>CM054112.1:168609747-173409747 GCA_028673005.1 Tanypteryx hageni | reverse complement strand
AAAATTCAATAATCCTGCAAAATTTCAGCTTCCTAAACTTTATAGATTGGTCTACACACTGGGATAACTTTTTCCCATGCTAACTTATGGGAGATTTTCCGGGGCATCTGGAGTCGAACCCAGGACACTGTAAGCAAAAGTAACAATAATTCCTAATAGATATTGTGGCTATCTAGCAACACTGAAAATTTCATTTTTCTAGCTTATGGGCAAGTGCTCAAAATGAATTAACAAAAATGGCGCAATGCTTTTCTTATGGGAAAAAAATCAATTTCGGAATTTCTGGAGTCGAATCCATGCCACTTAGGTGAGAAGTCTCATTTTATCTGTAGGTTTCTCCATCATATCTACAAACACTGAAACTTTCAGCTCTCTAGCTCTTGTAGTTTGGGCTGGACATTAGTATCCTCCTATATCATCATTATATATCGACGTTTCTTACAGAGGAGGAGATAACATATAACATACTAGTGGAAGGTGCTTGCATACTGCAAGCATTTCATCTCACCTTGAAAAATCCTTCATTTTTCAGACAGATATTTCATCATGAGAAATATTTCTTTAATTCTAAAGATTTCTCCTCTGGACAGGTTTTGGTTTTTACATTATGAAACAATAATGGAGTAAAACTATCGCTAATTTTTGCAATTTTAGGAATATGTATTATAAATTTCCCACATTGAGTTAATAATGCCACACATTTCTGCCAACTTTTAAATTTATAGTACAATTAGAAGTGAAATAACATTTATCTAATTGTTTAAATTTAAATAATTTTTAACGGCCAAAATAACGATTTTATGGATAAATTGAAATGTTTATTTGTGCAAATGCACTACTTTGTAAATAATTTGAAATTTTCAGCTTCCTAGCTCATCCCGTAGTACCTAAACAGTTATCTATTCATTTAAACTTTAAGAATTTTTAACTGCCAAACAAATTAAAATATCAGAATTTCTATATTCCCTATTTCGTTTTTTTACAAATCCTATCTACAAAAAAAATTTCAGCTCCGTAGAGCATTCGGAAATACATAAACCTTGAAAATTTGTTTAAACAATTGCGATTATTTTGCGGCTGCATTGATGGACTATCTCAATATTTTCGTTTTTTCTAGCCGGTTTTGCACAAAATCCTAACTAAGAAAAAAAATTTGAATCTCCAGCTCATCTGGAAGTGCCGAAACATTTGTATCCTCCTCCTCTGTAAGAAACGTCGATATATAATGATGATAGGAGGATACTAATGTTTAGGCACTTCCAGATGAGCTAGAGATTCGAAATATTTTTTAGGTAGGATTTTGTGCAAAACCGACTAGAAAAACAGAAAATCTTGAAAAAGTGCAACAATGCGGCCGCTAAAAATTCGTAATTGTTTAAACAAATTTTCAAGGTTAATGTATTTCCGCATGAGATACGGAGCTGAAATTATTTTTAGAGGTAGGATTTGTAAAAAAACGAAATAGGGATTATAGAAATTTTGATATTTTAATTTGTTTGGCAGTTAAAAATTCTTCAAGTTTAAACAAATAGGTAGATGCTTAGACACTACACTAGTTAGGGAGCTGAAATTTTTAAATTATTTAGAGGTTAGTCTGTGTAAAAGATTAAACATTTCAATTTATCCATATAATTGTTATTTTGGCCGTTATAAATTATTTAATTTTAAATAATTAGATGTTATTTCACTTTTAATTGTACTATAAATTTACAATATGGCAGAAATGTGTGGCATTATTAACTCAATGTGGGAAAAGTATAATATTTCGAAAATTGCAAAAATTAGTGATTGCTTTACTCCATTATTGTTCCATAATGAAAAAACAAAAACTCGTCCAGAGGAGAAATCTTTAGAATTAAGGAAATATTCCTCATGATGAAATATCTCTCTGAAAATTAATGTTTTTTTCAAGGTGCAATTAAATGCTTGCAGTATGCAAGCTCCTTCTACTAGTATATATATATATATTTGTGATGGGTATAATCGGTTATTTCAATAATCGAATAAGTGTAATCGAGTGACTGTCATAATTGATTATTATTCGAACGATTTCGGTCGGGGAGAGGGGAAGAGGCGGTCAGTGTGTGGTAGTGTTCTGGAATGCCAACCCAAATGTCACGGGTTCAAATCCTGCCTCGGGCATGGATTGTTCTGATCGGTCCTGGATTTTCCAGTCATTTTCTGATGACAAGCTTTAGCTTAATGGGGGACAGGAAAAACTCCAAATAACTAAAAAAAAGAATGTCCAAGCTACGTTACTAACTCCGTTACCGATATCCTTATTTAAAATAGAGAGGAACGAATTTCCGGTGAGCGAAGTGAGCAAATGTGGGCGCAAGGAGGGTGTGGGGGTTGTGGGGTTGGCAATCTCCGAAGTACTTATGTATTTTGCCTCATCAATTTCTCCCACAAGAATAAACAAACAACTTCTAAACATAAAATCAGCTATCATTAGAAATAATACACAAAAATCCTATTTAAGTGTAATTCTGATCACACCATTAAGGGTTTCATAGGTAAAGTAGTTAATAAATAACTCCAGTGAGTGGATGGGTAATTGAAAATTATGTGTTATCTGGATGGGTTAGCCACCCGAACAACACGTAACCAGTGATAGCTATTTTTGACAAATTTATTATTTTCTCAAAATATTTTGTATCAATTTAAATAAAATTTTATACCATTCCTCACATTATAGTAGGGTGTCTTTATCACGTTTTCCAGCTTTATATCTCAAATAGCTTCCGAGATAGAAGGGAGGGACAACTTGAATTGCCACTTTATCCTTTCCTACGGCCCCCACTTTAAAAAAATTAAAAAACTAAAATACGATTCATACTCAGAAGATTATGGCCTTTCATTTGATACCCAACATGTATTTTTTTAAAAACGTTGAATTTTAAACCTCCTGCCATTTTCAACAATTTTACGTCAATTATTTGTTTATAAACTTTTCCATATTTTTGTGTCGTTGGGCCACTAATATACTTGTGCATGCCAAATTTGAAGTCCCTCCCTCCCTCAGTCCCCTTATGCAATACTGAAAAAATGACGGACCTAGATCTAACAGTTTCCGAGATATTCATTCCTCACCTACAATGGCCGCTAGCCAAGTCAAAAGTTGGATTAAAGTGTGTCGGGCTACTTAAAAAAAACCTGAAAAAATGACGGCCCTAGCTCAAAAGACTTCCTGGATATTCATTGCTCATAGTGTGATTGCACCCCTACCTACACTTTCCATTATATGGACAATGTACATAACTAACAATATTAGCTATTAATAATTCATAAACCGTTCCTTACTGAATAATCCCATAAAAGCTACTATCACTCACTCAGAAACGAATATGAACGGTTATCCATTGAGAAACGATTGAGTGATTATTCGATTATTAGTTGAGAAATGATTATGAGTGATTATTCGATTATTAGTTGAGAAACGAAAACGGGTGATTATTCAAATATTCGTTGAGAAACGTATACGAGTGATTATTCGATTATTCTTTGAGAAACGAATACAAGTGATTATTCGATTATTCGTTGAGAAACGAATATGAGTGATTATTTGTTGAGAAACCAATACGATTGATTATTCGTTGAGAAACAAATATGAATGATTATTCGTTGAGAAACTATTATGAGTGAATAATCGATTATACCATCACTCTGATATAATCGAATAGTTTGAATGATTTCCACAATCAAATAATTCGAATGATCTTCATAATCGAATAATTCGATAATAGATATTCGAATATACAATCACTAATATATATATATATATATATATATATATATATATATATATATATATATATATACACACATACTAGTAGAAGGTGTTGGTATACTGCAAGCATTTTATCTCAGCTTAAAAAAATATTAATTTTTCATTTCATCATGGGAAATATATCTTTAATTCATAAGATTTCTCCTCTGGACTGATTTTCGTCTTTTCCTTATGGAGCAATAATGGAATAAACAATCACAAATTTTTGCAATTTTAGGAATATTATAATTTTTCCACATTGGGTTAATAATGCCACACATTTCTCCCAAATTTTAAATTTGTTGCATATTTAGAAGAGAAATAACATTTATCTAATTGTTTAAAATTAATTAATTTTTAACGGCTGCAATAACAATTTCATGGATGCACTGAAATATTTATTTGTTTGTATAGACTAATCTCTAAATAATCTTAAAATTTCAGCTCCCTATCTCACCCTGTAGTATCTAAACATTTACCTTTGTTTAAACTTGAAGAATTTTTAAATGCCAAACAAATTAAAACATCAAAATTTATATAATCCCTATTTCTTTTTTTTTTACAAATTCTAGCTATAAAAAACTTTCAGTTCCGTAGAACATTTGGAAATACATAAACCTTGAAAATTTGTTTAAATTATTTGGAATTTTTAGCGCCCGCATTGTTGAGCTTTTTCTTGATTTTCGTTTATTCTGGTCGGTTTTGCACATAATCCTACCAACAAAAAAAATTTCGAGTCTGCCACTTATGTGGAAGTGCCTAAACATTAGTATCATCCTATATATATGTTACTCCTCTGTAAGGAATGTCTATATATGAGGGAGAATCAAAAAGTTCCTGGAATTATCATAGAAAAACAAAGGAAACTCAAAAAGAACCATTTATTTTGGAGTTATTTTTCAACATAAACACCATTCAACTCTAAACACTTTTCCATTTGATCTCACCATCATTCTAACCCATTTCTGTAGAAATTTTGATCGTTTGAATGAAACCAGTTCAAAATTGCTTGTTTGGCCTCAGATATCGATTCCCAGCGAACACCCTTGATGTGCTCCTTTCATTTGGGAAACAGAAAAAAGTCCGAAGGGGCCAAGTCTGGAGTGTAGGTGGGTGAGAGAACGTTTCCCAGCGCAATTCTCGAAGCACAGCTCTTGATACTGTAGATGAATGTGCTGGAGCATTGTCATGGTGAAACAGAATTCACCGATGCAGTTTCCCAGGTCTTTTTTTATAAGCACAGGGTTCAGTTTTTTTAAAACTTGTTACATTACAACATTATTACTGAAACTTTCTGGGAACTTTTTGATTCACCCTCATATAATGATACTGTTGGACCTCAAATATCCTGTTGCTTTAAAGTGTCCTCTGTTCCTAACTGGGGGAGAAGCACATAGCGCTCATTTAGATAAAGCCACGAGGAAGATTTTTGATATGTCCACTCTTCCAGGTAGCCATATCACTTGGAGTTAAAGCAGTAGTTTTGTGTTTTGAGAGTTTTGCCAGATAATGTCCTGGTTTTTTGTTGCAAGAAACTTGTACATATGTTATTGTGAAAGTGTAACGATATTTACTGAAATGAATACCGTATCTACTCGTGTATAGTTCGACCTCCGATTTCTCAGCGAAAAAATTAGATTTTTTCATATATCTCATGTATAATTCGACCCTAGCTTTCTACTTACTCTTTTACCCTAGATTTCCGTCAGGATCGACATTTTTCGTTTTGATATCTCGAAGCTCACAATCGAGGTATATAGAACGATCATGGTTTTCAACAGCTTTTAATATCATTGTAATACTATACTAATAATAAACTGTAAACGTCATAAACCTATTGCACGATCTTGAGAAGAAAAATACTTATTACTTTTTAACTACGAGATGTGACATGCGAGTGGTGGCAGAATTTCTAGCAAATAGACGAAAATTAAGCTTGTATAATGAAAATTAATAGACACATATTACTCGTAAAACCTTTAATAAAAGTTATGAATGATTGTTGAACAAGATGAAATAAACTCATTTTAATCTATATCATAGAAGTTAAGTCAGCGAGGTGGGTGACCAAAAAATATCTTGATTTTTAATATGATATTTTTAAAAGGATAATTTTTTAGATCCGAGGTTTTAAACCCTCAAAAGTATTACCCGTGTATAGTTTGACCCCCTATTTTTTGCACAAAAATTTGGTCTTAAAAACTCGAACTATACACGAGTATATACGGTATATACAATTTTCATTACAAGTCATGAAACAATCCATAGTTCTGTCCGGAACTTTTCAGTTCCTTTATTAATATAGTCCCTGACATGCATATTACATTTATTTCAAAAATCATTCATTTTTATATAATTAATTTCATTAAAACAATGTCTTTCTTTATATTTTGGAATATCAGAGTTACAGATCGCATTAATTAATTCATTTATTTACGATTTTTTCAAATTGTCAGTGACTTCTTGGACACCCTGTATATAGTTGCATAAGAATGAGAAATAGCAACTACATAATCAACACCAGAAGCCTTTCCTAATTACACAACCAATTAAACATGCAAAAATATATCAATATGTTAATTTAGGTCATAAAGGGTTAATCTGCTTAATATAATACATTTTAGTATACAAAATACAGCTAACATATAATAGTACCATATTCATTCCTGAATGCAGTATGAAGTTTAAAGCAATAAGCAGAAAAATTTATTTTGGAAACCAACATTCCTGTTTTAAAAGTATTTTTTGTTGTTAAGGGTGACTACAGTGTTGCTGGCTATGACAAATTATGAAAACCAAACTTGATTGGCAAATAAGGTAGATAAATTTATTTATCTAAATAACTTATATAAAGTAGAATTTTGTTTTTAGCGACTCATTTCAATGAAACAAGAAAAATTATTGACGTATTCTTTTCAGAACTGTGAAGAAATCAAATTTTTTTCAATCTGTGAAGTATTTTTTTACAGAAATGCAATTAGGAATTTATAAATTTATGTAGCAATTGGAGTAACACTCGGCTAAGATCTATCACTTTATTCACGATATGAGAATAATATTTGAGCAGCACCACAAGATGATGATGTTTTATAATTTTGAAAATCTGTTGAATTTTCATAGAAAATTCTATAGTTATGGTATAAACTTCCACAAAATTAATTTGTAGCTTGGGAGTTATAAATCATGACTTACTTTAATGCACAGATGGCAAGAGCTAAACTTTGCTCTACTTCCTGATCAAACATAAGGATGGGCAAGGCTAAATCATTCTATGCTGGCAATGCCAACCATTTACTCAGATATATCTTAACTATTCAAGTAAACAATGTGAACCCTAACTTAACTATAATTGGAATTTCTGAGATTTTGCCTTTATCTCATTAGAAACAATACATACATGAAATACATCAAACATGGCATACAAAGAAACATTTCATAATTCATTTGTAACATAAAAGCAAAAATTATGCTACAGGATGGCACATAGCAGGGACTTACTGTACTTGCAAAAAAATTTAATATCCACTACCCTAGAATGATCATAGAAAATATACAAAGGAGAATAATTTATAACAGCATTCACTCAATTCAATACATTGACTGAATAACTATAGAAAAAGCAGCAAATATGGAAAATTGATAATAATTTTAATTCATAATTTACCAAGATCTTCTGGAATGGTTTTCATGACGTTGGCATAAAGGGCAGGATATAAGGGAGAAACAACAACCAAACCTTTATCAAATCCAGCTGTTCCATGCTTTTTCTCCTCACCCTATTCCTCCAATCTGGGGATGAGGAGGCAAGTGGTACAACTCCGTCTTGGCTGCTGCTCTCAGTCCTGCTACATGCCTCTGGGTTGTCCATATCACCATCTGGGGATGCACAATCCAAGGCTCCACCAGGAGGAAGACCCAACACTTTTCGTAGATCACCGACATTCATCTGTGCAGTAGCTTGGCCCATTTGGTCACCAATCTATAAAGAATTTCACAATTAAATTTTACAAAACTTGGACTAAATACGTAGAAGTTGAGGTAAATACATTAATCAAAAACAATTTATAAAAAACATCACAAAAATGCAGAACGCAGTTAAGTAATGAATAATCATAATGACAAGAATATTACAGTAATTGAACTATTAAGAATATAGCCCTATGCTTAATGGTGTATTTAAATACATTCAATGTTTACAGTTACAATGATTCAAGACAAGCAAAAATACCTCTTTAGAAATCTCCAGATGCTTAGAAGCAAAATATAAAGCCTTTTCATGGTTCCCCATAGCTGAATGGGCATTGCCTAAACTCCAACAAGCCCGGCCTGAAAGAAAATATGTCAGTTTCTAAATGAGAAATGATACAATGAACATATTCCCAAAATTTTCAACACATCAAATTTCACTCATATGTTTATGTGAAATGACAATACAATAGAGGCAATATTAACAAGATGATCCAAATGGAGCTTACTATGCTTAATTAATATAAATGTTAATTAATATATTTATTTATTTAATACTTATATTGGCTTTAATAGCTTTAAAATCACTGAGGATGACTTGTTCTTTGTATTCCCAAATTTCATAATTGAACATTATAAAAAACTACAAATACATTCCAATGGAAAACTAAAGTGATCACTCATATTTACGTGGCAAAAATAACGCATGTATGTACTAGACCAGTGGTTCCCAATCTGTAGTTTGTGGACACCTGGTGGTCCGTGAGGCTACTATAGGGGGTCCGCGGAAAAAAATAACATCCTCACTGCTATGCTATGCAAATATACCGTATATACTCGTGTATAGGTCAAGGCTTTAAGTCCAAATTTTTAGCAAAAGACTCGGGGGTCGACTTATACACGAGAAATATTTTCGATAGGTTGAAACCCATGACTTTATTTGCCCCGCGGTTATTAAAATTTGATGGAATTTACACTCTTGTTGTACTTTAACTGTATTGATATCTATCGAATATTTAAATACCAATGTATAGAAAGAATAAATTACTATATAATTTGGTGATCTTAAGTTGATCTCTGATGCTTTGCAAATGATTAAGCAATTTTGGTAAACCTAACGTTCGGTAACGTGACAGCGGCAAGACAGAAAACTGGCAGCAAGACAGATGTGCAATATGGTAATTCCATAACATGTAAATAAAAAACACCTCATCGGTGATTCAGGGAAAGGCCTACCTCTAAGCACTGCAGTTTAAATCAGCATCGCCGAAGTATTTATGGTATAAAAATTATGGCACTGTGCACATAACTGGGGCAAAAGTAAATAAGGCGACGCTAGCACTGGTGATGCCGAGAAAGCCGAAAAATGGAAGACAAACGTAAATACACCTTTTTTGAACTTCGCAAATAATTGGTTCTGTAAAACTGACACGAAATGCAAATTTGCAAAGTGCAAGTCCTATTTTCCCATAAGATGCCATGTTATTATGAGAGAGTGGTTCTCAGCCAACCTAAAAAATTCACTTTATTATCATAAATAATGCAGTTTAACAGAAAATAAAAGAAAACATAACCACAAATGAAAAACCTAGCATTATAAAGTGAAAAAGATAATTTTAATTGCCTTCAAATGCATAATAGCAAATGAAAACCCAGCATAACAAAGCTTGTTTCCGCACTTAAACAATTTACCTCCATCACATTTTCGTATGCGATTTTCGATCTTCTTTTGTTCATTCTAAAGAAATGGTTTAATTTAAATTGAACTACTGAAATGGAATGTTTTCCTAGATTCTGCAACAAACATTTCCAAGCCGTAACAAAAACACTAGCATTAAAAAGTGGTTCAATTTCTTTTACTAATTACATTAGAAATGCATAACAGAAAATCAAAACCTAGCGTAAGAAAGTTATAACATTCCTTTTAGTAATCCCATTCAAAATACACAGCAGAAAATCTTACATTACAAGATGATAGCAATTCTTAGATTTACATTAAAAATTCGTAATAAACAATGAAAACCTAACAAAACAAAAGTTCCTCAAATTACATTCAAAATACAAAGATAATAGCATTAAACCATTAAATATTTCAGTCAAAAACCAGCAACCGCATACGCGAAGAACGAATATTTTCAATGTCATACTCGTAAAAGTTGTGAAAAACTAAACACGCAGGATGCTTTACCATTAGCCTATAATTTCTAATTTGACTGCTAGATGCTAGCAACTTAGACTGTTATCGAAAATAGCGCCGTTGGCAGTTAGTTTTAAATTGAGCTACAAAAGAATTAAGTCGATGGTTATCAGGTTTGTTTACTTTGAAAACTGTAAATAACAAGCATTATAAATATAATATAATAATAATGTCCTTTTCTAAGGTGCTAAAGTTTAAAATGAACTTAGAAACAAAAAAGTAGACGGAGTTCACGCTTGTTGGCATCATAAACGCATGACACAAAATGCAAGTAATATGGGCGAAACATAAGTAATGGTCATAAAAAATTTTGTCGCAAAGTCCAAATTTGCGAACCGCAAGCCCACGAAGTTCAAAATGGTGGTGTATAAGATTTCATAATTTGCCATGTAAGGGGAGACATGTATAATTCTTTATTGTAACATCGGCAGCGCTAGCGTTGCTTTGTTTACCTTTCGCATCCTTTCCTTCTATGTTCACATTTGCCCACATCGTGATATTATACTATGCACTCATACTTACATATTATGGATATCTGAAACTTATGAAATATTACGCTTCCATACCGGGTTGGGTTGGTTAGGGATTGGCTTGGTTTTCCTTCCATGTTCACATTTGCCCTCACCGAGATATTGTACTACATATTCATATCTACATATTACAGATATTTGAAACTTGCGAAATATTACACTTCTCCACCAGGTTGGATTGGTTAGGGGTTGTCTTGGTTTTCCTTTCACTTTCATATTTGCACTCTCCAAGTGGTAGGTTCCTCCATTCCTCTTCCAAAAACATGCAATACACGGATTTCCTAGGAACACGTAGTACATCTTTCCACTGATTTATTGTCAGTATCGGCACCCCCTATCCTCCGCGGTCCAACGTCAACTTTGTTCCCTGTTCTCCTTTACAAAGATAGCTTCTGAATGAGTTCCGGGACAAAATACAAAGTCTAAGCCAAATCATTCGATCTATTACAAAGGTGTATACAATGTAATGATTTTTGATGTTATGCAGTGGCACTGTGGGAGACATCAGACTGCTTCACTGCTACTTTGACACAACGTAGTTATATCGGACTAAAGGGAACTTAATGGATCAACACGTATAGAATACAAAAAAATTCATTCTACCACACCAGAAAATCTGGAGTCGACTTATACACGACATATACAAAAAAACAAAAAGTTTTATGAAAAAGTCAGGGGTACTATACACGAGATCGACTTACACACGAGTGTATATGATATTTGTTGAGGTAATCAATAAGAACGTCACAAAATGTAAGGTGTGAACATTACAAACAGTTGCTGAGTGCATATTATTCCTTTGATATTACGTTAGATTTTCATATAAAATGAAATGTAAAAACAACTAGCAGCATGATGTGGTCCGCAAAATTTTTGAAGGTTGAAAAGGGGTCCACACACTCAAAAAAATTGGGAATCACTGTATTATAGTTTAACAATAGTCGTTGCAATGGCAACACTCGTAATGAGTAATAAAAACTGCAAAAACGCCACTATTTACATGAAACTCAAAGAAATATGGTCCCTATGCAAAATTCTACAATAAAAATTAGAATCTCCATTCCTTTCTTCACAAAATAGTACCAATCCCACTCTGATATTACAATTCTAAGATATTTTAATGCGCAAGAGAAAATTACCCTGCACGATGGATGTCAGATTTCCGATGTAAATCAAATGGGAAGGATAGTTCCTGTAATCAAAACCGGGACTTTCAATCTTTGCAACAAAAACTATCCTTGGGAGCTCGGCTCCAGTAGCAAGAGACTTCCACCAAATGCCACGAAAATCGGTCTATTGGTTCATAAGTAAGTAGGGGGGGACAACAAAGTAACACTAAGCCTATTTCCATTCTGAAAAGTAAGCTAAAAATGTCTCTCTCACTATTACACATAGTACAAGAGCAAAAGAAACAAATTACATAGTTTAACATGGAAATTAATTACGTTTTTAATTCATTAATTTAGACTAAGAGTGACTGTATACTTTAATTCCATCTCCAAAAAACTAATCTCTATGATAAACTATGTAATTTGCATAAATTATTTTCCCATATGATGCATAGTAACAAGTGGACCTTACTTTTAGATTATTAAAACAATAAAGATCACCTTCTCCCACTCTGTCCATCAACTCTTGAGCAATTCGAAGATGTCGAAGGTGGTAATCTACAGCAGTTGGATAATCTCTTAATAAGGTATATGTGTTTCCAAGACTGTAACAAGCTTGAGCTTCAACAGCACGGTCTCCCAAATCTTGAGCAAGAACTAAAGTTCTCCTATAATATAAACAACAACAAAATAAATATTGTTACATATGAATCATGATGAAAAACATTATTACATATTAAAACAGGATTCTAGAGAAATTAAGCTAAACCAGACACTGCCTAGCTAAATTAACATTTTATATAAAAAAATTATTAAATCCAAAATTTCCTATAAAAAATTGGATGTTTCATGTCCAGATACAAACTCTGTACAATGGATTGGATGTTTAATAATATTTTGATATTTATAATGAAAATTACATTTTTATAATTTGATGCAGAATTAACAGAAATTAATTTTGAAATGTAATTCCAAATTACCACAATCACATTTTATAATCATTGAGATATGAGATAGTTATGCAAAACTACAGAAACTGCAAATGGATTTAATAGTATTAATAATTTTAGAAAAAATGACTTCAAATGATTGCAGGCATAAGAACATTCAATAACAAAACTATATCTATTTACTTGTAGTGCTCCGCTGCAATTTCAAATTCTCCCAAAAATATGTGAGCATTTCCCAGGTTACTGTGAGCACGACGTTCTGCAGCCTTATCTCCAAATTCACGAGCGATTTTTAATCTCTGAAATGGAATGATTTGAAAATTAGATACATTAATCAGGCTGGTTAAGTCTATCTAAATATACTGATAGACTGAGAGGAAAATAAAAACTAACCTCATCATGGTAACTGATAGATTGGCTAAAATTTCCAAGTAAATAATGAGTATTCCCCAAGTTTCCACAAGCACGACCTTGAGCAGCAGTGTCTCCCAGCTCTCGCATTAACCGTAAATTCTCTCTGATAAAAACAACACTTGAATTAGTCATGTCCTTTACAAAAGTGACATCAAATCGCAAAATTGTTAATCTAGATTTTTAAAAATATTACCTTACATTAAATGTAGGGAATTTCATTCATTCATTCTTTCAAATAAAAATATTAAACTAGTTCGCCTAAATACTGATGATTTCATCCCTATTCTTAAGCAATTTCTATACTTACTCATAATAATATACTGCTTGCTGTAAACAAGATCTAACTTCTTCTGGAAATTCACCCGGATCTTGCTGCCCTAATCTTCCTATATGCTTGCCTTTGGCATGATATACATTTCCCAAGTTATAAAGAGCTCTGCCTTCGCCAACCTAGAAAATAGGAAGGGAAAGATTAAGCTAGTGGTTTAAAATAATTTTCTAAAACAACAAATATAACCAAATACTCAACCTTGTCATTTAAATCTTGAGAAATTTCCAAGTGTCGTTTACAGCATATCATAGCTTCATCAAACTTTCCCATTACTTTCAATGTATTTCCAAGATTACCGCTAGCTTTTGCTTCTCCTAATTTGTCACCCATAGTCCTGAAAAAGTAAAAGCGACATTAAAAAAATATACTATGACTCAAAAACATTAAATTCTTGAATTGAATTAAAATTCACTTTACCTCGCCAGGGTGAGGTCATGCTTATGGTACTGCATAGCTTTGACATAATCTCCTAAATAGAAATAAGCATTGCCAAGTTGACTATAAATTGCGCTTAATGTTCTTAAATCATCCGTCCCAGCTGAGATAGCTGCCTCGAAATATGCTACCCCAGCCCGGCAATCTCCAGCCTTACATAGTCTTTCACCTTCCAATGCTAATTCTAGACATGTATTACCATCCACCCCACTCTGCAAGAGTGAAATACCAACATTACACTGACAATAACATCTCAAATAAAAAAATTCGATGCATATTTACAAAAAAATTATTCATGCGACCAAAGCACTATATTTTGGTACAATTTCACAAAGAATGAAATTTGTGTCAATAATAAATTTCAATTGGTTAACGATGCATATCGATAATTGTATAGCTGCTAAACTTACCCCACCAACACACGCCAGTTTATCTGTACTGGCTGAAGTCATTTTTGTAAATTTGATCTAATGTCTCATTTTAAACAATCACAAAGAAAACGACTGATGTTGAAGTTCCGTCCCTGTCCATTCTCTATTGCCGAATTTCGCCTATTTACGAATCACCCGGCAGTAGAATTAAGATACAAATTATCAGAGGTGATATACAGACTTTTCAGATATTAACTTTTTGTGTACAACACGTATCTGAATAGGTAACTGTTTACACTTGTGAGAAGACTTAAACGATAAACAAAACAACCATGAATATGATTCAATTGGGTGGGGGCGACAAGGGGATGAGAGGTGATGTCAACCGCTCCCGATCTCGCGTAGTCTCGCATAACGCGAGACTGCAAAATTGCTATGTTAATGGCGGTCAGACAAAACATGTATTGCGTATTTAAATGTGAGTTTCCTGACACTTTGTAGTCATAACAAGTTCGATTCATAGTGGTTTTCCGTAATAGTATGATTAATTAGCTGATTCACATATACTACTTAAACTTGATATCGCAACGAAAAAAACCTATTTTTTAATAAACGTTTTACGTCTTTATTTTTAAGGTGGATGTCCTCGTATTATAGTTGACAATCTTGTTGTAACACACCAATTTGTTAAGATTAAACGAAGCTACAGAACCTCATTTAGTGATAAACTCAGGGATGAAGCAAATCTAGATTCTTCTGATGCTAAGGAAAGACTTGATGATTTAGCAGCTTATCATATTCCAACAACATCTTTTCAAAAGGTTTTACTCACTGTTGGCTCAGCAACTGTATCATTGCTTAATCCTACGAGACCTGGTAAGAACTACAGTGAAAGTAATCATAGATCTAAGTCATCATGGAGGTATATAGGACAATCTCGTTCATTACAAAAAAATTATTTCACGTGAAAATTAATGTTTTCTATTTTCAAAGCAATATTGCCATTTTTATTCGAACTTGTCGAATATATTTTCGTGTTACAAGTGGTTTGATCTTGTTTTTATTTACCTAGTAGAACTTAACGAGTTGTCGTTTGCTTAATTCGTTCTTAAAAGACCGTGACCTTAAAATTATGATGACGTTTTTTCAGATTTCGCGTTTCCTTTCGTAGAATTTTATCTCAAGGTTATTGCTTCCTTGAGAATGCCAAAGAAGCGCATTCAATTAGTAACAAAAATGTAGCATATTAATTGTAGACAGAATCATATTGTTCATTACAAAAATTTTGGTCGTATCTTGTTTTCAACCGTATATTGTTATTTTGTAAGGGTAAAAATGAGAATTTGCCCCAGAAGTTAACTGCGCTCTTTTAATAGCATTAAAATTTAAGGTACAGCGATAGATTTAACTGTATGAGATAAGGAAAATAACGCAACTTTTTGCTGGACTGAATTATTATGAAGATATTTAGGAACGATTAACAGTAAATGAATCATTTGTATTATATTATCTGATATATATATATAAAGTTTTATGTATGGTGTTATATTCTTAAATCACGTAAATATTTCCTCCTTAGTTTAGTTATGATTTATATATGTAAAAGAGGCATTTATTGATGGTGACAGCTCAAGAAAATTATAATTCTTTGATTAATGTTGCATCTTGTTTTATCATGAAAATCATTCTATCAATTCTCGATGCTGTTGACCAATGTTAATGTTTGAGTCATTGCATTCCTATTAAAATAAGTATTAAAAAGTTATTTCAAAATGTGAAGTGATTGACAAATTTCATCATGCTAAAAATGGCATATGTATTTAATTTTAGAAGATAGAAATAAATTTATATAGGTTTACTATATTTTTATTGGATGAAAGTTTATTTTCTTGTATTAATATGTCAATTTGAATAATGTTAATAAAAAACCAGTTGTAAAAGTGATAAACTTATGTATTTTACATGAGATTTGGATTATTTACCACATGTTGGGTCAAGTGAATAAAAAATAAGCAAATGCTTAAGATTTCTCTCACTTTTTAAGCAAATGCTTAATTTGGGGTGAATAAAAACAGCATTTGTTTTTGCTAGAAAGAATAAGCATTTGCTTATTTTTAGGAATTATCTTAACCATTTGCTTAAAATTGTGTGAATAAAACCGAGCATTTGCTTAACGCTTTAAGCATATGCTTAAACTTTTTTAAGTGAGGTAAAGGGCTTGCTTAAATATTTCTAAGTACTCTATTTTCATGATAATTGATCCTAAATATAAATATGTTAATTTATGTTGACACGAAAGGTTAAAAAATACGAGAAAAGTTTCAACATCCAATGGTTATAAAAATTTATATTGTTTCTCTGAAGAAAATGTTAACTGCCTATATTTCAAATCTGTTACTCTGAGAATATCAAGAAAGATACTGTCTTCCAAACAGAAGATAGAAATATTTTTAAGGTACTTAGGTGATCCCGGATTTCAAATAGGAGTAGGGGAAGACCACCATGTACAATGCACAACTGTATGTAAGACAAAAATTTGTGGTGTCCAAAATCACTATAAAGGCAGATGACAGGATAAAATCACTATAACTAATTGAATAAAAATACACCCATGATTTGTGATATTATCGAATTCAGTTATAAAATAAATAGTTAAAAAATTATAAACAATTTTTAATAAATATTACCCAATATATTTATGTTTTTAGTTTGAAATTCAACTATGTAAAACTTTGAATGTAAACAAACACAAGTGAAGGAAGAGTTGCAAAGAGCTTTCTTCCGTAAAATTTAAGCATTTGCTTAAAACTGAGTAGCAAATGCTTATAAGCAAAAGCAAACTTTTATTCACTCAATATGAAGCAAATGCTTTTAGCATTTGCTTATGCTTTTACTGTTTGCTTTAAGCATTTGCTTAATTTTTATTCACCCGACCCATTGTTTTATATTGTAAATTCCCATTGTGATATTATTTAAATAGTAAATAGCTATCAATTAATATCATATGATTGCCTGGCTGTTAATGTTTGTTAAACTTTTTTTATTTTAAGATCCCCAGAAAAATCTTTTTGTGACAGATAGGTCCCAAAAAAAATTTCTAGGTATTATAGAGTTCTGCATAATTCATACTCGTTTAACAAAAAGCACTGATTTCTGGAAAAATAAATTTAATGTTAGTTAACACCTAGTAAGTTTCACAGTTCCATTGGAAACTAGTTCTCTCTTGCTCAAGATGAGATCAAGTTTTTGACAGTTGAAAAAAATACTTTGGGGTGTGTTCATCTTAGGCAATTCTAGTTCATTTATATTCTAACTAATATATTGACTGCCATAAATTACGGGTTCAAATTAATAAAAAACAATTTAGATTTTTACCAATTAATTATTTTAACTATCACCATTTATATTGATTTTATTTCTCGCAGCATTTGGTTGTCTAGATAAATTTTCAGGTAGTGGAGAGGGGAAGGGCTTTAGCCTGAAACAACAATATAAGCTCGACTTTTGACAACTACATTGTCATCAAGGCAGTTATTGTTAAAATGGCGATATTTTTCTCAAAATATGTGATTAAAATGTTTAATATGAGCGATTTTGAGCTGTAGGTAGAAAAAGATTAATTGAATAAGAAACAATTTTTCTTTAAAATAGTTCAAAGCAGATGATCATAGGTCTTTTTTTCTAATTTTAATTTCCAAAAGAATACAAGTCTGCACATGGAAAAGTCTATTTTGATGTGTTACCTTATGAGAAATAGAAATAATCCCCTGGAGTCGAACCGGATCATGTTTCCAAATATTTTTCACCAATCTCATTTAATATGTGAATCATGCATTCCTGCCAAATTTAGATTTTCTATTTAGATTATTTATCGATTTTTTTAGAGCTTGACCAATAAACCAGCACTTGTTTTTTATACTTATAGATAGATTTGCCATGTTGTTCCGAGACAACTTGCTTCCACCTTTTACATCAGAGAGGGCAATTAGTCTTGCTATTAATATTGTCAATGAATTTATAGTAGACAAAACCATAGATGATTTTGATTTCAGAAACAATATAGTTCATACAAATTGCAATTTTTTTCTTATATGAACTTTTTTTACCATCTATACTTTATTATGATGAATTCTCACAGTGTGTACTATAACATTTTTCACCAACATTGTGTTTCAGAAATGATAGCTGTTTTAGGAGAAACATCTGGTAGTAATGCTCTCAAATACATTTATCAGAAGATGGAGAGCAGTAAAGAAGGAAAAGAAATACTGAGGTAAGACATGAGTAAATACTCCGTTATAGTTTTTAACATTATTTCTTATTTCTGTCTCTATCACTTATTATATTTCATCTCAATATAGGTATTATAGAGATGAAATTCATGTATAATTGTGCAGGTCATATCAAAATTTGTGTTCAGTTAGAATGAGAGGCAGAACTTGCATATAAATTATTTTCATCATGTTAGTGGGCGAGAGTAATTTAAAAATTTTGTATATAGTAGCAGAATGGTGTGCTGAGTAGTTTAAAAATTGTCAAATATTTTTCAAAATGCAAGACTGATGTAATCTTTTTTTCACTCATCCTTTACTTTAAAAATAACTTCACAGATCAATATATGATTCACAATTTCAAAATCTGTATAACTATACCTTGTAATGTTTTACTTTGACTATATAGATTTCAATTTGTAAAATATGATACAATGCCATAATAGTGAACTTACCTTTACATAGTCACGTGAATAACAATTTATCAGCTTTAAGCATCTGAGGAAAAATATACAGGGTGATTGAAGCAACCCTAGGATAAAAAGAAGCACACATTTTACATTAATGCATGAAAATTCTCATTAGTATAGTTTCCTACCAATTGTTTGATTTAAATCTCAAAGATTATATCACAGAATGCTGTATGTACTGAAAAAGATAAATATAATATAAGATTTACTATCTGGCAATCATGGGGAATAAGGGTTGCCAGATAGTCAAGTTTTCTGGTTAGTCAAGATATAAGTATATTACCACATAATTAATGATCCTAAAGCTAGTAGGATAGAAAATACAATACATGGTAATTATAAACAGTATTATATTGTAGAATTAATTGCAGTGCTGTATATTGTACCACATTCACTATTAAAGAAAAGAGTACAGTAAGAGTATAACTTCACTTAAGTAGAGTACTTGAACAACTTTCACTTTATAGTAGAGTACATTATTGTTCCAAATTCACTATTAAACAGAAGAATTCACTGTTCACTATACATTATCTGAAAATAAAAAATGTCACCGTTAAACAAATTTTCATTATTTGTTGAAAATTACTGTATTGTAAATTTTAATTTTAACTCATGTTAAAAACGGGAATTTTAACACTTAAAAATAATATTTTTATTTTGAAAAAATGCTGGTTAGTAGAATGTTCCGGTTAGTTAAGCTTGGATTGTTAGGGTACACTTTTGGGAGTGGCTGTGTAAAGATCACTTTTAACTAGATGTTTCCCCAAGTTGCAATGGGCATCTTCAGGAGTGAAGTGATTCTAATGTTTTGTTGCATCCTTATATATTGATATTCCTTTCACTTGTTGACTGTTGGCTTCATCGTTTATCCTATCACTTCTGTCCGTTGGGTTCATTGAGTTTGTTGATATGTTGTTGGGTGAAAGGAATCTCTTCCATGTATGGTTGAGATGGTAGTCATCTCAGTTGTAATTCAACATATGTTTCACAATTTCTGTAATTCGTGAATTTAGCGTGGGAAATAGAAATCCTTTTTCACTAAAACTTGGGTATTATCGAAATCAATCTTGTGGTCAGGTCTGGATATGAAGTGCGGCTGATGTTTTCCATTGCTTTCTCTCCAATGCCCACTTATGCTCCTTTATCCTGTATCTTCCTGTTTGTCCTACATAGCTCTTCCCCCCAAGTACAAGGCACCTCATAGACTCCTGTCAGAAGAGGGGGAAGCATGTCCTTTGTTAATGGGAGATGGTCTTTTCATTTCCTCACCATCCCAAAGCGAGTAATAATATTAGCCTTTCACAATATTCTGGCAATTCAGTCCGTTGGTCCCAAGATGTAGGGTAACATGGCAACTGCTGTAGGTTTTGGTTGACTGCATTCTTTTTCGCTGGTCTTCATTGGCCATTTGATGTATAAATATTTATATCCATTATTCTTTAAGGATTGGAGCCAGTATTCCTCTTCCTTTCTAAGGGAATTGATGTCGCACACAGTTTTTGCATGGTGACTGATGGTCTTAATCATGGAGGCTTTCTCTTGTGGATAGTGGTGTGAGGCCACATGTAGATTACTGTCAGTGTAGGTTTTCTTGTGATATACTGAATGACCAAGGGTGCTATCTGCTCTCTTCCTCATCAGGACATCTAGGAACAGGATCCAGTTGTCTTGAAAAATTTCTTTAGTGAATTGGATGGCGGGATGTATGTTGTTGAGCTCTTGGTGGAATTCTTCTAGCTTTTCCTTCCCATAGGGCCAAATAATGAAAGTATCATATATGTATCAGAGGCAGCATGAAAGATGTAGGCTGCAGAATGATAGTGCTTCTTTCTTGCATTTCTCCATATAGATGTTGCCAATGACGAGTGAGAGTCTTCATATGGTTCACCATTCCAAAGGAAGTACCGTATTTTCTGGTCTATAACGTGCGCGTTATCTATACAAAAAATATAAAAATCGGGAAAAAACATCATGCGCATTATACAAAGAAAAATAAAATTTTATTGAAATCAATGCATATTAACTTTTATAATTCATTCGAAACCATCAAAATCATCGCCTGAGTCAATGTTAAATGATTCAATAGCACTCATAGTTTGGTCAGGCACATTTGAAACTTCCTTTTCACAAGAATCACCTTCATCATCTTCAAATTCTTCCGTGTCTGTCATAAGTGTATCACTAAGAGCCTTTTCAAAACAGTTTTTTACACAGCTAGCCGTCACAGATCCCCAACTCTCAACAATCCATTTACACATTTCTGCATAGGATGGTCTTTTCACTTTCCCGGAGTTAGTATATTGATGCACACCCGCTAACGTCCAATCCTCCCACTTAGCTCGCAATTTTGATTTAAATGACTTGTTCATGGACAGATCTAGTGGTTGAAGTTTTTTGGTTAAACCACCGGGAATGATAGCTAGCTTTGAATATTTACCGACCACTTTTTTAATTTCAGGCGTCACATGACAACGACATGAATCCATGACTAACAGTGACTTCCGATTTAAAAAGGCAGATTTTCGCTTTCTCCACACACTGTCCAACCAACCCCCCATCATTTCTTGGTTCATTCAACCTTTCTCATTTGCGGTTACTACAATATCCATAGGAAAGCATTCTTTCGGCACAGTCTTTCGTTTAAAAATCACCATAGGAGGAAGCTTAGAACCATCAGACATTGCACACAAAACAACTGTAAAATTCGACTTCTCATGCCCAGTAGTTGCTATGGAAACATCTTTCACCCCTTTAGGGTTCACAGTTCTAGCACAAGGAAGATCAGAACTCACCGGAACTTCGTCCATATTGCCGACATGCATTGCATCAACTCCAGACATGTTTTCTTTCATATATTGTCTAAAGTTAATCATTTTCGCCTCCCAGTCAATCGTTAATTTTTGGCCGATGCTTGTCGATGTACGAACACAAAAATTGCTCCTCCTCATGAAACGGAATCCCCAGGAAGGATACGCTTTGAAGCCCACGATGTCCATCTCTTGAGCAATGCATTTCGCTTGCAATAAGACCCTTGTTGTTGAAACCCTAATGCCTTTTGCCCTTTCCCGTATCACCCACTCATACAGTTCTTCCTCGAGTTCTGGCCAAAAGCATTTTCTAAAACGCATTGCTCGTTTTTTCCGATGGCAATGAAACATGAGAATCACTTCACTCCTGAAGATGGTCACTGCAACGAGGGCGAAACATCGAGTTAAAAATGCTCTGCACAGCCTCTCCCGAAAGTACCTGCTAACAATGCTGCTTGCTGTGGAAACTGACAATCTAAGATGGATAAATGGAATAATCTTATGGTAAGGTATTATTAAAATTCCAGATATTCTTTGAAAATTAATTATCAATTATTTTTTGAACAATAAATGATTTTTTCATTTCATTTAGAAGCTTTGATCGATGGTAGAAAATTGAATTGATATACTTGGCAGAACATCTGCTTTTATCTGTAATTTTTATTCTTTCAGTTGTTTCATTATTTTATTAATGCTAATTCCATTTTTTAAATCCATATAAAAAGATGGTTGCTTCATATGAAATTAAGATAAATGATTCATAATAAAAGTAAATTAAGTTTCTAAGTTTTGTGGTCCCTTGTTTTCTCAGTGGAATAGATAATGTGGAAGGTGATAGTAAAAGAAATCAGAGATAACTGTTTCTACTTTTATAAGATAAGAGCATTAATCCTTAATTCAGTGGAAGATATGCAAAAAATTGAAATTCATTTAAATATATGGAAATTGAGTGGTAGGTAGAAAGAAACAATTTTGGATATTGATACAAAAGATAATACTTTTTGTTCATTCTTATAATGAAGTAATGTCATTAGGATAGGCAATATTATTCTATCATTCCCTCTTAACTCGAATCTCATTAACTACTTGCTGATTCTTATGAAATTTAGTATGGAAAAGTTCAATGAATTTCATTTTTGTCCATATTTACAAGTAAGAACATCCCTTTACATAGGGGTCTGAAACAACTTGTACATGTATCTTGTGTATGCCCATTTTAATCATTTCACAAACCTATGGACTGATTCCTTTGAGAGTTAGTATGGGAGATCTACAATAAAACTTTTGTGTTGGTCCAAATTTATAGCATCCCTTTATCTCAGCATTTTCCAAACATTACGAAGCCAGGATCTCCTCACATAAGAGCACTCTCCCTCTATGTCATGTTCAATCAAAGTTCATAAACAGTATCTACCAGACATCCAGTTCCCATTAATGTGACCACCTTAAGAAAAATATGGATGTAAATGATACATCCTAGTCACCTGAGGGCCAGAATTAGATGGCTGCATGTAGGTTTTACGATTATTATTATAATTAAAGAGACAAAAATATAAGTAAAATCTTTTGTGCCTCCACAATATACACACTGTACCCTTCCCCCTCTCTCCCAGGGGGTGCACCCAACTATTTGGAAACCACTGTTTTAACATAAGAGTCTTAAAAGAACTTTCATGTGTATCTCATTAATTATATGCAGATTATAAATAGTTGCTAAGGAGACATTTTAAATTGTCTGCCTTTCTTAAAAGAGAGTATTTGAGAGTGTAGCCCATGAAGTACAACAGGTATTAGAAAGAATTGTTGATATAAGATTGTTTCATTCTTGCAATCATAAATCCAATGATTTTTATGCATTCTTTGCCATAACACAAAAGAAGCATCTGGAAATAATGCTTCAACATCTTTTCACTCTTCTTAAAGAATGAAAAATATCCCATTGCTGGCTATTGTCTAACCATTACATTGCATTAAACGTGAAATTGGGAACTCAAAATTTTGAACAACATACAGTAAAACCTCGTTATTTCGAAGTTCAAGGGACCACAAAAATACAACTTCTAATTATCCGGGTTTGAAATAAACGAACTTTAAAAAAAAACGAAATTTCTTACAATCTGCTACTTGTACAGTAAAATCGCTATATAGTCTTATCTATCCATTTTGCTACAAAACTTGTTGACCTTACAAGTTTGTACACATGGCAAATTCATGAACAGAGCTGAAGTGACCAATTAATTCATGATTCATGAACACCACTGCGTGTGAAAAATAGGCTCCAGTGAACATCCATTTTTTCCAGTGTGTACTTCAAGTTACTCTTTTACACCACGTTTTGGAAGAAAAGACTTTCAACCGCGCCTACTCAGCCAAAAGATTATGAAAATGCATGCCAAAAAGACTGGGAAAACACTTGTGTGAAATATTGTATAGATAATAGATAGGAACCATCACGTAGTAATTCTCTCCAATTTCGTTCAAACATTCCATGCCATCAGCATGGACAAAAATAATTAATTAATTCTTTATTAGCTCTATGCAGTTTCATACATTGAATTGCAATTTTATTTCCATCCATATTACACAGCTGTAATAAAATATACATGCTCTCAAAATAACGTGGTCCTGCGTACTGGGTACACCGCGGAGATCGCTAGATTTCTTTTTTTTAAACAATGAATTTTCTTAAATCTGAAAAACCTTGATATATTTCAAAACAGTAACCTTGGTCCATCCTTTTGTGGTTAATTCTGCAATTTTTACAGTTTTCTGTTTACCTATATTATATGTCAAATTTTGTGATTGAATTTTCGTGTAGTTATGTGAATTGTGGGTTCTAAAAACCCCTATTCAATGCTGAGACTAACCAAACCTCTGCATGAAAGCTACTGTATGGTGGAAGGGGATGCAGGCACTGTGATGTCTCTCACTCATGAGATGAACATTTTTTTCTTATGCATAAGCACTTCAGAGCTATACGTAAAGGGAGGAGGAATGGTCTTCAGATCTGGGCTAGTGCTTGGTTCAGCATTTCTTGAAAACAATATAATGAGAGTGAGAGAGAGAAACACTTATCTGACATCAATGCCCAAACAAGCCCATTCAAAGATATATACGATGCTACCTCTTGATCAAAAGCATTATCAGAGCGCATGGGAAGCATTTGGATAGCACAAAAAATATTCTCTTGCCACTTGGAGGGAAACATATGCTGTATGGAGGCAGCTATTGTTCGTTGTTTTCCGTTGTTACTTTTGTTTAATTTCTAAGAGATTAAAAGAGTTGAACTTATCATGGCGTCAACTGTTAGAAAAATACAAGCAATACCTGGTGATGAAAAGTAGATGGAAATCTTACTTGAAAGAGATTTGGAAGAAGGTGTCAGTTCAGAGAGTGATAGTGAGAATAACATTGAAGATCGAGCTCAAATTAATAAGGTAAAAACCTATATTTTTTAGCATTTTTTTGTTGAGTGGGCAAACACGAAACATCTCTCCTGTCCCTGCGTGCTTGCAGCATCTTTGTTTATCCTTATTTGAAGTTTTTTTCCGAAGAGGTAGAGATATGCAATAAAGCAGTGTACATGAAGTAATCTGAAAACCTGCAATAAAGAAGATAATTCCTCTATTGGTATCATCTATGATTTTATTTCATGTTCACTATTAATTATGTAAAAAGAAGATACCTGTTTGGGGGAAATGTATATTTCGTTTGCGAAAAATGGAGAACAAAAACTCAGTATCTCTTTTACCCTATTGTATAATACTCTTTATTACTAAAGCATCCTTCTCTCCATTTAGCCATGCACAAGCCTTTGGTATTTATCTTTCCCCTATTCATTTCTAATTTTGTCTTATAATTGAACTTTCCTTAGAATAATCCATTCCATATCCTTATTCTAATTTCTGCATTTTCTTTGCTTTTATATTTGATCTGTTTGAGGATTAAAGACCATTTGAGCATATCATTTTCATAAGTAAAAAAATAATCACCCAAAAAATTAATTATTTAAATTTGTACTTTTTTAACCTGATACATATTATATTTAATTAAATATCAGAAAATATTAGACCAATGAACCATCCAAAAATGATTTAAAATTTTTATTTGGGTAAAAGTTAACTGGAACTATTTTGTAAATTCTAGTAAACGACCACGAATAAATTCAAGGACAGTGGATTTGGAAGCACTTAGTAAGATGCCAGAAGGAACTCTGGGGAAAGTTTACTCTGACTTCTTGCATGCTCAAGTAAGGTACTATGTATTAAAATATTCTAACTTATGCTAGAAATAAAAACTATTTTATTGTTATGGTAGCTGGAAGTCAAGTCGGGCAGTTGATTGGTTGAATTGTATACTTTATTTTTATTGGTTTTTGTTTTCTGCAGTCAAAGACAATAAAACATATTTAAAAACTAATTCAATTTGATAACCAGGATAATCTAATAGGTAATACTACTGTGTAAGTAATTCAACAGGAAAAGTCGGACATGGCAAGATTATGAAATTCTTGAATTTATAAAAATTAAGCTCTTACAGTCAGAGTGAATATGATTTAGAAGAATTGTGTAGTAATTTTCTTACTACTAAAAGCGATTCTACTCCTTCTAATGTCGGAAATAACAATAGAGAAAGCAAACAGCCAATCAAAAGAAAATGGAAAACTAAACTTAATAATAATGATTTTAATTGGAAAAGTCGAAATTATTTTTACAATTTTTATTTTATCATTTCTTAAACGATCAATTTTTACTTATTAATCGCTACTAAACAAAGTGTTTATAAAAAAACTCAGTCCTTAAAGAGGTTACATAAAATAATGTGTTGGATAGATTCGCAGATATGCGAGACTGCTCACAAATACTGGGTAATGGGAGATAAAACCAACTCCCAGATATGTGAATTCGCGGATACTCAGATCGTGGATAACGGGGGAGTAGTGTATATGCAGTTTTTTCATGTACAATTTATCCCATTTATTTAATTTTTTAATCATGAATTATTACCAACACATTTTTTTACTCCACAATGTGTTATTTTTCATTTATTAAGAATAGCCCATATTCTCCTTATTATCAAATTTTAAACTGATGCCATTTGCCTTAATAAACATTAAATATGTAGAATATAATGATTTTACTTATAAAAAAGGTAATGTTTCAGTATTGAAATAAAGAAAGGAGATTTTTTGAGTTCTTTCTGCATAACTGGGAATGTGAAACGTAAATAAACCGACAGCGCCGCTGACGAGAAAGCAACGAGAAATGGAACTACTACAAGGTGCGACATACTCGTACTCAGTGTGTGGGATACAACTGCTCAGCCCATAACATAAGTTAGTTAAAGTGTTTTTGGTTTTCTTTCCACATTCACTGTGGCCCATCCCCTCGGGATGGGTTGGGTATCACTCATCGTAGTATCATCATTAAGTGAAATTCCACCGCTAAAATACCACCAATTGCCACTTGGAGAAGAAGCGAGCGCCAGGTTTCTGCAGGAACGGAATAATTGCAAAAAAACAAGTGCAGCAGAGGCCATCCAATGTATATCCACTTCGGCTATAATTCCCAATGGAAATGCAGTCTAGCAAGATGCAGGATTAGACTGAGGATACACGTGGGAAACAGCTTCCAGGGATCGTGGCATTTCACTTAATGATGATACTACGATGAGTGATACCCAACCCATCCTGAGGGGGTGGGCCACACTGAATGCGGGAAGAAACCAAAAACACTTGAACTAATTCACCCAACCCGGGGGGGCTGAGTTGGTATATGTTGTGGGACGAGCAGCAGAGTACGAGGAGTATGTCGTGCCTTGTAGTAGTTCCATTTCTTGTCGCATTCTCATCGGTGGTGCTACGTTGGTTTGTTTAGATTTAGAATCCCCAGTTATGCAGAATTGGATTGGGAATTCTCTTCGAATCATGTTAAATGGTGTTCAATCGTCAATTTATTTAAGTTTGTTTACTGACATTATTTAACTATACCACATTTTTTAGTAACCATAACAACTCGGTAAAAGAAGTTTCATTTCACCTAGTGCAATATAATATAGATATGTACTGTTTATTATAACATAATAACATTTTTGTACAATGTTAAATTAAATTTTTGAATGCATAAATTTTGTTTTATTTCTCTTGCGCTTCAATATTTTTAGTTCATTGAGGCGGCGAATTCTACTTTGCACACGGGCGGCAGAAACCCTCGGCACGGCCCTGTATATATATATATATATATATATATATATATATATATATATATATATATATATATATATAAAGGGCATGTTTGTTGTACGGAGGTTCGTTGCATGGATGTTACGGGGGTTGCATACGGGCAGACCAGCCCTGCGCGGGTATGTTAGGCTTAACCCCTCAGAAACCGGCTAGATTTAATTACCACACTACCATAAATCCGGCAGATATTTAATTGAAATGGGCAATTTTGATGTAGTTCATTATAAACATTTATAACATTTTACCTAATAATCAGATTTACGTGAAAATTTCTGAATATCTACGCCATAGTACATGTTATATAGCTTATTTTTTACATAATTCTATTTCAGTAAGTTTATGTGTTATCGCATGATGACATAATAACGGTTTATACCACACAAATGTTTAACTCTTAATCACTGCTTTTAGTGCTAGAATAGTTCCCATGAACTTCAACTCCATTCAAATAACGCAGTCAAGTTCTCTGTAAATATTCAGCTTGCTGCTTCGTTCTCCTTACAACACAGTAGCTGAGAGTCTCTTCCCACTTTATCTCTTCCACACACAAACATTGTGGCACTCGAGGACTGTTTACGAAAAACATCGCATCGGTACGATTTATGACAACAAGAGTAAATCATCTCTAGCTGTTCCCTATTCCCCTTCTTCTCAAGGTGCCTTAGAGACCTTGAACACTGCTAATTCCTATTGATTGAGAACACTCGCCTTTTGTTCTGTATCTTTGGTCGTATTCTTTCTGAAGACTGGATTTTCTGATGAAAATTAACGAATTAAAAAAAATTATTTCCTTCCATAAAGAATGAGCTAATTTCTGAAAGTGATTTATAGTGCTTTTCAGATCAGATTGTGAGTGAGGGGGAGGTAAAAGAGAAAGTAGATGGAGGCAAGACACTGAGAGAACCAATAGGAAAGGAGGGGGACCTAAGCATTTGAAAGCTCATTCTCCTTCGAGTCTCCCTAGTGGTAACATCGTGTCCGAGTGAGCTGTGTTGCCACATTTGCGATTTCCCTTTAAATGCCTGCCAAACGTTACATGTGTTCTGGTGTAGAGTTGGCAACGTCTAGCATGAGCTTTCTGCTAGGAGAGACTACCCCACCTCTTAGCAGCGGAGACATACGAGCGGTTCCGAGTACGACCAAAATATGACCCACAATCTCATCTGAAAAGCACTATAGAGACATAAATAAATTTTTAGTAACTGATAGAGATTAAAGGTGAAGAAATACAGCAAATCATTTTTACTCGCACCAACCAGCGGAGCAGATGTAATTTAGTTTTGAGATTAAAGGTGAAGAAATACAGCAAATCATTTTTACTCGCGCCAACCAGCGGAGCAGATGTAATTTAGTTTTGCGTAACCAAAACGATTAGAAAAATATTGTATTCAACGTCTTCTTAAGGTAAAAACCTTTATATGTAATATTTTGAAAGCCAATCGAAAAAAATTAAAAACTTCTCTATATAGCAAATTGAAAGCAGCGGGGCATGGGTACGTACCACGCACAGAGGCCGGCGATACGGTAAGAAACCGAGGTCTGTACCATGCACAGACCAGTGTTGAGGGATTAATCATGGGGCTCATATCAAGCAAGGCACTGTCAAACCATTGAATATACGTGTAACAATACGTAAAGATTAATATGTTCATTATCATAATAGTGCATTCTATGAAAACAATAATAGTCAATATTAATGTCTCGCTACTAATAAAGTGCAAGATGAGATAATGATTTTTATCTTAATATGCATTCGATTCGTTTATGTACTCTCTGATAGCGGGGCAGAGTATTTGTGAACGAGAGCATAAAATATCTCACGTTATTAATTCACTATAAAATGTATCATACATATTACAGTTTCTCGTGAAATATAGACCAAAATTTATGGTGCGTATCGCATTCTCGGGAATACAGTTATTCTGTTTAGCTTTAAATAATCATGGATTTCAGAAGTATTCTCGCTGACAACATGAATGTTGTTAATGTAAAATTAATCTGGGAACACCTGATTAACAGAAAATAGTGAATACGATTATTACGCGTAATATTTTTCATTCCGTGTAGGTACAGAAAATGAGAGGGTAAGGCAAAATTAAATATTTCTAGACAAAACATGTATGTGATACAGGTATGGCTGGTAAAATGTTACCAGTTAATCATCGACCAGCCTCACTAGAGAAAATGTTACGTAGACGCAGTAAATGTTGGCTCACCGAGACACCCGGAAAATCCCCGCAAAGCAGTAGGAGACGTAGGTATGGGCAGGCTCTGCGTATTTCATGAGCACAAGTGAGAAGGAAAAATATGAGACTTTTCTGACCAATGATAAGTCAATATTCTTTCAACTCGAAAGTTGATGCTATTCGAAGGCCCTCCACAGTCTTCACGTAACCCTGCCAACGAGGCGTTCATATTGAGAGGAGGTTTTGGTCATTCATATATCGCAACAGAAATGATATTTACGTTTCTTTAGCGCACTTATCTGGCTTAGGGAAACAGGAAATTTTGAATGTGTTCAGCGAAAATTCTTGGAACACAAATACTACCTGATTTTTCATTCAGAGCATTTTGTTTCATATTTTTAATTTGTGCTCATTGAAAAAGAAAGGTTGCTTTACTTTTATAAATATAACCAGAATAAGAACATTTAGCGTAAACATATTTTTTAAATTAGCGGTATTCAACCTAAAGTACGCATATCCCTGGGGATATGCAATATCTTTCAAAGAGATAGAATATTAAGGATATCTAATGTAAAAAAAATAGCGAAGCAACATCTAATAATTATCTCACGAATAAAATATACATAAATCATATCATTAGAAAGTACATATATATATTTGTAGACTCTACCCAATAATAACTGAGTTTGTTAACTTTAAAATATACCAGAGGACACAAATTTCATCAAAAATATTTTAAGGGGTACGCAAACTACATAAATAAGTTAACTATCACTGCTTTAAACCTCTGGAAATTTCTTAGCACTTTTATGGATATCTAAATATTTTTATGGACATCTAAATATTTTTACGGACACATCCAATTTTTGCTCTTTTTTACGGACTGACCATAAATATACGGACGTTTGGCAACCCTGTTACCTACTGTAGCACAAAGTATAAGTCAGCGGTTTCGTAAATAGTGAGTGCTGCAGTTCAGAAAGTCGATATTGAGATACCGCTACACAGAAGCGATGTATATCACTTTGTTCTGAGGTATCGATTTCGTTCATTCCCCATATTTTTTCTTATGATATCACGTCCATACACCTCGTTCTAATTCTCCCAGTTAAGTCAGTTGTTATTCCTTTTAAGTGAAAACAGCCGGGAAGAACTTTACACATAAGCGATAGATTCGGATGAGCGTTTTAAGTACGATAATAATCCAACGACTGCACTTTTTGATAGCTTAAAGCAGGGGTCAGCAACCTTTTCACCTACGAGGGCGCAATTTATATTTCTGAGGACATGAAGGGCGCATAAGCAAGATCAGTTGATATCTCTCTGTATCAGTGGTCGGCAACCTCTTTATCTATGAGGGCGCAACTTTAATTATTGGGGGCGTGAAGTGAAGCAACAATAGTAGATGTGTACCAATATTTATTAAAATGATATTTTTGTATATATAAGAGAAAAACTATTAAAGAATTTATTATAAAAACATGAAAAATAAATCAATGTGAAACTTGGGACTGCATATCTTCAGCCAACTTGATATAATTTGGCACATAACTCGAGATACCTGATCTTATGCATTTGTCTACATTGTAATCGGTGAGCCTCGATCGGTACTTGGATTTCAAGTGTTTCATGCTTGAAAAAATGGACTCTCAAGTGTATGTTGAAGCACAGTAAGAATATATTTTTAGGGCACATTTTCTTAATAATGGATAGCGATTTTCGTCAACTAAATTCCAAAGGTTTTCATAATTTTTATGTGACCTTAAAATAATATCATTCTGCATATTTATTATTTCCATTTCTTAGTCCTTGGTGTTAACGATATTGAAGTAAGTTCCAATATTAACAGACATATCATTGTCCATAAAATTGAACGAGTTAGCAAAGAATATTATGGGTTCTCCTTCAGAAAACTGACGAAACCTAAAATTAAATTCCTTCGGGAGAGTTTCAATGTGTTGTGAAAATGGTTCAGTGGTAACATTTTCATCAGTCAGACTCTCAATAATATATTTTAAATTCGGGAAATGTGATAATGAATTTCTCTCTAGGTGAGACTTCCACAATGCCAATTTACATTTGAATGCATCTACTGCACTTATCATTTTTGCAATGTGTTGATTTTCTCCTTGCATCTCCATATTCAGTTCGTTCAATTTTAGTTATATCAACAAGAAATCCGAAATTCATCAACCAAGCTTTGTCATCCAACTGTGCATAATATTCTTGATGTGAGAAATTCCTTTACCTCCTTTATGAGATTTATAAACCTCACAAGTATTTTACCTCTGCTGAGCCATCTAACTTCGGTATGTAAAAGGAGATCATCGAATTGGGCATCTTCACCTTGTAAAAGCAGTTTAAACAATCGGTGTTGCATTGGTACGGCTCTTATGGAATTTATTATTTTTGTTACTGTTCTCATGACATGTTGAAAATGAAGAACTTTTACGCATAACATTTCTTGGTGTATAATGCAGTGATATGAAATAAATTTTGAAAAGAGAGGGTCTTCTTTACATAGCGCAATAAATCCATTTTTACAACCTGTCATCAAAGGTTCACCATCTGTTGTAATTGCAGTCAACTTCATTAATGGTATATTACTTTCTTGGACATATTTTTTAAAAGCTGAAAAAATGTCTTCACCTCTTGTTCGTCTCTTTAATGGAAGAATTTTAAGAAATTCTTCCTTTCCTGAAAAATCATTGAACACCATCTTCACAACCATAGCCAATTGAGAAGTGTCTGATATGTCTGTTGACTCATCCAGTTGCAACGAGATGAATGTACATTTTTGTAAATCATTTGCCAACTCTTTCTCCATATTGGTTGCAATAACTTCAATTCTTCTTGTAACTATTCTTGTTGATAACTGAATCCTGTTTATTGCTGAGGTAATTTCATTTTTATTTTTAAAATCTTCGAAAAGTGAGTCAGCAATTGCTAACATGGCTTCTCTTACAATCTCACCATCTTCAAAAGGCTTTTTCCTCTTGGCCAACAAATGCGAAATTTTATGTGATGCAATCGTTGCTCTTTTTGATTGCTGCACTGGTCTGGTAAAAATGCTCTGCTGTTTAGTTAAAATGGATTTCATATCAGAAATTTTCTTTTTCCTGATCTCAGAGTTTAATGGATAACTAGTATTAAAATTTCCGTGGGCCGTATTAAAATGTCTTTCAACATTACTTTTCTTTGAAAGTGCGACACAAGCATTGCACAATAAACAAACTCTTTCCTTTCAAATCAATAAAACAGAATTGTTCTTTCCAATCTTCATTGAAGTAATATGTCCTTTGCCTCTTATTACTCATAATGGGGATGAAATTTTCTACAAATGAATTAATAAACACAACACACTGAATATCGGGAAAATATCAGAAATATTGTGAACTGTTGGTCAATTTAAATTGATTTATGTTTAACCAATGAGGAGGGAAATGAGCTATCACTGGCTGATATTGTAAGAGGCAAAGAAAAATCTCCCAAACCCTGTACTTTGTATACTAAGCGAAGAACAGAACTCCAAAACCAACGATTCATAACAATAACTCGAGCCAAGTTATGCTACAAGACGGAGGACAGAACTCCGAAACCAACGACTCACAACAATAACTCGAGCCAAGTTATGTTACAAGACGGAGGACAGAACTCCGAAACCAGTGACTCACAACAATAACTCGAGCCAAGTTATGTTACAAGACGGAGGACAGAACTCCGAAACCAATGACTTTCAACAATAACTTGAGGCAAGTTATGCTACAAGACAGAGGACAGATCTCCGAAACCAACGACTTTTGACAAGAACTGGGGAGTTTCACGCGACATAGGGAAATAGTTTTCCCGTATCAAGCGCCTACCTTCAAATAGCCTGAACTGGCTAACGGAGCTATAGTACACGACAGGTTGAGAACAGGGATCTCAGTTAGCCTTGCACCCGTAATAGCGATTGAAGGCGACAGGACACCTTCACCTAGCATAAACTAGGGGCGGAGAATTCCCTATTTTTTCGTACAGTTCGTACGAGAACGTTTGTATGAATTGTCAGCACAGGCACGACAATCACACAAACACGATAGCGGCTTCTCCTACTCTCGGCGAGTAATGTGAAGGATGTATTTATACTAGGGCAGGGTAGGGAAAGGGACGTGGATAAACAAGAGAGGGGTAATGGAGGAGCCATTATGAAAAGAACTCTGTTAATGACAACAAAGTCTTAATCCAACAATGTATGTCCCCATTCTGTTCGCTTATAAGTCCTGACCTTGATGATGTTATTTTGTAACACATACGATTCGGCTCGGTGTGATGTAAGATTAAGATGTTGGTTACAAAGTTCTATTATTCATCTTGTTCCGCAACTTATTGGTCTTCTGAGAGTTTTCCGTAATTGTTTAACTTGAGTTCTCTTTTTGGCTGGCGGGCGACACACAAATGTCTTGCGGGCGCCATGGCGCCCGCCGCGTTGCCGACCTCTGGCTTAAAGAGTAATCGGCGAGCATGGTCCATTCTCTCAATCGGCCTTTCCCAACTAGGGATGTTGATTCGGCGGGAGTGGAGGGATAGGCATGCGGCGACGCTGGTTTTGCGCCGAGACGATCCAGCGACAGCCAATGTTTACGATTTTGTTTTCGTCGAAATTTCGTTGTACGGAGGTGGATTAAATTTTTTGGACCAGGTTCAGCCTTCGCCCTACGGGAGTTTCGTAGTTGCGGAGGTTCGTTATAGGGAGGCTTCTTCTATGCAGTTTACATGCTCCGGGGGCGGGACCGAGATCCGAGTTCGTTATACGTAGGTTCGTAAGATAGAGGTTTTACTGTGTGTTTATCATTATATATTGACGTTTCTTACAGAGGAGGAGGATATAGGAGAATACTAATGTTTAGGCACTTCCAGATGAGCTGGAGATTCGAAATTTTTTTCTTAGATGGTATTTTGTGCAAAACCGACTAGAAAAAACGAAAATCTTGAAAAAGCGCAGCAATGCGGCCGCTAAAAATTCGTAATTGTTTAAACAAATTTTCAAGGTTTATGTATTTGCGAATGTGCTACGGAGCTGAAATGTTTTTTAAAGGTAGGAAATGTAAAAAAACGAAATAGGGATTAAACAAATTTTGATTTGTTTGGCAGTTAAAAATTCTTAAAGTTTAAACAAATAGGTAAATGTTTAGATACTACGGGGCGAGTTAGAGAGCTGAAATTTTCAAGTTATTTAGAGTTTAGTCTATTTGAACGAATAAACATTTCATTGTATCTATGAAAATCTTATTGCGGCCGTTAAAAATTATTTAAATTTAAACAATAAATGTTATTTCACTTCTAAATGTGCTCCAAATTTAAAATTTGGCATAAATGTGTGCCATTATTAACCCTATGTGGAAAACGTATAATATTCATAAAATTACAAAAGTTAGCAATTGTTTTATTCCATTATTGTTCCATAAGGAAAAAAAGAAATTCGGTCCCTAGGAGAAATCATTTTAATTATAGAAATATTTCCCATGATGACATATCTCTCTAAAAAATTAATGTTTTTTCAAGGTGAGATGAAATGCTTGCAGTATGCAAGCACCGTCTACTAGTATATATATACATATATCTTACCTATAGTTTTCCAGTTCTGTGTGAGATGCTGACGTCATCAATGGCACTTTTTAACGCGTTTTTAACAAACTTCCCGATTAGGTGGAAGGTTGAAATTTCACAGGAATGTTTGATTCAGATATCAAAATCAAATGACGAAAAAAAATACAAAAAAGACCCGGGTTCGACTCCAGGGGAGCGATTTCCATTTCCCGTAAGATAACACGTAAAAAGCGACTTTTTAAAGTGTAGGCTTTTATTTTTTTGGAAATTAAAATTAGAAAAAATTTACCTACGATCTTCGAATTTAAACTGTTTTAGGAAAATTAACGGAGTTTCTTATTATATTCATCTTTTTCCATCTACCTTTTGAAATCTCTCATGTTAAACATTTAAATAACATATTTTTGGAAAATATCGGCTTTTAAACGGGATGTTGTCTTGCCGGCCACATCATTGTTAAACTTCGAGAATCAATTGTTGTCACGACCCGCATACATGTAATATATACGAATGCATAGATTGCCTTAAATTATCGTAGGATTTTTTTGCGAAAATACGCAATCCTAATGGGACTGGGATTTAGTTTTGATTCTTTTGCTTATATAAATGACTATATAGATATAGAGTAAGAGAGAGGGGATGGAGATCAGAGAGAAGGGATATAGAATAAAAGATACATAGAGACTAAGGGGGGCATAGAAATAGAAAAGAACAAGAGGAAAGAGAGGCAGAGAAGGAAATAGAGAGGAAAGGAGGGAGAGAGGAACGGCGAGAGGGAGGGAGGGATTATTATTATTTATTTATTATTATTACTTCATTTTTGACAAGGGGCTCGTCATTTAGTATATCTTACTGATTTTTCATATCAAAATCAAATATATTTGGAATACTTTTATCATAATCCCGTCATATTTGACAGGCAGTTACGCTAGTATACATAAATATGTATTATAGAGTTGTTATGAAATTTTGTTCTAATGATATTTAAGGCACTATTATACTTTTATATGAGGTAACATCAAAAAGTAAGGTAACGGCACTATTTTATTAATCCAAATAAATCTTTGCAAATCTGAGTATTGCACAATTATCAATTTGAAAAGGAGTAACTCAAGACACAGGCATCAATGTCATGATAAAGAAGGAACCCCAAACCAAACTGCTGGCTATTGCAAATGAATTGAACTTGTCTTATGGCACAGTGCACAATATTGTCTGGGAGCAGCATGGGTACAGAAAGGTCTCTGCTCGTCAAGTTTCAAAGCAGCTGACTGATACTCAAAGGAAAGCTTGCATGGGATGTTCTCTACAACATTTGTTGCATTATGAAGCAGATGGTGATGGGTTCCTCTACTGTGCTGTCACAGGTAGGGTTGCCAACCATCCCGTATTTTTACTTTCTTTCCTGCATCTCGTATGAACTCCATATGGGACGCTGTTTTTTCCTGTATTTTAAATTATACTTTCTTTTTTAACTAGTGTGTTATATTACCTAAGATTGTATTAAAAATTGATCCTGGATAATATGAATGGAATAATAAAACTCCACATTATACTTTCCTGCCTGGTTAATTTACAGGTTACATGCTTCTACAAAGGCAAAATTCACAATTATCTATCAAACATGTTAATACTGAAACTTCAGATTATAGTTGCTAATAGATTAGCTGTTGAAGTGCCTTTAAACACCGCCACCAATACTGAAACTGCCTCCATTGAATGAGTGTAGATTATATTAAAAAAGGAAATTATTTCATGGATTCATTGAATTGGTTTCTATAATTTAATTAAAGAAGAATATTATTGGGATATTTTTAAGTTACTTTACTGAGTCAGTAGCATATCTAAATAGGGGTTCCTTGTGTCCACATTGCATAGTTTTACTACAAAAGCATTGATTATATCTCCATCTATTAATTCTGATATTTCATGTTTTGATTTTTTTCAGTTTGTTAACAATGATGTAGAACTTTCAATTTCAACATAATCAGAAAAGAAGTACAAGTGAAAAAAATAAATGTGTTCAGTTTTGTTATTTTAAAATTTCTATTTCTGATATTTGCACACATTTACTTAAATAAAAGTTTGAAATAACTGACTAAAATTCTTACATGCCCTCCAAAAATAGGTTGTCCCGTATTTCTCTTTTTAAAAGTTGGAAACCCTAGTCACAGATGAAGCGAGGTGGGTGCATCATGCAACCCCAGAATCGAAAGCTACATTAATGACTTGAAGCATACATCATTGCCAGTTTCCAAAAAAATTCAAAGAAACTCTTTTTACATCGAAAATTATAGTAACCATTTTTTGGGACTATCAGGGCATGGACATTTTACTGTGGGGAGAAACAGCAAACCGTGCTTGTTATTGGCAATCACTCCATAGATTGTGAGAATGCATCCAAAAAAAATGGCCAGAATTGCTATCTCGTGGAGTCATCTTCTTGCATGGCTGTAAAACTCCTCACACTGCAGCATGTTGAGCGATGAATTGATGCGCGATGAGTTTGCCGTGCCATGTATTGACAGGCAACAAGTTTGACGCACGATTAACTGACCACCATGTATTGATGGTATTTAACGTCATACTCGAATTTAAGACAACTCTCGATTTTTGCAACCTAAAATTTGGAAAAAACTCGTCTTGGATTCCGGTAAATACGGTAGTTCATCATAAAATGTATTCTAAATGTGAGTGTTAAGTGATAAAGTTTGAATGGGCTTAAATATATGTACTAGAGAACCATGAGGTTGGTTGACTGAGCCAGCTTTGAAAGTAATTATCTGTTATTTTTAAACTTTTGTGTTTATTAGTTTAAATTGTTTGAATCTAAGGGGATCATTTGTGACTATTGCCTAGATTTTGTATTTCATTTCAGCAAATAACGCCAGATTCCCGTCAGACGGTGCAGTTTGTAGATGATGCAGAATTAGCGTATGTAATGCAAAGGTATCGAGAGGTCCACGATCTTGTTCATACAGTGCTAAATATGCCAACTAACATGCTTGGTAAGTTTTATTTATAATTATGAAGAATTAATGCATTATCATAAGGTGCTTCCTCTTTATTTTTCTCATGGGTATGTACATGAATGATGAAATTGAGGGTAAGAGAGAAATAGTTCACAGTTCATAAACCCTTAATTCAGATTAACATCTTTGACTAATAGTAATGAGTTTTTGTTTGATGTTGCACATTTTCTGTATGTATTACATGTTTTATTTTTTAAATATATGAAACATTTGAAGTTTTTTAGTTGATTATTGGTGAAACATTTCAGGGGAGGTGGCTGTGAAGTGGGTTGAAGGTATTCAAACAAGGCTTCCAATGTGCTTAGGAGGGGCATTATTTGGTCCTCTAAGATTTGGCCCAAAGTAAGCACTTTTTCACTAAATTCAGTTTTAATTCAACTGTGAGAAATATGTATAATATTTCAATCTTTTGAGTCAGATTGTATTTATAAATAATAATTATTTCCTTGTCATTCAAATTTTATAAAATTAGTAGTGGTAAAAATTTTCTTGATTTTTTTATCTATGTTTATAAAAAACTAGATAGATATGTATCTAATTATTTTGAAATGAATTATAGCCAGTGATTTTTCTCATTTCAGGCAACGACAGAAGTATATAAACTATTATTTGCCTTGGGCTGTTCAAACTGGATTTGAAGCCAATTTTCTCATGAATGTTTTCTTTGAAAATCGTTGGGAACAACCTGTATCTGAGTTATTGGCAGAATTAAATATAAAGCCACTTAATCTTAAATGATCAGTATTAGCTCATTTTGTATATACCTGTATTTTATATTTAATATCATTAAATATTGAAAAATATGTAGCAAGGAAAATTAATTCATTTTTTTGGCCCCCAAAGTGTATTAATTCTGGTTGCACTTAGTGATGCAGCTCCTGGTGTCACTGGTTGAAAATTGAAACCTATTGCAAATAAAAATATTTTTGCATGAAATTGGAATCACTTGTCAATTAAACCAAGTCTTTGTTAATGAATATTTACCCTGGTCACTTTCACGTGCCATTTGATTTCTAGGTGCAGTTGATGATGGCATTGCTTCCAAAAGAGTCTTTGGACCCAATGAAAATTCTCTCAAATCAGAATGGCTTAGGTTGTCTTTCTCCCGTTCAGTAAAACATGATGCTAATGCCGTTCTTCTTAAACTACTACACATTATCTGGAAAGTTAATTAGTAATTCACTCATTGTGAAACTGGAATGCTGCATTATTTGACATTCTTTTTATTTATATCTTAGCATTCATATTTAATTATATGCATCGTTATCTTTCTGAACATAAATTACCATATTTTTCAGACTATAAGATGCATTGGGCTATAAGACGCACCACAAGTTTTTAGAAGGTTTTTTAGGAAAAAAGTATTTTAGTTCACCAAAGCATTTAGAAAGGACTATGTCATGCATCATTTCTAGTCATGATTAAGTCCGTATCCGACAACATATAAAGAAAATATTATGCCATGATAACAGTTAAATATAACATTTTACATAAACTTAATTCGTGAAAGTAAATAGGGATGATCTAAAACACAAATAATTGCTTTGAAACATGTATAGCTAAATATGCCCTGTCTGCAATTGGCAATTCTATGCCAGAGTGCACCACGCATGTCACATGTATAGACATACCTTACTGATAGTTCTTATTAGGTTGTAACATAAGTAATATCATTTTTTTACATTGTAAACAGTTCAATGTAAAAGAATAATAAAGAATCACAACTATAATGTCCGCAACAATGAAATGTGAGGAAATTATAATCGAGCTCGGAATTATTTAATTAAATTATTCATTCTAAACCCTCATTCTTGATCAATCATGAACAGCAATAACCTCTGTATCTGCCATTGTATGCTTTATGAGTTTAAGCACGGCAATTATGCAACCATTATGACAAAGTATTTTGCAACGTTTATGGTGACGTTCTTAATGTACATAAGTGGGAGCATTTGTTTTTTTCAAATTCCGGTCAGGCGATTTTAACCTGTGTGATCACATCCAATCAGGATGACCAGTCGACTTCAACATCAATGCCCTCCGACTTCTCATGGAATCAGATGCACATCAAACTATTTGAGAAATGACCAAGAAGCATAACAATTGTTCACAAATAACCGTTTACAGACACCTTTGGAAACTCGGCCAAGTCAGTAAGCATGACATATGGCTTCCACATCAACTGTCAAAAGACTGCCTACTGCAACGTGTCAGTATGTGCCTTCCTAGATGCTAAACAATCCTATGAGCCATTTCTGGAGTGAATTGTGACTGGAGATGAGAATTTGGTACTGTATGAGAACATTCGATGGAAGAGGCAGTGTCTGGGGCTGTGCCAGACCCCAAAAGGCGGTCTGCACTCTAATAAGATCATGCTGTGCATTTGGTGGGATATAATAAGAAATGTAATTCATTTTGAACTTTCGGATTCAAAGTAGAATATCACCTCTGAGCTTTACTGTCACAATTAGAGCATTTACATCAAGCTTTGCTCCAAAAGTGGCCTGCTCTGGTGAATTGGAAGGGTGTCATTCTTCTGCATGACAATGCATGACCCCATGTTGCAAAGGTGACACAGCAGAAAATCCAAATCCAACTGGGAAGTCCTACCATACTCTCCATACTTACCTGATGTTGCGCCATCTGACTTTTTATCTGTTTCGATCCCTACAACATCATCTAAATGATGCTGTTGCAAGCGAAGCATTGAAAAACTGTCATATAGATGGGACTATGTTATCGAAAAAGAGGGTGACTATGTTGTTGATTAATTTTCAAATAAATAAAGCTAATTCTTCCTTTTACAAAATTGTTTTAAAAAACAACATTATTTATGTTACAACCTAATACTTAAACTTAAATGCAAGATAAGATTTTAATTACTAATAAATTAGATTCACATGTAATAATGGTATGTACGCTCAATTAGTCCTTTTCCTTCTGCAACTCTTTTTGCCTCGTACATAACCATTTTGATCGATACAACAATGCCTAACTTCCTCTGTTCTACTATTCATTTTTTCATTTCCTCCTCTAGTTGTGGTCATTTGAGACCAACCTTATGAAGACTTTGTTTCTCTTATCCCATCAGCTTCAGTTTTTCCTTGCTTTCTCCATTCAGGGACCATTTTTTCTGTGGGAGGTGGAAATGATAGTCTGCTGTTCGGTTTTTGGGCATTTTTATGTATTAAATCACCTGAAGGTTATAGTGTAGGCATATCTCTTTACTCTTGCAACCATTGCAATCTCATTCAGAAATAAAATTACTTTGTAAATTCCTACAATACTTTTATTAAGGGACTCTATGAAGATTTTGACACTTTTTGTCATCATCAGGAGTAATATGAAAGCGATAAACCAAGAGCTTATATACACAGTATTATGAGGGGGGGGAAGAAGGAGGGGAGGTTACTTTTAAATCTGGGCCTAGAGGAAGGTGATTGGGTGATGAGTAGGTGGCGTCATCGTGGTTTGTTAGGAAAATAATGAGAGGGGGGGGTATGGAGTGGATATCAAGGAGGGGAGAGCGGGAAGGGTACAAAAAGTTGTTAACAATATTGTGGCCATTTTTAACAGTAGAAACAACTTCAAGAACTTCCAATGCATTAAGCTTGCGACAAAGCATCGAAATCAAGATAGAGTCCCTTAATAATAGTATTGTAGAAATTTAAAGTAATTTTATTTCTGAATCATGAATTTCTACCAAGTAACGGCTGAAACAGTTGACTACATTGCAATCTCAATACACGTAATGGTATAAATCCTAAATATTAATAAATTTTTTATGACATCTATCGCATTTCTCAAGTTCCGTGGCATTAATCGCGCTACTCAACAGACTTGATAGGAGTTAAACATTGCAGATGCACCAAAAATGTAAGTATTGTGAGCGGACAGTAATAAAGTGCAATAATGAAAATGCATCATCAGAATTCATGTTGCATAAGGTTTTAATGCATATGAGTATGTAAACAATTTTATCACTATTAATTATTAATAATGTATATTTTAATGATTTTGTGACAAATGATTGTCAATTATTCCATTTTGGGGATGAATAGGTTCATAAGTGTCACTACTAAATACAGTAATAATCTTAACTTCAGTCTATAAGATGCAGACTGATTTTGAGAGTCATTTTTCTGGAAAAAAATTGCATCTTATAGCCAGAAAAATACAGTACTTAAATATTTCATACAACTTCTTAACATTTATATTTTTCCATGGTGAAATCTTTTTCATTGCTAGATATGCTTGCATTTTTAATCATAAATTATTTCATCAAAAATTAGACAAGCCAGATATAATATGAGAGGAAGGATTTTGTGAAAAATGACATTATTAGAACTAATGGTAAATCAAAGTGCAGCTAGAAATGGAAAAAGATGGTTCACTTTATTAGGAAACTATCTACTCAATCAGAATAATATTTATAAAAAGCATTCATCAGGGGTTTAGTCTATTTAGGAGCCCTAGGTGCAGCCTCAAGTTTTTACCAGAACATTAGCATTACTTTTGACAAATGCATTAAGATAAATCACTATAAAAATGTTTATGAATATGTCATACAGTATGGAATAACTTCTTGTTGCATAAGAGCCTTTTGCATTTTTGTTATTTGTATTTGAACAACAATCTATAAGAACAATATCAATTTTTATCATTGTCATATCTGGTTTACATTTACATTTATTTTTCATTCTATTTATTTTCTAACAATTTTTTCTTTGTATTTACCAATAGATATTTCTTTACATTTAAATACTTCAGCAATCCCAAACTTTCTTTCCCTGTTATGGCTACCTATATACAGTGGCATAGCAAGGGGGGGCAGATGCTCCCGGGTGCAAATTCATGGATCAAAAATTAATGTTTCTTTTTATAAACAATAATAATATTATAATATATGCCAGATTAAATTCTACTATAGTATGCTTGGGTTTCCATCACATTTCCCACATTACATTTGTCTCGAAAATTGTACAGGAAGCAAAGGGAGGGGGCGCATCTCTGTGACTTTATTAATTAAATATGGCCGAGTGTATAGCTAAAAATTAGTCATTCACTTGTCTTATTAGTCTTCTTTTTGAGAAAGATACTTCAAAATTTCTATTCCATAAAAGTGATCTATTGAAGTTTATTAATTATATGTGATTACAAATGCTTCTAATCATATTTGAATGCATGGATAATTTTGGTGTATAAACTATATAACATAACATTGCAAACCCCAGCCTAATATTTGATATAGTATTTGAAAAAAATAATTCAGAAATGCTTGCCCTAAAAAAGAAGTTCAATACAATTCTTATTGTGCCTGGATAACCACTGCTGGATAAGAAAGAGTTCAAAGTATAGACTTTCATTCTGAAGTTCAGTTATGGTAGCAATATTTCATTACTGTTCAATTCTGATTTAATTTACTATCAGATTTTGTTTAAGTTTGAATGCATGAATGTGCTTAATGTAATAAAGCATTTTAATAAATTACAGGTTTTCCTCCCTATGTGGGTTTGCTTTATATGAATTCGCTATTATGCGACAAACTTATTGCTACCAGAATTTCTTTTTATGCATATTTGATTTGCTCTTATGCAGTTACTTGGCCAGTGCAATACAAATGAAAGAAAGTTCTCCACTACACCACAAAGCAACCATTCAGTCTCTCATTGTCTCTTATGCTGTGTGTATTAGTACTACAGTAAAAGAGATGAGATTGGAGTGAATATTGTAGAGTGGAGATGAGACGGAGATTTCATGTGATACTGTTTGAATACACTTGAGAAATATTGTCTCCTTGCCCGTGGAACTTGCAATGGCCAAGACAGCCCTACAGCACTTTAAACCTCCACTATTATGTCACTCACAACAGCCACCACTTGTGCTCATCTGCTTCCTTTAATTGGCGAGTATAATTTAGTGTTAATTGTTTTAAGTTTGTATTTAGCACATAAGAAGTCGTTATGGAGCGAAAGAAGAGTGTCTTGGAACGTATCCCTCTCTTTTACATGTAAATATGGGTTCTGTTTATGTGCATTCGCCTAATGCGTCACTTTCCTGGAACGCAACCCCCACATACAGAGAGGGAAACCTGTATTGATGTATTGTTATATACCAATTAGGTTAGGTATTGCTTACTTGTAGTTTCTGGTACTGCTGAATTTTTTCTCTTAGTTGTTCAGTAGCTTCCTCAGCACGCTGAGTCTGATTCTCCAGATCCTTTTTGGCAGCTATAATATTAAAAGTATCAGCAAATGCGATGAATGAAATGACAATTAATGATACAATAATAATAATTTATTTTACATACTCTCTAATTGTCTCTTTAGTCCTGCTACTTCACTTTTCAATTGTGTTATAGTTGATTCGTAGTACTCTTCCAGTTGATGCTGCCTCTCACGGATCTTGCTGGATGCAGTTTCTTGGTAAATTCTCTCTTGGTGAATTTGATAGCTCCAGAATGATATCGCTCTGGTCGCAATATCAAGAATTGTTTCTGGTCTAAGGCCTGCTAAAACCATCTATTTGAAATGTTTTGGAACAAGACAAAAATGCTCTTGCCAATAAACAAACATTTTACTGCATCATATTATAATCTATGGGTATGTATGTGGATATGGAAGAATGCTTCGGAATTTCCTACTCAAGGACGGTTAAATTTCTTATAACTATTTGTGAGTGTAACACAAGACGCCTATTTACCACAGTATCTCAATATGTATTTACCGATTTAAATTGTTCAGATGGATTTAAATTAGTTTTAACAACATCATATTTTGCTGTAAGGTGTGTGTTGCAAGCTGGGCAGGTATTATTTTCGGGATCTCTGGAGAATTCTCGTGCACCGTCTTCTTCACAAAATGCATGAGAACAGCTTGTGACCCAAATTGAAGAAGTAAGCCTTTTTCTACATTTCTTGAAGTTACAAATTAGATCTGAATCTGCCATTAATGTTTCGAAAATCTGGCATTAATATGTAGTGTGATAATAATTACTCGTAGTCCCACTTTACGTTCGAAATAAGAGCCAACGAAAACAGTTGAATTTACATGCATAAGTAGGTAGCGAAGCGCAAGTTAATCTGAAAAACTTGGCAATATAAACAAATGTAAACATGTCTGGGAAGTGGCAAGGGTTTACTGATGAGGACATCAAAATAATGAGCGGAAAGGAGATTTCTATTCCTGGTATTTACAAAATAAATTTACAAACTGTAGAATACATTTAGAACTTATACGTTACTAATGGAAATACTTATAATACTATTTAGTATGCATTGAATATAAGCGTTGTGTTATTACACTGACCATTGTGCTGCTTTTACTGAATACATTAAAGGGAAACAACATCAGAAGCACAATATTAAACAGAAGTCAGTCGAAGGAAGCAGGAAAGTTTCCAACATGTCTTCTCCTGAAAGCAGTAAATCAGCAAATGTTGAGTATATTCCGAATGAAGCAAGATTATCAAAGCCCAAGGTGAGGAATTATGCAGCTCTTGAACATCGCTAAGCGTTACTATGTGTGATATTATCTTTAGATGTAATACTTTTGTCTGCTGTATGATTTTTATGAAAAAACTATTTTAACTTATTTTCGACACCACAAGAATAATGGGATATTTACACAGAAATCAACTTTAAAAAGTCCTGCTTTTTCTTCCGATTTTTCGAGAGTATAGTAATAAAATGTACAGGGAAGCTCATGTATCTTAGTAAGGCCAATGCAAGTTATTATCCTTAGGAAAAGCCTGAAGTAGATCAAAATGTCAGTCCAGCTGTCAGTCATAACGAAGAAAGAAATTCCGATACCAACTTGGAAGTCACATCGCCGAAGTCAGAAGCACTGGAAGAAAGTCTAAGTGTCAATACAGTCTGCCTTAAAATAAAAAATAATGTTGCTTATGAAGTTATAGGAAACGAGATAAAAAGTACAAATGGATCTCTATCAGATTTTCATTTTCGTCAGAAGATGATGGAAGAACAAAATCGTAAAAGGAAGGAGCTTCTAGCACAAGCTCTTGCTGAAAGGTATATTGGTTAAGTAACCACTAAAAATTTATATTTTATCCAAAATCATCATTTTTCTTTTGAATATAATAATTTTTTTATAAAACTCGGTAGAATTTGGAAAGTTTCACTACATAACAAAAGTGCATGTCTGTGCTCATGGTTGATTTGTAGTCAGTAAGAATGTGCCAGGAAATACTTTGTGTGAAAATGACATAAATTCAATTTGATACTTTTTCATGTGTAGATAATCTTCATATAGTTGATCGATTTTACCGTTTATTAATTTAGTTAGTAATTTTTTAAAATCCTAACGAACCTTCGTTTCATTAGATCATATTCAGAAAGCTTGCTGTTTCATATGTCATTATATTCTTTTTGATTTTTTGAAATAGGTCAAGTCTTTTGGGCAGAAAAGACTTTTTAGTTGCATTTTGAGTGCATGAAATGCTATTTTATTCATGTATTACTTCAAATTAGATTTTTCTGTATAAGGAAATTCATTGTAAAAACCCTGCATCACTTAAGTTATTTGTCTGCAGGTAAAGTGTCTTTGATATATATATGCGAATGTTTTTTCATGTCATAGCAGTACCCATTGAAGCACAATGGATTTATCTTTTGATTCTTTAAAGTTTGGTTCTTTTACATCAGGAAGAAGAAAACACGTGCTGAAGCACACCGTTTGCAGGCAATTCAAGAAGAATTGCAAAAGTTAGATAACTTACTTAGCAATGATGTTTCAATACTTCGGAACCAAATTGAAGCTGCATGTCTGGATTTTACTGATGCCCAGTATGTCATTTTAATTCCTTCAGTCTTTCTTGTTATTGAATTTGTAGAGCTTTGGTTTTTGAAAAACTTGACTTAATAAAATTTATTTTATTGCAGAAAAAGATATGATAAAGCTGAGAAGGAATTTCTTGAAGCAAAACTAGTCCTTTTTAGTAAAATGGAAAAAAAAGAACTTCTTACTGGTCATTTGTGCACCATAATAGAACAAAATGAATTGAGAAAGGCTCGAAAGTTATCTGAGTTAATGGAGAAGTTGCAGATTGATTCTATGAATCCTGAGATAAATGATTACCAAGGAACCATCGTAAGTCCAAAGTTTACCTCATGGAGGCATACTCATATTCTTCATATTTTCTCAACCTTCAGTTTCCTTTCTCTGGCTTTTTGTTTACTTTAAATGTGTATAGTAGTTTTGCCTATTTAGCTTTAGTACATAGATTCATCATCTTCAGCTAGATTTCAGTTATGTTGTATTATGCACAGTTGATAATAATAATTGCTAAATAAATTTAATTATGTAATCTACATTATGTGGATTCATCTTGTGAAACCAGGAGCAGATTTATAGTTACATGCAAAAGTAGGAAGCCCTCGAATTCCAAAATTAACAAAAGAAATGAGTAGAACTTTCTAGACCTTTATTCAAGGTCAAGTCTGTTGAGTTCAAATAAAATAATTATAGCTTATCATTACATCCCTTTCAATGAAAACATCAGAAAAATCTGAGAAATGTCACTAGGGAGTGTTACTGCTGCATACGTTGGTCGCACATGCACACTTTCCGACGTGCCATGATGCTAGTTTGGACTGCATCCCAAGACGCAATACAGTTGAACATGTCAGTTGCACACTTACCATTACATACCATCTGTCTATTCATTCTTCTTTGTTCTATGACATTGACTGGTTTATTTCACTTGTTATTTGTGTTGTTTCAAAACGTGATTTAGTGAATATCTATAAATACTCTTTATCTGAAAGCTTAATATGAAACGTCATTATGTGTCACGAAAGGAAAAGTGGAAAAAGAAAAGCAAGAAAGAGCAGAAAGAGAGAAATATAGTTTGTTGTTTTTTTTAACCTGTTCATCTGGTTTCTGATGTGTCAAAGGAAATGGAAGAAACTGAAACTAGCAGCTTCAGGTAGAGTGAAAACAAGTGAAACGTCAGACTCTCAACTTCACGCAAATGATGTGGCTGATTCAGTCACTTTTGAAGGTAAAGAAGATGTAGAAAATACAGTTAAGTCAGATGAAAAAATCTACTCCAGTCAAAACAAAATATTATAGATTTTAGTGAGTTTTTTTACATGAATGACATAGCTTTATGGCCCAATTCTATTTATAGAATATTTTATCATGAAAAACTTAAATATGTTAGTCAAATAAAGAATTTAAAAAGAATACGAAACAGAAGGAAGGAAATATTTTAAAGGTCTCAACGAAAATCATTTCTATTGGGTTTTAAAAAATGAAACAAAGTAAAGAAGAGAATGGTTAGTTTTTTCAGAAATATTCAAATGTGTTTATTGTTACGTTTTTTAAATTTTTTCCTGATGCAAGCAAAGGAAAGCAAGCATTTGTAGATAGCTTTTCAAACTGAACCTGCATATCAAGATTATTAAGTGAACATGAAACTTCAAAGACTCAAGTAAATGCAATGTGTCTATTTATAAGAAGTAACTTAATCGAACGAGTTGATTCACAAATAGTGGTACAATTTAAAAAACAATGCTCTTATTTGCGAAAAGTATTGAAAGGCATGGTTGCAACCATGAAGCTACTTGCAAGATTAGAACTTGCCTTCAGAGGTCATGACGAGTCTGAGTCTTCGAATCATAAAGGCAATTTCTTAACTTGTCTTGAATTCCTAGCTGAATTTGATGATTTTCTCAAACAGCATCTAGAAAATTATGAGTACTGTGGTTCTGGTAAAACTAATTTTTCATCTCATCAAATTTAAGATGAATTCCTTGTTATGATAGCTGATCACCTCCGAAAATGCTTTGCTGATGAAGTGAAAAATTCTCAGTATTTTTCTATAATTGTAGACTTCCGATGTAAGTCACATGGATCAGCTTACTGTTATTTTAAGATACGTGAAACCAGATGAAGAAATCATTGAACGTGTCTTTTTTTTCACGCCTATAAAATCTCATGCATCTGAACATTGACGAAAACTGACTTAGAAATGATTGAAGTGCTGGGATTACATTACAGCCAGTATGTCAAGCAAATACTCAGGCTTGCAAACAAGACTGAAAAAAGAAAGCCCCACAGCTCTGTATATTCTGCGCTCCAGTCACTCATTAAATCTTGTTGGTAACAGTGCTGCAGAGTCTTCTCAAGGTGCAACAAAGTTTTTTGATTTTGTTCAGAAAGTGTACACTTTTTTATCAGCATCTAGACAGCGATGGAATGTGCTGAAATCGCATTTACAGGAAAAGAAAACCGTGAAAAAATTAGCAATACAATGTGGTCTGCAAGAGCTGATGCCATTTTAGCTTTGAAAGACGGTTACATGAAATTAAGTGTGCCCTCCATGATACTGCTGCGGCAGAGAATGAGATGCCTCTTGCAAAGGTTGAATCTAAATCTTTATCGAGAAAGTTTGAGAAATATGAAAATGCTATCCTTACAGTATTACGGAATCATTTGTTTCAAAGAATTAATGCTGTTAGCAAATCACTGCAGTTGAAAGATGATCATTTATTGATGGCTGTAGAATTATTAACTTCTCTTAAGGCTTTTATCATTGAAATAAGAAATGATTATCTGTCTATTGAACAGGATGCATTTTTTAACAGAATGTATAGACAATCCCGATGAAGACTCAAAAGATAAACGTTCAAGAACAAGCAAAAAGTTGTTTGATGAAGCTGAAGACAACAAAATTATTATTTTAAAAGGGAAATGAAAATTAATTGTGGAAACTGATAACACAATTTGTGATGTATTAATAGTACAATTGGAAAACAGAAGAGTCTATGAAATCCATATTAGACTTATTCCAGGTGATTTTTGCAAGGAAAATTGATGAGGGGAAGAAAGATGACAGCATCAAAAAATTACTGGATATGTACTCAGAGGACATTGATTCTGACCTTTTTGAAGATGAATTTTGACATTTCTTGCATTTTTCCAATAGTGATGATTTTATATCATCTAAGTCTCCTACCACACTTTACAAGCTTGTTATTGATAGTTGAGTGCCACATTTCCAAATGCAGAGACAATTCATAAAATCTTTTTAACATTACCCATATCAAATGCCACCAGTGAAAGATCATTCAGCCCACTTAAAAGAGTCAAAAATTATTTACGTTCTACTATGTCTCAAGAGTTCAGCAATTTTAGCAATCAAAAGTTCTGCATTGCAAAATGTAAATTATGACAAGTTAATTGACGATGTTGTGCAAAAGAAAGATTGAAAAAAACATAAATTGTTTAAATTTGAACATTTATGAGTATTTTACAAAAATCTTTGAACTTTCATTTATTTTGTTCCAGCCAATAAAATTAATTTTCTGATGAAGAGTAGTGCTTTCTTTTTACCTCAATATATAGGTAAATATATAATTAATTAATATATAATAGTTTAAAACCCATGTTAAAATTAACTCATTCTTATGCGTTTAGCTCTGTCATATATTCAGATAGTCATGTTTTAGTTAATTGAATATGATCTCAAAAAATCTGATGTGGCCACCACATGACTTTCTCCATATCTGTAATATTTCAAAAAATTCCAAATAGGTTACATAATAATAAATATTTTAAGAAACTGTGAGAAAATTTTAGACTTTACAAAGAACAGAAATAAACTTCTGAAATTGGATATAGCCACAAAGCTCCAACAATTAAGAAAAGAAATTGGAGCGTTACTAAGACGTAACTAAGCATCAATTGTTAACAATAGTTGTCGGTAGGTGGCATGGTGGTGGCAGCTAAGAATATAAGATATCTCTTAAACAATGCATTATATGGAAAAATGTTTCAAACAAAGGTTGTAGAAAATTAAATTTCCTACAACTTTCATTCTAATACATTTTTACATTTATCAAATATTAAAGTAAATATTTCAAAATAACGGATAAGTGACAAGAGTAAACACCCACCTCCGGTCAACCGATTTTTACCAAAAACTAATCAGATCTTCTAATTTTTATAAAAATGTTAAATATAAAATTTTGCATTGACCTGATTAATAGTTTTTGAGTTAGAGCACCCACAAAAATCTATCACATACAGACATACCACTTCCTCACCGGCAGGGAACACTGACCATATCACTCCCAAATTCAAAACTGATCATCAGTACATTTCTTTTGTCTTTCCATTTCAATACACAGACATCATCATCAGTGAAGGCATCCACTACTTCATCTTTTTTCAATTTTCGGAAAGGACATCTGGCGATTGCCCTTCTGGTTAGTTCGAAGAGTGCCGGTAACATAGGCCTTCCATTCTAATAGTTGGTTGACCAAGTTGACACTATTATAATAGTTATCCATAAACAATGAATGGCCAGAATCTAACTTGACTTCCATTAGTTTATGGACAACATTATCAACATGGCCCCGACCTTCTACATTGCTATTGGAAGACCCTGTATACACGACAAATCTTAGAACTAAACCTCTAGGCTCTGTAAGCATATATAGCTTTATTCTGTACCAGTACCTCTATACCTTCATATAAATCCAGAAAACTAATCGGCCCATTCACAGGACCATATACTCATCGATAGACAATTTTTGTGTCAGAGTTATAATGCCCATCCATAGTTCTGTGGAAGCTGTCTAGTAATGGTCTTATTTTATGGAGTCTGTCAGTCAGTTTTGGTTCGCCAGGTTCTGAGTATTTTGCAAAATGCATGACTTGGAAAATCCCGCTAATTCACTACTACCACTACTTCATTTAAAATTTTCTCTTTACAGGGGCCACCCTTGATGAACTCTTCAGATGAAATGATATATTCTGGTACAACGACAATAAAGGATCCTAGATTGAAAAGTAAATCGAAAGAACCTCAGCCGGTTGAATCTAAAAATGAAAAAGTTGAAGTAGTACAAGATTTAAAAAATGAACAAGAATCGCCTACAGCACCTCAAAACTCTATGCCACCAGATTTCAATATTTCCAAATGAATAACAACTAATAGGGTTAGCAATTTAAACTATGCAATATTCAGACGGTTTTTCCCATTATCTGTTAATAAAAGAAGAGGGTTATAATTAATTTTTAGTAAACATAAGCACTGATGTCTACAATGGCAATATTATGTTACACAGGCTATAAAAATTGCCATTCATCAAGGGGTGCAATGTCCATTTCTTGAAAAGAAACTTGGAAGATATTTCTTATGTACTTTCTATGCCGATTTTTGAGAAAACTGAAAGTGATTTATAGAGGTGGTAAAATGTATTCCAAAGTAAATATTCTAGCCAATTCATTGGGATTTTTCCAAATGATATTTATGGTCATTTTTTATCAAAAGAATTGCTTAATGCATTCAGTCAGTTTATTGGCTGTTTGTGACTGGATAACTCAATCATGTTGTATCCATTTCGTGATCAAAAGAATTTGATCCAAATAAAAGGTGTCGTATACCTTCACATCTTATCTGAGACTCTGCAGCTTGATTCACTTTATTCTGTTCACAGCCATTCTTTTGGTGAGCTTACGGTTGTTCAAAGCAAAAATAGTATGGTTTTGTTACCCCCTTATATTGAATAACAGTTTTTTTGGATCAAAGCTAATTTTTGTATAAAAAATCTATTTCTCTATTTTTGTTAATGAATTTAATCATTTATGTTTAATTTTTTGATGTCACAAAATTTTAAAATATCTGACACTATTAGTGTGATTATTATTGATGATACTTTTATTTAAAATATACAGTTAGTTGTTTTGGACAAAGTAATCAATTCCCTGAAGTAGGATCTGGTGCTTTCCCGGTGGATTGCTTGTAGAAACTTTTCTCGGGTACACAACCGGGTCAAAGTTTGATCTAGGATCAACGTTTCGACGGCTGACTCTGCCATCTTCATCAGGATGTCTAAAAACGTGTTTTGTCCGCTATATATACTAATTCTAGGCCGTAACGGTCTGATACGCCCGCCCACCAATCAGGTTCCGTCTTTCTCCCACCAATCAGGTTCCGTCTTTCCGCCCACCAATCGCATTGCGTCTTCCCTCCCCGATTTTTTGGAGGATCGGTTCCCAGGTTCTGCTGAGCGAGTAGCCCGAATCTCTGTTGATTTTATTGTCCCCAAGACGGATCTCAATGGATTCTTTGACCAACCGGTCCCAGAAACCTTTGGTATGTTGTAATCTTTTTGTCTTTTCCCAAAAGATCTTGTGGTCGTGGCTGAGGCTGTGCTCTGCCACCACGGATTTCTCGGGCTGTCCCAACCTTATGCATCTCATGTGCTCTTTTAACCGGGTTTCGATGGTGTGGCCAGTTTCCCCGATGTATGAGGCGCCGCACTCGCATGGTATACTGTAGACCCCCGGAGCCTTTAATCCGAGATCGTCCTTAGCTCGGGCTAGTTGGTCTCTAAGTTTCCCTGGTGGTTTGTGCACTGTCTTGATGCCATGCTTTCCCAGTATCCTTGAGATCTTGCCAGATATGGTAGAGACGTAGGGTAGACAGGCAGTGGCGACAGGTTTTTCCTCTTCCTTCACGGATTTTCCTTTTTTCATTCGGGCGTCGGCCCTTTTCAGGGCCATCGAGATGTCCCGTTCGTGGTAACCATTCTGCCGTAGCGTTGTCCTCAGATGGTTTATCTCTTTGGGCAGATTGGTGGGCGGAAAGACGGAACCTGATTGGTGGGTGGGCGTATCAGACCGTTACGGCCTAGAATTAGTATATATAGTGGACAAAACACGTTTTTAGACATCCTGATGAAGATGGCAGAGTCAGCCGTCGAAACGTTGATCCTAGATCAAACTTTGACCCGGTTGTGTACCCAAGAAAAGTTTCTATAATCAATTCCCTGTATTGGACATTTTTGTTATACCAATTTATGTCATTCATTGTAATGACTTATTAATTTAGATGTTATTTATGCAGCTATTCTTAACTCAAAAAATACTTCACCATTTTTCATTTCTATATATTTTGACAAAGGTCAATATGTGCTTGTTAAAAATAGTAGCAAAGCAAAATCTATTTTTTTAATTCCACTGGTGTTGTTAATATGTTGAATCTAAATCTTGGATTGTAATTCCAATGCCTTTTTACTTTATATTTTACAATATAATATTACTTATTGCTATTTGGCTTGCAGCTTGTTCACTGTAATGTTACATTGAATTTATTTTACTTCAATGTTACTGTAGTTTGGCGCTAAACTTATTGATCTTTAACATATTTATAATGGCTGAATTTACCACCTCATTTTAATATTAAGTAGTATTTTTATAATCTCAAAGATTAAAATGACAATATGTATGAGAAAGTGCAGCATACTTTAATTAGAATTTACATATTTGTGAAAATTATAAAGGAATATATTCCTTTGGTGAAACATATTTTGTAAAATGACTTAAAATTTAACTATGAAATTTAGTGTTTGAAGTTTTATATTTTTATATTTATATAGCTATTAATGTTGATTGATATTTATATTCATATATCACTTGTTATTTGTACAGAAATTGTAAATATTATAACAAATAATTATTTTTGTAGAAAATGAAGTTCATGTTATTTCTTAACTAGCCTGTTTGGATCTATCTAAAGAACAGATTAAAATGAAGCAATTTGATATAATGATGAGCAAAATTGTTTGCAAAAAAATCTTGGTGCTTTCTGATTATTTTGTCTGTTTAATTTATTAACTTTTTAATTGCAGATTATTTTGCCAGCTAATCACTCTTTGTTTGTTAGTTTCACACTCATGCATAATATACCATATTTACCTGAATATAAGACTTTTCCTGTATTAGATTTTGAATGGCCAAGTCTTGTTATATTTGCTTGATATGAAATAGTTCAAAATGGATAAATGCTTTAATTCCAAAATGCTGCAGCAGAACAATTGGGGTTTATTGTACTGAAAGTGGGATGCTGAAAAAGGCCATAATAAAACTGAAGTACATAATAATTAGCACTTCTTTATTCTTTAAATTAGGAGATTGGAGGGGTGCTTTATACTGTCCTATAATTGGGTAAATACAATAATAATATAATAATAACTCATGCTACCCAAGCATCAGTTATAAATATGAGGCACAGACCAGGTCCTTTTTTTATAGCATGCTTGGACAATACTAATATAAATATTCAAAGCTTTTTTCAAATTGTGTTTATGCATACTATTTTTCTATTATGACCTCAATTAAATAGCCATTCAACTTGAATGTCCTGTAGTCAATATTAATAATAAATTTATTAATCCAGAGATCATTACAATGATATAGGACAAGTCAAAAAGTAATACACAGAAGCATATAAATGCAAGGACAAGAAAGGATTAGGAAGTTATTCATATATCTATATGCAATAACATAATAATTAAGTTACAATTAACAAGAATATTATACCTTATAGCAAATCAGTAACAACAGAAAAAAATAATTATTACAAATAGTCAAGCCTAATTAATATAATTATTTAGGTATTCACTACTTGAGTAAAATAACTTACTAAGTAATAATACTTTGTCTAGATTTTGTCTTCAAATCTTCAGGGAGTTTATTATATAGACAAAGACCTAGTGAATTAGAGCCCATTAAGGCTTTCCTAGTGCTAGTAAAAGAAATATGCACCTCGTATCCCTAGCCTATTGAGTTTAATTAGTAATAGTTCATGATTGACATTATCAAAGGCTTTTGAGAAGAAGAAATAATCCAAGTGATTCCAATTTATTATCAAGTGCAGATAAAATGCAATTCATTGCATGAAAAATGGCAGTTGTTGATTTGTGCTGTCTAAGGCCATGTTGAAAAGGGGATATTATTTTGAAAGATTCAAAGTATGCAATCAATTGTTTATAAAAAACTATCTCAAAAATGTTAGCAAATTGGTTTAGGATTGAAATAGGCCAATAGCAATTAATGCCATGAATATTTCCTTTCTTTTTGTAAACGGGAACTAATTTGGAAGTTTTCAGGGGGTGATGGGAAAATACCAAGTCTTAAAGATTCATTTATAAGTAATAGGAGGGGAGATTTTATTGCCTTGTAGCAGTAATTTATAATAGAAATTGGTATTTCATCCAGACCTGGACAGTGTTTAGAGCAAGAATTTTTTATAATAGATTCAAGTTCCTTTTCATCAGTTGGGAAGAGAAAGTGAACTGATAGAGTATGGGAATGAACTTACATAAGTCAGGTTTTGGCTGACAGCAAGGGATTATTTGTGTTTCAACATCGTGTCAAACTGATATTGCCACAGGAAAATTGAACAAGTAAAGGTAGAGACTACGGTGAAATTGATATTAAAATTTAACTCCTTAACCATAAAATTCAAAATTTAGGCACACCCTGAGTCTTAGAGAGAGACAAACTTTCTAGCAATAGTGTTTTTTTGGGTCCCCAGTACATTTATCCTTTGCAAACCTGGCACCAATGTTCCCTCTAATTTTTCATGATGTATGTGGAAGAAATTTTCCTGGTGCAACTTTTTCAAAAGTTTCAGATAATTGTGTGCCCTTTTTCTGCAGTGCCAATTTTTTCCTCGACAGTCAGAAAAGGTAAATAAATGCATCTGGGTATATTAAAATTACAAATTAGGATGGGATGGGGATGATGCAAAGTCATCATATACTGAGATTTTATGACTAGTCGGCAACGTCGCACAGTAGTGTGCGCTTTTGTATTTCACAAGAAACTAATTCTGCAAATATTTGTGTGCACAAATTTCATTCATGTGTGCTGGCCTTGCAGACTATGTGCACAGCCTTGAGGGAACATTGCCCAGGACCTTTTTTATCCTTCTTCCATCTTTAGGATTAGTGACGAGGAGTAACCACCCCTAAACCTCTGTATATTTTTTGTTTATTGTTCTCTCACCCTCCTTTTTGCTGTTTTTGTCCCTTTTCATTACTTGCTTTCTCAGTGTGTCTCTAAATTTTGAATTTTATGGTTAAGGAGTTAAATTTTAATTTAAACATCCTTTGACATATTATTATTGGATTAGTGAATTGAAAATATTCATTAGCTTAAGATTGAAATATGTTGAATTTACATGTAGTAATGTAGTTATTCATGGGAAAACACTTTATTATAGTGTGCTTTTTCAATTAACTAGTTATTGATTTAAAAATAACAATGCCAAGCATTACATAGAACTGTTACTTACATTAAATAAGTCCATAAATATGAAAGAAAAATGTACAAGCTGGGAGTGTGCCATTTTTACTAGAAAGACAATAGAACAGCCAAGATACATTTATTTTGATTTAAAAATTTCAGTTGAAGTAAAGTTATGGAAATTGGTCTTTTATACAAGAAATATTGAGCATAAGTTATATTGTAAGACCAACAAGCCCTTTTAAATGAGCATAAGTGACTATACAACAACTTATTGAATATGAGAGTGAAGTAGGCAATTTTGGTTCTTCAACCAAGAGGTAGAAAGTTTAGTTTGGTAATAAAATCATTTATCTGTTGCAATAAGTCGAGCAAAGATGGAGTTTATTTGTATGTAAAAAACTATGTATATGCATGATTTTATAACACAATTACTAATATCTTTAATCTTGGTCATTATTCAAGAAGATATTTAGTGAATTTCAACTGGCCATTTCCATTTTATTTCTAAATAAAAACTATTTAGAAATATTCAAAGAAAATTATCAATAACCTTATATGCTCACTAATATTCTTATGGCCTGGTAGTAAATTGAAATCTTGATATATGACCATATAATGTTCAGCTGTCAACTTATAGTAAGATATTCCTCTTGGTAAATTGCAGCCTATGATTTAATGAATTAAATGTAATGATTACATTTTGCTCTTATAAACCATCTTACTTTTGTATTGAAGGGATGGCCTATTTAAGTTAATTGGTCCATAATTTCTTAGACTTTCCAATAAAAACCCATATTATTTCAGGGCAAGTAACTCTAAAGTCTAAAATAGTTTTTAATCATTCTCAATTTTTTAACTGCCTCGAGTGTCCTTGCAAAATATTTCTTTGTGGATTCTTTTTAGGTGAGATCATATGACAATAAATCTAGTTTGTTGAGAACTGGAATGTTACATTTTGGACAGTGGTTCTGAATCTTGGGTCAAGACCCAAATCAGGTTTGTGATGGATTCTCAATAGGGTCATGAAGGGTCATCAGAAGAAAACTTTCCCGACAGTCAGTTTGTTTAATTGTTATTGGAAGGCTGCCTAACTTTTATCAGTCATGGAACATGCTTAACAGTTAATGCAATCCATTGTCTTGAGTATGTCTTTGCAAAATATATTTATGAACCCTTTTCAGTGAGAGCATATGACAATAAATCTAACATATCAAGACTAGAATGTTAGTTACATTTAGAACAATAATTTACAAAACAACCTGAAAATGAATGTAAAACACATTGTGCCATTGTATCCTACAAGGAGAAAATTCTTGCAACTGATAGTCTAAAGGTTTGTGCTAGTCAATATGATTGCATTGCTATTTTTTTTCTTCTCATAGCAAACCAAGGCTAGTAGTCACAATAAAGAAATTCATGTGTACCATGCTTAAATTCCATTAAAGAGTATCATCACATTTATAAAATTGAGGATGAGTTAGGAATTCAAACAATGGTAGAGTTGTTAAAAATTCTGTTACAATCATAGGCAATAATTGAATAAAATTATTTTCATTTCAAATGATCATCACATCATGCTTTATGGGAATCACTGTCCTCTTCGGCCACCCAAGTTATGTTGGGTTAGTTAGATTTGGGTTGCTTTCCTGTACATGTTAACTTTGTTCCCACCTGCAGATTGGGTTAACACTTTATCATCGGGAAACATAGTACTAAATGTTTCACCACCCAACTGTTGTAGTTGGGCTATGTATTAGTATGTATTTTGCCTATGCATAAGGAAACACATCACTAGGTGTTTCACAGCCTCCCTGTTGAGGGCAGCACACATTGTACTATGTGTTTAGGTGTCATTGTAGGCTATTGTCACCTTACAAATCAGTGTAACTATTATGGCTGGACTGTGAGATGATAAAGAAGATGCTTCGAGCATTAGTTCCTCACATGTAGCCTCTCCTTTGTATCTTTTTGAGTAGTACCATACTGTGACCAATTACTAGGATAGAGAGAAAACATTTTTGTGTAATTATGACTGCAATTTCAATAAAATTATGTAACAAAAAATGTATGAATTGTACTTTTATACTTACAAATTGTACTTTTGTACTAACCGTAATTGTAAATAAATTAAAATTTGATGAAATTGGTATAACATAAATCTTAATTAGTACTCATTCCAAATTTGACATGAAAATATTGAGTACTTTGGAAATTACAATAGTTTAAGTATAATTATACATTACAATGCATGTAATAAAAAAATGGACACAACAGAGAAGATGCTGCATGAAAATGTCTGATGGTAAAGGGTCAAGTATGAGTTCATCCATTCTCATTTTTTATTATTTCTGCCCATCTGGGTTAGGATGGGTCAGTTAGTTTTGGACTGGTTTCCTGTACATATTGACTTTGTTCCCACCCACGGATTGGTTTAAGTATGAGTTCATCTGTTCATTTCCTCATCATTTTTTATTATTTCCATTTAAAATGCCTCTTAAAGTATCACGAATTGCCTGTGGGAGAAGAAGCAAGTGTAAGGTTCCTGGAGGAACATGGAGTGATTCCAAGTGCACCAGAGGAAACCCTATGCATCTGAAGCTCCCACCATTTACAGCTCTCCTGCCGCTGGTAGCGATTCCATTTCTCGCTGCTTTCCTGTGGTGCTGCATCCACGTGCCCAGTTAATGACAATGTACCCTTGTTATTGTTAAGTGTCTCATCTTTTTCAACATAAATCAATATCTGATTCTTAAATTTTAACCTCCAGTGATAGTGTTCTAAATTGATATCAGTAGCCAATAGTTTTTGCTTGAAAACTATGCTTTTATGTTATTAATTCTTATAAAATAATGTTGGAACCTGCACAGTTTTTTGGATAACTCAATGGATTTAATTTGCTTAATATGGGGGATATTTCACATCATTTCATGGGCATCTACAAAGAATTTGAGGAATTGCATGGGTTTAAATAAAGAAAGTGATTTATACCCATTTCATGGCAATTAGTAAAAACTTGAAATATCATTAAAATCTATGGATCTACTTTGGAGTTGGACCCACAGCCACAGTAGCATCATTGGTGATGACATTGAGAATTATCTAGTCACCAAATGCGACAGAAGTGCCATTGGTGACAAGATTAAGAATTACTACAAAACTACCCTAAATTATGCTTTCCAGATTATCATTGACACAAATAATAATAATATTTTTATTTGTCCAAGCGATTTGTTTATACAAATATAGGATAAATCAAAACATACACAATTCACCCATAAATATATACACTAGGTGAAATGACTGATCTAGGTGAGAGTCAAGTTGCACATAAATTCTTCAATGGACTAGAAACCCTTTTATAAGATACTCTCCGAGTTTCTGTTTGAAGGTATTGTTATTGGCCTCTTTTTTCGAGTAGCTGGCAGCTTATTATAAAATACTGATCCAGCATGTACTGGGCTGTTGGAGCACATTTTCAGATTATGGTAGGATAAATGCAGATCTTGCTTGCTTCTAGTGAATTGTAAAAGGATGACATTATTTTTTATAAACAGAACTGAATACAGTATATATAAATGGAACAGCATGAATTGCAAGGATTTTTTAACAAGTTACGACAACTTTCATGCCACTAAGCCTTGGCTAGGATTCTTACAGCCTACTTTTGCAGCTTAAATAACTGAAGAGAATGGCGGGAGTGCCCCCAGGTCATATTTAAGATGGCAGTAAATGTAAGCATAGTACACTAATAGTGCAGTGTGCAGGTTAGTGGTCTGCATCAATCTTTTGAGAAGGAAACAGTGTACACTAACTTTCTTACAAGTTGTCTCAATGTATGATTCCTAGCTTAGAGTCTTGTTTATATGGACCCCTAAAAATATGACAACCAATGAGCTCATCATAGATTTTTCTGAAATTTTTAACCAAGGAGTTTCAATTATTTTCTTTTGGGCGGAATGAAATTGAATGAAAGTGGATTTATTCCTATTTAAAAAGACACTTTCAATGCAACAACTTTCAATTTTAGCTATTATATTTTGTGGGCTGTAGGAATCACTAGGATTTATAAGTAGGTGATTAGTATCATCAGCAAACATGTAGAGACCTCCTTTGAGATAGGAGGGAGGATCATTAATGTATAGGAAGAAAAGCAACAGTCCAAGGATTGACCCTTGAGAATTGCCTCCTGTAACAACCTGAAAATTTGAGGTATCATTATCATATATAGACGTTCCTTACAGAGGAGGAGGAGGAGGATACTAATGTCCAGCCCAAACTACAAGAGCTAGAGATCTGAAAGTTTTAGTTTTTGTGGATAGGATGGAGCAACCTTCAGATAAAATGAGACTTCTTACCTAAGTGACATGAGTTCGACTCCAGAAATTCCGAAAGTTGCGATTTTTCCCATAAGAAAAGCATTGTGCCATTTTTGTAAATTAATTATGGGCACTTGCCGGTAAGCTAGAAAAATTAAATTTTCAGTGTTGGTAGATGGCCGCAATATCTATTAGGAATTATTGTCACTTTTGCTTACAGTGTCTTGGGTTCGACTCCAGAGACCCTGGAATATCTCCCATAAGTTAGCATGGGAAAACGCAATCCAGTGTGTAGACCAATCTAATAAGTTTAGGAAGCTGAAATTTTGCAAGATTATAGAACTTTTCTCATAACCAACTATAAAAATCGAAAATTTTAGGGGTTGTTTTAACCCCATTTGAACATTAAAGTTTAATAATTTTTATCTTGAAAACTATATGCTGTAGGTTCGAGTTTTTGAAATCATTTTGTAGAAAATTATGCATAAAAAAAGGAAATTTTGAAAAAGCTAAGAATTTGACCGCTAAAATTCGCAATTGTTTAAACATATTTTTGAGGTTTATGTATTATCGAATAAGCTACGAAGCTGAAATTTTTTTATCGGTAGATTTAGTGAAAAACGAAATAAGAAATTATAAAAATTTTGATATTTTAATTTCTTTGGCTGTTAAAAATTCTTAAAGTTTAAACTAATAAGTAAATGTTTAGGTACTTTGGGGCAAGCTAGGAAGCTGAAATTTTCAAATTATTTACAGAACAGTGCATTTGCACAAATAAACATTTCAATCTCTCCATTTATATATTGCGGCGGCTGTTAAAAATGTTTAAATTTTAAACAATTAAAAAATATTATTTTACTTCTAGAAGTGCTACAACTTTAAAATTTGGCTCAAATGTGTAGCATTAGTACCCCATAATGGAGAAAGTGTAAAATGTTTAAAATTGCAACATTTGGGGATTGTTTTAAACTATTATTTTTACATGTGGGAAAAACGAAAATCGCTGCTGAGGTGAAATCTTTAGAATTAATAGAATATTTGTAATGATGAAATATCTGTCTGAAAAATTAATGTTTTTTCAAGGTGTGATGAAATGCTTGCAGTATGCAAGCACCTTCTACTAGTATTTACTATAATTAGTTTCAGAGTAGATTAATACTGCTTGCTGCCTGTTCGTGAGAAAGATTCTAGCCAGTTGTTAGCCATGCCAGAGATGCCATAAGACTTCAGTTTTTTATGATCATTGGAATCAAATGCCTTGGATAAATCATAGAAAATCCTAACAACATTATTTGACTATTCATTCCCTCTAGTACAGCATTTACAAACTTTGCTATAACAATTTCAGGAGATCTACCTTTGCAAAATCCATATTGGCAATCAGAAAGGATATTATATTTGAGCAAAAATGAAGTAATTCTGTTATAGATAATGGATTCAAAGATTTTGGAGAAAACAGATAAAGTGAAAATTGGTCCGAAATAATCTGTAGTGCAAATGCCAACTTTTTTGGAATTGAAATAACTTATGTTATTTTAAGCTTTTGGGGAAAAGTTCCAGAACTCATTGTCATTGGCTATGGATAATGGATTAGACACTATCTCACTGTTAACATAAATTGCATTAATAGGAGAAAACTTTTTAGACAAAGCTGTAGATTTTTTATAACATTCCAAGCACTTGGGATGAGATGATTAAATTAACATTGAAACTTCTATTTACATCCTTAACAAGATTTGCAAATTTCTGTTTTCGAGGTAGACCTTTTTATCTATATGAATATATATTGATTGAATTTAGTCTATGGAAAATTTGTTTAAGTTTGATGGATTCCGACCTGACTTTGTCAGTGACCCAGAGGTTAGTTTTGTTAATTGTTGATCTTCACAAATCTGAGTGGGAAACAGTTATTTAAATAAGAAAGGAATATTTATTTTAAAAAATTGTCAAATTTATCATTGACTGATGCTGATTGATAGACCTTAGCCGAATTCTCATATTTTAGGAAGGAGATAAATTTTGACCTAGCTGCAAGAGTAAAATAGCATTTATAAATGTACTGGTTGGCATTGGGATTAGATTTGGGGCAGCAGAAAGGGGTTGAAAATGAGAGAGTAAAACTTGGCCTGAGAGATCTGAGCTAATGATGGAACAATGTTGTAGTTCTAAGTTAGAAAAAACGTTATCAATGCATGTGGCAGAGTGGCTAGTAATTCTACTTGGCTCAAATGAGGATTGACTGAGATTATAGGAGCTAAGCATATCTAACAGGTCAGATCTCATGCTACTACTTGTGCTAAAATCAACATTGAAATCTCCACAAGTAACAATAAAATTAGATTTTTTCACTGAGAATAAGGACCTTTGACAACTCTTCTAAAAAGATATTTAAGTCGCCATTTGATGACTTGTAAGTGGACAACCTAATTACATTTTGTCCTCAAGAGACAATTTGTGACACAACATTAAAAATTTAGATCAGTACAAAAGGGATTTGCAAATATCACATCTCTGGCCATATATTTCTCACTAACCAGGGTTAAAACACCACCACATTTAAAATTATTTCTGCAAAACCTGCCAGCAATATAATAACCATTAATCTTAATACTAGGTAGTTCACAATATTGGAGCCAATGCTCAGATATTACATCAGGATTGAGAGGGCTGATAAATAGTTCCATTTCTTCTATCTTGTTTCTAAAGCACTGAATATTGATGTGAAGAAGTATGAGTCCTGATGGCAGGCCATTACAACAATTTTGAGAACTAAATTGGGTATTCTGACTGATGATCAAGTGTAGTCACTTGATGTTTGGCTTGAAAATTCCTACTTGGCTATGGGTAACAACATTTGAAGTCAGCTTAGACCTCTGAGACACTCAGTTAGAGCTGAGGTCCTAAAGACCATATATTATGCTCACTTTTATTCACATGTTGCATATAGTATAGTTTTGTGGGGCACTTCTACCCAACTAATTGATATCTTTAAGATACAACAGAAAATTGTTAGGTCAATGTGCAATGCTTTCAGAGCACACTGTCGCCCCATTTTTGAAAAAATTAGCTCCGTTAACTATTCCGTCTATCTATATTTACCATGTCATATTGTATGCTAGGAAAAATATAGCCAATTTTGCCAAAAACTGCAATCACCATAATTATGATACTAGGACCTAAAGTAAGATGCATTAAGTTTTATAATGCACTACCACTTTCCATTAGAGATATTAGGAGTGAGAAAACGTTTCAAAAAAGATATATGAGATCCTATTGACAAAGTGTTTTTACAGTATAACTGAATTTTTGTAATGTGTCTGTGGTTTTTACTTTATCCACATACGTACTATAGGGGAAAGTATTGTGTTCATAAAAAAAATCGACTTCGAGATTTCAATGGAAATACACGTTTTGATGTCTCCTGAACATGTTTTGACCATTTTCTCGATGATGTCTATGTGAGATAGCTTTTTGTGGGTGCTCTAACTCAAAAACTAATAATCAGGTCAATGCAAAATTTTATATTTAACATTTTTATAAAAGTCTGAAGAACTGATTAATTTTTGGTAAAAATTGGTCAACCGGAAGTGGGTGTTTACTCATGTCACTTATCTGTTATTTTGATATATTTGCTTTAATATTTGATAAATGTAAAAATATACTGGAATAAACAATGTAGGAAATTTAGTTTTCTACAACCTTTGTTTTAAACATTTTCCCATATAATGCATTATTTAAGAGATATCTTATATTTTAGCTGCCACCACCACGCCACCTACCGACGACTATTGTTAACAATTGACGCTTAGTTATATCTTAGTAACGCTCCAATTTCTTTTCTTAATTGTTGGAGCTTTGTGGATATATCCAATATCAGAAGGTTATGGTTTGAGTTTATTTCTGTTCATTGTAAAGTCTAAAATTTTCTCGCAATTTCTTATATTTATTATTAGGTAACCTATTTGGAATTTTTAGAAATATTACAGATATGGAGAAAGTCATGTGGTGGACACATCAGATTTTTTCTTTCTATTGACATATCCTATGCAGCGCTATGTAATGCCACTTGGACAAATAAATATATTATTATTACTATTTACCAGGGTTTAATGATAATAATAATAATAAATTTATTAATCCAAAGATCGAGTATTACATCGATGTAGGACAAGTCATGTATATAGTATAACACAAAAATCATTGTCATGTAGTAAAATTGAAATATTCATTAATGGAATAAAACAGTTTGCTCTGTAAGAAAGTCCTTAATTTTTTACAAAATGTGGAAATTCCTTGGATAGCTTTGAAGTCACCAGGCAATTTGTTAAACAAGAGAAGCCCCATTGACTTGGGGCCCAAGACAGCTGCTCTTGTTCGTACAAAGTTTCTGTGAATGGCATTAAGTTGCCTCGTACTATGATGGTGAACATTCGAGTTTTTTCATATAGGAATAAATTAGCCTTAGCATGAAGTAACATTACAAATATTTATAAACATGGCACTGGTAAAATATTAAGCTTTTTAAATGGGACGACATGGCGCGTCATGTCTCTCATTTGCAATAAGGCGAATTGCCCTCTTTTGAATTTAAAAAATAACATCAGCATGAGGGGAAGAGCCCCAAAACAGAATACTATACAAAAGATGCGAGTAAAATTCACCATAATATAAAATAATCAAAACATCTAAAGATACGCTATATTTAATACTCCTAATAAGATTGCAGATAGAACTGAGCTTGCTACTCAGATTACTAGTATGTACATCCCATGAAATATGAGTGTCGATTGAAATACCCAAGAATTTTGTGCTTTGGACCTGAGGGATTAATTTGCCCCCTATGTCAATGGATATGTTATTACAAAATTTATTTTTGTTTGCAAAATACATCAGTTGAGACTTTTCCACAGTCAGCTTTAAGAAGTTATTTTGACACCAACTGTTTAGGAGCTGAGCTACAAGTTTACCATTATTTTCCAGACTATCATTGCTGGAAGATGTAAGAATGACATTGGTGTCATCTGCATAGAGTATAGGGTTAGCACCCATTACTGTCTGGGTCCTGTCAGGGAGATCATTTATATAAATAAGAAATAGTATAGGGCCTAGGACGGAACCCTGGGGAAGGCCCTGAGTTGCAACTTTACCAGGAGAAACATATCTTAAGCCATTATTCTTTATTACTACATGCTGCATTCTTTCCTGGAGATAAGATTTAATCCAATCATAGGGTATACCCCGAATTCCAAAACTAGCAAGCTTTTGCAGGAGTAACTGGTGGTCGACAGAGTCAAATGCTTTAGAAAAGTCAAAGAACATTCCAAGGACTTCCATTTTGTTATCCAGCGCAGATAGTATATGATCAATTACCTGAAAGGTGGCAGTAGAAGTTGACTTATGTTGCCTGAAGCCATGCTGAAAGGAGGATATAAGCTGGTGTGATTCAAGATATGAAACAAGTCGTTTGTAAAAGGCCTTTTCAAAAATTTTTCCAAATTGATTTATCATTGATATGGGTCGATAAGAGTTCATATCATGGACACTTCCTTTGCTCTTATACAGAGGAATGATTTTGAGAGTCTTAAGAGGTGCTGGAAAAATTCCTAGCCGTAATGATTCATTTATGAGGAACAAAAGGGGTAGCTTAATATAGTTACGTGAATGATTTATGATGATGTTGGGTATTTCATCTATGCCAGCACTATATTTGGATCCAAGGTTCTGAAAAATATTTTTGAGTTCAGGTTCCATGCATGAAGACAGAATTAAGGACTTACAGGTACTAGGAATGTTTGAGGAGGCATCCAAGGTTAATGGATTTGTAGAAACAGATTGACGAGCAAAGAAACTAATAAAATCAGAAGCCAGCTGGGAGAAGTCGGAGATAGGATTACCTGAAGGATCCTTGAGTTTGAGTAAAGATTGAGACCAACCCTGATTTTTCCATTCATTTATAATTTTCCAGATTATCTTTGATTTATTGTCAGCATTCATAATTCTGTCATTATTAAAGGAACTTTTAGCAGAACAAATAATTTTTCGTTACTGTTTTTTTAATACTGAGTATTCTGCTTTGACTTCCGCATTATTGTAGGTTTTGTGAAAATTGGCAAGTTCTTTGATGCACAAGGACATCTGTCAGATTTCATCTGTGACCCATCGTTTACGAGAATGCGATTTATGCCTTTTCCTGTATATTATAGGGAATGCTATGTTGAAGTAATACAGGAATTTATTGTAGAAATTACTAAAACTTTCATCGAAATCATTAGCATCATAAACATCACACCATTGCTCTGATCCAAGTTACTTTAAAAACTGAAGAATGTTTGAATTATAAATGGAGAGGCTAGAGCATGCCTCAAGTGGTGGCATGGATTTGAAAGGAAAAACTGCAACAATAGGAAAGTGGTCAGAGAGGTCCGACATAATTACTCTGGTTGACACTACGTTAGAATCATAATTGGAAATAATGTTATCAAGTAAGGTTGAGGAATGATTAGTTTTGTGAGTGGGCTCATAATTATGAATCACTAAATTATAAGATTGCAGAAGGTTGAGGAATTCATTTTTGTTGCTGCTATGGGACAGTAGGTCAAGATTAAAATCACCAGTGATAATCAGAGATGGATTGGGAGTGGAATTATGGAGAGAATTTAAAAGACTCAAGTTTGAGTAGGAAAACCTGGAAGCTTCCCAAAGGTGCCCTATAGAGGGTACAAAGAATAAACGAAAAATCATTGACAGTTAAACTTACAACAGCACATTCAAATTCACGCTCTTTTTTAAGTTGGTGAGAACGAACCACAGTAGTAACAAGTGCTAGGTTCTCCTTGGCAAGTATCATAACACCACCATTTTTAAAGCTAGAATGGCAAAATACATCTACAATATTATAACCTAGAAGTCTAAAAGAAGTTAGCTCATCATGAGCAAGCCAGTGTTTACATAAGCATAAAATGTCAGGTTGGTGAATATCTATCAGGATTTCTAAATCTAGAATCTTATTTCTAACACATTGAACATTTAAATGCATAACAGAGAGAGGGCAAGAATGCTGCATATTTGAAACCTGTAGATCAGAAACTAGTGGAGAAATATCTTCCACAGCGTGTGAATGCACAATTAATTTGACTTGGGCTTCGCAATGCCGTTTTTTGAGCGAGTTACAATTTGGTCACTATTGACATCACTTTTGGAGGAAACTGCAACATTTGAGATAGTAACTGAAGCATTAGTGGTGCTATTACTGAATATCGATTTATTTACATGAGATTTACGGATAATAAAACGTCTAACACAAACATCGCTGGGCCAATTCTCGCCTTTATGCAGATCATCTAAAAGACAATAATCTGCAGATTTTGAAGGTTGAACTGTTTACACTTGTAGATAACTTATCACAGGTAAAGGTATGACCCTTGTATTTGGAATTTAGGAAGTTCAAAATAATATCACTCGAAACTTCGTTATTAACTCGACTTAAGTGAATCCATGCACGTTTTGGAGTACCCGAAAATTCATTTAATTATTTGTAGGAGCCCTGTATGCCTATTAATATAACTTCCGTAGTTTGCTCTCATTTCCACTGGGTTTGTTTGGTGATTCGCACTGGTTAAGAATATAAACAAATGGAATATTCACCACTAGGTTGGGTTGGTGATTTGCATTGGTTAGGGAAAACGAAATAGAATATTGATATGAAAATAATACATATTTATAAACAATTTGAACAACCGATTTATCAATGAATTAAAAAAGAAAGAAGAAATATATTATTGAAATGAAAATAATGCATATTTATAAACAAGTTTTACATAATGGAGTTATCGGTCCCACGCACCTTCCACCTCCAATGTCTGGCAAAATACCTAAGCACAGTGCACCTTGGTACTTCACAATTATCTCCTTCATGCTCCGTATTTCCTCTATCGTTTCTCAATTAATACTCATTATTAAAGTCAATAATAATTAAATTGCGTTTCTGTAGCTGACAAATGCTGTTTGAACTGTTACAATGACTACAATTCTTAATCTCGTCATTAATCATCACTAATTGTATTACCCATGGTACTACTGTGGCTGTAGGTGGAATTCCGAAGTAGATCCAAAATATACTTTCATAAATATTTATAATATCCTAAAACGTAATTTATAAGAAAATTTCAAAATAAATTTTAATATTTTCCGACCAATTTTTATACGCTTCTTACGAGTATCAAGATCCAATTATAGGTTACAAAACATGCATTTGCATCTGAAATTTATAGAAAATTACCTTTCCTTCTATAATCACGAAAACAAGAATTAATTAGCTCGCAGCTTAGTAATTTTTGTCTTTTGAAAATAATGCATTATCATTTAAAGAGAAGAATAAAATAGGAGTTTCCTTCCTTATAGAAGGATCAGATCCGCGGACCAGATCCGTCAAAAAGTCCGCTCGAGTATGACTGGCTATACAGTTCCATAACTAATGGATAAAATTTCTTTCATTAACGAATTACATAGTAATATTAAAACACTAAGCAAAGTTTAACATTGTTCGTAAATGTTTTCTATTGAAAAATTCAATCTAATTCTAAAATTACATATTCAATTTTGTACTAGCGTGATATTAATGGTACGTGGGTACGTTTAAATTTAAAAGTTGTAGAAATCGCGAAAGAATACCGCCAAAGGCGAGATTCTTCTAGGGAACCATTTAATGGCGGTTAAGCAAATTCATTATTTTCTTAACAAGCGTGAGACCTTTTCTGTAATTTTTTGTCTTAAAATGTTATAGATTTTCATTCTATATTAAAAATATAATTCATCTTTGCTTTAAGGTGGTTATAATCAATTGGTAAGAAATAGTTTTATTAGAAATAACCAAAATATTGAAATTAAATGGAACTGCAGACTTTTAGTTGGTAAACATCCTGGAGATGATTCGACTAAAAATTATTCTGCATCTCAAGGAAGATTTAATGACTTAACGAACCATCACATAGAAACAACAACTTTGCAAAAACTTCTAATCCTTACCGGCTCAGCTACTATATCGTTAATAAATCCTAAAAGAACTGGTAAGAATTTGGAGGACCAATTTTCTACTATCAATCTTTCTTAGAACCTTAGTATCATAGCTTCATTATTGTAGAACTAAATATTTTTAAATTAAATTTTGGTTGGTATATGTAGTTCGCATAATATTTTTTTGCTGAAGTTGATATGAATAAACAATGTATATTAGTAAGGATGGTGAGAAAGAACTTGATTAGATAGAAAATTGTGGTGTATAAGTGTACAGCAAGAAGTGAGGATGTTATATAAACAGCAAAGAAAGGCAAAATTAGTGAAAGCGATAATTATATAATGAAAGATAAACTGAAAAAGGTTTGATGACATATTTGAATGATTCGGTGAATAAAAATTGTTTTAATATGGGAACAGTCGGAGATGATCAGTCAAGAGGATTTAGATAATGAAAATATATACACTTGATCATGTTATGAAAAACCCTTCGGTGTATTGTAAATTTTTGGTATAACATCTGAAAAGTCATTTTTCTTTAAGGAAACCCTCATCGTGGATAGTCTATCTATAGACAGGTCTGTGATTATTCCTGGTTAAACCTCGTTCATCACATACTCCTACTTTCCACAATCTTCTTCATGTCTTCGTAGCTCTCTTTCACTTTCAACTTGTCTATCAGAAACCTTTTCCTACCTATATCTCTTTTTCCTTCTAAGATGTCTTTAATCGTGCTATCTCTCAGGTAATGTTTGATCCAGCTCACCTTCCTCTTTCTCTTATATAGTCTGTATAATAATCACTTTTCTCCTTAATATTTATTCATTTTTCATCTTACCTGTCTGTTATATTTTCAGCATTCTTCTTCATGCCCACATTTCAAAGATATCCAAGTATTTAAAATCATTCTTCCTGGGTGTCCATGTTTCTACTCCATACAATTCGATACTCCACACACAGCATTTCACAATTTCTTTTGTATATCATTCTTCATTTTTCCTATCATTAGGAGTTTCTTTCTTCTGAGAGTGACTTTTGCTTTTGTCATTCTAATAAAACATCAAAGTATATTAACATGCATGTAAGAATTGCTGAGTGGAACTGGTGATGCATTGAGAGCATTAGCATAAAAGAAAATGGTATAAAATTATTTTCACATTGGCTTCATTTGATATTTCAATTTTATCATATAAGGATAGACTTTATTATCATTAAACCTATTTTTCCATTTACTTTACATAAATCCTTATTAATTCACATACTATGCTTCTATAACGACATTAATTCATTTGATGAAAAAGCATCGTTATGCGAATATTAAAAACCCATATCAACAATGTTATATTGGATTAAATGGTACCTGGTTGAAGGTTATTGAACTGTAAATTCACAAACAAAAAGGAAAATCTATTTGGTAATGTTCAGGAAATACTAATAGTAGTAGTAATATGTGCAGTAGATATACAGGACAGGAATCCTTCATTTAATGCTGTTGATGCATTCCTGAAAGTATTCCGTTACTTAAACACACGACAAATGAAAATGAATTTCACATAAGAATAGATGAGTGATAGGATGCATTTCTGGCAAAAAATAAATTTCAAAACGTGTTTTATGGTGTTAATTAATGAAAATCATCAAATACACATTACTATAACATACCTTAACTCCCTTGACTGGTCTCAATAAAAGAAAACTTCCAATATGAAAATGGTTTTAATATGTAATGTGCAATATGGGTTTTCATTTATTATAAAAATATGAAAATTCAAATGAAGAAAGGAATTAAAATAAGAAAATAAACATGGAACTGACCTAATCAGCTTGAGAATTTGGACTTGTAAATCCTTCTAAAGAGTTGAACTGGACAAAATTTTATTCTCTGCTTGAAGGGCCTGGTTGAGACTCACTGAGAGGAGCCCCCGATGAACTTTTAAAGAATTGGTCTAAGGACAATTGCATTGTAGCTTTTTTCTTCTTTTTGTAGAGCTCTCTGTAGCAATTGATAGCATCACTAACAATTCTATTTACGGACAATCTGCATTCTCTGTTAGGATCATTTTCATCCACTATAGCTAGTCCTTTCTAAATGTGTTGCAGGACATCACTAATGTGTAATGTGGGTAGACTCCTCATTTTCTTGACTATCACCCTCCCCAGAGAGAGTTCTTTGATCTTCCATATCCTTCAGGTCTTGAATGGAGAGCTCTTCAGTGTGGGATGCAAAGAGCTCTTGAACGTCATCAATCTCTAAATCATTAAGGCCAATTTTTTTACCCATTTCTACAATTTCCTTTCAACCGGTTCTTTTAAGTCTTTGATATCATTCACACAAGAGTGGGAGGATGACCTGGAGCATTATCCAAAATTAGCAATACTTTATTGGCCAGATTGTTAGCAGCACAATAATTAGTTATTACTGGACAAAAATGATTGTTGAACCACTCGCTAAACAGTTTGGGTGACCCGAGCTTTCTTGTTGGCCATCTAAGTGATTGGCAAGTTTTGAATTTAAATTTCTTTCAAAGCCCTAAGAGATTTGGAATGATAAACAAGCATAGGGGTCATTTTAAAGTCACCTGCCAGATTTGCCCCAACAACGAGGTCAGTTTATCCTTAGAAGCTTTGTATCCAGGCATGGTCTTTGCTTCCCTGGAAAAAATGTTCTGGAAGGCATCTGCTTCCAAAACAAGGCTGTCTCATCAACGTTAAATACTTGTTATGGATTGTAACCACCCTCCTTAATAACTACGCTCAATGACTTTGATATTCATTGATTGCCTTTTCATCAGCATTCGCAACTTCATCACTAACTGCTACATTATGCAAATTGGCACTCCACTTGAACTTTTCAAACCACCCTGAACTAGCTTTAAATGATTCAACATGAGTCTTTCTTAAGGTCTTCATAAATTATCCTAGCTTTTTCTTGAATAAGCTGGGTACTAAGAGGCATCCGATTTTGAGTTTGGTGCTCAATCCATATAGATAACATTCGTTCCATGTCTACCATGATGGAACTCCTATTATTATTAAAGCACTTGGCTTCCAAAGGAGTTGCTACCTTACCAAATTCTCTTATTTTATCGTTGTGCTGAATTATAGACCTTATCATCGAACTTGACAGATCCAACTTATTAGAAATATCAATAGCTCGTTCACCATCATTATATCTCTGCAAAATATCCAGCTTCTCCTTCAGTGTCACTTGTTTATGTTTTTTTTTAGATGATGCACTTGTAAAATCACTCGATGTTTTATGAGACATGATGAATTAATTCTAGGGCAAAAATAAAAAAATATATAACAGACGTGGTCACAATTTGCACTACAAATGGCGGAAAGCGATAAACTAAAGGCACGTCTGATGAAAGTCAATTTAACAAATGAACTACGGACAAAATCACCACAAATCTTTTTCCAAACCAACCACAAGTGCTGGTTGTAGGATCTTCCTAGGCCTTACACTCCAATTTCGAGCTGTGGTCTCCATGCTTCACCAACCACTTGAAGTATTTGCATTTTTACTTTTTCCATATACAAAGTATACAGAAAGTACCTATTGTTTTCATGAAAAAAATCGAATTCAAGATTTCAATGGAAATACATGTTTTAAGGTCCCCTGAACACGTTTTGACTATTTTCTCGATGATGTCTGTGGGTGTGTGTGCCTGTGTATGTCTGTAACTGGGATTTTTGTGGGTGCTCTAACTCGCAAACTATTAATCAGGTCAATGCAAAATTCTATATTTAACATTTTTATAAAAGTCAGAAGAACTGATTAGTTTTTGGTAAAAATCGGTCAACTGGAAGTGGGTGTTTATTCTTGTCACATCCATTTTTTCTTTCTCCATTTAAGTAGTGTAGGGGAAAGTATTGTTTTCATGAAAAAAATCGATTTCAAGATTTTGATGTCCTCTGAACATGTTTTGACCATTTTCTCGATGATGTCTGTGTGATTTTTTGTGGGTGTTATAACCTAAAAACTATTAATCAGGTCAACACGAAATTTTACATTTGACATTTTTGTTAAAGGCAAAAGAACTGATTAGTTTTTGGTAAAAATTGGTCAGCCAGAAATGGGTGTTTACTCTTGTCACATCAGTTTTTTTTTTAATATTTGCTTTAATAATTAATGTAAAAAAGTGCTGGAATAAAAGTTATAGGAAATTTAATTTTATACAACCATTGTTTGAAACATTTTCTCCTATAATGCATTGTTTAAAAGATATCTTAAAAACTAATTATTTAGCTGCCACAACTACACCACCTATCGGCGACTATTGTAAGCATTTTACACTTAGTTACATCATAGTAACACTCCCTTTTATTTTCTTAATTGTTGGAGCATCCTGACTATATCCTGTATCAGTTGGCTTCGGTTTGAGTTTATTTCAGTTCTTTGTTAAGTCTCAATTTTTCTTGCAGTTCCTTTAAATATCTATTATCATGTAACTTATTTGGAATTTTTAGAATTATTACAGGTATGGAGAAAGTCATGTGGTGGCCACATCAGATATTTTTTCCAAACTTTTGTGTTTTTCAAGTGTTGATAAGTAAGTATCCTTAGTAAAAGGAAGAAGGGGGAAATCCTCCTAGGTTTTTACTGCTATGTTTAGAATTGCCCCCTGGGGGAGAGATTTTGTCGGGAATGATAGGTATGAAGTTTTTCTCTAGCATCACCACCACAAAGTAGACACGTCCTAAGTGTGAAAAAGGGTCACAATGTTATGGCATCCAAACTGCGAAATGCCATTGTGCGAAGCGTTGTTATGCGAGGGATGCCTGTATATTGCTTTACCTACATCTAGGACTCCTATTCATCCCATATTTACTGATACTCCTATTTTTACTGATTTAGTCCCACTGTCCTAACTGGAGACAGAACAATATAGTTTTTACATTTACATAGGTGATCAATATTTGAATTGCTCATTTGCTTTTCCTAAATAACTTGAATTACTTAAAAAGGGACTTTCATTTCTATTTTTTTAAATAAATAATTTTATCATTTGACCTTGCCTACCTAGTCTTGATTTTCTATTTCAGTTTTACTTTATTATTTTTTGTCAGATATATGATACTTTCAATTGGCTTTGGGAGAAACACACCTTATCAAAAGAAATTTAATGTTTCAGATACTTTGTGCCTGCCGTCTACTTTGTGAAAGCTGCTCCAAACAGTCCCAAACATTTTATTTCTCTTGATACAAGAGGTTCTCCCCTAATCAGTTGACCATATTTAAATTATATGCAGGGCAGTCACCTGCCTCCATTTATCAAAAGTTGAATTATATAATTGTACAGGATAATTTCTTTATTAAAATAATTCAGGCCTAAGGAAATTTTTGTTTAGGACTCTCGTCTCTTTCTTTCAGAACATATACTTCTGTTTTCAATTCTGAAAAATGTGACGTAGCCATCAAAACCAACTAGAAAAAATTTCCTTTCAGGTCAGCTTTTTCATGTAATGGTAAACAATTTGATGGAAATGTTAAGATTACCAAATTTTGTATGTGCGTTCAACAAAAGCTAAACATTTCTATAGTATATTATCACTTCCCACAATAATTTCATGAGGCATTAATTATTGATTCAGTAGAATTTCATTTATCTGGCATCATGTGATATGGCACTTAATGATCAAGCATACTCTTTCGCCAGGTTACTCATAATATATTTCTGGATCTATAAGGCACTTTTTTCTTAAAAAATCCTTCAAAAATCCACCTGTATCTTATAGGCTGAGTGTACCCCGGTTTTATAAAAATAATATGATATACTGAAGAGGCTGATGCATTATATATTTCCTCGCACTTACGTAGCTGAAGTAAATAAATAAAATAATCTGCCCTTATGTTATTTAAGTAAAAATTCTCCACACTTACAGTTTCCTTTATCTGCCGAATGGCACACACATGTGCAAACGGATAGGACAAGTTGCTGCATGTGCCACCAGTGGCACGCTTACATTTGACTTTCCTTGACGAGTGGCCTGACAAGAGCAAGACAAAACAGCTGATGTCTTGCTTTTGCATGATGTCAATAGGACCCAGCTGTTTAGGACTCGGAGGTTAAGAAGGTGAAAGAATAGCTTCTTCATCCACCTCCAAGTGAGGCGACTACCCTCATAGTTATTCACCTTCCTTTCCCACTTACAACATAGCCCATGTTGCTTCTTGGCAATATTGCTTTTCGTCTCTTAAGCATCTGAGTCAGAATCGATAACAATTTTCTCCTCCCTCTCAAAATTACACATTTTATGCTTCAGTGACATTTGTATAGATAAGAAGGGATGTAAATATAGAGATAAAAATCTAAGGAAAAATTGAAGTAATTAGTAGAATTACTGAGAGAAAATATGAAGATTCTCACCAACAAAAATACTCATAGTCAACTAACACAGTTTGGAAATCAGAAAAACAAATGAAGAAGAAAATAATGCTACAAGCTTTAGGGTTTGATCTCTCATCCGCTGATAGTGTTATTGATAACCCTTGGGCACATGGATGACTGCTGGAACTTTTTCAGAGGGGGCAAGGGGATAGGCAAGCTCCCACAGTTGGGTTTGGTGGGCTTAATATTTTAGTGGTTTGTTGAAGCATATTGCAGCGAGCCCCCACCTGCTTGCCTGATCTCAGAAAAATGACCACGCTAATTCCCTGACCTAACCAGACATCAATGGCCCTTGACACAGGCCTGATCCAGAGGGGGGCATCTGCCACCCCCATTGGACACCCATGCTTGGGCATTAAGTTGCATAGGTGAAGTCTATTTTTTTACGGTCCCTAATTCCCCTATTTTACATTATTCTTATGGGAGAAAATTCCCCATTATAAGTGGTTTTAATATACGTTACACTTTTGTGGTCCCTAACCCCAACAATATAATGTGGACCACCTGTATACATAGTATTCCTTGAATATCAGGGAAAGAGAAGAAAGAATTCCTAAATCAATGCCAAAATAGTTTTATCAAACTACAGTTACAAAATAACCATCCTCACGGTAAAGGAAGAAGATGGTCATATCATGACCAAGGTACTTATCGGTAGTTTTATATAACAATGTTTATATTGGCTTAGTAGCCTATAAACAACTATAAATTAAATTAAAGATATGACAATATATTTTTTTAAAGTGATGTTTTACAGCTTTTGAGGGATTAGCAAAACCTTTAGAAAGTTAAAACATTTAATGAGATTCAGGATTATGTTAACTATAAGTAAACAAACTTACAGCTAAATGAAAGAATTACCATTATAATGCCAAATTTGGCAGCTGAGAAGGATTGGAAAGAGAGAGGGGAAACCAAAAGAAAGGAGATGATATTAAATAAGAAATCAATTCTAAGCTTCTTAAAAACATTTTTGGCTTATTCTAAACGTTCTTCTTTGTAAATACACTCATCCCCCTGATTGCATATTTTCACTATAAAGCATAAAATGTTTTAGTGCAACATGGAGGTTGTTAGAAAGGATGATAGGAAGCAATGTTGAATACATTGTGACCTCAAGGTGATACTCAAATATAACCTTGTGTATTCCTATGGGAAAACCTGCCACAATTTACAGTCTTGTCCAGGAATTATTGTACCATTCAAACTGAGGGGTGGGTGCATATAAACAATGAGATAGTAGATTAAGGTTACATAAATATACTTGAAGTAATAATAGTGGCATAGTATATTAATTGCACTGGTGGTGTAGTGGTTAGCGTGTCGGCTTTCTATTGCAAAGTTCAGGGGTTCAAACCCGTCAAATGGAAGTTTTATATATAAAAAAAACTATCATCAGTGCCTGGCAGTAGGCAGCAGTACTGTCAGTATGGTATAGAGCCGAAAACAAATGATGTTGGTTGGGTCTATATCCAATACAGCTGTAGGCATGATCAGGACGATTTGAACGGCTACAGTACTGCGATGTGGAAAGCAAGAGGGAAACTACCACATTACAATCCCTAGTAAAGATTATATGGTTGGACAATATGAGTTCTCTCGAGGTAAAACAATCCGGAGGTAAAATAGTCCCCCAATCGGATCTCCGGGCGGGGACTGCCTTGAGGAAAACATTTGTCGAAAGTAAATTACGAATAGGGACTTGGAACGTAAGAACTATGGGAAAGGCAGGAAAGCTAGAGAACTTGAAAGAAGAAATAGAGTTGACATTATAGGACTAAGCGAAACTAGATGGGAGGGAGAAGGACAGTTCGACTCGGAAGAATTCACGGTAGTTTATTCTGGAGGAAATAGTGGGGAAAGGGGAGTAGCTCCGGTACTTAGGAAAGATATGATGAAAAGCGTGACAAAGATAATAGCAACAAACGATAGACTGATGGCAATAAAGCTAAAAGCAGTCCCAGTGGACATGCTGATAATCCAGGTATATATGCCAACGTCAGCTCATGACGATGAAGAAATAGATGAGATCTATGAGCAAATTAATGAAATTTACGAAGAAGATGGAAGAGAAAAGGTAAACTGCATAATAATGGGAGATTGGAACAGCATAGTCGGAGAAGGACAGGAAGAAAATGTTGTCGGGCAATACGGACTTGGGAAGAGAAATCGAGGAGGGGAGAAACTCGTAGAATTCTGCATCAATAATGACCTTGTAGTGACTAATACATGGTTCAAAAACCATAAACAAAGGTTATACACATGGAAAAGCCCAGGAGATAGAATGAGATGCCAAATAGATTACATCCTTGTAAAACAAAGATTCAGGAACAGCATAAAGAACGCCAAGGCATTGCAAGGAGCAGACATTGATTCAGATCACAGCCTTCTAATACTTGACGTGAGTACAAAGCTCAAACAAATAAGAAAAACGAGAAGAGAAAGACAGACCTGGGACCTAGAAAAACTGAAAGAAAGGCAGGATGTAGTCAGCATGAAGTTGGAAGATAACCTAAGAAAGTTGGATAACAAACCGAAGACCGTTGATATAGAATGGGATGAAATTAAAACCAGTATCAAGGATACCTTGGATAAAGAGATTGGAAAACAAGAGAAGAAAATCAGAAAACCATGGATCACGAAGGAAATGCTGGAGAAAATGAATGAGAGACGAAAATGGAAAAACGTTAACAGTGAAGAAGGTAGAGCCAACTATAGGCGTATAAACAATGAGTTGAGAAGGGTAACAGATAAAGCTAGAGAAAATTGGATAAAAGGAAAATGTGATGAAATAGAACAAATGGAGAAGTTAGGACGGTACGATATGGTGTACGCTAGGGCACTCGAGTTAGAAGATAAGAAATCTAATGGAATTCTTGGTATGGGAATTATGAATACGGATGGGAAGATAGTCTCAGAACAAAGGATGTAGAACAGGTATGGGAAGAATACATTAAGGACTTATACAGCAAACAGGCAGGAGCGGCAAAAATTGAACTGGAAGATGAGGAAAACATTGAAGAAGACAACTTAGGACCAAGTATTATGGAGAGCAGAGTAGAAAAAGCGATAGTGGAACTAAAGAAGGGGAAAGCCACGGGCAGCGATGGAATACCGGCTGAGATACTTAAAGTCATAGGATCAGAAGGACTAAAAGCGATCACGAAATTAATTAATAAGATTTACGACATGGGAGAGTGGCCTCAGGATTTCCTAGAAGTAACAATGATCCCTCTAAAGAAGAAGCCAAAGGCAATGCAGTGTAAAGATTACAGAACGATAAGCCTTCTGTCACACACATCGAAGATCATCACGAGGATTCTTAATAAAATGCTGGAGAAAAAGGCAGAAGAAATAATAGGGGAAAATCAATTTGATTTCAGAAAAGGACGAGGAACTAGAGGTGCTATAGGAGTAGTTAGAATCATATCAGAAAGGGCAATAGAGTACAGTCAAGATATCTGCACATGTTTCGTAGACTGGCAGAAGGCCTTTGATAGAGTAAATTGGGTAAAGTTGATGAAGATATTAAAGGATATAGGTGTAGACTGGAAAGACAGGAGACTGATTAGGAATCTATATGAGAATCAATTTGTAAAGGTCAGGTTTGAGAATGTGGACACCTGCGGAATAAATTTCGGTAGAGGAGTAAGACAAGGCTGCTGCCTATCGCCAACCCTATTCAATATATATGGAGAAAGTCTAATGCAAGAAGCTTTAGAAGGCACAGGGGATTTCAAAATTGGAGGAAGGATTATAAGAACAGCAAAATACGCAGATGATCAAGTACTTCTTGCAAGAAAGGAAGAGGAGCTACAAAAAATGATAAATAGACTAGTGATAACAGGTAGAAAATACGGTATGGAAATAAATACAGAAAAATCCAAGGTCATTCGAATATCGGGTAAAGAAGAGAATCTAAACATAACTATTGGGGGAAAGCCATTAGAACAAGTTTCAGAATATAAATACCTTGGAAGTATCATAACACGAGAGGCAAAATGTACGGATTAGATCAGAACTAGAATAGGAAAAGCAAAAGCGGCTTTCAGGAGAAAGAAACAACTACTTACAGGGAATATAAGGGAAGATATCCGCAAGAAGTTGATAAAATGCTACGTATGGAGTATAGCATTGTATGGGGCAGAAACATGGACGCTAAGGAAAAATGACATCAAATACTTGGAAAGCTTTGAAATGTGGACTTGGAGGAGAATGCTGAAGATAAAATAAACAGATAGGATGAAAAACGATGAAGTGCTACGAAGAATAGGAGAGAAGCAAATGATTATACAGACTATCAGAAAGAGGAAGGCTAACTGGGTTGGACATTACCTGAGGAGAGAGAGTATGATTTAAGACGTGTTAGAAGGAAAACTAGATGGGAAAAGGGAAAGAGGTAGGAAAAGGTTTCAGCTGATAGACGATTTGAAAGGGAAAGAGAATTATCAATATATGAAGAGGACAGTGGAAAATAGGAGTATATGGAGAACCAGGTTTAACCAAGAATAATCATGGACCTGTCTATGGACAGACTACCTATGATGATGAGTGTATTAATAGCAAAACCCGAACAATGAACTGGATCCCCTGCTCAAAGGGACCGCTATAACAAAGAAGCATTCATCAAAAATTATGTATTCTGTCATATTATTTTTTTAACTCATTATTTTCTGTAAAGCATTTTTAACTATTCCAGCTTGTAGTTTGGAGTATCCCTGAGGTCATAGTAATTTTTTCCGTATTTTGGGAGAGCACAACATGTAATTAATTTCAATTATCACAATATTTCTGGCAATACTTATAAAAAAAATTGAAAATAATTTGCTACCATTATATCATATTGAAAGTTGTGTAGCCTTGCTCTTTATCGATTGACAGTAAGTTGGTTTCTCATTGAAAGTTGGTTATTTTCTTATAGAAATACCAATAATATGACATAACGAAAGGATTTTCCACTGGAGTCCCCAAAAGGTTTGCTACGCCAATGAATCATAGCATTAACAGGTAATTGCTACTGTGTTTTACTGTGTTCATTTCAGATATGATGGCTGTTGTTGGAGAAACTACAGGAATTGAAGCTCTAAAATACATTCATCAGAAGATGGAGAGTGATAAGGAAGGAAATGAAATTCTAAGGTGAGGTATTTGAACAGATACTACTTATATATCTTTCCTTATTTTTGCTTTCTCCATATATGTAGTATAGGGGAAAGTATTGTATTCATGAAAAAAATCGACTGAGATTTCAACGGAAATAGGTACATGTTTTCATGTTTTGACCATTTTCTCAATTATGTCTGTCTGTGTGTGCATGTGATAGCTTTTTGTGGGTGCTCTTAACTCAAAAACTATTAATCAGGTCAACACGAGATTTTATATTTAACATTTTTATAAAAGTCTGCAGAACTGATTAGTTTTTGGTAAAAATCAGTCAAACAAAAGTGGGTGTTTACACTTGTCACTTATCCGTTATTTTGAAATATTTACTTTAATATTTGATAAATGTAAAAATGCACTTTAATAAGCATTGTAGGAAATTTAATTTTCTATAACCTTTGTTTGAAACATTTTTCCATATAATGCATTGTGTAAGAGATATCATATGTTTATAGCTGCCACCACCACACCACCTACCGATGACTATTGTTAACAATTGACGCTTAGTTACATCTTAGTAATGCTCCTTTTTCTTTTCTTAATTTTTGGAGCTTTGTGGCTATATGAAATTTCAGAAGGCTATGGTTTGAGTTTATTTCTGTTCTTTGTAAAATAAAATTTTCTCGCAGTTTCTTAAAATATTTATTATTAGGTAATCTATTTGGAATTTTTATAAATATTACAGATATGGAGAAAGTCATGTGGTGGCCACATCAGATTTTTACTTTTGCCATGTAGAGAAAGTACTGTTTTCGTGAAAATATTGATTTTGAGGTTTCAATGGAAATGCACATTTTTAGGTCTTCTGGATATGTTTTCACTATTTTTCTGATGATTTCTGTATGTGTGCATATCTGAGTGATAGAAATTTAGTGTACTAATAAATAACAATAATAATAAAAACAACTGCTCAAAACAACGTGAAGGTTTATAATTATGAGTTTTATTAGAAAAGCAAGTCTGATTATTATATGACGGTTGTTCGGAAAGTAAGAATACATAGTGAATATTTCAAAGAAGAAAGACTATTATGCCATTTCTGCATTGGTACACCTGAACTCGAAACTTGTGCTAGCAAACTAACATTTGTGAGACACATGTGCGTCACGGGTGTGAGTTAGAGCACTTCAAAATGGCGACTCGTCTAGACACATTGTCTCGAGAAGAGGTCCGTAGTGTTATATGATTTCTTTTGGCAAAACACATCTGCAGCTGAAATTCATCGGCAACTTGTTGAAGTGTATGGTGACAGTGTAATGAACTGTCAGAAAGTTGCAAAGTGGTGTAGACAGTTTGCTGAAGGGAGAGTCAGTGTTTTTGATGATGAGAGGAGTGACAGGCCAAGCACCTCAAACACACGAATTGATGAGCTGATTCGTGATAACAGAAGACTGACTTGGCGTTACAGTTCCATCGAGTTAGGCATTGGATATGGTGTAGTGCATGACAGTGTTCACAACGAGCTGCACTACCGGAAAGTTTGTGCTTGCCAGGTGCCAAGGATGCTTACGGACGATCTGAAAGCATGCTGCATGATGACCACATGCACCACTTCACCCTGGAAACAAATAAATTTTCCTTGGAATGAAAGCATTGCGATTCTCCGAGGCCAAAAAGTTTAAGGTGTCACCCTCTGCCGGCAAGGTGATGTCTACCATGTTCTGGGATTCTCAAGGAGTGCTGCTTGTGGACTTCATGGAACATGGTGCAACAATCAATGCTGAGACCTACTGCGCAACACTGTGACGTTTACGGGAGGTCATATGCAGAAAGCAACCAAGACGTCTCTCCAAGGGTGTTGTGCTTCCGCACAACAATGCAAGGCTGCATACAGCTCAGCAGACAGTAGCCTTATTACAGCAATTTGGATGGCAGTGTCTCGAACATCCACTGTACAGCCCAGACTTGGCACCAAGTGACTTTCATCTTTTTGGCCCTCCAAAGAAGCATCTTGGCGGTGTGCAAGAATCTGTCACACAGTGGTTATGTTTGCAAAGCTCTGAATTCTTTGCTGAAGACATACATTCACTGTTAACACATTGTGACAAATGCCTGAACCTTCAGGGTGACTATGTGGAAAAGTAGGTCGTTGTTCTGTTTTCCTGTTAGAAATTTTATTTTGAATAAAATGTTGCAAATAAACAAATATTCACTATGTATTCTTACTTTCCGATCAACGCTTGTATTTTGGCTCAAATTGATCAACTGGAGATGGACTTTTATTCTTGTCATTGTTTTGGTTTTGCCAAATATCTCTTATAAGGCTTTATAAATGTAAATATTTGTCATTCTCAATGTTGAAGATGATATAATTATCTATAACTTTAGTTTGAAACACTTTTCCACAGAATATCTTGTTTCAGAGATATTTGAATAATCCATCTGAATTTATGCTCATTACATTGAATGTTGCTAGGTGAAAGCTTTGTTTCTGTTGCTATGACATAATTTTTGAATTGTTGATTGCAATGCCAGCACTTCAAATGGTAATTTCAATCGCAATCAAAACTATCTCAATGCCATCTTGTGCTATATTTTGTAAACATTTTCCATTGCAAAAATAACATTTTTGTTTACTTATTGTATTTACAAGATGAAGAGTGATACAAAATAATTTTAATTGTGAAAATTATCCCAAGTATTTAAAAATTATTCACAATTGTAATTGCTGATAGTTATTCTTGAGGGGGCTGTTGTCAAGAGAAATTTTTATGTACAGTAGAATGTCGATTATCCAGGTTAATTGGGGTGGTGGGGCATGGATAATTGAAAACCACAGATACTACAAATGTAATTATTTAAGCTATTAACACTTTGTTATAACACCAATGAGACACCATAAGATGTATCTAGACATACTAAATGCATATATAAAAATATGTGATAAATGTATGTACTTAATTAATTATTTAATTACTTGAAAAAGTTTATAATTTTAGTTTGTTTTCTTTGCTGACACACTTTTATCTTAATTTCTCTGATGTACCATTGGATGTTTACAATGTCCATAAAGTTAGTATCGTCTTGGTTTTCAAAATATTCTAAAAGTGTCTCTGCTTCCTCTAGTGCCTCTTTGTTACTCACATGCCGAGTACATTGCAATTCATCATTACTTCCAGTGGGTTCAACTACACTTTGCAGTACTTCTTCTTTATCCATGATTTAATAACTAGGTTCATTCTCATTGATTCTTAATCACTCTTAAATATTAGTTTTATCAACTTCTGAACATCCTCTGCATCTTTACCAGTGTTAACATTCTTTTAAAATCCACTTCTTCAGTTTCTCCAAGTAATGATTTAGTGTCATCTGTTTCTGGAAGAATTTCCTGAATGACTTCCTGATGCTGAATGTTCTTACTTTTTCTCAATCTTTTGAAACAGATAATTGCATCCTTTATACTGAACGATATCCAAAATGAAAGTTGATGTACATTTTCAGTTATTAAATTAACCTTTTTCTGTAAAACTTCTTTGTTGTTTCTATATCTTCCTGTTCCTGGTCACATTCGGTGGCAAAAAATATGCAGATATTTCTCCATCATCAAACACTAGTTTCTCTGCAGGAAGATGTGAATGTTCATTGTCCAGACTTAGTACTGCTTTCTGTGGAAGGTTTTTCTCAGCTAAGTATATTAGACATGTTGGACAAAATTACTTTTCCACCACATTTCAAATATGTTTCTTGTTATCTATGCAGATTGACATTGGAAGTACTGTACTGGTAGCTTGTTAATAATTTTTTTCAAAGTTCTGGGTGACTTGGACTTTCCAATAACACAGAGAGGAAATTTATCATTACCTTTGCATTAGCTAAACACATAATTGTTATCCTGTAATTGCTTATTTTATAATTGGGTGATTTCTTTTTGTGAGATGAGGCATAAGTTCGGGTTAGCATTGCTCACCAATATAACCCTGTTTCATCTGCATTATAAATTTGCTCTTTCATTAAACCTTTTTCCTGTATGGGTTTATCAAGTTCATCACAGAACTCCACGGCAGACACATTATCATCACTTAGTTATTCTCCTTGTACTTACATGAAGCTTTCTGATCCCATGTCTCTATTTGGAACTTTTTAGCCATTCAGTTCATGCTTCAAATTGTCCTTCAATACCTAGTTTTTCAAAGAAAACATTTGCTTGATGTATGTGCATTGGTCCCAAAATTGGTGTCCCATCAGCCTGTTTTTGTTGAAACCACTTTATCATAACAGAGTCTAGTTGTTCATGTGTAGCCCCTTTCATGCCTTTTCTTTTTTCATGGCAGAAACACTATCTCAATTCATTACAAATTTTGCTAATTTGCTTCTACTTTTAATAGTATTGCAAACAGTTTGAATTCCAATCCCAAAGTCTGTAGCAATCTTAGAAGAAATTTCACCACTATTGAATTTTTAACAATTTTTAATGCCTTCCATTGACAACACTACTCGCTTTCATTTATTATAACCCTCTAAATAAACTAAACCACAAAACAAATGATAACAATTGACGGTATGCTAAAATATTTAAAAATTAATATTTAATACAATCTCATCTAGTCAAGTGCATTACTGGTACTAATAAAAACAAACGATTAACTGAGAAATTGAGAGCAATTATGTGTGTATCAGAAAAAACAGGGAAGTCCCTTTATAACATATTTGGGGAAGTCACTAGCAAAGATGATTTGCTGCACAGTTAATCTGCACCCGGATAATCAACATTTTACTGTACTACTGCAATCATATTCATCACTCTGTATGGAGAAAATCATGTACTGAGCACACCAGATTTTTAGCCTACTTTCCAGAATGGAAATGGGCTTATAGTTTCTTCGTTGTGTCCGTCTGTCTGTCTTTTGAACCAGTAGATCGATTCTCATGACACTTGGTGGAAATCTCTTGCTACTGGGGCTGAGCTCCTGAGTATAGTTTTTGTTGTGAAGATTCAAAGTCCTGGATTCAATTCTAGGAACTATCCTCTCCATTTGATTTACATGGGAAATTGAAAATTCACTATCCAGGGTAATTTTCTCTTGCACATTAAAATATCTTATAATTGTGATATTGGAGCAGGATTTGTGCTATTCTCTGAGGAAAGGAATGGAGATTCTAATTTGTATCATAGAATTTTGTTTATCAATCGTATTTCTTCAAAATTTGCATAAATACTGGTATTTATGCAATTTTTATCACTCATTACAAAGGTGTTGCCATTGCAACAACTTTTGTTGGACTATTGTCTAGTACATACATTATTTTTGCCACAAAAATATAGTGATCAATTTAGTTTTCCGTTTGAATGTATTTTTAATTTTTTATACCTAATGCTAAATTATAAAATTTGGGAACACAAAGAGCAACTCACCCACAGTGATTTTAAATCTATTAAAGCCAATATAAGTATTAAATAAATAATTATGTAGAAATTAGACATAAGTTCCATTTGGATCATCTTGTTTACTGTTTAGTTTATGCACATTCAGCTTTATCACTGTAATTCAAATTGGTTATTCTGTCCTCAATATACAGTTTAAAGCTAAAGTTATTGGTTAATATAAAAAATAAAGAGGATGAAGAAGATGGAAAATGAATGCACAAAAATATAATTTAAAATGAGACAAAAATTATCACTATTTGAGTCTTTTTATTTTTAACTATCATAAACTTTACTTTTTTAAATTTTTATTACATAAGAAGTTTGGCCTTGTTTTGATGAAGGAGCCAAACTTCAAAGTAGCTAGTTGCATCAATATATATTTTTGAAAAACTTTTGTTTTAAACTTTTGAAAAAAGTACTTTGATTTTGCCCATAGTTTATTAAGTTATTATGTTTCAAAATTTTGAATCTTGGAGCTTTATATTATTTGTTAGACACAGTTTCACTACATTATTCAGTGACTAGTCTATTGACTTAAATGTTACCATCAGTATATGTATTGTTAAAATTTGACAACAAAAAGGATATAAAAGAACCAAAGTTTTGACATGCATGAAAATCTTCAGTCCACCTCAATTGAAGTATTGATGAATGGTTTGATATTTTGAAAATATAATTTTTACCAATTAGAATATCTAATATTTTTATTGCCATAGTTCACTGATGACATACTGTCATGAGTGCAGGAAAAATAATATCCGTAATGAAAAAAAATCACTAGTCTACTGGATAAAATTTTGCATGAAGAAATTCATACCCATGGGCATCCGCTGTGTGGGAGGGGACAAGGGAGGCAGTTACTCCCCCCTAGATCAGGCCTGTGTCAAGGGAAAACAACCGACTGATGGAGCTTGCCTATCCCCTTGCCACCTCCTGGAAATGTTCCACCTGACACATGTTTTCTGAGGCATAAGATGCACTTTTTTGTCACAGACAGAATCCATGCTGAATGAGAGTGAACCAATCCAAAAAAGAGGGAAAATTTTCTGATTTTTATTTATTCATATTTTTGTTGGGTCATTTTTTTTAATTATACTTTGAAATTATTGTAATTATTTAAATTTAACAGTAGCTTGTTTATTCCACTACAGTAAAAAACCACAAATAAATTCAAGAACTATAAATTTTGAAGCACTTCATAATATGCCAGAAGGAACTTTGGGGAAAGCTTATGCTGAATTCCTCAGTTTTCATGTAAGTAATTTTATGCAGTAGAAAATTCATTTTAGATTTGATACAATGCATTATAAAGCAGCAGTTTCCAAACTGTATGGTACAACACACTGAGGTACCATGAGCAAAAAAGATGAAAATGTGCTATTTACACATTTGCCAGCCATATAAAGCCATAATAAATGCTTTGTGTGTGTGTGTATTTTTGGTTAATCAACCTCTTGGATTATTATAGCCATAATTCCTTCCACACCGAACATGATCACAAGGGAGGAGGGAAACCTGGTGCCGGCATTAGCCTACTCTTAATGTAGAGCACCAAGGGGGCCAATGGCTTAACGTCCCTTCTGAAGGACAGAACGCTGAATTTGTGCGGTCTCCTCAAACCACACAAACAGGGGGCCGTACGACCAATAAATGCTTTGTATTTATTACTTTTATGGAATACATAAAATGAAAAAATCTCTGGTGGAGTCTCATGGTTATTGAAGTAATGTAAATTGTGGCATATAAGTCAACCTTTAATGCTTTAAAAATCTTTCAAATATTAAGGATTGGCTGATAAAAATAGGAATTACAGGCATCTTCATCAGGATGGACTCATTCTTTCTATAGTATTGCACCAGCTTTTCATTAAATAAATATAATAATAATAATAATAAATTTGAATAAATGTTAATGCATATTACTATAGATATCAGAGAATGATACAATGTGATATCATACATGACATCTGAAGTTAGAATTTCTCAGATAATTTCCAGATAAGCATTTCCTAAACATCAAATCAGGTATTCATTACTGAGATGCTTATTTCCATGTTTTATTAAAAGTTTAGATTGCAGAGGACATCCATATTGTCTGCACTAGAGTTTTGGGTTCCCGGCGATATTTATTTTCCCAGGAAACCAGAATTAGATTTTCAAATATCCTGGGAATAGGAATGATTTTTCATTTTTCACATTTAATAAACCATTTTTCATTTAACCCTTAACTGGTGAGGTGGAGTCTGTGAGACTCTGCCCATTATTATTTTCTCCACCCCATAAATAGTATTTGAAAAATCACTGTCACACAGTCAGTCCACCTTTATTTTTAGAATGAGAATTATTTACGATCTAATAAGATTAGGAGCCTGACAGACTCCACCTCACCGTTAGTGTAAATTTTAGCGGTTTATCCCAGATGGCTATCATGATACGTTTTCTAAAATTTCTGACTAGATAGAAGGTTGAAATTTGACAGAAATTTTTAGGTCATGTATTAAAAAATGATGAATAGTTTTATTTTCAATAAGGCAACGGTGTGACTCCCGGACGAGTTCTTTTTCGCTTTTGATTAAAATTAAAAATCATTACGTGTTACACATCAGGCTCTAATGGGCATGCTAGTAAATATTATGGGGCATGATAATGAAAAATCAAATTACAAGAATTACGCACGGCATAGAGGCAGCAGATCTCTGGAAGGACCAAAAGAGGGAAGAAGAGGCGCACAAAGGGTGTGGGTCTGAGGAATGGATCTTAGAAGCAATGGGTCAGCTGAAAAACAGTCGCTAGGACTATGGGGGCAGAATCCCACTTTAGGGTGGGTGAGATAGGGGATTCACAAAACTAGGGACAACAGATGGAGGAGTTAAGTTTTTTTCTTGGAATGAATATGGTTTGCAAGAAGAGACATACATCCAACATCCCACCACCACCTATGGGTGTCCTTTCCTAGCCCAGTTATTATTATTATACACAACTTCTACAAAGAAAATAAAAAACTTGAATGCTACTATTTTATGAAAAATTTTGTATTCAGTCTGGTGAAACCTCATACGGAGTAGAGATTCAACAATCCAAACGTCAGTATGGATGTCCGTAGTGGAATAGCACAAATTCTGAAAATTGATGAACCTATCTGTGAAGAAAATACTTTTGAAAAAAGAAAGTACTGTTACCTGTGCCCTTCTAGACTTCATAGGAAAACCAAATACCAGTGCTGTGAATACAAAACACCGATATGTCTACAACATGCTAGAAAAATCTGTAGTGTGTGTGCAGAAAAAATTGATTAGTTTGACCTATTGTCAGTTTTTTCCTGTGCATTTAAAATCAATGTTGCTTTATATTCTTGGTTTGCTGGTTTAATAGATAACTAACTGTAAGTTAATATTATTTTTTTCTTTTTATATTGTGAAAATATTAATATTTTAATTCAATACACTAAATGACCTTTTTCATTAAATGTTGAATTTTTATTTTGTTTGAAACAATTATTTGAATTCTGCAATTTATAAATGTTTACTGTGAATAAAAACAATGTAATTAACAATATTTTGTATTTACATCCTAACTTAATGATATAATGATTTATGAAATTGTAAGTCTGACGAACTGCACCTCACCAATAGTGTGAACATTTTTCACCTCACCAGTTAAGGGTTAAACATGATATTTATTATTGATACAAGATAATTACATAAGTCTTGAATAAATCCTGATGACATGTGATACATTATTTGCAACAAATTGTTAGCAGATTTAATATTTAGATGTACTTTGAATTGCGCAACCGATCTTTCCTCGATGTTGACGATGTGGAGATACAAGAAACCATTTACTAATGTATCCTATATTGCAATTCCCTCAACAGGGCCATGCAATGATATCTTGGGGGCCCGGATGCAAAGCTTCTTTTTGGGTCCCCCCTCCTCCTGCCCCAAATTTTTGTATACCTATAGTTTTTTTAATTGATTTGTTTAAAAAAAATTATTTGCAAATTAAAAATGAAATTATCTATAATTCTAAATTCATATTTTGAAAATACAAAGATCACAATAAAAAATGCCAATTTTTATTACTTTTTGTAAGTAAGGTACACTTTGAATATAATATACCTAATTATATAACTTATTTCTAATCGCAGGTACACACAATATTCGTATTTATTTATTTGTGGTAGATTCTACCCAGCTCACACCATACAATTATAGAAATGATAAACAGCAATGTTTGAATCTGCTTTAGTAAACTATTAGCTTCTGAGACAATTGCATTATCCTTTGCTGAATTTATTAGTTCTTCCAAAGCCTGGTAAGTTTCTTTTAACTGAAATCTATTGCCTTGAACTGATTGAATTCTAACTTCCCATCTTGTGTCACTCAGCATTGGGTTTATAGTGATTGAACAAATGTAGCACATTTCATCTACAAAACTAAATTGTGATTGCAAGTTTTAATTATATTATATGGAGCAAGTTGAGGAATTGGCTATATTAGGTGCAATTATATTTTTGAAAAATATTTTTTTAAATCTGATGTGACCACCACATGACTTTCTCCATACCTGTAATATTTCTAAATATTCCAAATAGGTTACATAATAATAAATATTTTAAGAAACAGAAAATTTTAGACTTTACAAAGAACAGAAATAAACTCAAATCATAGCCTTCTGACATTGGATATAGCCACAAAGCTCCAACAATTAAGAAAATAAAAAGTAGTGATACTAAGATGTAACTAAGCGTCAGTTGTTAACAATAGTCATCAGTAGGCGGTGTGGTGGTGGCAGCTAAAAATATGAGATATCTCTTTAAAAAAATGCATTATATGGGGAAAAGTTTCAAACAAAGATTGTAGAAAATTTAATTTTCTGCAACTTTTATTCTAGTACATTTTTACATTTATCAAATATTAAAGCAAATATTTCAAAATAACGGATAAGTGACAAGAGTAAACACCCACTTCTGATTGACTGATTTTAACCAAAAACTAATCATTTCTTGTGACTTTCATAAAAATGTTAAATATAAAATTTTGCATTGACCTGATTTATAGTTTTTGAGTCAGAGCGCCCACAAAAAAGCTGTCACACACACAGACATCATCAAAAACAAACATCGTCAAAACGTGTTCAGGGGACCTCAAAACATGTATTTCTGTTGAAATCCCAAAGTCGATTTTTTTCATAAAAACAATACTTTCCCCTTTACTGCAAATAGAGAAAGTAATGAATCTGAGAACAGAATTTAATGGTAAATTTTGGGTGATAAATTTTCATATCTTTACAGAAAATATCTCCAGATTCTCGATGCATGGTACGGTTTGTGGAAGACATGGAATTGGCCTACATAATGCAGAGGAGTCGAGAGATACATGATCTTATTCACACAATCCTAAATATACCCACAAACAAGCTAGGTAAGTTTTGCTTATAAATATTAGAAAAACAAATCATAGCCATTAAATTCACCACTCTCTCCCAGGGGTGGACTGGCCTCATAGCCTTCTGGTGCAATCACTGGGTCGGTAAGGCAAAGGGCTGGTCTGCTGAAACTTATACAATATGTAATTTTTTATCAATTAGCCATTATTTTCCATGATAAAATTTTATCTCCATTATATTACTTGATTTTAAATAAGATTTGATCCACTCTCCGCTAATAGTGTGATAGGAAGAGGGCTGACAGCATGTTCTTCACAAATCTGGACCGTTTTATACCTCTCAGCGCACCCCTGCTCTCTCCTAATACTTTCCACTTACTTACACACTTCCTCTTCCATATTTTTCTCCTTTTTCATTTAACCATAATCATAGTTTATTCTTCTGTTAACCAGATACATCTGAAATAGGCTGGGTCAAAACACAGAATAACAAGAAGTTCAAACCAGGACTAATGCAGGCTGGTTTCCCAAAGTTGACGTCCCAAATTGATTACTTATATTGACAGGAAATGTTTCAGTATGTGTTAGTCATTCCAAGGAATTATCATACCATAAATACCATTTGTAGTTCATATTTTATCAATGATAGAGAAAAATTGGGAAACAAATTAATAGAGCATTGTCAGGTTTGAAATACTAAAAGCAATGCCAAACTCTCTTTCTGACATTATATTTTGCATCTAAATTTTTAAATAAACGAATTTAATAGATGTCACTGTTTATACGCTAATATGTATGGATCAACCTTCCATTGCTGAAGGGTGGTAGAGTGGAAAAGAAAATTACCCATTTGTTCACTCGTCTATGCTCAAGTCCTGTTCAGTTATAATCGTCTCCATGGCAATGACCCGATAAAATGCGATTTAAAACGCAAAAACGCTATGTTTTAATGGAAATTAAAGAAAATACGATCAATTATCAAAATTCTGTCATAAGAATTAGAATCTACATTCTTTTCCTCTTATACCAGTACAAACCCTGATCTGATATTACAATTTTAAGATATTTTAAAGTATTAAAGAAAACATCTCTCCACAATGGATTTGAGACTTCCTATGTAAAACAAATAGGGAAAAAACGTTCCTGGAATTGAACCTGGAACTTCAATCTTTGCCAAATAAAATATAGCCCAGAGGTGGGCCCGAGCAGCACAAGCTTCATACCAAGTTTCATGAAAATCGGTCCATTGGTTCAAAAATTGTTAGTAGGGCACACACACACACAGGACCATTTCATAAGGCTATGTTTCCTTTGGAAACCAGCCTAAAAATGGTAAAGATATAAAAATTTAACAATGACATTAGAACACAATGCTTCTGCCTTAATTTAACCCTTAGAGTGTCAAAGTCAATGAGATCAACTCCTAAAAATGTCATGTGGAGTAAGTCGAAGTGTGATTCAAACTGTGGTTGTTTTAATTTTTACTTTTTTATTTTAATAATCTCACATTCTTAAAAAATCTACAAAAAATGCCAACATGGATCATATTTGTGCATAATTTCTATCCCTATCCAGCAGGTGATAAATGTGTCTTTTATGAACTGGAAACTCCATTTGCTATACTTCTTGGTAGTCTAAGGGTATTTTTTTTATCCTGAGCAAATATACAAACTTTTATATAATCCAGGACATTAAAGTATCAGGTGTCAGGGTGGTGTTGTCAATGAAGGTTCTTTCTTGTGTCAAAGATGAAGCCATAGAGGGTTTACTGAGTGATTCAAGTGATAGTTTGCTCACTATCAGTGAAACTAAACACAGTGGTGATGTTTTGAATGAAGAGCACATAGATTTTTCATCCGATTGCGAATCACAACTCTGTGGTGACTTGTATGAAAATTAATCTAATTGGAAGGAGGTAAAAGCAAGTAAGCCAGCCAATCCTCCACACCTTTGTGTGCAATATTCAGAGCACCAAGGCATCAAATATGCCCCATCTTCAGATCAGTACTTATTTAGATCTTATTTTATTTCTCCAGTGTCTATAAAGTCCATAATGCAATTTCTTATGCAATTGCAACCTACATATCATTCATAAATATATCTTTACTTTCTCCATATGTAGTATTTGCACACCTGTGTACGGAAGGCAAGATCAGGGCTTGAGCATCCCTTCCCCAAAGAGTATGTTGGAGCTTATTGAATAAATTAAAAAAATTTAACATGTAAATTTAAATTTTATAAATTTTGTTAAATATGTATTTTGATGTAAATACCAATGTTTAATTATTTCATGTGAATTTTTTATTCCTTACAATTGTTAGCACCTCCAAAGAAAAGTGCAGCTGAGGTTAGATTTGGACAGGTTTGTTGAAATTTTGCACTTAAGGAATGACATTATACAGCTTCTTTCTGGTATGGTAAAAACAACAGCCAATAAGGGAAACAGGGACACTTTATGACAAAAACATTTTTATTTTTCTTTTAAAGCAAATTAGATGTTAAATAATTATAGTATCATTTGGTAAACATAGAAGAATCTTTTACTTTGCACAAATTCATATCAATTAAACCATCCCCATTTATAATTTTAATCACTTTTCCTCTACTGTTTCTCACATTGATTAATTTTACGAATGAAGACTTGGAGAGAATGCGTTCTGTTTCCCTCAAAATGAAAGAATAATCATGGATATATTCGTCTGCTGCAGCATTATGCAGAAACGTACATCCATTGTTAGTGGTCCTACAAATAAACTCTTCCAGTGATTTGCCATGCAAAACATTTGTTACAAAGTTTAAACTATTGACAAAATGTTCATTCACAAAATCACCCCCTTCCCAAAAAGTTGAAAAGTACGCATGCAAACAGTTTTCACCATTGATGTCCACTTTTGTGATCAGCTCTTGAATTTTCTCAATACTGATATAGTTTTCTAGTATTTTCAGATCACCGAGAGATATTCTAGACATAGCCCTCCAGTGGAAAACAGTTTGTCCTGCATTATCGCTGCTCATCACATACTCTAGGAATTCTTCATCATTCATACAACTCTTTGCTGCTTCCAAGAATGCACCAAATGCATTGAGATTTTCTTTGCTAGCTCTGAAGTGCAACAAGTTCTCCCCCCACTTGTTTTGTTGGAGGAGTATTTCTTTCACCATATTACAGTTTTTGATGTCACGTAAGTGATCCAGTATCTGCTTGATGTGATCTGCTCCATTTACATAATAAAGAAAATTATATCCTATATCATCTCCCTCTTTTAAGAATTTGATATATAAGAGCTCACCCAAAATCGATTTGATCCTTAGCAGTATTGTTGCAATGTTCTCTCTTGCAGCAGTTGCAACAATGTGTAGGATAGTTTGTTTCGAATGGTCTCTTTTAAATAGAATTTCTTTAAGTGGTTCTACTCCCACAATTCCTATTATGAACTCTAATACCATGTCAAGCACAGTTGCATCATCGTTCCTGGCAGCTAAGTGCAATATAGTTTCCTTACTGAAAGTTGTTTCTTCAAGCAGTGGCATTGCCACCTGAATTCCATATGGATCTCTGATGATCTCAAATGACTTTTGAACCGCTTTCTTATTACCTTGCAGACTTACATGTAGGGTATGGTCTGGGCTGGCATGATAAGCTTTGACACACAACACTCTTTTCAGTACATGCATTATCTCGAATAAAGCTTTTGCAGATTTATCAGAAATAAAATAAAACGGAAAGAGACCGAAATATTCAAAGTGAGTATTGAATATTTTTGTCAATGTTTCATCACTAAGGCAGTAGTCAACTAGTTGAAACACTTCTTTCAAATTTCGGAAATGCATAAAACGCCAAGTTGTGGTCACCCCAGAAACAAATGTATTAATCAAATTCTGGTCATATACTTTTTCGAATTTTACAATTATATCATGCCAAATGTTTGCACATTTGTTCCAATCAGTCTTATATGATTGTATCATGAATGCTACAAAAATGCGTTCCACGTCTAATGTTTTTATAAATTCCTCAGAGAAGGTAACCTTGTTCACTTTACTTTGAAATACATTGTCCAAGAACTTCCTTACCACATCATATCTGGGTTCGAACATTACTTCTTCCAAAAACTCTTTTTTCATTGTTCCAGATCTTATATTTTCTACAATCTCCTGGCTGAAGAAATACTCGGCAAATGTTTGATGAACAAATTGTAAATGATCTTGTATTTTGGTTACCATGCCGATGTCCAGAACATATTCCATGACGCTGCTGTGCTTGATTAAATCCCATCGAAAATGTTGTTTTTTCATGATGCCCGTCGCAATTGCTCTGTGGCAGAGTATTATTTCATTTTTTTCTTTGTTATATTGATATTTAATACCCTTAGTCTCCTGTTGTATTCTGCACTTTTCTTTCCAATAAATTCTTATCTTTGCCTCCACAAAATCCGAGTAGAGATGGTGAATGTTTGAGTATACATCAATTTTCAGGTTTTTATCATATGCCACAGTACCTAGCATGTATAGATGTAGCGGCAGTCCTGTAAATCCATTTTTATCATCTTTGATGGAATTGCGCGCTGTATCAAGAAGCATATTAGCATAGAAGGTGAAATCAAGCTTGTCAATTCCTGATCTCAATGCATCGAGCCTCTCCTGAATTGTTGTACTTGAATCTGCATTCCCTATCAAGTCTTTCAATTCACTCATTGATTTTATGATCCGCGAGTCATAATGCTTCAGAACAGACCGCTCAATTTCTTCAGAGATTGCTCCTATCTTCTCACTAATAATTTCAATTGTTCTTTCTCTTCCTTCCTCCGAATCTATTGATTTTATTTTATTCTTCCAAAATCTGTTCATAAACCCAACTTGGAGAGCATTCGTGAAATCCTCCATGATGTATGAAAATGTGCCAAATTCCATTTCCAAAGCTATCTTTTCATGCCGTCTTGTTGTAACCCAGATCTGCATAGCCGTTTCGTTCTTCAAAATTCGAAACAGTTTCAAGACATTGCTTTTGTATAAAGGACTGATTTCGTCAAACCCATCAAAAAAGATCTTGCATGGATTGAGTGATGCGAATTTATTTATAAATTGCTTGAACAAGTGCACCTCCAGGTTGGTTTTCAGACCCAACATTTTTACAAAAATGGTGATGACTTTGTCGGAATTACTTTCCTCCTTGATATTGGCCAAACTTAGCGAGTTGTCTTCATTGTCTGCATACTCATTCAAGTTTATTCTTCCTACCCACCAATTAGGCCATTTATCCTGTATTATTCTGATCATATCACTCACGACAGTTGATTTCCCAGTACCTGGATCATCAGATATTAGGACGGACCTATCCTTTGACACCTCTATCAATTGCATTTCAGGAAATTTTTTTTCTCAAGATGTTTCTCCAGAATTTCATGACTTCCTCTTGAGCTTCTCCAGTAAAATTCACCTTTTAAAAAATGTAACCAATGCACTGAGCCTTTGAGAAGCTGTTTTTCAAAAAATTTGTCAAAAATTTTGACGGCTTTTACTTCTTGCAGAGGCAAAAAAATGCATTTTCCCTCGACCACTTTATCTTCCGAGTCCTTAACCTGTTGGATTTTTCCTTTGTCGATTCCTAACTCTTCAATATTTTCTTTTCTCAGCCCGGTAATAAATAAAGCGAATGTTTTACTTGGTTCTTCGAAAATGGATTTCTTCACAATTACTTTTACAAATGACCTCTTCATGAAGTAATTCTCATCATATCCTTGAGATGTCAACTTTTTTCCATCCCCGATTTCAATGCTGTCTTTCTCCGTCAGATGCAGTAGATCTTGAGGCTGGATGATTTTGGATAGCTCTTCATGAGTGATCCACCATTTCAGTTCGGATTCCCTGCTTTTAAAGTTCACCCTTTTCGTAATTAAAAACTCTTTAAAAGCATCAGAACAATCGTTCCATTGATAATTTAGAACTTTCTTCCTCCACTGAGGGTTCAAGCCGCTGCATTCCACGTCTGCGATGAGAATCACGCTCTTTTCTTCGCCGGTTTCGATGTCGATGAAGAACGTCGATATATCGGGAATCGCTTTCTTTGTGACCAAAACCATGTAATGGCATATTTTGCTTCTAAAAGCGTTGAGGATTTTCTGCCAGTTATTGAGGAAGCACTCTAATTTGAAAAACAGACACTGCTTATCTACTTGAACTTGGTATAATCTTTTTAATTCGTGGTAAACGTGTAGGCAACACAACTTCGTGTTGGACGTAGTCAGTATCGAAATTTTCTTAAAAGGAATCAAAAAGTTTTTGAATGTTTTACATGTTTCCTTAAGAGGATGGCTTCCCATCTCCATCTCTTGAATGCATCCGTGATATTTCTGTAGTGATTGTATTAGGCAGAGGGGCTTCCTAAAAAAGGCGTCTTTCGAATATTTCTTGCAATCCTGGACAATATATTTTAAATAGTATTTATGTAGTTCAGGAGCCTGTTTGCGAAGTATTGTTTTTCCCTCCCTCTCCCCATACATCGCCAGAATGTGAGGCACTCTGACAATTAACTCAGAGTGCCATTTTTCCTTCTCGTAATCAAAGACCAATCTAATTATTTCGTCAGTGTCGACAGACCTCCCCTCGATTCCACCGACTATTCTTTCGAATTCTGCCCTTTTCTCGACATCATCCTTTTTGTACGGCTTTGCGTAATTTTCATATAATACTTCCAACGCTAGATGACACAGCTCGTGCGCCAGCGTGCCAGCAACACCATGGTCCAGCGTCTCTCCAGATTCACATCTCTTCGCCCCGATGTAAATTCTTCGATTATTCGGAATGGTCAAACCGTAAATATCATATCCTTCACTCTGATAGATGCGGTCTGTGCATTCGGAGTCGAAGTCAAAAATAACGTCCACATCCTCGTATTCGAGAACTTTCATGAGCAAGGCCACGGCTTCGAATTTGTTTAAATGTGTGTACAGATTTTTTAATATTTCCTTCCGTTTGTCAGTGAAATTGCCCAATACTTTGGACGTAGCCATCAATTTGAAGATGTGAGATTTGTCGTCCTTTGTAAAATATTCCTCTAATAATGATTCTATATCATCCTTCTCCGATTCATCAAAGTAGCATTTCATTCCCTCTTTGGGGTCTTTGAACTTAGCGCCGATGGACAGAAGGTATGTAAAGACTTCAAGTTCCCGTTCTTTCGCAGCTCGATGAAGCGCTGATTTGTTTTTGAGGTTTAAGTACAAAGACGACCTTTGACGTTTTACTGCGTCTTTGACCGATTCCAAATCACCCGATTCGATGTATTCGTGTAATTCCAGTCTTTGTTCAAGGAAATCTTTCAGTTCTTCCGCGCCAATTTTATTCTCATCTACTAAACTCAATTTGATTTTTCGAGGGAACATTGCGTCGCCCTGAAGCAACTTTAACAAACAGGTATAATCTTCTTTGTACCAGGTTAAGTCAGCTGCGGTATCGTAGTCTTCGTTCTCGGCATTCACGTCCAACCCGTCGCATCTAAGCAACAATTCCACGACTTCTTTTTTCCCTAGCTCTGCAAACTTCGACAGCAACGTGTTTCCTTTGCCGTCGCGTTTGTTCAGGTAATTCAGCTGATCTTCCCTCAATACGATGTTTTCCGAGTTTTGAGGAATTTTCAAGCCAAGCTTTACTATCACACCTTCCACGCCGTCATTTCCCGCGTCGATCCCGAAATCAGTCCATTGGGATTGATCCATATCAAGAAAAGTTCTCTGCGCTTGTTGTCGCTGTCATCAAATTCGCCTGCGGGTGGATACAGATGTCTTTGAAAATTTCCAGACCTCGAGGAATCAGTTCTTAAAGCCTTTTGTTTTTCCTCTGCCGACATGAGAGAATTGATCTGAGGATCTCTTCAATTACAAATCAGTTTGAGAAATACAGTTTATATCGGTGATGACGGGGTACCTCCGTCGTTAACAGCCGCCATGTAGAATCTGCAAACAAAAATATTTCTGTAAAAGTTTGCAGAAAGGGAGTCACGATAAAATGGGACTCGATTACACCTTGAATGAGAAATTGTATGATCAATAGTCATAAAGAAATAAAGTTAGCATTAAAAGTACAGGATTCTCCTATCAAGCTCGCACTCCAAATAGCAATCATCGAATGCAGGATAAATATAAAAACAACGGACTTTGTGTGCATGGTTATTTTTTCTAATGGTCAGTTTTAATTTGGAATGTCGAGTCCTTGGTAACCCATCTACAATGTGAGTTGGGGAAAATCAGAATACCATATAATGTGAGAGATATTTCTGATAGTTGGTTTAAATACATAATGTCATTTAATTTTCTCTTTTAAACAGTTTTATTGCTCGGTACAAATAATTTCGAAATTTTATTTTGAAAAACTGAACTTAAGACAACGGATTTAATTATAAGTTTCCACTATCTGATATTAGATCTTTTACATTAAAAATTACTTAGAAACAGCCCTTAAAATACAGTTTTAAAAGGATATAACGTCTGCATACTTTGCCAGTCCTCACATCGTTTCATATTCTTTGGACATTCACTCTCCCATTCCACAAGGAAGAAAATGCCCCAACCCCATGATGCGGTCTTCAACCCATTTATTACAAAAATACTAGATTCGACGTAGAGGGTTAGGTTCTTCGGACACGCAAGACACAAGCTGGCAGCGGGAAGGGCATACTTAGTATGTACTTCTTAAATTCCTTAGATTTACGTGAAATATTTTATAAGAAGCATATTTGAGTTTTTGCCGTCTAGTGTAAACTAGCTTACATAGGGAGCCGCAGATAAAATGGACCACGGGGGTCGCTAATTTGAAATCCCTGACCTAGACGGTTCAACGAAATCACATGATATAAGATATTTAGGCAAAACATTATTCAGAATAAAACTATGAAGAGATGAACGATATAGCGCAACAATAAAGGGTAGTTTATACTTGTTGATTTTCACAAAATATCGATTTATTCTAACAATTTTCATTCAAATTCACTACGTTATAGAGCTTGGAGTCATAACCAAAACTGCATAAGCCATAATTCTCAAAAAATCTAATGTGGCCACCACATGACTTTCTCCATATCTGTAATATTTCTAAAAATTCTAAATAGGTTACATAATAAAAAATATTTTATATCCTATAGTTAAACCATGATAAGGGTTGAAATCGTAGGACTAGGTCCGCCGAATTAGGTCCGACGGACCAAGTCTCTCGCTCCCCACTAACGACCGGACTGTGACTCAAAGACTTCTCGATTCATCTTGTCTAGAAACCTTTATAATTTTAACATCTTTTGTTTCATTAACTAAAATACTGATTTTTCCATTCATATTGAGTAAAACATTAAAAATTTATTGCTAGTTCAGGGTAATTCAGCTTTAGATGCTTGCGACAGTGAAACTGTTGAATATTTGGTATTTGTTTCATTCTTAGCTCTTGCAAACGAAACGCTTTTTCACATGAGTTTTCATTTGCTCTTTTTTCTGTGCGTATTCGCGAAAATAACGTGAACGCTTTTCTTTATCGTCTGCTGTTTCGTTTAATTTCTTTATTTTGTAATCATTCCTTTTACGAGCTAGTCTTTTCTCCCGTTATTCTGGAGTTACATATATCTTTTTCGTCATATCTTAGAGGTCTATAATTAGAAAAGATTTCATCTTAAGTACAAAATAAGCCAAGTGGACATGCCTAAAGAATTAAATTATGTTCACGAAGGAAACGATATAAACAAATATTATCATGTTAAATATAAATTAACTACTTAACCGTAAAATTTTACGGTTAAGGAGTTAATTTATATTTAACATCAATTTCGCCGTAGTCTCCATCTTTACTTATTTAAATATTATCATCTAATATAGTTTTCAATATAATTTTCAATGTGAACTATTCCGAAAAGATCGCATTAATGATTATTAATAGTCAATCAATACGAATGTAATTATAATTTCATTACCATACAATGCATCTATAATGTGTTATTATTAGAAGAAACATACAAATTTCATTATAATTTAATAAGAATAATAAAATTCACGAATGAGCTTATATGTGTCTTGATTTTACAGACGTAATTTGTACTAGTTTTAATCAAACCCATTTATGGGAATAATCAGAAGTCACCATTGAATTTTTCAGTGTTCTTTTTATAGGCAAAAGGTTTTCAGAATAACCTTAAAGGAATAAAGATGTAAAGGTTTTGAGATAAATTAAAACTTAAATAAACTTAAATAATAATTAATAATTACGATCAACAACGACTTGCTATTGTTAATAATAATATCTCTTCAATAAACGTAGGAACGGTTGCATTAATGCAAATTATTACATCAACGTACTAGCGTTTTCAGTCATTTCAACATTATGGAGTGGGATAAGATAGCGTTGAGTGAATTTATGGAAATGTACCGGCTCAGGCAATGCCTATGGAAGATTACGTCTGAAGAATACAAAAATAAAGATTTTTAAAATTCGGCGTATGAAGAGTCGCTTTATTCCATCAATTTCTTGCTTGGCAATCTCACCATTTGAGAGGGAGGAGTTTTCTTCGGTGTATCTCTTTGAGGACATCCGTTGGGGTAGTTTGATACTAGCTTGGCTAGTTCCGTCCCAACCAAGAAAATATCCGCGCTAAGAAACGAGAAAATTGATCTGCTAAGATAGTTCAGTGGTAGAATATCCGCCCGGCAAGTGGAAGACCCGGGTTCGATTCCCGGTCATAGCAGACTTTTTTCTCGTTTCAAAATTATTCCCAATATGAAAGTTGGTAAAAATAAAGTTTAATGGACGATTGTCTATATATATATAAAGCGAAGTTAATATAAAAGTTGGTAAAAATAAAGTTTAATGGACGATTGTCTAAGCCAGCTGACTTTAATGAAATACATCTTATTTCCGAAAAATATTCCAGACATTGTGGTGTCTTAATAATATAACCATATTTTTCATTACAAATATTTTATATTAGAGATGACAAAACCTGCATTTTCATTTAGCTGATTGAATTCTTACAGCATAAATAACTTTTGAAGGATCATCATGAGTCTTTTACATCTCGATAGGTTTTTGGCTAACACAACTAAATCCGCCCTATTGAAGCTCTTTTTCTTCGTCTTTTCAAAACAGCTCATATAAAAAAATCTAGTATTTCTTTTCTCTTTTTGCCTCTTTTTTTAGCATACTACATTCTATTACTTGTATCAACATACCGTTTCCTCTTAAAGTTTTACCCATTCATTTCTTCTGTCTCTCTTTTATCAATCGAACTAGCTCCTCTCTTCTCCTAGTGCAATGGTGCCCAACTTACGGTCTGCGGGCCTGATGCGACCTGCGAAGGGTTTTTGTGCGTCCCACTATCATGAAAAGCAATCCGAAAAATTTAACACAAATATTCATACATTTCTATGAAAATTTTGATAATAAAACTTTTAATATTGAAATGTTAACTATAAAAACCTTATTTAAAATTGATTTTCATTTATATAACACCTCAGAACGTAGGTAACTTCCAATTTAAACTCGAATCCGCCCCGCCGAAGAATTTGCAACCACAGATGCGGTCCGCCATGTAAAAAGGTTGGGCACCACTGTCCTAGTGTGTATAAAACTTCATTTGGTTTTCCTCTCAGTTCAACTAATTTTCCCATACAGCACCCACATCTCATAGGTCACTAATCTGCTCACTACTTCTTTCCTCATAGTCCAAGTTTCACAACCATGTAAATGCTACATTCTATATCCACGTTTTCACTGGCTTCTTTTTAATATCTTCACTCAAACTCTGTGTGGTCTCTTTCATTTGACATTAGTAACAAGTCAAGTGTGAAATTTCCTTGTTATTCCAATATTTATCTCGCCAAGACTACCACTGATCGTCTTTGCAGATGGAATTATATTTAATATTTTACACTGAAATTGCTTAAAAGGAAAGATCAGCTTACCTTTTGGCGTGAGTTGGCCTTTAAACAACACTCATTATCAATTGACGCGATATTGTACGGACAGAAGGCGCTAAAGATGTAATGTGTAGAACATGGTTTTTAAAATAAGAGAATTTTGAAATCTAGCACGCACTTGATATCGGAGAATGATAGCGTTATCTTCCAATTAGAGAAACTTCCTCGTTGCGTCGACCTACGAGTTCTTGATGCTCAAATTATCGCGTTAGCCGGAACGTGGTGCAACGTATGTACTTCCAACGTACAAATCCGGAGTCTCAAATCGTTACGGGTCCGAGAAGATCAATCCGAATTGTCATTCCGAATCTCATTAAAAGCAATATGAACGTATTTTGTTGAAACTGAAACCATGCCATACAACACCAAGAGTTTTTCATACATTTAATTAAAAACAAAATGTCGCGTAATTCCTGTCTTTTTTCGTATCGTTAACGCCCAACGATGGTATCGTCTACGTCAGGGATTCTCAATCTGGATCTCGCGACCACTGCTGTGCTCTTCGGCTGGCTGATTGTACTCTTTGTCATCCTGACTGTACTCTACTGCGATGGCTTAACATTCCGCTTCTTAGCTCAGTAATTTAATTTGTACAGTTGATCTCTCCCTCTAAACTTATTGAAGAACACAAGAATAATTTTGACTTTGGTTTGACTTTATTTATGATCATTCCTATTTGTGCAAAAGTATAGGGTTCAGTTGAGCGCGATAAGTTGACGGTATACCAAAAGTATAGTGGTTCTCGCATAATTTTCTAGGATACATCTTGGTGGTCGCCACGTTAAAAAGGCTGGCAACCTCTGGGAAAAGCTCTCCATTCTACTAAGCATTAGATTCTTGACAATTAAAGGGTCCCATCAAATGAACTGGGGAGCCGTATTAGGCCCCTCTGATCTTATGTCTAATAGTGCCACGAAGCCTGTCTTCTATCATAAAAAAGTTTAAGGAGCGCAAAATTGTAACTATAATTGCAAACCCTTATGTTTTTCTCAGATCATTTGAGAGCGTTTCGTGTACATATAGGCTGCGAGAATTAACGTTTATTATAGTATCAGAAAATACATATCAGATTTTTTATTAAGCCTAAATATCAAAAGAAAATCTTTCACAGGCGAATGGAATGCGTTTTGGCCGGTCACGAAGATATCGCTTCCTCCTTATTACTCTCCTTTCCTCTGCAGCGCGTCCCACAAGTAAATTCAAAAGTCTGTACGAGACCATTTACACTAACTCGAATAAATATTTATCGTAACGCCATCATCGTTTAGGCGTTCGATGATAATGTCTCAATGTTATTAAGAGCCGTTCAATAGGGGATATTGCATCACGAAAAGTAGTATCTCTTCTAGAAAGTTTCTCCCCAACGAGTTGTAAAAGTAATTCAAAATCAGATGGGGTTAGCCTTGTAAAATTTCTGAACCCTGTTGAATCGTTTGATAAGTTTCTTACAATTGACAACCCGCCATATTCCTGCCTCCCTTGCAATAACTCTCGCGTCCAGACACTTCGAGATTTCTTCCTCCTCCTCCTAGGTAATGTTTGGATAACCACATAACACTTGCAAGAAGCAATTCTTCGTCCGACGTATTGCTACTTAAAAAAATTTAAAAACTTCACCTAAATATGAGAGTGTCTCCACACAAGTCGTAACACCAACTAAATGCAGTTACTAGTGTGGGCAGGAAGAGTTACGTAACATAATGTTACGTAACAAGGTTACAGGTTATGGTAACTTGTTACTGTAACAGGTTACGCTATGTTACGTAACAATTGTTACATAGTGTGGACGAGGCCTTGCAATATAATAACTCTTCTCTTATTTCTTTTCCAATTGAATATCTCACATATGTAATCAAATGTGTATCTTTTCCAACATCGGTTGCTTCATCAACTTGCAAAGCAAATCGTGTTGTTTTTAAGTTTTCCATTAATTGAGTACACAAATCCTCGGATAGTGAACCACTTCGTTTTTGTACTGTACTATTAGAGAGCGGAATGTTTTGAAATTCGTTAACAATTGATTCACCAAACAATGCTTCTGTCATATCAATTGCAGCCGGTAATAATAAATTCTTGCCGTGTGCGGTTTCTTAGGTACATTTTGCGATTCTGGAAGATATGGTGCCAACAATAATATTGGTTGCACAACAGCTAACTTGATGAGTGCTTTTGATTGAGCTTCGTTTTGTTTAAGCTTTCTTTCGAAAAACTCTCTTGGCTTATTAACATATTCTTGATTACATTTTTCTAAATGCCGTTTCAGCTTGCAAGGTCTCATACAGTCAGAAGCCAGAACCTCGTTATATATTATACTCGTAAACAAAGGCTTTTCTACACCACCGACATTTTGAAATGTAAAACTATATGACAACTATTTCTTTCTATATTTTCTTATTTTGAGGTGCCCTGATTTTTGTAAGTCGTTACTTTTACTGGTGCTTGGACAGTCTTCATTACGTTTTCACCTTTCCATTTATGGGGTCCTAAAAAAGGTAAATACTCTTAATTACAATTCTAAAAATTTCAAAATAAATAATAAATTTATATTTTAAAAGATCCACCGATTACTCGCGTATGGGCAGAGAAATGTGAACATTTATGTATCATATACAACAAGCTGCGTTATAAACAAATCAGCCGGGGCAGGCGGCCCTGCGCCCGGTATATTTGCCGCCCAGGTGCAAGCAGTTTATACCGCTTCTTAAGATCTTATAAAAGCACCCTGGTCCAGATTTTCAACTTTTAGATTGCAAGTTGTATTTAATTTAAGAAAAAATATAGTAAACTAGGGGCTTCGACCTTGGCGCCTACTGCGCCCATCCTCGATTTGTCATTATTGTTAGTAATCAGTTCTAAATAATGCGTATTAAATGTCAGTCGTTACTAACGGTTTTATTATTCACATTTTTATCAGAGAATATTCAAATTATTATTATTTGAATAACTTGAATGTAAAAGAAGTCGTTCAAATATTTTAAGGCTTAAGTAAAAAGCTTCTACTAAGAATGACGCTACGTAATTAATAAACAGGTTTAAATGCATGCAGAATAATAGGTATTGATTTTTCATATTTGGTACTGATAAATTTCAAGTTCTGAATTTGACATAGCGATAGAAAGAAAATAGCACGACTATCTGAAAGCCATGAAACTAGATCGTCTCTTTCTCGACCTTTTTTGATCAGAATGGATGATATATGCAGAATACGACGTATATATGCAGAATACGAAAAATAAAAACGTTTTTTAAACTTTGAAGGTATTTGTGGATTTTTAAAAGCCAATTTTTACCTGCATAATCGGATTCAGCATGAATTTAATGAATGAATTATGAATGAATTTAAGAAAACTTTATATGTAACTTGTTTCTTTCCACTGCATGCGCAGTTTAGAAAATCGCCGTGCCGTGTTACAAGTCCAACCATCTCCACCGTGGACTACGAACTCAGTCTCGGGACAAGATTTTGAACTCTAAACAAACAAAATGTCCGTTGACAAGCTCCGAGACCTGTCCTCGGACTTGATTCGGGACCGTGTCCCGGCATAGTGTAAACGGGGCATTAAACTTCGCGGATATATCGAGCAAGCTATCGAATCTAGCTCACCCTTTCACTTTCATTGTGGCAGCGGTGTGCAGTATTAGATGAATTTTTGCCGTCATTGTATGAGTTTGAGGCGTGGGCTATGAGGATAGGATATGCGAGAAGACTAGTGACTTTTGAGGTGAGAGTATGGCATAGGCTGAAGAAAATAAGTTGAACAGAGGGAAAAACTAATGAAGAAGTTTTAAACCCAGCATATAAGAGCTTAATTCGAATGATGAGGGAAATACATAAGAAATATGTGGATTAAATACCGTTTATACAAGTCGTAGAAAGCAGAATGCTAGGAAAGAAGCAAAGAGGTAGGAAGAGAAACGGAATATTAATTTTTTTGATAAGTTTAAGAGATTGTGCAGTTTGCGTTGGATCAGCCTAAAAACTACCGAGGAGTTGAAAACTTCTGATGAACGGCGCATGAATTCCACTATATCGTTCGGTACCTCTCTTTTGGGGCATTTTTTTCACTTTTAGTTAATTTTCATAACTGCAAACATTGTTTTCACATTTCTTACTGTTTCATTTTATATTTTTTCTTTCGGGTGAGATTTCTGCGTCATTCGGTGGTAAGGTCATCTTCTCCGAGCGCTGGTCCTTGGTATTTTGGAAAGGTTGAAAGAGAGGAAGAGAAGAAGGGGAAGAGAGATTTTAAACCATGAAAGAGAGATCTAAAACTTATCGAGAGGTGCATAAAACTTGGCCTTTTGCACTCGGATTTTTCCCACCTTGTTTCGATTGTCCCCTCGGATTTAATTTTTAAATACCCCCGTGGTTTGAAATCTGAAAAATAGCAGTCCTTTTTTGCATTTTGACATATTTATTTAGTTTTTTTTTACAATTTTAAGTTAATTAATACATCCAGGCTTTTATATTAATCTTTATAGTTTTCATAGAGTGATATTTTTAAAATCTTTCCCTCAGCGCAGTAGCACCAGCCCGAAAATCCCACTCGGTCCAGCGATCGGTTCGGAAAGATTCGTTTCCATGTGATCAGAAGTCACAATTTTCAGTATCACTTTGATGTAATTCCGCCGTATCAAATTAAAATTCGTCGTTGCTGCTTTGCAGATCACGCTCGATAACTTTAGTTTTTCCATGGCAACACCACGAAAGACTAAAATTATCTGCGACTGAGAAACATTCCCAATGTTCGTATATTCCTCGAGAGAGAATAAAATGACAAGAAATCCTGTGAATCGCCCACTCTCAACAGCTTTGAGGATGCATTTTGAGTTTGTTTTTGTTTTCGCGTCGGGTTTCGGCTTGGGTAGGCGGAACTGTGAGACCTAGGATTTATCACCTTATCCAGATAATGAGGCATGAATAAGAAGTCTGTCTGTTTACTTTTGATTAGTTGCAGACACTCTTAGGAGTGCTTCCTGAGCGGTCAAAATTAAACAAATAATGAAACACTCCCCCAAGTGTTTTCGGAACGCGTGTTGAGTCAAACTTGACTTATGAGTTGCCGCGTCTGCTAGCGATGTCAAGCCACGCTCGACTTGCGAGTGCAAAAGGTTAAAATATAGTAAATTTGATAAGCTTTATATTCACACTTACCAAAAGGGCTTGCCTGTCGTCTGAAGGGAATCCTTTATCTTTTCTATGACTACGCATCTCAACGATAACGCCCCACCAAGGGCTGCCATCCAAGTGACGTATTCAGCTTCCTGGGCGAGTACAACGCGCTCCATAGGGAGATAGAAGTTAGATATAGTGCCCAAAGATGGAGTCACGAAGATGAAAGAGGGGGCTGATCTTCCGTTACCAAGTAAATAAAGGCTGGTTCAGACTAGAATGACGTAACTTCCCACATCCCGCGCTTAAGTTAAACTGGTTATTAAAGAATAATAATATGACATTATATTATTACCGCGAGTTATTCACAAATTGATAGTAAAATGATCGAGTGAAGTGTTAAAAATTTTCTTTAACATCTTACGATATCATTAGAGATAAAACGTTAAAATCACAAATTGCAATACCGACCCAAATTGTGTAAAAGAATTCTTGAATGTTACTTACTACTTATTCTAAAAATATTTCTCAAATATTAACGTAAACAAAATGGTACAACCGAAGGAAATAATTAAATTCCGGACAGGTGTTAAAATCCCGATTGGATGTCCCGGCCCCTAAAAAAATAGGGCATGTCCGGGTAAAACCGAACGTCTGGTAACTTAAGTCTTCCTCCCTCTCTCCTCCATCCCATTTCCATTTATACGCCATTCAAAAGCATTGGACTCGTTTCCATAGTATCAGAATTTCGGATTTTTTAAATCTTGAAAGGTTACCGTTTTATTCTGGCAGTAAACGAATTTTGAAGCTATATCGGCATGGATACGAATTCTCTCATCGAGAAAAATATATTTCTATCTTTCGGATGTGCAACCGTCAAATTCTCAAGTTCGTATCTTAATTTTAACTAATTTAACAAAGTATTGTTATGGGAATAAATAGCGATGTAATGTATTTCTTACTAGAAAATTTTATTTAAAAAAATTAATTACGTCATACCAATTTCACAATTTAAGATTTTCAGATTTTTCCTGATTCCTTCACTTGAGGATGATGAGGGATTTGTCAACCATAACAGAATCGCATCTGCCCTTCACAGCGTTGTTTGCAGTTTGGGTATAACAGAGAACAGAGATAGGAAATTGAACGTTTACTTGGTTTCTGCTGCTTGTGATGGTGCAGTTGGGGTGCTGAGAATTGAGAGTGGTTAAAAAATTACTTACACTATTAGAATTATTGTTTCATGACACTGTAAAAACTTTCAGGAATGAACAGATTCAAATTTTTTATCAGTACGCTGTACACACTGCATCATGCATCACCGAAAATTTGCAGGCAATTACATGAGTGAGTGCAAATAACGTAAGTTCAACTTTTGAAAATTGGACAAAAGTGGTCATAGTAACTTCAACAAGATCTTCTTTGTTGTCAAACAAGATGTTTATTGAAATCGTTCGACTTCCTCTTACTCATTTTAATTTGACACCATACTTTGAATCAAATCTGTTTCATTGGCTACTGTGGTTACAAAAAGGAAACAGCAGAATTGAGACAATGGCTCCAATGAAAAAAGTAATCTAATTTGGAAACTTATAAATTTGCATCTGTATTTTTATTAAATTTAATCCTATCACAGTTTTTAAAGAAAATTTTGAAGAAATGATTTTAAAATAAAAATTACAAATTTAAAATTTTCAAGGTTTATTTCCAAAAATTTCACCTCACCCCCTAGAAGTCTCAAATCTTAGTACCAGTACTGTATATACTATACATACTGTCAGAATAAAAACTGAGAATTTATAGAATATTATTATAAATTGAAATGGATATTGTAAGCTCAAAACCAAGCAGAAGACATACATCAATGGGCATCTACAGAAACTTAGCTATTGAGGTGCAAAAACAGGGTTGGCTTGGGACATGTGAAGTGGTGAGACTGCACTCCTTAGATATCCTTTTCAATTTCAATATCAGTTATTGTAATTGCATATTATTTATCCTTATTTTATAATATTGTGAGAGATACTAGAAGCTCTGCCCCTACAGACATCAACCCCATGCCTCGCTCCGCGAGGCGATTTTGTCTGCTGGCTGTGTGCAACCCTGAACCTCCTCCTTTTGGCATATATTTAAGATATAAAATTATTTTTAGCCCTATTTTTGGGCTTCTCTCTCCCTTCCTCCCATTCCCTTCACTTTCTCACCCCATTGTCTCACCCACCTTCTCTCACCCCCCTTCTCTCACCCCTCCCCCCCTTCTCTCACCCCCCCTTCTCTCGCCCCCCTTCTCTCGCCCCCCTTCTCTCACCCCCCTTCTCTCACCCCCTTTCTCTCACCCTCCCTTCTCTCACCCTCCCTTCTCTCACCCTCCTTTCTCCCACCCCCACCTCTCCCCCTACTTCCCTATATCCTTCCCTCCCTCCCACCAAACCTCACGCTTTCCCAAACTTCCGCTTTCCCTCATTCTCTCCCTATCTCTCTCCCTTCCCCTTTCACTCTCTTACTTTTCTCTCTATCTCCTTCCCGTCTTCCTCCATTTTCCCAATACGGTCCGATGTTGGTTGTTCTTGGCAACGAAATATTTTATTCACAAATAACTTAAAATTTTCGTCTTCAAACAATTTTCTGAGTCAATTCGAATCGTATTTGAAAATCTAATGTAGGAAAATTAATTTGCGTTCTTTTGCACGCACTATAGTTCAAGTTTCTAATTTATATGAAAATTATTATTAGCAATTTTTAAAAAACGAAAGATGTCTTACACTCTTTTACGTGTTAATCAAATGGAGAATGGAAACTATGCTGGCATCTAACCCATCCCCTTATGTTAGACAACTGCACATTTCTCACATGCAGAAATACACGCAGAGAGTTGTAATTAGTTTCGTTGAAATCGGACTGACCTTTCGCGATTTATTTTCCCCATACGCTACTGCGTTCATGTCGAGTTTTAACGTTTAATTCTATCTGAAAGTCCTCTTTAGAAGCGTGTCTGACAGTAACAATGCTCCAATGTTAATCTCATGAGAGTTTTTCAAAATTTCATTTTTTTTGGGGCACTTCAACTTTAAAACTTTACTTTTTCGCAATTTTTCCTTTGTTTATAAGTCATGAAAAATCAATTTGCAAAACTTCAGCTTTCTAGCTCATCCATCCATCCATCCATATTTTTTTAAATTAATACTATATTAATTGAAATCCGGATCGTAAGTTTGCAATGAAAATTTTCAGTAGACAATTATTTTATTTTGTTTCATTTGTTTAAAAAACATTGATTAAATGCGTAACCATACTTCCTACGGTTCTCCAACAACTCGTCGCTGTCAGTTCATCGCGGTTAGTTCGTCGCGCGTCAATTCGCCGCACGGAAAATTCTTCACGCCCCAATACATCGCACGAAAAAGTCATCGCATGTCAATTCATCACTCAAAAAATTCGTCGCGAGAAAAATTGGAGGCTGAGACACCATGGCTGGTGTATGGCACGGGGATACACTTGTTGAGTTGTATTGGAGTCATCCCCTGCCGTACACCATCCAATGTTTCTCCCCTTGCGTAATTCGCAAAGAGAATTGTGATTCATTCTGGTATTATCGAAATATAAAGGATTTTTTTGTGAAAAGGTGTCTCCCTCTGCCATTCACCAGTCATAGCGTCTCGCTTTCCAATTTGTCTCGCGACGAATTTGTCGAGAAATGAGTTGACGCGCGATGAATTTGGCGTGCGATGTATTGATGAGCGACGAATTCTTCCTGGGACGAATGGACGCGCGACGAACTGACCGCGACGATTTGTCATAGAACAGTAGGAAGTATTGTTACGCGTGTAATCGGTGTTTTTTAAACAAATGAAACAAGATAAAATAATTATACCTACTGAAATTTTTTATTACAAACTTAGGATCCGGATTTCAATAAACACAGTTTTAATTTAAAAAAATACATTTAAAAAATTCTGTTTTTCCCAAAAAAATATTTGTAACAAACCATTTCAGTTAACGAACGAACTAGAATACCCTACTGGGTATGTGCGTTCGAAATATACACCAAATACATTCAGTGAGAAATTAGGCCATCAAAGCATTTTTCTGTTTTGACAGTGCTGAAAGTGGTGGTCGTATTAGATTCGGGGTCGTCTTGGATTCGGGTAAATACGGTATGTTTCTTTTGTTTAATGTGACTTTCTTAATCCATCCTATGGATCACTGTGCTCTAGAGAATTTAAAACGTAAATACAGGCGTCGTTTATTGAAGTCTCTTTTATTAGGTATTGAAAACGGCCTGGAAATGGCTGAATGTTTAAAGAAAATTGGCATCAGAGATGTTGTTTACTGGATAGCCGACGCTTGAGATTAAGTCCAGAGCTCAACCATTTCGAAATCCTGGAGAAAAATCTTGACTATAGATGATAAAGAAACTAAAAAAGAAGAACAAGGAAACTATATAGAAGAAAATCTTTTAAATTTAATGCAAGGGTTGCTAGAAAACGGCATTAATGATCGGTATTAAGCGATCAGATTGAAGAAGTCTTCTCGGATGCAGATATTTTAGCAAGAATAACACAAGATGTGGGGAAAAGGAAAAACAAGACGATGATGAACCGATAGAAAATGAAAGGATTTGAATGACACATAGTAAGGGTGTGACAGTGCTGGAGGCAGCATTACTCTAAGTGGAGCAACAGGAAACTGCAACAGTCACAGATCTTTTACTAATTAAATGATGGATATACTAGTCCGTTAAAAACGAGCAAGTGTTACTAAGCAAAACACAATTGAATCATTTTTTTTAGAAACAATCATTTATCCATACAATAGAAAATGTTTACTTTTTTGTGATGAGGGTATCTCAATAATTAATCCAATTTATTTCACAGTAATTTGTTTGTACTTTTATTTATTTCAACACATATTACAACTAAGCTATTTATTGATATTAGGTCTATTGAATGTAAATATTGGAAAAATACATGACGGTTTTCTTTAATGATATATTGCATTAAAGCTGTCGTGTATTTTCTCGATATAGGCAAGATTTCGTATTAACCAACTTTATAATTATCTGAGGTCGGTGCAGTCCCATTGACCTTGAATAACTGGGACTCTACTGCATTAAATGTGTATTGTGCAAAAAATAGAGTGTGAAACAAATACTAAAGTTTGAAAAGATTTAGTGTAATTTACAGTGCAATAGTTATAAGAAAAGTAAGCGGTAGTTCTTTAAGTATATATATATATATATATATATATATATATATATATATATATTAACTAAAGGAAAAGAAAAGGTAGTGATGAGGGTGGCAACAAGGTGTTGAGGGAAGCCCAGCGGACACTCACCAAGTTGAGGACCAAGCTGGCAGGCTGCTGGGGGCGTCGAAGAGACACGTAAAACACACGAACACAAAAACACACGCAAGCTTATCGGGCCTAAGCCCTTCTTCAGAAGTAGAGTAAATGAGAGTGACACACTGAGCGGGGAATGACAGGGTGATGTGGGGAGGTTGATGATTGGAGGAGGTGGGGAGTAGGAGGGGTGGATAGCCAATAAAGAGGGAGTGTGATGAGGTAGAGTCCGAATAGTTACAAAGTAACAAGGAAACATTGTAAGGGGGCTAATAGGGTTAGCGGAGGTTGAGGCCAGGCGGAGAGAAAGAGTCGAGAAGATGGATATGTGCTAGTTCCCAGTGTTGGAGAAGGGGGGCAGGAGTGTCATAGGGTAAAGCGCGAATAATCCTAACATTGTAGCAACTATTAAAGGGAACATTGTGGGTATTAGCATGTAATGCAACTGGGAGGGGGCGTCTGAGAGAAACGCTATTCCGGTGACCGTTCATTCGGATGTTTAACGGATTGCTGGTGAGGCCTACGTAAAACGCGGGACAAAGGGTGCAGGTAAGGAGGTAAATGACGTTACGGGTGGTGCAGTTGCTTCTGGAGGTGATGGGGTAGGTGATGTTGGTGGAGGGACTCGAGAAAGAAGATGATGGTAGGTGGATAGGGCAAGTGAGGCAGCGAGGTTTTCCGCAGGGGTGGGAACCTATTGCAAGAAGCGTGGTAGAAGTGGGAAGATCCTTCCTCCACAAGATATTTCCCAAATTTGGGGGCCGGCGGAAGGAGAGGAGCGGAGGATTGGCAAAAAGGTTGATAAAGAGGGACTGATGGGAGGAAGAGGTAAGAATTGGGTGGGCAGCATGAAGGATTGTTTTGAGAGCTTCGTGGATACCAGGATGGAAAAGTGTCGTAAGAGTGAGTGGAGGGGTAGATGCAGGAATAGTGGGTGTGTGAGGATGAGATCCAATGTGGGTAGGCGTCATCGCCCTATGGATCTGTTCGCGGACCAAGACTGGAGGGTAACCACGTTTGAGAAGAGCATCCTCGAGGACAGAGTAATACTCTAGAAGAGATGCTCTATCGGAACAAAGCCTCCATCCTCGACGAGCAAGGGCATAGGGGATAGAGGTTTTGGTATGAAGGGGATGGCAGCTATCAAAGTGGAGGTATTGGAGGCTGTTGGTGGGTTTGATGTGAACACAGGTGCGGATTTGGCTGTCTTGAAGGTAAAGATCGACATCCAGGAATGTGATGTGGGAGGTAGAGGATTGGTGGGTGAAGGACAGTGAAGGATGGGAGGAGAGACGCGAGAGAAAGGAAAGGAGAGAGTCAGGTCCATGCGTCCAAATGAGGAAGACATCGTCGATGTATCTCAGCCACAAAAGTGGTCTGAGTGGAACGTTGAGGAAGAGTCTTTCCCATTCTCCAAGGTAGCAATTGGCGTATGAAGGCGCCATTCGGGTGCCCATCGCAGTGCCTCTAATTTGAAGGTAGTGACGACCATCGAAAGAGAAGTTGTTCAATTTGAGCACCATTGCTGCCAAGTCTAATAAGAAATGGGAGGAAGGTCTTGCGTCTGGTGGTCTTGAGTCCAGGAGTTTACTAAGGGCAGAGAGTCCATCATCGTGGGGGATGTTTGTGTAGAGGGAACAGACATCGATAGTGGCCAAAATGGTATTGGGTGGGAGAGGAAAGGGCAGGTGTTTGAGACGTTTGAGAAAGTGGTTAGTGTCTTGGATGAAGGAAGGGAATTGACGAATGAGAGGTTGTAGGTGGGAGTCAACGAAGGCGGAGATGCGTTCTGTAGGGGAATTAAAGCTGGCAACAATGGGGCGGCCGGGGATGTTGGGTTTATGGATTTTAGGGAGAAGGTAGAATGTGTGTGTGCGGGGTTTGTTGGGGATCATTAGAGCAATGGCGGAATCGGAAAGGCCTTCCTGTTTGCCTGAGGAATGAAGATAGGACGAAATTTGGTAGGAGTGGTGGTCTGTGGGGTTGGAAGTAAGGTGATGGTAAGAGGTTTCGTCAGAAAGTTGGCGCTCGGCTTCCTCGTTATATTTGGCGCGATCCATCACAACCGTGGTGGTGCCCTTGTCAGCAGGGAGGATGATCATATGGTCAAGATGTTTGAGTGTGGAAATGGCATGCCTTTCACGTCTGGTATGATTATCAGTATGGTCGATAAGATCGAATTATATATATATATATATATATATATATATATATATATATATATATATATATATATATATTACAATGCAAATGTAAAGTATGTACTGGTTTGGATTTTATAAGTTTATTATGCTCCATTTGCATGTGTAATGCATTTTTCTATTCATTTTTGGTAGTCCAGACTTTCAGTTAATCTGGACACCTTTCCCAATTAGTTCAGTTTAGCGAGATTTTACTGTACATATTTCACATCTCTCAAAAATAATATTTTATGGAGTTAAATTTTTTGTATCAAGTTTAGTTTTCTCTTAGGAATATTTTCAATTCTTTTATTTTATACACCTCAATATGATTATGAATTACTACAGGAGAAGTGGCAGTAAAGTGGGTGGAAGGCATCCAGACTAGACTTCCGGTGTGCTTGGCAGCAGCTGTACTAGGGCCTCTAAAATTTAATGAAAAGTTGGTATATTTCTTTTTCGAGGAAAGTCAATTTTAAGTTTGTGTTGAGTTTAATATGTAATGAATTGTAACATGATATCAGCTTTGATATTGTGTACAATGAAAAATAATTGATTTTTTCTTCCGTGGAAGATGATAATTCAATAAAATATTAAAATAGACCAAAATGTTTTCTGATTGTAAATTGTACATGAATTGCTTTACTACAGAAAATTACATGTAAATTCTTCAATTCCAGGCAACGACAAGTTTATTTGAATCATCATTTGCCATGGGCTATACATACTGGATTTGACGGAAACTTTCTCATGAATGTATACTTTGAAAATCGTTGGGAACAGCCAATTACAGAATTACTGTCAGAATTAAATATGAAGCCTCTCAAAATTAAATGATTGATATCATGTATGCACATATTTGCAATGATCTATGCATATTCATTCAACAATGGTCAAGTATGTTAGACACAATATTTTTCCTTAATCTTTAATACATGCTCAGCCTCATCAGCAATGAAAATTAGAGGATAAGCAGGGGTTTGGTGCACCCTAGATACTGAAGGCAAAAATTATCAATTGTGTTTATGGTCCTCTGTCTCTTCTACCATTTTGGATATCAAACCTATATAAACCAGAGTTGTAGTATGAAAGTCAAATGCTGTGTAATGTGATAATAACCTAAATTAATCACCTCTGGCTCTGAAATCCCAAGTCAGGTTAAAATTAAATATGCCATTCCAGACATTTGTTGACAATTGGAATTTTTTTAAAATTCAGTTGATCAAATGAAAGTACAATTGAAATAAATTGACTGTTCATAACTTTTCTGCACTAATTTAAGGGGAAGGATAAACTTTCTGTTCACAAAATAGTTCAACTTTAATTATGATCTTTAAAAAAATTTTAGCAAAGAAATATTTCAATAATGCTGGTGTATATTTCCGGTTAGATAGCGTTTATCCTCAATAGTCTAGATGGGAGGTTATGCCGATAAACGAGTTTTGTTTTGTAACTGAGTCTAATTCACATAAAATGCTTTAAAATGACCTGTTATAATTAAACGCTGTAGAAAAAAACAATTTCTGCATGGAATTATTCACTTTTCATATGTTGTGTGATTGATGAACTGAAAATTTACCGAAGTTTTCGAAAGTAAGACTTAAACGTAACCTGTTTATGAATATATTTATCATTATTTTGAATTACAGAAATGCTCTGCAAAAATCTTCAAGTACTTACAACAAAAAAATAGCGAGTGAATAATGCAGTATTTCAAATGTATTAGTTCATGAAAGTTTTTCATGTAAAGAAATATCAGCGATTCAAAAGTAGATTTTTTTGCTATTTTATCTTTGATGTTTTTCTATAGTAAATTTACATTTAATAAAAAGTTTCAAATGAAATTTTCGAGTTAAATATTATTGCTATTTATTGGCAGCTTCCACTTGGACGACAGAATTTTAATAGAAAGAAGTATTGCCATTCAAATACATCGTCCAGTCCTGCGTAACCAAACACCTTTTCCCAGCTGTTTTCCAAATCAGTGTGCAGGGTCCGCTGAAATCTAACCTACCTGTGATAGGCTACTTCCTCTATCAAGTACATATTTTACTCTATAGGTGCCACCTTACGTTCATTGCCCATCGCCCCATCGCGCTGATTTCACCTGTTGAGCAGGGGCCCAGGGGCTGCAAGGCTGGTCCGGGTTCTAGTGTTTGTTTGGTTGAGGTGGGAAGGTGTTGTCTACCTGGTCATTTGGAACAAGTGGTTTGGTGATATCTTGCAAAGTATTAAGTGTTCGTTTATTTATTCTATAATGCTGAATAGCCGTTAATGTTTCGTGGGCTTAGTGATACAGTAAAGCCGCAAACGATATAATTTCGTGGTGAACAATGTGAGTAATATTTGATCTCCGCATGACTCAAGAACAATTCATGGAAATTTTTGTGGACAAGTTTTCATGTTGTGGATACTCAATGAGAAGAAAGTACTCCTTAGAGGATAGACGATTATTCAAAGTGTAAGCGGAGTAAAAACTTGTAAGTATAAATCAAGTTGAATTCCTTTCAAGTTATTCGGTTGTTTACGAAGTATTCTGATTATCGTAAGTAAATTCTAAGAAATCGTGGAGCAATTATACGTTATACTGTACGAATGTTAATCTTTTAAATTTTAGTTATATATATATATATATATATATATATATATATATATATACATATATAGTTATTTATATTCTGAATCACTCCCTTCTCATTAAGCTGGATAACTTAAGAATGTCTACATTATTTCTTGCTGCCTAATTCATTTCCTTCGGCAGGTGTTTCAGAGAGTATTGTAATTAAACTAACCTTTTGATGGATCTAGAAGAGGTTTTTGCGAAATATAAACGTTTCGTAAACCTTGCGCAGTGCGAATTTTTCACGTTAAAGTTACTGTGATCACTCTTTCGATTTTTCACAAGATTATTGAAATTAGCCTGATATTTTAATGTGGGCACAGTTAAACCTGCAGATGCACAATTATTCACATAATTGATTCTATCTCAAACCGGGCTCGGCTTTGTGTTGGGGACGTTGACCTCTCCCTAGTATTCCTTACTTTGCTATTACACTATGTTTGGCTATTTCATTGCGCGACCTTGAATTAATGTAATTTTTTCTTTCACAGTTGTCTGTATAACTGTCAATAAAGTAGATTTCAATGTGATCCGAAGAAAATGGAATAGATTTGTTTGACGTACAACTCTCTGAATTTACAAGGTATGATATGTCGCAATGCGTTTTATCCAAATAATATCCGTCACGATTTTCCGCTGCGCAGATAAATTCCTTAAAAACGATATGATAAATCATCTAATGTTTGTGCGATTCTTAAAATTAGAATATATTCTGGCTAAAAAAATCGCAGTAGATAATTGATGATGTTTTCCTTCGAATGTCTGAGTTATGATGAAGCATATGCGAATACCATATGATGAACTTTAATCGTGATTTTCCTCCACTCGCATTATCACTTGCTTTTCCATCGTTCCCTAAAGGTGACCCAAATGTCTGATTACGAACGGATCAAGCGCTCATGCCTGAAGCGCGGAGAGCTTTGGGAAGATCCGGACTTCCCGGCTGTTCAGGCATCAGTATTCTATCATCAAACTCCCCCGTTTCAGTTCGTCTGGAAAAGACCGAAGGTAAGCAGCTTAAGCATTCAAGACCATGCGTTCTGCTTTATAATAAAACTAGCAATTCAAAGGTTTATTTTTCTTGCTTGAGTTCCAGTTTAATGCTAGTGTCGCTGAATGTGCTTGTGTTGTGAGCGTAAGTTTATCTTGAATCGGATGTTCTATTTTTACTGGTATTTATTAAAAATAAAAATTCCATTCGTTTTAATTCCTAACTAAAAATTTAGTTTTAGCCATCTGTGTATAGTAAATTTTTTCGTTTCCAAAAGTCACAAAAAGGCAAATCTATTTTCCGCTGTTTTAAATTGCATTTAAACTTCAACTTCTGCTGAAAAATATCGCCTGTTTTATTGGAAAATTATTTTGGCAAGAAAGACTCATTTCATGTTACTTCAGAAAGAAAATACGTACCTTAAATTTCTAACGGAGGAATTGTTTTTTACCAAAAGCTTCGACATGTAATAACTGTATTTTATTGATATTTTAACTTAAACTTTTAACGTACTGCGTAGCCTGACTTTGAACAATACGGGAGAACCTTGGACTGAAATCATAATAATTTTTACCTTTTAATCGCCAAAATTTTGTTCTTGGATGTTTTATATACTTGTTGGAAATATAATGCTTACCCATTTCTAATTAATCTATCGTTTCTTTTAATTTTTACTCCTTCTGCTGTAAGTTTGCTTACGGTAACTCTCCGGGTATTTTTAATCGCTATCGATTAACATGGATATGACTTACCTGTTTCATTATCGTTTTCCTGATAAATATATTCGTGCTTATAACCAATTATTTTTTACTTTTGGATTCCTCCGCTTTGTATTTAAAATGTTTTAAATTTTTCTACAGATTATTTGTTGCGGACGTACTACTTGGGAAAAATATGGAGCAAATATGATTTCTGGAGGACTAAATCGGATTTTCAATTTTTGTTCTGAAGTTATCGCATTATCGTAGCTTTTGACGTTATGATTAATTGATAACCTTTCTTTACCATGTAGTATTATCTTCAAAATATGAAAAGTTTGAGTTGTATTTTTTCCTTATTTGTGCGTACCTGATCGATCGGTACATATACTACGTGTTTGTAAGTCGGTCGTTGAAGTCTCCTTCGATTTTATGGCTATCGTACTTTATATTTCTATGCATACATGTGTTCATATTTATCTAGTACTAGTACTTTGTTTTTGCTAGATATTTTTGGAATAAATATTCTCAAGGCCCGTATATAGAAATTTTATTACAAGTTATTCACGTGAATTTACGTCCATGAAGTTTTTTATCATCTGTTAGTAAAATAAAAAATAATAAAATAAATTTTAATGCTTATAGAATGTAGTTAATACTCTTTATTGAATGAAGAAGATCGAAATTCACCATTTCCTTTCGTTGTAAGAAAAATACCAGCTTTTCAGAGAATAAATTTAACAAATACCTTCATCTAATGCTATCCATCTAATCCACTATTTTGTCGTCTGGCAACCTTTCGTTATATATTATTATGTTGTAATAGTAGTCTGAAAACATTCCCTTTCACTATAAAGAATAACTACAGGAGAATCAATACTGTAAGGAAGGATTGCCAGGAATAGTTCGCGATACTCTTCTTCCCCTCACTCGCCAATCTGTTCTATTGCAGAGGGAAAGTTGGTTATAGAAACTTCTAAAATCTAGATGTAGCTGTAGAGTTTTTAGCAATCGCTATTCCAGTCGAGGGTCATTCAAACGATTGGCATAGTCATATATTTAGAACATGTAGCGACTTGAATAATTCATTGAATTATTATGAACGGTAAAAATGGCACGCCTGGATGTTTATCAGCATTTCGATTTTGAGAGATTAATTCTAAGTGACGCCTTTTCGTTTAAAGTTTACTAGCGAATAGTTTTTAGAATTTTAGCATTTGTGTTTGTGCAGATTAGTGGTTATATTCTACTTTGGAGCGTGCGCACGAACGCCAAGCCCGTGGTCTTGATCGGGGCTGGCATTATTTTCCACAAAAATACTTACCCCGTGCAACCTAGATTCCAATCCGTGAAACCTGTTTTTCCCTCACATATAAACACTAGCAAACATTTAAGTGTCATCCGCTTTTTCCTCCCTTTCTACTCCACTTGTCATTTACTTCGTTCCTCAGACCCCTTATTTCTCTTCGCCCTGCCGCTCTGTGGCGCATTTCGAATCGTCTTCAAACGACGCTCTGATTCATTTTCATAACACATTGCATGTCGTGAGATTCTCGTCCGATTGCCTTTGCGGAAGACGGAAGCAAAGAAAGCCCAGATGAATCGCATTCCTTGAAGAAGAACGGCTGACTTTCGAATATGTGGAAACGAATTTCAAAATTTTTATAGAATTCCGTGACAATCCAGCCAAATAGCGAATCTCTTTCGCGTATTTTGCCATCTTCCGATGTTTCCTTCCTCGTGATAAAAAATGGCTCCATCCGCGAACGTAATGAGAAATGATTCGAGCAATCAAAAAGTTACGGGTGGATTTGGACCATGTCCAGGTTCACCGATACAATTCGCCTCCCTCGCTGTCGCATACGGGGTTGCCATCTTGCCCTAGACTCGAACCCGGTACGATTGGATGGGGCGACCGGTCGAACCAGCTTTTGGTGGCGCGACTTTCCGGAGGGGGTGCGCGAGGAGGGGCGAGTCAGAGGGGTTGGGCGAGTCAGAGGGGCTGGGCGAGGAGGGAGGAATGCTCCCTATTGTGCGCCGAATGGAGGTCGGCCTTAGGGGTTTCTCCTTGTCGATATGGAGGGCATTTTTCCGCGGAATTATCGGAAGATTATTAGTGGATCGAGTTGTATGAATAGCGCCACTCGCATGGTGTGACTTTAGCAGATGACGCGGGTACGAGGGTTTTGATTGAAAGTCAAAATAATTGGGCAGCAATTATTGGAATCTTATTGGCATTTTGCCTTCCATTCATTTTTATCATTGGATCAAATTCGAGAAACCGTTGAATATGTTTTTGTCGCAGGTTTGCATTTTATCGTTTTTAATGTAGTATTGTAATTTGTAATGGTTCTGCATTATTTACATTTTACGGGACAGAATTTATTCTTGGAAGGTAATTCGGAAGTGATGGATGAGGAGGGATCCTCAAAAAAAGAGCTAGTGGAATCTAATAAAGCTTTACATTTTGGAATGGGAACATTGAGGAAAAGCGCGCCAAATACCAAGGGAGTAGCTTGCAAACTCCTAATTAGGCCGACTACATAATATGCGGCGATGGCCTAAGACCAACATTTAGTATGACAGTTAAAAAAACTAGAAATGATACGGGGGCTGCATCGCGTTTAGGGAACTACGAGACAGATGAAAGTGATACATAAGTTAGGCTGGGAGCCTATAGAAGACAAAATTAGCGAGGTTCGGCGGAATTTATAATGCCTACGTTAATAAGCCATCGTGAAAGGAGTTTAATGATAAATTGGACCAAACGAGATACTATGGGCGTATGAATTGCATGAATAAAACAACCGCATAAGCAGGAGACAAATTGAGAGAAATATTCATTTCTAATTAGTGAGATACACGATTGGGACAATTAATTACCACGCGAAAGTCTCTTAGCCTTTCCCATATTATGTTCTCTCCTTGGCTAATATTGTACAAAATTGTTGGAAATTATTCTTGTTTAATCTGCATATCTATTTTTTAGCCCACTTTTCAGAATGCAAATAGGCTTATATTTTCTTAGTTGTGTCTGTCTGCCCACCTATTAACTTTTGAACAAATAGATCGATTTTCATGACACTTGGAGGAAATCTCTTGCTTCTGGCGCCGAGCTCTCGAGGATAGTTTTTGTTGCCAAGATTGAAATTCCCAGGTTCGAACCCAGGAACTATCCTTCCCATTTGATTTACATGGAAAATCTGAAATCCATCGAGCAGGATAATTATCTTTTGCACATTAAAATATCTTAGAATTGTAGTATCGGAGCGGGATTTGTGTTATCCTATGAGGAAAGGAATGGAAATTCTAATTTTTATCGTAGAATTTTGCATGGCATTCGTATTTCTTTGAAGTTCGCGTAAATACTGGCGTTTTTGCAGATTTTATCACACAATACGAGAGTGTTGCCATTGCAACGACTATTGTTGGTCTCGGATTCGGTATAGTCTATTACATGCGCGCGTTATTTTTAGGCTGGTTTCCAAAGGAAACGGCCTTATGAAATGGTCCTGTATGTGTGTGTGTCCCCTACTAACAACTTTTGCACTAATGGACCGATTTTCATGAAACTTGTTATGAGGTTCGTGCTGCCCGGGCCCACCTCCGGGCTATATTTTATTTGGCGAAGATTAAGGTCCCGGGTTCGATTCCAGGAACGTTTTTTCCCTATTTGTTTTACATAGGAAGTCTCAAATCCATTGTATCCTTTAATACTTTAAAATATCTTAAAATTGTGATATCGGAGCGAGGTTTGTACTGTTATAAGAGGAAAAGAATGTAGATTCTAATTATTATCACAGAATTTTGATAATTTATCGTATTTACTTTAATTTCCATTAAAACAACGTTTTTGCGTTTTAAATCGCATTTTATCGAATTGTTGCCATGGAGACAATTATTACTGAATTCATCTTGAACAAAGATGAGAGAACAAATGGGTTATTTCCTTTTCCACTAGACTATCCTTCAGCAATGGACAGTAGATCCATACATATTAGCGTATAAACAGTAAGATCTATTAAATTCGTTTATTTAAAAATTTAGATGCAAAATATAATGTCGGAAAGAGAGTTTGGCATTGCATTTAGTATTTTAAACCTGACAATGCTCTATTAATTTGTTTCCCAATTTTTCTCTATCGTTGATAAACTATGAACTACAAATGGTATTTATGGTATGAGAATTTCTTGGAATGACTAACACATACTGAAACATTTCCTGTCAATATAAGTAATCAATTTGGGGCGTCAACTTTCGGAAACCAGACTGCATTAGTCCTGATTTAGATTTCTTGTTGTCAAACAAATTCGCGTAATAAATTTAGTTTTCCGTTCGAATGTATTTGTAATATTTTATAACGCTAAATTATGAAATTTTGGAGAACAAAGAGAAACTCATCCACGGTGATTTTAAAGCTATTAAAGCCAATGTTAGTAATTGCTGCACCATATTTTATTTAAATATGAAAGTAGGCACCATAAGTTCCGTTTGGATCATCTTGTTATATTTTTATATAGTTTACAGTCATTTTCAAGTACTGGGTAAACGTGCTACTAGGCCATATGCCCAAATTGCAAAGTGTTTGCGATAATAATTAAATCACCTTTAATTTAGAAAGTAGTATAGATTTTAGAAACATGGTTCTTATTATTCATTTAAAATACAGCCATACCTCATTTTGCGCTACCCCGTTTTTAGCGGATTCGTTATAGCGCGGAGCAGGCCCATGCTTACCAGGTGTTCAAAAAACAAGGCGGACAATAATTGAGGCGGCCTAACCATAAGTATATTGGAAATTCTAATTTTTACAGCCTTATGGTTTTTAGTATAATCGTCTTTGGATCTCCATTTAGGGCCAGAATGTGACACACCAATGCTATAAAATAAACCCCCAGATGCCGTCTTTATCACTCGTTCGGCGCTTATTTTGTTGTTATTATTTCTAAAGAAAGGCCATATTCCGAATAAAACTTCTTCGCTGATTTATTTAGGATTTCATTCAATATTTACATGTTTGCCTGAATATAATTTAGTTTTCTATACCATTTGAAAGTAAGTTATCGACAAAAATCTAAAGATTTGGATCTGGCGTTGGTAGATGCAAGCAGACAAGAAGCTGTTTTTTCAGGTTAACGGCGTATTTTATTAACATTACACTTCAGTTTTCGCGTCCGTGGAAGCTGTCCTCAATAACATAAGGACCCCGTTTTGCGCGAATTTCGCCTAACGCGAAAATTTCAGGAATATAGCTGTCGTGTAAAGCGAGATATTGCTGTATATAGGGAATATTTTCTCCCAAATTTATTCTTTTTATGAATCAAGTTTTACCCTTATCTGTGCATAATTTTTACACATTATTTAAATAGCTTCCGCCACTTTTAATCAGTGTCGTCACTCTTATAAAACAGTTAAAAGACCATTTTAAATTTTCGAGTATTCAACTTGCTCTGAAAAAAAGAGAAAGGACGGCAAAAGTTGACAGGAAAAGTGGTGGGGGAGAGTGGACTCATTTAAGTTGATTGGGCCGAGGATGGGAAATGTCGCAGGTGTTGGGAAGAAGTGAGAGGCAAAGGTAAACAAACGAAAGTCGAAAGTAAGGCCAAGAAAGGAAGAGGAAGCAGTAGGATAAGAATAAATGAGGGGGGAGAGGATGCAGGAGATGAGCGAAGAGAACAGAGAACGGGAGACGAAGCGTCATTCGGCCAAGGGAGGAAAAGAGGCGACAAATGTGTGATAGTAGGGAGAGAAGGAAAAAATCTCGCTTCGATTTGATGAGTTCCGGCCTTATACACCCATCCATTTAGTGCGTGACGTGCGGAAGCAAGTTAGCGGAGGCTCTGACCACTTTTGCGTGTTCACCAAACTCGTATAGTCAGTCAGTCGATCACGAAACCTCTATGTAATTGAGGGCCAGCGGCGGAATCGGATATCAAAATCTTGTAATCACGTCAACAGGGATGAACTTTCTTTTTCTCGCTTTCGCCGATTGCTTCTCCGTTTCCAGGTTATCTCCAAACTGCGAAAATTGCTCCGCCGTGGTCATGAAATTGTTTGTCGAAGAGTAAGAAAAGAAAGGAGGACCATATTGCTCGCCCGCCCGAGCTGTTTCCAAATCTCTGATTTCAAGAAGCGGCTGCGGTTTATCCCCCATCAGTCTTATAATCATTCCGTAAATTCAGTTGAATAATAAAATTGCGATTCCTTAGGTAACCATTATCCGCCGTCAACGTTGGCTTCACCCGTTTTAAATGACCCCTTTCACGATGTTTAGAATTGCCGTAGTAAGAACTGGCCAGCTATGGTCACGATCTAACGCGGCAGGAGAAAAGTTTTCGGGCCGTAAGGCAAGCATATAGAATAACCTAGTTTTGTTAATTCGCCATCTCAAACGATAGTTTTTCGTTCAGCTGCTCGTAGAAAATGGATATAATTGAGTTTCATAATAATAATAATATAATTAAAAGAGCACCGACAATCCAGATGTTTTTGTAGAAAGGAGTTATTCGAGCGAACATTTTGACCTCTTTTGAAGGGCCTTTACTTTCGAGCAAATGAGGGTGTGATGATGGCCATCAGACGCTGGAAGAAGCGTAATTTAAGGGAGGAAAGTTGATGAATGGAGCGCTGTGCGTGAAACAGCCAATTCGGTGAGCCAGAGGATGACATTCGTAGCTTCCGGTGAAATTTATAACTTACACGAAATTGGAAAGCTTGGCGTGATCGTGGGAGTATGCGTATGTTTACCCATGTAAACAAAATATTCGTGGAATCTCCGATCACTTTTAACCTCCCATCTCTCCTGAAAACGTGCTAGTATGGCAAAACATTCCAAGCAGATCCCATTGGACGGAATGAAATACGTCAAGCAGCCATGCCAAACTCGAATAGGCATCAGGGCCGCAGTAAAACGATGGATGTTATAGAAGGGCCGCATTAGGATCACACTTGTTTAACGAGGGCTGAGTTGGCAAATTCAGACTTTATCTAGATGATTGGACGTCTGTTTTTCCATTAAATACAATAATTTAGAATACGCGTTCTAATGTACCTCACTCTTGTCTCCTTTTGACAATAATGAAGTATTTACGTAGAATCTAGAACGATTTATTTAGGCAAAAATTAACATTCGTGCCCAGGGGCCCATAATGGTATTGGGGGCTCTAAGCGCTGGATTAAATAAGAGGCCCACTATTTCATATCAATGAAATAAAAAAATATTATTCTAACTGACAAAAATACAATAGAGAATAATAAAAAATAATAATTTGTACTTTTCTAGATTTTTGTAGCGTTTGTCAATTTTTTATGATTGCACTATAAAGCAATTGAAATCTGCGGCCCCTAGTAATGCGAGGCTCTAGGCTTGCGCCTAGTACACCTATACCATAATGCGCTACTGTTCGTGCCGCCAGTTTGACATGTCTGACGTAAATTGAAGAATTTTTCTTGAAATCCCGAAAACACGATTACCAATATTCGGCGGAATTTCCGCCTTTCAAGGACCTAGGTTGTTGACTTTCTGAATTTTACGCAAACTTAAATAGGGACTTGGTTCCCGCGACCTCTGTGGCACAGTAATCCGCGGAGGTCGAGCCGACGAGATTTTTCATGGGCGGGAATCGTCGGGCATAGGAGGTTAGACGGACGGGATGAGGCGGAGATAATGGGAGGAGGTGAGAGGGTGGGCGCGAGAGTGGACCTTATAAGCCTTATAGCGCGAGGCATCTGCATACCCGCCCGGCAACTCCGGCGAAGGAGGCCGACGTCTTCGTCGTCTCTTCGCGCGCGTGCGTTCGTGCAGGCCATCCGACCTAGAACTAGACGGGAGATGGGCGACCTTCTTCCCCTATTGGTCCGTTATTTACATGCGGCTATATATAATCCTATTCGAGAAAAATTATATACTTGCAGGTCATCGAGGGGAGAGAACCTCTGGGTGATTCATCGAAAGAACATTCCGTTGCCTCCGTGCTCCCTCGTCCAAGTTTTTGCGTTTGTTTGTTTAAAAGATTTTTTCCTGGAAGTGCTACGTGAGGTCGTAAAAATTAATGCTCCGTCGACAGTTAAATATTCTTTATGTTGTGTTTTCCTATATCATTTTTCATATTAACGGACGAAAGGTTTATACTGGACTTTAAAGCAGAAAATCGCTTAAATGAGGAAATCTTCGAACGAGGATGATTTAGATGTTAACCTGCATTTAAATAGTTATCCAAATATCAGCCTTGGTTGCGTTGCGTGAGTCTGTCCCTACGATCATTTTGTCGCGATAGCCTTTTACGCTCGTGGGCGTAGTTCGCCAAGATTCGTTTTAGCGCCAGTTCATCGTTTGGAAGTTTTTCGCCTCATTCGCTCCTCGAGCGCGAACGAATCGTGTGACGGGTCTTCGTCGAGGCGACGAACTCGCCGGCGCCTAAAGCATTTCCGGGTCCTTTGTCTCTCCTTGGTTGCGCTCCGTATCGCTTGGCGGAGCATTATCGCTGGAGGAAAGTTCGCCTCCCCCTGATTTTTAAGCCAGTTTAAGTTTTTTTTTTAGGATCTCATTCGGAATCCTCGGAATTAATTCTGTACTGCAGTATTATTCATTCTTCATAGCGTCCATTTTCATCGCAGATATTATTCGTTGTCAGAAGGCTCTCCATACTCATCTTTCGTATATTTCTATTCATCTTCCGCACTCTATCTCTGTGCCTTTTTCCTTATCGAATTTTATCACGCTCCATCGCTTCTTGTATTCTCTCTCTTCTCTAATCCCATTTACTTCTATCTTTATATCTCTCGAATTCTTCCCCGCTCCCATTTCGTTTTATCACGTCTCTCTATCTCGCCTTATAAATATTTCTGCATCTTCCTCATTTTCTCTCCGAAACTTATTCTAAGGCCCTGCGAATCTCAAATTATGGAACGAATCGAATCTCGAACTGAATCGTCGTAAAGTATTTGAATCTCGAGTCGGGCAGTTTTGTTTACATTTAATTCTCTCTAGGCTGAAGTGTTTTATTTCTAATCACTCTTTAGTTAGTTATCCAGTTGTTCTTTTTTCTGTTTTGTGTCAAAAATCTTAAAAAAACCAAAAACAGTAACTTACAAACACTACACAACACAATTAATCCTCAGGGTGGCGGGATGTTTTCGTCACGTTATACCAGAATAACTGTACTAGGCTTTGTGATCTAATATACATAGCATAGTAATTAGCATATATGTTGAAATAATAAATTTCAAGAAAAGGTACATTTTATTTAAAATAAAACCTACAGAGTTCTATTCTATTTAAAATTATAAATCTTTCTTCTCCTTTGCCCGTATCAAAGTCTCGGCATTATGGTTAGACAGAGAATATCGCAAGTTGGATAACATTATGCCACCCGCCGAATTTTACCCGTTCTGATGAAGTGTTTGTAGCCGTAATTGCCAACAAATCTCTCCCAACTTTTTCCAGAAATGCGTAGGGTCTACTGTTCTCTTTCGAGTAAACTAATGGGTCACTATCGCGGTCCAGTCACTGTCAATTCAAGTTCGCCCCTGAAGATTCCCACTTAGTGGGCGAAATGCATCGGGTTTTAATACATTTTATGGCTAAGGAGTTGTCTCACCGATCAAAATCGAGCCATAAGTTAACCAAGCCACCAACCTTTATAATAAGAACATATCAAACTTTCATTGGTCGCTATATCGTCTACCGATTCGAAATTTACGAATCGTTTTTTGCGATATTGAATCGAATCTTTAAATCCGATTCGAATCGAAGCTTCGCAGAGCCCTAACTTATTCCTAACACTTCTTTCTCCCGTTGCTTTTTCTTCTTCTCCTCGTCCCTCCCTCTTATCTTCCCTTACCTCTTTCTCCTCCTTGTACTTCTATCTGACGTCACGATATGCTCCTCTTTCTCGTTCCTTTTAGCTTAGCATCCCCTCTCGTCATAGATGAAGGAGCCTGCATTAAGCACCGCTGGTTTTCTGGAGTAGGTGAAGAATCTCATGTGGAGGATTGTTGGGAGGGGTGAGCATCGGAGACGCGAGGGCAGGTGCTCATGAGTGGGCATCACCACCGCGTAATGGAATAATGCGCTTTGTCCAGCGTGAGAAATTCTCGCGGAGGAACGGTTTTTTTCCGTCCCGGTCGCCATTATGCGAGGCAAAATGATTTCGTTCTCTGGAAGGGGGATGAAAGAGGGGGGGGGGGAAGGTGTTGCACGCGGTGCGCGAGGCGGGTGAGGTCCTCGCTCGTCGCTACGGAAGCTTCTCCGGCTCGTTCGTGGCGAGGTATCCCGGCGTTCACTGGAACGGCGATGACCTCGTTTCACGCAACAGGGATTGTTTTTTCCGCTTTGGGAGTAGAGTTACCCCGGGTTAGTGTTTTTCTCGATGAGAAATGTCGTGCGATCTTAAGTGACTTTCGGGAGCCTTTAGGTTGTCCCGTTTTCTAAGGCTATCTTGTATGCGTTTTTGTCATTACATTTATGATATCACACGATTTGGTTGCACGGTGATCAGTTCGTGATGTTATATGCTATGGGAGCATAAAAATATGTACATTTTGTCTTGTTTACTACTTGTAAGAATAATAAGTGCAGAGATAAGAGAGAGGAACTTATACAGTAAAAGTTTTTTGGTATAATGTATAGAAAGGCTTATAAACGCTTTTAAAGGGAACCTGGGAACGTGTATCATAATGATGGAATGAAAAATGCACGAATGCTAATGAATGGATTTTTGGTGCACTGGCTCAAATTTGCCCTCGATCTTTGAAATAAAAATGAGATTACAATCAAGCAGGTAAGCAGTGGGCAATGCCGTATTATGATCTTAGTGTCCTTCGGGAGCGTTATGGGTTGTTCCACGTTTTTTAAGACTATCTTTTAGGCATTTTTGCTATTGCATTTATGATGTTACGTGATTAGGTTGAATGGTTATAAGTTAATGTTTTATTCTTTGGGAGCATAAAAATATGTGCATTTTTACTTTCTCCATACGTAGTAGGAAAGTTTTGTTTTCGTGAAAAAATCGACTTCGAGATTTCAGCGGAAATACACGTTTTGAGATCCCCTGAACAAATTTTGACCATTTTCTCGATGATGTCTGTGTATGTGTATGTTTGAGAGAGAGAGAGAGTATGTGATAGCTTTTTTGTGGGTGCTCTAACTCAAAAACTATTAATCAGGTCAACACGAAATTTTATATTAAACATTTTTATAAAAGTCACAAGAACTGATTAGTTTTTGATAAAAATCGGTCCACCGAAAGTGGGTGTTTACTCTTGTCACTTATCCGTTATTTTGAAATATTTGCTTTAATATTTGATAAACGTAAAAATGTATTAGAATAAAAGTTGTAGGAAATATAATTTTCTACAACCTTTGTTTGAAACATTTTCCCATATAATGCATTGTTAATAGATATCTTATATTTTTAGCTGCCACTACCACGCCACCTACCGACGACTATTGTTACCAATACTAACGCTCCTTTTTCTATTCTTAATTGTTGGAGCTTTGTGGTTATATCCAATTTCAGAAGGCTGTGGTTTGAGTTTATTTCTGTTCTTTGTAGTCTAAAATTTTCTCGCAGTTTCTTAAAATATTTATTATTATGTAATCTATTTGGAATTTTTGGATATATTACATATATGGAGAAAGTCATGTGGTGGCCACATCAGATTTTTTCATGTTTAACACTCGAAGATTAGTAAGTAAACGTTTATTGGTATCATAAATAGAATACTGTAAATTCTATCTTAGGAACCAGTAGTTCATCCAAGGCGAGGAAGATCCTCCCAATTGATGTCCCCCATTGTCCTTAACTGGATATTTTCTTAAACCCATTTCGTGCAAAATTTCTTGATTCTGCGCCACGTAAAATTCGTAGGGCAAGGGATAGAAAGATTCTGATGGCGGTAGTGATTTCCATAGTGAATTGTCGTCAGCAGTAGTGGATTCAAGAAGGGGTAGGGGTGATGACCCAACCCCTCCCCCCTGGAAAGTTAAATCTGCCCCTCTTATGTATCATGATGATGGAATGAAAAATACACGAATGTTAATAAATGGAATTGTCATGCTCTGGATCGAATTTACACTTGATCATTGAGGTAAAAATGAATTGACAAAGAAGCAGATGCATGTGTAGATAAGAGTATGACCTGGCATAAATCCCTATATAAATAAATTTTATACCATTGCGAAGAAAATTTTGAGTGTGTGTACAAGATTACAAAGCTAATTTTTTGGCCATGATTGGTTCACAAAGTCGAGGAAAATGTAGAATTTTTCCAAGTGTAGTATAAAGGAAATTATGTAGTAGTGTCGATAACTAGTGAGTTATTAGAAAGGGGTATATTATAAGGGGATTAAAACAAAATCAGCGTAAGCTGTTTATATTCTAGGTCAATTCAGGTGTGACGTTGGTTTTTAGCATTATCTATAATTAAGCGCAACCGTTTTTGGTCTAATGAAATGGGGAAAAAGCCGCAATAAATGTTTTAGATCAGGATGATTTTCTCTTATGCGTAAGTTAAGCGTTAATGGACTGATTGCGAATAAAATGTATGTTCAAGCGAGAGTGTTGTAAAACTGTTTTAGAATTTATAATGAAGAGAAAATTAATATTGCCTCGAGAAAAGCAAAATCAGGGCGGGCAGATTTAAAAAATGAAAGGCTACGGAAGCAGCGAAAGATCGCCGTTTTTAGCCCCAGGAGATAATAACGGACGAAAGTATAACGAGGCATGAGGGAATAGCAAATTGGCGAAAGTTAGAAAACGAGGCGAAGCAGAGAGAAATGATTCGGGCTTAATTTTTGATAATTCGAAAATGAATACGGAGCAAAATTTTCCGATTCCGTGGCAAAAATCGATTTTAACGCCCTCTTTTAGAACTGTTGATTTCATTTGAAAAGGAAGCAGATAATCGCACATGCCTACAAATTTACTCGTCGTAGTGCCACATGCTTCTCCTTTTGGCTGGTTTTTAGCCTTTAATTATATTATGCGCAGTCTAACTTGAGCTCTGACAATTATGAAAAAATTGAATGGGGGAGGGCTGTTTAAAAGGGTTCCGGCCAGTCACCAACGGCTACGTTACCACATCGTGCACAGTCGCTGTCCCAACCTATCCCTTCGATCTCTCCTTGTGTGTGTTGACTAGAAAATTCTCGAGCTCGTCTCATGGCTGAAAACACATTCTAGAAGAAGCATCTCAATTTAAAAAAAATGAAAAAGTACTTATCTCAGGTATCTCCAATATCCCCAACAAGGTTACGAAAAACAAGATGCGCATTTTGGCTACAGTGCAGTCGTCTTCAGTGGTAATTCACCGAAGGAGATTTTTATGAGAGGTACTTTTTTTCAATTTTTTAATTGAAGTGCTTGTTTCCTTCTTGTTACGGGTCTCCCCACCATTGCCGTAACTAGGGTGTGGCGAAGGTGGCATTTGCCAAAGGCGCCGCTTGCTAAAGGTGTCAAACGTTCCAGCAAAAAATGCCCAAGGTTTATTTACCCATAAATATTAATTTAATACTCAAATTTTAAAGTTTTTTTAAATAAAAATGTTATTATTCTTTATTAAGACGCAAAAAAGTAATATTCTACATAACTCTAGTGCTTCCTAAAATTTTGCCATAAGCGCCGTATCTCTTAGCTCCTCTTCACTACTGCCAGAGCTCAAGTGAGACCGATGTAATTTTTTACCGTAGAAATTTCTTTAAGACTTTATAAGAGTTTTATCCTGCTTGAGAAAGTTTCTGGTTTGCCAAAAGACGCTCTGATCAAAGTGCAATTTATATTAAGTGATCGTATTTCCTGTGTGTTATTTCTCGTCCTTCATTGTCGCCGGGCGTGCGTAGCAATCATTTATATTGTAACTATTCCATTATACTTCCATTTTGTTCTTTTTTTCATTTACGCGTTGCGTGGGCCGTAATGCGTCCTTTCGTAGCGAGAGTTGATGACTCAAAAGAGAAAGGATGTGTGAGGATGTTTTCCTGAGTTTAATGGACTTCCGTTTTCACAGATGATTGGAGAGTGTTGTGTCGGGCGACGGAAGAAAGAAGTGCGAGAGTTTGAAAACGTATTTTATGTATGTACTTTCTCTTCGGACGGGTTCGTTTTTTGTTTATGGGAACGAACTGGATCTCTGAGCGATCTCAATATTATTTTCCTGTGTATATTCATTAATTGATGGAATTAATTGATCATAAGATCATATGCAGACGGGCGTAAACTGGAAAGTTGGGAATAATTTCGAAACGGGAGAAAAAGTAGACATTCAAAATGGTCCCCTGCGTTCATAAAAATAATAAGTCAAAAAATGAGATCACTTTAAAAATTTTTGCATTACAATCAATGCATTAATCGAACGCTTTAACGTACGTTTTCCCCATTTGGAATTTCTTCCAACTGTTGGTGTTACGTTAATTCTCGCCATATTTCTGATTTTTTGTTATTGGTTAATAATACGTTAGTGACAAAATACTTCGAGGTTACACGAAAGGTGAACGACGTGATCAATTTTCAGTAAGGTATAATTGTTTTTCGATATCGAATACATTTTTAGTGTTCACTGTATGTGGCAATTTGAAAAGTTGCATTTCCATAAAATGGAAAACTTGGAGTTATTGTCACATACGAGTTTGTTGAACACAATGCTCGAATCGGAAAATTTTAACGCCGGGAACGCTAGCAGCCGGGACATTCTTATCTGATTGTTTAACACCGAGAACGCCATCGGCTTCATTTTGTATCAAGCTGAACGGCGTTCCCGCACAATTCGAGCACTGGTTGAACGTAATTCAGAGTTTTAAATAGCTGTCTTTCTTTTGATTCCATAGGAGCTCTGTAGCCATCCAGTCTTCGTCCACGATGCTCCTGCTCAGTTCGATATCATACCTGGAAAGATGGGTGAGTAAACAAAAATTATTTCAATTTCTTCCCATCTCCCTACGTCTATTACCGCCATCGCAATACGTTTAAATGAAATAAAATCGCAAGGAAGCTTAGGCGAGTGAAAGTGACGTGCGAGAGAGAATGTAGATCGATCCTATTTGCGATGCGTATCCAGAGCATAAAATTTAAATCTGCCGGAGATAATTACTCCAACCTATATATGCACATAAATACTTGCGCAAGAAGATCAGATGCACGTGCTGCTGCAAGCGAGTAGCAGTCTGGTGCCTGTTTAATTCAGTACACACGCTCCTACACCCGCGACAACCAGGCGGCATATCGTGGGTATGCTTGGTATGCATTTTGATGCATCCTTCGGGTCAACTCCTCCTAATCCGATGCAGAAAAATTGTAGCTTTCGTCGCAAGAAGCCCGTTGTGTTATGATCTGGAAGCGAGGTGGCGCAATGAAAAGAAAATAGTTGGTTTCCCTAGTAGGTATTGGGGATGATAATGAAGACGGGATGCAGCAGGCGGTGCGGAAATATAAAGGCGAAGTCAAAGAGAAAAAGATCCAGTCAATTGAAAGAACCGCGTATTATACGAAAAAATGCGGAGGACATACAGTAAACATTAGTTAGCGAATGATCGTGGTAAAGGAAGGATTTAAGAAAAGAGAGGTTGAAAAATACCGGTTCGGTTTAATCCTCAATCGCTAAGGTTAGGCATGTTTCAGATGAGCCTGTAGGTAGATTTATGCGCACATGTAGGTGTTAAAGTACAGCCATACGTGTGAATTACGGCGAACATAAAAAAGAGCTAGGATTTTGGAAGGTCAGTACGAGATGTGGCATGAATACTCGACCTCCCGTAAGGAGTGCAAGAGCTTAAGAAGAAGAAGAAAGCTTTTCAGGCGAACAGATGGAGAAAACGAGCACTTGGGCATAAGAAAGGTGTCGACATTAATCCCGGGAGAGATAGGTCGTCCCTTTGAAATGGAGAATGGACAACGGAGTTTAAGGTGGGAGGTTCCGCCGTTGTAATCTACGAATCGACGCGTGTTCAACTATTTACCTCAAACATTTTGCTCGAAGCCTCAAACTCTAGTGAGACAGACATCGAAGACGGAAGTTGTACCATCCGGTCTTTTAAAGCGTGTGTCATTTCCGTCCGCTCAGCGTCGGTCGTTAAAAGGGACGGCGTTTAACATTTCGCTCTCTCGCCCGACGACTTTTAAAAATAATTTTTCTTTAAAACCTTTGAGTCATGCTTTAAATGGCACACTGCACGTCCTGGATAATATATTTATTGTGGCTAACAGTGTAAGGTTATGCAGAAGTAACTCTATAGTATCTTTTTTAACTACTCTTTATATATTCTGGGCGATGCTACAAAATACTTTTTACTAAAATTTAAAAAAATTGATTAGCTTAGTAGATTTTTTTTAGCTTTATCTAATTTACAACCGGTTTCGGTGCGCTACACTGGCGTCAGGTGACTGGTGGCTTTAATTCTAGGATACATTTATATAGCCTTAGGAATGAAGGAGAAGAATGTTACGAAATACGAAATGCAAATTAGCCTTGAATTTCGAGTAAATATCACTTAATTTTGGAATTTTACAAGCTCTTTCGCTTTGCAGGGCGCAGGAAAGGTGTCTCTAAGATTTTCGGTTTAAAGGTTATAATACATCGAAATGTAAAATAATGATAGTCCATGTCCACACAGTGCTTACGTTTCGACCTCCATGACCAAAAAATATAGATATTACTCTAAGAAAGCTCCAAAACGGCAAACAATTCACAATTGTTAATACGGCCACGAACGAGTTATAATATCTCAATAATTCACTAGATCCCCTTTTTCCTACTACTAACCATTAGTATGAAGGCATAGCGGATGATGTACCTACTGCATTTTCGATTTGCCTCGTTGTCATGCAGCTTTACACGAAAACATTCACAACCTTTCGGGAAAATTTTCCTTTTGAACGCGAAGTTTGAATATCGAAAAAATTGTAAATATAATTTTTCATTTATTTCAGTATTGTGTATCCCCGCATCCCTCAACTCGCATTCTCCCTTCGTCCCCAATGCGAGGCTCCCAATTTTAAGCAGTCGCATTGCGTCTCGTTTATGACTACCCTTATATAGTATTACGATCTGAGCAAATGTACGACTCCTTGAAGTTTGTCACCCTCTCGACTAACTAGCCAGCCATCCTTTCCTCTCACTCCTTCCGCTCCTCACGTCTCCTTCCTCCACCTCTTCTTCCTTCTTCCACCCCTTCTTCCTTCCTCCACCCCTCCTTCCTTCCTTTCTCTCTCTCGCTCGCTCATTCCGAGCATGATTTCTCCCCGCTTCCTTTGTCTTCGCTCCATCGATATACCTGAACACGTCCGCGGTGCTGCGATGCAACTTCCGACACGGGAACCATTCTCGCATACAGATCGAGGCGAACCCTTAGCCGAAAAAGGAAACTGCCGGGCGTATTGATACGCCCTCCGCTCCTTCCTCACGTCCACGGGCATTCCTCCATCCACCCTCGGATTTCCCTTCTTGCTCACTCGATCTTCGGCCGCTTTCGAGAAGTCGAGGCTTCGGAACGCCTATAAGGTGACCAAGTAGCTCCTGTAGTAGCGCAGCTGTTTTGCAGTCAAGGTCGTCAACGTTACAATGCTAATGTTTTTGTGGTATATTTGTCGTTTTATTTTCTTTCCGATAGCCAATTTCAAAGAATGTATGCGCTCGAACCGAGACGGGTGAGACGCAGGTGAAGGAGTTGGAAACTGGGAGCTTTATAACTTGGAAAGGAGTGAACGATGTGAGACGAATGGCAACACGGGAATTGGCTCTCTTGCTGTTATTTTATCCCAGATATTCAAATAGTGATGTGTAAAATAAAAGTAACCCTAAATAAAAGAAAAGAATTGCTTTTATATATCTCATTGTCAGTTGTTTTATTATCAGAAGCGCGATCTCGGTCTCGACGTCACGTTGTCGTCATGTCATGATAATGACGCTAAGCGTTGAAACCTAGGTCGTGTGTCTGATAATAAAAACTGTGGCTCGTAAAAGTTAATATTTTATTTTATCTAGTTGTGGAAAGCCAAAACGCTTAGGCCAAGACCATCGCTAATATATCCAAGAAGAAATCACCTTAAGCGCATGTTTTCAGCCTCATTTTCAGATATTTTCGTAACATATTGTTTAATGATTCCGAAGTCTAGCGAACTACCACGTAATAGCGATACTTTTTACAGGAAAATTTTATTTCCTTGGTATTTTAATCTTTCGACAGAAATTATCAGTCCCTACCCCGATGAATTCGTATTGTTATATACACTTCGCTTATTCGAGAATATAGTTGCGCGAATATTTTAGAATAATATGGACACAGATGCTACAGAGAAGTGATATATTTAAAAATACATTTTATAAATGGAATTTAATGTTTAAATTAATTTTACCAGTCAAATTGTAGATTACTCCCGCGAATATTTTAGCTTAGATTTTTATTGGGATCAACTTTAAGGTATACGCGTTAGTAAAACGCCAATATTGTGTTTTTGAAAAAATGATTGATTTCCCTCATAGCGTTTATTCCATTGAATTGAATAGTGCACAGCGCAAGATTTATTATTTATTATGCCACCTGTGTAACCTCATCCCTTTCACCGCGTGTGTGCAGTTTAAACAAATCAGAGAGATTTTTTTCGGGCAACATATTAATCGCCAACTATCAAAGATGTTTAAATGTGTGCTTTATTTTGAGGAACGAAATCCTTTAATCTGATGATAACATGCGTAAGAGTAATGGGCGCTCTTAATACATTTCATAAAATCAAAATTGGGAGCGTTTAAAAACCGGACGAGTCACAAGGTATGAAAATAAATTTAATACGATTTTTAATACCTATTCACCGGGTTACTTTATTATTTGAAACAACTCTGGTTTATGTCTTGAATTATACGTTTTTTACGGCCATTTAAACATTCCCATTTACACCTTTTATTGTGTTCTCTGTCGGAAAATGAATTTCGAATTCCATTTGCGGGCCAGCCCTTCGGCAGTATTGTCGGTGTGCGAATTTGGTAACCTTGGGGGCATCACTAACGGTATAATTACGAGTTTTAAAATTTGTTCATGCAGTTTTAAATTACGCTGCCACGGTAAAAAAAATCCTATTCTCTTTTTCTCTCGGGTAAAACAAACTCGTTTGTGATACAGTAAACGGGAATGTTTTCGGCTACGTGTGTCGGAGCTGCGGTACAGTGGAGGTCGGGTGCTCCCACCGAGTCAGTGACCTTGAAAAAAAAAAAGCTTCGTCCGGGAGGGCAACGCAAAAACGCTACTTTCACGGGACCAGTTTCTCTCTCAAATTAAATTTATTCGGTGATTAAGAGTAGAAAGTGCCTTTCTGTCATTCCGACTCTCGTGTTTATGTATCCCGGGAACACGGCAGGTAAAACGAATTGTGTACAAGTGAGCCCTTATACGAGTAGAAACGTTGCTTGAGCTGCCGTTCCAATTACGCGTCATACGCGAATCTCCGCGCAACGGCGGGACGCCCGGGATGGAGAAATATGCGCGAGGATATAGACCGTGTTTTATGAATGTACCTCATCTCGATCAGTGCGCCCGCACCAAAAGTTGTGGTGTCCCCGTCGCTTCTCTCTCTCTCTCGCCTCCGTTTCCTCCTCGCACTTCTCTTTCCCCTCCATTCTCACCTCTCCGCTCAAGAGATGACCCACTCATATTCTTTACCTCTGCCTCGATCCTCCCACCTTATACTCGACCTTTCCTTCGGTATCCTGCATCCCTCTTCGTCTCAATGTTTTTCCTCCTTTGCAGCTTACTTTTTCTTGAACTCTATCCCGCCCTCTTCCGTCATCCTTCACGGTCTCCGGATCCCTCGTGTGTTTTCTCCGCGTCCATCTCCTCTCTCGCTTTTCTATATCTTCATCTTGTCCCTCTTTCGCTTCATCCTCTGCCTTTCCGTCTTGTAGATTTATCGTCTTTATTCCAATTTTCCCCTATCTTATTTATTCATCCTTTCTACTCTCCGTCTTTTCATCTCTACCCCTTATTCCCTATAGCTCATTCTTTTTTCTACTCCTATGTTCCTATTCTCTCCTTCCAATACATTCTTCCTCTTTCTGTCATCTCTTCCTGTATCCTCACGTCTTTTTCATATAATCCTGCGTTACATTTTTCTTAACTCCATAATGATAGCCTGTCATTATATTCTCTATATATCCTTTCTATCTTTATATCCTCTATATCCTTTCTCCCTATTTCTGTCGTCACTCCTACCATCTCACTCTCTCTCCCTATTCCTGTCCTTGGTCTCTTTCTATCCTCTCTCTCGTCCTTTCCTCTCACTTCCCATCTACCCTCTTGCTACCTTCTATCACTCCCTCTTCCCATTTCCTTTCCTATTCTCTTTCTCATCTTATCCTTTGTCTTTATCCTGTATAATGTCCCTCTTTGTACACCTTTCTTAGTCCTGGCCGTGTTTTCCCGTTCCCTTTAATGCCTCGCTAATACTCTCTCCCTATCCTTTATCCCTCGTCCCATTCGGTCTCGCCATTTTCCCATCAGGGGTTGATTAGCCAGAAATACAAACAAACAAATAAACAAAACAAACAATCCCTCGACCCATCCTGTCTCTCCCTCTTTCTCTCGGTCTCTCTCCTTCTCAATGGAGGATGAGGAGCGGGAAGAAAGCAGGCCGTCAGCCAAAGTTTTTCACTCCCTCGGAATCTATCATTCCTTCTCGGCCACTCCCAAACAGGTGAAAGCAGACCAACGACGGCGCTGTCTTTATTGACCCTTTTTTTACGACCTCTCCTCCTTTTCCTCTTGTCTATTTCGTTGTAGACGTCCTCCATTCTCTGTTGCAAACCGATGGGAGGAGAGGGAGGGAAGCGGCCGCGAGCGATGGAGTGGCCAAGGAGTGGAATCGAGGTAAATGGGCTATCGAAGAGATTCTTAGGAATTCGGATATTATCGGTATAAAAAAAAGATGCTGCTCCGAGCGTCACCGCTTCGGACCGAATGATGCAATCGGTCTGCTTGTAATTGAAAAGGTAATTGTGGTTATTTGTATGTAATGCGTGATATTTACGAGAAAATAAGTAGCGGTATTTCGAAATCAGACATTGATTCGCGTTTTACTTGGAATAATTTGAATAAAAAGTGAATATTGCTCGATGTGGTGGTCATCCTTCGGAAATTTCGCATTTGTTTATGACAGAGATATAAATCAGAATCAAGGCAACAGCTTTCGTGAGTAATTGAAACGGAAGGACCACCACGTGACTCCCGGACGCGGTAATTTTGGGCTAACAAGATTTGCAAAGAAATTCTTGGCAATGCCAATACTCGGAAATGAAGTTTTTCTCATTTTCACCTGAGCCGAATCGACAGCATACCAGAGAACATATCTCAGTAGGTATTAACACCAAAAAAGGAAATGGTGTAGTCATTTCTTTATGTCAATAAAGAGTTGTTTTGGCCAAAGAATCCTGCTTTCCAAAATTTCTTGACTTGAATGCCAACTGTTGGCCCCGTTTTATTGTGATGTGTCGTTTGTTAACACGACGCAAATGAGCGTATTCAATCCGCGCCGACGGCACCGAAAAATCAATCTCGATATGTAGGTAACAGTAACGGAGAACGAAATGTATTCAGCAAAGTTGACTGTTCGCAAGCCACTGCGTGGTAGAACTGAAGCATCGGCAATCGGAAATGCCTCTCTCCATTTTTTTTAACTCCAAGATTATGCCGGATGTTTATTTGTCTTTCCTTATGCCTTTTAACTGCAATACCTAGTAGATTAGCCTGGTTCTCATCTCCGCATTTCAAAAATGAAATATTGAGCTCCTCTTGTGGCTAAAAATCAATTGAATCAAGCTCTTTTTTTAGAATTGAATTACCACTGAAGAAGGTAAAATTGTAGCCGAAATGAGTTTCCGCTTTTCCCGTTCGTTTTTCGGCCAAATGAGTTATCTTATCGGCGTTGGAAAAGGACGATTTCCAAAGCGATATCCGGAAACGGGGAAGCCATTATGTTTCAACCTTGAAAATGTGACGCGAGGTTGTTATAGGTCCCCTGAAATGGCTGTCACTCCAGGTCGAATCTCTTATGCAATGAAAATAAGAATTTCACGGCGAGACCATGATATCAAAAATAAAAGATAGCAACATCTTACGATCCGTCTGTCTCGCATATTGATTGGGAAAGTATCGCTCCTTATCGATTGGGTTATTGTTTCGTCATAATCGACTGTGCATATTTGGAGATGTATAAGTGTTTATGTATTCCCCGCGCTGAGAGGAGGAAGAGAGGGAGTGGAGGAAGAGAGGTAGAGGAGAAAGAGGGAAGTAGTGAGATCTCGGACCGCATTCCTATCGCGCTCCCAGATTTTTGTATCCCAGCGAGGACGACGCCTGAGACCGCCATCGACACAGCATGCGTTCCCCGCCTTCTCGGTCGACGCATCTCTTCCTTCTTATTTTTTTCGAGACCACGACCTACATAAGAACTTAGGAGAGGTAAGGGAGAGAGGAGGAGGAGAGGCCGGGAGGGAGGAGCGGGGAGAGGTGAGGGAGCGAGGTGAAGTAGGATGGTAAGGGAGGGGGAGGAGGAGGAGAAATCGAGGAGAACAATTACGGTCGATTAAGAAAGGATGAGTTGGGAGGGAGAGGCGTGTGAGGTCACCGGCGTATGTCATCTATCTGTCTTTAAGGCGAAGCCAAGGTCATGCTCGCCAATTATCATTATTTATTTCGTCCATGGGTTACGATCGCGTGCCCCCTTAACGTCCACGTCTTCCGGCTCGTTTTCTATGGAAGGGTATTTGTATCTCTGCTTCGTTCGATTGTCTTTTACGGAACGGTTCTTTTTTCTCCCTCAGATATTGCGGGCGATATTCCTCTTCCCGTGGGGACCTTGTATTTCTTGGGGCCTTAGGCAAGAGAGGCGTTTGGGGCCTCTTCGACTTCGAGCGAGTCGGGTATTTCTGATGTAAATTTCTACCCATGAAGCTGCAATGAAATTATCTTATGTTAAGGTGGTATTCATAATAATAAGTACATCCAGTCAGTGTTATTTGAGCCGCTTCCTTGCTAAAACTTCGCCTATAATTTTTTTGCAATATTTTTGGGGCCCCCTGACGTGTGGTGCCGGCAAATGCCCCATTTGCCCCTCCTTAAGGCCGCCTTTGCCTCTTTCGTACTCACAGCTGTATCCTTGGGCACGCACGCGACCGAATTCTTGAACCTTTTCGTTTCCTTTTGCCTCTGCGTCCAAGTATCCGCCCAAAATCGAACCCGTCTCACTGCGCACTAAAAGATAGTCGCTTGGTATTCTGCTCCGACTTCATGCGCTCTCTTCTCGCCTCTCAAAAACATAAATAAACTTTCTTTTCCTGCCTTGGCTCTTATCTCTTTGGATCCCTTGGCTTGGTGCGTCAATAGAAAGAAACACCGAAGCACCCGAAATGTGTCGCTTTCCTTCCGAGGCAATTTTCAACTCCACGATACGCGAGGTGGCGCGTTAGCGAGCCAAGTGAGAGGAACGGAGAGCGATGCGAACGCATTAGGAATGAGTGGAAAGGGATCGGGAAAATTGAAAATTGGAGGAGGTTTTCGAGGATAGGTTACCGCGGAGTTCGCAACAAAGTGGAGTCCGAAGGGTTCTTATTTAATCGGAACTGAAAAACGATACCTTTTTTGCGGTCAGTGTTAGATTCGGCGCGTGCCTTTCTAAAAGTCGCGCGATATTCGATCGCCTCGGCATTTTTTTTCTTTTAGCATTTCGCTGGGAAGCGTTTTGTCTTCTGGATGTCATATAAGGGCCGCTGTCAGTCTTTGGGACTCGATAATGGGGCCGGCCCTAGTGATATATTGCAACTTAAGTTGGATTGGCAATCCACGTATCTTCAATAACCATAAATATGGTTGTGATTGGCGATCGGGACAGTCGATTTGATTTTAGCCATTACGTGAGCTCGATAATTCTCCTTCGGAATGTAGTTGAGCTAAAAGGCTTCAAGATTTAGAGAATTTAAAAGAAGAAAGAACATACAATATATTATTTTAAAGCTACTTATGTCATTGAAACTACAATTTCGGTATACAATTTGCTGAATCCGTATTGTTACGCACTACATAATTGACGAAAAGAGATATTTTACTTTTACTTTCTCCATGCGCGGTTTAGAGAAAGTATTGCTTTCGTGAAAAAAGCTAATTCGATATTTCAACGGAAATAGACATTTTAAGGTCCACTGAAAACGTTTTCACTATTTTCTCGGTAATGTTTGCATGTATGTGTGATAGGAATTTTGTGGGCGATCTAACTCAAAAACTAATAAACAGATCAGAACAAAGCTTTGTATTTCAAAATTTCGTTATAAATTCAAGGTCTGGTAAGATTTTGGCTAAAATTGTTCATGTAGTCATTTTTTCGTTTTTGACGAATATCTTCTTTAAGGCTTCATTAATGTAAATATTTACCAATTTCAAAATTGTAAACATGATTTTCTATAACTTTTATCCGTCTGAATTTGCACATTATATTGAATGTCGCTACATGACTGCTTTGTTTCCGTTGCTATGATAACATTATCGAATTTTTTATAGTGACACCAAAGTTGCCAAAGGTAATCAATATTTTGTTATCAATAGCAACAAATAATAATTTTGTTTGCTTATTCTATTTCATTGTGAAAAGCGATTCAAAGTACATTCCATTGTTAAAATATTTCAATGTTTAAAAATTATCCGTGAGTGTAATTGCCGATAGTTATTCTTGAGGACGCTGTTGCCAAGAGCAACTTGTAAACGGTATCGCAATCATATTCATTATTCTTTATGAACAATGTCATATGCTGGACGCAGTGGCGTAGGGACCATGGTTCTGATGGTTCGGTCGAACCAGAGCCCGAAGCGCGGGGGGCCCCAAGGGCCTGTGCGACAAGTCTTCGACCCGCACAATAATCTTAATTGAAAGCTCAGGCGGTAAGTTTTATGCCTGGCAGTGCGAGAGGGAAGGGGAACGGGCCCTCTGTCTAAGCATGGTGTAATGGGAGGCCACGTTCTCTCGGCGTGAATATAGCATATCGTCCCCAAACGGCCAAGTAAAGGTCGAAATTCCCACAATATGAGTTTTAAGAACCCATATACCCGAAAAGAAGTGGTTTCTAGAGTGCACGTGTATCACGCTGCCTTGTGTCTTTTTCCGATGATTTTCGCAATTCGCTTGTCTTTACATCTTAAGATCCGACCCCTCCTGCTCCCAGCGTTTATTCCTCCTAAACCTCACTTTCTTTCGGCCTGTTGTCGAAACAGCATCGTTTTGTCTTTCGCCTCTGTGCTTATTTCGTGTCATCTAGAATAACTCTTACTTTTGGTTTGCGGAATTGAAAATATCTTCTCCGCCCATGATTAGGAAACAGCACAGCGCTCTGAATTCAAAAAGACATGTTTATATATATATATATTACTATTATTATTAGCTAATTACAGTAAAAAGGAGTCTCGCATGAAATCCGCTTTAAATTCTCGCGTCAATTTTTTATAATTTAACCTAATTGGGAACTTGTTTTTTTTTTATTGATTGCTTGAATAAATTTATATTGTTTTAGCGGGGGGCTCGCACATTTTCCGGCACGCCACTGGTTTTAACTTAACATTAATGTTTTTCATTATTGATTACCCTTGAGAGAGCCAATAATCTGTTTTTGTGATGTCTGTCGACTGGCGCGCACAAACAATAACACGAATGTGAAAATTTATTCGAATTTTTATTTTTTAAATTGAATAATCATATCCTTTAAATGTTCATACAATAATGAACGTGGAGCAGCTAAGCGAAAGGAGGAGGATTTGTACGCCAGTAACGCAAAAAATCCAAAAATTAACAGCAGTTATTAATTCTTCACGTTTCTCTACTAAGCAATCTAAAGGCAATGTTTCTACTCCATATCATAATATTATTATTTGTACTGATTTTTTAAAATGAAACCTCGTCATTCTCTGTCAACCCAAGTGTCCATAGTGAACCTGATATTGGGAATATTTCTGAAATTACAATGATAGACAAATTGCAAGTAGTAGAACAGGACTACATAAATGAAATCATTAATGTTAATAACTTAACAACTTTAGTCTCTGAATATCCCTCAGATAACAGTAATTTTAGTGAAACTTTCCTCTGCAGATAAATTGAAATAGTCTAAAACCAAAAAGCTTTAGGTTTGCAGGAACAAATTTTCAATAGGATAAAAGAAAAGGGGATAACCATAGATAAATTAAGGGGGCAAGGATACGATGATGCGGCCACAATGAGTGGTGTTTATTCAGGAGTGCAACCTTGTATTTAAAAAATACAACCTCGTGCACTGTGCATCGTACAACCTTAATCTTGTATTAAATGACTGCATAAGATCTATTCCACAGCTCTGTAATTTTTACAGTCTACTTGAGAGAATGTACGTGTTCTTTGGGAATAGCACTGAGAGATGAAAATTTCTCTCTGCAGAGGGAACAATCAGAACCATACTTAAGAGGCACAAGGTGGTCCAAAAGGAACGATGCGTTTATTGCATTAAGGTTTAGGTTAACAAATGTTTTGTAAGTTTTAACCATGATTATTTTAAAAACAACCAAATCTGAAGAAAAGGCTGAAGGCACAGCTCTCCGTAAAAGGCTTGAGTGTTTTGAAGTTGTGATAATGTAATGCAAAGAGAAATTCTCACAACAATTAATACCGTCTCTAAACTTCTCCGATCTGAAAACAGGACCTCAACAAAACTACCGCTTTTTTAAAAGATGCCTACGATGACTTAAAATTATATCGGAATGGTTTTTAATCTGTGGTTCAAACTGCTACAGATACAGCTAATAGTTGGGGCATCAAATCCGAGTTCCAGAATAAGAAAGCCTCACGAAGCGTAACACATTTTGACGAGCTTGCAAACGACAGCAGATTGAATGAGCCTGTAAAATTATTTTAAATCAAACAATCAATCGCTTGACATAATTCTTATTCAACTAAATGAATGTTTTCTAGGTCTTCATAGTGTTGTAAATCTGCTTAGATGTTTGCTGCCCCAACAAATGCTCTCATACACCGATGATGACCTATTTGAAGCTGCAAGTCATTTAGCAGAAGCCTACCCTAATGATCTCACACTAGATTTAGGCCCTCAAATTGTATCTTTCAGATTCAGCTTTAAAACGCAAATTAGCCAATTTGATTCTGTATATGATTTAGCATTAATGTTAATTGTAGAAAATTATATATTAGGTTCAATATTTCCAGACACATGCACAGCCTGTTTACTATTTCTTACGCTGTTACTGTGGTTACATCAGAACGTCATTTTCTAAGTTGAAATTGATGAAAAATTATTGTTGCTCAATGGGGCAGACGCGCTTCAGTGGACTCGCAATGATTTCTAATTGAACTAGCCCGGGCTATTAAATTTGACCCTTCTGCAATTGTAACCAATTTTGCGGAAAGTTAAGGTCGCAAGAAGAATTTTGCTAAGTAGCAAGTTAATAATGTGTTATGTGATAGATGCTATTTACATGTATGGGCCACAGATTATTTGTCTTGCAGCAAGAAAATTGTTATTTACAGCTTCATAATGATGCAACCTGATTTCTGTAATATTTGTTCTCTGAAATAATATTATTTACAATTAAAAGCATAAAATTGTGATAAATTGCAATATATTTTATTTATGAAACAACGAAGTGATAATAAATTGATATAATTAAAATTATTCCCTATAAAAATAAGATTACCAATATATATTGGATTACAGTGGAGCCCCGTAAAGAATTATCGAACCAGGGCCCGGCTTCACCTTGCTACGCCACTGGCTGGACGCATGTGATTTTTTTTACAAATGGTTTTAAAAGCTATTTTGTAGATTTTCTGAAAGAATTTTTTTCGAGTCTCCCGGCATTTTTACTAGATATAGGACTTTTATAGAAGCATTCACAACGCTACCAGATCAGTACGTGTCTGTGTGAAACTGGTCTTTTTGCTATCTTTGCGGTCGATTCCTCGTCGTGCGTGTTGCCACGTAATTGAATTTTGGTCAATTTCTATGGATCTATAAGTGATTTATTTGTTCTTTTTTGTTCTTGTTTACATGTTTATTATTCTTTAAGGTCTTTAAATTCTATTCCCTTAGTTTCAACATGGACGAAAACGAAAGACAACGTATTTTGGCTGTTTAAAAACATTACTGAGGAAATGTCAAATCTGAAATATAGTGATGATGATGATATCGCAGATATATAAACATCTTAATTTCCTTATTAAATATGTTATTTCAATATATCGACAAAAATATTATTTGACAAGTTACGTAGCAATCAATATTCCTAGAATGATGGGAGTTAATCAATTCACTTCCAGGATGATATGTCCACTACCTATATGAAGTGGACATATCATCTGTGGACCATCAATTCGAGCCATTGGCGATTAAATCTTCGAGTTTTATTTCTAACATCAAATAATCAAGGCGACGATCTTATTTTATTGCTTTGGCTATTTTTGGGGCTCCTTGTGATTGTCACACTGTGCAATTTCTTTTCATCCTCGTTCTTATTTGAGCAAAATACATTTCTGCGTTCTCTTTCAGATACAATTCTTTGGGCTGTTTGATTTGCCATTGCTGTATAAAGCCGGCCTATGATCTTTCTTTCTTGTTTCATTGATTGAGAAAATATCAGAATTATCTCCATAGGTAAGATGACATTCTTCCTAGCATTCTACTTCCTCCTTACTTTATTGTCGCCCGACTATTCTCATGGTTCTTGCTCTCGGTTCCTCGGTTAACTATGCCCATCCAATAGTCATGAAAAGATTGGGAAAACTAGATGCGCATTTAGCCTACAAAGCAGTCGCAATCAGTGGTGATTCACCGATGATTGATTTCAAAAATAAGTTCTTTTTTAAGCTCTACTGTTGGTGAATCGCCGCTAATGCAAATGGCAACGTTTTTACTTCAAATATTTAAAGCAGACAAATACCAACCATGATGATGGGATCAAATATCTATGGAATGAAAATGACGCAATGCCGTCCGTCTAGGTAGGTCGTAATGCCCCTACTTCTTGCCTCGAGGAAAACCTACGTTAATTAGAATTGAAAACTTAAGAATTAGGATTACGAGTAGTTGACAAAAATGGCAGTTCATTGTGAAATCCATCTACGAGCAACTTTCTTGAAAAACCAACATGAAAATTGGGAACATAACATTCCTTATAGGAGAATGAAAGATGAGGAGAGGACAGTTTGAAGGTAAGTTGAACAGAGAGAGAGTGGGATGGGGCGAAGGTGAGTGCTCGCTTTGGCACGCGTCTTCATTCTCGCTCTGTTAGCAAGGCCACGAACATCAAGTCAATTGAATAAAACTACAGTACATATTTCTCTCGGTTGTGAGACTAAGATATGCACAGTTAGTTTCATCTATGGGAAGGTGGTTGTTATAGATATCATCCCAGATTTGCCTACCCTTTTTGAAAGAAAGCAGAAGTTTATTCGTGAAAAAACGTGAGAATATTTAACCCATAGCATGAATAAGAGATATCAATGCTTAGGATCTCCATATAGGTATTTTTAACATAGCTTTCCGTCATCGATGTTAATTTCAATTATTTTTTTCTGACGCATTCCGTGTTGGTAACTTTGCGTGTTACGAAAAGTTACAAAATATTTTTCGTAGCCTTTGATATTTTTGTGGTTAACAGATATGCGAGTGTTAATGATTACCCTTATGAGAAATCATGATTAAAGCATCCAACTATAGGAACATTTTGAAATATTCCACATAAATGACTACATGATTAGAAGATTGTTAATCAATATAAAGCAGTCAAGTGCCTTATTAAGTATTACCTCGCAATTCAACATTTTCTGAAAGCAGAGATAACTTGATTCACAAGAAATTCTTAGCAGTCAATTTTCATTAACCTGCTATGCTATATTGTTAATAAGGAATATCATTTTGATTCAAAGAAGACAGAGCGCTGCAAAATTGACTTTTGCGACATGATTCTGATCATTATGGTAATAAAGAAAATCCCTGAAAATTTTGTCCAGGCACTGTTAACACGAAGCGAATACATGTTATACACATAAAAATTCTTCACACTAATTTCCATGATATTGATAAACTCTATCAAAGCCTAATCCTTGTTAATTTTTATGTCTGCCTTCCGCGTTGATTTGAACAAAAATACATGCAATATTTGCAGGCCTTCGAACCCTCGAAAATCCTTCAATATTTTCACGAGATTTAATTTAAAACCAAAGGTTTTCAAGTTTATTATTGACGAGGACGATTTTTTATGCACAGAAAAACGAGGTCCTGTCAAGGTTTTCATTTTCTGAACGAATACGAGCATACATCGAAAGAGGTGTCAGCTAATTCCTACTAAGCAGTGCTTCCCAGACTATGGTCCGCGGACCACTTGTGGTCCTCGAAGGTTTCCAAAATGTAATTTTTGAGAATGAACCGCATATTTAGTTGAATTTTGTTTGGGTAAATTTAATCACTTCTTACACTATCACGGGAAAGTTAATCAATTCTTACACTATCACAAGTATCAATACTTTATTAACCCTTATTTAGGCACGCTGGCGTACAGAGTACGCCAACGCATTTTGAAATGCTGGCAATTTGTGAATTTTGCTTCATATACATTGTTCTTTTATATAACCTATGAGTACTTCCTGAGTAGTCGAATAAGGTGTTTGCAACCTTTTAGCTATTGTTCTTGAGGAGTAACACAGATGCAAAGCTGTGTGCGTCGCTTCTACCGTACTATATACGCATCGCGATTTGTCTGTAATAGTTTAAATATTTCAATAACATTAATTTTTTTATTATTCCTTCTATTATCTCTTGTATTGTTACAATGTTTATCCTAACATTGCGCTTATTTTAATATTTCATAGTAATAAATTTTTAATACTAATACTAATATTTTTAATGTCATATTTTCCTAAATATATCATGAACATTTAACTCGTAAATAATGTAGAAAATACGAACGACAATTTAAAAAATGAGAATTATAAATCACTAGCTGAGACGCCCGGCTTCGCTCGGGAAAGTTTTCTTTTAAGTAGCAAACGATTTTTTATTGATATATCACTTTGATGTCATATTACAATAAAAATAAAATTTGAAATTTACTTACTTTTGCTGTTGTATACTCCAAGTTTATCAAACGTTCCCCAACCCTTAATTACGCAAGCGATATTTACATTAACATTTACTATTTTATGTATTGTATTGTAAAGTTTTATCATTAATATAATTACGCATTAACGTCTTACTTAGTATTAACATGGAGAGATGCATCGAAGCCTTTAAATCAGCAATAAAATTGTGGATTATGTCAATACTATTAGCCAAAACGTAAACAATAAACAACATCTTGGTTACCGAACAAATATAAGTAGATGTATTGATTTATGTTGCGATAAATCTTTCAATGATAATTGTAAAAGATAACAATGTTCTAATATTCCTTAAAAATCGTTTGACTCACTTTAAAAGTATTCATAGACTATATTTAGGCATGAATCCATTTATACCCTTTATCTTGGCGTTGGCTATCCTTCCTCTACGGCGCGTCATGGCGTGAATTTTCCTTGCATTAGTCTTTACGTGGGTATCCCCCTTTGAAGAGGACAGCAATTAAGAAATTGAGCTTTTTTGCCGCCTAGAAAATGATCATCTAATCCGATAAATTTTGCGCATAAAGGAGAATTTCGAGCAATTTAGCATGTAATACGACAAAACATGAACAGAATTAAAATATTCAGTCTTTCGTGCGTAAAATAAGCCATTTCCCGTGATCGTAAGTTAATATTTAGATATATTTAGAACAAGTTTCAGACTATAAATACCTTGGAAGTATCATAACAAGAGGAGCAAAATGTAGGGATGAGATCAGGACTAGAATAGGAAAAGCAAAAGCGTCTTTCAGAAGAAAGAAACGCCTACTTACGGGGAATATAAGGGAAGATATCCGCAAGAAGTTCATAAAATGCTATGTATGGAGTATAACTTTGTACGGGGCAGAAACATGGACGCTAAGTAAAAATGACATCAAATACTTGGAAACCTTTGAAATGTGGACTTGGAGGAGAATGTTGAAGATAAAATGGACAGATAGGATAAAAAACGATGAAGTGCTACGAAGAGTAGGGGAGAAGCGAATGATTATACAGGAAGGCAAACAGGGTTGGACGTTACCTGAGGAGAGAGAGAGAGAGTATGATTAAAGACGTGTTAGAAGGAAAACTAGATGGAAAAAGGGAAAGAGGTAGGAAAAGGTTTCAGCTGATAGACGATTTGAAAGGGAAAGAGTTATCAAGATATGAAGAGGACAGTGGAAAATAGGAGTATATGGAGAACCAGGTTTAACCATGAATAATCACGGACCTGTCTACGGACAGACTACCTATGGTGATGATTTATATCCACATCAGTGAAGGGCTGCATAGCATTTTGGGGTTTCTCCACACCATTTCCCATGCATTCTTATGGAAATAGTATTTTGTTGACCCCATGGGTTATAAGAGACCCACGGTCTGCAAACTTAGACCAAGTTCTTCCTGTGGTCCATAGGATGGCCCATGAACCTTTTGAATTCGATAGCTTCAACGGTGTGAAAACGTATAAGGGACATACATATAAACACACACTAAAATATTTATAAGATTATATACATTAAACTACTGAATAAACTAAAAATTAGAATGAATTTATCGTTATTACTACTATTTACTATTCCACACAATGCAACGATGGACGCAGTACGCTGCGCGACCAGTTGCGTGAAATTTTTAGACGCCCCAATTAAGGGTTAATGTACCTAGTTAACTTAAAGATTATTCTACTCATTCATATTTCCCGATTCCACCTCTCTGCAGTCAATAACTTACACTTAATGATTTAGTGAAACGTAGTTACAGTAAGTACGTTTGTGTAAGAAATGAGATGATCCGTAGGGCCTGGAGGGTTGCTGTAGTGGTCCGCGGAGCTCAAAAGTTTGGGAAGCACTGGTCTAAAGGACATTGGCGCCTCGCAATGGAATTCATATCTTTGCAATACCGCTTAGGCAGCAATTCCATGGTAACATTTGAGTGATCGTTTGCCTCCTAAATTGATATTTAACAAACATGGCCCTGGATACTTAAGCAAATGATGCCAATCATTCCAAGGGCACCCTGTAGTCTGAAGGAATTGCTTTCTAAATTAGATGGTCTGATACATGAGACTCGTGAATGGGTATAAATTGGCGCAAAAAAATTCGCTATAGATGAGAACTGATTAGTCAGAGCAGAGATTTGTGATTTTCAATCGACTGTGTTTTTGCCAGTTAATTGATACAATTAATACTTGGAAACGAGAGTATTTGGCTCCAAAACGGTTTATGCAATGTTCACCGCTATAAAGGAAGCGAAAAATTCATGAGTTGTGCCGTAAATATTTTTGTAAGGAGCGAACCATAAAGGCCAATGACCTGAGGTCAAACAGTTTTTTTTCTTTAAGTATCTCAATTTTGACAAAATTCGGTATGTGGGTTTTTTATCAGTCATTTCTCTTCCTCCTTTCTATTTCATCCGATGCGCCGTTAAAAGCGTTTTTCTCACTCTCGTCCAAAAAGGAAACGGTTCCAAAATTCCGCGGTTCGTCTTTTGGGAATCCAGCGATCCGGCAATTTTCCTCGCCAAGACCTTCCCACGTGTATCGCGATCGCGTAAACGAGAAATTTTGTAATATGGGAATCGGAAATAGTAACCGGGAGGGAAATACAATTAAAATTATGCGATTTGGATGTATCAGGACCGGTCGTCTTTGAGCAGCCTTCTTACCTGTAATTATAATTGACCTTGCGTAAGCAATAGGTGATTTCACGTTTTAGTTTAACTTTAAATTGAAATTGTAATATATGGAAACGAAATCTTTCGTGAGATAATACGTTACGAAAAGTAGAAGTTCTTTTATCCTCCTAAGAATTCGAGGCTTTCTTCATTTTTTTTTAATTCTCGATAACCCAAGTCATCTAGCATAAAAGTTGATAATTTAACCTTGGTTTTCCAGCAACATTTCAGGGCTATTGGAGGTGCTCGAATTGTCTATTAGATTCCGTCTATAAAGCGACCTTAATTTTTTTTAAATTAGCGTTGAAATTTTTGTCAAAATATCTTTTTAATTTTCTAATAATGGAATAATTTGAACTACCAGGAAAATTTTAATTTGCTGGAGCTGATAATAAAAGTCCTTTCATTGCAAGAGGAGTTTTCATATAATATCTGAATAAAACATTTGAAGGAACACGAGTCAAGGTACGTACTAGAAATTGAGTATGCAAATATTCCGTGGAGTCTATGTTGTAAAAAGGTTGAAACCTCAGCACTAGACGATTACATAAGAAATTATTTTAAGAAAACTTACCGAAAAAATGGCAACAATGATTGCAGGAAATCCTCAATGGCACTTCTACACTTGAACTAAGTGGCGTTTTTTATGTTCATATAGATAATAGTTTTCACAGTCAAGTTGTCAGCATGATGTTTTTAGACGGAGTTTTGGGCGCTCTAGTTTGCCATTCGATCGTTGAAAATAGGTCGGATCGTCTGATTATCTGCCGATTTTCCACCGGCCAAAGTAACGTTTTTATCGTCTTTTCATATTATAATTTTAAAATTCTAGTATCGTCGGAGTAAGTATATTACTAAATTTCTATGAGTCGGTATAAGATTAAGTGATCCTATCTTTGGTGCAATCTCCGAGTTAACACCTGAGGAAGGCATCTGTTCTTCAGGATTTTTTCGAATTTTCCTTTGTCCCGTCGACCAAACCAGTGGAAGGAAAACAAAAATCGTGGCTACCGAACGAATGTCTCGTATCGCTCTACAGTTTGAGATTCTAGATCGTTTCTATGGTTTCAATGTGAGGGCAGTACTAGCCCTTTCACGTCCTTCGATCGAGCAGTTTGTCAAGTCGATTGCGGTAGGATTTTCCCATTTTTTGCCTTCTCTCGATGTGTTTTTGCCTTTCCCTTTCTTGTTTCATTTATCGCGCTGCTTCAGACCGCGTTATATCGCCTCATTTCACACCGAAGTATCCAACGCAACAGTTTATTTCATCTTTTTTCTTTACGGGAAACATTTTATGCTGTTTTTATGATGTTAGGCACGGACTAAACAATACATTTTCCACGCCTTATTGAAAGTCTTTCCAGATCAATAACTTAAAATTGGTTTAATTCTTACGACTGATACTGGTAACAAAATTAGTAAAAAATTCTTTCCTTTATCTCGAAAAGTTAACGTCCCGCCTGTAAAAGTTTATCGTCATATAGTCAGAATTTGTTACGACAAATAAAATGTTTGCATTTTAGGACTCCTTTTCCTTGTATTAAAACTTGTCTTTGACGTCAAAATGTGAAAATTGAATATAATGGTTAGGAAATAGTATTGCAATTGGCTGCATACGTGATTCTACTATTGTATGCAATTTTGAGGGGCATCGCGCAAATGTGGGATTTTTTAAATATACAAACCGCAAAGTATTACGTATCTTCCATTATCCTCCATTTGCACAGGAAAGATTTCCAGTTTCCAACGTACCAGTTCTCATAGCAACTAAAAGCGACGGAAATTGACGCCCCAGACCAATCAACCGGAGAAATGGCGAAAGTCTCGCAGTGGTGGCTACGACCTTACGCCAAGGACTTCGTGCTTCCCACTCTTTCTTCTCACCTCCCCTCGCCTCATTCTATTCCTTTACCTCCCCTTCTCCCATATTCCTCTCTCCCCCGCTACGTTCCGTTTCTCTCCGCCTTAAGGGATGCTGTGGCAGGAAGTAGGTTTAATGAATGTATTTGTTGCTCTCCGCGTGTCTATTCCCAGGTATTGCACCATTTACCGTCACTGTTCCAATATTCCCTAATATTACTAGTTTACATCGACAGTGAACAATTGTTGTCTAATTTTTATCGAATAGATGACGAAAGAAACGCTCCTTTCTCAAATAGTTTTCTTAACTAGTTTTTTCGTGCTGCATGTATTCCATTATATTATATTTACGGTATTTAGTTTCATGACCGAGTTCCATTGTTCTAGGATGGGTGGCCAACCGACGGCTACCGAGCCGCATGTGGCTCGTTTCGAGTTTATATGCGGCTCATTGAAACATTGGCTGTCTTGCATATACCGTAATTTTCCGATTATAATGCGCAAGGGAATTGTTGAAGTCAAAGTTTGTAAGAAGTTCCACTAAATAAAAGTGTAAGTTTTTGTTTTCATCATTATTATTATATGCTACAGCAGTTACATTATGTGTAAAATATATTTTATCAGCTCATTGCGTGTTACTGCGGCTCTTCGGTGATGTCCATTTTAGTATTGTGGTTCCTGCTTAGGCCCAGGTTGGTTGTATCTAGGCCTAGGCAAAGAATGGGAAACCTAATCTAAGGTACATGACGGGACGCATTGGAAGTTGCCAAATGCTTTGGCGAGCCGGGTTAGAGTTTCATCAGAAAATGAATTCCAAATAAGGTTTGTAGAGTTATTCAAGGTTTTATGATCATAAGGTTAACATAAAATTGTTAATTAGTGAGTTAAATTCTACAGATCGCTATTTTATAATAGCATCGCCGACCGCATGAAACGCTATCTGGAGCCTCAAATGACTCGCAAGTCGTAGATTATCCGCTTTTGCTCTAGGCTTAAATATAACTTATTGCTGTCGCGCGTACGACATTTAGGTTATGTATATATTGCAATAAATTTAATTGTCTGTTTCACCCACTCGTATCAGTTTAATGAAATTTTTTTATCGTGCTTGACTCATTTGACGCAATAGATATCTCCAATGCCATTAAATGCCTTCTAAAAACATGAGCATTTCGGCTACAAATCAGCCTTCATTAGCGGTGATTTAGCAATAGTAGATTATTCTGACGGTTGAAGGGAAACGGTCTACTTTTTGGTGTTGATCTCTTTAGCTTTCTGGTGGCAATTCGTAAAACTGAGGATGGAAAATTATGGCGAGATAATACGTGATTTTTTTTAGGACTGAGGTGACCATAGCTTGTCCATTTCAGTGTCTTTAAGGATGCAACTATGTATTCCTGGTATATGAGGTGAATTGTCAATGGAATAACCGTGGGGATCTATAAAAGTGCTTTAGCATATAATGTCGAAGTATCAAAGCTACGTTTTCACCCTCGGTAACACGAACTTCTAGGGCAAACAAAAGCAATTCAAGTTGAACATCGTGAATTCAAAGTACGGAAATTTTAACTTGGAGAAATATCTTCGATAAATCAAAAGTTGAATCATTGAGAAACAATTTAGTGGAAGTAATAATAAAAATTACTCCAAGAGCCTTAAAACAGTTTGCAAAAGCAAAGGCTATTGGATTCATCTCAATTATCGATTGTATTCCGGCTATACGGTGAGATCATCAATTCATGTGTGCAGTTAGTAGTTAGTTAGTAGTAGCTATACAGTATAAATTTTAGTCGTTGATTCACGCATTTTAATGCGGTAAATGAACATTCTCGCTCGATTTGCTGCTTTGGTTCATTTTTCTTGCATATGACTAGAATATTCATCGAAATTTAACACTGTCGACTAACCGAAATGATCGAAACTTCTCGCATTTGTGAATATTAAGAAGTAATGTAATGTAATGTGTTTATGAAAAAGGCTCTTTAATGTAGTCGGGGATAAAATATCGAAACTGTTTCAATTGCGAGTAAATTGGAGTTTTTTCGGATCTCAAGGCCTTGCGCTCCAAAAAAGTAAGTTTATTCAGATGTAAAAACATACAAAACTTAAAATTAAATTTTAAGAATTATAAAAATATTTTAAATACATACTTTTAAAATGGCGATTCTGCATAATTATGAATCGTGAAAGTGGTTCTGCCACTCACGTGTGAAAATAAACAGCTTTCGAACCTCTTAAAATTAGTAGAACCGCGGGATTAGACAGGTATTCGCCTCGAAGAAAATTCGAATTATACAACACTAAGTCGCCGATTTGGAACATAAGCCTCGAAAATAACTTCTTCGTATCATATTAAGGATCGACCGTACGTGCCAAATTTTGCGTTTCCTTCCATATCGTCGTTCTCGTTGGACGAGAATTCGGTTTATTTTCTCGTTTGGAAAGTATTTTTTTATTTTTCGACGATCGGCGCGAGCAAATAAGAAGTCGTCAGAGGGGCGTTGCCACGGCGAAGAAATCAGTTGCCGTTGAGAACGCTCCTCTCTCTCTCTCTCTCTATCCGTTTCGCGCCGGGAGGGAGTGGTACGTGAAGGTCGCGGCACAGCGCGGACAAGATCGCGTACGCCGCACCGGTCGAAATAGCCAAAGCCGTCTCGTCGGGAAGGCATTTAAAATGCACGCTCCGGGCGGATTAAATGTGACGTCCCTTCAACATTCTGACGATATTGAGAGCCTCCAAAGGTCGATTTATCGATAATTACCGGATCGATTCAACGTGATAATCATGGAGGGAGCGAAAAAATTGAACGAGTTGCACAATTTCGTTGGCCCATCGGCAATTTTCCGAAACCGCGAAATGTTTCGGGAATGTTTTTTTCCGATGACTAAACGAAAGGCTTCTAGCCTTGTCTTGTTCCATTCTGTCGCAATACATTTGCGAAAGAGCGTAGCGTTTGTACTTGTTTCTGTGTATTACTTATAGAAAGGTTTACCCGAGGTTGTGGGAAAAGTTGACACACCCACGTGTATCGGGAGACATGATCACGACAGTAAAATACGTTCGTTTTTTCCTTGGGCAATCTGGGGTCATATTAGTGGAATAGGACCTGCAAACAAAATAATTAAGGTATATTCTGGTGCGTTGCGCTCCCTGTCACCCGTCATTCGCAGGTGTAGAGGTAAAACAGTTATAGTCGGTGTGCATTTTTATATAATTTTTTATTCGAAAACATCCTTAACCCTTTCATTGTTTGATACATTTTATTACCTTTCAAGTAGCCATATTTTGTGGAATAACGTACTTAGAATTATCTAAAATTTTCCAATTCTATTAATTACAACCTAAATGCAACTTATGAAATACCTGTGGTACACTTCTAAATTTTTATTTGGTTATATTTTCTCATTAGAATCCTAAAACATTTAGTGGGACTTTTATATCCCAGCAGTAATGAAAGGGTTAAATAACGACCTGTGTGCATGGTTCTTTATGATGTGAAGTTTGGTGGCATAATCGCTAAATCCAAAAACTAAATCCGACGACCTTGTTAACAATGCAGATGGATGTGCGAATATATATTATCATACATTTAGCTTAAAGTATGAGAACAGAATTTATATCAATAATAATGAACTGAATTTAATGTCATTCGTTCATTGTTTAACTCGCGAAGAAATACTGTCGAGTAATGCCGCTTTCCTTAACAACTTTGCTCGAGACCACATTTCCGTCGGGTCGAGGGAAGGTCGTTCACACTTCTCGTGATATTCGGAACGACCCCATCGACGAAAGCCATTCGATCAGATGACAAACGACGCATAGCATCGACCCATCGGTCGGAAAATCCGATCGACCTGGTGACTCGGTCGGACGGCGGAGCGCGTAGCCTACGCTCGTCTTCGCGAAGCAAGAAAGGGTCGCCCACCTGTCTGCATTGCAGAGGATATGACGTGGGAGGCCAAGGACTTCCTACGCGTCAACAAAAGGGCGTTGAGGAGTTTCACTCCGCACGCCCTCCCCCCATCATTCTCCACCGTTCTCTCCCCATCATCCTCCACCGCTCTCCCGATCATTTTCCAACGCTCTCCCCCATCATCCTCCACCGCTCTCCCCCATCATCCTCCACCGCTCCTCCCCTCATCATCCACCGCTCGTCCCCCATCAACATCTCCCCGCTCTCATTCTTGCCCAATAGAGACCGCTTTCTGTCCCTCCCACCCTACCCCCCTCCCACAAGCTTTCACTCTCGCTTTTCTACCTATTTAACGCCGTTTTGAACTGAAAATAAATAAAACATTCTTTTATTTATTTTTTAGACACGTTTACCGTGGAAATAACGGCATATGTTTATCATATTGCAATCATGACTCGATTTACATAAGTTCATACGAATGAATATTCCGGTTTGGTGAGGCGCAATTTTGAGAAACTGTAACTGTCACAAATGTCATTTTCTTGTAGAATCTTTTTTCAAATGAAGAACAAGTCAAATTAGCTTTTCGAAATGACAAATCAATTTGTCAACGAAAAGCAAATTTGTAATATGTAGGAATCCACGTTAAATAGACTTATCACCTGATGATGTCTGCATGAGTCGATACCTCGGTCGCGTATATCTATTTTAAGTGGATTCCTACAAGTTATAATAAATTTGTTCATTGTTAACAAATAGACTAATCATCCTCAAGAAATTCCACAAAGTTGCAGCTATTTCAGTCGCCCATTAGTTTATCCAAATTTGTTTTTATTTTCAACGTGAATTTTTAAGTTTGATGCAGTAAATCTAAATCCAGATATTGTAGATCCTTTATGTGGCTAAAAAAATCGCGGAGATATTTCGTTTCGTGGCCAGTTAAATGCATTTCTTTTCCAATATCCCTTCCACCTTAAGTGAAACGGCGAGAGATCCACCTAACAACGAGTTAATTGATTTTTTAATTGATTGACACCAAAAGTTGAGATATAACTTTGGCGCGAGACGATAAATAATCCCGCGGCTGACCCTGTGATCGCTGTATCGAAACAGATTCTTCTTAGCCTCGCTCGGTTTTCCGATCGCATCGCTCGTAATCGCTCCGGCGCGGTGTCGCCTGCAAATTGTACGTTCGCGGGACAAAGAGGGTCGCGTGTTCGACGCGGGATCTGTGGCGGAGGGCCGTTTAACGAACCCTTTCGCAGTTGCGGCTGAGGGCGCGAAGAGGGAGGGAGAGGGGAGTGGGAGGGAGTTGGAGTTACGGAGCTATTCCGTTTCGCACGGAACTCGTTTCGAAGGGGAACGTAATTTTGCGCAAACGTTGCCACGCACTGATTTATGAAAATGACCGGGAACGAGTTCGCGGAAAAAAATGAGCTTCGCTTCTCACGGAAGCTCCGCCGCCGCCTAATTAATCGTGAACGAATTTCGAGAAGTGCGATAAAAATATTCACAAACGTAATCCATTCTCTCCGTTCCTGTACGGAGTGAGTGCTGCACCAAATGAGGATCGTGGAAACGTCATTTCAGAACTTGGCATTTTTGTTTTAAAAGATGCATTTGAACTCGGCCGAAACGACCTCTGCGGGAATGATGTGCGTTTTGTAATCGAGCGAAACGTGGGTTGAAAATGAACTCTCCAGCCATTGAAATATTTCGTGGGCTATGCAGTAAATTCATTCTAATCCTTATTTGGTTGAAATGAGTGGTTTGGCGCAGTTATAATGTTCAGATTTAAAAAATTAAATGTGTTTTTCGGTAACGATGCGGGATGAAAGGGATAAATCCCGAAACTAAATTAATGAGAAAACTCGATTTAAAACTCTTATAATCTCCAAAAACCCTATTTAAAGTAAGCTCGGCAATTATATTTTTAATGTAATCACTGTTGAAACGAATTACATTTTTACTCAATCTCTCAAATATATTTTCTACGAAATTAGTAGATTTTATGGTAATCATTCCTTAGTTTTTGGACTTTTGTCATGGAATTGTTTTTACCCTATCCGCCTATAGGATTGGATGCGGCCCGCCATTGATATGTTAAGTGTTTAAAATGGTTCAGAGCATCGTTGTCCAGTAAAATTTCTTTGCTCTGTACTCCTGTGGCGATCATCATATGAAAGATCGGTGCAACACACATTGCCCAAACTCCTCATATTCGAAAGTTATTAGCCTGTACAATGATTTCCCTGGTTATATTATCGTAGAGAAAGTTAGGCAGTATCTAGGAGTAACACTCGGTGTGTCACTAGACGTCACAAATTATTTTTGGAAATTAATGTTTATGTAAAATTGTTTATATTTGATGAATTTGATCAAAATCGTTTGAACTAAGTTTTATTACATTTTGTTAAAAATCGACTAGAATAAACTCCCCCCAATTTTGTGTGATATGATTCATTTCAACAAGGCTTCTATTCCGGTTATTCCCAATGTTAATACATACTAGATTTTGTTGGATTTTGTTTAACTGTATAGCTCCAATAGGCGTGCACATACGACAGGCTGCGTGCGACAAAATGCAGACTGCATACAGACGGCAAAGACGGCTTTTACGGGCTCGGAGAGTCACTTAAACGCGTATGTCCATCAAATCTTGGAATTCGAATTTCTTCGTAATCGCGGTACTTTCTTCGTATGCTTATATGAGAAATTAAAAATATTGTTGATTAAAAAGACCACATTCCCATATCTGCGGCCGTTTCGTGTCGTGTGTGGTGAATGTTGGAGCACAAAAATCCAGCATTATAGGAAAAACGTGCGTGTAGTGCGTGGCAGTTGAACCCGTAAAAGAGATTACGGTTTACGTAATGCACGCGTTCCGTTACAGCCGTGTTCACCAAGGCCTTAAATTCGAGACAATGATAAAGTCAGAGTATAGGAAGTGTTGCAGGATAGAAAGCAACACCTCGTAAACCTCGAGTTGTCCGTAGGTCGCTAAAAACTGGTTTAACTTGTACGATGGAATAGCTTTAGGCGTTGGAAGCGTGTAAAATCCTTTTGTCTTACCATGGAAGAGAGGCGGACAGAATACTAAAAACAATTCATACGGATCCTATGTAAAACATTCGTTAGACGATATTTGCCTTATGTCCTAGTTTCAGTCAACATAAGAAAAAACTATAGAATGGATAAATATCGCAATAAATTCACGTCCCACCCATTAAGGAATCTTTCAAATCAGATATGAATTGAGATTTATTACGACGCAGCGCCTACACTTCAGAAACGAATAATGTAATACCGTGTTTATCCGAATATAAGACGATTCGAATATGAGGCAATCCCCCTCCCTCCCCAAATGTTAGTTGTAGAAGAAAAAAAGTAGTTACCTGAATATAAGATGACGACCCATTCGCATAATTTTCAATTATGTACAGAAGAACAATTTTCAAGATATATTGTTTAAGCTACACTACATAACCTCCACACAAACTACACGGATAAACATGACAAAAATAAACAAAAAGTGTTATCCATCCAACATCCAGTCAGGTTAGTTCTCACTTTCCTCATTACTATCACTTCCTTCATCACTCTGGTACCGTAGTATTTCATCTTCTGATCCATCCATACTATTCAAAAGGTAACATTTTTTTAAACCGCGAACGATAGATTTTGCAGTCTTAATCCACTCGACAAGCTAGGCTTCAAATGGCTTCTTTATGTTGCCGGAAAGAGTAAGGGGAAAATCTCCAGACAACGACCATTCTCCATAGAGACGACGTAGACACTATTTAATGGGCAAATTTTTTCTCTTGAGTATCACATACGGTAGCAGTTTCTTTCCATCAGCAAATACTGGCAGCATTACAAAGATTCTCAGTTTTTCATTTTCTGTTCTTTCCATCAATACTGATTTGGCACCTTTTTCATCAACTGTCCGGTTGATATGCATGTCAAAGTACACAGGCGTCTTCTGACATTCTAATATTCTTTGCGTACACGAATCACGTGACGCCGGTATTCAATTAATTTTTCGGCATAATCAGTGGGAAGCTGCTGCTAAGCGCGTTGCCGCATTGCCCGAACTAAATCATTGACAGCGAACTGTTGACGTCTTTGACCATGCGAATATAAGACGACCCTTCATTTTTCATATGAAAAAATAGGAAAAATAGTTCGTCATATATTCGGATAAATACGGCATTTAATGAAAAGGATACCCTAAACGTATTTATTTCATTATTTTGAATGGAAAATAGATAAAATAGACTTTTAAAGTGTGGATTTTTTTACGAGCTTAATAAAATTGATAAGTATGTCCATCAGAAACAGTAAGCGCAGAATGATTTTTTCTGGATTTTTTTATAAACCAACAATATTCATAGTATTAAGATAATTAGGTGTAGAATTACTTCACCGTAAATTATTCTAAATGCATTAAGATGTATGTTGAGCCGTCATCCGGAAGATTATTATTCCGACGTCTCGCTAGGGACTTAAAAGATACGAGCAGTACCGTAACTAGGGCGGGGCAAGCAGAACATCTGCCCCGGGCGCAACCAAGTAAAAATCCAAATAGTAAATAATAAACTATAGAAAATAATTGTTGAAGGAGAGTGGATCACATATTTAGTAGTTGCCCCGGGCGCTAAAACACCTAGTTACGGCGCTGGATACGAGGCTGGGTCCCGCATGACTATCTTCCCATTCCTCTCCCCTCCCACCGCCTCCTCGTGATTTAGATAATTTAATTCTTCAAAGAGTACGTGATATTAATGATTTGATTTTATACATTTTTAACAAACATAAGAGCGGAATAATTCCAAATGATTTTTCCTCATTGAAAAATGTTGTTTTAAATTCTCCACTTCAAAAGTTGCATACAGTAACGGCCATTCCGTCCCATTCCGTGAAACTTGTTTACTACCTCCAAGTTTTAAAGTTGGAAAACAAATTAAGAGCTGAAATCGCGTAAAATTATTACAAATCATCGTGTGTTTTTTAAATAATTACTTGTCGATTACCGCACGTTTTCCTTGGGATAGTGTGCGCCACCGTTTGGGTTCAAGTGGAAAGTTATTTGAAAAAACGTTATTCCGATTTCTTTCCCGAGTAGAAAAGCAGCCGACTTGAAATGCCGGTGCATAGCAAATTGTCCGTGGCTGTCAACTCAATCGTAGGACTGGATCCGTCGCTGAGAATTCGCTCATTCGAACGGTTTTGTCGCGCGGTGCAGTTTTCCTTGGACAGTGCCAGCGTGGGAGGAAAGAACGGAGAGAGTAAAGAGGGATGATGGAGCGTTTCGCGGCAGCTCTCCCACTTCGCCTTTCAGAACTATTTTTATTCGCCGCACTAGTTCGAATCCTGTAATATTCAACGGAGTTTACCGCCTCCTTCATCGTTCAAGTCCCCAGAACTATGACTCACTCCGTCCGAGCCATTTCTTGGAGGTGAACTTTCTCCTAATCTTTCGAACGCCGCGATTAATGATGTCTCGCGGAATATCTCTTTACTTCATCTGCTGCGCCCTCGGGAGTAATATAGAGAGCAAAATGAAAGTTTCGCAACTGGAAGGTCGCCCGAATACGGCCCACCGAGATACACTTCGCGCGTGGGTGCCGATTAGCATTTATCAGCAATCGAAGCTGGATTAATTAACATTTCTCTTATGATGGTAACATTTTTGCCGTGCATGTGGATGTCGTAGTCATCGCTACGAGTCTCTTGCGTTCAGCGAAGGGCGACCGCTTATCCGTGTTCTCCCACGCGCTATGTCGCCACCGCGTCGCCTGTCTCATCCAAGTTGCAACAGCTAATCTTCTTCCGTCCTCCCTCTTTTTCGAATTCTTCCCTTCTGGCTACCTCCTTTTATCCCTCGCCTCGACACGGCCCATTCCAAAGATCGAGGGGATTTCAGGAAACAATTCAATTCGCACTGGATCGCATCCAGTTATTCGAAGATTTCATCGAGTGTGCAAATAAGCTATTTGCCTTGGGTCGAATAAATCAAATGGGCATGTCATCCGCAGATTTACCATCCTCAGTGGCATCGGTAGTCGATTCCGAAGCTGTTTCTTATCAGAATCGACGCTAGGTAAACTGTCACCGCGGACGGCTGCTACGTAGATGAAGTTAGCATTTTGTTTACTCGATCATTTTATTATTGCAAGAGTTATATATTTAATCTACTGCCTTGTTGTCCCACGCATCACTTGTGAATCGGCCATGTACGTGGAGAAAGGATGCTCATCATCTGTCATAGTTTTTCTTTTAATGTAGAAGTGATTGTAAATATAGATTTTGTCTTTTATGAAAAAAAATCCTCTACTATAGTACACATTTTAAAGTCATCACGGATGAGAAAAAGCAAAATGTTGAGCATATTTAATAACATGTGGCGAATATAACCTGGTCGCCATAAGCTTCGCGAGCGTCGTCATCGTATCGGATACAAGGTACAAGGGAAGCTCAATAATCCATTTTGTGAATTTTTAAATTCTTTGAATTCCCCACCGTGGTTTTTCTATCATAGGAATAAAATAAACCCTAGGTGATTGACTGAAGAAACGGCAAATCATTCGACCCTTCCATGATATTCACTCTGTTGTGATTGGTACTACCCTAACCAATTCTCGCGTGTCCAATGCATAGAAGAGCCGCAAAACGAGAAAAATCCGCTTGATCGTAAAACGGTGCTGTTGAGCCGGAAAGTAATAGATGGCGCTGTTATCTATTGTTTTGAAGTTATATTGACGCAGAGAGTCCCTACTCGCGAAATCTCGTTAATTGAGGAATAAGCGGCTGGTAAAAGAGATTTAAACGTAGATAAGTGTTACGATTTCTTTGTTTCCTGAGTCCGAGCGCTACGAAACCTCTAACGAAATCCGTTTTAAAATGTAAATATTATGTATCTGGACCGCAATAAATGTCTCTCTCTCTAATTCTCTCTCTCTAATACTCTCACTCTTTCCTCTCAGGCGACCGATGGCTCGTGTCCTGTCTGGGCGTCCTATACCTCAGCAAGGGGCTGTTCTACCGCGTGGTACCCGCCGACCAATCCTTCGATTCGGACGGAGTGGGAGGGGCGGGAGGGAGCGGCGGCTACGCCGGAGTCTTCCGCTTCCGCCTCTGGTGGTGCGGAGAGTGGACGGAGGTGCTGGTGGACGACAGGCTTCCAACCGTCCACGGACGACTGGCCTTCCTGCAGGCTCACCTCTCGGACCAGTTTTGGCCCGGCCTGCTGGAGAAGGCTTACGCGAAGTGAGTGGAGAGAATTTGAAAAAAAAAGAAGTCCGATCGGACCATTAAAAGCCGCGGAAAATTCTTCCGCGTGAGAAATCCGCAGTCCATTTCGTTGGAGACGGGAAACGCTTTAGAGAAAGACTTTCTTTGATTATTTTTTCTTTGGTTGGGTTAAGTATGCAACTTCTTGTATGATGCAATTCATCTTCGGGACTAAAGCGGGGCCGATTCTTTCATTATGCTCCTTTTTATGAACTTAAAATACGAACATATTCAATCTCAATTTGAAGCTATTCTTGGGCCCATAAAATTAAGAGTACCATTAATGTATTCCTGTGTTTTTGTTCCTGCACCACTCATTATAAAAACGTCATTATTTGTTAGCATGATGGGGGTTTTCTTCGTTTTAACCACAAAGATGATTTGGAGAGAAGAAATAGAAATGGCTTTTCTATTCTCGATGAAGTTTATGATGGGAAATGGACGTAAAAGTTAGGGCACTCGGAACGCTTCGGACCTTGGCATAACTGAGAAAGGTACAAAGTTGATCACATCGAATGTTACGGGATGATTTTTTACCAAAAATCCAAGGCTCTGAATAGTCTTCGCATTATGAATTCCACTATTATTCCGCGTTTTTAACAAATTTCACGTGTCTCCGAGATTCCTGGCTGCTAGCAAATAATGTTTATTTGGAAAACTGGGGTAATTTAAATTGACTTAAATGATTCGAATAAAAAGTATTCGCTTATCTTCATACTGTTAAATTTTTTCTATCATTATTTTAATTGCTTAATTGCAACACTCAGGAAAAATAAATTAAACGTATTGACATAAACAATGACGAAAACGAATCTCCTCAGTATTTCGATGGATACCTTGCTTACTGTATCTGCAGTATTTTATCGAGTTCTTCCCGTCATTATCTCTTTATGATCTGTAAGCTTGATATTTTAAATTCCTTATCGTAACAAAGGCATTTTTTCCAGATACATTACGCGAGAGTAAACTTGAACTGTCGTCGTAATTCTCTTTTCTAGGATTTATTTATAATCGCTTACGAACGTAATATCGTCTTGACTTACGCAATGAAATTTTATAAGGTGAGTATGATTTATTCCATCCTTTCACGTCTCAGAGAAAGTGCAGCACTCCATTTTCTCCTTTATCGTTCCCCTGCGCAATATAAAATGCAAAAGGTTTTATTTTAATGACATACTGTGATTAATGATGCGGAACGATTACCTCAGCTGAATAATTAATTAGAGTCATTTTACGTTTTTCTCAACAAGCCTAACTTTTAAATTCTCCTGCTGATCATAGAATTTCATTAGTTATTAGCCTAGTAAAACTGTTTCTAACTATGTCTTTTCTATGCGATCTTGAGCAGATTTAGGTACATTTTATAAAAGCAACATGTCGCTTGCAAATAAGCAAAACATGGTACTTCATATACATGTTTTCTTCTTGGGGGCGCTTCTCTACAGATTTTGCTACGGTAAATCTTATAAAATAGACGTTCTCAACCTTCTCGCGTTCACAGGCCACCTATGTACTAGAACAATGTAGCAACGGACAACCGCGGTCAATCACATTTCTGTAGTTGAAGTTTTTTATCGGTTACCAGCAACTATCACATTTGGACCGCGGATGCATTCTCTCCTACATCACTTTTACCGTTTTTTTTAATCGCCACCTACGGCAAGTCCACGGATTACAGGTTGAGAATAAGTGCATATTATGCGACGCGCCATCCGCAAGTTACGAATAGGAACGCTTTCGCGATCTGAATGGCTCTTATCTTGCGAACCACAAATTATCCCGTCCTTCCATTGTTGCACTCGCATCGTGACGTTTGTGCTTTCGTCGAAGGAGAGCGAGAAATCGAGCCGCTCCGAAATGGGAGCACAACTTCATAAAAGTTTGGAAATTCATTTGTGGAAAGCTCTTGATTTTTGAGCCTAGCATAATAACTGAAGCGTAACGAAACGAAAATGAAATGCCGTGTGATGAAATCGACGAGATTACTAGCGAAAGCGTTTCGGCGAGGCACTTATTTCTCCGGGCATAACCTCGCTCTTTTAATTGCTCAATTGCGATTGTTTTGAAACCGAGCAGGAAGACGAAAATCATTCTCATGCGTAGAATCCCTTTTCCGACGCTTGTCTATCCTTTTTGAACGAATTGGGTTACGTAGTTTTGTCAGTCAAAGCACGTGGACGGAAGCAATCCGCGCAATGTTGTACGTGTTTTGTGTGTCCGCCGCATAGTTTCCTTGCTCGCGCTACAGGAGTCGCTTTTCGAATGACATGCTCGGCTAAACCCAGCACCGCCTGCGACGGAAGGGTCGACCAATTAACTTCGATTCCGGTTCGCTCACCCTGCCAGTCGAATTGCAATTCGTGTTTCGGATGAGATGCGAACGCATGTTGCTTCATTGATCACGCGTATGAAAGATTGCGATTGAAGGGTCCTCCACGTGTTGTTTCAATCTTTGCATTCAACTCTATATTCCTTAAGTAAATTTAGCTTTTTGGATTCGCGTTTGTTGTCACCGAATGAGGAACCATTGGAATACTAATAAATTTTAAGAGACCAAAGCCAAGACGACGAAAAATGCTAAAAAGAAATCATTTTTTGGGTATTGTCAGAAGAGAGGTAAACTATGCCGGTGAAATGATGTGAGAAAATGAATAAGATATTGCTTAATTTCTTGTCGCTACACAGTATCTGTTTGGTTGGTAGGTTACGTGTAATAGGGAACGTTTTAGGGAAATTCAGGATAGCAATTCATCAGTTTTTTTACATCTACGTTATTGCCGTGTAGGACGCCGCAGACTAATAAGCGCGTGGCGTTAACCGAAAAGAACGGAATTTTAGACTAGGGAATCCCCGTGTCCCTCCTCCCCTTCTTTGACGCATGCGCTGAGAAATAATACAGAAATAATTCCACTGGACGATATATAGTCATTTTTGGGGACATATGGCATAGTTAGTATTATTTGTGACATCAGGCTGTACGATTGAATGGATTTTAATCAAAATACTTACAGCCATTTTTCAGTAAATCGAATTTTTTTCAAAATATGCAAGAATATCGTTCATCTCTTCAAAGTGTCTATTATGAACGATATTATCCACAAGTATGAGATATCATTCGATTTAGTTTAACCGTCGAGGATGTAGTAAGATTTTGAGTGGATCGCGGCAGAGGCGTGACGTTATAGGGCTTATCTAAGGTAGCTTAGCGTACATTTTAATGTCACTGGACGCCATATAGTGATATTTTGAGACACGTGGCTTACGCATTGTTATTTGTGACATTAGGCTCTACAATTGGATTGATTGTAATCAAATTCCTTAGAGCCATTTTTGAGTAAATCAAATTTTTCTAAAAATCGCCAAGAATAAACTACCCTTTATTTTTGTGTAATATCATTTTTATGAAAAGGGGTCCGCAAAAGATGATATATTGCATAAATACGAGATATCATTAGATTTTATCTATGCGTTTGGGCCCTAGAACTGCGAGCAGACCGTCAGGCAGACGGCATGGCGAAAACCACTTTTATGGACTCGGGGACACCTAAAACGTGTATTTCCATCAAAATCTCGAAGTCGAATTTTTTCACGATTCCAATATTTTCTCAATGAATATGGGCAAGTAAAAATAAAGGAAGTTCCTCGAAATGAGAATTTTTAACGAAAAATTTATATACATGAAGCAAGTTTCTATTCCATTAATTCTTAACTATATTCTAATTATCTGACGTGTCTCTTAAGAACTATACCCTTTATTTTGTAGCTCTTCGCGATGATCGGGGTTCGATCGCATTTTCCCAATTTTTGCTTCCGAGTTTTTTTTTGCGTTTATTCGGGATATCCTTTTAACATGGCATTCTTCACATCCCAACATCGAGAGAATCCCCGTGTAAAATGCAAACGAAAATTTTTATAACACTTTGATAGGCGCTAAGCGAGGTTGGGTTGACTATTCCTCAAGTTTGAACAGGTTCAAATTTTAGATCCAAAAATATGTTTCCCCAGGTTCCAAAAACTCCGGCTCCTGTCATTTATATACACGTATCTCCCTTCAAGACGCCAGGTGGAAATTTTAATTTTTATGCATAAATAATACTCGAAATGACGGAGCAAAGGATAAAAATTTTGGTCTTGAGGTGGAATCGAACCCGGTCATGGCCTGAATTAGCTCCTCTCCGTCATGTAATTACGCAATTTTATTGTTCTCTCTCTTTCATTCTCTGAATGTATCCTTAGCTCCTTCATAAAAATCCTCAGAAGATCGAATCCCTTTCGATATATCGGATTATTCATTGGGTTTCTCAGGCATGTTTAGAGGGCTTGTTTGAATATCTGCCTCCCATCACTGAAATCGTGGGTACGAATCGCACGGTCGATATCGATGTCCATAATCGTATTCCTTACTGTCAATAAACTCTTTCTGCATTGTTTGAGCATTATTTCTGAGCAAATGATTACAATTAAAATAAACTTTGTAATTGACCACGGCACCAATTTAATGTAAGAAGAGACTAGCGGTCAACTGGATCGCCTGAATGGGAACTTTCTCCTCAAGTCTTTCTATCTCGTTTGCGCCATTCGCCTCCATCTTTCTCTTTTAATCCGTTGCATTACTCTTCCGAAAGGCGAATTGGAAAGGGGCGAAGTGGAAATTGATTGGGAAACGGATTCTCTTTCCTACTTTCGCTTGCGCTTTCGCCTCGTGGAATGCCTGGCCAAAATGCACCGCTTGCACCTCATTACAAAAGATTTCCATTAAAGATATCACTGGAGAGTCCACTCTAAAGGGAGGATTCCCGCGAACGGCTGTTGAGACATACCTTAATCACGTCCTACTTCTCTTCCAGCGTTTAATTTACCCAGGGCATGTCCGCATTTGAATATGGATAGTATTTCTTTCCAAATCAGTCGCCTATAAACTACATTTCGCTTTCATTTGAATTCCGTCTGCTTGTGACAGTTTTTTATTAACAACAAAATTGATCTCGAATATAATCAGAAGATTGAGCTTAATGGCAGTTTAGATGCAGTGTAGTACATTGTTTCTCAACCAGTGGTCCCCGAACCTTTAGTGGTCCGCGCGTTATTTCGAGTTATATTCTACGCAAGACCGTTGCATAACAAAGTTTAAAAATTTCGTTCGATGTTTGATGTACTTTCTTTCATTTTCCTTATAAATCGAAATTGTGAAAATAGAAAGAACTTTGATTTGAGTTTTGGCCCGATCTTCCATATACTTGAGCATCATTTGCTGACAGTGGTTGTTTCTTTTGCGTTTTCATTTGGATGATTTCTTTTCCTGTCATAATGTTCTCATCGTTTTGTAAAGCAGTATTTTTTAACGCTCTAGTTAATAGATATTTCAGCGCTTCTTTTTGATTGCACAGATCGATCTTTCGTAATTGTAGATTATCGGATCGCCTGTTGCCGAATAGAACCTTTTAAGAGCTGGAGTAAGGCCCTTAACCCTTGGCTAATCCTACAATTTCAACTGCTAATTCCTATCTTCTTTCGAGCTCGCGGTCGTATGTAGGTGATTGCATTCAATCCACTATTTATTTTTTGGTCGCAATGGCATTAATACATAGCGAGTAGAAATCGGTTTCGGTACTCAGGTTAAAAATGGCGTAGCAAATCGGCAATTGTAAAAGAAGGTGCAAATTAATTGATGATGGTGTTTCATCCTGCGTGCTCAATGTGATAGGGTCAATTGGTGATTGGTGATGTTTTGGGTCTATAGTGTTATTTTATCTCATGTATTAGGATATTAGGTGTTAATAAATAGGAGAGGGGACTACGGCGAAAATATCTGATAACTTGAAACTTGAAATAAATATTTATAAAATAAATAAAATGATTTTTTTAATATCAGCAACTTATGATGAGAACTTGACTCTCGAAATACGTATTCAGCGTTACTGGTCTCTTCTAAGTCCTCAGCGTTACTGATCTTCTCTAAGTCCTCAATTGTACGCTTCGGAGCTAGAATTTCACGTTATTAGGACATAATGTGCGTTAGGATTTGGGACGTGAAGAGTGTAAGGAAGAAACAGGACAGGAGGATGTATGGAAAGGGGATGGATAGGAGGGTGAGGGATTGAGGCAAAAATTGGGATGAGATGGAAAAACGTTTGTTGAGAGAAGAATGTGTCGGACGGGAAAGGAGAGAGTACGTTCAAAAGTTGAGAGGTTATGAGTTGTTACATATGTTTCCGTAAGCCGACGTAATTATTTTCAACTGTATGCGAAATTCATTCTGAGGAGTATGATATAAGATCTCAACGACGATGCAACAATTTTCAAGCTACTCGCTTTGCACGGTACATGCGTTCATGGAAAATACCGTGTAAAGCGAAACTGCGCCAAATGAGAGATTTATAAACACATGAGGTTACATTTGAGTGTCGTATTGACTTCTACGTGCTACATTTTAATTACCATAAATACCCGTCTATAGGACGCAGGGAGGTTTTTGTCAACATTTATAGGAAAATTAAATGTACCCTTACATAGGACGCATATGTATTCCACTATAATAATCCAAGAGGTTGATTAGCCAAAAATACACACACAACATGTATTCTACCAACCAAGGACAGTCGCAAGCAGGGGCGGATTTTCCACTCACTAGGCACAAAGGGCCCTAAACGAGGAATTTCATGGATCTTAATTTGTGATTTTTCAAATGTACTTACGTTATATACGTGCAGACTATTTGCGTTCAAATTTCATAATTCCTTTTATTAAAACTCTCTATATTTCGTTTCACATAATTTTAGGTTTTTATGGCAAGATTTTTATGTATTTATATTGGCGTTCATGATATTTTAAAGTATATTTTTAAATTTATTCATCTGAGTTTTTTATCTTTTGATTTTGAGAGTCATATACCCTTTCATAGGACGTACCCTATATTTGAACCCAAAATCTTCGGGAAAAAGTGCATTCTATACGCGGGTATTTATATTTACTTTGTTTATAATTACTTCCTTTGTCCTTCATTATACACTCCCAATCGAAATGAAATATTTTAGGACTTTTTAGTACCTGGAGACTATTCCGATACCGTGCTAAAGTGAAAATGATGTCCGTGCAATTCGAGATAGTTCTCCAAAGGCCAAACCGAAAGCGTGTAAAGCGAAACCGTGCAAAGCGAGGAGTGGGTGTGCTTGTTTACAGCGTTCGATGAGGAGAGAATTATCCTATCCCCCTCACGGTCTGGGTCATCCGACTCGGTGCGTCATCGTGACGTATGTGTCGTTTAGGATCTCATCTAAACGGCTCGTCTTTCATTCGGGTAAAAGTGCCGCGGTATGCGGGTCATCGGGCGAGAGTGAGGCCGTGACCGTCGCGCGTAGAGATGGGTAGGACCACAAAACAGCTTTAAAAAAATAAAGAACGACGCAACGCTTTCCTAGAGAATCAAAATGCGCGAGCCATCCATTCGGTCCTCGTTCCGCCTTTTAACGCGCAGACCCGCGAGCAGCTCCACACTCCCATTTCGACACGAGGAGGAAGTAAGTGGGCCACGTGGACAATGCGATTTCTCCTTCGCGACCCCTCCACCTTCCTCCTCTGCTTCCTTTCTCCCCTCCACTCCCTCCCCCTCACTCCCTCCCCCTCACTCATCTCTTAACCCTCCCATCCCACCTATCACGCCCCCCTCACTCTCTCTTCCTATCCCTATTCCTTCTCTTCCCATGTCCGCACCTCTGGCCCACTCCCCTCCTCTAATCGCAACTCTTCCTCACGACTTCTGTATTGTCTTCCTCACGCCTCCTCTCTCCTCCCCTCTTCCATCTTGCCCTTTTCTATCTCTCTCTACTATTCACTTCTCCTCCTCCTCGCTCGTTCCTCCGTCGAAACCCATTGTTGGGAGGGTCTCACTATAAAAATGAAGTTTATGTAGGGCATTATTATACTCGCGAGAATGGCTGCATTTTCTTTTCTCACTTAAAAAAAATCGAGAAAACTCTTTCGTGGTAAACTAGTGGTGGAGTTGTATATCTCTCTAGTTCAATCGCTGTCTTTTTTAAATTCTCATTTGTATTTACAGACAAAGGATAAGTGATGCGTGAACCACTGTTTTCGTTGCATCAAAAATACGTGTTTCGGAAGTAAATCAGCATGTAGTGATAACCAGCAAAGTACGAAATTGATTTTAAAAGAATGTGAATTTTTAGTGAGACTTTCGGTTGAGCTAATCGGATCTTAGCATTTTAGGAAAGCCGCATATTTACGAAGAATTTAATTTGTTTCAAAGATACCTTATCGACAGCAATAATGGGTGTAGAGTTTTCAAGCGTAAGACAGAGGTATGAAAACGAATGTTGACATTGTAATTTAAAATTGTGTTGTAGTTAAAAACAAAATTATAATAAGGAACGAAAATAATTGAAGTGGATACTACCTAATAAACAGATAATTGAACGGGGAATAGAGTTGATTACTGTCGGTATTGAAAATGGTAAACAGCTACTTTTACTTTTACTTGTTCGATTTTACCGATTTACAGGCAATAAAAAAATTAGTTTGCCTTATCCACGGACAATTTACGCTGCATTGTCTCGTCTATACTGGCATTGAATGCTGACACGATGTGTTGATTGCCTTCAGTTTAAGAATAGTTATAGTTCATCTTTTATTAAAGTGAGAAATATTTGTTCTAATTCCATTACAAATTTAACAGTAAGAAATTGTATTCATAATTTTTATGGATTCATGCTGTTCGATAAAATGGAATAATTGATGACAGTTATTTATACTTGCATAAAATATAATATAATCCAAGGAAAGTATCACGCCAGCAATTAGAGAACTGGTCGATTAAATGAACACAATACAGCACATATATGTGGTCTCTAGCAGAAAAAGTTTAGGTATGCGAGCAGACGCAAAAGCGAATTGCGCAGTTATCCGAATTTTTCAGAAACGGTGGAAGATTATTTACCCAATTCCACGCATCCAGTCAAGGCAAGCCAGAAGAGACAATGCGCCGAATTTGGTCTTTTAACTATATCACGGCCGCCTTGTTTTTACCGATCCCATTTAAGACTTAAGACCATTGCGGCATATGAGACTTGAAGAATATTCACCGAGAGATCTTTTTTATAACGTTTCGAATTTATTTTTTCCGTTACAGGCTCCACGGGTCCTACGAGGCGCTAAAATACGGTACAATGCTGGACGGATTAGCGGATCTGACCGGAGGCATAACGGAGAGCGTAGCAATCAGGAGAGATCCAACCACGTGCGGTCGCTTGTTAAACAAGCTGCTGGAGATGACTTCTATAATAACATGCGCGGTGCACCCTGCGTCGCAGACACAAACGGTAAGAAGGGAAGGGGTGGGACCGCTCGGTGGGTGGGGAATATGACATCCGAGGGTGGGAGATAGGGAGGGAGAGAATGAAATTTTCAAGGGGTTGTGAGGGGAGGGGGAGGCAAGAGAGCCGTAATGGAGGGGAGGGTGAAATGGGGAGAGGGGAAGAGGGTGTGAGAGGTGGTGAAAAAGGAAAGAGGGTGCTGGGGCAGACTTGAAGGGTCACAGGGAATGGAATGGAAAAAAAGCAGGAAAGGGGGGGAGGATTTAAAATGAATACATCTTAATTATAAGTCACCATTTTTGTGTTTTTAGAAATTGCTTTAACTGATTCAACTTATTTTTCATCCACGATATTTATAATATTTCAGTTGCGGAATCAAGTGGAGAAGCTGGCCAATGGTATACAGATTGGTACAAATTACAGACTGTATGCCCTGGAAAGGGTGAGTAATTGGTTTAATAAAATGGTAGTTTTATTCAACTCTAAGTATTCAAACTTTTATTATCAGTTATTTAATAATTGCTGGAAAAATTTAGTCCAAATCAATGGAATTATCTTTTAATTCAACCATTGAAGGCGTGATGTGGTGGAATAATTCCATATTGATACTAAATAAAAATTTTGTAATTTTCCACTATTTTATTAGAACACGACCTAGGTTTCGACACTTAGGGTCATCATCAGGTGATACAGAGAAAACCCTTTTGGTTTTCTCTAAATCACCTGATGATGACGCTAAGCGTTGAAACCTAGGTCGTGTCCTAATAAAATAGTGGAAAATTAAAAGATTTTTATTTAGTATCAATATGGAATTATCTTGTTTAACATCACCATCACTGAAGAGTTTATCGCTACTCCACTCAATGAATCATTTAATTAAATTTTCATTCCTCCTCTCTATATCATCATCATCATCATAGGTAGTCTGTCCGTAGACAGGTCCATGATTACTCTTGGTTAAACCTGGTTCTCCATATACTCCTATTTTCTGCTGTCCTCTTCATATCTTGATAACTCTCTTTCCCTTTCAAATCGTCTATCAGCTGAAATCTTTTCCTACCTCTTTCCCTTTTTCCATCTAGTTTTCCTTCTAACACATCTTTAAATCATACTCTCTCTCCTCAGGTAATGTCCAACCCAGTTAGCCTTCCTCTTTCTGGTAGTCTGTATAATCATTCGCTTCTCTCCTATTCTTCATAGCACTTCATCGTTTTTCATCCTATCTGTCCATTTTATCTTCAACATTCTCCTCCAAGTCCACATTTCAAAGGTTTCCAAGTATTTTATGTCATTTTTCCTTAGCGTCCATGTTTCTGCCCCATACAATGCTATACTCCATACGTAGCATTTTATTAATTTCTTTCGGATATCTTCCCTTATATTCCCCGTAAGTAGTTGTTTCTTTCTCCTGAAAGCCGCTTTTGCTTTTCCTATTCTAGTTCTGATCTAATCCGTACATTTTGCTTCTCGTGTTATGATGCTTTCAAGGTATTTATATTCTGAAACTTGTTCTAAAGGCTTTTCTCCAATACTTATGTTCAGATTCTCTTCTTTACCCGATATCCGAATGACCTTGGATTTTTCTGTATTTATTTCCATACCGTATTTTCTACCTGTTATCACTAGTCTATTTATCATTTTTTGTAGCTCCTCTTCCTTTCTTGCTAGAAGTACTTGATCATCTGCGTATTTCACTGTTCTTATAATCCTTCCTCCAATTTTGAAATCTCCTGTGCCTTCTAAAGCTTCTTGCATTAGACTTTCTCCATATATATTGAATAGGGTTGGCGATAGGCAGCAGCCTTATCTTACTCCTCTACTGATATTTATTCCGCAGGTGTCCACATTCTCAAACCTGACCTTTACAACTTGATTCACATATAGATTCCTAATCAGTCTCCTGTCTTTCCAATCTATACGTATATCCTTTAATATCTTCATCAATATTACCCAATTTACTTTATCAAAGGCCTTCTGCCAGTCTACGAAACATGCGCAGATATCTGGACTGTACTCTATTGCCCTTTCTGATATGATTCTAACTACTCCTATAGCATCTCTAGTTCCTCATCCTTTTCTGAAACCGAATTGATCTTCCCCTAGTATTTCTTCTGTCTTTTTCTCCAGCATTTTATTAAGAATCCTCGTGATGATCTTCGATGTGTGTGACAGAAGGCTTATCGTTCTGTAATCTTTACACTGCATTGCCTTTGGCTTCTTCTTTAGAGGGATCATTGTTACTTCTAGGAAATCCCAAGGCCACTCTCCCGTGTCGTAAATCTTATTAATTAATTTCGTTATTGCTTTTAGTCCTTCTGATCCCATGACTTTAAGTATCTCAGCCGATATTCCATCGTTGCCTGTGGCTTTCCCCTTCTTTAGTTCCACTATCGCTTTTTCTACTTCGCTCTCCATAATACTTGGTCCTAAGTTGTCTTCTTCAATGTTTTCCTCATCTTCCAGTTCAATTTTTGCCGCTCCTGCCTGTTTGCTGTATAAGTCCTTAATGTATTCTTCCCATACCTGTGCTACATCCTTTGTTTCTGAGACTCATCCATATTCATAATTCCTTTATCACAAAGTCTATTACACTTCTTATCTTCTAATTCCAGTGCCGTAGCGTACATCGTACCGTCCCAATTTCTCCATTTGTTGTATTTCATCACATTTTTCTTTTAACCAATTTTCTCTAGCTTTTCCTGTTACCCTTCTCAACTCATTGTTTATACGCCTATAGTTGGCTCTACCTTCTTCAGTGTTAACGTTTTTCCATTTTTGTCTCTCATTCATTTTCTCCAGCATTTCCTTCGTGATCCATGGTTGTTTGATTTTCTTCTCTTGTTTTCCAATCTCTTTATCCAAGGTATCCTTGATACTGGTGTTAATTTCATCCCATTCTATATCAATGGTCTTCGGTTTGTTTTCCAACTTTCTTAGGTTATCTTCCAACTTCATGCTGACTACATCCTGCCTTTCTTTCAGTTTTTCTAGGTCCCAGGTCTGTCTTTCTCTTCTCGTTTTTCTTATTTGTTTGAGCTTTGTACTCACGTCAATTATTTGAAGGCTGTGATCTGAATCAATGTCCGCTCCTTGAAATGCCTTGGCGTTCTTTATGCTGTTCCTGAATCTTTGTTTTACAAGGATGTAATCTATTTGGCATCTCGTTCTATCTCCTGGGCTTTTCCATGTGTATAACCTTCATTTATGGTTTTTGAACCATGTATTAGTCACTACAAGGTCATTATTGATGCAGAATTCTACGAGTTTCTCCCCTCCTCGATTTCTCTTCCCAAGTCCGTATTGCCCTACAACATTTTCTCCCTGTCCTTCTCCGACTATGCTGTCCCAATCTCCCATTATTATGCAGTTTACCTTTCCTCTTCTGTCTTCTTCATAAATTTCATTAATTTGCTCATAAATCTCATCGATTTCTTCATCTTCATGAGCTGATATTGGCATATATACCTGGATTATCAGCATGTCCACTGGGACTGCTTTTAGCTTTATTGCCATCAGTCTATCGTTTGTTGCTATTATCTTTGTCACGCTTTTCATCATATCTTTCCTAAGTACCGGAGCTACTCCCCTTTCCCCACTATTTCCTCCAGAATAAACTACCATGAATTCTTCCGAGTTGAACTGTCCTTCTCCCTCCCATCTAGTTTTGCTTAGTCCTATACTGTCAACTCTATTTCTTCTCATTTCTTCTTTCAAGTTCTCTAGCTTTCCTGCCTTTCTTATAGTTCTTACGTTCCAAGTCCCTATCCATAAACTACTTTTGACAAATGTTTTCCTCAAGGCAGTACCCGCCTGGAGATCCGATTGGGGGACTATTTTACCTCCGGATTGTTTTACCTCGAGAGAACTCATATTGTCCAACCATATAATCATTACTAGGGATTGTAATGTGGTAGTTTCCCTCTTGCTTTCCACATCGCAGTACTGGAGCCGTTCAAATCGTCCTGATCCCGCCTACAGCTGTATTGGATATAGACCCAACCAACATCATTTGTTTTCGGCTCTATACCATACTGACAGTACTGCTGCCTACTGCCAGGCACTTCCATTCGAGGGGTTTGAACCCCCGAACTTTGCAATAGAAAGCTGACACGCTAACCACTACATCATCAGTGCTTCCTCTCTATATATGATAGGGTAATTGCATATGCTAGCATATGGTGTACCATCATGTTAGAGCACACAAAAGTCAGCTTGGTTTTTTTATCCACTACATTTTATCTAAAGTTTTTAACGTAAGCTGGACAACAAAGTTAAATAGGAAATAAGTAAAATATCAAGTTTTGGATTGATATTAATTATTTTTTTGCCTCATCAAGGTGGAATCATTTGGTGGAGAGCCTGTACAGTTGGTTCGACTCAGGAATCCAGTTGGCAGTGGATCAGAATATGTAGGAGCATGGTCTCGGGATTCACCTGATTGGGATGAAGTTCCTCCAAGGGAAAAAGATCGCTTGGCTATACGTCATATGAGTGATGCTGAGTTCTGGTAAGTGATAATTTTCAGTTTCAATGGCAATGTGAATGCTTTGCTATCTATGAAAGCTCATCAGGAGTCTTGCAAATCCTAATACAGGAATCCTCTTAGCTTCGTTATAATTCTTACATTTAAAAAATGTACCACTGAATCATCACTGCCTGATCAGTTGGTCATATTTTTAATGTATGAATCTATTTCACAATAATAAAAATGACAAATAATGCTATGCAAATTAACATATTTTACAGTTTTGTGACATGATGAACTGTTTAATTGCAGAAACATTTGTTATACACAGAGTAGTTTTCTAATTAAAGTAATTATTAGAAAATTTATAGAGTATTTACATGATTTAGCTATGATTTTAATTCCAAGCTTAATTTTTTGTCTAAATCACAGGATGTCATATTCCGATTTTGTAAAAACTTTTACGCATCTAGAAGCTGTACATTTAGATAGTGATACCAGCCGTGATGAACCTTCTTTGCACCATAAAAATACGTGGCAAATGAGGTTATATCAAGGAGGTTGGCAAAGGGGGGTGTCAGCTGGGGGATGTAGGAATAATGTTGGTGAGTTTTTGTTTTTGTCTGCTGCCATGATAAAAAAATGCATTTATATACGAGAAAATCAAGGTACTTTTATATTTTTAGAAAAATTTGTTTAAATTTATAGTTTGTGATAAATTGACTTACATATGTTATTTTAACTGTAGCAAGTTACTTAAAGCTCTATCTATATAAACATATGTATGTATATCTAAGATGTAACAAAATTTAAATTTTCATTTTAGATACATTTCACATAAATCCTCAACTTCAGCTAATCCTCAGCGAAATGGAGGAAGTTATAGTCTCTCTAAACCAGCATAGCATTATGGAACCTAAGGTATTGAACTTGATTCCTTGTTTTAGGTATTTCACCATAAATTGCAATCATTTATTATATTCATAAAAAAAAATATTTTATTTCAGGTTATTGGATTTACAGTTTACTCATTGCCAAAGAATAATAATGAAAATATAGGAAAAGCCTTCTTCAAAAAAAATAAGTCACTTGTGAATTCACAGTATACCAATAGTCGACAGGTAATGTTTCAATTAGTTTTTTGTTGTTACAGCCAGATTTGTAATTTAAAATGTTTATGATTTTTATTATTATCTTTTATTTACCCATGTTAGGTGAGCCACCGTTGTCAACTTGAACAAGGTGGTTGTTTAATCCTTCCCACAACATTTGAACCAGGACAGGAATCTGGTTTTACTCTTAGAGTCTTCTCTAGTAAACCTCTTAAGCTAAAGTAAGAATCAATAAAAATGACGTATTACCTATCATCTTACAATTCTAGCCCTGTGAAGTTATTTTTCCATTAAATTTTTATTCTCTGTTAATACATATTTTTAATAAAATTCTCCTTGCTTTGAATTTTAGATTGTTGGACACTTTACCAGCATTAGTTAAATCAGCAATTATGAAGGTATGTATGGTCATTTGAGTTGAGTTTATAATATTTATGGAAGAATTTGCTTTAATGGAAGTTTTATTATGTCTAGGCACCACCAACATTGGATGGAAAAAGTTTCGGACAGTATGAGGCAGTGTTTTTGCAGCTTGCTGATGAACATCGAACAGTCAATGCTTTTGAGCTTCAAGAGTTACTTGATGCATGTCTTCCTAATGGTAATTTATTATACCTTCTCTAAATTTTAGGGTTATTGCCAAAGTTGCAGCATGAATAAGAAATAAAATTTGTTGGATTGAAAGAGCCATAAAATTATTTTAAAATTAGGTTCAACCCTTCTGTAATCAAGTAATAGTGAAAAAATAGGACAAGATATTCAGAATTTGGTGTATTAATTTAATCTAATGAATTCAATAAATTATTTTACAACAAATGCAAAAATGAGTAAATTTGTGTGTTAATGAGAGTAATATTTTTATAAATTACAGTTGGCATTCCAGTATTTGTAAATCCTAACTAACATCTAATATCCCAAAATATTGCATCTTATAAAATAGCATTTTATTTAGAATAAAAACAGCCTGATTTTTGACTGGATGTACAAATTGAAGTAGATATAAAGGTAATACATTATTTAAAAATTGTATTAGGGTAGTGGTGTGAGCTGAATCCTTCCCAAGTGTAATTTGCTTATTTGTTTTATTGATTAATGTACATAATAACCTCCAAAATCCAACATTCCAAAAATAGGCTCCTTTCAAAACTGGATATTTAAAAAATATACGAGTTTTGTAGCATTCTGGATGTATTCATCTTGTAATCTATAAAATCCTCTGCCTTCCATCATTACCACTAACTATACTGCCACGTCCCTGTCATATTTACTAATATAGAGTCAACATATTCTCCTTCAGAATGCTTGTCAATTTGGATAAGGTTTAGATTAGGATTATACCATAAGGAAGCAAATGAAAATTTTATTTTATTTTTTCTTATCATTTTTATTTTGTGTCAAAAATCACTGGAATCAATCCAGAGCTAACTTATTCAGTTGGTTAGGTCTTTCTGGAAATAGCACAAATCAGCAACCTCCTATTCCCTAATATGATAGATATGAGAGGTTTTATTCTATTATAGCTGTATTAGCTTTAATGTAATGAATTTATATTTTTCTTCTAGATTACATCAAAAGCTGCGCATGCATGGAAGTGTGCCGACAAGTGGTATTAGCAATGGATGTATCCTTTACTCAGTTAATAAAATGATATATAACTTTGGTTTACTTGCAATAACATGTAGATTCTATTTTGACCCAGCTTGTGTTTCAATAACTTTTTAATGAACTACTTGCAAAATCTAATTATGATGTGATTTAATGTACAAAGATAATAATTAATGATGACCAGAGCAGATGAAAGAACCTTTATAATTTCTCTAAAAATTTTATTTATATGCTATTTAAAATTCCTGAAATAGTCATCATAATAACCTAAATATAAACTATGACTTATTTTAAACTACCTATTCTAATAACAACTGCAAATGATAAATGGCTATTCTGGATCTTTTATATATATTTTTCTTTAAATTATGAATTTGCAGTACAATTTCTTAATGCATTTATAGAACTCAGGAAATGGTCGTCTTAAATTTTCTGACTTTAAAGATCTTATGTGCAGCCTGAAATACTGGCAAACAGCCTTCAAAAACCATACAAGAGAAAAAACAGGGATATTAAAAGCAGAGAGATTAAGAGATGCACTTCTTGAAATTGGTAATTAAGAGTTTATATTGCTATGCCCAATCATAGCCTGCAAATTGAGCTCATTGCATAAATTAATTATTTTAAATCTTTCAATTTTAACAGGATTCCAATTAAGCACAGATGTTCTTTCAATTCTTATCCTCCGGTATATGAGGAAAGATGGAACTCTTCGTTTTGGTGACTTTGTATCAGTCATCCTTCATTTGAGTGTGGCATTTAGTAAGTCTTCTATCTTGAAATTTGGTGAAGATAATTCTTTTTTTGAATATGCCTGCAGCAAATAAAGTTTTCATTTCTTCTTTTTAGATATATTTGAAGCCAAGGATCCCTTGCAGAATGGCACTGTGAAACTCACATTATCTGAAGTGAGTGTATATTAACATTAAATTTATTACCAAATTTATAAGTACACCCATATTCATTTTAAGAGTTTGAATCCTATTCCAGAGCAAGACTGAAGTATATATATGTAACATTAGGAAATATTTTGTTCCAACAAGTATTACAATCTATTAAATTTGACGTTGCTACAACTATAATTTTGATGCTTCATAGAAAGTGTGAAGCAAATTCTTTCGTCTATTAGAAGGCTTAATAGACACTAATTCAATTGGAGGCAACAATGTGGGTTGCCTTGGCAACACCCAGAAAGAGTACAAAAAATCTATAAAAATTCAAAATGAATCACGTGTTTCTGAGAAATTCTTCCGTATAACATCTAAACATCGCAAGAATAACATATTTTATAGTTCTAGCCATCAAGTAAAGCAAAAATGAAGTAATTCTGTCAATATTTACATATTTTAATGAATGATGGAAATAAACCTTGCACCTTGAAAAATTGAAACTCCTGTATATACTTAAGGGAAAATATAATTGCCTCCTAGAGTAGAACCTGGGACACTTCCATAAACGAAAATAGTTTTCCTGGGGTCTCCTAGTTGGCAGAAACAAAATGGCATTTACAGCATTTCCCTATGACAAACTGTTCAAGAGATAAAAGGGGGACCACTTTAAGATATAACATATGCCGAAAATAAACAAACAATAATATAATAATCTGTGGTCAAACAATTTTCTATAGTGTTTTATAAATTGAGTTTATAACCTGAAGCTCTTGCCTTACTTTTGGAACACCCTGTTTTTTCCTCATTATTTACCCCAGGTTTGTTGCTGCGAATAGAAAGATTTTCGGCTTCAATATTCCACTTTTTCTGACTCTAGAAGTATTATTTAATGGATAATTTAAAAAATTTAATGACCATAATTGAACTCGAAGTTAAATTTACATCCGAAAACTTTTAAATTACTAATATAAATCTTCAGTAATACATACTTCCATAAGCGCATTACATAATTATATATAAAAGATTTTTAACTTTTGGGGCATATGGGAGTAACATTTATGTACAATGAAGATAAAGGATTCTAGAAGAAGAAAATGAAGCTATAAACATTCTGTATGATGAATGCTTATATTAATATTTGAAAATTAAATAGCCTGTTGGAAGAGTAAAGAGAAATTGGAGAATATATCTAGAAAACATATAATATATACTATGAAAAAGACTTCAAATATATTACATTAAAATTGAATGTGTGAAATCATCAGCATCTCAACACTACTTTCACAGACTTAAATTGCTGCTGTTGACTTTTGCCAATACAATATAATGTTCTTATTTTATTATCATTGAACACTGAAAACTGAAAAAATCAAAATTAACGCCAGGAAAACCCATCATCTATTCTTTTCAAATCATGTATATTTCATAAACAAAGAATGAGAAAACAAATCCTTCTTGGAATTTTATTAAGATGGAAAATATACATAATTGATATTGTTAGTCAGAAGGTAACTTTGATTGCAACCTTAAGAAATGAATTTCACCTCTTTATTTACCTTCTACAAAGAAAAAAACTTGCCTTAAAATAAAAATAAAGTTTAGATTTCATATTAGAAGGCCCTGATAGCATAAAAAATGTCAGCAGTTTATTATTAGAATAAAATAATTGAATAATTTATAAGTGAAAGTGAAGTACTTATTTTTTCTAGCTAATCAAAATAAGATATATGAGTGGCTAGTGTGTTGCCATTATATTATCATCATTTTTCAATATTTTATTTCATTTATATCACTACCAAGGCCTTCATGTGTTAAAATTGTTAATTTTGATGAATGATGTCTTTATTTCAGTGGCTGAAATCATCTCTTACTTGCTGAAGAAAATATGTGGAACATTGGTTTAAAGGAAACCAGTGTAAAAGGACATCTCCTCATACCCCTGATGTTACATTGGCTTTATAGACATTGATTATGAGAAAATATCCAGTGAATTTTAAACATTTAACTTAAATATCACATTCAAGAATGTGTAAATTCCCGAGAAGTGGTTCTAAGTGAAGGGCTATAATCCCTTAGCATTTTCACCCTGAAGTTTTTGTATAAATATATGTTGTATAAATAAAGTTATAAATACACCACGAATGCTTTGGTGGAATGTTTACAAATCATAATTTCCTTCATTTATGTTGTTTAAATTTTTTTCCACATCTTTACAACCTTTTCTTTGCTCATAGTTTCCAGATTGTTCCTTGAATCTTGAATAACAATTGAAAATATTTTTAATTTCTCGCTTTTCTGTTCCTAAATCCTCCTGATCCTCGACCAATTTTCTAACACTCCTTTTCTACTACCTCTCCCCCAACATAGTCCCAATATCTTACACATCTCCTCCTGCCTCTAGCCTTCATCATGTCCCTTTTGTGCCACTAGCTCTTCTCCTCTGCATTCATTGCTCCATACTACTGTCCTTTCTCATCACTCGATCCTTGACCCTTTCACCCTCTGCCTTCCTTAAATTCCATGTCCCTCATCACCCTTACCACATCTCTCCTTTCATCATAACATCTTCTCCATACTTCTTAGTCTATCCAAAATCATGACAATCCTTTCTCCATCTGTGCTACCTTTCCCTCCCACATACTTTATCTTTTAAAAATTGAAGATTTAAAAAATAAATTACAGTTTCATGATAGTGGTTTAATAAATGATCTAGCAACCTTTTGTATTTATATAAATTTTTAGTAAACGACAGGTATTTCAATTACAAAATAGGAGTTCTTGAAGGTAATATTCTGATAACCAATTCTGATTAGAAATTTTATTTTGGTCTTTAAAGAATCAACCATTTTATGGCTACAGAAATTATTTAGATCATCCATCTACATTTTAGGATTATTGATACAGCTCGGTCAAAAAAGGCATGACTCTCTTCCCTATATGTCAAATAAAAACAATTTTCCTTATAAGCCAAATATTCGTAGACTGTATAAATGCTTAAGTTTTTTTAAGTACTCGAACAATCTTACGCATTCCAAAAGGAATTTTCAATAAACAAGACGAATATTTTGGTTGGGTGGTTTTTAATGGATTGTAAATGCAATTCATGCACTTAGAAATCTTCTCACCTAGATTCTTGTTGCTGCTATAATAATAATAAATGACTTTCAATCCATAGATCACTTTAATTCATCTGGGAATATACACGTGTGGGCAGGGCCGGCCCGAGAGTTTTCTTGAGTCTGGGCAAGAATGATTTTGGCCGCCCGTAATACTAGTCACTTGCAAATAGCCAAAATCACAAAAGTTTTTGGACTCGAATAAATTTTAATGAGTCACACAGTACCTCAAATGAATACTTAATTAAGCTATGGAATACAATGCATGACAATAGTCATAACAAGATGGAAAAAGTATTATACACCATAAATGGAGGAGAAATACATATAAAATGGTATAGAAAGATTGGACGATACTTGAATTTTTATTTCCAAAACTGTAAGTTATAATTATGTGGTCACACGGACTTTTTTTGTTGCAAACGATGTCCTCTATCCGAATAAATTTTTTAATCTATACCTCAAAGATCATGTAAGAGCACAGGAGAGAGAAATATTGATTTTTGCCCAAATAAATAAATTTTTCCTGCATCTTTATCGATAAATTTGGCGTCTGTATTTTTACTTTCTCCATATACGAAGTATAGAGAAAGTATTGTTTTCATGAAAAAAATTGAATTCGAGATTTCGACGGAAATACATGTTTTAAGGTCCCCTGAACAGGTTTTGACTATTTTCTCGATGATGTCCGTCTGTCTGTCGGTCTCTTATCTGTCTGTGATAGATTTTTGTGGGCGCTCTAACTCAAAAACTATTAATCAGGTCAACGCAAAATTTTATATTTAACGTTTTTATAAAAGTTAGAAGATATGATTAGTTTTTGGTAAAAATCGGTCGACCGGAAGTGGGTGTTTACTCTTGTCACATCCGTTATTTTAAAATATTTGCTTTAATATTTGATAAACGTAAAAATGTATTAGAATAAAAGTTGTAGGAAATTTAATTTTCTACAACCTTTGTTTGATAAATATTTCCATATAATGCATTGTTTACGAGATATCTTATATTTTTAGCTGCCACCATCACGCCACCTACCGAAGACTATTGTTAACAATTGACGCTTAGTTACGTCTTACAATTAGTAACGCTCCGTTTTCTTTTCTTATTGTGAACCGGAAGTAAATATTGACAACGATCCCAGAGCTAACAACATGTAGTTCGCCATATAAATATGGAGAAAGTCATGTGTTGCCCACATCAGTTTATTTTAATCAAATAATCAATAAACAATCGATGGAATCAGTTTTAAAATATAGTTATTTCACTCTAAGTTCCATTGGAAGAAACTGCATGATATTATGTGGTCATGAATCTCAAAAACATTAAAAACTTGGGCAAGAATTGCAAGCTTTAGGGATGCAACCGGTGGAAACACGTTTGAACATATATTCAAATTTAGCTTACTCATATGTTATTCCATGCAAAGGCTGATTTTGTGGGTCTGATTTGTCACGTGAATATTTTAAAGTCAAAACTACGAAACAAAATGAGTTCCCGGATTTTGAAATCCATTTAGGCGATAAACAGTATGTTAGTGAGACATTGAAAGTGATGTTTTAATGTAATAAGTTTAATTAGCTTAATTGATGCATACAAATGTTCAGTTGAAAGGAAAGCAAAATGTACATATAGATGATCAAGGGAGGAAGAGTTAACGATTATAAATTTTGGTCGAAATTCAAGAACTGTTATAGAAGTTTTCTTATTGTATATACCTTCTGAGATATCTTTCATGTGATTAATTTTAATATTAATAATAACATATTTCGCTCTCTATAAAGTTTAGAGAATATGCAAAATACATAAAACATTTTTAGAGAACAAAAGCGCTTAAAATTGCACATTAAAACTGTCTTCCACCTACCTTTCGAAATAAATAGCCATATTTATAGTTTTTAGGTGATTTCCCTTCTTTAAATAACCTTAGTGTTTCTTTCTTCCCTACTTCCCTAGTTTATATCAGGTATATATTATTTCTTTTAGTTAATATTATGTATTTTTTAACGGTTGTCAAGTAGATTGTTAATCCAACAATACGCTCATTCCCACGTTATTTAAATGGGAAAATTAAAAGAGAAAAACATTTTTTAATGAAAAGGGTAATTCAAATCGCTTTAAAAACCCGCCCATTTTGCTAAACTTTTTATTGCGGTTAAAATAGAATCTTCATCTTGCTTCTACTTTCTGTAGCTGTTGTGTTATAAATGCACAAACAAATTCTTCTCTTATAGTAGAAATTAACAACTTTTATCTTATCGTATTTCCTAAAATTCTCTGATAAAATTTTATTATTCGTGAAAACTTTATTTTTCGACATTTCACCTTGCATCCAATATGATTTTGCGGCCCCCTGGGGGGCTTGGGCCAACAGTTTGAAAAACACTGCTATATCCGAATAAATTTCTTAATCTAGACCTCTTAGATCATATAAGAGCATGGAATTGTTGCTTGATGGATGCCATTTAATGATATACGAGTATAAGTTTATTAAAGTAATAATTATTTAAAGTGGAAGTTCTAATTGACGGATGCAGTTCAAAATCACAATTGGGCGATACATTTTAATAAGGATCACTCGTACATAATTTTAAATCCGTTCAGCGGTTTAGGAGATGAAAGTTACTACAGAAGGACGGACGGACGAGACGTGCCCAAAAGGCGTTCCGCTCGGTTCCGCTAATGCTGCTTCGCTGATAAAGAACGCCTAATAATACAAAAAATAAGAAAAGAGCGAGAGGCGGACTGACGTGACGTTAGATACCTGCAAGAAGATGCTCGATCCCGAATAAGCGAAACCGAAAATAGCTGATGAGAAAATACGGAGGGATAACTGTACACGTGCATCCGTGAAAACCTTCACACGCTTGAACCAGCAGAAGAAATTCGTAAGCATGCTCCTAGAATTCACCAAAAAATGTCGCATTGCGTTCGTTTACAGTCTGAAGAACGAGATAGTTACTTTCCTCAAAATGATCTTGGGTTTGCTCCAGAAACAATTTCCTCTGCTTAAGGATGAACATAATTTTTAAAAATTTATATCAAATCGCACATCTCTTTATATAATGAGCTAAGAAATCCGGTCACGCTCGACTAATATAAACTATTTATGACTGATTATCATGCTATTTTAACAAACTCTCAGAATAGGTAGAAGATTGAAATTTGGTAGGAATGTTTAATGCTTATAGTAAAAGCCGTGTACGAAAACAAATCCCCAATAAAGATCCGAGTTCGACTTCAATAGATAACTTCTGTTTCCCATAAGATAACACGTAAAAATCGATTTTTCAACTTACAGACTTTTACTCTTTTCCAAATTAAAATTAGAATTACGGTCTTCGGATAGAAACCGTTTTAAATAGAAATAGATAACGTTTCTATTCTTATCGTCACATTTCGCCTACGATTTGGGATTTTCTGTTGCCTTCCACACAGAGGCGTAACTTCAATTTTGAGGCCCCAAGGCAAATTATTTAAAAAAGGGCACCCCATAACAAAATTAAATAAAAATAAATACATGATATATAAATATTTATTTAACATTTTAAAGACATAATAACAAAATATGCTATACTCGAATTGCATATTTGTGATATAACCAAATCAAAAGTTTTACAAAAAATATTAATTTTAAAATTTCCTGCTTCACTTCTAACGAATTGTCCCTCAACCCTTGGTTCATCGAAGAACTTATATTTAATTTGAATTTGTTTTGTTTTGTTTTAAACTCGATTGATATCATATTTTATAGCCATTTGATTTGCTTCATTTTTAAATCCACCAAAATCATTTCTTAGAGACATAAGTGTCTCGGTGCATTTTTCAATTGCTGTTATGGTTATCATTAAATTAGTCTCCATCTTTTGTAAACTAACGACAACCGAACTCATGGCACTTAAAATCGAACCGTGTCAAGTACTGGATTGAATTCGATATTAGAATTTAATTTGATATATAATATTATTATTTTCTCGGTGCTGAGTTCGGTACTGATTTCACTGAGTAAAGTAAGTGCCGTGTCAAACAGCCTTAACATTACTAATATTGTTACATTACAAGAATTAAAATGTAACCAATATTAATTCTTGAAATTAAGCAGCAGCACAAAAGCCGACGAATCATTCGGAGGCGTGTGCATTTGAGACGGGACGAATATTTTGATATCGCAACTTCAAAGGGGTACTGTTACCGCAGCGGGTATTTCTTAGAACATTCTTGACCGTGAGAAAATTTGCATGAAATTCAATAGACAAATTATTGAAAAATTTTACAGTGGCTATTCTCTGTAGGAGGGGGAGTATTTCATTGTTTTTTGAGGCCCCAAGGCAATGCCTTGCCGTGCCTTTCCATCATTCCGCCTCTGCTTCCATACCGGACACATAAGGGAGGATGGAAACCCAATGTCGGCATAAAAGCACCAAAATTGGAATCCACTTAAAATTACACAATTCAGATCTTTTACTCTCCTTCATGTAAAAATTCTGACCTGATATTTAATATTGCATAAATTGTTCCTGAAAACTACAAGAAACTATCCAATCTCAGGACCGTCGCGTGAGGTGAGTTTGAGAGGCGATCGCCTCATGCGGTAATTTTCTTGGGACGACATTATAGCAGTGTCACCGCATATATGAACCTATGTGTCATGAACTGCGGCAAAATTTTGTCTTTTTGCCTCTGACGGCAGATTTCCTCGCCACGACCTTATCCTACTCAGGCCATCGCGTTTTTCAACTTGTTTCAACTCGAGCCGCGTCGATCTCTTCGTTCAAATAATATGCAAAATTAGTTACAGACTCGCATTAATGGTTACTACACGGAGACGGTCTGCGGACCTGCTGCAACTATTTTAAGTTAATAATTTTTAACTAAAAACCTCCACATTATCCACTGGCATAAACCAATCTACATGTAAAGTTGTATATTATATAGGAAAATTTCCCCCATACGATTAATATTAAACAGTGAGCCTTATTATTTAATATTAATAATACTTATTGGGGAAGTCGATCAAAGTTAGCGATACTCTCGCGGCAGTTGTTTCTGTATGTGTAATGGAGTTTCACGGTGGAATTTATTCAGGCTTATTTGCAAACTTAGAAGAGGAGCTGCTAGAAGATGTTGAAGCACCATATTTAACTAGTATATATTCATCAGATACACAATCCAGTTTTCAAGATATACTCGACCATAGGTCGTCAGATAAACTTGAATCAATTAATATAAATACCACAGGCACAGTGAAGGAAGAATTATGTGAAAATGTTATTTTTAGAAAAGAAAAACAATTGTCTAATTATGTATATAAGGAAGGATTCAGTTGTAAAGAAGGCAATGAATGCGAATTAAGTCGAAACGTTTCAGGACTAGAATCTTTGGAGTTTATTGATTGGGTACATAAACACAGCAATCACAGAGTTACTTCTCCGGTATGTATACGCTCTGGGAGGAGTTTATCGTTCTCGTTACCGGATTTGAAAACCTCAAAAACGGAATTCTCTCCCTGCAGATATGGGTTGAAATCGTCTACTTGTGTGAGGTTTGTCAAAAACCCTAATTTAATTCGAGCCAAGATGTTCATCAGTTTGCCAAACCTTTATTTCAGTAATGACAGGGTAAAAGTTTTGCATAAACCGAAAGAATTATTTCGTAAAATTTCGTCGAAAGGTGTTTACGTGCATGAAAGATTATTTTGTGACTGGATTTTTACTGATATGAATGAAAACTATTTCCAGAATGACTTGACTAAAATACTTATTAAAAGGCTTCATTCCCAGCAAGAAATTATTCAGGAAAAAGATGTCATCATATTAGAACTAATGAAAATCTACGATAAATTATTAATAAAATATGCGGAAGCAGAAAATAAAATTGATAAAATGAGATTTGAACATGTGCCTTCATCGGCAACTGAATCAATCATCGATCACGCAAACAGTACATTAACTCATTTACCGTTTTGGGCTAAGTCAGTCGTAAGCAATAATTCTCGTAATGGTGTGGGTGCAAATTGCAATACTTGTTTCGAATATCGTTCAGATGCAATTGTTGAAGACAGTGAGTCCATCACTCCAGAAATTTTTCCAAGAAGCCCTTCACTAGATAATTATTTTAATGAAAGAACATGCATTTCTTTATATCCTGCTGCTTGCGAAGAAAAGTATAATAAGGCCAATTTGGACTTCAATGGAAAATCAAGTGGTTTAACTTTCCAGGTACCTAATGCAAAATTTAATGCTTAATTGCCCTTAATTTTAAAAATTTACAGTTAAAGAAATCTAAAAAAATTCTTTAAAACAACTAAAAATTTCTTGAACTGTAAATTTCAATTTTTCACCGTAGTCTCCTTTCTACCATATACCCCTAACTTTGTAAAAGTCCATTTTTCAAAAATCTTTTTTTAATCCATTACTAATGTAATATTATACTGCTAGCTGAAAAAAGTGTAAATTAACTTACTTTGCAGAAAGGGTTAACTGCCTATGATGAAGAGTTACACAAAAAAAGTGGAATTGATAGGAAATTCTTGAAAGATCAACCTGAAAAAGATCTTGGCTCCCTCTGTGAGGGTGACACTAATTTTTCTAGGTCAATAACATCTAATAAAATACATTTGGACGAATTGGATGCAGAATCTTTTGATAAAAGTCAAGTTGACTTTTCTGTTGAACAAAAGATATTTGATTCTGACAAATCCATATCTATAAGTGAGGATGAATTTTCATTTGGAAGCCAGGAAAACAATAAGGATTTGGGAAATTTATGTCTTCTACCAAATCACAATAGAATATTAAAAAATTGTTTCTGTTTTTCAAATAATAAAATACCTATGTATGATAAAAGTAAGAGGGAATTAATCTCATATCCAGAAGTTCATCAGTACACTTCTTTCTTTGATATTCAAAATAAAAATGGTGTCTGTGAAAGTCTGCCAAATCTCAATGAATTAAAAATTCAGGAAAATTATTTAGACTCCAGCTACCAAAGATCTATCATTGACCTGGCACATGAAAATGGTAGTTCTAAGGTAAGAATTGTTGTTCTATACAATTTTTTTGTAATTTAATGATTATCTAGTATTAATTAGCAAAAAATTCAAATTTCTAAAGTATATTTATACTATTACTTTTAAGGTCAAGAGAAAGAAAAACACATCCCTTGAAAGTATTGATATTGTTCTTAGAAAGTTAGAGCAAAAAATTCTTTCAGATACCACAGAAATAACTTCTGACATGAAGCCAAAAAATGACAGCCTTTACATAGATGAGGATAAATGCTTAACCCAACCAGTTGATGTACTTAATAATAATTTTCGAGATGGAAAGGGTAAAAAAAGTTCATGCAGAGAGTATAAAGCCTTCCAAAGTCATGTTGTCATAGAGAAATCTGGCTCGAGCTTGAAGGTATCTGACAGTGGCATGGAAAAAATGATAAAGCCTGTGGTGAATAAGCTACCTTTGGAAATAAAAAATAATTTTGGAGAAATAAATAAAAAATTCTTAACTCATAATGAACAATTTCAAACATTCCAAAAACAGGAGAAACTATTCCTTGATGAGTTGGATAGTGAAAATTCCAGTAGTTTAGATAGCATTAAGTTAGAGGCTTGTGATTGTTGGAATGAATCTACTTCCCCAATAAAAATTAGACATCAAATGAGAAGTACTCACTATAATTGTGAACCACTGTCTAGCCTTAATTATCCACAAATATCTCCCTTACTTCTGGAAATGTCATCTTCGGGGGATACTCCATTGTCAGTAACAAGTTCTGGTAAGCAGATAGTTTTGCATACCATTTTATATGCACATATGCCTAATTGAAGCACAAAAATAATGGCTTTATGCACTCACACCCCAATTTAAGGTGCAAAGAAATGTGTACACAGCATGTAGCAAAATTTCCCAGGCTATGCTTGATAAAAGATTCTTAAATTTTACTTAAACATCTGATCATAATTCCTTACAAGAGAAATAGTATTATGCTCCAATTCTATGTCCTGTGTTATATCGAGATAACTTTGAAATTAGTTTTACTTGCATGCACTATTATTTATGTAAAACTAAAAGAAAAGAGAAGACAGCAAGTTTATGTACTAGCAATGTAACAGCATCAGGAAGGCAAATACATGAGTAAAATCATGAATCCACATAAGAGTTCAAGTAAGAAATAGGACCCATCTGGTAAAAAGCTTTTGTTGAAGGGTTTTTTATATTAATTATATCTGATACCATGCAATAATGGCCAGTGTTATAACCGGGGTGCATTGTACTGTAGTCAAGTATGTTTCATTTCAAAATGCCTTATAACATATAACAAAAAAAGATCTTTTTATCCTCATCATTTTTGTTGAAGTCCTGATATACCTCAAAATATGGTTGAATAACCCTAAATGCAGCATAGAAGAGCATTCTTTTTTCAGTTTGATATCCCAGTGATACTGTTTTCAAGCAGTAATTGGATTTGATTTAATGATTACAGAGTGACTACAAATTATCTTCCCCATTTAAAAAATCTGATGTGGCCATCACATGACTCTCCATGCCTGTAATATTTCTAAAAATTCCAAATAGGTTACATAATAAAAAATATTTTAAGAAACCGAGAAAATTTTAGACTTTACAAAGAACAGAAATAAACTCGAACCATAGCCTTCTGATATTGGATATAGCCACAAAGCTCCAACAATTAAGAAAATAAAAAGGAACATTACTAAGATGTAACTAAGCATCAATTGTTAACAATAGTCGTGGTGGTGGCAGCTAAATAATTTAATTTTTAAGATATCTCTTAAACAATGCATTGTATGAAGAAATGTTTCAAACAAGGTTGTAGAAAATTAAATTCCCTACAACTTTTATTCCAGTATGTTTTTAAATATATCAAATATTAAAGCAAATATCTCAAAATAATGGATGTGACAAGAGTAAACACCCACTTCCGATTGACCGATTTTTACCAAAAACTAATCGGTTATTGTGACTTTCATAAAATTGTTAAATATATAATTTAGCATTGATCTGATTAATAGTGTTTGCGTTAAAGCCCGCACAAAAAAGCTGTCACATACATCATCGAGAAAATGATGAAAACTTGTTCAGAAGACCTCAAAACATGTATTTCCATTGAAATTGATTTTTTTCGTGAGAACAATACTTTCCCCTATACTATATATGGAGAAAGTAAAAAATGATTATGAAAAACTAACAAAGACAGTGAAAAGCAAACTATACTTACAAGAAGTTCTGTTCAAGCTATTTATAGTTACCACTCTTCCACATTAGGCATCCAGTCTTCAAAATGGTGTCTCAACCTGAGAAAGCATTTTGTATACTCACGTAACAACAAAACCTGTGATCAATGTTCAACATGAATTTTGTAAGAATTACAATAAAGATTGGCCAATAAAAATGTACTGACACAATGCATCTGCTAAGGGAAAATCCCAGGATGGAATGCTATTAGCACAACAACAGTTGGGCATGTTTGGGGTGCCTTTCTTCATTGTCCAACAAAATCTACGTGTCATGCCAGTTGTTAACCTAATTTACCTTGAGCAACTGTGTGTAACAAACAGACCACATATTGCACTTCAATAGCTCTTAAAAACTTCTTCAGTTTTTATTTGCAAGTATAACTTGCTTTTCACTTTGTTTGTCATTTTTTAATAATAAATTTTAAAAATGTGGAAGATCATTTTTAATGATAATATTTTGGAAAGTATCTCTGTGATTAATCACAAGTTACCTTAATAATCAGCTTATTTTGGAAACTGTTGTAGGTTGCTGTAAGAATTTAGAAAGTCAAATTTATTGGACACATTTCAGAATACATCAAATAATTTAGTCACATTTAGCACATTGAGTGATTTGATTTTCAGAGCTAGTCTCCTTGGTGATGACTCAAGATAGTGGGTGTAAAGCATTGCACTGAATGAAAATAAATTTCCCATAAGTGGGTAAACAGAAGATGCCTAAATGACCAAAAATTTTCTTTAATAATAATAATTTATTAAAAATCAAAACAGTTCTCCCTAATTGTACTTTTTATAATAATGCAATTACACTGTTAATTGTGAGCACAAATTACCATACTTTCATCAGGATTTGAATCTGAGCAGAAACTTCTAAATTATGTTGTTTGGTGTCAATTGATATATAAATATTGTAAATGAATAAATCTATAAATAGGAGGCATTATAAATCGGAGATATAATGAATAATAAAAAATTTAAGTTAACACTCGCCAATTACTAGGGCACTTAAGTCTATTGGAGCTACGTAGTTTATGATGGGTTTATTGGATGGTTAATTGCTAAATCTCTATACAGCCATTTCGTTTAGCACAGAGGATGCATTTTGAAAGGTTTTAGCTGTAAACAGATTTGTGCTAAGCAAACAGTTTATAACTAAGTTCTTAATAGAGATTGGTTCACGATAACACACAGTTCACTATATTTTTAAATTAAATTAAAAAATGTATAAATAAAAATATTACCGAAAGTAATGTTAGTTGATTGATATTTACTTAATATTAATTATTCTTACTAATAACAAATACAATGTTAAAGTAATGCAACACAAACCAAAAATATTTTTGGAGCAACTGGTTGGTTTGCCCATCTCTGATGTATCTCCTACTTTAATTTAGCAGAAATTGGGGCCAAAGTTGAGGTTTACTGCATGGGGTTGGGATCATCAAGATCCCTAGATGAGCCTGGTTGTGGCTCATCATGATCTTTAACAGGAGCCTTCTTCTTTTAAAAAACGAGTTTTCTGGTGTTTTTTGAGGTCTATTTGATAAGTTCCTTGTGGCAGGTCAGACTTACTAAAAACACTGCACCTTACATTGCAGCTACACTTAAAATCAGGGTAATTTTCAGTGAACTTGTTCGATTCAATGATAAAGCCAAATTTTTTCTCATGAGAATTTATTCAGGTACATCCACTTCTGCGACCTCTTCAAAAGGCTCAGGATTTTGTGAAAGTTGCTTTAGCTCTTCTTCTGTTCTGTTTCATGAAAATGCAAAAACTCGTGCACATTCTTTGCATCAACATCTCTCATCTGTGTTTCTTTGTAGTTGCTGCAGTGGCTTATCCAAACCAATTTATTTAGTCCTTACTTAAGAGAATTGTAGAAGTTGTGAAGTTAAACTGCAATATCACTGATGTTTATCTTTTTTTAAAACACTGAATCACTTGAAGCTTTTTCTCAAGATTTATGCTTTTCGTTGCTGTTTTAGGATTATTTCCTGCTCTTTTACGGCCATGATTCAATTTTTTCTTCTGCCATTAATTATTTAAATTATTTCTCTCTATTTACTGTTAAGTATTTATTTTAGATTAGAAATTAAGCAACATAACTATGGTGTGGCAATTGAAATGATGTTGTTGAAACTGAAGACCTTGTGAATGGTGATTGGCTATTACAAAAATAAACAAAAAAAAAACTGCATAAATGCTCGTGCTGCACAGTATTTTAATAGTACGTACAATATAATAATTATTTTTTTAACATTTAAAAAATTTGTACCGATATGCCAATTTTACTAAAGAAACATGCACTAAATGAGGCATGACTGTATCTTCCTCATCACTAAAGTGCTTGAGCACAAATCTCATAGCCACTCTACGTATTCCCTGGTCATTAAACTCTCATCTCATATTGGTTTTGGCTTTAGAAAATTCTCACAACAAATCTAGAAATAATTTAATTGAAAACACTCAAAATGTGATGTATAAAATTAAATGTGCCTCTTACTAAGCTTTTCCTACATTTTCAGTCAGCTTTTACAAATGTCTTGATTTTAAGCAACCTAGAATTGTTTGAAAAGTATCTGACACTTTTAATATTAAATGTTCATTTTTCTCTTTTTGTATTTCCTGAGTCAGTTGTGGGAGCAAAATTGCAGTATCTGAAACCATGAGAAATATGTATTTAATGATAGAATTTCTTTCATATACATAGTATCAATGGATAATTCAATTTCAAAGAGTTGTGAAGCAATGAAATCTTTAGAGGAACTAGTAACCATTGATGGAGAGAAGGAGAAAAGGAATCATCTTCAAATGAATGCCAGATTTAGGTAAATCCATGAATATCATTAATTTTATCAATAAGATGTTAACATAAAAGTTTAATTTCAATTCAGTTACAGTGTAAAATTATTCCCAACCTTAAGTCGAGCAGATCAGAAAAATATTTTAAGAACAAAATGTACAAATTCCTACTGGAGAATGCTTTTTACTCAGTTGAAGAATTTATTGATGTATGCTACTCCAAAAACATGTAACAGGAAGAAATTCTAACATGTAATTTACTTGTTTTATATTTAAATATTGCTGTATTTTGAGATTGTAGTTTTAATATGTTTTCTTACTCTCAAATATATATGATGAACGTCCTTTTTAGAACTATTTTTGATGAAGGCTACTTGCATGATTATATAATATGAAAGTGTTTTTTTACACATTATCTGCAACAGGAAGAAATTGTAGCATATGTAACTATGTACTCACTCTGTATTTTTTGTTTGTTTTGCTTTGATATGTAACTTCCATAGTATATGTTGTGAATGTCCCCAATGACGGCTCCTGACAATTGTCATGCTTTGTGTATGCAATTTTTATGGAATTAAAAATAAATATTAATAATAATTCCAACAAATTTTTTATGCTTTGTGATCGATCCACGTTTAAATCCACTTTTTTTGCCTTCATTCAAAGCCCTTCCCTTTACTTTCTTGTTACAATATTCTTCCCTCATATTGTTCAGAATTGCCATCCTTACTATTATTTTTGTTTCTTACTTGGTTCCATTCTATTGCTATCTTCTTCTGTAATACCTGCACATTACATAATCTGTTTTTGCTTGTTTATACCAAGTTGATTAAAGGATTTATTTTTTGTACTATATTCAGTACATCTATCTTTTTTCTCCAACAAATTATTTTCTTTATTTTTACTAACATATTTTGGTTTAAATCTCCAAAGTTCTACAACAATATGACTTCTGAATTAATTGATAATACTATTGTAATGGATAAAAGTGACTAAATTGACTTATACAGGGTGTTTGTTTTATTGTGGGCCCTGCTATGATGGGCTGCTTAGTGAGTGATGTCTTGGCAACACTGCAGACACTGCACATTAAATTGCTGAGACATCGCTCAGTAACCAGCCCATCATAAAACAAAAAACACCCTGTAAAATAAGATACAATTAGTCATTTATATGTTTTATTGTAGCATTTAATGTGTTGCATTACAAAATTCCAAAGTTGAAATACAATGAAACTCGGTTATTACAAGCATTAATATAGTGAGATAATGGATATAGGAAGAATTTGTAAGTTAAAAATTTGCAGGATCTACCATTTAATGTAAAATTTCATACTTACAAGCCCATTCTCATGGTTATAACAAACAAATAAATAATTTAAATGTTGATTAGGAGTTCTCATTATTACCTAGTTTAAAGATATTAAGTCACATTAAACTATTCTTTCAATATTTCAGCTGTATTTGTAAGGGATCGCAAGCAATAAAACCAAGTGGAAATCCATGCAGTGATGAAGTGTTACATCAGAGTACAAAGTCATCCTTAGAGTGTCCAAAGGTATTAGCTTATATTTTTTATTAAAAATCATCTAATTTATCAAACTTAATCAAATTTTGTTCATTACAGAAATTCACCCAACTTATCAATTCTCTCAATAAAGCTGACTACTTAGCCTCTAAATTAAAAGATAAATCAGAAGAATTAAAAACATATATGTCTCTTCAACTGGAAAGTATTTCGTAAGGTTTTGCTATTTTTTAAATGGCCAATTAAAAATCAGTTTATAAGTTATTTAGTTTATACAACATTATTAACTTTTTTATAAATGCATCATGGAAGTTGAACATTTCTTTTTTTGAAAAATATTTCCTTTTTTAAATTTTATTTTGTATTAACATGTTGCCTTACATAGGATTATGTAAATAAAATTTGTACTTAATATTTTATATTAAAGTAATTTTTTTAAATGGTTTTATTTTTTTTAGCGATTATGAGAATTCTGTACATGATAAGTACCTAGTACAGGGGTTCCTAACCTTTGACTTAAAATCGAAAGCGGCAGGCGCCAATATTTTTACCCGCACACCCCCTCCCCCCACTCAAAACACTTACTGCTCAGCTCGTAGTTATATGCTTTTTTATAATCTATTTCAAATATTGTTAGTATCTATGCTTGGTGTGACATAACTGTGCATAATTCTATTTACCAATTTATCAGAGAAAGTATGCCACATGAATTTTATTACTTCAACTTATTTGGTAAAATAAGGGCTTAGAAGATAATAAAAAACTTGTAATTGCATGTCAGTGATAATTTTAATTTAAGCTTTTTTATTGATCAAAAAATTTCTCCCAAAATAAATGCTTTCTCTCTTTGATATAATATTCAGTGGAGTTAATAGTTCCCAGTGTTGTATTTACCACTGAGCACAAAAGGCACAATCCACAGACTTCTTGTGTGTGTATCTATGAATATTTTTTTATTTAGCTTGGTCCCTCTTGACTCTATTAATAAAAGGCAATGTGTGTGTGTGGACAGCATATCTCAAAAACCAAGAAACTTAGATACTTAAAACTTGGTACACTTACTAATGGGACCATGAGGATGAGCTCCAAGGGGCCAGAATTTTTATTTTTGGTGGGAGGGGGGTGCCATTCCCCATAAGATGATGTGTAAAAATCGATTTTTTGATTTACAGGCTTTTATTCTTTTGAAAATTAAAATTAGAAAGAATTAACATACGATCTTCAGACCTGGACTTTTAAAGAAAAACAACATTTCATATTCTTATTGTCACATTCTGCCTACGATACAAAATCACTCAAATTCTATGTTTAAATCATATTTATTTGAAAAATGTAAGCTTTTTAACAATATGTTGCCTTGCTGACTGTGTCATTGTATTGTCATCTTAATCTTTATACCATACCTATGCGTAAGGAATGCATACTTGGTATGTTTTACCATGAGAGAGTGAAAGTGAGAGAGAAACAAAGAAGAAGAGAGACAAAGGGACAAAATTAAATGTTCCATAAATTAAAAATAATTTTGGGCATATAAGAATTGTATTGTATTGTATATGTATTTCTTTGTCATATAATTTCTATTCGCCCAAAACTTTTTACTCTTTGTAACACTCACTTATGTGAATTTTATATTTGTTTACTTTTTAGTGTATAATATACACATTATCCCCATACTTAGCAGATAAATGCTTGTGAATTTCAACCCCTTTCACACCCTCTGCCCATAAAAAAACAAACCACAACCCTTTGTTCTACCTTGGTGCAAATCTAAAGTGGCACAATCATGTTCACAGTCCAATTGCTAGTAACATGCTAAGTCCGAGGTCACCTTGAATGGTTTTTCGACCCATCAGCTCACAAGTTTCAATGCTGCCAACTGTTAGCAATCTAGCTCGTTCCTGTGGCAGGGAGAAAAAAATTGTGGATACTTCTTGAATCTCCCTCGTACAACATATTGGAAACAATGTATTACTTCTTAATGAGCATGTCATCCTTAACCACTCACCCCTTATTTCCATTCCCTTTTCAAAACTGGAATACTCATTTCCCCTCCACACCACTTTACTAACCAATCACCTTACCACGACATTCTCCCCCACCTCCTCCTCCCATCCCAACCCTCTTTCCTATATATACTGTGCCAAATCACTCTATCACGTGATGGTGATGCTAAACATCAAAACTTAGGTCATGAATATATTTAGTAGAGAATTACTAGTGTTTTTATTTCTTAATACAAAGTTTGTTGTTGATATAATGTTATTACAGACACAAGCTTGTTCCATGGATTGATTCATCATCATACAATGTCATGTCATAGGGATAGGATGTTTTTTATATCCGAGGTAAACTAATGAGAACATTTGGTCAACCCACCCAAAGGGTACCAAAGACAGTGACCAACAAGTGGGTTGTACAAGTAGGAATATGTAAAAAAAGTTCTCCAGGCAGTAAAATTAAGAAAATAATACTTTAATGTAAAGTCCTTTATTCAATAGATTTATCATCCTGTTATCTTTTTCTCCTTTAGTGAAAATTGGATTGTTTTTTAGAATGCTGGATGGAAATTTTGTCAATTATTTAATTTTGCATTATTCACAGTCACAAAGTTCGGTCACATCTTGGCACCCACTATCCTCCAACATGTTTGTGAAAGAAGTTTTCAAATGATTAACATGAGATTGCAGATAACGAATTCTTGATTGAGCTTGCTCGAAATTTTCTGACAAGTTGTTGATGTGGCATTGCATCCTTTTTCTTGTCTGTAAAAAATATTTCCTCAATTATATTTTCCATTTTAACATTTTTATCAGTTGATATGGTCAGTACCATAACTAGGGTAGGGCATCTTCCCTGGGCACAACTAAGGGGCGTGAAAATTGTTGAAAGCAGTAACTAAATAAATGAGACATTTTTTGTAGGGGGTTCATATTTAGTAGTATTTACCCTAGGTGCTAAAATAGCTAGTTATGGTGCTGGATGTAGCATTCAATTTATTACCTCATCTCTTTCTGCCTGTGCAGCATGAGCTGTGGCCCTACTTTGGGCAAGTTGCCTCTCAAGTTCTTCCACTTGGGCTTGATAAGATCTTCGTACTGTTTCACAACGGTCTTTAGTTTTAGCTATTTGCCTAGCAGATTCTTCCCTCACACACTCCAACTGATTATTTAATTGTATGATTTCCATGGACTTTTCTTCTGCACACCTTCTACATTGTGCTGCACAGTCTTCCAATCTCCTCATTTCATGGCTATTAAAGTGTGAAATATTTGCAATTACTTTAAAATATCTATTTTAAATGGAGAAAATTTGTAGGGTGTAATTTCAATTACATTCACAGAAAATGCTTGGCAACTATAATGATGTTAGTTTAAGAATATTTCTCTAATTGAGGTTTACCTTAACAAATTATCTATATAAATCCTTTAGCCTTAAAATGGTTACATAAACTATATGCTAATTTCATTTTTTTAAATATCCATTCTCCATAATAATTATAATCAATTTTTGGTGGATTGCTTTTTGTGGATGGCTAATATTTTAGCTAAAACACACATCTGGCTTACCCAGATGTGTTATAGATAAAGAAGTTGCCTAGATCATCTATTGTGAATCCAATAGATGATCTTGGCAGACATAGTTTGAGCTCAGTAATTCATTTCTCAAAAATTTTCATTTATTTTTACTTTAATTTGCTGTTGATATCCTGAAGATCTTTGCATTTCTTCTCCCAAGCATCCACTTTAGCTTTAAGGGACTCAAATTGATTGATAGTTTCCTCATGCTGAGTCCAAAATTTTTCTAGTTTTTGATTAGCCTCATTCATCTGCAAAATGTTGCATGTTATTAAATGTATCTCATTACATAAAATTAGTAGGTAAAATGGAATTTTAAGCTTTTAAATTACGCTCACCTTACATCGACTTTCTTCAAGTTCTACCCTTAAGTCACAATTCTTTTCCTCTGCTTGCTTTTGCTTTTGAAGAGCCTCTTGCAGTCTACATTGAGTGGTTCTAAGAAGTTCTGGCAATGTTTTTAATTCATCTAGTTTTTCTTGGAACTGACACTACATGAATATTACTTATAAATTTTAGGAAGATTGTACACAAGTATCTGTAGTCTGTAGAAGCAGTTGTATTGTATTCATCTTATCTCTATATTTTCTGATACCTTTATCATGACATCTTTGATAGCAACATATCGTTTATTTTTAAAACAATTATATTACCTTGACTCTCTGCAGTTCTTCTTCCACTTGTAGGGTGATTCTTTTATTATCAGCATCCATCAAATCTATTTGCCGGCGTTGTTCTTCTACTTGTTGTTGTGCTAATAAATACTAGTGGAGATATAAAAAGACAATTACTCTGATATTTATGTATTTTGTGAAAACAAAAATGGAGTTAATGACTACCTTCCCTCTGTAGTACTCTTCTTGGTATGTAGATTCTTGATGCTTAATATGTAGCTCTTCAAGTTCATCTTTAGTTTCCCTTAGCTGTTGCTCAAGAACCATAAGCTGACTGGCATGACCTTTTGACCCAACCACCTGTTTCATGATTGTATGTGAAAGTATATAAGGAATACACACAATGGAAATGCTTAACACAAAAACATGAAGCGAAATACTCAATAATGCAAAATGTATGTTGGGTTCAGTCCTGCACCTGTATTTGTAAGTGCACATATATTATTTGTTTAGCAAGAAACCGATAACACAAAAATTATTTTCTATTCCAAGAATATAACTCAATGCAAAATCCTTCAGATAACATGAAATGGCAGCTGAGAGAAGAGGGTTTCCCCACTCACTCCCTTTTTCTCTCAAATGCCATTTTCTCTTCTCAAACGAAATTATTTTCACTGCAGTTCAGGAAGAAATTACGGATTTTTTTACTAAAATGTGGATACTAATATACTAAAGAATTATGTAATTCAGTGTTAAATAAATTTATTAATTACAATCATTGTGCAGATGTCCCATCATTGACGTGCATCATATATTAACGTGTGTGTCTAATTAAATTTTTTTGTAAATTAAAGTTTTAATATCAGAAATTATTACATGGATTTTGGCTAACACAAAATGTTTGTGCCGATCCTTTGCATTTCATGTTAACTGGTTTCCAATGTTGTGTGTATATGAAAACATCATGACCAAGTTTAAATGAGAAGATATTGGTTAGATATAGTCTTACCTTCTCCCTCTCACTTTCAGCTGCAAGTAATTTTTCTTGAAGATCTTTAATAGTATTCTCAGCTTCAATAAGATTTTTTTTCTTTTCTTCTATAACAACCAATAGATTCTCATTTTCCACTTGTAAAGCAGCCACTTGTGTTACTTTGGTCTTGTAATCTTCTTTTACTCTGGCATATTGCTCTTTCAATTGTAGAATTTTCTCATTATTTTTATCTGGACTTACTTGAGGTAGAGGACTTGTGACTGGCTGAAAAGTTTATATTCATATATTTTTATAAATGGTGATTATGTTAGAAGTTTGAAATCAGTAATGGAAAGCAAAATGTTAGCTTCTTTACCCTGGATCTTAAGGACATAGCAGTTTCTCGGAGTTTACATCTTTCTCTTTCTGCCTCTTTGCGTGCCATTTGCACACACTGCAAATCTTTTTGAAGGTTTTTCATTTGCATTTCTAGGCGTGGGAGTATATTCTCCTTGAAAGTGGAATTTATCATTTTATCAATATTTAATACAGAATTCAAATACATTTTGTCAAAAGAGATAATGTAAGGAGAAGGGTAAGGGGTGGAAATTTTGTGGTATGCATAAAGTGTAACTTGCTTTTTTCACAATTTTTAAACTTTAATAAAATTGCACTAAAACCAAAACTACGTGGTGTTCATTTGATTATGTCATACCTTAAGTGGCCAACCATACTGATTTATTCTATAGTGTTCTGGTTGTTTACTAGCTTCTTTTATTTTTAGAGATTTACAGGTATGATAATTTCTTATTTCATAATTTACTTTAATACAGAGTGCACTTACCAGTATTTTGGTACCTCAGTTTTTGTCCTCATGAGTTTTAGTGCAGATTACATAGATACATAAAAGTTTTAAAATTTCATTGATTGAACTGCAATCATAGAATATTTGTCAAACAAATGTTTTCCTAACTCGATTCTCCAAATTTAACAAAAACGTACATTTGATTTTTTCTTTGCTCCTGACATTCTAAAATTTATTTGTTTTTATGAGGAAAATATATCACTGATTTAGGCATGGAAAAATTAGTTATTATTAGCTTTAGTTATGCTGTCATCTCAATGCATTTCCACTTGTTGATCATTTTACTCTGTGATTTCTTTTAAATCTTTATTCTACTGTTACTTGTTTAAAGTGAAACAAAAGATTCATTAAAAATCGCCTTACCTCCATCTTCTTTCCTAATTCCTTTTTGCATATGATCTGCAAATAGAGAACAGATGGTTGAAATATTATGGATTTTTTGCTGAAGATGAAATCAGTTTGAGAAGAATTTTTTAGTTTACCGTTTTCTGTTCCTGTCTCTGATTCATCTTTTCGTTAAGTTGTTTGTTTTCCCATACTAATAATTTCATTTCACTTTGCAGTTGATTGTACTTGCGTTTGAAGTCTTCTAATGCCTGTTCCTTCACAAGAATTTCTTCTTGAAGCTGGTAACTTCAATAATTATGAAATTATTCTAAATTATTGATCATACATATTTTATACCAAAACTAAAACTATAGCGAAATTATACATCATATATCTCTACTAAAATGTTTCGCATCTCATCAAAATTTAGTGTTTATTTTAATCATTATATTCGAGACCATATACTCCTCTCTAATTATTCTATTAAACATTCTAATATGACGAATTGTAATGTTAAACAACCTCTTAATCGTATTTTTTCAAGTTATTAATAGTTTGCAACATGTCTGTTTCGTCTTAAAGTTTATAAAATTATTTTTTACGTTTGTATTGTACTTACTCGCAGCAGGGCTCAAGCATGTTATTGGAATTTATGCTAACTTCAAAGGTGTACATTCACTAAATGACCAAAAACTGTTGCTTGTGGTGGGCTTAAATTGTGGTGTTTAAATCCTTAGCAACTATTCAAATTATTATCTTAGTATCATGGTATCATTCATTTGTTTAAACACTTTCAGTCGATACGAATCATTCACATTACTTCTTTAGAGTAACATAGCCTAAATACACTAGAAAAAATAATTATGAAAGAGGATAGATTCTAAAAATTATAATTACCGTTAAAAGATGACCCAGGCTACAAAAAAACGGCAAATTTTCCTAGTAATAATTGAAATTATATTTAGAATAGTGCACTTAATCTCCCATGACATTCTTTACATTTTTGTAAAATTTAATTAATGCTTCCATAAGTACTAAATAATCTGAAGATTTGTGATACTATTATGGAAAGTTTTTTTCCTTTCCAGTAATGCGGCATTCTGGTTTGTCATTAAAAATATTTTAATCCTTAAATTTTGCGTGCAATAATTTCTTTCTGGCATGTACGGTGTCATGTAATTGTAGTTCATTCTATCGTCTACACAAATGAGACAGTCTGGTTAGAGAAACGCGACCCAAATTTTGATATTTCGTAAAAACTTGTCTAATGACGTAGAAAATCGAAATGGTAATTTTTTCATTGTAATCATTGCGTTTTTTTATTAAGTTTATGAATCAACTGGTATATCATCGCGATAGATTTTAGATTTCATTTATAAATTTTACATTTCAGAAGAATTCATAGAAGGATTTTGGAACTATAAGACGCGAAAAGAAACCCGGCACACATTCATGGGGTTCAAATCTCGCGTCGCGAAAAGCGCGCTTTGGTATATTCTGCGGCAATCTACGGATCATAGGTGGCATTCGAGAACACTCGGCTTGCGCGAATATGATGAGAAAGCTATTCATAAAATTTATGCCGTTAGATAATTTCTTATTAAAAACTATGAACAAAACTTTTTCTGCTATAGTTTGAACAATAAATGGTTGTTCCATCTTGATTTTCTTCAATATGATGCCGCAGAATAGCAAAGTAACTTCCGACGCGAATGATTCCGCTGAAGCATTCGCAACTCCCATCGCGGCACATCATATAGAAAAGGTTGCCCATCTCCTATTAAAAGAGAATCGCAGCTGCCAATCTAGTCGTTAAAATTTGGTCGATTTGATCGGTATCAATAAGGTTAATTGCTTGTATTAATGTCTTTTTAATATTCATATCCCAACTTCTGTAATCAATTTTCGTCTTCTCAAAAATGCTCCTTTGATCTTCTCATAATTGTCATGACCTCTTTGGCACTCCTAAGATGTTGAGTCAAAATTATTCCTAAATAAGTAAATCCAGCATGGCTTTTCTCCGTACACTTGAACATTTAACTGCTATTTCCAGTCTTAGAAAATCTCATAACTTGTTTTTTCCATCTAATTTTGATTCTGAATACCTTGAACTTCTCATGTAAGTAGCTCTCTAGCATCTGCAGACCCTTTTCTGAATTTCTATTTTGTCATCTGCAAATTAAACTGATTTAAGCTATCCCACTTTGACCTCTAAATCTTCCCATTCCTTTCTCACCATTTCTTCAGCATATGTAAATATTAAATAGTGCTGGAGAGATTGGGCATTCCCATCTGTCCTCTTCCTAGAATGACCCAACCTGACTCTCATCTTGATCTTTGCAATCTGATTAATGTACATTAAAAAAATAAATAAATTTCTCTAGTCTACTCCAATTTAACCTATGTATTTCCAATAAACTAGACTATAAAACTTAGAAAAAATCCTGTTCAGAGATGACAAATATACAAAAACATCCTTATTGTATTCAACACTTGTTTCTGCTATAGCACTCATTACCACTATAGACTCTTTGCTTCGTTATCCTTTCCAATGTCCAAACTAATAGTTATACCCATTTACTTTAACTTCTAGCCAAGGGGTCTCAAACACACACTCCACTAGTTACAAAACATGTGGCCTTCTCATTAGTTTGATTCTACTGTAAGAGTCTGTAAAAGTATAAGAGTGTAAGACAGTATGGACGAGATGGGTGACATTGTCTATCAAAGTCATGCAAATATGCTTCATGTTTAGGAATTGTATAATAATTTAATTTTTTCTTTATTAAAAATATGTATCATACTTAGCAGTGTATGCAACTTTCATTGAAATACTTAGTCTCATTGTTGGTACCTAAATACAGTTCAGCATATTCTTTATATGCAAAGGAATGAAAATTGACCTAGGGATTTTCTTTGGCTGACCTCCCTCTTCATAAATTTTATGAGAATTTATTAAAAATTCTTTACACCATTCCCCAATCTCTTTAAATATTCTGCTGCAACATGATATATGTACTTCTTCCTCTGTTTTAGATCATCCCAGAGAGCATTTTCAATTTCACTTTCCAATATAACTAGTCTCCCATTGTCACATTCTACATCTTTTTCCTTTCCTGTCTTCAGATATTTTTCCTGCACTTAATTCCTCATTATACTCTTTCTATTTTTCCCTTACATCTTTTAATTCAATTAAAAATTTACTATTTCTGTCTTAAATTGTGAATAAAATATTCAATACTACTCAAAAAACATGCATTCTTAGGCATCATAGGAGTTGCTCTAAATTTGATATATATGTATTTTTAGTGCAGATATCAAGTTTTGAATGCTGAAATATTGTTATTAAGAGACTCTTAAATCTGTATGTATGTATATATTTATGCACAGTATATATTGGCATAAATAGAATTTATCACCAAGTGAAAAAATCCTCTCATTTGAATTGTATTTACCTGAAGTCTTCCAGATGAGCATTTTCAGTCACAAGATAGTCTTGTAATGTGTAGCTTTCTTTCAGACGGTCTGTTAAAGATATCATAACCTGCTGTGAGAGGATAAAACAACATAAGTTAGAACGAATGTTCTAATATATAATAATTAACATAAACAAATCAATTTTACATTTTTTGGATCCATAGCATCAGCAATATTTGGATAAGGCCAACCAGGTTGTTCTCCTTCCATATTTAATTTCTTCCTTGTCTCACAAGGGAAAATTTTTGTTGGATTTTCTCCAGCTTGGCTCATAACCGCTTTTGAAAAACTGAATTCATTATTTAAAATTGATATTAAGTCAGATATATTGGCTGGAAGTTTCACACTCTCTTTTAAAGTAAATACAGATGTATCTTTAGCCTTCCTCTCACTAAAAACTAACTCATCATTTCTTTCTTCAAATCTAAATGTAAGTTTTGGTACACCATTTTCAGGTTTTTCTGATTGTGTGAGAAATTTATCACCCATAAATAAATCAACTCCTAAATCTGTGACAATATCCTTTTCAGTTTCTGGCCATCCTCCTAAATGTAATAATCTCTGTGTGATACTTTCCAACTCATATATTTTTTTTGTCAATTGCATTTCTTTTTCTTTGAATTTGTTTACATCCTCTTCTGTTAGTGCTGAATCCTGAAAATTTTACCAATTTTTGTACAAAATTCACAAATAAGTGATTCAATGAACTCTTAAGTTCAAGTTTCTAATTAAAACTACTATAATTCTAAATAAAATTAAGATAATACTGACAGAAAAAGTATATTACAAATCTCTAAGAGACAGAATTTGATAGGTTTAAACCATGATGCACATGCTTAAGGAGCTAAACAGAACTCATTGCAATATTGGAAGATTTGAAGTGAAGTTATAAAAATCCTGTCCTGTCAGCTAGGCTACAAAATTACTACTTATTGATAGTAGTAGAGGAATTCTGGAAAAATAGAAGAAAAATTTGGTCTTCACCAGGAATTGAACCCAGGTCTTCCATTTGCTGGGCATACATTCTACCACTGACTACTGAGGCAGACTAATTCTCCTGTTTCAGAATAGGGTGTTTCTCAAGCATTGAGGTTAGGCAAGCCAATGCATGAGAAATTCCCTATTCTGTAACAGGAAATTTATCTGCCTTGGTAGTTCAGTAGTAGAATATCTTATCTGCAAGTGGAAGACATGAGTTTGATTCCCAGCCAAGGCACAATTTTTCCCTTGGTTTTTCAGAATTCTTCCTGTCCAGCATATAAGTGCCTGCATAAAATTTTCACCAACACTTTCATTTTTGTTTAAATAGGAGAAGTTTTGGAAAAACATCAAACTTATGTTACATGAATGGAAAGGCATTTTTAAAGTGATGATCAAACCAGATAGTACAGGAAGCAATAGAATAGAATGCATTAATTTTTAAATTTCTTTTCCTATTTATTAATATGGCATATGGATTGTTAGGTTGATAAATACCATGAACGTTCAAGAACTTTAAGGAATATGTATCAAGAGAGCAAGTCAGTCGTGGTTGGTGAGTAATGATGAGGTATTGGATATGACACAAAAATGTACCATGTTAACATAATTTATAAAATATTTTGACTATCCTATATTTGATCAATAAAAATGTTAATGAATTTGATGTTGATAGTGTGATTTAATGAAATGATAATAAAAAAATAAAAATGGGAAGAAAATGTCAACTACCTTAGAGGTTCACTTACTATAAGGTAATAAAGCTCATCAGAGAAAGTTGATTTTTAATTCTCTCAATCAAATGTTTTCTTTAAATAAACTTTTATTTTGCTTCTGTGTTTCTATTTTCTTTTCTTATAAGATAGGCAAATTAATAGAAAGTTTGCTAAGACAAAGCCTGTTCAAAACAGTCAAACAAATGAAATAATTTAACGACAGTTAAATAAGAATCATTCATAGGATGAATTCAAAATAAGCACTTAAGTATAAAAAATTGAAAAAAAACAAGAACTTATCTTAGGTAGTATATCCAATAGCCATTACAAAGGTTGTGAAACTCCAGATGCACATTTCAGCTACTATACAGCCATCTTCAGTGGTGATTCATTGGAAGTAGATTCTTTATTAGAATCTATGAAATTCGCATCTGAATTTTCATAACCTTGCTATGGCTACTGGAGATACCTAAGATAAGTTTTTATGTTTTAAATTTTTGCTATTAATGTTTATTTTTAAATTTGTTTTCAGTCATCAATGATGTAATGCAACTTTGATGGATTTTTGACCCCCCCCTCATATTTCGTTACAAAAACTCAAGACCCCCCATGTATGATGTCACAAAGCTTTGACACCCCCCTCCTCAAATATAAATTTGCAAAAGATATGATTAGTTTGAAATCACTTTTTATTTATAAAAACACAAAAATATAACACTGCATTCTGAATTACATTATTTTTTTCGGTCAAGAGGGAGCACCGTAAATATCTTTGAATGGGCTTGTTTGTGCAATGATGTCAGATAAGAGTTTCTCTCTCTCACCCTCATTCAATTGTTCTCAAGAAAAGCTGAACCAAGCACTAGCCCAGACCTGAAGACCCTTCCTCCTTCCTTTCCATATAACTCTTAAGTGTTGACACTTAAGAAAATAAATATATGTATATATGTTTGGTCTCATTACCCTCTGTCCTGAAATTAACTCTCTGTGCTTGGCAATTCACTGCCAATTATGTTAATATGTGTAATAGGGAACGTTGTAGGGAAATTGAGGATAGTATTTCATCAGTTTTTTTTACATCTACGTTATTGCCATGTAGGACACCACAGACTAATAAGCACGTGGCGTTAACAGAAAAGTACAGAATTTTAGACTAGGGAATCTCCAGATCTCCCCTCCCCTCTGACGCATGCGCTGAGAATAATACAAAAATAATTCCACTGGGGACATATGGCATAGTTAGTATTATTTGTGACATAAGACTGTACGATTGAAAGGATTTTAGTCAAAATCCTAATAGCCATTTTTCAGTAAATCGAATTTTGTTTCAAATATACAAGAATAAAGCACCCTTAATTGCTGTACAATATCATTCATCTCTTTAAAGTGTTTATTATGAATGATGTTTCCCACTAATATGAAATATTATTCAATTTAGTTTAACCGTCTAGGCTGTAGTAAGATTTTGAGTGGATCATGGCGGAGGTGTGACATCATAGGGCTTAGGTGAGGTAGCTTAGCATACATTGTAATGTCACTGGACACTAAATAGTGATTTCTAGAGACATATGGCTTACACAGTATTATTTGTGACATTAGGCTCTACAATTGGATTGATTCTAATCAAATTCTCTTCAGCCATTTTTGAGTAAATAGAATTTTTCTAAAAATCGCCAAGAATAAACTGCCCTTTATTTTTGTACAATATCATTTTTATGATAAAAGGATCTGCAAAAGATGATATGTTGCATAAATATGAGATATCATTCGACTTTATGTAGGTGTTTGGGCCCTAGAACGGCGAACAGACAGACGGCATGGCGAAAACCACTTTTATCGACTCGGGGACTCCTAAAACATTGTATGCCCATCAAAATCTCGAAGTCGAATTTTTTCACGATTACAATATTTTCTCAATATATGAGAAAGTAAAAAATATTCATCTCAAGAGTAAGAGACATCACAAAGCAGATAAACAGTGCCTACATCCCCTTCAACTACACAGTAGCTTTCGTACAGAAGTTCGGTTCATCTCAGCATTGAATAAGGGTTTTTAGAAGCCACAATTCGCATATACTACATGAAAATTCAACCACAAAATTTAATGTATAATAAAGGTAAAAAGAAATACAGTAACAATTGCAGAATTAATCACAATAGGAAGGCCCAAGGTTACTGTTTTGAAATATATAAAGTTTTTTAAGAATTCAGAAAATGTATTGCGTCAAAAAAAAAATCTAGTGATCTCTGCTGCATACTCAGTATGACTGCATATGAAGTTTTCGCTCTGAGCACTCAGGATGACGTTGAGGGGTTAAGAATGCAACTAGCTAAGACTATGATGGAGGGTTGAGAGCATTAACTATAAGTGGTTGAGTGTATGTACAAGCAAAGGCATGCTGCTTTTACATGAGAATTCATAATGATATTTTTTCTAATTGAAGCCTCTCACTGTTAATTGTTATCCTAGCTTTATTTCAATTTCTCTATCACCTTTTGTGCTTAGATGTTTGCCTGATAATCATACCATCAATGATAATCTTCACTGAAACATAAGGCGTGGCTTGTATGAGATACATTCTATTTCTCATCTGAAAATTATAATATGTGATCCTGCCTAGAAAACCATACCTAAAGTCGCTATGCTAAATTGTTCAGTACAGCGAAAATGGCGCTTGAGGATGGAAAATATCATTTTTGAAGGTTTTTCTGCCATCTGTTAGTAGAAGTATTCAACTACGACTTACAAACATGAAAATAGGAAAATATTGGCAAAAAATGAGCAAGTCAGATTCATTGAAATCATACCTTAAATCTCTATGGGAAAATAACATGGGCAACTTAAGGTATTGTTTTCCTTTTAAACTTAAAAAACCACCAAAAATCAATTTTTTGGCCTGGAAATCTCAATTTTTTTGTTTTGTTCAGAATTTTATGCTCTGTGCATTGCAGCAATAAACAATTAAACAGGAAATCCATTTTTCCAACTTAAGGTATGGTTTCCTAAGCAGCATCACATCATCATCATCATAGGTAGTCTGTCCGTAGACAGGTCCGTGATTATTCTTGGTTAAACCTGGTTCTCCATATATTCCTATTTTCCGCTGTCCTCTTTATTTCTTGATAACTCTCTTTCCCTTTCAAATCGTCTATCAGCTGAAACCTTTTCCTACCTCTTTCCCTTTTCCCATCTAGTTTTCCTTCTAACACGTCTTTAATCATACTCTCTCTCCTCAGGTAATGTCCAACCCAGTTAGCCTTCCTCTTTCTGATAGTCTGTATAATCATTCGCTTCTCTCCTATTCTTCGTAGCACTTCATCGTTTTTCATCCTATCTGTCCATTTTATCTTCAGCATTCTCCTCCAAGTCCACATTTCAAAGCTTTCCAAGTATTTTATGTCATTTTTCCTTAGCGTCCATGTTTCTGCCCCATACAATGCTATACTCCATACGTAGCATTTTATCAACTTCTTGCGGATATCTTCCCTTATATTCCCTGTAAGTAGTTGTTTCTTTCTCCTGAAAGCCGCTTTTGCTTTTCCTATTCTAGTTTTGATCTCATCCGTACATTTTGCCTCTCGTGTTATGATACTTCTGAAACTTGTTCTAATGGCTTTCCCCCAATAGTTATGTTCAGATTCTCTTCTTTACCCGATATTCGAATGACCTTGGATTTTTCTGTATTTATTTCCATACCGTATTTTCTACCTGTTATCACTAGTCTATTTATCATTTTTTGTAGCTCCTCTTCCTTTCTTGCTAGAAGTACTTGATCATCTGCGTATTTTACTGTTCTTATAATCCTTCCTCCTATTTTGAAATCCCCTGTGCCTTCTAAAGCTTCTTGCATTAGACTTTCTCCATATATATTGAATAGGGTTGGCGATAGGCAGCAGCCTTGTCTTACTCCTCTACCGATATTTATTCCACAGGTGTCCACATTATCAAACCTGACCTTTACAACTTGATTCTCATATAGATTCCTAATCAGTCTCCTGTCTTTCCAGTCTACACCTATATCCTTTAATATCTTCATCAACTTTACCCAATTTACTCTATCAAAGGCCTTCTGCCAGTCTACGAAACATGCGCAGATATCTTGACTGTATTCTATTGCCCTTTCTGATATTATTCTAACTACTCCTATAGCATCTCTAGTTCCTCGTCCTTTTCTGAAACCAAATTGATCTTCCCCTATTATTTCTTCTGCCTTTTTCTCCAGCCTTTTATTAAGAATCCTCGTGATGATCTTCGATGTGTGTGACAGAAGGCTTATAGTTCTGTAATCTTTACACTGCATTGCCTTTGGCTTCTTCTTTAGAGGGATCATTGTTACTTCTAGGAAATCCTGAGGCCACTCTCCCGTGTCGTAAATCTTATTAATTAATTTCGTGATCGCTTTTAGTCCTTCTGATCCTATGACTTTAAGTATCTCAGCCGGTATTCCATCGCTGCCCATGGCTTTCCCCTTCTTTAGTTCCACTATCGCCTTTTCTACTTCGCTCTCCATAATACTTGGTCCTAAGTTGTCTTCTTCAATGTTTTCCTCATTTTCCAGTTCTATTTTTGCCGATCCTGCCTGTTTGCTGTATAATTCCTTAATGTATTCTTCCCATACCTGTGCTACATCCTTTGTTTCTGAGACTATCTTCCCATCCGTATTCATAATTCCTTTACCACAAATTCCATTAGACTTCTTATCCTCTAATTCCAGTGCACTAGCGTACATCATATCGTACCGTCCTAACTTCTCCATTTTTTCTATTTCATCACATTTTCCTTTTATCCAATTTTCTCTAGCTTTATCTGTTACCCTTCTCAACTCATTGTTTATACGCCTATAGTTGGCTCTACCTTCTTCACTGTTTACGTTTTTCCATTTTCGTCTCTCATCCATTTTCTCCAGCATTTCCTTGGTGATCCATGGTTTTCTGATTTTCTTCTCTAGTTTTCCAATCTCTTTATCCAAGGTATCCTTGATACTGGTTTTAATTTCATCCCATTCTATATCAACGGTCTTCGGTTTGTTTTCCAACTTTCTTAGGTTATCTTCCAACTTCATGCTGACTACATCCTGCCTTTCTTTCAGTTTTTCTAGGTCCCAGGTCTGTCTTTCTCTTCTCGTTTTTCTTATTTGTTTGAGCTTTGTATTCACGTCAAGTATTAGAAGGCTGTGATCTGAATCAATGTCTGCTCCTTGCAATGCCTTGGCATTCTTTATGCTGTTCCTGAATCTTTGTTTTACAAGGATGTAATCTATTTGGCATCTCATTCTATCTCCTGGGCTTTTCCATGTGTATAACCTTCATTTATGGTTTTTGAACCATGTATTAGTCACTACAAGGTCATTATTGATGCAGAATTCTACGAGTTTCTCCCCTCCTCGATTTCTCTTCCCAAGTCCGTATTGCCCTACAACATTTTCTCCCTGTCCTTCTCCGACTATGCTGTCCCAATCTCCCATTATTATGCAGTTTACCTTTCCTCTTCCGTCTTCTTCGTAAATTTCATTAATTTGCTCATAGATCTCATCTATTTCTTCATCGTCATGAGCTGACGTTGGCATATATACCTGGATTATCAGCATGTCCACTGGGACTGCTTTTAGCTTTATTGCCATCAGTCTATCGTTCGTTGCTATTGTCTTTGTCACGCTTTTCATCATATCTTTCCTAAGTACCTTTCCCCACTATTTCCTCCAGAATAAACTACTGTGAATTCTTCCGAGTCGAACTGTCCTTCTCCCTCCCATCTAGTTTCGCTTAGCCCTATAATGTCAACTCTATTTCTTCTCATTTCTTCTTTCAAGTTCTCTAGCTTTCCTGCCTTTCTCATAGTTCTTACGTTCCAAGTCCCTATTCGTAATTTACTTTCGACAAATGTTTTCCTCAAGGCAGTCCCCGCCCGGAGATCCGATTGGGGGACTATTTTACCTCCAGATTGTTTTACCTCGAGAGAACTCATATTGTCCAACCATATAATCTTTACTAGGGATTGTAATGTGGTAGTTTCCCTCTTGCTTTCCACATCGCAGTACTGTAGCCGTTCAAATCGTCCTGATCACGCCTACAGCTGTATTGGATATAGACCCAACCAACATCATTTGTTTTCGGCTCTATACCATACTGACAGTACTGCTGCCTACTGCCAGGCACTGATGATAGTTTTTTTTTTTTTTAATAAAACCTCCATTCGAGGGGTTTGAACTCCCGAACTTTGCAATAGAAAGCCGACACGCTAACCACTACACCACCAGTGCATATTTTAGCATCACATATATAGCCTTTAATTATGAATAATAAATACAGTATTATCTGATTTACTTCCTTAAAGTACAATCATATATAAGGTTATAAAGCATAAAATATAATGAAAGAGATTTACTTTTGGAGAGCTTTATGATTCTAAGATATATTTAACAAGGATTAACTTGCCTTTAATCACAGTTGAACAAGGAGAGAGGTATTAACTTATTTATGTTTTTAAATTTCTATAATCTTACTAAAATATTTTAACACAATTACTCACTTTATCTTTATAAACTTTGTCATATGCAATGCAGGGCATAAATTAAATATTGGTATGCATGCTAGTGGGCTGCAGGACACTAACTGTGTCTTAGATGTGAGAATGAAAGGGAATACTATTCATTAAGGATGAAATTGTTGTGAGCATCGCCCAGAAGTGAATGCATGGGCAAACGATCAAACAGTTCTTATGTGTGAGAGAGAATTTGCAACAACATAAAATATCTACAGAAGAATGACTAAAAATATAAACACAAGCACACTATGCAGTTTAGTTATGGAAAAATACTGCATATGCAGGAATTCTTTGGTAGATTCATACAAACGTGATTAATAAACGGAAATTAATTTAGTCTTTAGTAAAAGTCAATTGGTCCACCATAGATACTAATAAAAAAATTCCAATTTCAGCTTTTTATATTAAGGATAATTTTTGGTTTAAGATATACAAATAATTTTAGAAAAAATTAATTCTTACTTTGTACTTTTCTATAGACTTCTTTAGTTCATCAACTTGAACTCTTGTTTCATAGAAAAGCTTATAAGTTTCTTCTAGCTCTTCAAAGATGGATTTTTCCTCCAAATTATCATTACTGTTAATAGATGTAACTATTTGGACATCTGAGCGCTTGGTAGATTCTTTATCATGTGATGGTAAAGCAATGATTCCATCTGCTTTGGATTGCTCTTCTTTCTGATTTTCTTCTATATGACTCACTTCCTGCTTCTCATATCTCTCTCCTATTTCAACATCATCTTTTGTGTCATTTAAACTCTTATCTTTATCATGTTCACTAAATAAAGAATCTTTCTTTTCCTCTGATTGACTCTCTGGATGAGTGATATCAGGTCTACATGTTTCTTTTTCTTTTTGTTGTACAGAATCCCATGGAGAATCAGATGTCACATATTCTTGATTTTCAGCAGGTGCAACTATTTCAGCACTTGAGATCTGCTCTTGATCATCTAGTGAATCAGTCTCCATCTATAAATTAATGCAGAGCTTAAATCATGCTTTAAAATCTGCTACAGAATTATATTTATTTAATGATCAAATTTAATGTGGATTTTTTAAAAACCTTTGTGTATTTATTGACCAAGGTATCCCCACTGTAATCTAGGTTAGATTTAATATAGATATCATTTCTTTTTTTATGGATTTTCCTGTCTTTTGTATTTTCTTTAGTGTCTTCAAATCCCTGAAGGTAAAATTTAAAATAAATACCAATTTTGTTGCAAAGATGTTTTTATTTATGGCAAAAACTGACCTTACTTTATTTTTGAATAACTCATTCAAGGAAACAATTTTTATTTGTAACATAGAGTGGCCCTAGACCATCAAATTTTATATTTCTGCATCTGAAAATTTCTGTAATTGTATTTGATGCTTAAATTATAAATTTTCTTAACAATTAATTAATTTATTTATTTATTTCAATTGATGAACCCAAAATACATAAGGTTATAATAATTTTCAAAGGGTATGGTAGTAAATAACAGAAATGCTGGGAATAATTAGGATCATGGCCGCTTACTAATGCTATCAAAATATTAAAAAAATTATCAATATTGAGTTAATTTTTCAAAATGAGAAGCATTTAGCTTATAGTATGCATCCTGTTCTTAGGCCTAAGAAATTTGGAAAACAAACCAAATACCATGGATATAGAATGGGAAGAAATTAAAACCATCATCAAGGATACCTTGGATAAAGAGATTGGAAACAAGAAGAAAATCAGAAAACCATGGATCACTAAGGAAATATTGGAGAAAATGGAGAGACGAAAATAGAAAAACATTAACAGTGAAGAAGGTAGAGCTAACTATAGACGTATAAACAATGAGTTGAGAAGGGTAACAGGAAAAGCTAGAGAAAATTGGTTAAAAGAAAAATGTGATGAAATACAACAAATGGAGAAATTGGGACGGTACGATGTACGCTACGGCACTGGAATTAGAAGATAAGAAGTGTAATAGACTTTGTGATAAAGGAATTATGAATATGGATGAGTCTCAGAAACAAAGGATGTAGCACAGGTATGGGAAGGATACATTAAGGAACTATACAGCAAGCAGGCAGGATCGGCAAAAATAGAACTGGAAGATGAGGAAAACATTGAAGAAGGCAACTTAGGGCCAAGTATTATGGAGAGCGAAGTAGCAAAAGCAATTGTGGAACTAAAGAAAGGGAAAGCCACAGGCAGCAATGGAATGCCGGCTGAGGTACTTAAAGTCATGGGATCAGAAGGACTAAAAGCAATCACGAAATTAATTAATAAGATTTATGACATGGGAGAGTGGCCTCGGGATTTCCTAGAAGTAACAATGGTCCCTCTAAAGAAGAATCCAAAGGCAATGCTGTGTAAAGACTACAGAACAATAAGCCTTCTGTCACACACTTCAAAGATCATCACGAGAATTCTTAATAAAAGGCTGGAGAAAAAAGCAGAAGAAATACTAGGGGAAGATCAATTCTGTTTCAGAAAAGGACAAGGAACTAGAGATGCGATATCAGAAGGGGCAATAGAGTACAGTCAAGATATCTGTGTATGTTTGGTAAACTGGCAGAAGGCCTTTGATAGAGTAAATTGGGTAATGTTGATGAAGATATTAAAGGATATAGGTATAGACTGGAAAGACAGAAGACTGATCAGGAATCTATATGTGAATCAAGTTGTAAAGGTCAGGTTGGAGAATGTGGACACCTGCGGAGTAAATATTGGTATAGGAGTAAGACAGGGCTGCTGCCTATTGCTGACCTTATTCAATATATATGAAGAAAGTCTAATGCAAGAAGCGTTAGAAGGCACAGGAGATTTCAAAATTGGAGGAAGAATTATAAGAACAGTAAAATACGTGGATGATCAAGTACTTCTTGCAAGAAAGGAAGAGGAACACCAGAAAATGATAAATAGACTAGTAATAACAAGTAGAGAATATGGTATGGAAATAAATAGAGAAAAATCCAAGATCATTCGTATCTTGGGCAAAGAAGGGAATCCGAACATAAGTATTGAAGGAAATCCTTTAGAACAAGTTTCAGACTATAAATACCTTGGAAGCATCAACAAAAGAAACAAAATGTACGGATGAGATCAGGACTAGAATAGGAAAAGCAAAAGTGGCTTTCAGAAGAAAGAAACACCTACTTATGGGGAATATAAGGGAAGATATCTGCAAGAAGTTCATAAAATGCTATGTATGGAGTATAGCTTTGTATGGGGCAGAAACATGGATGTTAAGGAAAATGACATAAAATACTTGGAAAGCTTTGACGTGTGGACTTGGAGGAGAATGCTGAAGATAAAATGGACAGATAGGATGAAAAACGATGAAGTGCTACAAAGAGTAAGAGAGAAGCGAATGATTATACAGACTATTAGAAAGAGGAAGGCAAACTGAGTTGGACATTATCTGGGGAGACAGAGTAAGATTACAGGCGTGTTAGAAAGAAAAATAGATGGAAAAAGGGAAAGAGATAGAAAAGCTCTCAGCTGAAAGATGATTTGTAAGGGAAAGAGAGTTATCAAGATATGAAGAGGACAGCAGAAAATAGGAGTATATGGAGAACCAGGTTTAGCCATGAATCATCATGGACCTGTCTATGGACAGACTACCTATGATGATGATGATGCATCCTGTATTGATTTGAGCAAACACATTAACTATTTACCCGAATCCAAGACGACCCCAAATCTAATACAACCTCCCTTTTCGCAGACTGTCAAAACAGAAAAAACCTTTTATGTCCTAATTTCTCCCTGACTGTATTTGGTGTTGGTATATTTTGAACACATGTATTCAGTACAGGTATACTAGTTCATTCATTAATTAATTAAAATGGTTTGCTACAAAGTTTTGTCTGAAAAAAATTTTGAAAATGTATATTTTTTTAATGAAGAATTTATTAATTGAATTCTGGACCATAAGTTCGCAATGAAAAATTTCAGTAGAGACAATAATTTTACCGTTTCATTATTTAAAAAAACATCGATTGAATCCATAATCATACTTCCTATGGTTCTACAGCAACACGTTGTGGTCAGATTGTTGCATGTCAATGCATTGCATGACAAACTCATCGTGCATCAGTTCATCGCTCGACAAATTCGTCACGAGACAAATTGGAAGGCGAGAGATCATGACTGGTGTATGGCAGCGGGGACACTTTTCCACAACTAAACATGTATTTCCATTGAAATCTCTAAGTTGATTTATTTCATGAAAACAATGCTTTCCCCTATACTATGTATGGAGATAGTAAAAATGAACTTTAGGAAACTGCCTTGGATTATGAAAAAGACATTTCACCCTTATAAAAAATTATCCCAATTCATATTCAGATGATAAGTAAATTTTATGATGGATCATATTCTTACACATGAAAGCTGAATTAAACAAAAACTTTAATTTTAATGAAGCATTATACTGTGAAAGCCAATACAGCAAATATTATATTAGAAATTATTAATGAAATAATTTATAATAGGCTCTTCCAGAGTCAATAAAAATATGCCATTTTTAATATCTGTAATATGTTCTGGAAACTTGAATATGATTGAAAGTTTTACCACTATGATGGTTTGGAAGAATAAAAAAGAATGTTAGAATTAATTTAGTGTTAACTTAATTGAGTTTGTCAAGATAGTAAGATTTTGTGTTAAAATTATGTGCTATCTAGTGCATTTACTTTAATTAAATATAAACATTTTTTGAGGTAATTTTTACAAAAAATAAATAGTAGTAGTAGTGGTCATGTGGGGTGCTGTAGACACCCCAGCCCTATGTTTTATTACAGGGTTCCTTTACTTTTAGGTTTTATGTCTCCTACCCTTCAGTAGCTGGAGTGGCACGTGCCTACAACCATTTTTGCCTAAAAAACTAATATCCTATGGTTTTTCTTTGAGTTTGGTCATTTTTCATAGACGGTGTGACAGAGTGTTGTGTGGAAATGTTTTGTTTTGCAAGTGGTTTCTACATTTCATTGTGAAATTATTGTTACTATTTGCATCATGGGTGTTGTTTATGATCTGGGTTTGCTATTGAACAGTTACTTTATTGATTACAAAATATAAAATTTCATGAAAGTAAGAACAAACATTGTATTTTCCACAATTTTTCTTCTGGTTATGTTAAATAATTGACATCTTAAAATAAATTTCAATTAATCAAAAATACATCAAGAGACATAAAATGAGAAATTCATTGATAATCGACGATTAATAATTTTTTAATCAAAAAATATTCATGGGGTGTCAGAGACACCTTGCACGACCTCTCACATTACAAAAATGTGTGCGGGTACTGCTGGGTTAAACAAAAAAGTTTGCTTTAGTACATATAAGCATGAATTTAACAGTATGAAAAAATTGTAATATTTTATTTTATAATTAATGGAATTTATGATAAAGAGCATAAACCCTTAATTATTAAAATTAAATTCCTGACAAGAATAAACTCAATGAACACAAAAAGTTAAAATTTTAAATAACCTATAAATAAATAAATGTTTCTTTTTTACATGCAATGGTGTGGTTTTCAAATCAGTGGATTTATAAATTGAAGTTATATAGTGTCTTCATAAGTTCAATAAGAAAATAAAACTAACGTTTTCAAATGTGGTTTGAATAAATAATCTTTTATTTAAAATATTAATAAGTGAAAATGAATTTAAGAGGTTTACTTTTTTAATTATATACCTGTTGCATCCAGTGATAATGTGGTTTTTGTGGGGGTGTCTTCTTTTTACACACAACTTGCTTCTTTGAAAGTGTTAAAAAGGTAGTTTTCCTTTTTCGTAAATCCTTGACTTTATATTTTAGGTTCTTGCCGAAATGTAACCTTTGTGGGGCATATATTTCATCCAATGATTTGTTTCTCTCTCCAGTGAAAATTTTGTCTTCCAGGTCAAAGTGTTGTAGACTAGTAGTTTTGAATATATTGCTTGATAGTAAATATTTATGTGACGGGCGCTTGATCTGCTGAAGAAATTAGTATTATTGAGTATATTTATATCTAAAAATGAAATTAGAAATTGAGATTTTTCGAAAAAATGGAAACTACAAACATTGACCGAACTTCTTCTTTTATGGTTTGTATGATACATTCCACCTTATAGAGCTAACCAAATCTTTTCTAGTGTATTTAAAATGTCATTTATCTTATCTAACACACTCTCATAGAGAATATTATAACATTTCAAACTTATAAAACGCGAGAAAATTCTTGGAAATCGCGTATCTACAGTAACTACTTAAGTTGTCTCCTTAATGGAATACAAAACAAAAACGATCAGGTAAATCATTCAATCAAACGAAAAAAATATGAGCTTTTGCTATTATATTAATCTTATATTGAGGTACCTTACATACGATAAATGAATGCACATTGGTTAAACGAGAACAAAACATCACATAAACACTACAGAACTACCAGTTATGTTTTTGCCTTTTTGCTAGCAATATTCCGACAATAATGTAAACAAATTTATTCTTTTTACAAATTCTTTCACAGTTAATTCAATTGCGTTATATTTTTAAAATCATTTTTTTATATTTATTTAATATAATGAATTAAAACTCTTTCATTTACGGAATTCAGTTTTTCACAGTTCAAACTGGCTCTCGGGAAGCGCCTTAGGGTTTTGAAGTACGTGGTTAGAGGGCAGTCAAATCGTAAAATCGCTGGTAGAAAAAAGATGTGCGGGCAGGCAGCAGGACAGTGGAGGGTGGGATCAAATAATGTGGTTTATTGCTAGCTGAAGTTGCTTTACAATCTAAACAAATGGTGCTCATATTACTGTTTAGTAAATTATGCTGTGTAGAAATTGATTATATTTTTGTATATATTTTGGGAGTTGTACATCGCAATAGACATTGTAACTTCCATTGTACGATGTCCTGATATCGTTTGGTATTTTACATTTTTTGAAGTACTGGATTCGAATTCTCAGATGTCATGGAAAGCTAATTTGTCTGTCTGTGGTTTTAAGCAGTATACACCCAGATTTGATCGAGTAGCATTTCCGAGTTGCTTGATTTGCCGATTAATGATGAATTTTTTTCGCGAAATGGTCGCCTTGACACGATCAATGAACTAAAAGAATGCATTTATTTATTTTTCTTGCGATTAAAGCTCAGCGTAACCTTAAAAAACGCAAAAATATAGTATTTTTGATTTTTTAGGTTATTTTTCTGCAAATTTGCCCCTGGCTAAATGATTAGAATTGAGAAGCAATGGAGGTTCCCGATCTGCTTAACCTTTTGGAATCCAACCAACCTCAAGTCGTGGAAGATATTAAAAGCAAGTTCCACGAGAACTTTAATACAAGTAAGGATTAGGCCATAATACATTTGGGACTTAATATTATGGATGTATTTTATTCGAATAATTTTTTTTAGCCAAAGAATCGTGGCTGCTCAATGGAATATTTGATTACTATTTATCTACCAATTCTTATCGAATGGTGGACATTCTGGTCGGAGTAAGGGAACCCCATGACAAATATCTTTTTGACAGGTAAGCATATATCTTTTGCAATTTCCATGTCCGAATGTAGATAATTATTTACCTCGTACCTTTTGGAATATTTTTAAGGCTTTCAGAAAGTCTCAAAGGCTCTCAAAAACTGCAGTCCCTAACTTTGCTTGGCCACATTGTAAGGAGGCAACCTACATGGCTCTACAAAATTGCTCAACATACTCTAATGAAAGATTTGCTGAAGTTACTTAAGGTATTAAATATATTTTGCTTTAGACTTGCTTTGGAAATGGATATTTATACTTTCTGGAATTATCTGACATTTTATTTTCAGACTGAGGTAGATATATTACCATTAATGAGTGCTCTATTAGTTATAATTGTGCTTCTTCCCATGATTCCTGCATTAATTGGGCCACATTTACAGGATATTTTTGATGTTTTTAGGTAAGGCAAATATTTGAATGCTATTAGTACATGTGAATTGTAAGGATTTATTATAACTATCTTTTTAAAAACTTTTAGCCGGTTAGCAGCATGGAACACAAACAATCCAAACAAACTCCCGGAGGAACACCTGCTTCACTTGCAAATCGGTTTATATGCTTTATTTCACCGTTTATATGGGATGTATCCATGCAATTTTCTAAGTTACTTAAGAAATGAATACAGTGTACGTGAAAATCTTGGCATATTCAGCCACACAATCAAGGTAATTCTCTAGTCATTCTTACAGGCACTGTTAATAGCTCTGTAAATTAGATTTTTAGCTTCTTGATGATAACTTTATATTATTCATAAAATTTTATTCTTTGACATTTTCTCATTGCACTGGTTATTGATTATAAGATTTTATAGAATGAATGCCAATTTGTTTTACTTTCAGCCCATGATTGATACTGTACGGATGCATCCTCTCTTGGTAACTGCATCAAAAGATGCAGAGACTGCTACTAGCAGGTACTTACAATTCATTTTATACTATATTTCTGGACACATTCAGAGAGTTATATATATTGCTGTAGCAAGATTTAGTTCTGGTCGTCACCTCATCAATATGATATTTTATATAGAAAATGACCACATGCTAATGTAGAAGAAATTATGAGAAATGTTCTTTGTGTGTGTTAAGAATTTTAGGATGAATTTCATTTGCATTGTGAAATCTATTTTACAGTTTGATTGATATGTCATAGCAGTTTTCACAGTTGCAGTTTGATAAAACCTTACTTCAAGTTAAATGAAAATGATGCTGGATGCTAACTGTATTTTTAAACTTTGTAGTAATGAAAAATTTTCAGTACTGTTCTATTATAACCCCACATTTATTTAGAAAATGGTATGAATCCAACCCTGAACCACTTAACCCAACCTGTGGGGAGGAAATAGAATGAAGTGATTGGGGTTTGATTTGTTCTATTTCCTTCCTCCAGGTTGGGTTAAGTGGTTTGGTGTTGGATTCATAGCATTTTTTAAATGTTTGTTTATAATTGAACGAAAAATTAAGTAAATGTGGGGGTATAATAGAACAGTACCAAATTTTCTTATCAGACTGGAAAGTTTAAGTTTTCCTTGTTGCAAAATCTATTTCTAGAAGTAGCTAGGACACTTTCCAGGCCATGAATTTCATGATTTTCCATAAGGCCTTTGTCTGCTAAGGGTACTTTTCCATAACACAAAAGGATACTAAGGCATACAAACTATGTAATTCTTTTAATGCAGGAATTATTTGAATGGAAGAATGTGGGTGTAAAGTGCTTTTCATACTCCTCCCTTGAATTTTTAATTTCTCATATACATAGTATATTGAGAAAGTATTGTAATTAAAAAAAATCTATTCCAAAATTTTGACAAATGCATGCTTTAGGTGTTCGTGAATTAAAAAAGTTGTTTTTGCTATGCCGTCTGTCTGTGCAGGGACCTAGCACCTAGACCATTCAACTAAATCAAATTACCTTAAATTCCCAAGTATAACGCGCGCGTTATACAAGGTTTTTTTGTCAAATTTTCGGAATTATTTAGTGCGCGTTATACATAAGACGTACTAGTGCGCGTTATGCATAAGAAGTACAGCTTTATAAAATAACATGCCTTAAAGCGTTCAAATACTAACTTCGTTAAATCACTAAATGGCTGAAATCTTTCGAAACTTTTCTTTTTGTTCCGTTGATAAAAAAAATTTTCTGGCATAAATTACCATGCATTTCAATCATTACAGATACAAAATCGAATTTCAGTTACCTAATTATTATTCAACCTAAGACAAATTAAGGCAGATTCGAAGTTATTAGTTGAAAAAAATGTACGCAATGCCTTTTTAAATAAGATAACGAATTCCAAAACAAAACACATTCACATATAAAAATAAAAAAACACAAATTCTTCATAAACTTTTATTCCCACTCGATTATTAATTAACATAACCATAAAAATCTTCTTATTCAGTCATAATTTATATCGCAATCATTCAAGATCTTAACCAATGAGTCCGGAAAATTTTCAAGCGAAAAATTATCGCTTTCATCAGATGATGAATCACAACACCCTCCATCCCCCCAACATCAGGGGAATAAATTCCCGATACCCTGAAACCATTAATTACACATTCACGGGTTACATCGGCCCAACTTTTCACAATGCATTTGCAAATTTCAGCATAAGAAGCTCGCTCGCTGCATCCTTCCAGACTTTGTATAGGAGTGGAAACCATCTACCATGCATTTTTCCCAGTGCCTCAGTCTTTTCGATTTGAATGATCTATTTACGGAGATGTTCAGTGGTTGCAGCTTTTTTGTTAGACCTGCAGGAATAACTGCAATCTTGGAATATTTTTTCAATAATATTTTCGAATCATTTACCTATCCAATGCAAGCAGCGATTTTGGTTTAAAAAATGAGCCCTTCCTTTTTCCCCATACCTCAGTTAACCACATTCGCAACATATCGCAATTCATCCAGCCTTTTGGGTTTACGCACACAACAATACCTTTAGGAAATTACTATTTAGGAATGGTTTTCCGCTTGAAAATTACCATTGGGGGAAGCTTTTCTCCATCAGCCGTCACTGTTAGCACAACAGTAAAGCAGCATTTTTTAGCTCCAGCAGTGCATATTTTTGTCTTGGGTGCCTTTAACGTCAACTGCGAATTTCGATGGCATGACGAAACTCATAGGTACCTCATCCATGTTCCCTGTCTGACTTGGTTCAACGCCCTTCTTTTCCTGCCCAACAAACAAATTAAACTCTTCCACTATCACCTTCCAATCTTCTGGTAACTTTTGTCCAGTAGATGTAATTGCTCGTACTGTTAAACTATTTTGCTTCATAAAATGATAACACCAGCAATTACTGCCTTTAAAATTATCAATATTTTTCTCACGAGCTATTTGTATTGCTTTGCATTTAAGTGACACAGTTGAAACTCCTCTTCCTTCACTCCTTTGCGCACATACCCAGTCCTTCAATTCTTGCTCCAGATCTGGCCAAAACACCTTTCGTTTCCTTTGTGCCCTTTTTGCCACAGGTAGAACACTCAACAAATTCTTTTGGGACCGCCACTCGCGAATGCTGGATTCGCCCACTTCGAAGAAACGGGCCACTGACCGATTACCGTGAATCTCGGCATAATTCACATTTCTAACTTTTTCTGCGCCATGTAACATTTTCTTCTTTTTGGCATTTTTAAATAGGGTTATGGTCCAACAGTGGGTCTACAATTTAAAAAATAAAAAAAATATTAATATTTTTTCATTAGGTTCAATAACTGTGCATTACCAAATCAAGAAATACCGTACAGAAACCGTACCGTTTCTTAGTCAGGTAAAGAAAAATTAAATAGGTAACCCTCCATAAATGACAAAGTCAACAAGTTTCAGTAAAAATAATGTCAATGTTTTTAAGGAAAACAAAATATCCTTGAAAATACCTTACCTGGTTTCTCTCAAAGAGGAACGAAACTCCGTACTTTCAGTGCCCTACCTCGTTGATCAAAACTTTACAGCCAGACTGCAAACCACAAATGAATGGGCGATGAAGATTACAGGTCGTCTCTCTGTCTGTGAGTCAACAATGTGTGCCCTCCACATTCGTTCCCACACTCAGATTCTCTGGCTGTTTATGCTAGCTTTCTCTTGCTCCCTGTCGTACCACTCTTGAGGTCTGGCCCTTCTTTTGTTTTGTGCACCTCTATCCACCCCCACCATTCCAACACATCTCATGACACCCTCACCACTTCCTTACACCTCACTCCCCAACCAGTTTTCTTTGACCCTCGAGTGGTCATTGTATCGGAAATAAGAATGGGAAAAATCGGTATCCAGGGGTTTTCCCCAAATGTTCTCCTTCACACAGGAGAGTTGGGGAAGGGTGCTAAAAGTGTAGCATTCTTTAAAAAAACGCTAAGCTCAACGATCCCATGTTCTGCAGGTGTCCTGCGCGTAATACACAAGTGCGCGTTATACTAGAAATTTTGGAGATATGCGGAAAACAGCCGAAGGTTGGCCTGCGCGTTATGCATGAGTGCGCGTTATACTTGGGAATTTAGGATACATTTCGTATTTAGGCATAACATTATCTAGAATAAAAACTCCTAAGAGATGAGCGATATAGAGCAACAATGATGGGTACTTTATTCTTGTTGATTTTCACAAAATGTTGATTTATTAAAAAAAACTAACGATTTTGATTTAAATTCACTCAGTTATAGAAGTTGGTGTCATTAACAATACTATGTAAGCTATATTTCTCAAAAAATAACAATATAGCATCCAGTGACATTATAATATATTGATTTTTAAGCCCAGCACTCCCCAGTTATCTCAACTATATTCAGGGGTTCAAAGACTAGTCTTTGAACCCTTGTTTTTGGCTGGAGTCTCATCCATTTATCATATTACGCTAAAAGTGTTTGAGCCATCTTTGATCAACTATATTCGTCCATCAATAATGCTTCCCCACCTATTTACCTTCACCAATCGGCATTATACTTGATATTTATGTAAAGTATAATTTATCAAGTTTGATTTTCAAATATATGTGGTAATCAATATATTACTGCCATTTACATACAGAAGACATTTCCGCAGTTTTGTTGTTTTTGTGGCAGTATGAGTTTCTTCCAGTCAGGAAAGAGTGTAGTGTGACCAGATGAATACATAGTTAATGAGAAAATTTGTGCAACGTATATTGTTCGAATTTTTTAAGGATGGCTCTTTTTTGTCAGTATGCTGTTAGTTTTGTTCTCATCTTTTGAAATATCTCATTGTTCCTCTTTCATGGAGATGGAGCAGAGCTTAATGAAGATTGTCAAATTTTCCTATTATGTATTTTCCTTCATTTTTAAATTCACCTTTGCTTTAATATCAAAATTTGTCATTTTGCTTAAGTAACATTATCTGTTTTGATATCTGTACATTTATTGCTTTGGCCATGTTGAGTGTATTCTTATTTATTCAGTTTCATTGAGGTGTATCTTCAGCTAGAGTGGAAAACTGATGTTAGAGCAAATCCATAATTAGGTTATAGTTGAGGGTCTTATGTAGAATCTACATAAGGTAGCTTCAAAATAAAAAAGGAGAAATTTCATGAAAATAATTCATAACAGATTATAGAACATGTTCATCTGCAATTTTATGCAATCTCATGCTTTTCTTCTCCGTTGCCTTGTGTGTTTTTGATAATAAGTATTAATGCAGTTAAGTGTATGCAAATACTTTTACAATGGTTTCTATGATATTTGATGAAATTTAGCAAATTTTTGGATTCACAACAATCTTGTAGTAAAATAACTATTTTCACCTGTTTGTGATAGCCATATGATAAATATTTAACTTATGATAATAAAATATTGTACTATTATTAAAAATACCAGAAAAATTATATTTTTTGAAAAATATTCTAGGCTTATATCTTGATTATTACTAGAGGTCTATTAGGAGTGATCCTCATTACTTAAAAAATATCTTTTCAAATATTTATATGTTGAGTTCATTAAAATAAAACTGTTAGTTCATGAAAGTTATAGTTTTTTGTCATTTCATGCAGATATGAAGTTTTTATTAAAAATGAAAATTGTGTACTATATAAATTAAGCTAAGTAAGAATTTGCGTTTATTTATTAGATTTCAATTACCTTTAGCAATCCTTTTTTGAAGTGTTTCTCAACCTTTTTGGAGCTGTGGACCCCCTATGAAATCCCACAATTTCATACATTTTTCATTCACTTTCTGATATTTTCACTTTGAAACATTAATGAGAGCTCTGTGCTGGATCAAACAAGTTATAGATAAAAATAATCATCATGTCCTCTTCAACTTGCAAACCCCCAAGAAATAATGCGCGGGCCCCTAGCGGTACAGGGAACCCCAGTTGAGAAACACTGCTTTATTGTTCCTTATAAGTAAACAAATAATAAATTTTTAATGAATTCTAGCTGCTTGAACAATATTGACGTACTAATACTTTATGAATAGGTGGAAAAAAATGGAACACCATGATGTGATTGTGGAATGTGCCAAATTTGCATTGGATTCAATTGAAAAATCGAGGGAAGAGATTCCAACGCAAACCCTTGCATCATTTAGATCCAGAAGCAATTTAGAATATTCTACAGGTAAGTTCAACTCTTCAATTTTTTTATTTTACCTTAAGTTGGCTAATAAATAAACTATCTTGACATAGTTCTTGTAAATTAAAACAATATAGTATATTTTTATGCTGTTACTTTATTTATTTAAGAACGATTTGCTTTTAAAATTTTTTGTTTACCAAGCATTTTTTATGAATTCAGTGAATCCTCAATAGATAGTTTTTGCATTTAAATGCTTTATGATAATTTACTTTTTAGTAGTTACTGTATATGCTCAAATCCAATATGTAGTTTTTTTTTACTTTCTCCATATATGAAGTTTAGAGAAAGTATTGTTTTCATGAAAAAAATTCGAGATTTCAATGGAAATAAATGTTGTAAGGTCTTCTGAACATGTTCTGACTATTTTCTTGATGATGTCTGTGTGTGTCTGTGACCGGAAAACTAATAATCTGATCAGCATAAAATTTCATATTTAGCATTTTTATTAGAAAATCAAGAACTGATTAGGTTTTAGCTAAAATCGGTTGGCCGCAAGTGGATGTTTACTCTTGTCACTTATCTGATATTTTGAAATATTTGCTTTAATATTTGATGAATGTAAAAATGGTTTGGAATTAAAGTGGTAGGAAATTTAATTTTCTACAACTTTTCTTTGAAACATTTTCCCAAAAATTGCATTGTTTAAGAGATATTTTTAAAACTATATTTTTTAGCTGCCACCAGCACACCACCTACTGGTGACTATTGTAAACACTTTATGCTTAGTTATGTCTTAGTAACGCTCCTTTTTTTTATTCTTAATTGTTAAACCTTTGTGGCTATATCCAATATCAGAAGGCTATGGTATGAGTTTATTTCTGTTCTTTTTAAAGTCAAAATTTTTCTCACTGTTCCTTAAAATATTTATTATCATTTAACCTACCGTATTTAATCGATTGGAAGCCGACTTTTTTTTTTACCTTTTCACCATCTCAGAAATTGCCACTCGTCTTAGAATCGGTGTCAAATAAAATAGTAATTGAATTTATTTCTTCAGTTACATTATAATGCAAGATATAGGTGTTTTAAAGAATACGTAAACTATCTACTATAAAGAAGAATAAAAATGACCGAATAACTAAGACGAAATAAATTACGTAAATAATAAGAGGCGCGTCAAAGTTGTAATAATTGTGGTGGCAGTGCACGTATTCATAGGCTGCGTCCATGCTGACGCTCATCGCTCAGCGACGAGAGCAGAGATACCAGCAGTGAGCCTAGCGCATAGCTGCGATGAGCGCTGTCTACGGCCATGCTAGAGAGGAGCATACTCGATCACAGCTTCGCCGATAGTCGCCGGTATCTTCTGCGTGAACCAAGTTTTGCGTTGCGTATTTTAGCGATAGAAAACGGGAGATCTTTTTCAGTGCATCCTATAAATGAAAAAAGGAATAGTCTCGGCGAATTTCTCCACCTTTTTCCTGAACTAAAGAAGCATCCAAAAAAATTCCAGGAATATTTAAGGATCTCTGTCTCCACTTTCGAAAACATTTTAGGGAAATTGTCGCCTAAAGTCGTTTGTAAGTGGAGTAATTGTGTCAAACAGGATCTAATGCTTCTTTCCCCTATGTTTTCGTAGGAGATGAGGCCTATCCATTAATAAGTAATTTATTAAAACCATATCCTAGAGCTGATCTCACTGAAGAATGTGAATACTTCAATCAGAGATTATCGAGAGACAGAAGATGCGTTGAATGTCGTTTGGCATAATAACTTCTAAGTTCAGAATTCTTTGGAAGCCAATTGAAACATCGCCTGAAAATGCAGATAAAATTATCAAGGCTATTTGTGTCCTCCACAACACAATTATTGACATGGAAGGTTTGTCAGCGAACCTCGACTGAGTCGCAGAACTATATATCGCAACAAACCTGAGCAGTAGGACGAGGATGCAATACTTCCAGCAGACAGGCAAGATATGTAAGAAATATGTTCAAGGAGTACTTTACTACACAACAAAGGGCATAATATTTAAGAATTTTCCCCAAGTTACAAGAAATTTATCGGTGTTATAAGGTCTGCAGAAGCTCCAGAAAGACATACTATATTTCTTTGTATAACTGTGCTTTTTTCTATTTAAGCTGTTATTTCATTTCGTATATGACATTAGCTCATGTATGAAACACTAATATCAATTTTGTAAAGTGAATACTCAAAATGTGTCTGAAAGTATTTCAAATCTCTCAGTTCATTTCTCATCAGTAAATAATATATAATACTATATTATAAAACTGCAAACATTGCCCATTACAGTTATTTCTCACTTGCAGTCCCCATTTCATTTGCTATTTCGTTCCATGCTTTGTCAAGCATGAAACGATTGTGGTGGTTAGGATCGTCCTGTTTCCACAAAAGCGATCGCGATGACACAGGATTTATTAATTTGTCAACTTCCATTCTAAAAGAAATAAACTGTTAAATATAAAATACCAATAAAAAATTAGATGTAATTATGCATTTTATACGTATTGCAAATATATTTCTACTTACCTGAAATGTTTAACTGGAGGCGTTCTTTCCTACAGTGCTTAACGTGTTTTCACCTTTAATGTTTGCGCGCGCGCGTCTCGACTATCAGCGCTTACTAGCTGAGAAAACAAATTTAAATGTCATCGCAGCTATCATCGCTGGTCAGCAGCTATGAGCGCCGCTTGAGTATGGACGCCCCCATTTAAAACAATGTATTCATTTTACAAGCGCAGCTCTGAGCTAGGCTATGAGCTAAGCTGTGAGCGTCAGCATGGACGCAGCCATAGGCTTTCACACTCCCCCTCCACTAACTAAAATATTTCATTGTAGTGTCACCAACTTGACGTATTTTCCGCTAAATCTAGCTTTTTATCTAGATACCGTCTGGGGATTAGAAAAATGTAAGCTAGGGGATAGCAGATTTTTCGACTTAATTTTCACCAAATTGATGTTTCAGGTTTTTTTTTAAATAAATAATTTTATCATTAAATGTAACAAAATAAGTACTTACAAGTTTATAATGTTAAACATGCGACGATTTCTCCCATTTTTTCAATTAAATAACGGACGCATCATTCATCAAATAAATAGTATTCTTAAACTACCTTCCTCGTATTTTATAGTCATTACCACTTTCCACTCATTACATTGATAAAGCTATTAAGTATTCTTTCAATACTGTTTCAAATTCGCAAACATACATCATGTATACAAACTCCGGTGTTGGCAACACTGTTTAAGTGTCTTGTGAGTGTGTCCTGTGATTCCCGAGTGAAATATTTCGTTTCGTTGTGAACATCCTCACGGCAAGTGTAAACTTCTTATTTCTTAGCGAGTTTTTCGGTTTTTAATTACCCCATGATGGGACGAACGCATTACTCTGCGAACTTTAAGAGGAACGTTATTGCCTATGCAGAAGAGACATCTAATCTTGCAGCACAACGGCGCTTTGGGATTGATGAATCAAATGTTAGACGCTGGAGGAGAGATAAAGAGAAGTTACTTAAGTGTTCAAGCAAAAGAAAAACATTTGGAGGCCCCAAGCAAGGACGTTACCATGAATTGGAGGAGATCTTTAATAACTTTGTGATTGATCAACGAAATAACTGTTTGCCAGTGAACTCTGAGATTATACAAACAAAAGCTCGTGAAATTGCTCGAGAACATAAAATTAGTAGAAGTGAGTGTAAATTTAGTCGGCACTGGATACAGCTGTTTATGAAACGATGGGGACTTGTTCTTCGTCGTCGTACATCAATCGCCCAAAAACTGCCAGCTGATTACAAAGAGAAACTAATTTCCTTTCAACGTTATGTTATGAATTTGAGAAGGGAGAAGAACTACCTGCTCGGTCAAATTGGAAATGCTGACCAAACTCCTGTGTACTTCGATATGCCTGCAAACTACACAGTAGAACAGAAAGGCAAAAAAGAGGTAAAAATACTTACAGCTGGATACGAAAAACAACGTATGATGGTAATGTTGGCTTGCACGGCAGATGGCTATAAACTTCCGCCGTACGTAATATTTAAACGTAAGAATATGCCAAAAAATGAATCATTTCCCAGAAACATGATAGTGCGGACAAATGAAAAAGGTTGGATGACAGGAGATATGGTTAAAGAGTGGATTGACATCGTTTGGCAACGTCGTCCAGGTGCGCTCTTACGGCAGCCCAACCTTTTAGTTCTTGATGCCTATGCAGGCCACCGAAATGATAACACAAAGAAAAAGTTCCAACAATGTGGCACTGATTTGGCCATAATTCCAGGTGGACTGACTTCTTTATTGCAGCCGCTCGATGTTTGTATTAACAAACCTTTCAAAGACAAAATTCGAAATTACTACGCGGACTGGTTGAACAGTAAAGACTGTATGCTTACACTTTCTTGACGTGTTAAAATAGCGAGCCTGTCTGAGATTACATCCTGGGTTGCCGCTGCATGGAATGGCATTCTGAGTGTTCTGATTGTACGTTCATTCAAAAAGTGTTCCATTACAAACTCGCTCGATGGCACAGAAGATGACGTTTTGTGGGATGAGGAGAGTGAAAAAGAGTCGTTGTGTGAAGATATATTTTAGTAAAAAAATATGTTAATGTTGTTGCAATTTCAGTTTTTAATCTTTATTTAATTACGAACTGGAAATCCGCCACATTCATACTTGTTGGAATATCGAGATAAATAGTCCTTATTGACCAAAAATATTTTTTTTTCCTTGCGTGGACTTGTGAAAAGTGGGGGTCGGCTTAGAATCAGTGTCGGCTTATAATCGATTAAATACGGTATTTGGATTTTTAGAAATAATGTCGGTGTAACAAATGCCGGAGTAACAAAATATTCAGTACAATGAAATTATTTTCCAACCCCTGCCAATTTACTATGTAACATTATGTAAAAATGTTTCATTTTAACGAATATCATTGTAACGAAAATATTGGTTTAGTGCAATAACAATTCATCCCAGTACGAAGAAATACAGTCATTATAATGAAGTTTGTAAAAAGAAATTTCTTAAACAAAATGATGCACACTTTTTTATCTTGACTGGGTTTGGTTTTTAGCGTCCGGCAATGCTGCATCGATTTAAACTTGGTGAAATCTTAGTCCAGACTAGTGTATTGTATGATTACCCAACTAGCAACCAATAGACAGGTGCTTCATAGCTCTATCGGTTCGTTCAGAAACAAAATTACAAACTTTTTTAAGAAGTGAACACTAATTCATGGTTTCTTTCTTTATAATTATTTTGTTATATGTAACCATCATTCTGACATTTTGGCTCAAGTGAAATATATTCCCCTTGATTAACACCACAAATGACTATGGCCAAATATGGAACTACGTCCTACAGTAATATGTGGAGCATAAAAAAACTTCCTTTTTATTCCAATAAAACCTTCTTTTAAGATAGATTTGAGTTGGGTTGTTGTAGTTGCATCTTCACTTTATATCAATATATTACTACTACTATTTCTAAATTTTTACGAGTCCCTTTTCCTACTATGATTACAATGATGACTTTAGCACTACACATTTCTCCGTGTTACTTTTTGTGGTGCTACTGTCATGGGGAGGATATATTGTGCTTCCTCTGAATTTTTAAAATTACGTTTCATTGTAACGAAAATATTTTGGTCATCTGCACGACTTTGTTATACTCACATTTCACTGTATTACAGGTATGGAGAAAATCATGTGGCCACATCCGATTTTTTCAAATAATAGCCATGGATACTCAAGGGTCATCTTAGATTTTAATAGAATGTAACATTATGTATTGAGTGAATGCTTTTACGACAAATGAAACTTGATGTAAAATCCTTTCATATGCTACAGATTTTTGTTGCAAACTTATGATTCAGATTTTGATGCTTAGAATCACAATGAGTTCAGTTAAATTTGGTATGGAATACCTCAACATTATCCAGCTTTCACATTATTTAATGGGGTTACACAGTTGATTTTCAGTGGTATAATAACAAAACTACACAGCATTAACTCATCAGAATTTCTCTTTTCGGTAGTTAGGATTTGCAATCTTATATTGACTTTAAATAAGTCAACTTCAACTAGAAAAAGCAGATCATGTAGAGATAAGAGCCGCAACTGCAAAAGAGAAGATGTCAGAAGGAATTAGGTGAAGTTATGATGAACATTTTAAACTGATAGTGATAAAATATGTAGAAAAAACTAATGGCTTTGAGGTCAATAGAATATCAAATTTGGAGGTGAACTTGCTCAAAACAGAGTTTGCTAAATTTACATGAAAATCATTTGTTGATACGAAAAGTTGTTAGTTTTATAATGTAGAAAACAGGTTGTTGAGTTTGTGCATACTCAGACAAAGGAAATGCCATTAAGTGAAACTATCAAATTAAAAGCGCTAGAAGTTGCAAAAATGCTAAACATTGCATGACAGCAGTTCAAGACCAGTATTGGGTGGTGCATATATATAATGCAACGAAGTATTTTTATCCCGATGCCAAAGAACTTATCTGGACCAAAAATTGCCTGAAGACTTCAGTGAGAAACTTTTTGTCTATCATAAGCATGTAATTGGACTCCTACTGAGTCAAATAGGCAATGCTAATGAATTACCCTTGATGGAAAAGGTGCAAAATCTGTGCTAATAAAAACTACATCTAATAAAAAAAATGCAAATCACCACAGCATTGGCTGTATTAGGAGATTGTACAAAATTACCACCAAAAATTGGCTGTTGTTGATATGCAATAAGGAAATATCATGGAAAGAGGGTAAATTTAAGCTCCAATCTTACAAGGAGAGGACATGGTAGTGGGATCACGGATTTTTATAAAACTTGGTAGGTGTATAGCTCTGGATTCCAGGATCACTGCAAACCCCCGTTTGGATATATACGGCCATTAGTTTTTCTGAAAATCGCATTTAAATATTGCAATTTCACGTCAACTGGTATAAATTTATTAATTCACGCCTAATTGATCATGTAATTGTTGGCGGTGAGCGTATAGTGAGTGCATCCGAAACGTGAGGGTGCGAGTTCGATTCCCTATTGGGTAGCTTTTTTTCTTTCATTTCTCCTCCTTTTACAAATCCTTTTTCGTATTTTGCATTAAAATTTAACTGGACAGTCACATTAATATTTTTATTTTTTTTCTGTTGTTATGTGGTGGTCAAGATTTTTTTCTCAAGTCATTCAATGCACTATTGTTTCAATAAAGTTGAAATTATTAAATTGCATATTCTTCATTGATCTCGGCACACGCTACATCCTATATTGATGCTTATGACATGGAAAGGACCCCTGAAATTATTTTTGCAAAGACTTCCTCTAAATACTTAAAATAAACCCATTAGGCGGAGGTATATCAGGCAAAGGAATGTTGAAAGTATAAAGGAAAATAAACTGGTAAAAAGTCATTTAAAAGTACAATAATGTAAATAATTAAAAACATTTCTTTTATGAATCTGTGAGTGATTGCGTTGTCTGTGAGCCTTCATCGTTGTCTTTGGACACATAAATCTACTGGCAATTTGTGTGTGATCTGTTGATCATCGTTTGTTTTGTGTGACTTTTACAGAGTTATTTTCAACAAACAAGCAAAAGTCGAAGAATATTTTTTTGTCTATGATTCTAGTCTTTTTATTGATTATTCGAAATATCTTGTGCATCAGTCAACCTTTTATAGTTAGTTGAAAAATTAATTTCTCCGTACAATTGCAGATTTTAAATTTTAGGATGCAATCTTAGCGAGACCCAACTTTAGCAATGATGAAAATTCGGGGAAATCTCGTTTATTCGCTGAGGTGCTTAACTTTTGCGCCAACCTTCTTCGCGAAAGTGGTTTAATTTCTGATCGTGCTATCACCATCAGTCATGAGATGTACGATCGTATTATGGGAATGAAACATAAAACAAAAGTTCCATTACCTGTTGATGCATAAACAGATGCATAATCAAAGGAATGTTTCCCTTCTAACTCTTCCCATCATTGCTCATGATGATTGGTGGTTGTAGATTATTGTTTTTAATTAACCAAATTTCTGCGGGATTCATAAAAGAAATATTTTTATTTATTTATATTATTGTACTTTTAACGGACTTTTCACCAGTTTATTTTCCTTTATACTTTCAACATTCCTTTGCCTGATATACCTCTGCCTAATGGGTTTATTTTAAGTATTCGGAGGAAGACTTCGCAAAAATAATTTCAGAGATCCTTTCCATGTCATAAGCATCAATATAGGATGTAGCATGTGCCGAGATCAATGAAGAATATGAATTTATTGAAACAATCGTTGAATGACTTAGAAAAATATCCTGACCACCACATAACAACAGAAAGAAAAATAAAAATATTAATGTGACTTTCCAGTTAAATTTTAATGTGAAATATGAAAAAGGATTTGTAAAAGGAGGAGGAATGAAAGAAAATAAAGCTACCCAATAGGGAATCGAACTCGCGCCCTCACGTTTTGGACACACTCACTATACGCTCACCGCCAACAATTACTTGATCAATTAGGCGTGAATTATTAAATTTATACCAGTTGACATGAAATTGCAATATTTAAACGCGATTTTTCAGAAAAACTATTGGCCGTATAAGCCCAAAACGGATGTTTGCAGTGATCCTGGAATCCAGAGCTATACACCTACTAAGTTTAATAAAAATCCATTATCCAACTACTGTGTCCTCTCCTTGTTAGATATTAAAAGGCAATTTAAAAATTTTCTTACATTGAACAAAAATAGGTCTTTCAGCATGAAGTGGAGAAGTGCAGATGGGTGGCAGGTGTACATTATAATGAAATTTTGCTGTACCATCATTCTGATTGAATACAACGGAAGTTCAATTTTTGGTTTAAATAGATGGTTAGTTTTCCTTAAATTAATTGTGGCAAATTACTCATTAAAATAAAGTTTGTGTTCAGTATCAGATAACATAATGTTATATCTATTAATTTCTAATCTCAGCCCATGAATTCATTCATTTACAATAAGAGCAGATGGTTATCAATAGCTACAGAACAATTTTTAGGTATGTCTGCTAAAGGGCTGACTTGTAATACAATTACTCACCCAAAATTTAATTCTTGAAATATAAATATTAAGGGTGATAAAAATGTAAGTTAATTTTCTAGCTTGAAATATCAAATGGAATGTGATTGAAAAGTAATTTAACTTGTTGATTTATGCTTTCATGCTAAGGAAAATCATCCCAGAAGGGATGTAATAGCCTGTAGATTATGTGAATATAAAAATTGTTTTTGCAAGTAAATTACTATATCGGATCCTTAAAATTATGATAGGAATTTAAAATTCCTGAAATTTTTCTGCTGCAAATGATGTGTATGGTGAATTGTACTGATGACTCTCTATCATAATAGTTTAAATGTGTATATTTCATTGTTTAATTAGTTGTAACTTGAGTTGTTAAATTACAAGGATATATTTATCCTTATAATAGATAAAAGGCTTAATCTGTGTGTGTGTCAGAATGCTATACAGAGTTAAATGAACAAATGAGAAAACAGCTTATAACTCGAAAACTTTTCATTCTTTTTCAATCAAACATTTAGGAATTACTTGGCAGCACAGATTTTAAATTTTAAGTTGCTCACTGTCCACATTGAAGTAATGGGTTCGATTCCAGGAGCATTCATTTTCTCTATTTGATTAATGCGGGGATGAGTGTAGCACCTTAATCACTTTGATTACTTTGAACCATTACAGGAATTCAAGAGTTGAAACAACAAATGCCTAAAATAAAATTTCATTTTCCTGCAGTCGATTTTTTAATACATGTTGAATCTGTACAGAAATTAGTTTTTATCATGAAAATTTGACATTTTTACCTGAAAATCTTTTGTCATCAAGATAATTTGCATTGTTGCCAGTTTCGTGTAATTGCCTATGATTGACTGGGATTATAATTTGCATCTGTCCACATGTTCACAAAATTTCTATGCTATTTTGTAGTTTAAATTTTACCTTGGTTGCAATAAACAAAATGGTAAAATAAATAAATATTCCATTATTCTTTGAGTAGGTGTTTAATCTGTGACTAAAAGTGGAAGAATATAATTTATTTTAATGAAAAAACATTTTATATGCACTAAAAATATAAAATTTACATAGTAGTATGTTCCAGAAAGTTAATATTGTTGTGGGCATATTAAAGTTGTCTAGCGCAGTGGTTCTCAGGCAGATTTGTCAGGCAACCCCTCTGTTCGGATGTTTGGTCACCGTGATCCCCTGAGAATATTTGAGAAGCAAAAAACACTCCTATTTTCTCCATGCATGGGGGGATGACGATGATAAGGAAATTAGTAATAAGAGAATTTTTTATTTTGTGGTCTTTATAAATACAAGCTTAGCTCTATATATTATTTTATTTGCAACTACGTATGTGTATTAAAAATATTCAGACAATATGTGGTGTTTAATTTAATTTTTTAAGTACTTATCACTACTGAGATATAATTTTTTGTTTGTTTTTATTACATAAAAATAACTCATTTGTTAAAAACGTTTTTGTATGTTGATAAGCTACAGAATTTTGTTTATTTTTTGAACAAAACATGTAGATAATTTAAACCTGCAGGACTCTTAAAACCAGAATAAAATCACTTGCCTTAGCGAAGAGTGCTTGCAACTCCCCTAAAATCCTCTCGTGTCCCCCATAGGAGGTCATGACCCACCATTTGAGAAACACTGCTCTAGCATAATGTTTATCAAAAAAATATCCATTTTGTATGTAAGATTTTTACATAATCCCAGGCAGGGAGAATGGAAGGAAGGTAGAGAATGTGGGGGAGAACGAGAATGAGAGAATGGGAAAAAGGTAGGGAAATGTGAATATTTTTAATTTTAATAATAATATAGTTCTTTCATGCATAGCCACCATTTCTACACTAATATGAAATATTACTTGACAGACTCCATATATTACTGTTTTTAATTATCTGTGTTGGGTGCACCAATAGATTTTGAAACAAAAAAGTTCTTTTGGAAGTTGAATGTTCACTGTTGCTGCAATAATAGTTTTACATTTTCAGGCCCAGACTCTCCTCATCAACAATTGAAATCAAGTCAGGTTTTAAGCTCCTCATCATTTTATAGTCAGCTGTTGAGTGATAATGAATTTTGGAGCCCAAGTGTGACGTGCGGCATAGTCACACCCCCTCCAGCTGATTCAAGCACCACATCAATTCCTCAAACCCCTAACTCTCTGGTAAGTTTGAGTTTTCATTGAAATTGTTTGCATTTGAAGTGTGTGTAATTGATGGAAAATAACACTCATTAATCTTTTTCTCTAGAATTATGGAATAATGTCGCCACTGCATCAAGAGGGAACATCTCCTCCTGAAGCAGCTGTTGAAGCTACTCCAGAAACTACCCCTATTAAGGTGAGAGATCAGCAACATTAAGAAAATCTGACGATTCTTAATCTGATCAGTAGTTTTTTGAACATTTGTTTTGAAAAATAGATCACTATGTGGAAAATTGCATAATATTTCTTGTATAGAAGCAAGACTAAGTCATATTTTAATCTTTATCAGATGGGTGACCCTTATAAGAATCACAGTGTATTTACTAATGGTTGAGCAGTCCCATATGAGACCACAATAGATTCATTTATTCTGAACAACTTAGCTTGACTTCTTCGAAAAGAACTTATTTGCTACCAACACTTAGAGGGGCTTGCCACATGAGAATTACTGTCACAGACCCCGGATGGGGATTGTACTAAGTCAATAAACTCATCACTAAATATGAATTATGTCATCCAATATGCACATAGCTCTCATGAGATTCTTATGACAAAAAAAAGATAACAGAAACTTGACTTTATGGACCTTCACTTGGTGGTACTCCATCTTAAAAAACATGACAAAAATAACTTTTACAATAACACAAATTTAATTTAAAAAACTCACGACCCAGGTTTCGATGCCTAACCATTATATAGGATGTTTTTGACCACTTTGTCACCTGATGATGCTAAGCATCGAAACCCAGATTGTGAGTTTTGTAAATTAAATTTTTGGTATTATAAAGGTTATTTTTGTTGTTTTTTCAAAAGATAACAGGTTTTTTGGAAGGAAATGCCCTCGTAGACAGTTTTCTCTCACCTTTACTAATAGAGAGGCCTTTAAATCCTGAGTTTTCAGCTTATATCAGTTCATTTGCTTAGGGTTTGTATACAGGTAACCCCCACCATGAGCAGGATCACCAAGTGTGGAATCATTTGGTTGAACTCTGTGGGACCAAGATCGCCATGTGCTGCATACAGTTTGCATCAGCCCATTTTTCCAACAGACCTCTTGTGCAGCAGACGCATTCAAAAACAACCGAATGTCATTTATAGCACAACATTTAATTTTATTATTAGGTTAATTTTACAATTTCATTATTCACTACATATTTTCTAGTTTTTTATAGCAATTTAAAACTTTTATTTTTGAGAATCAGTCATAATTCCCCAATACAGTGAACTACATACTACTAACACACAAAACGCATTCCCATGTGACTGAAAAATTGAGAGAGGGAGGGGGAGAGAGAAGGAGATTGGTTCTTATTTGATACAGGCACACCCCGGGTTACGTAAGTAATAGGTTCCAGCACCCATTGCATAAGTCGAAATTTACTACGGAAAGTACAGCAGAGGTGGGGAAACTGGCCCGCCGGCCGGATTCAGTCCCCGAAGGTGTTTATTCAGCACGTGAAGCTGTTTCAAAAAAGCTATATCTGAAAATTAATGTATGTATAATTTACTGCATCAGTACGGTACAAGTACTCGGTTAGAGTCATGTAAATGCAGTGGCTTATGTTAGTATAGGAAATATTTAACAGAAAACAGAGCTTACAAAGAAAATTAAGACTAATAGTGTGTGAATTGAAAGCTGAATAAATGAGTTCGCAATTTAAATCAGTAATATATTACGCAAGGTGAAATGTCGGTTTTTACTAAGTGCAGTTTGGTTTTTCAGTCACTTTAATCATTCAAGGAGAATTTCCGAAAGAGTTGTTCACTAAAATACTGAATACCGTATTAGTTCGAATATAGTCCCTCCCTGAATATAATCCCCCCCCCATTTCTGAAGCCTCAGTTTTGGAAAAAAGTTGGAACCCCCGTTACAGACCTCACTTTTATTTTTCTAAAGAACGTGTTTTAATATGTACGACCAATCTAGTTACAGCTATCAATTTACAATGAAATGGTGACATCAGATTTTGCATGTTATAGTTGCAGGCGTAATTTAAATACAGTGGAGCCCCGCTATAATGCGCTTCACTATAATGCAAATTTGGATATAACGTGATCGGGACATTGCTCCTACGTGCTCTGGAAGGTTGTTCTGTTTGCACACAAACTACATACATATAGTCGCTATAACGTGACCCCGCATTTAATGCGATCGAATTTTTTGGACCCCAATTACCATGTTATAGCGGGGCTCCAGATGTATCAAGTGTTACTGGATTAAATTCGAAAACTTTGCATTTATGAATGTTATTTAAATTGCATTCGTATCCTTCAGATGCCGTTGACAATGGCTACTTGAATCATGCCTGTATAAAAAAGTTATTATCATCAGATCTCCAGTTAACATTCTTTTCATAATTTATTCTACCCATATTTTCGTTACTTCCGATATTTATGCCTCGGAATATCACATCAAGGAATACATTCTGTAGATAGTTGAAACACCTTTAGCACCTCGGTTTGATTTACGTAAATAATATTTTAATAATGCGATTGCATTATATACAATCAACAGCTGTGTAAGCTGGACAGTCTGATCAGCTGACATGGATTGATGGGTAACGAAGATAATTTCTTTCGTCATAGTGACATTTTTAAAAAAAATAACTATAGGTGGCACCACTACATATCAATATTTGGGACTTTTAGGAAGCGATGAAGTTAGCCAATCAACACTTCCAAAGCGAAAACTTCTGCAATTCCCGCTATTATGAGTATACGAACATATAAGGCAAGGATTCCATAGAATGAACAAAAAGAATTGAGTTATTGAGGCATATGTATCAATAAAATCTCTATAAAAAAATCAAATCAAGTGTGGGCATTAATTGTTACCTGTACTTATCGCCGGCGATGATATTTTTGTTTGCTAATTTTTTTGGCATGAATATAGTCCCCACCTTTTTTTTACTAATATTTTGGCCAAAAAGGGAGAGACTATACTCAGACTAATGCAGTACTAAATGCTTATCAGCCATGATTACAAGGGCCACACTTCTGTTAATTTGTGCAAAAGCGAACACACGTTAAGAGATCAAGCACCTGCATCAACAATCAGAAAAAGACTGAAGGGATTGGGAGAGAACCCACATTACCACACAGACATGTAACAACAATGTAATCTATTATTGTATTCATATGATTGCAGATATACACTGCAATTGTAGCCAGTCACTAGAATTAGGTAGATTGTTACATCGATTCGCTGGATTAGTAGGTAGTCGCTGTGGCCTTTTTTCATGCTTAATTCAAAATCAAAGTCGCTACATATTGCTAAAAATTCGGAACTTTACAGCTGATGGGCCAAGGGTTCATTACAGCATTTAAGTCCTATTATCTACAGAGAAGTTTAGAAGAAATCATTGATGGTTAGATTCCCATATGAAAATGTATACCAGTATTGGGCTGAATTTGCAATTTTAACAACTATTGATATTATGGAAGATGTACGTCAACCATCGGTGCTTTCTGGGAGATGCTATGCCATGAAATTGTGAATGGCTTTAAAAAATTATCCAGCATTTAGGGAGAGGTTGAAAAAATTGTTACCCTTGAAAATGTTATTCAAGGTGAGGGATTTTGTGTTATGAAAGGGGAAGAGGTTGAAGAGCTCCTGTATGAGCTCCAGGAGGAATTAAAAAATGAGAAGTTGAAAAAATTAATGACCTCTGCTGTGAATGCTGGTGAAGAACCAGAGGAAGCAGATGATGAGCAGCAGCAAAGACCTGAATTAATATGCAGTGGAATAACATCTAAGTGTGATTAAAATTTACATTTAATTGTGCATTGGTTACTATTTATAATTTTTTTGGAGCAACATCCAAGGCCCTGGAATGTAACCTCATTTTTACTATTAAATCAATACCTCGCGGAGCACCGAGTCTCTATGCCCAGTCTTTGCTTCAAATGTATTCCCAGCATTTAACGGGGGTTACCGGTGTATATATATATATATATATATATATATATTCGTTTAATATCCTTAAAGTCTGAAGATTGTCCCCTTTTGTTATTTGCTACTACCTTGGGACTGAAGAGGTTGCAGGTTTTTGGATTATTCCTGATTTTGGATTATATATTAAATATGTTTATGTATACTAGTACAAAAGCCCATCAATATGATGGGTATGCATGGATTAAATATTAAATTTAAGGCCCTTCCCATTCTTCCTCTTTTTCTCTCTTCCATTCTCCTCCCTCATAATTTAAGTTTATATTCAATTTTGTTCCGATTTTTCGACATTTCATATAGAGGTTGCAATGAAACAAAATCATGGACAAAGACCGACTGACAATTTATGTGAAAAGTTTCATGTAAATTTTAAAAAAAATAAACACGTAACATAAAGACTTTAAGTCAGAAACGACTAATGCATTGTAATGATGGACAACTCAACATTTCAAATAGGAAGATACTTCACGCATACATTGGAAATATCTTTTTGTATGCAAATTTTATTGGGCAGTTTAAAGCAAATTAGTATATTGACAACAATTATGATTAATTTCTTTTGATAATTATGCAAGATATTTGGTGCATGACTGGTGCATTTATAGTGATTACAAAAAATGTGTGAATTAAAAAAAGCTACTTGCTAAGTTCTTCATCGTCAGGGTAAACAAAACAAAAAGCTAATTAAAGTATTAGCGGTCGTATATTCATTCGCATTTCTTCTACGCCTTAGAAATGGCACTGCAGTAAACAAACTTATCGTTCAAATTAAGCCATCATTACTTCCTTTTCGATTAAAATGCATTCTAAATATATAAGAAGAGTTCTGACAATTGATTTCAAATACAATATCAAAGTTCATGTCATTGCTTTTAGATATAGTCGTAATTTTGCTAGATCAGCTACAATGCCATTGCCCTTCACGACAAAATTTTTTCATCTAAAATTTAGCCAAATTTTCATGTTAATAACGAATTTGTGGAACGATTAGATGCGTATTCGAAAATTGGTGGCTGGAAAAAGAATATCTGTTCTTTTAGGCGTTGTTTGGTGCAAGTCCTGTATTCATATCGCAATTCTAAGTCATTTTAAAATACAAATGAAAAATGTGCTGCAAATGTGCAAACACACAGAAAGAAGGACAGAATTCTCTTTAATATATGTATTAGATGGACTGAATTATCAAATTAAGTGTATATGGAGTAAGGAAAACAAAATATATTATAAAATGTAGAATAATGTTGTTTTATTTCCTTACCAAGACTTATTATTCTTCTTGTCTCACAAAGTAAAATATACAAGCAAGGGTAGTCTGATGAAAATTTACTTTTTGTTATTGAAGGTTAAGCTATCAGTGATTAGATTTCTGATCAAGGAAGATTTATTTAGGCTACTTTCAATACTTTTTTCAAATTGTTACATAATTTCAATTATTTCATGTCTTGGGATTTTCTGAAATAGGTTTTCTTGAATTTTATTAAAAGACCTGTCCTATTCAGCTTTTTATGTGTGGATAATTTCAGTTTTTATACTGTTTTTTTTAAAACTTTGTATCATACTGGCTAAAGAGGTAGTGGAAGACATGATTGTGTCTCTCTAAAAGCTGAATGTAATAGAAGAATGTTTTTGAAAAATCTTTACCTAAATATCATTATTTTGAAGGATATATGTATTTCATAACTGAAAATATGTTACTAATTCGATATAGGTGATGTGTTGAGTTAAGAAAATAACTAGCAGCTGATCATATTTTGATGTTGAAATATGTCGTTTCATACTAAAACAATTCTCTTAGCAAGTGTTGTACTGTTTCTCTTCCAGGATATTCGACCCACAGCTGTTAGACCTCTGCTGAATTCGGGGGTTGCACGTGCCCTGAACACACTGGGAAAGTGGCCTCAGCCCCCATCGGGAGCACCAACACCCTCTCACTCCCAACCATCATCACCCATGAAGAAGGAACCTTCTCCCTTCCGTTTTCCCGAAGGAAGTGCTGGCAACAACAACAATTCTATTCCAGTCGATCGCAGAGACTCACTCTTTTCACAGAAGGTTCTAAGGGTGCGGCTGGAGCAAATTGAGGCGACCACTACACCACTGGCAGCACATCCTCCCTCTGTTCCTTCAATGCAGCATGCAACCTCAGGTACCAATGGTGCTCCTTTTATGCAGCAACTGGAGGGGAAGCTTCCTTCGAGAGCCATGGGCCAGTCCGCTGGAAGTACTCTCGTGAAGACTATTTCTCCTGCTCCAAGCATGAAACACACACGTCATAGTCCCCCTCACATATTGCCTCTGGAATCAATACCTACATCGCAGAAAGTTGTGGGGAATGTTGAATCTGGAAGAGGTATGACAACTTCAGTTTTGAAGGAATCGTTGGGTTCTGGCACTGAAGTTGCTGGCACACAAATTCCTACAGTAGATGCTAGCAGAGAAAAGACAAAAGTAGTTTTAGAAAAGAATGGTTTACTGACTGATGATGGTCAGATTCAGGAAATGAACACAAGTCAAGAAGATCAAGAGGTTTTGGAGATTGTTAGGCAAGGAGACCAATTGAGCATTGATAGCAACACCAAGGTTAGTTGATTTTCATGTTTCAATTCTCTCTAGTTTTACTTTACAGGAGTTGAGTGTAATGTGTATGGTTATTTTTATTATTTTTATTATATTAATCTAATTATATTATTCTAATTATATTATTCTAATTCTTAGAAAAAGGTTTTCCATTTGGTTTGTTTATTATTTTCTTTCCTCTCTATCTTATCCATATCCTGCCAGGTGTCTCTTTACCTTTATTACTTTGGATACAATTATTGTGTCTATTTTTTGCATTTGCTTGTTTTTCTCTTTTAGCCAGTCCTCAAATGTTATTGCTTTTCTCCTTTTCATTCTGTTATAAACTTTTTATGTATGGTTTTTGATCGCCCTAGTCTTATTCCAAGTCATTTTATTTTCATCTGTACATTTTTTCATTTTTTTCATCTATCTTTCTTCTGTAGATTGGAATAATGTTTATATGTTTATTTATTTATTTTTCACTTTTAATTTTCTGTAGTTTTCTGGTTGGTTGATACCAAATTTGTTCCACTCTCACTTCAAATTTCCACTGTGAGGACTAAAATTAAGAAGGGAATACTGTCATCCAAATAAAGACATTTTTCTGTCTGTAGTGGCTTGAAATTATTTTCTCTTCTTATCTAAATTTTTTCCTGAATATGAGCTAGTAAATAAAAAGTTGTTTCTGATAACTGTTTTCTGATGATTTGTTGTTGAGGTAGTTCGTTCTTTAAAACTTCAAATTAATAAACCTTCATGAATATTAATAAGACTTTATCAAATGACCCAGCTTGCAAGCTTTCTGAGTTTTTACTTGATTTTTTCCCTTAATATCTGCTGCTGTTTGTTTTAAACTATCTTTTTTATAGTACTGATTTTATATATGGGGAAGGACCATCAAATGAACTGAAAAGTTGGATAATTCATAAATAATGTAAGCAGTACTCATTTAGTAACAATGGTATTAATTTAAGTATTTCACATACAGCTCAGGCCATTTTACAGTGAAATTTAATATAAAAATAATATAGTAAAATATTATTAACAAAAATATTAAAATTAAATTATCAGTGGTCTCCCGAGTGAATCAACTGTCAGTAGGGCCACCTCATAAGAAGTTAATTCCGGGAGATTTTATTCTAGATTTAAAAAAAACCTTATGTGAACTATGAAACTTGTTTTATTTATTGATTAGAAGGCATAATGTTATTTTACTAAATTAAATAGTTAGTGGTAATGATCTCCCGCGTAAATCATCTGTTGGGCAATCTCTTGGATGAACTGACTCCTGAGGATCTGCATGAACCAACTTTTGTGGATGCAACTGGCCTTGGTAGAGCAGTGGTTAGCATGTCTAGCTCCCAATGCTAGGGTCGCAGGTTCGAATCCTGCCGAGGGCATGGCTGTATGTGTTCGTCTTTGTTAACATTATTACGCTCATTGTAAAAGGCCATTAATGGCTGTTTATGAGCTAATATAAAATAAATAGATATCCTTTCCAACTATGGTTAAACAGCTCATCTATGTTTTGGTCGGTTAAACTGAAAGATACACAAGTATCAGTTAATCGAGGTTTTACTGTGTGTATATATATATATATATATATATATATATATATATATATATATATATATATATATATATATATATATGTTAGGATGTCAGTTGCAACTTCGCTTGCAAAGAAATCAATAAGAATTAGTTATACAGGGTGTGGGAAAAATTGCACAAACTAATAATGGGTACGGGTAGAAAACCTCATAACTAAGCAAAATGTTAAGGAACAAATTCTCTAGAATGAATAGATACTGAGATATAATAGGACGTTTCCAGTCTCTTTCATTCGCTGGTCCAGCTGGCAAAGCACATTTTTCTCTGGATAGCGGCGTGCTGGATACCTTTCTACAAAAGCGCTGACTGCAGTGCAGGCCTGGTTACCAAACGCACCAAGGATCAAGTATCATAGTATTTGTGTAACGTGCAGTCGATATCATTTCCCCTTCCGTGTTGACAGCGTACTGCTATGGAATGACTGCACAGTATGACAGTAGGCCTGCATACTGCATGCTGATTGTTTATCACTATCATCCATGGTATTGCAGTGAGCGATCTTTGTCTTCTCTGTGCCATATGTGATGTCTTGTAATCCTTTGTCCTCTCACAGCATGACTACATGCTTGCCCCAGTTGACAGTTCTTTCTTACGATGATATCTCGGTACCTATTCATTCTAGAGAATTTGTTCCTTTTACATTTTGCTTAGTTTTGAGGTTTTATGCCCATCCCCGTTGTTAGAGTGTGCCATTTTTCCTACACCCTGTATACAGGAGAACCTCAATTATTTGCCACTCTTTATCTGTTACTTTCTGTTAACTGTCACCCTGCTAGATTTTTTGTTTTCAAGTTTGAACATAAATTCATAGTACTAAGAACTACATTCGTCCATGTAAAAATTCTGTTATGTAATGTTTAATTGTATATGGTCTTATTTCAGTCATTCCTAGAGAAAATTCATGTTCACTTCTCACTAATGATTCTTGGAATCAACACCACATGTTTTCACACAAAATAAACAATATAAATTTTTAACTGCATGACTGATATGTTTATGAGTTTGAATATGAGAAACATAATTTCTTCATTTTCTTTGTGTTACATTCTTGCTTTTGCATGGATCTGGTCTGAAATAACTTACTTTTCTGAATCTGTAGACCACAAAATATACCTGATATTATTGCTTTACATTTTGTGTAGTGTCTTCCTTTCAGTGGTACAAAACAACATTTTGACGGTACATTTTAACATTTGTTTTGCAGGGGTTGTTAAGTGAGAGACAATGTGACAGTGTTTTGCAAGAATTTCATCCACCCGCGATTGGAGCAGAACATGAAGTCTTTGGTTTAGATGATGAAGAGTGTCAGCTCCATGCTGGTTCGCCATGCTACAGGGATGGCTTGCACATGCCCAATAGTGTGTCCATGATAGACTTTGCAAGGCGTGTGTCCCGAATTCGTTTCAACAGCCAGTGTGGTGGGGTGCCAGAACTCTTTTCATTACCACCTTCAGGAATGGGAAGTAGACGAGAATCCCGGGAAGTGCAGTCAGATGGAGATGCACCCTCAACAGTTGGTTTATCACCTGCTTTTGGAGGATTCCCGGCTCGTGTAAGGAGAGCAAATTCATGTCCTGAAATGAAAAAAGCAACCTCGTCCCTCACAGGAGAAGTAGCCTCTGCTCTCAAGGAGGAGGAAGAAGAGGAAGGGACTTCAAAGGATGCAAAAGCAGGGGAGGGTGAGAAGACAAAGATAGCAGGCCTTAGTGAAAACAAGTTACGTAGAATAAGCAGTACATTTGGGGCCAATAAAACTCTTGACTCCTTTTCTCGTTCTCACTCTGCAGTTAATCCTCCATCCTCTGCCTCTGCTGAGGCAGGTGGACGACAGTGTACAGGTACTCAAACTATTGACAATAACTGTGCGCCGTTGCCCTACGAGCATCTTTTTTTGGGGATATTCCCTCACGTGGCGATTCCACCAGAGATGGAGGCTGAGAGCCATGCATCTGGTGACACTCCTTTGTCTATTCAAGCACCCAAATCACGCTATTCTCCATATGCCCTTCTGGATAAATATATGGAGAGTCTTGCTAATACTCTACAGCAAGAGGAAAAGGATAGCCACAAAACAAAATCTCAAAGTAAGTAGTGGATCTCAAATGTATTTCTACTTTGTGTTTATGAAATTGGGTCGAAGCTACGATATTTACCCAAATCCAAGATGATCCTGAATCTAAGATTTTAGCACTGTCAAAACAGAAAAAAGATTTTATGACCTAATTTCTCACTGAATGTAGTTGGTGTATATTTCAAACACACGCATTCATTGCAGGCATACTAGTTCGTGCATTAATTGAAATGGTTTGTTACAAATTTTTGTTTGAGAAAAAACAGAATTAAAAAAAAATTTTTTAAAATGAATTCTGTATTAATTAAAATCTGGATCGTAAGTTTGCGATGAAAAATTCTAGTAGATACAATTATTTTATCTTGTTTCATTTGTTTAAAAACATCAATTAAACATGTAACCATACTTCCTACGGTTCTATAATAATTCATGATTGGTGTATGGCAGGGAGAGACCCTTTTCTGCAACAAAATTTTTCATATTATTTCTATAATACCAGAATGAATCACAATTCTCTTGGCAAATTATGCAAGGCGAGAAACGGATGGTGTATGGCAGGGGATGATTCCACCCCAACCCAATAAGTGTATCCCTCTGTTGTACACCAGTCATGGTGTTTCACCTTCCAATTTGTCCCGCCACGAATATGTCTTGCGACAAATTATTCTCACGAAGAAATTCTCTCACGATGAGTTTGTCGAGCGATGAATTGACGTGCAGTTTTTCGTGTGATGTATTTTGCATGATGAGTTTGTCATGTGAAGGGTTGACGTGTGATGAATTGACTGCTATGTATTGATGGTATAACACTTCATACTCGAATTTAAGACAACCCCCGATTTTTGCAAGGTGAAATTGGGAAAAAACCTCATTTTGGATTCGGGTAAATACGGTAATATTAATGGAAATGCAGTATTATATGTTAAATAGTATTTAAAGGGCCATCTGAGGTGAAAAGACTAATTTTAAAATTGATTTCACTATAACTTTGGTAATTTAATTTTTATTCTTGAATGTTCCTAAGTGAACTTCATCAATAAATTTTTAAACAGTAGGCAATTGCCAGCTATATATTTAAAATGGGTTTAAAATTTGCTAAAGTAGTTTTCATTACAAGTGCTCACTGGAGTCTTTGTTACCATATTTATTCCAGTGTGACCTATCAGTGAGTGAGTGACCAAAGTGACTCCCAGGAATGTCTTAATCTTTTCGTTAAATGGTGTATGCAGTTGGACTTTTAAATTATGTCACTTTGTAGAACACGCTTAGTTTTATTATAACAATTTAAAATACATGCCTGCCTGATAAAGACACATATGTTAAAAGCCTAATAAGTCAGTGTGTCAGAAATGTACCTAGTTTGAATGTGTTAGTGAATACTAAAAAAAGGCTATTATCAGCTGTTTTAATCTATTTGTAACTCTATACTGTAATAATTAATGGACTTGCCCCTCTGCCCAGTGTTTATCATTTGTCTTTGAGAACAGCTACTGCAGTTAACTCAATTTTTGTACCTGTGAGCTTCAGTTAAATTCTACACTAATATTTCCTACCAATTTTTTGTCTTTTTACTCTATTTTTCTATTAACCTTTTTCACACTGTATCATTCAGGCCTGCAAAGAACTACCATGCTGCCTCAGATCCTGTTGTGTGTAGCCTGAATACTAAGTTGTGCTTAGGATTTTTTAAAAATTTAACGATTTGACTTTTTCAATTTTTTAAATTGAGTTGAGAATTTAACTCCTTTTATTGTAGTTGCGGAAAATGAAAACCGAATTTTGAGAGAGCAGTTGACTCTGTGGCATATCAAGTTTCAATTTGAAAGACTTTGTAGAGAGGTTCATGGGGAGCGAAACCGACGTTTATTTGGAAAGTCCAGGACAAACCGAGCTTTAGAGGAATACAACAATGCTTTGGTGAGAGGAGAATGATAAATTAAAAAATATTTATGGTATTAGTTTTTGTGATGATTGACTCAAATTAATTTTCCTTTTATTAGCGCGACCAACTTTCTTTACTTCAAAAAGATCTGGAAAATGTATATAATGAACGGGAAAATTATAGTAAAGAATTCAAAATGAGAGAAAAGCAGCTGCAAGATATCATAAATTTTGAGCACAATCAGGTATTTATTTAAAGGGTGTGGTTAAGTAAGAAATTAATTTATTTTTCAAGCTTTTTAAAAATTGTTAGCTTTTTTGCTTTTCAGTGTAATACGCTACAGAAAGAGAATAAAATCCTAAAATCTAAAAATGAAGAGCTTGAGCAAGACCTCTTACAAGAGAAGGCAAAAGTTGAAGCTGTCACTAAGGTTAGTTGAAGTCATTAAAAGTTTTATGAGGTTGCTCTTTTCTCGCACTTTCTTAGTTTTGTACTTGTTCTTATTCCCAAAACTTATTTGGTCAGTCCTTTTATTTATAAAAATGGAATAAAAGATTTATGCTGTGTTGCAAGCTTAATACATTTTTTCTGCAATCTTTATGTAAAAATCCACTCCACTATGTGCACTGTGTCAAAAATAGCATATTAAGTCTGATGCTGGGGTAGCATATTTGCACATTTCAACTACACCTTCTAGAACAGTGTTTCTCAACAGGTTTACCACGACCCCCTGGTGGGGTTTTCCAAGTTTTCTGTCATAAAATTTGTGCGACGGTCAGTCAAAATAGCTTTAAAAGTGGAGAAAGAGCGCTCTATATCACAAGTTGTAATTGGAGCATACTTCAGGTTTACTCGGGCTGTATCGCTGACATCCACTATTTGTCTTGCGCAAACCCTCCCAATAAGGTCAATTCGGTTCTAAAGGAAAAAACATTTGAAAGTTGTTTTGATTTATGTTTTCTTAAATGACAAAAATATAGCCAGAAATATTTTTTTTTCATAAATCGTAAAAAATCGGAGAATAATCAAAATGCTTCAAAAAAGTCACAAAATGAGGAAATAGTCCATCGTAAATTGGCTCATATGCCGCCATTTTGCCAAAACAGTGAATGTATTTAATGAAATATCCAATAGTCGAAAAACTATTTCTGCGCTCGCTATTTATAACTGTCGCAAAAATATAGCAAAAACTTAATATTTTGTAAAAATCAAATGTTAAATAACTAATGAAAATTTAAATAAATTGCTTTATGTTTTTATATATAATCCAATTTTTTAGTCAAGTATATAGAATTTTCTCTTGCCTGTATACATATTCACCTATTGATATATAGGTGTTGCACGGATGCTTTCTTTTATTTAAGGTGGGCCATGGATATTTCCTGTAGCTTAGGTGGGCTGTGTTATCAAAAAGTTTGAGAAACGCTGATCTAGAAAATGCTATCATTATATAGTATGCTTATCATGAAGTTTTACTTAGCAATACATTGTATACCTATTGGTTCTTTACTGTGTATAGGTATCCCTCATATTACACGATTAATTGGCTCCAAGAAATCGCCACATAAAGTGAAATCGAGTAAACTGAATTGATAATTATAATTGGTAAAATAGGGATGTGTTCCCCACAATCGACCGCCTTATACAATGTACGCATATAAAATTAGTTTACTAATTGCTCCAATTCCACTGGTCGTGCAATTACATTGTATGCAGTTTGTATTTTGATTTTCTTGAAATTGCATTATGGCAAAAATGCGTAAAGTGAGATCGTGTATAATGAGGTATACCTGTATATTGATTAATATTATTATATTTTTCAATTATACTTCTGTTTAGGAGCTTCAAAATGTGGAATCGAGTTTGTTTGGCATAAGGGTAGAATTACATCAGGTGTTAGAAAAGGCCACTGCAGGAGAGCAGCTACGTGGGGAGTTGGAGCATCTTCAGAAAGAAATGGTCCTCATGGGAGAACTTCAGCAGCGTTATAGGGATAGTTTTTCCCAACAAACCCTTCAGAAACATGGAGAGGAAGAGCTTTCTTTATTGCAAGAGACATTCAATGAGGAACTCAAAGGTAAAAAAAATCGGTACCTTTTCCATAATCGGGTGGAAGGTAAACAAAGTGACAGTAGCGCTGTTGATGGCAAGAAAGTGATGAGATGAGATATGGAACTACCACAGTCAAAGGCAAAAAACTTAAACATCATATGTAAATATAAGAAGGAAAATAGTATGATGAGTAATATCACAGAAGATGAAGCAACCAAATCTGAGGGGTGGGTCGCAGTGAACATGGAAAAGAACCAATACCACTTAACCAAACTTACTCAACCCAGGAGGTCGAGCAGGTGTATGCCACATATTGGCAGCATTTTACATTTCAGTACCATTTCTCATCGCTTTCTTGCCATCGACAGCACTACTGTCACTTTGTTTACCTTCCTCCTGGTTATGAAAACAGCACCAAAAAATCTTGTACGAAAATGGTTGCATTATACTGTATTAGCCCGAATATAACACAACCCTTAAGATTTTGAAAGTTGACTTCAGGGATACCTGAATATTGTTGTTTTTTCTACCTTTCGAGCTATGAGTACCGTATTTGTCCGATTACACTGAGGAACAAGGTTTTTGGTTCCAAAAGAAAAATAGGTGGTCCTGATGTAGTTCGTAATGCAAATTATGAATCTGTTTTTAAAATTCTCCTATCACGTATATATTTTGAGATATGACACTTTCAATTATAGTGAACAAACTCCGGAAAGAACATATTCCAAACAAAAGAAGATTCAATACATAACAAACAAACACACATTGTTTCCTTTTTTGTTTTTGCAACACATCTTGAGCAGCGTCATTCTGTGTTTTACAGTAACAGCTGAAGGTGGTAAAGAAGTGTGCCAAACAGCATGTCTCTTAAATGTGTTAATGCGGCCAACATATTTTGTTGTTTGCAGAGAATTTCCTGTGAAACATCAGAGTAGGTGCTTTACTCCTCTTATCAAAAAAGCATATCAATTGTACTTCGGATGCAAAGTAGGAGACCAAGATAAACAATGTATACCCCATATTTGTTGCATTTCCTGTACAAACCATCTCCAGCAGTGAATGAAAGGTGCTTGTTCATCTATGAGTTTCACAATACCTTTGATCTGGAGGAAACAATAAAATCATGTAAAGGACTGCTTTTTTGCATGACTAAAATATCTGGCTTTTATGCAAAAACAAAAAAGGTATTCTTTATCCTAATGTGCCATCAGCAATAAGACCTATTACACATGATCCTGATCTTCCTTTTCTGGTACCACCTGCTACATATACTGTAGAAGATGATGTGCAAGATGATGAAGAGGCAAAGGCTGAACCAGGTCCAAGTACTGATCCAGATTTCAGTCCTTCTGATGCAACGAAGCCACACATGATTACACTGGCAAAACTCAGCGATTTAGTTCAAGATTCAAATTTATCCAAGAAGCAAGTAGAATTGCTTGGTTCCAGCAATTCGTTGACTTTTATTATATGGAAGATTGTGCTATTGTAATGATGTAAATGCTTTGCTATCATCACTGACGCACAAACACAAAACAGGAGAATTGCGTTTAAAATGGAATTGGAGACTACGGTGTAAAGAATGGATTTAAAATTTAAAACTCCTGAACCGTAAATTAACCCAGAGAGCACTCACACATCAATAAGAGAGAAAAAAAAGGAAAATTAAAATTATACTTAAGACTTCAGCTACTGAAGATGAGAGCATAGCTCTCGAAATACGTATCTAGGGAGTTTCCCAGAGATTTCCAGAGTAATTGTCTAAATGTTATAGCTCTTCTTTTGGTATTGCAGCTAGGTCACACAAAATACTGCTGGTTTTTCCTGAGTGGGACAGCCATGCTAAGTCTCAGCACTACTTTGTTTGCGATTGGCCAACTAGACAATTAGTTGAAGGTCAAAAATATGTTGTATGTGCATAAAAGCCTTGTTGATCCACAAAATATTTATTTACCTCCTTTATATATCAAATTAGGACTCATGAAGAATTTGGTAAAAGGTATAGATCAAAATGGCATAGAATTTCTACATCTTGAGGAAAAATTTACAAAAATCACTGAAGCAAAGATTAACCCTGAAACATGAAGGTTTACTTTTAAGGACACTATCACTAAGGTGTTGTAAATTTACTACTTTTGTTTTTACTATATAAAAATTACTATTTTTACAGGAATGAACAAATGTATTAAATGTAAGGATTAAGAGATTATTAAAAAACAAAAAACTCTTTAAAACATTTTATTAAAATATATAATTACCGTAAAAACCTGTGTATAGTACGCAGGGAGGTTATCAGCATCAAATTCTGAGAATTTTCAATGTTCCCGTGTATAGGATGCAGGAATATTTTTTCTTAAAATTCTAGAAATTCAATAAATCGCCATGAAAGATTCATATTGTCTATTGGATTATTTCTGTCTAATTTACTTTTTACTCAGTGCGAGCTGACAATTTACCAAATTATTTGTAATATGAGATTTAAAAATTGTATGCCATCTTTATTTCAATATGCATGGTAACACCGATTTTGAAACTACATATTAAAGGATATAATAAAACACTTTGGAAAGCAACATTGAAGATAAAATGTAGCGAATTTTTGTGACTTCTACCGATTCAAATTAAAAACTCAGTAAAAATGTCTATGATTGCCTGTGAAACTTGCAGTGAAAATAAAATGTCTTGAGATTTTAGGACAGTGCAGTATCACAAAGGTGCCTATGTTTCGAGAATTAGGCACAGGTTGGGATATATGAGGGAAGAATAGACTAATTAACACTTCAGGAAACTTAGTCGGTATCAGTAAGGCATTGTATATTTCATGACTAAGTCACTTGGTGAAGCGTACGGAGGAGGTAAAGATGAACTTAAATACACCAAATGTATACTTTAAAATACTTAAGAAGGTACTGAAAAGATACCGCCTGAAATCCTGCTTACGATCAAGTTATAAAATCTATTTTTCAAGGTAAGATGAAATGCTTGCAGTATGCAAGCACCTTCTACTCTCTATGTTGGAAATTGCCATTGTAAAAATTACGACACCTTAGTTTTCTAAGTTTAAGGAAGGGATATTTGTGGTTCCCCAAATATGTGAACGTATGAACGATGACAGATTCGATACAGAGTTAGGAGGAAAAAAAAGGTATGCGCATGATTCAAAGCAGTTGTCATGAACTTTTTAGGAAACAACAAAGCACCAAACTATAAAAACTTGGTTAATAAAATGCTGGAAGCAAACCATGACATGGGGTAACATGTCACTTAAAATTCATCTCCTTCATTTGGTTCCATGATGTTTGATCTACTACTAATGTCCTACTACAACTTCACCTTCTTTTTTTCGTCTACTTTATTATACCTATAAAATTTGACATTAAACCAAATCACTTTCTTATTTTTTAATCTACAGTCAATTTTGTCTAAAAAATAAATTTACTTAATAATTTTTTCCCTATTTCCGATTAATTTATGAATGAAATTTTGAGAAATAAGCTATAGATTATAATGTAGAGTTGAGAATAATAATTGCAATTGCAGTAGGGCATAAGTAGTAGGTCAAATGTCCTGCCACCCCTTCACTCCCATCTGGACTTCTTTCCTTAGAATTTGGGAGCTGTGAGTAACGAGCATGGCAAGCGGTTCCATCAAGACATTCCAACATTGGAAAAACAGTACCAAGGCAGATGGAACACTAATATGTTTGCTGATTAATGATGGTCCGTAATTTGGGAAGCTACTGGTACATCATACAAGACAACTGTTTGCTAAATTTTTAACCTAGCATGTATTTACATGTATTTTGCTGCGTTTTTATGACTAAAACACAATAGGTTCTTCTAATATAAAAATATGATTTTCTCAATATCTAGACATACTACACAAATTCTGACTACAGATTCAAACTCAGCAGGCCAAAATCATTTAGGATAACCTCATTCTATGCAAGAACCAGACTAAAAGTTTCTATTTGTTCTCCAGTATTACAGGGTGACCTCGAATATAAGACAAACCCCCTATTTCAGAAGCCACACGAAAGAAAATATTTGGGGCATTGATACTAAATGTTTATTTCAAAATACCTGATCAGTTACACTTAATTTCCAGTGTAAATATAATTGTACGATAAAATCAAATAATTATGATAAAATATGTACATTTATTGGCTTCTTGTGATATACATTAAATTATTAGTTTTATTTATTAGAAATTTATAACTTTATTACGGTAGGTTTTGATTTTCTGTTATGCATTTCTAACGTAATTAGTAAAAGAAATGGAACCACTTTTTAATGCGTTTTTTCGTGGCTTGGAAATGTTTGTTACAGAATTCAGGAAAACATTTGTGCATGATATACTCAACATTTTATTTCAGTAGTTCAATTTAAATTAAACCATTTCCTTAGGATGAACAAAAGAAAATTGAAAATCACATGCAAAATTTTGTGGAGGTAAACTGTACAAGTGTGGAAATAAGTGTAATCGCTTTGTTATGCTGGGTTTTCATTTGCTATTTCATGTTTTGAAGGTAATTAAAAGTATTTTTTTTACTTTATAATGCTAGGGTTTTCATTTGCGGTTACGTCTTCTTTTATTTTCTGTTAAACTGCATTATTTATGATAAAAAAGTGAATTTTTTAGGTTGGCTGGGAACCATTCATAATAACATGGCGTCTTATGGGAAAATAGGACTAGCACTTCGCGAATATGTATTTCACGTCAGTTTTCCAAAACCAATAATTTGCGAAGTTCAAAAAGATTTTTGAAATCACAAATCGGGACATTTACACATTTTTGAAATATTAAGTCTGGACATTTATATGAAATAAAATTCAAGACAAGATATAATAATAGGATCAATTTATTCAAACCATGTAAAATGTATATAATGATGGTCCCTTTAAGGTACCTAACATTACATAACATCTGCGCACCATGCTATTACTTACAGTTAAACCAGTTTCAAGTGGCGGGTGAGATGTGCACAAAATAGAAAGGAACTGCATTAGGAGCAAAGGAAATAGACCACCAGGCCAAGCGCATGTAGTAAACTCGGAATGGAAAGCGTAGTTTATGCAATGAAGTCACTGTATGTAGCACTACAAACCTAGTGGTATCCATATTCCGACTAAAATTTTGAGTGTTGAAAAATGTTTTTGAAAAAGCGGGACTTTCAAAATGCAAGTTGAGATGTGGCAACCCTAGGTGGAGTAGACATAAGAGGATTGAAGTTTAGTGGAGGTGAGAGGGAGAGGAGGAATAAAATATCTTCAGTCATGATTATTAGACGAGTAGGAATATTTTGGCTTACATTTTAGAAAAAACATCGCCTTATATATGGGCAAATATGGTATGATCAGCAGCACTCCTACCTTGATCGTCATCCGTAATAAAAAATCAGATGGGCAAAAACTCACAAGAGTAGGCAGAAAGAATACACCGACTTACTGATAGCTATAGTTAATGACTACTGAGGGTTTGCCAGATGGAGAATAAGTAGATGCAAGTTTGGTCCTTTTCCCTCATCCACCTCAAGGTATTTGGAGTGGTGAAATTTTGATGTGAATGAAAGATTTCATCATTCGAAAGGAAGACAGAAATCTCCATCTCAAGTGGTTGGACTTGTTTGTTCCTAACCTTTCAATACTTACTGATGAGATGCTATGCGAAAAATTCCCCATCTGCATAGGAAAGTTACTGTTCATAGATGATTGGGCTTCGTGCATGACTAGGCTTGCCACCTCTGCTGGTTTCACCCGAAGTCTTCGAGCTTAGCACTCAATATTCATGCTCCAAATAGCACTATGTAAACTTTTGGGTTGAAATTAATTAATTAATTTTAGCCACATTTCACAATGAGATGCATTGCATTTAATTAAAAATTAAAATGTTATAAAATTATTTTTATATAGATAGGGGTCCCAAAATCATAGTTATGCCCCTGTGTACCTCTTATACAAACAGATGGAGATTAAAGTGTTTTTACTACATAAAAAATCATTAGTCCTCAAATATAATGCGAATGCTACTTTTACAATGTCATTTCAGAAAAAAACATCGCATTATATTTGGGCAATAAAGTACATTCTAAGGTATTTTTGGTAATACAGCAATTATTCTTCCTTTAAGGAATACAGAATCATCCTTGATAAATTGCTGCACTGAAGAACCAGATACGCTTCTTAAAGTATATTTTTAAATTTGTATTAAAAAATTAATCAAAGGTAATGTTTCTCCCATTGATCAATCGAAACTCCTGTGTAAACTTATGGGAAAATATAATTGGTTCCCAGAGTCGAATCTGGGACACTTCCATAAATGAAAGTAGTTTTCCTGGGGTCTCCTTGTTGGCAGAAACAAAATGGCATTTACAGCATTTTTCTCTGAAAAACTGTTCAAGAGATAAAAGGGGGGACAGATGGACAGACAGACATTGAGTAATTATATATAAAAGATTATCGGTGTATTGTTTGGTGGAAAAAAATGTAATTTTATAAAGTTGTTTTAAAAAATAAATATCAACACAGGGTAGTCTCTTAGACTAAAGGTTAGCAATCCCATAATTCCTCATAAATAAGGTTAGTAATCCAAGGTTAAATAGTAAAAATTTTGGCTTTGAATTAAAATAAAAAAGTAATTAGTTTTAGAATAACAAGTAATATTTTAATAGCATATGATAGAATATGTTTGATAATCTCTTGAAAGGTATCCAACAAACCATGGATGTGAAAAGTGCCAGCTTAGAGGCAGCCAAATCAAGGATATCTGAATTGGAAGCTATTGTGACCAGGAGAGACATGCTGATAGCTGATCAGAAGAGACTTTTAAAATGTGCAAAAGAAGAATATCAGGATAGGTTAGAGGTGAAGTTTAAATTTTATGGTTTTATTTTTTCTTAATCAATGTATTTTATTAACTTTTTAATTTGTTTAAAAAATTTGTCCTACATCCATGTGACTCCTAAAGACATTCAGAAATCTACAAAATTTACAGAATTTAATGGCCTAAGCCTATTTTTCGTATTCCTGTCTTATTCTCTCCTATATTGATCCGTTGACTCCCATAAAATGTCATCCTCACTTCAGCCAATGGCATGGCATTAGATAAGTAGCACTTCATAAGTTCATTCAGTACTACTTTTGGGTTTATTTATTGCTGTGGACTGAGCTTGCAACCGTATCAAACCTTTGTAAAAGCTGCATTATGTTATGGCATTACATAGTAAGCATAATGTGGCAAAATATTAATTATGATGCTCAGCTTCAAAACCTAGATTTATGTTTGCAACAAAAACCTGTAGTATATGAAAGTATTTATCTCATATTTCATTCATCTCAAAAGCATCAGCTAAATGCTTAATTTTAATTTGTAATTGAATTTATGATGACCCTTGATTTTTGAAGACTGAAAAAAAAACATCTTAAATTTGAGTAAATGCAGTGATTATATAGAAATTTTCTTTGTTTCTCATAGAATGCAAATTTCTAACACAGCTGTAGCTGAAGATCATTTTCAGTTATATTTTTATTTCTGCAAATCTTGTGTATGGCACTAATAGGTCTGTTACGCAGTGATGCTCTACAAGTTCTCATAAAGAACAGAGTAAGACTCCTATGACAAATTCAGTTATAGCCCAAATCTTGCATATGCCACATGTATTGTACAAACTCTTATTACATCTGTAAGCTTCTATTCCAATTAATAATGTTACATTAACATGTATTTAGGCATGAAAAATATTTTCCTGCAGTTTGTCTCATAGCAACAGTGCTGCTGCTTGCAGTCATTCCACATCTCTATAGAAGATGGCTTCTGAGCATGAGGCTTATCACATGATGCCAGAGAAGTGATGGGTGTAAAACTTGTTTTAGTGTATTTCCTTAGTAAGACTTTTCAAGGAAGTGGGGTAAATGCAAATATGCAGGAAAATGTAAATAGTAGGAAATGAGTAAATTAACTACCATATATACTCGTGTATGAGTCGATCTTGTGTATAAGTCTACTCCAGATTTTCAGGTGTAGTAGAACAATTTTTTGTATTCAATATGTGTTGATCCATTAATTTCCACATTAAGTTCCCTTTAGTCCGATATAACTACGTTGTGTCCAAGTAGCAGCGAAGCAGTTCGATGTCTCCTCCGGCGTCACTGCGTAACATCAAAAATCATAACATTGTATATGCTTTTTTAATAGATCGATTGACTCTGGATAGACTTCGTATTTCGTCCCAGAGTTCATTCAGAAGTTATCTTTGTAAAGGAGAACAGGAAACAAAACTGATGTTGAACCGCGGAGGATAGGTGATGCCGAAATTGACGATAAATTGGCGGAAAGATGTCCTATGTGGTCCTAGGAAATCCATGTTTCACACGTTTTTGGACGAGGTATGAAGAAACCTACACCTCGGAGAGTGCAAGTTTCGTACATGGAACAGTTTAGCATCTTACGTTTAAGAAAGAGAAACGTAACGAAAATACCAATTATTGTTTATGAAGGTAATTATAGTTGAGGGTGATTCTGACGAACATCTCGATGATCCGTACGATGAAAATATTACTGAAAGAGATTGGGATGAGTTATTTGGATTGGATAACTCTGATGATGAAAATTTTCTTGGATTTTAGGATTGTTTTTAATGAGAATAAATGTTTCTTTTAAACAATTAAAATAATTTTGGTTCTGATTACAACAAATAATATTAAAAGTCTTCCCTTACCTATTTTGTTTCATTATCCATTAGGGGACTAGTCTTTGATTACAATCATCGAAATCTTATATTTACATTTGTCTTCCGTTTCTCCTCCTGGTAGTTCCATTTCTTGTCGCTTTCTCGGCATCAGCAGCACTAGCGTCGCTTTGTTTACCTTTCCCTAGTCATGTGCACAGTACCAAAATTTTTATACCACAAATACTTCGGCGATACTAATTTAGTAGAGGTAGGTGTTGCCTTTCCATAAATCACCGATTAGGTCTTTTTTTGTTTACATGTTACGGAGTTACCATATTGCGCATTTATCTTGCTGCCAGTTTTCTGTCATGCTGCCGCCAAGTTACCGAACGTTAGGTTTACCAAAATTGCTTAATTATTTGCAAAGCATCAAAGATCAACTTAGGATCACCAAATTATATAGCAAGTTATTCTTTCATATACATCGGTATTTAAATATTCGATAGTTATCGATACAGTTAAAGCACAACAAGAGTGTAAATTCCATCAAATTTCAATAACTGCAGGGCAAATAAAGTCATGGGTTTAAACCTATCAAAAATATTTCTCGTGTATAAGTCGATCCCCGAGTTTTTCACGAAAATTGTAGTCTAAAAACCTTGACCTATACACGGGTATATATGGTATATTTTACCTTATACTTACTGACTAAAACTTTAGTTTATTTTTCAAATACTACCATAATGAAAGGTCTAAGAATTGAACATTAACTGGCTAAGTATTAAGTTATTTACTATACTGGAAATGTGTACAGGCAGTCTCCGACTTACAGGTGACTCGACGTACGTATTTCTGACTTTATGTATATATTCATCGTTGGGAATGCTTTCTATTTATATAATATAAATTTTGTTCTAACATAACTATACATTATTTATCCAATAAATTGATGCATATTATATTATAAATATACTATATATTAATAAATATTTATATAATTATAATAAAATAATTTATATATAATGCAGGCTGATTCATTGCCTGAGTGCGCCTTCCTGCTTTCACTTGTTGTGTTGGTGCTAGTTTGACATACCTTGTTTATCATGCTTTTTTTTAATTTTTTATTTGAACATGTATAACAGCTTTTTATGAAATTGTGTAAATTCAAGAAAATTTCTAATAATGATATTTTTTTATTAGCATGCCAACAGGTGCAATGCTTTTATATGAGAAATATCATTTTTGCTTTGTCTGAACTTTTATCTAATATTTATCGAAATTTTGAATACGTATTTTTCACGAAATTATAATTGCATAATAATTATAAAAAATTAATTATAATAAATATCCAAAAGCACCTAAATTATGCTACACAAGCATGCATTTTTCTAACTTGTTAAACATACATGAACGTATGGATAAGAGAAATTTCTGACATAATTTTTGACACGTTAGGTTTCGCGCAACAAATTAAATATGCAAATCTGGGACTGCCTGTATTTGGCTTCTATACTCCCTCTTCTGTAAAAGAATGGAGTTTGGTCTCTTACGGAATATTGCTTGCTCCTCCTTTTTTATCACTTTCTCCCATAGTTGTCTCTCAATAAATATTATGAGCACTCTGCATAATTGCAGAATAAAATTGCCTTCGCCAAATTTGAAATTCATTTCAACTCCTTTTTCTAAGGCCGTGGAGAACAAGTATGACTCACTTCGAGCTGTAAATCACAAGTTGGAAGAACAGATATTGGAATTGCATCACCAGGTAGGAAGATCTGAGAAAGGCCTGCATGGACCTGATGGAGGATCTTTGAGTGGTTCTGTTGGGGCTAGTGGGGAACGACCGGGAAGTAGCCGAGGAGGGTTTAGTCCCCACGGTTCGCCGCTTCTCGGTTCATTAGGTCCAGATGGAATGCAAGTGTACGAGGGAATTTTGGGAGATATGGAAATGAGAAGCATGCAGGAGGCGGTGGAGCAAGAGATGGTTATGCCAGCAAATGCGAGGGAGGAGTGGGTAGAGGAGGCAGCAGGGGACTCCAATGATGGAGGCGAAGGTTGAACTGTTGGTGAGATGAATGCTGTGTTGGTTTCCTCAGGGTCGGTTGTATTTGGTATTTTCAAAATGACAAAATACATCCTATATCCCAATAAAAAATTTTTATGAAAGCCTTTGAAAAGGAGGCAGTAAAATGAGCTTTAAGTCTACTCAAAACCTACTCAGTTTGCTGTTTTTAATAGGTGCTTTGGGTTGCTACACATCCAAGATCGAGTCTCTTAAGACTTGTTCTTTTTAATATCATCTTCTGAGGTTAGTGTTCAATAAAATTGAATCACATAAGAGAAGCTGTTAAGGCATGTAAAGAAGAATGTAATCACAGGAGGATTTTTTTATATCAAATAGAGGTCTTCCCATTCAGTTGACTTTAGAGGAAGATAATTCAGCTTGAATTTTATCTGCTTCCCATTGCACGTGCATGCTTACTTCCTGTCAAGGACCAACTTTATTGGGTGAATATTTGGTATACTGTAAGGGCACATTTTGCTAATTATAACAGCCCAAGAAATATCAATCTTTGGTGCCTGGTGGGAATAGACACTGAATATCAGTTTTTACAATTGACAAGATGTGCTTCATATTACCATTGATCTCAATACCAGAACCTATTCTCTTGTACCTCATAGATGTAAGAACTAAAACTACAAACATGAAAGCACAATTTTGATTTTTTGACTGGCTAATAAAGTAATCATACACATGATCAGACTGAATATTCTTAAAGAGCATGGGTTTTATTGTGTAAGTTAGAAATGGATATTTTACCGATTTCTGCTATTGTTTTAAAGTATACTTTCTTTGCCACATTGAAACAAAATACTAAGATCAAGGATAGTGGTATGAATTTAGTAGCACTCTTTTATTACTTGAGGAAACCAGGAGGAGATGGGGACTGTTTTGAGACTGATGAATATTGAAAGAACCGAAGTTTATGCAGCTGAAGCAAACATGGGATGGTATATCAAATCATTTTAGGAATTTAATTGATATCTGGGATTGCTTGGTAATTTATGACCAGTATCTAGCCCAGTACAGTTGGTTGTTATTCAGATAATTCATTGGTAATCATGAAAGCTTCAGTCCTTATTCATAGTAAAAAGTTGTTGTGCTGTATGTTTACATATGTACTATTTTAAAATAAAAAAATGTGTTATCAAATAACTGTCATTTTGATTTGTCTAATGCAAAACTTTTATGCAAATCTTACTCAAAAGTACAGCATGTTGTACATTTACAATATACAGTCAAACCCCAATTTAACACGCTGTCTGTCCATCACTGACATTGGCACTAAAACAGGGGTGGCGGTAAATCAAGGTACACCACCTTCTTGAACTTGGCGAATACTGCATTTTGCAGCATATAAGACGCACCCCAGTTTTTAGAAGATTTTCTGGAAAAATGTATTTTGGTTAATCAAGGCATTTACAAAGGGCCATGTCATGTATCATCTCCAGCCATGATTAAGTCTGTATCCAGTAACATTTACAGAAAATATTCTGGCATGATAACAGCTAAATATAATGTTTTAGATCAACTTCATTCATAAAATAAATACGGATGATCTAAAACATAACTAATTGCTTCAAGATTTGTATAGCTAAATGTGCACTGCATGAACTTGGCAGTCGTATTAATTAAAGCTGTCTGAGTGCACCGCACACGTCACACGTGTAGATAACCTTTACCGATAGTTCTTATTAAACAATGTAAATACTCCTTTAGCCAAAAACTAGAGGGGATTAAAGAACCCAATTTATTTCGCTCACAAGGTGAGCATCTTCAGGGGCAACCTGTCTTGACAGTGACTGGAAGTCGACTGTGGAGATTTGAAAGGATGGAATTGTAAGGACGACCGAGAAACAAGTGAAGCGCGGAAAGATTTTTCGGCGTATGTGTTGTTTGAATCAGTCACTTTGTATAAGGTCTTGTTGAAATCTGTGTCCGTGTTCATAAGTGTGTTCCGGTTTTTGTAAATATGAAGGTTTTCTAGCGAATTTACTGAGTTGTAGGCTGAAGTTATCAATTTTAAATTGTTTAGATGTATACTGTGACCTGTTCCTAAAATGTGATTGGCAATGCTTGATTTTTCAAATCGATTATATTTGTAGTGAGCCATGTGTTCCTTAAAGCATGTTATTAGTTTCCTTCTTGTTTGTCCTATATACTTTTTGTCACAGTGTGAGCATTGTATTTTATAAATTCCGGACTTGTTCAATGTTTCTGTTGTGTCTTTTGTACTGCCCAGTAGATTTTTCAAGTTATATGGATTCGTATATGTTATGGTATATTTCTTATTTTTAAAAGTTTGTTCAAGCCCCTGTTTAATGGTGGGAAGTAATGCAGTTTTATATATTTGTTCTCCTTTTTATGGTCTAATTTAAGAGAAGTGAAATTGGACAAGGTTTTTTTAAAGTTGTGTTTTCTCACTAATTTATTAATTAAATTGTTATCGTATCCAAGTTTAGTGGCAATATGTTTTGTGTGTTTGAGTTCCTTTGCATATCTAATTTTATTAAGGGGGATGTTGCATAATCTGTGTGTTAAAAATTGAAACACAGCTATTTTGTGGTTCATAGGGTGAAAGGAGTTATTAGGAATGAAGTTATCAGTATGTGTAGGTTTTCTAAAAATGTCAAACTCAATGTGTTGTTTTTTATTTATGATTAATAAGTCCAAAAATGGTAAGGTGGTGTTTTCTTGAAGTTCATAAGTGAACTTAATTGATGGATATATGTTGTTTAATTGGTTTACAAAATCTTCTACTTTTTGTTTCTTTAAATCAAAGATTGTGAATATGTCATCCACGTATCTCAACCATATTTCTGGAAAGTAGTGAAATTTTTATTTACAATCCTTTTCAAAAAAGGACATGAAAATGTTGGCTAGAAAAGGTGATAAGGGGTTTCCCATTGAAGTGCCTTGTGTTTGTTTTTAAATTTCATTTTTGAATTGGAAAACGTTCTGTGACATGCATAAATTAGTAAGTTGTAAATATTCATGGACAATTTCGTCAGGAAGATTTTGTTTTAGTAACAATGATTTTAAAAAGTGGGATGTTTCTTCCAAAGGTACACTTGGGAAGAGGCTTTTAACGTCGAAGGAGACTAAAATCTCCGATTCTTTTAGTATTATATTTTCCAGTTTACTTATCAAATCATAGGAATTTTTTACTGAGTGTTTATCGGGAAAAGACATGTTTAAATTCACTATTGAGCCATTTGGCTAGATTATAGGTTGGGTTATTTATTCCTGATGCAATCGGTCTCATGGCTTTGTCATCTTTTATTTTAAATGATTTGAGTGAAACTTTTAAGCACCATGATAAGAGAAATGCAAGTGCAAAATATCCAATAAAAACAGCACACAATTATTTTTTAGGAGAATATAAGCATTATAAACTAGGCTGAAAAAGGTGAGTCAATGGTGGCTATAGAAGGTGACTTAAATTTTAGCTGTACTACCATAGTGAAAGGTAATGAGAGAATTATGAAATGTTAAAAGATTTTGTGTTAAGTTAGCACCTTCAAGTTTCAGTTTTGCTTGTTTCCACCTTCATAGTTGCCTCCGTCACATTATACTTCCTCCCGGCCTCACTGTTGTTAGTTTCTTCAGCATAATTCACCACCATTAGCTTAAAAATTTTATCAAAACTTCATCTTATACTTTGAGATAGTCCCTTTTACAGAGTTGTCTTTCTTCTCTACATGATCTGTCATTTCAGTGCTAAGATTTAGAGTAACTTATTTACAACAACAACACACCTTGATGCTTTCCCTTGCGGGGTAAGCCATGCCATATGTCTGCCAATTACCAACCCATCACCACATGCTTTCTCCACACACTTCTATCCTTGCACACTTCTTTCCTTGCACACTTCTTTTGCTTCATTTACACTCATACACTGAGTCACACATTTCCTTTTATTCCTCATACTTTTCACGTCCCTTTTTCTCAGTCTCACTAACCGCATCCAACCAAGTCTTGCGTGGTCTGCCTCTCCCTCTTTCGCCATTCACTCTTCCTTCATATATTTGCTTGGTGATTTGACTCTCCTCCATTCTTTCTATATGCCCGAACCACCTCAGCAGACCTCTCTCATACAAATCTGTCACACTAGCTTTCATACCACATTTGTTCATCACCCAATTATTCCTTACTTTGTCCCTCCTAGATTTTCCACAAACTCTTCTCATGTATCCCATCCCAACCGCATTCAAACTACTTTTATGCTTCTCCTGACACCCATGTTTCACTGCCATACAGCAAGGTAGGCATTAAAACACTTGTATACAGACATTTTCGCTTTTGACAACCATTCATTCTTTGCAATCGACCACACACTCCCTGCCACCTTTCTACCAGCATTCACTCTCCTTTTGATTTCCCCATCTACTCTACCATTTTTACTGAACATTCTACCAAGGTATACAAATTCATCCACTACCTCAATCGTTCCACCATTTATGCTAAATTGACAGTCGCTCACCTCATTCTCCCGATCGAACACAACTACCTTGGTTTTGGCCACATTTATCCTTAAGTCCATTCTCACTGTCGTATCATGCAGGCTATCTAACATTCTCTGCAATTCTCCTGGGTTCTCAGCCATTAACACAGCATCATCAGCATACAGAAGTACACGAACATTCTCTCCACCAACCATAACACCCACCATATCCATACATGCCTGTCTCACACATTTATCCATGAACACATTAAATAACCAAGGGGACATTACACATCCTTGTCGTACACCTTGCTCAACTCTAAACCAATCACTCATCATGCCATTCACCCTTACACATGCCCTATTTCCAGTATATACTACCTTTATAGCATTCAGCAACCAACCATTCACTCCATACTCGCTCAGAACATTCCACAATTCATTACGATTCACTCTCATATGCTTTCTCTAGATCAACAAATGCACAGTACACTTTCTTTCTTACATCCATGCACTTCTCAACCACTTGCTGTAGGGCAAATATTTGGTCGGTGCAACCCCTTCCAGGCATGAAGCCACATTGCACTCCCCACATTTTATCCATAGTTACCTTTTGTACTCTTTCAATCAAAACTTTCCCATACATCTTTCCAGGTATACTCAGCAAACTAATCGCTCTATAATTCTTACATTCAGTCTTATCTCCCTTACCCTTGTAGAACGGTACAATTACACCATCCTTCCATTCAGCAGGCACTCTTGAACTCCTTGCACCCAGATTATACAGATCCCGCATCCAACACATAAGCAAATCACCTCCATACTTCAACATCTCTCCCGTTATGCCATCCACACCTGCAGCTTTTCCATTTTTCAACATATTCACTGCTTAAACTACCTCGTTCTTACTAATCCCCTCATATTCATTAATATTCACTCCAACAGATTCACTCGGAATTTAGACCCATTCACTACATTTCCATACAACTCTTCAAAATACTTTTTCCAACACTCCCTTACATCACTCGCATTCCACACCATATCACCATTCTTTCCTTGAATTCTGCTCACACCCTTACTCACTCCTTGCCTTGCCCTCTTCACCCATTTCCAGAACAACTTCTTATTCCCCTCAAAATCATTCTGCATTTTCTCAGCTTCATTCATCCGCAATTGTTCTTTACTCTCTTTCACAATATTTTTTGCGGCTCTCCTTTTCTCTTTATACATTTCATACAGTGCCTTTCACTCATTTTCAATCTTAGCAGCAATCATTATCACATATGCCTCCTTTTTCTCATTCACAGCCACTTTAACTCTCTCATTCCATCACGCATCACCTCTCATTCTTCCAACAACTGCAGTCCCACACACCTTAGTAGCACACTGCAAGATAATACCTTTCAATCTGTTCCAAGCCTTCTCCACATTCTCTTCTCTCATTTCCTCCTTCCATTCACTCTCTTCGGCCATTAGCCTTTCTTTTAGCACACTTTCATATTCTCACCTATTCATTTACTCTTGCAATCTTTCCACTTTTACTCTAGTTACCTTCTCCCATTTCCTCTTTCTCACAATCCATTTTCTCCCAAGATCTACTCTAGAGATCACTAAATAGTGGTCTGATCCACATTCCGCATCTCTCACAACTCTCGTATCATTCACAAGCTCCCTCAACCATTCATCATACACAACAAAATCTATCACACTCTTCGCTTCCCCTCTTGTCCATGTATACAAGTGGATTGACTTGTGCTTGAACCATGTGTTCGAGACAAACAATCCCATTTCCATACATACATTTACCAAGCTTTCACCACTATCATTCACTCTTGGATCACCAAATGGTCCAAGGACCCTTTCTGTGCCTTCTCGTTCTACTCCCACCCATCCATTCATATCTCCGAGCATAATTACTCTTTCTCCTGGTTCACACTCACTCAAAATATCTCTCAATTCTTCCCAAAATTTATTCTTATCATATTCATTCTCACCGTCAACCGGAGCATAACATGTAACAAGCATAATCCTGCGCACACCCACTTTCATCCGCACCCACAACAGCCTTGGTGACACTAATTCATGCTTTCTCACATGCATCTTAGCCATTTCATTCAGTATCAATCCCACACCTTGAGTACCATGCACACATTCATCTACTCCAGACCAAAAGACCAAATTACCATTATTCATTTCTATCACATCCCTCCTTTACGCTTAGTTTCACTCACACACAAAACATCTATCCTCCTTTTATCCATTTCATTCATCAATTCACTCTCCCATACACACCTCTTACATTCCATGTTGCAATCTTCCATACCGGGTCATCATCAGATAGGCCAACCTGCTTCGACCTACGCCGCCCATCATGGTTTCGGTCGTCCGAGGCATTCTTATAGCACATTGTAGTAACGTTAAAAATAGGGTAAGCAAGGTTACCAGCCTATACTGTACCCCTGCCACATGCAGCATTCCCTACTAACGGTAAGGGCACAATACCGGTCAGTTTTGGCACAATTTAGCCATCATGCTACAAGCGAAACCAACACCCAGTATTACCCCAGGTATGCTTATGCTATTCTACACAAGCTAGGATCTCTACTCTAGAGACTACCTTGTGAGCCAACATTCCGTTGCCCGTGTCCTACCAACTAGGAGGTATGTGCAGTTTACTGACACACTTTGGACACAGTAACTTATTTAAAATCTAAAAATAATAACTAGTTCTCACTTCCTATTAAAACTTAGTGAAGTTTGTACCAATTGCATGCTCTCAAACTCACATCAGTGCATGGACCACATGAAGGCCCTCCTGCAAATCTGCATACTGCATCAAGTCAACGTACAAAAGATGCAAGCCGCATTCCATATTTTCCATGTCTAACACTGCTTCATATTCTTTGGAAATTCACTCTACCCTTCAACAAGGGGGGAAATTAGCCCAACCCAAATGCATTTACGTGGACATAAAATCGGCGTTGGGATGTTCCGTGCAGCGTTTAAATCTTCGTACTTGATTTTAAGACTAAACCTAATTTTTTTGCCAAAGTTTTTGGAAAAAAAACCTTGTCTTCCTTTTGGGTTAATATGGTAATATATAGATGGTCTTAAAGGGCCCCCTAAATCTGTTGTCCCCCTGTGGTTGAGGAATTTATGATATTATAGTTACACTACTGTCATCTCCCATGTAACAACTCATCAAATACAGCTCACAAGTAGAGAAGATAATTTCAGGTAAGAGACTATTTTTAAATGAGTATGGTCAGTTTTGTTTATTTGTTTTAATTCACTATTCACATGCTTACATTTAATGTTTCTTACTTTATAAATGCAATGATACAATATTACAGCTTAATGTGTTGCGAAAAAATTTTGGGCTTTCATAGGAATGCATCCATTTCTAACAAGGGTTTTTGTGTTACATTGCTGTTCATACATGTACTTAATGCACTGGTTCTCAAGAACATAAACTATATGTTAAGCAGATGCTGCCTGTACTCCCAAGTTAAGTCACAGTGAGTGGGAGGTAATTTGAAACAGCCAAACTGATAGAAACTTCACTGTCAGACAGGATGAACGCCAGACATCTTTCTTTAATTCACAATTTCACCAAGCACTTTATAAATAATAACTACTCTTCTGATTTAATACCTCAAGTCCTCTATGTAGAAAACAAAGGAAAGAGATTTAATGTGCTGGAACAACTGAAGTAATAACCCAATCTACACACAATAATACCATTAATGAGCACTTTTTCTCTTACCCCTGTAACTCTTAAGCAACCCTCAAAATGCTTAATCCTTGCCTTTTCTGCTAGAAAATATCCTCAAATATCTTCCAATTTACTAATCACTATTTTCTCCTCCTTTCCTCTACACCTCCTTTCCTCTACACCTCCTTTCCTCTACACCTCCTTTCCTCTACACCTCCTTTCCTCTACACCTCCTTTCCTCTACACCTCCTTCCTCTATATCACATGCAGTCTTGCAACTCATCACCCGAGGATGACTATATAAGTCGAAACCATGGACATGTAGTTTTATTTAGTGGAATTTGTATGAAGTTGTAAAACATTAATTTTGAAAATGCAATTCTCTTGGTCGATTTCAATTTTCAAAGCCATGTTTATTTGCATAATATTGCTCATCTATCACCAAAATTGAGCAAATGTAGGAAAAAACAGAATTTTTTACTGGTTGAAATGCATTACAATCAAATGAGTTTTTAAAATAATTTTATTACTTTAAATGTTATAAATTAATATATGTTTTGCTTAACAAAATATCAATATCAGTCAGCCAGGTTATTAACCTCTCCAAGTACCCACCATCCAGTTGAAATCCCATTAGCATCATGGAAGTGTATTTTTGTGCCATTTGAGTATCCATTAATGTTTTCAGCTTTGAATCTTTCATTGAGAGCCTAAAAAATAAAAAAATGTCATTTTGACCATTAATTGCTGAAGATTTCTGAAAAAGTCAGAGAATAATTCTGCTTGACCGGGAATCAAAACCAGATCTTCCATTTGCCAGGAAGATATTCTAACCACTAAATTATCTAGGCAGATTAATTTTCCTGCTTCAGAATTGTGTATTTCTCGTGCTGAGGTCAGGCCAGCCAAGCTGATATCAACTTCCCCTAAACAAATGTCCTTAATGAGGAATGCCCAAAGAAAACCAAATGATATCCCAAAGGTGAGATAGTCAGATAAACACAAATGAAAGTGTTGGTGAAGTTTTTATGCAGATAGACATGCTCATGGGCATCCGCTGGAGGGGAGGAGGGAAAGGGGAGTGGGTGGCAGTTGCTCCCCTCTGGATCAGCCTTATGTCAAGGGCCACTGATGTCTAGTTAGTACAAGGGATTAATGCAGTAATTTTTCTGAGGTCAGGCAATCAAGTGGGGGGTCCCTGCAGTGCGTTTGAAACAAACCACTAAAATATTAAGCCCGCCAAATCCAAACTGCGGGAGCTTACTTGTCCCTTGTACTCTCCCTGGAAGATTTCCAGTGGATGCCCATGCATATGCTGGACATGAAGAATTTTTAAAAAGTTGGGGAAAAATTCTGCTTCGACCCTTGATATCATTTATGAAAGATTAAAAACGGCAGATAGCTGTAAGTTTCTAGATCATTGAGAAGAAAATTTAGAAAAATGTAACAGAAATGAACATGATTAACTGTTGTCAGATTAAAGTTAAGACTACAAAGAAATGGAAAATATTGCATAAACATTTTGAAGCAACTTTCCAAATATTAAGAATGTAAATATGTTACATGAGAGACAATATGCATTTAAAAAACTAAAAGTAAGCAATTGAGGAGAGCAAAATTACAACACCTGGAACTTGTAGGAATGATATGGGTGGATGAGACACTAAGAAATAATTTGAACTAGAAGATAAGAATTTTCTAAACAAAGAATAAATTATAAAAAGAAGCAAATGGAGGGAAGAATACCAAGAGATTTATCCTGATGACTCCATAAATCTATAGCATTTTTTGGAATACACAATTTCATTGATAAATAGCAGACAATATATCTGAGACCAGGAAAAATGATACAGCAGAAGAAATTTACGGTAAGAATTCAAAATATCGTTTCCAATATGTAAAGATTGATTTTTATGAGAATAAGGCTCAATAAGAATGTAAAGCTCAATATGGATGAAGTAGCATTCAAATAAAATTAGCAGTACGAGAAAGTATTTTTAATGAAAAACTTTTGCTAATTTCCACAAATGAATGTGAAATGCGACCAATTTCAGTGATGATGATTATTCACCAAAACCGGTGGTGTTTCACCTTTTTTTGTGAAAATTAGTAAAAAATTTTCATTAAAAATACTTTCTTGTATTGCTAATTTTATTTGATTATGGAATTCCACGAAGTCTCGGCCTCGTTCATTAACTTCATTATATATGAAGTAGCATTCCTCAAACTTTCCCTAAATAAAAAGTAAAAGCAAAAATTTTCAGCAAAAAACATGCAAGAAAAGTTTTCAAAGACTGTCTCGAAGGAAAAACTCACAAAACCATATTAATAAGGAAAACCCTGCTAAGATAAAAATACGTTCCTGCCTTAGCATTTACAAATTATGAATTTGCTGCAGATAATATAAAGGAGAAATATCTACCCATACAATCATTACATTGGAAAAATAAGTCTAAATTATTGTTACTATTTCCATCAGCGGACCCACATTTTAATGATTATTAATCCTATGAGGTTCCACTCAGCTGGCTTGAACATAATGCTATCAGCTCCAAGAGAAAATGTAGTCACCAGGCAGCGAACATCACCACTTATATCCCTTGAATTCATTCTGAAAGTTCTTAGCAAATCTGGCAATCTGCAATAAAAAATATAAATCAACCAAAACAAAAAGGCTAAGTAGTACATGCTAAAGTACATTAATAAATAACTCACACATGCTGCAAGCGATCCAACACAATTCTTCTCCTTAAGGCATTCTGAGCATGTAATTCCACTAAAGGAATTTTACAATCACTATTATCTTCATTTTCTGATGTAGATTTATTTGCATTCAAACTATCTACCGATTTTCCTCCATAAAACTCTTTAACTTTCAGCTCCATAATTTCAGCATCCCTTTTGAGTTGCTCCAAGTTAGGCAATGGTTTGGTTTCGCCTTCCCTATTTTCTGCTGCTTCCTCCTTTAACTCCATTAGATTTAACTTTCTGCATAAAGCTAAATATTTTGCTTGTGTTGCTGGTTCCCATAATGTCTGTTCCACACCTTTGTAATACTCTTTCAGGCATTCTTTTTTGTCTTTCATCAATTCTTTTGCCTTTTCATTTCCATAAATGTATAAGAATGAGTCAAGGGTAAACCATGCTTTTAAACATTTTTCTATTCGGCTGACAAAATTTATTTGATTAAGAGTTTGTTTATGGTCTTTTTTCGACTTATGACTAGACTTCAATTTCGTTGGAACCTTATTTTCATTAGTTGGCCTTGTATTATTATCTAAAATTTGTTTGGTACCTTTAAGGTCTGTGAATAAATCACCTGTTGTTTTCACTTCTACAGCAGATAATTCTGGATTAGAGACCTGAATGTTGCTAATAGAGGCCTTTTCTGCTCCAAAATGACCTTTGATATCATCTTTTGTATCAACTTCTTCATCGTGAGCTTGAATGCTGTGAGAATCAGCTGTAGTATCAGTTGGATTAGATTCTAACTGAATCGTGCATACTGAAATCTTTTCGGTATCTACTGCACTGTTGGTCTCATCCTTTGTTTCAACTTCGGTATCTACTGCACTGTTGGTCTCGTCTTTTGTTTCAACTTTTTCGTACTGAAACTGAATAACAGAAGTGGAATTATAAACAGAGGCTTCGGTTTTGCTGGTCTGTGAAGATACTTTATCGCATTCTGCTAGCTTTATTGGATCATGTCGAAGTTCCACTTCTTCGCCTACATGTTCTCTGAAATGAAATTTTTTGATACAACTCTGAACTGATACATCAACTCCCACAAAATATACACAATGTTCTTACCCTGGCGAGTCACAAGGAAATAAATGAAAATTCGGAATAATTTCCAGGTCGCGCAACCATACAGGACTTGTAAGGAGCTGCCCCTTGAGATACTGGGCAGCTTTGTAGCAGTAATTGCTACAGAAATGCTGTATTAAGAAAAAAATGCAATTTCAATTTTCCAAAGTTCACGCACATTGAAACCTGTTATCAAACAATTTCATATATTGCATTAGGAAAATGCTTATGACAAAATTGATATAGGAAATTGACGCTAGAAGGCAGTACATTCCTAGGTTAAATAACGGTAATGAAATATCATCTCCCAAAGCAATTACCTTTCTCTCCGTTATATCATAAACTTTATTTCTCTTCGTGGATATATGGAATTGTTGACGAGGAATTTGTCCCAAGCGTCGAGAACAAATAGGATACCCACATATTTTAGCAATAGCTCTTTCTTCAATGGCATCTTGAAAATGAGATTGGGCAATGTATTTCACCTAAAATTATAGAAATGAAGATAAATAACGGGTTCATGAAAATATATTATTTTCGTTTTATTGTAAACTACTTACATTTTCAAGGAGCCATTCCACAGTTACATTTTCCTCTAACAAGGTTTCGACTGTTCTTAAAGCTTTTGTATTACACTCTTGCTTTTTCTGGGCTGTGATAGCAAGGGCTTCTTTCCTACAATAATAAAACTGCTGGTTAGAGAAATATAAATTTAATTAGTGGCAAAAACTATTTCGCCAACTTCTTAGCAAACCTCGTATAATGATTATTTTTAGAGCATTGGGTATTCATTTTAGTTGCCGAACATTTGACAATCAATCAGCAAATATATTTTTAGTTAATTACTCTACATCACAAACTATGTTCACGAACAAAGACAATATAAAATATAATAACAAACGAGGTGCTTTTAGTTCTTCAACTTTCACCTATCGACGTCATGGTATATATTATACTATCGAAACCTTCGGTCGCGGCTTATTCATAATTTTGAATGAAAGCATTCGAATATCAATATAAATGTTAGAGGCATTTGGTTTTACAACAATATTTAACCAACTGACGATGGTGCCATTGATACTGAAATGCCCGTTTAGATGTTTCTGCGAAGATTTTGCGAACAAATACGTCCTTGGAGAAGAATAATATAGGTACCAAAAAACTATAGTTCACTTGAGTTGAAGCTTCACTGACCCGGAAATACCTCCCATAAATCTGGTGCGTTTGAGGAAGAGGGATTTTTTTGCGTGTATCGGTCATTGGTAATTTCTTCTCCTGCCCCGGTTTGGACATTTGTGTAAGTCGTGCCTCCTTTCCTTAAAGTGAATGTATACAATTTTACTACACCTAAACTAACAAGAAAAATTAAAACTTGAACATAGCTCCAAATTTACCACATTTGTAATGACTGAAGTTTTTATTTACTTGGGTTGGAACCGTAGATTTTCTTTCCTCAGTCAGTAGCTTAAAAATATGGTGGTGTGGGTGGCCCTTAACTTTTGCAGAATATAGAAAAAATAAAGATTTTTTAGTAATTTCCATTTTTATCCCAATTTCTAAATGACTTTCTGGTTATCGTTGGTGTTGGACAGTTTCACATGATGATAATGTCCACATCTACTTTTTTGGCTTTGACTTTAAAAAGATGGCTGATGCCTAAGGTGACCAGATGTCCCGATTTTGGTGGGACAGTCCCACTTTTGAGCAGCATGTCCCGCTGTCCCCCAAAAACTTTAGGGGATGCAAAATCTCCACTTTAGGATATATTGATGATAAATGTCCCAATTATTCAAATGTTTTACAACAAATTAAACAAGATAAAGCAATTCACAACAATGACTTAAACAACATAAGACAATCAAAGATACATAAATAATAACAACGAATGAAATAATCATAAGAATATTAATCAGCCTCATCCACCACAAAGCAAATGATACAGATCACCAGTCAGCCATGATGCAGCTCACATATTGATGTAATGCATCGGGATTCCCCTTATTCAAATGTGTCCTTAAGTTTGTATGGTATCGGTATCATCCTAGTTGGTGTCTCACCATCACTGTCTGATTCAGTTTTAAAAGGAGTTCAGAATGCATCTAAGATACCGATGCTGGGTGGAACTATTCAGTTATTTCAGAGACAGAGATCTCAGCCATAAACAAATGTCAGAATTTATTCAGTTTATATTATGTCTCCCTGGAACTAATTCTTCTGTAGAACCAACATGCTTTCTCACAAATGGATAAATTGTGGACATTTGAAAAATCGCAACTCAAAGTCTGAACCCTCAAGATCTTACTAGTGAAAAAAATAAATTTCAACCAAACCTGTTTGGAATTCTTTAATACATACTCTGAAATCCACTCTTGAGTTACTAAAGAAGATTTCATCCAGTGAAAAGTACGAAAATGAAAATTAGCTGTGAATTGGGTAAATTATTATTTTATGTTGTAAACCTATATTAATTATACTAATGTTTAATATATGGCAGATCATTTATTATTTTATTGGCTGTGTAATCAATCGGCCCCCCTTTAAATTAAAAGTTACTTAAGGAGGATTATAGGTTATATTACAGGGGTCTAAAAATATATATTAAAGGATAATATAATAACATTATGTTTAGAGTTTGAAATTCATGAGCAAGTTGGAGAAATTTAGAAAAGACTTTGTTCTTGAAACTTCTTTGGATGTGTGCACTTAATGGGACTCCTCTAAGAAAAAAATGCTTAAGTAAAAATCACACTATATTAGAAGTGATAAACACTCTGGAAGAATAGTTCACTAGTTAATTTCAATTCATAATGCTCACATAATGTTTTTTCTTTATTTTTTAAAATTTTTAGCACCCCTTAATGTAGAAGGGCAAGAAAGATAGGACGTAAAGGAATCATGAACAAAAGTGGTAAAATAGTCTCAGAGCCAGACAATGTAAAGAATGTTTGGAAAGAATACATTGAGGTGCTGTATGACAAAGAAGGAAAGCCAAGAAATATTGAATTAAATGAAAAAGAGGATGTGGAAAAAGATCAGCTAGGACCAAGTATTCTCGAGTCTGAAGTTAAAAGAGCAATTGATGACATGAAAAGAAGGAAGGCTGTTGGGAGTGATGATATACCAGTGGACGTTCTTAAGGTTTTGGGGTCGAAAGCAGTTAAGCAACTAACAAAGATTTTAACCAAGTATATGATACTGGCATATGGCCTGAAGATTTTTTAGATGTTGTGATGGTACCACTGGAGAAAAAGAACAATGCAAAATGTTGTAAGGATTACAGAACTATTAGTTTAATTTCTCATACAGCTAAAGTTCTAACCAGAATAATAACCAAAAGAATTGAAGTTAAAATAGAAAAGGAGCTGCAAGATAATCAGTTTGGTTTCAGAAGAGGAAGAGGAACTAGAGATGCTATAGGATGTATGAGGATGATGATAGAAAGAGCGCTAGAAGTCAATAAAGATATGTATTTTTGTTTTGTAGATTGGGAGAAAACTTTTGACCGAGTGAAATGGGATAAAATGCTTGGTATTTTAAACAAAATAGGAATAGATTGGAAAGATAAAAGACTGCTTAAAAACCTTTACTTTGATCAAAAGATTAGAGTCAGGGTTGAAGGAGAAGAAACAGAAAGTACTTCGATAGGGAGGGGAGTGAGGCAGGGATGTCCTATTTCACCAGCAATATTTAATATTTATGCAGAAACAATAACTGAAGAAGCGTTGATATAAGAGAAAGGATTTAAGATAGGAGGTGAAAGTATTACCACCATTAAATACGCAGATGATCAGGGCTTAATAGCAGAAGAAGACTAGTGGAGGTTGGCCAACAATATGGAATGAAGATCAATGCAGAAAAAACGAAAGTCATGGTGGTTTCAAAGGAACATAAAGAATTAAATATAATGGTAAATGGCCAAAAATAGGAACAAGTAAGTAGTTTCAAATATCTTGGCAGTATTTTAGCACAGGATGGAAGTAGTACACAGGACATCAGAAGTAGGATTGCAATGGCAAAAGCAGCATTTAACGAGAAGAAGGAGCTTCTCACAAGCAAGAAAATAAATTTAGAAACAAGGAAGAAATTAGCAAAATGCTACATATGGAGCATAGCTCTTTATGGTGCAGAGACGTGGACGATAAGGAGAAAGGAGGAAAAATATTTAGAAAGTTTTGAGATGTGGGTATGGAGGAGAATGATGAAAGTGAAATGGACAGAGAGGAAGAGAAACGAAGAAGTATTAGAAATGGTGGGAGAAGATAGGATGCTAATAAAAACAATCAGGAAAAGAAAAGCATATTGGATAGGGCACATATTGAGAAGACAGTGTTTACAAAGGAAGATCTTAGAAGGAAAAATTAGTGAAAGAAGAGGAAGAGGGAGAAAAAGAATAGGAATATTAGATAATATAAAGCAGGGATATAATACTTATAGAGATATAAAAGAGGCTTCTAGGGAGAGAGAGAAATGGAGGCAGCAATTCAGTTAAAACCTGTCTTCGGACAGAAGCATGATGAATGAATGAATGTAAGGTTTTCCTTAAGGAATTTTTAATTTAAAAGGGGGAGCTGACTGATTACACACATTTTTTCATTTTTGTGAGTTTGTGTAGAACTCCATAAGATGGTATGCAACTTCTCAGTTTATCGGAATTAGCAGCTGAACTGTAGTCGGTCACCATAAATTGCCTGCACTCCAGGGGCAAACAGATTTTGTCCTGCATTGGCTGATCTGAAATCTGGTCACTTTACTGATGCCACTGTTATGTTGTAGGAATCTATTTGTTTTCATTTTCCCCCATCATTTGTCAATTTTTTCCTTTACAATTATGATTTAAGTTCTTAGAAGGAATCTATATATGAAATATATCTCATCTCACACTTTTGGCAATTTCACATCCCAGAGGAACCCAAGTTTCGGAAAGGGATTCTTGCAGGGCAACCTTTTTTGAAGCTAAATATAATTAAAAACTACTGGTGTAGTACAATGAGTCAGGAAAATTTGCATGTTCTGGAGATTTTTTAGACCGAACAAGCCTTTGCATGACAGTAAAATTTCTCAGAAATCATGAACCAATTTGCAGAGATGAAGGCAACGAAAAAGGGTTTTAAAGATTGAGTTAAGAAGGATTTCATAGACTAACAAGATAGTTTTGTCAAACTGACATTTGATAAATTGCAGATGCCGATACCCTGCTGTGAACTTATTTAACACCACATACTGTACAGTATTTAGAATAGATATTAAATGAATCTTTTGTTCTGTACCTGTATTTCTCTTGCGTGGTAATTTTTCTCATCATGTTCATTTTTAAAAACTTAACTTATTCAGCATATTCCTCATAATTGATTAATAAGTGCAACTTGGTAGGTTTTACAGTGGGTTACAGTTTTAATTGAATATATGTAGTTGTTTGGTAAGGAGGAGGAGGACTATTTACTTATATAAAAGGCCAGGTTTGTGTATCCGTATTAAACACTTTGTTTACATAGTAATGCAGAAATGGGACTACTTGGAGTGCCCAGGTTATACGGAGTCCGCGGCTGTAAAAATGTTGGGAAGCCCGCTTTGAGAAAGGGACCCGACTGAGGTAGTACTGCGAGGCTGTAAGCTATGTTAAAAATTTCAAAAGGGCCCAATGTAATTCATGCATTTACCTGCATTAAGACTGCTTGAAAGAGGGGCTGAGATAGAGCAGCAGTTCCCAAATTGGGATCCTTGGACTAAAAGTGGTCTGCACCATCAAAAGATAGAAAACAAAGATTAGCTAGAGAAAGGAGACTGCATTGGGTTGCAATGCAGAGTCAGGAGATGTTAGAAAGACTCAGAAGAGACAACGCTGCATGGAATGCATTGAACCGCAATTTAAAAGTTCAGGAAGGATTTTCATAGTGTGGAAGACTATAAAAGGAAGTGGCTAACCAACTCTGTATGAGCATTGTCCTAATTTATACCCACTCAATACATTTTTATTTAATGTGTACTGTGCCAATGGACCAAATCACTCCCAGTCATTTTTGATGGGCACTTGTACTAGTAGATAATGTTTTTGCCATGGGCCCTTATGCTCCTAGTTACACTGCTCTACTCAGGTGTGAGGCTAATTCTGTCACTCCCTTCCCAAGGTAGATTTGATTTATTTATTCTGCTCTGGGACATGTCCCCTCAGAGCACTAGAGTACAACAATGCAAAAATAGTCTCGTAACCTTACATACAATCATAAAATCATATACATATATATATATATATATATATATATACATACATATACCCACAAAACATAAATATGAATATGCATGAACGTTCTTTACAAGTTCCTATCAAGTATTAATAAACTATACATTTTTGATTTAAAACAGCTCAAAGAACTGGAGCATTTGACATGGTTGGGAATTGAATTCCATAGTCGGGATCCAACGACTTGAAAGGATTTGTGAAAAGTAGTGGTCCGATGGGCTTGGCGATAGAGGAGGCTGCAGTCGGACCTGGTGGTCATCGTCATACATGAGGGCCGTTGGGGAAACAGGTTGAGGAGGTATTCAGGCTGTTTATTTCGAAAAAGTGAGTAAAAAAATATTGCACAAAAGTACTTTCATTTGGATTTTGTGGATAGTCAACCAAGGTTTTCCAAATATGGGGAAATATGGACATCTCTCCTGAGGTTAGAAATGAATCTAATGCAGGAATTCATTGAGTGCTGGAGCTTGATGTCAAGTTGATCTTTGACGTCATTTAATACAAGGCAACAGTAGTCGAAGTGGGGGAAGGTTAAAGTGGATATAAGCAATTTACAGGTATGTAGAGATAACAAGTTCCTATTTACTTTCAGTTGGTATAAAATTTTGTTTATTTTATTCAAAATGTCAGATACCTGATTTTGCCAGGACAAATCTTCATTCATTGTAATTCCTAGGTTTCAGACAGTATTTGAGAAGGGATTAGCAGTGGTTCCAATCATAACCTTAGGAATGGTGTTTAAATCAAAGGAATTTATTAGTTTTGAACTACCGATAATGATAGCTTTGGTTTATGAGCAGTTTAAAATAAATGAATTTTTATCGGCCCATTTTGAGATAGAAGTGATGTCTTCATTGATTTTGGAGATAGCATCCGGAAGATCTCATGGATGACAATGCCAGTAGATTTGCAACTCATCAGCATACATTGTTTTATGTTTTCTGGAAGATCAAGTAGGTATATTGAAAAAAGGACAGAACCTTGGGGAACCCTACAGGGAACTGAGATACAGTTAGACATGTTTCCATTTGACTGTTTGGCAATGGCCATCTAAATATGAATGGAACCAGTTTAATACAGAACAGGAAAAATTTAGATTTTTCATCATAGATAGCAGGCGAGCATGATTAACACTGTCAAAAATCTTACTAAAGTCAAAGAGTACTAATATGGTTACCATTCTCTTATTGATTGCATATCTTATATCATCAGTGACTTTTAAGAGTGCAGACTTAGTACTAAAATCCTCACAAAACCCAGATTGAAAAGGATAATATTTTCTGCTCTTTGAAAGATAATCAGTAGTTTGCTGATGAACTATGCATTCCAAAACTTTGGAAATAGCAGATAAAATGGAAATTGGACAGTAATCTGAAGGAAAGGAAGGGCTTTTCACCTTTTTAATGGGGCGAACTAGCAGCAATTTCCAGATAGAAGGGTAAACAGAGAAGGATAATGAGCAATTTGAAAGTTCCAGGATAACCGAAGATATTGTGGGAAAAGACTGTTTGAGGAAATTTAAAGGAATTTCGTCTATGCCCATAGAATTAGATTTACAGAGTGAGAGAAATTTGTCTAAGGTATTGAGAGTTATATATTGAAAGTAATAATTTTTGTCATGGAAAGGAGTAAGGGTGTCGATAATAGGCATATGTGGCTGGTAAAGACTATTGTCAGGGGAAAGAAAAGAAATGAAGTGATCATTGATCTGGTCTAATGAAAGATTTAGGGAGATAGTGTTGCTCTTTGTCAAATTAGCCCTAAATACCTTAATTACTTCCACACTTGGTTGGATTTGGTTAAGCGGGAGAAGCAGGTGTAATCAAGGCACTTAGATTCAATGACCAGCAGTTTGACACAATTTCTGAGTGATCTATATTTTTTGTAGACGAGTTGATTTCGAAATTGTATAAATGCACATCAAAGCCTATTTCTTTCCTTAATGAGTTTCCTAATAACTTTGGTGAGCCACGGGGCAGAGGGATGTTTGTGATAACAAGTGTGTTTGGGAGCATGTAGATTGATACATTCCATTAAGTTAGTGTTGAAAGTTAATACTTTCGAATCAGTGGAGTTCGAACTGAATATTACTGTCCAGTCCATAGCGCATTAATCTTCTTGGAATTTTTCGACTTCGAAGTTGCTGAAATCACAGTAAGTGAATGGTAGAGGGGAAGATCAGGAAAATTTAAATTTGTAGGAAATACTTATGTATAAGGTCGTGTGTGGAAAGAAAAGGAACAGAAGTTTGTGAATGGGAAATAACTTTTAATGGGCAGAGGTCGAGCAGGATATGACTGGTAGCTGTATGGTGGGTCAGATCAAATAAAACAAGGTGAAGATTATTACTATAAAGAAAGTTCCTTAAATAATGGCTATCAAAAGATTCACAACACGTCAGTATTGAAATCAGCCATTATAACAATGTTTTTGTAGGTAGGAAATAATCTAAGATCATTTTCAAAGTCGGAAAGAAATCCAATTTTAGGAGGACAATAAATGACACAACAGTATTTTGGAGGCATTTGTCCCGGAAATTTCAATAATGAGATATTCAGGCCTCGAATAGTAAATAGAGGGAGAGATGGCAAGAACAGACACATGTAACTTTAAGTGGATGAATACACCTACACCACCACCGTTTCTTCCTAGTCTGTTGTGCCTTATTAAAGTTTGCCAACCTTACCATTTTGTCCGTAATAGCTAGTTTTAACCAGGTTTCAGACATACAAATAATGTCATAAGGTCTAGTAGAAAAATATTCACAGAATTCATCATAGTGGCCTAGTAAAGATTGACAATTTACATGACAAATATTTATGGAATCAGAAACTGATTGTTTAGTTATGGGCAATCGAGGTACCAATTGCTATTTGATGTCCTGTAAGTCATCTTCACAGTCACTGCCTTCACTTTTCTGAACAAAGATTCGGCCATTTCAAACCCACAGATTGTCTTTTATAAGTCCCTGAGCCTGGATGTATAACCTCCTGTTGATTTGAGGAAGAGTTATCAAAACCTATGTCATGGAGAAAAAAGTAGATGAAAGTGTTGTAAGCATAGCGGTTCCTAGAATCTATCAAACTTTGGATCTTGATCTTGGACCTTGCTGGCTTACTGGGAATATGCATTTTGGCCATAAAAATTTTGTCCACTGTGATATAGGCAGCTGTGGATATAGGGCCAGGCAATTTAGGTGACTAACTAGGGCAGGGGTCAGCAACCTGTGGCTCTGGAGCCACATATGGCTCCTTGAGTACCTGCTTGTGGCTCTTTAAAATTTAGGTAAGCTTCATATCAGCCATGAAACATGCTTATTGCCATCATTCGAATATAAAAAAAGTCGTTCAGGTTGCCACTGTGTGACTCTCAAGTATTTTGGAATGTGACATAAAACAAAAAAAATGGCTCTTTTATTTTGAAAGGTTGCCGACCCTTTAAATGTCGAATGTGCCTGTATGGGCACACAAAATGCAATAGCTCACAGAAATATATTTTTCATAATATTATTTCGACATGTTTCTTTCCTCTACAAAACAGAAGTATGCAATTCTTCATTATTTTTACAATAAAATACTTTTTGATCATTTTAGTACCAATAATTCATGAGATACGCAATTTTTCCATAAAATGAACAAAAATACCCCAAAATAAATCCAGCATTTAAAGGTTAAGAAATTTAACAAAATTACTAAATACAAGACAGTATAAATCTGCATTGAATATATACAATTTATGACTGTGAAGTTCCAAGACTGACTATAAAAATGAATACAAGATACTTTCACACTATTGCTGTTTATCCCCTTTGAAATAGTCTCCCCATGCATGGATATACTGTTGCCAGCATTCTTGAAGTTCGTTGAAGCACCTCTGGAAGGCATTTTCTGAAATGTTGGATAGTTGCTCTGTCAGAAGAGCAAAAGGAGACTTATGGTGAAATTTTCTCGGGTTTGCTGCTAGGTCATTACAGAGGTCTTGACTGACGTTTAGACGGCTAACTCTACCACTATCATCAGGGATGCTGAGTGCCATGAGAGGTCTGGTCGGGTTTATATTCCTGCCCGGGGATGGTAGCTCATCATTGATTGGCTGTCGTGTTGGCCTATGAGCTTTGTGCTTGTTGGCTAGTTGGGTGATAATGGGGTCCCATACCTTGCTGAGCAGGAACTCGGTGTCTCTGTTGAAGTTGTTTCAATTCAACCAGATTTCAATTGCTCCCTTAACTAGGCGACCCCAATAGCCATTAGCCCTCAATATTAGTTTGGCCTCTTTAAATTGTGTGTGGTGGTCCAAACTCAGGCTGTGTTCAGCCACTGTGGACTTTTGCAGATAGTTGAGCCTGATGCATCGGCATGTTCTCCCAGTCTCGTCTCGATTGTGTGGCATGTCCGTCCGATTTAATCTTTCCCACAATCACATGGAATCCTGTAGATACCTGATGTTTTGAGGCCCAGATCATCTTTAACCTGGTGCAGGAAACCTCTTATTTTCCTTGGCGGCTTATTAACAGTTTTGATCCCACTGTCGTTCTGAAATTTGTGCTGGTCTTTTGAAAACTTCACACAATAATGACACCTCCATTATTGTTGGAGATGAAACTTAGTGCCTGCAATATGATCCACAAGAGCAGAGTAAAAAGGTATTCACTCACCTCTTTTGAAACAAGGTTGCACTCAGCTGTCAAAAACAAAGACCATATTGATTGCTTTTTTCAATTGTGAAGGTATAATGCACAAGGAATTTATTTCCAGGGGACAAACTGGTAACCAAGACTAATACAAAAATGTTTTGCAAAGTTTACTTTTGAGTATTCATCATCATCATCCTGAGTTGAGGTTATCGGGGAAATGGTTCCTCCTACGCAGCTACATACTGCATTGTCCTTCCAATTTTTGACACAAAAATAAGTCAGTGTTTTGCCACGTGCCATATTCCCCAGATTTGTCTCCATGTGACAGTGAAAACTAGCAATGAGAGAGGTCATTGCTATGCTGACATTCCAGAGCTGCTTCAATGACCTTCAGAAATGCTGGCAACAGTGTATCAATGCAGGGAAAGACTATTTTGAAGGGTACAAACAGAATTAGTCTGAAGTATCTTGTATTCATTTTTATAGTCAATCCTGGAACTTGACAGAAATAGGTTGTATGAAGGACAAAATGGAAGTTGACGGATGAATGCTGAAAAATTTGGTGCAACATACATAGAATCCTAAAATTCTCTTTAACCCAGGTGTAACAACTGAGTAACAACAAGAATATGTTACAATTATTGTCATATTCATAGTTTACTTAGTCATCACAATTATTTACAATAATCAAGAATGAAAGTATGGGTGTAATTATTTTTCTGCACAAAGGATGATACACCTAGCTTGTTGGTTCATCTATTATAGGTTTAGTTGCTTTGTGTATTGTACTGTGAATATCTTCAATATCTTTATTTGGGAATGCACCATGGCAGATACTGGTGTTTTATTTTATCTCTTGTAATATGTCAGGTGACTATTGTTGCAGCATTGCAATGCATCCTGTGTTCCAACCCTGTTGGAATTTAACGTTTTTTTCACAGCTTCTTTTGGTATGAAAAGAAGTCAATGATTTTGTTCATCTATTCACATTAGAGTGAGAGGAGACAACAATACACATTTTAATGAGGTTTCTGTTATGGGTGATAGTCTATACCAGGGGTCGGCAACCTACGGCCACGTGCGGCCCTCGAGAACGCTTTATGCGGCTCGCAAAGCTGTAATGAAAAAGTGATCAGGAAAATTTCTCATGGCCTATTTTATATTTTTTGAGTAAAATTATGGTCTCAAAGCCTTTTATGGTGAAGTTTTAACGCTAGTAAATTACGTAGACAAGATTTCGTTCGTATGAAATCACAGAATCTCTAGAAAACTTTTGATTTATTAGCTCATCCGGCCCGCCGAGGCTTTTTTGACTCCCAATACAGCCCTCCGAAACATTCACAACTGCAAATGTGGCCCGCCATGCGGAAAAGGTTGCTGACCCCTGGTCTATACAAATAAGCAATTTTATAAGAATCTGTTAAAAAATTTAGCCCCTTGCACAAGACAAGACCATAGACAAAATTGCAGAAAACTCATTTCCAATCTCAGGAACACCTAATACATGCATATTTATATGAAGTCAAATACTGTCATATTTTACATAGTATATGAGAACGTAAAAATATGGCATAGTATAACCCATGCTCACTTCATCAGGAAGGAATGTAGTGCATATTTTCATAATGAAAAGATATGAATCTGATGAAAATTTATTTACTAAAATTAATTACAACAAAATAAATATCAGATAAACACTATAATTTCTAGAGTAAAAATGGAGTATTGGAGTTGCACATCCTTTTAACTATTATTGCATGAGTATCCATGTGCAAAAACACTGGAAAATGAAGGTGAGTGCTTAGTTCCAGCAAGACTTACATTCTAAAAATATGATATTCCAAAATGGTGGCGACAAATATTTTTTCTGTAACAAGTGAAAGATCTGCTTAATGGAGTTTAGAACAATATTTTTGATAAAAATTATGGAGCAATAAATTAGAATTGTACAGACACTCAATAATTGTTGATTTAACAAAATAAATTTTATATAGCTCCAGTGAAAAAATAAGTGACATTGTTAGGGGAAAAAAATTTGACTTGGAACTAATCAACAGGTATTTTCTATAAAGAAGGGAATCAACTCCAATGCCGTAATTTAAATTACGGCATTGGAATTGATTCATTTCTTTATATTATCTTCACTGTAGTCTCTACTCTTTATTAATAGGTGTTTTCTAGTTCTTATTCATTTAATAAATGGCTTTCTATGATAAACATTACTGTAGTAATGCTTCGTTCCTCTGCAGCACACTGATATACAAAGTAATAGCACACACCATAGAAGGAATACCAAAAACATAGCTTGAACACACATAATGATACAGAAAAGCAAGTTTGCCACAGTCAATCTGAGAATAATAATCTTATAAATCTAGCAATATTTTCAAGTTTATCCTTATGGTTGTTTTACAATTAATTTTCAATGACAATCAAAGTTGAAAATTTTATATACATGATCTAAGGCAAGGGTATTAGCAAATGCTTTGATAGGATGAATAAAAGTTTACATTGGAAGTCACTCAAGATATATTTTGGTATTATTTATGAGTAAAGTAAGACAATTTTTAGAGTTAAAACTTCATCAAAAGGTATTATCTAAATTTTAACTCAAAATGATGGAATTGCCTGTGTAAAATTATCATAGCTTTGTGGGTAGGATAAAATACTCTTTGGGGGCCACATGCAGCTGGAGAGCTCTAGGTTGCCCACCCCTGACCTAAAGTACCCCACTTTTTTGTTTTAGTAGGAACAGCATATAAAGTCACTAGATCACAGTTTTAATCCAATTAATTTTTTTGTATTAGCAAGTACGTATATCACAATGTAATTATGGTGATTCTCAATGTAATATCCTCTCATCTATATTGACAGACATTCATTACAATAGGTTATGATTTTCAAAATCAAGATTTAAAAATTAAATGTATCAATCCAGTGATGCTTAAAATCTCTAACATGGCAACATTCTCTTTTATGAAACACATGCTATATAAAATCTATTTTGACTTCTGTGACTAAAAACATCCTGTGCAATTTCTTGTTTATATGCTTCTTTCATGAAGGTTTTTAACAGTTTAAAATACACCAGGTATTATGAATTATGTATTTTTAAATATAATTTGTTATACACAGGAGTTGACCCATTAATATAATATGCATCTTGTCTTCATATCATCAAAACTAAATGGTTTAACCTGTCTGGATAAACCCACTCACAGCAAAATCTTTGTCTTTCTGTTGTTTGAGATTACAAATTAACGACATAATCTGGTACTACATGAATGAGAAAAACCAACTTCAATAGTTTACTTTATTCATTAAATAATAATGAATAAAAATATGATTTTAATACAATACATAAATTATTTTATTATTTATTATTATTTTTCGAGTCTGCTATAAAAGTAGTTTTTCCAATCTGCATAGTTTCTTGCCACGCATGGACAACATCTTATATATTTCACTCTAATACTCAGCACAGTATTAAAGCAGCATATGAACAAAAATATCACTCAACTGAGTAAAGCATTCACATCAACTTATTATCTCTCTCAAAATAAACAGCATTGCTTGAAGACTTAGTTAGCTAGGACATGTCCACCTGAAAATAAAATTACAACCAATGTAATATATTATATATAGTATTGTTCAGTAAAAATGTTTTTTAATAATATAAAGCAAACCTTTAAGTATTCTAGGTCAGGTAATACTTCCCAGGGTAATCTGAATAAATTAGGAGGTAATGGTGTGCAGTGAGTGGACTTGAAGTTGGTCATATACTTGTGAGCCTGTTGGATTAAAAGGTGAAATATTTAGAAAAGTATTCAATAAATTAAGTTAGCATCTAGCAATTCATTTCACTTGCTGACTTTTTTGTAAATCCTGAAACTTACCAAAAACAAACTCAATGAGATTTTCATTTCAGCATTAAAGTCCTCACCAATCAACATGGGGTATGAATTGGAATGATCATTCATGTAGGAAATCAGAGTTGCTGTGCAAAGATCTTCATCAACTTTATACTTTGCCCACAAAAATGCTGTAGAAAAATAATATCTGACATTGAATGTAACTTCAGGTGAATAATTAAACATGGGATTTTTTCACATTAACTATCATCAAAATGAATTATGATTTCATTGAGATAACTATATTCATAAATTATATTTTGACTAAAATATCTTTACATGCAGTGCTCAAATTGGGCAGAAACATATGGGAACGGTATTCCACTTGATAGAAAATTAGGTAGTTCCCATTGTTAAAAAATCAAATAAGAATGTACAAGTTGTTAAAATTTTCCAATTCAAGCACTGTTAATGTGACATCAATATCACATCATTTAAACCTGCTGATTCTATTCTATTATATGCATGTGAGCACGAGATAAATCATTACCTCAAATAGGATTTAATACAAAAAGAACACAAGTGCTTGGCTAATGGGGGACTGCCAAAATATTTAATTATGTTTTTTAAAAATTCTTTGTAATTGACTTAATTACTCCCTGTGAACATTTTTTTTGTTAAATCGGCTTCATTATGCAAAAAAATATTTAAAATAACTCTAAAATATCCCGTGAAAACGGCATCCTGGTTGGAGAGAGTAGTAAGGGGTACGTGATGTCATCGCATGCCACTCGTTTAAATGTACGACCGTACTGAAATCACACAGTTTTGATACTTCGTCCTGTTGCTTTTCCTGATATCGTAGCTAAAATGGAGAATATGGAACTTAAGATGGGTTATAAGTATTGTCTGGTACCTCAGTGCTTAAATACAATGATTAAAAACCCTGAGAAAATTATTCTTCATGCTACCAACCTCCTTGGGAAGAAATAAGAAGCGGAAAATATTGTGGTTGAAAGCCACGAGGAGATATGCATCTGATATATCGGAACATACAGCTGCATTTGTCTGCAATGATCATTTTACTCTAAGTACTAGTTATATGTACGTACGCAATTTTATTGCTTCGTATTTTAGTTTATGACTTATGTCGGCATTACATTGACATGATGCATATATTTCTGGAGAAAGTTGAAAGAGTAAATTGTATTTTTGATTCAAAGATTAGGATATATGTTTTAACAAAACCTCCATAATGTAACATACCTATTCTAATTACGTAAGATCAAACTTATGGAAATCGTTGGGCTATGGGTTTATTAAGCAAATAATTACTGTTGCAGTGCATATATTTAAGTACCAAGTTTTTAAGCAAATACTTTTACAAATGTTACTTATTAAGTTAGTTCTGTAATTTAAATATTTTAATAAATTTGTTCGCATAATATCCACAACAGCATGGTATTTTGAAGGACCATGTTTTGATAAATAAGGGCAGTCATGACACTCCACAGACATGACTAAATCTTCTTCATCTACAACTACAGTCACTTCATAACCTCTCGATCATATTCTGTGTTCAGGGAAAATCTTGCCTTTAACAATACAAATTTTTCCCTCTTGCTTCAGTTTAACATATCCAACAGCATTACTAACATAGGCTTTCCTCATTGACCTCCAAGGGAGAAAAAAGCCATGAAAGCAACAATGAAATTCGCAACATATGCAAAAGAGACATGCAGTTATGACAAACACTTCTACAGTTTTTCTTTTCACAAGTATAGGTAATAACTAAGGCAGATAGACACTTAAAATGACAAACTTCACCACATTTCCTAAAGACACATGGAAACTAAGTTTATTCACATTAATTTTGTATATTTGTCAATATTTGACCTGATGATTTTGTCAAGACAGATGATGGTGATTATTCACCAAAACCAGTCGTTTTTTACTTCATACACCGTTAATACCCGCGTATAATGTACACTTTTTTTTTAAATATTTGAGTTAAAAATTAGGATGCGTGTTATGCGAGGGTACATAATCTTCCTATTTTCATTTGGCCCCATATTTCCACAATTTCGGCACATTAATTACTGCCCGGGTATCCTCATAATTTTATTGGTGATTTTTACGAAAAGTAAGATAGATAATAGTTAAAATTTATTAACTAATTCGATAAACATACATTAATTAGATACGAAAAGAATGAATTCAGTATTTATTCATTTTAAAAGCCAAGAAATTCTTCTTCGATGTAGTTATCGGAATCGTCATCTTACACATGACGTCACCCTACACCCGGCCCGGCCTGGTGGTGAGGTACTGGTACTACTTACAATTAGAATCAATGGCAGCTGATGCCTTTGAGTATGCTGGGAGTTGATGCATTGATGCTTCTTGTAGAACTAAATCAAGTTATTGTTCCCTACTTTTCTCTCAGCATTCATACGTGGTTTATTCTTGATTCTTAGAGTCTGTAGTTAATTATGGTTATTTGCTCTTGTTTTTACGTGTGCCAGAGTGTTCTAATAAGGTTAAAACTGAAGGTTGGGCGAACCCGTCCACCTCAGGCGTGACTAAAACATATGTAAAAAACTTCGACATAGGATTATCGTCATTCCTTCAATTTATTAGCTCAAACAATGTCATATACCATACTATGAAATTAATATAATTGTATTGTGTATATCCTAATATCACCTTGTAAGTAAACAGAGTAGGTAATGATTGAGTTAGCTGACGTTCTTTTGGAACGTTATTCAAAAATTTCATTTCGCACTTTCGCTATGTTAGCAATAATTCAATCATTGCTATAGACCACGTTACACCATCTACTTTATTCTGGAACGGTAACGCTAAAAAAAATCTGTTCGTGCTATATGCGGGTATATAGAAAAATCATAGATTATGAGGCTGAAAACCTCCCTGCGCGTTATACGAGGGTGCGCATTATATGCGGGTATTTACGGTATTTTGTGGAAATTAGCAAAAGTTAAATATAAATAAAAAATACTATCTAGCATTGCTCATGTTATTTTATTGTGGAATTCCACGAAGTCTCGGCCTAGTCCATTACCTTTTGTAAACATATCTAACTATATTTTACTTACTAGATACTAGGACAGCATGGGAAACAATACATAAATAAACATTCTATAATATTAGTTAAAACTAGAGTTGTTTTATTCATTTAATATGGGAAAGCTGTTTTAAGACGTCAATCTATCTTTTACATATCTTCTGCGTTTCAGTTGAAATAATAGTATTATTACAATAACTGAAAATAAAAGTGCTAGGTCGAACTTGTTTTATCAATTAAATGTAATACAAACCTATGTGCCTTCACTCCACGCATTTCAACATCTGAATATTGCTCCCTACGATTTCCAATGTACCGCTAAAACATGTACGAATCAACGTTGGGCAAATTATCAGATCTGTCTACACAAAACCCTTCATATGCCATTTTGCAAAACACAAAGTGAAATAAAGGCAGGAAGGTGCAGTACTTCTACCAATATTTCTTCTAAGACTGCATATAGAGGAAAACAACATAATTAAGTCTTTCAAGCTTCTACTTTTATATCGGCACAATGGTAAAATGGCTTCTAGCATGGCTAACATGCTTGTGGCATGCACGGACATCACTAAACACTCGACAAACTTCAGCTACCAATCGGATGTGATCGGGTTCGGCATTAACTCGTCCATTTTAAATTGATTTTTTATAAATACCTGTTAAAAATTTAACAAAAAAACTTTATATTTACCTATAACAATAGCCATACAATACAACTTCATAAAATTTTCGGTAATTCCCGATATTTGGGTCCCCCATTATATAACAGTGTTTCTCAAACCGTGGGTTGCAGCCCCTTAAGGAGGTTGCAAGAGGATTTTAGGAGGGTTGCAAGCCCTCTTCGCTAAAGCAAGTGATTTTATTCTGGTTTGAAGATGCATGTTTTAATTTATCGACATGTTTTATTAAAAAAATAAACTCCTATCAACATACAAAAACTTTTTAACAAATGAGTTATTTTTATTTAATAAAAACAAACAAGAAATTATATCTCAGTAGCAATTAGTACTGAAAAAATTAAACTATATAGCACATATTATTGTCTGAATGCTTTTAATACACATGTAGTTATAAATAAAATAATGTATAGTGCTAACCTTGTATTTATACAAATTAAAAACTCTCTTATTATTAATTTCCTTATCATAGTATGGAGAAAACTGAAGTGTTATCTTTTGATTCTCAAATATTCTCGGGGAGGGGTTGCCTGACAAATCTGTCTGAGAACCACTGGTATAATCTACTACAAACAGGCTTAACATCTGGGAATAAAATTTATTCAACATGCACTTTTTCTATTATTGCAACATCAATTCTGTCATTAAATATACTAAAACTTTGATCTACTATCTCAATGACATTTGTATGAAATGTATTTGATCAACAACTAAGTAAATTTCATATTCAAATAATCAACTTAACATCACAGTACACCCTCTCCCCGATTAATGCTCTTAATTGGTGCCAGGAAAATCGAGTGCTAACTGAAACAGCGCTATTCAGAACACGTCCTTCCATAAGAAATGACGTTGATTTAATTAATTCCTGAGATTCTATTAATGGAAATGAAAATAGGTAGTATTAAATAAATAATACACCAAAGTATTCTTTGTTAACCATATTACATAGCATAGAATAAGCTGTCATTTGCACTGCAATTATATTTAAAATTGAACAGTAAAACATGAATATAAATGAAGAACAGAATGCATTTTATGGAACATATGTTGATCTCACGCTGAATAAATCGCGCAGGAGCATTAAGGAATAGGTATTAAAGTAGAAGAAGATACCTGTCTACTTATATATACAGCGTGAGGCAATAGTCACTATACAGTCACAATTTTATTAACACAACAAAAGTTGGAACATAATAACATAAGCATCATGACTGAAGATACTGCTCAATTAAGAGAAGGCAACCAATAAGACAAAAGAATCGTATATCAAAACCTTACTACGTTTCAATAAAGAATTATTGATTCATAAAAGAATTATCACATGTGCTTGATAAATAAAGGAACATGGAATGAGACTAAATAAAGGAAGAATTCAAATATCTTGGTATTACATTAAAAAAAACTGAACAATTGAAAAGGGAGCAATAAACAAAAAACAAACAAATGTTGGTGCTCTCCAGCTTTTAGTCACTGTAAAACCTCTAATTTAACCTCGAGAGTTAAGTTTTTCCTTTTTTCTCCTTGGACCGCCAGTTATCTCATGGCCTTTTTATTTAAAGGGAAAATATAATTTAAACAAAGTTCACTTTATATTTTGACCTACAAAAACATCAACAAGTGTACGCAGAACCAACAAGCAACTGCAAATACTGACGTCTTGTGTGTTGTAAATGCGCAGAGGTGTTGCGCAGTGGACTTTGTAAATGATACCAGAAATTTTTAATGTGGAATGCGCGAGCGCAATTCGGAAAAGGCATTAAATTACTTTCAGCGTTAAAGCGGGGAGTGGGTGTATTGCATTTAAAGATATATATCCAAGTTCACCAATAAAGACAATGCAAGTATGAAAATATTATTAGAGAATTTTCAAATAACTCCTGGAATTGAATATATCTCAGATTTTTTTCAATTTAGAAGTGAAAATTCATTCAAGAGAATGGACCATGTGCATTATGCACAGCTGAGGAATATATCATATAAAATAGATTTATGATAGATGTACACATGTATATATACATACAGTAACGCTCTGTGTCCGTAGATAGCCATTCCTTTATCACTGGTATAGATTCATCATCCACTACTTTGGGATAGCGATACTTTAAGAGCTTCAAAAGCAAGTCATTTCCTCTGTTAGAGGCCAAATCAGACTTGCTGGAATAAAAGAGAGATTAAAAAATGTTGCTATAACAGAATTATTTTTCTATTGCGAACATTGAAATATTTACTCTGTACAAATGATTTCATCCTCGGTCCTTCTGATTAAATGCACAGGTCCTGGGAATTTAGAAAGTTGTTCATAAATATTTAAGTTGATGTAATCCCTAATTGTCCTTCTTACTATGGGTCCCCATGATTTGGGCATAATTGGCAAAGCTAATGGTAATATGTCATCAAATGTTGCATCCAGAATCTGAAAATATTTTAAAAACATCCTATATTGCTATATGCAATAAAGAGTGATCCAGAAAAAATAAACAGCAAAGTAATTAAATTGTATTCACAGATTTATTTTTCAATGAATTTAACGTATATACTTGCCACTCCCTTAATTTCTGGATAATTCATGGCAGCCCAGCTGGCTGAATAACCTCCAATACTCCAACCAAATATTATAATATTTTCTGGGTGAAATCTTAAGCTATTAATAGCAAACTGGAGCACAACATCAATCCCTTTAGTTTCTTGGTCTGGAAAAGGAAGCCCCTACATGGAAGGAATACTGTTAGTTTCCTGTAATTATTCGCAGCTTGAGCACAAAAACTTTAAATATGTATACTCCATCCTTACTGTGCTGCCCCCAAATCCTGGATGATTCCAGCCAATAACAGAGTATCCTGCTTCAATTGGAGTGACCATAATTCCTATCTCATAAAATCCTGCATTACCTTCACAGCATACCACTAATGTGTTTCCATGAAGGTGCCTGGAAAGTTTTCCATTTAGTTTACTATTTACTTTAGAATACATACAAGAAATTTTGGATCTTGTCTGTTATCTGCTACTCACCCAAGTTAATATATATAGTGCCCTTCTGGTGGCGGGATATGGAACTAGCATGGGAAACGACTGCTTGGCCTACAAAATACTCCAACTCGCCCCCCTGGGTTGGGTTAGTTAAAGTGTTTTGGTTTCTTTCCACATTCACTGTCCCGCTCCTCCGAGTGAATGTGGGAAGAAACCAAAAACACTTTAAATACCCAACCCAGTCATATCCCGCCACTTCATTCAGTTAGGGCGCTGTGTATATTAACCTGGGTGGGTGGCAGATAACAGACAAGACCCAAAAATTTTACTATAGTAACATTTAAGCACAAGGAACTTACTTTCCCCTCTGATCTACAAACATTGTATCAATGTCATTTCCATCTTTGGCCTTTAGCTTATTTCTTATTCCAGAATTTTCCTCAACTAATTTGGCTCTGCCTTGCAAAAGAGCATTGACTGCAAAGAGAATTATAAAATTGATAAAATAATGCACGTGAATAACATAAATGTTTTGGTAGAGGTCACGATGAGTACACTCACACAAAAAGAAATGGAGAATAGTAGATGAACCAGGATACGCAAGCTTAATACCAAATGTGTGGGCTACTGCATAACTAATCAACTGCAGTGGCAAAGTTAAAATCCAATCAAATGTAGAGCGTGTCTGCTGTTGTTCCACATACAAGCGATGAAGAGTTCCTTCACTAGAAGATGAAGCATTAACATTATGATAACTAACTGTGAAAACCAATCAAATTCCAAAAAAATATATTAACTTGGTAATTTTATTATCATGCTGATCCTTGGAAAAGAAGATGACTTTTTTGTGATAGGAATCTATGGCTAATGAGAATTTTGATGGAGAATGCTTTGATCCTACAAGGGTAAGTCAAAAAGTAAAGGGATTTTTTTAATTTCTCGCTCAGGTGGTAAACACTGCTTGTATTCATACCGCTGGTTTAGTGTTGTGTCAGTTATTGTGTTGTAGCGCTACGTAAGTGGGTTATTATTGTGTCGTGGTTAACCATTCAAGATGGAAGCTCCATTGTTGATTTGCACAAAAGAAGAAATGATTAAATCCTTGTTTCTTGTTAAACCTGTGGAATAAATAAGATGGAGCACCTGCCATAGTCCAGATCTCGCTCCCAGCGATTTCCATGTTTGGCCAAATGAAAGAAGCAAAAAGAGGAAGAAGATTTTCATCCGATGAAGAAGTCATTGGCAAGGTGCAAAATTGGTTGAAGACACAGCAAAAAAAAACTTTTTCTAACAGAATTGAAAAACTTGTGGAATGCTGGAACTGGTGCATTGAAGTCGAGAGGGATTACATTGAAAAATAATATTAGTTTTGTTTCTGTATATTTAAAATAAATGTGCTTTTTTAGAAGAGCTCCTTTACTTATTTACTTACTCTCGTATTAAAATATTCAATTGATAGTGTTGCTGGAACACACACTATCATGCTACTACCAGTGCTGATATTACCTATGCAGAACTGGTTGGGCCTCAATTACTGCTCTATCAAAATTCTAACGTAATTCTAGATTAGCTACAGATGAGAATTTTGCATGGTGGTAGGTGAAAGGGGTGCAACCAATGGGAAAATTCTGAATTCCTGGAAATTTTTAGGGGCATTATAACATTGTATTTCAAAATTAGGTATTATTGATACAGAAACTTGAGACTTGAATAGAACTTAAGCCTAATATGTAAATGGAGTTTATTTGGTTGTCAAGAAAATTCATATGCATTTCTATTTTGTCAACAAAATTACATCAGAAAATGAAGAAACATAACAAGAAGTTTTAGTTAATATGACTAGCATACACATTTGTATTTCAATGTCCTAGTATAAGCTCTTTTCAAATATATTTACATATTTATACAACTGCGATTATAAAGATGTGATTTGAGTTGAAAAACGTTTTTGAAACAAATCTACCTTTTTTAATAAATATTAAGGAAATAAAACAGATACTTGGACAAATATTCCATTCCATTATCAAGAAACAATACCTATGTTTCAACATGACATCATCATCAGGTGGGAAAATATAAAATTTATATTTAATAGGTTCATATCTTCCCACTAGATGATGAAATTGTCACATTGAAACGTAGGTCGTGTTTCTCGATAATATAGTGGAATTTTTGTCCAAGTATCTGTTTTATTTCCTTAAGATGGAATTCCACACAATTAAGTCTTGGTTAGTGAATTATATTTTTTAATATTAAAAATTTAATTTGCACTGTTATATACAATTTATCATATCTATGAAAATTAGCATTCGGTGAACCTATAGTTTTAATGTTTTTACCATTTTACAAGCAGCTTATGTGCTCCTTGTATGCGCAAGTTTTTTTGGAAAAGTCAAAAACAACTGGAATATATTATAAAAGCATGTTCAAGGCCTATAAGAATAACAAGTATCAGTAAAAACAAACATTAGTCAAAAAATCATTTATTCTCATAAAGCACTGTTTATACTCTTTCGATGAAGATATTATGCTGACACAGCTGTCATGATCAAGGATCAATAGTATTTTATTAATACTAATATAGATAAAAATTACCTTCGAATGTCACTCCATTTGAAATCTACAGGCCAAGCTGAAAAATCGAAGTCATATTTGGCAAGTGCTTTCTGAAATATTAATTTGTGGATGAATTTCAACCAGAGCGAATTAAAGTAACCTAAAATTGTATGGAATGAAATATTATTCACCTTTGTATCTTTATTTAAATCTTTCCTTGCAGCTTGCAGAGCACTCAGGAATGTTATATACATTGTATTTTGAGATCTAGCAAACCCTCTGATACAATACGATGCTGCAATAATGACTCCTACACCCGTTAATACTTTGATCATGCTGACTGCCCCATCGAAGAGGAGATATCCTCTCCTGTATAAAAAAGCCGCTATAAAGGGGGATGTATACAGACCCACACCCCACATCATGGATATCTGAAAATTTAACAGGACGGACACAATATATGCAGAAAATTAATTTTCATCTAAGTACAAAATGATTGATCAGTTAATATTGTTAGACCTATATAAAACAAAGATGAATACTACGCCGTTAATAAAATTTGTATATATGTCAATATAGTAATAGTGATTTAAAACTAAAGTTTGTAACGTACATTGAAAGTTACACATGCTGTAATGGTAAAATAGTCATATACTTCAAAAGGTTTAGTCCACTAAAAATCATTGAAAAATCACATATATACTAAATAATCGCACGAAATATAGATGGAATGACAACCACACTCACGGAATCTATAACTCGATCTCCCCATTTTTCAAGATGACTGGGTTCGTACGATATTCCCTATAATATAATAAATATCATTGGCGGTTAATCGAGGTTTTGAATAGTAAATAAATGTAACGTTACTGCAATTATCACTCAGAGATTCCTTAAAATGACAGTAAAACACCACGCATAATATTTTTAAAAAATAATTCAAACCTGTACTCTACTATCTCCGTACATTCGGTACAGTTTTGGACTGAACATACATTGCCATAACAACCTGATGGTCGCCATCTTTCCACTGAATGACAACCGAAGAACAAAAATATTATGATAATCTATCACAAGTTACGATTTATCGGTAAAGATATTGCCAACGGCGAAAAGTTGAGTATATTTGTATGTTTTATATATAATATTATTACATATGTATATTAAGCTTGCATTTATTGCATCGAATTTTATTTCAGTAAGCAAAAGAAGTTTGTTGATATCACCTTGTTAGTCGATATATTGTTTTAAATATCGAAATGTAGCTTACATGTCATTTTGTATGCTTTTTATCGAAAGATTAAAATTTTATAAACATTCATAATTTACAATTAATATGTATCATAATTTTTTATTACTTTAATTTTTGTTGTTGGTACCTTTGCAACGTGCTTGGGATAGTTGTGGTCCCCGAAGGATTGTGTCTCTTGTGGCTAGGGTTGCCACCTTTTTTGGACCCGATTCTCGAACATAACATTTCTAAAAAACTACGAACATAACTGAACATATCACGAACAACACCGAACAGTGTAAATTACATTTCCTAACTGGATTAATTGTACTATTTAGAAGTTTCTACACATCTTTCTGTGACTAATCATTAAAATTATTGAAATAGCAATAATTTTTAAAGGAGACAAGAAAACACTTTTGCAGTCTGGACAATCTTTCACTTGATGCAAATAAAATACACCTTTAATGATGTAGCAAAAAACTGTTAAGACAGCCCAATATAAATAACGAAAAGATAGATGTTTTTAACATGCTTTAGAAGTGAATATATCGAAATAGGTTTTCATTGGTATCAAATTTTGGTGCCCATTTGGTAAGCGCCTGAGGAGATCGACTCACCTCTATATTTGAAATGTATTAGTTTGTTTATTAAATATAATTGGCAGAGGTTTTATCATAGCATTTTTGACTTTGAAAGTGTTAGACATCACAAAAAAGCTGTTACTGAATTCAAAATTTTGACCATATGCTCCAAGAGAGCTGATACGATGGAGAAAATGGAATAAAAATTGACTTAAATTTCATTTTTGTGCGTTACACATTTCATTGATATCTCATCATGGATCTATTATAATAATATTTGTATGAGGAAACTTACAAAACATGCCGTGTATAGATTTTCCCTTGTATATTTTCTCCGATTTATGTAGATTTAAGTCAGTCCCTTCAAAAACGTACATTGTTTCGTATTTACCGGATGCTGTAGCATTTCCTTAGCGTAGATGATTTTTCTAAATTCTTCTCACTAATGAATTCACTTATCCTCCTTTCACACAAGCAATCTATGGGTGTAGTATGTGCGATGGAAACCAAACACCTAAAAATTTTCCAAATTATCTAACTGTTCGGTGTTCGGTACCAAACACCGAACAGTTTGTCTGATTACCGAACAGTTCGGGTGAAAACCGAACAGGTGGCAACCCTACTTGTGGCCCACCATGGAGCATTCAGATGTTGAATCCAAGTTACGTTTAGTCATTGAATTTGGGTGAGTTAAATGGCTCATGTTTATAGTTGATGTATAATTTTAAGACGAATATTTCATCATGTTTTTGGATAGACCCTTACTGATGAATGTTTAAGTTTAAAATCATGGATACAACACTCTAAAAATTGTTTTCTTTTTTAGCGGAGGAGCAGAGCTTTTGTTTGGAAAGAAAAAGAAGCATGATTTGCTTTTACCAGTTGATGGTGAAAAGTGTTAGTATATAATCATTGTAATATATGTAGTCAAAATATTTGATTATTTTAAATTTACTACCGCAAAGGTTTACTTGCAGGGACCATAAAGAAACTTCTGCAGTGGATCAAAGATAACATGTTGCAGGATCGACCCGAATTATTTATAATGAAAGAAACAGTGTAAGTAAACTTTCTGTTAAGTTATATCTCTTTTGGAAAACCTATCATCAGTGGTTGCCAGTATTTTATCATCTCTCTACAGAGATGTTCTTCGTATTTGTCTTGTATTTATGCAAAACCATATGCTGTTCTTCCACTATTGAATGCCCCGGCATTGGAAGAGAAAGCTACTCTCTATATAAAATCCTTGTGTTTTATCTAAGTTTATATATACTTTCATTTCGTTTAATTTCCAAAAATGAGTTTTTTTCTAAGAAGATTCCTCACCAACGTACGTAGTTATTTATTTATGTTACATTCTTTTCCTAATTTTTCTCATTGTATATCATTAAGTTTTAAATGCAGTAAAAAGCAATTTAGATTCATAACCATATGCTACTTTGGTTTTGTTTTCTGGTTTATATCTTTGTTCATTTTCTTTTGATTTCCCAACATTCTTGATATGTTATAGAACTTAATGTCATAGTGTTGAGGTTTGCTTTTAAATGAGAAAACTACAATGGTAATATACTATTGGTGCTACATATCCTTTGAAATACAGTCGCACATGTCCAGTTTTATTTTGCCAAAATTCACAAATATGTCAGAGTGAATCAAGATGACAAATATATCTTATGGTGGAAAACTACCACACTAGCTTGTGGTTCTTTAGTTGCATTTAAGAACTCCAGTCACTTTGCTTAGTGATGACATTTGTAATGGAATTAAATCCGTCATTTTTAAAAATCATAAAGTAGATATGAATTAATTTCATAACTGAGAAGGAAACAAATGAGAGAAGAATTGCTGAGCAAATTACACAAGGCGTTTTTTTTCAATGACTGCTATCTTTCATTAAAGAATCGCAGATGAGATGTATTTTTGGTTGCCTACATTTGTAGTAGCATGCACTTTTTAGCGATTTATTTATTTAACTAGATCTCCCAACTTTTTATTATGTCCAACACTCAGATAGACCAGCATAATCTTAAAATTTGGCTTCTTTAAGTTTCAGGATTCCAGAGATGTTTTTAGTATGGATGGATGGACAGACAATCCAAATACGTAAGCACTTTTATTTAAGAAAAAAGTACACCTGATGAATTCGGCAGATAAAATCAAGTTGAGAGCTTCTCTTTTTCACTTGGATTGAAAAGTACTGAATGTGTTCGAGATGGATTTTGTCGATAGTCTTCCGCACGGCACCCCGCATCCTGTGAGATTTGCAATTTTTTCCGATCCACCCATCTTAGTTCCACCAAAGTTTACCAGTCTAGCTCTCATATAGACCAACCTATCCTAAAAATTTCGCCTCTCCAGGTTGCAGGATTCCAGAGCCATTCCCTGGGCAGATGGAGAGACAGACAAACCGAATGCATGAGCGATTTTTTTAGAAAAAGCGCTATTAATCTGTAAGAATAACATAAGTGGAAATGAGTTAGATCAAACTTTTCATTTCATTTACTCTTTCTGTCCTATTTGTTGTCCATTAATCATTTAAGGGTGATGGTTTGGTTTATCCTCATTCATTGTTTGTCTGGCTTACTCCTCATTGTATTCATTTCACAAATATTTGGTGTAGCCTTCATTCAATTAATTTCCATTTGATTTATGAAGAATAGCAATTAAATGTACATTGCTTGATGATTAAATAAATATACTTGTTACATAGACAAAATATGTCTATTAAGTAGACATGAAAATATTGACTCCCATATTCAGAGACTGCAATCGGTGAATCACTGCTGATGATGGCTGCTTTGTAGCTGAAATGCACATCTGCTTTTCCCAACATTTTTATGGCTATTGGTGTGACACATTTTGTCAATTTGCATTTAGCCATAAGGTGAGCTCAGTATTTATCTTTTGAATATATTTGTTATTTTGAAAACTTCAGACCCCCATTCTCTATTAAAGATGGGACTTCTTCATAGCACCATAAGTCAGAAAATTGTTTCTTGCAACTTTTATTTTAATTTTGAAACCATTCCCTCATTAGTCTCTTGCATAGGTTGGTTTTTAAATCTTTCCAATTGTACCTGTCACCTCACTTGCATTTTCAGAAACTCAAGAATTTTTTGTGCTTGATGCTTTTCTCAAAAGTGGTGTTTTTCAACCAGTGCTCCGTGGAACACTGGTGTTCTGCTGGCATTGCCTAATTGTTCTGCGAAATATTCTACTGAAAATAATCTTTCTATAAATTTAGATTTCTTAATTAATTTAAAAATATAAAGTATTTTTATTTTGCTCTCACCCTGTAAGTTCATCTATTGGGAAAGCAGAAAGTAGCAGGTTACAACTTCTAACCTGCTGCAGCCATGGTAAATATATGTGTATGTATATAGGTGTTCTGCCAATTTTTTCTTCATTCATAGTGTTCCGCCACTCAAAAATGGTTGAAAAACACTGCTCTAAAGCAATGAAAATATTAGCTATTTGCATCTCTCTAGTGTTTCTGTATTTCTTGATCAGATACCTTTGGGTTTCAATTCCATATGAGATGGCACTGTGGGGCTCTTCAATGGTTTTTGTAGGTCAGGGGTGGGCAAACATTTTACATGGTGCACCTTCTTAGGCGGGTCACATTATCAAATGAAAATGCTTATGCGTGCCATGTTAAGATTCACATTGGAAGTTATTTGAGATCCTGTTAGTAAAAATCAATAATAAATTATATGTTATCCGCATAACATCACTGGAAAAGGTTTTCCGGCCATAATTTTAAGCTACAAATATGAAACTATCTGTATTTTATATTATGGTTCACTTTCATAATGGCATCGCAGGTCACATGTGGCCCGTGGACCATAGTTTGTTCAACCCTGCTGTAGGTGCTCCAAACTTCTCTTACCTTTGGACACAGGCTGGGTGTCACTCATCTCTTATCATGGCACTACAAGCACTTGAAATTCTACTTATCTCTCCCCTTACCAAAAACCTAGCATCTGCATGTAGTCAGTCTGTGTAACTTCCATGTCCTTACTGAATGATAACTTGGTTCGATACTTAATCCAATTTAATTTTTTGTCTTAATTTTTTCCTCAATGTTGTTCATTTTGTAAAATAATTCCTTGTACATGACTTTTTCATAGAAGCAGGTATGTTATACTTTACTATTTTTATTTGGGACTTGTATGGTGTAGTTGAAAGCTGGTTGTGGCAGGAAATGGTCTGTAGTCCTATTTGATGGAAAATTTATAAATTTCACAAGGAATGTAGCAAAGAGTGATAAAAACTTCCCAAGCTTTGAAAAGAAATCAAGTAAGAACTAGTCTCGTAGACAATTCCAGTCCCTTATCCTATTAGAGCTTGTACATAGCTAATATAATACTCTGAGTCTGGAGGACCATATGTAAATCTCCGGATATACCATTGTAATAAGAAAGCTCTTGCTCTGGCTGCCAACTTTTAATCATAATCTTCCTTTCCTTGCTATCTTTTTCAGTTGTGTGTTTCCATGTATGACTGCATGTACTATTCCATTTTTTTGTATTTTAAGTCTGTTTCTCAACATATTGGATCATACGGCCTACTTACGCTACAGGAAATTATCTGCAGCTCTCCTCAACTACAAGAAACTTTACACTGCTCTCTAATCTATGTATATATAGACAGAAGAAAATTCTACATTATTTTCATTATTTATTACTTTCTCCATACATAGTATAGGGGAAAGTATTGTTTTCATGAAAAAAATCAATTTCGAGATTTCAACGGAAATACACGTTTTAAGGTCCCATGAACACGCTTTGACCATTTTTTCAATGTTTGTGTGTGTGTATGTGACAGTTTTCTGTGGGTGCTCGAACTAAAAAACTATTAATCAGGTCAACGTGAAATTTTATATTTAACATTTTTTTTAGTCACAAGAACTGATTAGTTTTTGGTAAAAATCGGTCAACCGGAAGTGGGTGTTTACTCTTGTCACATCTGTTATTTTGAAATATTTGCTTTAACCCTTTTAGTGCCATGGGGCGATATATCGGCTTTTGCTTCTCAGGTGAAGAGTGCCATGGCCAATATATCGGCTCTGGCGTAGAGTGAAACTGATCTGATAATAACTCATCATAGTCACTACACACCCCACAAAGATGAAACTAATCAGAACCAAAAGCCACATGCAATTACTCCAATATTTTTACTTTCTCTATACATAGTATAGGGGAAAGTATTGTTGTAATGAAAAAAATCTATTTGAGATTTCAACAAAAATACACGTTTTGAGGTCCCCTGAACATGTTTTATCCATTTTCTCGATTATGTCTGTGTATGTGACAGCTTTTTTGTGGGTGCTCTAACTCAAATACTATTAATCGGGTCAATGCGAAATTTTATATTTAACATTTTTATAAAAGTCAGAAGAACTGATTAGTTTTTGGTAAAAATCGGTCATCCAGAAGTGGGTGTTTACTCTTGTCACATCCGTTATTTTGAGATATTTCCTTTAATATTACTTAATATAATAGCCGTAGTCCGAAACGTAACGCTGATGCCATCAATGGCACATTTTAACGTGTTTTTAACAAACTTCCCAATTAGGTGGAAGGTTGAAATTTCGCAGGAATGTTTGATTCAGATATAAAAATTAAATGACAAAAAAACACGGAAAAAGACCCGGGTTTTACTTCAGGGGGGCGATTTCCATTTCCCGTAAGATAACAAGTAAAATGCGACTTTTAAAGTGCAGGCTTTTATTCTTTTGAAATTAAAATTAGAAAGAATTGACATATGATCTTCAAATTTAAACTATGTTTTAGGAATATTTATGGAGTTTCTTATTCTATTCATCTTTTTCTGCTTACTCTTCGAAATATCTCATATTAAACATTTAAATCACATATTTTGGGAAAATATCGGCTTTTAAACAGGATGTTGCCTTGCCAACCACGTCATTGTTAAACTTCGAGAATCAATTGTTGTCTCAACCCGCATATGTGTATTATATACAAATGCATAGATAGCCTTAAATTATCATAGGAGTTTTCGCGAAATTATGTAATTCTAATGGGACTGAGATTTAGTTTGGATTCTTTTGCTTATCTAATAGAATAAGAGGGAGGGAAATAGGAAGGAAGGCATATAGAATGGAAGGTACATAGAAAGTAAGGGTGGTATAGAATTAGTCTATTTTTCCAGAGAAGGAGAGAGAAAGGTGAGGGAGGGAGGATGTGAGAGAAGAAGAGAGAAAAGGAGGAAGAATGGGAAGTTCCTTAAATTTAATGCTTAATCCACGCATACCCATTATATTTGATGGGCAATTACACTAGTTTGATATATTTAAAAACATAATGGAATATAAGTTGTAGGAAATTTAATTTTCTACAACCTTTGTTCGAAACATTTTTCCATATAATGCATTGTTTACGAGATATCTTAAAAAATAAATTATTTAGCTGCCACCACCATGCCACTTACCGACGACTATTGTTAACAATTGATGCTTAATTACATCTTAGTAACGCTTCTTTTTATTTTCTTAATTGTTGGAGCTTTGTAGCTATATCTGATGTCAGAAGGCTATGGTTTGAGTTTATTGCTGTTCTTTGTACAGCCTAAAATTTTCTTGCAGTTTCTTAAAATATTTTTTATTATGTAACCCAGGGGTCGGCAACCGGTCGATTGCGATCGACCGGTCGATCTCGAACCATATCGTAGTCGATCCAGCAGGACTTAACAAAAATCGAGAAATTAAAAAAATACGTCTATCATTGTGAACAAGAAGTTTTGAATGTTCACGCTGACAAAAACAATAAGATACGATTTTAGGTCATCACTTTGTGATGTATCACATGAAAATATTGTAAAAAAACATCATCGGAAAAGTGGTCGATCTTGAGGTCTCAATTTTTTTTTTTCAAGTAGCTCATATGATGTTAAAGGTTGCCGACCCCTGATGTAACCTATATGGAATTTTTAGAAATATTACAAGTATGAAGAAAGTCATGTGGTGGCCACATCAGATTTTTCCTTAATAATCATCACTATTAATTATTTATTCGAAATTTATGGCTGCAGAGGTTGATTGAAAAATCTGTAGTTTATATTATTTTTTGTATTTCCATGCGATTACTTATGATTTTCTCGAGTAATATAGATATTATAATTTTTAAGTTCTAATGGTGTACATTGTATATAAGATGAAAATTATTTGTGATAAACTTTATTTATTTTTTGCATTGCCATGCAATAACTTTTTATTGTTATTACATAATTTAATATTTAATTTAAATAAAAATTATGTAATTATGAAGACTACTATTTTTTACAATTTCTGAAAAAATTAGCTTATTATCTTTATATTTAATTACTCAATGTCTGTCTGTCTTTTCATCTGCCCGTCCGTCCCCCTTTTTTCTCTTGAACAGTTTGTCATAGAGAAATGCTGTAAACCCCCCTTTTTGTTCCTGCCAACTAGGATACCCCAAGAAAACTACTTTTGTTTACGGAAGTGTCCTGGATTCGACTCTGGGAGACGATTATATTTTTACGATTTTTCAAGGTGCAAGGTTTATTTCTTTCATGCATTAAAATATGTAAATATGGACCGAATTTCTCCGTTTTTTGCTTTATTCGATGGATAAAACTATAAAATATCTTATTCTTGTGATGTTTTGATGTTACACAGAATAATTTCTCAGAAACACGCATTTCTTTTTGAAATTTTATGGCTTTTTCGTACTCCTCCCGGGTGTTGTCAAGGTGACCCACATTGTTGCCTCCGATTGAATTAGCGTCTATTAATCCTTCAAATTACTTCTAATAAAAAGCCACTTTTGTTCCTTTGTGGCACCCTCTGTCATGCTATAAAAATATGAATAACTCGATAATGGATTGAGATTCATTTTTGATATTTGGCAGGAATGATCAATTCACATATTGTAAGATGATGACGTAAAGAAATCTAAAAAAAAAGTCCTAGGTTAGACTCCAAGGTAGGCATTTCCAATTCCCATATGATAACACACAAAAATCGACTTTTTTACTTTCAGGCTTTTATTATTTTTGAGGTATAAATTAGAAAGAATTAACGTATGATCTTCAGATCTAGCCCATTTTAAAGAAAAAACTATGAAGTTTCTTATTCTGTTCATCTAGTTCATCCTACAGTTCAAAATTCTTCATGTTAAACATTTAATTCATATATTTTAGGGGATTCTTGCCATTTTATCGGAATGTTGCCATGTCAACACCTTTACATTGTTTAACCTCAAAATCCTATTGTTATTTCAATCCTTATGGGTGAGAGCGTGCTTTGAATGCTCTTACAATTAGTATGAGAGAGATAAGGAGTGAGAAATTCTTTTCATAGCAACCAATGTAAACATTCGTTGCGTTATTTACGAGGAGTACATTTGAATGTAGAATATTAATCATTCTCATATTAAAATTAGGTACTTAGAATCATCGTAGAGGCTCGAAACTTGAAACAACGAACTCCTAAAAAAACAAAAGTTTGTTTTTTTGCCATCCAAAGAAAGTCAAGGTATATTTGTTCATTTTTTATTTCACAAAAATCTTTCCCATTCAGTTTCAATGGGCATCTCCCTAGTAGACAAAATAATTGCATTATCTGCTTCGCGCTGTATATGAAGAATCAAAATTATTGTTGTAGCAATGTAAAATTATATAGATTGCAATGTTAATAATTAAAGATTATTATTATTCAGTTAACTATGTGTGGGTTCTGGGTATTTGTAACGATTGACCAAAATAAAAAAATCTTTCTGTATTTCAATACTGGAATGTGACCTTTTTCATATGGGAGAGAGAATTAAAATTGCACATATAAATTATAAAAACAAATATGACATTCAAAATGTGTTGTCTAATTTTATAAGGAGAAATGGGCTATTCTTACTTTTAAACATGCAGATTTCTGACTGACTTCGCAAATTTTTTGCAGGTACCACTAATCTTAAGAAATAATTTCACTGTGATAGCATTCCTAAGGTAATACAAAATTCCCAAATTGCCCACGGCACTTCTGGCTATATCCACCGAAATTTACATGGCACTAAAAAGGTTAATATTCATATATGTAAAAACGTACTGGAATAAAAGTTGTAGGAAATTTAATTTTCTACAACCTTTGTTTGAAACATTTTCCCATATAATGCATTGTTTAAGAGATATCTAAAAAACTAAATATTTTAGCTGCCACCACCACGTCACCTATCGACGACTATTGTTAACAATTGACGCTTAGTTACGGTTTGGTAATGTTCCTTTATAGTTTCTTAATTTTTGGAGCTTTGTGGCCATATCTAATATCAGAAGGCTATGGTTTGAGTTTATTTCTGTTCTTTTTAAAGTCTTTAAATTTTTCTCGTAATTCCTTAAAATATTGATTATCATTTAATTTATTTGGAATTCGTAAAAATATTACAGGTATGGAGAAAGTCATGTGTTGGCCACATCAGATTTTTATTACATTTGCTTTTTACAAAATAATAAGTTCCTGCTATTCTTTCATGACAGCTTTTAAATATTATTAATGATCTTAGATGTTTTTCTGCCCATCTCAAATAATTTTGTTATTCACCAGTCTGTATGGCCTACCAGTTGAGGAACACTGTTCAAGTTACTAAAATTAGGTCTGAGATAGGATTTTCCTTATTGAAATTATAGCATAATTTCCTCTCTTGTTTGTTTAGATGCTCAGAACCGTATCCATAAATTATGTCACACAAAAAATTGCATTCTTTAACCCCCTTCCCCCCTCATCAGATATCATCACAAAATTTAACCCTACTTCTTAAAATTGTCACAATGTTTCAACCCCCCTTACATATGAAGAAATACAGTATTTAGTTTTTACACAAACCATTAGTTAAGGTTTTATTTTAATTTTATTTTAGTACATTTTAATACATTACACAAATTTTACTTATTTTTACTTTCTCATATACATAGCATATTGAGAAGTATTGTTATAGTGAAAAAATTCGACTTCGAGATTTTGATGGAAACACGTTTTAGGTGTCCCTGAGTCCATAAAAGTGGTTTTCGCCATGCCATCTGTCTGTCGGTCTGTTCACCATTGTAGGGCCCAAACACACACATTAAATCGAATGATATCTCGTATTTGTGCAAAATATCATCTTTTGCAGACCCTTATTTCATAAAAATGATATTGCACAAAAAAAGGGTAGTTTATTCTTGGTGATTTTTTTGAAAAATTTGATTTATTCAAAAAATGACTGCAGAGAATTTGATTAAAATTAAACCAATTGTAGATCCTGATGTCATAAATAATACTGCATAAGCCATATGTCTCTTGAAATCACTATATGGCAGACAGTGATATTACAATGTATGCTAAGCTACCTTACCTAAGCCCTATGATGTCACGCCTCCGCCGTAATCCATTCAAACTCTTACTACAGCCTTACGGTTAAACTAAATCGAATGATATCTCATATTTATGGATAATATCATTCACAAAAGGCATTCTGAAGAGATGAACAATATTGCGCAACAATTAAGGATACTTTATTCGAGGATATTTTGAAACAAAATTCGATTTACTCATAAATGACTGGAAAAATTTCGATTAAAATCCACTCAAATGTACAGCCTGATGTCACAAATAATACTAACTAAGCCATATGTCCCAAAAAAGTTACTGTATATCGTCCAGTGGCATTATTTCTCTGCAATACGCTCAGTGCACGCGTCAGTGGGGAGGGGAAACCCGGGGATTCCCTAGTCTAAAATTCCATATTTCTTTTTTAATGCCACGTGCTTATTAGTGAGAGTTATTAGACGTGTGAGGTTAATGTTGTCAGTCACTTTGGTTCTGTTGCTATGCATGATTAACATAATTGGCAGTGAATTGCCAAGCACAGTTAATTTCGGGGCAAAGAGTGTAGTGAGACCAAATGTATATATATATGAGAAAGTTTGTGCAATGTACATTGCACCATTTATTTTTTAATTTTATTTAAATTCAAGGTTACATTAATTAAACTATTTCATTTGAAAAATATGAAAGGTGTACATTGGAAAAAATCATTTTCATGTTTGTGTGTTTATTTCATGTTTGTCAACATTAATTTCAATACAAAGGTTTATATAGTGCCCTCTGGAGCCCAAAGAGGTTGCAACCCTAGCCATTGGATGGAACAAAGATTGCAGAAACTTATTTTTCCATAGGAAAGTGGGCTAAAAGTACTCCAAAATTAAATTTTAGCAACAAATCTTTTTAAAATATTTTTTCATAAAACCAAAGAGGCCAGATTATAAAAAAACCTTTCTTCCCTTGTCACAATCTGTCAGAAAATTATCAACCTGCTTCTTCCACCCTCCCTAGAACATGGTGTAATTTATGGATCTCCCCTTAGAATAATTTTAAATTATTACAATATATTTTGGTTTTTATGGTGCATTCCAATTTATATTTGCAGACGACCTGGAATTCTTGTGTTAGTGAATGACTCAGACTGGGAACTTCTTGTAAGTATAATTTTGGAAGATCTTTTATGTATACTAGTTTTGTATTAATATGGCATACTAATTGAACAGTTGATTTTAAAAACATCTCTGATCTATGAACACACATTTTCTGGCAATTATTTTCTTATTATTTTGATTTTCTCTCAGGGTGCATTTATATTAATCCTTTCACTGCCAAATTTTAGACACAGACTCCATCCCCAAGGCAGGATTTTTTTCTTTGAAATACAGAAAAAATAAATAAATAAATAAATAAATATATATATATATATATATATATATATATATATATATATATATATATATATATATATAGGTGACTCTTGATTGACACAGTCCTTAATTACATGGTTTTGGTGTTGTACGTTCAAAAAAATGCAACTGGTTTAATCACAGTTTTAGACTTGGTTTTACACATTTTTGTGTTATTTTTATTTATTTATACGAGCTGTTGGTGCTTGCATACTGCAAGAACTTAAAAAATCACCATACACCAAGATCTAAACTCGTAAATAAACCAACGTGACATCATTTGAATTACATATAGCCCGTTTAAATAAGACAATAGTTTTCATTTTCCCAGATATTAAGGCATCTATCCGGAATTTCTAAATTCTCTGGCAATCGGCTTGCATCCAAGTTTTAGAATTTCAAGTTTCATGGCTCAGATCGCCCTTTTTAAATCATAACTATAATCATCATCAAGACAATAGCTTATATGTTACACTAAAATTTATGTAAAAATTAGGATATTTTGTGTTAGGATTATGGTCTCATCATCCATGCCTTTTAGTATGTATCTGGATAAAAAAATTAATTTAAAATTATCACATCATCTTATATGTATAGGGAATAATTTTGAAATGAGAAAAAAGTCTGCTATGATAGGGAATTGAACCTGGGTCTTCCACTTGCCGGGCGGATATTCTACCTCTGAACTATCGTAGCAGATCAATTTTCTCGTTTCTGAACGTGGATGTTTTCTTGGTTGGGACATCTTATGTATAAGTCGTTGGCTGAAATTAAATGGATTATAATGCAGTCTAAGCATTGAATCAATGCTCTTGTAGTATGGAAAATCAATTCTCATTGAAATCCATTGGAGTTGTTGCTATGGTAGTGAATATTTTTCATTGTTGAAGACCGAAAAAAATTTCATAATTTTGTGATTAAAATCAAATTTTTATGCAAATTCAGCATGGATTTGAATTCTGTCTTCAGGAAAAATAAACTTCATTCTTTTTTCCACAGTATGGTGCATGTCCCGACTTTGTATCTTATTTTTAAATAATTTAAAAAAGCAATTTTTTATAGCCCTGCACAGTTTTCAATGCTTTTCTTATGGTTGTTTAAAATTGGACTTTGGGGTCAAAAACATCTCGTAAATATAATATTCTGGAATTTTGGATTTTTACCAGAGGTTGTAACCAATGACCTATATTCATGCCAAATTTCAGCTCTGTAGCACTTCTAGAAGTACCTTAGGTTTTGTATGATATACAGGGTGTCCATAAAGTCCTGTTCCTATTTTAAAAATTAATTATATCACAACCAAAAGAAATAGAGCAATGTGGTCTTATTAGGGTGGCCAGTCATAACGGAAATTCTGGGAGTCCTGGATGTAGATTTAACGTCCCGTTGTCTCGATAAAGTTCCTTGGGACACCCATTTGTCCTGGATTTTTTGTTTCTGCCTTACAAAATCTCCACGCCACAAAAATTTCATAAATGTGTTTGATCGGAATCACATTATATTGGAAAATACAAAAATTGCTTGTTAAATCTTGTCATGTTCGGTGGTATTCCTATTTTTTGGCCTTGAAATTCAAGAAATTGTGTGGCTTTTGGTTTTCGTTTCAGGCACATAATGCACATGTGGAAAGAATATTTCAAAAATATATGATCTGACAAACAAAACAGCCTTGATGTTGAAACAATCAATGCCATTATATTATGTGTTTAAATTAAATATTAATTTTCAAGTTTTCCAATAATTAAAAATAATAAAAATTTGAATGAGACAGGCAAGCGTAATCTAAAAAATTAATGAAAAATTATATAAATTTATATAAAATGTAATAGAAGCCATATAGTGTTATTTCATCTTTTATGCTATTTATATATTTAACTTTATTATTTGTCCTTAAAGTAAATGTTATCTTTAAATAGTGATATACTGTGTTGTAAGATTTTTTACATATTCATTAAATTGAAATTATTTGTTAATACATTGAACAAATTTGTGCTCTGTATTTGCAAAGCTTATTTATTTTTAATTTAAGTACATATAATTAAAAATACAAAAGTTCAGGTTGTCCCAGATTTTTCCCGATTATGTCCTGGATTTTTCTGTTCAGATCGTCTTATATCCCGGTTTTGCTTTCTATGAATCTGGTCACCCTAGTCTTATGCAAATTATTATAAGCTCAAAAAGTTTGTGCTTCAATGCACCTCAACATGTGCACCCCTAGTGGCCCTTAGCACATCAAGGCGATATTCCACTTCTTGCCATGGATGGGCCAGCATATCAACACTCACAGTTTTGATTGCTTCAGTTATCCTTGCACGAAGGGTTGCAATGTTATTAACGGGTTTTCTGTGCACAAAATCCTTGACGTACCCCCATAGAAAGAAGTCTAAGGGCGTGATGTCAGGGGAGTGTGGTGGCCAGGCGATTGATCCGTCATGGCCCACCCATCTGCCAGGAAATTTTTCATCCAGAAAATCCCGAACATTTGTACTCCAGAGTGGGAGCATGCCATCTTGTTGAAAAATGATGAATGGTTGCAACTCTTTCATCTGAGGGATCAGGTACAGCTCAAGCATGTTGACATAAATGTCTCCTGTGATGCTCTTCTCAGCAAATAAAAATGGACCTATCACCCTATCATGCATGAGCCCACACCAAACGTTTAACTTTGGGCTATCACGAATGTGTTCACGAATGTCATGCAGGTTTTTGGTACCCCATATCCGAATGTTGTGGCGATTAACATGTCCAGACATGTGGAAAGTGGCTTCTTGAGAGAATAGCACCTTTTTTAGGTATTCATTGTCTTCATCAATTGAGGCCAGCATGGAACAAGCAGAGGAAGGTCATTTGGCTGCAAAGCTTGGACAATTTGCACTTTGTATGCATAAAGACGTAATCACTTATGCAAGACTTTATGGATTGTTGATCTTGGTAGCTGCAGTTCACGTGAAGCGACAAATCAACTTTTGAGGGCTGCATTGGAATGCTGCTTGGACATTTTCAATGGTTTCTTGAGACACACGTGGATGTCCACTTGGAGGCACTACTACTACACTACCTGTTTCTCGAAAATTCTGAAACCACCTCCTGATACATACTTGGTTTGGAGGGAGGATCCTTTCCATATAGATGGCAATAATTTCATTGCACTTTAATTACAGATTTTGACTCTGCAAACCAGATAACACATTCAGTCTTCTCCTTTGGCATTGCCATTTTTATTCAATTACAGTCTGTAAAAAATCAAAAAACACTTTTTGAGTTTTATAATAATTTGCATAAGACCGCATTGCTGTGTTTCTTTTGGTTGTGATACAATTAATTTTTAAAATAGGAACAGGACGTTATGGACACCCTGTATATCATTATATATCGACGTTTCTTACAGAGGAGGATATAACATATAACATGAAAATTTGTATTATCTTATATTCAATAGCAGATTTATCTTAAGACAGTGGTAGGCCATGCATAAGGGTGCAAGTGATTTGGGAGGTGTGATCAGATCTGGTCCCGGGTTAGAGTTGCCAACAGTATCATTTTCTTGAATTTTTTTACAGGATGCGATTCTGATAGTAATCTAAATAGGCGGTGACAAGGGAAGCTAATGTCAGGTTAGGCATTTTAAGAGTGGATATTTTATCCCTTTTGTCTATCTCCAGTCCTAAGAAATAACTTATGCTTTCAGAGCAAATGTAAATTTAATTCGTTTAATTCCCAAACTACCATGAGTGTCCATGGGTTTCCTGATGGAACTCCACTCCCTTTCTCATGGTTATTGTTGCGTCTCGAGTCAACACTTGGAAGTTAGAACAGAATCGTCAAAACACTTGAGAGGGTGAATTCCTTTGTCTCTCCCAAGTAAATAAAGAATATTTTCATCTTCTTTTTGACCAGCGAAAACTACTTTTTGCATTGAGATTTTTACCATTCCAGAACATCTTGCGGATGCTGAAGAAGAATTATTTTCTAGTCTTTACTTTTATTTGCCGCTGGTCAGTCAGTTTGATAAAAATTCTTAGAATGATCGAGGCTTTTTGAGTGACTTGAGCCGAGATTGAGAACAATGACTGTTATGAAAATGAAAGTGATTGAGGGGAAGTCTGCTAAATGCATTTTTTTTTCAATTTCATGGTTGTAACAAAAAAGTGAAACTTGGTTTCTTTGCTAGAACTTAGCAAAATTTAACCTTAACTGACAACTAAATTTTATTTTTCTTCAGCTATTAATTGAAAGTAATATATTCAAAAACAAAAATCAATTTCTTAACATTTTTTTCATGATTAGATTTTTGAATCCCAGGTTTTAATTTTTTTTAATTCGTAGAATTTATTTTTTGTTTGAGCTTAATTTCTACACTTTTTGGATTGTTATCAATGATATTAATATGTGAAATGTTGAAATAAAACAGTTATTGCAACTTAAAAGATATTTTCAAAGAAAAAAGCAACAAAAAATTATTTCCCTGAAATTTTTTTTTGGAAACTACTCCCTGTATGGTGGGTGCGGGAGGACTTCCTATCCTAAGTCCCCGATTTTTTGTTGAGTCAAACGTGCCGCATGGGGACGAGCGTTTTTTGTGGAGAAGGAGAACACCTTTTCTATTGACCAGTGACGGACGTTTCTGACGAAGAGACTGATTTTTGCCCGCGACTCAGCAATTGTTTTTTACGTTTGATGTTGAATTAAAGAATCCATTTCTCATCCCCGTTCACAACCCGTTCCAGAAACGGTTCGCGTGTTTGGCGCGCGAGTAGAGAAGAAGCGTACCAAACGTATATACGTATATGAAAAAGTTTGTGGAATGTGTATTTGCGCCGTTTATTTGAAAAATTTTCACATATCGGTTCTCCAATGGTGAAATTTTGAAAAATTGTCCCCGTCTTACCAACGTGTGTTTTTAAAATTAAAGTTATCTCTCCAATTTTAGTCAACAACCAAAAGATATTTAAATCAAAATCCACACGAGAAAGTTTTTTTAACTAGTCTCTCCGCCCCAGGTTCCTTACGGGCCTCAACCCCGTCTGACGGCTGACTTCGCTCGCCTATTTTCTTCAAGCTAATTTAAGATTAATTTAATAAACATTTGAAACGTAAGAGTCATATTCATTCAGACTACACGCATGGAATGCAATTATTGCCCGCTTAAAATCATTATATGTTATATTACTTAAAACTCAATAAATGCTAATTTTATCGGCAATAGATATTACTAGCTGGAGTTACCTGGCTTCGCCCGGGAAAGAATTTTCTTTTAATTAGCAAATGATTTTTATTTCTCGGGGCCACGCGCTGTCGGTGCCCCCAAATTTCTCAAATGTTGTATTCGGAGAAGAGGTTCACACGGAAGTTTAACTACCGCCTAAAGAAACTATTGAAAAATTTTAGTCAGGCTTGTGCTCGTGGGTGTATCTCAATGTCGAATCCATCATATAATCAAGGCAGACTGCTTTTCCAAGAATATTTGACATAATCGAGTAGTTTTATTAAAACAGAAATTACTCTCCCCATAAGCCCTGAATTTTCGTTCTCCATTCCATAATTACGCAAGCAATGTTTACATTAGCATTTGATATTTTATCTATTGTTTTGTAAAGTTTTGCCATTAATATATTTAAGCATTGACGTCTTGCTTAGTATCTACATGGATAGATGCACCGAAGCCTTAAAAGCAGCAATAAAATTATGTGGATTATGTCAATACTATTAACCAAAAATAAACAATTAACAACATCTTGGTTACCGAACAAATTTAAGTAGATGTATCGATTTATGTTGCGATATATCTTTCAATGTTATTGGTAAAAGATAACAATGTTATAATATTCCTTCAAATTCATTTGACTCGCTTAAAAAGTATTCATAGACTATATTTTCCATTTATACCCTTTATCTTGTCGTTGGCTATTCTTCTTCTACGGTTCGCCACGGCGTGGACTTTCCTTGCATTAATCTTTACGTGGCTATCCATGGCTATCTCCCTTTGAGGAGGACAACAATTAAGAAATTTAGCTTTGTTGCCGCCTGGAAAATGTTATTAAATTTTGCGCTTAAAGGATAATTTCGAGCGATTTTACATGTAATACGACTAATCACGAACATAATTAAAATATTCAGTCTTTCGTGCGTAAAATAAGGCATTTCCCGTGATCGTAAGTTAATATTTAGTTATATTTATATCCACATCAGAGAAGGGCTGCATGGCATTTTGGGGTTTCTCCACACCATTTCCCATGCATTCTTATGTAAATAGTATTTTGTTGACCCCATTGGGTATAAGAGACCCCACGGTCTGCAAACCTAGACCAAGTTCTTCCTTTTGTCCATAGGATGGCCCATGAAACTTTTAAATTCGATAGCTTCAACGGTGTAAAACGTATAATGGACATACAAACATACATACTATATACACATTCATTTTTATATATTAGATTAGATGTAAGTTGCTGCAATCGTCACTGGCTTTGTTGAGAAGTTTCTTAGCGCGATCGTTCATTTATATTTAGAGAAGTTATCACGAAAATGTTCAGTTGATTTTTTCTTCATACGTCTGGTTGATTGTAAATTAAATGCAAACGTACTGAAAACCTGAGACCAACAATGTCAGTAACCGTAGTAACGTTTTTTTTTAATTCGGAAGAACTCGAATATAAACATAAAATGTGAAAATACGAATTAGATAATAGAATACGAATTTCCATTATTTTTCATGTGAAATATTGCATATCTCGCGTCGAAGTCTATATAATCAAGTTTTAATAAACGATAAAAAGCATATTTCTGCACGTCAGATTTCTGCCGATTACATATTAATCAAATGGAAAAACGAAAATTCTGTGGAATCGAACTAGGGCCTTTGCTTTACTCGGCGACTGGTAAAAAATGTCAATCTAAGCTAAATGAAAGACTTTAAAATTGATGCAGTCGTTCTCATGTTATTCGGCGTCATTTGAAATGTGAATGCCTGTGACGTCATCCCATGTAGACGACATTCAACATTGCGAAATCATTACTAGGATACTCAAGAATAGCAAAATAAATTCTCGAAAAAAATATTGCGAAAAAGGGAAATCTCGAGAAGAGAAGAAAGGCGAGAATTCACGACCTCTGCTTTTACTTTACCCTGTATTCTTAATCCTCATCAGTAATGAATGGGATATAGCCGCGGCGCTCTGTTGTGCGACATAGAAGGTGTAAAGACAACTTATTGTAAAGACAAATTTAATGAAATAAATATATCAGGGAAATGTTTCTTGAGCGACAGATACCTATTACGACTAGTAAATGAGTTATTTAAAGAATGCATGTGTTAGCATTTCAATATCATGAAAAGTCCCTTTTGTGTGTGTGTTTAGAGTAAACTAGGAAAGCAACATTTCAAAGTAATATAACAAAATTAATTAATTAGTAATTAACAAAACTTTTTTGATCCGAAAAAGAAATTACTTTTTTTGGCGATACTACTTCCAGGATTTTCATTAATTTTATCGTATAGTTTACAACGATAAAACGATGAGTTTCCAAGTTTTTTGGAATTTCTCTCTGTTATGTAGCATGGAATGACATATCTATGAGTTGCGTATGAAAAAATGTAGCCAAATCAATGACGATATCTCTTCGTGCTCATTTTTGTTTATGGCGAATCAATGAATTTTATCTGGAAGCTTTGGCGCTGGATTTTAATCACATCCCCGTCTTTGTTTATATTCCCACAGGGCCAGCTGGACTACGAACTATGCGACGGTGACAATGTCTTGTTCATATCGACGCTGCACGGAGGATAATGCGATTCGAAGTGCAATATTGGTGATTTGACTGAGTTGTGATGTGTTGGCCTCTTAAAAGTGGACCGATAAGGGAGCCGTGTCTAGCCCTCTCTCGCTCCGCTCGCATTGTTGCGTCGACCGTTGGTGATTAATGATGGTTTTGTTTTCGCCTCGAATTTATCGATGCACTGAACGAAGTATTTTACATAACGTATTTACTTAATTTTTTCCGATATTGCAGTCCTATTGCTTCTATGCTGTTTGTATATTTCAGCGGATAAAACTGTGATCTGATGGATAATATGATGAGTAATATGATGCCGTTGCGGCGGCTCAATTGTATTTTTGTCGGTATTGATTATTGATTAAATTGATGAAATAACAAATAAGGAAAATGCTACTGATTTAGGCAATAAATGGCGGTTTGTTACAAAAATGTTATTAATACAATTTTAAAATTTATGTGTGTATACTGGTATGATTAACCTGAAATAATATTATAACCTGAATCTTCACTAGAAAAAGAGCACAACGAGACAATAATCAATCGATTGACGAAAAAACGAAGTCTAGCTGCTTTCGTTTAGGAGTCAGTGCGTGACGGAAAGACGGACCTCCACAATGAAACGTGCACAGCGAGACAACACTAAATCGATTGGCGAAAATAACGAAATCTCGATTTGCTTTCGTTTAGGAAGAGTTAGCGCGTCAGGCAGAATTACGAACAAACCGAACTTTTAAGTGGATTTGTTTTAACCTCTAAAAATCATCGGTTTCCCTTTTGACATATTTCATATCGAGTATTTTTCTAATACAGTTAATGTTTTGCCGTTTAATATCAAATGTAAAACATTTGCATTTGATTTCGCTGGACATCAAGCGTCACTTTGTGCAAAGCCGTTATTATTTGAAGAAATTAACATTAAAAAATTCTTTAAATAATTTTATTTCATGTGAGAAGTAAAGTTCATGTAAACATTCCGCATAAGTTCACACAATGGCCGTAAATTGGTTTTTATTTTTCTGATTAGAAGTTTTCACCGTGATGCATTCATAATTCCGAAGTACAGCGCGAAGAAATCTTTATTATTACGCAATGTGTCTGTATGAGATAAAAATGCAATTGCAATGGCGAAACAGTCAACTATTGACATTTTATAAAAACTTTTTTTAAGGAGCGTGGAGATAACTCGATGTGAGTTATCTCCACGCGACTCCCAGTAATATTTGCTATGGCCGCGGGCTTCTAACGGATGTCTTTGTACTTTAACGTAGTACGTTCTATTCAAACTCGCAGTCTATTCATGGTGACGAGCGCCTTTAATAAGCGTGACCCGATTCATTGTTACGATGCGGAGACTGCGTGCGCCGCTCGTATCTCGAGTCCTATGTTGCGTTTCATGATAACCTTTGCCGTGATAGTCATTTCGTCGTCTTTATGTATTAGGGAATCTGCAACGTCGCATCTGCCCATTCAGTGGAACGAGCGAGGCGTAAAAAGAAGAGACTCGTGGGACTTCACGTTGCCTTATTTTGAGCATCGCAATTGGGCTATTTGAAAGGAGAAATGCAGGCACAAGGAAATCCCGGATGCTTCTTCTTGCCGAGTGTTTGTCTTTGTTTGACGAGAGCGTTTTGAAGTACGGCGCACAGTGTGAAGTTTTCCCAATCTAGCTGGACAAAGTCATTTTTCGACTTGTTAAATTAAGCATCGAACAACACAACATTGTTTCTAAAAGTACAAAGTATCATTATTCATGTTTAATTAGAAGTTTGGCAACTTTGTATTGGTTCTGGATAAGTGTAAACATTGTTATCTTAGTGGGTCGGCGTACACCAACAGTCGCTTTAGTGAGTCACAAGAAGAAATGCGTATAATTCTGCAACGCAGTGTGATATTTAGAAAATGGAAACTGAAGAGCGAGGTATGAAATTTAACATGTTATAAAATGTAAGAAATAGTATTTAATGTTTTTCATGTTTTTGCATGTTCTTTAAAACCATCTAATTTTAAGATTTTTTTATCTATCCACTTTTGACGAAACCTACAACAAAATCCACGGCAGTACCCGCTCTGAGTTTTTTTTATTTATTTAGAGTTGTTTTTTGTCTTTAAGTATGCGAAAGCCTCGAGTGCGTAAATGTGCGAAACTTATGTTTTTTAAATTTTTTACAAGAACATGCATCAATTTCAAGGAGGCAGCTTTATGGCGCGGAAACTCCAAGAAATCACGGAATAACAAGGTTTTGGCGTCAGTGCTTGCGTTTTTTGGCCTGGAACAGTGCAGTGAAGACACCTTTCATTGTTTAAAATGTTTTCTATCGAAAATTACATCAAAATTTAATGAAAAGTGGATCAAAAGCGGAAGGCGTTTGTAATATTTTCTTTATAACAATTCAGACTGGTTATATACAGATTTACGTTTTCCTAAAGAAGTGTACAATGAAATTAACTTAAGAGAAATTCAAGATTTAAACCAGCCGAATACAAGTGTGAGTAGACCTGCAAAAGGTTTTGAAGAGTGCAGCGAAGGAAGTAAAAAAACGGAAGGTGCAAACTATTATCCAGCAAACAAGTCGGGGGAAATTTTGTTGGCAGTCGAGTTAAGTTTGAGGACTTCACGCAGAAGGGACGCTGCCAACATAGTCCATGAACTCTCCCAAGCTTCACCAACAAAAGCCACGTCCATAAAAAAGTAAGAAAATTATCTCAATCGAAACCAAAACAAATCACTCCTGAACAGGCATTACCATTTTATGTCAGCGCTAATTTGACGAGCAATCAGTATAAATGCTCATGAAATGGGTTCAAAATTGTATCCTCCTTACCACATTTTGCATGAAGCAAAAAAAGCATGCTATCCACCCGAAGATAGCATTTTTGCAACAGAAATCTGCGCCGAAATCAACCTGCAATCCTTATTGGATCACACAATTGAGCCTTTGATAAAAGTTCAGGAAGAAGTTTTAAACACTATTTTTCAGAACTTGCACCAAATTTCTTTTAAATTAATATGTAAATGGGGTTGTGACGGCAGTGTTGGACATAGGCTGTATAAACAGACGTTCAAGGAGGAAGGCTATGATGATTAATATTTGTTCATCCTATCATTTGTTCCAATACAGTTATATACCGAATGTTATGGCCAAAAGGAAATTGTTTGGCAAAATCCAAAAACTTCGTCCAGGAAGTTTTGTCGCCCCATTAAATTATTGTTTGTAAAACTCTAATACAGTCATTAATGAGGAGGTGAAAAAATGACCAAATGGCATCTTTGCGGCTAACTAAAATAAAAGTTGGGATGAAAGAAATTTCTGTGACAAACACTTTTGATGACGATGATTGACGGCAAGGTATGTGACGCTTTAGTATGCAATTTATCGTCACATAAGTGTTACATATGTGGTGCAACTCCCAAAGAGATGAATTTGGAGACTTTTCTCAAAAGAACAGTGAACTCAAACACTTATTCATTTGGCATATCCTCCGTACACGCCTTGATAAGATTTTTTGAGTGCCTACTTCACATCAGTTATAGACTACTTATCAAAAAGTGGCAAATTAGGGAACAGAACAAAGAATCATTTAAAAATAGAAAAAAGGAAATACAAGAAAACTTCCGAAAAATAATGGGACTTATCGTGGATAAACCAAAACCGGGCTATGGATCAACAAATGACGATAATACAGCCAGAAGATTTTTTCGCAATGAGGAAGAAAGTGCGTAAATTACCGGCATAGATAAAACACTGATTCATAGGTTTTATATTATATTGCATACTATATCTTGTGGCTACGAAATCAATATAGAATTGTTTCGAGTATCTTAATGGCACAAGAAAGTTGTATATTAATTTATATCCATGGTATCATATGCCAGCTACCATCCACAAGATTTTGGTCCATGGTCCAGAAATTATAGGCTCTTTCATGTTGCCAATAGGACAACTTTATGAAGAGGCTCGAAATAAGGATTACCGAAGATATACAGAGCACCACACCAGAAAGATGTCTAGATTGCATACAAATAGGGATATTCTGTCAATGTCGTTAATATAATCTGATCCTTTAATTTCGAGCCTCAGAAAACCTACCCATAAAACCGAAGATAGTTTGTCACATGAAGCAGTACAATTACTTTTGAATCCTTCTCATGCTACTGGAAGCGAAAGTTGCTTTTCTGGCAGTGACAGTGACTAATATTTATTTTTAAGGTGAATCCTAGTTTTTTCCCTACTTTCTGTTGATTTTTGCTTATACTAAAATATATTCAGACGTTATTAAGTATATCAATAATGAGGTCAGGCTCAACGCTGTGGAATTTATTCATCATGAAAAAAAGAACTTAGTTACTTCCACAAATTTAATTTTAACGACCGGTTTCACTACGATCGTAGTGAAACCGGTCGTTAAAATTAAATTTGTGGAAGTAACAAGTTTTTTTTTTCATGATTTCATTGTTATTAACTAGATTTAAATACATAATTTAAGTATAATTTTGTACATATTTAATTATTTATTATTTTTAAGCATTTAGTAGTTTTTTTAATAGCATTTTTTTAGAGATAACCCTTTTTATAAAAGTTATTATTATAATTTATAAGTTTTAAAAGTACAGTGAATTGAAATTATTATAGATGTAGTTCAACTGTATCACTTATTATTTTATGACGATAATGCCGTAAAATAAATACAATAAACTGTAAACATGAAATAGGAATTCTTTGATGTTTTATAAAAATAATTAATTTTTAACTTTTATTTTTGTTTTCTGTATGTAAGTATTTCTGTATATAAATAAATATTTTTTAAATTCTAGAAATTTTTATATCGAATGATTGTTTAAGGTAAACAACCTTTAAAAATAACCAAAAGGCAGAACATTTGCATAGATTCGTGTGAAAAATTTTTGTCCAGCTAGATAGTGAAAATTTCACACTGCGGCGGTGCGGTAGATATTGAAGACACCTCGCAAATCTCTGGCCGGAATTTATGTTACAAGGCATATATTATAGGTTATCAAACTTTTATTGTCTGAATCTCCGTTAAGTTTTTTTGTACAAATTTGAAACTTTTCAGACGTTAAATTAATGCGTGTTTTGGGAGTAAAAATATGTTTTCATATTAGACCCGCAATAGCGTAGCGAAATTTACTAATCTTGGTTTTCATGAGATGCCAAAATTTAAATTGAGTGTAATGGAATATGGTGCTTTATTTTAATAGCTTTCTCAATGCAATTAATGGTTGGAGACCTAGGAATATTGCTCCCGCCAGATAACGAGAAAAGTTCTGAATTGCGACTGGCTGCTCAATCAGATTATGAGTCATCCTTTTGGCTATTAATGGCAAGATTTTACATCAATTCAGATAATAACCAACGAGCAGTCCAAATAAATGACGAAAATGTTTGTCTTTTGCGCAACATTTTGTCGTTGGTTCGTATAACGTCTTTTTATCGGAAGTGCGAAATTTAGGTATTGAATCGAGAACTTTCATAAACGATTTGTTAGGCAGTCGTCCGAACATAGAAAAAGTGAAATTTAAGTAACTTTTTCGACATTTTATAACAACTCCTCGAAAATTGTTTTTATGTAAACGTCAAGTTGATCTTTAAAAACTTCTATGTAATGTCCAGATTGATGATTGGCTCGGTGCGTGTTATAATAGTTTTCTTATTAGAGCTATAGGATTGATTAGGTTTACTAGTAATCTTTAGACGTGCGAACCACAAGTGCGACTACTAGAGAATTTCAGTCCGGCTACAGGTAACCTCTTGGGGGAACTACGGCTCTAGTTAAGTTTTGTAGATACAGGTCGGCCCAGTTTATGTTGCCTCGATTTGCGTCGATTCGAAGTTACGTCTCAGATCAATTAATACCTGTGTCGACTTACGTCGTTTTGAATCGAAGTTACGTCATTAGAGGTCTAAGGTCTTTGAAATTTTCCTCTCCACCTTCCTGAAACTATTTTCTGATTAAAATTTATATAAAAATAATGTTTAAAATATGCACTGGTGGTGTAGTGGTTAGCGTGTCGGCTTTCTATTGCAAAGTTCGGGGGTTCAAACCCCTCGAATGGAGGTTTTATTAAAAAAAAAAACTATCATCAGTGCCTGGCAGTAGGCAGCAGTACTGTCAGTATGGTATAGAGCCGAAAACAAATGATGTTGGTTGGGTCTATATCCAATACAGCTGTAGGCGTGATCAGGACGATTTGAACGGCTACAGTACTGCGATGTGGAAAGCAAGAGGGAAACTACCACATTACAATCCCTAGTAAAGATTATATGGTTGGACAATATGAGTTCTCTCGAGGTAAAACAATCCGGAGGTAAAATAGTCCCCCAATCGGATCTCCGGGCGGGGACTGCCTTGAGGAAAACATTTGTCGAAAGTAAATTACGAATAGGGACTTGGAACGTAAGAACTATGAGAAAGGCAGGAAAGCTAGAGAACTTGAAAGAAGAAATGAGAAGAAATAGAGTTGACATTATAGGGCTAAGCGAAACTAGATGGGAGGGAGAAGGACAGTTCGACTCGGAAGAATTCACAGTAGTTTATTCTGGAGGAAATAGTGGGGAAAGGGGAGTAGCTCTGGTACTTAGGAAAGATATGATGAAAAGCGTGACAAAGATAATAGCAACGAACGATAGACTGATGGCAATAAAGCTAAAAGCAGTCCCAGTGGACATGCTGATAATCCAGGTATATATGCCAACGTCAGCTCATGACGATGAAGAAATAGATGAGATCTATGAGCAAATTAATGAACTTTACGAAGAAGACGGAAGAGGAAAGGTAAACTGCATAATAATGGGAGACTGGAACAGCATAGTCGGAGAAGGACAGGAAGAAAAGGTTGTCGGGCAATACGGACTTGGGAAGAGAAATCGAGGAGGGGAGAAACTCGTAGAATTCTGCATCAATAATGACCTTGTAGTGACTAATACATGGTTCAAAAACCATAAACGAAGGTTATACACATGGAAAAGCCCAGGAGATAGAATGAGATGCCAAATAGATTACATCCTTGTAAAACAAAGATTCAGGAACAGCATAAAGAATGCCAAGGCATTGCAAGGAGCAGACATTGATTCAGATCACAGCCTTCTAATACTTGACGTGAATACAAAGCTCAAACAAATAAGAAAAACGAGAAGAGAAAGACAGACCTGGGACCTAGAAAAACTGAAAGAAAGGCAGGATGTAGTCAGCATGAAGTTGGAAGATAACCTAAGAAAGTTGGAAAACAAACCGAAGACCGTCGATATAGAATGGAATGAAATTAAAACCAGTATCAAGGATACCTTGGATAAAGAGATTGGAAAACAAGAGAAGAAAATCAGAAAACCATGGATCACGAAGGAAATGCTGGAGAAAATGGATGAGAGACGAAAATGGAAAAACGTAAACAGTGAAGAAGGTAGAGCCAACTATAGGCGTATAAACAATGAGTTGAGAAGGGTAACAGATAAAGCTAGAGAAAATTGGATAAAAGGAAAATGTGATGAAATAGAAAAAATGGAGAAGTTAGGACGGTACGATATGATGTACGCTAGTGCACTGGAATTAGAGGATAAGAAGTCTAATGGAATTTGTGGTAAAGGAATTATGAATACGGATGGGAAGATAGTCTCAGAAACAAAGGATGTAGCACAGGTATGGGAAGAATACATTAAGGAATTATACAGCAAACAGGCAGGAGCGGCAAAAATAGAACTGGAAAATGAGGAAAACATTGAAGAAGACAACTTAGGACCAAGTATTATGGAGAGCGAAGTAGAAAAGGCGATAGTGGAACTAAAGAAGGGGAAAGCCATGGGCAGCGATGGAATACCGGCTGAGATACTTAAAGTCATAGGATCAGAAGGACTAAAAGCGATCACGAAATTAATTAATAAGATTTACGACACGGGAGAGTGGCCTCAGGATTTCCTAGAAGTAACAATGATCCCTCTAAAGAAGAAGCCAAAGGCAATGCAGTGTAAAGATTACAGAACTATAAGCCTTCTGTCACACACATCGAAGATCATCACGAGGATTCTTAATAAAAGGCTGGAGAAAAAGGCAGAAGAAATAATAGGGGAAGATCAATTTGGTTTCAGAAAAGGACGAGGAACTAGAGATGCTATAGGAGTAGTTAGAATAATATCAGAAAGGGCAATAGAATACAGTCAAGATATCTGCGCATGTTTCGTAGACTGGCAGAAGGCCTTTGATAGAGTAAATTGGGTAAAGTTGATGAAGATATTAAAGGATATAGGTGTAGACTGGAAAGACAGGAGACTGATTAGGAATCTATATGAGAATCAAGTTGTAAAGGTCAGGTTTGATAATGTGGACACCTGTGGAATAAATATCGGTAGAGGAGTAAGACAAGGCTGCTGCCTATCGCCAACCCTATTCAATATATATGGAGAAAGTCTAATGCAAGAAGCTTTAGAAGGCACAGGGGATTTCAAAATAGGAGGAAGGATTATAAGAACAGTAAAATACGCAGATGATCAAGTACTTCTAGCAAGAAAGGAAGAGGAGCTACAAAAAATGATAAATAGACTAGTGATAACAGGTAGAAAATACGGTATGGAAATAAATACAGAAAAATCCAAGGTCATTCGAATATCGGGTAAAGAAGAGAATCTGAACATAACTATTGGGGGAAAGCCATTAGAACAAGTTTCAGAATATAAATACCTTGGAAGTATCATATCACGAGAGGCAATATGTACGGATGAGATCAAAACTAGAATAGGAAAAGCAAAAGCGGCTTTCAGGAGAAAGAAACAACTACTTACAGGGAATATAAGGGAAGATATCCGCAAGAAGTTGATAAAATGCTACGTATGGAGTATAGCATTGTATGGGGCAGAAACATGGACGCTAAGGAAAAATGACATCAAATACTTGGAAAGCTTTGAAATGTGGACTTGGAGGAGAATGCTGAAGATAAAATGGACAGATAGGATGAAAAACGATGAAGTGCTACGAAGAATAGGAGAGAAGCGAATGATTATACAGACTATCAGAAAGAGGAAGGCTAACTGGGTTGGACATTACCTGAGGAGAGAGAGTGTTAGAAGGAAAACTAGATGGGAAAAGGGAAAGAGGTAGGAAAAGGTTTCAGCTGATAGACGATTTGAAAGGGAAAGAGAGTTATCAAGAAATAAAGAGGACAGCGGAAAATAGGAATATATGGAGAACCAGGTTTAACCAAGAATAATCACGGACCTGTCTACGGACAGACTACCTATGATGATGATGATGAATGTTTAAAATATAATGCGATCTAAATATCTACTCTCTCTTTAATATAACATCTAAATAAACACTGATCTTTAATATATTGCATCGCTCCAAACTCAGGCCAATTCTCTATAGGTGATCGCTTAATATGTTGCCGTTGAAGGGTTTTGTAATGAGGTGACCTAGCGATCGAAAAAATCGGCGAATTTGAGCGTGAAACTCTCGGGACACCAGGACACAGGAGTGATTTTTTCACGTCCGAGCTGAGCGCGGAGTCGCACGACGTCTGACTACTATTTTCCACCTCTAGAATTTGCCATTTAAGTGGCTGAATCTTCTTATGCACGTTATAGTTTTCTAAAAATTCGAGAATATTATTTAATATTAGAGAATTAAAAATATCGGCGCGGTAAAAATATTAATAATTCTATTTCACTCCATTAATTGTCTCTCTATATTCTTAAACGCTATTATCCTAAAGAATAGGCACTTTTTTACTTCACTGATTAATGATTCTCTGCAAATAAGACGTACATGTTTCCCGATAACAAAACAATGCCTTCGTGCAGCTAGGTGACTACGTCCGAAATTTGGATTAGAAACGCATCAGTGTTGCGTTCCTATTACGGGTGACCCTTGGACGGAGGTTTATCGTTCACGTGGCCACCTTATACTGTTTCCATTGGATCTATTATCAGCGGTTTTTCCCGTCCGAACGCGGACTCAGTTTGTTGACTATTTAGTATGTACCAACCTTGACTGGTTACTGCAATCGTTTGTGCCGAGCTCTTCTAACTCTGCACGCACCTCCCATGTCATACCATTGATTCTTGTAGGAAAAACCGCATCGATTTACGTCGTTCCGATTTACGTCGTTTCGATTTACGTCGTTTCGATTTACGTCGTTTCGATTTACGTCGTTTTGATTTACGTCGCACTTTTCAGGAACGCAAGTAAATTGGGGTATACCTGTAATGCATGGTGTTTTCAGGGTTGCATAAGATCGCGGCTGTGCAGTAGGGGTATTAAGGACATGATTTCAAACCAGGGTATCGAACCGAAATTTTTTTCGCTCCGGTTTTCGTTCCGGTTCACACAAAAAATTTCGGTTCGGTTCCGGTTTCGTTCCAGCAACCGCCATTGAACCGGTTCGAACCGGTTTTTTTTCGCTCCGACTGAATTTTTTGAAGAAAATATCAAGAGAATTCCAAAATAATCTTTATTAATTAACTAGTATATTGCCCGTCAAAAATGACGGGTTCAAATAAATAAAAAAAATGGAAAAAGATGAAGCGACTTGATTAATTTTTCTTTAAAATAGTTCAAATTGGTTGATCGATGGTCAGTTTTTTCTAATTGTAGTTTCCAAAAGATTAAAAGCCTGCACGTCTAAAATTCCATTTTTACGTGTTACCTTATGAGAAATATAAATAATCCCCTGGAGTCGGACCCGGATATTTTTTCCAAATATTTTTGTCAATCAATTTTAGTATGCGAATCAAGCATTCCTGGAAATTTTCTAACCATTATCCCTTTTCGAGATATGAACGATTTAAATGATTACCAACCAACATGTTTTTTATCTATTATTTTAGTGCATAGTGACTGGAATTCATGATTGTAATTTTGATGTATCTAAAGCAGAAAATAAAACTTTAAATTAAGATATGAACGTATGACGGAATAGACAGTTATTCCTGTTCAGTTGCAGAGAGCACTATTGCTCATTCCCTAGCGAATTTCTAGCGAAGAAAAAGGTTTGATCCAGTGGCTTACTGAAAAAATAATTGGCAAAACTCAGGCCAGGGACGTAGCCAAGGGAGGGCCAGGGGGGGGGGCGCCCCCCCTAAAATCTCATTGGCTCCCCCTTGGGCCCCCTTTAATCTACTTTGAATGCAATCAGTGGGTTGCACGATTAGTTACAAAAGGCACAAAGATCTTAAGGACGGTTTTCCGACTTCCCTTTGGTATTTTTTATTTATTACTGAAAGACCTTTACTAATCGTTAGGCAAGCAAGGACCCGACCTCGTATGTTGATACTTTTGGTGGCCATATGCGGAAATGGATGAGGGTAAACGGGAAAACCAAAACGTCCTCCGCACACATGCTGAGACGTTTCTCTCTTGATCTCCACTCTGTTCTTGAAAATGGTCGCGATGGGCAAAGAGGGGCCTACCACTTAGGAAAGAGTATACTCCATATGCAGCCTTGTTCACTTTTTACTGAGGTCCTGAGGGTTAGTCGCACCAATAAATCTCTAAATGATTCTCTCCAACTGAAAGAATTGTATATATTTTTTCTGGGTCAGCTATTCATTCTCGGTTTATAAAACTACAGAAAGATATGTACCGGAATAGCAAATTACGAGAACTAAAACGAATTTGTTATACCCGGTGGACAGCCCAGGTATCTGCATGCTCAGCTTTGAAAAATACTTTCGAAGCCGTATTAGTTTTATTAAATATTATTGCAAATGAAGCAGGTGAACGGAGAATAGAAGCCAGCCATTTGCTTAATGGAATTGATTTGCAATTTGTGCATGTTTACTGAAATATTAACAAAATTCAAATCTGCCAGTGACTTCATGCAAAGCGTCAGTTCAGATCTATCAAATGCATTAACATTAATACATCCTTTACAGACATTTTTTTGGGATGTGCGATTAGATGAAAACTTTACAATTTCAAATTTTAATTTTGGTAAAATTTACTAGGAATCAGTGACAATTGCCACAAATAATGACATTAATATTCCAAATAATGAAAATTCAAACAGCATTTCTAAATTTCCAACTAAATATACAAATTATCATATTACAGAGGAAAGTAATGTTCAACGTTATATCAATACGAAAGATCAAATTCGTACTCAAATTTATATACCTGTTCTGAATAGAATAATAGCAGAATTAAGTGCAAGATTTACTAACAACAGAAAATTTTTAGAAGGTATACGTAGCTTAAATCCGCTCTATGAAAACTTTCTAAATTTCGAACAAATAAAACCTTTTGCTTTAAATTATGGAATTGATATTGAGAATTTGAAGGACGAATTACAAATTTTGCCACAAACCATTAAAAGGTATGAGTCTGAAAATGAAACTAAAATTACACATCTTTTTCAATTATTAGGAATGATAAGCAAGTTCAAAGTAGATTTTTACGAAATTCACAAATTATGTACAATAGCTGTAACAATACAAGTATCAACTGCAGCGTGCAAGAGATCGTTTTCAAGTTTGAGGCGAATTAAAACTTTTATAAGAAAAAAAATTGCCAACGAACGTCTATCGCATTTAGCTGTACTGCACATTGAAAAGGTAATTACTAAATCTATTGATTTAGACTTAACTGTAGAAATATTTGCACAAAAAGCTGGAGGTAGACGGGTTCAGCTACTAAAATAAAAATATTTGACTTTTTTAATTTACATATTTATAGTATACAGACAAATATAGCCTTTATATTATAGTTATAATTTATTAAGATAATTGGTTGCCTATTTTCATTACTTATGTTGTTATAATTTTTATAAAAATGTCTGTCATATGTCTGAAACACTGTACTAATTTATAATAGAAATGGGAATGTTTGTCAACATTTAAAAAAGTATTGCTTGAATTTGCAAAATAAGAAACGTAATTTTAATTATAACAGCAGAATACAACCCAATGTATGGAAAATATCATTCTTAAAATGATACAAAAAATGTATTTAAAATTATCAATAAAAATTAACATAATTTTTATGAATAAAAGCAAACAGTTAATAAACATCGGTTTTATAAACTAAAGAGGTAGGAAAAAAGTTAACTGATAATATAAGCAAAGGATTGGTACAAAAATACAGGTTTTTGTTTGCCCCCCAAATATTTTTGACTTCTATCTTGGCCCCACCACAGTTAAGAGTCTAGCTACGTCCCTGTTTAGCTGCGTATTCAAGTTGTCTTTTATAACTACTTACCTACAATTTTATCAAAAACTCAAAACAATTTAGGTCTTATGAGCGGAAAGCAATAAGAGAATTTTCGAGTAGAAACTGAAACACGTTATATGAAATACCTCCTCGATTAAATAAAGAAAATAAACACTACGTATGTGCAGTTTTTCTCTGCATGAACGATGATCCCCTCATCTTCAAAAAGAATTTTTTTTGCCGAACGAAGTATACTATCTTCCTATCTTCGGGTATCCCACTTTTGTTCACACACCGTATAGATACAAATACCTTAATGGGAAGGCGGCCTGACAAGTCGGCGCCCGGGTGCGTTGCACCCACTGCGCCCCTGCCAGGAAGCTGCAACAATTAAGAAACAAATCTGATGTGGTCACCACATGACTTTCTCCATATCTGTAATATTTCTAAAAATTCCAAATAGGTTACTTAATAATAAATATTTTAAGAAACTGCGAGAAAATTTTAGACTTTACAAAGAACAGAAATAAACTCAAACCATAGCCTTTTGATATTGGATATAGCCACAAAGCTCCAACAATTAAGAAAAGAAAATGGAGCGTTACTAAGACGTAACTAAGCGTCAATTGTTAACAATAGTCGTCGGTAGGTGGCGTGGTGGTGGCAGCTAAAAATATAATATATCTCTTAAACAATGAATTATATGAAAAAATGTTTCAAACAAAGGTTGTAGAAAATTAAATTTCCTACAACCCTTATTCCAATATATTTTTACATTTATCAAATATTAAAGCAAATATTTCAAACTAACGGATGTGACAAGAGTAAACACCCACTTCCTGTCGACCGATTTTTACAAAAATCTAATTGGTTCTTGTGACTTTTATAAAAATGTTAAATATAAGATTTCGCGTTGACCTGATTAATAGTTTTTGAGTTAGAGCACCCACAAAAAGCTATCACATACCCTAACACTGTTTCCCAAACTTTTTCGGTCTGCGGACCACCTTAGTGAGTTAAAGACCCCCGCGGCCCACCTTTCTTATACTCTCCGGCTTGTCATAAAAACCAGGTAAAAAATTACATATTATAAATGGAAAACACAAATATTTCAAGAGTGTAAGTTAACATTTTCTTTATTTGTGCATAGTAGTAAGTTTTTCCTCTACAACCTTTTTGTTTATATTGTACCCTCACGGACATTTTTCATAGTAACTCTTGAATGCATATTTATAGGATAGCATACAGGTTATATTGTAACTTGGGAGAGGAAATTTGGGTTCCAATTGATGCTTACTTCATTTCATTTAATGATGTACAAATGTAAGCTAATTAAAGTCTATAAAAATCGGAGGATCTAATTAACCCATGCTGCTCAAATTCACAATTAGGCGGTAGATTTTTGTGAGGGTCGCACATACTAAATTTACTTGAAATCGTTTGAGCGGCACAACCGATGAAATTCACGACATACGAACGGACTAACAGACGAGGAAGTTGTGTAAAAGGCGTTCTTTATCGCATACCAGTAGTATGAGAACTCCTAAAAAAAGTACCTACTTTCCTGTTTCTACCAGCAAATCTTCAAGACTTCTCTTGCGTGAAGAAAAAATATTGTAGTTTCTAAAAATTTCAAAAATCACGCACATGAATTCCATAGGAGAAAAATGAGCTTCCGCTGACTTAAATCAGCATCTCTCAAAAAATAACAAAAAATTTAATTTAATAACAGCGGAAGAATAAAATGCGAGATATACTAAACGGAAATAAATAAGAAGAGATCACCGATTCAATACCACGCCGGAGAGTGGAGTGGAGCAAAACGTTAGTTAACCTTTTCCCTCTGAAAACTGTCTTAATTATTTTTTCAACATATAGGAGTAATTGGTTGAGCTACCCGACCGAATCCATTTCGAATAATGGAGTAAATTTTATTACTGTTATAATATAGGTAATTAATTACGCGAGTCGGTCGAGTAGTGTGACGTTACGTGCGATTAAGATTCTGATTTGCTCTCACGTATGGCTTCGGCTATAGTGATCGGTATTTGCAAGTTTTATTTTCCGGCAGCCCGCGGACCACCTGATAGATCCTCGCGACCCACCAGTGGTCCACGGACCACACTTTGAGAGTCACTGCCCTAACACACACACACAGACATCATCGATAAAATGGTCAAAACGTGTTCAGGGGACTTCAAAATGTATATTTCCGTTGAAATCTCGAAGTCGATTTTTTTCATGAATACAATACTTTCCCCTATACTACGTATATGAAGTAAGTAAAAACGGATGACAAGAGTAAACACCTACTTACGGTTGGTCAATTTTTACCAAAAAATAATCAGTTCTTGTCCCTTTAACAAAAATGTCAAATATAAAATTTCGCGTTGATCTGATTAATAGTTTTTGAGTTAGAGCACCCAAAAATTTCAATCACATACACACTGTCACGGACACAGACGGACACACACACAGACGGACAGACAGACAGGCTGAGAGAGAGAGAGAGACATACCGAGACACACAGACATACAGAGAGACAGACAGAGACGCAAACACACAGACAGACAGAGACACACAGACAGACACAGAGACAGACAAAGACAGCCAGACAGAGAGAGACACAGTGACACCCAGACAGAGACAGACAGACAAAGACAGAGAAGTGTCCCCCACACGTTGAGATTTGTTTCGAGACTTGGTATCAGGAACTTATGCCAGATACAAATCTCAGAGTGAATGGATCTGCCTCATGAGATTTGTCTGTCTCACTATCGGTCTGTCTCTCGTCCTGGACCGAGAACCTCGACACCGTGAGACTGATACAGATAAAAGTCTCGACGTGTATGGCGTTGTCTCCCAACTACAACTCCCAACTCACCCTGTCTTTCTCATAGTCTTCAGCAGTGCGTTTACCGCTGTTTTTCATTTTTATTAGCATTGCATGTTTCAGGAATAATTCGACCAAGTAATTGGGGTGAGATTGCAGTGGAAAATTTCAGGTCTTCATAACTGTTTCCTGTAGCTAGGTACCTCAAGTAAGCCTTTCTTCTGTACTGATCGAGTCTCTCATTGTAGCATTTTTTCTATTCTTGGACGAATTAACTCAAGTAAGTTATAAAACAGATCACTATCCATGCGTAGATAATTTTGAAAATCCCGCGGTTCGTTGACTTCGAGTTCTCGTAGAAAATTATTAACTATGTACGTAATTCTTCTTGTCGATTAGCCATCTCTTTGAACACTTCGCTCGGGACTTCTTTTTCTTGAAGGATACAGCCACAGAAACTCCAACACATACAATTATTGGCGCAGGCAACATTATGTACGAACTCTTGCAGCACAATAAAACTTTTTAGTTTGGGGATGTCTCAAGATGGTCCGCAAAATTGTCTCACTGTGTGTGGGTATCTTGAGACTGAGGCAAGTTCTTGAGACCGAAGGAGAGACAAGTTCCTGATACCAAATCTCGAGATAAATCTCAACGTGTGTGGGGTCCTAGACACATACATAAACAGAGACACACAGAGAGAGAGAGAGAGACATACACACAGACAGAGAGAGATACACAGACATCATTGAGAAAATGGTCAAAACGTGTTCAGGGGACCTCAAAACGTGTATTTCCGCTGAAATCTCGAAATCGATTTTTTCATGGAAACAATACTTTTTCTTATACTACGTATGAAGAAAGTAAAAAGAGAGTTGCATTGTTTAACAAAAGTAAGTATTTGAAAATTTTATATTAGAAATACCACTTTAATTACCCTTTGGTTTTGGATACATACATACATTATGATAATGATCTAGACTGATAAAACAAAAGTTTGCTTTATTTTTCAGAAAGTCGATTTGATAACGAAAACTTATTGGCTGTTCTGTTTTTTAGGCTGGTTTCCTAAGGAAATGGTCCTGACTGTGTGCGTCCCCTACTAACAACTTTTGAACCAATGGACCGATTTTCATGAAACTTGGTATGAGGTTCGTGCTGCCAGGGCCAACCTCCGGGCTATATTTTATTTGCTGAAAATTGAAGTCTCGGGTTTGATTCCAGGAATGTTTTTTCCCTATTGGTTTTACATAGGAAGTCTCAAATCCATCGTGTAGAGATGTTTTCTTTATCACTTTAAAACATCTTTAAATTGTGATTTCGGGACGTGGTTTGTACTGTTCTAAGGGAAAAAGAATTTAAATTCTAATACTTATCACAGAATTACGATACTTGATCGTATTTTCTTGAATTTCTACTAAAAAAATCTCATTTTATCGGTATGTTGCCATGGAGACGATTATTTCCAAACTCGGCTTGAGCATAGACGAATGAACAAATGGGTTATTTTATTTTCCGCTCGACTACTCTTCAGCAATGGACAGTTGATCCATACATACTAGCGTATAAACAATAACATTTATCAAATTAGTTTATTTAAAAAATACAAAATATATCGGAAAGAGATTTTGACATTGATTTTAATATTTAAAACCTGATAATGCTCTGTTAATTTGTTTTCCAATTTTTCTCTATCATTGATAAACTATGAATTACAAATAGTATTTATGGTATGAGAATTCCTTGGAATGACTAACATATACTGAAACATTTCCTGTCAATATTCATAAGTAATCAATTCGGGGCGTCAACTTTGGGAAACCAGCCTGCATTAGTCCTGGTTTGGACTTATTGTATTGAAATAAACTCGGCAGTTAAAAAAATTAAATGTGGCTATCAATCACTAGTTATCTTTCAATAAGTTATCATTTATAATAGTAATTTATGTTACCATGATATGAAGAAAAATGAAATATGTTGACAAAGCGTGAAAAGCAATGTGAAAAATTGTTATATTTTTATTCACAGGATATTGAGCACTCAAGACCTATATTTATGTTTCTAAAACTTCCTAAGTTAAACTCTCAAACTTATACATCTCTAGAAGGTTCAATTTATTGTTCCGCAAGCGATACCTGATGCAAAATCTTCAGTAGCGAGGTTGAGATGTGCCTTGGACCATAAATTTGTTTCTCGAATCTAGCCGTCCTGCGCTGAATTCTTATAACTGGAGTGTTTTGCCTTTCTCATGCGGATCCAGTTTGCTTGAATAGCATTCGACCTGCGGTCTAACCAAAGATTGATTACACCTTTCCCCAATTTTTTTCGGTAAAAATGTTTTAACACTTTTCCTGTGAATACCAATTTCTAAGCTGTCTTTTGTCTTTAGAATAGTTTTCTGTGGTTCTTTTCTGCTTCGTGGCCTCATTTGGGAGTTTTTTAGAAATAATACTATATTATGAAGAGCTGATTAGGTTTTGGCAACAATCGCTCAACCGGAAGTGGATGTTTACTCTAGTCAAATAACTCTTTTAAATCTTCAAAAATTTAAATGTTTATTATAAACTTCATAGATAATATTATTCTCTATAACGTTGGTTTGACACATTTTTTGTATAACGCATTGTTAAGGAGATATTCCATTTATTTAAAATTATTTCTTTAATATTTTATGAATGTAAAAAAGTACTTAAATAAAAGTTGTGAGAAATTTAATTTTATACAACCTTTGATGGAAACATTTGCTCATATATTGTTTAAGAGATATTTTAAAAACTAATTTTTAGCTACCACCACCACACCACCTACCGGTGACTATTGTAGACAATTTACGCTTAGTTACGTTTTACAAGTAGAGGCAACGACCTTCGGGTCACGGATTTTGATGAAAATTCTACATCGAAAATAAGGAGACCCGTGTCTCGGGGTTTTTGTGAATGGGCCCTTGAGTTCAAGAAATTAGCTTCGGAAATATCCAAAAACATCGTATGCAACTTAATTGGCTTCATTGTCGAATTGTTGTTAAGAAAGGGAATGGACCAGGTGATAGCGTGCCTAGCACATAAGGCGTGGGCTTGGGTTCGATCCCAAATGTTTTCGTTTTTTTTATAATTATCCAAGTGTTATTTGTAAAGTAAAATTCTCCGGTAAAACTTCGCTGTCTAATTTTTATTGGGAGGTAATGAACGCAGAAACATAATAATGGACAATTTAAATTCTTTATTAATTATTCCACAGTCAACTTTCGTGTTCTTTTCACGTTAACGTATGCAAAATATTCAAGGAAATTCAGAATATTCATTACTTTCTCTTCCGATCGCTGTCCGCAAAGGCAAGGCTAATATTATCAACATTATGTAATTAATATAACAATAATATATAATTATAGATGACCATTCTTGTACGACGACATTTGTCATGCTGCGAACCATTGTTTCATTGACTGCAATATTTAAAATACTCATTATTATACTGCGTTCATTACCTCCAGATAAAAATTACAGTACAGCGTATTTTTTACCGGAGAATATTACGTTTCAAATAACGCCTGGATAATTTGAATAAAGTACGAAAACATGGGATCGAGCCCAAACTCCCGCCGTAGGAGCTAGGCACGCTATCCCATCAGCAATTCCCTTTGTTCTCAATAGTTCGACAATGAAGCCTATTAAGTTGCATACGATGTTTTTGGATATTTCCGACGCTGAATTCTCGAACTCAAGGGCCTATTCACAAAAACCCCGAGACACGGGTCTCCTTATTTTCGACGTAGAATCGCCTGGTCGCGTTTCATCAGAATCCGTGACTCGGTTGTAGTTCCTGTTAGTAACGCTCTTTTTCTTTTCTTAATTGTTGAGTTTCGGGGGTATATCCAATATCAGAAGGCTATGGTTTGAGTTTATTTCTGTTCTTTGTAAAGTCTAAATTTTTCTCGCAGTTCCTTAAAATATTTTATTATCATGAAACCTATTTGGAATTTTTAGAAATATTGCAGGTACGGAGAAAGTCATGTGGTGGCCACATCAGATTTTTTAAAGTTATTCCTCGAAACTTAAAAAAAAGCCATCAGCGAGATGCTTGAAACATTTTATTTGCCTCAATAAAATGAATAGTATATAGAGGGGAAGTTACTTTGGCCGCAATCAAAGACGAGAACGGCAATATTGAAATTGAACTAAAAATGCGAGAAGAAATTGGAAAGATTATGTCGAAGAATCGCGTGAAAAAAATTGGAAGACAGAATTGATTGAGATGGAACATTTAATTTACTTAGAAAGCTTTCTGACTCGGGATGGCAGAAGTGCCAAAGAGACCAGTATGGAAATAATGAGAACAAAGGAGAAATTTATTAGGTGACTAGAGTTGATAACAGGAAGTTGGAACAAAGTTGTTAAAAAGAAGTTAATGAAGACGATATGGGTACGAGACGTGGAATGTGAGGAAAGATGTGAGCAGATTGGAGACTTTTCAGACTTGGATGCGGCGTAAAAGGGATAAAATTAGTCCGCAAGAGGAGCAAATGAAGTTTTAAATATGGTAGTAGAAGAGAGGGGAGCTTGATTCGGATGACAAAAGAGGAAGAGAAGAAATGGGTAGGTCAGATTTTGAGAGTCGACGGTCTGTTTGAAATAAGTCGTGGATTGAAGTATGGTAGGGGAGATAAGAAAAGAAATGGGATATTGAGTTCCTCAAAATAGCGGTTATGGGGAAAACGGAGGAAAAGGTCGTGGATGAGACGGGTCGAACCTAACACCTTTCGAAAGTTAGAAAATTTGCGAATCTTTTTAAAAGAAAAAGGCGTTTATTTTGTTTGGTTTGCCGTGCTGTCATTGTCCCGCAGCACGCATATATCGAGATCCATACCGCTGGATGGATTTCCAGTAAATTTGGTATTCTGGGTTTTTATTAAAGTAAAATATAATAGTTATATACTAAGTTTAAATCATCCGGTCGAGGCTACCACTTCGCTGAAAAAAAAGAGTTTGCAGCCATAACTCGCAAAATATCATCATTATATTTTACTTTCGGAAATTCTGAAGGGTAACGAGAGATGTTTTTGTCATAAATATTTTTAAGCAGGGAATCTACTTGTTGAGAAAATTGCGATTAAAAGTTTTTACTTGCACATCTCTCTCGTTTTAGCGTGATTGGATATTTTGTATTGAATTCCGCGGAAAGATGTCCCATCAAAACTTAAACACGGTTGCCACATTACGAAGTTTTTAATTTCAACTACGAAGTCCCGCGAAATAAATTCATTGAAGATGGTGTTAAGAAAAATGCAAAACACCGCGGGGCAATACCGAATTTGATTAATGTCGATCTGCCAGGAATGCCTGCATACCGGTGACACGAGTAGCGAAATTATGTTTCCTGAATTTGTGTCGAGCTTCTTGCGTGAATTACTCCTGCTCGTTGGCTGTCGTTATAGAATCTCTTCGACCGGGTCAGATTTTACTTTCTCGCCCACGAGGTATACGGAGAAAATATCGTGATCGTGAAAAAATCGATTTAGAAATTTGACGAGTATGCACGTTTAAGTGTCTGTGTCTGAAAAACGTTTTTCTGCAACTTCGTCTGTCTGTAGACTGTCAACATTGTCACGCTCCAGAGACTTAATGGTTTAACAGAATCTGATGAAATCTCGTATTTATTAGGATATCACCATTGGCGTTCAGTAGGGTGGCGTGGGTGGCCAAATGTTACGGTCCCAAAGGACCTGGGGGGCCTCGAATTTCTCCGATTATAGAAAGAATAAAGACTTTTTAGCGATTTCTCTTTTTTATCCTAATTTCTAGATGACTTCCTAATTAATATTTATTTTTGGACAGAGTAATTGTAAAAGCGTAACCTTTTTAGCCTGTTCCTATTAATTAATTAATTAGTGCAACTTGATAGGTTTTACAATGGGTTTCATTTTTAATATAACATATGTACTTGTTGGGAGAGGGCCCCTCGATGATATATTGCCGCGGGCCCTTCCGCTCCCAGTTACGCCACTGGATGTCATCCGGAATTGAAGCCTCGCTCTCATGAACCAAATCTCGCAATAATGGAGATAGTTCGTTCTAGTCGATTTTTGCAAAATTTCGACCTACTCGATAAGGATTTTGATTAAAATTCTTCCAGCTAAAGTGCTTAATGTCATAAACATCACTAAATATGCCACGTGTCTCAAATATACGAGGAAAGATCATAAAGTTCCCGGAATTCAGGCATATGGAGGTGACCGGTTTTCCTGTTAAAGCAAGGGGAGTGGAGTGTGTGTGTGAGCAAGTTTCAACAGGGTGAGACACGTTAGTGTGCCGCAATCACCCGTAGAGTAGAAGTGTGTCGACAGCGCTTGTAATTACAGCTTATGCCTGTCTGCATGGGATCTTTAGATCGCTTTAATTCATCAATTTCCATATACTTTTTACTAAAATTTATGCCTGAATCCCGGGAACATTTTGATCCTTCCTCGTAGTTGTATGTATATCGTACAGTGAAATTATAATCAAGTTTTACGCCCAGTTGCCGTCAAGCTCATCCCTTTCCAGCCTCAACAATATTGTTGCTGTGAGATAAAAATGCTAGAAAATATTTTCCGCACGTTAATGCGTACTAGTCAACCCGTTGCAGCTCTGCTTGCTGAGAGAATGAATGTTGGGAAAGAAAATAAAAAAACGGCAAAAAAGTAAGACTTTTCATGAAAATGATTCAACTGTTCATTTATTTACATCGGTTGCTAGGAGGATTGTTCTGATAAACAGCAATAAAAACATTTTTCTCTCTGAAGTTCTTATATAAAATGTTAGTTAAAAATATTCTGAAAGATGACCATATTTACCACGAAATAGTCAGCGAGAGCACTTAATTACGACTTTTATTATTGGGGATAAAAATTCGAGCAATTTTTGAGTTTGTTTAACATACAATTCCGTAAGCGAAGGAGAAATTGCATCTGGACTCGAATTCCAGGGCTCATCTCGAAAAAAACGAAAAAAACGATAACAGACTTTGGTCCGTTCGATGGGCGCCATGAACATATGCATTCCTGCTGGCATTGTTATGCAACGACATAACTTTTTGAGGATAAAAAAATATATATTTCGACAAAATATTCAAAGAAATTGTCAATGCAGAACATTTTTGGTTTTGTTAAATGAGTTTTCTTTTAGTGCGAACCTACGTAGATTATAAATTATAAATTTTTTTTATGTAATATTTGTTATAACGTGTTAAAAGGATATTTTAAGTACTTGCTGCCGAAAGCATAGCAAGTAGAGCATGTTACCATCGCAAGTATTAAAAAAGATGAAAAAATAATGCAGAGTAATAATGGAAATAAAACGAGCATAAACTAGCACGGTAGACACGTATAGTTATTCTTACGAATATAAATGGATATAACTTTTCGCGCAACAAAATTAATACATAGGTAGGGTAAACGTATTCAGCGACATTATCGCATGAATTAGAAGGGTGTCGATTTGGGAATGTTTATGCTATGTATGTTGCACCGATTATTTGTATGGTTTGAGTATAACAGCCTTTGTATGTCAGTTTCTGCATGTCAGTACGCGTGAGCGCATATACCCATAACGAGTTGTGTAAAGAACGGCGAAAATTCTCCCCGAACGCACGGATGATCATTTCGAAAATCGTGCAGAGCTATCAATCGTCGTCGTTTCCGGTGATAATCCCTTCCAAATACTTCGCCGATTCGTTTTTTTCTCTCTCTCTCTCTCTCTAGTAAGCGCGCGTTTCGACGGGGATTTGGAGTTTTTAATGCGTTGCCAAAGTGAAGGATTTTTATGCCGGGCCGCTATCCATTACTAAATTTTTTTGGACCGCTGAGGGAATTCTCGGAAATTGCCTCCTTTAAACACTAAAAATTTTACCGCAATCACTTGAATTAACGACACCATCTAGAAAGTTACGTATGTTTTATCCTGAATTTAGGCATGTCGATGAAGTTGGATATAAGGATAGCATGTTTAAACCATACCAGGAACATGCTCGGAATCAACATATATTTCTAGGAATCATGCAGAGCCGCCTCAAGATATTTGTTTGGAGCCCCATCGAAACAAAAAGATGTACGAAGTATATGAATTGAAAAATAAATTTGTTACAATATCGGAATGATCATGAAATTGAAAAAAATAAATGTGAGAAATTGTAAGAAAACGCTATAAAAAAGTTTGCTTTTGAGCTTTTGAATTATTTCATTAATATAAAGTGTCTATAGAACGCCTGATCTTGTTAGCCAATGAATTCAAATATGGACAATAATTGTTTATGTAGTACTTACCAATGGCGGTTTTAAGATGATCCGAACAACTTATGATGCCTACTTTCCTACTTAAATGTGGTGCAGCAGTTACTTAAATTGGTTTTAATAGCTTTAAAATCACCGCGGATGAGTTGCTCTATATATTCCCAAATTTCATAATTTAACGTTATAAAATATTACAAATACATTCAAACGGAAAAACTAAATTGATCACGCGTATTTGTGTCAAAAATAACCCGAGCTATGGGCGAGCCGGGTGCCTGCCCAGGCCGCTTAAGTATTGGGGCGCTAACCAGATCATCTAGCTACACTTTACTTACAAATGAATAAGTGCTGGATACAATTTTTTCGCAGAACCTGCAGGAACCTAGATAAAGTTAATTTTCCTTTTCACTATTAATTATAATGAATAAATGAACAAGTTCTTTTAAAAATATTTTAACAAAAATTTAAGGAAGGGGCGCTGGAGCGATTTCTCTTACCTTTGTAACTGTTTCTTAATGAATCTGTAAGGATTATTGGCCAAATAGCAGGATCCGAAATATTTTTTTTTATATTGCCGCATTTATCTTCATTTTCAGCACCTGTAGCGACAGTCGAATCAATTTCTTTATCGTACACAAATCTACCGGTTCGTACCCAAAAATTGTTTTTTCAATTGAAGGTGAGTCTGTCAATTCTCGATCTTCTGTGAATTACATATTTATGTAGAGATCCGGATTGATTTATTATTGATCTTGCGCTTATTAATTAGAGTGTAGGGCGCTGAAGGGAATTAACTGATGCGATCCTGCCAGATTTGAATGCTATGGTCCTGAAGACTGATATCTCTTCCAGGTCACCTTTGGGGTGGTACAGTGGGACGAATACCGGAGACCAAAGAAATTGCTTGGAAAATGATCGTATGGTCAGGTTTTCCTCCTCTTTATTCTTTTTCGGGGCGTCACAGCAAGCGATAGTTGAACATGCTACATTGCTAGTGATTATGAAGAACTAGCATAGCTATAAAATCCACAAACCGAGCATGTAAAAATTTTATGGGGTGAATGATTATGCGATCGGTTACAGGAGTTAGGTAGAAGAATCCAGGACTTTGAGGTCGGTTTTGGAAATAGCGAGAGAAAGAGAGGTTTAAAAGAATCAAAGAATCGCAAAAATAACAATAAAAGGCTATGTTGTCCGTCCGTTGGTCTGAGTGTCAAAATATTAAAACGCGAATAACTCAGTCAAGGATGTAGATATAAAATTGAAAATTGGAAGAAATAATCTATTTAAATATAAGAATGCTTTGCCGAAAGATAATTCATGAAAAATTCCCGAGTTCGACTCCAGGGTAATATTTCCATTCTTCGTAACATAGCAGGCTTTTCTTTTTTTTCGAAATTAAAATTGGAAAAACCTGACCGACGATCATCCGATTTGAACTATTTTAAAGGAAAATAAAAAAATCACTTATTCTATTCTTCTTTTTCCGAAATCGCTCATTTCTTCATCTTGACAGCCGACTGCTGTGAGAAACAAAATCAATATAAATAATTATTGTCTCTAAGACCAGCGGGGCCCCCTATTTGTACAAATCAAATTTCTCATTTAATTAGAGGTGCCATCTGAAGATAAACATGTGTACTTGAATTTGGAGATTTGGCGGAAAGTGTTGTTTTGGCAGTTTTGTTGAAGGTTCCGACTTTAAAAGGTAAGTATATCTAGGAAATGGAAATTATATATTACATATTTATTTTTCTATATTTAGTAATTGGAAATTAATGAGAAAAGTATACGAGTATATATAAACAGTATACGAGTAAACGAGCACCTATCTCCTCTTCTCGAGACAATTTCTCAAATACAATTTCTAATATAGCTCCTCATAGACGCGGGGCCCTGGGCGACTGCCCACCCAGCCCCCCCCCCCTTTCAGACGGTTCTGTATATATATGTACTAGCTAGCCAAACTATAATATTTGAAATAAATGAAACCTTTTTTAATTAAAACAGCTATATTTTTATTTATATTAATAATTTTAATATGTGATGCGCTAAAATAAGCTATAAGCGCACCGCACAAACATTAGTTTAAAAAATTTCTTTAAAAACAATTTTCTATGTCATGATTTTCTGACACAATCGTTATAGATTCGAATGATCTTACTCTCGAGAGACCCACATACAATTGTCCATGGCTAAATACTGGTTTTTGAAGGCGAATGCAAATTTTATCAAAAGTTTGTCCCTGCGACTTGTTGATAGTCACAGATAAAGCTAATCTTACTGGGAATTGTTTTCTCTTAAATTTAAAAGGCATGTTTGTGTCTGATGGGATGAGTGGAATTCTTGGTATGAGAATAGTTTCAGAATTATCTAAATCTATAACTCTTGCTTCGATTATGTTACGTTGTAGGCGTGTAACTGTGAGTCTCGTATCATTGCACAGGCCTTTCGAAGGTACTAAATTTCTGAGTAACATGATCACAGCGCCTGGTTTCAATCTCAGTTTGTGCGGAGGCATTCCAGTTGGCGTAAACTGTTCAAAAATTTTTCGGGGTATGCCAGTTGATCTGTCGCATCCTCACTTACGATGGTATTTACACTTTCGTAAACTATCTCTTCTCCTGGTATACGTTCCAATACACGATTGTTTAGCTCAAGGGAAGCGTAACGTGTTGCTTTTGAAGCCATTACTTTTATTCTGAGCAAACAATTTAAATATTAATTTCATTAATTAATATATATAGTTTCATATAAGCATTATCTAAATGGTTTTTTAACTTTATATAGCATGATACAGTATTTCAATGCGATATGCAGAAGCTATTTATCTCGTTGCTAGAGAAATTGAACAAATAAACATTAGACATTGTTTATTTTGTTGCGATATTAATACGGAAAGGTATTATAATGTATTACTTCCAAAATGCCAAATATTTTGTTTTTATTTAAATTGGCATAGTTCTACTAATTCTAATATCACGTTTAAGTATATTTCACCAAATAATTATATTTCATAAGTACGTACCTACATATTTTTTAAATAAACATTCAATTTAGTCCAAATTAATGAGAATAAACTTGAAATGCAAGCGTTTTCCGATAGAAGACGAAAAAATACTGTAAGAATAAAAAACCTTGATCATTCTTTAAAAAATATGCAGGTCCGAGGTTTGTATGTCAATTTGACGAATTTATATAAGCAAATGAACGATAGCCGATATGTTTCAGTTTCAGCTGTTTATATATCCTGTTGCTTAGCAATAAAATGTTATTATGTGCTACGTACCACCTAAGCGTTTTATTATAATAGATATACTGCCAAACAAATTAAAATATCAAAATTTGTATAATCCCTGTTTCGTTTTTTTACGAATTCTACTTATTAAAAAAATTTCAACTCCGTAGCACATGCGGAAATACATAAACCTTGAAAATTTGTTTAAACAATTTCGAAGTTTTAGCGGCCGCATTGTTGCACTTTTTCATGATTTTCGTTTTTTCTTGTCGGTTTTGCACAAAATCCTACTTGTGAAAAAAATTTCGAATCTCCAGCACATCTGGAAGTGCCTAAACATTAGTATCCTCCTATATGTTATATATATGTTACTAGTAGTTGGTGCTTGCATTCTGCAAGCATATCATCTCAACATAAAAAAACATTCATTTTTCATATTTCATCATTACAAATATTTTTTTAATTCTAAATATTTCACCTCCGGAGCGATTTTCGTTTTTTCCTTGTGTAAAAATAATAGACTAAAACAATCCCAAAACTTTGCAATTTTAAGAATTTAATACTTCCTCCATTAATGGGGTACTAATGCTAAACATTTCTGCCAAATTTTAAAGTTGGAGTACTTCTAGAAGTGAAATAATAGTTTTCCAATTGTTTAAATCTTAATCATTTTTAACGGCCGCCGCAATATGTTTATGGAGAGATTCAAATGTTTATTTGTGCAATTGCACTATTCTGTACATAACTTGAAATTTTCAGCTTCCTAGCTTATCCCGTAATGTCTAAACAGTTACCTATTTGTTTAAATTTTAAGAATTTTTAACTGCCACACAAATCAAAATATCAAAATTTGTATAATTCTTATTTCGTTTTTTTACAATTCCTATCTCGAAAAAAATTTCAGCTCCGTAGAACATTTGGAAATACATAAACCTTGAAAATTTGTTTAAACAATTGCGAATTTTTAGCGGCCGCATTGTTGCACTTTTTGAAGATTTTCGTTTTTTCTAGTCGGTTTTTTACAAAATCCGACCTAAGAAAAAAATTTTGAATCTCCAGCTCATCTGGAAGTACCTAAACATTAGTATCCTCCTCATCCTCCTCCTCTGTAAGAAACGTCGATATATAATGATATATATACTAGCAGATGTACCCGGCTTCGCTCGGGATATTAAAGCGGCAAAGTATTTATTTTGTTTGAAGGTTAAAATAGCATAACTGAAAAAGAAGTCCGAGAACGAAATAAAACACAGTACCGGAGGCTGTCTGAAAAGAATCTAAAATAGTAATATATCATCATACTTTACCTTTCGTTTATAATACTTTCTTGTAAACAATATTTGTTGTTTTTCCTCCAGGTGATAGGATGGTTAAGTTACGTTGGCTGAAATCTAAAATAAAAATCTAACCTGGACTTATTCCTCAACTTTGGCACAAATGTAACACTCAAAAGGACTGGCGTACTCTGGGGGTTGCCACTTTTTTAAAAAATCCAAAATTTTCTGCCAGCAATACACACGGGTGAACCATATAATCAAACTTGTCTGCAATTAATTAAGTTGCACTCTATTACGTTTGACGTTGCTACAACAATGGTTTCGATGCTTCATAAAAAGCGCGAAGCGAATAACGCAATTCTTTCGTCTATTTGAAGGTTTAATAGACGCTAATTTAATCGGAGGCAACAATGCGGGATACCTTGGCAACACCCGGAATGAGTACGAAAAAGCGATAAAATTTCGAAAAGAAATGCGTATTTCTGACAACCTCATCCGTATAACATCTAAACATCGCAAGAATAAGATAGGTTATAGTTTTAGCTGTCGAATAAAGCAAAAATGGAAAAAATTGGTCGATATTTACGTATTTCGATGAATGAAAGAAAAAATCTTGCGCCTTGAAAAATCGAAAATCTTGTGCAAACTAATGGGAAAATATAATTGTCTCCCGGAGTCAAATACGGGACTTTTTTCGGGATGTTTGATTTTTCTAGGGACCACTTCATGGGGGTTTAACAATTGAAAATTTCAGCTCGTTAGGCTTAGTAGATCCGAATATATTAAGCGAGAAATATTTGAAGGAAACGGCCAGGCAGCCAGGCAGGTTGAGTTTTATATAGATAGGTTGAGTTTTATATAGATAGACATATATTTAACAATAATAAAAGGCTACTTGATAATGAAACGAGATTCATTTTTGATATTTAGCAGGAATGATCGATTCACATATTGGAAGATAATGACGAAAAGAAATCACGAAAAAAGTCCTAGGTTCGACTCCGAGGTAGGTATTTCCATTTCCCATATGATAAGACGTAAAAATCGACTTTTTGACTTGCAGGCTTTTATTCTTTTTTATATCTGAATTAGAAAGAATTCACCTATGATCTTCGAATCTAGCCCATTATAAAAGGAAAAACTTTGACGTTTCTTATTCTTTTCATCGATTCCCGTCTCCGTTCTAAATTTCTCATGTTAAACGTTTAATTCACATATTTTGGGGAAATCTTGTCATTTAACGGGATGTTGCCATGCCAAGAGAAGGGGAGAGAAATTCTTTTCATAGCAACCAATATAAACAACATTCGTTGCCTTATTTACGAGGAGTACGTTTGAATGTAGAATATTAATCATTCGCTTATTAAAATTAGGTACTTAGAATCATCGTAGGAGTTCGAAACTTGAAACAACGAACGCCTAAAAGAATGAGTTTGTTTTCTTGCCATCCAAAGAAAGTCAAGGCATATTTATGTTAATTTTTTATTTCACAAATGAAGGAATAATTCCGAAAGCTTCTACGTTTGTGATGTTTCTGTGTTTTAGTGTTCTTTTACGTGTGTCGCTACGACATCCCCGGGGCCTCGCCAACCTGAAGTCTTCCGATTGGTGAGTGTTCACTGGGTTTCCTCATCCCAACACCTTGTTGCCATCTATATATATATATATATATATATATATATATATATATATATATATATATATATATATCTTACTCCGTCTGAAAGAACTTCCACCACGCGCCACTAACTGACTGTAATGCTATTTTTAACAAACTTTCCGAGTAGGTAGCAGATTGAAATTTGGTAGGAATATTTGTTTCTCTTATAGTAAAAGAGATTTACTATACAAAATCCCAAAAAAGATCCGGGTTCGACTATAGTAGATAATTTCTATTTCCCATAAGTTGACACCTAAAAATCGGTTTTGGACTTACAGGCTTTTCCTCTTTTGCAAATTTAAATTAGAAAGATTTGACCTTCGATCTTCGGACCTAGACCGTTTTAAAGAACAATAAACAACGTTTCTTATTCTTATAGTCGCATTCTTCATACGATACAAAATCGCTCAAATTCTACGTTTAAATCACATTTATTTGAAAAATTTAAGCTTTTCTACGATATGTTGCCTTTCCCACCGTGTCATTGTTAAACCTCGAGATTGTATTTTCACCTTGATCCTTATACTATATGCGTAAGGAATGCGTGCTTTGAATGCTGTAATAAGATTGATTGATTGATTTGGTCTTTATTTGGGGCGAGATTGAGACTAAGAAGTCCCATCTTCCACCTAACCCCTCGTCATGAAACATACAATAATACATAGAACATTATGTAAATACAAGTAATACAAGTATTGGAAAAGAAAAGATTTAATTTTGTGGGAAAAAATAGGACTGCTGAATAATGAAATCCATATAAAAAACCCACTGCAGGAAAACACCCACACAAGAAGGGGGGGGGGGTGAAAAACCTGCGAAACCTACTTAGATTAACTAAAGACATCAATAAATGAAATTGAGAACAAAAGATAAATACATGAAAAGCATAAAGCTATACATCAGGGAAAATTTGGCACAATACGAATAGATCATTGATGGAATGAACAATGAAAAATGACAAAATGAATATATATTAACATTGTTATGACTAAACAAGACAGAGGAGAAAAAATCAAATGAATAAAATAAAATAACAAATAAATGAATAAAATAAAATAACAAAGTATAAATCAAGCACATTAAGTATTGATTTGTCAAAATCAAGATTAAGAAACATTGAATCATTAAGTGTGTTTAACTGTTCCTTTGAAAGGATAAGAGAGATTGATAGCAGTGTCGTTTGAATGATGAGAGCGAGTGCAAAGTTTTTATTGTTTGGGGAAGTTCGTTCCATAGTCTGCAAGCGGTTACAATGAAGGACTTATTGAAAATTACTGTTCTGTGATGAGGAATAGGAATTTATGGCTCCCTCTGGTGTTACGGTTATGTACAGTGTCTATACTCCTGAATTCCGTGGAGAGATAATGTGGATTGTTAGAAGTAATTGGTATAGTAAGGAAAGCAAGTGGAGGCGTCTTTGGGACTCCAAATTTAACCAGTTTAGTTTCACAAGTGAATCAGAAATGTGATCTGATTTCTTCAGATTAAAAATATATCTAATGCACGCGTTATGTGTTCTCTGAATCTTTAACGACAACTCTTGAGATAAATCTTGGTACGCTGTATCAGCATAGTCAAAATGCGGAATAATGAGTGAAGTTACCAGTTGCTTCTTTAGAGAAACCGAAGTACTGCCGCTTAACTTCCTAAGTGAGTGAAGAGATGAGTTTACTGTTTTACACATATTTATAACATGCGGGGACCAAGTGAGGGTTTCATCTATAAGCAATCCTAGATTTTTTTACCACTTTACAATAAGGTGTAGTTGAATTTGCTATGTTGATTGGTATTCTTTGGGATTGATTAAAAGCGGCTAATATCTTAGGGTAACTAATTAAGATAACCTGTGATTTTTCTGGATTGATGCTAAGAAAATTTTTATTTCTCCAGTTCTCTAGCATTTCTAAGTCCTTATTGATATTCTTTAGGGTTCTCGCGATATCGTTTGCAGTAGAACTTGAATATATTTGCAAGTCATCTGCATAAAGAGAATGATTGCAGTATTTAAGGGACAAGGAGCAGTCATTTATGTACAAAGAAAATAGTAGGGGATCCAAAATTGAGCCCTGTGGGACGCCTCTTCCATTAATAAGCCAATGAGAGGAAGAATTTATGGAAATCACTTGTTGTGAACGATCGCTTAAATAAGAAGATATCCAATTTATGGCTGACGGCGAGAAATTCATTACGAGCAGTTTTGACAGCAGAACATCTTTGTCTATCGAGTCAAAAGCTTTACTGAAATCCAGTAGTACTAGGATTGTAACTTCCCTTTTGTCCATTGCGCGGCGAATGTCATCGGTTACTTTTACAAGAGTAGTGATGGTGCTGTGAGATTCACGAAAACCAGATTGAAAGGGATATAACAATTGATTTTCGTTAAGAAAGAGCGTGATTTGTTCATGTGCTAATTTTTCCAAGGCTTTCAATAAGGTAGGCAAAAAGCTAATTGGGCGAAAATATTTTATTTCAGTCGATTTCAGAGAGAGAATGAGAGAGCCAGAGAGGGGGAGAGAGAGAGAGAGAGAGAGAGAGAGAGAGAGAGAGAGAGAGAGAGAGAGAGAGAGAGAGAGACAAAATTAAATGTTACATAGATTAAAAATAATTTTGGGCGTATAAGAATTGTATAGCGTAATGTATTTCTTTGTCAAACAACTTCTTTCCGCCAAAAACTATTTTTACTCTCTGGAACACTCAATTATGTAAATGTTATATTTATTGCTTACTTTTTAATGCATATAAAATTTGGTTTCATTAATTTTTATTTCAATTTTAACTTAATACTTAAGCCACGCATACCCGTCATATTCGACGGTCAATTACGCTAGTATTCTTTATTTTTCTTGGAGTGGATGTTAGGTTAACTGCTCTGCTGCTATTGTTTTTCCGACATTTTTACCGAACATTTGCATAGCACTATTTTATTTGTGTATTCAGTTGCAGCCAAACGGCTTTTCGCTTGTTTCTCCGAGAAAAAATTAATTTTTAATCTTATTTCTGAAACCGAAATTTGGCTTTCCTTAAAATTTTACGCTCCAATGTGAGTAACTGGAGCGGCCCTGGTTACCTACCGAAAACTTAGGATAGAGGGCCTATTCTAAAACGATTGGTCACGCTAGGATACGCAAATTATGCAGTTGTTTTAGATCTTACATGCATAGACAAACAATAGACTGAATATCATACTAAGTATATTAAAAAGGCGCTTATCTCTATATTGTTATATGCAAACATTCTTGATTACTGGAATGTTTATAAACAATTGCCTTAGTTACCTTAACTGCTGACTGAACTTAAGATATAAAAAAATATAAGTTAACAAATATTTAGTGAATTTATAGTATTGATGAACGTTTCCAGAAGACGTTTCTTTAAACCTTACACATTAAAAGGTAATTTTATCTCTTCTTATAATAGTGATAATTTTTATGAAAAATTACAACTATTTCTCAACTAAAGATAAACTAATGTATTAGCTTAGACAACTTATATTTAGTGATTTCATTATTTATAGAGAACGTACTCAGAATTTCGTTCATTTAAAATATACTCGGTAAAACGTTATTTTATTGCTTCTTATAATAGTGATAGTGTATTACGACAAATTATCTTTAGTATTAGTGAACGTTCTTCAGAAGGCCGTTATTTTAAACTTTACACGTTAAGAGATGGTTTTATTTGTCTTATAATATTGATGATACCTTACCTTTTCCTTAATTACGTAGTAAAAATTATTTATCAGGATGTTTTTAACTGAAGTTAATTTTTAAATAATAGGTAAAAATAAATTTATTCATTTTCAATCTTTGGTTAAAAATATTTTGTTATTAATTTCAAATTATTAAAATTTTGAAAGTCAATAATCAATTAAAGCAAATTTTTAAAAATCGTGTTTATATTTATATTGAGTTATGAAGTTACCTAAACAAAAATAACCAACATTTTTAGATTAAACTAAGCCTTAAAATATTTTTTCGACGAGTGTATCGATCATGTAAAATTAATATTAAATTCAGTTCCATTTAAATTAGATACCTTACTTAAAAATGCCGTGAACTTCTGGACAAAAAACATTCTTATCATTTCTCAATATGGAACCGATGACATCAAATACGAGGGAACGCCGTCGAAGAGACTATCGAAGAAATTATACAAGGAATCGACGTGCCAATGAAAAGCCAGGGGTTTGCTATTGAAAAATCAAGTTTTCGTGCATGTCAAGAGTACGAAGGCAAGACGCATTAAAAATGTTATCAAGTAAACAAAATAAAGTAAAAAATATAGTTTTTCGAGAAGTTTTTGAGTAAACTTTTATAAATTGAAATGATTTTAATAGTTGTCTGAATTTTTAAATTAATATGCTTAATATGAAGTACAATGAAATTAATTGCGACGCATGGCGTCGCGCGTCGGCTAGTTATATACATATATGAAGAAAGAGAGAGAGTTTGGAATAGAATAGGAGATAACAGTGGGCGCCCCAATGAAATATAGGCACCATTGTGACCTGACACATGAAATTTTTCGAGCCTTTTAACATACTGATGAGCTTACGGTCCTCTTCAAGTTTTTTCTTTGTTTTCTCACCTTATGATGTTTCTCGCCCACTTAGTTTGGAGCTTAAAGTAATAGTTCCTTCCTCATTGAAGATATATAACTCTGTAATTAACTCAGGCTGTTCTTAAAATCGCATGAGCTGTATATGTTTATAGCCATTTTTCAAGCGATAACATTTGTTTCTATACCATATAATTTAGCGCGCTATAACGGAAGGATATTTATTTGATTAAATTTTTTTTCTGAAACGTTAACCTCTGTGTTAAGTAGTGCATAATTACTCGTATTTATACCAGGGGTGATCAGTCTTGGGAACGATTTCAACGACTTTCAGTAATTTGTTGCTGGCAAAGCGAATGAAAAATATCCTATTATGTTCAGTCACGTTTAAGAGTCGGTGTTGTCCTCCGGCACAAGGTCCTTGATTGCAGAGATCGGCAACCTTTCCTGCATGGCGGACCACATTCGTCGTTATGAATGCTTCGGAGGGCCGCATTGGAAGTCACGACAGCTTCGACTAGCCGGATGAGCGTTTATATCGGAAGTTACCTAGAGATTCTGTGATTCCATAGTAGTGAAAATAATTTACTATCGTTAAAACGTCACCAGAAAAAGTTTTGAGACCATAGTTTTACTGAAAAATGTAAAATTGTCTGAAAATTTTTATTGATCGCTTTTGCATCACGGATACGCGGGCCGCATGCCGATCTCTGCCCTATTAAATGTTTCTTGGCTGTATTTGAGACAAGTTTTTCGACATTTTTGGTTGTCCCAAGGAAATAACGTCTTAGAGCTTAGCATATTGGAAAGTTTGAGAAAAAATCATCGGAAAATACCCTAAAAGAACCAGATGTTTTGAACTCCATAAACAGCTACTTATTTCAAAGGAATTGTCTCATTGTCTGCCACGTCGGAAAACCTCGATGTGGTGTTTTTGTAACCTGAACCTTGACGTTGGCCGAAAATTTCACGCTTCGTTCTTTCCCTAATGTAATATGTAATTCTAAAATATGTGCGTGACATGTTGGTGGTGTTTCTTGTCAGCACTTGATGGATTTATGGATACAAGACTGCGTTTTGTACAAGCATTTGCGTTAGCGTGGTTCCACTATATGTAAAACGACACAAAAGCTTTCCATATACACGGAAAGTTTTTAAAAATCTATAAATAGGTGGGAATGCGAGAAATTTCCACGAATGAACATCTTCTGAGTTATCTGGAAACGCAGATCTTATCAGCATTCTGTTGGCGATTCTGCACGAAAACGCGCAAACGAGCCGCGGTTTTTATCTTACCGCGTCGCTGAAAAAGTAAACCAAGAATCCTTATCAGTTTGCGGTGTTTTACTACCTCGTGGCTGATTTAATTACTTTTTTATCGTAAGGAGGGGAGATCGATTTCTCGTTTTGATGCTACCGTAATCGTTTGTCAAACGATACTTGCAACGCGTCGCTTAGATTATACCGTTCCGTCGCCGGTTTATTCAAGTGTTTTCTTCCAGCGTTTTTCACGTAATATGTTGTTCTTTAATCGTCAGTAATTGCCATAAGAAACTGCTTTCATCATTGCTAGCGCGCGTTGGCGAACAAATTTCCTAGGCGCGACACGATGAAGGCGAATTATTGCCGATAGAACATTAGTTGACGATTTTATTAAATTACAGTTATAACTTAAAAAAATATAAATATATTTATTCTGTGTAGGATTTATAATTTAAACTTTTCAACCCTGGCTTGCATACATGTAATGATCTCGATGGTGGTATTCCTGGCGGTGGAACTGTTGACCGTAATGTAACGATGTTAATCACTTTACAAAAATTAATCCAAAAAACAGGTCGAAATGGTTGTAATTCAGAATTGCTGTTGATTTTTTTGCGATATTTATACAAAGGTGTACCTCGAAATCTATGGATAAGTTTTTAATCGATTTGGTTGAAAAGTTAAAACTTGAAGCATTGCCGACATTGCTATATTTAACGATTAGGAAGAAGAAGCGAAAACGACATTTATAAGGCAATAACCCTTGGGAATGTCTTCATATGCTTTAAGCTCCATAAGCGAGTGAGACAGAATTGAGCAGAATTGAGGCGCGCATTTCAGTTGAATTAAATCGGACAGAAATTTACGATGGAGCGCGAGTTTCTTTTATGATCCCAAACAAAAGAATAATACACTGCGAAATTAAAGGCGTAATCATGAAGGTGATTTGAAATAAAGTCTTAAATCAAAATCTTAGGATTTATTCTTCTTTTTTCGTTTCGACAGATCTTAACGCGTAGTGAGACAGGGACGGAGTGGAGAGAATTTTATGCGCCGTTGGAGGTGGATGGAGCTTAGTTAAAGGTAAAAGGTCGGATCGAGCATCAATGCAACGTTCCTCTTGATGAACGACGAGATTGCCTCCTTTATCTCATTCTCTCTCGTTTCCTCCAAATCCCTCCTTACTTTCTCTTTTACTGTAGGTGTCAATCTCCAATCTATTTCTTCCCGTCTCTTTAACCTGGCACGGAATAAGCCCTTCTTCAACTCTATCACCAAGGAAACTTTTCCATCATTTCTACTTCTAATGACGTAGGGCAGTTGCTTGACGCGATTCAGGAATGATATTTAGAGTTAGAAATCGCGTCGAAAATACGATTATGCGAGTAAGGAGTAGATTCCATGTCGTCGACAAAGACGTAATTCGTGACGGATGAATTCAGTATTCTTAACGGTGTGACGTGATGATCCCTTGCCAAAAATGAGCATTATTTAAACCTTCTAACCTGCACATTTCTGAACGAGTCGGGAAAACGAAAAGTGTTTTAGAGGAGGAAGGAGGTGTGGAATGGAAGTAAGGATAAAACATGTATGTGTCGACTCGCAGAGACTAGAAATAGGCAGTTTCCTGATTTACCAGTGCGGGTATCCCTCGAGATACGCTCGTTCGAGATACGCTTTTTCGCTAATACGTCGTGACAAAATTAAGGACGCAATTTGTGATACGCGGTCTTCCCTCGCTAATACGACAATTTAAATATTTCATTGTCGTGACTCGTTCCTCTCAATGATATGACTAAAGTTAATGTTCTTAGAAACAAAGATTAGCTCCAAAAGCGTGATTTGTTCCGTGGTGTTTAAACCCATAAGCGTCTTTTTTCGGTTATGTCGATTTCCGAGCACATATATGTATTCACTTAGTACGTCTTCACCATTCAACGTACGAGATCTAGAAGTCATTTTGAACTGGCTGAGGCCTGTATTAAGGGGCCGATCCGTGGAATAAAAAATAGCTAAGATGTAAACAAAAGAAAACAAAAGTAACACAGAATTTAGACAGAAGAAATTAATTCACAAACCAACTGCAGGAGAGCTAATAAATCAAGAACCCGAAAGATTAGAGCTAATAATGAAAACGTGGATGCAAGCGGTACATCGCGCATGCTGAAGGGGCTATAGACTGCTCAAGCTAACTCAGTGACGGCCTTTCTCTTGTACTGTTCGCTTCCATGGGTTTTTCATTACTTTATTTATCATCAATATTTATGTCTATTAAATAATAACCCTCATGTCGGAAAAGAAGCTTAAAGTTGCAGTTAAAGAAAATTGGCCCATTTCCTTAGAAATAAAATTCGAAGTTGTTAATCGCTTTGAACTTTCTACCATCTGCTTTGTGCACAATATTTGAGTCTAGTGACAAGATAGAAGAATGTGCAAAAATTGCTATTATGGTGAAGATGGAGAAGTTACTTAATATCTGGATTGATGAGCAGGTTCAAGGGAACGCGTCTTGAAGTAATCTTTTAATTAAGGAAAAGGCAAAGTCATTTCATCAACATATTGACAAACTAGGGCCAATTATATCATTATTTAGGTAACGACTAATTTGAAATTTTCGATCTGAGAACACACAAATTATTATAACACAGGGTTATATGGAAAAATGCTTCCCGAGATACACTCAGTTTTCTAGAAGCGTATCCTCCGACAATCTTGAGAGAGTGTCCCGCAACGTGAGGTCGATACTTCACCTACGTTTAGGGGAAGTCATTACAAGTCGAAAATTAAGAAGAATCATTTAGTATATTCTTAATAATAAGGAAGTAATGGACAACTGAAATTGTTGATGGAAATAAAACTAAAAGCAAGTTTGCTGTTTTACAATGTTTATTCAAGCAAATTCTTCTCTTTAAAAGAGAACTTGTTGCTTTTCGAAGCATAATGCCATCCATTTTGATCTGCGCTGTAGCATCGTTGATGCGGCCTGACAGTTCTACAGTTTGCACTTTCGTTTCATAAACAAGGCTTTTCATATGGCCACATAAGTAATAATCTAAAGGGATCAAATCTGGCGAACTTGGCGACAGTATGTGGCCCTCCCCGGCTGATCCAGCGACCTTCAAACCGGTGGTTTAAGAATAATCGTACACATCTTGCAAAGTGTGCTAGTGCACCGTCATGCTGAAACCACATATCTTGTCTAATCTCAAGTGGCACATCTTCCAGTAGTTCTGGTAGGCGGTATTCAAGGAAGTTTAGGTATCTCTGCAGTTAAACGATGTTCCAACACGAACGGTCCAATAAGTCTATCTGCAATAATCCCGCACCAAATGTTTACAGAAAATCTGTGTTGAAAATGCGTCTCATTTGTTTCATTTGGATTCTCCAAGGCCCATTAATGGGAATTTCTACGATTTGTTATTCCGCCCCCAGTGAATATCCCTCGTCAGTAAACAAAATGCGTGGAATCAGCTGATCATTTTGAACAATCCAGTTGCAGAATCCCATACGTGCATGAAAATCTCCAGGCGGAAGAACTTGCACATCCTGATGGTGAAATGGATAATAACCGTGAGGTTTAAGAGTTCTCACACACTCATTCGTGGCACGTGGGTTCGTTCAGATATTCTACGAACACTGATGGTTGGACTATTGTTCACCATATCGAGTATGACCTCTTCCTCGTCCACTGTTCGCTGTATGGGACGTTCAGCCTTTGACTTCGGAAATGCACCTTTTTCTCGTAAATACCTGTGCACGCGTGAAAACATTCGCCAATCAGGTGTTCCACGATTTGTGCATCGTCTCTCGTATTCTCGGACAGCTGCTGCCGCATTCCCATAGCAGAATCCATAAACAAAATGAATATCGACATACTCTTCATTAGTGTACACAGACATTTTGATAAACAACAACAAGCACCATGAGTCACACTAGTGAAACTCTAGCTATGCAGTGTATCAAGAAAATTAGCTACGCAGTGTATCAAGCGAACTAGCTAATATTGTAATATGAGAGAAGGTTGAAATGTTAATTACCTTACAATGAAAAAGTTTGTTTACATTATTGGTGTTTTTGCCGTTACTCTTGCATTATCTTCTAAACAATATAAACACATAATCATCCCAGCTTGTGCCGACCTGTGTGCTTAGCAGTGTTGCCAATGGTTTCTTTTCTTCTTATTTCCATCGACGTAAATGTCCATTACTCCTTTATTATTTAGAATAGGCAAAATGATGTCCTTAATTTCGATTTGCAATGACTTCCCCTAAAGGTAGGTGAAGTATCAACCTCACGTTGCGGCACACCCTATATATTTATTCCATAATTAGCTCAGTAACATTATTCGCAATTTTTTTATTTTCTCGTGTACGAAGTATCCACGCTATAAAAATGCGAATAACTCGATAATGGAACGAGATTAATTTTTGATATTTAGCAGGAATGATCGATTCACATATTGTAAGATGATGACTAAAAGAAATCTAAAAAAAGTCCTAGGTTCGACTCCAAGGTAGACCTTTCTATTTCCCATATGATAACACGTAAAAATAGAATTTTCAACTTGCAGGCTTTTATTCTTTTAAGATCTAAATTAGAAAGAATTAACTAGCCCATTTTAAAGAAATAACTATGAAGTTTCCTATTCTGTTCATCTTCCCCCCCCCTATAATTCGAAATTCCTCATGTTAAACGTTTAATTCACATATTTTGGGAAAATCTTGCCATTTAACGGGATGTTGCCATGCCAACCCATTACATTGTTAAACCTCGAAATCCTATTGTTATTCCAATCCTTATGGGTGAAAGCGTGCTTTGAATGCTCTTACACTTATTGTTAGTACGAGAGAGAGAAGGAGAGAGAAATTCTTTTCATAGCAACCAATATAAACAGCATTCGTTGCGTTATTTACGAGGAGTACATTTGAATGTAGAATATTAATTACCTCAATAGTTTTTAATGCTCAACTTAAAATTTGAAGTAAGTGATGTCCTAGTTTTGACATTTTTTTCGACCACCCTCAGCCCCACAACGTGACGTCATTTTCATATAACACTGGAAATAAGAACGTAAATATGTTCGTGTCGATGTCGCCAGACGTATTCCTGCCCACTCAGAAACGTCGGAACGTTTCTCAAAATGATTCCGCAATTACGCTGCAAAATATGAAATTCAAGAATAAGCACTTCGATCTTTTGATATTGAAGTGCTTATTCTTGAATTTTTTTCAAGCTAGAAGACGAGCTCGATAGTTCTCGAGTGAAATACAAAATGTAGTTTAAGGTTATCAGACAGCACCATCGAGCAACTTTGACAACTATTTCATGCTGCAATGTCACTACAAGATTATGTTCTTTGTTTTTATAAAATTCTCTCCAATTCATAGAGAATTTTTAGTTGATTTAGGTAGCCTTGAAAATCAGCAGATAAAAAATTAAAATTCTCGTGCGTTCAGTATTCGCATATATAAATGGCCGGCATTGAAGTGTTAATAACACCTACCGGGGGTGCCGGTGGTGTAGTGGTTAGGACGCTGGCTGCTACTCGCCCGATGCTTGAAAAAGTCATCGGGTACGAATCCTGCGCGAGTAGGATTTTTCTCAAGGTCACCCGGCCCCCTGTTTGCGTAGTTTGAGAAGACCGCGCAAATTCAGCCGTTCCGTCCTTCGGAAGGGACGTTAAGCTGTTGGTCCCTCTGGTGTTCTTCGTAAGAGCAGGCAAATGCCGGCACCGGGTTTCCCTCCTCCCTCCCCGGTTATTCATTGCACTACCTCTGAGATACCCATTTGTGCTGTAAGAGAGGCGAATTGACTGGGCATTCAAACAAACAAATAACACCTACCTTAACAATTATGACGTAATTTTTAACAGATGTTCAATGATAAAATACATTTCACTTTCTCGATAGGAAATCCGATTCAGGCGTGGGAATTTCCCTCACTTTATCAATTCAAATGGTTTGTTGATCCCAGAAATAATATCAACTCTTTCAATATTCATAGTTGGAAAACTGACACGTAGAAAGCGTTGAACGTATAGACATGCTACGGGATGATTGGAATGTTTTTGTGCACATAATACGTAACATATCTTTGAGCAATGGGAAAATCCGTGTAATTTCCACGCCCCATATTTTGAGAGAATTTTTCGAGAAAAAGTGCGGGAATTATATGAGAAAATACTTACTATGAAATTATTCCACAAGATTACGCCATCAGCAGTTGAGATGATAAATGAGAAAAGACAGAAATTGAGGATAGTTTATTCTCGTCGATTTACTCAACACTGACCGAAAGGTTTTTAATTAAAATTCGCCAAGTTATAAAGCTTGTCATTTACATTACTTCAAGAACAATATAAACTTAAAAATACTTGTCTGAGGTATCTTCAATAGCCACAACAAGGTTGTAAAATACCAGATGCGCATTTCGGCCACAAAGCAACCGTATTCAGAGGTAATTCACCGAAAATAGACTTAAAAAGAATTCTTTTAGAATCTGTTTTCGGTGAATTACCACTGTTCTTGAATTCGATTATTCCGTTTAATTGACATTACTGTAAAAGCTGTATTTTCAAAAGATATCAATATAGCATCCAGTGACAATACAAAGGGTCGAGTTTTACGCCCTGCTATCGCATACTATAATGTAACTAGTGGAATAGAAGCGTACGAATAAGAGAGAGTCAGTGAAAGACATGTTGCTCCGATTTTTTTACAATTGTATCTAAACCAACAAAGAGGAGCACAGACGCGCATACTCAGAGCAGTGCTCGAACTCGCTAACTCAGCATTGTGTGGCGGCGGACACTCCTACAACTATGATTCTAACAATGGCGGCAGGTTAAAATCCACCCTCCAGCTCGCACGCTTTCTTAGCCTCCCTAGCTCATAAGGACGTTATGTTGCGCGGTTTACGCACGCGATTCCGCGTGCTTCCATTAGGTCGAAGAAACACGCAGTATCGCGTGCGAAACCTCCACAATGCAGAGTTTCCGACGCAGGGATCTCTAGAAAGGATCCGATGCGAGAAACACGTGCTGCTAAAAACCTTCTTTCAGCTCGCAATCTTCTCCGAACTTTAACGGCAGTCGTCAACGACGGAGGCGCATGGCCTTAAGGCGTTCCAATTTTGAAGTCTTCCTCTCCTTCCTCACGCCACCCTATCGTTGTGTGGATCTATCAAGTTTAGTGTGGAACCGATCGTTTGGAAGGATCCATCATCTCGAGGAAGATACGCGGATGTCGTGGGAGTGGCTCCGTCCAGTTCCAGGTTTAAGCGTACCATACATACGTAAATGTCAATATCGAACAAATAGTTGGTGCCGCATTGCATTTAATTTACTCTTTTTTCAAATATATTATTTTTATTTTCTTTCATCTGAAACAGCATCCAGTGCCATTTGCTGTGGGCTTATAAATAGTAATAGGCGGCACGTAATAGCCTATTCCCTCGGTGGGATTCGAACCCACGCCCTAATTTTCAGAGGGCAGGCACTATCCGTTGTATAAAGGCTGGCTTTTACTTGGTCTAACAAAGAGCGATGGGTTTTGAAAATACGAATTTGTGTAAAAGTTTTGTCCAAGTTCCAACTGACCGGACTATTCCATAATTTTTCCATGCGTGGACTGATGACTACGATTCGAGCAGTTAATCGTTTTAATTCTAAAGGAAAACAGCCAATCCCAATCAGTGATATTCTCAGAAGAACCTCAAGGGGGAAGGGAGGGTTGACTATACCAATGCAATGTAGACATTGCAAACTGTTTTCGTTAAGTTACACCAAAAACATATTTAATTTCCTTTTTCACTGTAACTTATTCAGAAAAATGTATCCCAAAGACGAGATTCATCAACCGTTCTTATTATCCAATACTGGACTGATTTTTTGGCGTTCTTTACCAGCGAAGCGCCTTATCGACTCGTCTACTCCATCCGTCCGTATGTTTAATTTTCGAAACTACTCAGCGGATGTTCATGAAATTTGGTATTTAGAACTTTAGGTCAAAAAAATAAAATTATATAAATGGCTCACATTGACTAATCAGGAGTGCCATTTACTGGTGACAAAAAATGAACTTTCACTCATATCTAATAAAATATTACTTCTATGAAGAAGAACTAGTCAAATAAAATATGTTTTTCCCGATCGGAGTAACTTTTTTCAAGAAAACCAAACGAGAAAGTCGTAATTCACTTAGAACTATTTTAATTGTTGACAACGAAAGCAACTTTCGTAGCAACTGAAGTAAACAAGATCCACTATAAATAGTTTTAATCTCCTTTCTTGGGCCTACAGCATATAGTAAATGAAAGGAAATGGATTATCCACGACGAAAAAATGAACTCAAATATGTTTTCCATAGATATACAAATGTTATGGATAATTTACGACGAAAGAATGAACGTGAACATAAAAATTACTACTGCTCATTTCAATTGAGGTATGTTTTAAATAATTTTCGATTGTATAATTAATTACTATCTACTGATTATAAAATAAATCGGTGAATCACAAATTCAATATTTCCTTGACAACGCTTCTGGTATATCATTTACAGTGCTTGGACATTAGACTTAGTCATTAATATTAACCTTTTTAGGCTGGTTTCCAAAGGAAACATAGCCTTATGAAATGGTTCCGTCTGTGTGTGTGTGTGTCCCCTACTAACAACTTTTGAACCAATGGACCGATTTTCATGAAACTTGGTATGAGACTCGTGCTGCCAGGGCTCACCTCCGGGCTGTATTTTATTTGGCGAAGATTGAAGTCCCGGGTTCGATTCCAGGAACGTTTTTTGCCCATTTGTTTTACATAGGAAATCTCAAATCCATCGTGCAAAGATGATTTCTTTATTACATTAAAATATCTTAAAATTGTGATATCGGAGAGAAGTTTGTACTGTTCTAAGGGGAAAATAATGTAGATTCTAATTCTTATCATCGAATTTTGATAATTGATCGTATTTTTTTGGATTTCTAATAAAACAGCGTTTTTGCGTTTTAAATCACATTTTATAGGATTGTTGCCATGGAGACGATTATTACCGAACTCGGCTTGAGCATAGACGAGTGAACAAATGGGTTATTTTCTTTTCCGCTCGACTATTCTTCAGCCTGCATTAGTCCTGGTTTGAACTTCTTGTCTTATATGATAACATAAATCGTAAAGAACTTCTGAGTATTCCGACATGGAATATGTACATCTTTCCAATCTTGCTATTATTTTGTGCAGCTTAATATTCTGTACTGACTCACGAATATTATGATTCCTTACGTCATGACTTTCTATCATGCGCTCTCAGATTACGTATTGGTATTTTGATACTTCTATGATTATATTTCTCATATTTAAAAAAATTTGTGCCTAGTTAATGTGTAATATGTTCACCAATTAAATTTATATCGGAAAATATTCGTAAAAACTAGTGCAAATATTTTATAGCGTGTTAAATTGAAACTCAACTGTTAGAATAAGAACTGTTATGGTTTTTCTGTTTTCCATATACTAACCCCGAGTTTGAGCAAAAAATGCCATTTTTATTGATTTGGGCTCGAATAATATAGGCCATTTGACCCAAGATCCTCCTGGGGCAGGCCACTGACACGGTAGAGCTTTTCTTGTTCGAAATATAATAGGAGACAGACCTAGTTAGGTTTGTAAATTTTTTCGGAAAATCCAAAAATAATATGAGACAATAAATACATTAGAGGTACTTACACCATTTTATTGTACTTTTTGGCTTTTGGGAAAACTTTTACATTCACATTTTGTGCTATCATATGCAAAATAAAAGTGAAAAACTTCGTAAAATTTTATTTAAAATTCTCACAAAAATAGAATTTACGCTGTGAAAACTAGATCGGCCCTTTTTTGCATTTAAACATCGAACTATTTTGTAAGTTTGAGCATTATCCGCGTTTGGCTACATATTTCGACTTCTGTCTGGAGCGCAAAACACTCATTATGAAATTTTAAAAAATACAGACAGAATTATGCCTGCCCGGATAATTGACGCTTCGCGTATTACACGATCGGGTGACAGACGTTCGGATAACCGAATCTCAGCTGTGTTCATTTCGCTTTTCTGCGACGAAATGCTCAGTCAATAAGAAACAGGATGAGAGATAAATGGAGGACGATAAGCGTTCCACATTCTGCTTTCGAAGCGTCAGTCGTCGCTCTTATCGAAACGCAGCCACTTCTGCGAGATGACTACTCCCTCCTGAAGAAAGAAAGAAAGAAAGAGGAAAACCGCTGCGTGTTCTCGATCGACGGATTTCGGGAGAACCCGTGGGGTGTTTTGCTTTCCCCGACCGCCCCTTCGACTTGTATTTACCGCAACAACAAAAATACTTTCCCTCTCCTGAGTGGTCCCTCGCATTCTCCCCTGTTCCTGCTGACGCCCCTGCAGAGCTTTCATGGGCAAAGCCTGGAGTTCGGGATCCCTCACGGGCGAGATGGTGGAAGAATACGCCGAACTGACGTACCTCAGCCGCGCGGAGATAGTGCAGTGAGTGGGACCGTGCTGCGATATCCCATCCCGGGCGGTGCATTTGGGTCACGGTGCATTGTGTTCGCGATTCCGAAACGGCCTCGCCATCGCCTCTCGCTGTTAACTGCCAGGGAGTCCTGCTTTGCGTTCGGTACTCCGGTTATGCGAGCGATGCCCTCGGCTCGCGAAATGGATTTGCGGTTCCGTTTTCACGATCTTATGCGCGCTTGAAATGACGGTTTGCCTGATTGACGCGATTCGCGATCATCTTTCGCACCTGTGACCGAAATACGCAAAACCGAACGAAACGTTGCGTCGGATTGCCGTCTTGCGCTATGCCGGTAGGCAATCCGTCACAAAATTTCGTTAGTTAATTAAAAAATGAATCATTTCAGAAAATAAATCGTCCATATCGGTGTGTGGTTTGAATGAAATCGGTGGCCGCAAAGTCGTCGTGTGAGTTGGATGCTCTCGTTTTAGCCGCAAATCAGCCGTCCTCGCCGCTGATTCGAAATCGTTGATCAAAAAATAGAATCCTTTAGAATCGACGTTGGGCGAATTACGGCGGAGAGGCCTGATTTTCGTTCTAAATGCGCATTTGGTTAACTCGACCGTTTTGTGGCTGTAGGAATTGTCTTGATCGTTGGAAAATGACGATTAAGAATGTTGAAATCTCTTATTGTTGTGGTATATGACCTCATTCGCAAGATTATATATACATATATATATATATATATATATATATATATATATATACACACACACCCACACACCACAGAGAGAAAAATAGTACAATTCTGCCATATAATTTCAATTTCAGCTAAAATATAAATTATGTTGGTTAAGTGTCATACAACTGATAGCTAGTAAATATGTTGCGTTTTTATATCAACTATTGTTTTATTCAGCTTTTACGTTTGTTGCTGTGGAATATCTTAGAAGTTAAGAAAAGGTACACAATTTTGTAAATTCCACGAAAGCGAATAAATTATGATCATCTTTTACTTGATTTAAGTTAAAAGGATGGGATGGCTACGGGAAGATGAATGACCTTGGATAGGTGACTTAAAACCTACAGAGAGGTACGACACTTGTACGGACGTCTTTAACCTGTAAATGTAAACAGTTATGATGATTCTAAGAAGAATAGTTATTTCCTATTTCCTTGCTGATAAATTAGTTCCAACGGTCAATAACAAACAGCCGTCGCCAGTGATGATTCACCGATAATCGTTTATAAGAACTTAGCCATAAGGCGAGCTCGACAGTTCTTTTTACGATACCGACTTTCGTAGAATTATTTTTCACGCTTAGGCTTGATTACCTGGTTTTATCATTTTTAATTTTTAGAGCAAAATGATACACAATCCGTGGCGTATTAAAGCTATCCGCACAACATTCTTCACCTCCGACGGACGCAATCGGCGTGACGAATTACACCAGATAATAGTTAGTATAGGGGTGGCTGCGTTTGTTACCATGGTTACCAGCTTTCATAACGCTAGCATGTGACTCGTTTCGCATGACCGACCAATAACCTTCCATTATTGGAGGAGTAAATATCAAAACTTGTCCGAAATTCAATCTAGATACCCAAGGCATTTCCTATGTATTGTGCCAAAATCTCCGTTCGGATGTAAATTGGCCCCTTAAAGTTGGTAATATTTCGCAACTTAGTCGACATCAATTACCCTAACAATATATATATATATATATGTATATAAATATACTGACTGTAATGCTATTTTTAACAAGCTTTCCGAGTAGGTAGCAGATTGAAATTTGGTAGGAATGTTTGTCTCTTATAGGAAAATCCATTGACGAAACAAAATCCCAAAAAAGACCCGTATTTGACTCCATTATATAATTTCTATTTCCCATCAGATGTCACATAAAAATCTGTTTTGGACTTACAGGCTTTTACTCTTTTGCAAATTAAAATTAGAAAGAATTGAACTATGATCTTCGGACCAAGACCGTTCTAAACAAAAATAAACAACGTTTCTTATTCTTATCGTCGCATTTTGCCTACGATACAATATTAAACGTATCATATTTATTTGAAAAATTTAAGCTTTTTAACGATATGTTGCCTTGCCGACCGTGTCATTGTTAAACCTCGAGATTGTATTTTCACCTTGATCCTTATACTATATGCGTAAGGAATGCGCGCTTTGAATGCTTTAATAAGAGAGAGAGAGAATGAGAAAGACAGAGAGGGGGAGAGAGAAAAAATTTAATGTTACATAAATTAAAGATAATTTTGGGCGTATAAGAATAGTATATAAGTATGTATTGTATGTATTTCTTTGTCAAACAACTTCTATTAGCCGAAAACTATTTTTACTCTCTGGAACACTCAATTATGTGAATTTTATATTTATTACTTACTTTTTAGTGCATATGTGAGATAGTTTCATTAATTTTTATTTCAATTTTAACTTAATACTTAATTCACGCGTACCCGTCATTTTTGATGGGCAATTACGCTAGTCTATTATATTACTTCAATTGCGATTAAATCGCATTTAATGTTTAATATAAAAACTATATTTAAATTTTTCCTGGGCAACTATCCGTCCGAATCGTCCTCGGTTGTTGTTCAGTCTTTTGATTTTATTATGTAAATCGTTAAGAGGATCTCGGACAAAAGTTCATATCAGATGACGTAGCCAAAAAAGTAAATGAGTGTAAATAATGAGGACACCTATGCTGTCATCATATCGATATCTACCTATTCATCAAATCCAATATCTTATCGCTGATTTGGTTCTAAGTTTTCCTACAACGCTGTCGCATTTACTCGTGTTGTCCAATTCAGTATCTTATCTTCTTTTTCGTATGTGTCCGTATGGCTGCTGCTTACGTCCAATAGCTATCAGCCCATAAATTAAAGCCCACAAAACCTTATCGTGTTCTCTCTCAAAAGCGATCTTTATAGTTCGGGGATCTAATACTCTTAAATAGGTACCCATATTTTTGTTCCTGAGAGTCACAGCGATATTAGATTAGGTAGCGTAAGAAACATTCGACCTTTAGTAGATGACTCTAAAAACTCACTTAATATTAAAAATACATCAAACTTTAATTATAAAATGTATCTCGTTCAGAAAAACGATATTTTTAATAAGGCGAAAATTCTTTTAGGTGATCATCTGTTCCAAAGAATAGCGGTCGCTTAGAGGTCACATCTGAAGCAAGTTGGTCGCTAAGAGAGGTGGCCGTTGAATAGGGGAAGGCACGAAGTTTCGCTCTACTTAGATCTCCAAGTCCCGGCGTTTCTTGACAGATTCAGGAAAATTCAAGCGTTTTGACTCGGAGGGAATGGTTTCGTATCATATAACCTCAATAGTTTTCCAAAGGTGATTCCGTGTTGCTAGGCGGAGCTTGTCGAATTTTACTACGGCACTTCGCCGGAATTGCAGATGGACGTGATGACGCCAACTGCACTGCCGGAGAATCGAAGACCCGCAATGCAACAAACACTTCGCGCTGATCCGACCTAGGTAACCGTGTCTATCTTCGGATTAGCCATCCGAAGGGCTCACGGATGCGCACGACTTAGACGAGACTAGCCGTGTGACCCGGCGTTGCCCGGGTGCGATTCGGGATTGCACAAATTTATATACCCTCGCACCGCCCGCGCGCTCAACATACAAAGCGTTACTTCTAAAATTACCCACAGAGAAGTATTTTGTTCTATAAAAGGGTTCTTGAAAAAATGTCATAACATTCGATCAGACTGTATATTCATGTGTTTTTTGTACGTGAAACGTATTTACACTATAGGTAAAAACGTTATTTGCCTTAAACACACTGTATATTCTGTTTCTTACGTAAACCTGTTCCTATGTAATGCTGAACAAATTAGTGAAAGAATGGTGCAAATCGGTTCAGCCATTCTCGAGTTATAAGGGAACATAATTACAGACAGACAGACAGAAACGGATGTCTCACCAGGGCTGTGCTGCGCGAGAGCGGAGGGGGTTAAGAGTGTATCCAAACCTACTTTGGGGCCTGCCCTGTCGCCTAAAAAAAGATTGATTAAAATCGGTTGGTTTTTTCCGGAGATATTTTGGTTACAAGGGGGTTTTCGATTTTTGCCCTTTATATATTAGATTTTCCGACAATGAATTTTGGAAGATGATCCTCCGGGTCTCACCTTTGGCCGCCTTCGCAAGCCGGAGTGACGCAACCTTATCTCTATAATACCCTCTCCTTTATCGACTTGGGGATTATGGTTTTGCGTTAGGGAAGTTTAATTAGAGAAGGAAGGAGCTACGCACCCTCGTAAAAGAGGGGGAAATGGCCGTCCGGGTGAAAGGAGCGAGGAGAAATGCCGAACAGATACGCTGACCTCTATTTCGTGTCGAGTACCGGAGCACATAATATTCATTTCATTTATTCGCCATTCGGAGTGCAGGGACGATATTGGCCTCGATACCGGTTATTTTTTCCTAAACGGATCGACGCTTTGAAGTCTTTTCCAGGGGATGACTTTGTATAAGTTTGTGGCGAGGAATAACCTACATGATGCTAATCTCTGAACCTCGTTAATACAAAATGATCGTTTATATTAAGTGAGCTTCAGTCCCTTTCGAAAACCTACCAAGTTATTTTGATGGAGGGGCTTTTAAATTTGGATCTCCGTTCATCGTTCTTAGTCGATGAGTGCTCTCCGATACAATTATAAACCATGGTTAGCACGGCAGAGCGTCTAAAATCCGGAAACTCTCGAATTCCGGAATTCGATCTAGTTCACGAATTCTCCTTTAAGTCTTCGCTCCCGTTCTACTTTACTGTCCTCCACCCTGATATAGTCTGTTTATGCAGTGCGTATATGTGTCACCTGCCTCGATACTGCAGCGCGTATGTGAACGAACTGTGGCGATTAAGCTTTTAAACCAGTTACATTTTTGGCCATAACATTTATTTACGGCATACAAATTTAATTAATTTTTTTATTTTATATTGGTTTGCATTTTACTTCTTGTAAACATCATAGGAAAGATTATAAAATGTGCATTATTTAAGTGACACATCAAGCTTAATATTGGTTATCGAAAACACAGTATCTGGATTCAGGAAAAATTCCGAAATCCAGGACGATATCGGTTCCGAGATTCTAGAATTTTAGATGCTTGACTGCAGCACCAGTAAACACGTTTAAATGGAAAATAAATAAAAATCTTTCGACCTCCGCAACATTTCGAGCCATTACGTTTTCAGGGCTACGTCACAATGCGTGTTTATTTTTCGAGTGACGACTTTTACTTTACTTTTACTTAATTTCCGTGTTCGATGTTCATGATGTTCTGGTCCATTAAACTATTCCTCTTTCTTTTGTCAGTATCTACAACCGGTTCGAGTCAGCAAATCCAGACGGCAGAAAACGATTGCCTATGCCAATAATCGTGGAAGAATTTCGTGAGTTGAAGGTTGGTGGATTAATTTTTAATTGGTTTCCCGCCGGAGATTATTTCATCTTAAAATTACGTTAAAAGTAAATAAGAAGAAGAAATCTTGTAGAGATTCTTTTAGACGAATATATTTCTCTCACGACCCTCTGCAATTTCATTATTGCAATCGAGTTTATCGTTTATATATTGCATTCAGATAACAAAATAATCCTAAAACAATTATAGCTTCTAGGCGCAAGTCTCTGACCTTAATTTACAGGCAAAATCTTTTAATAAAACAGACTCATTTTGGAATGCTGAGCGATGTACTGGTTGGAAAGGTGACTTGCACTTTATTTTTAGATTAACGGCCGAGAAACACAGGCTACTAACTGACATTATCATGTTAAGCTGTCGATAAATTTGCCCATAAAAAATGAAACGCAAAAATGACTCAAATTGGTGTTTGGTTTCAAGATGCTGGCGGAAATATAAGCCACAGCGAGCTAAAATTTGATTTCAGCCATGATTTCAATTTCAAGCCAGTCCTTCGCATCAAATTGTCCATTATTGCTGTTAAAGATAATGGGTGACCAAAGTATATTTTTCTGAATAAATAATCCAGCAAAAGATAAACTTTCTTCATTCATTATCCTTAATAACAATTATCCCTTTATCCCTTCAAATGAGTATACCATATTTTTCTGTGAAGTAGTGTGTGTCTCGGCTCTTGAAGATCAGCTGATTCGGGACGAAGAAGTCATGGAAACTAAAAATCAGTTGAAGAATTGTCATGAAATCTTACTTAGTTGGAATAAAGGAGATTATAAAATAAAATGATTGAAGTGTGCGAAGGATCCATTTTCCTTCATGAAATATACATCGATCAATGCAAGTTAGGTTTGCGACTCCAATTTTAACGTGTTATTACGAATATAAATGTAATATTTATTTCCGACACAAATTTCCTCCTCTAGTTTCATAATGATTTCTATGCACTCATTCAATTATAAATCGACGACATCGCAGAGTACGGCGGCAGAAGCGCTTTGATTATCATAAAATTCGTTTTAATTTCGTCATCTAAAGCAGAACATTTTTCGGTGCTATACTGGCGCTTTCGCGGTCTTTAATGCAAATGTCCGTTCGTATAATAAAACAATCTGAATTGCTTGGACTGTAATTTCCATTTTTTCTGCCCAACACGATACAAGATTTTTTATTAAGCTGAGCTGACTTCTAAGGAACTTTAATTATCAAGTGATAGCGTTAGAAGAGGCGAATAACTCATGGATTTGTATCGCACACTTTCAAACTTTTCAATGCGCGTGCCAAATGGAAGGACGTCGCTTAAATCTACGTTAAAATTACACTTCCATTTACATTTTCCGTCAAGTTTTCACTGTTGTCTACATTAACAGAAAGAATAATTTTATCGTTGGGGTTTAGCAAACTTCAAGTTTTTGGTATATTATACCGGAGTTTTGGAGATTGATCATGTGCCAGGTTTATATTATCATTGTTCAACAAAGATTTTGTCACAAATATATTTCTAGGAGTTACGTATTTTTTATGCTGATTACGAAACTGAAAACAGAACGTTTCTATCACCCACTGCTTTTGAGTGACACGCGAGTTTAGATTTTCGCAAAACCGGTAAAATTGGGGATTTTCCCTAAGGAGCTGTTCTACAATGACGTCCGCGATTTTTCGACGATTTTACTCCCCATCCCCTTGTTCGCAAAAATCCGCATAGACCAAATAGTGCATTTAAAGCAGTGGCCACAAATTTCCTCGGAAACTTCAGAGCAGAACATGACGAGTCACTAATTAAAGACCTTCTCGCTGCCTACAAAAATATCGGATTTATCATGTCACTGAAAATTAATTTTCTGGACTTAATATCGACTTCTTCCCGCCGAACTTGGGTGCTGTTAGTGATGAGCATGGAGAACGCTTTCATCAAGAAATATCCACGATAGAGAAGCGATACCAGGGCAAGTGGAAAGACTATATGTTAGGTGACTACTGCTGGGCATTGGTTAGGGCAGTGCTCTCCAACCCTTTTTATTTCACGGCACACCTATAGATTTTGTCATGTATCGCGGCTCATCGAAATTAATTTTACACGAAACTATGTTGAAGATTTTTATTACAACATCAGAAAATAATTAAAATAATCGACAACGTCAGAAATAAATGAAAAATAAAATATTTTCTTAATAAGGGAATAAATTTTGGCTAAAATTCATTGAAAATCATTTTTACAATTCAGTGAATTTGTGAAATAAAACAAAAATTAATTTTTTAAATTTTTTACCAGGATCACTATCTTCAGAGGCAGTACAACACATTTATAACGACATCGAAGAAACGGTGAAAATATTTTCTCTATAATGAATGTCTAAATATCTGAAGATGTATGGGAAATTTATTAAATAATTTTATTAGTGTGAAATATGTCCCTGTCTTGAAGAACAGTCTTTCGACGTTCGGTTCTATGGTGGAAAGAGCCACTCGAAGTTTCTGATCGAGGTATTTCAGACACGATCTCTTATTATTCTTAATCAGCAACAATGTTGAAAAACTTAATTCACATAAATATGCTGTAGGAAACGGTAACAACGCATCAATTGCACATTCAGCAATGGTTGGGTATTCATTCCTCACCTGCAGCCAAAACTCATCCAGAGGCATATCATCTAACTTCAGGTTAAGACTGCGATCGTTCCTGAGATCAATGAATTCCCTCTAATTTTTAGCGAGAAGTCATTAATTGATACGTCCGCAAATGAAGAAACTTCTTACGCTCGTTTGTAGCCTGAGAATTACGAATTCGGATTTTCCCTTGTATAAACTCCGTACGTCCTGCAGCACACTAAGTACTTCGTTACGGCACACCGGTTGGAGAGCACTGGGTTAGGGATTCCCGTGGGGCGAAATATAGGCGTCAATCTTCAGCAGTTACATTTTAGGTAAGTTCATTTTGCATTTTATGTTTTTATACCGTCTTAACATTTGTCCAAATTCCATGTGTGATTCACACAAAATTGGCAGTAGAAAGACAAAGACTCTAGGAAACCACCGTCACAGCAATATATTTGTTTCTATTTCTTAATAATAGTTGATATTTTAAATGCTTTATGCCCTTCAGATTAAAGTTTATTAAGTCTTCTAGAACTGGAAACATTTCGCCGTTAGACCCATTATAAATATTTTACGGGCATTTGTTGATGGAAGAGGTCGGTCTACAAATATGTTAGCCGAAATTGTTAATTTTTCGTCGTAAATAATAGAAAATAGCATTTATTTCATTGCATGACTAACGCTATTGTTCCGTTGGTATACTATCTTCGTTTTATCCACCTGCATGAATAAATATTCAAGTTATTAGTTTTTGTTAATCAGAAGTAAAAACGACCTCAGTGCCATTTTGAAAGTAGTGGATACTTAATGAACTAAGCCAAATGTTGGATACCTCCGCCTTTTAAAGTTAAGTCTTGAGTACCTCTTCAAATACACCAATTTTCACGCCTTTATCATCAAATGCAACAATGCCACGATTTTTTATATGGCCTCTCTCATATATTAAATCTTCAAAATGATCCGATTTTCATTTTCGATTCAGAAAAAATAATAGTGGGCGATAGAAAACTTTTAAGGTCATTTTCGGACTCAGCATTAAAAAATCTATCAGATTCACCCATTTTTGTACGTGTGACAAAACAAAAGTTCTTTTTTTGTCGTCCAGTGTTATCATTGGTGTGAAAGTACGTTTATATTCCTTGCAAATAAATAAAAAATGTTTTATGTCATTACTTTAATTTCATTCTACTTCTAGGTATTTTTAGCTTTCTGGAATGACGCCAATGGTGTAAGGCAGGGGTTCTTAATCACGGATCACCCACTAGAATAGAAACCACTGACCATTCACTAGAATGGAATATAACCAGTATCAATTCAATTTCAGTAACAAAATGGAAAGTTGAAGATATGATCTGTTATGCGTGAGCTCATAAAGCTTAACTGAAATTTGAAATTTGAGAATGAGAAATAATCCTGTACTTGACCGGGAATCGAATGTTTAGTGTTGAAGTTTTACTGCTACTACTACTATCTTCCTCACCGTAAATATTCCAATTCGAGAATTAAGAATCACGCTTACTTGATAGGTTAGTTGGTTAAAGCACTTATCCGGCAAGTGGGAGACCCGGATTTGATTTCCGTCAAGTACAGGATTTTTTCTCCTAAAATTTTAAATTTCTGTAGTTGAAGTCTATTATCGCGTTAGAACTAAAACTCCTGTGCAGTTTCATCTTCGTTACTATAGCTTCTGGCTTGTAGGTTCGTCTTTTAATCATCAAGGTTGACCATCTACTGCAAATCTACGAACCAACAGTAGTCCGGGGACCAAAATTTGAAACCCCCTGCAGAAGGCATTGGGATGTGCATTGATAGATTCGTCTTTTTCTCCGGCAGTATAACCCCTTTCGTTATCGAGTCTTCTCCGTCTTCTCGTCTCAAAACGACGATTGCCTCTCTTTCGAAGACGTCCTAGACATGGCCTCTGCTCTTTCGAAAAACGCACCAGCCGAAGTCAAAGCTGCGTGGGCCTTTAAGATATTTGGTATGTTGTCGAACCATTAGCGGGAAATAGTGGATACTCGCTTTTATATTGTGCAATTCAAGTAATAAAACCGAAGTCTGGTGTTATTTTACTAACTAAAAATTTTGGAAACTGTCGCTATATTTTTGGGGACTTGCCGTAACCTAAACTGCGAAATGCAAAATGGAAAATAAAATTATTAATTTATTTTTGTTAATAAGAAGATTTAACATGAAAAGCGAATCTTCTAAAGCTTAAGATTAATTATGGAAAACTAACACCCAATTACATTGGTATACTTTTCTGTTAATAAATCTTTTTATTTTCTTCGCTTTCTTTTATAGCTATTTCATTTTCATAAGAGAGACAATACGGATATCTGTCTGACAATCACATCGCTTCTTCTGTACTATTGCTTTTGTCTTTCTGATATTGAAAAAATGGAGTTAATACTTAACATCAGCATATGAATTTTCACTCACATAATGATATAATTTATTTATTAATAAACAAATAATTTGTCTGTTAAAGATAGAATAATTTTAATTGCATTTCTATTAGTTAATAATCTATGATGCACCTAATCTAATTCATGTTTATAATTTTATGAACTTTTAAGTTCATAAGTTTCCTGCATTTATAAAAAGCAGACACATTGCATACCTAAATTGACTCCGATGACTAAATAACATGAATTTCACGTCGCAGATGTAGATGGAGATAATCAATTGGGACCAAGAGACATCGAACAGGTCATCTATATGCTAACGCACGGAAATTTACCCAATGAACTAAATTTTTCAAAGGAAGAGAAAGATACCATAATAAAATACGTAAGTATTATTACACAGTTCAACAAACGAATGTCCTCCGTAATTAATATCCAACTGCGGAGATAAACTCAGTCTTATTCATATTCACACTAATTTAATGTTGTTTTGAAACTCATTTGATATCCACTTCAAAGGTGTTTGACGAATTAGACCTGGACAAAACGATGTGTATCAACCCCACGGAGTTCAGCATCAACATTTCAAAAGTTGGAGCCTTCTTAGAGAGTTTTCAACTAACGTTTTAACATTTAAGACCGAATCTAACGAGCTTTTGAACTTGCTCCCAGAACAAGAATATATAATATTTCTTGCCATTAAAAATTCTATTCTGCATAAATTTAAGATTATGGGTAGAAGTTCTACCGTAGAACTCTTGTGAAGTAAGTGAATGCAACTTCCATGATTGTTTCATACATCTCGGCAGGTTACTTATACCTGCAACGGCTCGATTGTAGAGTGACTTCTACGAATATATTTATGGAATATTTATTTCTCTAATAACAACTGTAATGTTTATCGATTGATATAAAATATTTTTGTAATATTTTTATGAAGAATGTTTTGGAATTAGTTTCATAAACTAGTTTAATTTCCCATAAATAATGATGGGAAATATACATGTAATTAGTTATACAGCAATTAGTTTTCATTAGATTTTCAAAAGTTTTGTCATTCAAAGTCTTTGTTTTTATCATGACAATTCTAGTAGAAAATTACAGCTATTTACATTACACGACAATATGTTTATAATCTAATTATTCATAATTTTAAATAGTAATAAATAATGTTCTTTGTCTATCTTCTCTAAAATTTCCACAGTAATGATTCATACTTGTGAAATTGAAAATTTTATGAACAGCACCTAAGTTTAACTAATGTTTATTTCTTTAAAATAATTGTACGAAAATTTGATCCTTTTCAATGAAGAGTAAATTAATCAAGAAGAATATATTAAAACCTGTTGTAAATGACTTGAATATTGGGACTATTATTTACTTAATCTTCTTCTTTAATTTTTTACAGTTAAGGAGTTCCTCATTTGACTTGTTATTATATTGCGCATAGCTCTGTGAGTAACTCGTAGAACCAGCAAAATTTTGCCTTCCTACAAGAAGAAGGGAACCAACCTAAAACTTTGCGCAGTTGAGTAGCGCAATATCAATAGTTTAGGAATGTTTTAACGGCCATATTACTACCTGAACTTAACAAAGAAATTTTCAGAATTATACACGCCACCATTAAAAGAAATTTAAACCCAAATTATGTGTGAAGGATAATGCGTTTTTATGGTATCTTTTAAACCTTATTACTTGCATTTATTTATTTCAATTTTGAATAGAAGGCGCGTGGAAGTTGGCGACTAAAGAGGCCATAATGTGAGCGTAAAGAGGCAAGAGAATATTGGACAGGAGAGAGGGAAGGTGTTAAAAGGAGAAGGGGGAAGAGTGATGACCGAAGCGGGGAGGCGAGAGAGAAAAAAAGGATAAGGAATTGGGAAAGAATGAGGGTAGAAGGAAGGTTGAGGAATGGAGGAAGAGAGAGGGAGAGAGACGAGGGAGGCGAGAAGACAGTGGAGATGGGAGGTCTGAGGCAAAGTGGGCGAAGGAGATTGGACAGAAGGAATATCGGTGTAGAGATGGGAAGAGGGATGGAGTTGAATAGGAATAAAGAGGAGGGAGGGAAAAGAATGGGGATGGGACAAGGAGATGGAGTTGGGAGAGAAAAAAAGTTGCAGGAGAAGAAGGGAGAAGTCGGTATTTTGTTAAAGGCTCGATTGAGAATTCCGTGTCCTTTTATTTGACATCTTAACTTGTGTCGAAAAAAGGTTCAGTTATGCGTGAAAATGCACAGGATCAAAAAAGAGCTAAGCGCATTTTCACCCCAAAAATGTATCGCCGTAATTGGGTTAGAAAAGGAAACGAGATGAGACGAACGCAGTGGGGTGGAAGTAAAAGCGATCGTCTTGAGAAACTTGGCCGATGGAAAATGGCCGCTAAAGGAATAATATCAGTAACAAACGCGATTAATCGAGTTTAAGCTGTGTTACTGTACATAAAACTTGACCGCGGTTTTTTAAACAAGAATACTCTGATCGAGGAAGACCTGCAAGACATTAGAAATGAGATCATTATTGGGTGTTATTCGTCAATAAAATCGTCACTACAGCCACATTGTGTAACATAAAAGGAGTTTCTTTTCCGTGGGCGACGTTCTTATGATACCTCAGACAAAATAAAACTTACTGCCAGGCAAAATAAATGTGGATTTATTTTCGAGATACGAAAACCGATTTCGCTAACAAGGATGGAACCACGCATTACCAATGGAACGACTCTAATAAATCGCAAAATTTGCTAGAACTAAAAAAAGAAGAAGAAGCGATATCAGCGCGCCAGAATGGGAAGGATTGTGAACGGGGAGCATCTTTCCCCTAGCGCGCGATTAATTGATGGCCTAATTTGAATTTTTGGCGGGAGTTCATTAGGCGACTTAGACTATCTCTCTGAAGTGCGAGAAATATATGCTATCGCTATTGGTTCTATGGCGCGAAATTAATAGCTCACTTGGCGTAGAAAAGCGGAAGAGGGATAGATAAAGAGAGAGAAGAGAAGTCATAGAATGGAAGAGGTAGGTATGGAAGGAGAGAGAGTCGAGGTATTGCGGGGACCTCCGGGCGTCATAACGCGATGAAGTGGTGTAGAAGAGAGGGAAAGTGGTGGCGCAGTGGGGGAGAAATGGGTTATGAGGGAGGCGGGCAAAGGTGGGAAGATAGAATTGGATGCGGGAGGGGCGAAGGGAAGGGGGCGAAACAACTCTCCATTTCTCATAAACCCTCAAAACATTACCCCGTTTCGTATTTTGGCGGAAATACCTTCCGCCCGCGGCATAATACGCTTTTTTCGTTTTTGTCTTTATTTATTTTTTAAAAAAATTTTACTCAGAGATCTTTGCACCGGTCTTTGTTTGCGATTACTTCGTGGGCGTTTCCGGAGGAATCTATTCCTCCGAAGGGTTATCAATACCCTGTGCTACTACACCCCTCGGACCGTTCCTCTCACCCTCTCTTTATACCGAGCCCAATCACTAGACGCCCTCCCCTCCCCTTCTCCTAACTTTCCCACTGGGCCGTGTCCAGGCGACGTCCTATACTCTCTCCCCACTCCTCCCTCCTATCCCCTCGAGGGTATCCAAGGGGACCCTTTTTATTTCTCTCCCGCCTTGCCTTCCGCTCTCTTTCTCTCTCTCCCCATTCTCTCTCTCTATCCCTGAATACCATTCAACGGGGATGGTCGCTAGAGTATGGGAAGTTTGTGAGTGAGGAAGAGGTAGAATGGAGGGAGGGAGAGAGAGATGAGAGAGGAAGAGAGAGAGGCTGTCTCTTTTATTTTTATGGCTCTCCCTCCCTTCTCCTCGCCCACGGCCGCAATCTCTGGTTGGCGAAATGGAATGAGGGAAGGATGGCAAAGATAAATAGGGACAGATAGGGGGGAGGATTGAGGAGGAAGAGAGAGAGAGAGTGAGGAGTTAAAGGAGGAAGGTATAGAGTAAGAAGTTAAGAGGGAGGGAGGAAAGTGATCGGGACAGGAAGGGGCAAGTTGTATTGTTAGGAGGGTGTTTGAGACTTAAGTGGATGGTGAAGCGGAGGCTCTGTAGATGTGAGATATTGCGCGATGGTGAAGTTTCGGAGGAGGAGAGAGAATCAACTCGGAGATGGAGAGAGCGAGAGAGAGGGTCAGAGAAGGAGAGAGAGAGTAGTAGAAAAGTAGAGAGAGGAGAAAATTGGTCGGAAACGCGATCCGCGGGAAAAAGGAGACTCTTGCCTGTACATAATTTTCAACGAGAGAAACGTCCCTTTAATCGGATTGTACGCATAATAAGCCAGTTTCGAATGATATTTCCAACCGTTTTCTCTAAATCCGAATTTATTACGGGGAGGAACGAAGTTTTTACGAGCGATGCTCTCTCTCTCTCTCTCCCCCCCTCTCTCATCTAAGTAGGGGGAGACAAAAGAGCTAGGCGAGAAATGAGAGCGGCAGGATGGGAGGAAAGAGAGCGCCTTTAAGGAGACAGCACTACGAGGAGTTATTGATGGAGGGAGATTGCGAACGGTGCGCGGTCGCGCGGAGCGAATTTAACCGAAACGGAATCCACGAAGATATTTTAATGTCGAAATGTGGGCGAGGAAAAAAAATGTCGCGTCTCGGAATAAAGCGGAGGAATTGATTTTATTGATGAGTTTTTTTAAAAGGGTTATTTTCCTCGGATGAGACGGAATATGTTTACGCGAGCGTGGCTGTGCGTGCTAAAATATCTCAACGCGCAGGAAGGAGACCAAAATGTAGGCGACTGTTTTTGGGGGAAAATATGAAAGGGGGGAAAATGACAGGAAGGATACAAAACGTCGTTCGTACAAATAAATAAATAAATAAATAAATAAATAAATATATATATATATATATATATATATATATAATTTATTCTGACGGTGGATCTCTTGGATTAATTCGAACATGGGCCGTAATAACCCAAACTTTTGGCGGTGAAATTTTTCGATGTTTATTTGTCGAGAGATTCGTTTGTGTATCGGAGCGACGATGTAATTTCGAATTCGGTTTTCGCTAACGAATGTCAAAAAACTTCAATTCTCAACGGAAATGTCGGACGAATCGATCTGATCGTATTGAGCGGGTTAAAAGCGTTTGCGATCCTTTTCTGCGAGTTGCTGGTATGCGCAAAAAAAGATCACTCTGTTTATATTTTGCTCCACGTTTGGAAAAATAAAACGGCGTGAAATGTGGGAAGACATCAAGTGTAAGGATGGAGAGAGAGGACGAAAGAGTAATCAACGAGAAGAGGCCACTGCCTCCATAACTCTCACTAACGCCCTCTCCCTCTCCTCCCCCCTCCGTACAAACCTCTCTCCCATTTCCTCCACAAATTCACTCTTTATTTAGACCTTGGAAAAATCTTTCTTTATGCGTTTGTGTCTACCGTTTGTTATTATAATCATTGTTACTTTTATTAAATTCATACCACAACGAGATGAATCAAAATAGTCAGCAATTCTAACCTCTCCTAAACAAGGCCCATTTTCTGAAAGTCTATCTACTATTGTTTATCTCTCTCTCTTCCTCCCATTATTTCTCTCCCTTCTACCTCTATGTCTTTCTATATCTTAACCTCAGTATCTTTCCTTTTATTCCGTTTTTTTTATTTCTTCTATTTCTTTGGCCCATGCATGCCAATTCGGTTGGATTCGCGCTTTTTTTACCTTCAATTTTTATTCACTTCGATCACGCATTTTTTCAATTTTTCTTCTTTTTATTGTTAATTCAGTATCTGCGCAGACTATTTTGTACAGCCTCAGCAAAAAATTCAAAATTGGGGATTGAGGCATTTAAATTCATATTCGTGGAAGTATATACACTATGATAAATCCAAGGCGATGGTAAGGAGAAGGTTTACAACTCAGATTTTCTAATTTTTCTTGTTTATCGTTGATTCGGTGCCTGCACACACTATCTAGTACACTGTTTCACTAAAAAAAACTTTAATATTGGGAATTGAAGCATTTAAATCCATATTCGTGAGAGTATACACACCATGATGCATCCAAGACGACGGAAAGGAGAAAGGTTTAACTCAGATAACCCTTTCACACAAAAGTTCCCTTAATTTCAGCTAGGAAAATCAATCCGATTCGGTAGCTCAAGTGATAGAGACATCCGCCCGGCAAGCGGAAGGGCCGGATTTTTCTCCCGGTATAGATCATAGTTCTCTCCTTTTACATCTTAGGTTAAAAAAAATCTCTCCAATCCGTCCGGTGTTCATCTCATTCCGTCCTCTTGATTATTTCGTTGCGTTGCGCCGTTAAATACGCAACAATCCGCAAATCAGCGCCGCTGCAGCAAACTTCGCCCTTCCTTTCTTCACATTCCCTTTCTCTTCTTTCTCCCCGAGGACGCCCTTTCCTACTCCTTCGGCGCCCCCTCGTCATCCAATTCGGCGTATCTCTATGAAACCCGAAACGCGCGCATTGTGTCCGCGTTTAATCTTAGAAATCGCCGCCGACGACTCTCTTCGCGAATCGTTTCAAGGACTAACCGCACGGCAATCTCATTCTGCTCCGAGGTGTGTTTATTCCGCGACCCGGTAATTTTTTCTCCCTCTCTAAAGATGGTCACGTTTGCCCGCTGGTGGCAATTTAATCTCGTTTTCATTCTCGGGCTCGATTACTTTAACTAAAATAAAAATCTGCCCGCGCGATTGTCACTTTTAAATCGACGGCGGTTTAGATCTAACGATCTCCACGAAACGGGGATAGTTTTCTCTCCTCCTCCACTTCCGTTTCCGCTCCCTCTCTCTCTCTCCCTCCTTCCCTCTCCCACTCACTCCCTCTCTCACCATGCCGTCCAATTCCCCTTTCTGCCCCGAGGCCAACGCTCCGATTCTCCAATTCCATTTCTCCCCGTCCACACTCCAAGTATCTCTCTCTCTCTCTTCCTCACGCCCCTCATCTTCTCCCACGGCCACCTCCGATCCGTGTACGCCACCTCCCTTCTCTCCTTGCTCCTCCCAGAGGACCCCTTCCTTATTTCCCGCCGCCGTCCCCCCCTCCCTCCCCCCCCTCCCTCCCCCCCTCCCTCCCTCCTCCCTCCCCCCCCTAAAAACGTCCCCCTCGTCAACGCCCACTCTCCTCAGCTCTCCAAGGATCATCTCGACGCCTTCTCTCGATGGACCACACTGTGAACGAAGGGTTTACAGTTGGGCATCTCGAGCTTCCTCCTACGCACCACATCTCCGAGGAAACCGAAGACGAATTTCTCTGTTGTCTTCTCCTACATTTGTACCTCCCAAAAAAGGGGAGGAGTAAAAAGGCCACCAAACACCTCTAAAATAGGGAGGGTTTATGGGGGTGAGATTGGAGGGAGAGGGAAGGATTTGGGGAGAGATTCGAGGAAGAGGGAAGAGGTTGGGGAGAGATTGAAGGTAGAGGGAAGAGATTGGGGAGAGATTGGAGGGAGAGGGAAGAGGTTGGAGGGAAAGGGAAAAGATTGGAGAGAGATTGGAGGGAGAGGGAAGAGGTTGGGGAGAGATTGGAGGGAGAGGGAAGAGGTTGGGGTGAGATTGGAGGGAGAGGGAAGAGGTTAGGGAGAGACTGGAGGGAGAGGGAAGAGGTTAAGGAGAGATTGGAGGGAGAGGGAAGAGTTTGGGGAGAAATTCGAGGAAGAGGGAAGAGGTTGGGGAGAGATTGGAGGTATAGGGAAGAGATTGGAGAGAAATTGGAGGGAGAGGGAAGAGGTTGGAGGGAAAGGGAGAAGATTGGAGCGAGATTGGAGGGAGAGGGAAGAGGTTTGGGAGAGATTGGGGAGAGATTGGAGGGAGAGGGAAGAGGTTGGAGGGAAAGGGAAAAGATTGGAGAGAGATTGGAGAGAGAGGGAAGAGGTTGGAGGGAAAGGGAAAAGATTGGAGAGAGATTGGAGGGAGAGGGAAGAGATTGGGGAGAGATTGGAGGGAGAGGGAAGAGGTTGGAGGGAAAGGGAAAAGATTGGAGAGAGATTGGAGGGAGAGGGAAGAGGTTGGGGAGAGATTGGAGGGAGAGGGAAGAGGTTGGGGTGAGATTGGAGGGAGAGGGAAGGATTTGGGGAGAGATTCGAGGAAGAGGGAAGAGGTTGGGGAGAGATTGGAGGTATAGGGAAGAGATTGGAGAGAAATTGGAGGGAGAGGGAAGAGGTTGGAGGGAAAGGGAGAAGATTGGAGAGAGATTGGAGGGAGAGGGAAGAGGTTTGGGAGAGATTGGGGAGAGATTAGAGGGAGAGGGAAGAGGTTGGAGGGAAAGGGAAAAGATTGGAGAGAGATTGGAGGGAGAGGGAAGAGATTGGAGGGAGAGGGAAGAGGTTGGAGGGAAAGGGAAAAGATTGGAGAGAGATTGGAGGTATAGGGAAGAGATTGGGGAGAGATTGGAGGGAGAGGGAAGAGGTTGGAGGGAAAGGGAGAAGATTGGAGAGAGATTGGAGGGAGAGGGAAGAGGTTTGGGAGAGATTGGAGGGAGAGGGAAGAGGTTGGAGGGAAAGGGAAAAGATTGGAGAGAGATTGGTGGGAGAGGGAAGAGATTTGGGAGAGATTGGAGGGAGAGGGAAGAGGTTGGGGAGAGATTGGAGGGAGAGGGAAGAGGTTAGGGAGAGACTGGAGGGAGAGGGAAGAGATTAGGGAGAGATTGGAGGGAGAGGGAAGAGTTTGGGGAGAAATTGGATGGAGGAGGTTGTGAGGCTATGGAGGAAGATAGAAAGGGAAAGGGCGGAAGGTATCAATGGAAAACGAAAGACGTGGTGCTCACATAACCGACCACGCTTTTCACCTCTCGCCTCCCGAAAAAATGGAAGCAAATGTTTTAAGAGGTTGCACCGCATTTTGAGTGAATGCGCGTAAATGTAAACGAAACATTCTCTGTCTGAACTTCCGCTTTTGAGAGTGTTTTTATTGCTCTGAGTGAAAATTTATAGTTAAAAGTCCATAGTAGGAAAGAATGTGTTCTAGGTTAATACGAAATTGAATTTTCTACCTACTCGAAATTTTGCTCGTTTTCAAATTATTATGTCATATAAATGGGAAATCGACGGCATGATTTAGCATAATATTTCTCTAGAAAATATTTTAAATTTAGTATCTTTGTCTTTGTCTCAGCAACTATTTATTAATCGTTACATGAAGTATTTCTCACCTAGTTCGTCGAAATCTTTAAATTTCATAAACGTAAAGCTATAACATATTTTATGATAAAAATGATGAAGATACGCCAGTAAAGTAATGGATAAAATAAATTATTTAAACAATTGAGCATATATCTCAGGGAGAAAGTTCTATAACATAATTAAGTCCTAACTACTCTATTAATTATTTTTAAATTATCGCTAAAAAGTAAAAATTTTAGCACATTTTCATATTAATCTTCTACCTTGTTTTTTAATTATATGCTTTTATTTAGTGATATTCGAATAAAATACATTTGTTTTAAAAAATCACTTTGTTTTTATCGACTTACGTATTTTAACTTTCTTTATTTCACTTTTTGAAGTTTATTTGGAATGGCTGCATGCATTTTAATTTAATTGAAGAGGTCCACTCGTTCCAAGCCCCAGTGTTCATAAATGTGTACTTTCTCCTCTCAAAGTTCTTTAGTATATTTTTTTAAATTGGCGAGTGAAGAGTTTCTCATAAAGTGTTTTAAAGTCCTCGTGCGAATTTAACCTTTAACAAATACGAATATACGGCTTTTAGAAGCAAACCGTAGAAAGCACGTCGGAGCGTATTTGGTGAAAGTTAAATGGAGACAAGTTTAAATTTCAGCCATTCGGCATAATAGCAGAAGTACGCGAGTTGCCTCCCAGATGTCTCTCCCTTCTGTTCTTAGGCCCTTCGTACTACCTCTTCGCGTATTCTTAAAAAAATAATCCGACACTTTGAATGAGCTTAAAGGAAGGAGGAAAAAAGTATTTCATTTAAAAACTCAGCGGCTACTGTTTTCAAAGAATATGAACATATGACCAGACGTCGTTCTGCGGAAGATGCCGGTAGCGCTGAATCCTAGAAATTTGAACGATACGGGTTCCGAAAGTTAAATTCGGTTCCGTTTCAGCAATCGGACCGGTGTTCTTTTAGACAAAATACTTTCGGAGTACGAAAAGGTTTGCGTGGATTCTGAGGAAAGATATGCTGTTTCGCGTGAATTGTGATGATAGGAGATGGGGAAGTAAATTTGTATGGATATTAGGAGTAGAGGGAGTCGCGATGTATGGTCAGCGGTCGGATTTAGTGCAGTCGATAGTAATAGCAGGAGTTGTCGGATGGGCAAGTTATTGGCAATTCGTGGCAACGGGATTGGAATATAGGGAAAGCATGAAATATGGGAGGGCGAAAACGGGAGGAGTGGAAGGTGGAGGAGAGGAGATACGGGAGGGAGTGGGAGGGCCGTAGGGAAGAGTGCGTTATATCGCCACCACCTTCTCCATTTGCGTTTTTATTTGAGTCTGAGAGGCGATTCTCGCACCTCTCGTCCTCGTCGTTTAACGCCGACCGTTCTAAATAACTCGAATGTAAACCTTTCGCGCAAACTCGTGGAATGGTCCCTCGCGAGCTCGTATCGCTCCACTTTAATACTTTCTTTTTTTTAGAATCGCACAATAGTTAAAGGAAGGCAAGGGTAGTGGATTAGATGAAGCGTTGGGCATACTTCTATCATCGACTGGTCTAAAACAACATGAGATCGTCATTTACGCCGTGGATGCATTTCCGGAAAAACAAGAACGAAATGAAGCAAACACTCATCAGAGAATTATCGAGCTTGAATTACAGTTAAGTAAAATAGTATAAGACAAAATAAGTGCATAACAACCAAGAGACAAATAAGTACATACTAATGTACATATATTCAATTGCCATAAAAAGGCCATAAAAACAATATACACATGTCAGCTACCAGGCAGCCGTCGTCAGTGGCGAATTAGAATTATCGATCGGTGAATACTACTGATTAAGGCTGTCCGGTAGCCGAAATGCGCATATTAATTTAATAACCTTTTTATGGCGAGTAAAAGTAAATACTTGCATTTCCTATTTAATTTTCAAGTACTTATTTTATACTCAAAAGACATTCAATTATAACGACAAAAAATAAATTTAACATAGCTGGGGATTTGTCAGGACCAGGAGGGATGCGCGGTGAGGAGGGATTACTTGAGAAAAGAATCAGGTTTGTCTGCCTCTTCCTATTATGATGATAGGCAGATTCCTGCGGTTTTTATCTTGAAAATGAATTAAGAGACATCTGCACATTCTGTTCAAAAGGAGGAAGGAAGTAACTTATATTTGTTCCCTAATACTTAATCGACGTTATAACGAAACGACGTAAATCGAGGACTTCTTGCACACGGGTGGACTAGCTCAATCCTTCGCTCTTAGGGCGTTTTTATTTCGGCGAGGTTTTGATTTTAAATTTTAAGTAGCTCGATGCTACAAAAAGGGCAGCGGACAGGCCATCTTTATCCTTCTGCGCGCGTTCGGGTGCGGTTTAAGCGATCGCACGCCCCCGAAATCCCTCGCCCCGAGTCACAATTGACGTCACGGCCCGAATAAAGTAATGCTAGATTTTTTACATGGTCGGCGAATCGCTCCTCGCTCGTCGGATCTTTTTTTTTTACTCTGTTGAGTAAATAACTGCCAGTTTCCCTTATCAAGACTCCGGGACGATGCGATTTAGCCGTGCTCCGTATTCCAAATCGCCGTTCCTTTTCATTCGTTTCAAAGGGGATCGCGTCCGATCGTGTAAATCCGCGGGTTCCGAGGCATCGGTAATGGTTCTTCGCCGTGATTTTTTCTTTTTTTTTACGGGGTTGCGGGATGCGACCCTCCCTCACTCCCACCCCCACTCCCACCCAAACCAGCCGCCGCCGTCTCCTCCTCCTCCTCCCCCGCAGACTCCTCGCTCCTTTTCTATTGATCCTGAGCCCTAGGACGCCGCCGAATCGCCAAAAATTATATCGAACCGATGGTTCCCAATCGTCGCGTAATTTGAATCTGGAGATTTTTTTTAAATCGCCGGACAAATATCAGTTTTCGGAGAAGGAATCAAAACAGAGATCCTTTATATGGAAATACCATTTTGAAAATCACTAAAAGTTAAAAGTCAACCTCGTGTCTGTTTTTCATTTAAATTAATGTTTACCGTAGTGAAATGGATAGTAAGAAAATATTCGGCCAAACTGCTGCAACCGATTGAAATTTTTAGTTACACAAAGAAACCGGATATATATATTTGTGCAAATGACATTGAAAATTTCAATCGGTTGCAGCTCTTTAGCCGAATACTTTCTTATTATTTATTTCACTACGTGTGAATTCCCTTCCTTAGCTTCCTGAAGAGCGTTTTATGTTATTTAAATTTTTATGCCTTATATTATTACGAGGAATAATTTAAAATCAACAAGCAATATGACGAACTGTGATATTTAAATTACGCATAATTACCTTATTATAGCGTAAAAATGCTCGTTGAATAGCATTTGTAAGTAATTAGATCCTAACATCATGGATACTTCTATTCCAGTTCAGTATACCAGACAGTTGTCCTTAAACGAGCCCACGAGTGCTCTTTTGATATAACGCTAAAGGGAGAGAATTTTGGAAAGTATTTGAAAGAAGAAGAAAGAATTCATTATATCTCAACCATACACTGACTTACTCTTATTTATTGCGCCATTATGAGAGATAAAGTAGATTACTGCAGCGTTGATCTACAACTTTTATTTCGATGAGCCTCTTCTCTATTTTTGCCAATGGAATAAAAAAATACCACATGCTGGAGAATTATTATTATTATTCTCCTCTCTCTCTCTCGATATATATATATATATATATATATATATATATATATATATATATATATATATATATATACACACCTCTTTTATATATTGCACTGGTCTTTACGCCAAGTTGTTCATAGCAAAAAGGTTAAAACGCGAAAGTGACTTTGACCGGCGTGGTGGTGTTGAGGATGGAGAAGGGGGTTTATAGAGTTTATTAAATTTCGTCCGCTCTCGCTCGTTATATTAGCTTAATGCAGCCGTGCGCCGTGTCGTGCAATGGGCGCGACACGCCCTGCACACCATCCGCACACAGCCCCTCGAACAGGACGCGGCCAGCCGTGCGGTTACCGCCGCTTACGGCCATCCCACCCTCTCTCACGCCGACTCTCCCATGGGTTTGGCGGGCGCGGGGGAGGGCGTGACGGTGCAGCGGATAGGAAACGTCCCCTGGGGAGGAGGGGGCAGAAAGGGGGGGAGGGAAAGGGTCGATTTCCCTTGAAAAACGGAGTTCATTATGGCACACGTGGAAAATACGGCTTTATTAAGCACAGCTTCGGTGACAGAGTATCGGCGGTTGAAAGTGTAAGGGAGTGCAGTTGCAGAGTGGTTTAGGTTGGCCAGCCGGAGTGGAGAAGAGAGAGGGAGGAAGGATTTGAAGGAGAGAAGGAGTTAGGGAGGGCAATGGAGAGAGGAATAGGGAGAAATCGGATGTGTGGTTGTGGTGTAGTAGATGAAAGAGGAGAGAATAGCGAAGGGCTGGAGAGGGAGGGGATGTGAGGAGGTGGTAGAGAGGATGGAGGGCGGGGAGGAAAGATTGGGCGGAGGAGATGATGCAGTGGAAGAGATGGAGGGGAAGGAGGGAAATATGGAACGGGGCAATGGAGGGTAATGGAGAGAGAGAGGATGAGAGACGTTTTTCTTCCCAATGGGGAAGGAGAATGGAAGGGAAAGATGAGGAAGGGGAAGAGGGAAGGACTGCCGGGTGAGAGAGAGAGGAGAAGCTCAAGAGGAAAGGGATGGAAGGAGGAAGGTTTGGGAGAGGGTGGAGGGAAGGGGAGTGGGAAATAAGAAGTGGGAGAGAGAAATCTAATGTCTCGGATAAATAGGTTTTTCGCTGCGATGGATGATTCGTATGTCACTTCCAACGTCGAAACGATTTAATCAGAACATGGTACTCTTATAATTATACTTCGTTTTCATTACGAGAGAGAAATATCATGCTAGATTTTATTTTAAGGATCGTTTCAATTCCAGCTTTTTGGAAATTAAGTTTTATTAAACTGAGAATTTAATTTTATTTCAAACGCACTCACAACTATTTTACGAAAGAGATAAAACAAGGTGTTAACTCTCGATCCCTCTAGCCTATCTTCCTCTCTCAACTTATTTAGTTTTCTCTTTTCTGTAAATCTGAAGTTGTATCTATGTAACTTTTATAAACTTAAGCATGCAATAATGCTAAATATGATTTTCACTATAAAAATGAGAATTAATTTCACCCTTTGACATCTATCTATACTATAATTCAGAAAGTTTGTTTGGGTGTTGGTTTCTATGTCTGCCCGGTTATACAAATCCACACGGTTGATCCTAGAGCCACCAAACATGGCATGCTATCTAATAGGACCAAAAGGAAGAGCGTAGGTGGAGTTTGAAACTCGTGAGGTCTTTGGAACTTCATGAGATCCACAGAATAGCATTTCCATAACATTAACACGGGAGTAGTACGGGAATAGGTGTAGTCATTTTGTAATTTGGGCATTAAAACGTGATGTCATTGACCTAGAGTCGTAACATTTACACGGGTTTGCTCCTAATAGTATAAATAATATTATTTAGGTCATATAATTTCGTCTCTTGATCTAAAACGATCAAAAATTACATTTGAGTACGAAAATTGCATGGATTTTTAGGCATTTTCACAGAATATCACCATAGCTACTTCTAATTGTTGGGGTTAGTTTGTTTTCATTTCAATAGTAATACTTAAATGGTTTATAGATTTGCAATGACACCCAAAAAAGCCACGTTTAACTGGCAACAAATCAGATGCGCAAAGAAAAGCTGCTTCGAGAGCATCAGAAACATCAAAACTCTCAAAGAGACGCATAGAAAACCAGATTACGACAAGAAGCAGTTCGAAACTCTGAAACGGAAGAACAAAGATGTAGTCGACTTGAAGAACAAAGATCGAGACAAGCAGCAGTTCGAAATTTAGAAACGAAAGAACATAGAAGTAGTCGACTTGAAGATAAAAGAATAAGACATGTTAGCAGGAGATTTTAGAAAAATTTACCAGTTATTCCAAGAGGTCTTATGACCGATGAAGTTAATGCATGTTTGAAAAATATTGGAGCTATGGGACTGTGTCAAAATTTTTAAATTAACAACCAGCATGCGAGTCCATTTACAGCAAGATATTCATGCAGGTTGTTTTGCTGCTCAGCTACTTCAATTGGGTAACGGAAGATTAGCATATGAACCAAACACAGACAAAATCACACTTGCCAGAGATTTTTGTAATGTAGTGGAAACAATTGAAGACCAGGAGCAAACGGTTTTCCCAAACATACTCCAAATTTTAAAAAATCCAAAATGGTTATGTTAACGCGCTATACTTGCTCCAAAAATGACTGCGTACATGAAATCAATTTTAAAATTCAGGAAAAACTACTCGGAGAAGCCACTACTTACAAATCAATAAACACTGTCACCAACACCGATGAAGCTGTACTATATCCAATTTAATTCCTCAACTCCCTGAATCCCAGTGGAATGCCTCTTCACAACATTAAAATAAAATTTGGCTCAATAATTATGCTGCTTAGAAATCTGGATGCTCCAAGACCAGACTATGTCAAAATGTTAAAATCAAACGCAATCGAAGCAACAATTTTAACTGGATGCTCCAAAGGAGTAGAAGTTTTGATTCCAAGAATTCCACTGACTTCCACAGAATCAACTGGCACGTCAATTGTGTTTAAAAGATTGCAATTTCCAATAAGACTTGCATACGCCATGACTATTAACAAAGCTTAGGGTCAATCACTTCAAATAGCTGGAATTGATTTGAGAAAATGTTTCGCTCATGATCAATTATATGTTGCAGCATCAAGAGTTGGAAGTGCAAATAATCTTTATAAATTATCGCAAGACCGCAAAACCAGAAATATCAATAATAATAAGCGATAATATGAATCGTAGTTCAACGTACTAAAAGCACATTTACAAATTTTGCAAAAATTGATAGGTGATGCTAAAGAAGTTAGGAGTTATGGAATTACAAATTACACGAGACTTTTTCAATAACTTATACGATGGCCGAGATATACTTCTTTACAGTTTCAACGTCAATTCGAATAGTGAAATTGGCGAATTCAAGAGTTCTAAAAACGCATTTTTCTTCCATTTTGATGGTGAAATAACAAATGCATGCATATGAGGCTTAAATAAGCAGTAATATCGATTAGGACACAGGATTAGGTTTTACAAGAAGTACATGATGTTTCTCTTGATATAGAAACCTAACTTCGTAGTTATGTAATTAGCTTTTGCTGTAAGCAACTACTTTTTATCATGGTTGATCAAAGGCGAAGATATATCCAAATCTATTACATAAATTTCTATCACCAAATGAAAAATAATTCTACAATATATAAAGAGAAATTCGACTCCTTGAAAAATCCTATAGAGGAGAACCATTCCGGCAATATGGTGGCCAATTGAAGACATGTTATTTTGTAGCGTCACCATCCCGTTGAGGCATTTTTCAATAATAAAATATACGTTTTCAATCATTTGTGGAGCTTTTAATTTTTATCTTTGTCATTTTTACTCCAAATCTAATTTCAATTTTTACTTAAAACAGTAAGAATAGGCAATACATAGTCACGTTTTCAGATTAATAATCATAACAGGGAGATGTGTTTATGGCTCGTGCCAAATAAATGATGCAGGTAATTCCTTCGGATATTAAAAAGCTAGGCAGACTAAATGCGCTTTATTAGTAGAGGGTTGTCCTTCCCAATAATTGACCCATTCCTGTTAAGAATAACAATATACCATTAAAGAGGACTATCTATTTCGCTGATAAGAGATAATGATTTACTAACATACCATATGCCTGTATGAGTTGTCTCTCACTATATGATCCATAGTATTGGAAGATAAATTGGGTTAGCGGAAAGATTATTTGCCATACATTTAGAATAACTTATGCTTTACAAATTACAATTACTAGACTTTTCTTATCTCTTAACTGCTGCTATTACTAAGAATTAATAGATTTTCAAGGCAATTATGGCAGCTCAAAAATGTGTTTCTAATATGCACCTGCATGTGTTCCTGCAAGGATACCTCTCGTGAGAGCACTTCATGAGGAAGGATGACGCGATTTTTTTGATCATTTGTTTTTATGGCCCAATATTAGTCTTGCATTGGATAAAACTTTTTTGTTAAAGTAACAGTCAAAACCGTCGATAATGTCAGTACATTTGATCCTTATTCCAAATTCAAATAAAAATTTAACGTGCTTTCATATTCGACGAATAAGAAGTTATAAGATGAATATATTGCAGCTGGAAGTTTTCTCTGGAATTTAGAGCAGAGGTTTAAAGTTTTGGGTTCTTGGGCTTCTCTGCAATCAAGCTAGGAAACATGCGCCCGCATATTCTGGCGTAATACTTCGTTCTGCTAAGCGTCGTTTCAGGGAACCATACAGGGAAGCGCTTGCTCGTATACTTCATTCTCTCGGAGGGAGGAGGCTCGCTTGCTTCTTCTGGTCTCTTTCTTGTAATAAATGCTTGTAATATGGAGGTGCGCTCCAAAATTCTCCACAAGTTATGAGCGTAAACCTAGATTAAGCGCTCGGGATTTCTTCGCATTAACGTAACTAATATGAGTAAATAATATAGCCAAATCATATAGCAATGAAGTAGTTGGGTAACCAAATGAGCATTTCATCTACATATTTCATCTATTCAAAGATTGTTCAAATTAAAATGAAAACGTTCGCATCGTAGTTTAAATTCGCGCATGTTTTGCTTAAGCTGTATACCGATGTTGTAATGTTTTTCATTTATAATAGAGCTATTGCTCGTTATTTTATTTTTGAATCAGTATAACTAAATCTAAGCTAGTAGTCGACAAATTGAAAGAACCGCCTTATCCTCCTTCCTAAATCCATCGGCATTGATTTTTAATACAACTCTTATTTTAGGCGGACTTCAGGTAATCAAACAAGGCAGCGTGTGATTATTCCGGCAGATGTGCAGGAGAGACCCTAAAAATAGGAAAATTGGCATTAATTCGATTTTTATTCGACGATTAACTCGGTATAAGTGAAAGAAAGAAAAGACCCAGCGTTCGAAGAGCGACGCAAAAGGTTATGTAATCGAAAGAGAAAGGATAAAATTGGTCGAATATGGGAATGGTAAGGAGGAAGAAGAACAGGAACTGGCGGAATAATGGCGGGCGAGATGCGAGGAGGTATGATGCAGGGAAGAGGTAGTGTGATATTACGGAAGGAATGGCGGAGGACGGGTGGAGGATATAGGGATAGTTGTTGTCGGAGGAGCGAAGAGGGGAGGAAAAAGACAAACAGAGGCGGTGAGCAGGAGTAAATGCAGCCATAGAGACATGAAGGAAGCCAGAATGTCCTCTAGGCCGCGTACTAATGATAATTAGGGCGGCAGGAGGCGGTTGGCGGAGTGCGTGGAAGCGAGAGCGGAGTGGAGATAAGCATGCGAAAGGAGGAGTTCCCTTCGAGGCGTCGAAAAAAATCGAGGAAACAAACGAGAGAGAGAGAGAGAGGCTGAGAAATACACAATTACTTCTTTTACCACGGAGGAGGAGGTGGGGGTTGAAATTGGCGGCGGAGGAATAGAGGTAAAGAGGAATGGAACCGGAACGATAAGGGCGCGTAGAGGAGGTGGAGGGGAGGGGAGGCGGAAGAAAGGGAGAGAGAGACCTCAATTTTTGATCGCTTCACTTAGCGTTTTATGTGTTTTAGAAATCCATTTTTCGCAGTTAAAATTTAAGTACGATTTTCTTTTTTTTGCACTATTATTAATATAAAACTTAAAATAAAACATGCCGAGAAAATATTAAGAGCGGGGAGCACTCAAAAAGGGCTCCAGTCAAACACGTCGCACAAAACGGCCGTCTCCTAGGTTCCTTCTTGTGTGCGATTTGGCAACGTTACTCCCTTATCTGCTGGCAGAGCTCAGGTTATACTGCGCCGTCAATAGTTTTTCTCCTATTGATGATGTTGCAACGTTGAAAGCAGCGTAGTTTATACACAGATAATCAAATAAAGAAATAAATAAGCAAGCAAATGAAAAACCAAGTGGAATACGTAAAAGTGGATTTCCACACAGTTAAGCTTTCTCAGATTTTGTTATAAAAAACCTTAGTAAAATAAAATAGACGTTATCAATGTGATCATATTTACCGATTAATCTATGAAACTAGATGTCATCCGCTTCTTAGCCCCTCTTCGTTTCCTGTCTCAGAATCCTTGCGCAGCCCCACTTCTCGTGGACGAAGTGGTCTTCAGTCAAATCGAAAATGTCCCCTTGGCAAGGTTTCATGGGCACGAGCTATTTGCCTTGTCGCTGTCGAAGCAGTCACATTCCAAGCGTTGATGTCCACACACAGTTCTTGATTTTCGTGAGCACAAGAATTGCGTTTGGACAATCACAGCCTGGAATTATCATTTGCAGAGATTCGGTCGTACTAACGCATCGCGTTATTATCCAAAACCTGCAAAGGAAAAAATGTTGAAATTAAAATGAACTTAACGGATGGTTGGAATAATCACAGCTGTTAAAAATAATTCACACCCGTTATGCTGCAGTGCTAGTTAAACTCAACCGAGGTACCTGTTACTAACGATTTGTATTTTCCTCTTGTCGAATATTCAGGATGTCTGGTTTGGGATATGGGTTTTTTTCTGGCGTGAGGAGAGTGGAGGCGGCGACGCGGAAAACATAATGTAAGGGTATTTCATCGCGATGTCTTACCAATGGCTATAAAATTCACAAACCAAATATTTGGAGAACTTTACCACTGAAATACCTTTAAAAATTTATCAGTCAGAAATATAAGTATATTTTAGCTCACCGTATGGTCTGGATCCATTATATGCTGTAAGTAATTCCTACGGGTACCCAGTATACCTTGATCAACTATGCAGTAAATGGACTAATTACAGTAATGGATAGCCTTAATACTGACATTTTATGGACCATGGTTAAAACATACTTAAAAGCTAAAATGTTGTCCTAAAACTTACTGAGGTACATTTTAAATACACCCCTGCTCGTAGGTGCGACGGACAATGGCAGCCAAAGATATTAGTGGCGATGTATTTAGACGAGATACAGTTCATTACTGCGTTTTCAAACTTAATGTTCAGAGGTTATATTTTTATATTTTTTATTATATTTTTCATGACGCTGGAGCATAGTTGAGTTTCGAATTAAGTTTTATTCTTCATGAAAATGATCTGAGACGCATGGAAAACATTATTCAATTTTAATTGTCTTTATTCAGGAGTCTGTGGACTTAGAAAGATGTTCCCCGAATTGGATTGCTTGTAATATCTAATGCCCTTACAACAGTGCTTACTAGGAGCTATTACTGCGTGAATTCGGAAATTGAATGCTTTTACGCCGCAATTTTATCTTCTTCTTGACATATCTCGCTTTGACGTGATTTGATTCGCAAAATTATGCTACACAGATACCATAGCAATCGAATTGAATTGAAATCTCTTAAATGCTTATTCTATTAGATCTCGTGTAATTGCCCGTCAAATATGACGGGCATGTTTGAATTAAGTATTAAGTTAAAAATAAAATTTAAATACAAAATCAATGAAACATACTTTTATATGGACTAAAAAGTTAACATTAGAAGAATAGCCAACGCCAAGATAAAGGGTACAAATGGATTAAATATAGTCTATGAATACTTTTTAAGTGAGTCAAATGAATTTTAAGGAATATTATAACATTGTTATTTTTTACCAATAGCATTGAAAGATTTATCGCAACATAAATCGATACATCTACTTAAATTTATTTGGTAACCAAGATGTTGTTTATTGTTTACTTTTTAGTTAATAGTATTGACATAATCCACATAATTTTATTGCTGCTTTTAAGGCTTCGGTGCATCTATCCATGTGGATATTATGCAAGACGTTAATGCGTAATTATATAAATGGTAAAACTTTAAAATACAATAGATAACATATTAAATGCTAATGTAAACATCGCTTGCATAATTAAGGAATGGGGAACGAAAATTCAGGTCTCATGGGGCACTCGGAGTAATTTCTATTTTAATAAAACTGCTCGATTATGCCAAATATTCTTGGAAAAGCAGTCTGCCTTGATTATATGATGGATTCACCATTTAGATACACCCACGAGCACAAGCCTGACTAAAATTTTTCAATGGTTTTTTTAGGTTGTAGTTAAAATTCCGTGTGAACCTCTTCTCCGAATAACACATTTGAGAAATTTGGGAGCTGCGAGAAATAAAAATCATTTTCTACTTACAAGAAAATTCTTTTCCGAGCGAAGCCGGGTAACTGCAGCTAGTCACATATAAAAAAATACGCTCCCAGAATCGAACCCTTGATTGTAGATCCCAGTATACCGCGAAAAAATCGTCGAAATCGTATTAACCGTTCTCGAGTTATTTCACTAAAACAGGAACCTCAAACTTACATCGGTATGCGAGCCGCATGATGGCTCTCCGCGAAATCCGCCGGCCTCATTAAGGCACCGCTCTAAATCCGCGGGCCGCATTCCATGCTTTCCCACTCCTTACACGTTTTCGTATTCGTATTCGTATTCTCTCTCTCTCTCTCCTTCCACAGGGAGGGAAGTCGCCCAATAACACAGTCTTAATGCCAGTCATTACAAAAGTGCTAGATCGAGGGTTACGTCCTTCGATTACGCAAGAAACAACCTGGAAGTGAGACGAACTTTCTTCTGTAACCCAACTGGGAACGAGAAATAAACCGCGGATATTTCAAAAGTGCTGATTACACTTCTTAGATTATTTACAAATGTTTATGTGAAATATTTTACAAGAAATTCATTTGAGTTTTTGTCGTCAGGTACAAAGTAAATTACTTCTCGGACCGCATAAATGCACCACGTGAGCCTCACGCGAGTTTGAGATGCCTGCACTAAAGGTCCCGCCAAATACTGTTTGTTTGTTTTTATGGATTTTCTGGCTAATCAACCTCTGAATTATTATAGCCAACCCGCCAAATACTTCTCAGAAAGAGGAGTGTTCCAGACAAACACGCAAACAAATGAATCAGGACTAACATTATAATGTATTTACCAATACTCTTATTAACTCTATAAAAACGAAAAAATATGGTATTATGCTCGATAAATTTCTAATTATGAATTAAGATCTTTGCTGTGGTACAGTTTAAGAGACACTAGACAGATTATGGATGCACTGGCGCGGGATGAAATCAAGACATAGGTGGAGATAAGAATATGCGAGCGACGAAGGATGAAATAGTTGGAAGGAGTTCACAGAGGAGAAGACACAAGCATTTGATCTACGGATGCACATTGCGATAGCGGGAAACATGTGCCCTCGAGGGAGGAATGTGCAAGGATAAACAGAATACCTGGATGAGTTGTGAGATTCATGGAAGTTAGATAGGGAGGAATACGTAGATTAGGGTTGGAGATAAGAAAATGTTTATGTGTATGGAAAGATGGGATGAGAGATTATCAAATAAAAAACGTTTCGTGAATAATGCGAAACTAGTCTGCCCGTTGCAGCGTTGCATGCAACTTGGATGTAACTTTTAAAGGAGATAGGAAAAAGAACTAAAAAACATTTTACATTTTTAAATCTTTACAGGTAATATTTATCAAAATAAAATTAAAGGAATCTTATTGAATTTTTTTATATTAAAATAATTGAATAATGTTACAAAATCGCAATACAGATAGCTTACCGTCTTTATTCTCGTTTTATCATTTCTCGGAATAAAATGGGATTTCTTTTATTCCCTCCCCCTCTCTATCTCTCCTCCCTATCTCTCCGCCTCTCTTCTCCCTTCCATTTCTCATTTAAAAGCATTACGCTCTTTTAAAGTACTGGACACGTTTCTACGGTATCAGAATTTCTCATTGTCGAAATCTCGAAAAAAAAACGTTTATTCCTGACGATATACACATTTATAACCTATTTCGACCTAGACTCTGATTCTCTCTTCGAGAAAGTATATTTCATTCTCTCGGTCGTACAACTGTCCAAGTCTCCAGTTCGTATCTTAATTCTAACTAATTCAACAAAGTAATGTTACGGGCATAATGTCGACATAATGTATTATATTTCTTATAAAAACTTTTTATTTGAAAAAATTAATTATTTCCTAACTAATCCACATTTCAAGGCATTCAGATTTTGCCTTTGTATTCACCTTTGTATTCACATGCCTGCCAAGTTTCAGATTCCCATCTACGCTACAAAATTAATATATAGGTTAATTATAAAATATTTAAATACGACAAAATAAATCTCAACTCAATCCTAATTCCAGGTCACTTTTGTCGGTTTGATTGAATTATAACTAATTTTATAATAATTTAATGAAAGTATTGTTCCATATCCCTAATTTCCTTCTTAAGCCATGAGTTTCCACTCTGATTTTTGTTTTTATTACTTATATTCATTCGTAAAAAGGGTTTATCTATAGAAAAGATCAAATGTAATTCAGGTCGTTTAATCTGGTCGTGCTGGAGAGATAGAGAGTCAAATACACGTGAAACTTTGTCATCGAGTTAATAGATACGTTGACTTTCTCTATAAATATAATCAACCTACTTCTATTAATAAAAGAAAGACTTAGTTTTGCCTAACTTGGTTCCACTTTTTACATTTGATCAACTGTATCGCATTTCGATCATGTGTCCATAAAATTATCACCAATATTTCACCCTGCTTAAAAGTAGTCACATATTTATGAATTTGAGTAATAACAATTAAAATGATAACGTTGATAGCCATTAAGGTGCTGCAAAATTAGTTTAAATTTAACCATAACTTTTTACTTGAATGGATGTGAATGTAACGTCAATGACAGTGCATTTAAAAAATGACAACTCGTATGAACAGAAGGGTACAAATATTTTTAGTTTTGTCTTCATAGGAGTAGGTATAAGAAAACAGAAAAGAAAATATTTTCATTAATTTGACAATTTATAACTCAATTTTAAATCTGAGAGACCTGCAAGAAGTTTCATATACTCAATAACCACGACATACTGTCACAGTGGCTCGTGCGTATAATCTGGAGATGTGTGGGACGTTTCGTTAAAACAGGATTAATATTTTCGCCTATTGATCCGCGGATAAATCCAAAACCGCATTATGTACTTTTGAGAGGATCCAAGCCACGCAAAAATATGCCATCTTTCCTTCATTAATAACCGGTCCAATAGCGCATTCGTGAAAAATAGATTCGTCCCGGGAAATATGAGTATCGTATTTTTTCGGGCGTAGCTCGGCACAAAGAGAAGAGAGGAGGGTGGAGGAGCGAGGGAGAGAGAAAAATTGTGATAGAGTAGGATATATATATATATATATATATAGTGTCTGCCGAAGGGAGCATTTAAGAACCCTCTTACCACCATTCATTCCAACGGTTATCGTCCTTCTACGCGGGACACCACCTCGGGGACAAGTTTCGCTATTCCCTCCCCTCTCTCTCTTTCTTCCTCCCCACCCCCTTCTCGCCTCCGAATCAGCCTTGCACTGCACTTCCCACCACGCCATTTCCTCTGATCCTCCTTTTTCCTGACACTCATCCATAGCACCACGCTTTTCTCCGCGATACTCGAACTACAATTCCTCTACCCTCCACCTCCACGTCTCCACAACAATTCCCTCCCTTCAGATGGAATTTTTTCGACTATATTACTACTATCCTTCTCTTCGCCGCTTACAAAGACCCCAATCTTCCATACCCACCCCAATCCCCGCCCAACTCCCCACCCAACTCCCCACCCAACTCCCAACCCAACTCCCAACTCAACTCCCAACCCAACTCCCAATCCAACTCCTCACTCAACTCCCCATAAAACTCCTCACCCCACTCCCCACTTCACTCCACTCCCCACCCCACTCCTTACTCCACTCGCACGGTTTACTTTCATCTCTCTCTCTCGTCCCTCCATCTTTAACCTCCCCTATGTAATCCTCTCTCTCTCTCTCCACTCCACTCTCCATCTCATCTCAAGCTTCCTTCTTCTCCCTTTCATATCTTTTTGCACTCTCCATATCTCCTTTTCTAATACCTCACGTCTTCTCCATTCCATTCGACCATATTTCTCTATCTCTGCTTCACATAAATTCTCTCTCCCTTTCCTTACTCTTCCTCTCTCGATCTCTCTTCGCTCTTTATTCTGTTCCTTCTTTGACATTATAGTTACTATCCTCTCTTCTGCTGTTTTTACTAAAAATATACTGCTGTAAATCGCTTTGTAAATTTGACAAATTTTAAATTCTATTTATGACCTGAATGCTTTCTCAGTTATTTCAAATTTAATCAAATTCTGTACTCAATGTTTTTATTGCAAATGCTGTTTTCAATTCATTTAGTAAATTTTAAGAGAATTATACCTACGTATTCCCCAAATGTATATTTTTCATTATTTTAAAAGTAACCGACTATTAGATATTATTGTAAATTTTGTTATAAATTAATTTTGCAAACTTTAACAACTTATAAAATTGCTACGTGGGAGAAGGGATTATGATTGTCTCAACCTTGCCAGGAGGACACTTTTTTATTTCTTTCTTTTCTTTCCTTTTTATTTCCATTATCATTCATTCCTTTACTTCACGTATCCTCATTTTAGCCCGTTTCATTTTATAAACGCGCTAAAACTCCTTAATTTTAAGGAGTTAGATTTCTCACTTAACATATTTGTGTGATCTTTAATGCCATCATTTACACATCAGAAGAAATCTTTTTGAAAAATCGATGGGCAGCAGAGAATGTATTCAAATTTTTCCAATTAGTATTCTGAGCAAATTGTTATAGATAGAAAGTTACAATTTTTAAACTAATTATCGAATAAATTACTTTGTCTTTTAATTATATCATCAAATTTATAATGACCTTCAAGATTACAATTATAAATAAACCTCAATAAATAAAATGCGCTGTTTCATATTGCGTCGTTGTCTCCGATCTTGATTTTCTCTTCACTGTTCCACTTTCATTATCTCATTATTTTCCATTCTTCTTTCTCCTTACTCAAATCGTATCCTCTTTCAATTTCTTCTCTCTCTCTCTTCCACAAACCCTTTTCCTCTTTCCTCTCCCATCCTATCTTATCTCTTTCTCGCCTTCTACCTCTCGCATCCCTCAATTATCCTCTTGTCTAAAGTCCTTTTTTGAATCTGCTTATTCTCTCCATAAACATCTCCAGAATCAAAATAACTCACATTTCCATTCTTCTCCATCTAAGCTTTAATATGTTGGCGTTGTCTATTCCTGGCCCATTTATATTTCCCATCTTCTCTTCATCCTTCGCGAATCGAATATCCATCTATAGCGCCATTTCGCCATTTCGACGCTCGTTTTTTTTTAAACAGACACATCCTTTCGATTCATCTTCCGGAGGTCGCGCCCTCTTCGGATCGCACGGATGCTTTTACGACGCGTCACTTTTTGATGCGCCGACAGCCCAGGAGACCGCGTCACGTCGCATTCGCCGTGGGACCAGGAGTCGTGGAGTCGCGAGGTCGGAAGAAAGAAGAAAATGGAGAGAGAGAGAGAAACGATAACCCTCTTCCCGGAAAAAATAAAACAGCTCCGGTGCAGTTACCCGGAGACGTGATTGTGCGGTCCGAGCAAAGATACGAGTCTGCGTTTTTAGTCGGAAGCGAAATGGCGTCTCCCCTCCGGGGATTGCTCCCGTTCTTCGCGCGGCTTTATCCATTACGCGGCGCCGTTATTTCCTTTTGCTGTATATACGTATAGAAAAATAATTTATTCGACCCGTTGGACCCCGCGGTCTTGTTGCGGATGGTAACTCTTGCCCGCCGCTATGACCTTTAAGAGAGTTATTGTCGTCGGGGACTCTTAACTCTCGCCGGGTTGCAGACTACGCTGCACTCGTGTATTTATGGGCGGAAGGTCAGACGGAGGCGGGAGCATAACGGCGGAAAAAGAAAAAAAAACTTGTTTTGAGTTTTCATTTTTTCCCCAAAATTGACGGAGGAGTGATTTTTTTCTTAACGATTGAGACATACGGTTCGAAAACGCTCCGTGAATAGCGGGAGACGATATAGATATCAGGTACTTGTGAGCTATAACGAAAGAGACGATTTCTGAAGTTGAAATTGATGAACATAGCGATGAAGTGTTTACGGTTAATGCGAAACGGCGATGAAAATGGAGTAGTGAAAAAAGCCTTGGGCAGATATAAAATGTCCTATTTTCAAAATAATTCCAGTTGGACAGCTTTTTATTATGCCATTTAATTTTTAAGCTCAACTTGCGACTCAAAATAAAAATTATTTTGTTGACATTTTAAAATTCTTATCCGTGTCCTTGACAACGTATTTGATTTGGTTGCATATACCCTCACGTCGTTTTGGATTAGACTAAAGAAATAACAGCCGAGAGAGCGAGTACATTTCAAATAGGGTAGAATTTTGGGTCAACAAAAAAGAAAGACAATTGTCATTCATAACAATTTAGAATTTTGAGGTAATTACTTGTTATCATTAAACTAAAGGGTTGTTTACTTTTGGATGGTTAAAAACGGAAAAATTAAAATAGCAATGGGACGATTGAATGAGGTGGTGATGAGGAATGATTCATAAACTATCAAAAATACCCATTAGAAAGGGTAATGGTGTGGCAGTAAGAAGTATGGATGCCGGAGATGATGCAGCGTGCGGGCGTGAAAGATTGAATTGATGCCATTAAGGATTCCGACAGAGGAGCAGATTCGACTCGATGGTACTTCATTCCAGTCGTCTTTACCTAGTTCCAGGATACATTTGTGTGAATAAGTATCTTCATCTGCTATGGAAATTTTTACGGAAAACTTTTGCGTGGGGCTATAAATTAGCTCCGAAGTTTCCCTTACCACTCCGATGTCAGGAGAGTTTCAGATACCCTTCGAAGACGCGCAGCAACGTAAATGCAAAACTCTCTCTCTACCTCCGAACGAAAGTTTCTCGAGAATTTTCTTCCGTTCTTAGAAATCTAAGAATACTGCCTCGTTGACTCCTTTTATTTCCCCGTCTGGGGAGTTAGATGTGAGACAAGATGGGAGATATCGTCTCGCCCTAAACACTTCGCTTCTTCGTTTTTGTCTTGTTACGGGAAATGACTGAAATGTTGTCCTTATATCCGTACAGAAATAGTCATTTCCAGTTTACCATTGTTTTGGTTAATTTACGCTATTTATAGCACGCAAACGAAGTTCATAGATATTGTTTTAGAGTGATTTCAAATTAAATTGTGCATCTAGACCTCTTGATTAACGTATACATATACATCCTTGATATAGAAACGGTGTCTTGTTGTCGTAGTTGATAATTATTAATATTATATATTTAGATTGTATTTATTATAATAATTAACTTGCTTTTAGAGTCGGGTGATGCTTCAGATGATATGGCGTCGCTCAAAAGAAGATTACCGTGTACACAGTCGACACGGAACAAAACAAACTATGTTGCACTTAAGAACACGTTAATTTTGATTTTTTAAGAATTTCGTAAACTTTTATAAAGCAAAAGAAGATATGCCAAGATGCTCTTAAATGATCGAATTCTGGCCGACAAAGAAAAACGAGTGATTCGGCGGAATTTAAATAAATCTGTTGCTCTATCGCTTTGGAAAGGAAGGCCATTTCGAAACGGTTTCGTTATGATATTTATATTATTATGTATTTAATACTGGAAACATTATCTGGTATATATTGAAAACATTTAAAACTCGAATAACGAATCAGCGTAAAAATTACTTATGATGAAAATTCGCATTCATAATGTAAAGCGAAAAGAAATATTGCATTTAAAAATGTTTTATTAAGTTTCAATAAAAGTGATGAAATTTCTGGTTAAATAAATATAAACGGTCGTATGCTTTGTTTTCGATTCCATCTACTTCGAAATTTTACTCCCCATTCATCTCTGCCTCTATATCTATTCCTCTCAAGTAATATTCGTTCTCATCACCATAATAAAATAAAAGCGTTTTATTGGATAGGTGAAGCATTAAAAGATCCAAAGCAGTTAGGTATATCATTCCTCTTCTACCTTATTTACCTGTTTTGCTACACGGACTTCATCCTTCGTCCCGTCTATTCATCTCACACATTTAAAATGGGACGGATTTACAATGAGGGATTAATATTACGATAAAATAAAGGTCGTAAAATTATAGCTTCCCGCGCGCAAGTGGCAATTAAGGGCATGAAACTCACGCCGAGAAAAATTAAGGGACAAAAGCAACAAAAACGAGGAGAAATTCATTGAGAACATTTTGCGTTTAGCGTTTACTATGGAACAATATGTTAAAGCGGGAAGGATCACAAAAGATAAAATGGGATCAAAAGTTTTTGTTTTGTGTGTAAATAGGGAGACTACAGAAAATGGGGAGGGGTAATTTGGAGAGAAAGTCAGAAAGAGAGATTTTAAGCGAGGAAGAGGGGTAAAACCAGCGGCGGAGATAAGAAAGGAGGCAAGAAAGAGTGAGATACGAGGAGATAAATGGGGAGAGGGGAGGGAAGGGGAGTGACGTGTCCGGGGAAGGAGAAAAGGATTGCACTCTGAGGAGAAGTTCGAGGAGAGAGAAAGAGAGATCCTGGTCTTTGGTTAGGATTTGTTCAATTGTAGGGAGTCCCTCAGGGAGATCGCCATCGGAACTATTCGTCCAATGATTCAGTTCATTCTCCTTTCTACAAATTCATGTAATCCTTGATCGAATGCTAAGGAAGTAGCGGAATTTAAATCTCTCTTTGCTTCTAGTGCAACCAGGGGAAAGAAGTTGCTAGCACCTACATTTCTTGGAACAACGATGGTGGCTTTCAGACTTTTCCTCTATCAGTGTGCTTTTTTACCTGTCACGAGAGATGTAGTAATTAGTTTTTTTTACATTTTTGGGTGATAAACCCAAAATTTGAATCTGGTGAAATTTATAATTTGATTATATAGGTTCGTTCATTGAATGTAATATCAACATTTTTTTACAGCAACGAGAAAAAATAGCTCTACATTTCAGCAACAATAACCTTCCCTAGGCGTATAACAAACTTAACTTGAGGTAATATATTAAGACGATAATTTAGGTCATACAGGTGCTGTGCAGTAGAATTTTACTCAAAATTACATTCTTGAGGGCATTTTACATCACTTTGAAACTATTTATTGCTTAATTTTTATTAGTGCTCATATATAAAAGTGTTCATTTTAATGGATAGTGGATCCCTCGAAGAAGGAATCTGATACAGAGAATGGCGTGTAGGTCAGACTGTCCTAGTTGCACGAGCAATCAAATCAGAAATTTTGGAAACGGGAGGAAGAGAGCTTCATCCCTCATTAATGGTAGATGTTCATTATCTTTACAGGTATCAAATGGATGATTTAACTATAGAATCACTTCATCAAAATAATCATGTGTACTCCGCAGTAATCTAAAGGGCGTAAGATAGCGTTACTAAAATAATAGATGGATTTGAAAAAACGTCACCCGAGGTTTTTTCTATAGAACTCGATTAGGATGCACGCGAATTTAAAGTTCGTGAAATCACTCCCAGGTGGCATGTGAGAATCGGCATTAAGTGCCTTCTCACCTTTGGCCTATTTAATTTTTCCTGAGTCTCTTTTTGGCGAATTCCCGCGGCAATTGAAGTTATGATAGAAGTTATGAAAAGTTATAAAACATTCAGCCTCCAGGAAATATATATATATATATATTCGTTGGGGAAAGGATTCTTCTTACCATATCTAAAAACGGGAGAAATGAGAAAGTGTAAGATTGCAAAAATGATAGATTCGTGCGATTCTGTGACGCTAATTTGATGTTATCATAACCCTATGGGTATTCGAAGGAATTTTTTGGAGAAAAAGTGTTGCAGCCATTTTTAAAGTAACATCAAAAATTCTAATGAGCGAACGCCGACTTTTTGGGCGAAAAACGACCGTTTACGCGGAACGGTCGTTGAATAGGGTGAAAAATTACATTGTTCCTTATAAAATCCGTCCTGAGAAAAGTTTGCCGTTAAAGAGGGATCGTCGCTGAGTAGATCGCTCAGAGAACTTTCAAGGTATACACATCTGTGACGAGTTGGCTGCTTATTTTTCCAACCGTTTTACAACTCCCACGTAACACACTATTAATTCAAGGAAATATGGCAATTAATACGCGCATATTTACGATTAAAAAAATATTTCCCGAGCATACGTAAATGTCGCCATAACAGATCTATATAATGTTAAGGAAACGTTTTCAGCCGGCTTCTCTATGTAGAAAAGGAGCACTAATAATTACATCTTTGAATGGCTCGTAAGGTAAATTTAGATATCATAAGAGGCCCACAATGACAGTTGTACTAAAACTCATAATCCCACAAAAAGAAATATTATTCCGAGACAAAAGGACGAGGTCTAGAACAATTTCAACGGCTATTGATGCACTATATTTATATTTAATTTTCGAGGAAAGTTGCACTTACAGGAGGAAACGGCAGAAAAATATCAACTGTGCATCCTTAAAATCAAATATAGGCCAAGGGTCTTATGTTTTTTACTCCCTAAAATCGTATCGCATCTCAACCGATCGATTTCTACTCGACACGAGAAGAGAGTTCGGAACGTTACGATAATCGATGAGGTTAGATATCTTCAGTTTCCTCCCTCTTTATTATGGCAAAGTACCATATCAAAAAAAGGGACGGAGGAAATTCTGTGGGAAGCCGTTCTATGTTTTCGGGTTTCGTTTAAGGGGGAGAAAACCTCTGTCATCTCTCGCTTCCTCTCCCCACCCTTCTCTCTCTCTCTCTTTTCGCCCCCTCCTTTCCTTCAGTCATCTATCCATCCTCCTTAACTCTTCTCGCTTTCACTTTTTTCTTCCCTTTCCTCCTTTCTCCCCCTTTATTTACTTTTTTGTCCGAAAACTTCTCTCCCGCCCCCCATTTCCTCTTCTTCCACTCTGTCATCCATCCATTTCCGTCCTACCCATCTGTCACTCCTTCTTCCGCGCCTCTTCTCTTATTACTCGTGTTTTTTTTCTCCTCCCTCGTTCTCTCTCTGTCTCCCTCCTCCGAAACCTCCTTTTCCAGTGTCATATTACTCTTTCTTTCTTCCACCTCTAGACCTCTCCTTTATACGTCATCTTTAACTCTCAGTGTCTTCTGCCAAAATTTCGATCGCTCCATCTTCTCATAGGCCGGACCGAAAAAGGAAAATTTCGTTTCGTCGAGCGTTTCGACATACGCCCTTTTTTTTGAGTACGACAGCGTGACGCGCGCAGAATCGATTCGATGCGCGAAAGTTTTCCGACGAAAAATAAACAAGGGAGGGAAGAATTGCGGAGGAAATTTCACAAGGCGCTTTTTTTTTGCCGACTGCTATCTTTCCATCGGAGGAAAAGTATTGTTGGTTGCCTACATTTGTAGCAGCATGTACTTTTTGGCGATTTTTTCCGATTACGTACCCCCCAAGCTGCTGATTTTTAGCCTACTTTAGGCTTATAGTTTTTTCGTTATGTCTGTCTGTCCGTCCCCCACTATTAACTTTTGAACCAATAGACCGATTATCATGAAACTTGGTGGAAATCACTTGCTACATGGGCCGAGCCACCGAGGACAGTTTTTGCTGCGAAGATTGAAGTCCCGGATTCGATTCCAGGAACTATCCTTCCCATATAATTTAAATGGGAAATTTGAAATCCATCGTACAGGATAATTTTCCTTTGCACATTAAAATATCTTAAAATAGTAATATCGGAACGGGATTTATACTATTCTCTGAGGAAAGGAAAGTAAGTTCTATTTTTTATCGTAGCATTTTGCGTAGGATGGTATTTCTTCGAATTTTGCGTATATACCGGCGTTTTTGCAGTTTTTATCACTCATTACGAGAGTGTTGCCATAGCAACGACTATTGTTGGACTCGGATTCGGTATAGTCTAGTACAGTGCTGCTCAACCGGTAGCTCGCTGAAGATTTTTTCAGGCGCCCGCAGAGCTAAATTTTACAGTTCAGTTGGTCAGTACAAAATATTATTTACTCACGTTGTATGCGCGGCTGTACAAAATCCCCGATGCTGTTATATGGGGAAAAAACGCTAGAGGTAGCAAAGGGTGGGGGGGAGGGGAGGGAGAGGGGGGTGGCAACGGGGCATTTGCCCCCAAAAGACAAAGCGATTGAGTATTTGTCAGAAGATATTGTTTCTCAGTTAAAATACTAAATACTAAAAAATACAGCAATTATAATCTCTACATCTGACAATATCAACGAAAAACTGAATATTTGTTTAATTTCGTTACTGTCGTGTTACTTATCGCAAGTAAGGAATTGTTTTAACTCCAAAACGGCGTCGACATTTCATGAATATGTTGATATATACGACGCGAAATTACTAATATTATAGTCTATCGTACGCAATTACAAGAAATTGGCAACAATACAAATCACCTTGACAACGAGCAATGGCGCACCCAGGAATTTACTTGGGGGAGCAAACAACTTCAAGATGTTACTATATTATAGTTTGTTTTTTAATTTCCATCATTTTAGTTCTATAAATATATAAAAATCTGATGTAACCACCACATGACTTCCTCCATACCTGTAGCATTTCTAAGAATTATAAATAGGTTAAATGATAATAAATATTTTTATGAACTGCGAGAAAACTTTAGACTTGACAAAGAAAAGAAATAAACTCAAACCGTAGCCTTCTGATATTGGATATAGCCATGAAGCTCCAACAATTAAGAAAATAAAAAGGAGCGTTACTAAGATGTAACTAAGCGTAAAGTGTTTACAATAGTTGCCGGTAGGTGGTGTGGTGGTGGCAGCTAAAAAAAAATAGTTTAAAAATATCTCTTAAACAATGTATTATATGGGGAAAAGTTTCAGACAAAGTTCGTACAAAATTAAATTTTCTACAACTTTTATTCCAGTACTTTCTTACATTGATCAAATATTAAAGCAGATATTTCAAAAAACGGATGTGACAAGAATAAACACCCACTTCCGGTTGACCAATTTTTACCAAAAACTAATCAATTCTTGTCCCTTTAACAAAAATGTCACATATAAAATTTCGCGTTGACCTGATTAATAGTTTTTGAGTTAGAGCACCCACAAAATTCCGGTCACACGCACACACACACACATACACACACAAACGTACCCTCAGACACCAACGAGAAAATAATCAAAACATGTTTATGGGACCTTAAAACATGTATTTCCGTTGAAATCTCGAATTCGATTTTTTTCATTTCTCTATATTTCGCATATGGATAAATTAATAATATTATTATACAAGTACTACACTGGTGGTGTAGTGGTTAGAGTGTCGGATTCCTATTACAAAGTTCCGGAGTTCAAACCCCGCGAATAGAGGTTTTATTAAAAAAACTATCATCGGTGCCTGGCAGTAGGCAGCAGTACTGTCAGTATGGTATAGAGCCGAAAACAAATTATGTTGACTGGGTCTATATCAAATACAGCTGTAGGCGTGATCGGGACGATTTGAACGGCTCCAGTACTGCGATGTGGAAAGCAAGAGGGAAATTACCGCTTTACAATCCCTAGTAATGATTATATAGTTGGACAATATGAGTTATCTCGAGGTAAAACAATCTGGAGGTAAAATAGTCCCCCAATCGGATCTCCTGGCGGGAGCTGCCTTGAGGAAAACATTTGTCGAAAGGAATTTACGATAGGCACATGGAACTTAAGAACTATGAGAAAGGCAGGAAAGCTAGAGAACTTGAAAGAAGAAATGAGAAGAAATCGAGTTAACATTATAGAACTGAGCAAAACTAGATGGGAAAGAGGACAGTTCGACTCGGAAGAGTTCACGGTTGTTTACTCCGGAGGAAATAGTGGGGAAAGCGGAGTAGATCTGGTATTTAGGAAATATATGATGAAAAGCGTGATAAAGATAATAGCAACGAACAATAGGCTGATGACAATAAAATTAAAAGCAGTCTCAGTGGACATGCTGATAATCCAGGTATATATGTCAACGTTAGCTCATGAAGATAAAGAAATCGATAAGAATTATGAGCAAATTAATGAAATTTACGAAGAAGACAGAAGAGCAAAGGTAAACTGCATAATAATGAGAGATTGGAACAGCATAGTCGGAGAAGGACAGAGAGAAAATGTTGTCGGGCAATACAGACTTGGGAAGAGAAATAGAGGAGGGGATAAACTGGTAAAATTCTGCATCAATAATGAACTTGTAGTGACTAAAACATGGTTCAGAAACCATAAACGAAGGTTATACAAATAGAAAAGCCCAGGAGATAGAATGAGATGCAAAATAGATTATATCCTAGTAAAACAAAGATTCAGAAACAGCATAAAGACCGCCAAGACATTACCAGAAGCAGAAGATCACAGCCTTCTAATAGTTGACCTAAGTACTAAGCTCAAACAAGTATGAAAAACGAGAAGAGAAAGACAGACTTGGGGCCTAGAATAACCGAAAGAAAGGCAGGATGTAGTCAGCATGAAGTTAGAAGATCGCCTAAGAAATTTGGAAAACAAACCAAAGACCGTGGATAGAGAATGGGAAGAAATTAAAACCAGTATCAGGGATACCATGGATAAAGAGATTGGAAACCAAGAGAAGAAAATCAGAAAACCATGGATCACTAAGGAAATGCTGGAGAAAATGGATGAGAGACGAAAATCGAAAAAAGTTAACAGCGAAGAAGGTAGAGCCAACTATAGACGTACAAACAATGAGTTGAGAAGGGTAACAGGTAAAGCTAGAGAAAATTGGATAAAAGAAAAATGTGATGAAATACAACAAATGGAAAAGTTAGGACGGTACGATATGATGTACACTAGGGCAATGAAATTAGATGATAAGAAGGCTAATGGAATTCGTGACAAGGGAATTGTGAATACGGATGGGAAGATAGTCTCAGAAACAAAGGATGTAGCAAAGGTAGGGGAAGAATACATTAAGAAAATATACAGCAAGCAAGCAGGATCGGCAAAAATAGAACTAGAAGATAAGGAAAACATTGAAGAAGACAAATTAGGACAAAGTATTATGGAGAGCGAAGTAGAAAAAGCGATAGTGGAACTAAAGAAAGGGAAAGCCGCAGGCAGAAATGGAATACCGGCTGAGGTACTTAAAGTAATGGGATCAGAAGGACTAAAAGCGATCACGAAATTAATTAATAAGATTTACGACACGGGAAAGTGGCCTCGGGATTTCCTAGAAGTAACAATGATCCCTCTAAAGAAGAAGCCAAAGGCAATGCATTGTAAAACTACAGAACAATAAGCCTTCTGTCACACACTTCGAGGATCATCACGAGGATTTTTAATAAGAAAAAGGCAGAAGAAATGCTAGGGGAAGATCAATTCGGTTACAGAAAAGGACGAGGAACTAGAGATGCTATAGGGGTAGTAAGAATCATATCAGAAAGGGCAATAGAGTAGAGTCAAGATATCTGCGTATGTTTCATAGACTGGCAGAAGGCCTTTGATAGAGTAAATTGGGTAATGTTGATGAAGGTATTAAAGGATATAGGTGTAGACTGGAAAGACAGGAGACTGATCAGGGATCTATATGTGAATCAAGTTGTAAAGGTCAGGTTGGAGAATGCGGACACCTGCGGAGTAAATATCGGTAGAGGAATGAGACAGGGCTGCTGCCTATCACCGATCCTATTCAATATATATGGAGCAAGTCTAATGCAAGAAGCGTTAGAAGGCACAGGAGATTTCAAAATTGGAGGAAGGATTATAAGTACAGTAAAATACGCGGATGATCAAGTACTTCTAGCAAGAAAGGAAGAGGAACTCCAGAAAATGATAAATACACTAGTAATAACAGGTAGAAAATACGGTATGGAAATAAATACAGAAAAATCTAAGGTCATTCGAATATCGGGCAAAGAAGAGAATCTGAACATAAGTATAGGAGGAAAGCCTTTAGAACAAGTTTCAGACTATACATACCTTGGAAGCATCATAACAAGAGAAGCAAAATGTACGGATGAGATCAAGACTAGAATAGGAAAAGCAAAAGAGGCTTTCAGAAGAAAGAAACACCTACTTAAGGGAAATATAAGGGAAGATATCCGCAAGAAGTTCATAAAATATATGGAGTATAACTTTGTACGGGGCGGAAACATGGATGCCAAGGAAAAATAACATCAAATACTTAGAAAGCTTTGAAATATGGACTTGGAGGAGAATGTTGAAGATAAAATGGGCAGATAGGATGAAAAACGATGAGGTGCTACGAAGAGTAGGAGAGAAGCGAATGATTATTCAGACTATTAGAAAGAGGAAGACAATCTGGGTTGGACATTACCTGAGGAGAGAGAGAGAACGATTAAAGACGTGTTAGAAGGAAAACTAGATGGAAAAAGGGAAAGAGGGAGGAAAAGGTTTCAGCTGATAGACGATTTGAAAGGGAAAGAGAGTCATAAGATATGAAAAGGACAGCGGAAAATAGGAGTATATGGAGAACCAGGTTTAACCATGAATAATCACGGGCCTGTCTACTGACAGACTACCTGTGATGATAATAAATAGGTGGTGCTTGCATTCTGCATGCATTTTAGCCCATATGGAAAGTAACACCATAGAATTTTGAGGTGGTGCAGTTAACTCAATTAAAGGAAAATGAGAAAATTATTCTATAACTGGAATAATTTTTGCTTTCCCTTAAGATTCGAGTTACAGAAGTTCCACTATATATATGCAAATATTAAAAAAATCTATTTCCGTATTTTTAATTTTCTGTAACTCGAATAATTTTTACTTTCCCTTGAAATTCGAGTAATGGAAGTTCCACTTTAATTCGTTATGAAGGCATTAATTTCCATTAAAAGCATAAAAACGTCTTTAATTTCCATTAAAAGCGTTAAAGGTCACTTTAAAAGCAATGAGGCCGTTGCCATTGTTTTTATTCATTTCCATTGTTGGGAATTATTTTTGAAACGAGAAAAAAGTCTGCTATGACCGGTAATCGAACCCGGGTCTTCCACTTTCCGGGCGGATATTCTACCACTGAACTATCGTAGCAGATCAATTTGCTCGTTTCTGAACGCGGATGTTTTCTTGGTTGGAACGGAACTAGCCAAGCTAGTATAAACTGCCCCAACGGATGTGCTCGAAGAGACACATCGAAGAAAACTCCTCCCTCTCAAATTGCCAAGCAAGAAATTGATGGAGCAAAGCGATCCGAAGATCCTATGCAGACAGGTATAGGCTGTAAATTTGGGAATATTCCCAACTTTAGAGCTTGGCAATCTCACTATCTTAGGCTACATATCATATCAAAATTTCAATTAGGAGGGGTTTGTGGGGAGGGAGCAACTAAAAAGCCGGCGATAGTGCAAAAACGGCTGAATCGATTTGCACGAAACTTGCAACCTATCCTAAGGTCGATCCAACTTAGAACTTAGGCTACATGCAATATCAGAATTTCAATCAGGAGGGGGTGCGTCTCTATTGATATTTTGAATAGAGAGAGAATTTCGATATAGGTTATGGTGGGTGTATGAGTGACCCGATCTGAATGAAATTTGAAGGCAGTCAAACGCCACCAGGACGGTAGGAGGAGACAGGCAGTTGGAGGGAGGGATGGGTGATGTTGTGCGTGTTAGTCACCACACGTGGGAGCTGCGAGCCGGATCTCTGCAGTCGCTCTCTGCTAACTGTCGATTTCGACGGGTAACCCCTAGTAAAGGTTATTTTGAATTGAATTGGGCCCGTGAAAATTACTCCTTAATAACATCGGCCTAAACTTTTTACTCAGCGTTGCAATCCATAATAAATATTTTACATTCCTCCTAAATCCATTGAACAGAAAATTAGAGAGCTCGTCTTCTGGCTGAAAAATTCAAGAACAAGCGCTTAAAGAAATACTTGTCTCAAGTATCTCCAATATCCACAACAAGACAACTATTTTTTAATTGTTTGTTCTTGAACTTCCCCTAAATTGTCCACGAGGAGCGTGACGATGCGGTTGCATCTGTGAAAGATGTTGAAAAAGATGTTCCCCACTGAGATCACGTAATTAAGTTGATGTTTGTCAGCGCACCGAGCGGATACGTCAAAGCTAAAATTATCCCCTATTATGCGGCTTTGTGTATCGACAATCATCCTAAATCGTGGTCTATTTGTTGCATCGAGAAACCAATTTCTGTTCTACGCGGAATCGCTGAGCAAATTTAGCTTCGGAATCCGATTGGCGCATACAATCCGTTGCGATGCGTCACGCGTGTATTGGCGCGTTGTTAATTTGACTTAGGAACGGTTACAGATATTTCGTTCCAGTTCCATAATGACTTCCGTTACAGATAGTCCATTTCCGTCGCTGCTCCATTCCCTAATCTCTCGTGTTGACGTTTTGAGAATCGCTTCTTTAATTCGGTTCTTTTATTTTAAGTGTCAACGGCACACATTTTCTCGAACGAGCGGTGCGAGTCAGAATTTATATAGAGGCTTTGAGAGAAACTCCAGTCGTAATGGGAAATGCTAAATGGTTCCATGGAAAATTTCTGGCATGTTAATCAGAGAACGGTTGGAATTGGCACACTTCTAATTAGAATCCCACGGTTTAAAAAAAAAACGAAAAGTTCGCGATGAAATCCAAAATGTAGCGTAGGCATACGTTTCCCAAATCGAAAAATAAGCACGCACGAATCGACGCATTTCGCTCTCGTTTTTTTATTTTCGTTACCCATCAGACTTTTCTCGAACGAGTCCAATTTACTTTTGGCATTTTCAGCCGCCATCACGCAAAGGAGAGTGCCCTCAATCTAGGGTAATAGGTTTAGGAGAATCATTTCATCAGTGTTTTCGAGAGCGCCTGGTTAGGAGGAGCAAGAACCCGAAAATTATTGCACAGTAACATTCGCGTCGAGGCCAAGTATAATTCTACGATAATAGTAAATAACCTCGAAAGTTTTTCAAAAGTCGAGTAGGCAAAAACAAGACGAAAATTGCACGCGAAAGTATTCTAGTCATATTAGATTTTTTAAATAAGATTTTATCTACTATGCCACATTTCCCCTCTAAAATCGAATATTTGGGGACAAACAAGCAAATTTTTTCATGTTTTCTCTCGCCTAAAAAAACCAGCTCTAAAGGAAGGAATAAAAAACTGGCTCTCGTAAGAAAAGAAAAGAGGAACTGATCCGAAGGACCCTTAAAATTTGGCTGACAAATACGGGCTTAATATCGAAAGCGATGAATATAATTTTCCTTAGAACATTCATCTTCTATGCCCATGAAAAATTAAAATAGCGACTTAATTCATAGAATGCGTAATCGCCCAGATTAATCGTCTCCATCTTAAAGATTGGCTGTAATTTGGAGATATTAAAAAGAATTGAACACACCGAGAAAAAATTAAAATATTTGCTCCAATGCTATCATTTTTAGCGTTTTAAAAAAAATCGCTAAAGTATTCGGTTTGTTTGTCCGCCTGTCCGTCTATCTTTTAGGACAATATCTCTGGAATACTACAACACGGAAAGGCCATATTTTCAGGATAGGGTGGTGTACATGAGCGATAGACATGGTCAAAATTTGGTGGATCTAAGATTAGCAGGTGGGGTGCCAACTCTTTATTTCAATTCTGGTCCAATAAGAAAAGCATGATATCTATGCAGGGAATTATAAATTTGCATTTTTAAATTAGTTGAAATTAAGATAAGACCTTGGGACATAAACAGTTCTGTAGCTGAAAGAGTGAGGTTTATATTTTTTAAAAACAGAATTCTAATCCATGCCAAATGAGAGCGAACAATTGCATTTAATTCGAGAAAGGGGAAATTTTTTCCGATATTTAACAATGGAAAATAAAACTGCCATAGTAACGAGTCTTCTACTTTTAAATATGAACTATATTATTACACTAGGGAGATTCCCGTTGAAATTCAACGGGAAAGTTTTTTTAACGAATTTTCGTGAATAGATGCGACGCGAAGCTATTATCCAAGTCGTCGGTACCCAATTACACGAAACCGGCAACAATGCGAATCAAATTCTCGTATTAAAAACTGATCGGGTGATCGATTCGACGCGTATTAAAAAAACAATGGCAGAAAAACAAACTATTGTTCTTTTAGGCGTTCAAGCCTTGAACTCCTACCATGATTCTAAGTAATTTTAATATGCGAATGATTAATGTTCTACATTCAAATGTACTCCTCGCAAATAACGCAACGAATGTTGTTTACATTCGTTACAATTAAAATCATTCCCCTCTCCTTCCTTCTCTCTCTTTCTCTCACTCTCTCTCGTATTAAAAGCATTCAAAACATGCTTTCATCCATAAGGATTGAAATAACAATAGGATTTCGAGGTTTAACAATGTAATAGGTTGGCAAGGCAATATCCCGTTAAAATGGCAAGATTTTCTCAAAATATGTGAATTAAACGTTTAACATGAGGAATTTCGAACTGTAGGTGGAAAAAAGATGAACAGAATAAGAAACTATAATTTTTTCTTTAAAATGGTTTAGATCCGAAGATCATAGGTTAATTCTTTCTAATTTAGATATCAAAAAGAATAAAAGCCTGCACGACGTAAAGTCAATTTTTACGTGTTATTTTATGAAAAATGGAAATGTCTTCCTTGGAGTCGAACCCAGGACATTTTTCGAGATTTTTTCGTCATCACCTTAAAATATGCGAATTTAGTATTCCTGCCAAATTTTAGAAATATATCTCGATCTTTTATTGAGTTATTCGCATTTTTATAGCGTGACAGAGGAAGCCACGAAGGGACAGAAGTAGCCTTTCATAGATTTTAGATAGCATTGATATAACATATTTCACTTGGGAAGGTTCTACTCTGTGGAAAGATTCCATAATGTAAATAAAAAAGAATATTGTATATTTCCACTAGTGGATATATACAATATTCTTTTTTATTTACAGCATTGATATAATTAGAGAATTGTCCGCTGAAAATCAACGGGAGGCTCACATTAATTTCAATTCACCCAGAAAGTGAAGCGTTTGAAATTTATCACACTCGAATACTACTACTAATAAAACCAGGGGCGGCCCGAGGAATTTTGGCTCTCCAGCGCCTCCTATGTTAATGTTTATTGAGATATTTACAAAGTACACGTTCATTTATTCATCGCTCTGTATACATTCTTTATAATGAAGAATTAAATGGAATGCCATCAAGATTCCAGCCTGTTTCTTGATATAAATTGGTATCCAGACAGCCGCCCGGCTCGCCCATAGCTCAGGCCGGCCCTGAATACAACTATTGCGGGGGTGCCGGTGGTGTAGTGGTTAGGACGCTGGCTGTTACTCGCATGATGCTTGAAAAAGTCATCGGGTACGAATCCTAAGCAAGTAGGATTTTTCCAAGGTCACTCGGCCCCCTGTTTGTGTGGTTTGAGAAGACCGCGCAAATTCAGCTTTTCCGTCCTTCGGAGGGGACGTTAAGCCGTTGGCCCCCCTGGTGTTCTTCGTAAGAGCAGGCAAATGTCGGCACCGGGTTTCCCTCCTCCCTCCCCGGTTATTCATTGCACTACCTCTGAGATACCCATTTGTGCTGTTAGAGAGGCGAATTGGCTGGGCATTCAAACAAACAAACAACTATTGAGTATTCGATAAGGACATTGTAATTTTCTGTGATGTTAAATTATGGCATCTTTATACCTTGTTATTTTTCTAACGACTTGATTTGCCAATCTCTGTGTCCGTTGTCCTTCCCCTTCGTTTTGCCGGTAATTTATTTGCCTAGCGACACGATCTGCCAGTCTTTTAGTTCGTGATATTCGATTTAAGTCTATTCAAAATGTTGAAGGTAAATTGTGAAACCCAAACGTTAAGAAATGCGCATATAAAGTAAAATCGTTTTTTGAATCTTCATACCTTTGCGAGACGGCAGTTTCACAGATGAATGTCATAAAAACCAAACACAGGAATCGTCTTTCCGAGAATCATTTGAAGGATTGTGTAACACTCGCTGTGTCATCGTGCGTACCAGATTTTAAAAAAGTGTCAGAATTGTTCAATCGCAAGTGTCATATTAGTACTGAAAAATTTATTAGCCTACTTTCCCAAAAAATGGAAAGTAGTCTTATGAGATCGCCCGGGTGTCCGTGCGTGTGTGTGTGCGTGCGTATGTGTGTGCCCCCCTAACATCTTCTTCGTGAATAAGCCGCTTTCAACTAAATTTATTAGATAGAATATGCGCATAAATTAAAGGCCAAAATAGCATATTTGGACCGGATAGACTCAACAGGGGTGCCAAAATTGCAAATTTATACTTTTCGGTGATTATGAATTTGGAAGAAATTGGCTAAACCGATTTCAACGAAATTTTGTATGCAGTAGGCGTGTAACACAAAATAACAAAATCGAGATGTTTAGTATAGATATAGAAAGTAGGGCTGCCACAATACAAGGAATAAAAAAATTCTTTTTACATATATTTGTGTTGAACTGTCTTCATCAATTTTAACCAAATTCAATATTTATAATATAAACTTATATAAAAAATCATATTAGCATATTTAAACCGAATCAGCCAAACAGAGGCGTCACCATTACAAATTAAACTCTTCCAGTAATTAAGAATTTTGAAGGAATTGGGTGAACGGATTTCAATTAAATTTTGTATATAAGATTTGGACGGCATATCATAATGAAATCGAGATGTTTAAAGCGGAGCTGAGGAGCAGGACTACCACATTAAAAAGTTAAATAATATTTCTTTTACACGTATTTCTGGAGAACTGACCTAATGGATTTTAACCAAATATAGTACATTTAATCTTCATATAAATAAATAATCAAAATATTTCAACCGGGTCGACTAAACAGGGCTACCACAGTATCAAGGTTAGAGTTTTTCGGTAACTATGAATTTGAAAGGTATTGGCTGGACAGATTTCAAAGAAATTTCTTTTGTAGGGCGAGCGTAGAGTGGTAAAACGAGATGAATATGTTTAGAATGGATCAAAAAAGCAGAGCTACCACAATATAAGGAAAAATAATTTTCTGATTTTAAAGCAAATACATTAGTATACGATTATTCTACGGCAAATTTGACGAAAAGCACTTCTGTACCAAGGAAAACCTGTGTACCCCCTACTTGTTATATATTAAAATTGTATTGAAAGGAAAGTAGGCGGATTAGTTCTTTCCAGAACTATTTGTTTGTAATGGCATCGGAATGAAAAACTATGAATTTCGGCCACTCTTTTTTTTATATAAACCATTTTTATAAACCTTATTAATAAACATAAACTATGTATATTAAGATATATTTTATGCCTATAAAGTTTTCTCCAGATATGATCCATGAGTTTCACCGAGTTATGGAGGGAGGGGGCCCGTCGTGAGTTTGGGGAAAGCTAAGTAGCCCCTGAGCTAGAAAAGGTTGGACACCACTGGTCTAGTACACACGCGAGTTATTTTTGCCACATAAATACGCGTGATCATTTCTGTTTTCCGTTCGAATGTATTTGTAATATTTTATAACGCTAAATTATGAAATTTTGGAAGACAAAGAGCAACATATTCGCGGTGATTTTGAAGCTATTAAAGCCAATGTAAGTGTTAAATAAATGATTAAATAGAATGTAGGCATCATTAGTTCCGTTTGGATCACCTTGTTAGATCGTGTATCGTTAAATGTTAGTTTGTCGTAAGTGCCCGAGAAATATGACGGTATGCGCGAATTAAGTAACAACGAATATGAAGTAGTTAAACTCCTTGTCGACAGAAGCAGGGCTGTCTAGAAGTGAAAACCAATCAGAATCTGGATAGACAAACTCACACTTGCTTCATTATAGTATTGATGATGTTGCTTTTAAAGGGAATTTATAGAATATAATACGAGGCCGTCGATCTCAACCAAATATGTATGACGTTATAATTCCAAAACAAGAAAACAGCGCCATATGTAATTTGCTCTGCGATTCTTCTCTCACTTTTATTCTTTGTGGATAAAAAGGATGCTTGGATCTTTTAATGGGTTGAGTCACTGCTTCAATTGACTTGCATTTCAAGGAGAGTGGATTAGTGCCTAATTTATAAGAGGCAATGGAAGTTATTCGTGAGTGAATAACATTTCGTTCACAGCTATGTAAAGACACTAACTAGGTGCCGCTTATTGTTACCACCCCTTGTTGAAATCAAACGCGGGTTTCCAAAGCTTAATAAAATCTGCCGTTTATTTTTAGCGGCCGCTTAATGTATGTAATCATTTAATCTTAGCCCAATGTGATCGCATTAAGCGGTAACTACAGTAGCAGCACTTCCTCGGAGTTTATTCAGTTTTCATTGTAAGCATTTTATACAAGCAGATGGTTTAATTTATAAAACGATGAATTTTGAATCAGAAAGATCTAGCCACATGCAGATGACAAATAAAGTTGTCCAAGTTGCGGTATCCTTAAAGTCATCATTGAAATCGTAATGTTTCAAAAATTATGAAAGTAGATGTTTTTGTAATATAATCGTCCAATTGCCTTCACTCGTCAAATAGATCTGTTTTGCTCTTTCCTGCTCTCTTCGCCTTTGGAACTATTCCCAAATATTTTGTTGCGCGATTTTAATAAGTCGCAATCTGAATGCTTATTTAAAATTAACAACCTAAAATTAGCCTCCAATATAATGTTAAAGTAGCAATCGGAATACGGACGGAAGACAATAAAAAAAAATTTCTGAATTGTTTTTCTCGTGCGACATTCTAAATGCAAACAAAAAATTCAAAGCCGAGATTAACTAAGAACCCGAAAATGTATCAGCAAGTGGCGTTTTTATTCGAAGCGATAAAAAACGGAACTTTTAAACGGTAAGTTTTCAAGTTTTATTTATCATATCACAGGAATTTATTCCCCACCTTGGACTTCGCAATGCCAGTTATAACATAATGCCTTCTGTTTTTGAAGAAGTTATCAAGAGAGAACTTGAAACTTATTTCTTATCGCTTAATAAGCCAGTTTGTATCTTTTAATAGTCTTGGATACCATTGCCCGCAGTTTTTATTTCTTTTAACGGTTCCAGTGTACAAGGGAAAGCATCGTCGAAGATAAGTGGGCTTTGTCGTGCGAGATAAAAAGATGTATTTATCTAATTTCCTGCTGGGATGGAAACATATTTTCAGGGTTTCTTCCAACTGGGAAGAAGAAGATATGAGGATGGCAAAACCAAAAATTCCCGAGTGAAAGGAAGGAAATGTTACTTTTGCTTTCAGTAATTTCCTAGCATTGAAATGGCTCTACTCTACGCCCATTAATCCTCAGAAAAAATATTTCTACATTTTACAATATGTTCAATTCCCTCAAATTTCCTATTATATTTTTCTTGTTAAACAAAAGATAATTGGAGAGTGATGACGTTTTTATCAGATATTGCTGATGTGTAACAGCGAAGTGGGATTACCTTTGATCTGGGGCTACCAACCTTTTCTATACAACGAGCACCGAGTTTTTTTCTAGAATAAATGAAATTATAAGCAATCGTGAATGAAAACCAAGCAGCGCCAAATTTACTGCTAATGCGTGCTTAATACATTTAGAAAGAAGGCTTAACAAATCCAATGTCCGGAGCTTGCTGGCATAACATTAAAAATCAAAGAAGATCACAGTAAGACTGACCGACAGCATGGCGGTGTTCGTAAGCACCAGTTTGGGAACTTTGTGCTTTAGATATAAGTAAACGTTTCACATACATAGCCGACTAAAAGTAAATCATAGATAAAATATGTCGCTTGCAATCTCGCATGAGGATAATTCGAACCTGATGAAAGCGGGTCTAAATACAATATAACAAATTCACACAAATGTTCGGAAGAGTGTCGCGTTAGTTTTATACGTCATCGGCCGATCTGAATTATAGTACAAACGAACGTCAGTTCTGTTTACCTATGCGCCGAAAAATCTCGAAAAAGTCCTATTCGGATAAAAGCACTCTTCACAGCGCCATCCACTTTTTGGGTCTCCTAGTACACCAGGTGGAACATAATTCTGTAAACTACAGAGAGCATTCTTACTGCGCGAAGCCTAAATTTGGTCCCAATTCCCGAGGGCATAATGAAAAAGAAACGCAATAATGGGACACAACGTGTTTCCGCATCTTAATTTAGCTACCCTATGACCACAAAGCAGACATTAACATGTGCACTACGTGACCCAGAAAGTCCGGGGTAATTTCCTTGCTTTGGTGACCTGCACGTAACGAGTGGGAAGCCATGTCGTTTTCTATCACCGGGCCCGCTCTTTTAAAGCGCGAATAAAATTATATCGTTGAAGTCACGGATGAAGTAACATAAACGCAACGCGAGGGTAAATTCCACGTAGAACTTTGCGATTTTGTGGAAGTAAAATATATTCCTCTCGAATAAAAATATGTACTCGGATAAGAAATTGTTTAAACGAATTCACTTGGTTGGTTTGCCATTTTTTCAACAGTACTTTTATAATATTTTCTCCCCTCGAATACGGTATTTGAAAATCAACGCCGTTGTTTCATTGTTACTATTTCTATTTACCTTGTTTATCTGTATCCCTTTGATATGCAGTTGATTGCATTTATATAGCTCCTCCATAAGTACCACGATTTTATTTTAGTGTTTCAATCGGAAAAAAGTAGTTCTTTTTGTTTGTTTAGCACGGAATATGATTCACACGCGTGATTTTATTCTGGCTTTCCCAGAATTCCACGGTTTATTCCTTTTTCTATTGTTTTATTAAAACTCAAATGATAGCTTGTGTGTGTGTGCATAACCGCATAATATATAACCTCGCTTATCCGACCCTTTTTACTCCGGATATGGCCCTACCTCTCTCAGAACGCTGCATCCATCTCTCTCTCTCTCTCCCTAGAAGCCTCTTTCATACCTCTATTCCTGCTTTATATTTTCTAATATTCCTATTCTTTTTCTCCCTCTTCCTCTTCTTCCGCTAATTTTGCCCTCTAATTGTAAGATCGTCCTTTGTAAACACTGTCTTCTCAATATGTGCCCTATCCAATTTGCTTTTCTTTTCCTGATTGTTTTTATTAGCATTCTTTCTTCTCCCACCATTACTAATACTTCTTCGTTTCTCTTCCTCTCTGTCCATTTCACTTTTATCATCCTCCTCTATACCCACATCTCAAAACTTTCTAAATATTTTTCTTCCTTTCTCCTTACCATCCACGTCTCTGCACCATAAAGAGCTATGCTCCATATGTAGCATTTTGCTAATTTCTTCCTTGTTTCTAAATTTATTTTCTTGCTTGTGAGAAGCTCCTTCTTCTCGGTAAATGCTGCTTTTGCCATTACTTGTTCCAATTTTTGGCCATTTACTATTATATTTAATTCTTTTGGTTCCTTTTGCAAGCTACGGTTTATAAATATAGTAAACTTTTGTATATCCATCAAGTCTGAAAAAGTACGACTGGATTTTATGTGAAGAAATTTCTCCTTTACTAGTAAGTAACAAGTTAAACATGTCGTCCCGGATTTTATTTTATCCGGATCGTATCCGGTCTTCATCTTTTCCGATAAACTATGTTGAACTGTGCGCAAGTACGCACAGACATACATACACTCGTACATATGGGTTTCGAATCCCGAGGAATACCGATTTTTAGGTGTTCTTTACTTGCGAAGCGGTAGTAGCGGAACGCCTTATGGGTACGTCTCGTCCGTCCGTCTGTCGTAACTTTCATCTCATAAACCGCTGGACGGATTTTAATTAAATTTAGTACGAGTAATTCGTATTAAAATTTCTCGTCCAATTGTGATTTTGAACTGCATTCATCAGATATAAGCACTTAAATAAACTTATACTCGTATCTTGTTAAATGGGTACTAGGGCAGTTGCGTCCCGGACATTTGCGTCCCTGGACATTTTCGTCCCTGGACATTTTGTCCCTAACAGTTGTTATCGGAAAACGATGTTTTGAGCTACCTTTAAGAAAAATTTGATGTAGCCTGGACATGACTTTCGCCATAGGTTACAATTATTGGTATAAATCGAAACTGTACGATTCCTAAGTTTTTATTTCTCTTCGCATTTGCTATTTTCCATCAAAACTCCACCTTTATAATGCATATTAAATATACATATATATAATAAACCCCATAAACATAAAAAAGGAACCAAAATAAAATCCTACTGACATCTACTTCATTTGCTTCATGCAAAGCTAATACAAATTTAGTGATACATAAGATATATATCTCCCAGTCAAATAATCAGATCTTATAGTCACTAATACCAAAATCATGAATTTTACACCTTTTTCACGATAAAAATAAAATCTCATATCCTACAGCGGTAAAAACAACAAAATGTGCAGAGAAGAGTATATTCATCAAATTATGCAGAGCAATCTATTTAACCAGTGGAAGGTCGAGGGATAGATGTAGTTCCAAGGATGTCGTCGCTGACTCAGCTTTAGAATGTAAATAATTGGTATTTGACCTTTCCCACACCGCTAAAAGTATCCGATGGCCACTTCAACTTTTGTCGAACAACCTTTGTTTTCATTGAAATCGTAGGCAAAATTTCCTTCCTTCATTTAATTCCCAATCTATTATGAGTGTTTATCGGCTCCTCTCGGAAATTTTCCTTCCTTTCTTTCTTGAGAAATTGCGCGGGAACTAGTCTACTGGCGCATAATATTCTGCTAAGATTTTCCACAAACTTATTCCCTTCCGAGTTCCGTCTTAGGCTCTTATTCAAACGTGTGCCTTAGATCACGCTCAATCAGTTTTTCATGAGGAGGATTAAAGCTCAAAATTGCTCCGAAATCTCCGAGTTTCAAACAATATCTGGTTTTGTTAAGAACTTAAATTTGGCAACCCTAAACCTATAGCAGGTAAGTGCTTTTATTTCTAAAATATTATCATTTTTTCGTTTTTTTGGGCATACTATAGCCAAATTTGATCAGCATCAGTGTACTTATTAACATAATAAATTCAAGGAGCCTGGAGAATCCTTACTTTAATTATGCAAAATAAACAGCATCCGATACATTTTCAACTTGACATGCAGAAACAAAAATTAGCGCATGAAAATAGAGAAAGACCCAGGCTCATGACTGAGTCAATATTGTTCTACAAGCCAAAGATCTCTGTAGACAGAGAGACAGTGGACCCATCGCACCTGAAGAGCCTCCTGAAAATTGTTGAAACTTCAGACCTGCTGTCAGAGTGAATTCAGATATTGAAGTCTTTAGAAATAGCCTCTACAAATGTTCAGTACAGCTGCAACATAAGAATGAAGTTGTTGATCTATACAGTAGTTTGATGTTAGGAAAAATATTAAACAATATTAGCAATGCAGACTGCTTTTTTTACTTGCCGATGAAACTGAAGCTGTTGATGATAGAGACTTTAGCTCTACGTGCTCGCTACGTCAATAAAAGTGACTTGAAATGCTTAAAATGTTTATACAATTTGAAACAATAACATGTTACTAGAGCAGGAATTGAATACAAAGCGCTAGATTGCATTCATTCAATCTGCTGTCGTTTGCAAGCTCGTCAAAATGTGTTACGTTTCGTGAGGCTTTCTTTTTCTGAAACTCGGATTTGATACCTCGACTATTACTGTATCTGTAGCAGTTTGAACCACAGATTGAAAACCATTGCGATATAATTTTAGGTCATCGTGCGCATCTTTTAACAAAGCAGTAGTTTTGTTGAGGTCCTGTTTTTCAGATTGGAGAAGTTTAGAGACGGTATTAATTGTTGTGAGAATTTTTCTTTGCATTACAATAATTATCACAACTTCAAAACACTCAAGCCTTTTACGGAGAGCTGTTGCTTCAGCCTTTTCTTCAGATTTGGTTGTTTTTAAAATAATCATGGTTCAAACTTTCAAAACATCTGTAAACCTAAACCTTAGTGCAATAAGCGCATCGTTTCTGTTGAACCACCTTGTGAAACACAGCGTCTTAAGTGTGGTGCTGATTGTTCCTTCTGCAGAGAGCAATTTCCATCTCTCGGTGCTATTCCCAAAGAACACGTACACTCTCTTAAGTAGACTGTAAAATTACAGAGTTGTGGAATCGATTTTATGCAATCATTTAATGCAAGATTAAAGTTGTGCGATGCACAGTGCACGTATATAGCACGAGGTTGTATATTTTTAATACAAGGTTGCACTCCTGAATAAACACCTCTCATTGTGGCCGCACCATCGTATCCTTGCCCCCTTAATTTGCCTATAGTTGTCCCCTTTTCTTTTATCCAATCGCAAATTTGATCCTGCAAACCTAAAGCTTTTTGGCTTTCGACTATTTCAAATAATCCCCAGAAGAACGTTTCACTAAAATTACTGTTCTCTGAGGGATATTCAGAGACTAAAGTTGTTACGTTATTAACATTAATGATTTCATTTACGTAGTCTACTACTTGCAATTTTTCAATTATTTTATTTTCAGAAATACTCCCAATATCAGGTTCACTATGGACACTTGAGTTGACAGAGGATGACGAAGTTTCATTAAAAATCAGTACAAATAATACTATTATGATATTGAGCAGAATCATTGCCTTTAGATTAATTGATAGTAGCTCAATAACTTTGGCTAAGATTAATAAAGGTGAAATACTTCTTTAGCCAAACAATTAGAGGGTTTTGTAACCCTCTAATTGTTTGGCTAAAGGAGTATTTCACCTTTATTGCCTTTAGATTGTTTAGTAGAGAAAACTGAAGAATTAATAAATGCTGTAATTTTTGGATTTTTTGCATTACTGGCGTACTACTCCTTTCGCTTAGCTGCTCCACGCTTTTGTTTGTACAGGATATGATTATTCAATTTTTAAGTTACAAATTCGAATAAATTTTCACAGTCGTGATATTGTTTGTGCACACCAGTCGACAGCTAAAATAGTGACGCGAGAATTTAAAGCGGATTTCATGTGAGACTTTTTACTGTAATTAGCTAATAATAATAATATATAAAAATGTCTTATTGAATTCAGAGCGCTGTGCTGTTTCCTAATCATGGGCGGAGAAGATATTTTCAATTCCGCAAACCAAAAGTAAGAGTTCCTCTAGATCAGGGCCCCTCAACCCGGCGCCCGCGCGTGCTATGGCGCCCTTCATAAAATTCCTTGGCGCCCGTTACTAGGGCTATGGCAAGTCATTTGCTGAGGAGGTGCAATAAGATAGTACAGAAGAAGTACATATTCAATTTTCTCATTAAAAATTTCAAGATTCACCTTCTTTATTATTAATAAATTTTGTATTCAAATCAAAATATTTTTGTTTGAAAATAAAAAAGAATCTAACCAATTTCTTTTAGCTTTATTTTTCTGTGTACCCCCAATTGGCGCCCGCAATCCTTTTCTGAATTCGCAGATGCGCCCTCAAGGCTGAAAAGGTTGTAGGCCTCTGCTCTAGATCACACGAAATAAGCAAACGATGCTGATTTGACAACAGGCCAAAAGAAAGTGATCAGCTCTGCACGGCTACTATTCAATTAAACTGACGGCAAGTAAGCACAATTCACACTATAGAAAGAATAAAAAGTACAAAAGAAGAATAAAAAGATTGGTTCACCTTCTCGTGAAAATTTTACGTGGATTTTGTGTGACACCCCTCTTCACTGAAATTAGCTAATGCTTTTATATAAAAATGTCTTACCTTCTAATTCAAAGAGCTGCGCTGTTTCCTATTCATGGGCGGAGAAGATATTTTAAATTCCGCAAACCAAAACACACGAAATAAGCACAGAGACGAAAGACAAAACGATGCTGATTTGACAACACGCTGAAACAAAATGATCAGCTCTGCATGGCTACTATCCAGTAGAGAAGAGAAGACATTTTATATTCCGCAAATCAAAAGTAAGAGTGCTTATGGATCACAAGAAATAAGCGCAGGGACGAAAGACAAAACGATGCTGCTTCGACAAGAGGTCGAAAGAAAGTGAGGTTTAGGAGGAATGAACTCTGGGGCCAGGACGGGTTGGATCTTCAAATGTGAAGACAAGCGAATTGCAAAAATCACCGGAAAAAGACACAAGGCAGCGTGATACACGCGCACTCTATAAAAAACTTCTTTTTGGGTATATGGGTCCTTAAAACGCATATCGTGGGAATTTCGATCTTTGCTTGCCCATTTGGGGACGATATGCTACATTCACGCTGAGAGAACGTGGCCGCCCGTTACACCAGTCTTAGACTGGGGGCCAGTTCCCCTTCCCTCTCGCACTGCCAGGCATAAAACCATCTGAGCTTTCAATTAAGATTATTGTGCGGGTCGAACATTTATCGCAGGGGCCCTTGGGGTCCCCTGTGCTCCGAGCTCTCGGAACCATGGTCTCTACGCCACTGTGTATGATACTAATCAACAAGGTATACGCATTTTTCAATACACCGAAAGGCTTTATTTGCTGAAATGAGATATTATAGAACTTTGCTCACAAAGCAAAAGAGAAAAATAGGCACAATTGTGTGCCACTAGCATGGCCGGCGCGCTGAAAAATGGCGCCTGAGACGAGCGAAAGGATCGCTGCTCCCAAAGAAAATAAGAATCTATATCTATATAAATCTATCGTTACTGTTACTAAAGACAGTTGCTCAATTCTACTAATATCTGGAGTACAATCAACAATAATACTGTAGTCCTTAGCCTTTCGAATTATTTTTACTATAGTCTTTCGAACTTTGACTCCAAGTAATGATATTAAATTATTTTGAATGTCCTTATGAGCACTTGTATGATTTTTTGCAATGTTCTTCTCAAATGTTCGCTTATTACAGGATCAAATTTTCCTAATACTTCCATAATTTTTAAGAAATTACCGTTATTATGTTCGTATAATGTATTCCAAGATTCCCTCCAGACTAATAACTGAGAAGCACATTTCAGTTACTATCCTTTCGAGTACATTTCGTCACTGATTTTTATCAAGATCCATTAGTTTTTGGTGTCTCTAATCTATAGTTTTGCCAATTTTTAACCGTTTGTCAAACTCCATCCATTAAAATTTTTCCATATGATCCTTCGTGGGTCCCCTTCTAATATTTTCCCAGCAATTATATCCCTTTCTAAACCAGTGATTTGAATTGCAGTCGCCAAATAGAAAACAAAGCAGTATACAGAATATATAGTTTTAGAATAAGTAAATCCTTTTTTTTCTAATATTCTCATTATTTAATTGTCGAGTATAAAAAATGTGAGAAAAATGTCTTCCTTTTTCATCCTTAGGGAAATCGATGTCCTTTATCTGCACAGGTCCGTTTTCAACAATATTTTGCCTCGTTGCATCCGTTATGCTTTTCCAAAATGTTGAGTCATTTGAAATCGTTATATCGGTAACGCAGTGTAAAGCATCAGATTATTGGACATTTTGTTGATTTGAATTATCCGCTTCAGAATTGTCTTTCGGGATAATGGTAGTTTCTTCATAAATTTCCTCAAATTTATTTTTCTCTTCTGCAAAATTCGATGTTGAAGGACCTATAAAATGTTTTCATCGCACCAAACATTGTTTTTGTTCAACATTTGTGACTAATCCTTTTATTTTATATTGACTTCCAGATAATCTCTTTCTTTTGAGATCACTCATTCTATTTAAAAATATTGTCGATATTGAAATGTTACTATTCTAACAAAATTTGGGACTCGTTTAAAAAACTTAGTTATTTATAAAATACGAAAATGTTCCTAAAATATAACAACTTATTTAAAATATAATATATTATGAGATCAATGAGTATTACTCACTAATAAACAATGTTTTTTTCCGCTCTACTAGTATTTAGACAACGCGGAAAACGCAACCACTCAGAAAATCACTTTTCACAGCTGTGCTCACGTCAAAACTTCAGTTCAGTTTGATATTATCTGAAACAATTTGATATCATCACTTACAAATATCGTTCAAATTTACAAAACTTAAAAATACAAACGTATTGTGATGAATTTTTCCTACTAGGCATTATAAATTCACAAAAATTGTTACGTCCATTTTCATTCACAAGATCTCTAAAGGTGATATCTTGCGCAAATTCGAATAAAAGCTTGACGTTTGTAATCATATTTTTCAAATAGTTTGAAATTCATCTTGAAAAGATAACATAACAAAAGCAACAATGACACGCATTTATGCAGATAGGTGGCATTTAAATGAACCTATAAAAAAATAAAATCTTGAATACACAATAAACAACCTCTATTCGTGAACCACTACAAAAATAGAGAGACATGATACCGTTGATGCTTTTCATGAGCTCCTAGATTCAGCTTTCCCTGTCCCAGAATTACATTTAATCAACAAAATATTCCAGTATCTTATTAAATTCCATAAAACAAGCTAATTTCTGCTTCGTAATTCTCTGTCTACATGAAGTATTTTCATACACTGTACAGCTTTACAGATTTAGATTTTGTCAATGCAGTAAATCATGCAGAAGATGTTGTCGCAGAATTGCTCAACCTACGAGAAAATCCAAAAATCGATTTCTACAAACATTTTCAAGAGACTAAAAAACGGCAGAAAAATACATTTTTGGCGTTCATTACCAGCACGCACAAACAGACATACACTCGCGCATATATGAGTTCAACGTAGCGGGCTTGGGTTTTGAATCCCGGTTAATGCCGGTTTTTAGGCGTTCTTTACCTGCGAAGTGGTAGTAGAGGAACGCCTAATGAGCACGTCTCGTCTGTCCGTCTGTCCTTCCGTCTGTCGTAACTTTCATCTCATAAACCGCTGGACGGATTTTAATTAAATTCAGTACGAATGATGCTTATTAAAATTTATCGCCCAATTGTGATTTTGAACTGCATCCGTCAGAACTACTTTATATAAACACATAAACTTATAATCGTATCTCGTTAAATGGCATCCGTCAAGCAACAATTGAATACCATATTTTTCTCTCCCAAGCCCTTATATGATGTGTAAGTTATAGATTAAAAACTTTATTCGGATAGAAGACAAAATTTGCCACGAAAAAGTCCGCAAGACCACATAATTACGACTTATAGCTTCGGAGATAAAAATTCGAGAATTCGCTGCAGTTTGCTATGTATTTCCCATAAAGAAAGCCTTTGAAATCTCTGTGTATTCCATTTATGGAGTATATTTTTCTATCTTGTTTCTATTTAAAGACCCTGAGTTCCTCGAACGCAGTTGCACCGGTGCAACATTCAGACAGAGGCATGGTTCATGTGATGATGACATGTATCTGAGAAACTAAACGTCAGATTCCTTTATTCTCTGCGTATTGTTTTACAGACAATCGCACAATTGAGAGTTGGGAGCGATTTTTTTTCATCCCTACCCCGATTATTATGGAAAAAAATTATTACTTTAATTTAACAATAAATACGATTAAAAATAACACCTCCAAAAATAAAATAATAACTACATCGGAAAAATCGATTATTGCAAATTTAAAAATTAAGGTTAACCAGGAATCAAACCCGAGATGCCTACATCTAAAACCGAGATCTTGCAACTGAGCTAACCGAGCAGCGAATGTTTCCGGCTATTGCCCTTGTATGTAACTAACCCGTCATTCAACCTACCACAGTGTTGCCATATTGCATAAATTTAATCACGTTTTATGCGAAAACAACGGGTCGGTCGAAATTTTATCAAAGATCATTTTCGTCTCAATTTTCGACGAAGAATCGTGTGGGTGTGTCCGTGTGCGCGAATTTTCTTCCACCCTGTATACGTATATATGTACACAGAAACTGATATGCTGTCACAGCGATTCTTCGATTGTGTCCACGCCATTCTTTTAGGTGGTTATTTTAAGGGCTAAGGTCAAGTAGTCGAATACTCGTCAAACTCGATGGTCGCGAGGGCAGTCATTTCGTGTCTCGTGTAAGAACAGTTGGCCTGCTTGATCGTAACAAAATCCAAAGGGCGCAAGAGAGAGGGTCGGCCCTCGTTTTTCTTCTTTTGTCATTCTCTCCCGGCGGCACTATCGGGAGATCGATTGGATGACTGACGCCCACGCTCTTTCGTGTTGCCACCCCCGCGACCGGAACAATTCGTATCCGCGGTGATACACGGCCTTACCCACAACGACAACAGCGGAAATATCGCAAAGTGCGTGTTCACCCCAAGGGAATGGTCGGGCTTTATTCTGGATCTATTTTTTCCTTATTGTTACTCCAATCTTGGGAATACACGTCTAAGGATCGAGGAGAGTTGTTTCTTTTCCACCCTACATACTTACGGATTTACGTTTATTCCCGGAACGTTTTAAAAAATTACTTCAATATTTCGATCTCTCGAGTTCTCTCACGGAAATGGTGTCGATGCGACTCGTCGAAAATATAATTTTTCATAGAAGAATGTTTTTTATATACTAAATACAGGCACTCCGCGGGTTACGCAAGCCTCGACTTACCCAGATCCTCACCTACGCAAACGAAACCATAAATTAATTTAAAAATTTCGTTGTTTACCTTAGCGGTTTTCGTAAGCGAGTGCGAAATAAATGTGCGCGGAGGAAGAACGCAAGGCGTGAGTTGTAACGCGGTAGCCCCACTATGCTACTTAGCCACTGTTGCCAATATAGCGAATTTTTAGCTAGATCTAGCGACTTTGGGTTGGAACTAGCGCTTAAAAAAAGCCACGGCGACTACCTATGAATCTAACGAATCGATTTAACAAACTAGCGACAGGCTATAATTGCGGCGTATATCTGCGTTCATACGAATACAAAAATAAATGATATTATAATATTAAAATAGTAACAATAAATGATATTATTTCATTTTCATCTGATGTTATACAATAAGACATGTCTACAAGGGTTCTAGGTCTTTTCCTCCCGGTCTTTTCGTCCCCGGTCTCCCCCCCCCCGGTCTTTTCGCCCCCGGCCTTTTCCCCTCCGGTCTTTTCACCTCCGGTCTTTTCGCCTTCTGAACATTTCATTCCCGATGAATATTTGAGGAAAAACTTTACTGTCATTTAAATAAGATCAGTTGTTTTTATAGTCATTGAAATGAATAATAATAATTATTATTATCATCATAATAACACATAATTATTTAAAACAATTAATAGGATTACATTTTAGCAAATATAAACAATTGAACAGGTTAAGTGTACCACCGATAGTATGTGCAATTATTAGTATAAACGGGAAACAATTTAACTGTTAATTTGTACCGAGAGTAGTATAAACAACTGAACCGGTACAAAGCTCCGCTATTAGTATGAACAGTTGAATAGAAAATGTGTACCGACAGTAGTAGAAACAATTGGATGGGTAAAAAGCACCGCTATTAGTATAAACAATTGCATAGGCAATGCGTACCACCATAACTATAAACAATTGTACGGGTAAATTGTACTGCCAATAGAATAAACATTTGAACGGGTAAATCATACTGATAACTGATCTTATTTAAACGACATTAAAGTTTTTCCTCAAATGTTCATTGAGAATGAAATGGACAGGGGGCGAAAAGACCGGGGGAAAAAGACCGGGGGAAAAAGACCTGGGGCGAAAAGACCGGTCACCGTCTACAGGTAGCAGCAATAATCTTAGCAGGGTCGACAGGGAGGCGGCGGTAAGGAGGTAAGGCACCGCCTTATGGCGGCACCTTTCTGGGGGCGGCAAATGAGTTGGTCTCGTAGGCTGATTTAACATAAGGCGCTTTATGGACTCAAATTGCGTTTGTCTTATAACTCACTGCCGTTGAAAGCAGATAACATATTCATATTTATCGGATACGTGAAAATATTCGGAGGGTAAAGTTTAGATGCGAATGCGAAAATCGATATCAGTGCAAACCTCTTGTTTCTACTTCCCCAGCGACCGATAATAAAAGGCGGCACTTGAGTTTTTTAATCCCACCGCACTAAGATTTTGCTTCGACACACTTCCCAGGGGCTATTTCCCCGCATTAGCAGTTGCAGGTGCCTCAGCGGGCCAGATAAGGTGCTACATGGCAATTGTCATATCGAATAGCAAAAATAATCAAAATAAAACAATATTTTAACAATGAAATGTGAATAAATAAATATATCCTCCATTAAACCAGTTTAACCTTGTCTGATTAAAGATCTTCAGTACTTAATTTTCTCAGATCGCTTTCTCAAAATAGTTTCGCGTGCCGAATAAAATGCCTTCATGGGCCGGATCCGGCCCGCGGGCCATAATTTCCCCACCTCTGCTGTACTGTATACTATCCGTAGTAATTTTCGACTTTCGGAAATTTCGAGTTACGTAACGGGTGCCGAAAGGTATTTTTACGTAACCCGGGGGGTGCCTGTATCTATTATATATAGACGATTCATACTTATGATATAACAACATATACGTATATAACAGGAGGATACTAATATTTAGGCACTTCCAGCTGGAGACTCGAAATTTTTTATGTTGGTAGGATTATGCGCAAAACTGACAAGAAAAATCAAAAATCTCAAGAAAGTTTTACAATGCGCCCGCTAATGATTTGCAATTGTTTAAACAAATGTTCATTGTTTATGTATTTTAGAATGTGCTACGAAGCTGACATTTTTTACAGGTAGAATTTGTAAAAGAAACGAAATAGGTATGATAGAAATTTTTATATTTTGATTTGTTTGTCTGTTAGAAATTATTAAAATTTAAACAAATAGGTAAATGTTTAGGTACTACAGGGCAAGCTAGGGAGCTGAAGTGTTTTAGTTATTTAGAAGTTAGTACAAATACACATTTGAATATCTCCATGAAGTTGTTATTGCGGCCGTTATAAATTTCTAAAATTTAAACAATTAGATAATATCATTTCATTTCTAGATGTACTATAATTTTAAAATTTGGCAGAAATGTGTGGCATTAGTACCCAACAATGGAAAAAGTATAATATTCTAAAAATTGCAAATTTTAGGGATTGTTTTACTCGAATATTGTTTCATAAGGAAAGGACTAAAATCGGTGCAGAGATGAAATCTTTTGAATTAAAAAATATTTCTAATAATGAAATATCTCTCTGAAAAGTTAATGTTTTTCAAGGTGAGATGAAATGCATGCAGAATGCAAGCACCATCTACTTGTCATTAAATATAGACTTTCCTTACAGAGGAGGATACTAATGTTTAGGCACTTCCAGATAAGCTGGAGACTTAAAACAGGCCACGATTATAGCATTTTGCACACAACCAACCAGAAAAATCGAAAATTTTAAAATTTTTAATTTTTAGGGGTTGTTTTAATCACAGTTGTACATTAAAGTTTAATAATTTTTATCTCAGAAACTATTTATCGTAGTTATGAGCTTTTGCAATCATTTTGTAGCAAAATTTACCCTTATTATACAGAAATTGTTTAATCCATACCTTATAGATCATATAAGGGCAAGGGAATAGAATTTACGATTGCTATGCGTATTTTAAACGAATAACCGTTAAAATTGTTAATACGTAATAATACATATTAACAATTTTTATCTCAAATGCCATTAATCATAGGTACGTGGTATCCCGGACTTGATTGTAGCATATGTTGCCCTCTAACCGAATAAAAAAAATTTCTATACCTTATATAAGGGTGATTTAGTCATTTGAACACTCCAAGGTTGCTAAATGCAGCACTGGGGAGGCCTCCACCAACTGCGTATTTGCACGCTCCTCTCCCCCTCTACCCTCCCCATCATCTCCCCTCCCTCCTTCTCTCCCTCTCCTCGCCTTTCTCAGTCCCTTCTCTTTCATTCTGCTCCTTTATCATTCACTCTCCTTAAATCATGTGACGTCTGATATTTGGGATTTTTTTGTTCAGTATGGTACACTGAATACGGCTGGTGGGTTTTCACAAAACAATCTTTTAAGGCATGAGATTTCTTAATCTAAAATAAATAAAGTGATCGGAAATGCATGCAGAATGCAAGCACCAACTACTTGTGTGTGTGTATATATATATATACACAGCGCCGTAACTTGCTATTTTAGCACCCGAGGCAAAATACCATATATGCGCCCCTCCATAAAAAAATTCTCTAATCCCTATTTTTTATTATATGGATTTTGGGTGAACAGTTAATAAATAAAAATAAACTATAAATTACATAATTTCTCACTATGAATGTACATAATTTAAATACATAATTATAAATATAATTACATACATACATAATTTAAGGAAAGTATAAATATTTTAATATTAATGAGTTATTCTATGTGATTTTAATACAACAAACTCATCAATAACATCATCGAAATTCATAGTTTCTTCTATGCGTAATGTCTGGAACAAGTATAGTATTGAAATGGTTCTTGCCCTTATGCCATGAAACCTCTCACAACTTACTATTAACAATTTTTGTGCCCCTTTAGTTGCGCCCGGGGCAGATGCCCCGCCCTAGTTACGGCACTGTATATACATATACATACATATATATATATATATATATATATATATATACACATATATATACATACATACATACACCGTAATTCCTTGAATAACGTGATAGTTACGTTTGTGAAAATTTGCGCGCTAACTTTACGCGGGGACAATTTTCCCATTAAAAATAATGGAAAAGGGATGGGTTGCGTTTTCGGCTGTCATTTCAGACCTTTATATATTTTATTATTGTTATTTTCATGTATAGTATGTGTTTGCATGTGCACAAATATGCAGGCCTTCCGAGAGACTCAGAGAGGGCCGGGCCACTTCCAGATTTTGTGGCCCCTCACCATAATAAAAATAAACTAAACTGCGCAATATACATTGAACAAACTTTCTCATATACGTTTGGTCTCACTACACTCTTTGTCCCAAAATTAACTCTGTCTGCTTGGCAATTCACTGCCAATTCTCTTAATAATGCATAACAACAGAACCAAAGCGACTGACACTATCAACCTCTCACATCTATCTCCTCTCGCTAATAAGCGTATGTCATTAACAGAGAAGTACGGAATTTTAGACTAGGGAATCCCCGGGTTGTACATAAATAATGCAACTGGACAATATATAGTAATATTTTGGGACATATGACTTAGTATTATTTGTGACATCAGGCTGTACAAATGGATGGGTTTTAATCAAAATCGTTATAGCCATTTTTGAGTAAATCGAATTTTGTTTCAAAATATCCTAGAACAAAGTACCCTTAATTGTTGCGCAAAATCGTTCATCTCTCCAGAATGATGTTATTCATAAATATGAGATATCATTCGATTTAGTTTAACCATGTAGGCTGTAGTAAGATTTCGAGTGGATCATGGCGAAGGGGTGATGTCATAGAGCTAAGGTAAGGTAGCTTAGCGTACATTGTAATGTCACTGGATGCCATATAGTGATTTTTGGAGATATATGGCTTACGTAGTATTATTTTTGAGATTAGGCTCTACAATTGGATTGATTTTAATCAAATTCTCTGGAGTCATTTTTGAGTAAATCAAATTTTTCTAAAAATAGTCAAAAATGAACTACCCTTTATTTTGTGGAATATCATTTTTATGAAAAAAGGGTCTGCAAATGATGATATGTTGTATAAATACGAGATATCATTCGATTTTATGTACGCGTTTGGGACCTAGAACCGCAAACAGACTGACAGAGAGACGGCATGGCAAAAACAACTTTTATGGATTCAGGGACACCTAAAACGTGTTTCCATCAAAATCTCGAAGTCGAATTTTTTCACTATTACAATACTTTCTCAATATACTACGTATACGAGAAAGTAAAATTTCCCATAAGGAAGCGTTTAAGCATTACATAACCCAATTTGGTGGGCTACATTAGGGGTAGGGGGTTAAAGATTGCACTATATAGCACTCTTTCATTAAATCTTCTGACCCCTTAGAGAAAAGATATAATCCGAAAAAATGTTTTTCTACAGTGCTTTTTACCCAGCCAATAATGCAGACCACATTGAAATGGCCCTCTAGAGATAATCTTTTAAAAAAGTTAGTTCAAAATGAAAAATTCTGTGCGTTACATAAGAGAAGAGAGGGGGGTATAATTGAGGATTATGCAAGATTATTTCGGTTATCAAAAACTAGGGAAGTTGGGTTATATAATACTTGAACGTCCTGCAGAAACAATGTACAAAAATCATATTTTATAATTCTGTTTGGCATGTCCTATTCAACATTCATTGTTGGTATTTCGATCGATAATAAGATAAAATAAATAAATATATAAGATAATAAATTATTTGAATAATTTTGTATTTAAGAAATACTCTTCTAGCTTTTGTTTCTGCAAATTTATTAATTATTGATGAAAAATCTAAGTTACGTGTAATGTCACTTCAGCTTTTCGGAAAAGAAGAGGAATATAAGGTTTTAGGCTAAAATCGACATTTGGTGAGGCCCTCTTTTCGACGAGTCCCCCACCTTGCGTCTCATGTGCCTGTGCATAAATGTCTCTGGACAAGTGCCAAATTTTGAAGCCCCATTGAGCTTGAGGCCCAGGGCAAATGGCTCCGCTGGACCCCCCTATCATAGGGTCTGCAAATGTGTGTTAGCATGCTTGTATGTATGTGTGACGTAGTATTCAGTATTAGCAATTTATTGTTTGCATTGATATCACTTTGCACATGCTTTCCACTCATCATAAGGGATAATAATGTTTACAATATAAAAAAATCACTAACAGCACAAAATGACTACGTGTGTAGCTAGCGTGCGCATTTGTAGCTTTCGTGATTCATTTTTTTCCGCGCGAATCGTATAGTGTGTTCAGCAGGAGGATGATTCAACGCAACTCTCTATCTAGATCTGAGGCTTGAAGTTAAAATACTGCCACTGCCATATACTGTGTGTGAATAAGTGCGTGTGTATATATATATATATATATATATATATATATATATATATATATGGATGTCAACAAGGTGTTGGGATGAGGAAACCCAGTGAACACTCACCAGTCAGACGACTTCAGGTTGGCGAGGCCCCGGGGATGTCGAAGCGACACACGTAAAAGAACACTAAAACACAGAAACATCACAAACGTGTTCTCTCTCTGTAGCTGATGAAGGAGTAGTTCCGAAAGCTTTACGTTTGTGATGTTTCTGTGTTTTAGTGTTCTTTTACGTGTGTCTCTTCGACATCCCCGGGGCCTCGCCAACCTGAAGTCGTCTGATTGGTGAGTGTTCACTGGGTTTCCTCATCCGAACACCTTGTTGACATCCATATATCCATCTTACCTTTCCTTTTCAGTAAGCTGTTATATATATGTGACGAAACGAAATTCGCAATGTTCAAAAACACCGCCGAAGTAGAAAGATTCCCCGACCCTGCGCTAGTGGGACCAGAGCAATGTGTGGCATTGAGACGCCACCTATTTTAACATGATCCCCGGGTACTAAGGGGGACCTATAAAAGGCGTGACCGGAAAGCAAATTGGCCTTTTGCCACGGCACCGTTCGCCTGCCATTAGCCCGTTTAAACTCGGCAATCGCTAACGGCGTCAGATAGCGTTAGACGGTTATTTGCCATTGTACTTACTAAGAACTGTTCATTGAACTTTCTGAACTTGTTCATTAAATTGGCCTTTTGCCATCGCAATTGCTTATTTGCCATTTTATTTGCTCATTTGCCCATTGCATGTGCTCATTCGCTCATTGAATGTGTTTTTTTGCTTTTGTGTTAATTTTTCTCTGTTTTTTCTGCATTTTGTGTAATGCTTTTGCTTGTCTCTTATGCATGAGAAGCATGTTTTTTTGATGTACAGTCCTCATTGTTTAGTAAATTCTTTTTTGTTTCGTGAATTTAAGTTTAACCCGATGTTATCTTTCCCACCCAAGCGCTTTCAGAGGTATTAAGCTATATGTTCTCAGTAAGAGTACCATACGTCCTATTTTCCAAACAACCCACCATAGTCCGCACGCGACGGGTTGTGTTTAGAAGAGTCCTTTTTGGCCTGCTGGTCATCAAGAAGTCTCGAGTCCACCTCCGTACGATAGATTTATATGCGGAGTGATTTTGAATATGGATTATTTAAATCTGTATACATTACATATAAAACATGCATAAGCCGTAGAAAATATTATCTACTTAGTAACCCTACTGAGTTGATAATACATGACAAAAAATATAGTCGCCTCTATGTAATACTGGCGCCTGGGTTTTTCTAGCGCTGTATATTTATGTATACATATAGTATATGTACATATGTGTGTGTATAAAATATAAACATCTGAGGCTTCGAGAAAAAAGAAAAGCGACGGATTCGTCGGCTTGGACGGACATCTCCTCCCTTCCTTTTTAGGATTCCACCATCTAAACCAGCATATCCCTGTTTTCCCTGCCGGTCTTCTTCTTTACTCTTCTGGCCTTCAAGCGCATACCCCCCATACACTCGACCTCCTTGTCGGAATTACCTTCAATCCCTGCACCCTCGTTTCCCTATACGCTCCCCCTCTTACACTTCCTTCGTAGATCACCCCGCAGCGGCCAACTTATTCCATCCTTATTTCTTTTCTCAAAATCTCCCCCACCCCCCTCTCTCTCAACAGCCGAAGCAAAAATCACGGTGCCGCTCGTATCCACCGCTCGCCGATTGGACGCCGCCCTCCCCGCTCAGTCCCCTCCGCCTTCCCATCTCCTCTATCCTCTCTCCGCCGCGCCCTCCACGTCTTTTCCGCCGCACCCTCCGCGCCTTTTCCGCCGCGCCCTCCACGCCTTTTCCGCCGCCTTTTTTTTATCGCCCCGCTCGCTTAACGCGTGAGCCTCCACCTATCCGCCGAATTCGGCATCGCTGCGCGCGCTCTTGACCTTTTCGCTTCCTCTCTCTCTCCGCTACGCTCTCCTTAAGGCGCTCTTGTAATTCATCCCTTGGTATTCCTTCCTCGCCCTCTCTTTCCGTCGGCCGCTCCCTAAATGTTAAATACTTCACTTTTTTTATGTTTATATACTCCCTCATTCACCTCTTTTTTCTCATCCGCTTTCATTCTTTTATATCACTCGCGTTCCGCCGGCGTTAAAATTTTTCTTCTTTTTTAAAAAACTTATTCATCGCGTTTTATTGTTACCGTTTTCGGTTTATTTTCGCTCGTAAAATGTTTAGGGGTGTAGGTGGTGGTTTCATTTTTGAAGGAACGCGATAATTCGTTTCCGTCGGTAACTCGTTCAATTTTCGCGTTTATTTGTCCGACGCAGCTTGCGAGGAATTTCGTTCCATTATGTTGTTCTTCAGTTCCCTCTTTTTCATCTCATCCGTATTGTTGATTTTTCATCTTACTAATTGGCGTTTTTAAAAAAAATCCGCCTATGCGTTAGGCTTGTTCGTCTGTCCGTCTGACGCTCCAACTCGTCCTAAACGAAAACACAGACTTAATTCTTTTGCCAATAGAGTCAGCGTTCTGTAGCAGCTCTTTCCTTGCGTGTTTTTTTTTGTCGAGACAATGTATTCCGGATGCTGCGATATTTCGCTTTCCTCTTCTCCTTTTTCCTTTTCCGATATGACTGTAATTTTTGTTTTCTCTGCGGCTATTACAATCTGAAAGGGTTTCCTCCGTCATTAGATGGGAGTGAATTTATTGACTATTATAGACCTCTGTTGAAACGTCATAGGAATATGGCTGATTAATACGCGACGATAGAAACGAACATGGCATCTGGGCACGTCCATAAAACAAATAATTTGGGAGTGATCTAACGTAAGACGTCTCATCAATTTCCTCGAGGAAGATGGATGAAAATTTAATGAGGCGATGAGGTTATGCCTGTCATTTCGAGAAAAGCTTCTTGTTCTGGGAACTCGGAATGATAATTTTATTGCTTTGGAATTCTCCCTCCATGGATGTACTGTTCCGCTGAAATGAGGCCGACTCTTTCACATGCAACTTTTTATCAAAGTTTTAATTATTAAAGTTTGTTTTTCCGGTTCCTTTCGGCAAATGAACCGTATTTCAAAAGTAATTTTACCGTATCTTTCTTAAAGTAGCATTAGCGAATTTGAGCCGAGCGAATCGGAGCGAAAAGGAAATTTACTTTTGTTATCAATCCAATGGTAAATTCACCGAATTCTACAGCTAAAGAAGAGAAAATTTCACGAGTGCCAACTCGTGACGGATAAAGTCGAGTAATACGCCGGGGTATATTTTTTAACGCCGATGAGGACGAATATTATACTTAACGAGTTAGTTTGCCCTACGTGTCGCTTTGAGAGACGCGAGGTAAGATTTCCAAAAAGGAAAAGAAAAAAAAAGAGGGTCGATAAAGTCGGGCGAGCATTAGAGCGAGGCGACCAACATCGGGGAGTCGAGATAGTTTCGAACGAGCCGCAGAAACATGAAGAGACACGTGCTTGGAATTGCCAGAGGAGAGGAAGAGACAAAGGAATAGAAAGGCCGGAGGATCTGCGACGATGCCGAAACGGCGGATGAGAGGGAAAAAAAATGATGAAAATAAAAGAGACCTAACAACGGCGATGGATCGGACGCGTCGGATAAGGATATAAGTAACCGAACGAGAGATCCCGAAGAAGAAACTCTTCCCTGGATCACAGTCTCCCGAAAAAAATCTATCTCTCTTTCTATGATAACCATTAAATCAATCTTTCCTCCCCGGATCGTATCGCATTTCCGGTAAGCGGTTACAGAGATTTGTGTCCCTCCCCCCCCCTCCTCCTCCTCCCTTCTACTCTTACCCTTCCAAAAAAATTATGGCGATAATGCAAGGCCCTCTATATAAAAAAATAGAAGGGTTCCCAAGAAGGAGCGAGAGGTGGGAGAGGGAAGGAGGGGAAAACGGTGGGAAGAAAAGGGGAGTGACTGTGTGAGACAAGAGGAAGACATTAAGCCTCGAAGGAACACTTTCGAAGGAAATGAGGCCGGGGACTCGAACGCTCCCTTTCCAACTACTACCCTCTTTCGCCGCGTAAAACGAATTTGGTATGTTTTACTACTATGGTATTCATCCGCCACTGGTAAAAAGGGGTGGGGGAAGGAAGTGGGAGGAGACCCATTTCTCCAGAATCTTTTACACTCAGATTATGGCGGAGTTGTCGCTCGAATGACGAGTCGCATTATTGCCGAAGCACCTCTGTTCCTTACTCACTTGCCATAGAGAGAGAGAGAGGGAAGTCTAATGAGCCAGAGGTAATGAGAGAAAGATTATATGTATGTATGCATATACGTGTATATGCATATGTATATGGGAGAGAGGTGGGAGTAAGAGATCGCGGTCAATGAGAACTTCAATCAACCCCCGTATCCTCCCTCTCTCTCTCTTTCTCCATTCCGTCCTTCCCACGTCCATACTCCCTCTTTACGCATAAACTCCCTCTTAAACTCTTCCTCCTCGTATAAGCCTACTTTTTTTACTCCGGTGACACCCCTCTCTGCCTCTCTCTCTCTCTCTCTCTCTCCTGTTAAAATGTGCCATTAGCTCAGACATCCGTTTAATGGTATTCGTAATAAAGGAAAGGGGATGAAGGGGTAATCGCGCGGTCGGAAGGGGCTTAGAGTGAGGCTCGAGGAGAGTGATAGAGAGATAGAGGAGGGGGAGGGAGATAGAGGGAAGAGTTTAGGGAGAGAGAGAGAAACGGCTGAAAATGAAGGAGAGAGAAGGGGAGAGAGGGGAAGGGGAAGGAGAGAGCGATAAGGAGTGGTGAGAGAGAGTTAATTCGTGGGAGAAAGGTGATAGTATGATAGGTGTGATGAAAGAAAGAAAAAAATGAGAAAGCTTTTTTTAAGGGGGAGAGAATTTGGCTGAAAGTGAACAAGAGAGGAAGAGGGGAATAAGAGAGAGAGAGGGGGGGGGAAATGAGAAGGGAGAGAGGTATGTGGGGTGGAGAGAGAGTAAATATAGTAGGAATAGGAAAGTAAGAGAGGGGAAATACAAAAGGGGAGAAGAGGGGTTGCATGGGAGGGTAAAATAAGAAGAGAGAGAGGGAGGAGAAAATAAGAAGGAAGGGTGGGAGGATAAAATGAGAAGGGAGAGAGCGAGGGTAAAATGAGAAGGTGGAGAGGAAAGGGAAAATAATAAGGGAGAGAGAAGAATAATAGGAAAGGGGAAGGTAGAAAGGGGAAAATGAGTGGGAAAATGGAGATAGGAGAAGAGGGATAGCAACAGAGTAAGTAAGATCAAGGGAGATAGGGAAGCACACGAAGGAGGAGAGAGAGATTAGGACGCCCGCAAAAAGAAAAGACGGATAGAAGTTAGAGAGAAAGGGGATAGGAGAGTTGAAGATCGAGAGAATGGAGAGAGGGCTAAAGGGAGGTTTTGAAATTGTACAGGGAGCTATGGGGATGGGTTAAAAGTTCATAAAAGAGAGCGAAGGGAGAAATGGAGAAAAAAGAGGAAGGAGAATGAGTGGGTTGAGTTAAGTAAGGGGACAAGATCGAGGCAAATAGAAGAAAAAAAAGGAAGGAGAGAGAGAGAGAGAGGAATAGGAAGGAAGAGGAGGAGGATTTGCTTTGCATGCTGATAAGAAAAATATTGATTTTTCAAGAGATAAAAAGAGTGGAGGAAAAGGGGCTGATAACTGAGAAAATATCAGCGACGCTTTGTTTAATGTCAGTAAACAGAACTCCCAGAGCACGCCGAAATGGTCGACTTTTTGTTTGGACCCGTAATTACAATTGCAAATCGGTATCGCTTTGAAATATCACTGTCTCCCTCTCTCAATCTTCTGCTCCTCTCTCCGTTTCTCTTGATAAGTCAAGTAGCGGCTTCCTCGAGCTTACTCAGATGACAAACTTAATTAAGGTAGTGTACGCTTAAGTTCGCTGTAAAAGTTTCCTGTTTGCCTTTTAGATCTTGCGAAAATAAATAACAATTTGTAAATAACCCGCGTATCATCGAGCCTTTCATCACCGGGTTACAAACTAAGAGAGAATATTCGCCAAAGGAGAATCCGTCTTAAGAAATGGATCGGATGAGAGATGGAGAGAAAGGGAGGATAGATTGAGAGAGGGAGGAAGAGGCGATCAATCGGTAGGCAAATTTGAGCAAGACGAATGATGTAGAGGATGAGGCAGAGATAAGGGCGGGTTATATATACATATCTAAATAAATAAATATACATAGATGTATATACATATATTGTGCATAAATCCTTATTTTCCGAGACGCGGGAAAAAATTGACCTTCTTGAGTCCCTAACGCGGGAAGGAGATAAATCCACTCTACCTTACAAAGCGAAAAGTATACAAATTTCGACATGAAAAGGACTTTTACAACTTTGACACGAAAAGACACCGCAGGATGTTTAATCGCGGAATTAGATTGTCCAAAGCTTACGTACTATTCCTCAAGTTTCTTCTAATTTCATCGACCTTGTAACCGAAGGCTCATTTAGAATTCCTGTTTACAATCATAAACCCTTCAAAGGAGAGAATTATTTGCAGAGAAACTGAGCGGCAAACTTTCACTTGTCTTTGATCTTTCATTGCGTTGCGCAATTTATCCAAATCTCTCGCATAGCTTCTTTGACTGGCAAAAGGGATCGCATCCATTTGCATCTGGACGATTGGCTGCGAGAGTGAAGTAGTTCGAAAAAATAAAATTGTGTCAAAGCGATTGATCTGGAATATTACCATTCCTTCGCCCGCCACTTCTCTTCGGATGCCTTCGATTGTGAATAAAAAATCTTCGAGACGTGCCTTCGTGGATTTGGCGCGTGTGGAAATACTGTTCCTTTGCATCGATTAATTCCCTTTTTTGTCTTCCAAAGTTTCCTGCTGTCTTGATTTGAACACAGGAATTACACCTATGTGTTTCACCTTTTTTCTTTTCTATATCATCCCTGAGTTGCAATCCCAATTTTATCCTTTTGCTTGACATATGAGAATATTCTAATAACTCAATCAATCCATCAACCTTATCTCCACGGAGGAAATTTACCGAATAGTATCCATTTTTAATACCTAATCGCTTCCCTATTGTACTGAACTTCTCAACTCCTCAAAAGCGGAATTATTGCGAAACTATGGGAGAGATGGGTTTAAAAATCTAACAGCGTAATTCATATTTCGCGCGAACAATTTTCCATTAAAATGAGATATTATACTCTATACACTTCTAATAAAATAGTTCTCATTGATTTATTAGTTTTTCCATCCATTTCTATAATAATAAGTTGTTACCTCTTTCCTCTTCTAACCTTGAGTTTACACTAAATTATTTTTCTATTGCATTCCGTTTTACGGATATTTTTATGCAACCCCAGCGTAGTATTTTATCGCAAGTATTGCTCAACATTTCTCACACATTCATTTCAACTGACAATCAAATCAAAGAAAGATAGCTAGTATCATATCCTCTGTCAGTTCACTGATGATTGGAAGTGTAACTTCGATCAGTTTCGTTTTCGCTGTTGCATAATTCTCTCATCCGAATTACTTCGATGAATTCTCATGCTTCCCATATTTTCATACCGTTTAGTCAGTAGCGTATAATTTCGGTCTTTCCGAGAATCTACATCATTCACATGCTATTTTTCCTATTCGCAAGGCGGTCTGTTACAATTCCGTATCTTCCGTTCCGTCAATATCTTTTTGACTCTTTATTTATTCTACGGGGGTTAGGACCGCTGAAATCAGCTCCGTCTCTCAGCGCATCGTTTGCAGGAGCTGGTTGATTCTAAGTGCTCACGGTTCACGTTTAAAATCTACAAGTTGGAAAGGACAGGATTTCGAATCTTTCATCTAGAGTGGCCAAGTGCCGACCCAAATGTACGTATAAGGGGAACTTCTCCTGTTGTACCCCGTTGATTTCAGTCTTCTTGTGATGAATGATAGAATGGTGAACATGTTTTAGGTACATATTTCTTTCATTTTAAGACCTGGTTCTTTCTGTATGCATACGTATATTTGGGTTAAAATGTTGAGATGAGATCTGAAGATCCTTTAGCATACATCGAGAGGAGAGTCCTCAGATATGTGACATGATATGAATACCGCGAAATGTTGGGTTTTCCCTCTTCTTCAGAGAGTCAGGTCAGTAAAATGGAAGATATTCTTGTGCGCGCGCACACTCACATGCACATATGTATGTGGGTGTATGGATTAAAATCGAGATTTTATTTCTATGATTTCGGCAGCACGTGCATTATTAAAAACTTTAAGCATATTTTTATTCGTTATTCAATAAAAAAATCGAATTTTTTGATCGATCTCTCTCAGGGTGCAAAACTAAGCGCTTGAAAGTCCATAAAAATTGTCATGGAGTGTTGCTTAGCGGTCCACATTTCCTGCAGCATTGAAGCAACGCAAAGAATAATTAGAGATCCAATATTCTATGCGCAGGAACAAACTCTGCCCTTGGAAAGAATGCGACATTATTTAAGATGATGAATTTTGAAAGTAAAATTTTATATTGGAGTTGCCAACTTAGTCGACATTTGTTGCGAACCGAGAAACCCGCCTTAGCCAAGCTACAATTTTCGTTATGAGGAAACGGTGCCGTAATTATGCAGACCGAGAATAAACAAGTAATTTTTATTATTAATTTTCAGCAGGTATTTTAAATATTATTATTTTGGGGTATATTTACAAAATTTATTGAATACGTACCTTAACCACATAAGGTGTAACCGCGGTGCACGTGCGGCTCCAGGACAAAATGTCGTGTTCTCTTAATCTACATACATGTTGGTGTTCTCCACTCATAGGTAGAAGCCAGAAAACACATTCCTGTAGGCCAGAGATTCCAAAACTGTGGTTCGCGAAATTCCTAGGGATTAGCGAGAAAAATCAGGGGGTTCGCGTTAGCACAGCGTATTTCATTGCACGGTTTATGTTAATCATAGTCTGCAGTTCACTGGTTCAATTCAAAGATTATTTCTTTCCTTTATTTGTTTAGTATAGGATTGATTGTAGAATATATTTAGTTATCATTTTAAGATTTATTAAATTAAACAACGAACTCGAGACAGAAATTTGTTGACGTAAATTAACAAAATTTATTTTTGTCGAAGAAAGAAATCGAATCCTTGACGAATTTGCGTGAATTTATTTAGACTCATTGTCAGACGCAGAATTTTTGAAGTTTTTTTAAAGACGAAAAATTTCAACTATAACGACAAACGCATTACCGCCGCATCTACTCGTCTAAGGCTGTCGTTAGTTTGGCGAGATATTTTGCTTTGATTATATATAGTAACACATAAGTTGTTGAGCAAATGATTACATTATTAAAGCAAAGTGATAATTTTAAATGCCAAAACTTGAATTCTACGACTCGGTATAGAACAATATTATAATAAGAAATTTTTAATAATTTTTTGTTTAAGCGTAATTTACATGCAAAATTGAAGTATTTTAATTTCCATCCATGAAGGGGGATGTTTAAACACGTAAGCACCCTCCTTGGCTACGCCACTGATATTCAGGTGAGGAAGGTGATCCTTAAAAATATTTATTTTTAAGAGGGGTTCGCGAGATTTGGATTTTTATGAAAGGGGTTCGCTGGATGAAAGATTTTGGGAACCAGAGTGCACTAGGCGAAATTAAAAGCGGAAAAGATTTGAATTCAGTCACGAAAAAATCAATTTACTCGCAGTATAAACGGGAAGAACGCCAGAAATTTTCCAAAACCGACATTACTCCTTTCAAGGAACGGATTTGAATTATTTTGCGACAGTTAAACGTCTTCCTTTAAGCACACGTTTGATTTCCAAGTTTGTAATTAAAACCTCAACACAGTGAATGTGATACTCCAAAATGTCTTGTACTTACTTCCATGTTATCTTAAGGAGAGGGAAGACTAAACAAACGGGTAGAGATTTTCCATCGAAATGGTAAACTTTTGGAATTACGGAGTTTTTACGTTGGGTTTTTGAAATGATAATGCTTAATGTCATACTTACAGCTTCTTTAGAAGTACTTCAAAATATCGATGAATAAGTCATACCGCAAGCGTTCACAAAATCACCATACACCAAGATGTAAACTCGTAAATAAGTCAACGCGACATGCATTTGAACTGCACAGAGCCCATTTATATAAGATAATAGTTTTCATTTTCTGCGAAATTTAGGCATCTATCCGGATTTTCTAAATTCTCGGGCAATCGGCTTCGCGTCCAAGTTTTCGAATTTCAAGTTTCATGGCTCAGATCGCCCTTTTTAAGCAATAACTATATAATTATTAAGACAATAGCTTATATGTTACACTAAAATTTATGTAAAAATTACGATATTTTGTGTGTTATGATAATGGTTTCATCATCCGTGCCTTTTAGTACGTATCTGGATAAAGAAATTAATTTAAAATTATCACGTCATCATATGTAGGTATAGGTCGTTGGCTGAAATCAAATGGATTATGCAGTCTAAGCATTAAATTAATGCTCTTGAAGTATGGATAATCAATACCATTGAAAGACTGTAGTCGTTGCTATGGTAGTTAATATTTTTTACTTTCTCCATATACGTTGTATAGGGGAAAGTATTGTATTCATGAAAAAGATCGACTTCGAGATTTCAACGGAAATACACATTTTGAGGTCCCCTGAACACGTTTTGACCATTTTATCGATGATGCCTGTGTGTGTGTGTGTATGTGATAGCTTTTTGTGGGTGCTCTAACTCAAAAACTATTAATCAGGTCAACGGGAAATTTTATATTTAACATTTTTATAAAAGTCACAAGAACCAATTAGATTTTTGTAAAAATCGGTCGACAGGAAGTGGGTGTTTACTCTTGTCACATCCGTTATTTTGATATATTTGCTTTAATACTTGATGAATGTAATAATGTATTAGAATAAAGGTTGTAGGAAAATTACATTTCTACAACTTTTGTTTGAAATATTTTTCCATATAATGAATTGTTTAAGAGATATCTTATATTTTTACCTCCAACCACCACGCCACCTACCGACGACTATTGTTAACAATTGCCGCTTAGTTACGTCTTAGTAACGCTTCTTTTTTCTTTTCTTAATTGTTGGAGCTTTGTGGCTATCATTATATATCGATGTTTCTTACAGAGGAGGAGGATATAACTTACATATAGGAGGATACTAATGTTTAGGCACTTTCAGATGAGCTGGAGATTCGAAAATTTTTTCTTAGTTAGGATTTTGTGCAAAACCGACTAGAAAAAACGAAAATCTTAAAAAAGTGCAACAATGGGAACGCTAAAAATTTGCAATTGTTTAAACAATTTTTCATTATTTATATATTTCCGCATGTGCTACGGAGTTGAAATTTTTTTAAAAGTAGAATTCGTAAAAAAACGAAATAGCAATTATGCAAACTTTGATATTTTATTTTGTTTGGCAGTTAAAAATTCTTAAAGTTTAAACAAATAGATAACTGTTTAGACATTACGGGATGATCTAGGAAGCTGAAAATTTCAAGTTATGTACAGAGTAGTGCATTTGCACAAATAAGCATTTGAATCTCTCCATAAACATATTGCGGCGGCCGTTAAAAATGTTTAAACTTTAAACAATTGGAAAAATATTATTTCACTTCTAGAAGTACTACAACTTTAAAATTTTGCAGAAATGTATCGCATTAGTACCCCATAATGGAGAAAGTATAAAATTCTTAAAATTGCAAAGTTTTGGGATTGTTATAATGTATTATTTTTACATAAGGGAAAAACGAAAATCGCTCCGGAGGTGAAATATTTAAAATTAAAAAAATATTTTTAATGATGAAATATGAATAATGAATGTTTTTTTTATGTTGAGATGATATGCTTGCAGAATGTATGCACCAACTACTAGTATCCAATATCAGGAGGCTATGGTTTGAGTTTATTTCTTTGTAAAGTCTAAAATTTTCTCGGTTTTTTTTAAATATTTATTATTATGTACCCTATTTGGAATTTTTAGAAATATTACAGATATAGAGAAAGTCATGTGGTGGCCACATCAGATTTTTCATTGTTGAAAACCGAAAAAATTTTCATAATTTTATGATTAAAATCAAATTTTTACGCAAATTCAGAATGAATTTTAATTCTGTTTTCAGAAAAATAAACTTCATTCTTTCTTCTATAGTATAATGTATGTTTCGACGTTGTATCTTAATTATAAATAATTTTAAAAAGCAATTATATATAACCCTGCACCGTTTTTAATGTCTTTCTTATGGATTTTTAAAATTGGACATTGGGGTCAAAACACCCCTTAAATATAACATTTTCTGGAATTTCGGATGTTTTCCCGAAATTGTACCCAATTATCTATAATTATACCAAATTTCAGCTTTGTAGCACTTCTAGAAGTACCTTAGGTTTTATATGATATATCCTATCTAACAATAATAAAAGGCTACTTCCGTACCTTGGTCCCTTTATCTCTTTGTGGCTCCCTCTGTCACGCTATTAAAATGCAAATAACTCGATAATGGAACGAGATACGTTTTTTATATTTGTCAGAAATGATCGATTCACATATTGTAAGATTATGACGAAAATAAATCACAAAAAATGTCTTAGGTTCGGCCTCGAGGTAGGCATTTCCATTTCCCATATGATAACACGTAAAAATCGTCTTTTTGACTTGTAGGCTTTTATTCTTTTGGATATCTAAATTAGAAATAATTCACCTATGATCTTCGAATCTAGCCCATTTTAAAGAAAAACTTTGAACTTTTTTATTCTTTTCATCGATTCCCGCCTATAGTTCGAAATTTCTCATGTTAAACATTTAATTCACATATTTTTGGGAAGGCTTGGTATTTACATTTACATTGTTAAACCTCGAAATCCTATTGTTATGTCAACCCTTATGGGTGAACGCGTGCTTTGAATGCTCTTACAATTAGTACGACAGAGAAAGAGAGAAGGAGAGAGAAATTCTTTTCATAGCAACCACATTAAACAACATTCGTTACGTTATTTACGAGAAGGAATACATTTCAATGTAGAACATTAATCATTCGCATATTAAAATTAGGTACTTAGAATCATCGTAGGAGTTCGAGACTTAAAACAACGAACGCCTGAAAGAAGGAAAGTTTGTTTTCTTGCCATCCAAAGAAAGTCAAGGTATAATTATGTTCATTTTTTATTTCACAAAAAACTTTCCCATTGACTTTCAACGAGCATCTCCCTAGCATATCTATTATAAATAGCTGCTTCTTACGGAGGAGGATATAGGATCTATATATGATATAAAACCTAAGGCACTTCTAGATAAGCCACGGACCTGAAATTTGGCAGGATGATAGGTTATTAGATACAACCAACCAGAAAAATCGAAAATTCCAAATTTTTTATTTTTTAATAGGGTATTCTTGACCCCAATATTCCATTTCGATACTCTATGAGAAAAACATGGGAATCTGTGCAGAGTTTCATAAATTTGAATTTTTAAATTTGTTATAATTAAGATATAATCTTGAGACAAAAACAATTCAATAGATAAAAGAATGAGGTTTTTATTTTTGAAGACTAAATTCAAATTGGTGCCGAATTGACGAAGAAATGTTTTTAATCTGAAAAAAGCATATACTCAACAATAAAGAACTTCAGCTAGCATAGCAACCAGGACAATGCTTTTCAATGGGAATTGGCAATCCGTATTATAATAGCATCGCTTTAATGCTTTTTAATAGGGAAATTTTTTCCACAGGTTGTACCCAATGACCTATCTTCATGCAAAATTTCAGCTCTGTAGTACTTCTAGAAACACCTTAGGTTTTATATGATATATATATATCCTATATATGTAAGAAGCAGCTATTTATAATGATGAGCTACAACAGCTATTTTAAGTTGGTTCATTGTGAAAATTAAAAATTGTAAACTTTAGAAAAAACTGTTCATTTCAGGAGCAGTATAAAAACTGAATACTTATGACTTGACCAACTCCAATTTTATGACTCTATATTGGTCTAAAAAAAGTAAAAATTGTCTAATAAATTTGATTTTTATTAACTTATACTATTTTAACGCTGATCTTGTATAATAAATAAAATTTTATTTCCTCAATTTTATCGAGTCTAAAAGGGTTGTATATCTATCATATTTTATAAATTTCATATGAAAATTGTCTCCATATTTATCAGTCTTATACGGTACAGAGTTTTTGTTTGTAAATAGTGTTTAGTTGTTTTCGTCAATAGTGTTCAGTTGTTTTCATTTCGGTTTGCAATCCTTTTCAGCAGTTGATCGTCCCTTTCCCATCCTCTGCGTTTTGCTTGTTCTATCTCCGCTTCGACTTGGGCTAGCAGATTAAAACAGTTTCTTAGCTGGTTTAAAGCGGTTTAATCCGAGCGTAGTTTATGCATTAACGCCGTAGTTGTCATATTCGTGGAATAATGGACGAAAACTGAGATTTATTAATCTATTAGCAAAATACAGTTCACTTAAATCACTTTTAATCTTGCTAACCATTAAATTTACCCTCCATATGCTATACTCCATTTTGTCGACGGAACATTCGAATATTAATGTGAATGCTTTTCTAAAATTCTTGATTATATATTATCTCCGGCAATGCCGCATACTGCCGTCGCACAGATTTACTTCCTCTACATGAAATATTTGTTGAAACATTGTCATACATTTCGAAAGACAATTGGAATATGTTTTGAATTCGATGGATATATACTTGTTTGGGAAGAGAAGAATCATTTGTGAATTTCTAAAAAAAAGTCGAATATACTGTATTTATTCAACTATTCTTAGTAATGGTAAGTAATCTGCATTATATTTTTCCGCATTATTGCAAAACACAGAAGGACCTAGGTATCGTTTTATTCAAAGCAGTAAAGTGAAAAATTACAACTGTTACTTTGTAATTGTCATTCCAAAATTTTACAACCCATCTTTTTTACGACGTCCCCGTGCAATCATTCTTCTTGTAAAAATTTAAATGATTTATATAGTAATAATACATAAATGTTAATTTTTCGTGATTTTGCATAAACATTTTTGTGCAAATTGCTAACATACTCTTGAAATAATATGAACCGAGCATAATTCTCTCGAGTATTTATTGTTTTACTTGATTATTTTTACTTATCCTCGGCGACTGTGACATAATTATCGCCATAAATCTCTCCGGCCTGTCACGTTCTCAGATTTGCCCTTAAATTACGATTCTCCGCCCCAAAAAAATCCTCTCTTCGATCAACTCCGCCGACGCACCCTATCGCCCGATGCGTGAACTAAACGCTCTTCCTCCCGTTTTCGTTCACACTGTCGGAGAGAGATATATAAAAAAGAAAGGACGAGGAAATTGGGGTGAATTATGTAATAGAATATGAATGGCGAAGAGGAACCGAGTTGTCTAGCTTATGGAGTGAGACAAGGGCGGCGTTGGCGGCGAGAGGAAGAAGAGAGAGTGTTTGGTGTTTTTGGAAAGTGGGAGAGAGAGAGAGGAAGTGTGGATGGATAAAGAGGGAGAGAGAGAGCGGGAGGAAGGAAGGAGAGGAGGCGGATAGTAAAACGCTAGTGAAATGAGGGAGGGTGAGATGGGATGGAGAAAAGAGGAGATCGTGTGGGTAGGGTGAGAGAGAGAGAGAGATAGGGAGAGAGCAGAGATGAGATCTCGTTCTTGTCGCGCTCCATGGAAACTAGAAACCATGGCAACCACCTAAAGTCGATAGCTCTTCTTCTTGGGCGTGGACCCACTCGCATCTGTACGCAGTGTGGAGGAGGGCGAGGTAGGTGAAGAGGCGAGGGTGGAGAGAGAGAGAGATGGCGTGGAGGAGAGTGGGAAAGAGTGCCGAATCTCTCATTCTCTCTCTCCCTTCTTTCCTTTACTCATTCTCCCATTGCGCACCCTTTCCATTTCGCGGCAGTCTCTCAAAATACTAGATCCGAAATTATTGCGGAATTCGGAATATCTATCTGAGACTCTCAGACGATAGTTTCTTGATAATAATGCAAAAGCTGCTGTCTGCTTTGCCAGTGTTAATTTCACGTATGTGTCGGTCGTGGTTATTAATGTTTATTTTCTTGTGTATATATATATATATATATATATCATATCATATCACATAGATCCATATAAATGGTTTGTTAATTATAAGAAATATCCGTAAAAATAAGCCAATTATTAAAAAGATCGTAATTAGTATAAAAAAGACAAAAAATTATCCATAACATACCCCGCCTGGTGTCTCACTTTGTTTGCTCTATCTAAGTTTAATTTTGATTGAATTTCAATTTTGTTTCCTTTCTATTAATTGCCTGTGGTTTTAAAAATGTTGTTTCAATTACATGTTTCATGTCAATAAAATGTACATCTAGAGGAAAAAAATATTTAATTATAGTAAATTTTGTCAACATTAGCATGTTTGTAAGAAATGAACTACTTAGATAACATTAATATAAAAAATATAATACTTAAAATAATATTCTGAATTTTAAAATTAAAATAATTACTTTACTAAAAATGACTGGTAAATTAAACCAAACAAATTCAATGAAACCTAAATTATCTGCCAATAAAGTTATGTTTACTATTATATATATATATATATATATATATATATATATATATATATATATATCGTAGAACTTTTAAATGTTCACCATGCGTACTCAGAATAATTACTAAAAAGTATTGTTGTTGGCTCATACTATTGAAAAGTTAAAATTAGAATGTAAACTTCAGGTCCATGGCATTCAATCATCTCCGCTATTTTTTTTAACCTTTTCTGGCATGAGCGGGTCAAATCTCCAATTCCGATCTAAAAACTTGCAAGCCTGTTACCTATTGCCTGGAAATTTATGGAAATGTATGACATATTTTAGTGAAAGCGTTAACTATTTATTTCAGAAAAATTTATCGGACTTTTGGGAAATTTATGCAGAGGCAAAATGTCCGCAAATAACTAATACCCTCGATTCTTAATTTTTTATTTATAAGTGTTAAAAGTTCATCACAAAAATTAAAAAATGTTCAGTAATTGTAGGGTATGTTTTCGTGACAAAGAAAGTGGGAGTTACATTTCCATCATGTGTGAGAAAGCGCTCTTCTTATTTTATTACGAAGATGTGTAATCTCCCTTCGCACTGCAATACCACTCCCTTAATGCTTTTTATTCATGCTGGGATAACGAGCTGAAGCTTTTCGCTCGCATCGGTCTGATTCTCAGAATTTTCCGAAACTCGTCACTTCTCTCCTAACAATTGAATATCCGCATCCGCCGCTCAAAACTATGAAAATGATTTTTATGTGGCATCCTCCAAAGCGCGTTGCCGTTCTACCCACTCGATGAAATGCCACCACCGTTCGTCGTTTCAGAGTTGCTATTATTTTCACACACTCTTCTAGGTTTCATATTCATTAATTTTTCAAAACAACTACATTGATAAATTTTCCTCCATCAGCAGTGTTAGCCAAGACCCTTAAAATCCAAAAAGGTTTCCATTTAATTTTTTTTCCTTTCCAAGTTAATTTAAATCTAATTACTCTTTTCTTCTACGGTGGTATTAAGTAAAGGATGTTATTTAAGGCAGTCTTTTCGTTCCACTCCTCGTGAGACCCAACGCGTCTCCATTTTACCTTCGATGACATGTAATACAGAGCATGGGCCGGCTTCAGACATTTCGCCGCCCTGAGGCGGGAAATTTTTGACCGCCCCCCCTCCTCCCCTTCATGTTCCGTGGATCTCCGATGGCCACGAATTTTACTTTACTAAATCATTAATATCTAAAATTATCACACAATCGTGCCAATATTTATTTTAGTTAACTTGTAAGAGACATGTTAACTACATATATTGGATCTCCGTTTACTGTTTTCTTTCAGTTTCGTTACGGCCAAAAAAATTATATCGTTTTTTGTTACGGTATTCGTTACACTCAAATTTAATTTTCGTTTTTCGTTACGTTTAACGTTATAACGAAAAATTAATTAATGACAATAGAACACTTTTTTACGAGTCCTTAGGCAGTGATATTCGGCACAAACTGAGATGACATGAGTAAATTCCCATATATGATTTGATGTTTTAGACTAGCATTGTCGATTGTGCACATCCAACTACTGCGTGCCATATTTCAGTTTCCCGTCTCGTCTCTGTCCGCAGAATGGTCTCCGCTTCACGAAAAACATTTTCAAATAAATGTAGTTTGTACAACTTTTACAGATATGACAATCATAGTCATATTATTTCATCTCAACAAAAATTTGAAAAGCTGATAAATTACAAAAATAATCTCCTACTTCCATTGGACTTCTTACAGCCAAATACTAATCTTCTCTTAACAATTTACCAACAATTCTGAATATAAAATTTTCAGCTGATCGTATAATATTTCCAACATAAATACTGACAATGATGAATGCATTGATTTTGGTGTATTTAAAAAAATTATAACAGGATTACACAGGATATTTTAATGCTAGAAACACGACATTGAAAATAAATAGGTTGAATCCATGACCTACGTTATCATAATCTACAGGAACTAATAACACCAAACTGAGGGATGGAATTTATTTTATTATCTAAGGAAAAAACTTATAATTTTTGTTCTCATTTTTCATTTTTTATTTGTTTAATTAAATTAAATACTAATTTAAAATATCATTTTGTTAAATTGATATTGTTTACAATCTCATTTTATGGACTAACATTATGCAATAAATTTTTACTTAAAAGTATTAATGGAAATGAAATAATTGTTTGGTGGATTGACACAGTCTAGCAAAAATACAATGAAGTATTAAATAAATGAGGACTACTAGTTTGTATCTAAATAGTACATCTCACTAGGGTAGGTACCTAAGTACTCTTATGATGTTAGAAACAACCTTAACAAAAACTTATTGCGTAGATGCCTACTAATAACTCGAGAGATGGTCGCATTTTCTTGATCTTGTAAAACCGAAACCATGCACATCAGTTCCGTGTAAATCGAGAGATGGTCGCATTTTCTTGGCCCTGTATAACCGAAACCGTGTACATCAAGCACCGTACAAATCGAGGGATAGGTGTATATATCCACCGTGCAAAGTCAATATCCATTGACTGCCTAGGACCGGTTCTGTGTGCAAATACACCGTGATAATATCGAACTAACGGTTTTTGTTTTTCCGTTTTTCGTTACGTTATCCGTTACACTAATTTAGAAAATTTAGTTAACATTTTCGTTACGTTATTCAAAATCATTTCGTTATTGCGTTATTTCGTTTCGTTATGCGTAATGTTTTCCATCATTGTTTTCTTTCTTTTCCGTAGCCGTACGGACTGTATTAAAACATCACAAAAGGGTACATTGGGTGTTTCCCTTGGTTTTCCCTTACCTCCCTCCAATTTTTGCAAATGTGTCTCTTTGAGCAGAGTTACCGCCCCTGCTGTAAGACCAAACTTGGCAAGAGGGAATGGCGTCAGTATGGTCAGTATGTCAACAGCCGCGGCATGAGGACGCCCTCTCGATCCTGCGCCCTGAGGCGATTGCCTCACTTGCTTACTGTCTGAAGCCGGCCTTAATACAGAGCGAAAGAATTTCTCCGGCAGATTTATTTTATCCCTATCATCTGCTCGCTTTTCCCATCTCTTGGTCGTCCATTTTTAATTGCCCATTGCCAAATCTTATTTATTATTTTGGGCCTTTTTAAATTTTTACGCTTTAAATTACGCCGCGGACCCTTGTATTTACTGATAAAAATTTCTTTCTCTCTTTGAGTAGTTCTCGGAGTATCTCATTCCCCAAAACTTTTTGAGTAGTTTGTAAATGATTTATTCAGTGTTTGCGCTCCTGCTCCTTGAATCAGAGAAAGAGGTAAGTTTTGAACATATTGCCTTTCAAATTTGCGTTATTTCTTGCGGATCTCATCCTACCCAATCTTTGGCACGAGTAAGGTTTCTGTCTGTTTTACAGTATTGCTGAAATGGATGCAACTATGTATGTGCTCCTATAGCTGCACGTTTCCATCATTTGAGAATTTTCCATCTTCAAATTCATTTTATTTCATTTCAATTTAACCGTTTTTAGGTTACGCCAACCTTTTTAAATACTATGTCTAATCTCTGAAGTATTTTAGCGTATTCGTATTTTTTCTCCCGGTAAGTTTATGTTATATAACATATCAGAGCCGTCTCCTTAGCCATTTATCTCATTAGCTCATTATCCTGAAGATATATCATTTTTTTATTATTCTGTTTATAGCAAGAATGTAATTTTCTATGAAATTATTTTACGTACGACGTAATCATAATTCTCTCGTCGAAAACTTTCACGTTCACTTTAATAAGTTCAAATAAAATGTGCTTTCACGCCAAGGGTTTTTCTTTCTTTAGTCTTTTGCCTTTTAGGAGAGTTTACGTTCTCATTTAAAAATTCATTTTTGTCAGATTCTCCGATACCTTTCTGACCTAAAATTTAAGGCTTTTTAAGTTCTACTTCTTCTTGAAGCGTCTTGCTTTTTTCTATTTTTCCTCGTGAACATTCTTATCCTCCCGTGCGCGCGTGTTTATGAACTTACAATACAAAAATAAAATTTACGGACAGGTTTAAAATGAGAATAGAAGAGACTGATAATAAAAAATGATTACGAGGTAAGTCAAAAAGTTAAGGCAATTTATTTTTTATTAAATATAGAAATGTAAAACTGTACAAAATTTTAGTACCAGTTTCCAACGTAGTCCCTTTGCTTTACCAAACTCTTGTTAAATCGGTCCACAAACTTGTTAATGCCACCTGAGAAGAAAGTTTTCAGTTGTTCCTGCAGCCAAGTATGCACCGCTTCTTTGAAATCGTCGTCATGTAAAAATCGATGTCCACGCCATGCTTTTTTTCCGAAGACCAAATAAGTAACAATCACTTGGGGCGAGGTCCAGACTGTAGGGTTTGTGAGGAAGAATTTCAAATATAAGCTCTTGAATCGTTTCAATGGTTGCAGCGGCTGAATGAGGTCGAGCATTGTCATGATGCAAAAGAACACCTTTTGACAGCAATCCTCTGCGTTTACTGCGAATAGCACGAACCCTGCGATATTTCAGATCATCGTGCATGATCGAATGCACATATCCATAGATTATGTCTAACGTTTCGGCAACAGCAGTCAAATTAATCCATCTGTTTTCTCGTATGAGAGTATTAACTCAATCAGCATTGTTTGCTGTTCTTGAACTTGTCGGATGGCCTGAACGTTCTTCGTCAAGCAAACTTGTTCTGTCACTTTTGAATCTTTCCACCCATTCGTACACTTTTCTTTGACTTATACAATTTTCACCATACTGTGCTAACATTTTCCTGTAAATCTTGGAGGGTTTGACCCCTTCTGACAACAAAAATATCCTGACAGCACGTTGTTTACTAACAGTGAAATCGGAAAGTGAAGTTGCCTTGTTTACCCCTAAACTGTATGAGACAAAATGAGCACTGGCAACTGAGAAGACACGTTAAGACTCGTTTGACTAAATAGCAAGTATGATGACCTTGAAATCGCGTTCTGACAGTGTGTATTATTATTACACGCAAATTGCCTTTACTTTTTTATTTTCCCTTGTGCAAAGAGGAAGGCGAACTGAGGAGGAATGACTCAAATATTAGAGATGGAATTGAAGAAAATTTGAGAATAAAAGAAGGAAAAGGTTTCAGCAGAAGGATGACTTGTGTATGAAAGTGGGTTACTAATAATTGAGTAAAGTAACGAATGTGGAGAACCCGATTTAACATAAAATCACAGAGCTATGGGCCGATATTCATTATACACGATATTAAAAAATCTTACATTCGAAAACAAAAAGAATAACGGGCAAATTTCACATGTGAATGTGTGTTTTTGTATCAATACATATATTTTTCGTCATTCCCTGGACGATTTCTCCTAAAACCCATTACGTAATATACAAGTGAGGGAGAAATTGCAGAGGAAATTACAGAAAGCTCTTTTTCCACTGTCTGCTATCTTTCCATCGGAGTGAATAATCGCAGATGTTGTGCATTGTTGGTTGCCTACATTTGTAGCAGCATGTAATTTTTAGCTATTTTTTCTGATTATTCCCCAGAATCTAATTTTAGATCCACCAAATTTTTAACCTGTATTTTATCTTATATACAACAGCATATCCTGAAAATTTTGTGTCTCCAAGTTGCGGGATTCTGGAGATATAACCCGTACGGACAAACTAAAGGGACGGACGGACGGATAGATTGACCGATTACAAAGGCGATTTAAAAAAAGCTATAAAAATGACGCAACCACGATATTTGTGTACCTTTACTTATATTATAAAGTAATACGGAATTAATATTTCTGACCTCAGGGAAGTAACGCACGTGCATTATTTCATTCCCGTATAAATTTATGCTAGAAGTTTCTACAGTGAGGTCGACTAAGAATCTCTATACTCTTGAATGATCTATGAAATATTCGTTATTGAGACAAACCCTTTCCACCTCCTGCAACGGACAGACAGACAATCCAATCGAACGGCGTAGAACGCCGATTATGGCGAGGAGGAGGAGGAAATCCGTTAAACCGTGATTTTAAACGAATCCACTAACTGTTTGGGAAGCAAGGCACGTTGGAAGCGCACTTCTCTCCGTGTCAACTGTTTTTCATTCCGATCTTTTCATTTCCGTTGCTTATCCCTGATTGGATAGGCGCGCGTCAGCGATTTCGATTCCGGATTGGACATTTTTCTTGAGCGTGAAACGTAAGTGAAGTGGAGTCGCCATCAAACAACTTGAACTCGAGTAGGATGGTGATAGAAAAAAAACTGTTGTACATAACGACAAACAAATACAGCAGGGAAAGCACCGAGTCGCAATAGCGATCAAATAACCGAATTTCGAGCGGAAACGAAAACAAACAAACAAACTAGTGAGGAAAGAGAAACGACGAGAAAACAAACGAGTCGAGCGGAACAACTTACGGAGATGCGATTACAAACTAAACGCAATCTCAAGGCGGCGAGTGAAGTCGGAGAAAAAAGAGAGTCGTACGAGAAATGACTCGCGTAAATGAGAACGGGATTGCATTGCCGATGCTATCAAGTTTCGACGGCGACTCATCCGTTGTTCTGTTGAAAATGGCATCAAACAAGGTGAGATTACTTATGGAAATTACCGATTCTGGAGCATTTTTGTCTTTCTTACCTCGAAAAGCAGCGATTCGTGTATGATGCTGATTAAAAGAGGAAACAATTTGAGTGAAGAGAAAGAAGAATGGAAAATAAAGAGAGATAAAGAAATTGGAACAGTGAAGAGAAAAGCGAGAGCGGACACAACGAGGGAGGCGAAGATAGAGTAAAGAAAATGGGAACTTCATTTGCCTACGCAATGTGAAACAGCGCATTTTATTTATTGAGGTTTATTTAGAATTTAAACCTTGAAGGTCATTATAAATTGGATGATATAATTATGTGACAAAGTAATTTACTTAATAATTATTTTTTTCATTTCTATCCATAACAATTTTCTCTGAATCTTAATTGGAAATTTTTTAAGGCACCCCCTGCCGCACACCGATTTCTTTAAAAACCTTCTTTGGCAGCGTAATAAATTTTATCATAGATCACATTAACCCTGCAAATGTCAGTCTTATATCTCTTACCGTTTACTTACTATTTTAATTTAACTGGTTGCACAGACGGATTGACAGCGAAAACATAAGTGGATTCATAACACGAAACGTGCAAAAAAACCAAGATTGATTGCTATGAGGGTGTACTTTCAAAGTTGTTCTTTCAAAGTGGGCATTTTCGTGCTGTATGTTCAAAATTATTCTAATAAATCGGTAACTTTCAAATGAAAAATCGCAGTATTTATTACCAATTGATCAGTTTCTATAATTTTCAGCTTTTAGGTTAATGCGACGCAATTAAATTAACATTCTCAAGTAAATCGCTTAAAGATTTTGGGTTAACGATATTTGATCTAAAGGTTTATGGCCTTTCAAACTGTAAATAATACCTCGGATGCGCTTATTTATGTGTTAAACACATATTATCCAAACAAATAGCAGGAGTTTTGTTCATTTATAGTACTTTTCAATTTTAATTAAAAAATCAAACCGATTTTGACTCGAACTTCGCATTACTTTCCGAGCCACACCTACATTTTAGTTCTTCGTAATGAAATATTGGAGGGAGAAAAATCCTATCTTGAGTCTTAACGTACGATATCCTGTAAAGAACACTAGTTATCAATGCTGGTCTAATATTTTATTGTCTATTCGAAAGCTCTATACTGTTATTAGAAAAACTTTTAAATGAGCCAATTTAATAATGAAAGGACGCATAGAATGAAAAACTCTTATCTTAATAATTTTTCAAGAGCATGAAAACTCTTTTAAATTTATTTATGATATTCAAAATTGATAAAAGCGAATGGATATTATTTTACGTAAATTCACTTGTAGTGCAGTGAAAGACCGGCCTTGGTAGAGGGGTGGTTAGCGTGTCTGGTTACCAATGCTAGGGTCGCGGGCTCGAATCCTGCCGAGGGTATGGGCTTATGTGTTCGTCTTTGTTGACGTTATTACGCTCATTGTAAAAGGCCGTTGACGGCTGCTTATGAGATTGTATAAAATAAATTTTCAAAAGTGAATAAATAAAAATAGAAGATATTTCCGCACGTACCTGCGATTGCACACGACCCGCCTTACAATTATGTGTGCCGGGTTGCATAAATTTACGGCGCTCTATTCTCAATTTTGAACCCTTTTTTGTAGCCCGTTTCGCCACGAACGTACTCGTGAATATATGAAACGTTCTAAAAGTCAGGTATTGACGAGAAAATACAACACAAGACGAGATAAAATTGTATATTTTATGACTTGGAAGGCCTATATTACAAACAAAAAATTTGTATATCGCTAAGGAGTAGAAGCCAGGTAGCAGACCAGGCATTTTTATCTATGGAGAAAGAAATTCGGAATAGTTTACTGTAGATATTATTATATTTATTGCATATTGTCGTAGAAGACTGAATTTAACAATACAAAATCGCTGCAAAAAATAAATTCATCCATAAGTACTTAATTTACACGATGGTCTTTTGTATTTTCGAATTATGAGTCAGCCATTGCATGTATGTTCTAAAATAAAAAACTTTTTCCACCTTAACATTACAGAAAAGTAGTTTATTGTAGCAAAATAAAAGGGAAACGAGGATTTGAAAAATCCAAATACAAATTTAATTAGCTAAATATAACCAAAGAGGAACTTTCAAAAATAGAACGAAATATTTTTATGGTCAGATATGTTGTGAGATAAATTGAAGTAACGAAGAGAAACCGGAAAAAAGAAATTTCTAAGAAAATATGGCAATAAGGTCAATTTTCGAATAAAAAATTTCCTTGAGAGATTAAATATATAATAATGAAAGGCAACGTTAATTAAAAATACCGCAAAAACACAGAAAAAACTGCAAACGACGATAAAGACTCAAATTTCCAAGTAGTAAAATAATATAATGAGAAAGAAAAACGAAAACGACGGAACCGTGATCCGAATTTTTTCAGAAAATTAGTTTTGGGAATGATACAGAAGATATATTAACGATCCAACAGAGGAATAATGCATACAAGTACAAGCAGTTTGCGATATCGGGTTATAAAACTTTTTAAGGCAATAAAAAAGTTCTACAGATCTACGAAGACGTTAGATATACATTGAGTTATTCAAATTTCCAGGTTAAACACGTTAAGAAAATTTATTTTGTACGATGAATAAAAGATGTCAATATGAATAATATTGTGAAAGTTGGAAACGAGATCAGCATCGCCTCTATTATAATATCAGATGCTGATATCATCAAGGCTGCGTTTTGCATTTATTCAATACCGTTATAGACGAAACAGCTCGACAGTGTGAACAAATATTGAGTATAAAAATAAATAAAATTCTTAGAAGAAACTATATTGCAGTATGCATTTATTTAAAATGGTTCTTTGTTAGATTATTCGCATGCACCTTTTCAATTTCATAATATGCAGACTTTCTTAAGAATCAGTATTTAGATTTGATTATAACAGTATCATTTAATAGAAAAATAATGACCTAAAGGCAAATCCGACCGCAATCTATATAAATTAGTTTTGAAAGGCCGAAAAATGCCCCGTTAAAAAATTACTTTGCTGGGTTTGTTTAAACTGTTTTAAAGAGATTTTTAAAGATATAACTAAATAATCAAAACAAATAATATACGCAGGCAAACGGAATAAGCATAAACTGAATTGAAAGTTTGGAGATTCGACTCAGGAGGAGTATATTCGAATGTGAGAAATGAAGAGATTAATGTTGAAACACCAAATATATACTCTATAAAACCCCTCACAAACTTTATCAAATTCCACACCAAAGTGCTTTCTTCTAAATAGAACGTCTCTTTCTGCGTATACATAAATGGCAAGGAAGTACAGTAAAACCAATTATGTATTAAATATTGATGGAATGAATTGATCATTATATATATATATATAACTGTAAATATAAAATTACTGAAAAGATTCTGCATAATATATAAAGGCTTTATCGTAAAAAATGCTCATTATTTTAAAACGTAAGATAAATCAATGGATAAAACACCATAATACATCAAAACCATTTATTCGGAAGAAAGAAAATTCTGATAGGAAATTTTGAAAATCTTTGGTGTGATGGTTAAATTTTAAATTATAATTGGTTGTAATGTTGTTTCTTCAGAGTGATGGCAGATGATTAAAAAAAGAAAAATAAATTAAGAAAGCTGGTGAATTGAATGTTACACTGAAATTACAATGAGACTTAGGGTTAAGGATAATTTATTCAATCTACAACACAATTAAATTTTATCATTCGTGATGATTGGAGTAAGAATAAAATATTTCTACTTAAATTAAAGCTTTATAAATGTTTGTGTTGTTAATTTTATTTTTACCTTTATAAATTTATGACGTTTTTTATACTTTTAACATCACCGCGATTCCTCAAATGATTTTAAGAAGGAAAAAGGAAAAATAATTTTAATTCTCGCATTAATTTTTATCGCCTGTACGTAATTTCGACGGACGTAGTTTTTAAACCGCGTTATGAACTGTTAAATTAAAAAACCCTCACATAAAAAACACACTAACACATTAATGACACTGTTATTTCTTCCTTTTATATAAACTTGATCCTTTCGCTTTATGAATCATACTTGGCACAAGGCCACTATAGGTACTAAAGATATACATTTATTAACCGAATGCTGTGCCAAATACGTGAAAAAAGAGGCCTGTGTATTTCGGAATTCGTTTCCAGTACGCTCGAAAGATTTTATTGTAAAATTACCAAAAATAAAAAATTCGCGCATTAAAGGATTAATTATGACCTTTATAACTGGGCGAAAGTGCGTGGAAGCCAAAGAATGAAGGAGAATAAAGCGCATTCTGAGTGTTGGGCGAGTGGCGTAGGAAGCGGGGGCGAAAAGAGGCAGCGAGGAAGAGGGGGAGAGAGAGAGGGAGGAAGAGAGTGAAAGAAGCGGAGAGAGGAGAGGGGTGGGCGGAGAAGGCGGCGGCGCTGGAGGGGCCGAGGCGGCATTGTCAGCTCAACCTGGCAAAAGTGCAGATAAATACTGCGTCATTGAAACAAGAGCGAAGTATCCAAGGATTTTTTTAAGTCGTCCACGAAATAGCAAGAATTCGTCTAGTCAACAGCGATTTTAGTCGCAAAGATTGATCATTTTGATCATTTTTTAACGACTGGCGATGGATCTGTCATCGATAAATAAAAACAGTTCTACGCTTTAGCAATCGCGTGAAATAAGGAATGATCTTCTGTTTATCAGTGGCTAAAGATGATTTATATGCGACTTTTACAAGAATACGATACGGATGTTTTATTTAGATGATTAACGGGTTGATGCGATACGTAACTGGATGGTCGTTTAGGGATCACTACGAGAAAGTTAACAAACTTTTATTCATCCCTAAAGAACTTAGCTTATTAGTAAACGTCCGGATTGCATCATATAAGCAAAGCTTACGATTTTTTTCGTAGAGAGGATACTGAGTTTAAAAGCGGGAGAAAGACGATAAATTATTAATTTAGCTTTATTTGACTTTATCATAAACTGCAGTCAACGAACTTTTCAAATAAACAAATCAATGATTATACAAGGGCGACTACGCGCGACCATATCCTCGGTAGACTTCTAACCCGCGACCGTAGCATCGAGAGCCAGACACCCTAACAACCCCTCTACCAAAAGCAGCAGAGAGAGATGTAGAGAGGAATGAGAGTGGAGAGAGAGGGTGGGATGATAGAATGAGGTGAGAGAGAGGTGTGTGTGTGAGAGAGAGAGAGAGCTTCCGAAGATTTACGAGCGGGAATCATCACAGTGGATATTAGAAATTAAAAAGAGGTGGCAGAGAGAGAGAGAGAAAGAAGAAGTCGAGAGGACGAATGATTGTCGCATTGAAAAAGCTGCCCCTACCGGAGAGCCCAGGTCAAATTGGTCGATTTTCGCGTTGGGCGGCAGGAGCGGAAAGGAGGAAAAACCTTTCCTCTTCACTCTCCCATCCCACCTTCCGCGGTCTACGTCCCTTAACTTTTGCTTCCATCGCATTTTTACCTCTCCCACTCCATAAGTCCTCTCTCAACCTCAGTTCTCCTCCCATTCTCTCTCTCTCTCTCTCTATTGCTTCTAGCCTCTACCTCTCCCCCGTTTGAGCTTCTTTTGTTTTAATGCTTTTTTTTAGTTTTATCCTCCGCCCGTTCTAACGTGCCCGAATCTGAGACCTGCATGAGTTTCTCTCTCTCTCTCTCTCTCTCTCTCTCTCTATTTTGCTCTCGCTCCAAAGCCCTGCATTTACTTTATGTGCCGTGTTAAAGCTTTTACAACTTTCCCTTTTCTCCGTTTCGTGGGGTTTCCATTATCACGTCTAACTCCCGTTCGTTGCTTCCGCTTTTCCATGTGGCGTGGATTGTGGTCGTTTGTGTATGTATATGTATATATAGGTACATACATACATATATATATACCGCATCCCCCAGCCTAAATTCCACTATCCGGAATCACAGTTCCGAAGCACTCAATTTTTTTTCTCCTCCCTTAAAGTTTCCACTTCCTACTTCTGAGCTCGTTCTCAGACCACCTTACAATGCACTCACTCGCACGTGCTAATTATCAACCCGTTTTTACCCCGATTCCTTGGCTGAGTTTTCTTCGTTCACTTCCCAAATAACCTCGTCAGCCAAATAGAGTTTTCCTCGAAAATCCCTTCTCTTCATTTCGCCAGCAAATTGCAACGGCGCTCCTTATCGGTTACTTTTATAATTTCAAACCTTTACCGGAGAACGTTTCCTTATTCAACGCTTCAATTTCAAACGTTTATTCATTGACGATGCCGCGGAATATACCCTCGGCTTTATTCAATGCTAACTGCTTTTGTTTTTAACTGCCACCTCATCACGTTTTTTTGTATTAATTACACCAGCGCCTTATCCGGCTCTAAAACGCCACTTCAGGTTCATCTTTCATCTCTTTTTCGCTGTGATAGCCGTGAAATCACAGATAGCATTGCAATCTCTTCTCTGGCTATAATGTAAATAGTATCCTTTGATTATCTCCAGATTCCTTTTCTCTGTATCATTACACTGCTAATTTTCTCCAATGGAAGTTGTCACATTCTTAAAAATGCATTGTCCATACTTTATCACACTTCTTCTATACACTACTTACGTTATTTTTATGCTCAGCTTGGGGGTAACTGGGTGAAAAAAATCGAAATTTTATAATGTACCATACGGATTGTTATTTTTGAGACATCTGGTTTATGCAGTATTATTGATGAAAATCATTTCTGTAACTAAATGAATTTGAATTAAAATAATAGGTAGTTTTAAGTAAATGGACACTTTGTGACGGTCAAGAAGAATGATGTATCGTATATAGTCGGGCGATATAGCTCAATTCAATAAGAATTCTATTCCAAGAGACAGTTTATACAAATACGAGATTTCTTCAGGTTCTGTTGAAACTTTTAGTCCCATGTGCCACGCACGAACTAAAAATTGCAAAAACCACTTTTTCGGACTCGAGGGTTTTATAAAATTCATCAAAATCTCGAAGACGACTTTTTCACGATCACAATATTTCTTCGTTGTTATCATTTCTTTTTATTTAGTCTCTGATGACTAAGCTTTAAGATATATTGATAGGTTATGTCTCTCCAATATGTACCTATAAAAATGTTGAGGAAACCACATTCGCATTTTAGAATATAGCGTCGGTGAATCGCCACGGATTACTGCTGCTTTGTAGCCAAAATACAACTTTATCCCAACCTTTTTACGTCTATTGGATAGATAGTCTACCAATTTTATTCCAGTCATAAGAAATATTCAATCATCCAATTTTTAATTTAAATACGCCATATGAAATATTAAAATCGTTAAAAAATCCGGGTGAGGACAATTTTTTTCTGGTGCGTTAAAGTGAGTCTGAGTCATATTATTAAACAATAACATGGAATTTCGTTCACTATCTCAATCGCGTGTCGCATCATTTAGTATTACAAAGATCCCATTTGTTTTACACGCCAGGTCGGTCCCTTTTCAACGGAATAGAGGTAAATTAATTTTAAATTTTTTTGTTAAACTTGGGAAAATGAAACATCAAATTTTTCATGTGGTACATAGGAATTTTTCCGGATATTGGATTTTTCAAGTCTCTTTGCCATTTTTTGCCTCTTCAGATCCGTTCGCGACCATTTATACGGTGTTAGGTGATTAAGCCCGAGGAGCAGCCGACCAATTACAAAATGAGAACGAGTGAGGTATTCCACGGTCGGCCGCCATTAACCTGCTCTTGGGAGAAAGGAGGCATTACACGGCTCTCGAAGACCATTCCACCTTAAGCACAAAGTTGTTATGCATTAGGATGTCTTACTCAAAACACCGAATTAGGAGACATCTTAAACACCGTCTTATGCGGAGATACGAACCCGGAATGGCACCGAGAAATAGTTGTGTTCAGCACCCTCACAAGCGCACTCATCTATCCTTATTTTGTGAAAACGTCGTTCTTACGCAGCGGTTTTTTATCATTTATATGTATTGAATTCTATAGTTATTAAATGATCTTTAGTTATAAATTTACATACCAAATAATGAAATCGTCTCGTTGAAAATCGAAAAATTTCACATCTGATTGAAGTATTTATTTCATTTAGTTATTTTAAAAGGCTATTAAACGGCCCTTACTTAGTGACAACAACAAAGATGTTCACTTCTGTCCATGCCCACGACGGTATTCAAGCCAGCATTGGAAGTCATACGCGCTAAATATACCTCTACCGAGGTCGGTATATTTAGCTTTAAGGAATACGATGTATATTAAACAAAAATCGTCGTAATTATTATTGAAATTACAATTTACACTTTTAAAACGTCCTCCAGTCTAATGTTTAATTGGATTAATTGTATGCACATGCATATTTATATTATCAATAGTGACGAAATGATTTGTCTAAACGTTGTCTTACATTCACTTGAAGAAAATCACGCGGACCTGAAATAAGCGCACTATCAGCTGAATAAAGAAAAAAGAAGAAAGAGAAATTCGCATCAAGACATCACCCTGCCCACGGATAAAGTCCGTAACTTGCTACAGCGATATGCAATCCCCCGACTGAAAAACACCCTAGAAAAAAACGACCGGAAAATTAGAGAAGAATCACGGTCCGCCATTTCGTCTATCCTGAGGCGATGGAGTAGGTCCGACTTCATTCCCCGCACCGTGGTTTCGAGTGGGAATACTTTGCGGCGTCGACAGTTCGTCGTTTGGATGGCCCTCGCAGGAGATCGCAGTTCTCTGGGAATAAGTGGAGTGGAGGGGATGGAGGGAAAATTCGAAATGGCTCTCCGTCTCAAATTCAAACGACTCCCTTTCCAAAACACGGCCCGCCGTGTGACCCTCTCCTTTCAGCCCAGTCAGGTCGATATCTCCCCATACGGATCCGAGTACAACGGATTGAGCGAGGAACTCTCCGCGGGGTAACTCAGTACTCGGTTGTCGTCTTGGGGCCTCTCCAGGATTTTTGTACGGTCTCCTAAGGTGAATCGTAACCTTTATGCATGCGTGGTCATGCACACTTCTCAAAGCTACGAGAAGAGAGAGAGAGAGTGAACGAAACGAGGAGGACCAAAATTCATTCCGTATAGTATAGTTTACGAATTTCTTATTAACTCTCATCGTAATAATTTGGTACGCGAAGTTTATAAAAGAAGTCTGAAATGAAACAAAGAGAGAAATATTCATGTTTTTATGGGATAGCGATTTAATATCCCACTGCCTTTTCTTTCTTTTAGTATCTATGATAATACATTTTAAATAGAGATTCTTGGGGTTATTTCTTTTTTTAATTGTACGTTTTAGATTTTTATCTGGTAAACACTACACTTATTATTTGCAAGTCGAGGATGAACATAAAAAACTGCAATTGGATTAGCATTTACACAAACTCTCACAAATATATGTATAAAATCTGTCATCAACTATAATCTGAGTCGAATTAAATCTTAATTTACAACTTGTAAATAAATAATAGAATTGGATTAGGATTTCTTTCTAGATTCCGAAATGATTTCGATTCTAATATTTGATAGACTGCCATGTAAATATTGATTATAAGTGTCTACTGGATCCTCTTCCTATCCTGCTACAATTATTTTTTATCTTACCTCTTCATTATGTGTGTATGTACAGAGAAAAAGAGAGAGAGACATTGAGGCAGAAAAACGCAGAGATGAGTCAGGCAGACAGAGAAAAAGAATAGGAATGTTTCTTAGATTTATTTCAAAGCAGAGTGCTGTAGCGTCACAGTTTCTAGAAACGAATCACGATTTATCAATACATTCGAACAAATCAATCTATGTCAGCTACATCCAATTAACTACACACCATTTTCTATAACTCCAAAGAGAATATTTTCACAAGCTACTTCGGCATTTTATTTTAAAACTGAAAGAATATTCAGCGTGTGTGGGGTTTTCGAAGATTAAAGCTCTAGGCACAATGTATATCTCCTGTATTGTCATTCCTCATGCGAAACTGCTCAAAATGCATGTTTTTGAAACGACCGTGTATCCTCAGAGGTTCAAGAAATATCAAGGGGCATGCTTTCCAACTTGACGTCGAGAGATCATATCGCCTCGAAGGAGAGGGGTATTTTCTCATGCCCATCCTCCTCTCATTTTAGTTGTGAGGAAGTTACGCCTACCTAAGCATTCCATCCCACGCAAGGCACTTTTTTGCTGCATAAGTTCAAAAATAGCACTCATATGTTAGATATAAAAAATTCTGTAGGGTGTTTGATGGATCGCAGGAGAAAATTTTTTTTAAAACCGGGAATCGAATACTGAATAACAGGATTAAAGTAAAATGACATGTAATCGGAACGGTGTTGTTATAAAAATAAAGCATGTTAGATAAACATATTATATAGATAAAATAAACATAACGTGCAAATAAAGACAAGGGTGGAAACGTAGAAACACTAAATGGACATGTGGTAATAGAAAAGATGCTTATGAGATGAGAGAGAAAGAGAGAGCGTGATAGAGTTAAGTAAAGACGAAATCGGTGCTGGATGAAGTTCTTAGTATGGAGTAGAGATCGAAGAAACGGAATGTGAATAAATGCCGAGGCGCCGGATAGAGGAATAGATCATACAATTGTTAGGGAGTGAGGTAACACAAGAGAAGAAACATCGAGAGATCTGTGTTTGCCAGTCACTATATATTTTATGACTTCCTACAATTGGATGATCTTTGATAAGAGTGAGAGAGAAATAATAAACCCGATGATACGAGGAAAAAGAATCTCGGAGAGGGGAACACGATAAGGAATCACGTAAGAGGGGAAATTCAGAGGTCTCTGAAGAAGATCTAGATTCGCGGAGGAGGCGATGCATCACATAGAAGAGCAGCATTCCGGAAAGGTGGGACACACGTTTAAAAGCTTCGCATTCCAACGAGGGCCGAAGAGCTCCCTCGTCTCTTCCTCTTTGGACGTGCGGGTGCCGGCGAATCCTCGAGAGGCTGGTTCTTCCGTCAAGACGGACATGATTATGCAACATATGTGCCATCCGAGACGCTATTTAAGCGAGCCTATTCGGCCTAAATGCTGGAGAGATTAAGGAGGCACAAGAGGGATGGATTAGCAGGGCTCAAAAGAGGCGGCGAGAATTTCAATTTATGGTCCCCTAGACGTTTTTGCGCATTAAAATGCTACTGCGAAGGAGCGTGCCTCTGAAGTGGTAACGAAATAAACGGCTTATTTTACTTAACAGGAGTCCCCAAGTGGATGTCTTACTCAAGAGTGTTTCTAAAAACTTTTTCACAGCAGCTTCGTAAATTTCCCGAAATAACATATTACTATTTCATGGTACCAATTAACAATACGGAGATGCTTAATTATATTTTCAACTAGGAATACTTAGGTGAGTACACCATTATTCTTCCTGAAATGATAACTCGCCGGTTCTTAAATGCAGAATCGACGCTTTTAGAGTAATTAGAAAGATGCGTATCCAATGCTTTGAATGCAAAAACATTGATACGAACATGAGAAAATAAAGTGAAAGATTATAATGAAAAACTCGATACTCTCTCATAGATGAATTTATTCGTGTCGCAGAAATTCGTCTTAAAACAATAAGGCTAATAAGACACTAGTGATGAAAAATACTATGCATTATAAATATTGCGATTATCACTGTAATTTCAGAAACATTTTAGAAACACTGAAATGATAATTTAAAAAATACAAAACATTCTAATTATTCTTGCCTTTTTTACATTAGAAGATGCGTTGTCTAATGCACCATACATTACAAACTAATAGAAATAAAATATTTCCAGCACTCTGGCTCCATTATTACAAAACAATTAAAAATTTTATTATAAAATTAGTTTATTTATCTCAGAATATGTCTCCTAATATCTTATTTATATGCACTGACACATCAAGTAATCGGATCAAATGATTTGTTTGTTTCAGTGAGACTAAATGCAGGGAGTTCTTTGTGCGAATAATGCATTTTATTAACGAGTATTTAAAAACTATCCTAACTTTAATGCTATGTCATATACATAGATATTGTTTACAGGAAAACCAAATCAAGAATTTTTTCTTCCTGCCGAGTTTTGGTTCGACCTCAGGTATTTTGTTTAAACTTACAATAACGGTCTAATAAAACTTAATATAGAAATTCCATTTCGTCTGATTAAAATTTTTTTCACGTCTTCGAAATTATCTTGACAAATTCTGTACTAATTTTAGTTGTACCGTATGCGTTGGATTATGAAACCAAGAAAGAAGTGCATGGGTGTTATATTCTTACAATTACTATACAAGATTATTTGAATTACAAAATATTTAAAAAATATTTCATAATTTCTTTTAAATTATTCACAATAAGTTCAGGACATAAACACTAGACTTATCTGTGCGGTTACTTAAATCATTACTAAACCAAAAATAATGAAAATCATTACTAATAACAGACTTTATTAGCCCTTATGAAATATATTATTTTATTCCTTCCATTCTTTAAAAACATTAAAACAAATGGCTCATTTTAATCTGCCATAAATAACTAAAAGTTTAATTTTTATAGGAGAGCAGCAAAAAGGAAAATACAACTTCCTACAGTATCCATAATGGGTATTATAAGCAACTGTGTTTTTCCTTAGCTATTAAAATAAAATTCAATTACCTAAATGATCTCTTAAAACTTTGATTAAAAATGAATTGTTTGAAATCTCTTTCGAACCGTTAAGGTCCAAAAATCTTACAATAAGGAGGCAGGTAGAATCATCATCAACTAATCTTTAATGAAGTTCATTTTAGTGTAACTTTAAATAAATATATTAATTGATTAGCTATCACGATATGCCCCCCAAAGTTACAATATCTTCTGTAAGACTCTCTTCAACAATTCCATACGTAATACCTTAGGTTAATATTTAAATAATCAATCTATTCACATTTTACATATGATTTTTTAGGTAGTAAATAAGCAGTCGATATCGCTATTTTTAAAACTTTCACAAAAAAATAATAAATTTAGACTATTGGGAGTGTTATTGAATTATTAGTGGACAATTTTGGAGCTAGCGATTGCATTTTTAAAATATAAAACAAGTCATGTAATAATAAAAAACAGTACAAAAAATAACTTTGTTTAAATTGTATTTGATTTATCTAGTGAAATAAGATTAGTACTGTTTTAAAAATCTTAGTAAATAATTTGTTCTAATACTTTTTGCAAAATTATATTATTAGAATAATTATAAATTATGCTGATGGTACAACAAATATTAGATGGAAGCAAATTCAAAGAAGGGTCAGAATAACTGATCTGAACCAATTTTAGTTTTTGAAGCATTTTACTGTAGGAAAAAAATAAGTGGTTAATATATTTAGTTGTGTCAGTTGAATATTTCAAATTATATATTAAAACTTTTCGATTTTATCTCTTCATTGTCTGAAAATGTATACTTTGTACAAGTTTTCGATCATCCGTAAAGATATACTAGTTTCAGGATAAATTCTATCGGATGCAGTTTAAAATTATATAAAATTTTAACAAAGTTATAATAGATATATTATTAAAAAATGGCGGGTGCGATTTGAGAATTAATTACCACATTCTCCTCATTGCGCTTGCACTAATCATCATTCATTTAAATGGCCTGTAGTTTTATAAATACCAAATCACCAAATTTGTAATTTCTTTTGTTAATTGTGCGCCTATATATCCAACAATAAAAACATTTAACGGCAATGCTTTTTATCATGTAAACTATTGAATGGTTAAATTTTAGCCAAAAATATTTTCTCGCTTTTAATTAAAAATAACTAATTATTGCCTAAATTATTTACAATAATTTTCTACGCACCCGGGTCAAGCGTTAACGGTTTAGAATATGATGTTTTTTCATTGTGGTTATTCCTGTATTCCACCGGTCGGTTCGCCTTTGTTTTGACGCGTTATCTAATACATTTCTGCATTAATAAAATACCTTGTTTAAGAAGAATTCTATCTTGCTTATTCGCAATATTTTATCTCCTTGGTACTACATCCGTAGTTAGGTGCAACCCTGCATTAGAGCATGGCAGGCATTGGTAATAATCTCCGATTAAAAAGCTCTGCCGGCGCTTATAATCGGGCAGCAAAATATTATTGCAACCATCTATCCGTTCTAGCGATCAATTCGATAAAAGAGATCGATCGGCGCGATCGAGAGAGTCGCTAGGGACCTCTCACATCGTCAACGAAGTCGGCAGAACCCAAATTTTCAAACAGTTATCGTTTATACTCGATTCTTTAACACTCGGACGATTGCCGGGCTAATGCACTCACCAGGTCCAACACGCCATTATCGTGTCCATGGGATCCCTCGGCGAAACGAGCTGCACTACGTTCGGGCCATTCCCAAGTCCCGCGATACCCCGAAACCCTTATAATGGCTCACAGGCCGTGTAGTAGTGCTCAGGGATTGTACGGATTACAGAGAGGGAAGTTTTCGTCAAGGGATTTTTCCGCTGACCCAATGGTGTTTCTGTACACTTCCCACGGGGAACAGCTTTTCGCAATAGTTATTTCTGGAAGTTTAAAAATGACTGATGCAATAAAAGTATTTCTACCGAAATCCCACTATATTGCTGGCAGAAAGCGTGAAATTACAAGGCATTTAATTCCTTCTTGCATCGCCTACGAGAATATTCAGGTTCACTTTTAGTATTTTATGGTGACTAATGACATCTATTAAAACGAAATATTGTCCGAAATGAATCTGATACTACACGCCACTTTATTTGCCATATTATTTTTGTAAGCTGCGATCTGAATGGGGCAAAAAACAATTCTCTGGGGTACTATAATGGAGGATTTTTTTATACATGCGGCACCAGAAAGACAATAAAATCCTGCTACGGGAGAATGGTATCCAAGAAACTATAACCGAACAAGTAGTTACAGTTATAACGTAAGAACTTTATATTTTAGTTATTTTTCTATATAAAACCTTACCTAAAATTCGGAGGCTTAGTGTTAGAATAAAGGACCAAGTTTTATGTTTATGAAAGAAGAACTAATCCAGTTTATTTTTAGAATTAACCAAATAGGAAAAAGTCAACATTTCCATATTTCATTCCTGTTGTGATTTCTCCCTCCATTTTATTTTTTTTATAGAATAGAAAAGATATAGTTGCGGAAATATTGCTGAATTAAATTTCCAAGGCAAGAAAATCACGACAGCGGTTCGGAATGTATAAAATGTGTTTAATTCACTAATTATACATATATTTCACGTAATGCGTTAAATATACACTTATACGGTATATTAATATAAACTATTATACTTCGATGAATAATCACGTAATTTATTCTAACAAGTTCTGGTCTGTATTAGACGGTAAAATTGCATTTTGTTGCAATATCTCCTCTTGTATCGAAATGATTTTAAATATCGAGAAACATTCCAAGTAATACTATTTGAAAACATCGTAAATAAGAGTATCTCTCGTGAATATGTTTACCTTGGTCAACCAATATCTACGATATATTTAAACAGAGTGGACAATAACATTAATATTTATAAATGACCGATGATACTCGCCTATAACCCTTAATCCTAGATTAATTTTCGTTGTATTTAGATGGTTTGATGTCTGCTTATTTATTACAAAAGGCACATTTCTCTGATATAATAACTTTTAAATTTATCCTTTAGATAAGCAATCAAGTTGTCCTCCGAAACCTTGATTACAAATAAAATTATATAAGAAACTCTTATGAATGCGACATATATATTTAACTATTAACTGTAAGCACTGAAAATCAATCGAGCATTAATTCTAAGATTTTCAGAAAAAACTTTCGGGAATCGATTGTTAAAATTGTAGCTTATCTACCAAATATGTATTACACTATATTCCAAGTCTTTAGCTGTAAGAATTCTCTTCCCTAAATTATATTAGCCAGCTCAGTTAGTTCATTCAAGTGAATTTTTTCATGAGTGCTTGTTTGGCTTCCGTACTTTGCGATATCGTGTTGTCGACTTTCTCTCCAAGCTAATGTACTCTATATTACCATTTTTGGAACATTTTTGAATAATTCTGGTACTGAATAAAAATAAAATTTATATTTACCTTAGAAGAAAAAGTCTTAAAAACTTAATAATAAAAGCATATAAAAGTAATCCTGTCACCCTCATAGCAAAAGATCGGATAACACAACTATACGTGCTAGTAATGATTTTATATTAAACTACCGTGTAGGTTATTTTATAATATAGAGAGAAATATATTTCCGTAACTCGATTTTTCTATTAACTCGAATAATTTTTGCTTTCCTTTGAGATTCGAGTTATAGAAGTTACATTGTATATAGACATATAGATAAAAAATATATTTCCGTATTCTTAATTTTCTGTAACTCGAATAATTTTTACTTTCCCTTGAGATTCGAGTTATGGAAGTTCCACTCTCATTCGTTATGATGGCATTAATTTCCATTAAAAGCATTAAAACGTCTTTAATCTAATCTAACAATAATAAAAGGCTACTTCTGTCCCTTTGTGGCTCCCACTATCACGCTATAAAAATGCAAATAACTCAATAATGGAACAAGATTCATTTTTTACATTTGGCAAGAATGATAGATTTACATATTTTAAGATGATGACGAAAAGAAATCATGAAAAAAGTCCTAGGTTCGACTCCGAGGTAGGCATTTCCATTTCCCATATGATAACACGTAAAAATCGGCTTTTTTGACTTGCAGGCTTTTATTCTTTTTGATATCTAAATTATAAATAATTCACCTATGATCTTCAAATCTAGCCCATTTTAAAGAAAAAACTTTGAGGTTTCTTATTATTTTCATCGATTCCCGCCTATAGTTCGAAATTTCTCATGTTAAACATTTAATTCACATATTTTTGGGAAATCTTGGTATTTAATTGGGATGTTTCGTTGCCAACCAATTACATTGTTAAACCTCGAAATTATTATTGTTATTTCAACCCTTATGGGTGAACGCCTGCTTTGAATGCTTTTACAATTAGTACGACAGATAGAAGGAGAGAGAAAATCTTTTCATAGCAACCAATGTAAACAACATCCGTTGCGTTATTTACGAAGAGTACATTTGAATGTAGAATATTAATCATTCGCATATTAAAATTAGGTATTTAGAATCATCGTAGGAGTTCGAAACTTGAAACAACGAACGCTTAAAAGAATGAGTTTGTTTTCTTGCCATCCAAAGAAAGTCAAGGCATATTTATGCTCATTTTTTATTTCATAAAACCTTTCCCGTTGAATTTCAACGGGCATCTCCCTAGTATATTATAACCGCTGTGTCTCTGCCTGCGTCCCTGTGTCCCTGCCTGCCTGCGTCTGAGGCCTCGAGTGACGTCACCTTCAGGTATTAACACAAATAAACTGAGAACGGTCGGTTCGATTTCGAAGAATCTTTCGCCTGAATACTCGGCGCGAACTCTTGCAGGTTTTAAGTGGGAAGTTGTCCCACGGAAAGGTATGGGTTCGATACCAGGCTAGTATTTCGTTTTTTCATTTGCCTAACACGTAATCGGCTAGCATACGATGTGTACACCTTTATTCTTTAACATTTTAAATTATCTTACGATCGAGACTGAATCGAGATTTATACCATTTCACGCCGATTCTGTTGTTTAATTCGTGTTTGCTCGTATTTTAAGTTTATATTCGTTTTTCTCCGGTATTTGACATTTCGAAAAAGAGGTTGCTAGGATTGCCGGCACTGTTCATCTCGGATGTTAGACTCGGGCTTCAAGTGCATTTGCACTAAGCTTACAATAAAACGTATGAAGGACAAAAACAGATTGCCTCGAGTGACGTCACCTCCCAGTATAAACGTAAATAAATCAAGAACGGTCGGCTCGACAAATCTTTCGCCTGAATACTACTCGGCGCGAACTCTTGCAGGTTTTGTGTCTCCCGATATGGGCATGGGTACGATATCAGGAAAGCTTTCATTTTTGTATTTTATTATCACATAACGGCTGGAATACGATGTGCAGATCTTCAGTCTTTAACATTTTAAAATATCTTACGATCGAGACTTTGACTAGAGATTTACACTATTTCACTTAGAATGAAATGAAGATTCTTATTCTTACTTTCGATTCTGTTGATTAATTCGTGTTTGCTCATATTTTAAGAATATATTCGATTTTCTCCGATTTTTTAACATTTTAATTCATGACCTCGGATTTTTGCATTTTTAGACTTGGGCTTTCAAGTGCATTTACACTAAGCCTACAATGAAATAAACGCATCAAGAACAATAACCGATTGAAATTTTATGTGAAAAGTTTCGTGTAAATATAAAACAAATGAAACACGTAGCGAAGAAAAGAAACAATCCCATGCATTGTAATAATGGACAACTTAACATTTCAAATAGAAAGATATTTCACGCATGCATTGAAAATATCGTTTTGTTTGCAAGTTTTATTGTGCGGTTTAAGCAAATTACTATATTGATAATGTTTGTGATTGATTTATTTCGTGTTGCCGGTGAATTGATTACTTAATATTACCAAACCACAGAACATACGATATGCTGTACCATCAGAAATATTCATCAAAACAAAATATATTGTGTACCGGTTGTCTAAATCATGTAGGTATGTGTTTTTGGTTGTGAAAATGGTGTGAGCTATATAATTATTTTAAGAGGGGCTATAAAAGTGGTTCAACTAATAACACTCTTTGTACAATTTTTTGTCATAGGAACTATCGCATAGGGTCACTTCACGCAAGAGTCTCTAGATGTTTGCAGGAAGTACTGCAACGTGCCCCTAGTTTCCATTAAAATCATTTAAGGTCCCTTTATAAGCTATGAGGTCGTTGCCATGGGTTTGATATATTTCCATTGTTGAAAAGAGGAAAAATTCATACTTTTTCCGATTTAAAGTAGATATTTACGCTAATTCGGTATGTATTTGACTTCTGCCTTATAAAATAATAACTCAGCTCTTTCGATAGACAACTGTTTATTTCCCAAATTCGTATCTCAATTTAAAATAATTTAAAAATGCATTTTTAGAAAGCCTTGCACTGAATCCCATGCTTTTCTTATTGGGTATTTAAATGAAACATTGGGGTTAAAAAGACCCCTTAAATATAAATTTTTTTTTACTTTCGATTTTTGTCGTCGGTTGTGCAACTCGACCTACCTGCATGCCAAATTTTAGATTTCTAGCCCTTCTAGAAGTATCTAAGAGTTTTATGTCAGTCTTAGGATTTTTACATCAGAGTGAGCGTTGCGCATCATGATGACCATTGCGATTTTATAATATAGAGATATCATACGAGGAATTCGAATAAATAACGAATAATTCAATAATGGACTATAAAGTTCATGATATGGTTTTTAAAGTTAATAGATGACCAAGCTGTAAAACAGTTTAAGTGAACCAGGCACTCATTCAATCTGAAAAATAATCTTCCTCTGTTTTAGCTCACTTATCATCGAATCTATAAAAAAACAAATCTAATGGATAACACCTGCTATTGCAACGACAAAATACTTCCAAACCCATGATCAAATGAGATAAAAATTTCTCTCGTAATAAACACAACCCGAGAAAGTCTTGAAACGGGAGGTAGTGCACTTCTCATCGAGTTATCGACCGCTCAGATTGATTCCGGTTTAAACCGAGCACTTTTTCTGAGAAAAACACAACGTCCGAGGTAGCACATCAACAATACTTCACGCGGAGCGAAATGAGCATCGCGTGCCCGCGGGCGATGCTCTTAAAGCCTTCCACGGCACGTCCTTGTACTCATGCGGCGCACGGAACCGAGAGATCGCCGCGGGCCAAGAGTGGTCGGGTGAGAATGAGTTATAGGTGGAAGAGGGAGGGAATCCGAAATACCGCCGAACACCTGCGCCTCTGCCAGCACAGTGTCTGGAGAGGTATAGTTCATCATTCATTCATGGAAATCTCCGAAACGTTTTTAGCTCGGAGTGCCGTGTTACGCCGTTCCGGATCGACTTTTCGAACGCGTTTCAGGGGTCATCTCCAGGATCTCCACGTTCCCATCCAGAGGGATGACCACTTTTACATCCGAAGCATGCGGGCGGAATAAAAGGGACGAAAATCCCTGCCTCACTCACTGAAGCTAAGTCTGAAGGCATACCTCGTTACTTGTGTATTTTTTTCTTTCCGGAGGATGTTTTATTCTCGAAGTATGAGGATAAAAATCGAAATTTGTCTGTATTGTTATTCGCCGGTAGAATTCAACGAATGGTTTTCGGGGATTTATCTAAATGATCTGCATGTATTACAATTGTAAAATAAACCAATCGCGATGGTTTGGATGCAATGGGTGATCTAGGTCAGTGCTTCCCAACCTGGGTTCCGCGTAACCCCAGGTTTCCGCGGGAGAGATCCAGGGGTTCCGCGAAGATATGTTACATGTATAATGGAAAGGATGTGCTTTAATCAACTTTATAGCATATGTCGACAGAGTCCATTCCCTTTTAATTCATATATGGGTTGTTATTGCAATTAAATATTAACATGGTTTGATATAAATAAATTTATGTAATGTCACATACTGGAGACTTCTAGGATTTTGGTGACTGTCGAAGTGCGTATTGAACATAGCTGTGTATGTTGCTGTGACAGACTTTCATTAGTGGGGAAAGTATGGCTCGGTGTCAACCCAAAGATTTCCAATTTTGACCCCCCCCTCCCCAGCCTCCCAAAAATACACTTCAGATTTAATTTTTCTGTTTTATCATTTAAAAGGAATATTGCATTGATTATGACATCAATAGATTTTGCCGCAACGTTATAATTACTTGATTGTACCTATCTATTTAGTTTTATTTCATCTTCTTCAATCTTAAGTTGGATCTTAATTGGAAGATAGTGTGTGGTAAATATATATTTTTTATTTTTTGGATACGAAATAAAACGTAACAATATTAATTTATTATACCCAATTCAACTATATCACATATCTTTAAGTTACTATTTTAATAAACGATTCATTTCTATAACCGTTCTTTTTCTACAATTTTTGTAGTATATTTTAATTTTTTTAAATCTTTTTGCAATTTAATTTTAACAGCTAAATATGTTGGGCAGTTAGATGGTAGTGTTATTTTATTTTTGTTTAACAGATAGTCAAACATTAAGATATCATCTTGAAAGATCTCTTTATCGATCTTATTTCGTTATTTGTCATTGCCTTGTTGTTTTTTTCATTATTTGTTAATTTTGATGTCATTTACGCTAGCATTTTAAGGGCCATCAGAGTACAGGTTAACCGTTTTCCTGTATGGTTTGTTTACTTTGTTATTATATTATATTATATTCTTTAGATATTTTTGCATGAATGGTATTATGGGGTTCCGCGAAGCGGTGTCCAGTTTCTAAAGAGTTATGTAACTGCAAAAAGGTTGAGATGCTCTGATCCAGATAACTCTTTTAGCCTCAAAGCCGTTAGTTAAACCAGATGCGCATTTCGGCCGAACAGTATCCTTATACATACCACGCCAGCTGTCGATTCTAATTAATCCACATGAGCTACCTAGATAATGAGTTAGGTTAATTTCAAATGAACTTGCAAAAAAAGAAAGTTTTGAGGCTTTCTGAAGCAAATAAATTGAACAAGTTTCCATTGTTTTTCATCTTCTTTTGGCTACTCAGCGGAGTTTAGCATTAAACTCGCCTAATATTCTGTTTGCCTGACTGAGCCCAGAAACAGCACTTACATCTAAAAGTCATATTTTTCATCACTTTCACTTCTTTATTTTAGTTTTTCAATTAAAATTCTTCCTAATCTAGTCGAAAAACCCCTTATGGCTTTTTGTTACGATCCAGGTTGAAACGGTTTTTCACTTTATGCATAATTTATCTCCTGTGGAATTAATTAATTAATTAGAAATTTTTAACCAACGCTGTTGATGCATCTCTTGGCCCATGAGGATCGGTTCTTTTTTTAATAAAATTTAAATAGCCCGAAAAATCTTTGAGTGCATGCCATTATTATTCCTTTTACACCTGTACTTAATAGTTAATTGGACTTGACTAATCGTCAAATTTGTGGAAATCACTTCTTATCGCTATTAATTATATTTTTAAGTTTTCAAGCATAGTCATGTATTTTAATCCACAGTAGTTTCTATTGCATAACAGAGATTTGCTCAGTCAGACTACAAAATAAAAGAAACTCTCTGTTATGGATGGAAATGCGGTAGAGACCGGATATGATGAATATTTAGCATACTATTAAGAGGATACAAAGAAAGTGAAGTATTTCAATTGTTATGCAATGTTGATTCAGTTGGAGAGAAAATTTATCTAAAGGAAAATTTAGAAAATCTTTTCGGAAAACATTGGTTGTGGAAATACCTTCAACTATTGCCAAGCGAAAAATTATACAGAAAGCAATGGAAGCATCGGAATATATCAAGATATCGTTAATGCAGTAAAGTGAGGTTTCGAATCAATTAACACGCTTTCTGTAAGAATAAATATATAGAGTTAAAAAAGAAACATCACCGCATCCAAATATTTTGCTACAGAAAGCAACCAACTTCAACGCAACTACAGTTGCGTACTTGTTTCCTATATATATAAACATATATACAAAGTTTTTGGATTGACATTAAAATAGCTTATCTAAACGTATCCTCCATGTGGTAAAGACCTGCGTAATCAGGCTATGTTATTAAATCTGAAGTCTTGTAACTATATTTGCCTTATACTCCACCTATTAAACCGGTTCCAATCTTATCGTCGTTCTTCCTGCAATGACTCCCAAAGCAGCACTTCCCCTTTGATCAATGACGTTAATCTCTCACATACACGCGATTCATGGATCTAGTCCTTTCAGCTCCAATTTGATTATCGATAAAGGTGGTCTTTTATCAAACTCGTTCAGTACGCTAGACGCAACTTTTGCTCTCAACAAAAAGGAACACCCTGCCAGTTCCTTGCACGTGGGTGGCACTTTACGAGAGAATCTCCTTCTTACGAGATTCCGCGAACGGCGAACGTGTTATCAGGTTTCAGATCAAATCAGAAATAACATCTCCGGCAGTCTCGAACAAAAAATACGAAATTTTACCATAATCACATCTCCTCTCCACTTTTACCAAAAAAACATACACGTATCTTGACGTTGGATGCTGCTTAATGTGATCAAATTGGGCTCGTTTTAATTAATAAGATCAAGCGGCTTATATTAATAAACACCAGCCTCTCTTAAACTAGATTTGCTTTTGGAATTTCGTGTTTGATTACAATAGCCGGCTGATAACAATTTAAAAAATATTAACGGCATTTTCTGTATTTATAAATATTTCAGAAAAAGTATTGCTATATAAGTATTAATTAGGATCAAGGCAATTATTTATGACATTCTTTCACGTTTTAATTTATACGTATGCTTCATTATTTGATAAATAACTCGGAGTTGCATTTTTCGTTTGTTTCTTCGATTCCTCTGTTCATTGTTGAACAATATTTACTCACAGTTTTATAACCTGTTTTGTTGGTTATTTTCGTTTCTGAAAAGGTTATATACGACACCGAAGGCTACTTGTTAATCAGAAAAGAAAATTAAATCCACCGATCTCCGGAGGCTAAAATTTTAAAAGCTAGATTTTTTCCATTTTCTGTGCATTGTGTAAAGCAATTTCCCGTGGAGTACGTGATATCAAATACAACTTATCGTCTTTGCTCGCTCTTTCGGGATCAAATAAACCTAATAATTCGATTCCAGTCGCACCCAATTTAACCCATAAATCGGGGAACTGCATGGATCGGGATTCCCGGCGTTTGGAGCTAATTACTCGATCTCTGACACTATCCACGGGACAATTTCGCGAAGAAAAGGGAGTGGACCCTACTCCTCTTGTTCCCTCTTCCATTACTAATGAGTTCATAAGGGCGCACGACGTTATCCTTCCAGCCATCTTGGGTGAGATCGGGTCGGCGCAAATGCGTTTCGAGACGGTTAGAGCGCAGCGCTCCGTCCATAATAAATGGATCGCACATGGTCAGAGACACGATCGGCTACGCGTGTATGGACACTATCGGAGTGCGTATGTCATTTCCACGTCCGTGTGGTGTGCAATTGCGAGAAATAAAAGGTGCTTTTGAAACGAAGTGGTACATACTTCACAGAACGCATGTCAAGACGACGAGGTATATCTGGGGATATGCAGAAACACGCATTAGATTCGTAAAAAAATGCTAAATTCTTGAATAGCTGGGCGAGCATGGCATCCGCTTAGATAATGTGGGATCCAAAATAAAATTGGAACGCTAAATAAGGCGTTTAGGAATCGGAACGCTAGCCAGATGTGATAAGGATATTGGCTCGCTGTATCTTTTTTATCTCGTCGTTTACTGTTGAAATTTTAATTGCCAAAAATTTTTTGCTTCGGGTTTGACTATTTCAACGTGAAAATGTACTTATAGGTAAATTGAAATTTTGAATAAAATTCAGCGTTTACAGTAATAAAAATAAATAAAGATAATCAATTCCTGTTACTGTTCCTGAAGTCTAATTTATATTTAAATGTAATTCACTAACGAGGCTGATATTTGTTGTAACTCCATAATAGTACGTACGTACATTAAACGAAAATGCTTTCTGTTTTTAAACAAGTACTAATACAAACAGCACAAAGTTTTAATAAACAGAGAACACACACACACATGTATGTATGTATGTATATGTGTATATATATATATATATATATATATACATACACTGGTATACCTCGCAATACGCTCGGGTTTTGTTCCAAAAAACCAGAGCGTATCGCGAATCAGCGTATTGCGAAACACAATTTGACAAGATCTATGCTATAAAAAAGTTATGCCATCCTAAATGGATTAAAATCACGAGTAAGCACGACAGATATGTTCCTAAAAAGGGCGCGAAATCGTGCTAAACGAATGCCAAAATTTCATTGAAAACCATGTCAAAGATTGGAGAGGTAAAGAGAGCGCGCGCGGTATATATTACGTGCGTATTTTATACAATACTCTAATTATCATCCAAGTATTTAGACTGGTGGCTTAAAGTATCTTTACATCCTATTTGTCCTACGGAAGGGCATTACATAATTTTTAGGCCACATAATGCAAATTACATTGTGCTGACATCTTCCGTCAAACATACGAACCGGGTGTAATATTTTGTTCTCCGATCCATATGTTTAGCAAACGCTCCATTTCTACCAGTGTTTCACTTCGATTATGCATCCCCAGCACAGGTGAGGTTAAAGAAGTAGCCCCTGAGCAGTTTTTAATTTTTCCAGCAGGTCTGTAAATAGTTCTCACAATCGACGGAGCTAGAAAAAGAGCACGATCTATAGCAGCGTGCTCTTGTCCACCTTTAAAACGTTTTATTATATCCAATTTAATTAATTAATTAAGAGAAATACTTTGTTTTAATTTTTTCGCTAGCGACATTTCAAACTTATAAGGGTAAAAACTCTAGCACAATTCAATGTGTCACCACCACGAGCTCGGACTGAAAACTGACTGTAGTCCGCCGAAACACTACCTGGGCATAAAAAGAAACTCGTCTATTGCATTACTTCTCCGGTGCAATATTGTATAAACATGAAATAAAAATGAAAACAATTTAAAATAGTTTGATATAATGAAACAAAGTTGTTTTTCAATGCTCGCGTTTGTCCTTTTGAATGGGCAGAGAAAGGCTCTTCGTTCTCCGGGTTTTGTAAGAGCGTTTGTCCGAATCAAGCGAGCGTATCGAGAGGCAGAGTCAGAAAGTGTAATGAGCGTAAAACCGAAAAAAGCGTATCGCGAAACAGCGTGTATATCATCATCATCATAGGTAGTCTGTCCGTAGACAGGTCCGTGATTATTCATGGTTAAACTTGGTTCTCCATATACTCCTATTTTCCGCTGCCCTCTTTATATCTTGATAACTCTCTTTCCCTTTCAGATCGTCTATCAGCTGAAACCTTTTCCTACCTCTTTCCCTTTTCCCATCTAGTTTTCCTTCTAACACGTCTTTAATCATACTCTCTCTCCTCAGGTAATGTCCAACCCAGTTAGCCTTCCTCTTTCTGATAGTCTGTATAATCATTCGCTTCTCTCCTATTCTTCGTAGCACTTCATCGTTTTTCATCCTATCTGTCCATTTTATCTTCAGCATTCTCCTCCAAGTCCACATTTCAAAGCTTTCCAAGTATTTGATGTCATTTTTCCTTAGCGTCCATGTTTCTGCCCCATACAATGCTATACTCCATACGTAGCATTTTATCAACTTCTTGCGTGTATATGTGTGTATATATATATATATAATCAAGATGATTTCTCCTGGTAACGAACTGTGGCAGTAAAGTTTGATTCCTAGATGGATAAGCAGCAATATGAAACGGCCATTCAACATTTCTACAAATAAGATTTATATACGTCAGCTTTCCCATTTTACAACCCTTTTGTTTCCTACAATTGTTACATTACCCTCTCCGACTAAAGATAATTTTATATATATATATATATATATATATATATATATATATATATGTATGTATGTATGTATAACACTAATGCCTATCCTAGATTCTTTGAAAAGTGGAGATGCAGTGAATATGTAGAGGAAGTGAGATTTTATTGGCTCGACAACAACTGCCTACGACATATTATAGCGTTAAATTTTTTACTAATAGCCGGAAATTCAAACCGCAGCCAGAATGGCTTCTAGAATGAGATGGAAACATGTCATCCTTGTATAAACGGTATGCTTCAAGAAACTTCAGACAAATATCTGGGGTAAACCGAAGGCAGCTTGAAAGAGCAGTTGTATAGCTTGCAGTGGAAAGTTTCTGAAACGAATGTAAGGAGGTTGGACCTATCTCTCAAATTGACTTCATGAGTACTACGACACGTATTATTCGATAAATTAAAATTATATCTTGTTTATTTATCTTAAAAATACGCTCCTTTCTCTCAGTAGGATGTTTTAACGATACTTTCTCTAACAAAAACCCACAACTGCTATTATCTTTTCGTCAAACATATACCTACATATGCATATTCACATGCAAGACATGCAAGGAGGGAAAAGACAGACAAAGTACATGGGACTTTAAAAGCATCGAATTTCTTCTAAGATTTGCAGAGAAATTTCAACTGGTTATTAAGGCAATGAATTTTGCTCTAATAAATTGATTATGGTGTAGTACCAACAAATTAATACATCCAAAGGGTGTAAAACCCTTACGTGAAATCCTGTTTATCTTTGAAAGGTTGCCGCGCCTACAAAAAGTTCTAGAACCACTGTTTTAGAGTTGAAAATGAAATTTGGAGACTACGGTGTACAGAATGGAAATAAATATTTCCACTGTTTTAGAGACTCGAATATTCTTTTAATTCAAATTAAAAACTGTTAAGAATTACTTTCTATGCAGCATAAGTGCTTGAAAATGTAAGGTCATTTGCATTATCGTAGTTGGGCTGCTCGATAGACTTAACATGTTAGAAGGAAACACACTGAAAATATTTTAGCAAGAAATAATGCCAACGAGATTATGATTAATGATGATACGGAGAGTTTGGTGTGAGCGTTATGACTTTATCATCCTTTCAAGAATTAAAATTTTTATTTTTACGTTTTTTCAACGTTATCGTATTCATTTTATTTCAATTTTGACATTAAAAAACATCAGATGTGATTCATTTTTTAAAATGCTGCTGTGCATGCAAGCGTGTTTTCGAATGTGGCAAAATTTGAAAACCATCGGACTACTACTATTGGATAAATAATAAAACTTGCATAATAACTTCGTGGAATAGTTATTGTAGTCTATTAAATGCTCTTTATTTTTGTTGCCCACATTTTTGGCTAATAACGAGGAATATCATCGTTCAAATTTTCAAAATGTCTCATGTGAGTCACACTTGGAGCGAATTCCTGGCAAAGAGGGTGTCTACTTTGCACAACGCATAGGACAAAGATAGTTTGTAATAGATACGAGCTATTTTATATGGTCGTAGTTAAGGACTATGGATGAAACTTCCAAATTCATTATTCATGGAATGCAACAAAATGTTATAAGCAACGACGATGCTACCATATTTTCTTTCCTGCATGTATTTTAAGGTTTTCGTTGGCCCTTCGAAATAACTGAACTAATTTACATATGCTAATTATGTCGTTATCGCACGTTATGCAGTAACGTTTTCGGATGTTATTATTTACGGCATGCATGTATATGGAAGCCTTTGGAACCTCATTATGCAGCCACTTACTGAATCGATTTTTAAAGCTCATTTCACATCAACGAGCTACTTTATTCTGATATAAAAGCATTTGGTCAGTTACAATCTTGAATATGAGTGTTTTGTTTTGAACGAACTTAGCGATTAATTCTGTTGCGACGAGTACAAAGGAAAACTCAGCAATTATTGATAACACATCTTTAGATTAAAATGGTTGTATTTGAATTATTCATCACGTGGTTAATTTTATAAGTTTATATGCGAACATTTTCATGTATCATATCGCAATGTTTAAAAAATAGTACTTATAAAAATTACAGTCAACACCGGTATCGAAATTTCAATCAGATAGTAAAATCTGTGATAAATTAAACCATTTAAAAGTAGAAATAAAGAAAGATGCATCACTATATCACTAATAATGTTGTATAGGATCCAATAGTTCAATTAATTTCCACCAGGATATTTAGTAACCATGTATAGAGATCGACAATACAAATTAAATACGGTAATCTTTGTCCTCCAATTCCTCGCTGTCTGAGTCTAAATGATTATTTTAAAGATACCTTTATGTCACGGATTTTATATTTAAATAGAATGGACGATAATTTATATTATTGAACAAACTAGTTTTAGTTCTCACGAGTAATTACCATCTTCAAACTTTTCTTTTCGTCGTGGTTTAAATTAACAGACGTGCACGCATGGGTAAACTTTACATTTCCTCTTGGCCCGTCTTTAAGCCCCGCATTCAGTGGGAAATTCCGTTGAGATATACGCGTTCATTCTGAGCTTAACATACGTACAAATTGTACGCTACATTACCAGTTTTTTTACGTTCTCTCGTATTTTTGAGCCAATTCATAACTCCTTTACGCTTTTGTATTTTTTTTTAGTTCCGCTGGTTACTACCATGCTCGGAGTCAGCACCGCGAAACAATTACGCGGACAACGGGAAGATCAATCCGATTGCACTCGACACTGTCTTTTGTTTCGCGATCATTAAACCTTTTGAAGGGTTTTCCGCCGCCGAATCCCCTATAGCTCCTCCCCGAGATTTGTTTTCATTCCTTCCAATACAACTTCACTTTCTCCAGAATCCCACGCGCCTCGCTATAAACGGAATGCGGAGATGAAAGCAGAGGCTGGATGACAACAAAACGCTCCCCTCTTCTCCTTCCTCCCTTCTTCCCCCTGTCCCCGTCCTTTATCCCCTTCCCTTCCACCCCTACTCTTCCTTTTCCCCCTCCCCTTCCTCACTCCTCCCCTTTCTCCCTCCTCCTCCCCTTCCTCCCTCCTCCTCCCCTTCCTCCCTCCTCCTCCCCTTCCTCCCTCCTCCTCCCCTTCCTCCCTCCTCCTTCCCTTTCTCCCTCCTCCTCCCCTTCCTCCCTCCTCCTCCCCTTCCTCCCTCCTCCTTCCCTTACTCCCTCCTCCTCCCCTTCCTCCCTCCTCCTCCCCTTCCTTCCACCCCCTCCCCTACCTCCCTCCTCCTCCCCTTCAGTCCACCCGCTCCCCTTCCTTCCACCCCCTCCCCTACCTCCCTCCTCCCTTTTCCTATCCGTTCCCGTTGCCCCATCTTCTCTCCTATTTCTCTCCCCTCCCCTCCTCCCTTTTCCCTCTCTTTATCGCTCTCCCTCTCTTTCCCCCACACCATCCCTCCCTCCCTCCGTCGACTACTTCCCCTACCACTCCCGCCGCGTTAATATCGATTTGTTTGCCGCGGGGGCGTAAGGGGAGGGAGAGAGAGAGAGAGAAGGAAAGGAAAGGGGGGCGTGGAGAGAAGGAATTGGAGTGCGGGAAAAGGGGCGCGGTCCTCTAGTAGCCCCGCTTGCCCCTCGACCCCAATGTCTCCCTCCATCTCTCCCTCCATCACTTCCTCCCGCTCACACCCCCGCATTATTCTTGCCTTCAATCCCCTCCTCCTTCACTCCCCTCCTCCTCCTCTCTTTTTCCTCCTCCTCTCACCTCCCTCCTCCCCGTCACACGCATCGCTTTTAGAGAGAAAGGGTGAAAGATACTCACCGGAATCCGAATCTCGCCTTCATCTTCATTCGCCGCCTCCCGGATCCGATCCCCGAGCCTCTTGGGATGATGCCGCCTCCTTCCGAAAACGGAACCTTTTTTTTGTTTTCGGAGTTCTTTCTCGTTTTTCTTTTCCTCGGATAATTTTTCCTGACGTTACGCGCGTGCTAGATACGTCGCTCCGTGCGTGCTCTCTCTGTATCTATCTCTGTCTCTCTTGCCCAAAATCGTCAACGCGCGCACATTAAATAAAAGGGGACGTGTGACCGTCTCTGTGGGTGGATGGCGGGGGCGGGATGGGTTGGTTTAGCGCCTCCAACGGTCGCCGAAATCCTCTATGCCCACCCACGAGGTCTCTCCCCTTTTTCTCTCTCTCTCTCTCTTTCCCTGTCTTTTCGAGATTTCCACTCCAATCACGCGGCATCCTCGATTGGCAGCCACTTTTAAAAACCCCCCGAGTCAGCCCTCGTTCTTTTTCCACCCTGATCTCAATTGTTGGCGAGGTCTTCCGTCTCATCTCTCCCTTCCCTCTCTCCTTCCCCTCCCATTTTACCCTCCCTTCTCTCTTATTCCTCCCCCACTTCGCCACCATCTCACCGAATTCCCCTTTCGCTCCTGTACTCCATCTCACTCCTCTCCCTCCCTCTCCTCCCCCTCTTTTCTCTCCTCCCCTTTTCCTCCCCTCCCCCTCTTTTCTCCCCTCCCCCTCTTTTCTCTCCTCCTCCTCTCCTCCTCTCGCCTCTTCACCCCGATTCCTTCGCATCGAGTGATAAAAAAATTGGCCCCGTTGATCCATCGCGGAAGAACGCCTCCGGTCTTTTTCGCGAAGACATCTCCACATCGCCGACACTTCTATCGCTGCCCTCCCTCACTCCTCTTCCCCTCTCTCTGTCTCTTTATCTCTCTCTCCCTCCGGACCTTCTAATTAACGGAAACTTTCTCCTCTCTATCTCTCACACACTACTTCCCCTCCATTCCACTAGGATCTCTCTCTCTCTCTTCCCCGCTCAGCACCTATATCTCACGCCCCGCCCCCTTTTCCCTTACAGCACCAGCACTAGGCGCACTCCTCCGCTTCCTCCTCGCACACGCAAAAAAACCACGTTCCCTCCCCGAGAAAAGGAAGAGGAAGAAAAAAAATGAAAATCACTCCCCGCCATACTCTCTTTCTCCTCTTTCCCGCTCACTCGTGGACCCGCTCGACTCGCGTCGCTTTTTCTCTTTCCCTATCTCTCTCTCTCTCTCTCTCTCTCGATAACCTCTTCTTCTTCCGGCGACCCACTTCCTCCTCATCCTCGGATTTCTGCTCGCATCGGTAATTTTTTTCGGCGAAACCCCTCTCTTTCTCTCTCTCTCTCTCGCGTGCCACGGGTTTCGGGAGAAACGTTTCTATTAAAAAAAGAACCGAACGTTTTAAAGAGTTTGGTAGCGGCGGTGTGTCCTCTTGGAAATCGTTCGATATTTTCACATTTCACTTCCACTTCCTTCCTTTCCCCTTTTTTCAACACTCCCACTCCTCTCTCTCTCTTCCTCCTACCTGCTCTATCTCTCACTCTCTCCTCCTTCCACTTTCACTCTCCGAGAGCGCACGTACTGCTCCACACCGCGGACCCCCTTTTTCTCTCTCTTTTCCTCTCTCTACATATCGCGTCGTGTCTTCCGTTTCATCTCTTTTCTCCGTCAGAAGAGGAGAGGAGAGAGAAATTTTTTCCTCGGCGTTGCTAGGAGAGTCGGTGTGAAAACGATGTGGCGACCTTGTTGCTTCTCTCTTTCTCTCCACGGAGAGAGTATTGTTGGAGGCGGATGAGAAGTGTGGCCGCCCCTGAAGCCACGCGCGATTTCCACTAGGACCTCTCTCTTTCCCTCTTTCTCTCATCCTCTCTCTCCCCTCCCTCCCTCCCTCTTTCTCTCCCCTTTCTCCTTCCACTTTCTCTCCCCACTCTTCTTTCTCCTTCTCTCCCCTCTTTCCTTCCTCTCTCCCTCCCCTCTCTCATCCTCCCTTTCTCACCAACCCCTCTTTCCTATCCTCTCTTTCTCCACTCTCCCCCTATCTTCTCCTTCTCCGTTCTCTATCCACCGCCCCTCTCTCGATCTATCCCCACTCTCTCTTTCTATCCCCCACTTTCTCTATTATCCCCTCTCTATCCTACCACCACTCCCTCTCTATCCTACTCCCTCTATCTTCCCTACAACCTACCCCTCTCTCTTCCTCTATTCCTCCTCCCTCCCTCACCCACCGTAACCTCTTCCTCCCCTTTCTTTCCTACCCTCCCTCCCTTTCTATCTCTCTCTCTCTATCTCCCAGCGCTGCTCCCGAGTCTCCTCTGTACCACCACCGCCATAGGAGTGAAACGGGACGCCTGCCGCCAGGCGCAGCCTCCGGATGGCGACTGCGGCAGGTCTCGGAGAAAGGGGACCGCGATGTGAGAAGGGGAAGGTAGAGGGATAAAGGAAGGGGAAGGGAATAAGGAGGGGATAAAGGCAGCGGAAGGGAACGGAGGAGGGGGAGGGGAAGGAGGGAGAGAGAGGGAGGGAGGGAGGAGTCGGATGGGAAAAAAAGGAGGGGAGGGTTTTTTGGACGGAGGGAGGAGAGGAGGGGGAGGGAAAGGGGTGAGATCGAAGGTGGTGGTGGTGGTGAATGTGTGGAGTGCGGCCAATGGATGTGCAATGTGTAATTCGAATTGTTGTTGCCATGGATTCGGTTTCATAATGGAGCGTGTCGTTTATTTAGGGTAATAATGTGTAGTTTTTTTCCTCCTCGATCGCGTCAAATCGAACGGAATTTTTGACCTCCGCTACATTAAACAAATGTTTTCAAAAGTAAGAACCGGTCCTTTTTTTAGAGGAAAATTGTAACGAGCCGCCGCAAAATAGATCGACTGCGTTTTCTCGATTTGGCACAATTATCGAAAAATAATGTGGCTGATTGTAGACAAAATTGTGCGCAAACATCGTGCAAAAAAACCCGCGGAGTGCGCAAACGAGAGTAGCGTGCCATGAAATTCAGCCATGCGCGGTTTATCGAGTTTTGCAAATGGGATAATTATGTTTTTTTCGACGATCCAGAAGGTCCATTTGTACGACACTTTGGCCTAAGCATTGGGAACATATTTATGCTCTGTAGATCTGTAATTCCAACCTTATTTTTGCCCGATCCCTAATACCATTGTTGTGAGCCCCACCAAAGCATACTAACATTCATCTAATGGACCCTCAGCCATTCCGTCCAGTTTATTTCCGAAACGTTACAGCGCACTCCTCTGACCTCTCATCAAAGAGCTATAAATATTTTAAAATCCGGCTAAGGTTTTCCGATGCGATGAGCAAGGGGAAGTAATTTCGCGTCGCCCACATCCTGACGGTAACTCAATATTAAACCGGAAAATGCTGACACAAATCTTAATTCCCTCAAATGTGGCGGCATTTTCCACGCCAAACCGTGGCTATCGGGGAGCGGGTGGTTGCGAGGGATCTTCAACGTGCCGTTTATATTCATTGTTCGGAAGTGAACCGATTTTCCCGAATATCGGAATTTGGCACAAAATTCCGCTACACACACCCCCGACGTCTCATCATTCAATCGATTGATAAATTATTCTTCCCCATCTTCCGAACTGCATTGAAAATGGTCCAATTCCATTCTTTCGAGAGTCCACTACTACTTGGAGGAGCTCGCCTCCCCCCCTCTCCCTCCCTCCCCACAGATCGCCTTACTCTCCCAGATTGCGCTTTTATACGACGGCTACATCGCTATGGGTTTTCTTTTTTTGGGGAAAAATAAATGACTAGGACGATATGACGAGAGCGAGAAAAACAAAAAACAAAAAGCTACGCCACGTGAAGTGACGGATATTTTTTAATCAGAGCCGAAAAAAACGAAAGAATGGAAAAAGTGTAACAGTCGATGCTCGGGCGGAGGAGAAAGAAACGGAGGTAATGGAGGAGATAATTGGGGAAAATGAGATAGATGAAGGGAGAGGGAGTGAATCGATAGAGCTTTCGGAGGGATGCCATCCGAGGCGGCTATCGGTTGTTGTCACATAAATACTCATTTTATATTTTCACCGTTCTATTCCTCCCTCAACTCCTCCCTTCCGCGCATTCGAACGATAATAATTGGCATCGCAATTTAATTCAACGTGTATGTCTGTGACTTCGCTTCGCGTCTAAGCTTTTTTAATATATATATATATATATATATCAGTCATCATTTACGGACCTCATTAAAAATCTGCCGCATGCCTATAATCTGATTAAACACGCACACATACATACATATATATATATATATATATATATAGTTATTTATTTATGCATACATACATATATACGTACTCACGCGAATACTCAATAACCTGCTTAGGCAGATTCCTTCATTGGGAATCCTATTTTCCTACAATATCTAACTTAAATAACCTCTCTTCGTTCGTTGCCAAGTTGTCTCGGCTAATACTTTCCATTTCCATTGAAAATGAACGCTGGCGAAAAATTAAAAGAAAAAAATCGCCATTCCACCGATGCACCTCCGATCCGTCCCCTTCTGCTTTAGATTTAAAAAAATATTTATTCTCCGCGACTAGGACCCGTAAAAACGTGGTGGGAACGTTTTCTCCTTGGTCCAACTAGCCTGTTTTATTCCGGGTGCCGCTACTCTCAGGAGGACACTATATTCTGCGGAAACGTAATCGCTCACGCGGCTAGGAGACTCCAGGGGGAAAGCTAGTCCAATTCTTTTGGTCAGCGAGCGACTCCATGCATCGTAAATCCAACCACTCGCTTGGAAATTGTCCAACGTAGGAATCGTCGTTGTGTGTATCTGATCCCGTGCCATGCGAGACGCGATTAGAGTTTCTTTTGCTTTTTAAAAAACCGCTCGGATCGAAGCGGTAGACCGACTGAAAGTTCGCGTCTGCTCATCCTCCCTCTCTATCCCCTCTTTCTCGCCCTCCCTCTCTCTCTCTCTCTCTCTCGACTCATCCCTCCCTCAGTTTCCAACCCTGTGCTTCCCTCTTTCTTGCTCCCTCCATTTTTCACCCTCTCTCATTCTCTCTTCCGCCTTCCGCACTCTTTATAGTATCCAGTGCCTGCGACGGGCATACGGGATGAAACGTGGAAGAAAACTATTCCCAGCGCCTCCACTCGGCGATAATTGTCTCTTCGGGTCCCTCCCTAATGGAGAAAATCTCTTCATTCCAAAGAAAGCACTGCGAACAAGTTGATGTCGAAAGAGAAGGGAATAAAGCCTCCTAGCTTTTCTGCGAGTGAAAAGATTGTCGTTATCAATGCAGTCGTGACAAGTTTTAACGACTGACCATTCGTTCCGTCGTGGTGTCGACGGTTCTGTTGTATATTTCGAGTGTTTTTACGCCGTGAAACCGTGGATGTCATCATCTCATTTTTCTTACTATGAATTTTTCCCAGATCGTATCAAAATCTGCTTATGTTCCCGGTTAGTATGGTTGAAACCAAGGAGACGTGTCAGAATTTACTAGACATCTGTGCAGACACCAAGGAAATCTCAGGAGGCTTTTTTTTATTCACTGGAAACAAGCCAATAATATCATTCGCCCCTCGATCACTCGCTGTCGATCCATCCGACTGATTACTAAACGAGCGTCGCCTTTCGCTTTTCAATTTTTCCCTCGGGCGATCCTCAATTCCGTGTGGGTGATACGAAAGGGAGGGGGAAAAACCACAAAGAGGATCGTGTGACGGTAATGTCGATGGGTCGTAAGATATTTAGCGCTCCCGGACTCCTATGAGTTTTTTTTATACGGACCGCATAATGAACGAATGGGAAGAATGTCCACACCCGAGGTGAATACGTGAACTCCATCTGACCTGTCACCTGGATTATATAAATGGCTGAAAATGCCGCTTATTTGAAGAAAACGCTGTCATTGGTTAATTATTAAATAAATATCGTTCATTAAATTTTTTAAAAACATTTTCTAATTTTATTTCGATTTAAATGTTTTCTTAGACGTTTACCGCACCTGAAACCAATAATTAGAAATAACATGAATATGCGATATTTATTCTTGACATTTTATAAAATGTCGGCGGAATTATATTATTTTTCAATAAATTCATGTTATTATACGCAGATGTTGGTTACCTCTTTATTCAAATCTGGCGGAATGTTTCTGATGAAGTCACAATTGTTTTCATGGGAAAATAAATCCGAATTTATTTTAATATTGTTTAGATGAATTTAAAAATATTACTTGTTCTTTCGTCCCTAAATGATTTTTCATTGGTTACAGTGCAAGGACAAATAGGTAGCTGTTTTTGATTGGAAGGCACAGTATGTAAGTCGAATATTCAGGTAATTGAAATTTTGTGAAATATACAGTTACATCGATGTTCTCGCATTTATTTTTTTCTGCAACATATGTGACAGAACAGCGGCTCCACTCATTTGAAAGTGGACAAAAAACCAACAGACATAACTTGTTTTCTTATTTTTCTCGATAAATTCATTGGTTCCTTTCAAATAATTTTCAACAGCATCCCTCCTATCTCATTTTACTCCCTGTAACAGCAACGTTGGTATAGCCTGATTGCTAAGTTGATGCATATTTAAGATGGTATCAATATAACATTAATATTATATTGATACGATCTGTAATGCATGGGCATTACTTGATCGAGGTTTTCCTATTATATCAAATGTTTTAGGCTTTTAAAAATAGTTGTTCCTATTTAATATTATAATTTCTTATAAACTTCAGTCCCGCGTTAGTTTTTTCATCCATGGTACATAACCAATACCAATACCTGTGAATTTTATCATCAACAAACTTTTTGATATATTGTGGTGCATATGAAATTCACAAATACGAAATTTTCTGGGAGAGACCATTATTTGAATCACATGCCGCAGCTCTGCAGTGCTCGGTACGAAAATCGTTATACGATCTTGAAGAGGAATGCTTCTACACTCTTTTTCTTACACATTTATATTTCATTTAACTTCCAATCTCGCGGATTAAAATATTCATTAACTTAATTTTTTTCGATACCCCATTCCTCCATTTTGTCGCTCATATACTAACCCATCCCGATGTAATCCAACAAGTTTCATATCTCACAGTAATTTTCTTGTCCCCTCTATGATCGCTTAATGCATCTAATGATTGTCTTTTGTTTCTTCTGTGTGATCGGTGCATTGCCATTTCCAAATCGTCGATGTTTGTAATGTCGCAGAATTCCGTTTTCCTTCATGACAGAGAGTTTAGTTTTCGGACTTTCTGGTTAATAATCAGCTTCCCTCTCTGCTCCGTTCTTTCATTTCGGGGAGTTAATCGGAGCATAAAACAAAGGGGTATTTGATGTAAAACTGCGTACATTTTCATCCGAATAAATTCACTTCTGTTAATCGCGTCTTCAAATGATCCGTATTTGGAGATGAAGCAGCATTTTTATCTTCCCTAATCTGGAACATTTGCTAATAAATTTGATTTTGATCTTTATGGTTTTCGCTAAAAGTTGAAAGAGGTTTTGTTCATAACATCGCCAGTAGATAAATCAACCTTTTCTGCTGGATAAATTTATTGTAATAAATCGAAGCAACAAGGAGTTGATAGAGATAGATATGGTACATTGGACACTTGTTAGCGGTATAAGTTCCAGCTTTCTTGCGAAATGTCCACAAAGTGTTTTTATTTTTACACGACCCAGATTCCTTTGCGCTGCAGCATCTTTTGGCAATGGCGTGAAAAAATAAGACTATGCGGAGATAGAAGAAAAGAATTAAATTTAACAAATTATTTGGAGACTCATTTAAGAAGACATGGGAGGCAATGAATAATATGTGTTCATGGCCACTTCCTATGGTGAGATTACTGTAACATTTTTCAATTACTTGTGCTATCTACTGCCGTAAATTATAAAGTTATATGCTAACATATTGATACGCGTAGATTATCTACTGTCAACGAATAATTAACTTAAAATGAATCAAGGACGAATCATCGATCTTGCGTTGTATTTTGGAAACAATAGATGATCTAGATCATTGTTTCTCAAACAATGTTCCGTGGAGCCCTGGGGCTCCGCGAGACATCTCCAGAGGCTCCACCAAGCGCTCGCAGTAAAAAAAATGCCAGCCTCGCTCAGAAATGTCCCTGACGAGGCCGTAAAAATCATAAATTTCATTAAATCTCGACCCCTGAAAACACGGCTTTTTAATATTTTGTGCGACGAGATGGGGTGCATTCATAAAGCCTTACTGCTCCATACCGAAGTGCGATGGCTGTCTCGAGGGAAAGCACTTGTGCGACTGTTTGAGCTGCGGGCTGAACTGACCGCTTTCTTCATAAAACACCGGTTTTACTTGGAAGAACGTCTGACAGACAAGCTATGGTTGTTCCGGCTTGAATACTTAGCGGACATTTTCACAAAAATAAACGAAGTGAATCTGTCGCTTCAAGGAAAACAGGTAACAGTGTTCACAGCCAATGACAAAATTCGAGCTTTTAAGCGGAAAATAGAATACAACTAACCTTTGAGAAACTACCACTTCCGGAATTTTGGTGCAGTATCAGAGAAGAATATCCACAGTTATCGAAGAAAGCTGTTAAAATACCTCTTCATTTCACCACTACTTATCTGTGCGAGGCCGGATTTTCTTTTTACGCTTCAACCAAAATGAATGAGCGATGTATTAGTTAATAATTAAAAGATACTTATCATCGGAATAGTATATATTTTATTATACTTCCAATAATTTTTCTCTTCGTATTATAAATTTATATCTACCGTGATTTTCTAAAATAAATTATTTTACCATTTCAATTGTAAGTCACATTAATTGACTAATATTCTGAAACAGCAATTTCCAGATTGAAGTAGACGTTAATAAATCAGTCAAAGATACAAATATAAAATAATGCCTAATTCTCCCTCAATCAACATTTGACTATTTAAAATCCAAGATCGTGCTGCTAAAATCAATCGTGATCGGAATGAATGTTGCTAACTTATTGCTAGTATGGTCAAAATGAAACATATTTAACTCCTTTCTATGTAAATCGAATATTCGTTACGTATATAAAAATGCACGCTGTCTGTTAACAATTAGTTTATTATTTGGTCAATAAATGACGGCAATGAGTAATTACTTGGTGTGCTCAGACGCGGCAAAAATGCTCGAAATGGTCGCGGCAGACAATTTTTTACTGTTGAAACGTTTCTCGATTTTTCGGATTTGAAAACAATTTTTAAACTAATTCGGCACTTATTCAACTTTTCTTGCCTCGAAACAAATTTCGTTTATTTAAAAGCCAACCAGGAATTTACTTGAGAGGGAGAACAAAAAACTTCAAGATGATACTATATAATTGTTTGTTTTTGAATTTTCATCATTTTAGCTGTATAATAATAACATTATTATATGATTAATAAATTAAAATAAATACTAACCTTTTCAATAACGATATGCCACTCCAATAAACACGGAAATGTTCTTGAACAGACGACTCACTGAAAGATGTTAGCACTTGGACAGACCAAAAGAAACTGATAAATAGGAGGACCAATACAGATGAGGAAGCAGAGAAATGGATGAGCTGGCTAACCAGTGAGAATGAAGTGCGAAATATCTTGAAGAAAGTCAAACAACTCCCGTAACAACGGCCTTTATGGCAGCATGAGGGTGAAAATGCATCTGAGCGGCGTGCCCTCTAATTTCACAGATCTTAGAGAAATTTTTATGGGAGGCAGGCAGATGGTACTGATGATACAAACCGGCTTCTTTGGACAAAAATATTCGGTCGTGCTTGTGACCCTTGGCTGCTTCGATCAAGGGGCAAAGGAAAGTACCGCACCGACCATAAACCGAATTGGGAATGGCAAGAGTCGCACTTTCCTTCATTGGGATAATCTTGTGATCGCACCTAATCCCGCCCCCTCCCCCCCCCCCCTTCCTCCAGAGGCCCGGGCACCAAAGATTTTGTTTCGGTGTCCCTGCCCTCTCGGTGGCTCTGTCTTGGGGGGAGGGGGAGCAAATGCTCGGCTACCCCTCACACTCCCTGAGTGCGCCACTGACGCCAACACGCTCGAATCTTGAGCTCGTATCTCAACTTTAACTATTTTGAAGATGCAAACGACAAACATCCCACATTTGTTAACGTGTTAATCGAATTGAGAAAATATTGTCTTCTGGAATCAAAGCCTGCAGGTAGACGCGCCAAATACCTGGCGAAAGATACATTTAAATCAAACGTTCTTGAGATAATCGCATTAATTCGTAAGATCGTACATATAGAATGACAGAATGAGATTTCCTTTTATTATAATAGGAAGATAGTTGATCTGAAGGAAGTGTATAATCTTAAATATAAGAATAATTTAATTTCGTGCGTGAAAATAAGGTGCAAACAGAGAAAATAAATTTATGGTTTGAAGGAAAATTGTCAAGTCTGAGAAATTAAACGGCATTAACTCTATTTTGTGTAGCTAAAACGGAAATAAAATTATCCATTGATTTATTATTACGGAACCAAGGCAAACATCTATCTTACATTTAGCATTAACCATTTCTTTGAAGTAGCTCAATGAATCAATTACTGTTTGGATAATCTTTTGAGATACAAGCTGACTTTGGGTATGAAGAAGAGCGAAACAAAAAACGATCGATTAAAAGTTGCCCGTATAGCTAAAATAACTTTCGTTTTCAAACACATTGAAAAGTTCTCCATGATATTATTATAAAAAATATTTAGTCTTGCAAAGCCCATCATGGTAAATATCGATCAAAAGTTTAATTTTAATGGACTATTATTTAATTATGAAACGTTATAAACCGACCGTGGTCATAAATCCTCCACCCGTATTTTTCTCGAGTACCCCTTCCGTCGTTGGTGTTGCCCTCCCTTTCTTGGCAATCTCAATTACAAAGTTTCAAATTTTCACCCTAAAGAGTTTATAGTCACTTTATCTTATTTGCATAAAAAGGACGAAAGCGTGGATAAATGCTCTGTATGCTATAAATTAGATTGCAATCGCTGCGATGCTGAGAGGGGTAGCCACACTTTGTCTGGCTCACTTAATCATCCCTTTCCAGTCTGCTTTAGCGACATTTCCATCATGTTAGTTTTTTTGAATAAATATATACATATATGTAGAAATATTTTGTAAGGATATTTACATACTCTATTTTTTATTAGGGGTCGGATTCTGTTGAGTGCCACTCCTTATCAATATTCAAATCTGTGACCCTCCGCGCGTGCCACAGTCAAATTCATTTTGTCCTTAACGCTTACTAAGTGTATCTTTTACTTATCTGTATATGACGTCTTGGATATGTTGCGGAAATGTTACGGTATTGAGTAGAACTAAAAGACGAATAAAATTCTTTTTAAATTATGTTTTTGTAATGTTTCCATGAATCAACGTACCACATAAAATCACTTCGCGTGCCATAGATTGCCGGCCCCTGATCTAGGTTATCTGGCATCTGACGGTCTCGATCTCCAGGAATTCTGGACCGTTCTTAATTTAGCGTATAATGGTTTTATATCAATGCACTATATTCCTGAGATTGATAAGACTTTTCCGATTAGAGAATGGTGCCTGACAAAGTTAATAACACCGATATATCGTAATCTGATTCCCGACGTCATGAATAACATTTTTGATCGAGGTGAAGAAGAATACGGGAGTAATGAGTACTGTAATATACATGTGAAGACGGGATATGCATGAAAAACTGAGGAAATATAAGGAATCACAAAACGATGTCGATTGATATTTCATTCATACGTCTACGAGATAGGGCTGCAAAGAAACAATTTTCTCTGTGATTCCTGCACAGCTAAACTATCCCTAGTATTTAACTTAGTATCAATGTCACCAACCCACAATTCCCAATTTAGGACAAAACTATAGCGCAAAATATTATCATAAAACCTTTTATACCTCTTTAAACGCTTAATCGGATAGCAAATAAAACCATGATAAAAATAATATGAACTAAGTAGAGTTTTAAAAATATAGAGAAAAACAAGCTGTCATGGTTTGCTTTTCCAAATCAAATATTCCGTATGTATGTATCTGAATATATTCGTGGCCTATTATGCCAAAGATACCGTGGAATATGATATAAAAGTTTTAAGAAAACGCATTTCGTAGAAAACACCAATTCAGGGTCAAAAAATGTTTTTTGTCATTATTTTCGTACATTTTAACGTGGCTTGCTTTGCTCAATTTTGTCGGAAAGGTTATAATAAATACTTGAAAAATTTCTAAATTATAAGATAAGTCCATAATTGTACTTTTCAGGAAATAGATAAATTATGAACTGCAGACCTGTTTTCTTTCTTTCCATCTTCAAAAATCAGTATTATTGCTCTTCTGTAAAATCATATCTCGTTAGCGCAGCATAGAGATGAAACGAGATCTAGAGGCCGAGACATCACAATGGATCACTTCCAAGTCGTCAAAGAAGTTATTGAGCGTAATAGAGAGTATCCACCGTTGACTTGACTGAGAAAATACCCCATAATCCGACCGCACGATTGCTCTTATAAGAGAATTTAATAAACAAAATGAAGAAAATTCTACAGAAAACCTATAATGATCAATAATTCAATATCGGTAAAGATGTTAAGGGTGCATATTATAAGTGAAATTTCTGAAACTATTTTGTTAACATTGTCAAGGAGACTGTCAAAGGAACTGGTGAATAGGACTTTTACATGCTATCTATAAAATTTGTCGATGATTTACGCTTTCATACTCTCATTATCTCCTCTATCGTTCTATCTTATCCTCAGAAATCTAAGTAATGTATTACAGTAACAATGATGATTTCAGCCACTTTTTTCGGTTATGCGATAATTTGAACCAAACACCTCATAGAATTACATCCCTGCATCCACAAATATCGATTTCAAACAATGGCGGACCCAAAGAGGTAATCACCACACTAATCGATTTTATTACAATTCATATTTAGTTTACAAGTACTTGGTGTTTGCATTCTGCAAGCATTTCAGCTCACCTTGAAAAACTCAGTAATGTTTCAGAGAGGTATTCCATCATTGGAAATATTTTTTTAATTGAACATATTTCACCTCTGCACTAATTTTCGTTCTTTCCTTACGGAACAATATTGGAGTAAAACAATCCCTAAAATTTGCAATTTTAAGAACATTTTACTTTTTCCATTGTTGGGGCCTAATTCCACATATTTATGGCAAATTTTGAAGTTATAGCACATCTAGAAGTTAAATAACATTTTTCTAATTGTTTAAATTTTAAAAAATTTTAACGGCCGCAATAAAAACTTCATGGAGGTTTTAAAATATTTATTTGTGCATATACACTAACCTCTAAATAACTTTAAATTTTCAGTTTCCTAGCTTACCAATTTGTTTAAACATTAATAATTTTTAACAGCCAAACAAATTAAAATATCAAAATTTCTATATTAACTATTTAGCTTTTTTTTACAAATTCTACCTATAAAAAAATTTCAGCTTCGTAGCATATTCGGAAATACATAAACCTTAAAATTTTGTTTAAACATTTGAGTATTTTTAGCGGTCGCATTGTTGAAAATTTTAAGATTTTCGTTTTTCTAGTTGGTTTTGTACATAATCCTAAAAACTTTCGAGTCTCCAGCTCATCTGGAAGTGCCTAACATTACTATCCTACTCCCCTGTAAGAAGAGTCTATATATAATAGATATTCTAGTTATTCTAGTAATATCTTGCATAAACCTAAATAGAGTATTTTAAATACTGTATATTTATTTGGAGACATTATTATTTTATTTAAATGTGTATCAGTAAATATCATAGTCACTTCAAATAGAGCAGAACAATGTTCATCCATCTTCAGAATATTTTTTTGTGATTTCAGTTATGCATATGAAGTTATTACTTAACAAGGATTAAGTGGATACTTGACAAGTAGGAGATACATTTAAAAATGTTCTTTCAGTTTATTATGAACATTTCATTTAATCAATCAATTACCTACATTCATTTGCAACTTCTGTGGGGGTTAATCAAAGATTAAAGAAGACTTTGCCTATTATCATAAACTCTCTGCCAATAAATTTTTACCAAATCTGAAAAACATTACAGGATTCTAATTCGGCCATTGGAAATGTCTTGGTAGCAAAATTTTTATTGTGTTGAGTAATAATTAAAGAAAACTTTAATGATTGGAATACAATATATTTAACACCTATGGACTGATCTATTGTACAAATCAATTTGTAATTATGAAGCTACACTGTTTTGTATTAATAATTTGTAAAAAAATCATATTAATACCTAATTAAAACGTTAGTTTAATTAAAAATAAATTAATTGGATAACGTAATTTTTAGCCCTTCTAGTCATTAATTATTGTTTGTGAATGAAAAGTTAAAACATGAAATATGACCAGATTTTTTTAATTTTTTAAATCAAGAAAATTTTGAATGGCTTATATTTTTTATCGAATGTGGCAAAAATGTATCCAATTCTAAACAATAATTACTATTCCAATTATATGCCCATTTAAGTGACCAGAATGGCTGATAGTTAATCATGAAATGTGTTATTTTTATTTAAAATTTGATAGGCATTAACCATAGGAGTACCAAGTTATTTTCAGTCCCTTGCAGTACCAAGGGGGCCTCAGAGGCCCAATATCTAGATATAATACAAAGTCATAGTAATGTTATTAGATATTGTAATATATTTAAAGATATCATAGGAATATAAATATGCAATTTTCATAATTAATTTGATATTATATTTTCTTTGCATACAATAAATTAAAAAATAATCAGGAAAGAGCTTTTTTCACATTTATACTCACTATGTTTGCATGCTCAGATTCATATTACAATTAGAGTGCAGACTACTCTCAAATTTTACAAAAATAATAACAAATTAACAACAAGAATATTTTACTCCAAGTCGTCTGACACATCACACTTGACATACAATTTAATTTAGGCCACCTGTTTGTCATAGCACATGTCCATTGCCGAAAATAATTTTCTAATAAAAATTAAAATAATAAAATATTTAAAAAATTACATTAAAATTTTGAAACATATACATACCTTAGGTGTACTCATCATGCAGACTTTTGCCAAAATGTTATTGTTTGGATAGTAATAATAACAATTTTCTAATGAAAATCAGAAAAATGTTTTTGAAGCATTCCAGTTAGATTGATGAAGTTAGCATCTTTTTAGTTCAAAAGTGTCAATAAACAAAGGTTCCTATCTCTACATTTATTTTTCTCCTACTATTTTATTGTAGGTAAATGTTGAAGACTCACTTTTCAAATATAGGAATGTATATTACTATTTAGAATACAGTGTCGAAGCAATGGGGGATAGAGGAGGGCAGCTGCTCCCAGGCTCATGGCTGAAAGGGCACAAACTCATGGACCAAAAATTAATGTTTCAGTCTATAAACAATAATAATATTACAATATATGCTGAATTAAAATGCTAATATAGTATGCTTGGGTTATCGGCAAATTCTCCACATTACATTTGTCTGGAAAATAGTACAGGAAGAAAAGGGAGGGGAGGCGCATCTCTGTGACTTGCCTCCGGGCGAAGGAGAACCTAGCGATGCCACTGTTAGAATATGATTTCTCAATAACAATGACCAAATCAATTATTTCTATTATTTTACAAACTTTAATCACAGTATGTGATTGAAGTAAAGCTTGCTTCTTTTCATATTTTCTCTTCTATTTTATTAATATTTATTTATCCTACTTCTTTGCCTGTTGATAAATTAACATTTAAGCTTTCACAACTACTGTTAGTAAATTTATCTCTTACATTTCTTTTATTTAATTATTCCTTATAATGTCTCTTGCTAGCCTTTGCGGGTCTATATTTTTCACATTTACTCTATATTAGGTACAAGGATGCAAGGACAAGTGCTTCCTTCATTATCATTCCCGTGAATTCACCAATGTGAAATTAATTCCTTTCTGTGATTGCTACAAATTCTGAAGTATTTTTAAAAATATATTGAAACTTAATTCACAGATTTACTTTAGTTAAGAGAACTTTCTGATCTCTTTGACTCAAGACTTTCAAAGATGAGAAAGTAAATGAGAATTGCAAACTTTTGTTTGGTACCACATAACATTAAGATTGAGGTATTCATAGCATTATGTTTAGTTACAGGTTCTACTTTATGCTACATGAAGGGCATTTTTCAGGTCTTAAAAATTCAAATGCATTACTGATGATGAAAATCATGGGCATCCATGAGGGGGGGAGGAGCAAGGGTAGGGCAAGGGGGGGCAGTGGCCACCCTCTGGATCAGGACCCTGTCAAGGGCCATTGATGTCTGGTTAGGTCAGAGGATTAACACAGTCATTATTCTGAGGTCAGGCAAGCAGGTGGGGGCACCCTGCAATATGCTTGAAACAAACCACTAAAATATTAAGCCCACCAAACCTGACTGTGGGAGCCTGACCCTTGCTCCCCCTGGAAAGACTGTGGGAGCTTGCCTATGTCTTTGCCTCCCCTGAAAATTTTCCAGCAGATGCCCATGATGACAATGAATGTCAAAAGACTGTTGCAAATATTATTAACCGTAAAACTATGAGATTTCCCATTTTTCTATATAGTGCCATTTTAACAAAATTTTAAGACCAAAAAGCATTGCTCATAATTTTAATATAATAAAATAATCTCATATAAGAAAGATATTACTTTTCTACCAAATGTACCAAATGGAAGCTGTCTAAATAATCAATTGTATTCCAGTAATAATCTTTTTTGAATTGCTCCTATATCCAATATACATATCTTAATCAATGTCCAATTTAAAGCTGGAATGGACATTAATTCTTGATGAATATTGTAAAGAATTAAAGATCTCAGATCAAAGAAATTCACACACAAGATAAACATCTAATAACATATTAAAACATTGGTATTAATCCTTTTCAATTGATGCACATTTTTTAGATGCAGAACTCTTAGTATATATTTAAGTTGCACTTATATTAAATTATCAAATGAAAATACCTGCATTAAAATAAATAACTAATGTTTATAAATGTAAATTACAACAACTGTTTTAGACTACATTTCTAAGACAATGATGACCATAAGCAGCCTCTCAAGGATTAATTAGGATTTTGATAAAATCAGTTTTGAAGTAATGTTTTTAATTCATCCATTGTTGGTTAAGATGTTTCTTGAAATTTTTTTTGAGGTAACATCACAGCCCTTGATTTTGAAGCTATGTATTAATGCTGAAGTAAGGAAAAAATTGTTAAAGTGAAAGTTCTATAACAACACGCAAAATTAAAATGTTTTTTAAGTTACTTCCCATTTGAAGAAAAGAATCTTTATTATCTCCCTTGTCATTTTTTCACTTTTTCCAATGAATCATCATAATTTACATGAATGAATTTACATCTGAACTTTTAAATGCTTGCTAAATAACATTAATAAATATTCCATAATATAATTTAATAGCATACAGATCTTTTATGATACTGAAATAGAGTTTCACAATATGTAAGAAACTTTCAAAGCCCTTTTTAACAAATTTATAAAAACCTCAACTCATTTTACAGAGATAAATTTATCAAAATTATCAGAAACAGTTACTATAATATCTATGAGATTTCTTGATTTACAAATTATGGCATTTTAATATTATCTATGCATAAAGTTCTGACTACTAACTCTACCATGAAACTGTTAACATTCAAAGAATTTAACATCTACTTCACTTTAATGTACATATTTTATATCATTTTCTGAAAAGTTAAAATTTCTATTCCAAAAAAAATGAATGTTGAGTTCTTCATCTAATTTATTATCAACTTTTCTATAGTTTGGTTCCAGCTCCAAGGTCCACTTCAGTGAAGATGATATGTCTCCCCGGGAACGATTTTCTGAGCAAGAGATTAGAATGATTTTGAGCGCAATATGTTTTTTTCGGCTTGAAGGTGAAAAGCATGGTGAAAAGCATTACCCTGTGTATCAATATGTGTCCGAGTGCCTTGGAATTAGTTTAGGATCAGTGAAAAAGATTGGTGCAGAAAATAGAGAAAGTTTTAAAGAGAATTCGAGTGGTGATACACCTCCTCTGGCTAAGAAGCAATTTAAAACTAATATTAGTGGCCGTCCTAAAATTTAGTATATATGAGTTTTGAGTTATAATTTCTAGGACCTTTTTTTGAGAGTTTCTGTGCCAAAAACTCAGATATGATACCATAAATAAGTACAAATTTTATTACTGTACAAAAAAAACTTGGATTGAAATAAAATGGATTATTGTGGATATCTTTTAGTTGTACATGAAGAAAGATTATAATGCAATACTAGAGAACAAATTCATGATCAATTGATCAATTAACAATCAAATTAATATTTCTTCCATTTTACATTAAAACTTAAATAGTAACCATTCATGAGTGCTATATTTATTTATTTTAGTGTATGAAAGTATTTCTTTGTGTAAATTCTTACTTTCATCACTCTTTTATATGGTAGCATCAAACCAAGAAGAATATTAGCAAAAATATTTTACAGGTTTCCAAAATAAGAACCAAACTTGTTAGGATAATAGAAAGCTTGTTTTTCATACAATACATATGTTCTAGATTTAAATACTGTATGAATATTTCCTCCTGTCAATTTTATTGCTAATTTGCACCTAACTAAGATTGCAAGTTCTGTTTATGATCCAGTGGCGTAGCCAGGGGAAGCAGAGAGGGATAGATACCCTGGGTGCCAGGCTGAGGGGTTGCAAACTCTTGGATCGAGAATTATGTTTTTGTTTATAAGCAATAATAATATTATGATATATGCCATATTAAAATGCCAGTATAGTATGCTTTGGTTTCCATTTCATTTGTCTGTAAAATTGTACAGAGATCAGGGGGGAGGGGAGGGGGGTGGTGGGGGTGCATAAATATGATTTTCCCCAGGCACAGGAGATCCTAGCTACACCACTGTTATGATCTAATGATAGAGAAACATAACAAGCAGAATGTAGAAATTTTTTAAAATTTAACAATAATGTTCTTATGCAGTCAGGTTCAACATGATTCATATTTTTGTTACATATTCCAATTAGCTTGTAATAGTTGTATGGTGAATCAATATATAATATTTATACTTGAGACCCAAACCATTTATCCATTAATCATTTTCAAAACTAATGTTATAGTAGCTACAAATATATAAAACAATACAATAAAGACAATAGCTTTATGGAACATTTCTTCAACTGATAAAATAGCTTTTTTACATCATCATAATTCATCAGTACTAAATTACATAGGTTCATAAGGATGCAGACAGCATATGGAATGGCAGAGTAAATGAAAAATATTAGTTTATAGGGGTATAAATGATTAATACATATCATATATAGAATTTTAAATTTTGAAGATATAATTAGATGGGCATAGTCTATAAGCTCACTTAAAAAGAAGAGTTAAGGCAGGCTCCTTTTATTTTATAATATAAATAATGGCTTATGTGGAAATTATCTCTTCAAATGTGCAGGAAACTCAGCATTGAAACTTTGTCTTTGAGCAACCTTGACATTAGCATGATTTGGTTTATATATCATGTATTAAATACAATAGTCAATAGGTATTTTATCTGTAAAATAACATAAAAGTTGGAATTATATAAAGAAATAAAAGAAAACCTTTTACATCATTAAATTTTCACATGGTGAAATGTTTAACCCTGCGGTGCCCGCATGTTATTTTCAAACAGTACTCATGGATTACAATAGTAATTAAAACTTTTTATTATAAAAATAAATATAAATATCAGAAAATATTGGGAGTAATTAATGATACTATTTGTTATAGTAATAAAAATATAATATAAATTTATTTATTTGATAAATAGCAAATACAACAATTTTTTCAGTGTTTCTTTACATTTTCTGAAATTTTAGAACCTGCATCAACCTTAATTCACTTCAACATCGCATATTATTTCACTCATCTTCCTCATGGCTGTTTTCAACATCCTGGATATGCCTCTCGTTTATGCAACTCAAACATACAGGGCCTGTATGGCCATGGCAAACCCACTTCAGACACTTAGAGCATGATTTCATTGTATTTTTGTTTCTTGCTCTTCCACACATAGCATCTACCAATTCCTTCTACTCATGTCCTTTCCTCTGATAACACATCTCTAATTCCAAGAAATAACTTCCCTAGTCATTATATTTCAGCAGGAATCGAATGTTTAGTGATTCGTTCGGAGATTATAGGTTTCATTAGGTCAAGGGTTAATGTTCTTATGAAGTGACATCTTATAATTTTATCACTGTTGTGATTTTCTCTGCAGACATCCAATGCATTGACGCCAGCAATATTCAACAAATAAGCAAGATGATTCAAATAGAACTTATGATGCCTACTTTCCATTTAATCATTTATGTAATACTTATACTGGCTTTAATAGCTTTAAAGTCATCGTGGATATGTAACTCTTTGTGTTCCCAAATTTCATAATTTAGTGTTATATAATACTACCAATACATTCGAACGGAATATTAAATTGATCACGGGTATTTGTGAGGCAAAAATAATGCGTGTACGTATCGTCACGATGGATTCCAGATTTCCCATGTAAATCAAATGGGAAGAATAGTTCCTGGAATCGAACCTGAGACTTCAATCTTCACAACAAAAACTATCCTCTGGAGCTCGGCCCATGTAGCAAGAGATTTCCACCAAGTTTCATGAAAATCAGTGTATTGGTTCAAAAGTGAATAGGGGGGGTGTACAGACAGACAGACACAATGACAAAACTATAAGCCCACTTCTATTCTGGAAAGTAGGCTAAAAAATACTGTCAGAGGCCAGTGTTGCAAATTTCTTGACACGTCATAAGCAGCACACAATTGGCCAAGCAAATCTACTGCATATTTGGTTATAATGTAGAATATAATCACTTCAGGTTTCAGTCTCTCTCCAGTTTCAGTTCCAGTTTGTGGTCCATAGTCAATATTGCCAGCACAGATTTACTCTTTTTTGGGACATATGAAAGTAATGTACAGTCCTTAGTGAAACCAAACATAGTGCTATTTATTGCTCTGTTTTGAGTATTTGTAAATTGGGGTGGAATTTCACTCTTATTTTTCTTTACTGTACCCGCAAAGATAAGCTTGTCATTTTTCAATTTAAAATATTATAAAAACAACAATGAAAGGAGTATAAACCAACCCTCTGAACAATATTATTTATAAAAATTCACAAAAAACCTCTTAAACTTACTTCATAAATGAACTGACGTTATTACTTGTGCGGATTACAATAGTAATCCAACCACAAACAATAAAAAATAAGACAATGACAAAAACTTTTTATAACATGCAAACATGTTGGAAGCCTGTGTCATACTGTTTCAGGAAGATAAATGAAGGTTCAAGGTTGTACCACTAGAGACTCTGTTAAGATGACACAATAAGTGATGATGGATTACTATAGTATGCCACACAAGCACTGCAGGATTAAATAGCCACACTTGAATGATTGTTTAGAAGTATTGTCTTAAGCAGTATCACTACTTTTGTACAAAATTAAAATTTTTAAGATTGTACCCTCACCCACCCTCCACCAAATATGCAACCCATTATTTAAGTTCACATGTAGTAATTAATTTACACAGATATTGTAAAACAAAATGAAAACTAAAAATTACATTATAGTTATACATTGTGTTTTAAATAAAATGATAGTTTTATTGATTAATATGTATATATAAAGTCATAAAGTACACCTTACCTTTTATGTTTTAGCAATAAAAGGAAAAATGCAAAAATATGTAGCGAATATTCAGTAATAGAGGATCTTGATTAATTTTTTCAGTTCACTAAAACTCCGTCAATGAGATGCAACAGTAACAGTCCAAGTCAAAAATACATACTGTTATTATTATAAATGAATAACTACTTTAAAGTTGAAATTTGATAAAAAATATCAGTAGGGATCTCATATTTTATATCTAGCTGTAATTTTTGCTATATGAAGCTCCCTTATTAAAAATATTTTTTATTTATATTTTAATTTAATATAAAAATATTTTTTATTTTAAATTCAAGAATGAAAATTTGAGATGAAATTGCCATATATGCTTAAAGTGACCAGGTGTCCCGATTTCGGCGGGACAGTCCCGCTTTTGAGCAGCATGTCCCGCTGTCAACCTTTAGGGGATGCAAAATTGTCCCGCTTTTGGATATACTGATTATAAATGTACCGATTATTCAAACTTTTTACCAGTTAACTGTATATGATATGACTAAAGTGACCAGACAGTCCTGAATTTCGAGCGACATGTGGAGTGCTAGTCAAGTGCATGCATCGGAATGTGAAGTTTGGTGCTCAATTCCCCGAAGTAATTCATACCTTTTGATTTATTTCATTCTTCATTTCTTTCTCTTGCAGTGCATCAGTGTGCGAGAAATGGAACAAAGCATACATTTATGACTGAAAAATTGTACTTTTATACTCTTTATAAACGGACTAGTTGGTAAATTTTCCTTTAAAAAGTTTTTTTTTTAATCACACAATAGCTAATCTGAAAGGGTTTTGTCCCACATTGACTGACCTGAAATCAATTACGTCCTGCTTTAGCTGATCTGAAATGTGGTCACTTTATATATGCTCCAAGTATTTTACACATTAAGCAAATGCCTAGCCTGCATTGTCCTAGTCCTGGCACTGCTCTTATATATTAAAACACCTTTTGGATAAATTATTTCAACCTTTTGAATTATAGTGGAATTTTCTCTTTTGAAGTTTAATAAAGACACTAAATAATACATAGAATGTCTATCTTTTCATTTTACTTTTTTTAAGTATAAGTTTTCTTAACAGAGTTTTACAGGTTTTAATGAATTTATTTGACTTTAAGCAACTTTTTATTTTGTACTGTTTCAAAAATACACCCACATTTATTTTATATTTTAAAATATTTCTTGAGCCTGTGAAAAACTAAATTTAATGTTCAATACTTTAGAACCGGTTGATAATGCTCTTAAAACATGACTCATTACAAATTTGTCAAGGTAAAACTTTTGAATAAACATCAACTTGATAAACAAAGTCAATGATTAAATTTTTAGTTCCATAATGACTCATTAATATAACCACAAATCCAAACAGAAATGACTGGTGATCTTGCTGTCTTGAGAGCTAATGGTAGAGCATTTTCATTTTTCTGGGATCCATTCCTTCCATTCTTCTTTCTCAACTGTGTTTATTTATTCAACATCTCAAAGTTGTATAATGTAAAAAAACTCACATCTCATACCTATTAAAATGAATGAAATGAAAATAATATTTCCTTCCATTTTAAGGATTACTTTTCATATTTTGCATTACCTCGATTTTTAAATGTTTCTTAAGGATTTCTTCTGTCAAATACGTATGTAAATTTTATTCCATCTTTATATAGTTGCAAATTAACTTCATGCATATTTTTATAAAATATTGATATCCTCAAAATACCGATTTTTTAAAATCCTAAGTCAAAATATCATTCCATTGGATTTATTTTATAGGGTTATTGTGGTTAGGTGATCCACATAATCCAAAAATTGAATATGTTAGGGTAAACTTACTTTTACAATAAATATTGAAAGCCATCTCTCGCTGCAAACAACTTATACCTGATAAAGTGAGCAGGTTGTTTAAGAATTACATTTTCCTTTAGCAGGGAATGTTATGAGTTTATTGCGTTCAAATTATAAATCATTAGAGGTTATCTGTAAAGGTTGAAATTTTTCCCCAAAGGAGAAATGAATCCAACCTCAAAGCATGAAAGAAATATCTTAGCCCTTTAGCAGCAGTTGCAAATTATAAGGGATCATTTAAATATTTTGATCGCTTTCAGATGGATGGATTTCGTAAGGTAATGAAGAGAAAACTTAGATCGGTTATTTCCATCTCACTGCACATTTTCATGTGCCAGTTTGTCTTCCTGAATTTCCATGGATGGCCAATGCAGCTAATATACAAAGTTGGTTAATTAATAAGTTCCAGAGGTACAGATTTTTTATCGGTTAAAATATTCTATTATTCTTCACAGAAATCTTTGGAGATAGTTTTATACATTCTTCTTAGAAGTTTTCGTTATTCTTCCTCAGTTATTTTTATTTCTTTCGCGGATCTTGCCGTGTTATATAATGCTACATAATGTAATCGATAATAAAAAACCGACCGAACCAGCGGCGGATCCGGGGGGGAGAGGGGCACCGGGGCACGCGCCCCCCTGTCATCCGACCCGCAAATGAAAAAGTTAACAGCTTAAATTTATGAAACTACTAGGGACGCTGCCCCTACACGCTACGCGCGCGCTCCAGGGCCTTCGATAAGATGAAAATAATTTTTCGTTATAGCTCTTAGCAAGACGCATTTTTTTTGTTCATGAAGTTTTTTCTTTGGCGTACCGTTTCCGAAATACGACACAAAGTATGTACGCACATTAAACGGCCGCCATTTTGTTTCAGGATGGCGGGTGAAAATGAAGTTTTCCAAGGGTCTCCTAGGTTTATTAGGCGTTCTTTACCAGCGAAGCGATAGTAGCGGAACGCTTTATGGACACATAGCCTCCGTCCGTCCGTCCGCATGTTTACTCTTCGAAACTACTGAGCGGATTTTAATTAAATGAAGTATTAGTGTCCCTTATTAAAATTTATCGCCAAATTGTGATTTCAATTATAACTTCCACTTTATATAAGCAATTAAATAAACGTATACTCGTATCTCGTTAAATGGTATCCGTCAAACAACAATTAAATACCATATTTTTTGTTTCCCAAGATCTTATATGATCTCTAAGGTATAGATTAAAATATTTATTCGGATGGGAGACAACATTTACCACTAAAAATCCGCGGGACCACATAATTGCAACTTACAGTTTCGGAGATAAAAATTCGAGAATATCCCAAGTATATAATATCACATATTTTGTTTAAATCGATCGCTACAATTCTATCGGCAAACAAAAATTACATAACCATATTTTTCTCTCCCCGACTCTTATATGATATGCTGTATAGATTTAAAAAATTATTCAGATCGAGGACAACATTTACCACAAAAAGGCCTTGAGGCCATATAATTACGACTTATAGTTTCGGAGATAATCAAGAACCGCCGAATCTTTCGATATCGTTTTATAGGTATTTCCCATAAAGAACGCCTTTGAAATCCCTGTGTATTCCATTTATGGAGTATACCTACTTTTTCTTTTAACCACAACAGTTATCACAGCATCTCTCCGCCCTGAGGTCGAAATTTTTACGATCAACTTCTTAGCGCAATGCTCTCTTTAATTATTTCATTATATCAACTATAACAATTATGAAAAATTTTCGCACAATTGTGATTTTGAGTTACGTCTGTCAATTAGAACCTCCATTTTACGTAAACACTTAAATAAATAAATCCTCTCTTTTAATAATTTCACTCGCCTCCAAATAAATAAATAAAAGAATTTTCCGTTACTTTCCTCTAACTTATTAATTTGACTTATCCATTATGAAAATAAATGCATTACTTCCGCGTGTGTATATTTCCTCCGTAAATAAAAATATTCGTGTTGCCTTCGTTTCACGTTCTTCGATATTATTTATGTAAAACTGAAAAATAAATAGGTTGTTATTCGAATGACTTTATTCCACAAAATACATTTTACAAACTTTTCCACTCAATTCTTCACAATATTCAACTTTCTTAATTTTTATCCTAGAATAAAAACGAAAGTTTATGTACATTCTTTGATTTTCTATCACGACGCGGAGAGATTATCAGTCTTATTAAGCAAATATTAATATCTTGCACAGTAATACACTTTCGCACATTACCTTCTTTCATTGCATTTTATTCCGCTTATAAAAATATTGTTTTTAGTAAATTGCTTCCTCCTGTGGAGGACATTCCCTCCACACCATTGGACTTCCCCATATCACATTGCACCTAGCTACTTTGCGCTACATCTGACATAAAATATTTTTTCATTTGATGCATAAAATGTTTTGACTGTTTGGATAATTTTTTCATCTCCATTGCTGAAGATTAAAAGGGTTTTACAGCCTAAAACCGTTATCATTATCATCTCGCTTATATTCAGATAGAGCTTCATTGGTGGAGAAAAAATCGAAAGTTCCGAACACGAGATCAAAGTCAATACGGGTATTTTGCTGGAAAAAGCCGACGTTAGCTTTCATCATCATCGGCTTATGACGCCTGTTCGGAACTACGAATTGCCACCACATACGCGTGATGAATTAAATCCGTTGAATTGTGACCGATATTGCATTGTTATTGAAGCGAAAGGTATTAATTCGTCACCATACACTACTAGTTAGAAAGCACCATCGAAACCTGTCCGAGACGAGAAAAGAGCGCCAAATTGGTGGAGTGCAGCACCCTGAGAGTTTGCTTTGCTATGGCGTCTCGTTGGTATTTCCTTTTTTATTCATACATCTTGGCCTCCGATCTTCATCTCAACTCCTGAGGATCGAGAAATCCTTGTGACACCATCGGTCGAAACCTTATCCGCTCCCTCCTCTCTCTTTCCCTCTTCTTTCTCCCCCTCTCTTCCACCCTCTCCTTGCCCTCCCTATATCCTCCTCTCTCACTCATCCCTCGACAGCGCGCTTAATGCGGTGAAGGTGTTTTCGCGCTTCATCTTGAGGGACATCATAGAGCTTCCCCCCTCCCCTCCCAATTTCACCCTCACTTCCGTAACCTCCTTAGCCCTCAGCTCAGCCTCCTTGTTCACCCTCTCCTCCTCCTTCTCCTCCCAATCGTCTTCGTCCAGCATCTGGGCCAGCGCCTCCTCCAACTCTCCCAGGGACGGTGTCACCGAAGATGAAGAGGAGGAATCGTCGTCCTCGTCCTTCTTCTTTTCCTTCACTTTTCTCTCTTCCTGATCTTCCTTCTTCTTCGTCTCCACCTTGGTCTTCTTCTTCCCTATGTACGCCCAACTCGCTTCCAGCTGCTTCTCCAGCGCCGCCAGTTCCTCCTCCTCGCCCTTTTTCCCCGCCCGCGACAGCGCTCCCGAACCTGGAAGACACTGGTATTCGCCCAAGATCCGAAGAAGGATGCTCCTCGGGTTGTTGCGGTCGGCTTCGGGGACGTGAAGGCCCGAGGGACACGCCGTCGCGATCTGGGGGAAAGACACGGCCCTGTGGAGGGAGAGATTCGGCGGGTGGGCCCGGGTGGGAAGTATATCTATCACGTGCTCATTAAGAGGCTCCACACTGGACCTTCCGCTCCTATGCTTCTGGTGGTGGGGGTGAGGGTGCACTTCAGGTCGTTCGGGACCGGCGTGGGATCTGACCCTCCTCAGCTTTCGGATTAGGTCATGCATATTATCGCCGCCGTCTGCCAGAACGGGTCTCCTGCGGGAGCTTCCGCCGTCCGTCGTGGAAGAGACGATGGACGAAGCGCCCCTCCTGCTACCGTCGCCCCACAGGTCCGAGTACGGGTTCATGGGAGAGGGAGGACCTTGCATGGAAGAGGGGGAAGTGGAACGGCCGCGGCTGCCGATGAAGAAGCGGGGAACGTGCGAGGAGGCGTTCATCTCTTCGGGGGGCGTGGAGGAGGGAGAGGGCGGGGGCGTGACGGATTCGAACGACGGCAGCCGTTCGACTGGTCCCTTCATCGGGACCCGTAGGTCTCTCGGGGATGAATCGAGCGAGGAGGAGGAGAGGGTGGAGATGGAGGAGGCGTGTGCGCTGGTCCGGAGCCCTTCCAGCAGGGCCGGGACGGTTCCCATGCTGTGGCACCGCTTCAAGTAGGTCTCGATTCGGGCGGCCGCCTCCTCCGGGATGCCTGCTTGCAAAGGGAGCGACGCCGCGGACTGATTTCGGCGGGGGAGAGCCAAGTTGGCCCTCCTCATGCGGTCCTTCCTCCTCGGGGGTCGCACGGGGGGCTCCTCACGCGCGGGAGACGACTGGGCCGGAAACTCCTGGGTCCTCGCGGGATTCGATGCAAAGGGCTTTTTGGCGTCTCTGATGGGAGGAGATCTCGGACCCTTCATGGCGATTCTGGGAGGTGAATTCATTCCTTTGTCCACGAACAGGAAGGGACCGGTAGCCGTTGGACTACAAGGGGATGGAATTTTAAAATTATTAGGGAGATTTTTTGGTTACGGTTGATGTTCTGATAAGTAATTTTAATGTGCTTCTACAGACTCGGATTTAAAAAACACTTGGAAAATAGAATTTACTGAAATATTTTTACATTAACGTGAAATTTAGCTGTGATGGTACGGCAAGGTAAGCATGCCTGTAATTCAAATTAATATGTGCTTTGTTGGGAGTGTATGAGATTGCGGATAAAATTTTGAATTACCGACCGAGCCGTAGCTTTTTAATGACAATTTAAAAAAGTAATATATAAAATTACTTAATTTCAAGCATTCCATATTACATTTTTTGAGGTCTTTCTTATTTCCTTATGGCTGTTGACTTTTAATAATCAAGTATTTTTATTATACCGATAATTAACTGAAAAATAATTTGTCAGACAACATTAAAATATCCTCGAGAGATGAATGCGTGCAGAAACGCCAGTTACATTCACTTCCGCATTGCAACAACTTTTTCATTAGCTGCGAACAAAATGCTCAAACGCCACTTTACATAATTATTCTTCGTTACAAAAAGCGTTACCGAACATCGATGGTCAACAATGAACAAGATTTAAAAGATAAAACTAACTTCTATGTAACTAATGAAGTAATCAAATTAATTACCTTGTTAAAGGAGAACCATTTTTCAGGGCAGACGGTCTCGATGGCAAATTGGTTCCGTTGATAACCTTAAAAATATTCGGAATTTTTTTATTAGTATACAGTCAAATATGTATCCCACACCCGCCACTATTCTACGACGATTAGCCCTCATTTATTAGCAACAAATAAAAAGCTGCTTGAAGATGACCAGCTTTCACTGCAAGTGATGAGCAACGTTTTGATGGATTTTCGAATAACGAAGAAATAATGTCAGCAATAAAATATTTACAACTTTCAAAGGTCAATTACTAGAAGAGTGACTGCCATTTCGCATGATATGTTAGTTCAATTGCATAAATCGCAAAAAAATTGACTGATATTCCCTTCAACTTGAAAGCAGGGGCGGGCTCAATAAGGTTCATTTTGCCCACGGACGGACAGACATGGTGAATACATAAGCGATTTTTACTTTCTCCATATACGAAGTATAGAGAAAGTATTGATTTCATGAAAGAATGGAATTCGAGATTTCAACGGAAATGCATGTTTTAAGGCTCTCTGAACACGTTTTGATTATTTTCTCGATGATGTCTGTGGGTGTGTCTGTGACCGGAATTTTGTGGGTGCTCTAACTCAAAACCTATTAATCAGGTCAACACGAAATTTCATATTTAGCATTTGTATTAGAAATTCAAGAGCTGATTAGATTTTAGCTAAAATCGGTGGACCGGAATTGGTTGTTTACTCTTATCACATCCGTTTTTTGAAATATTTGCTTTAATATTTGATAAATGTAAAAAAATATTTGAGTAAAAGGTGTAGGAAATTTAATTTTCTACAACGTTTGTTCGAAACATTTTCCCATATAATGCATTGTTTAAGAGATATTTTTAAAGCTAATTTTTTAGCTGCCACCACCACACCACCTACCAGTGACTACTGTAATCACTTTACGCTTAGTTACGTCTTAGTAACACTCCTTTTTATTTTCTTAATTTTTGGAGCTTCCTGGCTATATCCAATATCAGAAGGATACGGTTTGAGTTGATTTCTATTCTTCGTAGTCTAAAATTTTTTCGCATTTCCTTAAAATATTTAACCTATTTAGAATTTTTAGAAATACTAAAGGTATGGTATGGAGAAAGTCATGTGGTGACGATGTCAGATTTTTAAAAGCGATAAAAAGGACTTTAGGTATTATTAATATCAGTTTGTTTTGCTTTTTCCAGAATTCAACTTAAAAAATACTCAATTTTAGGTATTTTTATGGTTGCGTCAGCCTCCCTCTCCCAGAATGTTATGAATGTCCAATGGCAATAAATGCTTGAGAACTCCTACTCTAATGTATGCACCCTGAAGAGCATTCATATTTCGTCGTTTTTTCCTCTGAAAACTGAAACGTCCTCATTCAGTTTCTTGCTGCTATCTTAAACCTCCAAGTCCGATTTTGGCATGCGCATAAGTCATGGTTCTGCCCAATATTTCACTTATATGAGCTAAATCCACATCCAACTGCTGGTATACATCTGAAAATCCTTGAGAATCGTCAGCCTTAAGGAAAGGGTGTGGAATAGTTTTCTTAGTTTCCAACTATGAATAATTTGCACGCTCTCCATATGACTTCAAGGCGGTATTTGTCGAGATATATACATTTCAAGAAACGCTAGGAGAGCCAAATGGCTATGCAAATTTTGCGGACCTTTGCCAAAAGAGCCCATAGAATTAAACAAAATGCTTGTAAAAATATCTAAAAAGATAATTAAATAATTTTAGTTTTCAAACTACATATATAAGGAACAATAAAAACATTTTTAAAAGTCGATATTGATATTTATTAATCAGGATAATACATTTTAATATTATATGTAAAAGATCGGTGCAACACATATAGCCAGAACGTCCTTATATCCGTAATCCGCGAGAACCGCGCCCAGACGAAAGACTGACGACAGACTACGGACAAACTACATATAGACGACAGACTACAAACAGACGGCATTGCAAAAACCTCTTTACTGCATTCGGGAGCATCTAAAACTTGGATATTCAACAAAATCTCGAATAAGCATTTTCACGAGCACAACACTGTTTCTAAGTACTTCGTGCACGAGAAAGTAAAAATGCACCCTGAAGAGCATTCATCTTAGAGTAAAAACATTAAAACAACGTAAATCTTCTAAAATTAAAGCATTATCGATTATTAGTAAATTTAAGTTACAATAGCTTAACGGCGTTATATAAGAAATTTCGGCAACTTCCTTAAATTAATAAATTGAAATATAGCCCAGAAATTTATCCTAATTCTAAAGACAGGACTTTTATGGAACTGAGCTCTATTGCATAGTTAAAAAAATGCCAAATATTTCACAAACCATTGAAAAGTAATTAAAGTTCAATTTAAAAGGTAAAAATATTAAACTACTGTTAAGGAGTAAGCGATGAATACGCAGAAGCTGGTAACTAATATACGTGAAGATAATTTTTGTTGAAGTAAGACTATAAGTTTGTAGGGTTAATTAGGATTTGCGAAACACAAATATTTCGGGAAACGTAGTTCTTTTGGAATCATACATTCTGTCCACTTTCCTGTCCACCTATTTGAACATGCATATATAAAATTTCACATGTTAAAAATGAGTAAATAGTTTTAAATTACTCACTTTTTGATTATCAGCTAACATTTAGCCTTGCAGCAGTGTTAATAATGAATATATACCGGAGGCGACAGCATTATCCTTACGTAACTGCATCTAGCAATGGACTCGTTCGCGATTCGGGAACTACCTTCTTCTTCTTCGTATGTCGTGGCTCGTTTGCTCTTCGTATACCTGCATAGCGACAGCGCATGTCCAGAAATATGAACCCGACCACTAGAGAAACGGCACGGTTTGAGGCTGTTGATTATAAGGTACAACTGTGTTAACTATCACTAATTGCGAGCGGGAAGGCGAGGAGAAAATCATGGCACGTAAACCCACTCTTCCTATAATAATATTAAAGGTGAGTTTAAAGATGCTAACCTAACATGGCCGGTTACATCACCAAATAATTCACTGTCGCATGGCAAAGGATTTTTGAATGCTTCCCAAAAAGTAAGTTAAGCGATCGAAAAAGAAATCAAACAAACAAAATATCATTACTTCGATCGAAGGAAGTCATGTTAGATCTTTGGTAAATTTTCATGTAAGTAATACTCAAAAAACCTCTCGCTGGATGTTAGGCATATTCTAAAAACGTATGAATTTCTAAATCGATTTCTTATTTAAAAACATTATGATTTAATGCGCATATAAAGGTTTTTGAATATGAGTTTGCATCATTTGTTTCAATTTAAATTTTCTTTTTAATTTATTTCTTATATACATAAACGTTTTTATGAGTATTTCTTCTCATATTCTTTAAGCATCCTAATTCCAATTTCAACTTTATCTGGAAACCTTTTGTCTGGTATTACATAATTTTTCTAGAAGTTTTTATTATATAGCTATAGTTTTATTTGGTCGTTGTGAATGATTCTGTTTATCTATCTCTTAAAATATTTTCCAATTCTATTATTTTATTTTCATGATTTCGATATTCCATATTCGAATTATCTAGTTCGTTATAAAGCACCTTTAACCTCCAAATCTAAAAAATTATTGTCCGCCTTAATAAATTTTTCTCAATTAATGTTGACAGGATAAAAGAATTTTCGAGGCATTAAATATGATGGAGTGAAATGCGGAAATGCTTATCATTAGCTGCTGCTAATGATGATCAAAATAGGTTTTTTATATGAGATCTGATTTGGTATTGCATTTAAAGAATAAAATATCAACGAGGTTCACTATAGAAATTCTATTTAAAGTGCTGAGTCCATCTTTATTACTTTATAGAGGCAGTATATTATTCGATTTTAACAAATAATTTCAAATCCGTTCGTGTATAGAAATGCAAATGTTTCGTTCATCCAAAATATTTCAAATACTTTAAACTACATAATTTGCGGTTGATAAATACGATTTGGGAGTCCATACAAGTTACTGTTTGATTTCCTCTCCTACAATATTTATGACAGATAAATATAGTTTGAATAATAGCATCTAAAACGGGTGTAGCTGGTTCTTCTTATAGTATTTGTATCTTTGAACATTTTCCATTTGATTTTCAAAGTAAGATGTACTCGCGTTGCTCCGCCGGACGAAGTGGCACAGAGTCCAGGTATATTTTTCCACGTTATCGAGTGTATGTGCAGAGACGAGGGCTTCCAATTTCCTTATTTAGCGCTCTTAAGTCCGTGTACACATTCACCTAAATGTTACCCCGCGTGATACCCCAAGATTGCTAACCTTATTTTGTTCACGAGTTGTCCACGCGGAACGGTGTCCAAGCGACCACTTGTTACATTTATTTAAACTCAATCGTTCGCCGGTGAAATAACCGTGTATGGGAAAAATTACTGCAGCTGTAATGCGCTTCTTAAAAAACCGATTTCTGAATTATGGGATTTCTGATTCACATACTTAGATTCAGTTGTCGTCTGGAATTGATTTATTTCAAGAAAGACAAATTACCCTTTTTATTTATTACTATAAGTCGGGCAATGAAAATGTATTTTATATTTAAAAGATTTATTAGCTTCGTTTTACACTAGTTGGAATATGACAGGTGAGCGAATTGCGCCGTCGGACGGTCTTGAGCCTCGCAAGGAGGCAGGGCTAGACCACCTAATGTGTGTGTGCGTACCTGTGTGAGTGCATGCGTGCGTGTCCTTTTTGAATCGTTTATAAACCGTATCATAATTTAATGTTTACTATTAGTTTTAGTAATGTTCTTGCATGCACGTACCTAGAAATTTACTTCGGGGGAGGGATGGGGGGTCTGAGGCCGAAAACCAATTTCCATCAATTGATTAAATAAAAGTCCTATTCAAATAATATAAACCATTATGACGTTTTTAGTTCTCATAACTCAATGCAGCAAGTGGCGGCGTAGTAAGAGGCAACGTAGCAAGTTTGTAGCGCGGTTATCGCAGATTCCACAAATGTCTGTACACCGGAGGGGAGGTCCGGACTCCCCGGACCCCCCCCCCCCTGGGTACGTCCTTGTGCTCTTGTGTCAGCATTCGTAAAAAGTTATGAAAATTATTGAATATTCTGAGACGACGAACGCGTACTTCGGCAAAGACTAACTATCTGAATGAATTTTAGAGATGGACCGAAAGAAATACTGAGAGAGAGAGAGAAAGGGGGGAAATGGATTGGAGGAGGAAGGAGGTAAGAAATAGAGAGGGACCACGGAGATAAGACTGCTTGAAAGAGGGGAGGGGGGAGTGAGCCATATCTCTCTTTTCAACCATAAAGGTGCGGTAAAATTAACTGTGAAAAGATCGAACAGTAGATGGTAGCTCGTAATCACTTTGGCTCCAAGTTGAACAGTTGTATAAAACTCCTTAAGCCAAAAAAATTGTAGGGTAAGCCCTATGCATTTCGCCCACTAAGTGGGCATCTTCAGGGGAGAACCTGCCTTGGCAGTGAACAAGGTTCAACTGCGAATCGAATGGATATTAATAGGCTCTCCGCTGTCTTTATATTTCTCGTTCGAATCCAAAAACCGTTCCCGTGTTGACGGGACCATTCCGAAAGCAGAGGTCAGTTTTATCCTCCTTTCCCCTCCTAATTCGTCTCCCTTACCGCTATCCAAATCGCAAACAGCCTGACCTCCATTCTGTAGCTCTATGGCGTTGTTGCAATAGAACGATTTGGCCCAGCATATTTTCGGCATGATTTCATTGAAGGCACATATGTTCAGCTTTTCCATTCCTCGACCAACTATCATCCTCCGATAGCCAAAAAAGGTCAGGAAAACCAGATTCATATTAAGACTACAAAGCAGCCGTCATCAGTGGTGTTACATCTATATAGTACATTATAAATTTAGAATCTACTATAGGTGATGATGGCCATTGTAACTTAAATACTCGTTTGGTTTTCTCAATCTTTATGCGGATATTAGAGAGATGGTTTGCCAATTCCATTTCAGCCATAAAGTGACAATTCTCTCTTGTATTTGTCATTCTTTGATAAGCAATCAGTAGAACGTCTCGAAGAGCAGGTGGTCCTTTCAATCAAATAAATTGCAAAATATCGGATTCTTATAGATCCTCTTTGTGTAATAAAAGTCTTACAGAACGTCATGTATTAAATTTTCAGTGTGATTCAGTGTTATTTCCCACATAAGAATTACAAATTCACATATATTATTTAAATATTTCATATAAACTGTGGTGATTGATATCATGAGCGCGCACTTGATACCATACTTGTATGTATTGTTGCGTGTTTATGCGTAAAAGGCGAAGGTGTAAAGAGCGCCTCTTTCGAGCTTCTTATAAATACACTATGCTGGAATTAAAGAGATAACCATATATGTATTAATTCCTCTCATAAACTTCCAACCGATGTTTCTGTTTAAAAATATTGATCGAAATAAAAAAAATCATTAGGTCAGTGCGGAAATTAGTGTAATAAATATAACAAGAGAAGAAGTTGGACATTTAAAGTCATTGACTACTTCCCTAAACGCAAAATATCGCAAACCTATTTAGAAAAGTATATTTGAACTGCATGTTGCGGCTTTGATACATTCTCGGCTCCCTTAAGAACGGATGCAACCGAAAAAAGTCGACCTTTAATGACGTATCCCACCCGCTGTTGCGAGGTCATCACAAGTAACGGCTCCCACAGTGATTGTTGAAACCGGTTCGAAACGCCTTGCGAAGGCGGCAAAGGTGACAAGCCGAACAGATTTTTTTGGGAGTTCTCGTTTTCGAGATGGGGTTGTATAATTTTGGTCGTTGCTAACGATTCATTGTTCCAAAATGACATTACATCATAAGTATTGGATGTTAGCTTTTCGTCGTAGTTTTATTTCGTAAAAAGCCTTGATAGGGAAAAATAAATAAATGAAATATTTGTAATTATGTCCAACCATCACTGCTGCTGCACAATGTGGTACCAAACTTAAGAAAACTAAAGGTAAGCAATAAGGCTCATGAATAAATAGGGTCCAAGACTTTAATGAGTAAGTTTTTGAAAAGGAAATCGGTTTTAAGTCAATTATATATGCAGTTTGAAATAAAAACGGGAGTATGAGGGAATTGGAATGAGATTTACTATGTTTTTTAATTAATCTATGCAAAAACAGCGTAAGATGACCGGCGGAACAACTCAGAAATGAATTATTTAGCTAAGGCTACGGTTTGTATGAATAAAAGAGATATGATTAATGTAGATATGAAACGGTTAGGAAAACACCGTATGATAATTTCGATCACATAGTAGCAGTCCTTCATGGTGATTCCCGGATCGTTTATTCGGACAAAAAAGCGTTTGCTGAAAAACGCATACGGATAAATTAACTATTTTATCGAGGAGTCGTCAAAATTATATATTCGAAGGATGAATCTGTCTGAGGGAAGGGCACATAAATTATGTTAATCATGTCAAAGATAGAGGAAAGAGTTATTCAATGCACGGAGTAATATTCAGACTACCTTGATTCGTCATTGCCTATTAGGTTCTCACACATACTGTTATAATAACTGTCTACAGTGAAACCTCGATATAGCGAGAATTTATAAAATTCATAAAAATATTCGTTCTAACGAGTACTCGTACTATCCGGAAATTAAATTCCGTATATATAACGTTAATAAATTGACGGTGGCTGCCTTTGATCGCTATAATGAAGTTTTCGTTATATGCTGTGCACGTTATATCAGATTACACTGTAGTAGGAATTCAAAAATAGTTGCGAACGTGACAAAATTACTAATTGGCTTTGAAAACATTTGAAATTTAATGGGTAAGAGAATCGTTACGGATAATGGAAAGCATATTTTATGCTAGGAAACAATCTTTGAATACAACATGCTTGTTTGTGTTTTGTTTTTTTACTATAAAATACTCGTTGACCTTTCATAAAACAATAAATAAACTGAAAGTAATTTTATTTTCAGTAATTGACCTTTTCAACCCTCGGAAGTTTAGTCGTTACTTTAGAATTGCTAATGTGAAATTTCCTCTCCCCTAACAGTTAAGTTACAATATTATTTTCCTTTGAATATCGCTAAAACTTGAGAGCTCAAAAACAGAAAAACACTGACTGTAATCAAGTATATAGCGGCAATAAACTCTATGGTTAGCATAAATAATTTCCATATTTATCATATTCGGAAATTCTGATCTTAAAATTTATTCACATTTCTCGATTCGTGACCAACTCGACAACGTCATTGTCCATTAGTCATCTGCGTTATTGTAATAGTTCAGCAATTTTTAAATTAAAGTTATAATAAACGACAAAAATGGCCACAAGTAGGAATAACATTCGTAAAATGAGTCATTTCATTGTTTTATTGCCTTCGTCTCTTTTTCAGAAACAAGAACTTCCTCTTTCGAACTAGCTTCGGGCGTCCTTCGATGGTACGATCCTAAAGGTCGCCGTGGTAACAGCTCTTTTAAAGGTTATGGGAGTTGAAATTCCCTTCTCTATCACGATAGGAAAGCAAAGAGACATGCAGTGGAGGTATAATGAATGGCACACAATGAAGAATGAGAATTACACAACAGGAATACTCCCAATACGGGACTGAAACAGAGTAAGCGTGGGAGGTGAGCGACGAAGCTACAGAACTAACGCGCGTCATACGAACACTTTAGAATCCACTTAATTTATTTGTTCGCTCTTTGTTCGTGATTTCTAAATAGAACAATTGTGTGTTTAGTAACGGATGTGTAAACATGTGCACGCCCCTATACAATTATGTATGTCGACATCTGTGTGTGGAACGTGCAATTATACGATTCCCTTTCGGTGAGGATGATAATAAAAAATGTCTCCTTTCTCTGACAAAGTGTTGCACGATTCATTTTTTTGTGACGTCAAGAATAGATAATTTACCTGGATTGAAGCTTTGGCGTATTTTTTCGCAAAAAAATTGAAAAACGTTAATTATTTCGGTCGATAATTCTACTGTTTGCCTCGTGATAAATAGTAAACCGGAAGAAACTGTTAAAATCTTCCTCAAGAGCAAAATGTTCTGAAGAATTTCATTTTATACTATATAAGATTAATACATGTCTCACATAGAGTAATAAATATCTAAGCAACTTTGTTTTTTAAGTATGACGTAATGAGATAGTCATAAATAAAACAACTAAATCAGGAGGCGTAGAGATAATAAATCAGTAAAAGCAATATAATTAAAGAGAGAGAGAGAGAGAGTGAGTTACTTCATTTACACAATCTCCATAATGATTTGAAAGTAAAGCATAATGATGAAATATTTCATAATTTAATTTACCGAGTAAGTCAATCTCCAATAAACATAAAGGGATCGATAGAAACGGAACAAAAATCAGCTATATTACACGAGGCATTCAGGGATCGATGATCTATTTTTAAATTAACTATTCCCATTCTCATTGACAGGAATGGCTAAAAATAACATGTCGTAGCCATATTCTTCAACCAGCCGCTTCATGGAGTGAAGCAAGGGAATAAAATTTTTCAAATGGCCATCATGCGAGACGAGGGTGAATGCGCTGTCTGATCCGCAGCTTTAAAAAAAAATCCTCAACCGCGTTGCAGCGTAACTTCGAGATTTCAAGCAAAGAAGCCACCGGGGAAGCGATTCATGCGTTTCAATGCGTTCTTGGGTGAAAGCGGTAGGTACACCAAGAGAGACCGAGAGGGTGATGTCTCCACGCAAATTTTTCGAGCGATGGTTTCGGAGCAACCCACAAAATCGCGTCCGCGGAAGTCCGCCGCATCGCCAAAAAGAAACAATCGCGGAGAAAGCCGAGACGGACAAAAACCGATTTATTCCCCTTTTCATTTCGGCTCTCGACGCGGAAAAAGTTCGTTTCGGCAAAGACTTCAATTTTTCTTCTCCGGATGGCGTTTCGATCCCGTTGTGCAATCTCCCCACGGCGCACCGTCCCGAAATAAAGCGGTTTGCATAAAAGATAGACGCGATTTCCTCCCCGTTCGCTTCCGCCGCTTTCTCCTCACCTGCGACTTCCTGCGGAGAATCCTTTCGAGGGCTCTGTCCACCGAATCCCTGCAGCCCCCGGACGCCGCCAAAGTTCCTCCCCTTCCGCCGACGCCCGCCCCAGGCGACACCTCCTTGCACATTGCGGCGCCCATGTCTCCCTCTCTCTCTCTCTCTTTCTATCTTTCTCTCCTTCCCCACCCCACTCGCGTTCACACTTCCGCACCCCGCTATATCCTCGAGGTAGACACCCGGAAGAGCGGCGCCTCGAGAGCACGCCGGGAGACACACCTGGAACCACCCGGTGACGAGACTCTTTTGATTCCCTTTCAGGCCTCACCAAGACGCGTGATCGGGAGGCCGGGGAAAGAGAGAGAGAGAGAAGGGGCCTTTCCTGTCCGGTTGGCAGCACTGCGCCGCAAAAGATCTCTCGCGAAAGAGTGCGCGAGTCGGAGATTGGATTTGCTGCCGAAGGCCTATTCTCCCCTCCTACTCCTCCTTTCCCACCCCTCCCCTTTTGCTTCACGATTTCACGTGCAATAGAGGGAGGGAAGGTAGGTTAGAGAAAGGGGGGGAGAGAGAGAGAGGGTTGCGAGAAGGTGAAGAGGCGGGGGATAATATGAGGAGAGGGAGGAGGTGGGTGAGAATGTATCGGTAGGAGTTGTGGGAGGATTGGATCCAAGAGGAGGGGGAGAAAGGCAGCGTGGAGCGGGTGCGTTCGGAGGAGTGGGAAGATGAGATGGAGTGGATGACGGGGGGGAGGGTGTCGTGGAGGCAACCCACAGGTGGGAATTAAGAGGCGATAGGGGAAGGAGGAAGCACGACCATTTCGTTAGCTAGCCGACGTTAAAGTTCGCCATGTCGGTGGGCATCCTTGATAATTATTAAAGTGACAATTTGCACCCTAGTTTTTTCCACCCCTGTTTTAACCTCTCTCGGAACACGTCCCTAGCGTTCGTTCTTATTCTCGTCCGAGCAACCACGCATGCAACATCCTTACCTCGGGCCCTCATTCTCGCCGCCTTTATTTCCCAACTCTCCCCTTCGCCTCGCGCTTCTTTGCTCCCCCTCCCCCTTCATCCCTCCCCTTTTCCCCACCCATCCGATCGCCCCTCGACCTTTCACTCCCTCCTCCTCTTTCCCATCCTTCCCTCTCCTACCTCTCCCCTTCCTTTCCTGCACCTCTTCAAAAAAAACCCTCACTGCCAACTCTTTATATTAACTTTTTTCCCTTATCTCTCGCTTTTTCCACCCTTCCCCCCTTTTCCAGCCGCTTTCATTCACTACGTCCCAACTTCCAGAAAGCCTCTTCCCCTCCTCCAATTCGCAAACCCCTTCCCTCTTCCCACTTCCTCCCCAATCGTTCATTCTCGGAGAGCGGGACCGATCCTCTCTTCTCGCTAAATAAGTTGTCACGCATGTCTTCGACGAACTGCGCTGCTTTTTTTGATTTCCCAGCGAAGATGGAAACTGTTGCCAAAATACGTTTTGGATATTTTAAAAATTAAAGAAAACTTCGTCTTACGCCTCGGATAAATAAATTAGGAGGGGTTAAAGAGGATGCTCATTAGAGGGGATCGTTATTCCCATAAAAGGAAGCCTTGGGTCGCGGCTCTTCCTTTCAATGGCTTTCCTATGTCGGTTGACAACCTGAAGGACTGATTGATGTCGTGGGCTAAAGATTATATTTCATCGCGTAATTCATTAAAGCCTCGTTTTTTTAGTCTCCAAGTTTTTTCTCCGTCGTAATTCATTTTCTTCACTCCCTCGGCTTAAAACTTTTCAGCGAGGAAGAAAGGATGTTTAGCCAAAAAACGCAAATATCTATCGATATTTTTAATTCGCATCTCGCCTGCTTCCGGCGTAATCTGCCAAGGAAGAGAAAATTCGAGTGCGCCGATGATCGATTTGCCTTGGTAAACAATCGTTACGTCTTTATAAATATTTCATAAATGATTGATTTATTCCGGAATAATGAATATACTCTGGCGATAGAAAGAGTTTTTCTCGGAGGAGAGGATCTACAATACGGCCAACTCACCGCTCACTTTCAAAGCGGATGTTCAAGCGAAACATTTTTATCCCGCATATTTTCCAGTATAGATGTTGTGAAGGTATCGATTGGAGTCCGCCACGCGGAGCGAGATGAAATAAGCAGTCGCTGTTTTCGTGCGTTTAAATGGAGTTTGATTGATGAATTAGGGAAGTACATTGACTCGACCAAACGCGAGGAATATTATACGACGCAAAAAACACGAAAGAGAGACAATCCTCTTTAGAAAAACAGAATTACTTATTTTTTTCACCGATGGAAGGTCTCGCTCGTCAGAAAAAAATTATCTGAGAGATTTTAAATGCATGCAGGAAGTGAGCCGAGTTAAAATATCACCGCCGCGATGATTGGAAATAATTTGAAAGCATTTATTTATTTGAAGCCAACAGATATATTTTATCTCTTCACTTCCTGATTTATACCACCCTAACTAATGTCTAATGGCAACCCATTTCTGTATTTATACATATCCTATATATGGTTTGAACGGCAATAAATGTGTAGGTGGAAGGCGCGAGGGAGTGATCGCTCCCATTAAACATTCTAAACTAGAGTGCATCACTCACTAAATTCATTTATATTTACCTACATATATTTATATACGCATACATATGTAAATATATAGGTATATATAAATATATATATGATGATGATGCATAAATATAATTTAAAATATATTTACGTGAGGTATGAACAATATCTTATCGAAAGGTGTGGACGAAGAACGCCCTTGTTGATATTTATGTTCAAAGACGGAAGTGCCCTCGAACACCGGGTGTGACGTCAAGAGGAAAGCTACGCTAAGGTAATCATTTGCTCTTTCATTTTATACAAACATGATATTTTGCTTCAATTTCAAACGTTAAACTTTTTAAAAGTGTTGAAGATACACATTACAATCAATAATTTTCATAAGACTCTCTTTACCAATATACAGTATTTTCAATAACCGCTTTCCCTTTGCTTCAATTTTCATTTTAAATTTGCATAACTTCTATACCTTGCGTTTCAAATAATCTTTCTGTTATGAATATCTATATCATACTTCGTCAGCGGCACTAACACACTTCGTTATCCGGTAGTGGCCACTTCCATTCCTTTCTTGGGCGTTGTCTCGAAGTGGGTTTTTATAAGAAGAAGAAAAAGATCAATCCCGTTCAATTATCCGAAGCGATTTCCTTTCTCACTGTTAGGTAAATTTCCATTTATCTCCTCCATCCTTCCAATAATAGTTTTTTCCTCTACGCGGATATATCTTCGCATCTCTATACACACATACATGAATGCATATACACGCCCATGCAAGCACACGTGTTTGAATGCATTCGTTTAATTTTTTTCGTAAATTATCGGAGGCAGAGGTTCTCATCATTGGCATCTTACGTCCCACCAACCATTTTGTCAAAGTAACACGAATTCCACCATGATAATAACAACCCCTCTTTTCTGAGGAATGAATTTTTATGTTAAATACATTTTTAGTATTATATTAATAGTTAATGAACAATTTTATGAACAGTAAATATTCCAATGATTTTGTTGGGAAAAAATTTTATGATAATTATTTTCGAAACTTCGCATCCCACATGTTGAAAAACGCTGATCTAAGGCGCCCTTCAGAACTATTTGTTCATCTTAGAGTTTTAAGGAAAACTCTTTGTCTGAACACAAATGTTCGAATCCACTTTCGCAACGGCGACATTCAGGATGTGGAGTAAGAGTGTCTGCATCTCATTAAAAGTCATTCCGTAAATCGCTGGAAAATACGCAACCGCGGCACTTCGTACGTCACTTCAGTGACAGCCAACTGAAAGGAGGTGTTAAGGGATGAATTTGCTAAGTCGGAGATAACGAGGCACCGCCGTAGTTAAAAACCAATTCTCAAAACGCTTCCTAATCGATGAGTTGCCAGGTTTTTCCCGTTCGTAAAAAATAGTTCCAAGAATTTAATTCCGTAAATAAAAAGATCTCCTTTCATCATCAATTCAAAATCATGTCGGAATTTTTTACGTTATTCTTCTTGGATATTAATTACAGCTATTTGTTATGCGAAATGCAAACCAGTCATAGGCGATAGTTGGTTGAAAAACCCTTTCGATTCATTCCGAAAAGTGAATTGACCTTCAAGTTGATTTTTATTTCGGTTGCGTGAGCAAGATAAATTAACAGCGACACGATTGAAGGGCATCGGTTCAGAGAAGGCATTTGTGCCGAACGGAAAGATGATAACATTCCTCGTTCTTCTGACATTCGCACGGTTCCTGAATATGAACACACATTGACAAACTAACCGTAAAAAGTTAGTTACAAAGCAGTCGTCATCATTGGTGATTCATCTACATGTTACCCCGAAATCCACCAAAGTGGTGGGTGGCAGTGGGTGGAATGCACCAAAGCGTGCCAAAAACTTTCCTCTCATGGGTTTGACTTTCCTCCGACTCGGAAAAAATTAACCTCGATTACGCTCTGTTCTACAATAGATCTCTCGTCATGATCATTTCTACCTATGTACTTTGGTGCTTCAAATATTCCTAAAACCTCCTCTGTTCTACCTTCCGAAGCCGTAACCTAGCGTACAATCTGCGTTCCTCCAGAGTTACCCAGCTCAAATCCTTAAATAGTGATGTTACCCTTTGTTTATTATCATTCTACGTTGGAATATTTCTAACTAAAGTATGTTGCTATTCTCATATGGATCTCATACACATGAGGCGTATTCAAACTTTGGTCTAGTTAATGATAAGTAACTCATGCGTTATTCCGTATTATTCTGCCTTTAAGAGTCAATTTCATGTTGACCAATTTCTCGCTGTTCGTCGATAGTAGATTATAAATTCAGAAGCTAGAATCGGTGAATCACCACTGATGATGGCTATTGAAGATGCATAGCTTGTGATTTTGATTTCAGCCACAATGTGAGCTCAATAGTTTTCTCCCGAATGAACGACCATGTTTGAGTAGAGCGAAAATCTTCTGTTCCTCGTATTTGCATTCGCTCGTCCGCTTTAGGAAACGGACGCTGTCTTTCCCCCGCTCTTTCTCCGCTCTCCCAGAGGGCGCTTGCAACGGTCAGTGGACTCGAGTCGCAGATCTCCACCTGGGCAAAGATTTATCCGGCTAGATCCCGTTGACCGAAAGTCTGCCCTTAAAGGAGGCTACAACCCGTACGACCTTCCTCACTCCCAAGGTCACCTCAGTCGGGTGCCCGCCCAGGAATGAAGAACGGAAAGAGTGCAAGAGAGAGAGAAGTAAATGTGGACTTTCTATATGGCATTCTACGGTCCAAGGCTTCAGAGCGGTGCCGTGCCGTTACCGTAAATTCCTGTCGCCGATGGCGCTTCTTCTTTCCGCGTCCAAACGAAGATTTATTTGCTTCCATCGCTTCGCTTTCTTCCCTTCCCTCTCGCCTCTTCTCATCATTTTTTTTCTCGAAATGCGACGTCACTCCCGCGATCATTCATCCTCCGTTCATAAGAAGTCGAACCGTTGTCGTCCCTCCATCTCGTTTCCTCGGGCACAAAAGATAATAACTCTTTAATATACGCCCAGTGAGATAATTTTAGTAAGATTTTATTCTTGTTTCGCCCATCGAGATTGCCTCATAATGAAGAGAAAAATATTTGAAAACTCCTTATCTCGCGCATATTTCAAATAGCGCCGTGGGCTAAGGCAACGTTCGATGGAGACACTGTTTCTACATCGAAGCTGAAATTCCAGGAGGTAAAAATCGATCGAAGAGGAAAAAAACAGCGCTAAAAAATTAACAGAATAACATGTGTGATAATATGCAGCTGAGGTGCGTGAATCATGATAATTCATAAGCCACGCTTGCACTTTCAATTTACGTGCTTTTATCTCAATCGTTAACCACTGTAAATTTCAATTCACTATAAACAGTTATTCAACGCTATAAAATATTTACGTTGATGAAATACTTTACCCGAACACTGAAGGTTGTCCACTGTATGAATCAAATTTCACGGTTACACGCGATGACGAAGAGTTTTTGACTCGAAGCACTAAGTCCACCAATCATAATTCTAAAAAAATCTTAGAAGTTATGGTAAATAACAAACAAGATGAAGATTTTTTTCTGCAGAGATAAAATTAATCTCATTCCGCTATTCCTTCTTCGCGTTATTGGAACAGTAGTAGTAAAGAAATAATATCGCGAATAAAATTAGCCTTGAAGTTAATACATAGATAAGCGAAGAGTTGAATTGATATAGTGCTTGTGACGTCAAAACAACATAACTGTTAAACGGGGGTTGGAGTAGGTGTTTTTATTTTGATAATTGCAAATGTCGGTGAATAAAAAAGGATGCTATTAGTAAGGGAGAAGAGGATATGACTCTCTCATCGCCTTTAAATCATCTGTCATCAACCCTCTTCCTCACTGCTTTCTCTCTACCTGTTTCTCTCTGCCCTCGTCTTTAACTCTGTCTCCCTATCATACTCTATCTCCTTTATCATATTGTCACTCCATCTCTACTACCTGGCCCCCTCTGTTGTTTCTCTTTTCTCTCCTTCATCTCCTTCTTCCTTCCTATCTCTCATTATTCTCCTTTCACTATTCTCTCCCTCTCTAACTTTTCTGCTCTCGCTCTATTCGTTTTATACTCTCCTTCATCCTGTCTCTCTCTCTCTTTTCTCCACTCTATGAATACGCGACATTGCGAAGATCAAAAAGTGCTAATTGAGACTCAAGAAACGTAAAATGCGTTCGGCAACCAAGTTGAAATGTCGGAAAGCAAGCGAGTCAACTGAAAAGGGTTCTCTAACATGCTCTCGTGGATGAACAGGTCACGCTTGATGATCCACTTTGCGAATGTTTTCCCGTGATAATTGCTCGGTTAGCGACAGTATAATGATTAGTGCCAATCCCGCCGCGTTACGTTTTCCCATCTCTAAATAATAATTTTAATTGAATGAAAATGTATTTGCGACTCCAAGCGTGCTTATTATTTGCGCATTTTATTATACGTTGAAGGTAAAATTTGACACATTTTATCATTAAACTTTTGAATATATGTGAATGAATATATCCACGTAGTCGATTTGAATGCACCGTAAGTCTACCTGGTTTTTATATGTAGGCCGATTGAAGAATAGGTATCGTTCATCTAAGTTTTATTGAAATGCATGCCGATATAAGTAGGTAAATCTTAAATCCACCTGAAGCTACCAAATGCATTCATAGATTTAGGAGCCCTGAAAAGTTCATATTATCTATAAATAAATGAACACCAAGCTCTCAAATTAGTTTGATGGTTTCAGACAACTTCATTATCCATAAAAAGTCACTTCCTCTTTGCACGAATGTTGTGATCTATTCTATACTCTATTCGAAAGTTGCATTTCGGATTGTGTTCCTCTTCTGAAGGTTAATCTCCTTAAATTCCCCGTTTGGTATGATTGTGAACATTTCATTACTTAAGACGAAAATCAGAGCATTTAAAAAATGGAAAAGAACGAAATTACCTAGTGATTGTGTGGAATTCTCAACTCATCGTACAGCTTACAAACATTGGCAAATATCTAAGTATCATTCTTACTTGAACGAAGTCGATTCCTCTCTCAAAGGAAACCCGAAGCTCCTTTGGCGTTGCATACGACAAAAAAGAGGTGGTAGGCGAATACCATCCTTAGTCTGCTACGATAATGCAGAAGCAACTGACTCTCAAAGTGCTTGTAACTTATTTGCTGAAATCTTCTCCTCTGTATTTCCTATCCGACTTGCGTTTAACTAAAAGTGATGTTTGCTAAGTCCTAAAGATCTTTAAATGTGATGCATCACCTAGGTCTGACGTTGTACCGGTATTTATTATAAAATCCTTGCTAATGAAATTTCTGGCCCTCTGCTTCTTCTTTTCAATCAGATTTTTAATTATCAATCTTTCCCTACGAGATGGAAACAGGCAATTATAGCACCTATACATAAAAATGACAGTAAGACAGATGTAAAAAATTACAGGCCTATCTCTTTTTAGACCACATTCTCAAAAATATTTGGAAAACTCCTGTACAGGAAACTCATGGATCATTGTAAGGCCCATTTTTCTGAATCACAGCATGGATTTCTTCCAAATCGCTCCACTACTTCAAATTTATCAGTTTTAGTTAACCATGATCCTCTAGTATTAACAGGAGAGGTCAAACCGATGTAATTTACGTAGATTTCGAAAAGGCGTTTGACTGTTGATCATGGTTTTCTCCTATGCAAGCTTCGGGCTATTGGAATCAGTGGAGCTTTATTCGAAATTTTGCGCTCTTACGTACACAACCGCACACAAAAAGTAGTTGTCAATGACTTTGCTTCGTCCATAGACGAGGTCACCTTGGGTGTTCCTCAGGGATCTATTCTTGGTCCATTCCTGTTTAATGTATTTATAAATGATCTACCATCATCTCTCATATGTAAAATTCTTTTATACGCCGATGATATTAAAATTTACAATAGCATTGGCCGATGATAAGATTGTGTGCTTCTCCAAAATGATATAGACATATTTTTTAACTGGTGCCAAATATGAAAATTGTTTCCCAATATAAAAAATGCAAAGTCATTTCGTTTTCTTTAAAGAAAAAAATGAATGTATATTCCTATAAAATCAACGGCCTTACTTTGGAACGAGTGCAAAAAGTGAATGATCTGGGAGTTATACTGGACATTAAAGTTAATTTCAGTGGCCACGTCAGATCCATTTGTTCGACGGAATTTAGATTATTAGGTCTCATTAAACGCAACTCCGTTGAAAAATTTTCTCTCCCAACCGCTGTGAACACTTTTTGCACACTTGTTCGTCCAGTGCTGGAGTATGCGAGTGTGATATGGAATTCCACAAAGCAGATGAATATAGACGCCTTCGAAAAAGTGCAAAGACGTTTTACCCGGTGGCTCTGCTATAAGGAGAAGACGGTCTACAGTAGAGAGAACTATCCTTCCCTCTGTATAAACTTCAATCTAATGCCACTGAGTGACAGGAGAAAGGTCATAGACATGGTTTTTCATCGAAACCTTCTCGATAGCACTATTGACTGTAATGAGTTATTGTCACTAGTGGGTTTAAATGTTCCACTGCCTAGGTCTCGCCACACCCCACTCCTTCATGAACCATATTCGAGAGTAAATATTTATAGCCACTCACTAATCCCCAGAATTGTTCGGCTCTTTAATGTTGAAGGCTCAAAGTGTAATAAAATAGACATTTTTAATGACTCACGTGCTGTATTTAAAAGAAAAATGGAAAAGACAATAACTTTGACGAACACAGGCAAATTTTAATGTTACGAGTTGTTTATTTTTATGTATATGGACGTTTATTTGTGTATGTGTGCTTAGCTATATAATAGGTGTTTTGTATTTTATTGTATGTATATATTTTATTATAACACATGTAATTAGGATGTTCCTTTTTGTGTTTTATAAATAATAATAATAAAATCTAACGTAAAGATTTATGCTTTAAGATGATTAAGACTTATTTTCAGTTGCTTTACGTAAAAGCTCGTTTACTGTAAACGTTACGCGTGTTAGCTCTTCCCACAGCAAATTGTTTACGCAGATGGTCAACGGTATTTGAGAAAGGACCTGTTCGCTTTTAGACACACTTCACGGCAGAACGACTTGGTGTGTTGGCTTAGGCATGTCCGATTATCTATCCGTGGGCGACTAAAAGTCCCCCTTTGGCCGAACGGATTTTGATTATATTTGTTGCTAGATTGCCTAAATAATATTATTTCATTTTGGTTCATACCAAAAAGTTTGGACTATATCTTTGCTTTTGTGACATCGACCCTTCGGCTTATCTCACATATATGATTATTGTTACTTTTCACCACGTGTAAAAATATAAAATTAACTTAAAACGTTTGCTAATTTAAAGAATACCAAATTTATCAATAACACGAACCGAAAAACATAAGGCACTAATTTGACTGCATGGAATAATAAATCAATGTCTAATGATAATGAGACGCTCAATAACAATATTTTATTACTATGGGGATAGGACTATGCAATCTCTTCCTTCATTGATGCGTTAGTTAATAATGTTTTAAATGCCAGCGTGAAGTTTTCCACAATCGTGGGGTTACAAATTGTTTGCTAAGTTAGTCAATGGTGAGTAATGTAAGAACTGTCAGTGCTCGTGTTTTAATTGGCCTTATACAACTGAGCAGCTTAATCATCGAAATATGTACAATGGCCGACTATCCGTTACGTGGTTTAAGACGCGTAACTTGCATCGATAAGCGACAGAGACGTGTGTGTATATATATATATATATATATATATATATATATATATTATAGATAAAAATTCGATTAATTGTTCTTTTGTAAGGAGGATCAATACAACGAGGATGATACATGAGTCTCGCTCGTAGGGAGAGAAAAACATAAACGAGACGTCAGTCTTGGAACGCAGATGTTCTACCAATTAAACCGTCAAGGAGGCTGACGAACGCAAGATTTTCTCGGCTCATTCTATACTTTTATAACTATTGACGAGGTTGGATCACTAAAATGAAACAGCTACCAAACCTCATCCCATATACATAATATAAAGGTTATAGCTCTAATTTCTCTCTCTCTGCTTTAAAACCAGGAACGGTAAGAGCAGGACTGGAAAGTACAGGGAATTCGATTATATGATGTAACATAATAAAGGAATAGAATTTGGATGGAATTCGTGCGGATTGGTGGATAGATAAATGCCTTTATTAGGGCTGTGTCGAGATGGTTGAAGTCTTATTGGAACATTTGAAAAGGGAAAAGAAGCGAAGGAAAAGTTCCGAGGGAGAGAATTGGATTGGGAAGGCGAAAAATGAGCGGAGAGTAAGACGAGAGGTGTGGGTGAGAGAGAGAGTGTGTGTGGAAGGGAGAATTGGGTTGCAAGGAGGGCGAGGAAATGAAGGTACACGGCATATGGCTCGAGGGCGAAGAGAAAAAGAAAGGAAGGCGTTTAAGGGTTGGGTTATAAAGGAAGAGGGAATTGCGCGAAAGAGAGGGATGAGAAAGAGAGGGGGAAGGAAAAAGAGAGGGAGGGAGAGAAATGGAGAGGTGTAAAGGGAGAGAGAGGCGGATGCGAAGGAGACCAAAGGGGATGGGGGTAGTTGAAGAGGAGTTGAGGGAGATTGTATTTTTGGGAATTGCGTTTAAGTGGAGCCGAGGGAGGGAGTGAGGCCTTTCTCGAGGCATCTGGGAATAGAATAGGGAAGGGGGCGAGGGTGAGAGAAAGGGGAGAAGTCGGAGGGGATTTTTCGATGGGTCCAGTTGATGCGAAGTGCGGACGCAGTGGATTTGGTGGAAGTAATATCGGGGATTGGATAAGGAAAAGGAGTACTTAAGAGGAAGGGAGGATAGAGGACCACGCTACGAAATACAACGCCGAATTCAATTTCTATCCTATTTTTTTAACTTATTCAAACCGTGCGTACAAAATGAAATCTACAAAAAATAAAAAATTTAACCCTTATGTAATTAGCTCTTTAAAAAAACAACAAAAATTAACTCCTTGTAAAATCATAGCAACTCTTGAATGTATTGATTTCGTTTCGACAACTACATAGTTCAGTTAATGCGCGCCTGTCGTGCAGGAGTCAGCTTTTGCAATACGGGTGTTCATTCAGTTGAAATATTAGCCCAACTGAATATGGTCTGTGAGTGAGAACCTCATTCATCAAGTACGGAAATGTGTCACGTGCTCTGTTCTGCGAGGGCAAATAGCTAATCCAGTTGCGGACCACTCTCGCGCTGCATAGATGTTTACCCTCGTCAACGCACGCGTGGAACGCGATGGATGGGTCCTACAGTGCAACGTAAAGTGCCTCCTTCGCCCCCGCCCCCCGCCCACCCCTCACTCCCGAGACCATATCTGATTTCATCTAAGTGGTGCGGTTGTAGCTCGCAACAGAGAGAGACAAGGAGAGAAAGAGAGAGAGAGAGAGGTCCCCGTTAGATAAAGGCGAAGCACCGACCGTTGTCTCTATTTCCTCCCCCTTCCATCCTTCACACACATACACACTCACCCCATTTTCCCGTCACGCACCTTCACACGCGTGTGTTTGAAGCTTTCCCTCCCTTCCTCTCCGGTTAAATACGTTTCGGGAAATCAACCACGCCACGAAAGGAAAATTTTCGTTTGCTTTAAAGTTTCGGAGAACGATGCAATTTAGTTACAGCAGTGCATTTAGCTCTCTCTAAAAGATTTGTTCTCATTTTTCTATAAACGTGCTCATAAATGTTCAAATTTCGCCGATATAGCATTGAATCCGTTATGATATTGATTATCTAAGTGTAATATATAATGACGAGGGTAGAGTAAAAAAGATCCATTTATTCATTCTTAAACTAGTTAAACTATTGATTACATAGCTGCACTCCGTTAGTTTTGAAAGAATATGCGGTATAAAACGATTTACCAAGCGGTTTTGCACTTTCACTTAATAATTTCCTGAGTTGTCGATTATTTTATGTAATAGGCTATCATTGTTATAAAAGTTCATTTTTAATATTGAGATGGATTGGGTTGTTTATAGTTTGTGTGGCTATTGAAGATTTAGGTGTTCAAATGTTACACAGTTCGAGATGAGTTATTTAATATAGTGCACGACAAGCAATTATGGATTGGCCGCAGAGGAAGAGATCGCATGAATTTCATTTTTAATACTTTAACAGATGCCAGTCAGGAGACCTTTGGCCTAACAGGGTGGCCAACGGAATAACTAGTAAAAGTCGGTTGCACCATCATGACTCAACATTTAAAATTAAATGGAATAATTATAGAATACTTAATCAAGGACACTCGATACTTAAACAAATACAAAAATAATTCGGGAATTTCCTGTTAATTTTAGCCCGGCTCTTCAAATATGACATAATTTTTTTCTTATCACATCGTTATTTGGAGAAAATTTTAATATTATATCAATTCATTTAATAGTGTTTGTAATTATTATAATTGCGTTTTTACCATTAATTTTCCCTCACAGGTTTCATAATTTACCAATTGTTTTCTTTTATTCAAATCACTCACGAAAACCCGTGGAGTTCGTCACTCGGATATGATCATGTGTATTTGTCAGTCGCTTCAATGTCCTCGTTACCGGGTCGTATTTTATTTGTGGTTCAGCACGTATGTTTGTAATTCGGTCGCAGGACCCCCATTTCTGTTTATTGCGGGCGAATGGAAATTATTGCTAGTGAGGGCGTAATTGACCCGTATCCTGCAAAAGCGCGGTCTATCACTATCTTTATTATGAAGTCAAATGCATTTAATAGAAATATTATTCTAGAATTTTATAGACTTCTTCTCGGGATATTAACATATTTAATGTTGAATGTTGCCTTTTATTAAGAAAAAATTGGGCCAAAATAAGGAATATCTTGTTTTTTACTATAATCAAAATACTGTAGGTATTATCATTGCAACAAAAATGGTTACAGTAATTACAGCAACTTAAAGCAAACGCTTTCTCTTGGAACTTGGCAAGGAATGCGTTGTATAAGTTTCTTTTATAAATTTTAAAAAAATTCAACAATGGTTTGGAAACTTAGAGGAAACGAGTGATTTTACGTGAATTGAATTTGACGAGCCTTTTAGATTTTGAAAAAGGCTTTGAAAAGCCATTTCTTCTTAATCTGCCGGAAGAAATATCTCAAATATAAGGCTTCAAGACTAATAACGCTAAATAGGTAAAGGTGGAGACTACGGCGAAATTGATGTAAAATGAGAAACCGTAAAGTTAGGTTTACGGTTAAGGAGTTAGATTTCTCAGTTTAGACTAATATCGCTGTTTTGTTGAAGGCTTCATATTTCCGGGTGGTCACCACGTTGGTCTATTGGAGAACTGACAACAGTTTCGCCGACCTTCCTGTCGGCGTCTGCGGAGGTCGGCGAAACTGTTGTCATCAATTGACCAACGTAGTGACCACCCGGAAATATGAAGCCTTCAAGTCAACAACACCACGAAAGCCTTCAAACGTACATTGCTGTTTTGGTACACATATTAAGTTATGATTAATAATTAAATTGGAAGGTGAAAAACCACTTTTATTATTATTGCATCACTACCTATATAAATTCTAAGAGTCGTTATATTATAAAAAGTTTTAAAATATCACCCGTATAAAAGAAATATCCCATTGGCGTTTTATATATACAGAATTAAGGCAATAATCATTTCAAAGTGAGCCCTAATTATTGTTTGAAAATCAAGTCTCAAACCTAGATAAAGCTAACTATTACGATACGGAAGTAATTATACCCGAAGATAGGTTTCTGAATTTATTAAGGAATGGCGATTAACACAATTAAAAAGATAATTATAAAATGATTTTTGCCTTGGCAGTAGATTATGTATTCAATAGTTACTTATATTCAAACGGTCCTAATAGGATCTTCTTCTGCAACTTTCATTTAGTCTCTATCTAAGAATATACACTTTTTATTTCTCAATTCTGTATTTGTTCCGTCGATACGTTAAACTGAAATTTTACTAGTCGTTGATTCATTCTGATGATACCTCGAATTTCTTTCGAGTTAGAGGACCTCTTCGAAGGAACCGTCTCAACACGGTTTATTTTAATTCCTTAAGATGCATCCACAGCCTCTCGACCTGAAAATTCTAGCTTTCGACCAGGTGAAAATGTTAGAAAAGTCGATCGAGAGAGTAGTAAGGACTGAATTTCCAAAGCGGGACGAGGTGACATGGTTTCAGATAAAGAGTCGCAGGAGTTTAAACCGCGAATAGTAAAAAAAAAAATCTTCGGCGGGGAGGAACCGACGCTGCGTATCATTCCGTCGCGCTCGGATTTTTAAACTATAATTTCAGTTGGCACGCCGAATGCTCGGCAGTAAGGAAACGATTATAAAACGCCTCCTCGTGCGATGGACGCCGCCTATTAATTCATTTCTCATTCGGGCCGAGTTTCTCCTCTCGGAGGGGCGGGGGCGATAGGCACTGCGGAGCAGCAAACCCTATGCAGTCGAGTAAAACCCTCTTCCCACTCTCCTCCTCACCAGACGGCCGACTCTCTCGTCTCTTTCTTTATTTCTGACTCACTCAGTCGCCAAACCACTTCTTAACCGAGCTGCGCTGCGTCTCGAACAGAGCCGGATTAGGGATCGGTTGAGGCAGGCCGGCCGGCAGCCCCCGCCGAGCCTCGCCCCCGTTCCGTTCACCCCGTGGACTTGACGCCCCCGAGACCGCACCGCCCACCCACCTGGCGACACCCGTGAAGGGTGAAAGTGTAAGAGGCGGTGAAGTGGTAAAGGGCCAGAGATGTGTGGGAGCTGGGAAAGTCGGGGAGGGTGGGAGAGAGTGCATCTATTGGCGCTATGCAAATCACGGCGGATATCGATCCCGAACGCATCTCGCCACGCTGCTCGCATGCTGCTCCGTGGAAAGTGGGAGCCAGTTTACACGAGTCGGAATAAAATAAAGAAACTGACCCAAATACGAAGCGTTGAATTAAATTTAAAAGAATCTCCGGCGCAAATAATTTCGCGATTGGTTTTCGTTTCGGCGATAAAAATCAAAGTTAACCATTGAGAAAGTAAATAAGCCGATTGCGTCCATATTTGGAACCTAAGAAATGCTATAGATGTCATGGGCATCTATGTCTATGATATGCTCTGAAAGACTCAAAAGTTTCAGCAGCAGAGGCCGGCAGTATTTGTAGCTGCGAATGCTTCGACGGGCCGCATTAGAAGATGCGATTGCTTCGGCAAGCCGGATAAGAGTTTATAATAGAAGTTATCTAGAGATTTGGTAGTGCCAAATAAGAGAAAATCAAGCCTAAACAATTTTAAGAGCAAAATTGTAAACGTAAAAGCATTTAAGGCCGTAATTTTAATTAAGAAAGGTGAAATTGTATATGTCAAATTCTATGGATTGTTTTAGGTCCGAGGGTTTTAGGTTACGGACCTCTGGCTGAAAGCGTAGAGTTGCACATATATTACGAGCGTGACTGCGTCATTAACTCAAGAGTGAAATTTTCATCTTTTTTATTGTTCCAATAGCCGCTGACCCATTTATCTCCACGGATCCTAGTCTTCTTTTGTTTCAGAGAGGAGAGAGAGAGGGAAGAGAGGCAGGAAGATACTTCGGAGTGTGTGAAAGGGACTTTGGAGGGGGGAAGAGGGCGAGCGGCGGTTAGATCCACCCCGCTCTATTATTCTCTTCACTGTCTCATCCAACTTCGACCCTCTCCAGTCATTTATTCTCTCTCCCTAATTATCGTCCATTCTCCTCATTTGCAAGTCGTATCACCGTATTATAATGGGCCCTTTTCTGGTATAGACTAAAAAGTTTTAGTTGGAAATAATTCCGCTACTTCCTCTTCTGTTAAAAACTGTACTTAAAAAATCTTTACTTAAGTTCGGCGTTACTTATCAAAATACGTGAGACTAATTTTCTAATATGTACGCTTAAACTTTGTCGTTCGTTTTCAAAAGGACTGATATTTAAGCTATTATTTTGGTTTCATTCGGAAACGTCTCCGTCTTCATCAGTTTCTTATAAAAATTTCTTCAACTTATTTCTAGACGAGCTCGTCATTATTGATAGACATTATTTCTGTGCATTAGTTGTTTTCTCTCATTGAAAGTAATAAAATCCTTTAAATAAACACTTCGCCAAAACGTATATTTTTACATTTTATGGGGACATGGATCAACTGTCCATTGGTAATAATCGTCTCCGTGGCAGCAATCCGATAAAATGCGATTTAAAACGCAAAAACACTGTTTTAATAGAATTTCAAGAAAATACGGTTATGAGAATTAGAATCTATATTATTTTCCCCTTAGAATAGTACAAATCTCTCTGCAATACTAAAATTTTAAGTTATTTTGAAGTATGAAAGAGAACATCTCTTCACGATGGATTTGAGACTTCCTATGTAAAATAAATAGGGAAAAAACGTTCCTGTAATCGAACCCGGGACTTCAATCTTCGCCAAATAAAATATATCCCGGAGGTGGGCCCTGGCAGCACGAGCCTCATACCAAATTCCATGAAAATCGGTCCATTGATGCAAACGTTGTTAGTGGGGGACACACAGCACGACCATTTCATAAAGCTATGTTTCCTTTGGAAACCAACCTAAAAGTATATCTATTATTTAATTTGTCTTTGATACTTTTGTTTGACAGAATTCATTTTATATTTTACGGCCTGATACGACTCATCCCCTCTTTTATGTTCATTAATTTCATAGAAATTTATTATTATTATTATGAATGACAATTTCTCTTCAGATGACCGGTAAATTTCTAATGCAATTAACCAAGTATACGATGTGACTGAAATACCAAATTATCGGTTTTATTAATACCTATATATAAGATAGTACTTGCTTGTAACAGTAATATTTCAGTTTTGCCGCTTTGATCGTTCACTACATTCATTAAAGTCATTTGGTGTGCACCCGCCTTTTTTTCGAGACTCGTAGGCGTGCGCGTGCACTGGAAACGTGATATTACTTTCTAGACACACTTTATTTTTGCGAAGGAAATATGAAATATTTCTTGGAGAAGTTCTTCACTTCGATTTAAAATGAAAAATATAACGTTATGAAACCTATTTTATTTCACTTGGTAATGGTTCCGGATAATGAGTTATTTCTCTGACTCGTTCACGGAAATGTTTACATTGGTCTCTGAATTCTGTCAATGAGCTTTCGCATATAATCTCAAAAGACTTATTTTTGCTCAAAACAATGCGCTGGCTACGGGATCCTGTAAGAAAAATGGTGTTTTGTTGTAGAAAGTAGCTGAATTTCTAACACAGGCTAAAACATGCGACGAAATGGTTATTCCATCAAGTAAATATACGGGATCGCTCGACAAATAAATCACATTTTCCACAAGAATCGCAAATATTAGCAGAAGTTTTTGATGGTTTTAGATAAAGCGCGAATAATTCTATAAAACCATACCTGTAATTTAGCTGAAATCAGCTGAATAAGTAACTAAAAGTTTCAATGTAAATGCCATATCACCACATTTTTACGTGCTTTTCAGGCGTGGTGGGCTAGTTCATAAAAGTAAAAGCAAAGGTAAAATCATATTTATGTTAGAATGTTTAGAATACCTCCAGGTATTGAATTCATACTATCACAATCCATCCAAGCGCTTAAATCGCAAGAAAAAAATTCGCAAGATGATGATGCACTTAAATCCCAAAACAAAGCGTATGGACGTGAGACAGTCAACTTTGGACCAAACTTTACGGCGCAAAGCGACTCAATCTGTGGATAGGATTCACGTTACTTTCTACCCATATAGTCTCTCTTTCTCTTGCAATGTTTGTTACCCGTTTAATCCGATGTTCGTTATCTTGGGTTTTGACCATTTTTTCCTAAAAAATCGCCTCTGTGAGACGTCTGTAACCAGTCAACCGGAATTGCCTTTTCTATGTATCTCGACCGTATGCATCGATCTTTGCTAAAGCGCGGCGGCAGAAAAGTTAATGAGATGTAGGGATGTAGCGAAAAAGGAACCCGACGCCCTAAAGAAATCTTCGAATTCATTAACTCTCTGTTATATATAATGCCCCAACTCATCATGTAAATTGAGCACTGCCAAACCGGCTGGAAACGTGGATGTTACAACGCGGGACAGCCTAAATCAAGAGAGAGAGAGAGAAACACCGTTGGTCGTGCTTGGTTTAATCGACGTATGTGCAAAAATAGTTTTAAATAATAATTTTGAAAATTCTTTAAATGTCACAAACTCAGCATGTAAAATACGTCAAGATGACGTGAAATACCATACCATGTGGGACACTGCTTAAAAATTTAATTCGTTGAAGTTTGTATTAATAAAATGACTAGGTTATGAAAAATATCTCATTTATTTTTCATAATCTAGTTATGGCTATTGGAAATATATCAGATGAGTACTTATTTTTTTCAACTTTTGATGCCCAAGTGTTTATTCTTGAACGAAATTTAAGTTCAGTTATTTCATTGATTTGATATCGAGGGAATTGTTTGTTTTGCCTCAGTGAGGAAGTTTAGTGTGGTGAGGTTTATCATATAGCTCCTCACCTGAAGTACTCTAAGTGGACAGCCATATTGGTTTGATAGCTTAGTTGATGAAAGCATCCGCCTGCCAAATGGCAGACCGTTGTTCGAATCCCACATTCCATCTATTTTTTCCATCTCTTCCTGGCAATTCATTAGGGTACATGCACCCATACATCTAAAACTTCATATAATTTATAACTAAGATGTATTTATATCATAATAGCTTAAAAACAATATGTTAGGTTTATCTGAAAATGTACTTTTCATTAGTCTTCAGGGATCGTCTATATGCTCTAGCAAGTAAACCATTTTTCCTCGAAGTGCAGCTGGGATAGAAATCAGAGAAATGAGGTGCGATCTCTCTGGAGTTTTAAGTAGGTAATGTGAATAATAAACGCCATCAAGCTGTCATTTATCTTTAGAGCAATGATTTCCAAACTATGTGTCGCGACACATTAGTGTGTCGCTAGGTGCAGTGAGATGTTTTGCGAGATGTACTCAAAATATCTACAAAAATTTTTTTATATAAAGTATAAATCTTCCAGTAAAAGTAAAAAACACTGCGCAAATATGTATAAAGTAACACTGAAACTATGCTAAAAAACACAAATAAATATAACTGCCTTAAAAATAGAAACATAAGTGTTTGGCTATAATACAAACTTTATAACATAACGCTTTAATTCAGGGTTCGGCAACCTGCGGCTCTTTAACTCCATAAGCTCAAAGGACGTTTATTTAAATCCCACGCCAAATGCCGTAGGAGATTGTTTTGGCGATGCAGGCGCGAAAATTGCTAAAAATATAAAAACTCATAACTTTTCAATTTTTTATTTGAATTTTTATGAATTTTTTTGAGGATTTACGCAAAACATGACATTTAAAACTATAACTTTTACGCTAGCTTGAAATAATTAGAGAATCTTTGCTGGAGAGAAGCGATTTGCATACCGATACTTCACCTATTCAGCGCGTGCCCGCGCTTTCATGTAATAATCAATATCGTACAAACTATAGAAGTTGTTGGCATGCAACCTTCTTCAAAGATAAATTTAAACTATTCTAAACATTTCATTTGCTGCATGTATCAGTCTAAACCAATTAGAGAAAATTTTTCCGCAGATCAACTTTTTCATGTTTCGATTGAAAATGCTAGATAAATGTTACGATTGTTATATTTTTAAAAGCTGTTCATAATTTTTATATATTCTTGAGTTACTTTGTCGTTATTTGGAATCATGCCAGGAGTCACATAAAAAGTGTCCCTTTTTATTCAATCGAAGCCGAGATATGATGTTGTATGTATGTACATGTATTCTCAAGGAAAGAATCGCGTGGCAACAAAAAATTATTTACAAAATTTCAACTCTTTATAAAAAATACAATAAAAAGTTATGAATAAAATATAATCGTTAAGGCCTAAATCTTCTCTTTTTAAATATACCAAGGTTTTTAAGATTGAATGATTTCCAGCGTGGCAAAAAAATAAATAAAGCTAGCTCGACGTACTAACACGTCTGACGGCGGAATGTGAAGTTTTCGCTCGGCACGTCGGACGGCGTTGAGGGGTTAATCAGTTAGTGATCGCAAACTCACCATAGAGTGCAGCATTGGTCAGTCTCTTCTCGTACATGAATTTAACACATTTTAACACTTCTTAACATGTAAAAAATGGAGGATATGGGTGTCGAGTTAATTTTTTTGTGGCTTGGGTGTCGCCACAAGAAAAAGTTTGGAAAACATGATTGTTGAGGAGAGTTTCTCAAATAATATTAGCTGCTTACCTCCGTGAGCTCAATCAGTCAAACGGTGTAGCCCCTTAAAAATTTAATATTATAAAATTCTAACACAAAACAATTTATTTATTTAAAAAATGAATAGGTTTACATGCAAAATTAATGTGGTGGATGTACCTGTTTCTCACGACACAAATTTTCAATTTCAGGAACGATTGAAGATAGCTTCACAAATCGGCCTCAACATGATGGTGCATATTTGGTCTTGATTGACGTTAAGAATGAAAATTCAGTTTCACACAGATATACATTGTGGAAAGGGAAAAATTTTATAGCTTTTTTTGTGTTCTCCATACCCACTTAATAATTGAACCCAGAAAGTAGCTTAAGGTAGTTTGAGAATTTAACTTTCAGTTCGCCGTCATAATTAATACCCAAGAGGTATTCCTGCTACCGTATCGTTAGATGTGGGAGTGGCAGACTTTCTTCAAATGTATTTCACACACATTTGTTTTAATTGTCCATTTCAGGAAAATATTCTTGAATTTGTTTCATAACTCGTTCAAAATGCTTCTAATGTCGGTTTTCACTAATTTATCCTATACTATTTCATGGACATAAAGACTGTGGACTTATTGTCTGTGGACACATATAAAAGTGGACATATATAAATATGAACAAATTGGCTGTGGACATAAAGACTGTGGGCATAAAGACTGTGGACATAAAGGCTGTGGACATAAAAGAGTGGATCTACAGACTGTAGACATATAGACTGTGGGCATATATAACTGTGGACATAAAGCCAGTGGACATACAGGTAGAGGACATATCATCCTGGAAGCTATTTCACTTTAGAGATTTATTTTTGTAGCGTTGTAAAGCAATCAAATGCATTTCTCTCTAAACAAGTAACCCAAAACATCAATTACTCAATCACCGATTCAGTTTTCTCTTGAGTATGAAAAATTGTGTTTTTGAGAACTTGAAGACTCAAATATAGGTTATTTAAGCGAAAAAATATATTATTCGTGCACGTTATTATTCACATAAACGCTACAATTGGGAGCAGGTCCCGGTGGTAGCGGGTCCCATCACAACTCAATGCATAATACCCAAATTACATAATAAAAATTGGGTTTACTTAATACAAAAATATAAGCTTTTTGATACCATTTCCTATACACTATATACTACTTCTTAACTTCAAGTCACAGGAACTCCCGTCACAACAGCTTAGGTATCACTCAATACATAATGCCCAAATTACATAATAACAATTGAATGTACTTAATACAAAAATATAACCTTTTTTGACAGTGGTTCCTTTACACTATATACAACTTCTTGACTTCAAGTCATAGGAACTCTCGTCACAACAGCTTAGCTACAAACTACAACATGTTTCATTTGTTATTTGTCCATACAACTACAAAAATTTAGAATAAGTAAATAATCTTCATGAAAAAAAATCGACCATAATTTGACATTAGATAGTTATTTGTGATTAAATTATAACCCTAATATGTTTATTTACAATAATTAACGCCGCTTGGTGGCGCAAGTCCTATAAAAAACTAAATAAAATACTAACCTACATATACTCATATTAAATATTAATTACTAAAGTTTTTAACAATTTTACTTTTAAATGCTTTCTCGGTTTGCGGAAAGGGCATAAGAAGTTCTTCAGGTAATTCATTCCAGTCCAATGCTGTTCTATTGAAGAATGAATATTTACCAACATCTTTTCTTCGAACGTTTGTACGAACTTTACACGAGTGATCATTTTTACCTGTAAATGTCGGGGTTTTAATCTTAAGTTTTATTTCTTTCCAGGCCGGTTTACCGGTATACATTCGATAGAAACAAACCAACCTTTTCACTTTCCTCCTCTTTTCTAAAGTTTCCCACCCAAGTTCCTTTAACATATCTGTTACACTATCCTCTCTTCCAAAACGACCCATAACAAACCTGGCTGCCTTTCGCTGAACCTTTTCCAATTTATTAATATGTATTCTGTCATGAGTATCCCAGACTCCTGAAGAATATTCCAATTTAGGCCTTACTATTGTTTTGTATGCTAATTCTTTAGCTTTCCTACTACTATGTTTTAAATTTCTCATAACAAAGTTAAGTGCCTTGAAACCCTTTGAAACTATACATTCTGCCTGAAGACCCCATGCTAAATCTTTCGTAATATGTATTCCAAGATATTTTATATTATCAACCTTCGGTATTTGTATCCCTTCCATATAGTAAGGAAAATCACTCTTTACCCTTGTCATAGAGAATAGAATATGCTTGCTTTTCTTAACGTTTATTTTCATTTTATTTGAACATACCCAAGCAGTAAACCTCTGTCGTTTTCATCTTTAATGAATCTATAAATGATGCAGTCATCTGCGAAAAGTCTCACTTTTGAGGATATTTGACTTGGTAAATCATTTATGTAGATTAAGAATAATAACGGTCCTAAAACGCTTCCCTGAGGGACACCTGAGGTGTATCAGACAAGTACGTCAATCTTTGGATCCAAACTGAGTCATCTAAAAAAAATGATAGGTTAAAAGGGTGATCCGTGAAAACATTTGTACGTGACTACGTAATTCAAAAAGTCTTATCAACACACTCCCTCTGGATAGTCATAAAACCTGTTTTTAAATAAAGCATTTTTAGATATGAAATTGTTAAGGTGAATTTTTCCGATCACTTCTGTTTTTGTTGCAGTTTATTCGTTAAATGACTCCATTTTATAAAAGAAATGCATAGATACATGATTCAAAAAGACGCAATCCTTTTTGTCATACAAATTTTTATTTAAATTTCCGTATTGTCATTTTAAGTTGCAAGAAATATTTGCGTATCCGTGGATGAAGGTTGATTTGAGCGGTGAAACACTAAAAAAAGCTACTCAGGAGATCCATTTCTAACCCTTTCGTATTTATGAAATATTTTTGGTGTAAGTGAGAGTAAATCCTCCATTAATAGTAATTATTAATATCAAATTTTCGATTACTTGAATGATACATTTCTTCCCGCTATGATTCATATAAGCTGACTTGAAATTCTATAAATTCGATTTTCTATCCTTTCAAATTGTCCAATGAGGTTGGTGTTGCAGAAATTTAATTATATTTTACCTCTTGTACAATTTCAGAAAATCATCCCTAATACTCGGCATCTATAAAGACACGAAAGATTTCAACGCGCGGCATCTCAACAGTAAAATGTTTTATTTAAATGGGAAAAGGTTAAAGGCGCATCGACCGCGAAATTCTTCCAAAAATGAACCACTCCTAACGGCTCATTCCAATATACGAGGAGTGGAAGATGACAAAATGAGAGTGCGCGAAAAGTAAACGGTGTTTTCGGAAATGAACGAGATTAGGCGAACGGAAACTTCCGCATATATCGTGGCGCGTGTAGCATCACCCAGAGATCAGTTAACGCTCAAGGCATCTTCCGTTCCTCATTTACCCTTTCCCTTCCTCCTTCTTCCACCGTCCTCGGCGTCAACGCCTCGAAATTACGCCCGAGGTGCATATCTTCTTCTGTGGACGTAATAATTTTTCCGAAATCGCGAGTATATAAGCGCCTTCATCCTTGTGATTTGCATCCATTGTTTGAGGATCTTCAACTGGTGTACAGCAACAAGTGAAGGTAAGTACAAACCTTTGCGAGCTATCCATCCTCTTGCGCAATTTCAATTGTCTTGCGTCCGGATAATTACTCTTTATTGGTCATATTGTGCGATAGGGTGCTATTCGGCTTCCATAACTTTCTGATTTGAGCCGTTCGTTTTCTTATTCTCATTTTATGACTTTGTATTATTAATACCATTTTATTTGAAGTAGTTTTACAATTTTATTTGCTTCATTCCGAAACAACTAAGATAATAATTAGTGGACAGTCGGCTTTACAACATAGCTTCAGACAAAGGGAAATTTCATTAATACTTTAAAGTCTTGAATAAATTTAAATATTGTAATATAAAATAAAATTATGATGTGTTAGTTCACATATAGCGGAATAGGTTAACTTTTACTTATTAATTTAAGCGCAATTAATTCTGATTATGTTTGGTTTGAAATGCATTAATTCTATTTGTCGTCACATCAACAAGTTTCAAAATTATTTCTTAGAGAAGATGACAGATTTGAAAAAATGTGACTTGTTTCTTTTTTATGTTTAGTCGTGAATTTATAAAAAACACTAAGCTCATTCTTTTGGATAAAATCCACTCCATTCTTTTGTGTCGGAATGATCGCAGATCGCCTTGTGGCGAGATCTTATAATAAATTGTCTCTTTTCCCCTCTTTTCAGATCCTCTCTGATATCGCGAATCTCTTTCACGCATCAAGATGATGAGGAGCACCTCCTTCCTCTTGGTGCTCTCCGTATTGGCGAGCACCGCCACCTCCGTCAGTATCGATGGTCTTTTCGACATTCATCGCTCAAACGATGACGCCGACGCAATCGTTCCATCTGATGTCGAAGCGAGCGAGGGACAATTGAGGCTCGGAGCCACGCCGGTCCTCGAAGATGGAGTAATCGCCGAAAGTGGATTGGAAGGGAAGAGAGCTGCCCGACACGGGGATGGGGACGATGATAGGGACGATAATGCCGAGTCCAAGCAGCACCACCACGAGTCCTCTCAAGTGGTATACGCCACCAAGACTATCATCGTACAGGTTAGAGCAGTAATTCTTAAACTTTCAATTGTCGCGACCCCCTTGAATAACATGAATTGAAAATAGTAAAAATAATAAACTTTAATACAAATTTCTTCATTTTATAAAACTATTAACACTTTTTATAACATCGTATTTCCTTAAATTACCCGATAAAATTTTATTATTCTTGAAAATTTCATTTTTTTGGCACTTCGCTCTACATCCCAAATAATTTTGCGTCCACTAGTTTCAGAAACACTGGGTTAGAGGATAAGGGCGAATGCGGGCCCCCTCTCTGATTCCGCGATGGTTTTCTAACTAATCCGATTCCTGAAAATTCGATCCGTCTTGCAGAAAATTGTGTCAAATTGAGTGCGCATACGCTGGGGAAAAAATCCGAATGAAAATGATTGCTATGTTGCCATCTATAATTTGTTAATGAATAAGAGAGGAGCGAGCAAATTTTGGCATGGTTTAGTAAACATTTGCATAGAGAGGGAATGGGAAGTTTTAAATGTTAAACGAGTAGGGGGGGGGGGGGGTAATTCACGCTATAAGCGGGAGCGGGAGATTCAGGAATCGAACTTTCGATATTTTTGTTTCCAGTGAATGTGTCAGCTCTGATAGAGCGACGTGATACGAATTGACTATAACCTCTCCATAGTTTTATGTTTTTGTAAATAGAAAGTTTAATGAAGTTCTATCCTGAGACTGGGGAGTTTTAATTTCAAATTTTATTCCGGTTATGTGGCAGCCCTGTTTCAGCGACATGACTCGAGTGTGGTATAACCGGTTCTACTTTTCCTTGATTGATACACTCAGTCATCAGGGTATTTTGTTTACTGAAATATGTTAAACCTACATTTGAAATGTGATTGTTGAACTTTAAAAATATAATATCTATTTTCTCTTTGGGACAACCTGCACAAGAGGCCCTTTTCATTTACGAGGAAACGCCCTTAAGAACCATGTTAACTACAATCGGCATCTAACCAATGTACAGTACATTACGAATTTTCAGTTGCGATCAATTTTTTAAAAGTATCTTAACTGTATGAGACAAACCGTCAAATTTATAGGAGTAGAATCAGCGTGCATTATTAGGTTTTAAAGTTTAGAATTTATCGCGTGGAGAATCTCGCAAGGTGGGCTCAACCGCAGGGAAGAAAAGATTAATATTCTTCTCTTGTTTATCTTGACTTGTTTAGGTTACCGCCACCACGACCCGTCACCCAGTGTGCATGACGGTGTACGGCGTGAAGCCTCCTTGCCTGCCAAATTCCAACCCACCCTTGCACTACGTCGACGAACAGTCTCATCATGATGACGGAGTTAAGGAAGACAGCATTTCTGACTCAGTACATGAGGTTACGAAAACGCAAGTGGAGTAAGTGCAGACAGAATCTGTCCTTTCTTCCGTATCCATAGTGTGGTACCGGTGCCACGAGTGGTATCAGAGGATTCTCAAAGGAATGCCAACAAATTATTTTGTTGCCTTTGCTTTAAGCATATAGCAATTGACAATTTCAGGTAGTATGTGTGCCAAGAAGTTAATAAAACAGCCGATGGGGTACATGAAAAAAGGGCTTGAAGAACACTGGTCTTTAGGAATCCGATAGGATCCGGAAACTAAAGATTGGAATGGTCTGGAGTTCACTCATGATCTAGCCTAATTTTATCTACAGACAAAGAGTTGATGTGATTTTCACATAACCAGAAAAAATTAATATTTAGTTATTCTCCATATTTGTTAGAAAATCGTGCTAATTCATTGAATTGTACAAGTAATTTACAAGTAATTTACGTATTTGTGTAGACAAAAACAAAGATATTTGAACAAGGAAAATTACCAGAGGTTAGAAAAAAGGGTTCAGTGAAATGTTTTATATAACGAAAATTTTTCCTCGCTATATACAGATTTCTCAACGTTTTAAATTCTCCCGGATTTTGCAGTCTTGATGGCGTCGACGAAGCGCTCACCAGAGACTTAGAGGTCGGCGTGGAGCTGGAATCATCGGCCGAAGATACCGAGTCTCGCCACATTGAAAACATCTTCGCCCGCCACCCTCCATTCATGTCATCCCTCCCAGCTCTGCCCAGCCTACCCGCTATGCCAAGCCTACCCGATCTTCTCCCGCACCACGTCGTCACACAAACGGTCACCAAAACACTTCGTGTCACCAGGATGTCCGAAGTAGTGGACCATCGAGTAACTGCGGTTCTGGTCGCCCACAACTGTGTACCTACGAACCTCAACATCCCTTTCTGCCCCTCCCCGCCGCACACCCACTACTCCGTAATGCCCCCGCCTCCTCCGCAGAGTCAACATCAACCCTTCCAGTGGGTCTCCACGTACAGTCACGACCCTCACCACAACTTTCCGCATCGTCCTCCTACCACGCCTCCTTCTAAGCCACCAACCCACCACCATCATCACCCTGGAGTCACTCCACCGACCACTCCACCAAACTTCCCACCCACCTTCCCGCCAAGCTTCCCACCCATCTTTCTACCAAACTTTCCACCCACCATGCCACCTACCTTCCCACCAAACTTCCCACCCACCTTCCCATCAAACTTCTCACCCACTATCCCATCAAGCTTCCCACCCACCTTCCCGCCAAACTTTCCACCAACCTTCCCGCCTAACTACCCACCGACCATCCCACCAGGTTTTCCGCCCACCTTCCCACCAAGCTTCCCACCCACCTTCCCACCAGTTGTCCCACCCCAAAACTCGCCCTACAACCCACCCACCGTCCCACCCTCCGACCCACACACCGTCCCACCCAGCTTCCCCCCATACTCTCACCATATCTTTCCCCTTTCCTACTCTCATACCCACCACCACCATCCATCCACCTCCCCACCTAGCTCTCTGCCCACACCACTTACCCCACCATCTCAACCCCCAACCGTCCCTCCCTATCCTCCAACCGTGCCCCCCACCACTCATACACCAGAACATCATCACCAGCATGACAGCACCGAGCACCATTCAACCCCTCTGCCACCCGTCCACGGGCTGTTTTCGCACGAACACACCGAAGTGAAGGAAGCCGAGGATGCTGAATGAAGCGGCAAGCAACAAGAGCAGAGAAAAAAGGATGCGTCCCTCCTTCCCCTTCGATGAGACCGATCGTGGTGTCGCACGCTCTGCAACGCAACCGAAAGATGATCTTTTCACGTGGTTCTCTTCTATTTATGCATTAATTTATTTACGAAACCTTATGATTTGTTATTATAAATTATTATAATTATTTATGATATTTCATATATTGTTATATGATGCCCACGAATAAAATAATATTTGTAAAATATTATAGTACGCATTCTTTAAAAAAATATAATTTCGTTAAAACTATCGCGCTTTCGATTAAATATATATATTTAATCATTGGGGGATGAGTTTTAAATAGGTAAGGTAAGCTATAGTTTACCTTATCTTAAACAGAGATTGCCGTTAACAGGCAAGGAGAATATTTTATGCGGCCGCTGACCCTATACTGAGAGAACTATCCAGATATTTACTATTGCAAATATCCCAACTATGGTTAATTTTTTGTTCTAAATAAAATTTTTGGAGGTGTTTTTAGGCGTGTTTCGCTTCCAGCGTGAGCGCCTATTAGCGTCTGTATGTCTGTCCGTCCGTTCTCAGCTTCTGCCGAACGGTTTTTCATAACATTAGGTGTTGAGGATTTCTGGACAAGGGCAATAATATAATTTAATAAATGGTTCACGTTACTCGATCAGGGGTGCAACTTTACTAGAAACAAACTCTCTGTCATAACTCGTAAAATATTAGTCATACCGAAAAGGTTCTCAGATAGAGGTTGTAGAACTAGTCAAATAAAATATTTCTTTCCGAGTATATTTTTATCGTAGAAGTAGCCGTTATCAAGAAATCTTAAAAGAAAGTCGTAATTTACTTTGAACAGAAAATTTCTTGCATGATTTTCTTTAATTTCCAACAAAAATAATCTTCTTAGCAACTGAAATGAACGTGGTCTGCTACAACTACGTAAATATGTTTAATTTCCTTTTGCGCCCAAGTAGCAGTTATTAAGTGAAAAGAAATGGATAAACTACGACGAAGGAATGAACTTAAGAATAAAGATTAAATTACAACTACTTAACTCAAATGTTTTAAATAATTTTCGAATTTTACATTGTTTGACTAATTACAACTGATTAGAAAATTAGTCCAGTAAATCTAAAATTTAATATTTCCTTGGTATCATTTCTGATATATCGTTTTGCAACATTTATTCATTATGATAAAATTACGTAAATACCTTTATTAATGCAGCAACTTAGGGAGAGGAGAACCTTTTAGTAGAACGAGATAATCGGGAGTTTCTCTATATTGTGGTGTGCGTTAGTTCAACATTTATCGTTTAGTTTCAAATACTCCATCGTACGAAACGCGCCTATTTGTGATACACTGTATCATTTCCTAACTTGTTCGTACTACATGCGACGTTACACAACATCTAAATTATTCTAACGAACCACAAACAAATTCTAATGTGACCGAATGCTTAAAAAAGTCAGTCACTGAAAGCATTTTGCTCTCTACTAGGTCAAAATTTATTCCAATGACAGGGCGGCAATATAAGCATGGAAATAAAAAAGGGAGAAAAAAATGGCTAAAGATATTCGACAATAATAAGAACATCATCTTGCGAGAATTAGAAAAATTGTTGTTTTTGGTTAATAAATATAATCGTTAATTTTTTGCCTACATATGTTTATTTCTGAAAAGAATGGATTTTCTGTGAAGTAAAATGTGAAATGAAAACATTTACAGAATATAAAAATCGCGCTTTTTAAATTAGATCTTATCTGATATTTTTTCTAAAAATATTACATGCTCAACTGCTGATGGCGTAATATGACATAGCACCGCATCATTGATTGATTGTTTAGGCCAAGGATAATCCAACCGAAAACACAGCTGCAAAGAGATAGAGATTTAATTTCTATTCGTCATTTAAATTGGATCAAAAATAAATCTTTGAAAGTAAATAAGTAAAAAACTAAACCAACTATTAAAGTAGTTTCAGCGAAGGAAATTCTCCAAAGCCAGTCAAACTGATAAAACCCGGTTAAAAGGCCGGATAAAAACAGTAGGAACCCGGATAAAAACCGGATAAAAACCCAATACGTATTTCGGCTACAAAGTAACCATCATCAGGGGTTAAAAAACGGGGGGAAGGGGGACTTGAGAGAGGGCAACTGAAACCAAGACCAGTGGCACGCTCTCACTTGAGATCCGGGTTCCACTGTTTTTATCCGGCCTTTTAACCGGGTTTTATCAGTTTGACTGGCTTTGGAGAATTTCCTTCGCTTACATTTTATATATTTGCCAGTGTAGCTCGCTCTCTTTTACTTAACAAAGTAGTTTCAGGTCTATCCATATCCCTTATATCCACCATATCCCTTATATTCCGTTTCATCGAATATTTTAAGTTTAGCTTTATCTTACATATAAACATATTTTAGCAATGTTTCATAAATTTTATTGATTAACTCATTTCACCCTTTACCCTTTATTCCCCATTCACCAAATTTTTCCTTTTGGTCCTGGAAATATATTTTTTCTTTCCAACAGAAACTAAAATGTTCATTTATTGTATTAATCAAAAAAGTGTCGTTCTTACTTACGAAGCATCTAATAATACAAAAATATTAGTATTTCATGGGTTATAAATTAAACAGCATCTTAAATATCTTGTTTTTCCAAAATAATCACATGTTCTGCAAGAATTGCAACCGAAACGTATAGAAATGTCTTACTACAGACAATGATTTCTGTCCTAAAAAATATGGCCATATTTGCCGGAGCAGCATTCGAATCCCCGCAAAACGCACTACCAACCACTCTACCAAATCTAACGCTCGTAGCGTGAAACAATTGCCCGTATTTTAATTTGAAATGGGTTAGGAAGAAATTGAGTTGACTCCAGCAGTTTAAGTGAGGAACGAAAATGTAACTATGGCAAAGAGGAAGAAAGTAATGGATTCGACTAATATGGCCCGAGACGTTGATAAGTCCAGGAGGAGGAAAAAAGGATTGAAAGGTTATATAAGAGGGGCAAGTAAGAAGATCTTCGTGTCGTGTCGCGATTCGTCTAATATTTAGGTCAGCGATACAGTTCGTGCAAATAGTGGGGCGTGCCCAACACAATGAGGTCAGTGTCTCTAAAATTGTTTTCTGCTATAACCCTTGAGTTCGTCTCTAAGCTGCACTGAAAGAACTATTTTAATAACGTAAACAAAAGACTTTTGGCACCGGCGGATAACCGTAAATGGCTATATAAGGATTTCGAACAAGTGGGAATGGGATATATCCAAGTCGCTACCGGTGGAGAAGGTAAGCGTTTTCCTTTCTTGTGCGGAACACTCTCCCAGTGAGTATATGACGGATATTTTCATTCGTTTTGTATTCGCTAAATCAGGCAGCATTGGATAAGTTCATTTTAAAGGACCATCTAAAGTCACAGGTATGTTATCGTAGTTTTAATACTGGATACAATTCTAGCAAAATGGCGAAATTGAAAAGTAAAGCAAATACTAAATTAATTTATTAAGACTAAAATTTTCATAATTTAAATGCGATGGCATGGAAATTCTCGTACAATTTTTTGTTCCATTATTTGAATATATATTTAAGGAGAGTTTATTGACGAAGAACTATCTATGTTGATTATAACCTTTCGTCATAGTCTTGTTTGTTTACCTCCTGTATTTTATTTAGAATTTCAAAATCTGATAAAATGCATCAGTTTCTCTAAACTGTGGATAATCAGGTTTTTCCTGCAAAAGACTTTGGTCGCGTTATTTTCCAGTGTCATTTGCAAAAAACTTAATAAAATTTATTTTTTAATAGAATGTTATTTTTAAGCTGTTTCCCAAGCATCGGCATCGAAGTAGTACCATTTTCATATTTTTGCGATTTTTTTATATTTCCTTTCATACTCATATTTTCTATCATTTCTTATTGGGAAACAGTTTCATAAAGATAGTTAGATATTATTCTTGACAAACTTTTTCATACTTTGTCCGAATTTTTATTCAAAAAAGGGATTAGAATTCACCGAGTCTTTTTTATAAACTTAGATAGCTGAATTTAGATTAGCCGAAGCTCTTTTAGAATTGTCTTAATGCATGATTTGAAGCACAATATATTACTCGCTCATCCCCGTAGTTTTACTTCTATTTTAGGATATTTTATATTAGAAGAGGCCTAACCCTCACGATTGCTAAAGGCACACTATTCGCCGTCTGTTATTTTTATAAAAGGACGGGTTTCATCTCGATATCAAAGTTCTGATGTTGTCATCTTCTCTATCGTTCGCTGCTATTAGCTTGACGTTATCACTGAATTGCTACTAAAGCAAAAGCGCGCGTATTTATCCTCACGCTGGCGCACATCCTGGAAAAATATCGTGTTGACCCCCGCCGATCCATTTTCTGTTCCAACTCCCTGCTTCGCAATCACTTCGATTCCGACGCCCGATTGAGTTCTTCGTATTTCCCTGTTTAAACCAGGGGTCTCCAACTCGGGGCCCGCCAAGTAAAAAGTTTACATTAGACGGCCAAAACTCACATGTATTTCTTATAAAATATTTCATGTAAATCTAAGAAATTTCAGAAGTATGTTAAATCAGCAATTATTAAATATACGCAGTTTATTACTCATTAAGATTCATATAAGTTCTGCACAGGTGGAGCACTAAGTATGTTTTCTCAGCTGCTACTGTGCGTTTTGTGGGTTATAAGAACTTATTCCTCGACGTCGAAACTTGTATTTTTGTAATGAATGGGTTTAAGACCGCATCATAGGGTTGGGACGATTTCTTTCTTGGAAAATGGGAGAATGAGCATTCAAAGAATATGAAGCGGCGCGAGGAGTGGGAAAATTTGCGGCCCGCGGACTTGGAACGGTGCCTTAATGCGGCCCGCGGGTTCGATGGAAGGCCTTCATGCGGCCCGCGCACCGATGTGAGTTTGAGACTCCTGGTTTAAACCGTGTCAATCCATGAAACATAGGTTTTATTCTCGATGTTAATATTTCATTCGATTAAAAAATGTTCTGAAATGAGAACAATAGATATAAGCACATAGTGGAGACGAGAGATGGAGAACTATAGTCACGATCTCACAAGAGGGAGATGATTTGGTGAAGGGAGATATCGCTGGAGGGAATATATACGAGAGCCGCAGAGAGTAGAGAAGAGGAGGGCGTTGATTTGCGGCAGAAAAAATAACACAAATACATCTACGGGTCAGATCCTTGGAATAATTTGAGGATGCGTGGTGAGTGACATGTTAATTAGCGGACCAAGATATTCGAATTGGTGAACTACACTGAAAAGCGGCTAAAGGATTTTATTCCACGGGGCGAATCTCTTCCTTACCATTGAGGCCTAATAGGAATTTACAGACGTTTAAAAAGATCCAAGTATCAGGAAAAAGTGGGGGGAAAATCAGAAACATGCGAAATACTATGGACCGGAAGAGTATTTATTAATCGAATTTGTTTCTTTATATACAGCGTGGCGTTCTCTCAATTCGCTAACCCCCGTTTTCTTCGTTTTAGTCAAGGTGAGACGGCGAGATGGTGCGTCTCCTATCTGCGGCCATTCCCTCGGTCTGCCTATTGGCTCTCCTCCTGACCCTGCCTCCCAAGCCCACGTCTGCCGTCACCATCCGAGATATAATCTCTTCCGCCTTCGGGTCGTGGTCCTCCCCCGAAGTAAAGGACGACGGCGAGAGCAGGAGAGCGGCAGCGGAGACCGAGTGGACCGAGGAGGACACCAATGATGATTCGGATGCGAGGAGCGGAGAAGATGCAGAGATGGAAAGTGTGGCGGAGGAAGAAGAGATGAAAAGAGCAGGGGATGATGACGAGGAGGTTGAGAAGAACGACGAAGATGAGAAGAATGATACAAAAAGGATTGGGGAAGAAGAACAAGAGGATCGCAATTCCCATAACCACCCCGCAAGTCATGGCAACCATGTGCTTCCCGTACTTCCAGTTCACACCGTTTTCGCCACCCTTACACATTATGTTCAGGTACGTCTCTCGTTGGGACTAGAGCGTTTTAACATCTTGGTCCCTTATTCATATTCTACGTCTCTTACATCCTAGATACTCTGAGGAACATTGCATACTTGCTTTGTTTTGCTCCAAAAACATATAGTGATGCACTAAAAATTGACACTGGCTAATGCATTTCGCATTTTAGCATGTTTTCTTACGGGAAAATAATACTTTTTCGTTTCATTGATTTTCCGAAAAAATTCATATCTTCTTTGATGCTCCCTAAAATGCAGGGATCTCGGGCGGCCGTCCGGAACGACATATAGTAAGTATGCCCGTCTTGGTTGGTGTTCATTTTGAAATTTTCTTGTCGTAGCCGTTCCAAAAACTCAGTAACTCAGTCGTTCTCATTTATTTATCCGTTAAAGTAAAAATGAGACAGTTTCCGAATTAATTTCTTATTTTACAAACTCACTGATGCGATCTGGATGGCAGCTGGTTTGTTTTGGAAATGTATTTAAAGAGCTTCGCTGGCACTTAATCAACGACTAATTTACAAGCATTATTTCGTATTTTAATAGAGCGTAATGTGGTAATTATAATATTTTTTCGGTTTACTTGGCTATTGTATACTTTATGAAAAATTGAAAATGATAGTTCCATGTGCCCTCGAAGCAAAACTTGCGACATTCTGGGCAAGCGTTTCGTGGGTTCATTACTCCCGATTGGCAGTAATTATGCGATTGAAACCTTCATCACGGAAGGCCATGAAGTAGAAACGGGCTCCATCTGTCCGAGTTAAATTACTTCCGCTTCATTTTATTATAAATCGAGCTTTTTAATAAGTTTGAGACTCTACAATTAGTTTCCTTGGTGAAAATTAAGTAAATTGTTTATAAATCGGTAATGTTGCAAATAAAACGACTCAACATAGCGCGTTTTTTCTTCCATTATTAAATTCGGTTTTGAATTTTGATCACCTGTTCTATGCGTAAATTTAGGTCATCTTAATTTATTTTTTATGTAGTTATACCGCCGCATATTCGGTCACTAGTGCCTCCTTTGTAAGTGAAATCAATGTGAAAATGTACCTGCAAAATTTCAGCTTTCCATCTTATATACCATCGGCAGTAATCAAAAAAATTAATGTGCCCCTATTCAATCCTGTCTACATTTCAAAACTCAAATCTAAATAATTAAAAATGCCAGTACTACATAAATTTACACTCCAAGTTCCAGTTCTCTATCGTTTACGGTTTTGTCACAATTTAAATTTAATCGAGTTCACAGACGGACAAACACGACAGAGTGAAATAAATAAATAAATAAAAGGTGCTAAAATGTTTTTATCTCAGGTATCTCCAATATCCACAACAAGGTTATGAAAAACCAGATGCGAATTTTGACTACAATGCAGTCGTCCTCAGTGGTAATTCGCCGAGTTCTTTTAGAATCTCTACATTCGGTGAATTTCCGCTGAAGGCGGCTGCATTGGAGCCGATATGCGCATCTGGTTTTTCATAACCTAGCTGTGGCTATTGGACGTACCTGAGATAATTATCTTTTTCTATCTTTCGATTTTTAATTACTTATTATTGGATTTTTATGAAGCATAAGACGAGCTCGATAATTCTCTTATGAAAATGTGTCAATGTTCTTCGCTGTTTCGAATCATGTCGCGAACATGATATCTTTTTGTTTCTTCCTCACGTCTTGGATACTAGCTCACTTAGGTTCTTGACAATTAATTTTAAGTCGTACCAACGCATTTTTGTTATATTAACAGGAATTTTTAGATAGGATCCCTCTAGTTTGTTTTACTCTTTCTTTTTTATTTGAAAACCAATGTCAACTCCCACCTACTACATTTCAGTTTTTCATTCTTTCCACGTACGTAATGCATAAAATGGCAGCGACCAAATCTCGGATCGAATTCTTCCGAAAAAAAAAATATATTTCAATTTCGAAGATCATTAAATATATTTCGCGTTTTCCGCTCGAATTCCTCTGCGCCACACTTTCAAAACTTGGGTCATCCACTTAAGCACGACGGACAATCGCCAGAAATATCCAGCTCTGCGCCGTTAAATTCTGATACCGTTGTGTGACAGTTGGAGCAACTTCGCGGATCTGGCGTCTCAAATGCCTGCGGTTATAATGGGAGAACGTGGAACATTTCGCCATATCGCCCAGCGCGCTAAACACGGACCATTAGACTTCCGCTGAAAATTTCTCTGAATATGATTTTTTGAACCCCTCTCCATACTTTTTCTACAGCAGGGCCGTGTAACCTACGGCCCGCAGGAACATTTTATGAGGCCCACCAAGCTTTGATGAAGATGTGGTCTGTGATATTTAATACAGATAATTTTGTATATTTCAATTACAGTTGTTGCCATTAAACATTGCCTGGTGAAGTTTTTACTCTGAAAAATGTTTAAGACTTTTCATTTTTAAAATCGTACACGATCTCTTAAGTAAGCTCTGATGTATACTCTCATCCGGCCCACATCTGCGAATGCGGCAAGCAACGTAAAAGGTTGCACATCTTTATTCTACAGGATATCAAACTCAATCGTTTACTATGAACGGACGTGTTCTCAGCTGTTTGTTAACTTTATGTAACTATTTATGAGATTCGCACTTGTTTTTGGAGATCTTTTCATTCTCTCTTTATCAATCTTGCCCGATGCTTACTTGTGAACATTACTTTTTTTATGTTTTCTTTTATTTTATGACATTCCCATTATTTCTGGCGCATTTTTTATTATTTTACGATGAATTTCCATTGTTTTCCGTTGATGACGTGCATTGCCGTAGTGTATCCTCTGCGTTCTCGAGATATCGTTATATTTTCCTTGGGATGAATCTTATGAGTAGAATGTTTTTGTCTAATCGCAGGTGACGAGCACCAAGAGGCAGATTCCCATGTGTGTCACCGCCCACGTGCCTCTGCCTTCATGCTCGCCGCCGCCTCACGAAGAATCACGCCCGCATTACCCATGGTGGCGTACGGCACGGTGAGTACGCAACACTTCCTCTTCTCTTCTATCTCCATATCCTATTTTTATTTCGCTCCTTTTATTTCTCTCTCCCCTTTGCACTTTTCTTCTGTAAATTCCTTATCGACCCCATTCTGTACCATTGTTTCCCAAAATACCACACTAGTAATGTAAAAACACTAGAGAGCCTGTGACTCTTCGCTGTCACATTAAGTTGATTTTGATTTTAAAAAATAATTAATTTGATGACACATTTATTTGACAAAAGATGTAAACTTATTTCTTCGTAAATATATAAAGTATAATTTAATTTTTATTTAAATTAATTTTTAAATTTTCCAAGTGATGTGATAAATAAAAATAACTGACCTTGCTAAGTTCTTTTAAACTTCTTTCTTCGTAAATATTACAGAATAAACAGGCTCAACATAAAGACATAAATCACCATAAATGTAAACAAAGAAAATGACGTAATATCGTCAAGGGGCTCTATTTTAATCTTATACTGTTTCACATGTTTTTCGCTTGGCTTAAAGAAATTAATTTAATTAATTTCATAAACGATGCTACAATAATGAATAAAATGGTTCTTTAATTTAAAGGGGAAAGGTTCACTTATTCTTCAAAAATGTTCGAAATCCATGTAAACAAACAAAATGACGTAATATCGTCAAGGGGCTTGCGAATATTCACCCAATATTACCACTCGCTCAAATGAGGTGGCTATGGTAACTGACAAACTCAGTGTTTAAAAGTCGCGTTTTTTCGTATTAAAACGGATTTTGCGGGAAATTCGGAACGTAATTGAATTTTCACTTTAACCAAAATGAACTTCTTCCTTTTTACAACACAACCGTTTAGATCCCGACTTCGTATCTTGATTTAACTAATTTTAAAATGCGATTTTATAAGGCCCAAAACTGACCCCAATGTTTTTCTTATGGAGTGCAGGGGTGTCGGAAAACCTCCCTTAAAAAAGAAAGTATTTATCGTTTTCGGTTAAATTTAGTACCGTTTAAGAACAGGAGATTTTCGCATCGTTACAAATTATAGATAACGAAAATAGCCCAAACAGCGGCGAAGGTATAAGATTCCCAATAGGTTATAACCAACCTACCAAAAAGTTCGCCTACGACGATTACGGTAATATAATATAAGACTAGGGGTCTATTTCAATTCTGTGTTATTATTTAGTATGTAATATTTGTTTATATACAATTAGTGTTCGAATTCTTGAATATGCTACATATTTTCATGCGTAAACCAAGGGTCGGGCGTAAAAATTGCAACTTTGGCTAAGGTTTGGCATTGCGATTTATTTATTGTCATGCCATAAGACATTTGATCGCGAATTGTCTGCAATGCATGTTAAAAGGAATTGCTGGATCATTTGGCGTGCCAATTTTTACACGTAGGATAAAGTGAATGATTCCAGCCATAAAACCTGTAATGATTTCCAATAGTTAATTTAATTATTAATCACATTTAATTAATCAATTACTCATCATTGTCTCTCACATTTTCCAATCATAACCCACGCTACGTGCCTCTTATTTACGTTAAATAATGGTACATTCAGTTCTCGAGTTAAATCATAATGTTCTCTTTCTGATTCAATGAACTTGATTGTATTGTAACTTTAATTGGAATAAAAGCGAAATTAAATATAAATACCGATAATCAAATAAGTGAAGCTTAAAAGTGTAAACTGTTAAAGTTGTGTTCCGCCATGTTGCAGCACTCATACTGTACTCCACACCCTCTACAGGAGGTTTTGACAACTAACTGAGCTTAGCAAAGCGTCACTTCATTTGTAGAATATAATTGTTAGTGAACGCAATACAGCACACGTTTCGGTTTGCGATGGAAATTTTTAATTTTTGTGGTTATTTAAAGGAATAAAGATTTCTACTATTCTTTGAAGAGCCACCTAAGATAAAACATAAAGAGATAGAAAAATTAATATAAGGACAATACGTTTTAAAACCAATTGGTAATTTAAATAGCATCAATAACCATAAAAAAGTTTGGGAAAATCAGATGCGTATTTCGACTAAAAAGCGATCGCCATCTCAAATAGTAAAAGGACCAGAAATTATCAATTGGATTCCAGCCATGAGAAATGCGTTCAATACGTTAAAAATTTAACCATAAACCACTCTCTGAAGATATTAACGCTCTGTAAAGCCATTAAATGCACATCAAAAGTTTTCCATGCAGCGAAGCTCGCGAGTTTCTTTATTTTAAGTTTAGAGAATGTTTTAAGTACGCCATTCTTAAGCTCCTTTTCCTTTTGAATGTTACTTTTCCTGCTCTACCTGATATTTAGTTCGGTTTTTACTCGAATTTTTTAACGTGTGTCTTTCTGGAGATCCAAGTTTGTGTTATTTGAAATCATTGATCAGCAAAAACATTTTATCTAGTTACACAAGGTAAAACTGAAAGACCCTGAAGTCCTCAAAAGGATTCGGAAAATGGAGTTAATAATCGAAAAGTATCCGGTATTTGTGGCGTTTTAACGAGAAGATTGCACTCTTCTCTCATTTTCCCATCATTATCAGAAAAACTGATATTTTACACTTCTCCAGATATATTTTTCGTCTCTCATAGTTTCTTTTCATGCATTTTCCGCATCCTGTTCTCATTTCACTCCAATGATTACTATCTTTCACCAAATCCTCCACAACAAAACATGGTTTTCATTTTTCCAATTATGACCAGACTACCTACACTGAAATTCAGTTTGTAAATAATTCGTTTTAGGGGACTCCGGTTAATTGCACACGTGCTATGACACAGAGAAACAAGGTCCACCCTCTACGATGCGCGGTCCGCGAAGCAGACAAAAATTAGGCGGCATCTATACGGCATTAAAAGGAAATATCATTATCAAACGGCCACTAAACTAAACTAAACTAAACTAAAATTTTAAGAAGATGGAGCTGACCAAAGTTCCCGTTCTTGATGAGACGAAGCTTATTTGAGCTAAAATTTTAAAATTTCATCGCTAACAAAGTAAAATACTTACTTTCCGCAATAATCTGGTTTGCTGCCGGAAAATATTTTTTAAAAGAATTTTCTTCGGCATCAATAATGCAGGATAGAAGTGCGTCAGATCTAAGAAATCCTGCTGCAAAGAAGAAATTTAAAATGACTGCTTTTTAAATTCATTATTACACTCTTCTCTATTTGTATTTTTAAAAAGTGTTTGACTCCCGGACTGCTGTGAACCTGAAACGGTCACTTGTGTCATGAAGATATAAAAGGTACCAACTAATCTACGCATTATATTACATACTAGTAGTTGGTGCTTGCATACTGCAAGCATTTCATCTCAACATAAAAAACATTCATTATTCATATTTCATCATTACACATATATTTTTAATTCTAAATATTTCACCTCCGCAGCTATTTTCGTTTTTCCCTCATGTAAAAATAATAGTTAAAAAAAATCCCCAAATGTTGCAATTTTAAAAATGTTACACTTTCTCCATTATGGGGTACTAATGCTACACATTTTAGCCAAATTTTAAAGTTGTAGCATTTCTAGAAGTAAAATAATATTTTTCTAATTGTTTAAAATTAAATGATTATTAACGGCCGCCACAATTCATATATGGTAAAACTGAAATGTTTATTTGTGCAAATTCACTACTTTGTAAATAATTTGAAATTTTCAGCTTCCTAGCTCATCCCGTAGTACCTAAACAGTTATCTATTTGTTTAAACTTTAAGAATTTTTAACTGCCAAACAAATTAAAATATCAAAATTTTTATAATCCCTATTTCGTTTTTTTTTTAAGAATTCTCCTTATAAAAATAATTTCAACTCCGTAGCACATTAGGAAATACATAAACCTTGAAAATTTGTTTAAACAATTGCGAATTTTTAGCGGCCGCATTGTTGCACTTTTTCAAGATTTTCGCTTTCTCTAGTCGGTTTTGCACAAAACTCTACATATGAAAAAAATTTCGAATCTCCTGCTCATCTAAAAGTGCCTAAACATTAATATCCTCCTGTTATATGTTATATCCTCCTCCTCCTCCTCTGTAAGGAACGTCTATATAGAATGATATCAACATTATTAATCTTTCAAAGCGTATATTTACACATTTTGATGTTGTTGAAGGTTTCCGGTTTTTTAAAGCCAAGCATTCATTCTTGAAGAGTATCGCAGATACGCGATCTAGAAGTCGAACATTATATATATTCGCCATCTGGCGAAACCTGGAAACCTCCAAAAGCATTGAAACACACTACGAAAAATCCTTTATTCCAAATTTATCTATTTCGTCTCAGGAATCGACCCGTCTCGGAAGAGGTACCGGATAAGTCCGCAGAAGAAGATTCAGGAACCGAAACTAGGGCGCATGGCAACCCCTTACAACTTTTGAATCCTTTAAATCTCTTGAGCCATTTGAATCCCTTTCAACACTTGTTTCCTTCACATAAGTCGAACACCACGGAAAGTCCTAAACCCTTGCATCCTCTTAGTCACCTTATCCCGTTCAAGGATACCCACCTCCACGTCCATTTCGAGAAGGATTCTTCCAAAGATCCCTTGAATCCGAACAATCCTGCCCATCCTCTTAACCCAGCACACGCCAGTAATGCGATCAGTGCAGTGAACGGGCTCTTGAGCGCTGCCACCGGATTCGTCGGAGCCTTCACAGGTCCTGTAAGAGATGGCATTCGAGTAGGAGGCCACGGACATGCAGCCGGTAATGCGGGTGGTCTTCTAGGTGGTCATCCAGGTGGTCTTCTAGGTGGTCATCCAGGTGGTCAACCAGGTGGTCATCACTTACAGCACGTATATTACCCCAGGGTCATCACGGAGCTGGTCACCACGACGAGCTTGATGACGAAAGTCGTCACCTCGATGGACAGTTACTTAACCGCCACCGTCGTGGCGCAGAACTGCCTTCCGAACAGCGATACTATCTCTCACTGCCATCCTGCCACGACCGTTCCCTACCAGCAGTACTCGCAGCATGCCTACCAAATACCGAATCCGCCGTACGAGGCGTATTACCAGCAGACCCCGGTCTCAGGCGGCGCTGCGCCCGTTGAGCCGTCGGCGTGGCTGATGGCCTCGCCGTACCTGGCGAGGCAGACGCCGCCGCTGTCGATGAGGGAGCCTTCGAGAAAATCATCCATCGACCAAGATGTGGCCGTAGCTTCAAATGAGGTAGAGGGCTTGGATGTGGAGTAGGTTGAATCGGAAAAGGCTTGAGGCGCGAGTTTGAATGAGGAAGCTACCTCGATAGCGAAATGAGTCGCTTAGTCTGTTGTGATAATTGTCTAATTTATGCCTTATTTTTAATTTATTGTTTTTTACAATGTCATATTGAATTCTAATTGTATTATCCGCCCATATCACTTCGAGATGCGTAAATGTTTATTTTTGAAGAATGTTTTTCAATAAAGCTTCATCGACCTATGTGGAAATGTCTACCTAGGTCGAATTTTATAAAATCCTTTTAAATTCATTTCTTGAGTTCATTATCCAACAGGGTATATTGTGCGTAAATAAACTTTGCTTTGCATAAACCCAAAATGTATAATAATACGCTCAGGCACACATACATCTATTCATTTTATTACAAAAGTAAAAAATACAGATACTCCAGCTTAAATTATGGCCTAGTTTCTTATGCTAAATAACATTCGCTTAAGACATAGAAGTCTAGAATTTTATGCATGAAAGGTGATTGCAATTTACACTTACAATTAGTCACACAAACTGCTACAACAGTGAACACAAATTTTAAGAAAAAAGGATACGAACTTTATATTTCATCGTTGGGATGACATTTATTCCAAACAACTCACGAATAGTGATTTTTACGTCATATTTATCCGAATTGCATCCAAAATACTTTTTTAATATTTTACCTTTTGAAAACTCAATCGCAAAACGTGCGTATTTTCTGTGCCTGAATGTCTGTTGATAAAATATTGAAGTTGTGGTTGAAAGATATTTTAAAGAAAAACTGCCAAGAGAAAAGAGAAACGACAGGGTTCAAATTCGGCGATTTTTTCCTCTTAATGAGGCTTCTTTCAGCGAAAGAGCGCGTGCAGAATTCAAATGACAAACGAGGAATCGGGTTTCGTTAAGAAAAATGGGAAAATTCTCTCCAAAGGAGGCATGACAGTTATTACGTCTACAAAAGAAATTTGCTGTATCGTTCCACATAAAATATCGCGTTAGCGTCGTTTTCATCAAAAGATTTCTTTCAAAAGACCAAATTAATTATATTCATCCCTAGTCCGTCATTAATGAAACTCATGAATTCTCCTCTCTGAACTTGAAATACGAAAGATTCGCAAGAAAAATAATTATGAAAAACATTTTCTTCAAACTCCGACCATGATAGAGGCCCGCTGCTCTTTCAAGTTCATGATTTTTCCGCGCGCGCTATGAAAAGCCAGATCCGTTTTCTTCGTCCGGCGCTTCAGACGTCGCGGCGTCGGCGTTGGACGCGGGCATCATTTGCTCCGATTCCGGCTGCTGGTTGTCTTCATTCGGAACTTCCGTAGCATTCGGCTGCTCCTCTGGTTTCGGCGAAGTCTCGCTGTCCACCGACGCCTCCTCTGGTATCTCCGTGGACTCAGAAGGCGGAGGCGATTGAGGTTCCGAGGGAGACGAGCCTTCTGGAGTGGCGGAGGATTCCTCGGGGGCTGGCGAGACCGAAGACGGCAATGATGACTCTCCCTCCGGCGCCTGCATGTCGGAGGGCAGTCTCAACGAAGGTACCCTAGGGTGCGCATCTTTAGAAGCATCCTTTTCGCACGACTCTAGGTCGAAGGGTAACTTGGACGGCAAGCAGCCCGTGATGGAGAAGGACACCACAGTCTTCGGTCCCTTGACCCTAGTCGTCTCTGTGACGGACACGGTGCGGGTGGTGGTGCCCCTGTGAACCTCGATGCGGCGGAAAGGAAGGGGAGGAGTGGGGGAGGAGGAGGGTCTGTCGGCCGGGACGTGGCGGTGGGGGACGACGTCCTCCCAAAAGGGCTTCGAGAACAATTTGAACTGCTTTATGTTCCTTTTTGAGTCATGGTGAGGGAGATGGGGAGGTATGGTTGACGAGATCCTTTAAAAAAAAGAGATAGAGAAAGTGCTGGTTAATGTTAACAATCTCACCATTTGGATCCTTTCACCTCGGTTAAGAATGAGACAGCGACTATCCCACGATCCATGACGAGTAGGGTGCAGAAAGAGCGCTCTTGCGTTTCTTTTAATATATATACATATTCCCCTTGACCTCTCTCTCTCGCGAAATTTGTTAGTAACGTCTCTCGGCATTCATCAGATACTTTCAGGAAATCTACCTTTCTCTCCCCTTTTAATCGTCTATGAGATTTACGAAGAGAAAGGTTATTTTAGCAGTGACGTGAAAATCCGAGAGGCCCTGGGCCCGAGGCATTTGGCCACCCAGGCCACCTTATTGTTATGCAACTGGGACGGAAGGGTTTAGTGAATGCGGAGGCAGGAAGGAAGTAAGACTTGTGGAGAGGAGGCATAAATTGTTACATTTTCGTTAATCTAAGTATAGCATGTCGTCAATTTTTTTAAAGTGGAGGTGAGAATAAAGTGATTCGAGCCACCCAATTTAATATAATTTAGGATTCCCCTCGTCAATAATGCTATCATATTTGGGACCTTCACTCTTTATACAAAGAACCACTGGTGTTAATTAATCCTTATCCCTCGAATAAATGTTGACCAGTCATCTCCTACAGTTCGTATTTAAAATTTCACAATACCCCTCTCTGGTAAAACATTGAAAGCTTTATCTTTTGGTCTCCATATGCTGTAAGTATTTTTTCATCAAACATTAATCCTATTCTATAAATGTTCGTGAGAGGGTTACTTACCGATATTCTACTATCTTTTGATACTTTCCGGAACACTCTCATATGTGTTCCGAAGTTCCTACCACGTATCACTCAACCAACCAATCCTTTTAATCTACCATAATCAATCGTTCAAACATAAATATAGGACAGCTACTATACAGAAAATGTGCAATGGTGCAAATTTATTTTAAATTTTTAAGGAAATATTTCGAAGTATTATTTCTAATTATTCTTGAGCTTCTTGAGAAAGTAGAGAAGAACACCTAGTTTAGGTAATTTCTACAGTTATTTGCGGTTCCTATGTAAAAGTATGAAAAACATTGCGTAGGCCTGGAATCGAATTCGGACCAACTGCTTGGAAGGCAACTATGCTGGTTAGTACACCACCGACGCACAAATTTCCAACATTAAAATTACAGTAGCTGACTCATAAATACTGGGGGTCTATAAAACCCTTGCAAGAGCGATTTTTTCGTAATTTAATAGGTAATAGAAAAATTGAAAAAATACAAACAGTCGATTGTAAATTTTAATCTTAGAAAACATTAATAAACACAGCTTAAAGTTTGGAAACATGGTGGCGTCTTAATAATATCAATTAAATTTTTTTTAAATACACTCCAACTTCCTGTATGGAAAGTATTTATTCCTGTCGTTTTTAGCCCCAAAAACAACGAGTTACGGAAATAATAGCAACTTCATTAACTAAATATTTCGGTAAATTATTTAAGATAATTGGCCAGGAACAATAAGTTCTGGCCATATAAGTTATCTTTATTTTTCATACAAACCAATAGGTTAGGAATGATGATTCGTTTTTTTAGTTTTACTCTTGTTCGAACGATTTTTATCATGGCACGCATATTAATAAAAAATCTGATGTGGCCCCCACATGACTTTCTCCATATCTGTAATATTTCTAAAAATTCCAAATAGGTTACATAATAATAAATACTTTAATAAACTGGGAGAAAATTTTAGACTACAAAGAAAAGAAATAAACACAAAGCATAGCCTTCTGATATTGGATATAGCCACAAAGTTCCAACAATCAAGAAAAGAAATTGGAGCGTTACTAACAGTAAGATGTAACTAAGCGTCAATTGTTAACAATAGTCGCCGGTAGGTGGCGTGGTGGTGGCAGCTAAAATATAAGATATCTCTTAAACAATTATATGGGAAAATGTTTCAAACCAAGGTTGTAGAAAATTAAATTTCCTACAACTTTTAGTCCAGTACATTTTTACATTTATCGAATATTCAAGCAAATAACGGTTAAGTGACAAAAGTAAACACCCACTTCCATTTGACCAATTTTCACCGAAAACTAATCAGTTCTTCTGACTTTTATAAAAACATTAAATATAAAATTTCGCGTTGACCTGATTAATAGTTTTTGAGTTAGAGCACCCACAAAAAAGCTGTCACACACACACATACATCGAGAAAATGGTCAAAACGTGTACAGGGGGCCTCAAAACGTGTATTTCCGTTGAAATCTCCCCTATACTGCGTATAGGGAGAAAGTAAAAAACTTGTTTTAAAAATATTTACGTACAATTTTCAGATAAAGTAATATAAATATTTGTTATTAAATTTAAACATGCAGTAATGATCAATGAAATACGATCGAAATAAACGGCGCAATATACATTGCACAAACTTTCTCATATACGTAAGTACATATATACAGAGCTGTGCCCAGACATTTTGCCGCCTGAGGCGAGTTATAATATGGCGCCCCCTTAATTTTTTTACTAAATAATTTTATTATATGTTAGTCGAAAACGATAGGAAATAATAAAAAACTCTTTGATTCAATTCCATTAAAACTTATATTTATGAAAAAACCCAGCCGTACATATTTTAAATTTCATAGCATTTGAATCAGAATATATTTACTAATGTCTTATATTGAGCAATAACTTAACCAAAACTAAAATATGTAAAATTACTGAATATATACATAGTAAAAACTTATAAAACTACCAAGACTATATATTAAAATACCAACAAAACTAAATACAAACAAGTGAAAAAGAGAGAAATTTTAAAAACATACTCTGCGAACTTTTAATTTAGAAAAAGTATCGATTGTATCCGAATATTCTAAAGAATTGGTCATCTCGCTTTAAATGGACAATATGGCCAAACCAACAAACCTTTCCTGGCCCGTAGTTGTCCTTAGGTAATTTTTAATTAGTTTTAGTTTCGAAAAACTCCTTTCTGCGCTGGCAACTGTTACCGGCAGAGTTAAGAAGATACGAAAACAAACTGATGTATTCGGAAAAACAGTGACAGATATAATTTAATACCTCTAATTGTGTCATTCCTAGAGATAAGAATGGTGAAAGATTCTCCAATCCATTTTTTAGCTCCATACCATCTATGTCCATACCATCTCCATCCATCAAAGAAATGTGGATGTCACTACATATAGTTTTAAGAGTGTCTGAATATATTGATGTTGCAAATATCGTAAAATATATAAAATGTGTCACTATGTTTATTCATACTAGAAAATCTTTCTTTCGAGGAATTAATAGCGACATTTAGTAAATAAAAAATCTACTTTAAAATTTTCTTTGGGATCAATGACAAAATCATTTTCTTCGTGATGTAATTGTTTATGCTTACGCCGTACTCTTAGTCTTTCTTCTGTAACAAACACTGGATTAGTTTCTAGTTCTTCTGTGATTTTTGCTGCAGCTACTATTACGTCGTTGAATCCTGACATGCGATAATCTTTTTAAAAATTAATAGTTTGATCAATGGCTTTAATGCATTTTGAGATGTAGGGCCTTGTAGTAATTTTGAGACAATGTTTGTTTTAAAAAGTATGTTATTCCAAATGACGACGCTGCAGATAAACTTGAAAGTGGAAATTTTTTTGTCAAGCAATGTGCTTGATGTTTTATGACGTTACTTTGTTTTGGTCCTGGGTAATTTCGATCAAAGCATCGTAAATTTCCGGAAGTTGAGAGCTTAACGGCCTTATTGCATCTATTCTGCTTCCCCATCGGTATATATCGTACGTTTGCTCGACTGTGTACGCTTATAAATGAAAAACGCTTATAAATCAATGTTATCCGTAGTTTAGCGTATATTTTAATGTCACTGGTCGATATTTAGTATTTTTGGGATATATGGCATAGTTAGTATCATTTGTGACATCAGACTGCACGATTGGATGGATTTTAATCAAAATCCGTATAGCCATTTTTGAGCGAATCGAATTTTGTTTCAAAATATTCTAGAATAAAGTACCCTTGATTGTTGCGCAATATCGTTCATCTCCTCAGTGTCTATTATGAATGATATTATCCACAAATATGATATATCATTCGATTTATACTTAATTTTTTGGTACCTTTTCACAAAGTGCATAGCAAGTACATTTTTTCAACCTTATCTAATCGTGCATTTTATCGCATGCATTTCGGATATGAAACTTACGGCTCGACAAGGGAGGGACGCACTACCCTCCCTTCCTTCTTCTCTTCGCCTTCGGCGATTTCCCTCGGGTCCAGGTCGTAATATCCCGGCGCTGCGACGGCGGCGGTCGACTGAAGCGTCGACCATTTGTCGCCCCGGCGTCCGTCCCGAGGGCAGCTGGGGAGCGAGGCCTCGTGGGTCACGCACGAAGACAGCCACACTTCCGAGATCACTCGCGTGGCCGTGACAGTCTTCGTGACGGTTTTATATGGCTTCGGATGATGAGGGGCACGGGGAGGAAGGAGGAACCATCTTTCCATGCGGTCCGGAGGGATACCGGGCTGCGCTGAGGCGCGAGGAGCGAAGATCACCAGTACGAAGCCCAGGATGAATAAAACGCCCATCGGCCACGCCATGATCGCGATCCTCTGGAAAATGAGAGCGAAATTTAAGTTCTTCGGTGAAAAATTGACGAAATTTTCCTGGATGATTTCCAGCCATACCTCGGTCTCTATGATAATAATACACACACTCAGTAACTTTAACCTAGAAGGATGAGTAAAAATTCGAGACTCAAGTATTGACGGGAGGAAATCTCTAGAAAACTCAGATGGCAGGCGTTCAAATTACAGAGGCCATGCAGAAATTTCTTTTATGAAACGGTCGTAAAATGTAAAAATATCCTCCAAATCACACGCGCGTTATGGCATTATCGGAACGCTGCTTAAAATTGTTAAATATCTGAATGCCACGATGCGAAAACCATTACCGAGTCTGCTTCCTTCGCTCAAGAGCTCTGACGCCTTCGAATGCTTTCGGTGGAGTGCAGTGAGACGCTGACCTGAGAATAGAAAAAGGTCGCCTCTTATCCCGCCCCTTATGCGAGATGGATGACTGTAGGTGTATTGCCCGCCTGCTTTGAAGGGTCGCTTGTTTTCCCAAAGAACCCTGCCTCCCCATCCTATCTCGCCCACCTTTCCCTTAATGGAATATCCTTGCCCTTGGTCCATCGGCGCCACCCCAGATAGCTGGGTGGTCCGATCAGAATCTCACTCTTAAAAAAAACTGCCCAAGGGTCTGACAAGCTACCCAGACGGAAAGAAAAGAGGAACGAAATATTTTAGCCGTTGGAATAATTATTTTAGAGTATATTTAAGTGATGTTTGATATGCCGGGTGTTTTATTCTGTAACTTTATGAACTCGAAAGAACTGAATCCTTTCTTGTTTCCTCAATTTTAGATTAGAGATCTCGAAAATAATTCAGTATACAGTTGGCTTGAATTTCAAATTGTTGCTGATAAGACGCGAACAAATATTAATTTCTCTTTGAAATAAAAATGATATCGTTTTTGTCTATCTTTTGCATTTTATGTAATTAAAACTAATTAAATGAAATATGTGGCATTTATTTTCCATGCTATGGAAACATATTAACTTCCATTTCTGAGAATTTTCCCGATGCTTCATATTTTTACAGAAACAGCCTGTTTTTTGTGAATTCCAAAATTATTATCGATACTATGTCGAAACTTGGATTGGTTGTATGACACAAATTTTCAAGAATTGGAACATCTTGTGTTCTTTAAAGTTTGATCGAAGGCTTCATTCCCCTCCCCCGAAGAATTCACCCATTTTTATTGCGTTCTTTTCGCGTTTCAGTATTTAAATAATCTCAATAAGTTAACACCTTTTTAAAAAAGGACGATTCTTTATTTTTTAATTTGTCCGTTTTTGGAATCGACTGCTTCTAACTTACAACCGATAGATAACAGAATCAGCCCGTGCGTGTCAGTATTTCTTGAGAATAAAACAATAAGAGTAGTCGGTGAAATTAAGTCACTTTCGTTAGTTTTAGTTCTCATTTCGTAATCTTCAACGTTGCGGAACAACAATCAAGCGCCATTTGCAACTGTTGTCCATTCTATCTTTTTTATGTACGATGCCATCCTCCTCTTAATCCTCCGTGTTACGTTTTGGTTGGTCCAAAGAGCATCTACCGTAATATTGCATCAATTCAGCAATGTACACAAAAATGCTCATGCTATTTTTTACCACTTTGGATCAGTATGCATAAATGTAACAAACGACTAAATACCATAAATTTGCCACGTTTTGCCTCTAGATCAGCAATTTTACAAAACTGTTATATTTTAAAATATTTGTGCTCTTTTATTCTTCTTCAATCTCCTTGAAATTGCGATTCTTAAAATATATACCACTATTTTGATGTTATGCCACAATTTATGATATATTTCGAGTGATTCGCGCTCCCTCAGTCCGTAGTATCTATCAACGCTATTTTATCTCTTCACATTCATTAAATACGTAATAATAAATCTAAAAGAGTGAAGTTTTCCGAAAAATAACCAAGTAATTTCATTTCATGACCATTCTGGATCGTTACCTCATCTTACTATTTGTGCAATCATAAGCGCGCCCCCTAAACAACAAACGCGATCTCAAGCTAGGAATAATAACAATAAGCATAAATACATTTGGAGCGAAATTCGAGACTGCTGGGGTGGGGATACGATCTGTAAGATAAAGAAGCAGTCAGAGTAGAAGCGGATCCAAAGCGGTTGTCGAGCTTATCAGAGATCATTGAATTTTTTTTTAAAGGTCACTGCCATTAAATATTATGATATTAATTGTATTCTTCGTATTCTGTCAATCGTATTTGTTATACGGTAGATGTTTTTTATGCGAATTGTGAAAAAAAATTCGAAAGTTTGTCTTGCGAGGATTCGATTTTCAAAATACTACGTTAAATACGTTCCAAAACGAAAATGTATGCACCGATCTTGAGTTGAGTTGAGTTAAAATTCAAAACAAACTAGGGAAGAATTCCATTGCAAATTACAGAGGACACTCCAAATATTTTTACGATGGAAAATGATAGCTAAATATGCTTCTGTGATTATTTAAAAACTAAAAGAATAATTTTTGACGCCATTTTTGTTTATTTATTGAAATTTATACGGTTATGGCATATCACAATCATTCGGATTTTTAAATATTTTTGAAAATATTTCCTGAATTAATCTTCATAGGAAAGTATAGCACATTTTCACTGCTAAACATCCATCTTTAACTTCAATTTTTCAATTGTAATATGAAACCAAATATAATAAGACTCCAAATATATATATTGTTCGAAAAAATGTAGCAGTAAATAAACATACTATTTTACCGTACGAAAAAACTCACTATACATATTACGCACTTTTAAGTAGTCCACGCTGAATTTAAGAAACACTTGTATAATACACCTGTACGTGCATCTACGCATGCCCACAGTTGATGCACACTTCGGATCAGGCGAGAGGTTCAAAATAAGCAGGTAGGTGTTTACTAGTTTTTGGATGTTTACGCTATCGCGAATCAACTATATTATTTTCTTAATTTAAGCTTTTTACTTTCTCATATACGTAGCATATTGAGAAAATATATCGTGAAAAAAGTCGACTTCGAGATTTTGATGAAAATAAACGTTTTAGGTGTATTTGAGTCCATAAAAGTTGTTTTCGCCATGCCGTCTGTCTGTCGGTCTGTTCGCCGTTCTAGGGCCCAAACGCGTACATAAAATAAAATGATATCCCGTATTTGTGCAATATATCATCTTTTGCAGATTTTATTCTTGGCTGTTTTTTGAAAAATTGTATTTACTCAAAAATGTCTGCAGAGAAATTGGTTAAAATCAATCCAATTGTAGAGCCTGATGTCACAAATAACAATGCGTAAGCCATATGTCTCTTGAAATCACTATATGGCATCCAGTGACATTACAATGTACGCTAAGCTACCTTACCTAAGCCTTATGACCACGCCTCCGCCGCGATCAAACTCTTACTACAGCCTTACGGTTAAACTAAATCAAATGATATCTCATATTTATGGATAATATCATTCATGAAAGACATTCTGAAAAGATAAACGATATTGCGCAACAATTAAGGGTACTTTATTCTTGGATATTTTGAAACAAAATTCGATTTACTCAAAAATGGCTTTAAGGATTTCGATTAAAATCCACCCAAAGGTACATCCTGATATCACAAATAATACTAACTAAGCCATATGTCCCCAAAAAAACTATACATCCTCCAGTGGCATTATTTCTGTGCAGGACGCTCAGCGCACGCGTCAGAGTGGAGGGGGAACCCCGGGATTCCCTGGTCTAAAATTCCGTACTTCTCTGTTAATACCTCGCGCTTATTAGTGAGAGCTATTAGACGTGAGAGGTTGATGGTGTCAGTCACGTTGGTTCTATTGCAACGCATTATTAACATAATTGGCAGTTAATTGCCAAGCATACAGAGTTAATTTCGGGGCAGAATGTAGTGAGACCACACGTATATACGTATATGAGAAATTTTGTCCAATGTATATTGCGCCGTTTATTTACATATTGTTTAGTATTGTATAATTTTTTAAAGTATTGAATAAATAATACTTGAACCTCACGTACTCTCTGACGAGTCTTCACGTACCCCTTGGGGGTCCATGGACGGCTGCCTTAGGGGTTTGCGAAATACATCTGAGGGATTCGCGAGAAAAATTTGGTAATGAGGTCTTTTTCACTTTCTTTGTCCCACAATTCTTACCAATATTTTTATTTCTTTCAAATAAGTTGCATGGATTTATTTTCAATTTTTTCTTATGCTTCAAGAATTATATTTGAATTTTAAAAGGTAGCAACTAGAAACTGATGACAATATCAGAGATTCTGTTTTTATTTTGAACGTTTACGTGCTATGTGCTATATAAAATTTTTATTTTTCATGAATTAAGCACGTTCAAAAAGATGTTTTTACAAAATTTACTCTCCATTATAAGTAGGGTATGGATTTTTCGGGTTTTAGCAGATCTTTACCAGATTTTTACCCTTCGATTGCCTTTTTTAAATTTTGGGTAAAACCCGAATAAACCCGAAATTATTAGTTTTCTTTAAACACAATTCTTTTACAGAATTTCTATTCTGGCGCTTGTGGGCTCCCCAGCACTTGAGTGCAGTCCGAGATGTTCGTGATCAGTCTGTTTATTCTCTTTGTAAACAATTTGTTCTTATGCTTACCTTATAACACAATCTTAATCTCCTTGGTTTATTCCTGCCACAAATAGCCAAGGACGCGCCTTAGCTAGTTGCTGTTAGATCTTTGATAGGATAAGGAAAAAAGAGCCCAAGTGTCTGTTAGCTTATAACACTACGAAAGAAAAATTATTTCACTAATATCTGGTGTGTTTTCAAAAGAAGTTGAGCGGGAAGCAACATATTTGTGCAGCCTGCGTGGTGTTCCTCTCCACCTGGAGGCGTTTAACACAAGATATCATACTCTTAACCATACTTAAGGCATAGTAAAAAGTTTTGATTGTTGATAAAACTTTCAAAATTTTAAACAAGATTTTTATTTAAAAATCATTGTATCCGAATTACAAAATAATAAAACCCGAAAATTATCCGAGATTGATGGTTAATCCAAGTGGTTCGCGTCGAGAAATAGGTTAGCTAAAGAGGTTCGCGAAGTGAAAAAGGATGGGAACCGCTGCTATATGTAGATCATTTATAACTTGACATTCCTAGGCCTGGCAGTGGTACAACAAACGATGGGAACACTGCTCGTCGTTTTTAACAGCAGCTCTGTCTTGCATCTTCCATAACAGGTGTTAACGAAGAACTGATAACGCGTTTTGAAATAATTTTACAGGCAATTTCGAGTGGGTATGATATAAGCACGGAAGCTTTTTGATCGTTGTGCCACGGAAACCGCGAAATTATACGTCCAACATTATTCGTGGTATTATATGCCGGCTAGCATTCATAAAATACAGATCCATTGTTCGGAAATAATAAAATCAGTCATATTGACATGAACTTTTTTAATAAAGCATTTTATCGAGTTATAAATATCGCAACATTTTTTTATCTAAATTTACTTTTATCACAGCCTGTGAAGTTACATATTTCAATTTTATACTCAGGTCCAAATATCAATTATGATTGGAAAGAACTCTTTACACCACTGCATTTGAACCTGGTAGTGAAAAACAAAACTCGATAATTAACAACAGATTTGGATATAGCTCCAAATCAAAATAAGCAAAAAAATCTCCATTCAGCGTTTATCCGTACAAATATTCATCTAGTTCCACTTGTTCAATTTCTCAACAGTGCAGTGCTCAGGGTCGGCGTGAGGCATGTTCAGTCGGTTTCCTGGAAAAGGGCCCCGCTCTTTATTAGGGGCCCTGCACAGGGATCAATTTTCATGTATTGATAGCGCAATTTTTTACCCTCTTTAAACGTGGAAATTGATTTTTGATAATGATTCAGGAACACATTAACAAAATTAACTCTATTTCTAAAGGAAAAACCAGTATTATTTGTTACGTACTACCTTTCGTATATTTCGTAGGTGGCTCGCCAGATACTTTTTATATTAAATGCGGCTCATGGTCGGAAAAAGGTCCATGACCCCTGGTGTAGAGTGCTGTTAATCTCAGAACAGTAGCAGTAGTCAGTCTCTCCCGGTTCATCCCTGAATCCTCCTCTCCACTACGAAAGTGGATAAGATTCTCATTGCGAATGAAATTAAGACGAAGTATAAACAGAACCATATCCCCCATACGTGAGAATGCTTATCCTTTTTTTCTCTGACGCTCTCTCAAAACACAAACATTTTTCACTTAATTTTTTCTGCCATTTGAGCATCGTGATCTTGTTCGTCGGCAAAACTACTTTCTTGTCCTTTTTTACGCTTTGATCAATACTATTAAATTAAAAAATACTCCTGAAAGTTCCTATTATTGTAAATGTCTGCAGATTTACCCAAATTTAACAATGGCTTTAAGAATACTACTCACTACACCTGTTACAGTTGCATCCGCAGAATGCGGATTTTCGAAAATTAAAATTACTAGTTGTCGGTGCTTGCATACTGCAAGAACTTAAAAAATCACCATACACCAAGATCTAAACTCGTAAATAAACCAACGCGAAATCATTTGAACCACACAGAGTCTATTTAAATAAGACAATAGTTTTCATTTTCCCAGATATTAAGGCATCTAACGGAAATTTCTAAATTCTTTGGCGATCGGCTCGCGTCCAAGTTTTCGAATTTCAAGCTGAGATCGCCCTTTTTAATTCTACGTCTACGTCTGTTGTGCAAGCGTCATGCTTCTCATTGTTGTAACAATGGATTAAGTATCAATATAAACGAATGACTATTTAAATAATACATTTTTCAAAATTAACTATGTATACGAACAATTATTTAAACTGCATTTTTCAGCCATTAAGTTATCCCGAAGTTATGACATAAAGTCGCCGGACACCCTCTATTATTATGCCATTGATTTTAAACAACGAAGTAAACTTACGATGACGTCATTATACTAACACACGAAATTTAGCAAAACGTGAAAAGTATTTTAATGTTGTTTCGTTGTTTTTCGAGAAATTTGAACTCTTTTCAATTATTAAATATAATGGTGTCCTGCCTATTTTGCGATTTTTTTATCCAAATACGTGCTAAAGACACGGATGATGATGCCACAATCTTAACACAAAATATCCTAATTTTTCCATAATTTTAGAGTATAGTGTATTGTCTTAATGATGATTATTCTTATTGCTCATGCAGAGCGATCTGAGTAACAAAACTTGATATACGAAAATTTGGACACTAGGCGATTGCCAGAGAATTTGTAAATTATGGATAGTTTGACTTTATTTCGCGGAAAATTATAAATATTCTGCTGAAACTCGTGAAATTTATTGTCCAATACGTATAGGCTCCACATAGCTGAAGTGCTGTTGCCCTGGAGATCACGTTGGTTTATTTACGAGTTTAGATCTTACAATTAGTGTATGGTGATTTTTTAAGCGCGTGCTCGTATACCCTATAGATGTAAGAAGCAACTACAGTGAAACCTGGGTTATACGTAACCCAATTATACGTAATACTCCTTTATACGTATTTTATGGCTGGTCCCGGCGAAACACCATATGGTTACACGTATTAAAATACTGAGTTATGCGTAACTGACTTATACGTAAATTTCATTTATACGTAGCGTTCATCCACTCCCACCAGCTACTTTTATCTCGGTTGTACGTATTTACGTGCTGTGCATACATATTATTATTTTGCATCATTATAGGATTATGTCATGTTAAAATAACGTGACGTCATCTGCTGGTATCCGATAACAATGTAAGATTCTATCCTGTGGAAAAAATAACGAAACATTATGCGTTTTCTTTGCGACGCTTTTATTCTGCCTGAGATTCGGACACAAAGTAATCAGTGCTGCTTTTTAAAGGCCCTCAGCTAGGAGGGGGAGTTAGGGGAAGGCCCTCAGCTAAAGAGGGGGAGTTAGGGGAAGTCGGAAGAAAAATCGGCCAAGCTGACTTTGTGCTCAGAAGGGGATAGTCGTGCACTGGAAGACACAGCGTTTCATCAGTCGTGAACATTCTCCTCAGTGTTTCTCCAGCCTTTATATCACTTCAGTCATTCACACACTCGCGACATGTCTCAAAAAAGAAAAGGAATTACAGTAGAGAATAAAATAAAAATTATAAATGAGGCTGAAGAAAATCCGCACCTGTTGAAGAAAGAACTGGCTAACAGACTGAAAATTCCGTATACAACGCTGTGCACTATTCTGGCCAAATCCGACCAAGTGAGAGAAAACTATGCAAGTGCTGGCCAGAATGCACATAAAAGAAGACGGGTCCAGGAAGGAAGATATGCTGATCTAGAAAAATCTCTGTTTATGTGGTTTAAAGAGATGAGATAAAAAAATATCCCTATAAGCGGCACCATACTGCAAGAAAAGGCCAAGAGTTTTGCAGCCAAGATGAATGTAAGTGAGGAATTTCAGGCTTCACAAGGTTGGCTGCAAGGATTTAAAGAAAGGCATGGCATCACTGGACGCATGATTTCGGGAGAGTCAAGTTCGGTTGACAATGTTTGTGCAGCCTTTTGGAAGGAAAAACAGTTGGGCATGTTGATTGCGGGATACAGGCCATCCGATATTTACAACATAGATGAAACAGGACTTTTCTACAATTTCCTTCCAAGTCGCTCATTGGCGAAAAGTCATGGGGGGAAGAAGAGCAAGCAACGTTTGACAGTTTTACTTGCTTGCAATGCGGATGGAACAGACAAGTGCCGGCCGCTTATTATCGGCAAATCTACTAAGCCTCGATGTTTCAAAAACGTGAGGACATTTCCTACAGATTACACCGCAAATAGCAAGGCTTGGATGACGAGCAGTGTGATGAAAAAGTGGCCGATGGATTTAAATGATAGAATGCGCAATGAAAAACGAAAAATTCTACTTTTCTGTGACAACTGAACTGCTCGAGATTTTCAAGATTTCTCCCATATCCGCCTCGGGTTTTTCCCCCCTAACACCACTAGCAAGCTGCAGCCACTTGACTTGGGCATAATTGCCAATCTAAAGGCACATTACCGCAAAATTTTGGTTCAATATACTGTCTCCCTCAGTGGCGGCTCGTAGCTAAAATTAGTGGGGGTGCTGCTCCAGAAAATGTTTAGCCTTTGTTTTAAAATTGTATAAAAGGAAAAAAACATGTATAAAAAGAAAATTTATTCAGGAACTTGATAAAATCTTAACAAAAAAAAACAAACATTTTTTACTTTAACTTAAATTGTTACAGTTCAAGCTTGATCTATTCATTTAAAAATGAAATCCATAAAAGAACCGAAAAAAAATGAATCAAATAGAATAGCTGGAAGCAGAATAATAATCTAATTCTACACTCTTCTACACTTTATCACATTCAAGAATATGGTACACGGTTTTTAAGCACAACACACGCTGAGTAAAAAAAAACTTCCTTCCACCATCACGCCAGAGCCGGCACTGCGAGAGCAACAGTGCTCTCTCTACCTGGCAGTCCCGCCTTCCTCCCCACCCCCCCTCCTATGTGCGCATGCGCACAACAGTCAAACACCACGTCGCTGGCACTGTGAAGCGCACAGTTCCATACAAAGATTTTTGTATCTTTTTCATAAACTGGGGGATGGCTACTGAAGTACTGACATTAAGCTTAAGGAATATATATTGTACTACAAAAATAAAGAAAGAATTAAAGAAAAAAGGACTCATTATATTAAATGTTATCGATAATATCAAGTGGAAATAGGGGGTGCTGCAGTTCCGCAGTGCCTATACACGAGCCGCCACTGGTCTCCCTGCTAGAAGCGAGCCCGGAGAAAAAATGCCCACAACTCAGTGTCCTTCAGGTAAGACAAATTGCTGCAGTGATCAGTAACTTCCTCACTTCATGAACTTTGGTTTCTAAATTGTCTGAAATTGTCATTTTCTTATTCAGGCAATGCACTTCATTGCCTCCGCTTGGAATTCAGTCCAGCCTTCTATGATAAAGAAGTGCTTCCGTAATGCAGGATTTGTTTTTGATGGGCTGCATGAACCCGATGACGATGATGTACCCGATGATGTGGAGCCACCTGAGAGTTGGTCAACAGAATGATCATTTGAGGACTTCATTCATTTCGATGATGATGTCGCTGTTTGCGCCAGCCTTGCTGAGTATATTTCAGACCAGTGTTATGCTCTAGATAATTTTTTTCCTGTACAAAATGCCTTTTTACCATCATACTTTACAGGTGATGACGAAATCACAGCAAGCGTGGTGACTCAAGAAGAAGATAGTGCCGAATCAGATGACGAAAAGAGCGAATTGTTCGGAAACATCACCTCATTTTCAGAGGGATTGGCGAGTATGGAAGTGGCGAAGCGCTTCATTTCCTCTTTTGAGAGTCAAGAGGAGATTATGTCCATAGCAAATCAACTTGAAAGTTCTCTGTACCTTTTTTCCACGAAAAGAAGGAAACAAAAGACAATAACTGACTATTTCATTTCAAATAAAATGTAATTTGTTGAAAGAGTATTTTTTTCTAATCACGTGCTGATTGTGAGTGCTACATCAGCGAGTGAGAGTTTGTGGTTGTGAGATATTTTGTTTATTTTTGCTCTATAAATATGTGCCTTTCACAAAATCACCAAATGTCTGGTTCAATCTTCATATGTTGATCTTATTTAACCATCTATTGAGTTATACGTAACTCTGAGTTATACGTATTTTTTGTTCGGTCCCTTGAACTACGTATAACCCAGGTTTCACTGTATTTATAATGATAAAAAATTAATGAATAAAAAAGATTCACACTAACAAGTCAGATTCACTTCCCTTGAAATAGAAAATGACAGCAAAAACTTTAAATTTTGATATCTGTCAAGAATTTGCAACAAAAAGAGCGAGAAAATTTATTTTTTAAATATTATTTTCATATATTTAATAAAACTATTTGATTTTGTGATTTTATAAAAATCTATGATAGTTGATCGTTCATTTTATGTATAATTATATGTGATTATATTAATTTCTAAATTACACATCTAAATTCTAAATTACACATTTATTTCATTGTGGTATTGTTTTATGTTCCATTAATAAACATTTATGCCACCAGATTTTTAAACAATCAAGTTTATACTAAAAATTAATTTTAACAGTAACTATTTTTATTAATAACTACCATTTTCCTTCTTAAAAACGGCATTTTTTGTGCCACCGGTTATATGTATGTATATATTGTGGCCTGTGTTGCGACGTTTATCCACATTTGCCAGTGTCTCTAGGTAAATGTGTACATTTCCCCAATCCAATCGATAAAAGTATGTTATACTTACATTTACCGAACTTGGTGGTAAATGTGCACATTGACCGGGAAATATACACATTTACCGGACTACGCACATTTACCGTGACATATACATACGAAAATAGGACCCGCCCTCGCTCACTATCGAACTAGGCCCCGCAAATGATCACACCGGCCCTGACAGTGGTCCAACATTATTTATAATCTACCTTTGAATGCATGTATATATTTGATAACACTGGTAACGTGCAGGGTTATTCGAAACTCAAAGCGCGAGAATACAAGAACATACAAAATCCGTGAAGGCGGAGCCAATTTAATTCAGTACTTCATGCATTCTATGCTATATTTTGTATAAAATCGTTGACAGTAATAACAAAATGCGTGAAAAGAGGACAGAAGAGGACATCATTTTCAAAGAGGACAGAATATCCAAAAAGAGGACAGTCCTCTTGAAAAGAGAACATCTGGTCACCTTAGTTAAACCCACCTGCACCAATCCTTTCTCAAACAGAAGATATTATTTCGAACTCTGAATCTGAAAGTGATAGTTCAATTTCTAGTTAATAAAGTGCTCTTGAAAAGTTTTAGTAAATAATGTAATTATGTTACGATTATTTTGATAGTCTGTTACAGATTTAAGCAATAGAAGAAATTGTGTAATGTTGTTTTCATTTAGAAAAATCAAAAAGTTCTATTTCTCAAGGCGTATGTAATGTTATAAATGACCAGTTTCTAGAAATATCTTTACTATAGTAAATATTATGCAATTTCGAGCACCAAAAATTAATTAGAATTAAGAAGAAAGTAACTATAAGCAATTTTGTGTCACTTATACTTTTATCCACCTAGATTTGCAATTGAACCCACTGTGCGACGCCCGAAAATTGCTAAGTACACTTTAACACCAGCGACTTCAGGTCAAACCTGATGAGGTGGCAACTCTAATCTGGAAGCTTTAATTTTCATTTGTTGGCTATGCTGACAGAAGTGAACTGCGCGCAACTTGGAAAATATAGGCGGGAAAAGTTAGTAAGTTCGTGTTGTGCTGTTGTCTCTATCATATGTAGTCTGTAGCCTCCGTGCAATATGGCGTCGACGGATGATGTAACATTTAAGTTGCAATATAAGAAATATAAGTTGAAAGTTAAGTTATGGGAGTCTGAATTTATGAAATCAAAAGGTCGGGTTCCCTCAAAGGTATGTATATATCAATACGAATGAAGAAATCAGCTCGACAAAACATTTGTAATGATATCTATTAATGATTTTATCTAGGACGACATAAAAGCTGCATCACCAGAGACGAAGGATGCGTATAAGAAATATTGGAAGCTGAAAACGTTGAATTTACAGCGAACAATACTAGATTCAGGTTTACAGTGTGAAGATGTGTCTTTGTCCTGTTTTGACGATATATCAAGAGATAGTGTACGTGCCGATTCACTAGATTGCTCAAATGAACTTAGAGTAGATCGTAAAGTTTTGGTTGACATTCAAAATGATTCTATAACACCAGAATACGGCGAACCTGTTCTCCCAAATTCTGTACACAAACTTGAAAAGTGTGATCAATTACCGAATGGCTCGGTGGAAAAATCCGAGGACGGTGTGTGGGGTCTGCATTTAAATAAAATGAAACCAGTGACCAAAGAAGTAGTTGCCATAAAAGCACGTTCATCATCCTTTCAACTTTCAAAGAAATTATTTGAAGGCTCAAAATTTAACTTGAAAAGGAATCCAAGGAAATCAAGAAGTTTTTCAGAGAGATCAAAAAGTGATACAGCTATTGTGGTTGAAGAAAATAGCATAAATTCTTCTGATGTTTCTAATCCTCCCACAGAGATACAGAGACCTGAAGTGATTCATTCTGACATAGTTTCACCTAGTGAAGAAACGAGTTTCTTTCCGGAATTTTTGGCCAAAAATGATAAATTTAAAATAATAAAATCTAGTGAAACCGTGTCGCCAAGTCCAGTGAGTGTAATTCATAAGCGAGTGTTAGGGCCTGAGTCGTTATTAAGACCAACTAGGCAGTTAGATAAGGGCTGGGTAGAAAGAAATTCTTTCGTTGGTGTAATAAGTGGGGCTAATGATTTAATGTTAGGGCCAAGAAAAAGTGACGAAGTAGAAGCCCCTATTTCTCTTGATGCCAGCGAAAGTAAGAAAATTTCTCTTTCGAGCAATGAAAAAGAATCGGATGTCGAAGAAGATGTCATAAGTGATTCCGATACCGAGTCCAGTCAAAAAGCTTCTATTTTTCAGAGTTGTATGAAGCGGAAGAAGATGTCAATAGATTTCACTTCCAAAGAAGGTACCTACACTAACAGTATTACAGGAAGACCAACAAAAATCATAAAACGTGACGAAGTTACTCCATCCGATGTAAACGGTAAAAAAGAAGCTTTACAGAATGTTGTAGTTTCTCTTGCCAAAAAAACTATAGAAAAATTGAATGAAGCTACCGAAGTTTCCTTCAGTGGTTCAAAATTAATAGATAATAGTGAAAAGAAGAAGCCAAAGGAATCCAAAGCTAAGTCGTCTAAATTGGAGGCATTAGAGAAGTAAGACGATGTAAAAAGTTAAACTTAGAAATAAATAATAATTATTTAATATTATTGATCTCATTACATATTTTGAATTCGTGAATTTTTGGTTTGTAGTTTTATTTAATGAAATTCTAAAAACCTGGTCTTGAAAATAATGTAACAAGTATTGAGTTGTAGTTAAGGTGTTTATAATCGCCATGTAATTATTTACTACAGGAAGCTCTTAAGCGGGAAAGCAAATGAAAATTTTGTCAAAATAAATATTAAAAAGAAGGTTTATGTCCGTGGAAAGAAGAACACTTCATTTTCTAAGTATAAAAAAATGATGTACAAAAAGAAAGCTAAAGACGGTGATGAACTTTGTGGAAGAGCTGTTGTGAAGTGTTTTAAATGTGGAGATGTGGGACATTACTCGAGAAATTGTTTGAAAGGTAAGAGTATCTTTTTTCATGTATTTTATTAGAAACATGAATTGTTTCTGTCTTTTGGTTCTTCATTATATATTGTGATTCATTGTTTTAAATGGTAATGTCCTTGTAGTTTTTCTTAATGCACCTTGTGTTGCAAAATTTATTTGTTCTAAAGAATATTTATTGCAAGTTGCTTTCAGTTGTTTCACATAATTCAGGACTGTCTTTTAAAAAGATGGCCCAAATCATTGAAAGTATAATTTCATCAGTTCTCCCACACATGCTCTATAGCAGCATTGCCTGACAGGTTAATAATAATAATTGGACTTGGGGGTGCCGGTGGTATAGTGGTTAGGATGCTGGCTGCTCTAAAGGGCAGCGGGCATGAGTCCTGCAAAAGGAGGATTTTTCACAAGGTCACCCGGCCCCCTGTTTGTGTGGTTTGAGGAGATCATGCAAAGTCAGCATTCCATCCTTCGGAAGGGATGTTAAGCCATTTGCCCCCTTTGTAAAGAGTAGGCTAATGCTGGTACCAGGATTCCCTCCTCCCTTGTGACTGTGTTCAGTGTGGAAGGAACTATGGTTATAATAATCCAAGAGGTTGATTAGCCAAAAATATACACACACAATAATCAAACTTTGTACTTATCTCTCAGAATCCTGACCTTTAGGTGGTAAGCCAAAATAGTAATAAAATAAACTTTATGCTCATGGAATTTTTATTTATATATTTAAGGTATTGTAAAGTATACAGTTTTAAATTTACAAAACTAATTCACAGTTTCAAAATCTGTATAAATAAAGGTTAGCTATTTTAAGTTTGTATTTATAGGAGAATTTTTATCAAAAAAGTTTCCAATGGTTTGGATGTGATTGCTTTTCCTTGAATAGCCATTTTCCAATAGCCATCTGGGGCAATCGTTAATTGCAGGTCATCATCTGCATTAAGCCTATTCCTCCATTTGTTTTTTGCTGTAGCATATAGAGAGAAGGATGTCTTACAGAGATATGGGGGAGAGCATTGCGATAATGTTAGGAAAATTAGGTTGGGAGTTTTCACATAAAGCATTTAATTCAAAAGCTATTCTATTTAGAAAAAATATTTGGATAATAAATTATAATGATTAAAAAGCTTGGAATTACATTTTTTTAATTGATACAGTGGACAAGTTATTGCCAGTTGACGATGAAAATGAAGAAGAATCAACATTCCCTACTCTTGAAGAAGCAGCTAATATGGCCAAAAAAACTTGCATACCAAATTATTCTAATATAGGGACTAATAAAGACACGGTGAGCTACTTTATGAGATCCCAATCACAAAATACTAATTTATTATTATATGCAATTACAGTATTTCTCTTTATTTTCAAGCTGTTCTAAATTTTGTTTTACTTGTAATATTGCCTTGAACAAGTTATCTCATTTCTCTTTTCATTGAATGAAATTTGTGGCATTTTTGTTTCTTTCTGAATGATTGTTCATTGGGAAAGTTATTTATTGAAAAACAACTATTGAGTTGTTTTAATTTCTAATTTTAAAAATCAAGGCTAGCATAGAGAACATTATAATTTCATGAGTCAGCATACTTTTAAGTAATAAATTAGCTTTAATCATTAACTGAAATTAGAATGGGAAGATAACAATATTTTCATCCTCTATTTTGTATAAAATAATTTAGCTACAATTAGTAGAAGAGCAAAATGGAGTTGAAGAATTCTCAATCCCTATGGAAGTTTTCAGCAGCCAATCGGAAGTCAAACCATTTTATCAACTTAAAGATGACCAAACCTTAATAGGTGAGTATTTTCTCTATTGTTTTTCAAGGAACTTGCAGAAATATTGTATCTTTTACATAATTTATGTTTTTTGTGCATTTACCTCTTATATCAACAAGCCATTTTTTATATATTTCATTGTGTTAACTGGCCACATCCATAGTATGAATTACCTAACAAGTCAAAATATGGATTATTCTATAAGCAAATGACATCACAATTAAGAGCTAATTTTATATTTAAATTTAACAATATAATTTTCTCTCCCATACCAAATTTTTGGAAAGTATAAATAAGAATATATTCATATTTTGATTTATTCTAGAAATGAACATTCTCCAAATATAATTAATGTGTTTTACTTGTTTTGTATTTATTTCGATATTTTTTATTTCAGAAGTTGGGATTTCAATATATAACTTGAAATATAAAATGTGATTGGCGTAAACCTCCATTAACATTAATTATAGAGGTAGTAGATTTTGCAGGTCACTGAAAAGTTCCCGATTAAAATCCTGTGAAAGCGAATGTATAGCTCAAAAAGAATTCTTTATCAACCTATTACATTAATTTGAAGAAAAGCAAGTTGGGAATTTTTACAGTATCATTAGCTCTTGCTGCAGTAAAATTTGTATATATGTAGCTTTAATTTTTGCATAAAGACATTTGGAAGGAATTTCTCATACTGAATATATATACAGTAGAACTCAGTTATAATGACCTCAGTTTGTGCGATAACTCTGATATAAAGACATATTTTCAAGTCCCATCCCATTTCCACATTAATGCATTATATTACTCTCTGTTATAACGCATTAGCCAACTGTGTTATAATGACAAAATTTAGCTAGTTTCATAATTTTCCGTAGGTACACAATATGTTTTTATTTCACAAAACATTGATCGAAAAGTTAAGAGTGTATTAAAAACTCAAACGCTTTCTTTCCAGTCAATCAATAACAGCCATTTCATGAACATTGTCACTGATAAAACTGTAAATGGCATCACCTCAACTCGAAATTAAATAATAGTGCATCTTACCACTCCACCCTGGAGATTGTTATACATATAATAGAGAGTGTATTTAAAATTATAATGGGTCTCTATACCACTGTTCCAACTTCCAATAATACTTTTCTCTCCCTTACAGAGAAACACAGTGAAAGGTTACATTGTATCTTAATTCTACAAAATATGACTCCCACTATGAATCACTTCTTTGATCTGTCCCATACACTATAGTGCCACTACCCTTGGTCTCCTATTTCTGTCAGTTATACCCTTATATTGAGTTGTAAACATTACAAGTTTAAAAAGAAGTTTTAAGTTTACAAGAAATAGTTGACAGACGAATTGAGAGTGGCTCAACTAAAAGGAAGTGTGCAGAGAATTTGAACTTAGCAATTCCATGGTTTGTACAATTTGGTCTAATCAACAGAAAATTTGGGGTGCCATGTATAGTTCGAGTCGAACGTCTAAACGAATCTGGAAACCTTTGCTGTGTGACATAGATGAGGTTTTGATTAAGTGGTTTATGTAGCAAAGAAGCTTAAATATACCAATAAGTGGGTCCATGTTAAAGGTAAAGGCTGAAGAATTTGGAATTGAGAATTTTAGTTGTTCTAATGCTTGGTTAGATTTAAAGTAAGACACAGTATTAACTTTGGAAAAGTAAGTGGTGAAGCTAAAGATGAGGACCTAGAAATAACTAGTGACTGGTTAAAAATGTAAGGCCTAAACTTTGTGAAGGTTATAGTGACTGTTACATTTTTAATGGAGATGAGACTGGGTTGTTCTTTAACACATTCGCGACATTTTGTACCACCAGTGGTACACGCTTAGTGGCCACCTTGTACCACTGGTTGTACACATTTGTCTTATAAAACATATCCTTTGAAGCCTTGCAGGGCTCATATAAATCCAACTAAAAATGAATAGTTGGCCTCAGAGAAAACATTTTCATGAATTTACTTCTTCATTGTTTCAAATAAAATACAACTCCCCATCTTAGAATTTATAATACAAAGACAAATTTCCTTTATAAATGTTCTTTATTACTGTAAAAGCATTGTCTACTCTTGAAACAAACATTGAAACATCCTTTTATAGTTACACGCTAAAAAGCAAAAAATCATAAATTGCATAACAATATACAGTGGCTGGGTGTTGCGGGTTGCATAACAATATACAACCGTAAGACCTATAATATACTGTATATCTTCGAGTATAAGTCAAAGTGTACTTTTCAGCCTAAAATAGCATCTAAAATCCATGGCTCCAGTATTAGTCGAAGTCGAGAAAATGAACAAAAGTTAGTTTCGTAATTTACAAAAAAATTAAATCAATAAAGATGTATGCAAAAATAGACAAATTAATGAAAATATTTCTAAAGCTATAAAAATGAATTAACATGATCCATGAGTTTTTAAACTATTAAATTTATTAAAATACCTTAAAACCAGTTTCACTTTCTGAGTCAGAGTTCATATAAAGTTCGTCATATAGTTCTTTCGATATTTCTACATCTGCCGTGTAGTTGTCACTTTCATTTCCACTGTTGCCACTTATGGAGGCTATTTCGTTGTCATCTTCATAGAGGGCATCATCTTCCGATCCATCCATGGCGTTTGCGATTCCACATTTGAGTAAGGAATTTTTCATCATATCTGCTGATATCAAATCCCAGGCCTTGACCCATGCAACCACAAGTGTTGTCTGGTTTCATTAAATTTCCTCCTTTTGTCAGAGTAGCAGAACCAGAAGTCATCCACTCGGTCCAGTTTATACGTAGTCGATCCTTAAGTGGTTTATTAAGACATGTATCTAAAGGCTGTAAGACGGATGTCAATCCTCCCAGAATAATGGCTATATCAGTCCGAAAATCTTTCATAATTTTTTTGGCAGACTCTGTAACATGTGCCCGGAACATATCCCAAACAAGCATTGATCATTTGCACATCATTGCTCTGGGCCGCATATTCCAAACCCGGCACAACCATTTCTGGGTGCCTGCTTCATCCATCCAGCCTTTCTCGTGGGCCAGCACAATGATGCCTGGTACAAATTTAACATTTTTTGGTAACGTTTTCCTTTTGAAAATAACAACTGGCTTCAATTTTGTTCCATCTGCCATGCATGCCAGTACTACAATTAGATGACATCAAATCTTTTTGAAGCTATTATAGTAAGTTGGGATCGTGAACTTCATTCTCAAAATAGAAAGATTCTGTCATCTTTATACATTAATACTCAATGTCTGTCTGTCCCCCCTTTTATCTCTTGAACAGTTTGTCATAGAGAAATGCTGTAAATGCCATTTTCTTTCATCCAACTTACATTTTCCCATATGTTTACACAGGAGTTTTGATTTTTCAAGGTGCGAGGTTTATTTCCTTCATTCATTAAAATACATAAATAGGGACCAAATTTCTCTGTTTTTACTTTTTTCAACGGCTAAAATTATAAAATATCTTATTCTTACGATGTTTAGACATTACACGGAAGAATTTGTCAGAAACGCGCGTTTCTTTTTGAAATTTTATGGCTTTTTCATACTATTTCCGGGTGTTGCCAAGGCGACCTGCATTGCTGCCTCTGATTGTATTAGCATCTATTAAGCCTTCAAATAGTCAAAAGAATTGTGTTATTCGCTTTGCGCTTTTTGTGGAGCATCATAATTATAGTTGTATCAATTTCAAACTTAACATTGCAATGTTAATAATTGAAGATTATTATTCAGTAAGCTGCATGTGGACTATGGGCATTTTTAACGATGATGATTTTAAACAGATTTCTGACTGACTTGGCAAAAGTTTTTGCAGATACCACTAGTTAATTGATAAGTGTCCAGTGCATCATAAGCTTGGACCAAAAGTTAGCAACATCAAGCTTTTAAATCTGCCTTCTAACCCCACAAGTGTTCCCTAGCCAATGAACCAAGGTGTAATAAGAAGCCTCAAGTGACATTTTAAAAAATTAATACTCCTTAGAATGATTGAGAACAAAGAAAATCATTGAACTTCATTATTGGACACCATCAGAATATTAGAGAAAGCATAGAGATGAAAGATACTGGAAATGATTAAAAACTTTTTCTAAAACCAAGTCAGTTGATGTCAGTTCTAATGAAACAACAATAACAGAATGGTTGGAGGAGATGAACATAGAAAATTTAATAAATTGTGAAGGCATAAATTTATATACAGAAATCAACCAGGATGCGATAACAACGGAAGCTCAAACATCGAGAGATTGTGAAGGAGGTAATGGTAGGGCAGCAGGGAAAGTGTAGCGATGATGATGAAGAAGAAATGGAAGAAAATCCAAATGAATCCACTCCATTTATTAATGAAGCTATGCAAGCAATGAATATCTATCACGAAAGAGACTAATGAAAAGACAGTTAATATTATTCACTACATTGAGGATAACCTTGTAAAACACTACAAGTTTGCACATACAATACAAAAAAATATCAGATTATTTTAATAAGCATTAAAATATTATTTTGTTTTTAAAATATAATGTTTACATATTATATACCTATTGTATTAAATGTGGAATGTTAAGAACTTATAATAAATTGTAGAATTTGGAAATAGTTCTGTTGTTTTTTTCTATGTTTATCCTCGGTTATAACGACAATATTTTGCTAGTACCTTGAATGTCATTATAACCAAGTTCTACTATTTTTGAAACGAGAAAAAAAAAAAAGCTTATGCCTGTCTGCATAGGATCTTCGGATCATATCATTCCATCAATTTCAAGTTCTACTATATTTATATATTTACTAAAACAGCCCAAATAAGGTACTCCAACCTTTTACATTGGGCAATGCACAAATGAAATTAAAGCTTTAGCTCAAATGCTGTCCATCTATTTAGTAAATTTTTGGTATATTTATTTCAGTAATTTCTATTGATCGATGACTTCAATTGTTTGCTCTGATTGCTGTTTTTTTTTCTTCCTGCAGAGACTCCAACAGAAGTGTTTGAAACTCTAAAAATGTTTGGGCATGAATCATTCAGGACAGGGCAGGAGGAAGCAATAATGAGAATTCTTTCGGGCCAGTCTACTCTTCTAATGCTGTCCACTGGTGCAGGAAAGAGTCTTTGCTATCAGTTGCCTGCTTATTTATTTTCCCAGAAGTCAAATTGCATTACCTTGGTTGTGAGCCCATTGGTATCTCTGATGGAAGATCAGGTTTGTAAATATTGTGATTTTCCAATGTTTTAAGTGAATAACTAGTCTAATAGGTGAATAATATTATATTGCAGATTCTTATACCAAAATATTTATAAAGATTATCCTGTAGTACAGGGATGGCAAATACCTGGCACGCGTGCCCAAAGTGCCACACATGGGATTTTACTTGGCACGCGTAAGCTTGTATTTCCCGTATAAAATATGAAGTTTCTTAGAGAATAAGTAATTTAGTGGCACGCAAAAAAATTCTGACGATTCACATAACTTTCTTGACACGCGACACAAAAATAATTTGCCATCCCTGCTATAGTATAATTCACTGTTGTGGCTTAGTGGAATTGCATTTTAATAAAATCTGAAGCAACACAACTTTGTACAATTTCCGCTGTTTAATACAAAGTGACCAGTTTCACAGTGACTACTGTATCATCAGGCAATAATTCAGTTAACTTTACCGTGGTCACTCATGTTACAGTAACATGTTTGGTCAGGTGGGGTGTAAAATACACCCCCAAGAGAGAAAGCTTCTTAACAAAAGAAAATTGATTTTTAATTGTAGGTTTCTATTATTTTAAACCATTTTGAATGTGGTTCAAATCTACAAATTCTTTCATAACAGCTAATTCTTTATAATCCTATTAATAATTTTTCAAGTGTCCTTTTGTCCGTCTCTCCCCCTCTGTATTTCAAGAACCGTTTGTTGCAGAGAAATGTTGCAGGTGCCATTTTGGTTCTAATGGTTAGAAAATCACAGAAAGACTATTTTCAAATTTAAATACCTTATACATGAATAGAATGAGGTATCTAGCATCGAAGAAATAGCGGTCAAGTACCTTCATTGTAGAGAAAAGCCACCGATTTACGCTTGAAGTAAATCATCGTAGAAAAAGCAACGGAATCTAAAACATCCACATCAATTTATTAAAGTATTGCACAAGTGTATTTCCAAATTGTAACTGGAAAAACTGTGAAATGCATACCGTTGAAGGATGTTGAAAAAATCAAGAACAAATAGCATCGATACAATTTCACTGTAGAGAATATCCCTCTACACTTGAAGTGACTCTGAATAAAAACTCGAATGACATCTGGATGATATACAGTATAAAACCTTTTATCCGGAAATCCAGTTAACCGGCTATTTTCAAAGCTAATGAATGCATTTTTCCAAAATTTGTTTGGAGAAAGAAATTTAAATTTGGCACCTCGCTAGTAATTACTAGTGCTTGTCATCCCGAGATCCCAGAGGTAAAATGGTTTTCTCATTTCCTGGGAAATCCATTGAATATCCTGGGAATTCCCGGTATATAATAAAGAGAATTTTACTCTCTAGCCTTTATCGTCCATGCGGTTCCTAAAGGGACCACTAAGACTCTTTGTTTCCGAGTAGCTTAGTTCCACTTCTAATGCAATAATAAGGAAGAAATTTATATAGAGCACTCGCTAATGCTTGCATTCTTGTGGGAATATATACTAAACTTCGATTTTACATCCTCCAATTTTATGTTTTCCTTGAATTTACTTATTTTTCTTTCGGTCCCGGTGTTTGGTCCATAAGAACAATGATAAATTTTAACGGATTTTACGTTTTCGCATTTTGCACTTTCCTCAAATTTACAACAGAAATTTCACATCCGTCTAATATGTAAATGCGCCCTTATTTACATTTATAGTATTCCCATTTACAATTCAACTGTATCGTTTTCCATATTCTGTATTTAAAAAATTATTGGTGTATTCCATATTCAAAAATCATTTATAAGAAAACAAAAAGGGATGAAGACCACTGCGCTATGGGGTGAGAGTTGACATTGTATACAGATTGTCTCCCAAATTGAGCATATTTTGACAAGCTGTTTGGGGTATCAAAGTTCAGGTTTTTCTCACGACTGCAGCTGGTCTTTTCATAACCAAAATATGCACGTCACTGAGCGATCATAATGTGAACACATTATGTTTTCTTAAAAGTTACTATAAATCAATTACTAATAGAAAATAAGAATTAGAACACTGTTGTTGATATGATTTTGTATTTATGTGAGAAATGTATGCTAATGGTATAGAGGTTTCAATTCATATTTTATTTTACATTCTGTGTGTATTAGTAACTATATTTTTATAATCAATATGATAAGCAAATTTCAAGTCAATAAATAAATGCTAATTTCAATTATTTTTTATTTTATTCGTGTAACTCATATTTGTAAATGATTTTAATAAATTTCTTAGAACTTCTCAGGCTCCCGGGATCAATTAAAAACCGGGAAACACAAGCAGTAGTTTAAGCATCAATATGTAATGGTTTTGTCTGATATGAGGTTCAAATAAATTAAATGGATTCATTATATATGTTATATATATATTATATATGTGCTGTTGCCGTGGAGATGAAGTGCAAGGCCTGCAGCAGAAAGTTAAGGAATGGAGTGCAATGTTATAAATGTGAAGCATGGTATCATTTAAAATGTTCGCGAAGTAGTTCCGAAGAGTGTATGGTGGACAGTTGGAAGTGTTACGGGTGTAGAATGAGTGAGGAACGCACAACTCTGGAGGAGAAGGAGGATATAATAATAAAACTAAGGGAAGAGTTGGATAGGGCCAAGGAGAGGATAAAAGACTTGGAGAAAGAGAACACAGAGCTAAGAAATGGAGAGAAGAAATCTCGGAGTGACGAAGAATGGAGAGAATGCAAGAGACGCAGACAAATGGAGGTTAAGAATATTTTTCGTGCCTGTGAGAAAAACGTTCGTGTAATTGGGGACTCGATGATTCGGTTTGCTGGCGAAGAATGTCGTAAACAAGGGGCGGTGGTGGAATGTTTACCGGGTATTAGGATTGAGCAGCTAGAGAGAAAAATCGAAAAATTGGAGGCAGATAGGAAGGAAGAAGTGGTGGTTCTGCATGTGGGGACAAACGACATTAAAAATGTGCGCAGTGATGATCATGTTGTGGGCTTAGTGTGGGATTTGTGTTCGGCTACTAGGAAGAAATTCAAGGAAGCGAAGATTGTGGTGAGCGGAATTATAAGAAGACGGGACGTGGATAGAAGAAGAGTGGATTATATTAATGAAGGATTGGATTGGGTTTGTCAGAAGAAAAGTATGTGTTTTGTGGATCCTAACTGTTGGTTAAATATGAACGATTTGGGCCGGGATGGACTGCATTTGAACAGGCGAGGGAGTTTTAAATTTGGTAGTGTGCTTAATGATGTAATAAAATCTTGTTTGTCGGGAAACTAGTTGGGTGTGTTAGAGGTGAATATGAAAAGAGAATAAACGCAGCTGGCGGGAGAGTGCGGGGAAGGGATGGGACTTTTAGGCTTATGCAGGTAAACTGCAGGAGCATAGTCAATAAAATATTTGAATTCGGCTCGCTAATGGAAATACATGAACCTGATGTTACTATATGTACAGAGACGTGGCTAAGGGAGGAAATAAGTGACAATGAAATATTTCCGAATGGGTTTCATATTTACAGAAGAGACAGAGGTACCAAAGGAGGAGGAATATGTATCTGCGTGAAGGACAACATTGAAAGTAGCCTAAAAATAATAGATACGGAGTATGAGTTACTCGGAGTAAATATAAAGGATAGAAAAGGAAAACAGTTCGAAATCGTAGCAGCGTATAGGCCACCAGGCGAAGACATGGGGCTCATGGAGCAGTTAGTCGAGATAGCAAGTAGCAGAGTAGTAAGCAGGCCATTAGTTATAGCAGGTGACCTCAACATTCCCCAGGTAGACTGGAAGGGACGTACGCCGGTGGGTGGTGAGAGTCAGAGATGCGTAAACAGTCTTATCGGTCAAGGAGGCCTCACACAGGTAGTGGAAGGGCCCACGAGAGGAGAAAGTATTTTAGACGTTTTCTTGGTTAGACCCAGCGATTTGGTAACAAGAACGGAAGTATTCGAGGGCATTAGTGACCATAAGGGTGTAATTATGGACATTCAATGGGAAATACATAGAAAATGTGAGCCGGGTATATGTGTTAGATTATACCACAAGGCGGATGTAACGGCTTTCAGAGAATATCTACGCAGAGAATTTCCAGAATGGGCGAGTAAGGGAGACAGTGTTGAGCAAATATGGGTTAACTTTAAAAATATTCTATCGGAGGCAATTGAAAAATTCGTTCCTAAGAAGTCATTAGGCAGTAATCCAGACCCGGAATATTATAATGTTTCTATTAAGAAACTAAAGAAAACAGCACAGAGACTTTATCATAAGAGGCATAGAGCAACACCTCTTTTAGAAAAGTATAAGGCTACCTGTAGAGACCTATTGAAAGAAAAGAAAAAAGCGAAAGATAAGTTTTTAGAAAACTCTATAATAAATAACGGTTGGGGAAATCTTCATAAATATATACGAAGAAGATGTAAAGGCCGAGATGAGTTAGACAATGTAAATTTGGATTTAAATGGCATAGTACTCAAAGATGACATAGCAAAAGCTGAAGCCTTTAACGTTTGGTTTACGAATCAGTTTAGCAATGACGAGAGTGACAACAACGTGCTCTCGATAGCCAGCAACGAGTTTGAATATATAAAAATAAGAGACAGCGACATCTTAAAGAGCATACTCAGCATTAAGAAGCATAAATCTTGTGGTCCAGACGGAATTTTGGGAGAAGTTCTGAAACTGGGGGGCGAAGCTATCATACCGTATCTGCGAGTATTATTCACAGTATCGTTGAATAACGGGGAAATACCGAAAGAGTGGAAGAGCGCAATTGTAGTCCCTATTTATAAAGGAGGTTCTCGTTCCAATTTGAATAATTATCGCCCGATAAGCTTGACAATTGTAGTTTGCAAGCAAATGGAGCACTTACTGTCTCACTATATTAGAGAATTTTGGAAGGCGAAGAACTGGCTAAGTAAAGCACAGCACGGTTTTCGTAGAGAATACTCGTGTGACAGCCAGACGACCGCACTAGTACAGGATATTGCAGAGACGCTAGATAAGGGGAAACAGATAGATGCAATTCCCATAGATTTTTCCAAGGCCTTTGACAGAGTAAACCATAGGTTACTTATGGATAAAATATCTGGAATGGGAATGGACAAAAGAGTGGTTAGATGGATTGGGGAATTTTTATCAAAACGTAAGCAAAAGGTTCGAGTAGGCGGTGAACTTTCGAATGATGCGGATATCACTTCGGGCGTTCCTCAGGGAAGTGTCCTCGGAGCGTTGTTGTTTTTGATATTCATAAACGACCTAACTGAGTATTTGGGGTGTAACGTTAGGTTATTTGCGGATGACTGTTTAATTTACAGATTAATCGAAAATACTAAAGATTGCGGATCATTACAAAATAACTTGGATGAACTTGTACGTTGGGCAGAAGTAAATAAAATGAAAATAAATGTAGAAAAAACAAAACTAATATGTTTCTGTAGAGGAAGAAGTGCATTTAACTGGGAGTACGTTTTAGAGGGTAGCGTCCTAATGGAGGACGATGAGTGTAAGTATGTAGGGGTAACTCTCACGAAGGACCTTCAGTGGGGACCGCAGATCGACAGAGTTGTAGCCAAAGCTTACGGAGCACTGCATTTTATAATTAGGGTCTTAGGAAAGAGTAGTCCCGCCACAAAGGAAATGGCTTATAAATCGTTAGTTAGGCCTATTCTGGAATATGCTGCAATAGTGTGGGATCCTCACTCAGTGGGTCAGATAAAGCAGCTTGAGATGGTGCAGAGAACTGCAGCGCGCTATGTCTTAGGAGATTTTAGAAGAACCGAGAGCGTAACAGAAATGTTAAAAAAACTAGAGTGGGAATCGCTAGAACATAGAAGAAGCATAGCAAGGCTAGGGGGACTTTTTAATGCATATACGGAAAAGCCAGCTTGGGCAGATATTTGTGATAGGTTTAAAAAACCTTCTTATCATGGACGCTGGGATCATGAGCACAAGATGGAGCCTCCTCCACAAAAAACAAACTGGGGGAAATTCTCGTTTCTTAATAGAGGGATTGAGCATTGGAACGCATTACCTGCAGAGGTCTTCAAGCCATTCCCTTCCCGCGTAGGTCTCTTTAAAGCGAAGTTAAATAGCATTCAAAATGCATAATAATTATGGGTAATTCTAAAGACGAGTTTTTGAGTGATACGTGATGTTTCCATTTGTGTACCCTTCCCTAGAAATGTTAAAACCTTTAAATCAAGAGTAAAAAATATCACTGGGAACGATTTTCATTACTTTTAGTTAATATATTGTTAAATAATATTGTAAGATGAATTAATTAACGAAGGAGCTCGAACTCGAAGCTCCTAACAGGAAAAATATATGGATAAAATATTGTATGTGGTATGTGAAAAATTGTAAACTGAATCTTCTGAATATGTTTTTATATGTTTTAAATATGTTTTTTTTTCTTATATGTTAATTTTGTAACCTTGCCACCGGGCCAGGCGCCCACTTGCATTGTATATTGAAATAATATATCGACGACTCTTACAGAGGAGGAGGAGGATATAACATATAGGAGGATACTAATGTTTAGGCACTTCCAGATGAGCTGCGGATTCGAAATTTTTTTCTTAGGTTGGATTTTGTGCAAAACCGACTAGAAAAAACGAAAATCTTGAAAAAGTGCAACAATGCGGCCGCAATAATTTCGCAATTGTTTAAACAAATTTTCAAGTTTTATGTATTTCCGAATATGCTACGGAGCTGTAATTTTTTTTACAGGTAGGATTTGTAAAAAAACGAAATAGGGATTATACAAATTATGATATTTTAATGTGTTTGGCAGTTAAAAATTCTTTAAGTTTAAACAAATAGGTAAATGTTTAGATACTACGGGGCAAGTTAGAGTGCTGAAATTTTCAAGTTATTTAGAGTTTCATCTACTAAAACGAATAAACATTTCATTGTATCTATAAAATTATTATTGCGGCCGTTAAAAATTATTTAATTTTAAACAATTGGATAAATGTTATTTCACTTCTAAATGTGCTATCATTTTAAAATTTGGCATAAATGTGTGGTATTATTAACTCAATGTGGAAAACGTATAATATTCATGAAATTGCAAAAATTAGCAATTGTTGCACTCCATTATTTTTCCAAAAGAAAAAACGAAAATTGGTCACGAGGAGAAATCTTTTGAATTAAAGAATTATTTACCTTGATGAAATATCTCTCTGAAAAATTAATGTTTTTTCAAGGTGAGATGAAATGCTTGCAGTATGCAAGCACCTTCTACTAGTAATTTTCTACTAAAACATAAAATAACCCGAATGAATTGATAAAAAATCCTAAAGCTAGAGTAAAATTACTTAATAAGATTTACCTGTTCATAAAAAAGGTAAACTTTTTATTTTATTCTTCCTTTTTATAATTTTTAAAAGGTTTTATATCAACCCTGGGTCATAAACGCAATTCGTAACCTTATTTTTATAATCTTTTAAAATGATTTTTAAATTGTTTATTGGAATTCCGGGAAATTCCCGGGATCCTGGTATTTATAATTTTGAATCCCGGGATTGTGACATAAATGACAAGCATTAGTAATTACCTGGCTCACCACCATGCGTTGGATGCGCTCCATGCTCCGAGGTTTTTTATTTCAGTGTCTTGTTTGTCTGTTTGTTTACTAGTGTTAAATATCTCCTTTCCTATTTTTCCCCATAAATTGTCTAAAAATGAGAAGCCCAGTTGCTTTAATGGATTCAGGGTTTTTCCTGTGCACTATAAAGCCAATAATAAAGCATGGAATACGTCTTCAATATTTAAGAGTGGTTCGAGAAAAAATTCATACCTGAAGTACAGAAGTGCTCAAAATAGAAAATATTACCAAACGGAACACTTGTTGTGATAGTGGAACCAAAAGCAGTGGGCACTAAATAACTGATCGAGCTAAATTTGGATTTATTTCATATGTACTACGATGAAGAAAAGTGAAAAAATATTTTATATTCATTTTATTAAATAAAGTTAACACATTACTAACTGTTTGACCAGACCGAACAATTTTACTGATGCGTGTGACAAACTGGAACGTAGTTCCTGTTCTAAGCACTGTTTACAAATATAATCCAGATAACCAGAATTTCCAGATAACCAGCTATCCCTATTTACTACAATGTTGTATAGAAATATGGAAACTGATATTCATTTGAAATTTGCAGCATGGTGGCACCGTCATTATAACATCTGCCGAATTCAACAAAATATAAAACTAGTACCAAACTTCCTTTATAAAAAGTTTTAAAAAAGTATTTTGTGAAGGTAAATGAAACAAGAATGATGAAATTGATATTAAAACAACACCTGAGAAAATTATAAGGGTGGAGTGTAAACTGCAACCCGTGCGATCACTGCAGGTGTAAGGGTTTGCAATATATAGCCATACCCAAGGAGGGGGAGGGTATAGATGAAGGTGGAAGGTATAGGAGGGAGCAAAAAAGTTAACACTTTCAACACGGCATGACTGGAATTCCTGTCATTGTGCTACATCTGGTTCTAACAGTTCGAGTGGGGGAACGTCATGTCTTAGCATTCTTTCTTTTGCCTCTAGCCATCAGTTTGGTTCCCACCTCTGGGTAATGTCAGTTTCACAGTTGGCGATTTTTTTTCATTGGATATACATCGGATTGTGTTGGTGGTTAGTACTCACTTGTAATCATATTAAATCATTTAATCGTAATGTTTTATGTGTTTGATCACTTTCTTCATTTTTGCGAGTTTATTTGTATTTATAAGAGAAACCAAATTCCATTATAGCGGGGAAAATTTCTGGAAAAATACCAAAAGTTTTCTGCAAAACTAGTGTTTTTTTACATACATTTTAATTGTTTATTAGGCTTTTAATATGTTTCTAAGCACTTATTTTTATTGTAGTATCGAGGATTAATTGTCCTGAACATCCTACTTTTAAGAAATACTTGGAAAATTACAAGTAATGTAACATAATCTAATGAAAAACATTGAAAATTCAATTCAGTCACCTGTAAAAAACTGGATTTTGGGGCTGCGTTGAAAGGGTTAAAGAATAATTAGCATTGGTAGGAGGGATACAACCATTGGAAATTAGCCATACATGGAAAGGAAACAAAATAGTTTATTGGCGGAAAAAGAATATTGATATGATTAAGAGATAGACAGGAGAGGGTAAGGGTTAAGGAGCAAAAATCATTATGAGCACTTAAAAGCATTGGAAGAAATGGTGTGGATAATTTCAATTATACAAAATCATTAGAGAATCAGTATTAATCAATTTTATTCAATAATACTTAACTTCTACTTAGGCTTTCAATTTCATATGTGATCAACTTGATTCAACAAAGCATTTCTGTCACTGCAGCAGTACAGAAATGTATTATATCAGGGAGACATTAAACTCAAGTTTTTCCATTTAGCAATAATAACTTGAACCTTTCAATGCCTTGCGGAACATATATACTTCATCAAATGTATTTGCTTGCTTCCTTACATAGAATTATGTTCCACTTAGTCTCTAGACTGCTGTATTTGCACTAAAATTTGGTGCTTGGAAAAAGAATGCTCCAGAAGCATGACATCACAGCAGGTTGAAGCAAAGTTCAAGGCTCATGGGAGGGGAGACCACAGACATAAACTGACACTTCAAAAATCTTATCTCCCTCAATTATTGTTACCTCAATTGAGATTACAACATACATTAATATTTTATTATGTACTAGTTGTACCCAGCATAACATATACTGTTCTAGTAGAGCTTAAAGGTTATTAATTAAATATCAATGCATTTTATTTATTTATTCATATATATCATTGTAAACACAACAAACAATCTCGTTCTTCTCAGATACAACACTTAATGAGTCCAATGATCGAACTCTTGAGAGAGCAACATATAGTTGCCCGTGACTGAATACAGGTTTCGGAAGGTATAAGCAAATTATGTCATAAGTGTACCTGTGATTTGTTGATGGTCACTGAAAAAGCTAGACGTAGAGGAAACCGTCTTCTTTCGAATTTGAAAGGCATATTTGTATCAGATGGAATGAGAGGTATGCGCAGTATAAGAACAGTCTAAGTTCAATCCATCTGTTACACGGGCCTTTACGATGTGTCTTTATAGATGCGTAATTGTTAATCTTGTTCCATTTCCGAGTCCCCTGAATGGCGTAAAATTTCGTAGTAGCATGATTACAGCACCTAGTTTCAGTTTTAGCTGGTGAGGAGGTATTCCTGTTAGTATTAAGCTATTGAGAAACTCTTCAGGGTATGCCAGATGGTCACTTAGTTAATATACAGAAGCGTTTTATATATTAAGAAGATAAAGTTTTGGAAATAGAAAATGACAGATAAAACTCTTATATATCCTAAATTTTAATAAAACTACCAATAACTTTTTTTTAAATAATCAACTTGAAAGTAACACTTTATGCCATATATATTAGTTTCGATAAAATTATCACCAAATTCACTGAAAGCGAAAGGGGGCAATATTGCTGTATGCAGTTGTGCCAATTATAAATTAGCATTGTTAAAGACCTGAAAAACAGGCATTTTTTTCGTATTCTAAAGATATTTTTGCACTAATTTGGCATGGATTCGAATTCTCTCTTTAAAAAAATAAAGTTCTTTTGGCCATACAGGAGTCCAAATTCTGAGTTTCTATCTTAGTTCTAACCAATTTTAAAATACAAATAAAAAATGTGCTACACTCATCCTCAGCATAACAGATAAACCTTGAATGGAAACATACCTAAGCCTTTTATGTATTAAGATTGTTTCCTCATTGAGAAAACAGTATATATTTACCATTTACTTTAAAACCTTTTTGTCTTACACGGAAAAGTCTCTTTATTTATAAATGCTGAAACTGATACTTGTAGCTTGTTATCTCGTCACCGGAAGCGGAAGGTTCTTATTTATAGGTCTGCCGCGAACAAATGAACATTTTGGGTGTACTGTGGGTGTGGCCTAATCCTTCACTCCACTTGGCACCCTTCCTTATCGCACAGGCTATTGCTTTCTCGGTCCTTTTCTAACTGCAGTGTTGCCAAATATTCGCAAAACTTCTAAACAGTCAACTGTAAACAGTGAGAACTGGCAACCTAAGGAGGAGAAGGATGGGCTAGCAGTAGGATGGGGGTAGTCAAGGTGACAGAGGGAACTTCTCCTCCGTGCGTGGCCGTAGTCTGTGCATGTTCTCATGAATGTGACAGACCTATAGCTATCTTACATTTTAATGTATAAGATAATATTTTATTCTTCTGCAAGAACTAATTTGAGGAGGATATTAATCATGGAATTCCATTGTCAAGTTAATGAAATTTTTCTGGATAAGGATGATGAGCAATCCTTAGTAATCATATGAAATATGTTTTTTCTTCTGATCATTGCAATCTTGAGCTAAGTTGCCTACCTCTAACTTGGCAGAAGAGAAAATGTCATATTTCATAGGATAGTGATGGCTCATCCAATGGACGTGTCCGATGCAAGTGAAAATTTGTAAACTTGGCAACAATGGCATAGCTTTTGGTTTGTTGACTTTTACTCATACTCATTTAATTCTTTGTCTTGGGTCAGTTTAATGGTAAATTGTGATATTTTTTTGCCATTGGTTCTCTGTTGCATGTAGAAAAATTATATTGTTATTTTTCTCTTTTTAGTTTCTTATTATTTTTTGTTCTATAAAGAATTTCAATACTTTATAAAAATACTGCAAATATTTATGAATACTTTTGTACATCATGCTCTCTAATTACATACCATTCATTCTCATTTTTCAGATGAATATCAAAACACTTTCCAGAATACAATTGCTTTGCATTTTTATTGTTATCTATATATTAAGTGCGTTTTGTCAGTGTGTCATAAAAGACCAATAACACTTCACATCTATCATATTCGAAGGTCTCAGGTCACCGCATGGTGACAATTTACCATTATATTTTGTCCCTGAATGGTTATTAGACATAGAATGTTAACTACGTTATTGAAATTTCATTTAAAGTATTTATATTTCTTTTTTTGCTTGCAAATATCGCCTAAAACATGAAAATTAAAAAAACTACAAGTAAAACCTAAGAAGATTTTGATAGAAAATATTATTGTCGTGCAATTTTACCATACTACCATCTCTTAGCAATACATGGAACTGGTATAACCTTAAATGCGGGGCCGTCAGAGATAGTTTAAGTGTTCTCCACCAGGTGACACTGTAGTATTTTGACATGCATTTTTTTTAATTATACCCATGCACATTCTTGATTTCCATTGCATTACATTAATGTCATAAAAAAAAAAACAAAATAAAAAAGTATGAATATCCAATAGCAGCATTCATCGCAGAAATTTTTGATAGAAAATATTTGTCATGCATCTTTCTATTACTGCTATCTCAGGGCCAAACATGGAACTGGTATAACCTTAAATGCGGGAACATTGGAGATAGTTGAAAAGTTCTCCAGTTCTCTGTAGTATTTTGGAATACATTTCTAAAAATAACCCACCCATGCCGGGTGGAAGTTGGCACGTATCTTATTGATGCTGCAAGCAGCTAGTAAGCCATTATTTTACATTTCTGTGCATGTTTATCATAGATTAGGTAGGTTTTCAAATATTAGGTGCATATGTGGTTTTAATTCAGGATTGTAGAGATGAAGGTATATTAATGGATTTTATCGCCTTGAATTTTGTGAAGTCTTATATAATTTTTTAACATATCCTCCAAATAGGTTGAAGGGCTACCATCATTCTTGAAGGCAGCTTGTTTGCACACCAATCAAACAGAAAAACAGCGTGAAAAAGTGTTTGAATTAGTGAAGAAGGGTAAGGTGCATTTCCTGCTATTGTCTCCGGAGGCTGTTGTTGGAAGTAGTGGGAGAAAAGGATCTACCAGTTTTGGCAGCCTCCGTACTCATCTACCTCCCATTGCATTTGCTTGTATTGATGAAGCTCACTGTGTTTCACAGTGGTCTCATAATTTCCGGCCGTCATATCTTATGGTCTGCAAGGTTAGTTAAATATGTTATATTGCTATAGAATAAATCTTCCGTCTCAAGTTGGTATTTTCTGTGCTCTTGTCATACCCTGAAAGCACTACAAAGGACTTGGATAAGTGATTAGTATACCATATTTGTTCATATATTATTGGCAAATATATAATATCTACACTCCTAATTTTAAAATACATATCTGGAAAAAAAAATCCAGGTGATGTATGAACTATATCTTTTGCATTTTGATATCTTACATATGATATAATTTTCCAGTTCTGTTGGTCTTGTCTGGTCTGTGTTAGACGCTGACGTCATTAATGGTATGTTTTAACATGTTTTTAACAAACTTCCTGATTAGGTGGAAGATTGAAATTTTGCAGGAATATTTGATTCAGATATAAAAATTAAATGATGAAAAAAAATACGAAAAAAGATCCGGGTTCGACTCCAGGGGAGCGATTTACATTTCTCATAAGATAACGCGTAAAAAGCAACTTTTTAAAGTGCAGGCTTTTATTCTTTTGGAAATTAAAATTAGAAAGAATTGACATACAATCTTCAAATTTAAACTGTTTTAGGAAAATTAATGAAGTATCTTATCCTATTCATCTTTTTCCACCTATCATTCGAAATCTCTCGTATTAAACATTTAAATCACATAATTTGGGAAAATATCGGTATTTAAATGGAATTTTGCTTTGCTGACCATGTCATTGTTAAACTTTGAGAATCAATTGTTGTCTCAACCTGCATACGTGTAATATATACAAGTGCATTGATTGCCTTAAATTATCATAGGATTTTTCACGATATTGCATAATCCTAATAGGATTGGTATTTAGTTTGAATTCTTTTGCTTATATAAATGACTATATAGATAGTAAGAGAAAAGGGAATGTGGGAAGGGAGATAGTAAGGAAGGGATACAGAATGGAAGGTACATAGATAGTAAGGGAGGTATAGAATTAGAAAAGGGCGGGAGGAAAGAGATAAAGGAGAGGGAGAGCTATGGATTGGGACAGAAAGGAATGAGATAGGGGGAGGTGAGAGAAAAGAAAGGCTGAGAGGGAAGGAAAGAATGGGAAAGGAAAGAGTGGGGAAGGGAAGGAGGGAGGGAATATTATTATTTATTTATTATTATTACTTCATTTTTGACAAGGGGCTCATCATTTAGCATATCTTACTGATTTTTCATATTGAAATCAAATGTATTTGGAATACTTTTATCATAATCCCGTCATATTTGACAGGCAATTACGCTAGTTGGTATATAATATGTGTATTTGAATAAGGGCAGTTCTTGTTTTGCACAGTTTTGATTTACAAAAATTTGGATTTACATGTTTTATTAATTTAGGCATGTTCTCAATTTGTGCAGTACAAAAATTTACATTTACTCGGTTTGAAACTTGCATTTGTGGTGACAACAAGTGTGAACACCTTTTACTTTTTTGTTTCGAAGTTCAATTTAAACTTTGGTTCCCTAGATAAGGATTTATTAATTATATTATATTTATAATGCTCATTATTAGCAGTTTTTTAAGTAAACAAACATGATAACTGTCAACTTAATTATTTTGTAGCTCAGTTTGAACTTCACTGCCAAGACCGCTATTTTCAATGATGAAACTTTAGTTTAAAATTAAAAAAAAAAAAACGCCATCATTTTGGAATGTAAGGTTTTCATTTATCTTTGTACATATTTTGAACTTAATTTAAGGAAATGTTATTTTGCTTTGTCAGGGTTTCATTTTTATTACGAATTTTTACTGTAAATCTATCATCTTGTATATGTATGATTTTCTGCCGTGTATTTTTAACGCGACTACTAAAAGAAATTTTATCACTTGCTTATGCTTCCACAGCATAACACTGTGATTCGCTCTTTGTGTAATTTATGGCCACGAGCATGACTTTCTTTCGGAAACGCCAAGGTTTGTGTTGGGAGGCGTTTCCAATACAAACCTGTCTCATCAGCATTAAATATCTGGGCAGGTGTCAACATCTCTTCCTTCGCAAATTTTTTAAATTCTAATCGAAAGGAATCAGCAGCTGGCACATTACCACTCAAGCGTTCTCCTTGAATGGCAATTTCGCGTATACCGTATCACTGTTTGAATCGAGTAAACCACCCAGATGAAGCATTAAAGTTCCCTTCTAGCCCTAGTGATTCATGGAAATACCTCGCTTGCTGTGCGCACATGGGACCGGAGACAGGAGTTCCATCAGCTCGCTTTTGATTAAACCACAGAAGTAAGGCTGCATCTACTTTCTCGTAGGTTGATTTTTTCATACTCTTACGTTTTGAGGGACCAGCACCACTGTCAGAAATTGCAGCAAACTCCATCAACTTAGTTTTGTTTTTCTTTATATCATGAATGGTTTGTATGCCAATACCATTTTCGTCTGCCAATTTATTCACAGATTCTCCTTTTTCAAGTTTCACATTTAATTTGAGTTTTTAATAATAGGAAGAACAATTTTCTTCTGTTTCTCTGCCATTTTAACAAGGGGTGGGATAAAAGTTTATCTCTACAAAAACCACAATACAATGAGCTGCACACAAGATGAAACAACAATAGGAGAATCTATAATCTGATCACCCTTACTGTGGCATACCGGTAAAAGTGACTGCTTCACCGCAGAGAAACAACTGACTGACGGAAGTCGCATGCTGATTCCCGGGATACTGTCATGAAACTCTCTAGCATTAAAAAAGCATTATTTATTCTATGTATTTACAAACATCATTTTTGCACATAATAAAATCTTTAGACATTAATATAATGGGATTACAAAATGTTTTCTCACATTGATGAATTTCTTTGCAATCAGAGTATTAATAAAATTTCGAGGCATAAGGAGAGAGACAGCATGGATATTCTGCAAACCGGATAACCTGTACATGGAATAATCGAGAGTTTACTGTATGTATAACAAGCTAGTATTAAGAGGATGAATAAAAAAAGTAAATTTACTACTTACATCTCCCTCTCCTCTGTTTCCTTCCCTTATTCTTGCTGTCCTGTTCATTCATCATAACTTATTCAAATTCGAACAAGTTGTCTTCCATACCCTCCATGGAATTTGATATGCAATATTTCTTGAACTATTGGGATCTATTTTTTCCCATGCTGCAATGATCCAATTACAGAGAAGTGGTATACTGGGCTTCTTAATTTTTCCTGTAGGAGTTAATGCATGGTCCCCTGCCAAAAGCCATTCTGAATAAAATGACTTTATGTAATCTTTAAAGAGCTTCATCAATACAACATCTAGCACTTGAATTTGTGATGTCATACCTCCTGGTATAACTACAAGGTCAGTATTCATACCATGATGGGAATTTTGAACTTCCTCTATAAGATGGCCTTTGAACGCATCTAAGTTGAGCATTGCTCTTTGCCTTAAAAGTGCCCCAGGTCGCCTATTCCACACTATGCTTAGCCAGTCCTTCATTAAATCAGCTGACATCCATCCTTAGTCTTGACATTTAACAATTATTCCATTTGGTAGTACTTCCTTAGGCACTGTTTTGCGTTTTAAAATAACATACGGTGACAACTTTGTTCCGTCCGCTAATGCAGCCAGTATTACAATAATGTGCAGTTTTTCCTTCCCGGAAGTTTTTATAATGACATTTTATGTTGACTATGTAATTGGATGGCATGTAAAATTAAATGGGTGTTTCATCTGCATTACCTATTTGGCTCAGAAGGTAATTGTGACTTTTCCACAACCACATTACATGCCTTTGGAAGTGAAGTCGGAAGGTAGACGCTGGCAAAGTGAAGTTCTTCGTTGCAGGTTAAAACTATTACAATGCATCATACGCACACACCATCCATTACTAGCCTTAAATTCTTGCTGTGGAATATTTTGCGATTGTGCTAATTCTTGGGCTTTCAATTTAATGATATCCCGTGTCACCGGTTTACCATCCATTCTTTGAATACGCACAAAGTTTGCAATTTCCTCTTCTAATGCATGAAATCGGCCTCATTTTGGGTCACTAAATGATCTCCGTGTTGAGTTAACACCTTCAAGTTTCTCTTTTGCTTGCTTCCACCTTTGCACATTTGCTTCAGTCACATTGTATTTCCTCCCTGCCGCACAATTATTTGTTTCTTCAGCAAAGCGCACCACCATTAACTTAAAATTTCTGTTGTAACTTCTAATTCCTTTCGATACATTCCCTCTTACCACAATTCCTTTTTTCTCTACGAGATCTGCCATATGTTTGGGGTATCTTATATAAAAGTTATAAATAATAACTTGTCACTATTTCACTTTAAAACTCAGCAAAGTTTGTACTACTTAAGTGCTCTCGTAAATTTTCTGAAACTCACGTCCACTTTACGTCTGCTGTTGGCATACCAAACGCAAAGCAACATGTTTAAATTGTAGTAGATACGTTTAAATTGTATCGGTCTTGTTTACATTGTATTGTGTTTCATATTGCGCACAGAACCACCCAGCTGTAGTCATTTTTTTTTCAACTTGTCACGTGATTACTACCTACCCAGCTCTAAGCACTCCCCTACCGCTGAAGTGAAGCCATTGGTCTGTGGGAGCAATTTTAAGAAATTTGATCTTACATTTTTAAAGTATTGTAGTAATTAATTAAATACGATGTATTACTTTATGCAATAATAAATATTTTAACAGACATATACTTGACATCTGGGTGTTTCATGGTGCATTTTAAATAGGGGTGTATTCTCACCTTAAATCCTCCTATTCCATTCTAAGACGATACCTAATATTTTTAATGGCATTTTTGTGAAATAACCTCGTCTTCCTTTCCGGTAAATATGGTATATTGTTTTTATGCTTAAATTGCTCTCAATTTTTTACTTGCGGTAGATTTTCCTATGAATGTAACCTGACATAAGTCTAAGGACTGCCTGCATCACTAAAAAGAGAGCAGGGGCTTCAAATGTCATACCAATAAATCTTTGCTGAAACTAGCCATATTTCAGTTTTCATTGTTAAGCAGTACTCTTTTTCCTTTCTATACCAGGGGTGGCCAAACCACGGCTTACGAGCCACATGCGGCTCTTTTAACTCAAGGGTGTATCAAGGTTTATCATGTCAGAAATCAATAACGCAGTGCGAGTAAGATGTTTTGGGGGTGCTAAATGAACATGCAGTCTCTCTGTATTTTTTTTAATATAAGGTATGTTTAGTGTTCGGACATTTTTGTGCGCAGAATCGGTGACTTGCAGCTCTTGAACTCGGGAAGATTATCATATGCGGCTCTGAGGATAAGCAGGCTTGGCCACGCCTGCTATATGCCATACACCCAGACCCCGACTAACACGATAGATGCGTTCTTAAAAAATTACGTGCAAGGTAAAATCGTGTTAGTCGGACACAGATTTCTCATAAGAAATAAAGTAAATAGGGTGGGATGCGTTCCAGTAACTTAACCTAATTGACATATTTAATTTTAGTACTTTATTATGACTATACCTTGGTTAATGCTTTGTGTTTTTTATTTGTTTATATTTCATACGTGTTTTTATAGAAAAGAAACAGTGATAACGAGGATGGTTCATAGTGTTGCTTCGTTAAGATATATGATGTTACATGTTTATTCGTTGTTCTTATAGCGCTTAATTAATCTACTTTTTGCTCTAGCGATATAACTTCTCAGCTTCTTACTCCCACCACCAATAAAATATGAACTATAAACTCCAGCGTATTTTTCAAAGTAGATGACCACCATTTTGAATCATTTATTTAACAGACGTTATTTAGAAGATTTGTAAAATGATAATTTTAAACAACAAATAACTAAGAATTAAACATTTTTGTTTTAATACATGAAATAATCTTTCAAAAGATAACAACATATGATCTAGAGAAAATTACAAAAATGGTCAAGGGAAATTTTAAAAACCTTCAAGAATGGTATTTTTCTACATTGCAGCTTAAAAACCATGAAATCCCTTGCATTCTACATTAGACTCGTAGAAATTGTCAAATTCATCCTCTGGATCAGATTTTAGGAAAATCTTGTGTTGCATTATATTTAAGGTTGCCTTATATTCAGACTAATACGGAATGTTATATATATATTAGCATATTTTTTATACATTTTCAGACTTTGCGAGAAAATCTTGGAGTTAAAACAGTGCTAGGACTCACTGCTACAGCTACAAGTTCAACAGCATCAAGTATTGCTTCACATCTTTGCATACCAGATGGAGATAATGGTATAATCAAAGGCATTCCATTGCCAGATAACTTGGTATTATCTGTGTCTCAGGATGAATCAAGAGATGAAGCTCTAATTGCACTCATGAAAGGAAAAAGATTCAAGGATTGTGGGTCTGTGATAATATACTGCACACGTCGTGAGGAGTGCGAAAGGGTGGCCACACTTATAAGGACTCATTTTCAGGTTGGGAACCCTGTCATGTTTCCATTGATGACTATGTTGAGAAATTTTAGCACATGATAATATATGCTTTTTACAAATTGCCATGTTTTATATTTTGTTGCTATTATTTTTCTTCCTGAAGGATCCTTCGCGGCCTGAAAGTAATAGCCGCAGAGGTAGAATATCTTGGAATGCTGAAGCTTATCACGCAGGAATGAGTGCTGCTAGAAGGAAAAAAGTTCAGAATTCTTTTATGAATGGTGTGTGTTTGGAAAATAATACTCAATTCATGTCAAAGGCATCACTTTTCTAATCAGTCCCTTATTTGTCCATTAAAATTAAAATAAATTTTAAGGTGATCTTCGCATCGTTGTTGCAACGGTGGCATTTGGAATGGGAATCAACAAGCATGACATAAGAGGCATAATTCATTACAACATGCCACGAAATTTTGAGAGCTATGTGCAAGAAGTTGGGAGAGCTGGAAGAGATGGTCTTTTGGCCCAGTGTCATGTATTTTTGGACTCAAAGGTATTAATATTTTATATGAGAAAGCTTCTTCACTAATGCTATGTAGATTTTTTTGCAAAAAATTCTAAGCAATAATGTTAAAAAATCTGCCTGGAATGTTCTAAATTTCTTAAAATTCAATTAATGACTTTTGGTACAATTATAAAAAACTAAAGACCGTAACCAAAGGGAAAATTGGCACCTACAGACGAGCCTATGGCCCTGTAGGACCAGATCAAGTTTCCTCCCTGAAATTTTTAATGAATTCTTTTGTAATTTGTAATAATTTATGTAAATGTATTCCTAATAATAATAATAAAGTTAAGTAGCTCCTCAAAAAAAAATTAGTATTTAGTAGCATTGTAGATTTCATGAATTGGAAATCAAATTTAATGGACGAGGCTGAGACTTCGTGGAATTCCATAATCAAAAGACGTAAACAATATACACTATTATGTGGAAATTAGCAAATGTTTAGTACAATTAAAAATACTATCTAGTATTGTTTATGTCTTTTGACTTGGAAATCCCCGGGAGCAAATGAAAAATGTGACTTGTAGTTATGATCAGGAAAAGTTTCTGTAATTTATCCCAAATATGATCTACTTAAACAGTAAAAATTTGTTTTTCAGGTAGTTTAGCAAAAGGTTGGACACATTTGAGAATAACTGTATGCTTCTCAAAAATGAATGGTCGATATATTAATTAGTCAATCATAGAATGCCAATGCATATTTCCAAAATATGATTAACTTAATGTTTTCTTTCTCTATATAATGATAGTTCATGGAAAGTTTTATTTTATTTATCATTTATTTAAAGGGAGGGGACCTAAGTGAACTCAGGCGTCATATTTATGGGAATTCAGTGGACCGACACACAATTCGAAAACTTCTTCAGAAAGTGTTTGTTCCATGTTCATGCAATAAGAAAGACAGAGAAAAATCTTCCCAAGAAACTCAAACTGATAAGGAAGAAATAAACTTGGAAGTGACTGCAGCACCTATGACTAGAAAATCATTTTGCCTAGGACATGAAGTTGCCATCCCTGTGGATGAAACAGTAAACTCCTTGGATCTTCCAGATGAAAACATTGCAACTCTCTTGTGCTATTTGGAGCTTCATCCAAAACGATGGATCCAGGTCTTAAATCGAGTGTATACCATGTGCAAAGTACAATGCTATAAGGGAGCGAAACAACTTAAGGCAGCAGCTCACATGGTAAGTTTTCTGCTTTTAAGCCTGGTTTGCTAAAAATTTTTATCTTCTTCTTACCATATAATTTTTCTGTTATTCATGAATAATTACAGCAATACCTCGCTTTATACGACAGATAGATTCCTGAAATTTTTAGTGCTAAGCAAAATTCGTGCAAAATGGGGTCCTTATGTCATTGAGGATAGCTTTCGCGGATGCAAAAACTAAAGTGCAATGTTAATAAAAATACACCGTTAACCTGAAAAAAACAGTTTCTTGTCGGCTTGCATCCATCAATGCCAGATGCAAGTCTTTACATTTTTTCAATAACTTATCAGTAATTTTCAAATGGTATAGAAAACTAAATTATATTCAGTCAAAAATGTAAACATTTTCTGTATGAATAAAATCCTAAATAAGTCAGCGAGTAAGTTTTATTCGAATTATCACCTTTCTTTAGAAATAATAATGCAAAAATAAGCGTCGATCAAGTGATAAAATGGTGTGCCATCCTAGGGGTTTCTTTTACAGCATGGGTGTGCCACATCCTGTCCCTAAATGGGGATCTAAAGACAGTTATACTAAAATCCACAAGCCTGTAAAAAATAGAATTTCCAGTACATGTGTGGTTAGGCCGCCTTGTTTCTTGAACATCGGGTAGGTGCAGGCCTGCTGCATGCTATAACAAGTCCGCTTAAAATGGTGTCGCGCAAAATGAGGTATGACTGTATATCAAATGCGGTATAAGTTCAATATTTGCCACTCTATAAGACGCTTCTTTTCTGGGGGAAAAATAACTTAAAATTTAACTCTCTCGTAGGCTGAACATATCGCAGGTACTCATATAGTCTATGTTCCAAAAAGGTTTGAGATCTTCTTGAGAGGGTCTGAGAAATTGCATATTTAGCAATGAAATTTTCATTGCCTCTTGATGTTTTAAAAAAATTGTTTAATTGCTAAGAAAATATCTGTAGTTGAAAACTAATGGTTCCATTTGTTATCTAGTGTCCTCCGTTGGCGATGGCTATAGCCACTGACCTTGAAAAAGGAGTGGTATATGAAAAAAAAAGCACCATTGATTTCCCGGTGGTGGAGATAGCATCTTCTATGGGGTGGGATAGTGGAATAGTAAAGAAACATCTGAAGGATCTTCAGTGGAAAAAAGGTAGAGTATTACTTTTAGATTTAAGTCTTTAAACCAATTAATACGATGTGATAACATTTAAGGGAAGAATTGCAGATCAAATTACATAAGGTGCTTTTTTACACCAACTGCTATCTTTCCATGGGAGTCAAGAATCACAGATATAATGTACAGTAAACCCTCCACATTCGCGAAATTCTCAAATTCGTGATGTACAAAATGTATATGTACTCAACATTTGCAACCCCTTGGTTTTGCAAATAAGCGAGTTTACTGCAAGACGATAGCTTGGTACACTGGTACACAGCCATGCAGGTGCACACTGCTCCTCTCTGCTTCAGTCTCTGACCCAGTGTTGCCAGATATAGCATGAACATGCTCAACATAGCATATTGAATTTCTTATAAAGTACATATCACATTTTTGTAGTCTTATTTTTTACATTCTAACATTCTATTTAGTGCGTTTTTACGTGTTCTTTATTCCAATGTTAGACATTTCCTACCATTATGTTTTCAAAACGGCTTGAAATGAGACCACCAGACACATTTATTACTGACAGCCGTCAAAGAATTTTTTTTAAATCTGATAAACATCTTGCTTATTATATTATTCAATGCATTTTTGAAAAATATCTTGGTTAAAAATCGAGGAAATAAAATGCATGGCATATTGCATTTACCAAAAAAACACCATGCCAGGCGCGCAATATTGTGTAAGTGTTTTGTGGGTGGATGGAATGGATGGGCAAATCTCGTGTTATGTCCACACCTCCCTTTTTTGATGGGAAGTTTTGGGGAAAAAAGTGCAGGTATTACACATGTAAATATGGTATGATAGCTCATTTGAAAGCTTAAGTGGCTCTCGCATCAGGAAACATAAGTTTTGTATTTTCATGTGGCCAGCACATGACTTTTCAATACCTAAAAATGATAGTAGATGAAAGAATCTACGAAGGTGTATACTTATTTGAAAGCTTCCAGTTACTTATCTCTCCTAGTTATTTTATTGAATTTTAAGTACATTAATTGGTGTTTTATTTACAGAAATTTAATACAATAGATTTTTGATTTTTTCCTCATTATTTTACATGAATATTGATTTTTACTTTTTTTCTGTTAATGAATGCAGGTGTTATTTAGAGACTTACAGACATACCAAACATAATCTGTGCAGAATTTCAATTGAAGAGGTTAGTTTAGATTTCTATTTAAACCTTTTATTTTAATCCGTTTCTATGTTTCTCCACCTTTTAAGTATTTTTACTGAAATGAAATCGTTCAAAATATTTCTGCTGCCTTAATTGTATGGTTTCTTAATTTAATGTTTATGTGATGCTCCTTTTAAGTATTGGCTCCATATGGCAGAATTTTTCAAAAATAGGGTGGCGATAGATATACATTATAATAAATATTTATTTCTTAAAAACATGGTCATTTACTTAGAATCCAGTAATCTGAACACGCCCTTGCATTAATTAGTTCGGATTATCGAGGTTGCACTGTACATGTTTTAAGGTCCCCTGAACATGTGTTGACTATTTTCTTGATGATGTCTGTGGCTGTTTCTGTGACCAAACTATTCTGGGCCTCTAGCTCAAAAACTATTAATCAGATAAACGCAAAATTTTATATTGACATTTTTGTTATACAGAAAGGAACTGATTAGTTTTTGGTAAAAATCGGTTGCCCAAAAGTTGGTGTTTAGTCTTCTCACATCCATTTTTTTTATATTTGCTTTAATAACTGATGGATGTAAAAAAGTACTGGAGTAAAAGTTGTAAGAAATTTAATTTTCTGCAACCTTTGTTCGAAACATTTTCCTATATAATGCATTGTTTAAGAAATATTTTTAAAATTAATTTTTTAGCTGCCACCATCACACCACCTACCGGCAACTATTGTAAACACTTTATGGTTAGTTACATCTTAGTAATGCTACTTTTTATTTTCTTAATTTTTGGAGCTACCTGGCTATATCCAATATCAGAAGGCTACAGTTTGAGTTGTTGTCTGTTCTTTGTAAAGTCTTGAAATTTTTCTCGCAGTTCATTAAAATATTTATTATCATTCAGAAATAAAGTAACTTAGTAAATTCCTACAATACTTTTATTAGAGAGACTCGATCTAGATTTCGACGCTTGCATCATCATCAGGAGTACAGTAGAACCCTCAAATTTGTGGCTTCCAAATTCTTGTGCTTCGCAGTTTTGCAGGTTTTTCGACTATTTCTGAAAATCTTAAGCGAAAAGAACAACATGAATCACATGAAGTTCTCCATCTGCAAGGTTTTTTTTATCAAGTTATGACCACCTTTTTCGAAAATGTCTACTAAGAGGAAAGTAAGTGATAATACAGGAAGCAGAAGTGAAAAGAAGACGTTGACTTTAAGTGAGAAAAAAGAGTTGCTAAATAAACTTGCTAGTGGCTAGGGTGCAGCATTGTGAGCAGACAATTTGGGATAAATGAGTCAACAGTTCAGTACATTAAGAAAATTTTGATGTGACCACTACATGACTTTCTCCATACTTGGATTATTTTTAAAAATTACAAGTAGGTTACATGATAATAAATATTTTAAGGAACTGAGAGAAAAATTTAAAGACTTTAAAAAGAACAGAAATAAACTCAAACCATAGCCTTTTGATATTGGATATAGCCACAAAGCTCCAACAATTAAGAAACTATAAAGAAGCATTACTAAGATGTAACTAAGCATCATTTTAACAACAGTAGCGGTAGGTGGCATAGTGGTGGCAGCTATTATATTTAGTTTTTAAGATGTCTCTTAAACAATGCATTATATGGGAAAAATCCTTCAAACAAAGGTTGTAGAAAATTAAATTTCCTACAACTTTTATTCCAGTACGTTTTTACATATATCAAATATTAAAGCAAATATTTCAAAATAACATATGTGACAAGAGTAAATACCCACTTCCGGTTGACCAATTTTTACCAAAAACTAATCAGTTCTTGCGACTTTAATTAAAATGTTAAATATAAAATTTTGCATTGACCTGATTAATAGTTTTTGAGTTCGAGCTCCCACAAAAAAGCTGTCACAAACACACACACATACAGACATCATCGAGAAAATGGTCAAAACATGTTCAGGGGACCTCAAAATGTGTTATGTCTACTTTAGCAGTTTTTGTAAGCGAGCTCGAACTAAACCTATATGTATGTGTGTGGAGAAAGAATGCAAGACGGGTTGTAATGCGATATCCCCACTTTGCTACTCAGCCAATGTCATTCTAGGGAATTTTTAGTGACTTTGGTTTTGAATTAAGCATAAAAAAGGCCACAGCGACTACCTACTAATCTAGTGAATTGATGTAACAATCTACCTAATTTTAGCGACTGACTACAATTGTGGCGTATATCTGCACTCATATGAATACAATAATAGATTACATTGTTGTTACGTGTTTGTGTGGTAGTGTGGTTTCTCTCCCAATTCCTTCAGTCTTTTTCCAATCGTTGACGCCTTGATGCGGGAGCTTGATTTCTTAACATGTGTGTTCGCTTTTGCACAAATTAATGGAAGTGTAGCCCTAGTAATCATGGCTGATAAACATTTAGTATTTAGCATTTTAGTGAACAACTCTTTCGGAAATTCTCCTTGAATGATTAAAGTGACTATCCCGTAACTGCATAATGCGTAAATGGCTTGAATTGCCTTCGTTTTAGCACAGAATTTAACAGCTTGGCAAAATTGACATTCTGCATTTTGTTTACCAAGAGAATGTCTATTGGATGCTGCGAAAGCAAACTGCATTTAGTAAAAACCGACGTTTCACCTTACGTAATATATTATTGATTTACATCGAGAATTCATGTATTTTATTTTACGTACTTTAATTTTCAAGAGATCGATTTTTTGAAACAGCTTTGCGTGCCAAATAAATGCCTTCGGGGACTGGATACGGCCCGTGGGCCATAATTTCCCCACCTCTGCTGTACTTTCCAAAGTAAATTTCGAGTTATGCAATTGGTGCCGGAACCCATTACTTACGTAACCCTGTACTATGTATGGAGAAAGTAAAAATGAATAGAACATCATGGATAGTATGGCTGCAGGAACCCTTCAGAGCACGAAAGTTACTGGGGTTCATTTTGTAGTGCACACCAATTTTAATGCAAGCCTTTTTTTACCTTTTATGTGACTCAATAAATATTTTTTTGTGCCACATTATATTGGTTTGAAACCACTTTTAGCCTACCATTTCATTATTTATTGTTGTCAAAATAATGGAGAGCCACGAACCTAACCTCCATTTTCTCATAAGACCTTTGCTTCCATTTATGCAGATTCCAAATTCGCGGTGTTTTTGGGAATGTAACTCCCGCTAATTTGGGGATTTTAATGTAATCAAAAAGCTTAAATCGATTTATGCTTTCTGATTACTCCTGATGATGATGCAAAGTGTCGAAATCTAGATCGAGTCCCTCGAATAAAAGTATTTATGAATTTACTAAGTTATTTCTGAATTATGGATTTCTATAAAGTAACGGCCACAACAGTTGACTGTGTTTATTACCATTTAACCTATTTGGAATCTTCAGAAATATTACAGGTATGGAGAAAGTCATGTGGTGGCCAGTTTTTTTATTTTAAATTTCTCTCTAAAATGGCCTGAAATTATGTGAAATACTTAAATAAATACATAATGTTCTTAAATGAACATTGTTTTCATTATTTATGAATTATCTGACTTTTCAGTTGATCCAACAGTCCATGCCCCCGTATAGGTCGGATAATCGAGGTTTTATTGTATTCATACTGGTAGTTAATAGTGAAATTCATTTCACCTTTATCCATGCATGTTTAAATATGGTGATAACATAAACAGTAAATGTTTTTACAGATTATACAGTACAACTTCATAATGCATGTGTACATAACTTGAAACGAAGGATGATTAACACGTAAATAATGAATGTCAATTAAAGAAATTGTATTTTTAATTACACCACACTATCTTTCTTGTTTCTAATTCCAAACTTAATAGGCATATGACCAGTTATCAGGTTTGGCAGGGCATTTATATCAAAATAATTTTGCTGTTAACAAAACACATATTGCTACGAATGTATACATTTCACTGAATAATGACATAAGTATAGCTGGAAGCTAAAAGGCAGAAATAACAGTGGCAATTGATGAAGCGACTGAATAACAGAGTAATTGCTATATTATTGGAATTTTTTCAAATCTAAAATTTTCAAAAAGTGCCAGATTTTTGAGAATTCCAGATTTTTGAATGCTAGATTCATGAGATTTTACTTTACTTTATTAACTATTGGCCAAAATTTTATCTTTTTTTTTATTCCATTTATAATTTGGCAAAATATGTTGTCTATGTATGAAAATTTGTATTTCTTTCAACGTATCAGTTGTGATATTATTTTTGTCCTGTCTTTCTCTTTGATATGTTGCTTCTGCATTGAAATGAGCACTAACATTTATAAGATAGAACCATTTTGTTGCTGCACAACATGTCTGACATTTGAAGTATTTTGGCGATAGTTTTATTATGGAGCTCCTACTCAATCCTATGATAATGTAAATGGCACTACATTGAATATTATCTTTTTAGGTGCTGGCGACAAATGGCAAAGAACTGGGATATTGGTGGAATTTTCAGTTCTTGGGTACCATTTTCAATCGCCAGGGAATCTGTCACCCTCAGAATTGGATGAAGCTCTAGATTCACTTCACAACAGGGTGGTGAACCAAGAAGATACCTCTTTGCGTCAGCTAGAAGCTGTATTTTCTTCACTGACTGAGTAAATATAAAACACAAAATAAAGGCACGGTTTTTTAATTGTGCCGTTCCTAGGATTACATTAAATCATTTTACAGGATTAGCACAAAGTGCTTTTTGAGTGATCATGATATCATCAAGAAATATTTTCGAAGATTCTCTTCACACCATTGCATGATAATCTTATGTACAGTAAATACCTACATATACAGTAGAACCCCGATTATCTTACCTTTGATTGTTCAACATTCCGTTTTATCTGACATAGTGAATATAAGAATTTTTAAGAATGAATATCCAAAAAAACCATGGGCCTTCAAAAATATAGCTCCTAAAGCACTGCCAGTTTGGTATTACAGCAAAAAAATGCATAGATAAGCTCAGAAATTTTTCGAAGCTGGTTTTTTAGTAAAGTAACAAATCCCAATCACTCTCTACTTAAAAAAATGAACTTTGATTCACAAAATTATTATAAATGTTATTTTTGTTTGTGATATAGTTTTGTATTTAATGACCATATTGTTTTCATTGGAATTAGTAATAAACTGAGTTTATAGATATTTATACTAGTTTTTCATTAGTATTCCATATTATCTGACATTTCCGTTATCCGATCATCCTTCGGTCCTGTTTATGTCGGACAATCAGGGTACTACTGTACTAGGATGCAGGGAGGTTTTTTGGCTCAAATTCTAGGAATATTTAGCATACCCACCCAGGGCTCAAAAATGCAACTAAAACTGACTCAACACTAGACAAAATCTACTCACCCATGATTTATTTTATGGTGGATTAGGCTAAATATCTACTCGCCCCTGTTCTTTAAGTCACCCATGGCAAAAGGGTGAATGCATTTTTAGAGCCCTGTACCCACCTGTAAAATGCATATGTATTCTAGCAAATGATGTGTTGCAAATATTTTATAATTTAATGGTGAAACTCAAGAATGAATTATTGAATGTCTCTCTTATACAAGAAATAAAGGAATTAAAATTTATGCTCATTGTCTCGTATGTAGTGTTTCTCAAAAGGGGGTCTGTAAGTTGAATAGAGCATGTTTATTTTTATCTGTAACTTTTCTGATCCCATGCACAGTTCTGATTCAAATTGAAAAAACCAAACTATGTATGAAAAATTGATGAACTTTTCATGGAGTTGGGGTCTGCAGAAATTGTAAGATTTCATAGTTTTAAAAAATATATTGGATTGTTCCATTCACCAAATGCTGTATAACTCAGTACAGGAGGTTCCCGACTCAAAAACATCTGTACTTATGGACAAAGCTCCATGAGGAATTGATATTTTAATAAATCAGGCATACAAACACCAACCTGCACATTGTCACTCTTGATAATTACTTACAGCTGCAGAGAGGTGTTATTTGCTACTATTATTCACCGCAAATGTTCATTATTTCAGCTTAATTGTGGGTTTAGTAGGCTTTTATGGACTGACTTTGGAATCGAACCATCATTTATAAAATTTTGTCTATGGTAAATTAAGTTCTGAACAAATGATTTGCAAACAAACTTTTGGGACACAACTCATTCGTAACTCGGGGACCTCCTGCAATTGATTTCTTATGCTTAATCAAAGTAGTCTATTGAATAATTTCATTTTTATCTAAATTGAATATTATCATATTGTTTTTACAGGATTTCTCACAAAGCATGCCTGGAATGTTCAGATGAAGCTGATATCTCCAGAAGTGATAAGCTGAAGGGATTTATTAATGAATACTTTCAGCAAGGATTGAATGTAGAATTAAAACCTTTGGTAAGTTTGTTCTTAAATTACCAATTGGAGTGAATCTAGTGATACTTTCTTTACTCAGCTAAGGACATAAATTGACATTGGAAACTCATGAAGGGAAAAACACCTCCTATTATAATGTTGAAGATTGAAAATGAATTAGATACACAGCATAGAGAATCTCGTTACCGCACAGATCCAGAGAGTTGCAATTTATAAGCCACAACAGCTTATACCAGGGGTGGCCAACCTTGATGAGCTTGAGATTTGCATTTTATTTTTAACTTGTAGGGCGATCGAAGTGAATCTAGTGATACTTTCTTTACTCAGCTAAGGACATAAATTGACATTGGAAACTCATGAAGGGAAAAACACCTCCTATTATAATGTTGAAGATTGAAAATGAATTAGATACACATCATAGAGAATCTCGTTACCGCACAGATCCAGAGAGTTGCAATTTATAAGCCACAACAGCTTATACCAGGGGTGGCCAACCTTGATGAGCTTGAGATTTGCATTTTATTTTTAACTTGTAGGGCGATCGACCCCTTCTCCCCCAAAATATATTGGCCCCATCCGTAAGAAAATGAGATTTTTTTGCTTAAAATTTATATTTTGATAAAATAAAAAAGAAAAATTTTGGTCTTTTGCAATATCTGGGCAAAGGTCATGACACCAGTGGAAGTGCTGACAGTGACAAGAAATGGAACTTCATTGGAACGGACTGGAAAACAAAGGTTGGCAAGTGATATAGATGAAGATGAACGCAGTCCAACTCGAGGGGGAGAACACAGTGTACGTGGGAAGGAACCAATACCACTTAACCAAATTTACCCAACCCAGGGGAGCCAAGTAGTATGCGCGATCATCCCTCATCTTCAACTTTCCCTGGTCCAATCCTGTTCCAATCAAGTAGTGGTTCCATTTCTCGTCACTGTCGTGACCTTTTACTCGGCCCTCCGGGTAGAGCTAACATACATTTAATTTGAATGAAATTATTTAAAAAATATAAATTACTTTTTTAAATATATTTTTTGAATTTATAAAGAGATTGACTTAAAATTGCTTCAGGATGGACCAGTTGGCCACCCATGGCATATACTATTAAGCTGAGGTAGCAGAAAAAATAATTCTTTAAATTTTGATCAAATTCCCGGTTTTCTCATATAAAACAACCATGCTCCAATATTCTGGCATATTTCCTCATTTTCGTATTCTTATTCCCAGTTTTATGGTAGAATTGTAATTTTGCATTTCCCTACCGAAATACCTAATCAAATATTTGTTAAGTTTTAAGTTATACATGCCTGTATGTTATACAGTAGAACCTCCCATTAACGAATGTCAAGGGACCCAATTTTTCACCTGTTCGTTGCTTGGAGGGTATTGCGGCACTGCATACCTTAAGGGGCTGTTAGATTATTTGCAGGGAGCACGACTATCTGTGACTCCTCGGCGCGGCTGAAAGTGATCTGGTTTTGGCCCGAAGGATAAGCCAAAGATGCCCCAAAAGACATTGAAAATAATCTGCCACGTAACATTTCCCGTATCTAACCGACAAATTCCGTACATTTCTCGTACCATTTAAATTTCCCCTACAATTCCCGTATTGTTTGCCACCATATTTTAAGAAGAAACTATGTAAAAACCTTGACTGAAATGCAGCGATGATTCCTTTTATCGACAAAATGTTACGTTAGAATTTTCGCTTAATTCGCTGGAATATTGATGTTCAATGTGTTACCTTTACGTTTTGTAGAAACTTGGAGCTAACATCCAGATCTTATAATAAAATATGGCTGTGATCTAATTTGGTGACTCCATCCTCAGCAGTATGTTTCCGGTCCTATCAACTAGATTCAGGAAGCAGACAATAATTTGAGAAAATCTTTTAAAAATAATTTTTATTTTTAAAACAAAAAAATCATTTTTTTGTAAAAAACGAATCAATCGTCTTTTGCTTTAAATTATTTCTTCCCTCTCGAAGAACCGCCCTTTCCACTTCCCCGAATGCGCTCATGGCATTCTTGGAGCATCCCTCAGCCGAGAGTAAGAATGCTTCTATCTTGTCTAAAGCAGCACTCACTTCACGGAACTTGGGTCTCACAACCTCCCCTTCCTCCTCATTGTCCTCTTCAGTGTCCATGGAGGTTATTCCCGCTCCTTCCCCCTCCTCGCTTTCAACTCCTGCTCTTTCGTCCCCATCGCTTTCAACGGAACACGTCATTATATTTTCGTCCACATCAACGAAGTCATCGAAAGATATGCTTCGTATAGCAAACCTATCCTGCAGTTCTTCCCAATATTCATCCTCTGGGGCCACCTCTTCACTATCGGATTCCGCTTGGCAAAATCCTGCCTTAGCAAAACAATTTTTGATTGCCGAAGGTGAAACGGCATCCCAGTAAAGGCAGAGACACTGCATGGCCTGCAGAAGATTCCATTTAAGGCGAGTTGGGTTACTGCAATCATCCATCCTGCGCATTAAATACTGCACCAATTGGCGCCGGTACGCCCTCTTTACCTGGGATATGACCCCTGGTCCAGCGACTGTAACCGGCTTGTGCAGTTGGCCGGGAGGAAAATCACCCTCACATTTTTTAAATTTATCCCCTCCAAATTATGGGCTGAGCAACGATCGAGGAAGAGCAGAATCTTTCTGTTCTGTCCTCCCAGTTGCACATCGACCCCGACGAGCCACTCCCGAAATATGACGGCCGTCATCCAAGAATTCCTGTTGTTGTAATAGGGGCATGGAAGTCGCTTAACATTTTTAAAACATCGGGGTTTGCCAAATTTCCCGATTATGAGCGGTGGTAACTTCACCGACCCGTCGCTGTTGGCACAAAACAGCACCGTAAACCTTTCTTTGCTCATCCTCCCCCGAGGCAATATTCTCCCTTCACACTTAGGGTGGGGTCGGGGAGCAGATTGTAAAAAAATCCCGCCTCGTCTGCGTTAAAAATGTCTTTTGGCTGGTAATTTCCCATTAATCTCGACAACCTTTCCCTCCAACTCTCTTCAATCCCAGGATCAACAGCTGCCTCCTCCCCAGAAATTTTTAATGTGGCCAAGTTCCACTTCTTTTTAAACTTATGTAGCCACCCGTTGGAAGCTTGGAAATCTTCAATTCCCAAACGAAGGGCTACTTCCCTTGCCTTCTTCTGTAGATAGATAGATATATAATCGTCTTTATTCGGGCGAAATTTAGACCAGAAGGTCCATTCTTACATTTAACCCTAGGAGAGGTCCTGAGATGGGAATTAGTTTTGACCGTGCTTGGGACAACCAATTAAAAACCCTCGGATCTAGCTCATCGCTAACTCCAGTCCGGACTCGTTTTCTGGCAGGATCTAGCTGCTGAGCGTTGATGATCTCATTCCGTTGCTTAATAATTGTAGACAAAGTAGAAGCCGGAATGTTAAATCGGCGAGCGACTTCTGTCTTCTTCCTTCCCCGGTCAACAGCTTCTATTACTTCTATTTTCTGTTGGACAGAAAGCTGTCGCCACTTGGAACCACAATTAGTAGACATGGCCTCTATAATTATGAATAAATAAAAGTTAATATTCCACAAAAATGACACTTAATAGTTCAAATCATAATAAATACATAAATAACAATACATGTGAAATTTCGCAACAGCATAATTACCATTAATTATTTTCAATGAAAATAATGGGAGTATGCAAGCAAAACTTTTAGAACGTAATTGAAACAAAATTTTTAATAAGTTATGCTGTAAAAGAAGGGACCTAGAATTAAAGTTAGCCCTCAATTCAGGAGCAGTCTGAGGTATTGTAAGTTAATGTTCATTGAGGTATTTACTAAATACATTTTAATTTATTCATTGCTCCATAAAAATTATTGATAATGAAGAATTAAAAGGAATGCCATCAAGATTCTAGCCTGTTCCTCTATATAAATTGGTATCCAATATTTATTCACCTGCAAGTAAAGCATAGATAAATGATCGGAATAGCGCCTCCAAAACTTCGGCGCCCCGGGTAGCCACCCGGCTCGCCCGCAGCTCGGGCCAGCCCTGCCTCCATTTATGCGACAGTTGTGTTCCCTTCCCTTCTCCTCCCACTCCAGATCTATGCTGAGCGTCACCTGACTCATTTTGTTTACAGTTGACCTTTCTCCTCCTCTTCTCTCACTTCGTCATCCTAATCAAGCATCACGATTCATTCATCCGCTCCGTACTCACTCTCACGCGACCCCTAAAAGAAGAAACTCACAATCCAATACTACCCAACCCAACCCTTATGCAAAAGAAGGTTGGCAACAAGGAGCAAATGAAAATAGTAAACTTAAAATCTATAAACCATCCTAGGAACGCCAATAAAAAATTATTTGGTCTTTCTATCGTAAGCTTTGATGCGAAAAAATTATTCTCGTAAGAGCGAAAAATTAGCTCATTAAATGAAAAACTAGCATGTAAAAGCCTATCTCATATAAGCCAAAACTCGTAACGCGATTGCTCATATACCGAAGGATAAGTGTATTATTAAATTTAATATTATCATGTTCACATCACAAGCAAACGTAGCCATGTTGGCTGACCGGTTACAAACTAACATCTACATGATGATAGCAGGGGATACATACCTTGAAATGCAAGTTAAGAGCTGAAATTTCGTCTTGTACTGCAGCGGTTTTTCTCGCAAAAAAGCGTCGCCTTAACAAGCCCACCACTGCCTCGAATATCTCAGGCGTAGATGCTTCTATTGCAACTGCTTTCGTTAAGTAACATTTAAACATAACAACTCATATTTTTATAATGTTGTTTAATATTAAACTATTGGTCTACAGGCAATATTATCATGATTACTTCATACACAAGCATATATATGCTGATGAGTGACAAACTTACCTTGAAAAGTGAATAGCTGAAATTTCGTATCTTCAAGCTATTATCAGACCGCAACAGAATATCTCCAGCATAGATGCTTTTCTTGTAATGCAATGACTGTTCGCTCAATGTCACCTTTCCTTCAAATCACAATCACCACCAAGCACAATATTACTTTTCACTTTATTCATACAGAAGCGAGGAGAAACGTCATTACAAGGGTGATCTGATTGGATTACTGAAAGCTCAATTCTAATTGGCCCTTGGTATTTCCAACTCATGTGTATTAGAAAAATATGCATCCGGCAAGCAAAATTTCGTTCTCAAGAGGTCAACATAAGCGGAAGGGGCCGTTTCACCCGTTCGTTGCTCGGAGGTTTTCGTAGTGCAGGAATTAGTACTAAAGAGGTTGCAATGTATGCTTTTTAATACAAGGATGGCGGGACAGCCATCATTTGTTCGTAAATCGGAGGTCTTCGCAGTAAAGGAGTTGGTTAGGAGGAGGTTTTACTGTATATTGCTTTAAGAAATTTTCTATCAGTCTCCATGATAGCATTGAAATTAAGAATATTAGTAATTTAAATAATCACTTGAGCAACAGGGAAATTTTTTAATCAAACTGATACATAAATGTATGAGTTACAGCATTTTCTTTAAGAATCAAGGCAATTACCTATTTTCAATGAATATAATTTCAACCCTAATGTCCCCATGGAGTCCACTCAAGTGGCACAGCTGCCCCATTTCCAATAATGTTCAATTTTAAGGAATTGTAAGGAATGCCATAGGAAATTTATGCCCTCCTTTGAATGCATACTTAATTCTTGTTGTGAGACTTGGCTTCCAATTTACCAGTGTAATATTTTCTCACTGAAAATTGTTATATATTTGGTCAAGAGCTCTCAATGCATAAGAGTTAGATTTCAAGACATAGTAGCTACAGCAGCCTAGTATTTTTTTCCTGGAAAAATAATTAAATTTTCCTACTGGAAAAATTGCATAACTTCAGTGAAAGCTGGTTTCTCAAGGAAAATCTATTGTTTTTATATCACAAATATTACTCTCATATAAAAAGTAACTATGTCCTCCAAGTTCCTACATTTGGAGAGAGTCAAGCCATAGAGACAGACATGAGCCAGAATTATTATTATGATCAGAGGAAATAAATCCTGTAAGAGGCTCATCTACTTTTACGCAGGGCACCCCATCTTTTGCGCTAGCACTGGAGTAATTATGTTAAGTTTTTGTTAAGTTGCTTATAAACTGATATATTTTCAATTTTCTAAATGAAAAATATGCAGATTTTGAAAGAATTTTAGCTTGGTGAGTTTCTCTATCATTAGTTCACTTTATATGAGTCACGTATTCTTACTTCTGGGCCGCATGATTTAATTGTTCAACCATAATGGTATTATATTGCTAACAATGGGAGAAATGTTTTCTTTTAGGATCCATTAACAAATGAAGAGCAGGTACGTGCTGACATCAGAAGTTTGATATGCAGTTTTCGTGATCAAACCTTCACCGGACGCTCGGTTGCACGAATTCTTCATGGGATTGCAAGTCCTTGTTTTCCTGCTATTATTTGGGGAAGAAACCGTTTCTGGCGCCTTCACCTAAAATCTGATTTTAAAACTTTATGTAAAGTGGCAACAGAAGAAATATTGAAGTTGAGGTAAATTTTTTCTTAAGTTTTATTCTGAATGATGGATACTTTCTGTGTGATTAGGTTTTCTTTAACCTCACTAAACATAGATTTTATATTGGTTTGGTTTTAATATGCATAACTGTGATGAAATGACTGCATTATAATGCTTAATATCTTTCAACATAGTAACTTTGAAAAAATTTTACTTAGCATCATTAATTAGTTTTATTTTTAGACTTCAAAGTTTATTTATATTTTATTGTAAAAATTTTTCATTTAAATTTTATTGTATATATTTAAACTATCAAGATGCTGTAAATAATAAAGATTTATATTTTATATGGATAATCCTTCAATGATATTAAAGAATATAAACTAATTCATATGTAGTAAATTATTTTTGTTTATACTCATGGTTGTCATATTATTTTAATCCTTACTACTTTAGAAAATCACGTAAAGTAAAGCCTCGATTCTACTGACCCCAATCTTATGGACTTCAGATTTATATGGACAGCATCCACTGAACCAGTTTTTTGTCTGGTTTGCCACATGTGGCTTGCTCGGTCAATCATGTCCACGAGGAAATTATCATTCGAGTTGGTTGTTTTCTGTGCTTATTTTTATCTTTCCTAAGATTCTTAAATAAATTTTTTACTCTGCATGCAACATTAATTGGAAAGGGAATGCTTACAAAAATGAATTATTTACCTCGCCTTACGATTGGGAGACAATTGATGGTCAATATGACGCTTCAAAATAAACAATCGATGAATTGCCTCTGAAGGTTGCTGCTTTGTAGTATCTGGGGTACCTGACCATTTTATTGCTAAAGTGATTGTCTCGATCATTGAATTGAATCCACCTTTGTGTGACATGTTACTTGTTTGAAAAATCAATCAAAATGCTTGGCTAGGTATGAAATAGTTAGATTTTTATCTCCATTGTAGTTAGACCTAAATTGATGATGTGGATAAGGCATCATCGAAAAGATCCACGGACCATTTTGTCTATAAGATAATATTCTCATTTTTTTGCCTCGATCTTACAGACTATCGCCTAATCCGGACAGATGTTCCTCCCATATAATCCATAGAATCGAGGGTCTACTGTAATTATATTTGTAGTAGTATTCTATTTCAGCTATTCTGATTGGACTAATTAGGATGATTCAACACTCAAAATGACAATCCTAAAGATTGTTTATATTCATTTAAAAAATTTTTATGATTATATATCTTCACATTTAGCTCTCATTTGAGAGGAAGTTTGTACAGATTTACTCTCTTGATTTGTATACTGTATTTACTCGCACAGAAGCTACATTTTTTCCATATTTTAGGTTTACAAAATAAAGATATCAATGGGGAAGAAGTTCATCGCTATTGGGTAATTTTTTCTCCAAAAACCAAAATGGTATATTGTGGAATGTACAAATTATTTTATTCTTTTACTGACCAATTTGTTACTAGATTTCATTATTGGAAGAATGCATTGGCAAGACATTCATCTCATGAAAATAGTGTGTCATAATGAGTCTCATCATATCTGGTCAATTCGTTCCAAGGAAAGATGCATAGAAACTAAATTCACCAAAACTTATGACCAGGAATGTCAGTACTGGCAAAAACTAATACAACGTGATATTGATGTCATTCTTTTTCTGAGTCAAGGAGGAGTAGCGCTAAGAGGACAATATGAGCTTATCGGTTCTGTAGAAAATGGAAATTACCTTGGAATACTCGAATTTTTGGCAAAATATTATGCATTTTTGGCAACACACATACAAAGGCATGGTAACCGAGGATGTGGTCATGTGTCATATCTGTCTTCAACTATTTGTGAAGAATTCATTTGTCGGATAGGTCGGTACGTCCTGGAGCAAAATTTAGACGAGGTAAAGAAATCTAAATACTTGGGCATAATAGTTGATTCCACTCCTGATTTACAACATTTAGACCAACTGACTTTTATTCTGCGATATGTTCATCCAGACAATTTATCTATTGTGGAGAGATTCCTCAAATTCATACCCATATCTTCTCATAAAGGTAAAGAATTGGCAAGTGTTATAACTCATACTTATCTGATTGTGGCCTTGACCTTGGAAATTGTCACACTCAGAGTTATGATAATGCTCCTAATATGTCCGGTAAATATTAAGGAGTGCAAAGCCGAATCAAGGAGTGCAATCCTTTGACTGAATATATACCCTGCAGTGCTCACTCACTTAATCTTGTTGGTCAAACATCAGCCAGTATTTGTGAGGAAACTCTCATTCTTTGGAATCATTAAAAGGTTGTATAAATTTGTCAGGTTCTACATAAAGATGGAATCTTTTGAAAGATACCTTAAAGTCACTATACAAAAGTAAGGAAGTGATTCTAGTAAAGGCATTCTTGGACACAAGATGGTCTGCAAGATATGATGCCGTGAAAGCACTCAACACAAATTATATTGGTATAATTGAGACACTGAGCATTTTACATGATGATGCCGATAAAAATTGTGACACTTGAGCAGAAGCTAAAAATATTTCAGCTAAATTGTGTGAACTGGAAACAGTCTTTCTTTTTCTGTTCTGGACTGATGTTTTGGAACAAATACACAAAGTTAATGTACTGCTGCAAACTGAGAGACTTTTACTAAAGAGTGTTATAGAGCATATAAATTCTTTAATAGAGTTTCTTTTGGTTATTCGCAATGACTTGAATCACTTTGAGGAACAAGCTAAACATATGATAGCGAAGATTCAAGCGGAATCAGATAATGAGCCTCACAATCGGACTACAAAGAAAAGAAAGGTAAAGCGTATAAAGCAAGTTGTGAACATGGCACATCTGTATCTGAGCACACATGCACACCTAAAGAAAAATTCAAGATGCAAACATTTTTAGTAATATGCGACAGTCTGATCATAGAAATGAGGAAGTGTTATGGTGCGTATGAACGGGTACATAATGTGTTCTCTTTCCTCTTTGATTACAAGAGTGAAGATATTGAAGACAAAAGAAAAGCTTCATAAAAGTTCATTTCTGGCCTTGGTAGAGGGGTGGTTAGCATGTCTGGCTCCCAATGCTAGGGTCATGGGTTTGAATCCTGCCGAGGGCATGACTGTATGTGTTCGTCTTTGTTAACGTTATTACGCTCATTGTAAAAGGCCATTGACGGCTGTTTATGAGCTAATATAAAATAAATTAAGAAATACCAATATGACGTAGGAGAAGAGTTGGAGAACTAATTAATCCATTTCCACAAACGTGATGAGTGAAGTCTGAGAAATAGAGGAAAACGAAGAGAATTGTTTAAGGATCATGGATATCATGAAACGATATTTTACTAGAGAAATGTTTCCCAATGTCGTTATTGCCTTCAGAATTTATTTAACAATGTCGTGTTCAGTTTGTGAAGGCGAGAGTTAGTTTTCAAAACTTTCATTCATTAAAAACGAAAAAAGGACAACAATGCACCAGGATCACCTGAATGCATTGAGCTTATTATGTATTGAAAGTGATTTTGTTAAACAATTAGATTTTTCTTTGATTATACAAAAATTTGCTGTCGCAATGGTCAGAAACGGAAACTTGTAAGAACTGTATTAGTGCTTTTCGCTGCTCCTATTTTAAGAATAAAACATTTTCTGTATATTACAGTTTTTTTATACCCCTACAATCTATGAGAGGGGAGGAGGCAATATTTCTGTGGCCCCGGAGAGTCTTAATCCTGCACTAATGTTAGGTCCCGAGGCAATAGCAGCTTGCGAAGACCTTAGGTCAGGGTTTTTCCAAGCATGGTCAGCAGCCCAATGGTGGGCCACGAAATGTTGAAAATGAGCCACAAGGCCCTCGCCCACAAAGCATATAGTGCCTCGATGGATAAAATGGTTATTACCAAATAAGCTGAATACCTTTCTTACAAAATTTCCCACCCATTCCTGCTGTTAGGGCACTTGTCATTGTCCTATACCTTTCTCAAAAACTGACTTACTGAAGTACCCTCACCCTGGAAAATGCCAAGCGTATTTTCCGAAGTTTTATTATTGAAAATCTTATATCTGAGGATAAATTACCTTGAAGGTATATTTTCAGAAAACAATCTTTAGTTCAAAGAGAAAGTTATATCCGAGTCCTATGGTTAATTACAACTAATTCAAAATGGAGAAACATCCTATTAACCATAAAAATAACAAAAAGGAAGCACTCGCACACCGGTTTAGGAGAAATTACTCCACGCTAGGAGCCTAACACACGCAGTCTCACACACTCCGGGTCTAAAGTAAACTACTCCACGTCCAGGACTTTTTTCTCACATGCACAAAACATAAAATCTTTTAGTGACCACAGGAAACACATTTATGACATCGATATTGTCCATAACTTATCTCAAGAAACATGTACTAAACAAGAACTGAATCTCTTGGGCAAAGGTCTTAATTTTTGTCTCCCTCCAAAGAACACTGAATCATCCATTAAGAACCAGAACAATACTACCAAAAATCATGTAAGAACTGCTTGAAAAATATAACTGGAGCATAATATAAAAAAAACACTATAAATCACCTTCCCAGTCCTGATTACAAACTCATCAAAATTTTAAAATTAAAAGTTTTTATTTAAAAGCTGATAAAGGAAATTCCATTGTCATCATGTAATGAATCAGCATGATTATTTTGATAAAGTATAACAATTACTTGAAAACGGACCTTACTCACTTCTCACAAGAAATCCTCTCAGTAAAATGATTTTTTTCTACCAAGGACCCCCTAAAAAACTGCCCAAAATTCATAAGAGGTCTTACCGTTTCAAATCCTACCATCTCAATATTACATTGTTTACCTTATGTCCACAAACCTGGAATTTCTATGAGACCTATTGTTTCATATATTGATTCTGACACTTATCTCCTTTCTAAATGGATAGTTGACGAATTTAAAATCTTACCTAAAAATGCTGAAGATTCCATTGAAAATACAAAAAAATTAATTCTTAGTGATTCCCAAGCATTAGTTTCTTTTGTTATCACGTCTCTCTTTCCTAGGATCCCAATAAATACTACACTTAGTTTTCTCAAAGAGTGACTTACTAATATAGTTGTTTCCCCCAATATATCCATTGAATAAATTCAACTTTCTAAATTCTGCTTGGAGCAAAAAATTTTCCTATTCAACAAAATTTTTACAAACATCATGATTGGACAGCCATTGGAAACCCACTTTCACTTTTTGGCCAATTTATTCATGAACTTCTTTGAACAAAAATGCACAATTAGTTTCCAATAGGAACCTGAAGAATGTGAGAGATGGTATGAGTGTTAGGTACCTGGCATGGAGTAATTTCCCCTCAGTCGGCGGGGGAGCACTTCCTTTTTATTACATTTATGGTTATTAGGTTTCTCCATTTTTCATTGGTACCAATCTTTAGTACTTTTCTTTTACCCCACCTCCTGCACTGCCTTTCATAGTTTCCTTGTGCTTACGACTGTAAGAGGAAAGTGATTTTGTCAGTAAAATTTTTCCTTTGGTGACAAGAACAGAGAATCATCTGCGTGCATCTGAAATCCAAGTGGTAATTCTTTATATTCTATCATATTTCCAGATAACTTTCGACGTCGTGTAATTTCCAACCTTACTTTGCAATAAAATAAATTTTTATTTTTCTTGCATTATTTATCTAATTTTTTTGAACAGCATTGCATAAATATTGTTTTGATTAATAATTTGTAAATAAATATTCAGTACCAAAAGGGCTATTTTATTATATAGAGTAGTTATTGATTATTTCAGTCTTCCTAGTAATATCAAGGCATTGAGGAAAATTTCTTGCATGTGTTTGCACCTCAGCTTTAAAGATAATTTATTGGTGTAAATTGTGTGGTAATTAGGCAGCAAAATACTATTATTCTATTAATATCTAATGAGTTCCAAATAAAATCAGTGCCAATTATCATTGGAAAAGGAACTAACTACCTTATTAGTCCGAATATAGTCCCCCCATTTCTGAAGTCTCGGTTTTGGAAAAAAGTTTGAACCCCATTACAGACCTCACTTTTTAGACTTCTTTCCAGTATAGAAATAGGCTTATAGTTTGGTCGTTGTGTGTCTGTCTGTCCGTCCTCCCTATTAACTTTTGAACCAATAGACCGATTTTCATGAAACGTGGTGGAAATCTCTTGCTATATGGGCCGAGCTCCTGAGGATAGTTTTTGTTGCAAAGATTGAAGTCCTGGGTTCGATTCCAGGAACTATCCTTCCCATTTGATTTACATGGGAAATCTGTAATCCATTGTGCAGGGTAATTTTCTCTTGCACGTTAAAATATCTTGGAATTGTAATATCGGAGTGGGCTTTGTACTATTCTCCGAGGAAAGAAATGAAGATCTAATTTTTATCGTAGAATTTTGCTTATCGATTGTATTTCTTAGAATTTTGCATAAATATTGCCGATTTTGCAGTATTTATCACTCATTAGAGTGTTGCCATAGCAACAACTATTGTTGGACTCGGATTCGGTATATTCTAATAAGTACACGTGTTATTTTTGCCGCACAAATACGCATGATCAATTTAATATTCCGTTTGAATGTATTTTTAGTATTTTATAGTGCTAAATTATGAAATTTGGGAAAGTAGGCATCATAAGTTCTGTTTGGATCATCTTGTAATATTCTAAAGAACGCGTTTTAATATGTACAAGCAATTTAGTTACAGCTATCAACGGTGACATCATGTTTTGCATGTTATAGTTGCAGGTGTAATTTGAATATTTATCAAGTGTTACTGGATTAAATTCGAAAATTTTGATTTATGAATGTTATTTAAATTCTATTCATATCATTCAGATGCCGCTGACAATGGCTACTTGAATCATGCCTGTATAAAAAAGTAATTATCATCAGATTTCCAGTTAACATTCTTTTCATAATTTATTTTACCCGTATTTTGTTACTTCCGATATTTATGCCTCGGAATATCACATCGAGGAATACATTGTGTAGATAGTTGTAACTCCTCAGTTTGGTTTACGTAAGTAATACTTTTATAATGCATTGCATTATATACATCAACAGCTGTGCAAGCTGGACAGTCTGATCTGCTGACAGAATTGCCTACAGCCCTACGGATTGATGTAATGAAGGTAATTTCTTTCATCGTTGTGACATTTTCTCTAAAATAACGATAGGTGGCAACACTACATAACAATATTTGCCATATTTGTGACTTAGGGAAGGGATGTAGTTGGCCAATAAATGCTTTCAAAGCAAAAACCTCTGCAATTCCTGCTATTTTAAAAGGTTTTTGTCAACAAAACTAAATAATCGAACCTACTGACAAACCCGAAAGGTAAAATTCCCAATCACCACAAATCAGTCATTTACCAAGTCAATTGCAGTTCATTTGACAAAATTTACATAAGACAATCTAGATGCAAACTGGAAACCCGGTTAAAAGAACACAGCACACTACAAAAACAACAGAATAAACAAATCAAGCATTGCAACTCATATTTTTGATACTCGCCATCCTATCACCACAGAAAACCTACCCTTACTCGAATCAATTGACCAATACAATAGACTCAATGCATACGAAAGCATCTACATACATAAAAACAAAAACATGGTTATGAACAACGACTTAGGTCTCATCCCTCTCTCACCCCTTTTTCAGTTAGTTAACCATTCCAAATCCTTACACTTCCCCTCTCCCCAATGGTCACTCCTTATATATATATATATATATATATATATATATATATATATATATATATATATATATATATATATATATATATACACACACCCCCTTCTCCCTCCTACACCCCACGCTATTGAAGATGACAGCTTAGCTGTTGAAACATCGGTGTCTAGTTTTAATTTTTTATTAGAGTTGACTGTGTGAGTGGCTTTTGTATGTTTCTGCATGTGTCTCCTTTTGACTTAGGTCCTGTGACGGTGTTGACCAGCAGCATGAGTGTGAGTATTCTCTTGCATTTTACGGTGGAGTTTCTGTTTATTTACTATTTGGAACTAATTCAAGCTCTTCAACCTTTTTTAGCTAACCTACCCCTTTGAGCATTTTCTTACAGTTACTTTGTATGTTTTAAGAGATATTGAAACGAATAACACGCTTTATACCTCATAAAAATGGGGAAACCTCCTTATAACCATAAAAATAATAATTATAAAAGAAATACACAAATACTGGTTTGGGAGAAATTACTCCATGCCAGGGACCCTTGTTCACACGTGGAGAAATCATGCAAGCAATAAACCGCACAAACGTACTTCTTTTTTTAATAATGCCTAATTACATATTTTGGAATTAATGATTCTCTCCTCAGTAGGCCGACTGGAAAGACTCACGTTTAAAATGTTATAATCCACAGTTTTTGTTGTATTTTCTGTTTTATTATTTTATTGTCATAACATCACCACTTTTGATTCTTAAATCATGCATGAAAGATGAATTAAGAAGAAAAATCTTTAACACTTTACATACCTCTTAAAACTCGGGAAGTACCCTTGATTAAAAATCTCTGATCTAATCCGTACACTGAATACCTTCCATTTCACCTGTTTTTTAAATATTCATGTTTTTAATTCACGTTAACCATTTATGTTTACATGTTAGTATCTACAACCCTTCATTTTATTTTCTAACTTTTATTTCATTAAAAATGTAACAAATATTAAAATATTTAATACCAGGGACTTGGCCCATATGTGTTATGCGCATCAACCCTGCTCTCCACTCGCTTCAGGGATCTCAGTGCTATGTGCCTTGCTAAGCTTGGCATTTCTGTAATTTTTACAGACCTATTCATTTATTAAACCTACCTGTGAAATGTTGATTTATATATTTGATTGGACCCAAAAACAGCATAAAGCATATCCTAATCCAATTCAATTTAAATAATTTCATGAAATTGGCAACAATTTTCTTCTCAAAAAACCTAAAATTTTCATCTTCAAATAGTATGTCATATTTGAAAATGGACTAAGAAAATGAATTATCATTCTTTTGTGGGTTATTTGGTTCAAGTCACAAATTTATAAAGCAATTTTAAATAATTTGAAATGCCAACAAAAAATGTCCTGCACTCATTTACGTGTTAATCAAATGGAGAATGTAAATGCTCCTAGTGTCAAACTCATGCTTTTTCAGACCTAAAATCTAGAAAAAGACCTGGAGTATTCAGACGAAAGATTTGTCGAAATCATGCTGATCACTCATTTTACTGTGAAGCGTCTGCCAGAACTTTTTTAAAAGATAAAGAGATGTTAACAATGTATTTTAATGTTTAATTCCTAGGTGATAGTATCTCCAAGTTTTTTAAATTTTCTTAAAATATTATTATTTATGACAATTACTAGTGAAAAAAACATCTGGAACCGCATGAGCTATTCTTTTACACTTTGGTTTCTGAGATATGATGTACATGTTCAACAACTAATGAAGTTACATGAAAAATTACTGCATCACTCATTCAATTATGTATCAATAATTATTTTAATAGGAAACTTACAAAAAAGCTTCTAGGGGTAGATCATTGGTGATTTTATGAAACGTTCATCAAGTTTTGATGAGCACCTAATGGGATAGATTTTTCAATCATTTTTCTTTCTAAATATGTATTTGTATAGAAACAGTAAAAGGTAATATGTGTTATATCATACAATTTTTATCAATTTGGTGATATATAATCGGCCTAGGCATAAAAAATTGACAAAAATACCCAAGAATTTCAGAAAAGCTAATACTTTTTTAACAAGATGGAATGTTAGTCAATATGTATAGTTTGTTTGTATGAGTGCATAAGACTAAAAAAAATGTGATCTTGGAGGAGAAAAATTCTGAACCTGACTGGGGAGCCTGGATCTCTCACTTGTTGGGCAGGTGCTTTAACCAACTAAGCTACCAAGCCACTCTAATTCTACATTCTCTGCTTGGTTGCTTATTTAGTTACCTGCCTGGTAAGTGGGAGAGCAGGATTCGATCCTCAATCAAGTTCAGAATTTTTCTCCTCCAAGTTCACATCAGTAAATTTTTAGTTAATAAAATAAAAATACAGATGTTTGATGATCATTTGGAAGTATCATAGATAAGATTGTTGAACATACTAAAAATTTTCAGCATTTAAAATTGTGCATTGAAAAAATGAATTTCTTTAAACTGGAGGAAATGGCAGCCTGTAGGAATTGTGAGTCTGAATTGGTTTTACTCAAAGTGTTAAGGTGCTTGTTTAGATTTTATCATAATTTCATAAAGTTACAATCAGTTACTTCTTAGTTGCATTTTTGTAATCTCTAGTCCCATCTATCAAGTACCATATTTACCCAAATCCAAGATGACCCAAAATCTAAGAGGCCACTTTTAAGTTTGTCTATTCAGTAGTGTTGTGTCGTTCCGGAAGGATTTGTTCCAATGGAACGAATCCAGCGCCAGAACCAGCCGGTAAGAATCCATGGCCTTGAAAAATCTTGTTCCTCAGACTCAAAGGATTTCGTTCCGGACTCAATGGTTCCTCGGACTCCACTCGGATTCAGAAATTTTGTTCCTTGGACTCACAATTATTTCTCTTCAACTAAAAGCCATTGGCCCAAAATTTCAAAAAGGTATTCTTATGATGACCTAAACTCTCCACTGGTAGATGATGAACCAAATCTGTGAATTACAATCCATAGCCTCTCCTTGTCGGAGAATTTCATTTCGGATTTGGATGAATGAAATCGGACATGCGAAGAAGTGTATTTCGTACCGGAGTAATGTGTTTTGTGTTGTTTATTGGGATTGCAAGATTTGACTTCTCTACTTCGAAATGATTGTGAATAAATGGATATTATGGGTGCATGGGATATTAATAGATGAGAAATAACCACACAACAACAATTCATAATAATTTTATAATACTTGATTGTTTCGGAGGAAAAATATATCGTCCAAGATTTTAACCATTCTTCCACAAAAATTCTTTAATTTCTTAATTTTTTTAATATAATAATTTATTAAGAATTAATTTTCATTCAAATTTTTTAAATTCTTCCACCAAAGGTTCTTAACATTTGAAACGCGAGAGAGAGAAATACAGGCAGGATGTCAGCGACGAAAAGGATTGCCTTGGCCTTGATAGAAACAGTAATTTTTCTGCTTTATACCAATAAATGGAGCGCAAAAGAAGTGGAATTTGCAAAATGTTTTCAGAAAGTTTTTCAGAATGAAGCTAAACACTATCTAGTTTAATTTTGTTACATAACAATTACCCAATGCAGTGATTTAGATTACTTGGTTGATTTTTTTAAGTTTGTTCAAAAATTTCGGGGGGTTCTGACCCCAAGATCCCCCTTCACCATACGCCCATGTCGTTTAGTATTGCCATTAAAAAATTTGTTATTAATAAAATTATTATGAACAAAATGAGGAGTCGAAAAATCATAACAACAAACAGTTTTCCAACATTCGTCACAGGAAATCCTACATTTAATCAAGTTCATACATGCGCCAATGGAGCAAAAGGAATGAATCCTTCATATCGTTCCGGCTGTGGAATGATACAAAAAGGAACAAATCCACAAAAAGAACAATGCCCATCACTACTATGCAGAAAGAAAATGTATGATCTAAGTCAGCAACCTATGGCACTCATGCCAAAAGGTGGCCTTTATAAGAATTTTACTTTTATTTTAAATTATTTCACACTGTAATGATGAGGCATTATAGTACACTAATTAGTATTTGTAAGCATTTGTCATAGTTATTCTACCTTTCAATATGTTTTTGGCTTGCCCAATCCACTTGATGGACAAAATAAATTTAATAGTGGCCACGCACAAAGAATCACATTATGAATATTGATAAAGAGTGGCACCCAATAGAAAAATGTTGCTGATCCCTGATCTAAGTGCACGTGACTCATATAAACATTCAAAAGGGCTACAAAATTGACAATTTTTTCCTTGAGCATATTGAGTCATTTTTCTTTTATATCATAAAAGTCAAGAGTACTTCATTGACCTTCATCACTCACTATCACTCTCATCAACATTTTCCTCACTCTATCTCTATCACTCCCAACTTCATTAATAGACTATCTCAAAATATTCTTACTTTTGTCCATTGCATTGGATAAGCAGCCCTTCTTAAGTCCATATGCTGTTACCTATGGACTTATCTGCTACCATAATGTTTTGATCCATTGACAGTGCATTGCTACATTGGGTTTCTTTAGCTTTCATCTTGGTGTTAAAGCATGGTCTTTAGCCAATATCCATTCTGAATACAAACCATTGAAATTACCTTTAAAAATCATAAAGTTATGGTTTCATCCATCCAGGTATGATTACAAGATATGTATTCATTGACTTAATTATATCCTTAACTTCAGGATTGTTTGTTCTTTGAATCCATCCAGTACAAGTATTCCTGTTTTTCTTAATAGTTCCAGATGGCATGCAGTTCGTTTTAAGTTCTTGTGAAACCCAGCACTTTATGTTTTTAGTTTTAGGATTACATGTGGCAATTTTGTACTATGTTCTAACAGCTAACATGTATGTAACTAGTCTTTTTTCATCATCTTTGGTTTTTATTAGGCGTTCTTTACACAAAGTAAAACAAGAAGTCCACACCAGGACTAATGCAGGCTGGATTCCTGAATTGATTACTTATATTGACAGGAAATGTTTCAGTATGTGTTAGCCATTCCAAGGAATTCTCATACCGTAAATACCATTTATAATTCATATTTTATCAATGATAGAGAAAAATTGGAAAACAAATTAATAGAGCATTATCAGGGCTAAAATACTAAAAGCAATGTCAAAATCTCTTTCTGACATATTGTGCATGTATTTTTTTAAATAAACGAATTTAATAAATGTTTCTGTTTATAAACGTTTCCGTCTTATCTGCCTGTCTCTCTGTCTGCTTATTTCATCTCTGGAACTACTGAGTCGATTTTCATGAGGTTTGGTGCTTAAGACTTTTTGGGCTAGAGCAATAACAAAATGATATGAATGGTTCCCTGAACCCAAGCATGGCTGTCACCTTGACCCAAGAAGGGAAGCCACCATTCTAAGAATAAAAAATATGATGTGGCCACCACATGACTTGCTCCATATCTGTAATATTTCTAAACATTCCAAATAGGTTAAATAATAATAAATATTTTAAGAAACTGCGAGAAAATTTTAGACTACAAAGAATAGAAATAAACTCAAACCATAGCCTTCTGATATTGGATATAGCCATAAAGCTCCAACAATTAAGAAAAGAAAAAGGAGCATTACTAAGACGTAACTGTCAATTGCTAACAATAGTCGTTGGTAGGTGGTGTGGTGTTGGCAGCTAAAAATATAAGATATCTCTTAAACAATTACATTATATGGGAAAATGTTTCAAACAAAGGTTGTAGAAAATTACCTTTCCTACAACTTTTATTCCAATATATTTTTACATTTATCAAATATTAAAGCAAATATTTCAAAATAACGGATGTGACAAGAGTAAACACCCACGTCCGGTTGACCCATTTTTACCAAAAACTAATCACTTCTTGTGACTTTTATAAAAATGTTAAATATAAAATTTTGCGATGACCTGGTTTATTAGTGTTTGAGTTAGAGCACCCACAAAAAAGCTATCACACAGACATAATTCAGAAAATGATCAAAACATGTTCAGGGGACCTCAAAACGTGTATTTCCATTGAAATCTCAGTCAATTTTTTTCATGAAAACAATACTTTCCCCTATATTACGTATGGAGAAAGTAAAAATGAATTTTCCATCATATGTTGTAGAAAAAATATTAGTCATATCAAAGAAGGCTTCTATAAGAGTTGCAGAATTAGTTGTTAAACATTATTACATGATTCACAAATAATGCCTCTGCTTTGTATGTATAGATGCATGAAGTGTGCGTCTTTCCTCTCTTGTTATCACAGATTTTGTGCTTTTTCCATCAGTTGTGTAATTGGATGGCATGCCAAAGAAAACAAGTTGAATCGGCATTGCCTATTTGACTCAGTAAGTAAATAAATATATTATTATATTATAATATTATATATAAATATAATATTAACTTTTTTAGTCAGTTACATACTTCTGATTGACAAGAAGTGTCTCATTGAAGTCTGCAGGCAGTTTTTAACACAGTGAAGTTCTTTGGTGTAGGGAGAAGCCATTTTGTCAGGTGAGATTTTTATTAATGTGTTTTCAAATTTTTTCTCCTTTGACTTAAATAATTTCACTCTAAACTGACATTCCATTCTGTCTCCAGGTATACATAAAGTCAACAACTTCTTTTTCTACATCATGAAAATGACCACTAGACGATTGCTGCATAGATTTAGCATTTCAAATCTCCATTTCCGTTCGCCTCACAGTTATTGGTTTTTTCTGTGTAATTTATCTATCAGTTTAAAATTTGCATCATAAATTTGCCTTATTCCTTTTGATATATGTCACTTTGCACTTACATCTCTTATCTCGGCATGATCTGCCATTTTAAAGTTGAAGCTGACTTATTTAAAATGAATATTCATTCACTAAATCACAACTTGAGAAGTGATGGCTGCCACTGTTAAATGGTGGGATCCTGATTAGTATTGCTTGTTATGATGTTGCTGTGGACTAACCACGCAACCCTATTAACCATTGTGAAAGCTGGATTGTGTAATAGCATTCCATACTAAATATAACAACACAAATACTGATTATAATGCTCAGTATTGAAATCTGCAGCGTAAATTTGGAACAAAAAATTGTAGTGCATAAAAGTTTTATCTTGTTTTATTAGTCGCTAAAGCATCAATTCAATCCGTAATTTTACTTTTGTTTTTCAAATTTAAGATGACTTTTGAAGACTAAAATTTTGTGAAAAACAAGTCTTGGGTTCAAGTAAATATAGTAATATACTGTGAATGACATTTTAATGAAACACTATTATTGGCTAAAATTTTGAAAGCTGTATAGTTTCCTAAAAGATGTTTGGCAGTTAAGATATAAATTTTAAAAACTTAGCACTCTTAATGTAAATAGGATTGAGTTGTTCAAATTTTGACTTTCAATGGAAAGTTATCTTTTATTGGAAAATTCATCATTTTTGGTCAAAATTACCTCTATTAGAGGCAATTAGACGAACTCGTTGTTGAAATTCTCTCTAAATAATCAATTTTGTTGAAATCAGTGGGCAACTGTGAAAAATTACACTAACTACTGCTTTCCATTTCCTATATGGCTTAATTTCTTTATTTGGTCTTGCAGTACTTTCTCAATTAAATGTACTTTCCTTACTAAGGAGATTTTGGCTTCACTTTGATTTTTACATTTTTATTAGCTTATGTAGCTCCTTTTAAATGTCTATGCATTGAAAGTATATTAATCTCTGGTCATTTAATAAAGGTCAAGATTTCATTTTCTTAGCCACTGTCTCTTGCGAAGTTGGGAGTGAAACATTTTGATTTTTCACTTTTCCGTAAAAGTTATATTGTGTAACTTGATATATTTAAGATTAGAAATTGAGAATCTGTGTATAATTTCTCAATCAGTCATCAATGTATATGATAAAAATCCTTATTTTCATGTTTAACAATTTTTTAGGAAGAATAATTAACCAAGTAAAGCAAAGCATCCATGCATATTTCAGAGGGTATTTTAAAGTACAGTGGAAACCACTTAAAACGGATAACGCGAAATATCGGTTAACACGAAATGCAGGCTCGGTCCCTATCGGTGCCTATACATTTCAACGTATATTAGTTCGTTTTACGCGAAATGGTTAACACGAAAATTTTTTTCGGTCCCCTGAAAATAAATCCCCGTCAAATTATGTGGATAACACGAAACGACCCACTCGTTTCTTAACATAGAAGTATGAATAATCTCACAACCACAGCTGTACCTCCTCCTTCCCCCTCTCTTTCAATAGGCCTGGTCATTAGTAGACTTCAGAGAAACTCACGCACCCCCGTTGAGAGGGTTGCTACCGACATTTCTTTGGTAGCAATAAACTAAATTCTGGGAACTACCATCTTCGAATGAAAGGAAGGATTTGGAGGTGCAGATTGTTATCTGTACTGTACCTTCTCTTTCCCCGTCTTTCAATACGCTCAACTCCTCCCTTGATCTCGTCTCTAGACCCCTACGCAGAACAGTTCTACTCAGTTGATTCTGAATTTCCGTGTGGAACGGTTAGCGAATGTGTAACGAATCTGTAAGCGAAGTTCTTCTTTCTTTTCCGGGATCGTTTTCAGTTGTGATTTTATATTTTTATAAAATATAAAAGACCCACATAAAATGGCTGGTAAATAGCGTAAGCAAAAAGCAATACCGCTGAAAGTGTAAATGCAGCTCCTACAAGCGGTTGATAACGGTGATAGAACCAAAACGGACATCTGCAAAGAGTTCGAAATTCCCTTTTCAACATCTGTTTTTGAGAGATGCATGTTTGAACCGGAACGGAAGCGTCTACGCACGGCAAAGCACGAGGATTTGGAAGCGGCGCTGATCATCTGGTTTAAGCAAGCAAGAGGCCAGAATGCTCCAATTTCTGGACCTGTTTTGATGGCGAAGACTGACGCTTTAGGATCAGAATTGGGAATTGAATTCAAGTCTAGTCCTGGATGGTTGGAGCGGTTCAAGGTGAGGAATGGGATAATTTTTAAGACTGTTTCCGGCGAGTCGGGAGATGTCTTCCGTGAGATGACATCAGAGTGGGTAACTTCTACCTTGCCTAAATTATTTACAGACTTTGCGCCTAAGGACATTTTTAATGCTGACGAAACCGGAATTTTTTTTCGCTGCCTCCCAGAAAATACTTTAGCTTTTAAAAATGAGCAGTGCTCTGGTGGGAAAAAATCTAAAGAGCACATTACGGTAATGGTGGCTTGCAATTCAGACGGTTCTGAAAAAATCCCTATGTTTTTTGTGGGTAAATTTCTGAATCCTCGCTGCTTCAAGAATGTAAAGAAGCTTCCCGTGGAATACACCGCATATAAAAAAGCTTGGATGACGGGAAACATTTTTACAGACTGGGTTAGGGCATTGGACAAGCGCTTTTCACGCCAGAAGCGCAAAATAGCTTTAATTATCGACAACAGCCCTGCTCATCCAGAAGTGGAAGCTGAAATCAATTAAACTTATCTTTTTGCCGCCTAATACATCTACATCTACAATACAACAAGCGTATTGCAGCCATGTGGCCAGGGTATTATAAAAAATCTAAAATGCCACTATCGGTAGTTATTACTCCAGAAATATTTATCTAGTACTGAATCAAATGAGGAAATTAAGCCCGTGACTCTTTTGGATTCCTTGCATTTGTTGTATGCCGCTTGGAGGTCAGTTACAGCGAAAACAATCGAAAATTGTTTTCGCCACGCTAGATTTTCCTCTTCGCCAATAGCAGATAGGTTTTCTGGACAGGATGAATCTGAATCGACTACGGAAACTAGGGTAAATACATCTACTGAAAGTGAATTGTGCAATATCTTCGGTCGCGTGTCGTCTGTAATGAGATTGACAACTGAAATCACGCTGAATGATTATATAGCAGTGGATGACCATATTGCCACTACACCACTTTTAACAGAGTGACATTGTGGACATTGTTAAATCAAGTGCAACAAAAGAAAATGAAAATAGTAGTGAAAGTGGAGATGATTATGATGACAGAATGTTGACAGTGCCAAGTGCTGCGGATATCCGTGGAATGCTAAAAAGTGTGCGTCGGTTTTTGGAAAATCAAACACATGGGGACAGTTTGTATGATTTGGAACAATTTGTGGAAAAAAAGATCATTATGAATGCTAGACAGAAAAAAATTACGGAATTTTTTGTTAAGAAGTAGACAATTGAACTACTTTAGCGACCTTGATACTTAATATTTGTACATTGTTTTTATGAAATTATTGAAATAAAATAATTTTTTTATGTATATATGTAATGAATAAATTATAAGGTTTTCATTATTATAACTAATTACTGTGCCGTTTCCATCACATATTTGTTATGTCAAGATTTATTTACGAGCTTATATCAATATCTCAAATCAGTCTCAAAAAAGGTTATCATGAAATTCGTTTAGCACGAAATTCGGTTAAGACGAAATGTTTGCGCTGGTCCCCCACATTTCGTGTTAAGCGGTTTCCACTGTATAATTAAAATGTTCATTATACTTATTAATATATTAGTAAGTTATGTCAACATGATGGAAATGATTTTAACTAAAGTAATCCAAAAAGGTATAATAAAAAAATAGTAACCAGCTGTAGCAAGTAGAGAATATTTATATTTTAATTTATATTTCATATAAAATTGGATTGTAAAAACTTTTCCTTGCAGAATGGAAATTTCAGAAAAATTAATTCTTGTTTAATTTTAGTAACAAGAATGTTTTTTGTTGGATCTAGTATCTATGTAGGATTTGCATTTTTGGCTAAGGGAACATTTTTTATACTGCAGCAATTTGATTAGCAAACAATTTAAATTCCATCTAATGTATATAAGGAACCTGGCATTAACACTTCCTGTGAATGTCAACAAATTAAAATGTCTATTTAACAGCATTCCTGATTGTCTAGAACGGGCAGGCAACTTTTTTTACGTCGTGGGCCACATTGAGTTGCTGATGCTTCGGAAAGCCGGATTAGTTTAAATCGAAAGTTACCTTGAGACTCTGAGGTATCATATATAGGAATATGAAGCCTAAATAAGAATGTTAAAATTTGAAAAGATAGGGTTTTATTATCATAATTTTTTTCCAAAATAATGAATTTATATTAAATTTTATTGGGCACTTTTTCATCATAGCTCCAAGGACCACATAAAATGTCAGCAGGTTATAGGTTGCTCTCCCCTGGTTTGAGGTTGATGTTTCTAAACTTTGCAGAACAATTGCCTTGGACTTAACATAAGCAAAACGTTTTTAAGAAATATAAAATCAACCTTTCCAAGAAACTAAAGCAAATCATCATAGGGTTTTGGGATTTAATAAAACCAACATATCATTAGATACATTTTATTCTATAACCAAAATATACAAGGAATTCTTTTAAAAATAACTCTTACAACTAATTAACATCTATTATAGGCAATGAAAAATAATTATCAGCATGTACCATCTCCAAACATTTTTCATTGCCTTCTGCATTTAGATTCAAACTACTCCAGGACGGTACATATAATAACAGCAAGGATGTTACAAATTCCCCACTATATTTAAAATACCTAAAAAATTCATCATCCCCTTTCTTAACGACCACAACCAATGTTGAGGGTTAATGCAATGTAGCAGATAAATCTTATAGGAAAGTAGTCTGTATGACTAAGGCATCACCGGGCTTCCGGTAGATTAAAGCAGATTCCATACACCTGTTCCATATGACAAAAACTAACTACCGTTTTGAGTAAATCATTAGGATGTCTTGAGTCTATAACTTTATACCTGACAATGTTATTTGTAGTTTTATGTCGCAGAATTATTTCAAGCACAATCCTGTCTTATTCATTACTATTGCCTTTATGTCATCGCGGTAAACGATTTTTTCTGAAAACTAATTCTGTATAATACTTCTGGGTCAACCTTAAACCAAATCAATGCATTTAAGATGCAAAAATACTTATTTTCAAAAACTCGCTTACAAAAAACAAACCTAATTACCTTGTTAATTTAAACGACTCCAAATGCAAAAACTTCTAGGTACAAATAGCAATATTTTTTCTAAATATAACCATTGCCACCTCAAAGGATCACTTTAATAATCGATCCCGTCTCCATCTGCAACCCAAAAATTTGTGGGAGCTATTTCTTATACAAGGATTTCATTCTTATTTAACCATAAAACACCGCGATATCCACAACAGTTGTGTATTCATCCAGTAGTGAGTACTTGGGTACCTGGCATCACACACACACCTACACCTCTCCCCACCGCACGACCCTTCATGCGCAATCTCGCATCCTGTATTTTTCCAACCATGTACACCATACGGTCAGCCTGACAGAGAGCACAGAACTCCGACAAAAATTTATGAATTGGTGAACGATGGAATCTGTATACGTGCCTCTTTTCTGGAGGTAACTTTCCATCACGACGATGAAACCAAGCGTGTTTTGAGGCCTCGAGAAGCACACTCAATAGTGCGGCCAGAGCTGGGTAAAAGCATACCATAGAAAGAAAGACTAAAATTGAATTACAGTAAAATAAGCATTTTAGTCTGCTTCTTTTTTCACTACTTCCTATCATTCCATTGCTGGAATCACCCATGATATACGATAAATTATTCTTGAGGCAATTTCTCTGTGACCTACAGTTAAGAACTGGAGTCGGAATATGAAATTTTCTCGAGGAATTATTAGGATGTTTGCCATTCGAGCGGTCTTCATACACCCACTCTGGTTCTCCGGTTTCATCGTTTGTTGATATGGTAACTTTTGTACCTTTGTTTTTGTTCAGACACTTCCTGTGACACTTAGTAATAAGTTTAATTTCCCCCGTTTCACAATCTAAACAGCTCTCTCCAGTTTCTTGATCGTCGACCCCTTGAATTGCTGAATCCATTGAACAATGTGTTGCGTGCCTTGTTGCCGGAAGCCTAACATTGAAAAGTAAAGCAATTTAAATTACAAAAATTGACCATAATGACTGTTTGTAGAATCACCAATATTGAGAAATAAGACTAAAAGTATTATTAAATTTCATTAAATACTATGCATAGAGACCTGCATAATCTTGGTACTTCCATTACGCCTAAATTACGCACATCCAAATCATATTTACTCGATTTAGAATTCACGTCACAAAAAAATTATAACGCGTTAATATCTAATATGCTTTACGAGAATGAAAGGTTAACAACCGATAAGTAACATACCTTAGTTTCTGATAGTAGACGTTATGCGTATAGGTCTAATAACGTCAGACAACTTCAATACTAAATGTTATTCAGAACAGCACAAATCCGATGACGCAATCGGCCAAAGTAGCGCTCCTAGTATTGCAAATGTTTATCTTTGATTTTTGAAGTGTTTAGGGATATGAAATAATTTTCTTTGTATGAAGTATACATCCTGTGGAATATTTTTCTCAATACATTTTTGCATTAATGCCTACTTTTTAGTTAAATACCCTTTAGTTTTCTTTGAAAGCTAATTCCTATGCTTATATAAATAATTGATGATTTCTTCATGGCTTTTAGCGGGAAGTTAATAGGTGGACGAAAAACTTATGACAAGCTCACAGAACGGTTGGCGTTATTAGCACTTTGCCATATCGAGAATTTACGAAGACTGAATAAATGTTTTAGCTATCTTTTCTGTTAATATAAAATATGTTTCGATATCTCCTAAAGTTTTCTTAAAAATCACAAAGAAGCGAATTAATACAGCATCAACAATGAAATTTTTATCGTGAGTTTTTCGCCCATCGTAGCAGCTTGGTAGCAGCCATCAAGATTTACGACGAAATGAACACGTATAACTGACAAATTTTAATAGTTGTACCAGAGAAAGGAATTGGATTTTGTCAACGGTTGTCTTTTAAAAACTATCTTAAGTTATAAACCTTGAAGTTGCACTGTTTAGATACATTTACATAAATTATCATTGTGCCAGTAAATAACCGATCAAACTACAAGCAATTTCGTACATAGTTCCGTATAATTGCACAGATTATGTTATTTTCTTTAAAACGTTTTTGATTGCTTCACATTAGAGAATACTCGTCCATTAATTCGCTAAATTTCGGGTGTTGAAATTATAGGTTTACCGGATTCTTTATCATATTTTTATCTCCTTTCGAAGCTTTTCTCATTATTTTTAAACATTTCTTTTGTGCGGGGACAGTGCAGCTAAAGTACATTGTCCCGCAGAATTAAACTAATTGTCTATAAAAATATTTTAGCTACGGTAACATTTTGCCTACTTTCCAGAATGGAAATAGTTTTGTCGTTGTGTCTGTCTGTCCGTCCCCCCTATTAACTTTTGAAACTTAGTGAAAATCTCTCGCTACTGGGGCCGATCTCCCGAGGATAGTTTTTGTTGCGAAGACTTAAGTCCCGGGTTCGATTCCAGGAACTATCCTTCCCATATGATTTGCATGGGAAATCTGAAATCCATCGTGCATAGTAATTTTTTCTTGCACATTAAAATATCTTAGAATTGTTACTGGGGCCGATCTCCCGAGGATAGTTTTTGTTGCGAAGACTTAAGTCCCGGGTTCGATTCCAGGAACTATCCTTCCCATATGATTTGCATGGGAAATCTGAAATCCATCGTGCATAGTAATTTTTTCTTGCACATTAAAATATCTTAGAATTGTTATATCGGAGCGAGTTTTGTACAATTCTCTGAGGAAAGGAATGAAGATTCTAGAATTCTTAGAATTTCGCGTAAATACTGGCGATTTTGCAGTTTTTATCACTCATTAGAGTGTTGCGAAAGCAACAACTATTTTTGGACTCAGATTCGGTATATTCTAATACGTATACGCGTTATTTTTGCCGCACAAATACGCGTGATCAATTTAATATTCCGTTCGAATGTATTTGTAGTATTTTATAACATTTGGGAACACAAGAGCGATGACTTTAAAGCTAGTAAAGCTAATATAAGTATTAAATAAATGATTAAATGGAAAGTAGGCACCATAAGTTCTGTTTGGATCATCTTGTTATTATTAAAAACTTCTTAATCAGACGAGAAGTTCAGAGAAATGTAACGTTAAAAAATATATTTTATTTTTCAGTCTTATTAATTTTTATCTTATTTCTAAAAAGTTCCTTAAAGATAAGGTGACCAAACGTCCTCCTTTTGGAAGGACAGTCCTTCTTTTTCAATCGCTGTCCTCCCTAAACCTTTTGTCCTTCCATGTCCTCCTTTTTGAACATTTCTCTGCTATTGTCCTTCCTTTTACTCAAGCCACGCGTTCTTTTAATTGGTGTATTCTCAAGTCAACTGGCTATAGATATAGAAGTAATCCTTCCACAAATATACTTACATTTTCATCGTTTCACTGTGAGAGTAAAGAGTCAAACCAAATTTTGTGAGGTCGCTTCAGTTGAGCATAAGAAATTATTAGGTTACTCAAAAACCAGGTGGTTGGCTTTAACACCTGCCATTGAACGTGTTACTCAATTATTTGAACCATTAAGCTTACATTTTTTAGGTTTAGATAAATGTCCCAAAGTTCTAAAAGATTTTTTTGAAAATCCATTAGATGAAATTACTCTGCATATCATGCATAGTAAGGCAACATTGTTTCAGTCGAATATAGAGCAAATTAAAAAGAACAAAATATGTGCAGCTGAAGTAATGTCAATTCTTCACAGTTTTAATGATCAATTGGAATCCAGATTAAATATGAAATGTATACCAGTAAATGCAGATAATTTATTGAAAAAACTAGAAGAGAATAATCCAACAGAGGGGCATTCACGGATGAGGTTCAACTATTTTATAGAAATTGCCTTGATTATTTGATCAAATGGACAAAATTTCTGGATGGAATAAATTTTTTTCAGTGGACTTTATTAAGAAAATCGATCGAGTGGGAAAAAGTGGTAGAATCGGTGAAATTTGCAAATCAAGTGTCTCATAAAGATTGATGACAATACTGTTTGATGAGGTTCGGAGACTAAATGAGCACTGCTCAGCTAATAAGTTTTCAGAATGGTCTGAAAATAAAATAGAAGTCTACAAAAGATGGGAGGAAATATTTCAGTTTTTAAAAAACTGAATATCTTCCTTTTATTAATTTAAAGATATTGGTTGAAATAGCTTTATGTTTACCTGGGACAAATGCAAGTGTAGAGCGTGTATTCTCGATAATTAATGATGTGTGGGACTGTGTAAAGAGCAGTCTTTCTTTGGAAACATTGACCTTAATCATAATGATAAAAGTTAACATGGATTATAGCTGCGAGCGATTCTCAGAAATGTTAAATAAAAATGACGATTTTTTGAAAAAAATTACAGAAATGAAATATATTTCAATACAAAACAATCATGTCATTATTAGAATGAAAACACTTCATTTTTAAAAACATACTACATATTTCAGCCTGTAGAGAAAAGATGTTTCAGTAAATATATATTTTGAATAAATATATTTTCAATAAATATTGGCTTATATAAAATAATTTTCAAGCAATCAGGATATAATTTAGAATAAATAACAATTTGTAGGATTGAATCTTTATTTTAAATTTTAATTGCTTTTGAACTTCGTTTAAACTTTTCCGTGTTGGGGTTTATTTTTCTCGAATATGTAAAACACACATAATTAATGAACACGTTTAAAATTTGTGCAATTCACCTTTGAACTTCTGAAATTGAAATTCGTTCAATACGATTTGTCATTATGTAATTTTAGTGTTTCACTGTGAAAAATGGTATCTAAAATTATTATTTTTCTTGAAAGCTTACAACATTTTTTTAAAATAAAAAATTTCATGTCATGAGACTATTGTAATGTATGTTCTTTTACAACCTTTAGTTTGTTTGAAAAAATATGAAAGATAGCATATAAACAGTTTTTCTGTCATGAAATGTGTCCTTCCTTTCTCGTTTCTTTTCCCTCCCTTTGTCTTTACATTTTGTAAAAATACGGGATCTGTCCTCCTTTTTGGAAAAAAATATCTGGTCACCTTATTAAAGATTAATTGGTTAAAAACCTATATATATTTGTTTATCATATAGTATTTGGTAAATGAGATTACTCATACTTTTTTTGTCAATAAATAACTGAAATGATCATTTTTCTAGTCTCAAAAGATCTGGTAACACTATTTAAGAGTAATGAATTTGTAGATTTAGAAAAGCTGAAATTATGTTGCTCAATTGAACTGATTATTTGATAATTATATTAAGGATAGAAATTACACATGTCAAATAAAAATACTGAAAATATGGTGAAAGTTTCATGAAAAACTGAAATATCTATTGTTTCCTCAAAGATTGGAACAAAAGCATGTAAACTGTTGTTCAGAGAAAGTAGTCATAAAAACAATACTTGGAAGTATAAATTGAAAATAATAATTTAATCTAAGGGATGAAGTATATGTCAACAACATTCTCTGATGGTGTGTTCTTATGAATTAAATGCAGAATTTTATATTCCAAATATAAAACATTTTAAGGGTATAATAGTTTCTAAAAACATGCATACCAGTAGAGAATGCCACAGTGGACTTTTGGCATTGAAATTATAATATCTTCATACTGTTTGATTACAGCCATACAAGGAAAACTATGAGGGTATGGATTTAGAAAAAACGGTGCATGTCTTATGACCCATCATGGAACAATGCTAATTTCTTTAGGAGTGCATTCCCACTTTTTAATGGTTATTTTTCGACTATTTTCAAAGTTGTTTGATATTCTTTTTTCTTAATGTATTATAAAACCTACATTACTGAAAAGTGGAAGCTTTCCAAAAACTACATATTTCTTTTACTATTCCAAAATCTGGTAAACTTACCCACTGATTGAAAATCTGAACAAATTTTTCAGAAGTCCCCAGTAGAATAATAAATATCAGAAGATAAGCTATTACCTTACTGTTGAAGTTTGTTCCATTCATCTTCACATCTTTCAGCAGTTTGTGCTATGAGTGCAAGATTATCATGATCTTATAAATCCATCTCATTGTCAGTATGTTCTTCAACCCATAAATGGGTTTAACAATTCTAATGTAGATACCATCTTGCAAGATTTGATAAAATGTAATTAGTCGAATGTAGAATTTGAGGACATATGTTCTGGATCCATTTCACTCTTTATGTTGAGATAATTAATACCTACCTCATATATCTGGGAATAAAGAATACCTATGCTACACTTCTCCATATACCAAAATAATCAAAAATAAAAAGTTTATGATTTTGAAAGCATTATCACACCATCATCAGCATATATATCAGAAGATGTCTAATTACCAGAACTATCTGATAAATGGCACAGCTACCTCCAAGAATGATAAGTGACTGACAGTGGCGGCTCGTAGCTAAAATTAGTGGGGGTGCTGCTCCAGAAAATTTTTAGCCTTTGTTTTAAAATTGTGTAAAAGGAAAAAACGTATATAACAAGAAAATTTATTCAGGAACTTGATAAAATCTTAACAAAAAAAACCAAACATTTTTTACTTACTTTAACTTAAATTGTTACAGTTCAAGCTTCATCTATTCATTTAAAAATGAAATCCATAAAAGAACCGAAAAAAATGAATCAAATAGAATAGCTGGAAGCAGAATAATAATCTAATTCTACATTTTATCACATTCAAGAATATGGTACACTCTTTTTAAGCACAACACACGCTGAGTAAAAAAAACTTCCTTCCACCATCACGCCAGAGCCGGCACTGCGAGAGCAACAGTGCTCTCTCTACCTGGCAGTCCCGCTTTCCTCCCCACCCCCCCCTCCTATGTGCGCATGCGCACAACAGTCAAACACCACGTCGCTGGCACTGTGAAGCGCACAGTTCCATACAAAGATTTTTGTATCTTTTTCATAAACTGGGGGATGGCTACTGAAGTACTGACATTAAGCTTAAGGAATATATATTGTACTACAAAAATAAAGAAAGAATTAAAGAAAAAAGGACTCATTATATTAAATGTTATCGATAATATCAAGTGGAAATAGGGGGTGCTGCAGTTCCGCAGTGCCTATACACGAGCCGCCACTGATGATGACTGTTCAATATCTCTATATCGTTTGATGAGAGCCTTACGAAAAATTTTAACTCAAATCGCAACTCCATTTTCAAATATCAAAAGTGATTACATATATGTTTCTAATTATATTAACCATATATCATCACATCAAAGGTAGCATCTCCGTAGATAGGTCCGTGTTTATTCATAATTAAAGTTGGTTCTCCACATATTCCTTTTTTCCGCAGTCTTTTTCATGTCTCGATAGCTCTGTTTCCCTTTCATGTCGTCTATGAGTTGAAACCCTTTCCTACCTCTATCTCTTTTTCCTTCTAGTATTACTTCTAACGCGTCTATAATCATGCTCTCTCTCCTAAGTTAATGTACATTCATATAATAGAATCTATAATTATCAGAGCTATCATTTTAATCCGATTTCAATCTTTCATACATAAAAATGTAAAAGAAATATTAATAGAAAATATTTGTAGTGAACTAAATTTTAAACGAGGTATTTAATTACTTCAAATTAATCTATTATTTTGACAAACCTTTTATTAGTTACCGAAATATTGTTTGCGAGCATTATAAAAATTGCTCAGAAAGATTTTGAACTTCTCTACCGCTTACACTTTTAATAGAATTATACTCACCGTTGCTAGCGAGCGCGGGGGTCGAACAGGGTGCTTAAGGAATATATATTGTACTACAAAAATAAAGAAAGAATTAAAGAAAAAAGGACTCATTATATTAAATGTTATCGATAATATCAAGTGGAAATAGGGGGTGCTGCAGTTCCGCAATGCCTATACACGAGCCGCCACTGGTGACTGAGGATACCATGTGTATACTTCTACTACAAGCAGGGCTGGCCAAGAACTTTTGGGAGCCCGGATGCAAGCAAGTTTTTGGGGCCCACATGTCAAAAAAAACCTGCCATTTTATACACATCAGTGTTACAGCTTAGAGAGAACATGTACTTATAATAATAAAGTAACTATAATGATAATTTAATAAAAAAAGCAAAAATTTGTTTAAAGATGTAAATATATTATTTATACTCAACATAAAAATTTGGGGCCCGGATGCCTTGTATCCACTGCACCTCCCACTTGGCCGGCCCTAAGAACAAGTAGCTATTATTGATTATAATTCTCTATTCATTTATTTTAACAGGAAATGAATGCTGTCTCTATGGTAATTTACCAAATAAGAGAGTTTTAAATGGTCGATTTATTATTCAAAATTTAGGATTGAAGCTTCCTATTTTTCATTGAAATATCCCTCAGATCTATTGGAAAAATAAAAACAGTTCACAAAAAATGGCGAAATTCTATTCATCTCATTCATTCAATTACAGGATAAAAATTTTTTACAATACATATTTCACATTAACTACATATGGAGGATGTTAGTAGTCATTTACACGTCCCCATCCTAGTCTTTCTTTCTTCTTTTCTAGCCGTAACCACGCTGGGTCCTTCTTGTTCAAGGAAAATGCATTTGGGAATTTAGGTGGTGGATCAGGAGCCTTAAATGGATGCTCCTTCTTCAGTTTCTTCAAAAGAAACTCCTTTGCTATTTCTTTCTCATCCCTGTACTTATCAAGGTACCTATAAAGATAAATAAATTTTAGTGATATAGTTTTACTTCCTCAGATGCTTAACTAGCCTTTTGAAGCCATTTTGAGTTATTTCAACACAAATACAAAAGCCAAAAATTTTAAATGGTAAATAAAGAAAACATGCATTTAAAGCATGTGATTATTGCTCAGCTGAGAGTATAGTTTTTCTGATTTATTTAATTTTAAAATATTATAATTAAGTCTCCTCTAAAAATTAGGTATTATATAACTGCAAAACAGTCAGCTTCATATGTATACTATAATTTATGTCAAAGACCCAAAAACAATGACATTCAAATTTTACTCTCATAATCATCTTAAACATAAGAGTTGAAATCTAATTGTGGTTCCTTTCAAAAACAAAAACATGGATGTGCAGCATTTCTGTGAAGTAGCTTTCAATGATTTAAATATTTAAATCCATTAAAATTAGATACCTTTCCATTTTTATCACACAAACTTTCACATGTGCATTCCATTTATTGTGTTGTAACACCTACAATTTTTGCATACCTATCTCATATTAAAAAAACAATGATTTACAAAAATTATGAAATACATCAACTAACCTGTCTCTCAACATGTAAGATACTCAAATGCATGCAAACATGCGCATCTCTTTTTAATACAATACAAAAATAATACAATCACCAACCTCTCTCAGTTCATTGCTTAGGTGAAGATCTTGCCTTTATCATTCCATTCATCTGAATTTGTGGCTTTTTGCATATCAATTTTCTAAAAATGTCTTTTTCCAACAATCCTGCTATCAGTTCAACTCTTGTCTTGCACAAAATTCTAGTCTATAAATGTTCTTTTGTCTTGTCCTACATTTAGCATGTTACATACACAATTATCCATGTCAAAGAATATCTCCTGAGTGCTCCTTTTCTATTTAAACATGAACTTTTTGTTTCACTATAACAATATATTTATCACATATTAACATTAAGAGAAATAGATTAGCACTCTGATAAAATAAATCTCTTTGGGAAATAAATTTTTAAAGTGAGGTAATTTATTTTTCATGATGGCATATACCAACACATACCATAAGAGTAAAATTATCTGTGAATTCTCTCACTTCACAAGATAATATTCTACCAATATGGTTGGAAGACTTTAGGGATAATTATTTACATATATCTTTCATTTATATTTACCTGCATATGCTTCCTGATAAATACACTTCAAATACCAGGTAATTAACTTCATAATTATACCCTTGACAAATTTAGACAAAATTTTAAATGTTTTCAGGGAAATAACCACTGAAAAACCTTTACAGCATTTATTACTGATATAAAGTCATTACTGAACAATCATTCCATTACTCCAACATACAGCCTATGTTTGTAAAATTCCACAACTTAAAGTGTAAAAATGAATACAAGATACTTTCACACTATTGCTGTCTCTCCCCTTTGGAATGGTCTCCCCCTGCATTGACACACCATTGCCAGCATTTCTGAATTTTGTTGAAGCAGCTCTGGAAGACATTTTCTGGAATGCTTTGCAGTTGCTCTGTCATGGTGAGACTTGTACCTCGGAAGCTGACCGAAGAGCAAAAGGAGACGCATTCCGAAATTTGTTCTAACCTTTTGGAAACTGCATGAAATGATGGCACATTTCCCTCGTCCATCACTGGTACTGAAACCTGGTACAGTGAAACCTCCATAGGCGACCATCCCTCTGGAGTTGATCACTATTTAGCAGAACGGTTTTTAGGTCTATCCTTTCTATTACAGTTTTCTTCCCTCAGATGATCACCCTCTTAGGGTTAAATGTAAGAAGGGACTACATAGTCTCAATTTCGCCCTAATAAAGTCGTTTGTCTGTCTGTCTGTCCCAACCACTCTCCATACCGACCACCCTCCATATCGAGGACCCACTTATCTGGTAATATCTTCCTTGATTCTATTTAACCTTTTTATTCCTGCAACAGTAATCCTTCTTAATGAATTTCAAGTCACTTCTTTTTACCACCCCGACCATCTGCTTATGCGTATTCTTTCACCAAATTGTTAGGTGACAAGATTTTCATGGAATGATTTCAAAAGATGTTTTTCTATCTCTAAAAGGTGTCTCTTCTCAGAAAATCATTTTCTCTGAAACGAATATCCCATAAATTGGCAATATAAACCTCTCCAAAAATCATCATACCCTTCGAAAAATACAGATACTATGACAGAAGTTAAGGAAAAAATGAGTCTTGAATTTATCAGTGTGACTTAAAGTGATAGAAGATTCTGAAAAAGGTTTGTCACAAAGGAGACTAGCAGAAAAATACAACTGTGGAAAAACGTAGATTCAAGAAATATTGAAGGAAAAAGACTTTAATAAACAGAAGTGGTTGCAAATGCAAATAGAAGTGTACATCAAGATTCTCATCAATCATTCCGCAAAATCAGTGAATTGACTTGGTCCTGGTTTGATGGTGCTCATGCTAGAGGATTACCTGTTAGTGGCCCAATATTACAGGAAAAAGCTCGATTCTTTGCAAAAAATTTAAAAATCGAAAATTTTCTTGCCAGCAATAGAGGGCTAGAAAAATTTTGCAATCATAACATCTTATTGAAATCGATCAGTGGTGAAAGAGGAGCAGTTAATGATGCAGATTTGGCGGAGTGGATTTCACATTTATCATCGTTAATTGATAAATATGAACTGAGAGACATTTACAATGTCGATGAAATGAGACTTTTCTACTATGCTTTACTGAAAAAAACATTGGAAGTGAAAGGTTATCATTGTTCTGGTTTTAAAAAAGCAAAAAAAGGCTATATTGCTTTTTACAAGTGCTTTAGGTCACAAAGAAAAAATTTTAGTAATTAATACTGCCATGAGACCACGATGTTTTAAAAACATAAATGTGGCAGCTATTGGTGTTTATTGGTATGCAAATAAAAAGGCATGGATGATGACTAAGACTTTTACCGAGTGGCTTGAAATGTTTAATGAAAGAAAGAAATTAGAAAGGTTCTGTTGATGTTGGATAATGCTCCATGTCATCCAAAAGGGTTAATGTTGTCTAATGTAAGATAATTGCATTCACCTTCCAAGACATCCAGCAAATTACAGCCCCTAGAGCAGGGAATAATTCAAACATTCAAATTGTTTTATAGACAATGGATTTTAACAACATTGGTTGCAAAAATGGACTCAACAGAAAATGTTTAAGATCTGATGAAAAATATTTGAGTTGGAGATGTTTTAAAATATATCACCAAATCATGGAATGCAGTTTTGGTAAATATGATTAAAAATGCTTTGTGAAATTTGGAATTGGTTGTGATAAGATAGCAGAAAATAGTAGTGAGTGGAAAATAGTAGTGAGAGGAAAATAGTAGTGAGAGGAAAATAGGGAAATTTTATCAGAGCAGAACAAACTTTTACAACTTGGTAAACAAACCAATTTAGATATTGACATCAGTTTTGACGAAAACCTTGAAATGAGGGCAGAACCGGCTTCATGGGAGAGGACCTGCGTCTCAAAATTATATTTAAAATCGTAATTCTCAAGTAACAGCTACTAATGGGCAAAAGGGTGGCCTCGTCCAAAGGAGTGCCATAATGAAGATTGTGCTGGAGAATTTTCAAGAAATTACTGTTCTTTCAAATTCTTGTAATTTTTCATGCAACCAGTACAGTAAAAGGAAGATTCACACCCTAGGAATGCTCGCCTTGTGAGGCCCCATGGGGTCCGACCCCAACCAGGGAATGTCCTTTTTCTGTTAACCTTTTGTTTATGGTTCTCATCTGGGTACAAAAACTTGAGTTGGGTACGGAAGCAACATTCTGCCACCCGACCAACCCCAATAACTCTTGTGGCTCAGGGGTCATTTTCAGCGTTAATTTATATTTCTCTTTTGTAAGTAGATGCTGCACTGAGGGCAGGCCCTCAGAGAGCCAGAGAGAGATCCAGACCGCTTCCATATTTGTAGGCTCCTCACCCCTTTACTTCCCCCCTCCCATGTGATTCACCTATGACCTATGCTAGGAGACGGGTCATGAACTGTTGAAGAGACGATTGACGTTGGCCAATTTTTGAACCCCCCGAACTTTGGGCCCGGACCAAATGGCGCACTATGGTTTTTAGCGGGAAGCAGGTAGAAGGGTGTTGATTATCATAGGGAAATAATAAGTGCAGTTACAATTAGGTACACCAAATAAAAAGTCGGCTCATTACAATAAAGCAATCTCTTTAATGTTGTATGTGTAGATTATACATGAATACAAGATTATGTAAAGAAAAAAACGTTTCAAATGATGAAAACTACAAATAGTTTTATAATTCGTGCTTGTTAAAAGACTTGAATGCAGCAGACGGTGTGAGGAAAATGAGTTATGCATATTGCCTTATTAAGTGAAAGTAGCTGTACCAGTGCGAATAATTCGCATGTAGAAAAAATAAAATATTTAATAAAGAAATATTTATTTACATTTTCTGACATTTTCAACTGTTTCTTGCAATCATAATGTTTATAGCATCTTAATAAGCAATAAAAATTTTACTTTTAATAAAAAGAGGAGATTTATATCAATGCCGGTTCATTTGCATTCGAAAGCTGCCTTTTTAAAAAGGTCCAGTCGGTATGCAGAATACGAATTATCATGTTGCCTTGTTTAGTGAAGTACTAAAGCTGTAAGTTACATAAAGCAGGTAAATGCAATCTATTAATTTTGATAAAAAATCAAGAAAAATCATCCAAAAAATTGTTTAAAGCAACCAAACATTGGACTGGATAAACATATTTTTAACCTCAATGATATCCTTGAAATCCTTTAAACATAAGACATCTTTTATTTATGGAAATTAAATCGGGTGGTTCAAGTTTTCTTTCTATTTGGTCATAGTCTGTTACTCATTTATCCTCTGATTCTCGTCAATTAAATGTCTCGATCCCAATTTCCCCCCGCAAACCGAATTTCTAACCCTTTTCTCATCATCTACGGAGGATACATAAAACTTAATCCTTTTTAGTTAGAAATTTTGTCAAAATCCTATTCTTCGGCAAAAGCTGGCTGGCCACCGTGTTTGCCAGCGTTTTTCCACAGAAATGATCCAACAATGTTGATTTTTCTCCATTATATTTCTTTGATACATTTCGGCGACCATTATCACCGGCGAATGATTTGATTCCTCCTGGAAGGACATTGTTTGCGCATCTGATATGGTTCGATGACAGGTGAGACAGTGTCAGCTGGCGGTATGCTTTCCGACTTGAGACGGGACAACAAAAAACTTGACTGTTTATAGACAATGTCTTTGGGAGTGGTCAAATTTAAATACATCTTCACCATGTGTTTTAACTGAGTGTGACACCAGTGTCTGGACCGTTTCTTCTCCAGTCTACTAGAAGATTTTAGTTGAAAAGGACGTTTACGTCGAACGCAGATAGTTTCCTTCAAGTACATTGGAAAGAGGAAATCAAGTAAGTTTCGCTTTTATATTTAAATATACGTCACGTTAATTTCAACTGAACATTGTATATCTAAGCTGATTTTGCACAAAATTTTGGAATCAACATACGGTGTACAGTTTTTATTTTTAAATAATGTAAATTGTTATTTTTACTATCTAATTTTTAACCCAAGATATCTCAAGCTCTCGGCATTATTTCTCGTCTCGCGGAGGTGGATTCTGCAGCGTGCTAACGATTTTCTTCTGTGTTTGAAATTACGGAAAACTTTCACGAATTAACATGTACAGTCATATCTTGATATTCGTGGATCCACTTTGTGAATCTTGGTTTCTTTTTTCGCAGTAGAGAGTCTTTGCTTTTTAAAACAAGTTTCGTGATAATAGTTTGTGGGAAAGTCTGATATAGACCTACGTTAGCACCATATTGTTCCTTCTAGCATTGGCATTCACTCTTTGCCATAATCATTTTGTTCAGTGATAATTGTTTTCCTGCAACAATACTCGAATCCAAATTCAAATTACCTTAACTGACGCCGCCCCTTTGGGTACTTCAGTTGGTTGAGGTGAGAATTCCACTGATGCGGCCTATTCTAATTATTATCTATTTTTTAATTGTGTGGGATGGCAAGCAAAAAAAAATAATTAGAATGACAGGCCCCGCATTCTTTTCTTGCACTCGGCCTCGCAAAATATGAAGCCGGCCAAGCATGAGGGTATTGTGAAAATTGGGAGAAAGAGTTAATTGAACTGTCAGAAAATTGTGATGATACCAAGAATTATTTTATATTTTAACTTTTTGTGTTTTATTTAATTTATAATAATATTAATTTTTGTAATGCGTAATAACATTCTCTTGTGAGTTTCCGAAAAAAGTTGTATTTTTTCTCAATTTTTATATGTAGTTAGTTTTTTAAGTAGAATAATGTGAATTTAATGGTACATTATTAATAAATTTCTACAATAACCGTTTTGTTATCAAGATGTTTAGTATAGATATAGAAAGCAGGGCTGACACAATACAAAGAATAAAAAAATTCTTTTACATGTATTTGTGTTGAACTGTCCATGTTAATTTTAACTAAATTTAATACTACTGATACACATATACAAAACCAGATTAGCATATTTAAACCGAATCAGCCAAACAGGGGTGCTACAATTACAATTACAAAACTCTTTCAGTAATTAAGGATTTGGAAGGAATATGCTGAACAGATTTCAAAGAAATTTGGTTTGTAGGACGAGTATAGAATAGCAAAATGTAATGAACATTTTTAGAACCGATATCAAAAGCAAGGATCCCACAATATAAGGAAAAATCTGATGTGGCCACCACATGACTTTCTCCATATCTGTAATATTTCTAAAAAATTCCAAATAGGTTACATAATAATAAATATCTTAAGAAACTGTTTTAGACTTTACAAAGAACAGAAATAAACTCAAACCATAGACTTCTGATATTGGATATAGCCACAAAGCTCCAAAAATTAAGAAAAGAAAAAGGAGCGTTACAAAGATGTAACTAAGCATCAATTGTTAACAATAGTCGCTGGTAGGTGGCAGCTAAAAATATAACATATCTCTTAAACAACGCATTATATGGAAAAATGTTTCAAACAAAGGTTGTAGAAAATTAAATTTCCTAAAACATTTATTCCAATATATTTTTACATTTATCAAATATTAAAGCAAATATTTCAAAATAACCGATAAGTGACAAGAGTAAACACCCACTTCCGGTTGACCGATTTTTACCAAAAACTAATCAGTTCTTCTGACTTTTATAAAAATGTTAAATATAAAATTTCGTGTTGACCTGATAAATAGTTTTTGAGTTAGAGCACCCACAAAAAGCTATCACATACACTCACTCACACACACACAGACATCATCGAGAAAATGGTCAAAACGTGTTCAGGGGACCTCAAAACGTATTTACGTTGAAATCTCGGTCAATTTTTTTCATGAATGCAATACTTTCCCCTATACTACATATATGGAGAAAGTAAAAATTATTTTCTGATTTCAAAGCAAATACATTAGTATACGATTATACAATATACCCGGGGTCGGCAACCTTTTCTGCATGGCGGGCCACATTTGCAGTGGTAAATGTTTCGGAGGGCCGCATTGGGAGTCAAGAAAGCCTCAGCGGGCCGGATGAGCGAATAAATCGGAAGTTTTCTAGAGATTCTGAGATTTCATATGAACGAAATCAAGTCAACGTAATTTACTAGCATTAAAACTTCACCAGAGAAGGCTTTGAGACCATAATTTTACTCAAAAAATATAAAATTGTCCATGAGAAATTTTTCTGATCACTTTTTCATTACAGCTTTGCAGGCCGCATAAATCATTCTCGAGGGCCGCACGTGGCCTGCAGGCCGTAGGTTGCCGACCCCTGCAATATACTATGGCAAATTTGACGAAAAGCACTTCTGTACCATGGGAAACCCATGTACACCCCTACTTGTTTTGATTGTAAAAGTATACAGGACAAGGAATTCGTCCCTGAAGGATAAGCTACTAATCAAAACTTCTACAAAAATGTTCTCCAACATTTACTTTTGAGCTTTTGTTGTTGTTGTCCTGAATTGAAAGCATCAGGGAAGTGGTTCCTCCTGCACGATAAAGCACAGCCACATACCGCATTGTCCATCCAACATTTTTTGACACAAAAGCAAGTCAATGTTTTGCCACATGCCATATTCCCCAGATTTGTCTCAGAGTGACTTTTTTCTATTACTATGTCATAAATGAGCAATGAAAAGCCATTGCTATGCTGAAATTCGAGTGATAAAGACAGCTGTGGCAAAGCAACTGTGCGGCATTCCAGAAAATGCCTTCCAGAGCTGTTTTAACAACATTCAGAAAAGCTGGCAATGTTGTATCAATGCATGGGGAGAATATTTTGAAGGGACCAAACAGAAATGGTGTAAAAGTATCTTATTCATTTTTATAATGTCCTGGAACTTTGCAGATATAGGTTATAATTTATGGCTTAATTAAAATCTTATAACCTCTTTCCTGCAACTTTACTTCTAATAGCCTCTTTATCAGACATCGCACTAATGATTCTCCAAAGCCTACAATAAATTCAAATTCAATATAAATGTTATTTTCCTGAAAATTCAGCCAAGTTTTTCCTTTCCACTTACACTGGCTCGAAAAATTTTATGCAATGAAAAAAGTTGCCGTATTTCATAGCCCCCAAAAAATGCCTATGATATCAAAGCAGTCCTTTCAAATTCCACACAAATAACCTAAGTTGCCAAATGACTCTTTTCCTCAAAGCTATGTATACAGCAATGGTTCTATTATACATGCTCATAACTTGATATTGTATTCAGGGATTCTTTCCTGACACTTAACCTGTACCTATTTGTGTTCACATAGAATAATTTCCAGGCATAATACCAATCTGATGTTATTTGATTTTGTGTTGTCTTTTTCAGAATTTAGCATATCAATTTTAATCTTCACTGTAAAATGAAACAATATGTTGTTAAGTAGATGATGTTTGAAATTACCATGTTTTTATTACACTGAATGAGTAAAAGGTATCTGATTTCAAGTGTTTCCAAAAAATTTCTTCAAAAATTGACAACAGCTCAGTTTTAGGAAAGTCAATTAATGTAACAAAAGTAGTCAATTTGAAAAATTGGCTTGCTGATGATTTTATGAAATTTACTTAAGCTCTACATTGGAATAAGAATGTTAAATATTAGAACAATGCTTTATAAAGTTTAAATCACATAAATTGACACTTGATTAAATGGGGTTTTATTGAATTACAATAGCAAAAACTGTATGGAATATATATATAAATATACTTACAAATTGAAAGGTTCTCTCTTAGGAAACCAAACTTGTGGTTTAATGTATGATTTAGGGAAATCATATTCATATACAGGCTCTTTCATCTCTGTAATAATACAACCAAATGTTATAAGAACATGCAAAAAGGTCTTTTGTGCTCTAGTTAGTCTATTCTGGCAAATAGTTCTCACCAAGGACATTATGGAAGAAATCTGTAAGTGAAGGATCCCAATCTGATTGAAAGAATGCCAGACCAGCTGGTGTGAGCACATCTTGATGCATTTTATAAAAGTCTTTGGTTTTAAAATTTCTTTCTGCCAACAATCGACTGTCAAAATATTATAAATTATAGTCAATAACTGATGAGCATAAATGACCTTATATTCTCATGTAAATATACAAATATTTACCATGAAACTGGTTTCTTATACGAATCATAATTTAATTTTTTCTCCTGTTTGTAGAGAATAAAAATTAATCTTTGATATCCCACTCCATGAGGTGGAAAAGGCTGCAAATAATCATATATCAGGTCACCCTTTGACAAATCACTCCCAGGTATGTTTCCACTGAAAGAATTGGGTAAAATAAAGTTTTTCTCTTATTAAAGCAAAACCTTACTCAAAAGCGATAATTTTAGTTATACTCACACAAACCAATGGACATATTCTGCATCATTGTCAGTAAAATTACCATCCGGATTTGTAAGAATTAATGTCCACAGTGTATCATCATCAACATCAAATTTAACTTCCGGACATTCTGAAGCCTAATAACAAATCTTGACATTATTAGTAATTCGGTAAGAGAACTTTGAGTAGCATTTAAGGATGATTATATATGTACACATACATACAAACAAATGCGAGTAGAAAACAAATCATGCACTTTGTTACGTATTATTATGCATTTCCATACCTCACATGGTTTTATAACATTTCCGCGATGAACTTGAATGTAAGAATCATCTGTTTTAAATTTTATCTCAATTGGCACAACAGGTATAAAATAGGCATCGCCAAAAAGATGTTCATAAACTCCATAATGTTCAGCAATAGTTTTGATTTGGTTTGGTCCTACAGAGTTATTCCAGTCCCTTTTTACATCTTCCATTGGCACATGCACTAAAGATCACATTAAATATAACATCAAAATACAGCAGAACAAAAGGTTAATAGTCAAATGATAATGAAAGACGTACTCACATTGCCTTAATCTAGCTAGTTTTTCCAACTTATTATCATTACTTTGTTTCCGATAGTGCTCAAGTCGATCTTTTAATTGTATAGGGGTTTTACTTTGAGAAAATCCTATGTTTACTTTAAAATGAATGCTTGGGTCCTCCTGGTTTTCTTCTGAAAAGAAATATTTCCTTTATTGAACACCTTAAGAAAATTTTCCTATTAGAAATAACTGTAAATAACTGTTACCTTTCAATCTTTCTTCTAAGCTCTTGGCTATTCCAGGAGGTTTACCTCTCATAAAATGACGATATCTTGCAAATGGAATGCAAACATCGTTTACTTCTCTCACGGTAAAACGCCAAATAGGTGTTACCATTTTCAAGTTATGGGGATTGAATTTCGATAGTCAACTTTCGATGCACTTTAACGTTTCTCTTTCGTCTTTAGTTATCTTTCTCACCTGAAGGTAACGGGGCAATCACGTTATCGTGTTCTGAAACAGCTGGGTAACCTGCCGCCAGTTTGAAGAATGAGACAGTGCTGTGAACTAGGATTGGGAGTGCGAGTGACTTATTTGTGTTACTGTTTTTTTTTTAACTAAAATTGTGTTTTATTAGGAAGAAATTCCTATTTGGAATGTCCATATGTCCTTAGGTAAGAGATAATTTAAGGCCAAGGCTTTTAATCTTACGAAAAATTGTAAAACGTAAACCAGTCTGTTAAAGATCAAACTTATACTCTCAATATTAGGGATTAAATATCATAAATGTTTAATTTGTCCAAACTTTTTTCGCTCGATCTAAATAAACATTGCATTCCATCTCTAAATACAATATTTGCTTTAAATTTGGGAAAGTCGCAAATTAATTTTGGACTAAAATCTTCTCCATTATTTTTGTCCTGTTGTATATTTATGGTTTTCATTTCGTTTAAAGGAATGGGCATGGAAATATCTTGCTGTACTGATATTGAATCGCTTGTTCAAATTATTCTCTTTACACATCTCTCAAAGTTAATCTTACTTGACTGGTAACAATGAAAACGTTCCAGATTATCATAAATTAATTCCCGAATTTTAACTTATTTAAAAAATTTGCTTGAAATGTTTACATCATCATATTTACATCATCTTGCGACCCAGCAGAGAGTTGTTATTATTTTCGATTTTTATAGCTATAACGTCATCGGTATCCCTTGCGGTTGTTTAACTCGAATAATATATGAACCATCACTTCGTTTTATCGAGACAAATAGCAACCGCGGGCCATATTAGTTTTATTTATTTTGATTTTATCATCGAGCAGTTGCTGCAGGAAAACGAACTAGGAAGAAATGGCCGAACTCATGGTGCAATCGGTGTCTCCCACACGGAGCGACACTTTCCCACGGACCCTGTTGGACGGGTGCCGCTCCTCCGTCGCCGGCACCAGGTACGGTAAGATCTACTCCGTCAGTTCTCCGGCGAAATCTCTCGCCAGTTCTCCTTGCCCACCGCCGGCGGACCACCTCAAGCACAGCAAGAGCAGCGACGCCCTCCTGAGCGGTCCGGTCTCCTCGGCGAACGGGCGCGACTCTTCATTCGCGGAGGAGAACGGCTTGGAGGAGGGGAACGGGCTATCATACAGAAAGAACGCCTCGGAGGAAAGCGTGGTGGCGGTCGGGTTGCCCTCGGGAGAGCGACACCCCGCGAACAGGGGCGCTGCGGAGGGCCGGGTGCCTCGGCAAGGGGGAGGAGGGTGCACCGCGGGGGCGGAGGGGGGCGTGCAGGAGGAGGGGGAGAGCGAAGGGAACCCCTCCGGAGCGATCGCGGTGGGCAGCGGACGCCGTCACGCGAGGTACCGAGGAGACGTGAGGAGGAGTTCTAGCAGCCGTCACGTGGGACTATACGACCAAGTGGACCCCGAGGACAGCATCAAGGACATGGTGACGGAGAACGATTTTTACAGGTAAGCGACCTCTTCCCCGCCTTCGTTCCGCGCGCGGATCGCTGTTTATGGCGGTCTCTCGCGAGAAACAAACGTACAGGCGACTAACGACCTCTGCCGTTCCTATCGTAATTCAGAACGCGTGAGTTTGATTTATCATCACTCGGTTTATTACCCCCGTATTTGCGAGGAAGGTGATAAATATAGGAGACAGCTCAAATATTAGCCATCCGATATATGCCAAGCTATGTGGTGGAATTACTTGTCAAATAACTTTATGGAACTAGGGCGCGAAATGCTGTGCTGGTTTATGGTTTGCTTTTTGACGGAGGGATGGGGGTTGAGCAAACGAAAAGAATTTCATTTAAAAAGAAAACTAAAGTTGATTTCGCCTCATTTCTGGAATATGTACGATTCGTTGTACCGGTATGCTTAAGAAGCACATCACTTTGTTGCTGCTTGAATGTCGCATGCATGCGGACAAGAATTATTTACCGTTGATATAAGATTCAGTGAAGGATAATTATTAGATTTCTCAACGGATCAACGCCGAATACTAAGTTGTGTTTTCTTATCCATTTTCTAAATGAATGCTCTAATGCCGAAATTTTCAACCTTTCTGAAGTCACGGAAATTTTATATAACTAGTGGTACCCGCAAAATATTATGCGAAGTCAGTCAGAAGAATGCATGTTTAAAAGTAATACTAGCTCATTTCTCCTTATAAAATTAGACAACTGATATTTTGAATGTCATATTTGTTTTTATAAGTTATATATGCAACTTTAATTGTCTCTTCCATACGAAAAAGGTCACATTCCAGTATTGAAATAAAGAAAGAAGATTTTTTTTCTTTTGGTCAATCGTTAAAAATACCCAGAGCCCACATGCAATTTACTGAATAATAATTATCTTTAATTATTAACGTTGCAATCTATTTAGTTTGACATTGCTACAACAATAATTTCGATTCTTCATATACAGCGCGAAGCGGGTAACGCAATTATTTTGTCTATTTGAAGGCTTAATAGACGCTAATTCAATGGGAGTCAACAATGCGGGTCGCCTTGGCAACACCCGGAAAGAGTACGAAAAAGCCATAAAATTTCGAAAAAATGCGTGTTTCTGACAAATTATTCCGTGCAATATCAAAACATTGCAAGAATTAGATATTTTATAGTTTTAGCCGTCTAATAAATCAAAAACGAAGAAATTCGGTCCATATTTACGTATTTTAATGAATGAAAGAAATAAACCTTGCACCTTGAAAAATCGAAACTCCTTTGTAAACATATGGGAAATATAATCGTCTCCAGGAGTCGAATCCGGGACACTTCCGTAAACGAAAGTAGTTTTCTTGGGGTCTCCTAGTTGGCAGAAACAAAATGGCGTTTGCAGCATTTCTCTATGACAAGCTGTTCAAGAGATAAAAGGGGGACGGACGGACGGACATTGAGTAATTATATATAAAGATTTTTCCAGGAAGCAGGGCAGCACATATTGGGCCTCTCGCTCTCATTCTCTCACGAAACTCCGACTAGCTTTTGCGGAACCCTAGGGTTCCGCGGAACACAGTTTACAACCCCTGAGCACTTGCGGGACTTGGAGAGGTGATATTGCATTGAAAATCTAGAACGAATCCTTTTTCTAATTATTTTGCACCACAATACTTATTGCACATTCCGTAGCAAATGAATTGCACTAAAACAGCTATTTGAAGTGGCGGAAGGGTTCAAAACTGTTTTTGAGTCACAATTCCTTAACGTATGTTGATTTAGAAAATTTGAAACAGAGGAAACTCCTTAAATTTTGCCACCGGCAATGAAAAAAAGTGTTGAGTTTAGCGGGAGTACTACGCAGAGGCGGATCTACAAGCGGACTAACAGAGTTGTAACTTTAGTCCTCAGGGTCTAGAGGCCTCTGTTTGGCAAAAATAAATTATAAATCAAATAAAAGTTATGTTATACAAAAATAAAAATACTTGCCAAGTTGAGAATCTATCACAAAAATTTGCCTCTTATTTTTATTTTAATTTAGTTAATATTAAGACAAATAACATTAGCCTTGCCCCCTCCCAAAAATTCACTATCCACCACTAGCATTATGGCTTGATGAATGTGAGGGAGACATCGCAGGATTTCGAGACCGTCGTGTAATGCGCGGTCACGTTTGATCTCTCGATGATAAATGACGACGCACGAAAGGAAGTAAGCAATGCTAGAACGAAATAAAACGCGAAACGATTATTTTTTCCAGGCGATGCGATAATTGGAAAGAAAGACAAACGGAATGAGTTTGCGAAACATAAAGTGCAGACGTTCAAACGTCCATAAAAAGCGCATCCGTAAAAAAATGGACGGAAGAAGAAAGGATCTCACAGGAGAGTGAAATACCCAAAAAAAAGAATGGATCCGGTAGAAGCGCTCGGGTCGTGCGATAAGAATCGAGATAATTATGGAATTAGTGGAATTGGAACAGGGAAAGAAAGGGCTGCCAGTCAGGGTAGCACCAAGATGGTTACCCAAAAGGTTTTGGGAGAGAAAGGTTGCCAAGGAAAACAATGGGATTGTGATCGGACGGTCAGCAGGAGGTTCTGGGAAGGCCGATGGGAAACTGGAAGGAGAACGCCATCGGGAGGGGGGGGGGGTGGGAGGAGGAAAGAGGAACCGGGGAAAAAAGAATATGAAGCGAGTGGTTCACAATGGCCTCAAAAAGCGAGGAATGCTGATGAGGATGGCCGCTGTGAAACCAGCTTCGACGTACACGGAATTTATAAAATTCTCTAACCTGAGCGTTCTTACGCAATTCCAGAGTTAACATTTTTAAAATTAATGCACGGAACGGAAGGTCGCTTGTCCCTCTTCCCTGGATTTATATAAGGGTTTCGTTTTTACGAGTCGAAATCATCACGAATTATCGTCATTTGCTTTCAAGATTCGAGTCACGTTTCATCAGCAGCATAACTTAAAACGCTTACCAAGGTTGGTTTTGTCACGATGTTAGTTTTGTTTAGGATTTCAGATTAGGTTGGGTGAAAGGCCGCATGCTTGAGTTAGAAAGAGATGGACGCAAGATATGTGAAACAAATATATTCTAAGAAAATTGCTACATAATTATTGAAGAGTGTGAATTGGGTATCACAATACGATCGCTAATAGAACGCTAGGTTTAGGCTTCTGAAGGAATTTAGCTGCAGAGATTGTATGAATGGTTGGAACACCAGCGTATATTCGTAAGCACGATCACCGCCATTAAATATGCTAGATCAATCGTCGGACCGAACGATGGTTTTTCCCTAGAACAATCGGGTCTTCGTAAGAAAATCAAACTTGCAGGGATATTTTGGTCCATTGCACTCCCTGCCCCACACCAGTTCGGTAAATTTACCTCTACATCTACCTGTTAGAGCAATGGGTTTCTAGAGTATTATTTTCAATTAAGTTCTGACTTCAAATACTCGCGCGAGTATTTCTTCAGACCCAGGAGTTTATATTCTTTAATTTAATCAATTTGCTGAACTATACCTTTCATTGAAAGCATAAAATTCTAAATTGAATCGCCCTTATCTAAAGCATTGTGTTTCTCACAAACAACACAATCCACAGCAAAGGCTTTCTGAAAATGTTTATTTAACAAGTTTGCTTTCTAAGCACTATCGTGGACTACAGTCCCTACTTCCGTTCTCTGTGATTCAATGGCAGTGCCTCTACCTTGGACTTCCCCGACGTAAGACCAAAATGCTTTTGGGTTCTCTTTCAAATTATCATTACAACATTTCTTTAAAATTTATTGAAATCATTACGCCTTGTTACCCTATCTCTTGCTTCTAATTGTAAGTAGCGTATGGATTTTTTGGGTTAAAAAAGTCATTCGGAGGGTAAATATCGGGTTTTATTATTTTCCTTTTCATTCGGGTTAAAATCGGGTATGAATAAGTTACAGATTTTTCGAGGTTCTAAAAAAAGTTCAATCTCGGATAATTTCGGGTTTTATTATTTTGTAATTCGGAGAAAATGATTTTTAAATAAAAATCTGGTTTTAAAATTAAAAAGTTTTATTTAGCATTACTTTTTATGATTCACATACAATAACATTTCATTAGTATTACTCCTTTCCTGAGTTCGCAAATGACGCAAATGGGAAAATGAACGCTCAACATCACAGCTACCTGTGGGCATACGTAGTAGTGTTAAGACAAACTTACTTAATTTAGGGCAGCGATGGCAAATACGTGGCACGCGTGCCCAAAGTGGCACGCATGCGATTTTACTTGGCACGCGTAAGCTTGTATTTTATGTACAAAATATGTAGTTCCTTAGAGATGGAGTAAACTAGTGGCACGTGAAATAAATCACATTACTTTCTTGGCACGCGACACAAAAATCATTTGCCATCCCTGATTTAGGGTATCGGACTCCAGCATTAGCCCAAAACGTAATAACATCCAAATCTTTGTTTAGAGGTGTCGCCTCTAATAAATAGGCAGCAAGCTCGGATTTAATCTGCTTGTCCACATCATCATATGTGCCCGAAAATTCGACTATAGCACTTGTATCTGGGTCATGCATAGATTACTTAAAAGGATCTAATACGGATGCCATTTTCCAGAAAAATTTAACAGATCTATTAAGATTTCTGTTTATTGTAGCTATCCATTTTGAAGAAAGAATTTCCGAAAATTCTTTTATAGCCGGAAAACTTTTTGTTGTACAAGATAATGTTCACAGAACAACTGCATATGCATGTTGCAGCACTTCCTGCAAACATTTAGGGTACCTTGCGTGAAGTGACCCTATGCGATAGTTCCTATGACAAAAAATTGTTACACAGAGTGTTATTAGCTGAACCACTTTTATTACCACTCTCAAATTAATCATATACCTCACACCATTTTCATAACCAAAAACACATACCTATATGATTTAGACTTACACTTACCGGTACACAACATTTTTTGTTTTGTTTACTATTTCTGATGGCACAGCAAATCGTATGTTCAGTGGTTTGTTTAATATTAAGTAATCACTGTAAATGCACCGTCCACGCGTCAAATATCGAAAGAAATTAATCACAGACATTTTCATTGTAGTAATTTGCTTTAAACTATCCAATAACATTTGCAAACGAAACGATATTTTCAATGTACGCGTGAAATATTTTGCTATTTGAAATGTTAAGTTGCTCATTACAATGCATTGGAGTCGTATCTGACTTCAAGTTTCTTCGCTACGTGTTTAATTTGTTTTATATTTACACGAAAACTTTCACGTGAATTTTTAATCGTTTATTGTTCTTGATGCGTTTGTTTCATTATAGGCTTAGTGCAAATGCACTTGAAAGTCCGAGCCCAACAATGCAAAAATCTGAGATCAACAATGCCAGCAACATTAGGAAACTCCTTTTTGAAATGTTGAAAAATCGGAGAAAATCGAACATAAACTTAAAATATGAGCAAACACAAATTAAACAAAAGAATCGAAAGTTAGAATAAAAATCTTCCTTTCTCTGTACGTGAAATTGTTCAAATAACGAGTCTGAGTCTCGATCGTAAGATATTTTAAAATGTTAAAGATTGAAGGTCTACACATCGTATTCCAGCCAATTATGTGTTAATCAAATGTAAAAACGAAAACTTTCCTGATACCGTACCCATGCCTTTTCGGGAGACGACTGCCGGCTTAAATCCTGCAAGAGTTCGCGCCAAGTATTCAGGCGAAAGATTTGTCGAAATCGAGCCGACCATTCTTGATTTATATGCGTTTATACTGGGAGATGACGTCACTCGAGGATTAATCTACTTTTGTCCTTTTATTGCAAGCTTAGTGCAAATTCACTTGAAGCCCGAGCCTAACAAGGCAAAAATCCGAGATAAACAATACCGGCTACCATAGCAACCTCCTTTTTGAAATGTCGAAAAACCGGAGAAAATCGAATATAAACTTAAAATATGAGCAAACACGAATTTAACAACAGAATCGGCGGTAAGAATAAGAATCTTCATTTCTTTCTGCGTGAAATGGTATAAATCTCGAGTCAAAATGTCGATTGTAAAATATTTAAAAATGTTAAAAAATAAACGTCTACACACCGTATTCTAGCCGACTACGTGTTACTCAAATGCAACAAGATGGAAAGGTATACTCCATAAATGGAATACACAGAGATTTCAAAGGCTTTCTTAATGGGAAATACGTATGAAACTGTATCGAAAGATTAGGCGATTCTCGAATTTTTTATTTCCGAAACTATAAGTCGTAATTATATGGTCTTGGGGACTATCTTGTAGTAAATGTTGTTCTCTATCCAAATAAAGTTTTTAAACTATACCTCACAGATCACATAAGAGCATAGGAGAGAAATATATGGATTTTTAATTATTGTTTGCTGAGAAAACCGTCTTAGCGACCGATTTAAACAAAATATGTGATGTTTTGCTCGGGATTTTCTCGATTTTTTATCTCCGAAACCATAACTCGTAATTTTGAGACTTCGCGCACTTACTTGTAGTAAATGTTGTTCTCTATCCGAATAAATTTTTTAATCTATACCTTACCTATACCTTACAGATCATATAACACTTAGGGAGAGAAAAGTTTGGTATTTCATTGTTGCTTGACGGGTGCCATTTAACGAGATAGTTTATTAAAGTAATTGTGTAAAGTGGAAGTTCTAATTGACGGATTCGGTTGAAAATCAAAATTGGGCGATAAATTTTAATAATGATCACTCATACTTAATTAAATTAAAATCCGTCCAGCTGTTTAGGAGATAAAAGTTACGACGGATGGGGACCAGACGTGCCCATAAGGCGTTCCGCTATTACCGATTCGCTGGTAAAGAACGCCTAAAGACGAATTTGCGTTCATGCCGGAAGGTAACGTCCCTTGAGGCTTCACACGCAGGCAGGCAGGGACGTACGCAGAGACTCCGAGACGCAGACAGAGACAGCGGTTATAATATATTAGATAATAATTTGTCGATTTTTGTCTGTTCGAAGCCTTTCTGACGTCATCGACTACGGTGGCAATTTTTAGCGTGTTTGAACAAACTTCCCGATTAAATAGAATTTTGAATTTTTGCACGAATACTCAATTTACATATTACATATATGGTGATGACGAAAAAAAATCTCGAAAAAAGTCCTGGGGTCGACTCCAAGGAAGACATTTCAATTTCTCATACGATAACACGTAAAAATAAACTTTTCAACGTGCAGGCTTTAAGTCTTTTTGAAATTAAAATTAGAAAGAGTTAACTTACGAGCTTCGGATCTGAACCATTTTGAAGAACAAATTATTAAATTTCTTATTCTGCTTATCTTTTTTCGCATACAGTTCGAAATCGCCCATGTTAAACGCTTATTCGCATATTTTGGGGAAATCTTGCCATTTTAACGGCATGTTGCCTTGCCTACCAATTACATTGTTAGACCTCGAAATCCTATTGTTATTATGGGTGTAAGCTTGCTATGAATGCTTTTAATACGAGAGAGAGGAAGAAGGAAGGAGAGGGAAATGATTTTCATAGTAACCAAAGTAAACAACATTGTAAATTATTATATTGAAAGAACTGAAAACGCATTTTTGTAAGAACATCAAAATTATTTACGTTATTTCAATAAATAGATTCTTTTTTGATTTTATGAGTTCTGACTGTTTAAATATAACACAATCAATGATTACACAAAAAACAAACTGATTCTCCGTTATTTCAGTAACTCCTTTCTGTTTCGATTGTGTAAGTAATGATAATAATATTGTATATGACAAATATTACAAGCATAAAAGGCAATGAAGAAAAAAATCTTGAATCGAAGACCAGGGTTCGACTGCAGGGTATAATTTCTATTCCCCATAAGAAAACTTTCTCAAATCTCCCAAGTATTTACGGGAGCAAAATTTAAACAGTTATTGATAACTTTATTTATGATTCAAATAGAATAGCTATGATGCATAAATTATGTTTTATTTCCTGATGAAAACCGTTCGTAGAACGGGTGTCTCTCCAGTATTGGATAAACAGACTAATCGCGAGCATCTCGATCTTCACTCAAGTGCCGAGGTGCCTACAAGCGCCAGAATAGAAATCCTGTGACAAAATCTAACAAAATTTGTTTAAAGAAAACTAATAATTTCGGGATTTTTCTGGTTTTATCCAAAATTTTAAAAAGGCATTCGGAGGGTAAAAACCGGATAAAACGCGAAAACCCATATCCTAGTTATAAGTTTGCATCTATATATATGTAGATGTCAAAATGTATATTTTGAAGAGCTACTGCCTCACGTGTGAAGATTCGTATCGTATGGTGCATTTAATGTATTTGCTCAAAATGATTATTTATAATTTTCCATAATCCGCGTGAGTATAGATGCACTTGCTGTAAATCCGCAATGTTATCCAGATTCAATTTTGTAGTTGGCGTTCATCCATTTATTTATTCTTTTTGGCACTTGATATTATTGTCTTATTTATGAACACGCTCTCATATAATCATCCTCATTGTTTGCCTCCTTTCCTCTCTACAGATTTGTACTTTTCAAGAAACATTATGAAAAGTACATCAACATATCTCAGAAGTATGAAGAGGCAAGGAACATCGCCTACTACTTGGAGGAGAAATATCACGAAGTCAAGGTGAGTTTTGTTTTAAGCACGTTCTATTCGAGAGGAAAACGTGACTTTATCTCCCATTCCTCTGTTTGCGAAACCTCTTTGTTTCCTAAATACTTTCCGAATAGTATTTTTGCGATAGAAAATATTTAAGTTTTCCCTTATTAGATTTTCTCGTAGAGTTTGTTTTTGCACTTTTATCTACGATTTAATTCTAGTTTTCAAGGATGGCAAGCCTGTTAATCTTTGATTCCCTTAATTCCCTATAATATTTGCTTTTATCGACATATTTACTTTTATTTACTACCCTGTATGACTTTTTATCTTAGAATAATTATAAGAATTTTTTTAAGGTTTGACAGAAAAGAATCCTCACACATGGACTTGCGAGAGTGTGATTTCTATCGTTTTAAATTGATGCGACTTGTCAAAACTGATCTACATCTACATATTACCCTGCAAATCACCTTGACGGTGGATGGCAGGGGGTGCCGCGCACCAAGTTCCTAACTAATTATTATTCACTTATCTATTGTGGTCACGTATTGTCCTAGGGAAAAAGGACTCCTTATACCTCTACTATCTATTTCGCGAATCTTGTCCTCATTATCCCTCCGTCCGATATACGTTGGTTGTCGAATAATATCCTTCATTTCATTTACGAATATCTCCGACTGATGTCGGAATTAAAAAGGCTCCGTGTTCACCCTGCCTCTGGTGCACGAGCGTGCACTGTTCCCCGCATCATTAACCACTGGAGGTATTCCTTTGCGGAGGAATTTCCTATTGTTTGCCCGACATGGATAGCGGCGCGAATTCTTTTCTGCTGCCGTTCCCTCCATCCGGCTCGCGGCGATTGGCTCTCGATCCGCGTTTCGCGCGCCCTCTCGCGGACGACTCTCTTTCGCACTTGGCCGCGGAATCCAACGAAAAAACCGACGTCTCATTGGTGTCGAGGAACCGATGTGTCGGCTCGATCGGCACTCGTCCTCACCGAAGATCGTCGTCGGAGGTTGGGGTTTTATCCCGGCTTCGCGTTACCCGTTCGTGTTCGACCGGAGACGGACGGGGAGCGAGGTCGTAGTGAGGAAGAGCGCGGTCTCTTGAATACACGCCCTTGACCGGATCCACCTCCTCCGAAGAGGTTCATGCCGCGCGACAAAACCACAACCGCCATAGTTGGCACTTTTTTTAAAGGAAAGACGTGAGGGAAAGCGTCGTCTTTAAGATCGTCGCGATGCGGGTTTTAACGTCCCGTTCATTTTTTGAGCAAACAGTATTTCACGCGGGCCTTCTTAAACCGTTGCCGTAGTGATAAATCGACTCTGGGTGAGAAAAGAAAAAAATCGTTGCCGCGGTCGTCGAAGCAGCGCCATTTTTGTTTGCAAACAGTCGGCGTTTTTCGGAAGCGTTGTTTCTTCTCTTTCCTTGAGGTCACAGAATATTTGAGTTTGGAATATGCAGGATGCCCCCATGAAACACGACCTTTAAATGTTGTAACTCTTTAATAAAGAAACGCAATAAGATGCCATTTTTTGCGCATGAAAGGGCAACTCAAAACGTTCACGTCACACCATTATTCCACTTGAATGGGTGCATCTCTCGGATTCTTGCCGTGTTTACCACGAACTTTTCTTTGAATTTGATTGTCTGATTTGGTTTTTACGAACCAGGCTACACATTGGGTATTTTGGGAAGTTGTCATCTTTTTCATTCCTTGTTCAATCGAGCAAAAATACTTCATTAGTTGACCTTTAATATGAAAAAACTTTACCTTTTTATCTTGAATTGTTAAAAACTTATGATTAACCAAGTTGTATAGGCTTCCTTATAGAGGCCGTATAGCAGCAGAGTTCTTTAACTCTTTAAGTACCGATGGTATCGCGTAAAATTCTCCAAATTTTCACACAACCCCGCTATATATTTTTTATTCATCGTCGTGAGAAAAAGATTCCAGCATGACCACATAGCAACGCGCTTTTTTTTCAAAAACACCAGTCCGGATCACAAAGAAAGCGCTCGCATGCAGACGGATCGGTTGTAAACAAATGGTGGCCTTGAGCACCCCTCCCCCCAAGGGCCGTGATACAATCTTGACCAGGAGGCGTCGAAAACAGGGTGGTACGGACATAATGCACCTTTGAGTATTGATCCATCCCTTAAAGGGGGTGGCCGGCGAAATTTTCGATTGCTCCTAATGATAAATGGGAGAGGCGAGGGATAATTTTAATCAGCGTGTCCCTTTTGCAGATACATAAAGTCCCGAAGGTCGTTTTGCTACGGCGAACCGGCTTCGTTTTTGGCATATTTTGATAACGGGCTATCGATCGCGAAAGGGTAACGCGGCGATCATTATTTCGGCGTTCTTTTCCCACTTCGCGTGTGCCCTGGAGTGTCGCCGTTGACCGATGACGCGGCGTCGTTCGGTCATCCAGAGCGAGCGCTCGTGCGTGCGACCGCCTCCCGCTCGCCTCTATTGTTTTGCGGCCTCTTATTGTTAGACTTCCGCGTGCATTGCGCATGATCTGGTTCACATTGACGGAGAAGTGCTCTCCTAAACTCAACGCGACACGCCGCATGTCGATGTCATTCCTGTGGTCTTTTGCGTTGCGGCTTGCCCGTTAATCCTTTACCACTAGGTTTTGAGGTAACTTCATACCGCCTCAATGATGTGGATAGCGATAATAACCGGCCAAAAACTTTCTAGCGTTTTAGTTTATTGCCGTATTTTCGGTAAACGTTGTTTGATGCCGTTTGAAAAGATTAATTTTGACGTGTACCGAGAAACATCAATAAATACGAGAAAATGTTGTTATCCATTCATTCGTCGTAATTTCACCTTCTCTCAGGTTTTAGGCACACCCAACTAAATTTTTCCTATCCAAAGCCTCTCTCTTCAAGTTCTCATACTGCCGCCCTCCAAACTGTTCATCTTTATACTCATCAGCAGCTAATATTTAATTTATATAATGCAACCTTAAACTTACGCCCACTGCTGCGTTTTCTCCTCGGTTTGTGTTTGGAATCCTTCCGCATTTTCGTGTTCCGCAAGTCCCTTTTAGACTTGGCCAATCGACAACCACATTCTTCCACTCTGCGCAAACGGTCTTAGCGCGCATGCGCATTGCCTCTTAGAGGACCGCTTCCTATCCCGCGCTCTTCCCCTCCTCGGTCACTCTCTCCAGCCACCCTCTCCGCCTTCCTTTCTCTCTTTCTCTCTCTCTGCCCACTCCAACCTCACTCTCCGCAATCCTTTCCCTTCATTCCGTTCTCGAAATTTTTCTATTCACTTGGCTCGGATTTCTTCCATTCCTCCTTTCTCTTTCCGAATTTTCTTTTCTCTCCACATTTCTCTTTTCATCTCCATCACTCTTTCATTACTTCCCCCTCCGTCCTTTCTCCATTCTCCCATTCCTTCTCTCTAGTTCTACCTCTCCTCATATGACTTCAATCTCACTCCAAGAGTCGTGCCTTTCCAAACCTTTTCCGCCTTCTATCCTTTCATAATCGTGTTTTTTTTTGCTGAAGGTGCGTCAACTTTTGAGCCCGTGGCTCCACACCTGCGGGAAAGGAATTCGAAGAGTGGGGTGGGTGGGAGGATTGTTGCCGCTTGGAAGAGTGTATGGAGAAAGGGTGGAAGGTCATCTCTGTCCCTGCAGTTTTTTTCTCTGCATTGGAATTCGAGGGTGTAACCATATATTACCATAGAATTAATGGTTTGCCGATCTAAACGCCGATGTGTTAATTATTATATTTGGTATTTTATTCTTAAGTCTTTATCGGCGAATGTGTAGCTATCGTTCGTTCTTTCAACACCAGTAGTGGTTTTGCAAAAAATTAGGTTGCCGAGATTTTCCTCTCGTTTTGATCGAGCCATGCTGTTTTAATGAAGATTTCTTATACTAACCAGTTCCGAGTTATTCTCAGTGAATCTTGCATCCCATGAGATACAAGCTCGGAATGGCGGCCTAAGTAGAGGAGTAGATAGCTTTTGTCTGTTAGTAATAAGCCCATTGATTCGCAAATTATGTTATGTGCATGGTCGATTTTTGGCTGTCATTGTTACTTTTGAATGAACTGGTTGTAGGGGCGGATCCATGAACTTCCCAAGGGGAGGAGGGGCGATCGCCCCAATTGCCCCTCCCCCCTCTTGTTTCCACCTCTGCCGACGATCATACATTTTTAATATCCCTACCCTACCCATCAGAATCTTTCCTTCCTTTGCCATACAGACTGAATCTTCGGTGTAAAAACAAGGAATGTTGCGCGGAATGAATTTGAGAATGCACCCAGTGGAGGGCAATGGGGTCGTCCGAGGGGAGGGCGATCGCCCGCTCCCCCTGACTCCCTTGGATCCGCCTCTGATTGTGAGTCTGGTTGTGAGGGCCCCACGTGATGATTATTAGCAAATTGTCCAGTAAATAAATGTTTTGCGTTTAACACACGTTTTTGGTCAATCATTACTTCTAGTGGTTCTTACAAATGGAACATATTTGCCAGACATTGCGTCCAAGATACAATTACAGATATGGAGGGAAAATGTTTCCTTTTGGATTTTGGACGATGCTACCCTTTTGAGAGAATAGCCATCTAATTCATGAGATTTAATGTCTTTCGTCTGTATGTTTATTATTTATGTGTCATATCATTATTGTACTGCCAGCGAATATCCCGCCAGAAGTGCTGGGATAATTAAACTAATCTCAGTTACTTAGTGTTAGTTACATATTTTGTCTGTTATTTTTGCATATTTTTCAAACAAAAAAATCACAACATTGCCAACTACGCGTTATTTGCAGTTATTAAATGCATCGTTATTATTATAACTGAGTAAAACATGCAGCCATCAAATATAGCATTAACTAACTCGTTAAATGTGATCGATAATTAACTAATTTCACTTTTATGCTCAATCACGGCAATGCCATCCGATGAAGTCGAGGTATTATCGTAATCAGTTCTTATTATTAAATATGCAATAAACGCGTTTTTCTCTATAGGCGGATTCTTATTGTAAGTCGTCATTTGGATTTTCTCTAAAATAAAAAAATAGAACTTTGTTTCTTCAAGCGTATGAACGTCTATCTCGAGCTCGCAACTCAGAAATACACAACATTCCAGTTAGCTTCGCTCTTGCTTGACATTTCAGATTTTCTTTGTCTTCTTCAAACCCGGCCTTTTATTGGGTGATTTTTTATTTTTTACTTATATGTCATTTGTACTTAAAATTAAAGTCCAATAGTGTCTTTTAGTGAGAAATTTAAAAGTTAATATTTAAAAAAAGGTAGGTTACTTTATTCTATAGGATTCTATCCGGGCTCATATTGAGTACGGTACAGAAAAACAAGCCTAATTATGCACTTCCCGTGTTTCCATCCGATGTGCATCCTGCCTAAATTTACTATTAGCCGCTTTCTCGGTTCGATTTTTGTTAACAACGCCGCGATCGAAGAAGCAGCCCTTACCTCGGTCAACCACCTTGCCAGAATATCGCCTCCAAACGGTTTTCACGGTTCAGCTCTTGATCCACGCCGCTTCCCAAGTTTAGTCTTTTCATGTAGTCTCCTATGCCTTAGAACTGCTTATATTTTATGAAAAACTAGGCCCTCTGGTGGTAATTCAAAGTTACAGCAAATATTTCATTTGTTCAGTCCAAAACAGTTTAAATGAAGAAAGTTGATGAAGTACTTTGAGCAAGTATCAGTAGATTAAGGAATAAAATTGATACTTTGGAACGAATAATTGCTAATATCGATAAGTTCGCTGAAATATTTTGGGACCATTCAATGTTCTACGAAAATATCTTGCAAATCTAAAGTGCAATTGAAATATGAATTAGCTCTGATTAAAGTTTAAATTTAATCTCACCTTTATCCCATTAGCGCGATTCGAAGCAGTAGACCTTGTTATTGTTTCTGTTATGTAAGATTCTTTCGTCTTGTCGTTCGGCGTGTTGATGCGGGTGGTGAATTTTAGGGGCCCTGAGTTAATTTCCTTTTGAGGCCGCTCCAAATTTACTCTGTCGTCCGATCTGTAAGAATAGGGACCCGGACCAGCAATCATCTCTCCCCCACCCTCCCAAACTCTTTACTAGCAATTTCCGTAATTTTAGTGAAAATGTTAGACACTGAGTTAGTTACTTCATGATCTAAACCAGTGGAGCCCAACCTGTTTACATGGCGGGCCGCATTCGTAGTTGTGAATTTTTCGGAGGGCCGCAATGGAAGTCACGAGAGCTTCGGCGAGCCGGATGAGTGTTTGCATTAGAAGTTACCAAGGGATTCTGTGGTCTCATATTAGCGAGAATCAAGTATAAATAAATGAATAGTGTTAAAGCTCCACCAGAAAAGGTTTTCAGACGATAATTATGCTGAAAAAAATATGAAGTTGTATATATCAAATTTTACTCATCACCTTTTCCTTATAGCCTAGCGGGCCGCATTTGGCCCGCGGGTTGGGGACCTCTGATCTAAACCGATATTTGCGGTACTCTACGAGAGGAGGATTAATGCGCACGATTATGTGATGTGCATGTGCTCTGTCCACTGCCGAACGCTTGCAGGGTATTAGTGTAAATGTATGCACATCATATTACTGAATGTCATTGCGGAATTATTAAGATGGAGTTAGGTTCGTTGCTAAGAAGTTTGATTGTCTCTATTAGTATTCAGACGAGTTGATTTTCGAGACTCGCCGCAATGCTTTTTTGCGTGAGATTCTCCGGTGAGATCGACAATCTTTGAAGCAGTGACGTATGCAGCGCAAGCGAAGGCAGTTTGGATAATTTTATGGAGTTTAATTGCGCGAGTCTTGGTTTCTCTGGGGGATGATTGTGGCCGTTGTAATCGAGCGCAGTTTAGAATCAGTGCCTCGAAATGATCTCTGTTGGGTAGGTATCTCTGCCTCGGCCTATGTCGCCATCTCACGCGCACTGGCGCAGGGTTACCTGTGGGAGTTGTAAATGCGGTGAAATGTCATCCCATCCGAGCGCGCACACACACCTTTTATGCTAAGTGCTATATACACATCTCTGAGGAACAAATGTGGTTACGTCAATGCGAACTTATCTGCTGACGTCACTGGGTCCCAACTGCTCCGGGCTTCTTAAAAACGTTCCGATACACTTTATCGCACTGCTATATATCTGTACAAAACTTATTTTTGGAAGTTTATTTCGTTAAATTTATCCATAAAGAGGTCTGAGTTAGAGTATCGATGTATTTAATGGCATTTCGTGTTTTTCCTGAGCAGAATGGGAAAGGGCAATGAAATGAAATTTCTGCCATTAAATGGTAACATCCGGAGTTTTAGTTTCTTTCCCTTTGATTTTTAACTTTTGTTAGTTACTTTATACTGAGAGGCTACGACCTTCGGGTCACGGATTTCGATTAAACGCGATCAGGTGATTCTACATCGAAAATAAGGAGACCCGTTTCTCGGGGTTTTTGTGAATGGGCCCTTGGGTTCGAGAAATCAGCGTCGAAAATATGCGAAAACATAGTGTGCAACTTAATAGGTTTCATTGTCGACCTTTTGACAAGAATGGCGATGGCCGAGTTGATAACGGGTTCGGTCCCGGTTTCATCGATTTTTTTCCTTCATAAAAAATGTCCTCCGATGATTTTACGCTGTTTAATTTTATTTGGAGGACGAAGCTATAAATAGATCAATTTTTTGTCGAGAGAGCTGTACATTTATTGGTACCTTGACAGAAAGCATAAACAGCATGCATTTGGATTTTTATATAAGTTCAGAGATTGTTCGCTGTATAATTTTCATTTGGGGAAATGAACGCAGAAATAAATAGATATATATGGGTATTGGGGTGGGAGTTGGATACGACTGCCCGCCGGATTTGGTCCCCGATCAGATCCGGCGGGTATCCGCGCTGTAGAAATGCATGTCCGATGGTGGAGCAGTACTCGGACAGTGAGTCTCTGTCCGAGCAGATTCTCCGCCCTAGGGTGTGGAGAAATGAGGTTTTGGTGTGGAGGGGATGGCAGCCGTCGAATTGGAGATATTTAAGGCGGTTGGAGAGCTTGAGGTGCACGCTGGTGTGGATTCTGTTATCCCGGATGGAGAAATCGACATCCAGGAAGGTGATGTTGGAGGCAGGTGAGTGGTGGGTGAAGAAAAGCGTGGGGTGGGATGAGAGGTGTTGTAAAAAGGATTGTAAGGAGTCAGGTCCATGCGTCCAGAGAAGAAAAATGTCGTCAATATACCTCAGCCATAGGAGTGGTCGGGGGGATGCGTCAAGAAAGCGTTCCTCCCATTCACCTAAGAAGACATAGGCATAGGAGGGCGCCATGCGAGTGCCCATCGCGGTACCTTTTATTTGTAGGTAGTGGCGCCCTTCGAAAGAGTTGTTTTTGGAGCACCATTTCAGCCAGCTCTGTCAGGAAATGGGAGGAGGGTCTTGCGTCAGATGGTCTTGAGTCCAGTGATTTTCTCAGGGCGGACAGTCCTTGGTTGTGAGGAATGTGGTGTAGAGGGAGCAGACGTCTATAGTGGGCATGAATGTGTTAGGTGGAAGAGGGGAAGGGAGTAATTTGAGGCGTTGTAGAAAGTAGTTAGTGTCTTTGATAAAAGATGGGATTTGACGGACGAGAGGTTGTAAGTAGGAGTCAACAAAAGCAGAGATGCGTTCCGTGGGAGAGTTGAAGGCAACAATGGGACGGCCGGAGATGTTGGGTATGTGGATTTTTGGGAGAAGGTAGAAGGTTGGGTCCGGGGTGCATTGGGGATCATCAGGAAAATGGTGAAATCAGGGAGGCCTTCTTGTTTTTCCACGGCAGCTTGCCAACCTGAAGTCATCTTATTGGTGAGTGCACACTGGGCTTCCTTATCCCAACAACTTGTTGCCATATATATATACATACACACACACACACATATACATACATATATATATATATATATATATATATATATATATATATATATATATATATACAGCTTACGGAAAAGGAAAAGTAAAATGGATATATGGATGTCAACAAGGTGTTGGAATGAGGAAACCCAGTGAGCACTCACCAATCAGACGACTTCAGGTTGGCGAGGCCCCGGGGATGTCGAAGCGACACACGTAAAAGAACACTAAAACACAGAAACATCACAAACGTAGAAGCTTTCGGAACTACTCCTTCATCAGCTACAGAGAGAGAACTGATCAGTTCTCTCTCTGTAGCTTAGTTTAGTGTTCTTATATATATATCTTATATATATATATATATATATATATATATATATATAATATAAAGGGAAATTATAAATATTGCAGCTAATTCAAGAATGGTTCTTACCAAGAAAAATGCCGTCAAGCAACAATAGTCGGTCTATAAATATCTATTATCTACTTATACATGCTACCCTGCAATTCACCTAATTGGTGGGTGGCAGGGGGTGCAATGCACCAAAGCCTACCTAAAGATTGTCTATCGCAAGTTGAAATTTTCTATTGTGATCTCGTATTGTCCTCGGTAAGAACGAGCCTAGATAACGCTCCGTCCTACAATCGATCTCACGTATCTTATCGTCACGGTCGTTTCTACCTATATACGTTGGTGCTTCAATTACTCCTACAACCTCGTCTTTTAGACATGCCGATCTATATTTCTCCAGAAGCCGCAACCTTGAGTGCAATGGTACCCAGTTCAAATCCCTCAATAATGAGGTGACGCTTTCCTTATGTTCGTACTTTTGTTTTACGAATTTGGCTGCTCTGCGCTGCACTCTTTCTAATTGAATTATATGTTCCTTCTCGTATTGATCCCATATGCATGAGGCGTATTCCACTTGTGGTCTAACCAGTGATAAGTAACATGTTTCACGTACTTTTTCTGTAGTGTTCCGAACTATTCTACCTATGAAAGGCAGTTTCTTGTTGGCCGCGCCTATAACTCAACAAATGTGTATGTCCCACGAATTATCTCGACAAATGGTTACTCCTAAATATTTTACATACTCTACTGCTTGAATATTTATTCCATCGATTTTATACTCGAAACCTACTTCTATGTTCTTACTTTTCCAGAACGTACTTGTTATTCCTTACAATTTACTAATTATATATTGTTAGTATTGATTATATTAGTCTTTCCTTGGCAGTCAGAGTGATTGTAAGGGAAAATACTGAATCCATATTGCGAATGTCTGTGAGTATTTTAAATGTATAATTACTGAATTTCATTGCTGATCATGGATTTTGATACAGCTCTTTCAAAATGTTGCAATGGTGCTTGTGTTTGTGAGTGAAGAAGACGAAGTCAGCGTACCCCAAGCAGGACGTTACCGACGGAGTGTAAGTGTATAGAAGAATTGCGAACCTCATTGGGGACAGGATTGGAACAAACATTTCACCGAAAGCAACGATAATAGCCGATGAATTGGTGCGGCGGGTTGTCGAAGTAATCGAAGAATTTGAGTTCGTGAAAACGGAAGAATTGTTTCATGAAAATGAAATTAACATTGGGGAGAAATGTAAAGTAGTATCTGATGACGAGGAATCGAACCAGAGCTGTAATTATGAACCGGAATGTAAAAAGACAATCCTTCAATGCACACCTTTAGATGTAAAAATAATAGTATTAAATATGGCCAGAGAAAATCCAAATTGGAGCTTGCGCACTTTACAAAGGCGTGGTTCATGCATGTTAAGACGTAAATATGATCTCGCACGATGGAAAATTGATGTCGAAAGAGGGGGAACAACACTTGAAAAATACGAAATAATTAATAAATGGACGTATGATCGCTTTTGCGAAGCCAGGGCAAATAAAGAGCCCGTGTTAACAAGGACATTACAACAGTGGGCATTGGCGGCGGCTGTTCAACATTTATCGCCCGATATTTATTTTACGGCTTCTTCTGCATGGGCTAAAAAATTCAAAAAATCTTTCCGAATTTGGCAACGCAAAGTTACGAAATATGTGAAATCCAAAGAAACATTAAAAGCACCTGAAACTTTCCAAAAACAATGCACTGCACAGTACTCAATTACTGCTTCGGGAAAACTACTGCCAAAAGTATTATTGTGCATGCAGGAACGTAATGGAAAATCTGGCCCTAGAGTAAGTGAAATAGTGCAAAACCTTGTAAATAGATACAAAAATATATTTGTTGCGTGCTCAAAATCCGGAAAATTAACGTCGGAACTGTTCGAGTCATACTTGGATAACGTGCTAAAACCATATGTAAAACAAGAGAAGTTTTTACTGATCCTGGACTCTTGGAGAAGTCAGGCAAAGCCTGCAATGATCGACACAAAATTTACCGACGACGACGGACAGCCGATATGCCAATTAAAAGTGATTTCCCGCATTGCACTCCGTTTTGTCAACCATGTGATGTCTATTTTTACAGACAATTGAAATATTTTATAGTCCGTATTCAAAACAGTACGTACCTTATGCAAGAAGGTCGCGAAATAAACAGCAGAGAGGACGCGATCAAAATTCATTCTTTAGTTCACCATCAGATTTGTTCACCAATATTCAAAGAAATGATAGGATATGCGTGGTTTACTGCAAAATTATCACATACAAGAAGAATCGAACCCGGTCCTAAACCGTTATGAGCCATGCACGTTATTTGCTCGGCCATGGCCTTTCTTGTTATTAGTTCGACAATGAAACCTATTAAGTTGCATACGATGTTTTTACATATTTTAGACATAGAATCACCTGATCGCGTTTCATCAAAATCCGTGACCCGAAGGTCGTAGCCTCTCCTTGTTAGTTATTTTATAGTGAAAATGAAATCAGTTAAATTTTTTAAGAGATGAAGTCGATGCCATACGACGGCTTAATAAGGTATTCTTTCGTCGGTGCTTTTGTTTCCTTGGAACAGTAATAACCACGGATACAAATTTATATGTACGCTTTCAGTCTTGAGTTTTATTGGGGGAATAAATGTTTTGCGTTTGCGATCGCCACTTGGTTCCGAATACTTCAGTAATCCCTTCGCCGAATTTCTAGATCGTTCTAACATAACATTTTCAATTCACTATTGTTTCCACGCTATGCGTCAGGTGTTATAAAAGTAACGCAATTGCATGCCCACAAAAATTGGCACGGTGACTGTAAGGGTTAGTCTTCAAAAAATAACCGCATTGAAATTTGATGGCCTAGTTCCACGGAACAAGTGAATAAATCTGGAATGATTCGCGTCCCTTTTCATTCGTACTGGCGATTCCTTCGGCGCATTCCGCGCGAATCGCCGTCCTTTTCGTCCTCCCCTCTTCCGTTTGGTCTTCGTCACGGTCTCCGATCCGCGCGACGGTTGTCGGCCTCACTCAGGCGTCCGACGGATGCGACACATCGCAACCTCTTTCGTCCTTGGTCTTTTCCTCGGTCTTTTTTTCCCACCCTCGATCGCACCATCCCGCCCCACGAGGCATCCGCCTCTGTTTTTCTTTCGGGTAATCTCCCATATCATGCCGAAACCGAAAATAATGGGAGAGACCTTGCGTCGTGATCATAAAGAGGAGAAACGGCAAAACTTGTTTCTGGTACCGTCCGCGATCCTGCGGCTCTCGTTTGAGGTCGAAAGTTTATCAGAGCGTTAATTGTTTTTGCTTTCTTTTTCTCGTGCGCGCGTTTCCTCCCTCTCCTCGAGGGTACTTCCATTTGGAGAGGAGTGATAAAACGACGGATGGTTGGATTCGGGGAGGGACGAAGCGGGTTCCTCGAGACGGGAAAGTTTTCGCCGCGGAAAAGCGACCGAAACGGAAGGGTTCGGAGGGGATCACGAGAGAGGTATGTCGGCACGACGGCGATAATGGATGTTCTCTTATGGGTGAAATTATGGAGGGGTAATGATGGATTATGGGAGAAAGTGGAGAGAGGGCCGAGAGAGAAAAGGGAGTGTGAGGGTTTTGGGGAAAAGCGGGGTTTAGTCGACGGGTTGGGAGGAAATTCGACTGGAAGAGTTGGAGAGAAATGGACAGGAAATAAGGGAGGAGGAGAGAGGGAGACATGGGAAACGATCACGGGGAAAGGAAAAAAGGAGCAGGAAGCGGGAGAGGAAGCGTGATTCAGAAGGGTGGGATGGTATTAAAAAAAAGGAGGGCAGGGAGGCTGAATGCGGGAGACGCAGTCGATTGACTCGAAATAACATCACGCTATTTTTTTAAAATAAATTCGATTCGACTCTATTTATATTAACTTTTAATATAAATTCCGAAATCTAATATTTTCTTTTTCTCCATCTTGACCTTGACAAAGGGGTGGGCATCCAGTGCTAGGGACGTGGGTTCGAATCCTGCCTGGATATGTGCCCGTCTTCGTCATTGTTGATGCGGTCGTTGATAATTAATTGTTTTTTTAAAGCCTGTGAGGAGGAATAAATTTAAAAAATGCATTGGCAGTGAAAGTTGCAGTGAAGGCTTGGAGAATGTTTCCGTTGGCTTCGCTAATCTGACCCTAATCAGAGGGAACTTTTCCTCCATAAAAGCATTTTATTCGTCGTCCGGGCGAAACGATTAACTGCTCGTCTTTGGAGATATTTCCCCATAAATTGCCGGTATTTTCGTTATTCCCCATTAAGATACTGAAATGCAAAGCCAAGTTTCGTTTTTGCCTCGTGAGTTCTATTTTCCTCGATGGGTATTATTGGTTTCCTCGTCCATCGCCACGGCGCAGAGAGAGAGAGAGAAGGAATGATAGGCACTTCATAACTCCGCCTCTAAATTTTTATAAATGCAGCAAATCCTTAACCCCGTTTTTTCCCACCCCCTCCACCGTGTCCATTTCATAAATCTTTCATACGACAATGGGTTTGAGAGACGCTGATTGGCTGGCACGCGTCTTACTACTGCACGCAACCTTGTTCTTAAATTGCTTTGTTAGGTTTCGTGTTTTTTATGGGTGAAATGAGGCACTCGCTAAAAAAGGAAAAGTATACGTTTTCACGTGTCCATTATGCACTCCCTTTATCTAAGCTCTGCGCAAAACTCAAGACTTTCTCTCTTACACTCTTTCTCCCCCATTCATTTTTCTAATTTTTCTCTCATCATTTCTTTTTTCTTTGTCCTATTCCTTCCGCACACTCCTCTCACCTTTCTTTCCTCCATACCTCCCACTTTATTTTCTTTTTCTTTCAAATTTGTATGGAGTGACAAATGAACCGAGTCTTTCTGATAATTCGTCGTTTTATGCGCTGAGATAACCCAGCAATTCATTCTCTACGTTCATCGTCGCTTTTTAGCTGGATTTGTATTTTAAGCTCTTTTGCACCTCAAATTCAATTTGTATTTTCAGCATTAGAATGGAGATGTTTTAACTTTTTTAAATTACAGTCGTTATTAGTTTTCGGATTTTAGTGCCGTATAATTAACCGAGTTAGCCGTACCTTTATGGAAGTCTTCATTTCCGATAGAATTAGAAAGAAAGAAAAATCTTCTCAGGTAAGATCCACCGATTTTATTTTAGGAGCCACGGGCTTCGGGCCTGATGCTGCGTCGTAATCGGTAGCCCCCGAAAATACAATCAGAGGATTCAAATGCAGTGTGATTGTTATAGTTCCTTTTGCTAACTAACTTACATTAGTCCCCCCAAAAGTGAAGAAGATCTCTCTTGTCGTTCAATAAATATTGCTACTTATATGTGATTTGTGAAAATATATTGACACAAATGTCACGATCACTTGAAAAGACTTGCATGGCGAGTAAAATGCCCGGAGCATAAAAAAGTCAATTCTCTGTTGATTCGATATTTTGTAATTCGAAGTTTTACATAGGTGGGAACAACAGTGACTGAAAGTCAACTGTTGACTTTCGGTCGCTGTCGAGAGAAGTTCGCCCTTGAAGATGCCCACTTAGTGGGCGAAATGCATCGGGTTTATTATAAACTTTTACGGCTTAAGGAGTTTCCCCACCTATGTAAATCGAGCCATAAGTTAATCAAGCCACCAACCTTTATTCGAAGTTTTGATAATGCGGCGAAGATATTCATTTACATAAGAACATCTTTCCGGTAAATCAACCTTGAGCGATTGTTTTACTTGAATGTTTTCCGCTCGTCTCCTAATTTTCCATTTGAAAGATGTACCACTTTGGTCGGATTATTTCAAGGTAAGCCGCTTTTCGCCTTCTGTGGACACGGTGTGACGCTATCCGTGGAATTACCTACTCGTCGCTGGTGTTCATTCTTTTTTAAATCAATCGAAAAAACCTCACCTTTAACCTCTTCAGCCCTGAGAAGGGTCTCAAGAAATTTAACTTTTAAAAGCTTCTTTCTCGTTGAAAATGTATTAAATGAATTGCCAGAATGCAATGAAATGTTGTCTTATAGTATTAATGCGTGGTTAATGCCCTATACCAGAGTCAGCAAGTGAATTAACCAGATGAGACTTTTTTTCAATTCAATATATGTAATACCCAACATATGAAGATTCGCAGTATACACTGGTGAATCAGATGGTTCTTATTTAAAAAACATCCAATTCATATCGCAGAACATTAGTATACGTAAACGTCAACTTTAGGTAATTTTTATAACGTGCGAATTGGATGGATGTTCTAGGTGCTTTATATGGGAGAAGAAGTTGGTTTGGAGAGCCGAAGGTTTCCGAACCCTGTCCTATACGAAACAGTGTGTCCCAGCCGGAAAGATACTGAGGGTCTGAGGAGGTTAAATGCTAATTAAACCTATCCAGACACACACGCGTGCGTTATAGTTGCAGAATTTCAAACAGTCTCATCATTCGAAATTTAGTGATTTAAAAACAATAAATCATTGTTGAAATTGATTGCGAACCTTTTCTATCGCTCCAGAGATCTAGGTATCGTGACTAAGACTCGTGGGATCGCATTTCGAACGGGTTCCCACTTTTCCTTTTTTCCCCGCGTCGGGATTGAGATATGATCGACGATGGAACTAATGGCTTGGGGAAATCTAGGGCTGTATAAGTGCGTTTACGCAGCCCCCAACCCCCTGCCCCGCGGTTCTCCCCCACCTCCTTAGATTCGTCCGCAACAACCTTCTCCTCCTTTTAAAGGGCATTCTTGCAATTGCGAAAGGGGGCGACCCTCCCTCCTCTTTCTCTCTCTTCTTTCCCTCCCTCACTCCTTTCTGCCATACCCCACCTGCGCGCCATCTTCTCAGTGGCTAGCCTACTTGAAATGGCCTCGTATGGAACGCTGAATGTAACTTACAAGATATGTGCACCAAGGAACGTGCTTGCCTTCTCATTTATTTTCTTCTTACAATTCCAGCATCTGATTTTTTATATGTTGTGCTTGATTTTGTCTCTCTGTACATATTTTGATCTTTACTCAAAGGAAATGCGTTTTTGTATTTACCTCAATTCTAAACTTCAAACGGCAAAGTTAAATTTTATGCGGAATGGACGATTCATCAGAAAACCTCGTCGAAATTTTCCATAGTTATTAATTACAGTATTAATGACCTCTTATAGGACGTACGGTGAGAAATATGAATAGATCAAACGTCCCATGTGCGATTAAATAAATAAATTTTTATCCAATGAAGGAAATGGCCTTCAAAATAAATAAACGGAATGAATTTCATGGAAAATTGCGAGAGAATGTTGCCTACTCCCTCGCGAGGCTGAGCCCACGCTTAAACAACTTGGTTATGAGTACGCGAATGACTTAACGAAGAGTTTCCACTGGTCTGATCGCATTACTGTTGGCAAACGCATCGAATATATCAGCTGATTAGACGGCGTATTTTTTATATCATTTGTATTTTCCCCCCAAACAAAATTGAACGCGTTATAGGGGAGATAGCGTTGGTCTTGCCACAGCATACAGATGATTCACGAAATAGTGGGTTATTGCTGGCAGTGTTTGCGATTTATTAACATTTGAGAGCTCCGTAAATCTGAGTGAAATCATTATTGATGACAATAGTTTTGTTAATTTCCCTTGATTTTTCCGATCGTTGTTATTAAAAAGCATTTTAGCTCATATGGCGAAGATAGATTTTCCAGATTTCTTTAATAAAAATTCAAGTGTTATAAAATTTTAATCTTTTTTTACATATTGAATTGATGTGAATAAATTTCTCCAGTCTCAAAAATCGCTTCTGAAAGACTAAAAAAGACAGGTGACCAGATTGTCTTCCGTGATTGGCTAATAAGTCATTCTTGAAAAGGCGGTGCGAATAAATTACACTGTGAACGCGAATGCTTGCGCGCAAGAATGTTGTCTCTCTCCCATCGACGACTTCCGTCATCGAGCATTTACCATTGCGGGAGAAATTATTTGACATTTTTAATACGCTTGATATAATTACAGAACATCTGCTTTTTCGTCGCTTTATTTTTATATTGGCTGAGTTACAGGTAGCAAATGCACGCAGCATTAAGAACTCGTTCGAAAGCATTTTTGTTTAATCGACTTCGGTTCAAAAAGATTTTAATTCCAAGTCGCCCTTCTTCCATCGATATATTTATGTCTTATGAAAATAATCCGGAATTCAGTTGTTTTGGCATCGAGTACTGGTCGATTTCACGTATCCTGGCATTCGATCGTCGCCGAAGCTCATTTAATTCTTGTTTCATCGATGCATCGTGAATTATAAATGTGCACACCTATATGCCACACAAGTCGCCTGGTGCAATCTTTGTATTTTAAGCGGATGGCGACAGGTTCTGGCGATTTATTTTCGTCCTCTCATGTCCATCTCCGTCAATGTTGTGAATATAAAGCAGAACCCAACATTTCCAACCTTATCACGCTTTGCTCGGTACATGTATTGCGTTCGCCTTTCTCAAGGAATACAGCGTTCCATGTGCATGACGTAGGTGCGCCCGATCCATCCGGTCCAAAAGGTGGCCATCGCCCGTTCTCCGCGAGTATGTCCCGTGACGTAACTGACTAGGAGAGAGTGAGAGCTCTCTTTTTCCTTATCCCTCCCTCTCTCTCCACACAGAGAGACTTAGCTTTTCCCTCGGGGAGGAAAAACAACAAAGTCTACTCTCTCGCGGACGCCTTTGCATGCTCAAGCGAGGCCATTCCGATAGACAGGTGAGGGTTTGCGGATGTGGCTTGCTTTTTTTTCGATTGAGTCATCTTGACATTTCGTTTGTCTGGCGTAAGCGGCACTTTGGTAGGCATTTCGCATTCACGTCGGCGGGCTGCAGGTAGGCATGGGTGCGGCGTGTCGGATGCCGTTGCACCACCAATGCCCAAGGAGAGCGTGCGGCGGCGGCGGCTTGTTTGTTCGCGTCCGTGGGATAACCGGGATGTTAGATGTCGATCCCAGCGATCGATTCGATTCATTTGTTGTGCTTAAAGAGTTCGATAGCACGCGTCGATTGAGGCAACGGAACGACACGTTACAGTTAGCCATTTAAGCTTTTGTTCATGCTCGGTTTTTCGTTGGCATTTATAATAAAATTCATTTCAAGTTACATTTAAACTTAAATTGTTAGCATGGAATCCACCGAAAGCGTATGGCAGGGGGTGACGTTACACCATACCTGAATTACATTAGCTCCCTGTCTTATCTCACTCAGTTCTTGGAATTATTTCTACATATTTTCTTGTGCGCCGTGGTATATGGTGCATACAACCATCCGAACTGCAAAATCGTGTAATATCGGTGACTGCAAAATCGTTTATTTAGGCAGATAAAAACATGTGTAATTAGGAAGATGCTACCAGTTTAAAGAAATCGTTCAAAAACTTTTTATCCTATAATTATTCCAGGAAAAATTAGTGCCACCGAATGCTATCAGATAGCTTTTGGCGGATTGCCAGTTGGTATGTTTAAGGAAGACAACGCAGTTGTTTCGGGATTAAATCTTGGCGCCGATATCGACGTTTGTTCTCTTCGTAGTTTCTTTTAATAACCTCTTCATTGTCATATCCAAGTGTCGTTTAAAAGTTAACAAACAAAAGAGAAACAAACAGTTATATAAAATTCGCCAAGGATATCATTTCCAATCATTCCTGATAGTGAGCTACCAGTCCACTTAAAGTACGGCATCTGTTTCGCTAGATTATTCACAAAAGATGACCTTGATTTCCTTGTAATGACTATTTCGGTGGTTGTCGTTCATTTGACCGAAGTTGAGTAAGCTATGATCCGTTGGTTCACTCCTTCGTAATCCTCTCTGATAATAATACTCGTCTCAACTTGTAGGTCAATGATTTCCCCTGAGGCATGTATAATTCTTGTCGAAGCCTCACTCCTCAGGCAATTATGTAGCGCTGCAGCAGGCTATCACGTCCTCTCTATTACTACTGTAATTTTGCCCTCTCAGGAAAAGACCTCATTTGGGACCTAGAATTCGAAATTTTGGCAAGAGGCCAAAAGCTTTTGCTGAATATCTTCAAACTGCTGAAATATTGCTATTATACAACATGACGGGAAGGAATATATTATTTAACTTAAAGTCTCGTACTTATTATTCTTAATAATACTATATTCATATCTTTCAAATATCATAATTTTATTCATGTATACCTTATATGATAGCCTACTTCTGTATTTCTGTCCTGGCCTAACCGTTTGTTGTAGCAACGAAAACAAGCAAACTATAGAAACCCAGCTCAAGGTATTAATTAAACGTATTTACTCACCAGAATTCAGCACTTATAAATCTTCTTTCTTTTTGAATGGATGTAGTATTTATTTAGGCTATTTGTTGTTGCAACGAAATGTAACAAACTCTAGAAACCTCTTTGCATAATTGATTGATGTATTTTGTCATTCGGAAAATAAATTAACGATTACAACATTTAAAATCGAATAATAATATTGGGTTCATAAAATTAGATAGTAACACAATTTTCGCTCCCGTCATACTGACGGGTTAAAATTCATGCACTTAATTTGTATTAATCTTACCACATCATTCCAGTGGTACCCGCGCAAAATTGTGTTAAATCAGTCAGAAGCCTGCGCGTTAAAAATTACCTTAGAGAGAAAAATAATGATACATAGTCCTCCCCTTGGCATTTTTTAACTTTATGCAATTTTACAGCAATGTAGTAGAAAAATGCCGTCGTCACAATGTCACATTTACTCAATGTTTGTCTTATATCACGGTACTATATTCAAAGGGGAAAATTTTTAAAATCTACCTTACCTCAGTTCAAATGATTATTGTTGCACACTTTATTTATTTATAAGCAATCGGCTTACAGCACGAAGCCCATTACAGCTGATTGATTAACAGCATATAAATAACAATAACAAACAACCATGGCCGAGGCGGGACTTCGAACCCACGACCCTAGCATTGGGAGCCAGACGCTCTAGTACTGAAGCCATCAAATTATAGTGGACTCACAAACAATCACGTTCTTTCAAGTATATTCAAAAGGAAATAATTTAAAATTCTACCCTATTCCAATTCCATTGATTATCACTGCACGCTTCATTAAATATGAACTCATAAACAATCACGTATACTAAAGTATCGGACAACGACTGCTATTAACTTCTTACAGGGCCTACTAGGCTTACTACGAATACTGATTACGAATATCTGTTGTTGTTGGAGATAAAATATCTGCGTTGTTGTTTTTCATCAGCTCTCCATAAGTATGATTACCATTTACAAACATCTGTTATTGTTGGTCTCAAAATATCTGCATTGTTGTATTTCATAAGCTCTCCATAAGTATGATTAGCATTTACAAACATGTTATTATTGGTCTTAAAATGTCTGCATTGTTGTATTTTAACTACAAACATTTTGCTAAGTCAGTAAAAAATCTGAATGTTTAAATGCCATCTTACAATTAGAGTGGAAAATTATGATATACAGCAATTATTTTCAAAGTTTTGTTATTAATGCTTTATATTGTTTTATGCAAATTTTTTATACATAATTAATTCAACCATTTCATTTTTTTTATTCATGAATTGTAACCAACAATTTTTTTCTTAACAATGTGTTATTTTTCATTTATTAATAATAGCCAATATTCTCCTTATCATCAAATTGCAAGCTGCTGCGTAGGCCTATTTGCGTTAATAAACATTAAATATGTAAAATATGATGATTCTACTTACGAAAAAGGTAATATTCCTGTATTGAAATAAAGAAGATTTTTTCTTTTAGTCAATCTTTTAAAACGCCCTCAGTGCACACGCAGTTTACTGAATAATAATTATCTGCAATTATATACGTTGCAATCTATTACGTTTGACGTTGCTACAACAATAATTTCGATGCTTCATAAAAAGTGCGAAGCGAATAACACAATTCTTTTATCTATTTGAAGTCTTAATGGACGCTGATTGAATCAGAAGCAACAATGCGGGTTGCCTTGGCAAAACCCGGAAAGAGTACAAAAAAGCCATAAAATGTTGAAAATAAATGCGTATTTCTGACAAATTCTTCCGTGTAACGTCAAAACATCGCAAGAATACGATATTTTGTAGTTTTAGCCGTCGATTAAAGCAAAAACGGAGAAAATTTGTCCATATTTACGTATTTTGATGAATAAAAGAAAAAAAACTTGTACCTTGAAAAATCGAAAATCCCGTGTAAACTTATAGGAGAATATATATCGTCTCACGATGTCGAATCTGGGACTTTTCAGGATGTTGATTTTTCTAGGAACCATCTCATGGGGGTTTAACGATTGTGAAAGTTTCAGCTCTTAATTCTATTGTGAAATGTCCAAAAGTACCGTGACAGACAGACGGACACTTAAGAATTATTATAAAAGGATATTTCTGCCTACACTTGTTTTGTATTTTTTTATTTTAATTCATGTGTTATTTATTATTTATCGTTCAAACAACCGACATTTTCGGCAAACTTGAACAACAGAAGCAAACATTTCAAATGCCGAAATGAAATTCAACTCAAATATTCACGCTAAATAATAGTTGTCAAGGTAAACAAACTTATCGACATTCACAGTTTTGTAACTTTCTCCATATATAGTACAGGGGAAAGTATTGTTTTCATGAAAAAAATCGACTTCGAGATTTCAACACACGTTGTGAGGTCCCCTGCACACGTTTTGACCATTTTCTCGATGTCTGTGTGTGTATGTGATAGCTTTTTTGTGGGTGCTCTAACTCAAAAAATATTAATCAGGTCAACGCAAAATTTTATGTTTAACGTTTTTGTAAAAGTCAGAAGAACTGATTAGTTTTTGGTAAAAATCGGTCAAACGGAAGTGGGTGTTTACTTTTGTCACTTCCGTTATTTGATTGAATATTTGATAAATGTAAAAATGTATTGGAATAAAAGTTGTAGGAAATTTAATTTTCTACAACCTTGGTTTGAAACATTTTTCCATATAATGCATTGTTTAAGAGAAATCTTATATTTTTAGCTGCCACCACCACGCCACCTACCGACGACTATTGTTAGCAATTGACGCTTTGTTACGTCTTATTGTTAGTAACGCTCCTTTTTCTTTTCTTAATTGTTTGAGCTTTGTGGCTATATCCAATATCAGAATGCTATGGTTTGAATTTATTTCTATTCTTTGTCGTGTGGTGGCCACATCAGATTTTTTTCTTTTGTTTACACTTTAACTGATATAATCGGCCTAGCAAAATTAAGTTCATTGTATTGAAATCAAGGAATAATCGTGAACAAAGATTATATTACTACTATGCGAGTGAGGTAAGTTTTAAATAATTGTCGATTGTTTCGTTAATTAGGAAATAAATCGGCTAATCTAAAATTCGATATTTCTTTGTCATACCAGTTCTTAGACATTATACTAAGGTAGGGTTACCATATTTTTAATCTTACTTCCCGGACAACAAGAACACAAAAATCCGGACAAAACCCGGACTTTTAAAGTTTATCTTTTTAAGCACAAAAAATTGTGCTGTGGTGTTTTATCAATAAAGGAAATATAATTAAATATTATTCAGGTTAATTTTCGAACGTAAATGTTTTTATTACTTAAACATTTACGCATAAAAACAAAATGTAACAATATTTATAATTTCATGCGTTATTATGACTTGTTATCCGAAACAATAATTCTGACGATGCGGACTAAATATGTAAATAATATATAGGAATATACAACTTTTTATGCGTCTTGAACAATATATACAAAAATATAAACTCTAAACCTAAGATTATTAATTAACTTGGAAATAAAAGTTAAACTGATTATTAAGGAATAATAATATGACACATTATATTATTACCGCGGTTTGCGGAACGACTTTTTTACAAATTTAAAGCAAAATGATCGAGTAAAGCGTCAAAAATGATATTTAACATCTATAATTAGAGATAAAACGTTAAAATCACAAGTTGCAATCATCATCATCATCATTTAACATCTCACGATATAATTAGAGATAAAACGTTAAAATCACAAGCTGCAATCATCATCATCATGCTGCTGTCCGAAGACAGGTTTCATATTTCCCAGAAATTAACGTAAACAACTTAAAAAAACGTACAATAGAAGGAAATATTCAAATTCCGGACAGGTGTTAAAATCCCGCCCGGACGTCCCCGGACACCCTAAAAAGGAGGACATGTCCGGGAAAAACCGGACGTCTGGTAACCCTATACTAAGGCATTAATATTTATCTTTCTTGACATGATTTTATAAATCGTAAAGAACGTCTCTGCCTCGCATGTATGCGCGCATGATGTGTGCATCTTTCCTCTCTTGTTACTAATAATTTTCATGTAACATTCCTTATATCTAAAGCAAATAAAAGCCAAAACTTGGTTAGATGTGCATTAGTCGCTGTCGTTTTAAGTTCTTCTCTTCCATGATTGACATAATTTGACCACGGAAAGGCATCGCTTTCAATCTAACAGACTGTGACTCGCCCAGCATCATCCTCAATTATAACAGCTGAAAAGAAGAAGCTTAATGCACTCATACCGAGCAACGCATATTATCACGATCTCACTTCTCACACAGTTGAGCAGCCTTTCAAAGCAGGTACTTCATTACTTTAAATGGTCTTATAATCTTTCAATTTATCGGAGCATACTCGTCACCTGCCCCTCTTTCTAGAATTTTTAATTCTGGCCCGTTAAAGATGAAGGAATATGTCTGCGGGGCACGCTATTATTTCATACTTAAATTCAACCGGCAGAATTTCGCTTAAGGTGACAACCCGGACGCTAAAAATACCTTCATAAAGAGGTCCATAAAGTGGGAAGCGGCATCTTGTCTTGCCTTCAAGTAAAAAGAGATGCTGTTATTCAAAGACTTAATGCTCTTTTAGGTGAAAACTTGAGAGATCACAATATACTACTTATTTTAGCGAAATTATGTTAATAAGATGCCCTTCATAATGAATTAATCGAGTTATTTTTATCGATTTTTGAGTTGGATGCTGACCTCAAGGGCAAATAATTTCATTTACCGAAAAAAAATTGTACGGAAACATGCCTTGAATCTGACGTAAGGGCGCAATCATTCGGCGAATTATCAGCTCAACTCCATTGAGCATTCGTAAAAAATTTTAACTATCTTAGGGATCACTTTGCGCCCTCTCTCTTTGCATGTGTTCTCCCCTGGAACTAGAGATGGTTCGAACATTTTCGGCATATTCGAGTTCTCTTGCCAACTGAGGTTCATTAAGTAACCCTAAAAATCGTTGTGAAGTCTGAAAATCCTTAAAAATTTGGCCACTGTGTGGGAGAGTTTAATTTTTTTGTGGGTCTGTTCTCTTGTGCCGATCTACGTTATTGTTTTTGCAATCATTGCAGCCCGACAAGAACTCGATAGCTCTTGACTCGCATCTGACCTCATTACAAGTCACATCATGGCCAACTGAGAAGCGGTGCCAACTCGCTGTTATCCTAATGTAAATCGTTCTATCGTGTATCGTTTAATAGAACATCTTTTTTATGAGTCTTGATACTTTTTAAGTCAAGTAATCGAGTTGTTTTGTTCGTTTCAAACTCCAATAGCCATAAAACCGGCCCGAGAACTAGTTTATTCGACCGTTTTTATCGCTGTTGTATTTAAATATATCGTTCGATATTGTTCATCCTAAATCGTTTCAAAAACCCCTCTTGCATTAGGCTCGAGTTTTGAAACCTTCCGTTGCCATGGCATCAGGTGATGTGATGCATGGCTCGATCGATCGTCCAATCCTTGAGGTCTGGCAGCCGCGCGACGTAATAATTTCCATCAGTTTCCTGCAGGCTACCACGTGCTTGCGGCAGGGGGTGCCATTGCATCGCACGTGACCCCCCACGAAGGGCTGTTTGAGCGACGGTTCTGGAAAATAGAAGTGTCAATGTCAATGCGACGTGTTTTCCTCAACACCAGCTAATTTATATGTTCGTGACAATCACTTTAGACGACGATATGTCACGACGAATTCGATGACAATATTTCGAACGATTTCCTTTCGTTGTCGTTCTTTTCGCATTTTTAGTGTTTGCCGACTGAATTAGTAGAATCTTTTTTCGCGCACGAATGCGATGTCGTGTTCTGCGGCTGGCTAGTAGAAAGGATTCGGCTCTCTCCGAACAATTACCATAATTCACGATGCCCGTCCAAAGTGTGCCCGGCAGCTCGCCGAAGGGCGTTTTTTTGGGATTCCGTTTGAAATTCAACCGATTTCCTTCTCCCAGCTCATGGTATTTTCATGAACTTCTTATCGCCTCCAAAGAGTCGATTCCATATTTTTTATCGTGGCTGACCTGATTTAGTTTTCTCCTGAATTTTATGAGGTTTTCGTTAGCTATTCCTCCGAGCTTTGGGAGTCGTTGCAAAACAGTCCTGTACTCAAGAGGTGAGGAAAATACGTCTCGCGGGCCGCATAAGGCCCGCAAAAAGGTATTTTATGTGGTCCGCGAAGCAATTTTGAAAGCGATCCGTGAAATTTAAAGCGGATAAGTTCATACTCGTTGGTTAAAAATTATAGCCGGAAAACCTTTCCTAGCGAAGTTATTACGCCTTCATTTTATTTATTGTCGATTTTAACTAATAAGATCCACCGCAGTCTCTCGCGTAACTATTGATATGGACTCGAATGTGGCCCGCCGTAGCACTCGCAACTGCTAATCCGGGCCGCTCAAGCATTTGCTACATCTACAGCCCCGTAAACAGTTCGCCCATTCCTGCTGTAGGCCATCCATCGATTATTAATATTTCTATCATTTTTATATTATTTGTACATCTACATCATCGCTAGGAATGATTATTTTATACCGTGGAATCTAAATGGATTAACTAAGAATTGTCTAGACATTTTAAAATAAGTTCATTTGATTTAGTAATGGGAATGCAGCATGTAAGCTGTTTTCATTTTTTTTTTCTTGCAATTATGGTATGCATTTCATGACATCCAAATGAGTTATTTCAATCATACTAAACAAAATGCCATAATTTCGTAAGATTTAACTTTGAAATTTCACGAGTTTACAAAACCAAGGACAGTGACTTGCATAGTTTTTAACAAGATTTTGGAACTCAAATGCAATGTCGTTCTTTGCGTATGCAGCTACTAAATTTTAAAATTCGTTATTTTCCCAAAGTATAATGGCAAGATAATGCCCCAGTTAAACCACGAAGTTGATACTTTAATCGCGGTTTGATCTATGCGCACTTAAAGTCACGCGGATTCTATGATCTAATTCTCGTTTCCGTTTGCGGGAACAGATACCGGAAATGACCGCATGTCTTCATTTATTTTCAAATACAGGGTCTCCCAAAAAGACGTATACACATTTTAATGCTGAAAAAATAATCCTTTAAAAATTATAAAAAGAACAATATTTGGTGTGTGCGAAGCAATAAGCTTTTATTAAAAGTTTAATTATCGCAGATGCTCAAAATGAATTCCATCAGCTTCAATACATTTTTGGCAACGGGTAGCTACAGACTGACAAACGTCCACCAAGATATCCGCTGGGATGGCTGCACATGACTGTTCAATTTTTTGCTCGAGTTCCTGAAGCGTTGCTGGTTTCATTGAGTACACTCTATCCTCCAGGTAACCCCACAAGTAAAAGTCGAGTGGAGTTAAGTCAGGTAAACATGGTGGGTACTCAACACTTCCTCTCCGACCTAACCACCGGTCTGAGAAATTGTTATCAAGAAAGAACCTAACATCACGATGGTAATGTGGAGATGCCCCGTCTTGTTGAAAAAAATTCCTCTCCTTCATAAAGCTGTTGAATTTTGGGCATAATAGATACTTGAAGCAGGTTAAGGTACTGAGTACCAGCAACAGTCCCCTCGAAAAAGTAGGGCCCTACAATACCCCTGAACGACACACCACACCAAACTGTAAGACCTGGTAAATTCACTGCCTTGTCTAAATGAATTTGTGGATTTTCTGATGACCAGTATACGCAGTTATGCCGGTTTTGTACCATTGAGTTTAAATGTTGCTTCATCAGAACAAACAATCTTGTGAACAAAATTTTCATACTCAGTCACTTTCATTTTAAACCATTCATAGAACTCAGGTCTGCGGTCAGGATCGTCTTCAGACAATTTCTGTAAGTCTTGGAACATATCACTTCCACTTAGCAGTTTTGAGAATCCGCTGTACACCCGTTTTACTGATTCCAGTCTCATTAGCACATCGTCTTACAGACTTTTTTGGTGATCGTTCAAATTGCTCTAACACCATAGCAGAATTTTCTGCATTCGTTGAAGTTCGACGTTTCCCAGATCGTTCCCTGCACACGTCTTTCACGGTACCTTAAGTCTCGAATTTATCACGATTTCTTGAAATTGTGTTTCGTGTTGGTGGCTCAGTCTTGAAATCATGTCTCCACTGTCTTTGAACCTGACACACATTCTCAAATTTCCAGTACCACTTCAAAATTGCTTTTCTTTGCTCGAAAGTCAAATGATGCTCCGCTATTTTTATTATGTTGTGAATTACGGGTATTGAATTGTTGATTTTCATTATGACTGAAGTCATCATTTAATTACATGTCATGCAACAGTGAGTCGCTATATTTTTCATCCAAACAATAATCCTTGAATAGATATTCTATAAGACAATGTGTATACATCTTTTTGGGACACCCTGTATTATTAATTGCTATGCCCCTATTGAATGCTTTTTAAAGTAAAAGATTAAAATCTCTTTAATCGTTCGGATTGATTTTGGCGAATTGCAATACAATCGAACCTACTTATCACGCCTGGCGATGATTTGGTCTCACCATACCGTTCCAAATACTATGGTCAGATATGGCCGTAAAGAGATACTACACATTTTTAAGCTTTCATCTGTTTACCACTAGCTCTAAAATATCGCGTGATCGTTGTTAAATTATATTTGAAAATAATTATATACATAATATCCTTATTCTGTACGTTGGTCCGTCCGTCTGTCCGTCCGTCCGTTGGTCCGCCGGAGCGCTCTATAGAAATCCCCATGAGAGAACACTTAAAAATAAATTTTTTCACTTGCAGACTTTTTTCTTTTGCAAAATTAAATTAGAAGTAATTGACCTACGATCTTCGGACCTGGACCATTTTAAAGAATAATTAACACAGATTCTTATTCTTATCGTCGACTTTTGCCTTCGGTTCTAAATCGCTCAAGTTATACGTTTAAATCATATCTATTTGAAATTTTAAAGATTTTTTAAAGATCTTGCCGACCGTGTCACTGTTAAACCTCGAGATTATATTGTCGTCCTTATACTATATGCGTAAGAAAAGTGTTTTGAATGCTTTAGTACGAGAGAGAGAGAGAGAAAGCGCCCGAATTATTTATAATTAAAATCGTGTTTTTCATTAATTTCTTTTCAGTTAACTTCCTATTGAAATTTTTGGTAATTAACTATTTTATAGTTATTTTCATAGTTTTATTGCAGTGCATCTTATTATTAACCGGAGTTATAAATTCGCATCGCATACATGAATCACGCAAAAAGCCATTCCTTAACATGCAGACCTTTTTCATTTACATTTTAAAATATTTCAAGGATGAGGTGTCTAACTTAATTATGCGAAGAGAAGAATTATAATCTCATTCAAAAATCTACAAAAATTACGTTTTAATACGATTTTACACGTTTTCACGCATTTTCATTATATTGGACCACTGTTGTCCCAATTGTTGAATTATATTCTTGGCCTCATAATAAATGCACCAATTTAGTGCTTTAACGCGGGTCTTTATACTTTTATATATGGGTATAACTTATTTACTGAATCTATTAAGTAATTAGAGGGAGGAAGGAAAAGAGAATGGGAATGAGCAGGAATTGAGGAAGAGGACATAGCATTTGGATAGGATATAAAGGAGCTGCAGTACAAAAATAACAACAATGAATTATAATTTACTATAAAAAATGTTATACTATTGAATCATGTGCCATTGCCAAATGGTGGAAATTCATAAAACTAAATATAGGTCACGTAATTGTCAATGGATTCCCTTAACTGATAATACAGCAAATATTTCGAACCAAATTTCAAATAGGAGTGAAAAATAACATAACTTTTATTAAAATTTCTTTAACTAAAGTGATTTTTCTGGAAAATTTTCAAAACTAATATAGTTAAAAGAAAAAAGTGCGATCTTAAAATATAGTTAAAACTCATCGCAGTTCATGTAAGCATTTAGTTGATAGTAAGTAAGTTACTACACAATTTTCCTTTGATGGTAAATTGACAGTTCGTTCACATTTTATCCTGTTAAGTTAATAAGAGGAAAATAATTCATTTATTAATTTAAATTCCATACGTTTTAAATAACATAATTTGCTCAAGTATTTCAAGTAAATTTCAGTTACTTCTTTATGCATTATATCTTATTATTTCGATTTTACTCTTATTTTCAGCAAATATTTGGAAAATCATTTGACCTCTCTACTACTAATTACTTAAACAGTATAATTAAAACAAAGATAACTTTCAAAATCACTGATTTGATTGTGCATGAAAGCCAAACCAGATCATAGCATATCTTACTGATTTTTCATATCGAAATCATAGATATTGGAATACTTTGATGATTATCCCATCATATTTGACGGGCAATTACGCTAGTATTATATAAAATCCTTAGGTATTTTTTTTAGAATCGGTATTACAAAAAGTTATCTAATGTTATTTGATTTTGGAGCAGATAGCGACTTGGTAAATGCACTATTATCCAAAATGATATCTTTGTATAACTTCTGCTATCTGTAGTAACTGTAACTGTAAAAAATAAAAGATGATGTTATGAAATTTTTATTTTTATTTTCATGTTTTGTCGAACTCGAAAGTGGCCCGGTGTTTGTTTTTTTTTTTTCATTTAGTTCCCGGGTTCAAAGAAGCGCTGGTGCACGAGATGAATGAATCATTAACGAGGGAAAAGTTTTGCGATTAAGTAAAACTAAGACGTTTATGATTATGCGAAAGGTCGGCAGAGATGAAGAGGAAGTGGCCGCGTACGAAAGCCTCACAATCGCGGAATGTTTGCATTACCATTTTGAAATGTCGCAACAGTTAACGTTTGTCTCATATAGCTCCGAGCTTCATTAGCAACGGAAGAATTCGTGTTGCTACATAATGTCATTATATTGCGCGAAACTTTCCCATCTTTTGTAACTTGAAAAGGTCAGACGATTTGACCCGACACAGGAATCCTAGAATACTCGGACAGGATAAAAGAGTGTCTCTCGCAGTAATTCTTGAACTACTCTTCCCAGGTACGGCCAAGGAGGATTATTTATATTCCTTGTGCTAATCAAAGCTATGGATGGAAATTTCGGGACCTATATAAAGTTTAAGTAAGCGTATTTAAAAAAAAGCCTTAAGAATCGTATGATTCCTGCATTTTAATACAGAACGATTTAGTTCTACCTTAAACGAGTGCTGTTGAAATACCAGATAAATAACTATTTATACGAAAGTTATTTTTGTGGAATTTTCTGCGACTAACATTTGGAGCGCCGTAGTCCATAGTTGATCGGGCTTATGACTGAATAACGCGGAATCTGTATTCTTTTTAGAGGATAAATGTAGCAAAAAAATAACTCTGACCGACTTCCGGTACGGGTTTCAACGGGAAAAAGAAATTTCGAATCCGCGTGTGATGATGCGAGTACAAGCTGGAAAATCTCGCGTCCGTTTGTTACTCACAGTATCGCGATTGACAAAAGTGTTAGGGAATACGACAAAATATTTCGAGTGAGTGTGTGTGTGAGAGAGAGAGAGAGGACAGGATCTCATCGCCATCGTCGGAAAAGTAGACGAATGGCTCGCGCTCTCACGAAGAGCCAACAATCACGTCAGCGTGATGAGAGAGAGAGAGAGGGAAAGCTCTTTATAATTCACACATGGCGAAGAATGATGAGGGTCATGTTTTTTCATTTTAAGTGAGGATTTGCGTCTTTTAGGAACAGTACTGTAGACATATCTAAATCACCCCACATGTCTATGAACATGTTGATGTCTAGTTCTAGTTAAGCGCGCTGTGTAGCCAAAGAAGCTTAAAAAACAAATCGATGTTAATGGATGCATAATTACGAACAAAAGGTAATCCAGTAGCTAAGTAGCTAATCGTTGAAAACTTGTGTCGTAATGAACAAGGTGAAAGCGACGGATGATGACTAGATCCTGGTCGAAACCGGTCGAGTTTGTTCTTTTAAATTAAAGTGGAATTATTTTACTAAGTGTTTCTCTTTTCATTTATGAATTAAGTGATTCTTTTCAAAAAGTAACACTTGGAACAAGAATGCTGCAAATGAAGGAGTGAACGCTTTTAACATTTTGTAATGGTATATTATATGGAATATGTTCTAGTATGTAACCGTTTCTTCTTCGAATTACTCTATGCGCGGTATTCAATCTCATTTTGAATATTGGAAAGAATGTTATCCCTCTCATTGTTAGTGTTCGTAATTTAATGGTAAAAACCTTTTATTTGTGATAATTTATAAAATTGTAAGCAATTCTGCTGTGCGTTATATTGTTTCGTATTGTCCATATTGCATTTCGTCGCAGGATTTGAGGTTTCATAAAATCACGTACGCAGTTTAGTTTCAAGAAGCAAGTCCGGAGTCCTTGGTTCTCTTCGGCAGACACGCTTCCATGCAGGGGAGAGTGACCCGAGGGATTTCAAAATGCATATCGGTCCTCTTCGATTTTTCTTTCTGAAGAGAGAGCGATGATGTGTTATTTTTTTGAACGTTTTTTATTTGGAGCTGGTATTCCTAATTCTAAATGCCCTCGGGGTTATTGCACGTCGCCTGCGCCGGACGATTTCTGTCGACGAACGATTTATGAAAAGTGTCGCATTGGTACTGCGCAGTTTCAAAACGATGGTCTTTGGTCATACGTATGTTCGTGAAACGTCAATAAACCTACGCGAATTTATTTCCGCAAACCAGAATTGAGTTCGTGTTAAAGATCGTAACATATTTCTCGCATTTATTGTCTGTTTTAAACTTGGTGTACATGTTTATGGATGGGCTACTTACTAACCGCACCAATCACGTTTTATTCCAATTTTTCGCTTACTTTATCAGTGTTGAAAATTTTTACTAAAGAAAAATATTGTATGGTTTTTATTATGTGTGTTCGAGTATATAGTCCTCTGGATAGGCTAGAATGAGAAGGGGAGTTGTTTAGAGTCGAAGGGAGAAAGGTAGATGCTAAATTAAGCAGTAGTTAATAGTTGTTCGGTGGGTTGGCAGCGGTTAAAAAGGGGAGAGTGCGAAGGGGAAAATGAAGGTGTTAAGTGTGTTATTTGCTTCAATGAAGGCTCACCAAATTTAGCGGAATGTGCGAAGAGGGTTTTTATCGTTATTATACGGATTCCTCAGGTTGATGGAAGGATCAGTGAGTTTCGTTTTTAGAATTGAAGTCCTTGTAATTCTAACAATAGTTGAGGTTAAATATGTGGACTTATGAATTCCATGCCCCTTTTTCCCATAAAGAATCCTGTTTGGTGACAATTACTTTATTTTAAAATATATCAGTTGTTACATAACTATAATTGGGCTCCCTCCTCGTAATTGATCAACGCAAAATAAATCGTACCTTTATTTATTAGATGAACGAAGTTTATTGTTAACATTTCTTTTTCATTTTTGTGCACTTATTTATTCACAACATCTATAATACTATTTCCTCATTATATTGCAACTTTTAATTTTTTCATTCCCAAAATATGCTTAACTTTGTATAAGAGTGCGTGAAACTTAATGCTAAAAATTATTTACAGCTACGGTTATCACGAGATCTCAAATGTCGCAGTAAAATGAAGTGTATTTTTCGGCGTTCCTCAAGCAGGAAATTTTTATCTAAATTACTCGCATCAATAACTGTCGCATTCTTTTTTCAACGCTCTCGCCCAATTAATCAGAGTTATATTCATTCTCTAATGATTCCGTTTTTCGAATTAATTTCTCGTGGGGATATTTTTGAAAGGCTTTTTCGGAGCATTTCTTGGCCTGAATATTACTCTCGCCGAAGTTTAATTTGTCATGCACGAATGAGCGGTCCGATCTGTGTCACGGGGGATTTTCATCTTCCAGCAGCGGACGTTTATCGAGTGACTCGTCGTTATTATACGATCCAACACTTTGCATGAAATCAATGTCGATGATAAATTGCAACTGTCTTCTTTATAGACTGGTTTGGCATCTCTCCTCTAACCTGGGAGTGAAATCATTTCCTTTATTGACCAGTCGAATGTCTTCTTAAATGTTCTATATATCGTCCGTGTGATTCGTGTAACCCAATACTTAATAGATTCGGGCGGTTTGGTTGCTTCTCATCTTCTATAATTGAATCAAACATTCAACTTGATTCAATTTACGTATTCAGTATAATTTTCCTCTGCGAATTCTTGCTGGAGCTTTTTTTTGTAAAAACGTGCTTTCTCTTTCCGCCCCTTTCGGTCCAAACAACTTTCTTGTTTTTTGATGGTTTCTGAAGAATCCTCTTTTGAGAGATGGATTCCAGAAAGTTCTTATTTTTAACCTGTTATATTTTTTCAGTTTGTTGCTTCTTGAGGTGGCCGACTGCAGGAAAATTAATATAATTATATATTTGTTGACATTTTATGCATTAAGAACTAAGAGTACTCTGTACCAGAAGAATTAGAGAAAATTAAGTTAATAGTTTTAAAAAATTCTGTTTCTCTTTCCTCGGATAAGTATTTTATTTTACTGGCGTTCCTATTTGTATTAGAAATTAGGATGTAAAGTAGGATTGAAATATTGATTTGAAAAAAGTGATCTTTAAGCAAGACAGGCACTAAGGAGTATCTAGGCGTTATCTTACTCGATAGAATACAAAGTGTAGTAGTAGTAATTGATTTTTTAAGTGCGTCGACGGCTATGGTCATTTTGCACTGACATCAACTGGGAGGGAGGGAAGCCCGGTGCCGGCATTAGCCTACTCTTAACGTAGAGCACCAAGGAGGCCAACGGCTTAGCGTCCCTTCTGAAGGAATGAACGCTGAATTTGCGCGATCTCCTCAAACCGCACAAACAGGGGGCCGGGCGACCTCGGAAAAAATCCTACTTGCGCAGGATCCGTGCCCGCTGCCGTTTCGAGCAGCAGGCAAGTAGCAGCCAGCGTCCTAACCACTACCCCACCGCCACCCTGGTTACAAAGTGATGATTACATATTGCTATATATTAGTTTTAAGATATATTCTTTGATCCTTATGGAAGTTAATTAAAGTTATACTAGTTGATATTGAAAATACGATTTGTTTATGATTCTAATTAAAGATTCATTCTTTGCTGCCTTTAATTAGAATATATAATTATATGCAATGTTCGAAATAATAAAGCATAAACCTAAATGAAATAGAAAAGAAGACGAGTAAAATTTTCGGGAATAATAATCAAGTAACTTGGGGTTGAGATCTTCTCATTTTCATAGTTTAGCACTTAATTGCTCAAGAATACATTTTACCTTCTATAATCAAAATTTCAGTCTTGCATGTTCCTATAACGATATGAGAGAGAACTTTTTGCGCGGGACAGCGCAATGTCTCACCAAAGGAGACAAAAAGGTTGCCGCCATAATTTGTCATCAATGAGTCACTGTGTCTTTCCTCTTCATTAGGAAAGTTGTGTCATTGTCCCCATTTGCAAGTGCGACGAACGTGTTTATTGCCCCAATGCACCTTAAACAGTTGAAAAGCGGACTGCGCGGAACATGCCATACCTTTTCATGCCGATCCTTAGCATTGCCCCCTCACTCACCTCTGCGTCTCCGAAAGCGGGCAGTCTGACCCCTCCGTGGTCTCCCACCGGGTCATTCCTCTGCGCTCCCCCAAGAGGTCATCCAAGGACGATGAGAAACGAACCGATTAATATCCGCCGCGCTTTCTCCGTCCCTATTGGGAACCAGTCGCCACCGGTGTCTCGCCCCCACCATCGACCTTACTTTTTCATCTGGTCAAATCCTTCCGAACGTGGGCGCCGTGAGGGGAGCCTCCGCCGCCCCCGCCGCTCCCACGTACCTCCTGCACCCTCGCGGATCTCCTCATTCACTGTCGGCTCTGCCTCCACCTCAACTTCTCAGTGCCATTGCCCATTTCTTACTCCTTTCTCCCTATACTTTCTCCGTATATACATTTCACCAATTTAATTAAAAATGAAAAATAGCTGCTAAAAATTCGAGTTTACTTAAAAAACACGTCCCGGGTTTTCCCTATACAGTAAACCACAGTCTTCTCTTTTCCTCTCAAAATCAGAGCGCTTACTTCTTAAACGGATGAAATAGAGCGCATATGATTTAGTTTTAACTTCAAATCACTCCCAATGCCGATTCCGACGTTTTCATTTTATCGTTGGATTTAAACTTTTGAGTTTCCCTTTAGTATGGACATTAAACCCTCTTTAAGTCAAAGACGCGTAAATTTTATAGATCAGGTCATCATTTATCTAACAACGGCCGACGTGTGTGTAATGTTGATCGTTACTGAAAACGCTTCCTCTGAATGGAGCATGCTACTATTTTACTGTAGTTTCGCTCGATACATTCCTGTGAAATTTAATAAGTGTAATTGGTTTTGTTTAATTGATTGACGTCATTATGATACGGGCCCTGTATCATTCCCGTTACTTTCAATCCAAAAATGCTTCAATTCTCTTTCTTAAAACTGCACCATGTTCACCTACGTCGCACGGCTCTCCCTCCCCTTTGCTTTTCCGCTTTGCGGCGATGTTTATTACCGTTCCCTTTTATGATTTGCATTCATCGCCCGTTCACTCGTTTATCTCCCGTATCCTAGAACCGCGTATAGCGGTTCCTACGAACCCTTTTCAAGATCCTCGAGTGTTTCATTTATATTGTTCTGCCTGTGGCACTACGATTCCCTTTTCATTTTATTGCACCTTTCAACCGCCCAGTGATAGGCCGCCGTGCATTCAAAGGGAGAGAGAGAGAGAATGTCTACGTGGTTGACGTCTAAACTTAGGATCTTCTCCTCCAACTGTCCTTTTAAAGGATGCTGCTTATATGGAGGCACAATTTCCGTCAGGATGGCGTTCGAGCTTAATGTGGACCGAAAGTACCGCCGACATTTACCGACTACACTCTGTAATAGGTGATAGGGATGCTTATTGATGTATAAAATATCATATTCTTATTACGCAATACGGAGAGACATTTGTTTGCAAGTGTGTGTGGGTTCTTACGCTCTTCGCGTAGTTTTCCTTATGTGTTAACGCGTTAAATGTAGGTAGAGAAATAGCATGCGGTATTTTAGTGAGTTCTCTTTCCGTAGCTGAAGAAGGAGTAGTTCCGAAAGCTTTACGTTTGTGATGTTTCTGTGTTTTTGTGTTATTTTACGTGTGTCGCTTCGACATCCCCGGGGCCTCGCCAACCTGAAGTCGTCTGATTGGTGAGTGCTCACTGGGTTTCCTCATCCCAACACCTTGTTGACATCCATATATTCATTTTACCTTTCCTTTTCCGTAAGTTGTTATATATATATATATATATATATATATATATATATATATATATATATATAACAGTTAAAGAGGGGAAAGAGCGAAATGAAAAAATCTTGAAAAAACGGACAATGAAAATATTGACCCTAGGAAAAAGTAGAGGGAAATTGAAAAATTATGTACGATATCAAATACATGTAGAAGCAAGAAATTTAGAGGTCAAAACAAACGAAAGGTTTTAATAACGAATTAAGAATTAAATGGAATTTTTATCGAAACATCGAGCTGCCCGTCGTGGAACAAGAAAGCAGCCGTAGAAGATTACTAGCAAAACGTATTAAGAATCCATACAAACGCTCCGGGGCGTACCGCATAAGCTCGGGCCATTACGTCGAAAGATGAGAAGATATTTAGCGGCGGAGATCGTTTGGGGATTAAGAGGAGAAACAAAAGGAGAAAAAGGAGATTAGGAGCGCGGAAAACGCGACGGAGATGAAAGAGATAGGGTTCGCGTAAAAGATAGCTAGCGATACGATCGAAGGACCACGGTGCGGAGACACGGCTATTTATTTATATAATAATATATCTATACAGAGGCGAGAAAATCGCCGTAGAAAGCACGTGATGTGATCTAACAGAAATAAGACGTGTGAGATCATGAGAGAGGCGAGGACGTTGTGTCGGTATTTTTGTAATACGCATCGAATGCGCAATAGAGACGGTGTGACTTCATAGAAAACGCATCAGAATGCCCCCTTCCTGGATCCACCTCTTGAGGTGAGGGACGTTAAGAGATGTGATGGAAGAAAGAGAGGCGTAGGTGAGGGAACAGGTCAAAGAAGAAAGCGGGTCAATGATCCTCTAAACCGATGTAGCAGGGATGATGAGAGTTTTAAATTTAATATAAGACTGCATGATGCGCTAAAAGAAAAAGTTTGTTTCCGTTGATGACGGAACGCAGAAACCGTTACGTCAGCTTGGCACGGTGTTGTGCAGAATGCATTCAAATATGCCACGGCGTGGGCAGACTAGTCGGCGTGCCTAGAGTCGATCGTTACTTGACCCCTTTCCTCACGGAGACAACTCTCTTGCCCTTCTTACTCCTCCTCCCTGCACCCTCACTCCTCCCTCCTCACCTCCCTCCTCACCTCCCTCCTCACTCCTCCCTCCCTCCTCCTCCTCACTCCTCCCTCCCTCCTCCTCCTCACTCCTCCCTCCCTCCTCCTCCTCACTCCTCCCTCCCTCCTCCTCCTCACTCCTCCCTCCCTCCTCCTCCTCACTCCTCCCTCCTCACTCCTCCCCCCACTCCTTTCTCCTCACTCCTTTCTCCTCCCCCCTCACTCCTACCCCCCTCCTCTCTCCTCTATACTCACTCCTCCCTCCCTCCGCCTTCCTCCCTCCTTCATCCCTCCTCCCTCCTCCCTCCTCCCTCCTCACTCCCCCCCTCCCCATCACGCCTCCCTCCCTCCTCCCCCTCACTCCTCCCCCTCACTCCTCCCTCCTCACTCCTCCCCCCTCCTCTCTCCTCACTCCTCTCTTCTCACTCCTAACCCTTCAACTCCTAACCCTCCGCCCTTTTCTTCCGCTCCCGAACATTATTCTTTTCCTCCGCCTCTTCCTTCTTCCCCTTCCCTCGCCTCCTACCTCTTCTTTTCCCCATTCTTCTACTTCTTGTCGCTTCCTCCTCTTCCGCTTCCTGCCTCTACCTCCCGATGCGCCTTTGTCTTCCACCTCCCTTCCTGTTCGGGTGTATGTACCTCACATGCATTGTATTCTATTGCAATGCATTTTGTCGTATAGGATTCTCACGTGTCTAATGAGTTTAGGTGTAAGAGGGAGGTTGAAGAACACAACCTCTCTCCTTTTTCGTCTCTCTTTTCTTCTCCCCCTTCTTATCCCCTTCCTTCTCCATTTTCCTCTCCCCTTCTCCCTTTTCTTCTCCCTTTTCTTTTCCCCTTTCTTCTCCCTTTCTTTCCTTCCTTCTCCATTTTCTTCTCCCCTTCTCCCTTTTCCTCTCCCCTTCTCCCTTTTCTTTTCCCCTTTCTTCTCCCTTTCTTTCCTTTCTTCTCCCTTTTCTTCTCCCTTCGTCCTTTTTCTATTTCGTTTTCTCCGCCCTCCTCCCTTCCATAACATTTCCCTCTCTTTTAAATCCCTCCTTTTTTCCCCTTTCCTCCTTCATATCGTTTTTAACGCGCCATTTCGACCCACGCACGAACGTTCCATTACTCGCAATTCTTATTATGAGCCGTTTCTCCCAGTCTACTCTTTATTGCCGGGATTAATGGTCCGCGGAACTGCTCGCACATCCGCATCTCTGCTCCGCTCCATTTTGGCGAGTAGCGATTGCTTTATGTGTTGGAACTTCCTCTGTCGCTCCGTATGTCTCCTCCGCGTTCCCTCTCAGTTCGGCACGGAGTAGAATCCCTGGGAATAAAATTTGGCCCGTTTTAAAATTGTCGCATGTATAGTTGTTTCTTGGAAAGAATTTTGGTGTAGATTTGCCAAGGTTACTAACCCGGAATGTGTTCGCCAGGAATAGAACTTAATATAATTGCGGCGGAAATAAGTTCGCTGATTGAAAATAAAATTCTAAATTTAGGCATAAAACGGATATGGCGCTTATTTTATCGAATAAAATTCACTTCCAATTCTAATCGAATGTTTAAAGGTACCATTTCGTAAAGATAACATTAATCTAGGGAATGTTCTGAATTTTCGGTTTCGTTTTTATGGTACTTGTTATTTAGTTTTCGGGATTACTTAATTTAGTATGCGGCTATGAATGAAAGCAGTATTTTAAAAACTTATTTTTCTTCATTTTATGTTCTCATTCAGCTATTGTTGCACTAAATTAAGCTTATATTTATTTTTGCTTGTGGATTTTCCGGCTCTTCCACTTGAACTGAATTGAGTTCAGGAAAATATCCGTATTTCATCTTTGAAAAACTTAATTTTTTTCAATTGTATTCAAATAACAATAAGGCTATTAATTATTTCTTCAATTTATTGAGTTTTGAGTTTTTAGAAGGTTTTTAAACTCACTTCGCACTTTCGTGTCCGGTGAACTACTTCTACATTGTTTAAGTTAGAGCATCCAAATTTTGAAGAACTGTTTGTGGCCATATGTTATTTCCGCGTTTAAAATTTGGAGATTCTAGGGATAGCCTAAGGGGTATAGTTTTTATTTTTTTTAATCGCTCTTAATATCTGATTCATCAGTTCTTTCCTTATTTGTTTTCTGTTGCTTTGCTAATGATAAAGTATGTCCGTTTTATGTTTTCTTTGATCATCTAACATAAAACTTATGTGCCATCTATTATTTTCATCTTATAGCCCGTCCTTATTAGAAAAGTATCTGAATGATTCCCTCATAGAAAGAAATACGTTATTGCTTTCATCCTCAAGAACCCCATGTGGGTTATTTAATAGCATTTTTATTTTATTTAATCAAAACAGTTGTCGATAAAAAATGTCAATAGTATAAACATACAAAGAGACCGATATAAAGGTATAAAACTTTTATTGAGTCAAAAAAGAAGAGTTTTAATCCCCTCCTCAGTAGAAGGAGTTATAACCAAATAAAAGAGGTTTAAATTGTTTAAAGTTGAAATAATTTTTCTTGGGGTAAATTTTGCGCACGAATTCTTCCATATTTTTGTCTTATTGGCATTTCGACAATTTCATTAAAAAACAAAACAACGGCGCTAATACTCCATCCCGACGAGTTTAATGGGTCGATTACTCCTTTTATGCCTGCTTTAAGGGAAAGGAAATACTTTTTTCTCCTTATTGCGTTTCTGGTAGGTCTTTTTCTTCCAGTCTATTGCGACTGTTTTTGTTTTTTGTTCTAATTCTGGATATGAGCGATAAGATTTATTTTTTCGAAATGTTTGTCTTCGTCTCCGATAGCGGCGGCGCGGTTTATAGATTCCCTCGGGAGCAATGCCGTCATTCATATTCCGAACGCTCTCCATTCATCGTTCGCATAGATAAAAAATATCGAGATATTCCGAAACGAAAAAATTATTTCACCTTTTCTTTAAGTTGAGAATTTTTGCGATTTCAAAATATTTTCCGATTAAATCCAAAATATTTGACATATGCGACTTTTGGGCTTGTTTTTTCCGTTCGATCATCCCGACAATCTCTAGAGAGAGACGGAGAGAAAAGGAGACTTTCGAATATCGATGGCTTTCTTTTCACCGTGAGATTATCGACTTTTTCCTAGCGATGACTTTCCGAAATGGCTCCGGACTTTTTTCCTCCATTACGTTTTGGCTGGGACTCCGTCGTGTCCAATTATGCGGAGATGATTGTTCGACGGTATCCTACAGAGAGAGAGAGAGACGTCTCGAGTCGCCGTTCAGCCAACAATGAGATGCGGAGCGGAAGTTTCGCAAATGTCTGCTCGCTAGAGGAATGGGGACGCTTAAGATATCTCCCACTCCGCCGCTTGGATCGGCAGGGAGAGATTATAGAGAGAGAGGAATGGGAGAGAGAAATAGAGAGAGGGTGGAAAGGGAAAGGATTTGAAAAGGGAGAGCGAATAGGGGGAGGAGTGGGGTAGGGAAGAAGCGTCCGCCATTCGGAGAAGAGCGATGCAGGGACAATTGTAGGGTCTTCCAGCCACTTGCTTATGAACGGGGAAGGGCAGGAGAGGGGGAGAGGCTAAACGAACCACGCAGCAGGCCGGCAAAGGGGAAACTGCTTGCGAGCACTTTTCTTTTCGGGTATCGGAACGCAACCGCGTTGGCTGGCTCCCCCCCCCCCCCCTCCCCCCCCCTCCCCCATCCCAATACCCATTCGAAGGGAATTAACGAGCAATTGATCGAACGATATGATCGAGCCGTTTTCTTTTTCCGCGCCAGACACTTTTAATTTTGAAAGTCACGTGAGTTACGCCGAGAAGGGGGAGAGAGAGGGAATGTGGTTTCTGATGCCTGCTGATTCCGCCGTGGGAGATGGAGAGGGATAGATATTACGCCCATCACACTATTTGCGCTCCTGGAAAAGAACGTTTAAAGCGAAACCGAAGTGGGGTAGGTTTTCCCATAGGATTTCGTTAGGTTACGTTAGAGTACCATCTCGAGTTCAAAATTCAAGAATTTAGATACAATTTATTGAACTTCCTTTATTCTTTCTTGTAGTCTCTGTGCCGAAATGAATAATTTATGCTTTTAAATCAGTGGCGGAACTACAAACTTTCGGTCCCCTCGGCGGAAATAATTTTTGGCCCCCGTCATAATTCGTTATGTTCGATACGACATATAAATATAGATGGAACTCCAGGGCTCCCTAAATCTATCGCCCTCCACGCGGTCGCGGTCTCTGTGGTACTGCTGTTTTAATGCTCGGAGAGCGCATTAAAAACCGGAATTTACGGCCGTGGTAGTCGTGTTAGTTCTCCAACAGAAAACCGTACCAAAACGAAAAAGTGCATAGCAAAACCGTGACTGCGAAGTATTATAGAAACAAGGAATGAAAAAGGTGGAAAGAACTAGGATGGGATCAGAGTAGGATGAAAAGATCGCTCGGGAGAAAAACACATCAATTCTGCGAGCATGACAAGTAGAAGTATTCTTGATAACGCGAGAGACCTTCCTTGTCGGTAATAACTCTCAGATGTATTTTGGGAGCAAGAGAATTTGGTATTCATTGTCGGGGGAAGAAATGAAGTCGCGGCCTAGAATTACCTTGGGTGAGGCTTTGCAATCTTGATGTCCCTCTAAATAAAATTGAGCTGTTGTCCTCGTGTTGCACGTAGCAGAATAGTGTCTGCCGCAGTTTGATAAATCTAGAGCAAATTTTTATGTAACTCTCGCCTCGAGTTTATTAGAAGGCGAAGTTGCAGAATTGTTGGAAATGTATCCAAGTATTGTTTTAAGCCTAGACGCACCGTTTGAATAGTAGTTAGCTGGGAATAAATTTTTTTAATTAAAATCATCGATTTTCCATCTCTTCCTTGTTAATAGCCGTAAGATATTTTAGATTAACTGATAATAGGAAATTTTGTTTTATTTATCCATTTTCAGCAGCGCTTGGAAATTTAAAATTACGCGGATATTAAATTATTGAGTTTGCTACGTGACGGCCTTGGTAGAGGGGTGGCTAGCGCGTCTGGCTCCCAATGCGGGTTCGAGTCCCGCTTTGGTTGTTTGTGAATGACTTGGTTATCGTTATTGTGAAACATTGTCAATCGATCGGCTGTAATGGGCCTCGTGGTGTAAGCCGATTGTATATAAATTAATAAATTGAAATTTATTTCCTAACGTATCATTAGAAAATGTAATAAAATATATTCAGACAATCATCGTTAAAATTTGCTCTCAAAATAAAACTTATCGGCTCGATTTTCTTCTTCGACATATATATCATCACACTCTTACACAAATAGATAGGGGGTGTTAAGGTGTGGGTTTTGGAAAAGTCGTCGCCACGGGTTACGCAACTAAAGTCCCCCAGAGAAAATTCAGCCGACGCCTGAGGCCACGCCGCGCGACCCCCTTCGTCTGCATTGGCGCGTGATCGGACACGCCTTTCCCCTTGACCTAGTGCCGTGCGATCGCACGGCTATCCCGATCGTTCTTCTACTCCTGTTACACCACATATCTCTCCCACTTCCCCCTTCTCTCTCTCGCGTTCTCTCCCGTCCACACCCAAACTCACTCTGCGTCTTTCTCTCCATTCCCCTCCCACTCCCTCTACCTTCTTCCCTCTCCACCCTCCCTCCCACTCCCTCTCCCCTTTCTGCCCTCAGCATCTCTCCCTCCTACTCCCGCTCTACTTTCTTCCCTCTTCATCCCCCTCCAACTCCCTCTCCCCTTTCTACCCTCTCCATCCCCCCTCCATCTCCCCTCCAACACCATCCCTACTTTCTGTCCTCTTCATCGCTTCCTTCCTCTCCTAATCAACTCCCTTTCCTTCCGTCCCTCTCATTCCTTCCGTCCATCCCTCCCCTTCCTCCTTCACTATCCCTCTCCCCCTCCCCTCCCTCCCTCTCTCCCCTCCTTATCCCTATCCCCCTCCCTCTCCCTCCTCGCCCTCTCACACCCCTCATTGCTTTACCTCTCTCATAACATTCTTTCTCTCATATTCCGTAATCTCATTACTCCCAATTCATCTATATCTCTCCCTCATACTTCTCCCTTCGCTGCATTCTCTCCTTTTCTCTTTTTCCCATCTTTCCTCTCGACATTTTTCATTCCTGCACAGTCCTTCCTTTTTCCCACGTCCCCTTTCCGCATCTCCCCTTTTATCCTCCCTATCTCCTCCCACCCCTCTTTCATTTATCCTCGCTCTCCCTCCCCTCTTCTTTCCCGCCCTTTCTCTTTTTCTTACTCACTTCGTCGTCTCCAAAACCGCGTTCCTCTATCTTTTTTGTATTCCACTTGTTTTATTCCCTTCATTGTTTACGTCACTCTTTTGTTCGCGTCCCTCGTATGCGGTCCCTTATCTGAATTTTAAGCGCGCTTTTAAAGCACCCATCGCCCGCATGCCTCACTGTGACAAATCAAGCTGGCATACTAGGTCACCGTCGCAATTTCGTATTCCCGAGGAGCGTCGATAGACAGGCGACGAACGCGATTCTCGCCGAATGCGTCGTTCTGTCGCGCTTTTAAAATTTTTCTGAGTCCGTTTCGCATCTACCGTCTCGCGGTTTCGCCTCACACTCGAGTTAGGGTTCACGATTCGCATCGGTTTCTCGGGCGGACTTTGTTGGCCATCGCCGAAAGCGGGTCTTAACACTTGCATCGTTACGAACCCTCACGCCCCTCACGTCACCCTCGAATTGTTTTCAGTTCCCCTCGGATGACGTGGCGTCGCATTCTAAACAATGACGCACGTGGGAGAGACGGGGAAGCACCCGGCTATGAATCCGCATCGACCGCTTAATCAGAAGCCAATGTTAGGATATCCGATCCGTTATAAGCGCACCAAGGACTGTGAATTTTTATGGAAGATTAAATATAGATTTTTAAAATCCTTGAGAATCTTTAATTGTTTGTGTGTGTGTGTATATATATATATATATAATACTATATCCATTTGGTGTTACGTTTCAGTGTTATAAAATACTAAAATTCTCCCTTAGTTACTTTAAGTGATGCGAAAATATTATGGCATAAGGTGCTTCTTTAGGCTATAGTTTTTCTCTTTTTAAATTCAAGTGCGGCTTTACACCCTTATCGACGGCCGAAACTTTGATCACTTTTTCTGAAACAATGAATAATATATTTGAATTTTACTGATTACATCGTCAATGACTCTCTCCGTCTTCCTGACTGGGAAGTGACGTGGCCTCCATCAGTTAAGCTCAACGCGCCATCGAGCATCTAAGTGTCATGCTTTTAATGGATCAATATCCATTGTGGATGAATTGATAGCTTAGGCGAGGGGTTTTCAAACTTTCTGAAGTCACGGAATCCTTACATTTAAAATAATTTTTCCAGGAACCCTAACCTACAGGGCAGCTCATATCTGGCCTCTCCCTATCATTCTTTCCATTTTGTTCAGATACACCAATGTTAATATCTATCCATTTTGATATTTTTATATGTTTATTTTATCAATGATCTATTCGTGTTGTTCCAATTTATTTTTCTTTATCTCTTTATGATTTTAATATACTTATAACTTGTTCTAAATCTCATTTATGTGATGTCTTTAATGAATCTCAGTAGGTTTCGCAGGTTTTTCACACACCCCTTCTTGTGTCGGTGTTTTCCTGCAGTGGGTTTTTTTACCTGGATTCTATTATTCAGCAGTCCATATTTTTCCCACAAAATCAATCTTTTCTTTTCAAATACTTGTATTTTTATTGTTACCTGTATTTACATTGCTAATGTTTTATGTATTACTATAAGTTTCATGACGAGGGGTTAGGTGGAAGATGGGACTTCCTAGTCTCAGTCTCGCACCAAATAAAGACCAAATCAATCAATCAATCAATCAGTCATTCTCTCACTGAACCCCATCAAGCTTTTTGCGTAACCCTAGGGAACAAAATTTGAAAACCCCTGCCCTAAGAGACTATTTGTCATCGTGGGCGACACAATGCCACAATATTGATCGCGAAAAATACAACGTGGCGAATTATCGACGTATCGCATGGGGCTGAGCCGAATACTGAGACTTTCGAGAGACAAAATAGCTCATCTACTGACAAAAGTCACATTGAATAAAAAATAGGCCGTGAAAAAATAAACTATTTCGGTACTCGAAGAAAACGCATTAATGCTGCGTGAAGGCAAAGCAGAAGTGTTTCATTTCGTTCGAGACTAATTGAGTCCCAAAAAAACCGGCGGTTTAGGGCGTCGATTCGTGAGTGGTCGGTGGACGTATTAGCGTCGCGTCACTAATAGAAGAGACGGGTCGGGAGTTGTCGGAGGGTAGACATCGAACGAAGAGGCTCCGGGGGAATTAAGGGCGGGCGGATTAAGCCGTGTCAGAATTAACTAACACTTGTGATCCTTCGATCGGAACACGTCGGTATGATGAACGGAGCACGGTGGGAACTTGCGAGTTTGCCGCGTGGCACAAATTGGACGCTTTTAGTTATAATAATCGGCGTTAGTAACCATTTTCTGTTATAAATATATAATACTATCAAAAGGTTTACGCGACATTAAGTTTTTATCAATTTTTATTTTAAATTTTATCACAATTTCTTTACTTGGTGAGTCATTTAACAACTAGCGAGGAATTTTCATTTAATTGTAGCTAAGCAGATCATTCTTAATGATATCCTTTTATATCCGTTTTTTGTATCCGTGTTCAAACTGTCATCAAAAACAGTTCGGCCACATCGGAGCTCTCACACTAGTCTATAGTCATTGTTTCTTGTCGAGTGACGATCTCAACTGCTCGTCGTGAACCAAACATTCATTTGATCAACGCGTGTTACTATGAATAGTCGTCAAATACCGGATTTCAAAGCAATCCTTCATCCATGACGATAGTGTCATTTACGTTGGAATGGAGAAAAATGATGTCGTAAAGCTAATATCAGCGAACGCATAGGCACGAAACGTGATGGAAACTACATTATTTGAAGACTTTTCCAATAGAAATCCGCGAAAAGGCTTTTGCAGAATGAAATGAATTGGTGATCGTCACCAATGGAAACATGCAGAGGGTTACTACAATAATAAGATGCAGACCTAGCGATATCCAATGCATAACGTATACAAAATACGTTAATAAACCAACAATTCGTAAATATGTCATGAAACAGGAGCTATTAGATAAACATTGATGTAAAACTAATCAATGTATATCCTTGTTCAGCATTGAAACCAACGGTCATTCGTCAGTCCGTTGAGACTTAATGGAGGCTATCCATTGAGATAATATGGTTTGTGACGCGTGATCTAACCTGTAACACAGTTATTTAAATTTGATAAACGAATCATATAAGTGCGATCTTATATATTTACACTGGATTTTTAAAAAGTCTATGCGTAGGTTCTGTGTTAGGTGTTATGTCACAAGAAGTATCATTCCATTGGGCGGCATTCCAAAAAGAAAAAAGTTAAATGATCGTTAAGCAAGGTTTTGACGTAACAATCATCATAACCGACCAAGGAATAATAGGATTGCTGCCTCTCGGTTTAATTTAGTTTCTCTGCTTTCCTGAATAGCCGTAAAACGATTACTGTACATCCTAGAATATAATGAGATCGGATGATTCATAGAACGACGCATATTTAGTGACTATTATATAAATCCCAAACGCTATTAGAGCAACTTCCTGTTTCCTTCGAGGAAGGGAAAAACGCGACCACCTACGTGTCAATGGCGAACATTTTACAGCGAGACATTCCCACGCACCGCGCGTATTTTGTTCTTAACGGATTTATAGCAAACTCTCACGTTTTGCATTCACGCTTTGAAAAATAAAATAATTACTAGGGCTTCAAAAAATTTTCTTCCCTACTACACGCACCCGTACCGAAAAAAAGATTCGTTTCGCTCACGCAGGCAAAAGTTTCCGCTCGGAAGCAATAAAAACAATTTTTTACCTGGCAGAATTAAAAAATATGAAGCTCTCAGAGCGGGTGGGTTCTCCAATTAGGGCGGAGGCGCGTTTTAAAATAATTACTCCGCGAGTACGTATTTTATGGTTGCCTTGCGAAGGATTTTTAAAAAAGTTACAGTCGCCGATTTCGAAATTAATTCTCCTCCTTTCCGGATAAAAGTAGAAAAACGGATTTTCGATTTACTGATAGTTAACATCGACTAATTCACCGAGTAATCTTCAACGTTCTCGTCTGATAGCGATGAAATTAGGATCGAGACAGCGATGTCAAGGTATATAATCCGATAATGTTCGTTCCCTGTTTAAAATCACCAGAGAGGAATTAAAGAGGCGCTGTTAATATAGCGAATTTGCGATAGAAATTATTATTTTGCTGTTTTCGCTCAGCTTATTCTCTGAATTATTACCTCGATGGTTACTTAAAGCGGACGAACCCGTTTTATTTTTAGAATACGCCTCGCTAATTGTTTTTCGATTTTTGAAAACCGATTGAAAATTGCAGATTTCTCTCCCGTATTCCAGCCTCCACCGTTGCTCATTTCGTCCTCCATCTATCCCTCCTCCTCTTCATTCCTTCCCTCCCTCTCGGATTGCATTGAGGGAGGGCAGTTGGGGTGGGAGAGGAGAGTGGAGAGAGAGGAAGGAGAGTGCGGGGAGAGGAAGGAGAGTGGAGGGAGAGGAAGGAGAGTGGAGGGAGAGTGGAGGGAGAGGAAGGAGAGTGGAGGGAGAGGAAGGAGAGTGGAGGGAGAGGAAGGAGAGTGGAGGGAGAGGAAGGAGAGTGGAGGGAGAGGAAGGAGAGTGGAGGGAGAGGAAGGAGAGTGGAGGGAGAGGAAGGAGAGTGGAGGGAGAGGAAGGAGAGTGGAGGGAGCAGGGCCGGATTAAGACACCCATGGGCCCTACGCAAATCGTAAATTTCAACGGAAATTTCAGGAAATTAAGCAATATACTCTTATTCTAATTTTAACACAAAATAACAAATATTGAAACAATATACAAAATTTTCAAATAAGAAAACTTTTCTTGTTTAATATAGCATATAGTTAATCAATTATTTCATCTACATGTAATTCTTCAACCATGTCTGCCACATGTGCTATACCCTAGATATGGGACTGCTTATTCCTACTATACCCTGTAAGCGGTCTTACACAAAATGGATTACTTGGAATTATTAACAAAGAAAGAAAGCGTTTTACTAAGAAAAGCGTAGATTTTGATACAGAAAAAGAAATGGAGACAAGTAACAGATTACTGCAAGGTTTGTGATCTGTACGGCAACACTTGGAAAGGGTTTCGGCAAGATGAGACGAGATTGGGTCGGCCCAGTGTGGGCCCCCCTTGCCCTCTGGGCCCCACGCACTTGCGTGTTTTGCGTACCACTTAATCTGGCCCTGGGAGGTAGAGGAAGGAGAGTGGAGGGAGAAGAAGGAGAGTGGGGGAGAGGAAGAGGAGTAAGGGGAGAGGGTGTAGGGGAAGGTAGAGAAGTGGGGGAAAGGAAGGGGAGTGGAGGGAGAGGAAGTGGAATGGGGAGAGGAAGGGGAGTGGGGTGCGGGAGGGGTAGAGGAGTGGGGAGAGAGGAAGGGGAGTGGAGGGAGAGGAAGTGGAATGGGGGAGAAGAAGGGGAGTTGGAAGGGATTGGGGGTGTAAGGAGAGGGAAGGGGGAGATAATACCTCCAATCCGGCCTCTTAGGTGTCGCCTCACAGTCTCTTGACCGCATTCAATCTTCGTCACCAACAAAAGGATTCCCTTCCCATCGCGAACTTCATTGTTTAAACACAATGCTCGCTTCCTCTCGCAGATAAGGTCACCAAACACGCCTTAAGGGAATTCGGTCTCGGTTCCAAATGGGGTGAGAAGTGTAATGGCGGTCGCTTCAAAGGGACCTAATCACGCGCGGTTCTATATATATGGGTAAACGAAGGGAAGAAAGGTTTTTGATCGAGGTCAGAATAAAGATGACCTTGCATCCAAAGTATCGCCGTTCCAGGTAAAGGCTTTTTTACGACGGGATATTGTTAGTTGGTTTCTTCGTGCGTCGTTGGTTTCACGAGCAGGATAGATTTAATTGGATTGTGCAATACGCTTAATTAATTTTATTCACTTTTTATCGTACTACACTTTCATTAACGACCCGTGACGTTATTCTCGTATTTATTGAAGGCGAGCCAACTATTTTTAGCATTCCCAGAAATGTTTTAGCCATTATTGATACGGTTTCATTTATTGACTATATATAGCAAGGGTGGTTAACCTATGGCCCGCGGACCGTATGCGGCCCCCGAGGACGTTTTATATGACCCGCGAAGCTATGATAAAAAAGAGATCCGCTATATTTAACACTAAAATTCATATGTTTTATATTCACACTATGTTCATAAAACGTTTTATGTTGAAATTTTAATCCTATAAGCATAATTTATAATTGAATTTCCTTTATACGATAGCTCAGAATCTCAAGGTTAACCTCCGAAAAACAATTCGCGCTTCGCGTAGACGTCAGCGCCGTCGTGAATAATCGGCTATATGAACTTCCGCTCCGTGTCGAACGCGGTGTCGGGCATTAGCTCATTACATCCGCGTGCGGAAAAAATCTGTAAAAAAAGTAATCGCGCCATCAATGTCAATGTGAAAACGCGAGCCGACATAATCCTTGAGGGCTGGCGCTTGGCAGGTCGCCCGTTAAATTTTCCAATAAAATGATATCAAACGCGTGCGCGCGTCGATCAAAACATTTACAGATTCATCGTCGGAGTCGCTGCGACCGCAATGAGTGATATCGGGCGGATTCGGATGCCAAACCGCGGATGATTAAATTAATACTTCTGGACTGTACTTCGTAAGCGTTGGCGTATTATAATTTAGCTTCTTAAAGTCGGGGAGAATTAAAAATTATTCGTACTTAATAATTATTTCTTCCCTGCATTTTATTGCTGGTGAAATTAATGATGATCCCACATGACGGTAGTTTTAGATATCATTTTATTGCAGATATTCTATTGCGTTGATGCTGGGATTTAGTTTCCACCTAGTTATGCAATTAATTCTTGGAAAATATTAAAATTAGTTTGAACGCATTACTGGCTTGAATTTTTTGAATTTACTATCTAGTTAAATTGTTTGTTCGTTGGAATTAACAGGACTTTTAGATTTTAAGCGCGACTCTCTTGTTAATGATTGCTCCATAAAATAAGGAATAAATTCTCGTTTGTTTTTTATCTATCATTCCAAACTTATATTTTGGAGATACCGAAGAGACGATATCACTGATTTTTGGACTTCACTATAAAGTGTTAAATTTAACGGTTTTATCATCCTAGAGTTCTACTCAAAATAAACACTACAAGGTCTCTCTAATCTGCTATCTAGGTTAATCGCATATATTTTTTCTTAAGTACGATCGAGAAATATCTGAATTGTGAAATTTAATCGTGATATGTATGTGATGTGTGACCTCTTCCGTTATGAGATTTATAAACCTTGTTCAATATTAATATTCGCCCAGAATGAAATACATATACTCAGGCGGTGGAATGAAACACATTGCTTCACATAAAATTCAATTGCATTTTGAAGAAAAAAGTGGAACTGAAAATATAAATCAGTGGTTTGAGGTTGACAGCGCCGAATTAGGTTGTAGGAAGTCAAATGGCGGCGAATTCAGGAAACGAGCGCGAGCTTTGACGAAGTGGCAAGGGAAAGCGAGGAAAAAGAAGCCGAATTTGTTAGAGAAGAACTTATTGGCAGTTGATCTCCGATGGACTGAAGATTTATGAGATTAACTGGAACAACGAGAGGCTGAGACTTTTACACGACTTCCCGTCACGCGGCCTCCGGACCGCCACTCTCGAAAGGCACCGCAGTGAAGCGATTTCAATTGGAGATTATTTAACTTGAGCGTCTGCGTTTTTCCATCGTATTGAATAGTGAAAATTCATCGTTACTTATAAAAGCTCAGTCTTTTATATAAGTGCGTGAAAATTGATTGTTTCAGGCACTCTTACAGGCGATGACATGAACGTTTACCTTTTTTTAAAATAATAATATATTTCATGAATAATTAAACAGTATTACAATAATATTTTTTATAAATGTATAATATGTACTGTGTGGGTACTAATTCCCTGGGGGAGTGATATTGGTGGGCAGCAGATAGGAGCCCCGCCAAAGAGGCTGGTTACCGCAACCTTGGGGTTTACCCTTCCGCCCCCTAATCTCTCACACCCCTGGGATGAAATACATTCAGGTCTTGCAGAGCTCAATTAGATCGTCTGCAGGTGCCCACATAGTTGCATCTGGTGGTTATTGTATGATCACAATATCATATCATGCATACAACTCATCTTTTCACCTCAAATATTATTTTACTTATTATAAATTGTTTAGATTTGATTACAATATATATAAATACCTTATATAACTATTACATTACATAATTATAATCATAAATAATTACATAGAACCAGTACATTTCTCATTTACGCGTCAAATAATTAAATCTTGAACCTATATACCGTATATCGTGTATAGTTCGACTCCGTGTATAGTTCGACCTCCGATTTCTCGGCGAAAAAATTAAATTTTTTCATATATCTTGTGTATAATTCGACCCTAGCTTTCTACTTACTCTTTTACCCTAGATTTCCGTCAGGATCGACATTTTTCGTTTCGATATCTCAAAGCTCACAATCGAGGTTTATAGAACGATCTTGGTTTTCAACAGCTTTTAGTATCATAATAATACTATACTAATAATAAACTGTAAACATCGTAAACCTATTGCACGATCTTGAGAAGAAAAATATTTATTACTTTTTAACTACGAGATGTGACATACGAATGGTGGCAGAATTTCTAGCAAATAGACGAAAATTAAGCTTATATAACGAAAATTAATAGACGCATATTACTCGTAAAACCTTTAATAAAAGTTATAAATGATAATTGAACAAGATGAAATAAACTCACTTTAATATAATTCATTCCAACTCATCTGTTGTTATAAGACGCAAGAAAGATATGCATAGAAATCAAGAATACAATCGGTGAATATGAGACAGGATGTAGTATTCACGTAACAACATTACGACGACAAAAGGTCAGTATAATGGTTACATTACGAATTTTGGTTAAAATGCACTATAACCCACCACAGAACGTTTAAAAAAATAATGAAAAATACTACTGGGTCGCAACCAAATCAGAATTTCGAGATAATACAGGACAGGTATGTAAGTCTTCGAAAACGAAAAAAATGAAAAACACAACATAGTTCTAATGAAAATCGATAAAATTAAAGGTAAATAGGAAGTTTTGGAGCTATATCATAGAAGTTAAGTCAGCGAGGTGGGTGATCAAAAAATATCTTGATTTTTATTATGATATTTTTAAAAAGATAATTTTTTTAAACCCTCAAAAGTATTACTCGTGTATAGTTCGACCCCCAATTTTTTGCACAAAAATTTGGTCTTAAAAACTCGAACTATACACGAATATATACGGTATTTAATTAACAGTTCACCTTACTCAATTTTTAACGAATCTTTAATTTGTTATTGTAGATTAAGCTGTTGTTTCATATTACTCAACAACCATGTCTTGCAATTTCTCTTGACCTCAGACATAAATGATATATTTCTTAAACTTATTGGTAATTCATTCATCAGTGTTGGAATTGTTACAGATAATGAATTTTTACCATGATTATTATAATAGTTTGGTACTTTATATCTCCTCTTACTTCGTTTGTTCATGTTGTGTTCCTCAATCCTTACTAATTTATACCTATTTGTAAAGTTACTATGTCATATTGAAATAATTGCTCCAAAGGTAAAATGTTTAAGTTCTTATATGCCGTGTATGTACTATCTATTGTATTATAATTTATTGTTATCTTATTCCTACTATCTTCATCCACCAGTCTTATTATCTTATTTTGAGTAGCAATTAGGAATTTTTTACAAGTTTTATTAGCATTTCCCCAAATAGTTATACCATACCTTATTATTGATTCAACTAAGGAAAAGTATATTATCTTCTTAACATTTGTTGGAACTAGATTATTTATATAATAGAATTGGTAGGTTATTTTTCTTAAACAGTTATTTAGTTTATTTATATGTACATGAAATCTATAATTTTCATCAATGATAACTCCTAAGTATTTATATTATATTGTATAACACTGTTTTCGATAATTTTAAAATATGCCGATATTTTATTTAATCCTCCATTGCTGAAGGGAGCGATTTCGAACTTTTAATTGCTAACTAGTTACATCGTTTAGCTTCTTTTATTACTGAGAGAATACTCCGTCGGAGAAACATGATGAAAATTTTCTATCGATTTCCGGTTATAGATGTTTTTTTTTTTCGAGGATAACTTCACCTCGTTCGTGGCCCATTTTAAAACCACATCCTGTGTCGGTCGCCGCGTGTTAGCAAAAGGCGTCGTTATATTTCGTTTCGGAGTCAAAATCGACCTATTTTTATTTTTCGGAGACCTGATTGATAAGGACTCATAAAGAAGATAACGAAATCCGTAAGTCCGCATTTCTAAAAATATTGACGCCGATTAAAAATTTATTTTGTGTTTCCATTATCGTTGGTTAACAATGAAGGAGTACAGTCTAAAACGGGTTTTCCCTGCGCGGATTTTATTATGCACGGTTAACTAAATGCTACCCAAAGTATAAAATTTATTATTATAAATATGCACTGTCCTGTTTTAGGCGCCAATGACGCATTTTACGTGTGAATCTGACGTGAGAAAGCTCGTGGCGTAAACCAGTGGTTCCCAAACTATGTGCCATGGCACACTGAGGCGCCGCAGCTGATATTTAGGGGTGCCGCGGAAGACTTCCATTAGTAAATAAATCAACGATTTGAATGTGTTTATAGGTAATTAGAGCAATAGATTTTACTCTAATAAATATATTATGGCATAGTACTAACAAATAGATGCGTCCAAAGGTTGTAATACCCGCATGTAAAAATATAAAAACCTTGTTTCAAGGCTGTTGTACAGCGAAATTCTGTTTATCGTTGAAAGGATAACGCACCTACAAAATGTTTGGGAACCACTGCCCAATGGCGGATACAACTAAGGGGTAATAGGGTAATTATCCCCCCTCCCCATCTAATGGAGATGTTCATTATTCATTAACATATTATCTTAATTAATTAATTTTATATTATAGGCATTCTAGAAACATTTTGCAAATATCTAAGCAGTGTATAATATACGCTGTATATTTATTATGACGAAACGGTAATATTTTGCATAATTAAGTTTCATTAAATATATTTGTTGTTTTTTACTATACCTCCCCCCCCCCCAAGCTATGCACCTAGATTCGCCCTTGCACTGGCCTATACTAACACAGTTTTTCCATAAGGTTTAAAATCGTAACATGGATTTGTCCAACACTGCCTTTACCAAGAACGTAGCCCCCGAGTATCCCAAGGAACTACTGTTTAGTCTAAGTTGCGGTTATGGCAAACATTGACTCAACTACAGCGACAAAAATCCGTAAATCATTAACGCCTAGTATCCTTCAGAAATAAAACCAGAAAATTGCTATTTATTGGGAAACCCTAGAACCGAGAGAGACGTCGGAGGGAGAGAGAATAGGGTGAAACGGAACGCTTTTAAAGAGTAATAGGGATTCCGAAGAGTGTAGGATTTCAGGATTCGAGGAGCGTTTTACGGGTAGAAAAGAATGAGGTGGAAATAGGATGAAATTATACGGGTAGGGGAGGTCAGAAAATGATTTGATAGCCTGGGGTAACTGTAGGATAAGGTGCTTGGATCGCGGGTTCGAATACTGCCGAAGGTACAGTCGCACGTGCTGGTCTTTTTATCGTTGATATACCCATTTTAAAAGGCCGTTAACCCTTAAGTAGACGGGCACACAAAAGTGGACTCCTAGCCCCATGTTATATTTTTCTGTTAATAATCATGTTATTGTTTTGTTATATGTATTTAATAAATTATACCGATGGAAATTACAGTACAGTGACGTGAAATAGCAACAGTATTATTGAAAAAATAACAAATTAAATAAAATTGTTTATGGTGTGATGGCATATCAAATATCTAGTGTGGTAATATGGATAGCCACGCGCCTACTGAAGGATCAAGTGCCATTATTGCCCTTATTTAACTTTTAACTAGTGAGGTGCAATTATGATCATATTGTAACTTCCAGACCGCTTTTATTTATTTTTTATTATTTATTCACTAACTATATCTACAATTGAATTTTCCTTGTTTAATAATCTGTCATTAGGGTTAAGAGATAATTAAAAGAAAAGCCTTAATATGCCTTTATTTCTTTCTAAAATACAATCCAGCGGAAAGTAAAGTAGCGGGGTAATTTGAAATGATATCTTATGTGGTGTCTCGCAAACCGCACCTCAGTAGTTGTTAAGATAAATAATAAAACAAATGTGAAGGGCGTTCGGGTAGGATTCCCACCGCATCGTCGTTTACACTATGATGGGGAGCAATTGATCTGCCGTCCTCCGGCTGAATTCGGAGTCGCTGTCGCGTACGTCACGTATGACGAAGTCAAGAGTCGAGAAAAAATTCTCTTTATCGTCTTGGCGAGGCGAGGAGCGTCTCGGAGTCGCTGTCCTTTTTTTGTGTATACATAGGAGGACGGGGGTGTGCGTAATTCGCTTACTGGCAGTGAGTCACCGCAACGGGTACTTCGCCCCTTTCAAATCCTATTTGGACGACGAGAGGAGGGATTTTCCCGGAGAGAGAAAGAGAGTACGGAGGGTAGGGGGTGCGAAGACATTGATTTTCAAGGCGCGGAGTGACTGATGATTCGCGGTTCGCGAAAACTAGAAGTTTTGTTGTTGTTATAATATTATTAATAATTATTATTATTATCGTTATTATTATCATCATCGCCTTTGTTCCAATTCCCGAGGAATGCGAGTGTTTCTCCCTTATATGCGATGGCATTGCTCTCGCATTCGGAGAACGCCGAGCGATCACGCCAGCGACTCGCTTTCACGACCATGGCTCTCTCTTTCTCTCTCTCTCTCAACATCATGAACACTCGATCACGGCTGACATTTTGGACAAAAGAAAGCTCTGGGCTAAGTACGGATAATCCGATAAATTGATAATAGTTTTCGTTTTTGTGAGAGGTGAAACGTGAATATTTAATGCTTTCGTTTTTACGAAGCGAGACTCGCGACGCTGGCGTAGCTAAGCATAGGCAGCCTACGCGGTGTCTAGGGGTCCACCAAAGGTGGAGATCCGCCAACGAAGGCAAAATTTATTAATCTTTATTTCCATTCATATGCATGTATCAAATATATTATTTTCTATTTACTTGTTCTACATTAAATAATAATATAATAAAACTATTCGTTATGATGATAAAAATTGTCTGCAGAACATATAACTTCAATTTACTGTTCAAGAAGGGTCTCTTTCTTGAACTACCGCACTCAGCCGTAGGTAGGCAACTACCTCGGGGAGAATTTAATGCTCGAATTGTTCAATTAATTCTTCATGGACAAGCGGCAGAAGAAGGATATCGGCAAGAAGGTTACATCACGAGGGTGAATTTCGGTTCCGACTCAACGTTTATCAAACGTTTTATCAAATTAAGACGGGAGTCGAACCTCTTGCGGGCGTTGAAGAATTACCCACATTAATAATTCCTCGCCTCGCTCTTGAAAGTCTTTCGGAAGCTTTAAAGGAGATTCGACGAACGTTATCTCGATCCTCTCTCTGCGGCGCACCCTCCGATAAATAATGGACGGATGCCATTTAAGAGTCCGGTCTCAGTCGATCAACTGTGTTCCGCCGTACTGTACTCTTCCACCGCCGTTCCATCCTCCTCCTCTCCACCTCTCTCCCTGTCTCTCCTCCCCATCCTCTCCCTCCCATCCTCCTCTTCTCTCTCTCTCCCTCTATGCTCTTTTTCTTCTTCCTCCCTCTTGTTTCAAATCGTCTTACTTCGAGTCTCGATTCACTTCCTTTCCCTCTCACCCCCCTCACCCTCTTCTCCCTCTCCGCCCCCTCACACTTCTCCCTTTCCTCCGGCACATCCTCCCTCTCTCCCCTGGCACATCCTCCCTCTTCCCCGGCACATCCTCCCCCTCAAGTCTCCTCATTAGACGTTCTCACTCCACTCTCTTTCTCTCTCTTTATCTCTCTCTCTCTCTCTCTAGAAAACCTGCCACGAATGTTACTTTGTCTCGTCTGTACGACTTGTCCTGGTTAAAACCGTTCTCTCAATGTACTCGGCTCAATGAACTCCTGGTGTTGCGCATATTCCGATACATCTTGCCGTTGTTTTATTCCTGTGTCGTCTTTGTCATTTTTACCAAGGTCACATTAATTGCACGTCGTTGTTTGCCATTTTAAATGAAACGCTGTAATTTTCGACTAAAGTTACAGTGTTACTTTTAAAATAATGTGGGTATATTCCACAAAGCTACGCCGGAAACAGTTGATTTGATTCGTTGATTCTTCTGAAAATTCGCTATCCGTGAATACTGTGACAAATCGAATCGGCGATATATAAATTTTCGAAGATTTTCATCGCACGGAGTCGTTCCTCGAAAACAACATGGACGGTTTTAAAAATAAATACATTAAAACGTTTGCGTGACGCGTGAAAATATTTCGAATACTTTCCAGCGAACCGAGAGAGAACCTTATAAAAATTTCACTGGGTTATGTAATTACCATTTTTTAGTGGTGCCTGTTTTCTCCTCAAATTAAGTCCGAAGAAATGCTTGCGATCTCGACGAACGCGACGAATATTTAGTGAATCCGATTCATTACCCGTTATTCTTCGCCCTCCGCTAATCTTCACCGATGATTCCCCGATCAAAAACCTCGTCGTCGTCTCGCGGTCTCATCCGTTTCACTGCCGGAGGAAATAAACAGAAACCGCACTCGCATTCCTCTACCGGCTTTTTTCGCAGGAAAATTTCCATTTAGGAAAAAAACGTTTCTCGCAAAAATGTCGGAAAAGACGCGGAGTGAATAGATTATGGAGGGAGATTGAAAATAGCGGTCCTCGAAAGGAGAATCGGGATATGGAGAAAAAACACCTCCCGAGAGCGGTTACGATCGGCAGTTTCGATCTGTTTTCTGATTCCGGGTTCTTTTTGCCTTTGGGAGATTGCGGGAGGGATTGATGTGGATGGGAGGCGGCCGAGGAAGGTGGAGCGGAGTGTGCGCGGATTCGAGGGAGGGAGCCCTCCTGATGAGGGGGGAGGAGGATGGGAGGGAGGACGGGGGTGTGGGAGGAAAGTGGGGGAAGGGAGGGAGTAAGGAGGGGAGGGGGAAAGGAGGGAGGGCGGAGAGAGAAGGGTGTGGTACCGATGAGCTAGGCGTGTGTGCCCTTCCTTCCTCCCGACCTCCCTCAGCCGCTTGATCGTGACGGGGCACTGGTATCGAGCGGTCCCCACGGGGAGGGGAGGGGAGCGAAGAGGAGGGAGGTAGGGGAAAAGAGGGAGGTGAAAGAGGTGGGAGGGGAGGGCGGAGGGGGAGTGAGAGGAAGGGAAGTGAAAAACGGAGGGAATTGAGGCTAAAAGTTTGGGCGTGTGGAAGGAAGGAAGTGTCGGAGGGAGGGAGGAGGGAAGAAGGGAGAGAGACGGGTATAGATGGAGGGCAGGATGAGGGAGAGAGGGGAGGAGGAGAGAAAAAGAATGGGAGAGAGAAATGGAGGAGGTTAAGAGGAGGGAGGGAGATATGGAGGTAAGGAGGAGGAAGAAGTGGAGGAGGTAGAGGGAAAAAGGGCGAAAGACAGATAGATGGAGGGGCAGAGGATGAGAGAGAAGATGCGGAAGAGGGAAGGTAGGAACGGGAGAGAGAAGTGGAGGAAGAAGAGGAAAGAAGGCAGGGAGAGATGGAGAAGAGGAAGTGGCAGAGGGTAGGGAGAAGAAGTAGGGGTGGAGGTAGAGTGGTGGGAGATACAAGGGGAACCGACGCACCAAGAGGGGGGGGCTTCAGCCAGCGCAGGTTGAAAATCCAACGAAGAGATTCGCATCTCAGTCGGCGGCGCGGAAGGCAAACAGTTTAACTGACCGTCGTGCCACCGCTTCCATTTTTCTCTCCTCCCCCTATCTCTCCATCCCCCTATCTCTCCTTTCCCTTCCCCTCCTCCCCTATCTCTCCCTCCCACTTCCCCTCCTTCCCCTATCTCTCCCCCACCTTCCCCTCCTCCCCTATCTCTCCCTCCCACTTTCCTCGTCCTCCTATCTCTCCCTCCCCTTCCCCTCCTCACCCTATCTCCACATTCCCCTCCTCCCCCTATCTCTCCCTCCCCTATCTTTCTCCCCCTCCTCCCTTGTCTCTCCCTCCTACTCCTCCCCTGTCTCTCCCTCCCCCTCCCCTGTCTCTCCCTACCCCTCCTCCTCTGTCTCTCCCTCCCCCTCCTCCTCTGTCTCTCCCTCCCCCTCCTCCTCTGTCTCTCCCTCCCCCTCCTCCCCTGTCTCTCCCTCCCCCTCCTCCCCTGTCTCTCCCTCCCCTTTCCTGCCGCGCCCTCTCTCTCTCTCTCTCTCCACCTCCCTCGCGTTATCCCACGCATTGTACGCATATCTGCATCATCCGTGGCGCATTAATATTCGGCCATAATCAAGTTTCATGGAGAAACGAGAAATAACGAGCTGCGCAAAAACAAAAGGTGTTGTTGCGAAAGAGAACGCAAAGGCTATTTAGCAATGCCGTGATTTTTGGGAAACGACGACAGTTATTGGCGGGCTTCTCGGAGATAATTATTTGTCGAGGGAACCTCAAAAACGTCCGTAAAACTAAAAAAATCGACCCTGTGCAAATGTGCACGATTTAATTGTAAAATTAGCGCGTTAATTTAATATCGAAATTCCATCTCAAGCAACTCCTTCCGTTCCGTCATCATCAGATAAACAGCAATCCTCATTAACAATCATAAATGAATGCCTGCATTTTCACTTTATTTTTATGACTAAGAATTTTCTAAATAATTTTATTTATAGTTTCTAAAACGTACCACGAGTTTACGGATGCTTGCTTACTGATAATTCCTCCCATGCGATTTAACAGTTTTAAAAATCCCTTGCTTGAGGTTCCCGTCTAAAATTAGTCCTTCAAGATATAATTGGGATCAAAAGACGCCGCGGATTGTTTAGTAGCGGAACGTGATCTGTTATGGTCGTTAGGGGAAGTTATCGCGGTAATGAGTGGTTATGTTACCGAGGTAGAAATAACAAGCTCCGAGATTAGCGAAAGTAATAACAATTTTGAATGCAAATAACCGACTGGCTTTGGCGTTTTACATTTGAATTAGTACAAGGTGAATATTACATTTTCCTCTTGCGATTTTAAGTCCGTGACATACGATTCCAATTTCCTCTCTCTCTCTATCCCTCTTTTAAAAGCAGGTCTCGCTTGAAAAATGCCAGTCATTCATAAAGTAACCATTAACTATGACCCGCATCGGGAATGAGGATAATTCTTCCTTATTACTCGAAGCTATCACTTGGCTTTCGCGGTGAATTAATAATCGATGCCTGTGTCGTAAAACCACAGCCCCGCGTCTATTATTTGAGTGCCTTTAATCTATTTAAACCCTCTTCCTCTCCTCCGGCCTCACCCCTTCACTCCGTCCTCTCCTCTTTCCAATCGCTTTCTCTCTTATTTTGCATTCCACCGTCTCTAACCCATCCTAAGTCTCACCTCGTTTTCCGATCCATTTTCCCTCTTCCAATCCTTTACACTTTCCACCTTTTGCATTCCTTCTCTCTCTCTGCTTTTCTTCTCTGACATTACTTGCCTTCCTCTTTCTCCTCCCCCTCTCCTCTTCTCCCACCTCCAATGTTCTTCTCCAACTCCTTAACATTCTCCGCTCCGATCTTTTCCCGTCTCTATTCCATCCGCACCATTTCACTCCATCTGTAGCTTCACCCGCGCCAATCTCCTCTTTCGTTCTCCTCTTCTATTCTTTCGCGCCCTTCCTCTCCTTCGGTTCCTCTTTGCCCGACTTAACGCGGTGAGGTGATAGCGCGCACGAGTCTCCTGCCAATTATGCATGTGCGTTCACCCAAGCCGCCCATTCAGACGAGCGCTCGGAGATGGGTGAGAAATTTTTTCGTCGGGTACGTAGCTGCATATTTGGGCTTGCTGCTTGGTAGTTGTCTCGGCGCGAGCCAACTTTTGTAATTTAAATTACGTAAATAGCTTTATTAAAGGAGAAAAGAAAGCCCAATTTTACGATAAGGAAAGACCATAAATTTGTAATTGTCGTTGAATTTCGTGGCTTTCCTGGAAGTTTGAGTGAAATTACAAATTGAATTTCTCTGGCTGGAATCCAGGCCATTATCGATGTAACTCTTGGAGCAAGCATCCTATAAATTAGATGCGCAATTCAGTTACAATTCTTAAAAAAAGTATCAGTTAGGTGAATTTCCGCAAAGAACGGCTACTTTATATCTAAACTGCGTACTCGGTTCACTCGGCCATTTTTTATCAATACAGGAGTCTCCCTCATCATCAAGTGCGTGAAGATAAGCCACGCATCAATTCAAAATCCGATTTCACATCTCGGCACATGATTTACCGTTAATATCACAGTCCTCTCTCTTATTCGTTTCCTTATCGAACGATCTAATTATTTATGGCGGCCTGTTACATTTAAAATCTGGTCTCCTAACATTACGAATTCCGTTTTCAAAACGACATTATGTCGTCTTTCTGTTCCCGCTTTGCGGCGTGCGCTCGCTGCAGGGGATTCGCGGAACAGGTGTAACCGTGCAACGGGAAAATAAAATCGCGAATCCCCTTTCTTTCTAAATAAACTCCTCCGGCCTCGCAAAGCGACTCCAACGTGAATTATTAATTCAAGCTCTCTCCATCCTTCCTTCCTCAGCGAGTCGTTATGCCGCCCTCGTCGCATTTCCCCGGAGCTAATGAAGTTGTGAGTCGGAAGGCGAAACTTTGCGCGATCGCGTCATAATTAAGACGCGGTAAGAGTTGGAAGTTTTTTTTGTAGGCAAACGAGAAGTGATTTTTGTTTCCGCGCCTCCGGGGCAGAACAAAAGGCGGTTTTTATTTCTTTATCTTGCCGTCGAAGAGGTGCACGATTATCAACGACTGTGCGGTTGCCGCTGGCCTGGAAATCCGCTCCTGCAAACTCCACTGGAAATGTTCGCGTATGTGTGACGGAGAAAAAGAGGAAGAAGAACTGGGGGGAAGAGGGATGGAGGAAAAAATGTGTTTTTTCCCTTAAAACAGGAGAGCCGAGGTGATTTATGGCGTATCATTTATCGCGCGCGGCCACCGACGTTAACGGAGGATGGCAATCTCCGCAAAAAAAAAACGCACGGAGCGGCTGGATTTGTACCCGGATTTAAACAAAACCTGGAAGTAAAAATGGAGCGAGAACCGTAAAACTTGCGATTCTTTTATCTGTTGGTAACAACGGGAAAATCCAAGTACAAATTGGTGTGTGTGTGTTTTTACGGTTCGATCTTGTCAGCTGGAGGGAGTAAGAAGTTGCCCATGCCGAACTTTAGGTCGAGCCGGTTTTTGAACCTTTTAAACCTCTATTGCCCAATGTAACTTCGGGGCAACGTTCCATGTATCCATTAATTTGTATGCTTTTTTTCCTCGTGCCCCAGTATGACCTGGATGTTACGTACCATGTTTTACAAATAAAAACTGATTGAAAATGAAATAAAACTTCATTTATTAATTAAATAATACTTAAACACCTTGTTATTAATATTATTTAAATTAATACTGGAACTAGGAAAAACTTGGGCAGTAGAAGATTTAAAGCATTTCCAGACACGAGATGCCAAAACCAGGCGAAGAGTAAAAAACATCCGCTACATAAGAAGTTTTCGACCTATGGCCCGCGAGTTCGCTGCAGGCGGTTCGCGTCAATGATAATAAGCGAAGTAAAAAGATATAAATGATTGAGATGATGGTAGGAATGCACCCGAAGTTAGCAGCTGGAAATCGATAATATAGTACAGAAATTCGATTAGGAGGGCTCTGTGGTTACATCCTATACGGGTTGGCGGTTAGGAAATGCGAAATGGTTTTAAAACCCCAACGCTCCGCAAAATGTAGAGGCGCAGTTTTGACTCGAAAGAGTATCGTGAAAACCCGAAAGTTAAAATTTTTGGCATTCCACTAATACATCACGGGCCAATAGTTACTGGGACGTATTATTATTATTGAGGCAATACTTTATTTTATTCGAACTATGTCATTCTTTCCTGTCGGAAGGATTTTGTTCAAATAAGGCGGCTTTTTGTAGGGATTCTCGCGAATTCGAATTCTTTACACATTATGCGAATTAACGTACATCCCTTTCGCAACTGGAATCCGAAGCGCTCGCATTCCCGCGGCCCAGCATTCGGCGCGAATTGCAGGTGCAGCAGCATTCGGAGTCGATTTCGGAGCGATATATATATCTATCGCTTCGCTGTTTCGGGCGGTGGGTTTCGGCAGTCGTTGGGCCGTGAATTTTCATTTTCTGGGCAGTTTTAGGTCGCTCCTCCCATTTCCACGTGTCGGCCGTTTTATTTTATTTTTTGTAGTTTCCTCGGTTACGCCCTGAAGGAGAGCGGCCGAAACGCTTTGTTGATTCCAAGGAAATTAGAAAACGGAATGCTGAAAACACGGATAAATTACAGGCCTCTGAGGAAAAGTAACTTTCCTGGAGCAGTAATGTTTACTACTTCGGATGGAACGGCATGGTTTTTTTTTAGACTCGATAAGCGTATTTATGGCTTTTTATGAAGTTAGACAAAACGCTCTTTTTGTCAGATATCATATAATCATGCGATAGTTCGTCGACTGATTTCTCATGATTGTAAACCACCCGTTTCCATTGCTATATCGATGCCTAAGCTAAGGGTTATAGTTAGGATCTATCTAGCCTTGAGATTTTCAAACTTTTTTGCTGATGTAGACCTAAGAGTATTTGTTAAATGGTCGCGTATCCCTTAGAGCATTTTTAATAAAGCATTTTTAATAATAACGTAACCACCTAATGCATTTAAAGTAATAATGAATTGAATAACAGTATTAAGATAGATAACTCATGTTTTATATATAAGGTTTCGTTGTATTTTTCTGTGTTATAACGCCAATCTTAGTCGTAACATCGCGACACTTAACTCCGAAGTCGTGCATGAAAGTCGAAGTAAGAAGAAAAATTATAACCCTCATCACTTTCGCGTATCCCTTCAAAACTCTTGAAGTCCCCCTAGGGGTACGCGTACTCCCTGTCGAAAACCTCTGGTGTAGCCGCAGGCAGGGCCGGCACAAGCTACGGGCGAGCCGGGGGCGCTATCCCGATCATTTATCCATGCATTACTTGCAACTGAATAAATATTGGATACCAATTTATATCGAGGAACAGGTTAGAATCTTGATGGTATTCTTTTTAATTTCTCATTATCAATATTTTTTACAGAGCGATGAATAAATTAAGATGTACTTGGTAAATTTCTAAACAAACATTAACGGAGGGGGGGCGCTGATGTGCTATCTCGCCCGGGGCGCCAAAATTCCTCGGGCCGCGGGAAGCATAATTCGCTTTTCCATCTTGAATGATTTTCGCGCGTTGGTCACGTTTATTATTCGCACCCATACGCGACGCGTGAGCGCTCGTTCGACGCGTTCCGCCCACGGATTGAAACTTTCTGCCCGATAGGAGGTCGGACACTTCAAAAGGACGGTTTCGCGCAATTAGGAAAGTGGACGGAGAGTGGAAAGTAGTCCGATCGAGGCCGCTGAGGGCGGAGGAACACCTCCCAATCATGATTCATCGCCAATCGCGCAATCTTCGACGCAACTCGAATTACGCACCGCCCGTAATAAGACCTATCACGCGTCAACCTCGCCGTTTCTCTCCTCTATTTATTGATTTATTTGTTTGCGTAAATTTGAATGTGGCTCCAAAAATTTTTTCTTCGAATTCCGAGGTAATATGCCGTCTTTATGCCGTGTAAAGGCCGTTATGCTCTCATAAGTCGAAGAGAAAACTACACTTTGTATATGCGATGAATGCATTTTCGCTCGATCACCAAACATTTCTTGCTCGTAGTGAATTTAAGAGAGATTCGGAAATTTTTCGGTTTTTTTATTTGTTTTCGATTGGTCCCCTCGTATGTTTTTAAATGGCTGCTACTAATGGGAGAGGTGGAAAAAGTTTTAAGTAGAAGTGCTATAAAATGTCTCACAGATATACATAAAACTGCGCGTATATTTGTTTATATATTTACGTGTGTGTGTGTATGTATATATATATATATATATATATATATATATATATATATATATATATATATATATATAGTGAGAGAGAGAGAGAGAGAAACACAACATCTTTGTAGTCCAACCTCTATTTATAGAACCTTAAGAAACGTTAAACAAGTCAGGAAAGTGTACAGTATATCTCAAAAAGGCGCGTTTCGGGCGATGGAGTATTTGAAACATAACGATATACTTGGAGCGAACGCACACCATAAAATAGTGAAACACCACGACCCGATTATGCCTCCCACTACTAAAAATTTCTTCCCTCCGCTAAGTTAATAAACATATTCAAATAATTTTAGTATAACTAAATACTGCAAAACGATATATCAGAAATGATAAATTTTTATTCAGATTTATTTTCTAATCAGTTGTAACTAATCAAAGAAACGAAAATTATTTAAAACATCTCACTTGAGTTAAGTTTACATGTACGTTATTTTCTTCGTCGTAGATAATCCATTTCCTTCCGCCTACAAAAGACAGCATGCAAATTTAAGAATATTAAGCGTATTTTCGTAATTATAGCAAATCTGATTTCTTTCACTTACTGCGAAGATTGTTTACGTGGACTACAATTACGCATTCATATATAGAATATTCTAAGATAAATTCAAAGCGAATTACGACTGTCTTGTTTGACTTTCTTGAAAACGGCTACTCTTACGGTAAAATGTATAGGAAAGTAAATATTTAATTTGGCTAGTTCTACAAATTTTATTTGAAAAGGTTTTCGATGTAACTAATATTTTACGAGATACGACGTATAGTTCGTTTTTTGTTTTCAGTAATGGTACCCCTGATTGGGTTGTGTTAACCATTTATGCCGTTTTCTTATTGTCATTTGCCATAAGTGTTTAATACCAAATTTCATGAAAATCCGTTGGGTATAAATCGCGAACGAACACGCGTACGAACGGACGGACAGATAAAAGCTAACAGGCGCTTACGTTGGAAACAAAACGCGCCTATAAAGGACTAAAATAATAAATCGAAGATGTTACTTGTGTTAAACAGGAAAAAAGTAAATCCAAATATAAATAATTCTTGGCATAGAAGTTCGGTGTTTTATACGTTTTAATAATATTCGGTATACTTAAGATTTCCCTGTAGGTACTGTTAGAATGATGACACAAAAACTTAGAATTACCGTTTCAGCGGTATATTTCCAGCAGTTATAAATTCAGGGTCTCCAAACCTCAAGCTTACCAATAAAAATTCCACGACACGCCGAATTTGGCAAGACTTCTATCAATTTGCCATCTTTGGCATGAAAGACAGATAACGACCCCTTTTGTAGCAGCGTGTTTGGCCGCATGCTTTGTGACCCTCGCCCCCTGCATTTTCCGAACCTTGAGAAATTTTTCGTCCCAATCGGAGATCATTTTTTCTCTAGGATATTCTCTGATAAGGGTAAACTGATGATTTGGTCGTTTATATATAGCCGGAGTTTTTGATCGGTCTGCCGTTCTTAGTATGATTTTTCTTGGAGACTTGGGACCTAAGTTTGTCCAGTATGCAAATCCGTGCCGTGTCGAGAATCGCTCACTTCAGGGAAATTTTCATCGTCGACATTTTTCTCTGAAGATGTAGAGCTCTTCATCTCTTCCTCTTTAAGACGGTCCTCCCCTCTGCCTCTTTCTCCCTTTCTCCCCCTTCCTCTTCATTCTCTACTACCCACATTGATCCCCATCGCTAAAAGTCCCAGTTGCGGGCAGCGGGCTGAATCGGAAACACGTCCCAGCGCGGGTTGTTTACCTCTTCGATCCTTGTATCGGTTGCTTCCTTCGCAATGGATAATCAATCGTGCTTGGAATCCAATGGTTCATGTAATAGCCAATCAAATGGCAAAAGTTTAACGAGTAATAATGCGTGAAACCTGATGATTAATTATATTCACATCATAACCTTATACGATGTACTCCCGATTAATCTGATATCGAATAACCGGAATTTCGTTTATCCGAAATTTATGAAATTTATCGTTTGGTATTTTCTATACTGCACTGCGTACGTACATAAATGCAGTATTCATATGCCCTATACCTAGTACAAGTTTTAATATGTAGTACGGTATTTAAGTTACTAAACTGTTATCTTATTTTTTTAATATTTCCTTTTCTTTCTTAATATTTACTTAATTTTGTCATTGCGTGTACTATGCTATGTCTAAATAGTCATATCAATAAAACGGAATAGGCTCGGTCCAGAAGCACCCTATAGGTAACTCGTGTTTATAAATTAAAATAGTTCCAATGTAAGATTATCAATTTGTATGCGTTCCAAACCGACCGTGCGCAACCTCCTTCGCAAAAACAAAAGCCTCCCGACGTCACAATATTGTATACTTACTTTTAAGTGGGATTATTTTAAGAGATACGCGAAAATGCCGAAATAATTTTTCAATCTCAATTTTCCTTTGTCGGTAAAACTGTGCCTAAAACATTTTATGACTTTATGGCGTTATTTATTGTCTTAACATCACAAGTTTTTGTTCCAAAACGATGCGTGAAAGCTGAAGCCAGAAGAAATAGTATTAGATTATTTCACACTTTCGCGTACCACTTTAAAACTCTGGAAGTACCCCCAAGGGTACACCTACCCCCGGACGAAACCCCCTGCTCTAGAGGTTAAAAAAATAAAAGGTATTCAATACCATCGATTTTAAGACTTTCTCTTTGTGTAATACGGAACACTTTTCAAAATTAAGTACGTATCGATAAAATTTCCAAGTGTTTCGGTCCAATCTTTTTCCCTGAAGACCGTGGGACCTGCAGGTCGATTGATACGAAAATTATGAAAGGATTTGCGCAGAACTTCGCACAGCCGCCATATTACCCTTAAATATAAAGTCCAGGCATATGAAACTGCCCCTTCTAAATCCTCCCTCACTCAATTATCTTCCCGATGGGTTTGGTCGGAATCGGCGGAAAGGATCAAGAGTTATTGAGGGCATGGAGGACACACACCCAGAGCGAAGGCTATAAGACCATCTTCGCCCTCAGACCGTGGTAACATTTGTGTGACTGTTGCTATGGAAATCAATACCAATACGCGTTCAATAAAAGGGGGTTCCCTCGGGTACTATTCCGTAACCTCTTGGCACCCAACATTTTCGATGTGATCGGTCACCGACAGAAAACGCGAGCACGTCTGGTTTACATATGCTGCAAGCAGCGGAAAAAAAGGTTTATTTTTGGTTTCGGAAAGTTAACGGAACGAGGAAAAATGTATAAGAAAGCTTTGAGATAAATTGCTAGTGCAAGATAAACATTTCGTTGCGGATTGCGCATCTAAAAAAATATAACACCATTTCATCGGGTTTAAATCCCACTCACAAATTGAGCGAGGTGGTCGCTGAATGTAAGAGATATGAAAAATGCATAAAAATGTAGAGTTTTTGACAAACGTAGAATACGTTCATCTAAGTACGTTTTAAATCAAAATGAAAGGCGCGGTCGTGTAAGCATTCTTCGGTGTTTTTCCCCCTCTTTATTCCAATGAATTTTACATTTCGTTGTTGGACTGGATATCGGATGTTTTTGCGAACATCCCTGGGAGAAGCTCATCGTAGTCTAGTGGCAGCATCCACCCTTCGCCGAAAAGATCCCATATTTAAAGGCAAAACCGCCCACGAAAAACAGGGGAAGGGATTTCTGCGGGAAAAATAGTGGGCGAGAGGTTTGTATCTGAAAGTGGACGTTGGATTAGTTTCCTCTGTTTCGAGGATTTTTTCTTTTTATCTCCATTTCCCTATGCGTCAAAATTTTCTTCGTGTATTTTTTCCTCTTTTCGGAGAAATAATTAATTTCAGGCCTTTCTGACATGTTTTTATTCGCGGTTTAATAAAATGCCTCGATGATAAGTAGGTTTTTAAAACATTTGTCTGCTTTTTAATTACTTTTAGAGGATAATTCCAACGTCCGTTATGCAAATCATTTGTCAAAGACTACGAAAAATGTCATTTTGAGTTAAAATTTGAATACGCATTAAATGCCCTCATTCGTCATGCGAATGAATCGCATTATCAACTATGAACATACCTCGACCATGCTAATATTCTCAGCCAACAAGTTGAAATTTTTCATTTTTAACTGATACACAGCGTTTATGTTGTCAATTTTCACTTTTATAAGTACAAAAATCGTAATAAAAGAGGAGATGGACGCAAAAACCGTTTATCATTTCAATATTTCTTGATTATTAGTGTTTTTGTTTTACTGTCACGCTTCTCTGACTGATACGCGACGTTACATAGAGGAGCACCGTATGAGCGTGGTGGTAAGTAAAAGCGAGGATACGGCACGGATAAGCAGAGAAGCTGGGGAGAGAGATCAAGTTAGAATTTGGTTTAGTTAGAGACGCGCCTCAGTAAATTAGCGGAGAGAGAGTGATGTAAGGGATTGAAAGCTAAGAGAGAGGAATAAGAAGAGATTAAGGAATTGCGGAGAGGACTACGGACTTGGGAAGTGGGTCTGAGCAGCTCGAGAAGGAAGAAAGTGGAAGACAGAGAGAGAGGAAAAAAGGAGAAAGGGAAGAGGATGGAATGGGTGGGGGTGCGAGGAGGAAAGGAAGCGGAGTTTTACACCCAAAGGCATTTCACCCCGCATTTGATTGATGATTTTTTCCCTCAAGACTATTAATATGCGCCCATTTCTTCCTCTCGAGGGCAAGACTCTCTCTCTCCCATTTCTTATAACTATTCCAGCGCTGGGAGAAATCCAGTCCCAGCACTGCACTCCATTTTCACTTTCTTGCATCCCATTCCCTTCGCCTCTCCCCATCCCTCTCTCTCTCCCTTCCCCTCACTTTCGCTTTCTCTAAACTTTCTCCTTTCACCCGTAACCTCCCTCCCCTTTTCATGGGCCGCCCATTTCCATGTATCTCGGCCTGCTCCGACCCGCGTGCGTGTGTTCTCTCCCTATCTCTCTCTCTCTCCGCTATTTGCCGTGTTTAAAAGTGCGCGTTCTTATTCCGGTCGTATACTATTCTGAAGTGCGGCATTTCCTTCCTTACATTTACGACCCGCGTTTGCCCGGTGTGAAAGTACAGCTGATATAAGGAAGTCGCGTCGGGGATCAGGAGATTAAATCTCGGACACACTTGCACTTGGCAAGCTCGTTAATTTACGTGCTAGAATAATTCGTCGAATTTAGGCCGGGCGAAGGGATTGCTTTTTTCCCTTTCATTTGAACGGCGGTAACTACCGCGTCCGATTTGAGATGAAAATGCGATCGCTTTCCGAGTTTTAACTACTCTCAATTTTCGGAACTACGCATGGAAAGATGAAAGATTTTTTTCAGCGCAGTGGAATGCACCTAAATGCGAGATAGTGGTTTCCTTTCCAGCGGCAGAAGAAAGTGTTGCAGGCGAGAGCGGTGATGTCACCCATTGTTGGCCGCGGTGAAGGATGGGAAACCGTCGAGATGGCAGGGAGACAATGCACGGTTCGCGGGAGAGGAGACCACTTTTGGAAAAATCTGGATTTTTTTTTAAACGGGACCATTGGTTGTTTTGATGACCGAACTCGCCGGGGTGTTTCGATGTATCGTTTTAACGGTTTTATTTCGACCACTTTCGATTATTCTGCGTTACAGCTGCTTTTCCTCCCTTCCATTGGCAGAAACGTATCCGATCCCTCAAAGATCCTAATATGGGCGTAGCATGAGATTCTCCATCAAAGGATAGTCCATATTAGGCATCGCTTCGACCTCCTTTCAAAAAAAGGAACAATTGCGTCGTCATGAGCGATTACCTTCTTTTTTTTACTCAGTGCCAAGTGGTTGCGGTCGTTTTCTTTAACCAAATTTCTCGATCGTTTTGTCCACGAATATCTTTGACGTCGATTCGGACCTTTTACCTCTAAGATCGGCCGCACAATATTTGTTTTTTCGATCGAAGCCTAAGCGGAAGGCAGCTCCCAAGAGCGTGTACTATGCGTACATAAACCGCTTTTGCCATAGTTTGTTCAAATGCGAATGAGTTAAAGGGTAGAAAAAATATCCGGGAAAAAAACCTGTTGTTCTTAAGAAACTTAGTCGCCGACTGTATTTTTTTATTTTAAACTGTGGAGGAGAAACACATTTTGGGTTCCCATCCAGAGGGGAAAGGCGAGTTGCATTCCGTACGGCAAATGGAACGGAGTTAAACCCAGAATGTTTACGCCTGGGAAAAAGAAACGCGGGTAATTGTAGTTCTTTTTATTTAAGGGGGAAAAACTCGTCCCTTTTCTAGGTGAAAAGCTAAAACATTTGGTATAATTCTCAGAAGAGGCCGATGTCTGGTGGAACTTCGTTATGGGGTTATGTAGTTTGAAATAAAGCAAATTTCACTCTATTTTGGATTTTTTTTAATATTACAGATATTTATTTATTTAAAAAACATTGCAATTTGGCCAGCCGGCCAGGTGGCAAGGAAAACATGGTATATAATTCTAAAATTCCTATTTTACAAATAAAGTCCTCATAGATTATATTAGAAATATTAAAATATATTTAAAAATATTTAACAATATACAATTTCAAACTAATTACAATCAGTGCCTAGAGTGCGGATTTTCGTGGGTTCATGGAAGGCCTTCACGGCTACCGTAGCGGTCACGGGGCCCACGAAGTCCCCACCGTACTTCACCCTTCCAAGCAATCCCCTACTTTTCCTGCACTTAGGCACAGTTACATAGGTATGGATGTTACTAATATTCCTCCTCACAGTTCGTCTTATTTTTACCATGCATATATGAACTAACTCTATGTTTAAAATGTTTCGCGTCCTTAGGTAAGGGCTTAAAGAGCACTTCAGGTAACTTGTTCCACTCGCTGATTCCCCTGTTTAGAAACGAATACTTTGCTGTATTTGTTTTCTGCGGCCTAAGTTTAATTTTAAATTCATGGCTATATTTCCCTAAAAAATTCGGCACCTGCATTCTACTTTTTAAGTCTTCCCATGCTTCATTATTGCTGTATGCCTGGTACAGTCCCCCTAATCTGTTAGTTCGTCTCCTATTTTCTAATGATTCCCAATCCAGAATTTTCAACATTTCTGTGACGCTGTCTTCCTTTTTAAACCTTCCTAGCACATATCTCGCAGCTTTCCTCTGAACTTTCTCTATTTTCCTTTTTTGACCTATCCCAAGTGGATCCCATAAATTCGTCGCGTATTCTAATATTGGTCTGACTATAGTTTTGTACGCCTTTTCCTTCGGAGCCCTACTACTTCCTTTAAGATTACGCATAACATAATGTAGGTTTTTATATGCTTTTCCTGTAATACTTTCAATAGGCCTATCCAATCTTAGATCTTTTGCTACGTGGACGCCTAAATACTTGTAAATTTTACAAAATTTAATCCACTTGGAAAGGCTCCACTTTATATAAAGATTCCATAAGAAATAAAACATTTAAGGTAATTTCCACTAAAAAGATTTATTCGACCGGTTTTCTGTAATAGGTGAAACCGGTCGAGTATTTTTTAGCGGAAATTACAATAAGTGTTTTATTTATATTAACAAAATGTGTACCATTTTTACAAATTTAAGTTACACGGCCGACGAATGATCGTCATCGTCAGCAACAAACTTCTCGCGTAACTAAAGCTTGTGAAAGTGTATAAAATCGTGTTCAGTTTGTTTTATTTCAAATTGCACCCATTCTTCCTGAATGTCTCGCGACGAGATATGACTTTGGGTGCGTCGTTCGATGTTTCTGATCCGAGGAAGTCACAAAAATTCAAGTGAACACGCGTGGAGGGGGGAATCCAATCGATGTCCGAATTGAAGCTCGAGGTTTTCTCTCCCTGTAATTGGCCGTGATTGTTGTCGTTGCGAGGGAAACGCCGGATAGGAATTACACTTGGGCAGAGACGGGGACGAAGGGGGAGGGGGAGAAAGGGGGAGAATTTATAAGCGCCGCTTCCTGTGCGATTCCAACTGGAACTCTAGCTCCTCACCCGCCTTTTGTTTGTCGGAGAGGGCACGAAGGTAGAACTGTTCGATGCCACGCCTCGCAAGATGTCATTCAGCCGACTGTCCACCCTGACTAGCTAGCAATCTTGGCTGTCACAAAACGAGACAGGATGATAGGCTCAAAGCACCCAAATTATGACCCAGCCCTTGATAGCGTACAGCGTGCGTATAATCAATTTTGGTATCTGCTCGTCCGTAACGAAGAAGATATAAAAAAAAAAATATTCGAGGCTTTTGTCCGACGGATAATATGCCATAACACTATTGGAATTATTCGAACATTTCATGGATATCGGTGCCACTTATATTGATGCACTTCTAGGAGTTATCTCGCTCAATCTAAGGCATAAATCGCATTTAAAAAGTATATATCCCCAATAAACATAAAAAGATTTGGAAAAACATGTGCGCCTTACATCTACAAATCAGCCGTCATCATTGGCGATTCATCTTTTAGAATCTACTATCGGTGAATCACCAATGATGGCGACTGTTTTGTAATCGTAATGTGCATTCAATTTTCCTAACCTTTTTATGCAAATTTAAGAGACAGTCAATCGTAAATGAAATGAAGGATATTATTCGACAACCAACGTTTATCGGACGGAGGGATAATGAGGACAAGATTCGCGAAATAGATAGTAGGACGGAAAGGTATAAGGAGTCCTTTTTCCCTAGGACAATACGCGACCACAATAGATAAGTGAATAATAATTAGTTAGGAACTTGGTGCGCGGCACCCCCTGCCATCCACCGTCAAGGTGACTTGCAGGGTAATATGTAGATGTAGATACCAGAAATGGCCAAACTGTCGCCCCGCATGCTAATTTTTGTCTTAACAGATTCGTTCGAGATTTTATGTAAATACTATTTTTTGTAGAGCAGACAAGATAATCTCATAGTTATTATATGCAATAGAACGCGTTTTCTGAGTTATTGTATTTAATGTCAAAACATGTTATGATAAGCAGAGCATAAAATTCATTTTGAAGAATTTGAACTGGGTACCTCTGGAGTATAGCAGACTGAACGCTAGGTTATGGCTTCTGGAGAAAAATGTAGGTCGGAAGGTCTCTCAGGGGAGATTTTAGGAATAGCTGAAGAACCAACGTACAAAAGCAGACACGGTCACGACGGAAAAATACTTGGAATCGATTGTAAAACGGCGTTATCAAGGCTTGTTTTTTTCCGAAGAAATACGAGATCACGGCAGGAGAGTCAAAATCTGAGAGAGAAAATTGCTAGATAGACTTTGGTGCATTGCACCTTCTGCCACCCACCACCTTAGTGAATTGCATGGTAACATGTAGGTGTGAAATAGACGTTCAATCTTCTAGACCAGTGGTCCACAAACATTTTTGAGACCCGGCACACTTTCAAAGATAAAGAGGGTTTCGCGGCACCCGAGCCTTGAGACAAGCTTTATATATTTTTAGATATGGGTATTACAACCTTTGGACGCGTCCATTTATTGATGCTCTTACATAATCAATTTATTAAAAGAAAAATTAATGCCACACACCAACACATGCAAATCGTTGATTTATTTACTAAACAAAGTTTTTCGCGGCACACAGTTTGAGGGCCCCTGTTCTAGACCAAGTCTATTTTGCAAACTCTGGCCCTCGTTGTATTGATAATCCTGTCCTTTTATAATGTCCTTCGTTTAAATGAGGCCCTGATGCCTCTTCCAGTTTGACATGCTTCCTAATCTGTACCGTGTACTGCCTTTTCTCCTTTTTTTTTAGATATCGCTCGCAAATTATTTTGAAGCGTTACCAAGCAGCGGGATTTTTTAAAAACTTCCTTCTATTAGATTTATATCGAAATGATAACTTTTGCTCTAGCAGGAGTGATTCTGCTCTTTTTTTATTTTCTCTCTCGATAGCCTACCTGTCTGTGGCAGCCATACCGACGCCATAATCAAGTTCGTGAAGAAGCATAGAGAGGGGGAAAAAACTTCCTTGAGCGGAACTAGAAACCGGACCTCTCATTTTCCGGATTCTTTTCTTAACCAGTTAATCTCTCTCGGGACGAATTCTCTCTCTCTCTCAGATTTTTCTGCGGTCACTTTATGAATAGGCGATGACGTCAATGCAACTCCTCGAGGTAAAAATCGTCCGCACAGTGCGTACTCTTCGCTTTGCAGTAATGGCGATGGAGTTTATTTTTTGAAAGGAGCTTTATGAGTACCGGTTTGAAAAGAGGGAAGTAGAATATTATGTCGAACTTACGAGCGAAAAAGAAAAAATTCGTGTGACAAAAGGAAATGCACGGCCTCCTGAAGTGACGTTAATTTGAAAAGTATTTCGAAAAGAATGATCTCGAGACTAACCACGTTATTTTCTTCTCCGCTATCCAGATGTTCAGTCTGTTTGTTGAGATAACCTGTTTGGTCTTTTAGCGAGTCGGATGAATGGCTTCTTCTTATTGGCGCAGGCTACATCTTAGGTCGCGAGCGAGTGCAAGAGAACGTGATGGAGATCCTCGAATGAAACGACCTTGGAAAATTGGGTAAAAATTATCGAGGGATCGCTCCAGCAAGTCGAGTCTCTGGATCCTTCTCGATGCTAAGATGGCAATTTCGAACCTTGCCGCGAGAGCTAGTCAATGTTAGCGTTTGAGACGATCGATGTATCTATCCAGAATAAAATTCTCACAGAAATGAGAATGGAAAAAACTCAGGTATTTGCTGGTAAGTGATAATTGGAAATGTCGTCTTGTTATTCACGACGGAGGGAGGAAAAAACTTTAAACATCCTTCCGCAATAATACTAAGGTTCATTTCAGCTGTTAGCTCGATTTTTCACAGAAACTCATTTGGGCAGATTTAAACTAAAATATGGATTTCCAGAAAATTAGGGCTAACCCCGTTAATTATGCAGGAGAGAGCATTCATTTTAGAAATTTTCATTGGTCACGCGAAATCCAAAAACTTATTAATTTGGGAAAGTTCGGTTAATTTCTTTCAGGCATCGTTAGAAATTTGCCGCGTGTGAGAAATGGTCCAACGCCAGTACGATCGTAATTGGATCTTAATATCATTACGATTTTTAGCTATCTTTCGTATATATCTCGGAATTTTGATGCGACAATTACCTCCTCGATTTTCCGGGAGCCTACTTTTCGGTTATCTGTCACGCTTAATCCCGTCTTCCTCGGGATTTCTTTCTAACCGCTCTTTTTCCGCTTTCCATTCCCCCTTCATCCAATCTTATCTGATGATTCCTTGACTGTCTTCCGATTCCATACTCGTACGTTTAATTCCGTCCTCCTTTCGCAAGTTTCGCGACCTCGTATCCATAATCTTCCCACCGAAGGAATCACCTCTTTCGATCCAAGCCTTCTGCCACCTTTTCTCAATTTCTCACGAAATCCCCTCTTTCCGATTTTTGCTCCAGGCAACGGCTGTGGCGGAAACTGCCTTCAAATTTTGTTTATTCTAGACATTTGCTTTTTGGAGAACCGAGGAACTTTCTCTTCGAATTTACCGTATTTTGTCTCAAGATCTTGCTGCTTTTGTTTTATTCTCTGTTTGCGGATAAATAAAGGATTGAATTCTAACCGGTTAGATATTACCCAATTTACTAATGGAATAAATACCTAAAAAATAATAAAAATAATAAATAAAAATATCGTAAAAAACTGAATAAATAATGGAATAACGTGAAAAATCTCTAAGGTACAGAGACCTTCAAAATGTTTGTCTCCATTCTGATTGAATAAGGTTCAGTATCATTGCCCACTATTTCTGCAGGATCTCGAGACTTTATTTTAGGACTGCGATGATATCCAAGTTTTTTCTATTCTCAGTTATGTTTAACGTTTCATTTTATCCGTTCGAAATGTTCCTTTCTTGATAATTTACTAAGGGATTTTTAAAGGCTCGTTGAAATTGTTTTAATGATTTTTTAAATAGTTATTCTATTGCCATTATCTTAAGGAAACAAAGTAATTTCGGATTCAGTTCTTTGTAAGAGTTGGATGATAACGTCTATGTTGAACAAGGAGGAAGATTATGTTGGATCACCTCATGGTAAATGCGAGTCATCAGTAATTTAAAAAGGCAAATGATTGAACGCAATTGGTTCTGGCGAGAAGTCAGTGTATTACAGCAATAAAACTGTTTGAGCGTCAAAAACAGCAGACTCCATAGTTCGCCAATCTTTAATGTTTATAGTTTAAATAAAAATGGGTCTTCTTTCTTAAAATTTCTGAAATACCTTAAGAGTTTTGTAATTCATGGGGTTATTCTTCCGCACATGCGGCCGTAAATCGCTCGCACACGAGGGGTACAGGTGTTATGCTGAATGCGATATGGCGATTAGAATCATCCATTATATTTCTGCAGGGGTCAGTTGGCAGTTGAATGGGACAAGTTTGGCATCGCGGTTTTCTGCAATGCATTATTGACCCATGAGGAAGAGAGGGGAGGGGTCGGTGGTTCGTTCGGACGAGGAGGGGAAGGGGGAGATCGTTAGCGCCAGACGATGTTTCTGGAACGGCGGTAAGAAATTTGGGGAAAGAGTGCATGCGTGGGAGAGGGAATGAGAGGAGAGAAATGAGAGGGCGGGAGAAATGATGCCTTTTGAGTGCACCTCTGTGAGGCGAGGGTGGGAACTGGGTGTGATGAGAGGAAACAGGACAGCAATTAAAGGAGCTAAGGGAAGTGAAGCGTTCTCGAGACTCGGGAAGAACCAGTGAACTCGTCAAACCCGGGGACATCATTCGTTCCGCATGGCGGCTTCTTTCCCTTAATATATATTCACGACTTATCTTGGATCTAGCTGTACCAGCTTTAATTGCGGAAGACGCAATTTATTGGAAGGCTGTTGGCCGCGTTTGGCTTTCTTTTGCGATGATTAATCCGTGATTGATTCGCAATGTAAAAAGTCTTTCTTCCATTCCCCACTCATTTGTCTTGCGACGTATTTTAGAAAACGTCGACGGAAACTTCCGGGATACATTTTTACCTTCATTTATAAACTCTTCAACTTAAGCGCACTTTTTTATCCGTGGTGGTGATTTTAAAGCACGGGTCGCGACCCCGTTCTGGGTCGTGGAACATAACCCATCAGTGGCGTAGCCAGAAATTTTGTTTGGGAGGGGGAGGGATGCACCATACTATTTTTTAATAATAAAAAGATGTAAATTAATACTCACACAAATAATGTATTGAATTTTAAAGAACTATTGATTAATATTGATACTACGGTCGCGTTTTAATTAACATTATTACTGCGTTGGTTAACCCACTAAAAATTTCATATTATCTGGAGCAGTTTTGGGGGTGCACATGCACCCTTGCACCCCCCCCCCCCTCCCTGGCTACGCCACTGTAACCCATGTTGCAAGTGTCGCGGCACATATGGGATCGTTAATTGCATCGCCCTCTGAAAGATATAAAAACGGATAGAGAGCTGTTATATAAATGCCTTCTACCATCCGTTATCTTTAAACAAATTTTTGGAATCTGTAATTAAAAAATCCCTTCCTCATTGGGGAGCGGAGAGAGATTCAAAGGTCATCATTTTCCTTCCACATCGTGGTGATATATAAAGTTCGAAAAACAATGGTCCATGTCATTCATACGCCATTCGCAGGACGAGTCAAAATGTACGTGTTGCACTTGAGCGCGCCAAATTGGTGGATGCCAGGGAATGCAATGAACCATGAAGTCCCTAACTGCCTTCCCTTCCTATTACGATCTCTGATTGTCCCTGGAAAAAACGACTCGGTATCGCTCTGTCGTACAATCGATCTCATTTTATCTTTCCGATCGCACCAGCCGATATACGTGGGCGTTTCAGCTATTCCGCGGGCGCTGCGAAATATCTTCAAGGAGTTCTACGGGGGAGAAGCGGAAAAACACCATGCTTGCGCAGGTGCGGCAGCTTGCTCTTCAAAAGGACATCTGCTGTTATTCTTAAAAAAAAAACGAACTTTCTAAAGTCACTCGAAGGATCCTTTTAAGGGAACGCAGTTAATGTCGTGAAAGCGCATTTGGGTATAGGAGGGAATTTTATTTCGCTCGGTTCGTCGCATTTCGAATTTTTTACTCCGCTATATAAAAAATACTCCTGTAAGTTCCGAATGATCCTCTTTCAGAGACATAAAATACAAATAATATTAAATAGTATTTCTAAATCTTATAATTCCGTAGTTTTAAATTAAAAATCCGTGTAACATATCCAAGGTTCTTTCGCTGCTCTAATTCTAAGGCAATTCGACTAATTTATCATGCATTTTTTTATATCAGCACCTCCCAAACTTATTTTCATGTGCCTCTAAAAAAATTTAAATGGCACAATCTACCATCTGCTTCTAAAATATGTAAATTTATTAAGGACCTTTAATATTATTTTATCAATATCGTCGCAGTATTAAAAATAGACAAAATGAAATTATAAAATGTATAGCAAGAAGTAAAATAAATTTATAAATATTTACCTAAGGTTACTTGCAAAGGTTTTTAAATAATTTTAAAAGCTCCACGTACCACAGTTTTGGAAACTGTTTTAGATTATCGTACAGAGGGAGAAGGTCTTGTTTCCGACTCTTCAACATTCTCTCGCTCGGTGTTTTTAACAGTCAAACATCAAGACAAACAACGCCTTGGATCAATGACACCAACACGTAATCTCCTTTTCGCGCAATGTTCTTGAACTTTCTCTTCGTCTTCGCACGAACCATCTCTTATGGAGGCCAGCGAAATTAACAAACGCGGAAATGTTTCTGCGACGGACGATTCGACTCTTACATAACAGAGAATGATCGGTTGGTGTTCACCTTTTTAAATCATCAAATCAAACTAGATCTCGAATGGGAAGCACTTAATGGAGGAAAAGATTAGCGAAGCGAAAATCACCATAGAAACGCAGCCAGAATGCGGAATGAAAGGCACGTAACGTCTCGCTGCCCCAATCCCCTACATTTGAATAAGTACGCTCATGGCCAGAAAGTGGACGAGTCCGTCTGCCTCTCTCTTCCCTAGGGACATCTTCCCAACGATAATCTTGTCATTTTTTCCTTTTAACTGCGCGGCGAAGACGTTCGCGATAAATTCGGTTTCGGAACCGCTTTCGAGTCCCCGGCGGGTCTCTCGCAACCGGTCGAAGGCAGCGACGCCTTCTCTCGGAGAATCGCTCCTTCCGTGAGTTGTGCAAACTTGATCCGTTATCCCACTGGCAGGTGTGCGCGTTTGAGCGCGAGCTCGTGCCCTGGCGGCGGCGGATCCGTTCTCAGGAACTGAATTCGCGCGGTTTTCCTTGACGGAGACAAAGGTCAGGATGCGAGGGGAATGGAACGAAGGCTGGAGAGAGGGGGGAAGGGGGAGGGGAAAGGTAAGAGAGAGGAGGTGGGGAAGGGAGAGGTAGGGAAGGTGTGGAGGGAGGAGGTGGAAGGGAAAGGAGGACGGAAGCGAAGCGGAGGCATGAGAACGTGAATTCGCTTAAAGACCTAACAGCTAACGGAAGGTTAAAAAAAATAATACTTGAGATATTGTGCAAATCCCATGGAGTTGGAGGTTAATTGAAGTAGAGATGTTCGCCGTCCTTAATAAAATTTTCCCGCGGCTCTTTTTTTTGTCCTGGTAAGACCGGCGGTTAAAAGAATCGCTGCCTACGCGTAAAAGAATAACTGTTAATAAAGGGAAACGCTTGAATCGTTTGGCTCCGTCTCGACGCTGCTCCGGTTTGTCCTGCGATTGTAGTCGCACGCTGAGAAATTTCTCGTGTAAACCCCCAAAAAAAACTTTATTTTTTCTCAAAAGAAAAAATTGGAAAGAATGCGAAGCTGAACTAGATTTTACATCGGCATAATTTATCAAAAGTATAAGGAATTCGTTTTATAATGGTCATCGAAGGAGATTTTAAAACTTAGCGGCATCGTCAAGACTCGCTCTAAGTTAAAAATCCTTATTAACTCTAGTTATCAAATGGTGATGTTTTAAAAGCTGGAATTAACAGTTTAACGAGGAAAACATTTTAGCTATATGTGTTATTACACATCAAAAAGTCATTTGTAGCTTCTGAAACGTGATTTACAACTCAAACAGAAGACGATATAGGATAATGAGGATAGGAATAGACAACATAAACCTCAGATTGATAAGAACTCTCGTCCGATTGTTAGGATAGGTTGAATTCCGGCCCTCACGCCAGGGACATCAAATTCGCATTAGGGAAGGACAGGTCGGAACTCGGTTGGCGCCTATTAGGTCACCGTAGGCGGGACGTGGCGAGAAATCTCGCGAACCGTATGGAATGCAGGTACTTATGCTCGAGTTGGAGGAAGATGGATGGTGTGAATTATTCTCTCGAGGCAGGAGCTAATAGCGAGTAGGAAGCATCTCTGCTGTTTAAATTTATGAATGCAAGTTCCTTCGTCGGCATTCTTAATGCTGTTGACCTTTTTGATCGAAATATTACTATTTATGGTAATTAGTGTTATTTTCTTCTCACCCGAAAAATGCTTTTTACCGCTTGTTTGGTTAGTTTCCAAAGGAAACATAGCCTTATGAAATTTTTCTGTCCGTGCGTATGTATATGTGTCCCCCACTAACAACTTTTGCATCAATGGACCGATTTTCATGAAACTTGCCACGAGTCTCGTGCTTCAAGGGCCCACCTCCGGGTTGTATTTTATTTGGCGAAGATTGAAGTCCCGTGTTCGATTCCAGGAATTTTTTCCCTATTTGTTTTACTTAGGAAATCTCAAATCCATCGTGCAAAGATGTTTTCTTTAATACATTAAAATATTTTAAAATTGTGATATCGGAGCGAGGTTTGTACTGTTCTAAGGGGAAAATAATGTAAATTATAATTCTTATCGCCGAATTTTGTTAATTGATAGTATTTTTTTAATTGCTACTAAAACAGCATTTTTGCGTTTTAAATCGCATTTTATCAGATTGTAGCCATGGAGAAGATTATTACCGAACTCGGCTTGAGCATAGACGAGTGAACAAGTGGTTATTTTATTTTCCGCTCGACTACTCTTCAGCAATGGACAGTTGATCCAGACATTATCATTATTAACATTTATTAAATTTGTTTATTTTAAAAACATACATGCAAAATATAATGTCAGAAAGAAATTTTGACATTTTTGTAGTATTTTAAACCTGATAATGCTCTATTAATTTGTTTTACAATTTTTCTCTATCATTGCTAAACTATGAACTACTAGTGGTGTTTATGGTATGAGAATTCCTTGGAAATGACTAACACATACCGAAACATTTCCTGTCAATATAAGGAATAAATTCGGGACGTCCTGGTTTGGACTTCTTGTTCTTAAAAAATAATTCGTGTTTTCTTCATTCTAGCTATAAGCTTGACTGTGATTATCTGAGTTCCTAAATTGTCGCGATAACTTATACAAATTGAAATTTGCTATATTTACTTGTCATACCTACTTTCCTGCCGTTCAAGTTAGCTAGCTTTAGGTAACGCCAAAATATTTTTAGTAAAGGATCTTTAAAACATCTTACGATAAAGGAAGGAAGTATTTAGCTCAGGGGCAGAGGTGAATCCCGAAACTCCCCTAGTATAGGGGGATGATAGAGACATCCGAAGGAGGTCCGATTGCACTGCCCACCGTGGATTGCCGACCAATCATTTTTAACGTCCCTCCTCATGGGTATTTCTGGCCTTTGTCCGACGGACGTAATCTGATTCGCCAAATCAAGGAGTTATGTGGGGAATGCCTTAGAGAGTTCATGCATGAAGGGGCGATGGATTCGTAAAAGGGGGAGGGGGAGAGGTGATCTCCTACATCGCTCCCCCTTAATTGAATCCACCATTGCTGTCAAAGTTCACATCCTTACGATGAATTTTACGAAGAGGAATATTATGTTAACGAAGGAAATCTCGTTAAACATTAAAACTAAACCTTACTCTAAGCATAAGGAAATATTTCGCGCGCATTTATCCAACTTTTGTCGTTGCGGAGGGTGTTATGTTTACTCCAAGTCGCCTCTAACCTGTCCGTTCGCTTAGTATCGCACCGCCGGAAAGATACAAACATTTCTCGCATCGATTCTCGGCGAAGATCAGCATCGCGTCGACATCGTCGGTTAACGTCGATGCAAGGTGTATAAGGTACAACAGTGATACGAGACACCTGTTGGCGATTCCCGGCCGTCCGTCAAAAAAATGAATAAAACTCGGTTCCAAAGGAAGTAGGTGTTCTGGATTAATGAATCGAGTCGGCGTAGTCGGAGCGCTTGGTTCTGGGGGGATTATTCTCTCTTCGAGAAATTCACCGGGCTATGAAAAGTACTCTGGGAAAACCCAGAGGCCTAAGCGTATTAGCGAATGGCATTCCGTGTAAAGAAGACCTTCCTTTTTGAAATCCTCTTCCCACGCGAGAGGGAAATTCCATGCATCGGAATGGGAAAGGCCCCGCAATTAGTGTATATTATAATGCGTAATTGCGTATTTATGGGAGTTTCCTTTTTCCCCTGCAAAAATGCGACCTATAGATAACCGCGGCCTTTTGCGCCCATCGACGAAATTTTCGAAATTTATCGCTCTTTAGCGATACCTTTCGATGTAAATCTGGTTCCACATCACCGCTCTTTCCTCAAATTACGACTTTTTTCGTGCTATTTATCTCCAATCATTGCATAATCTCTTCGGCCTAATCCCACGCCCACCTGCCGTCGGGGAGTTCTTGCAAATCGAACGACCCTTACGAGAAGTTTGTGATTACCTAATCCCCGACGGATTACCAGGACCGGCGAACAAATTGATAAACGAGGACCCTAAAGTAAGGCAGCGCCCCTAAGGCACGGGGAAGCATGAGAAGAGGAGGGACCTAACCACGTCTGGTAAACCCGATCGCAGATTGATGGCGGCCGTGGAAGGGGGAAGATGGCGAGGAACCATTATGTCGGCCGCGAAAAGTGAGTTACGAGGAGATTTCGGATCGCGCGAATCCATCCGAAACTAAGTAGCCCAAGGGACGTGATCGAATGGAGTCAGGGACGTAAGGATGCCTCGGCAAAAAAAAGGATAAGGCGTCCGATGGAGCAAAAAACATAAGCGACGCACCGCCCTTGCTCCACTGCATTCTGCGAAGGAGGTGGCGGAGAGAGGAAGATGAAATGAGAAAGCGGAGCCTTCGGTGCGATAACAATCGAAAGCAAGATGGTGGCGTTTTGAAGGGAGGTGTGGGCGTAAGGACCGCCGAGTGGGAAGGACTTGAGAGCTATAAAAGAAAAGTAAAAAGAAAATTCTCGTTTCATGGCCGCCGAAGGATTCTTGAAGGCGCGCTTACGTATCGATATCCGTGGGAGACCGTTTTATGCATAAACGAATGAGATCGGCCATAGGCAACTTTTCTGTGCGAATGACGCAGTGTCTATTCGGAAATGCGTCAACGAGCCCATCTTATGAGTGTTTTCGAACTACATATTAATATAAGTAGCCCTTCAGATGTTCTCTGTAAATTATGTGTGCATTTTAAATTATCGAACTATTAATATAAGTAACATATATCCCCTTAAGATGCATCCTGTAAACTTTATGTGCCTTTTAAATATTAAGGTGACGTCACCAGTGCGGTGATTTTGATTTGAATGAAATATTGTCAGAAAAGGTTTCTACGTGCATACGGTTGCCGTGCAATCCCTTAAAATCGTATGGCAGGCTGTATCATATCTGCATCGCATGAAACCTTTGTCAGGCTGTTTTGCCGCAATCGAGGAGTATCGGCAGTACCTTCGGCTATGGCAATTTTTGTGCATTTTATCGCGCAATGTTTTCTACCCCTACGCTCGCTAGCAGATGTAGCAACAACTATGACACCATTGATTCGAGTCTACTAAATTTCGGAAGAGTGTCCGTTAGCACTCTATTCTCCAACCCTCATGATGGCTCGATGAACTAAATGTGCAACTTAGTTACTAAGCAGCCGTCGTCAGTGTTTTTTCGCCTGTTATCGACTCAATTATTGTCAACAAAGTTCAACGAATTACCACCGAGGAGAGCTACTCTGCGGGTAAAATTGCGCACACCTTTGTCCTATTGTTCTATGGCCCTAGGAGTCGCACGCATCATTTATAAAGCATAAAAATTTATAAAACCCAGCCGGTGACGCTACGTTGAGGATCCGGAAGTAAGAAATCCAAAACGCAGCGCAGTATATTTAGAGTCGGGCGGAGTATTTTTAAAAAAAACTCGGAGAGATAAGAAAAAATACCGGAAACGAAGAAAGGGGCGTGAAAAATTTAATGACAAAGAGATAAAAGGAAAGTCTCTGTAGCATGGGTGGAAAAACAGGTTGCCAAAACAGGAAAGGGGTTTTAGATAAGGATTACGAAAATGTCCGCAAAGGAGCGGAGCGAAATGCACACGCGGAGCAACGGAGATGCTGATGAGAGAATAAACGATCTCCTCTCTCTCTCTCTCTCTGCGCAACTTAGAAAGTGAGCCGCGCTATTAGGAGAGAGGAAAAAAGTTGGACGGAGAGAGAAAAAACAATCGGGAGGAATGTAAAGAAAGAGGTCGCTAAGATGGCGAAAGATGAGAGAGAGAGAGGACGATTTCTTAGTTAACGAGCGCGAAGTTAAAAGGAAGGCAAAGGAGGAAGATTTTTCAGGCCGTGATGAAAATGAGCGAGCGAAATGGAGCTGCAGTACAATTCCTTTGAAGGGCACTGCGAAGGAGAAAATGGAAATGGCGGGGACAATGGGAGAAATATAAAACAATGGCGCCGTTCTTGCGGAAGCAATGGGGCGCGCTGATCGCGACGCTGACTAATCACCGAAAAGAATTTTGAGAAATGTTTTGGGATGTTGAATGAAGAAATGATCGAGCACGCGATGGATTACTTTTAAAAAAAGGGTTCTCGAAGCAAAAAAGGGACTTGATTATTTAATGCGTGGTCTAATTTCAGTAAATCCAGATTTTTTTACTACCTGCTGATTCCCTGTGGCCTACGCGCTATGGGTATCTGAGAGATAGTGCAATGAATAGCTGGTCAGTTAAATATTTTAGGAAGAAAGTTGACTTCCCAATTTATGAATCCAGGATTAATAAACTGATGTGGGCAACACATGACTTTCTCCATATTTATATGGCAAATTACATGTTGTTAGTTCTGGGATCGTTGTCAATATTTACTTTCGGTTGGCAATTAAGAAAAGAAAAAGGAGCGTTACTAAGACGTAACTAAGCGTCAATAGTTAACAATAGTCTTCGGTAGGTGACGTGGTGGTGGCAGCTAAAAATATACGATATCTCTTAAACAATGCATTATATGGAAAAATGTATCAAACAAAGGTTGTATAAAATAAAATTCCCTACAACTTTTATTCCAATACATTTCTACATTTATCAAATATTAAAGCAAATATTTCAAAATAACGGATGTGGCAAGAGTAAACACCCACTTTCGGTCGACCGAATTTTACCAAAAACTAATCAGATCTTCTAACTTTTATAAAAATGTTAGATATAAAATTTTGCGTTGATCTGATTAATAGTTTTTGAGTTAGAGCGCCCACAAAAATCTATCACATACAGACCGACAGACAGACACACAGACATCATCGCGAAACTAGTCAGAACGTGTTCAGGGAACCTTAAAACATGTATTACCGTTGAAATCTCGAGTTCGATTTTTTTCATGAAAACAATACTTTCTCATACTACGTATATGGAGAAAGTGATAAGACAGTGGCGTATTTAAGGGGGGTCGCATTTGGCGCGCGCCACGGGTCCCATGAAGCAAAGGCCCCCGAAAAAATGTTCGTTTATTTTTCCCAGAAATATTAAATATCTCAATTTATAAATCAGGGAAACCTCCCTATGATCGTTACGATCGTTAAGAGTGGTCGTTAGGAGAGGTTTCGCTATACTATATTTAGATTGCAGGGCCGCCAAGTGTTTAGCGCTAGAGGCCCCAGAAGGCCTAAATCCGCTACTGGAGAAAGATGCAATTTACGTTTGTGTTAACCCTGCATGCATCCAAAAGTGTATGGCTGGATTACGATAATGGATGAATAAAATTAGTTCTTAAATGAGTAGGGGTAGTAGCGGGATTAGGCATATTCTATACGCCATGGATGCCCACTATTTTTGGGTATAAGATCTACTTTTCTTATGGTTACCCAGTCAAGATCTACTTTTCTTGCGGTTACCCAACCGAGATCTATTTTTTCCACAAATTTAAAAACGAAATGATACACACAAAAAGAACTTTTAATAAAGGTTAATTAAAAAAATTAAATTGACATTTTTAAAGACATACCATAGTAAATTTTACAAAATATTAATTTTTTGAACTTCCACCGCTTTGATCATTTGTGGGGCTGGGTGCACACCCCTTGATGGTGCCACCTTGCTCTGAGAGCACAGAGATAACTGCGGTCAAACCACATTTGGCCCGTTTTTTTGTTTGGCACTTGCCTCAATCTGTATTATCTAAATTATTAGTTTTTGCAATCGAAGGTTTTAATTTTTAACTTATATTTTTTTAAATACTTCTCATCAGAAGTTTCATATACTTTTTTATTTTTAGATTGCGAACGAATTATTCATTACTTCGCTTAAGATCGACCAAAAATGCCTTGGCGATCGACCGGTCGACCGCGATCGACGTTATGGGCACCCCTGCTTTACGCGAACGCAAGTTGCAGCTGTTTGTTAGAATGCGTTATAACAGCGTGATGGGTGCATGGCAGAACGATTAATATTGATGGAGTTAGGAATATCTGCGTATGAAAATGGTGTGGAAATTCTCAAAGAAGAACTTGTTCAGTGTAAAAGTTTATATGCAAAAATTTGATGTGACGCGGTATAAGCTGGTATCTTCTCGGTATATTTGTTGTGTGGTTAATGCTTTTCGCCTTCCTTGTCGTCTAAATTGTAGTATAGAAGTTTTCACTTACTATTCTCACTGGTTATTGTTATCAGCCGGATACTGCAATCTAAAGTAGACTTTCAAAACTAAATCTAATTTAAAGTAGGCTGCAGTTTATTGTTATAAGGCGCTTAATGTTATCGATTAAATTGAAACTTAATGTGGTCACATTAAGCGGCATAACGACGTTAACTCGTTATAAAGTTGAGCCAAATTAGTCTGGCGAACGGCAACCTTCCCGTTTCCTTTTCAACTTAGCATCTGTCACAAAATTTTCCTTTAAACGAATATGTCTGTGTTAAATCCTCTATTTAATTTATGTACAACATAATTTCTTACTTCTAAAATCAGTTGCATCGCTCTCTGCTTACGATTCTTGCATTCAAATGTTTCAGCGACTCGACTGTGATAATTAATGCAATACTTTTGTTGCGCTTGATAAAATGCCGTGCCGCGAAATATAATAATCTCCGCAGGCTGGACAAAAACACCGCAGGCTTAGATCATTGGTGAGACGTGTTTAGTGCACCGCATCGCTAGTGTCAATGCCAACAACCAGAGGCCTCCACCCCTCAAGGACGAGCGCACATTTTATCGATCACCGCCTCCGCTCACCTTGGGGCTGTACCTAACGTGCCTTTGCGTAATTGTTTACGTTGCTTACTCAATATCTTTTCGAAGGCGGTAACTTTGGGAGTTGAAATTCCGCTGTTTGAAGAACCGACAGAGATGTCATATTTTGGTGTCGTGAACTTCACCATCTTGACGTTATGCATTCGACGTTTATGGTCGATTCTCTGAATCTAGAACTTCCAAAAGCTCGATATTCGAAGTTTTTTTTTCAATTTATATTTCTGTTCTTTTGCATGAAGTTATCGATTATGTTATTCTGTAATTCGACATTGGGATCTATCTCAAATATACGTTACACCTATGTCTCTGCGTTTGCATAACAATCACCGCGCAACCCCAACTTTTTGCCGACATAGCATCATCAACGGAATCGAAAGTAGATCACCCGAGAGTCAGATCGGACAGGTGGTTCAGCGAATGCCAATTAACGCTTCCATCTCCCTACGACGTGTTGCTTCATAGCATGCTGCATTGGAACCGGGAGGCTTGACTTCATTTTCGCCAGAGTCCATTTCTATTTTTCCCTTGAATTGTCGTCGCCTCGCGTGACTGTTCGGTCCGCTGAAAGTTCCAGTTCGTAATTAATAGATTCGGCGCGAAAGAACCATATAGCAGTGGAAGCTAATGGGCGCGAACCGGATCGGTGAACGTGACGTTTGGAGAACAAACAAGTCGATTTTTTAAACGTTAATTCCTGGAGCCGACGAACGAACGGTCGAGTGATTTATACCTTTTATATTTCCACTTGCGTCGCTATATTCCAGTCACGGAAGGATTCTATTTTAATAAGGAGAGGCGAAAATAATTATCAATCTCTTCACTTTTCACGGTTCGACGCTTCCCCTCCGCAATTTCAGGCTTTTCCCCATTATCCGCACGAAAAGGAACATAAAACCGAATGGATTTTCATTCCGTCGACAGTCCGGCGGTCGCGCACGGAAAAGTTCTAAAACTTCCCATCGTGCAGTTATTTTTTCCTCATTTTTTTTACGTCGCCCCGTTTCGCCCGCCCTTCGTTTTTGTCGCCGGTCGTCCATTTATTTATTCGCCGGTGGCGGCGTTTCCATGGGAATCTCGCCCTTTGTGTCCACCTTCATAATTGAATACCGCGTCGCGTGACCACGGCATTACTCCGCTATTTCCGGAATCCGTCCGTCCATCCCTTCGATACCTTTTGAGTCACTTCCTTCGTGGCTTGAAAAAGGTACAGCGTATTACTTCCCCCCGGGAAAGTTTGAATGCAACGCTATGCGGAAAAGTTTAATATGAAACGCTTGTCAATGTACCAATTATGTTATTGTATGTGGAGAATGCCTACAGGATGTCATTTCAGGCATTCGAGCGCGATGGAAAGTCATTCGGAAAATAACACAAAGAGACTGAAAGAATCGTCATATTACTGCTATAGAATTAAGATATTCATCGTCGGAGTGGTTTCCCCCCCCCCCCCTCCCCCCCTCTCTCTTCCACTTCCGCATTCGTAAAGGTCGATTCTGTTTACCTGGTCACCACGCAGAGTCTTCTTGCCCGTCGCCGCCTGTCGTCCAACCTTCGCCTTCCGTTTGCTCTTATTCAGGCATCGATAATTTAAACAGCTCCGATAGCTATAAACATTTTTATGGCTTCATATTATTATCTATGTTATCAGCAGGACCGTGAGGCGATTTCGATTATACTATTTTTCTTTGGAATTTTCTTCGAGCGTTTCATACAGTTGTCGATACTCATATAGAAGATCTTACGTTCTCGTAAGACGGCCACGCAAACACTCATATTACATATTTATTAACCACGGTATTAATGGATTCAAGAGAGAATTATCGAGCTTGCCTTATGGCTGAAATGAAATTTACCAACCATGTCTCTTCGATAAGAACAAAAAGTTTGAGAAAATCAGATGCAGCCATCATTGGAGTGTGTTCTATCAAAAAATGTGTTTTTAATTAGAGTAAGTTAAGAGCCCAGACTAGCGATGGCGGAACAATGCCACATGCCTCCAAATTAAACAGATAAATTCAAGTACAGAACTGCTTAATTAAAAGCACTGGGATTGTAATTAAAATTAAATTTGAATGTGAAGAAGAAGAATGAAGATAAAAAATTCAAACTGAACACTTAATATGTACAGCTGTCGCTAGCAATGCAGCAACAGACGTACTAAATTATTGAGAAATAAAATTAATGAAAGCTATTTTGTTTTATTTTTTTAATCAGATAAATGCACTGAGAGCGTGAACTCAGATCCTGGATTTTTTTCTTCTATTGTGACCCGCGGGTTAAAAAATGAAGATGGTAACTAACTTCAAGTGAAAATAACGAATAGAAGGATTTAATAAAGTGATCCAAATATAATATCTGTACACATAACTACGCGAAAGGGATGAAAATATTCTTTCAAGCACGAAGTCTTTCATTCTGGAAGATAATCAGTTATTTTATTTTCTTTGATCTCCCTTAGATTCGCTCGACCTATATGGCTCGGGGCCCTAATTAAACGCGACACCACATAACTGGATTTCTTCGGTCTCAATATACTTAGCATGAGAAACATAATTCGTTAGCCGTCACTTCTCCAAGGACTCCCGACCCTGCTAATTTCGAAAGGGCGTGACGCGGTCCCTCTTTATTGCGGCGAGTTTCCTCAAACCCCTCCCTTTATCGACTGCTTCAACCAAACTATTTTTAGGTCTTAGGTGTTAGGGTTTTCAAAAAGCATGCCGCACCTCAAATACCTCCCAAATCACAATGGTGTTATTTACGAGCCTCGACACGTTTGCTTTCCATGCCAGGCATCTTCCTTTCGAAACGTATCTTCTCACATTTAAACCTTTTGTTCGACGAATCTACGACTTGGATTGGTTTTATTACGAATATAATTATGAACCTCCGTGGAATACTCGTTGAGCAAAATATTTCGTACGTGGGTTTCAAGAAGGCATAATTTCCACCAACGCGTTTCGTTGCCATTGTTCCATTTTGAATAGTTTTTTTAAAACTGAAAAGGAATTCCTACAAATGTCCCATTACGCCCACAAATTCTAAATAGTTACACGCACGCATATCTGTGCGTTTTCTTTAAGAGTCGATTTTGTCCTTTTAGGGAATATTTCAAACGTATTTCATGTATGAAATGTTAGGCTTTCAGCCATATCCGCATTCGGAGAAATTTTTTTCTCATTCGAATTCATTTTTCCTTCGTGCCCTTAGGATTCCATTCGCGTGAATTTCTGGGAACGTCTTTTTTGCGAAAAGATGTATATTTCATCTTCAGCCATGGGTGATAGCACTCATTCATTCGCATTTCTAGAATGTGAGAGGTGAACAACATGTCCCGCCATCAGCGCACGCATAAAACGCTCCGAGGTGTCATGTGCTTCTCAATTTCCCTTTCGAAGGGCGAAGAGTCGCAATTCCACATATTCTTAATAGCAGGTGAATTTCTAAGCACTTTGCAAGGGAAATTCGTATTCGGACTCGTGGAAAGGGAAATCAGCCTACCGCAGTCCAAAACTATCAATCTGATATATGTTATAAATAGATTAAATCGCTGCATCTTCTGCGTTGCGTTTTCAGGAATGCCAGCGCTCCTCACGGAAGTGGAACTTTCCGGTTAAGTGATGGATTTATAGCCGATTCTCTGTAACTCGAACGCCTGTAACTGGAATTTCCAATAATAATATAGATATATAAATACTATGTATAATACAATATAATAATTAACAGTATTGCCACGTGAAGGAGATGTGCTCCTCCTCCAAGAATTTGATGGACTTTTTACTTGTATTAAAATGTATATAGATGCACGAATGCAGTTTTTTATTTAGTTTGTAAAAATATTATAGCGATATATAATTCCTGTTTCGGTGTACATACTCTATTTACTTTTTGCTGTGAATATTTTTTTAAATTTCTAAGAAGCCCACCTAACAAAATTCCTCAGTGCGCCCCTGGTACAAGTTTTGTTTTTCCAGTTTCTTTCCTTTATACTAGCGTCAGTTTCGTTTTATGGATGTTTTTCTTTTGTCAGTATATTTTATCAAACTTCTGACCCGCTTTTCAAACAAAGTTACCCTAAGGCTCGTGCGGCGCTTTACAAGATGGCGACTTATCTCAAGACCAGCTTCTTGTAATTTCAAAAAAAAATTCCTTTCAACTTCCTCAGTAATGTTTCCTTTTGAATTTCCACCCGACCTTCCGCAACTACGTTTCTCTTCTTACCATGCTTGTTTACCGATTCTGTACATTTTGATGTATGTATTCCTTTTAAAATTTATTAATTAAATTTTGCTTGGATTCGACCACAGTAGGACTCTTTCCCGTATAAATACACTTCTACAATCTTTTATCATTTATGTGTAGTAATTTCATATTTAATAGGGTTGCCTGATTTCGGTTTTGAGAATATTGCCTCTTCTTGCCCGTTGTGACACCCAAAACCCCTTTTTGAAGATTTTAGAAGTTGTGCTTATGCAGCTTATAATTTATGAATTGTTAATAACAATTAATAATCACTAGGCATGTAAAATAAGTTGTAACACTTAGTACTCATACCTTTCCGGAATAACGGGACAAGAAAATAAAATACGAAATCATACATATGCATACTTGGTTTTTTCATCCTCCCCATCTGCCGTACATTGAACTCACGCTGTCTAGGATTTTACTCCTTTTAAATTTATTCCTGATTTATTCTTATAAACTATTAATTCACACGCTTTCGACTTAACTTCGCACGTACATGAAGTTGCTTTATAACCAATCCTCGCGAATTGATTTTATTTTTACATTTTCACTTTTACCTCCATTTCCTTTGGCGTTACTTCGAATTTCTGTCGTTTTCTGGTTTTATACCTGGTACGTTTTTGGTTTATCGATGTATATTTTTAAAATATTTTAATAAATTTCCATCCAATTTTCTTTTTTCGAACGATGATTGTTCGCTCATTATTTTTTCTTTTTACCGCGCTTTAAACATTTGCTAATCTATACAACCTACAAGTTTCATCTTGGATTATTGCATTTGGATTTCCTCCGTTCGTGGTCTATTTCAGAAATTTTCTGTTTATCCAGTTTCTTCGATACTTTCCCTGCACATTTCTAAAGGACATCACGCATAAGATTCGTATTGTGGTTGTAAAGATCCATTTCCTGTCATTTGGCTATCATTTGCTCATTATCTTCAGCAGCATCAACATGATTTAAGGCGCGTATTTTCCTCCTACACAATGCCACTTAATTTCTCTCTTTCTCTTTCCTTCGAAGCATCTATTCAGCTTTTTTCTCTCCGCCCTCTCTTCTTTATCCTCCCCGTTCTCCTCTCTTATCATATTCCCTTTCGCTTTATCGCTCTTCTTTTGTCCATCTTTTTCGACTCTCCCCTCCCATCACTGCCTTATGGCCTTCCATGTTCCTGCTAATTTCCTCATTGAATAACCCTTATGATTCGCCGCTATCGTCCTCCATTATTCCTAATTCATTAGTCCTTATTTTGAGACTGTGGTTCGTAATATCCCATCGCTCCATGCGAATGTAAAATTGAGGGGCTTGTTAGGATTTATTCCGCACGAAGTTTTCATTTTCTGCAAAAATGTTTAAACATGCGAGGGAATTTACCATTTCGAATCTTTATCCGCCTAGTTGTAACTTTCTTTTGTCATATTTTTTTGCTATTTTCGTCGTGACTGAATTTTGTTTACTCTGCTTTTATTTGTAATCTAGCGTCTCTAATTCCTTTTTCCTGTCTCAGTAAGACTTCGTCGGTAGGTGTAAACCACTTACCGATAATACGAGAGTCATCTTCGTGTGCTATTTTTTGGTACGAGTTTTCGTCCATGGTGTCCTCATTCGTCACCGCTACACGGAAGGCTTTTTCAAGGAGACATTTTTCCTCGACTTCATTAACAACCTGGATCACATTCATTCACCGCGATTAACTTTTCAATCGGGAAATGTTGTGCTCACTGAGCCATATTTCCTACTCTAACGCTGTACCTCTATTTCATAAGATATCTTTTAAATTATGATTAAAAATCTTTTTACCCCTTTTAATACTCCTAGTGAGATTCTAGTAAGTTAAAATTATTTAAAGTTTTAGTTTTCTACCCCTTTTATTCTTTTAAATTAATTGGAAAAATCGACAGCGCCACGCGTGCCTTTAATGTATATTAGTATTGTCAGGTGAAGTTGTCTTGCTCCTTTTTGGAATTATTCATCATGACGTCATATTCGATGATTGGGTTACAAGTGAATCTCGCGCTAATTTTTAAGTACCTATGTACGTAAAAGTTGCAGATTCTTTGATCTTCATGTTTTATTCCCTAATGGGTGAAACGCTTCTTAATTTGAACTTAACAGGCGTTCTGATGAGCAGACAGACGGAAAATTTGAGTGGCGCATTTATAATCCCCCTCACATTTCTCACTTCCTCCATTCTTTCCGTTTCTTTCTTTACGCATTCGATCCCTTTCTGCTTTGTTCCGTATCCACTAGTGCGTTTCTCATTGCGACCGATGTCATTCTCCATGCTGCTGCGCTGTGAAATTACACCATTGTCACATCCCTATCCTGTCTGACTTGTATTACGTCCCTTTTCAACTAATTCCTTTTTTGTTCATTTGTTTTGTGCGTATCCCAATACTTTTCAGGAAGCATTTCGGATCTGTTCCACTTTTCCTATACAATTCGTTACTTTCCTTCTCTTTCGGCTTCCTCAGATTTTTCATAAATTGGACATACCTTTCTTAGATTGGGATCTCAACTTTATTTTAATCAATCTATTTTTTAAGCCGTCGAATTATTCCTCGGTGGTTACAAACTGCCATGATCTGCCTACAATAGACCTCTTACCTGCATTAATTTCTGTTTTCTCGATTGTTTTTTTTTTGTTAATTTTTGGAAAACTGATTTACTTATTGGCGTTTTTAACCCTCTTATGTCCGATATTAACATAAATTAACATAGAGGTATTATCCTAAATGTTGAATTGTTATCGTTTTTTATAATTTTATTTTCCCGTTGAATCTCATATTTCTATAATTTTTTATCCTTGTTTTTTTAAATTTATTTATATGCATATTTTTAATCCACCGTTTAAAAGACTTAAGTACTGTTTCTGGCTTGTTTTAATAAATAAGAAATTCCTTTATCGCATCCATACTTTCTGAAAATATATACTTAAACTTAGCATAACCTCAATGTCAATTGATTAATGACGATAAAAGATAATTTTTCAAACATTATTTATTTTTCAAAGAGTAAATTTCAAGTCTATTCTTCAAAATAAAATAATTTGGACAGTAGAGAGTCGAAGGAAATGTCCTTATACTAACTCCAAAATTATCATATAGACCCTTTCGTTACTTCATTAAAATTTATGTTGTCATTGTATTAAGTAAACCCAATTTTTATTATGTAATTTGGGTATTATGCATTGAGTTGTGATGGGGACCCGCTGCCACCGGGACCTGCTCCCAATTGTAGCGTTTATGTGAATAATAATAATCTCAGTTTATGAATCTCATTTTTCGAACGATTTCTTTCACGAATTCCAAAATCAATCGAGCAATTTTTTTATGCGTAAAACCGATTCTTCCTCTCCAATTTTGAGGCAGCTACTCCCCAATAATGTACGAGGCACACGTCCTGATCTCTGATCCAAATTGCGAATTCTCTTTTTTCCATCATTTCCAGTAATTGGCCTCCTTTCCTTCAAATCGTCCCTTTTGCCCATTATGTCCCTTCGGCTCGCCCAAGGAAATTATCTTTCCTTCGAGAGACTAGACCCGACTCTTTACCGAGGAAATAATCAATGTCTGGGCTCTATTTTTAAACATTGCCTGGCGATATATGCAATCTGGTCTGCCGCAACCAAAGCGCCCTTACTGTTTCGTTATAACCCGAGGTGAATATATCCCGACTGTCAGAATCAGGAGCTCTTGTTTGGTTGGTTGGAGCGCACTCACTTTGGTAGCGGTATCGCACGCTCCGGAACACGGAGCCGTCCCTGGAATATTGCGGATTTTTTAAATAAAAAATGCGACGTCTCCACCTGCCATGCCGCTACTTCTCGATAATTCCGCCGTCCTGACGACATCCTCCACTGATTATTCCTCTCTGCTTCAACAGAAATCCTCTCTTATACGGAAATTCGCAATCCATAACCTGAGTGCGGGGCCCCCAGTCCGTTTTACGACCCGTAACTTGCGCTACATTCACTTCCCTTAATAATTTTCCGAACTGTTTTTATTTTTATTTTACATTTTAGTGTATTTTTCTCTTCTGCTTCCATGGTGAAAAAAACTTTCTTCGATGCGCATTAATAAGTCCGATGCTGAGGGGGTTTTAATTTATTTTATTCCTTTTTCCCATTAAATTTCATTCGTATAATTTTTTGCCTGTTTTTTCTAGATTTTTCCTTTAATAATACCGATCATAAAATCGTATTAAAGTAAATCGACGTCCTCGTTTATTAATTGAACCTGCGGCATTATTTTTAATTGCGACATTCTGTCTTTTTTCAGCTAATATTCTCGGCGAGATAGTGATAGAATAAAAATGTACCTAACGGAGTTCGATTTTATTTTGTTTTTATTGGCGTCTTTTTGTGAAACACACATAAGACTATCATCCCACCAATTTCATTAAATGTTGAATTTCCAAGGTTTTAAGCAGTTTTATTTTTTATTTTTGAGGTCATCTCAGTGGACCACCTCTAGTGCTTTAATTCCTCTCGGGTAGTTTTTTTCATTTTTTCACCCCAAGTTGTGTTAAATAGTTTAATCGTTAGCTTTTCTCTTTAACTTTCCTTAGATTAACTCTTGTCACTTTGGCATGTGTGACGCACGACTTAATCTTACGTGTTCATCTAAGCATTTTAAGTTATAACTGTCAATCTACCGAAACAAGTTTGCAATTTCTATCGAAAACTCATTGGAAACAATCGCTTCTACTGTTCGGGAGAATTGAAGTTTTTTTTGCCGACCGGACTGCTTCGTTCTGTTTACACTTTCTCCTCGTAAACTGCCGTATAGCTTCCTGTACTATTCATAAAAAAGTTTACGGCAAATTTCTCCGGGAGGATTTCCAGCCCAGCGCCAATTCACGCGAACGCCGTCACACTAGAAACAAGGGGAACTCTTTGTACGTGGCATTAGCTTAATGAAATGCACCAAGGGCGTCCCTTGCGAAGGACAACCCGAGCGCCCTCCGTACAGGTAGCCATGAAATACCACCCACGTCTTAAATCTCTCGTTTTGAAAGATACATATGATCTATTTATATACACGTATGTTAAAATGTAATGAGATGCGAACAGAACGCAGTTGAATCATGTATGAGCTAGGTTTGTGGAGGAAAAAATGTTATTCTTCTTGCTTTCCATTTTATTTACGAGAAAATCCAACTAAACCAATTCATTGGTAATATTTGATTTTACTCCCGCAAAAAAATGACTTCAACTTTTATTGATTAATTCTTTGCAAAATTTATAATGGACACATGTTATATTAGAGTAAAGTAATTGAAAGTTACGGTTCAAGTCAAATCTTAAAAACGATGAAATTTCATGATGCTTAGAAAGAAATTCAATGAATTTGCCAAAAATTATTAATTTCTAAGCTTATAATAAATGAAGTTATCCAAAAAGTGCGAATATATTACTTTTGAAGTACATATCTGTCAATTCACGAAATGTTTTTTGCAAAAGTGAAACCAACCAAATTTTTTTTTAATTTATACTTGTTTGCGATTTATGTATATTCTGTATTACTTACTAATTCGTTTATTTTTTCAAACAATATTTCTTCTTCATTGAAGTATTTTACTACGGACAATACTCGTGATACGCTCTCAAAATATGACTTCCAGAATAATAAACTTGACTTTCGATGCACATATAACAATATCCAATTAGAAAATAACAGCTTAAAACACGTTCATTCTGTAGGATCGCATCTTTATCTAATGGTTTAAGTTTGCTTTTGCAGTTCGCTGGAAGAACAGCACTTTCACGTACCAAGTCTTGAGTGCAGCGATGAGCAGTGACCCAAAAACTAGTTTGTTTCTATTTACAAAACTCCAGCCTAATCTGCATTGAATGTACTAGTACATTTGTTCCCTGAAACAATAGATTTCAAGATAAAAAATTCCTTTCCTCAAAACAGTTCCGATGGATACCAGCTCAAATTCCACCTCAACTTGGCGTTATGCAACCAGCGATGTAAATCTAAAAAAGTACATATTAAAAGTTTAAATGTTTCTCTGTGAGATTATGGCTTCAGATGATTGATCTGAAATAATCTAACTTCGTTTTACTTGTATCATCGTCTATGTTTTGTAATTTTTTTGATTTTAAGTCTAAATGTGCAATGGCTTAAAAGATTTTTTAAAAGACTTTCGAGCCTCGATAACTCGACGAAGGTAATCTTAATAATAGTATTCTTATTTGTTAAAAGGAATTTCTATAAATCAAATTTTCGATAACGTAAACTTTTTGGATTTCCCTTAAAATTTGACTTATTAAGGTGAATTCTTTTTTTGCTGACAACACCCCTTGGTCGCCATTTAATGGTCGTCTACCCCTTAGCCCTTTCTTTGGTAGAAGGGCGTCCGTGTTCCGTAGATCTATGTAGAGATCAACACTGGCTGGAGCATCCTCTCCTGGTAGGGTCTCCCATGGCTGTAAAGTCAATAGGTAGCGATCAGACTAAGAGTTGTCCCTGCAGCATCTTTACCTCAGAGAGGTGACTACGTAAGACGGATGAGTCAGTCTAATTAAGTGATGGTGTTACATTAAAAACACTATTGAGCACAGGCAAGGGTAGCAGAGAAAGAATCAGATAGGGCAATATTAGGATGAGATGTGAGACAGGGTTCACCACCCTCTCCAGCACTGTTGAATATTTATGTTGAAGATATACTAAGAAAGGCATGGGAAGATGTAGATACAGAGGTAAATGTAGAAGGTAGCTTAGACAAATCAGTTAGATATGCAGATGATAAAGCATTAGTGAGTAATTTGGAATAGAACTTCAGGCATTCGGAATGCAAATTAATACCGTAGTTACCCGAATCCAAGGCGAGGTTTTATCCAAATTTCAGCTTGCGAAAATCGGGGGTCGTCTTAAATTCGAGTACGAAGTCGTATACCGTTAATACATCGTGGTCAATAGATCGCGTGTCAATTCGTGGTGCGTCAATTGGTCACACGACAAACTCGTCGCGCATCAATACATCGTGCATCATTTCATCGCTAAACAAATTTGTCACGAGACATATTCGTCGCAAGACAAACTGGAAGGCGTGACACCATGACTGGTGTACGGCAGAGGGATAAACTTGTTGGGTTGGGAGTCACCCCTTGCCATACACCATACAATGTCTCGCGTAATTCGCAAAGAGAATTGCGATTCATTCTGGTATTATCGAAATATAAAGGAACTTTTTTTTTAAGTGTTCACCAGTCACGGTGTCTCGCTTTCCAATTTGTCTCGCGACGAATATGTCTAGAGATGAATTTACGCGTGACGAATTTTTCATACGATGAATTGATGCGCGACGAACTGACCGCGACGTGTTGTAGGTAGGAAGTAAAGTTACGCATTTAATCGATGTTTTTAAATAAATGAAACATAAGATAAAAGAATTGTATCTACTGAAATTTTTCATTGTAAACTTACGATCCGGAATTCGACTAATCAAGTCTTAATTTTTAAAAATCCATAATAAAAAATTTTCAACAAAAATTTGAAAAAACCATTTTAATTGACGAACGAACTATTCTATCTATGCTTAATGTTTGTTCAAAATATACACCAAATAGTTAGTGAGAAATATGGTCATAAAATCTTTTTTCTGTTTTGACAGTATGCTCTAAAAAGGGGGGGGGGGGTCAAGACGACATTCGGGTAAATATTGTAAGAAGAAAACTAGTCTTGAGATTTATCATGAGCAGTAAATCACAGGTCAATGTTATATTGGATGGGGAAAATGAAACAGGAATATTTTATTTATTTGAGTAAATTCTAATCCAGGATATAAGAAAAACTAAAGCATTTATTAGATGGCATGAGTTGTTGATAGGCAGTTTGAATAAAGAGGCTAATGAAAACTTGGATGTATATATAGCTGTGAGACATGGACTATGAGAGAAGAAGATGTGAGCAGATTAGAGGCATTTGAGATGTGGCTATAGCATATACTGAAGAAAATATGTTGGATTGAGTGAAAAACAAATTAAATATTAAATGCAGTGTGGGAGGATATAAGCTTAGTTAGAGTAACAAGAGAAAGAGGGAGAAGAAATGGGTGGGTCAGATTATAAGAAGTGGTGATCTGTTGAAGTAAGTCAGAGAAGGAAAGATGTTAGGAAAGAGACAAAGAAGTAAGAATATAAAATAAAGTAGGGTATTTGATATATTAAAAGAAAGGTTGGGGTATGAGAAGATGAAGTCAGAGAGATTGGACGGGACAAATTGGTTTGGGTGAATTAAAAGCCTACCAAAAGGTAGAATATCTATGATGACCCCAAGTGCATTTTAAAGCAATAATGAAATGAGTAACATATGTTAAAATAGATAATTCATGTTATAACATTATAATTCAGTTTGGTGTATTTTTTTGTTTTATGATGTTATTCTCAGTTGTATCCTTGTAGCATCATAAATTTTGATTACAAAATCATATGTGAAAGATGATGTAAGAGAAAAAATTATAATCTTTAATACTTTTGCATATCTATTTAAAACTTGGGATGTACCCACATTGGTACAGATACCCTGATTGAAAACCTCTGGTGTAACTGGAAATATTTGAAATTTTTAAGGCTGGATGGAATCACAAATTCGGTCCCAATCTCACCTCATTAAAATATCTCCACTAGATAAATTTTAAAGAATATATAATTAACCTGAATTTTTCTCCTTTCTCATTTAATCAGGCGGAGCGAGATGGATTGGCCCTTGCAAGGATGGACCTGGAACGTCGTCTGGAACGCAAGGAGCTGGAGCTCCATGACAAGGAAGAAGAATTATTCCTTCAGCTGGAGAAGGTCGTTCGTTTGGAAGAGGACTGTGAAAAGGTATGATACAAAGTTGTGCCATCCATTATATGGCTTGGTCTCATCCTCCCAATCTCCTCTAAACCTTGTCTACATCTTCCGTTTCTTCCATGAGAACGTTTCCTGGTATTATAATATGCTCTTGAATTTATTATAATTTTATTATGGTCTCAAATACTTACTGCTTTCATTATTTGGCATATTTTATTTTACCTTGGCATCAAAGTATGTAGTTACAGACACATTGCCTGCAATTCTGCTGTATGACCTTTATTATCGTGATTTATTGGATCTTTGGTTTTAACCTAAGAGATCTAAATTGAGAGAAACTTTTTAGAGGAAACAGAACATTGAAATAAACGTTTGTTACCAAAATTACAACTAACATGTGATGTGTACCAAATTGCTATGTAATTCCTTTATTGATATAATTAAATTTAAAAAAATTGCTACCAAGCTGAGAATATTGCTTAATGAAAATAAAAATTAGTTGTAGAAACAAAAGTATGAATTTTGAAAATAGGTGATCACCAGTTTCTGTATTTTGTACTTATTTTGCATAAGTGTATTTCCAAGCATCTTGATTAAATGCATCATAATTTTATCTATGAAATTGAATTCCTTGATCCATATATCAAATGTTAAATGTTTAAAACTGAATTAAATGTAACATCTAAGTGTCCTTTCTAAAGGTTACGTAAGCAACCAAATGCAGCTTTCAAAGATTCAGATTTAAATAGTAAGGTAAATTTTAGTGTTTCCTTGGAAAAATATAAGAGTTGCTACAGTTTTGATTATTATAAATAATATGATTATAAAATCATATCATACATTCATTATAACATATTTCAGGATCCATTGATGTAATTTTCTGAGTATAATGATTAATACAGGGAAAATGAAACCACTTTTAAAATGCTATAGCATTATTGGTCTTTTCTTATTTGCAGCTTCGAGCTCAAAAGGAGAAGTTTGAGCAGTGGAAGGATAGGCTTGAAGAAGAAAAAAATGAAGCCTACAGACAGGTGAATAATTTTAAGGATGAAAAAATATCCTTTAAAATTAAAATCAGAGAACAGAGAAAATTCTATGATAGAACACTTTCAGTGGCATTTGATATATTTTTTCTTCTTTATTTTCTTTTCCAAAATATATTAGTCTCACAAATGTTGCAAAAAGTATTTCTTATTATGAATCTGCTTGAGGTCACTCATTTACCGACTCACCAGTCCATCAAAATTCTAGTATGCTCCAATGGGGTTACAGATCTTATTTCATCTTTTGCCGTGAAAGTTACCAGTATTTGATTTAAAGTGGTCAAGTGCATTCATTTCAATTTAAACATACGTCAGTTGTTTCAAGTAATCTCATTTTAACCTTTTGACGTTCACATTTCCTGAGGATACTTTTTCATCATGACGGCTAAATATTAAGCCACCAAGCATTACACACACTACAGCTTGAAGCATTTATATGCATACACACAAGAATGCATGTACAATTTTGTTCAAGGATGCTAAAAATGTGATATTATTTGTTTTAAAATGGTCTTTGATGGATTAAACAAAATATATTTCATGTCCATAAATGTGCAACATTGATAAGACCTCAAATTGTAACACTACATTTTTAAAAATTTTTACAAAATGTGATTATAAAAAAATAAAATTCTTTAGCAGTTTTAGTATAATACTAGCGGAATTATTGCCCACTGAACATCAACAGGACTTTGTAGTGTGATTAAAATATAACTTCTGAGATCTGTGTGTGTGTAAAAACCTTTATATATATATATATATATATATATATATATATATATATATATATATATTAACTAAAGGAAAAGAAAAGGTAGTGATGAGGGTGGCAACAAGGTGTTGAGGGAAGCCCAGCGGACACTCGCCAAGTTGAGGACCAAGCTGGCAGGCTGCTGGGGGCGTCGAAGAGACACGTAAAACACACGAACACAAAAACACACGCAAGCTTATCGGGCCTATGCCCTTCTTCAGCGAAAGAGTAACGTAAAGTGACACACTGGGCGGGGAATGACAGGGTGATGTGGGAAGGTTGATGATTGGAGGAGGTGTGGAGTAGGAGGGGTGGATAGCCAATAAAGAGGGAGTGTGATGAGGTAGAGTGCGAATAGTTACAAAGTAACAAGGAGACATTGTAAGGGGGCTAATAGGGTTAGCGGAGGTTGAGGCCAGGCGGAGAGAAAGAGTCGAGAAGATGGATATGTGCTAGTTCCCAGTGTCGGAGAAGGGGGGCAGGAGTGTCATAGGGTAAAGTGCGAATAATCCTAACATTGTAGCAACTATTGAAGGGGACATTGTGGGTATTAGCATGTAATGCAACTGGGAGGGGGCGTCTGAGAGAAACGCTATTCCGGTGACCGTTCATTCGGATGTTTAACGGATTGCTGGTGAGGCCTACGTAAAACGCGGGACAAAGAGTGCAGGTAAGGAGGTAAATGACGTTACGGGTGGTGCAGTTGCTTCTGGAGGTGATGGGGTAGGTGATGTTGGTGGAGGGACTCGAGAAAGAAGATGATGGTAGGTGGATAGGGCAAGTGAGGCAGCGAGGTTTTCCGCAGGGGTGGGAACCTATTGCAAGAAGCGTGGTAGAAGTGGGAAGTTCCTTCCTCCACAAGATATTTCCCAAATTTGGGGGCCGGCGGAAGGAGAGGAGCGGAGGATTGGCAAAAAGGTTGATAAAGAGGGACTGATGGGAGGAAGAGGTAAGAATTGGGTGGGCAGCATGAAGGATTGTTTTGAGAGCTTCGTGGATACCAGGATGGAAAAGTGTCGTAAGAGTGAGTGGAGGGGTAGATGCAGGAATAGTGGGTGTGTGAGGATGAGATCCAATGTGGGTAGGCGTCATCGCCCTATGGATCTGTTCGCGGACCAAGACTGGAGGGTAACCACGTTTGAGAAGAGCATCCTCGAGGACAGAGTAATACTCTAGAAGGGATGATTTATCGGAACAAAGCCTCCATCCTCGACGAGCAAGGGCATAGGGGATAGAGGTTTTGGTATGAAGGGGATGGCAGCTATCAAAGTGGAGGTATTGGAGGCTGTTGGTGGGTTTGATGTGAACACAGGTGCGGATTTGGCTGTCTTGAAGGTAAAGATCGACATCCAGGAATGTGATGTGGGAGGTAGAGGATTGGTGGGTGAAGGACAGTGAAGGATGGGAGGAGAGACGCGAGAGAAAGGAAAGGAGAGAGTCAGGTCCATGCGTCCAAATGAGGAAGACATCGTCGATGTATCTCAGCCACAAAAGTGGTCTGAGTGGAACGTTGAGGAAGAGTCTTTCCCATTCTCCAAGGTAGCAATTGGCGTATGAAGGCGCCATTCGGGTGCCCATCGCAGTGCCTCTAATATGTATATATATATATATATATATATATATATATATATATATATAGTAAATTTAATTGTTTGATTAATTAATAAATTCCTGACAATCATTTGAATTCTCCCAGAAAATGAAGCGCTTGAAATCTATTACATTCTGGCATCAATATACGACTTGATTTGCCACTCTTTGGCTCCGTTATTCTTCCTCTTCGTATGTTTACTGAATATAATATTCTTCAATTATTAACGTTGCAACCTATTAAGTTTGACATTGCGCTAAGCGAATAGCACAATTCTTTCGTCTATTTGAAGGCTTAATAGACGCTAATTTATCGGAGGCAACAATGAGGTTCGCCTTGGCAAAACCCGGAAAGAGTACAAAAAAGCCATAAAATGTCGAAAAGAAATGCGTATTTCTGACAATTTCTTCCGTGTAACGTCAAAACATCGCAGGAATAAGATATTTTATAGTTGTAGCCGTCGGTTAAAGCAAAAACGGAGAAAATTTTTCTATATTTACGTATTTTGATGAATGAAAGAAAAAAATCTTGCACCTTGAAAAATCGAAAATCCCGTGTAAAATTGTGGGAAAATATAATTGTCTCCCGGAATCGAATCCGAGACTTTTTCCGGGATGTTTGATTTTTCTAGACACCACCTCAAGGGGGTTTAACGATTGTGAAAGTTTCATCTCTTAATTCCATTGGGACATGTTCAAAAATACCGGGACAGACAGACGGACACTTGAGAATTATTATATAAGGATTTTTTTTGTTAACAATGATTCAGAATAATATAGAATAATTTATTGTTTTATGTATTTTTTATTTTTAATCTACTTTCCAGAATGGAAATGTGCTCATAGTTTCGTCATTGTGTCTGTCTGTCTGTCCCCCTATTAACTTTTGACCCAATTGACCGATCTCTTGCAACTGGGGCCGAGCTTCCCAGGATAGTTTTTGTTGCGAAGATTGAAAGCCCCGGGTTCGGCTCTAGGAACTATTCTTCCCATTTGATTTACATGAGAAATCTGAAATCCATCGTGCAGGTTAATTTTGTCTCGCGCATTAAAATATCCTAGAATTGTAATATCAGAGTGGGATTTGTACTATTCTCTGAGGAAAGGAATGGAGATTCTTATTTTTATCTCAGAATTTCACTTATCGATCACATCTCTTTGAATTTCGCGTAAATAGTGGTGTTTTCGCGGTTTTTATCACTCATTATGAGAGTGTTGCCATTGCAATTGGACTCGGATTCAGTATACTGTAGTACATATATGCGTTATTTTTGCCACACAAATATTTGTGATTAATTTTTGTTTTCCATTCGAATGTATTTGTTATATTTTATAACGCTAAATTATGATATTTGGGAACACAAAGAGCAACTCATCTGCTGTGATTTTAATGTTATTAAAGCCAATATAAGTATTAAATAAATAATTATGTGGAAAGTAGGCATCATAAGTTCCGTTTGGATCATCTTGTTTAGCTCTTGAAATTTTTAGCAAAACAAGAAAATGATATTAGCAAATGAAAACCTCCTTTGAAGTAAAATAAGTATTTTTCAAATCTAATTAAGACTAGATTGGATGATTTGTTATGTATATAATGCAGTGGTTCCCAAACTGGGGGTCAGAAAAGGTTTTCATTGGGTTCACAAAGATGGAATATTTTTATTTAATTTTAGGTGTGGGTGTATTTAGAATAAAATTAATGTTGGTAAAAATAAGATAGATATTTATAATTTTTTGTAATTAATATTACATTTTATATTTATTGGTAGATGGATGGGATTAAGGGAGTCATGATAAGGCTGACTGCCTAAAAGGGGGATTGCAGATGTATGGAGTTTGGGAAACACTGATGTAAAGTATCACATATACATGACCCATAACAATTACCTTTAATTAATATCTTGTTTATCCTTTCCAATCAGCTCCAAAGGGAAGCTGCTATTTCGGAGGCTGTGAGGAGAAGAATGGAAGCTGCTAGACAAGATGTTGTGAGACAAGTAACTGTTATTGCAGCTGAGAGGGAATCCTTGGAAAAGGAAGTAAGAATCGTAATTACAGAAATATGACTTTGTATCTCCCCAGGCTCTTCCAATTTTTATGTAATGATAACTAATTTAAAATTATTATATTAAGCTATACTATGCAAGATTTTCATTATTTTATCGCGCTGTTACAACTTCTCTCAGAGTTATTTATACATAAAATTTGAATTTTGAATGGTTACCATTTGTCTGAGTGTTTGTAAATTAGCCAAGATAATGCAACTTTAAATTTCAATATTGTATGACTGCTGCTATAAAATCCATACTTCTTCAAAATTGAGAAGATAACAAAATTTAAGCATGCTATAATGGTTTATTTTTTCCCATCTACAAAGGATATTTTTGCACACAAAGGAGTTTTTGTTATAAATTAGATTTTGGTCCATTTAATTATGCAATTGAATGTTATTCTTGGTAAAAGATTTTTGTGAAAAAATTAGGGTGAGTATGCAAAGAATATTACGAGTCCTTTTATTTCTATAGAATGAGATGCTAAAAGACAAGCTGAAGGAAGAACGCAGAGGAGTGGGTCATTATCTTGTTGGACTAGCACACCAGAAGCAGAAAATCAGCAAGAATGTTGTTGGCCTGGAGAAGGAGGTAAATTCTCTATTTTTTGATTGATTGATAACTATGTTGTTGCAAACTTGGAATTTTTTTAATTTCCTCCTCTTTTCCAGGTGACAGACTTACAGTTTGTTGCGAGGCAAACTGCATCACTGAATAATCAGTTTAAGAAAGGAATGAAGCACCTTGCCACTTGCAAGAAGAGAAAGTGCTCCGTTTGCAACTACACCCGTGCTACTTTTGGGGAATACGAAGACAGGCACCAGTAGGTGGATGTATTTTACAATCATGATTTTGCTGAATACTTGTCTTATTTATTTATTTGTGTTTCCCATGAATTTTGTCTATAATATCTGCCAAGTAATGCAATATTGAATGGCCTATGTATTTTTAACCCTTGAGTACTAGTGTTAAAAATGATCACGTAAGTACTCGCGCTGGGTGGAAACGACCCAATGCATTTTAAAGCTCAGAAAGAATAATAAGACTTCCAGAATTTTCTTTTATGATTATAAATGCTAAAAAAATCTCAATAGAAAAAGGAAACAATTAAAATTATGTTAAGTAATTAATTGAGGATTTTATAAACAAAAAAATCGCAGGGGAAAAAGGTTGCCATAAAAATTGGTCTGAGTAGAAGTTTTGTGTTACCTCGGAGTGGTTGAATTGTCCCATCTTAGGGAGTTATCTGGTTTTCTATGGCCTTACCTTGGTCTGTGCTTAAGTTTTGGATTGCCAGGTTGATATTATCTATTTTATGTGTGAGTTTCTATCATGCCTAGCGCCTCCCGTCCAAGTTATTTTGCTTTTATTCATCATTAAATTTTCAATGTTAGACCCATGGACACATGTGACACATTTAAAACATTATCAACTCCAGCTACTAGGTGGATGAAGTCAGCTACATTTCCAAATAAAAAGATATAGACATTTAAAGTTGTTCTGGATCGATTCGACCCAGACGCGAGTACTCTAGGGTTAAATATTCTATTGTTTAGTAGATGGTAGCTCTTGAACACTTTGGCTCCAAGTTGAACAGTGGTAGAAAACTCCTTCAGCCAAAAATTATAGGGTAAGCCCTATGCATTTCGCCCACCAAGTGGGCATCTTGGTGGGCGAAATGCAAATGGCTTACCCTATAATTTTTGGCTGAAGGAGTTTTCTACCACTGTTCATTCTATTGTTTGTTTGATTAATTTAGTTTGTGAAGTCTATATTTTTACATGAAAATCTGTGATACAGTTTAGTATTCTATAAAATAAGTAAATATGATTAACAATTTTCTGGATGAGTCGAGGATAGGTATTGATCCAATTGTTGCGTCTAGAAAATTTTAAATTATCTAACATTGACATTCGTAATTTTTGTTAAAATTTATTATATGGAAGTGATCTGAATTTTGTATTTTATTATAGGAATAAGCTCCTTTCCTGCATTCAGACGCCCTTGCAAGATCTCAGGAATTGGATCCGTCCCACATCACAATCCGAAAAGTGCTCACCCTGCTCTGGAGGGGAAACGGAAGACTGTGAGGCAGGCGCCCCCACAGAAGAGCATGGTAGGGAAAGTGGGGATGCCACCCCCCTCTCCACCACCCCATCTGCCTCCTCAGACTGCCTTCTTCACTCATCTCCCATTGCGCGATCTTCGCGGCCCCCACGACCCTTGCCACCGCCCTTCTTTCCCGGACCTCCAGCCCATTGCTCCTGCCGAAGCAAGCACAGAGTGGCCCTGACACCCTGTTCCTGTCCCCCTCGACCCTCCTCCTTCTGCCCCAGACCCTCGCTCACTCCAGACATCTCTTATATCGACGAGGCTAGCACAAGCGGGGATGGAGAAGCACCGAGCGGCACAGAAGATGAGGGAGAAGTTAGGGAAGGGGCAATGGGAATCCGAGATGAAGAGGAGGAGGAAGAAGAAGAGGTTGCAGATGCGAGTCTTGGGTCATGTTACGTTGACGACGACCTGAGCAGCAGCCATGATGCGGCCGACGACTTAACCACAACCATCTCCGCACACTACGATGAGTACGAGGATGAGGAAGGAGAAGAGGGGGCGAGGGGAGGAGGTGGGGTGGTGCGGGCTCAGTCCTGTCCCTGTGGGGGGCCATCATCGAAGGGTGCAGATGGCGGAGTAGCAATGATGGCCTGCTCTGGGTCACCTTCAATGCTTCCGCCATCTTGTTCTGTGCCAAATGATGCTTCTCTGGCATCAACATCAACATCAGCAAGCGAGCAGCAGCCATGTGCCAATTCCACCAGGGCCTTCTCGTCAGATTCAGGATTCTCATCTGAGATGTGTGAGCCGGTGTTCTGCCAGAGGGGTGGAGGGGGGCAGAGGAGGCCCGGTGGTGGGAGGAGGAGGAGCGGAGATGGCAGGGGCCTCGGAGCAGAGAAAGAAGCCGACCAGGTTGGCTGCGGAGATCCTGGAGGTTTCCGTAGGTCAAAGTGGACTGCATCTTTCCGAAAACTGATACACAGGGTTTCGAAGAGGTAAATTAAAACAGATGGTGGTGAGTGAGTGCGTGAGTGGGATCATTTTGCATGGCGTGGTTAAGTTAAAAGATAAATCAGCTGATGCCAAGTGAGTGACTTTGAATGCTTGAGTGGTATGGCTTTTGGGATTGGTGGTCTTTAAGCATGGACATTTGAAGATGAAGAAGGTGTTGTAATGCTGTGTGATATTGATTGCTATGGGCATATTTTCTGTGAAATCAGAAATGATGAATTGATTAAAAATAGATGTGCAACGAGCCCTCATTTGTTAACATTAGTGTATCTGGACGTATAGTTTTCTTTGACACAAGTTTAAAAACCCAACACTGTCAACTTAGATAGACATAGGTATTTTGATTTTCTTTGGCAAAAATAAATTTCAAGGTAATTGTGTTCTGGGTATTTAGAGTTTGAAACCATTATATTTACATCATTTTTTCTTGGTGGTAGAGCTACAGATTAATGTACAATACTTTATTAGTAGATTTAGAAACTGATATTATTTAGTTTCAAGAAATTGAAAATAATCCTGTCATGCTTGTACTGTGATAGCAAAAGTGAGTAACAAGCTTGGTGTGCAAAGATGGAACTGTAGTTCATTTAGCACAACAGGCTTTTCCATAATTATAGTGTTTAGATTTCTTCATAAAAGGAAGACAATATGATAGGAAAACACTCCAGAATTATCAATCCACAATGATGAAATTATTATTCATCAGTTTTAATATCTAGTAAATAGATATTTATTCCTTTATTCAACATCTATGGACACAGTTTCTTTTGATATATAGGATGATTTAAAGTTGGAACCTCTTGTTGCAAATTTACTCTCATATTTTTATTAAGTTTCTTTGTTATTATTTTCATTTAATGTTGATATTTAATGCTGGTTTTATCGGTAAAGATGCCTTTAGCATTAAAATGTTGCCCTTTATCTGTTAGAGATTGTTAATGAGAAGTGGAAATATAAATTGATTAACAAAAAGAAGACTATAAATTTGTAAAATTTAAAATATTATTCAAATTATTATGGAATGAAACTAATGAAAAGAATTTGGATGTGAAAGAATATACTTGAAAAATGACAGCTTTGAAGAATAATTAAATTGTTTTTTAAAATTTCATAAAATATATTTACTAACTTTGGCTGCATTTGATTTTTTGCAAAAGTAACTATTGTTGTAACAGACTATCATTGTTACCGGAATCAAGATGCACTTTATAATCCTATTCTAAATGAAATTATTTCCATATAATATTATCAGGCGACATTAAGGTAGAACATGATGTCTATCTTACAATTTGCGCAAGATATTGATCTTATTTTTTATAGCTTTTGTGTTTTCTTCCTTACTTTTTAGGGATGTTTCTTTCATTTATTTTCTTATTTATCCCATAAAGTCTTTTTAACACAAGCACACATACAAAATTACCTGGTTCATACAAAATAGCTAAATATAAAATTGATTGTTATCAGTCTTTCTTGTCTTGCATTTTACCATGCAATTTTACAGAGTTGCTCCTTTGACATCATGAAAATTGAATTGTGAACAGTTGAACATCTGCTGGAATTTTTAGAGAATTTTTTGTAAATGGCTTTTTTTGCAAGTCATTTATGCCATTGTTTCGTGAGGTACAGAAGTTTACCTCTTGCATTAAACAAGACATTAGCTGTCTGTGCTAAATAATATAGCTTATTCCTCTATGTACATATGTAGTGTGTTATGCTGATAGTTTAAATTGAGAGTTAAATCTTAATAAATGTCCAAGTTGTTGTGATTTATAGTATAAATATTGCCTCCTGTCAGGACAAGTGAAAGTCACTGCATTTCATGGATTTCGTTTGCAGTCTAGTTTCAAAATTGAACTTATTTGCTATTCATGAAAATTTTGTTATAGTGGCTTTTTAAATTTAGTTCCACTTCTAACAATTTCTTATATTGAAATAGTGGTAGTAATAAGTTGATCAGATACTGCATAATATCTATTTAAATTTTTATACTTAATCATCATTTTTATTAGCCTATTTAATCACTTTATAGTTTTGAATCTGTTAGTCATATTAAAGCATCTAAAATATTTTATTCCCTGGCCTAAGGGTACTGAAACTTTTTGTAATGTGTTCAGATTAAATTCTGCCATTTTAATTTTCCCAGTTACTCATCAAACTACATGCTGCAAAGAAACTGTTAACTGTAAATTAATTTAAACTGTGAAACAACAACTAAATAGGATTACAAATCATTCCTGTGCATTTTCTATAGTCTAGCTCAGTATATTATTAGAACTTATCCTTTGTGTGAATACTCCATGGCAATGTGAGAGTGCATAGATGTTTATAGCAAAACTAAATAATGTTTTCATTTATGCTTCTATGATTGCTGCATTGAGAGATAGAAAAAGGCTAATACATCTTGTATGCTGTGCATAATTTAATTTGCATGTTTACAAGAGATTCCTATATTCTTAAAAATCCCTTTGAGACAAACATTTATCTAAGATAAATTCAGGTAACAAGGGCAAACATGCTATAGCATATATAATATAAATATCTGAATGCACTAAACAAGGATATTTTATGCTAACATTTTTAATGATAAAAATGTTTCTTGACAGATTTATGACAGCTAAAAGCTCATTTTCCATGAGTGTATCTTTTGTCAAAATCCTCTTGCTCAATGACATCAGGATAGATAAAAACCTTAATTATTATTAATTTATCAGTATAAATTTAATACAACTGAAATTTCTGCTTTAGATGAAATTAAAGAATTAATGTATTGTAAGCCATTGTGTAAATGATACCATTTGCTATCCAGTGCAATGCAGTGCTGTAAGAAATCTACATTTTATGGAATAATTGTCCACTTTTGGCTCACTAATTTCTTTGATATTTTACACTTTCTAAAATCTTTTTGAAGAAATGTTATGGCAAATACAGTTTACCAAACCTTATATCAGAAAATGTTGTGCTATAACAAGCTCATGTTAACTAATTAATAGCCCAAATCCCTAACACGTTGTATTGAAATAAATTTGAATTTAGAATTTATTTTAGTGCAATCAAAATTATTTAATTAATAATCCAATTCCTGATTCTGAGTCCTGTAGTGACAAAACAGTTGAGTAAACCAGTTAAGCACTTTGGCTACAAAATATTCAACCTTAGTGGTGATTCACTGGTTGCTGGTTCCAAGTTGGAATCAGTGATTGTAGTTTTAATGTGTATCTGGCTGACTCAACCTTTTTATAGTTTCAGAAGTCACCTAAGTAAGCTCTTGGATTCTATTCAATAGGTGAAGTCCATTTTTTCCATTTAATAAATTTAAATGCTATTCAGATGCCTAAATTATTTTTTTTGAGTAAACTGAATTTGCTTTTAGAATGCATGCTGTATGATTTCATGGGCAGATTTGATATTGGCCCAATTGCTTTCATTTACTGATTTTACATCTTTAACTATTTCAGTTTCCTGCTTTTTAGTTAGCCTTATCTAAAGTACGTACAGCTATTTTATAAATGATTTGCCTATATTATAGAATATTCACATGGTTATCCAGTAGAATGTTTTTACTGAGCTAGTTATAATTACACTGATTGTTTAATGCATAAAATATAAATGAAATAATAAAAGCATGAGAGTAAGAAGACATTATGAAATAGGTTAGGAATCGCATTATTTTTTCATAATTTATCCTTGACAAAAAAGAAATCTCTTATTCATCCATAATGCTTAAAAAAATTATTTTGCTCCTAATTTTAAGCATTTCCTTAGGTTGTTGATTACTTTTCCTATAGTCATTATCTGATATCTGTAAAAATTTTATATTTCTATTTAAGATTTAGCAATATTATTCTTACAAATCCATTCAATAGAATTGTTTTGCTTCTTCAAGTTATCTTTTTGTATAAAAGCATGCAAGTGTGTGCACTTTTTAATGGGAAACAATTATGAGAGAATTAAACAAGGATTATCTCTTCTACTTCACTCCATTTTATTGTGTTAGTGTTATGAATTAACAGAAATAAATGCATGTAAAATCAAATTTATCTGAAAGAATTATGTTTTCTGTTATTTATGTAATGAATCTGATAAATTTTATTTATAATTTATTTATGATATTCTACTCTTTCAGATTCCAGGGACATCATGTATGAGGAGTTATGTTGATTGAAAATCGTATTGATTAAACTGCTTGTTATTGCATCCATAAGAGATTTTGTGTTTTACTTTGTAGTACAAGATTATGGCATCAAGCATTCCTTAAGTCTGTGTATGTGTGCATGCGTGATAAGTGCAATAATGTCAATAATCCCACTGGTGCTAGACTGAATTTGAAAGTTTTTAGGCCGAAATTTTTAATGTAATTGAAGACATTCCATGAATTGTTGAATACTGTGTAAAAGTGATATTATGCTTTTTTAAAGACGGAATCCATTGTCTCTGTACTTGGATAAGTTTCACTCTTGCCCCAATGATGTTTTGTCATTGTGGATAATGAGCATGATCCTGTGGATAGGAGGATCTCATCTTATGGTTGTGAAATTTTCTCTCCTTTCCCATCTTGTTAAGTTCTTATGGAATGGTTGGCCAAAGGTATTAATATACTGGAGTGAACATTGTTATCATTATTTCAGATACATTTCAGTCAGGTTGATAAGATTTGTAATTAATCTTTGTTTTTGCTGAAACATGTGAAATGTTATGAACAAGAGAGCCCCCTAAACTGCAGGCATCGTTGTCTTGATATTCTAATTTAATTTTTGGGTTCCAGAAGGCATTAAGAATTTATGTTCTGGAAAAAAAGATTGTTTGAATAATGTACTGAGTAAATTTGAAAAAGGTGTACTTTAGACCGTTGGTTGTATTACCTCCATAGGTAACACATAATTATTCTATCTCTAAACTTCTCAACAGGTTGAGAGATTCAGAGTTTCAGGTCTTTCTTTGCCATTGCCTTGAAAGATAATCAAGTTTCACTTTTTTTGTATGGGAAATTTCTATGTAAGCAATAGGATCCTTAGCTGTTTTAATTCTATTGATTTTGTAAGATTTTAGAAGGATCCTGAGCTTTTGATTTCTTAGGTTAAATGTTGATTAGCTTATAATTAATCTAACTCTCTAGGTTGATATGAATAAAACTAATTACAACAAGCTGCATTTTTCTGCTAAGATACTTACTTATTGCCCAAATTTCCTTAAAGAAGTTTTATCGTGGAGAATCAGCACAGCTTGAGAAAATTTTATAAATTTTACGGTACTAAAAAGAGCTACCAATAGATGCACACTGCAGCTGAACTGAATATAAGCGATGACCCTGAAGTAACTGTAAAAACTTGAAGGATTACTGAGTAGTTGAGACATTGATAATATTTTAAAACTCGTCACATGAAACTTAATTCTAAAATTATTTAGTAGAAAAGGATTTAGATTTCCATTAAATACTCATTATTTCTAGTTGCAAACAAATTTATGAGGTGGATTCCAGGAGTGTTTTTAACATAGGTGCAATCGATGCAATACACCAACAGGCCCCATAATATTGTGGGTCCCAAAGTAATGCAAAGTAATTCATGGTGACTGCACGTTCTCCTCCCATGGCTTAAAGTATAAGAATCACACAGAGGGATAGGATAGCATATATTATTTGAAGCATTAAGGAAGTACTGGAGATAATAAATGGATAGTAGCATACACGCTGTAATTTCAGTATTTAATTAGACTCAGTGATACATTTTATTTTTGAAAAAGTTTGTACTGAGATCTTTGTGGCTCCAATTTTTTAATAAAAATTACACACATCATAGAGAACATATAATAGAATATTGAAACATTTATGGTGCCATAAGTGACAGGTTAATCAGTTAAAGAATGAATCACAATTTACAAGCTCAAGAGAATTGAAATTTTGGAATTTATAAAGATATTCTTTGTGAAATACATATTAGAAAAAAATGTAGAGTATAGTATCATAGATTAAAACTTTTTTCTCAGAGAATGTATTTTTTTCAATGCTTTGAAAGCTATCATCTTTTATGACTCAACTCGTTCTACATGCTGCAATGATTAGCCATCACATAAGATTGACTTTTTGGATCTTCATTTTGTCTTTCTGTCTGATATTATGGTACAGAAATGGCATCTCTGTTTTTAATATCAGAGTGGCAATATTACAAAATCTCTTAGATGGCTAATCACAAAATTTTTCTCCAAATATATTTTTCAGTGTGCTTCTTCAAACAGGCTTCAGTTAGTGCTGTGTAAACTTAGAGATGCCTGCTGAAAAATTGCCATATTTTTGTAGTTGGTTGATTAAAAAATATGTTGATGTTTCAAGAATCATGATCCAGGACCTAGATGATGAAATATTTTGGTCAGAAAGTTCCCATGATAAAACAAAATAAATGAGTTCATACCTCAAGTTACAGATGTATATCACAGCATACAGTTTCTTACCCCAGTATCATCACTTTGAAACATTCTTTATACAAAAAGTAAATTATTTCAAACAACAAAATGAATCATTTCTTACTTCAATTTTCAATGAAAATGTTTTTCAAGTCATTAAAAATATGCAGGAAATACCAAAATGCTGTTCTGATATTTAAAAAATTTTCTCAAAGAATTTTATGTAGTGTTAATATTGCATTCAGATGGTTCAGACCCACATCATGAATGACATTTCACTGCAATAAAAGTGTAACAGCAGGGAGGTCAGCTAACTTTGTTGAGAGAACACAGAGAAACAAATCATTTATCATGGAACAGTAAGTATTTGCAAGAGTGATTTGGTGAAATTTTTAATATCCCTGGATTCTCATTAAAACACCTTTTATCATTTTAAAATTTCCTACAGGGAAAAAATTCATAATTTTAGATATTTAGATTAAATTTTTGTTCTTTTTTAATCAAAATAATATAAAGTTCAATTATAGAAGTGAATGAATTTTTAAAAAATTCTCTTAATGCCTGCTGTTATTTTGAAAATATTTTATTTTCAAATATAGACATTGGTGAAATTATGCTGCATCAATCCAGAAGAGTGCTTCAGTAAAGCATTCTGAGTTGGCATATATAATAGTAATTATTATTAACTCATCAAAGATTACAAATTACAACAAATGTTATCATGCTCATTACCTGCTGTATTTTTTGTTTGATAATAGGGTAACTCAACATTTTATATAAACAGTTTGAATCAAAAGTCAAATTGAGGGGAATCAAAATGCTTTTATTGCTGATTAATAACTTTTGTATTATACATCATTGAAAATTATTTTTAAAAAGATTTTTGTCTAACAGACCAATCACTGCCAATATATATTTGCATTTTTCTCATACCATATTTTTCGGCATATAACACGCACTTTTTTCCCAGAAAAATGACTCCCAAAATCAGCCTGCGTCTCATAGACCGAAGGTAAGATTATTACTGTCTTCAGTATTACACTCGCAAATGCACTGATACCCAATATGGAATATTTGACAGTCATTCAATGCAAAAACGTTAAAATATACTTTATTAATAAGTAATAGCAAAAAAATTGTTAATGTATACAGTAAAACGTTATGTATGCATTTTCACCATTGCGCTTTATTACATGTTCGTGTTTGCGATTCATACGTTTTTGTTCCTAATGAGCCCAATAAATAGTGCAATTAATGACACAGAACATTATATTTCGTGTAGATGGCATAAATATTTTATACATATCTAGGATAAATAATGTTACATTGATCTGTGAATGGATAAAACAAGGAAAAACTGAAGCTGATGGGATAAGAGAAACATAGTCTTCATAAGGTTGACCTTAAATGGCCACAACTAGGGGAGGAAGTGATGGATAGTAGAACAGAAGAAGTTTGGTATTTCTGTATCGATCATAATCATTATGTACGAGACAAAAAGAGTTGCAGAAGAAAAAGGACTAGTTGAGCATATGTATCATTATTACATATGCATTCCATTTATTATTTATCCCATTAAATTAAAATATCATCTTGCTCTTAAATTTAAGTAAATGCTATTGGTAAAGGGTATCTATATGTGTGACATGTGTGGTGCACTCCAACAGCTATAATTAATATGAATGCCCAGTTCATGTAGGGCACATTTAACTATACAAGTCTCAAAGCAATTATTTATGTTTTAGGACATCCCCATATATTTCATCGATCAAGTTTATCTAAAATGTTATATTTAACTGTTATCATGCCATAATATTTTCTGTAAATGTTGCCAGGTACAGACTTAATCATGGCTGGAAATAATACATGACATGGCCCTTCTTTAATGCCCTGGTGAACCAAAATACTTTTTTCCCGAAAAATATTCTAAAATCTGGGGTGTCTTATATGCTGAAAAATATGGTACATACTATCAGTAAAGGGTATCTATACGTGCAACATGTGTGGCACCTTCCAACATGTTAATTAATAAGACTGTCAAGTAATGTGCCAAGGCACATTTAGCTATGCAAGTCTTGTATCAATTATGTATATAAGTTTTAGCTCATCGCTATTTATTTTACAAATTAAGTTTATATAAAATGTTATATTTAACTGTTATCACACCGTAATATTTTCTGTAAATGTTTTCAGATACAGACTTAATCACGTCTGGAAATGATACACGACATGGCCCTTCCTCAATGTCTTGGTGAACCAAAATACTTTTTCCCGAAAAATATTCTAAAAAACTGGGGTGGATATTACAGCCTGATAAATACAGCAATATCCTATAATCTAAGCCAAATATTTACCATGCATGTATGTAATGGTCATTATTTGGTATCTTGTAGAATCAACTCCCTTTTGGTCTTCACAACTTTCATTTGCATACTTAAGTAAATTATCATAGCCTCAACCAAAAAAGCTGCCCTGAAGATTTATTATCAATCTAATTTGCTAGAATATACCTATGTCATTGAAACTCTATGGATGCAAAATTTCCACAACATATTTGCAAGCTTGAAGTTTCAGAAATCCACAAGAGTTGATTGGTAATGTGGAAAGAACCAGATTTACATTTAAAAATTAATCAAATTATAGGTGAACACCAAAGAATAATTTGGAAGGAAATAATAATAGTGGGGCATAAAAAGTTATTAGGATTCTGAGCTCCTCAGTTTTAATCTGTTTGTACTACTGAAAAAAATTTACCGTATCCAGTGTAAATCAAGAAATAGTCCCATTTTCTTTACTGTGTAAAACCGAAACAGTAAACATTAAGTCCGTATAAATTGTGGGATGGTTATGAGCTTCAATGGGGGATTTGCAAGCTCTAAATAATATTCAACAATGAGGGAGTAAAAAGCATATCAAGATGTTTCTTTGCATCACTGAAAACTATTCACCATCGTAATACATATTGTTAAATGAGAAATGTAACTCCTTAACCATAAAGTTTACAGTTAAGTAGTTAGATTTCTCATTTAACATCAATTTCGCTGTAGTCTCCACCTTTACCTATCTACTACTATACTTATCATAATATGAGTTATAAATTTCTTAAAGTGTGTAGGAGAAGTCAAAGTTAGAATTTAATACAATTTTAGTTGTCGTAATTAATATAAAAAAAGTTCAACAGGTTCTTTAGGTGTGCTCAAGCCTGAATCCAACTTATATATAGTTAAAAAACCTGAAAACATGTTAAGATTTGGCCATGACTGCTATCAGGGCTATGCCAAGGTATTGGTGAATCTGAAAGCTACATAAGATGCCAAAATGTTGAAGGTGCTTTCCCAATTGTCTTTTTACATGTTAATTGTAAATATGTGCTGCTACTAAGGGACATCTCCAAACAAGCTTTCAACTCAGTTATATTTTTTCAGTTTTTTAGTCTCTCATGTTTCAGTTTATGTCACTTGGTTTGGTACAAAGAAGTGAATTGGCATGTCCATTTAAAATGTATTCATAAAAATTGTCTAAAGTAAGTAGAATGAATCATTCATTGTCAGGGTTGGCCATAAGGCTTTTATAGGGGTGTGCGAAGGAAAATTTGGTCACCCCTTTTTCTAGCTTAACCAAATGCAGATATTTCTCAATTTATGCGTGTTCAATTTATGCGTTATCCCATATATGAGGTCTTTATTCTTAGGACCATTATTTATCTTTAAAGCACAAATTTAACGAGTTTTATAAGTGGAATACATATATTAGGGACCCGAAGGCCACCCTCATAAGCCTCTGCCTATGTGTGGTGACACACATTGCACACGCCTAGGACCGGTCTTGTTGATTGGGTTGTCAAAATACTCCAGGCTAGCTCTGATTGCTTAAATAAATTTTCCCATTAAATTAACACATCACACTTTCTACCATGCTTGTTAATATTTAACATTTTAACACTTGCAGTAATATAATTGTAAGTCATTTTTCAACATGATTGATTGTGATCGGGAGCTCTATTTTTTCAGTTATTTGGAAATCATTTGATTAATAATTATGTGCTAGAGAAAAAAACTGATTTAGCAAAATGGAGTGCTTCCAAGCATGTATTAGCTTGTAAAGTTATTTTATGTTGCCATGGTGCAGAAACTGCAAATAAATAATATTACTGTCCAAATCAATCAACCATTTAACTAGAACTGTGTGGAGGATCAAGAACAAATCATGCATACACTGTAGAAGATTTACAATCTTGTGCTCTTAGGCATTTGGAGACTTATGACCTCCCCCTCCTCTTTCCTCCCCTTTTTCAGTAAAAATAAAACACCTGTTTTTTATTCAAATTTATAATTAACCAGCTGAAATTACCCGGCATTGCTCAGGTTTTTAAGTCAACAGAAAAAAATATTGAGGAAGATTTGAGAATAAAACCAAGTTAATTTTTATTGCAATGCCTAATGGTATGCAATATTTCTTGTCTCTCCATCTTTCACCCAAATAAATAAATTTTTTCCGCATCCTTTATCGACAAATTTGATGACTATTTTTTATCAAATAATCATAATAAACAGTCATTGGAATCACATTTAAAATATAGTTATTTCATGCAAATTAAGTTACAGTGGAAGAAACTGCATCATATTATGTGATCATGAATCTCAAAAACTACAAATTTGGGCAGGAATTGCAAGCTCTAGGGATGCAACCAGTAGAAACAAATTTGAAGATATATTCAAATTTAGCTTACCCATACGTTATCCCATGCAAAGGCTGATTTTGTGGGTCTAATTTGTCACGTGAATATTTTAAAGTCAAACCTACAAAACAGTATGAGTTCCTGGACTTTGAAACTGAATTTGGCGATAAAAAGTGTTGGTATGACATGGAAAGTATTATTATAATCTAATAAGTATAATTGGCTTAATTGATGCATACAAATGTTCAGTTGAAAGGAAAGCAAAATGTACATATACATGTACAGGAAGAAGAGTTAACGATTATAAATGTTGGTCTAAATTAAAGAATTGTTATAGAAGTTTTCTTATTGTACCTTCTAAGATATCTTTCACTTTATTCATTTTCAATGTTAATGAAAAACATAATTCACTGTATACTAACAATAAATATAGAGAATATGCAGAATACATAAAATGTTTTTAGAGAACGAAAGCACTTAAAATTGCACATTAAAACTGTCTTCTGCTTAACTTTTGAAATAATTAGCCAGATTTATAGTTTTTTTGGTGATTGCCCGTTTTTGAATAACTTTAGTATTTCATTCTTTCCTACTTTAGTTTATATTAGGTATATATTATTTCTTTTAGTTAATATTAGGTATATATTATTTCTTTTAGTTAATATTAGGTATTGTTTATAACGGTTGTCAAGTAGATTGTTAATCCCACAATATGCTCATTCCCGTGTTATTTAAAATGTAGTTCAAATTGCTTTATAAACTCCCATTTTGCTTAACTTTTTATTGCGATTAAAATGGCACTTGCATCTTGCTTCTACGTTCTGTAGTTGTTGCGTTATAAATGCACAAACAAACAAACAAATTCTTCAAAATATTTATGGTAGAGATTTTTATTCTAATTTTTAATCGCATTTATCTCTATATTCAAATAATAAATATAAAATATTAAGTAAAATAAAAAATATGCATCCTCCTAACCGTTTTTGCCCTTGAACACTCCCTACCCCTACCTTAAAATAAATTCATTATTGAGCATATATTACAAAAAGGATTCAGAAAAATTTCTCGCTACCTACTTATGATATGCTCAATAGATACACAACGGTAAGCGAAAGAAAACACGCTGTATATTTAGGCTGGATCAGTTAAGCTATGAAAGTTCAAACTCTTTTGGTTTCAATCACTATCATATATGAGGGAAACTTTACAAGGAATCATTTTGGAGCATATAAAAAAATGTTTCCTTTCACAATGTTTCCTTCCTTTCACATCTATAGGTAATATATTCTTAGATAATAGAATTAAAGCAACCAATTTTTCAAAGTATGATCCCCTATTACAGTAACTTTTTTTCATAATAAACATTTTTGAAAAAGGCGCCGAGTTTATTTACAGCCAGATTATTTCTTCATTTGTTTAAAATTTGAGCGCGCCGCCGCCAATCAAGTCAAATAACAGGATGACAGTTCATACATTTTCGTTCGATGGAATTTAACAGTGGATTGAAAAATTGAACCCTCGCAGAAAAGTACCATACACCATGAGGATTTTACCTAAATTACTATTCACGAAAACGGATTTTTAAAGCCTTCTTAATTGAGGTTTTGTTTCGTAAATTGCATCCTGTAAATGATCGAATGCCACTTCATAGTATTCTTCGTGTAACTTCATAGCATATCCAAATTGATATTGGTTATTTTACAGAACTTTAGACTTCAATATGTGCATTAGATTGTTCAAAGCTGCAGTTAATCGTGCAAATCGTCGTTTCTATTGATGTAGACCGCTGTAACATCCATTTGAGTTGGATCCCAAGCACAAGGTAATGTTTTCAATTGATTTCGTATCGAGTGTAATTATTTATAAAGTGTGTATGAATTACAGTAGTTAACATGATCAAAAAGAGGAATTTTGTATCACAGTCATTACTCCGAAAAAATATATGGTACTTTCTGAGAAGAAAAGAATTATTTTGATTAAAAAATCCTTTCCATCTACATCTCGCAGTTTCTGCGCTGCAGAGAGACATTCGTATGAAAAACGGTACCAAGAGCACGATTTTGTTAATTGTCAACTTTAATAATTTTGTCTACTAGAGGTTCTGGCTCTCGCACGTTTTACTGTAAACACCTGCTTAGAAAAAAGAACTAAGTTGAAAATTTTATGTAGCGATCCCTACATAAACTTTACAATGCAAATGAACAGTTATCTAACTGGTGCCAAATACTAGCAGGGATGTTTTATGAAATTAATGGGCCGTAGGACACAGCAATTGTTCTTCCACCTTTAGATATTATTAAGGAAAATATAAAGTAAATAATTCCATGTATCCATTTTTAAACAAATATCAAAAATAAAATTTATGAAATTCTAAGAATTTTAAAACTGAACAATATGGAATAATGTAACTTTTCTGCTGCCAAATTGAGAATTATATCGTTATTGTCTATTTTTGCACTTCCTCAATTTCAAAGTATGGAAAGCGCTTATAATTTGGATTTTAATACTGTTTCGTAGATATTTTTTTACTCTTGAGTGTTGTACGAGAATGTTCCCCATTCCTTACCGTCAACATTACAATTTAAAAAATAATAATTTCCACATTGAGAAAATTGTTAGAGATATTGTTTTTCCATTATCAAATTTAGGATATCAGTGGGAGTTGTTTTCTCCAATGCTTTCACCAAGTATATAAAGTGATCAGTGGTGGATTTATGCTTCCTGGAGCAGTCGGAGGCCCTGCAATCTAAATGTATAGTGAAACCGCTCCTGATGGCGATCATCTTTTGTGACACCTCTTAACGATCGTTTTTCTGTGGAATCATAGAGAGGTTCCACTGATTTTTAAATTGAGACATTTAATATTTCTGAGATTATATACGCGAACATTCTTTCTTAATGCACGGGGCCCATGGCGCGCACCATGTGAGACCCCCCTTAAATCCGCTACTGAAAGTGATTTATTTCAATATCTAAATCTTGACTATATATATCGTTTTTATATGTTAATTTCAAATCACCTACATTTAGGTTATTGGAATATAATGAGGAATTCACTTTTAAAAAAGTAAAACATTAATTATTTATAAATTTTTCTGTAATCTTGGATCAAGCTTATCCACTGGGAAGTTATAGTATCACAAATAGCATAATATACGAGCAAACAGACTGGCTCATTTTAATTACTTCCTTCATCAATTTCATCTTCAAATATGTTTTCTGTTTAACCAATCCATGTATATTAATATTTTGGATATTGTCACTTTTTCATATTCATTGAAAGTATTTCTCACATTTTAAATGAATAGTTCAGAGAAAGCTGGGACCATGCCCCTCCTAGGCAATGGCTTTGTTAGTCTAGGTTGGCCCTCACTGCCAGGTACTGACTGAGAAATGTGCATGAATCACTTGGCAACAACTGGTGGCAAGTATTTTTTTGTTTAAATGTTTACTTTCCTTAAGAAATATATACTTCTGTTCTAATTTGATATTTTTTAGGCTTAAAGTGATTTTTTGTATATTGGATTTCTCAAATACATATTTTAACAACTGGTTTGGCAATTTATTGCATTATTAATTACTGGTTCAGCCAAACCAGTGTGAAATGGGTAAATTACACCACTGCCAATACTTATGTTCAAGTTTTCTTCTTTTCCTGATATTTACATGACCTTGGATTTTTCTCCATTTCCATTCTGTATTTTCTACCTGTTATTGCCTGTCCATTTATCATTTTTTGAAGTTCCTTTTCCTTGGTTGTCATAACACACTGTCACTGTAATTACACTGCACTGCAAAACTTTACACTCCCCTTTTCAGTTTTAGTTTTTTTAAATATCTTGAAAAAATTCTGGTCAACCCCTAAGATTTGGTCTACTAGTCAAAATATATGTGATGGTTCAATCCAAGAAATTTTTCTAGTAAATTCAGAACTACTTGGTTCTATTCTCTTTTTTCCTAAATAAAAACTTCCTTGAAGAATACAACCATGAGGACTAGCATGAACCCATATTTGAAGCCCCATTTTGTTGGCTTATTTTTTATGTATTGCTTTATATGGTAACGTTCTTTGAATGTAACCATTGCTTCATCAATTGCTAGCTCTCATCCTGATCTATATTTCTCATGAAATGTGTCCATTATATCTGGAACTGGCCCAAGTTTATAAAGAATATCATAACCTTCATCCTCTTGTTTCTTCTCCTGATTAATATCACTTGCATGATAATATTTTTAAATAGACATACCTATTAAAAGTCATGCAATTACAAACAATAGAGCAATAGCAATAGAACTATGCCAATAATCCTTGTTTTCTGACAAATCGAATATTTCCAAGTAAATTAGCACTCCTAGCAGGGCCATGCCGTGGGTATGTGCCGCCCATATGCAAAGTAGAATTTGCCACCCAATTAATTTTTAAAAATATTGCAGCTCGAGAAAAAAGTAGATTCAAATCCATAACAATTATATTAACATATTTATTAGTTACTAACGTATATATTATTAACATTTTAACATTTTTTAACAATGCTGACCAAAAATTAAAATGTTATCCTATACAACAAACAGTTACACGGTTTTTTGGTTACATGGTTACAGTTTATAAAAAACATTATTTTAATAAACACTTACTTTGTGAGCTTTAATATTAGAAAAGTGTTTTATGACATCGTCTATATCTAAATTCTCACAAAGCTCATGTTCTATAGAAATAACAGATAAAGATGAAAGCTTATCCTGTTTCATGGTTGATCGTAAATAATTTTTTATTATTTTTAATTTAGAGAACGACCTTTTTCCAGACGCAACGGTAACAGGAAAGGTCAATAATATACGTAGTGCCACTGAGACATTTGGAAATGTTGTTGCTAGATTATTTTCTACCATATACTCTAAAATCTCAATTATATTCATGTTAGGGGCCAAAAATGTTTGCAAGACTTCTAATTCATTCAACAGATTTATTGCGCTGATATCAAATTCATTTCTCATAGCATCACTCAGTTTGATCTCTAAATCTTTGCAAAACTTCAGTTTATCTTCTTGGCTTAATTTATTAAAATTATGTATCATCATCATCATCATGCTGCATCCAATAAAAAATGATAGTTTTGTCTTCTATCTGGACAAATCTTTCTATAACAGAAGAAATTGTGGTATCTAAAATTTCAAAAAAGAAATGTATTTGAAAATTTTTCTTTGTATTTGATATCGTCTCATCAGATGATTCATAATCAAAATTTCTTTTCTTCTTTCTCTGTCGAAAGACTGCTATTTCTGGAAATTTAGTTTCAGTCTAAATTTTCATCAATTTCTCCGACAGTGATGAAAATGGCATTAAACCTTCATCAGATCTTAACTGCCTAAAATATTGAATGAGATCTTTTGACACATCAATATATTTGCGAATATTTAAACTTGACTGTTGCATGATTTTACTGACTACGTTAACTCTCGATAAAATTTTATACCTAATAACTACTGAACAAATGAATTTATATGATTGAATTTTCATGCCAAGGGATTGTACCATTTGTTTTGTGTTTAGGGCACGATTTTCATCTGAAAACATTTCAAACAACCCATCATACATTTCTGGTAAATTGGATCTTAATGGTTTTATAGCTTCAATCCTGCTTTCCCATCTTGTATCAGAAAGTGGTTTTAATATCAGAATATTTACATATTTTTTCATAATCTGCCATTATTGCATATAACAAGAGAAAAAATTATACACTTCTTGAACTGTTACTAAGAAATTGATTGATTTGTTAGTGACCTTAGCAGCATCATTCACAACGAGGTTAAGAGTTTGAGCAGAACATTTTCTAAGATTCTATAATAATAGGCATTTGAAAACTTCTACCACACTTATCTTTGGAAAAATTTGAATTGTACACTTGTACAGGACCCTTTTTAAATATCCTTCTGCTTCTGAATCCAGATCAACATTACGTTGAACCTCTTCTTTCGTATTTGTATTATCCATAGTTTCTTCAATAATAGGGTGCACAATGTGGTTATCCATTGTCTTGATCATTTCCGGATGTATATTCTGGTCCAAAGCTACATTTAAAGTCAACGTGGATTTGTCTTTTGTTTGAAAAAAGTTGGCAATTGAAGAGGAACTTTTCTGTATTTCCTTAAGTCTTACAATTCTTTTTTTTTCTATACTCAGCCCCAGAAAATCGTTTTCTTTTACCAGCAGGCATCTAAAACAAGGGTTTATTTTTAATAATGAAAATAAAATCAAAACTTAAAAACAAAATTGTAAAAAATATCAGAAAAGAAAATTGAAAATAAAGCAGATTGATTGATGAAAGTTGTTTACAAAGGAAAAATAAATTAAATGCTCATACAATCAGACAGACCGGAATCAACGGCAACAAATTTGATGGTAAACACTCTTTAATTTAAACTATCATGTAAACTGCAATTCTTGTTATCAATATAAATGGTTCTTTACAAAACAATAGACACCCTTTTATTGTGATTGTGATTAACAAAAAACTTCTTCCGGAAAAGAGCGAATAATTTTCTTTAATTTTCAAACAAACCGTAAAAACCAAGCCAAGATAAACTGCTTAAAGGATAAAAAGTATTCTTTAATTGAAATTACTATGAGTACTTACATCCTGTTCTGACCTAGACATTTCCAAGTTGAATGCACAAAAAAACACAAATCACTATCACTGTTGATGAATAACTTTTTGAATGAAAGAAAGCATTGACACAAAAGTACAATTCTGAAAATAGATGCAACTTCAACAAAGGTCAATATAAGACTGCTGAGATCTTTCTCAAAAAAGCCTTTTAAGCCTAAAAAGTTAGAGCTTGAGGTGGGGTTAAAGAAAAATGACCATCTTGAGAATAAATAAAGCTTTTGAAAACTTTCATGTTGGGGATTTGGAATATTGTACAAGCCACAAGGGTTTTGGGCCTGGCGGTAGGAATACGTGCAATTTAGATGCTTGCTCCGAGCGGGAAATAGAATAAAAAAGAGTAACTTATAAGAAGTTTCCATTTTCGGCCATTCTACTTTGAACACCCAGAATATCCCTAATACAAAGATTTCACAGAAGATTGGGACATTACTCCTATTTGCTGTTATTCATAAGACAAATCTGTCGCCCCAACGCAATGTACAGGACGGTAGTCTTCCTCCATCTTGTGTCTCAAAACACATGAAAATACGGTCACAAACACTCCCCACCAGTGGCATAATGGACACGCAACCCTCGTGTGGTGGAGGACAGCCAAAGGAGACCCACAGAGAAACGAGACCCCCTTCTACGTGTTTTACCATGACTGGGGCCTAGAACAACACTGCTCCCAACCAATTGCCAATATGCTACAGGGATGCACAAGAAAAATAGGAACGAAAAAAGTAACGTTCTTCAGTTTAGATTCGGCTTGTTACAATCTGGTAAAAAAACGAAAGCAATAAATGTAGGGGGTTTGTGCTCAAGTCTGTACCCGCCTTGAACTTTTGAAGGTTGCTGCTCACTGCCGCTCCATAGAAGTTGCCGCCTGTGTGCAATGCACACATTGCACCCATGGTAAGCACGGCCCTGACTCCTAGATATGCCTTTAGTTCAACTGTAATATCAACCCACTCTTTATTAACCCTCCCTGAATTGCTTTGCTTGAATTGAGCATATTTAATGGTGTTTTCTGCGATCTTTTAAAAAGTCCTCACCTCCTAACATAAATTTCAGGTAATAATATCATTTGTACCAGAAGACAAATCATAAATAGGGCCACAATTCCACACAGAATCACCAAGCACTCATATCACTTCATATCTTTCCAGTCATTGAGGTTCACACAGAATGATTCATCTGATTGAAGATCACTGTTGGCAAGAAATTGCGTAACATCATCCTCGGAATCATTTTCAGTTGTAACTTTGCACTGCTCCGAATCACTCGAACTATCAGAATCACTGGAATAAATTTCTTTATTCATTTCCTCTGCAATAGAATCCACACTCAAATAATTTATCCAGCATGAAGTGGGTGAGGGTTAGGTTTGCTTATAAACTGCATACCACTTCCATCACAGAAGAGAGGCTCATATGCCTGAGATAATGACAGCCTTTTAGCTGGCTCATATATATCGTTTCGATGCTTCATTCATTGGTTGTGATAACAGGCAGTGTGTGGAAAATTATTTTTTTTGGAATGTTTATAGGTGAAGGAAATGAATACGTGAGGAAACAGACACAACACAAATCATTCATTGCACATCAGAAGAGAAAGAAAAAATCTTGTTATCTATGGGTGCTTTTGGGCACCTCATGCCAAAAGGTCCATTTAGGTTTGTGCGCTTCATGCTATAAAGGATTAATTTCTCCATTTCTATAATATGGTCATTGGTGAAGCATGTTTTTTATTTGCATTTTAAAAATTATTACCCCATTGTTGCTGATTTGGCTACATTACTTACATTCCACTGGATTAAATGAAAAACAAGAAATATTTTGTGAATTTACACCCTTGATCATTGTTAGTAAGGTTTAACTGAGCCAAGTATAAGTAGGGAAATAAGATGCTCTATTTAAAATGTAATAATAAATTTATGTTAAATTCACCCTGGTCAAGTCTATCATGATTTATTTAGTGAGATCTCTTGATGGGATAGATATTTTGGAACTAGAGAGCAACCAAGTCATGTGGGATAATGTCTGTAACCAAAGTGCTTTGACAGAACTAGAAAGACTCCAAGTTTCACCGAAGTTCAATGTAAATAATGTAACCTAAGCTAATGTATATAAAATTAAGTGCAAAGGTATTATCTATATAATAGTTATTTATAAAAAGTCATTTATATGTTATCACTTGTTATTTATTTATTTAACTATATCATTAACATCCCTTTACAGCCTTTTACCATGAGTGTAACAACAGTAACAAAAATGAACTCATATGACCAAGCTCTCAGCAGGATTCCAATTCTTATTGCGAGCTAAATATGCTAACTAGTCCTTTACCAAGGCCAGCAAAACCAGGTATACCTAATCAATGATGACTTCTAAATACTTAATACTTATTAAAACTGTGAATTCAAAATATCGTTTTCATGAATTTTAGGTCATAAAATGTCAGACTTTTGATAGATGGAAACGATAAGCATTTGTGTTCAAGTTTGAATCCAAGTACTAGTCTTGAAATGAAAATCTTTAAATGTTATCATTATGACATGAAGTTAAATTACTTAACAAAATGAATTTTTCATGCTATTTAACATACTATTTTTTCTTAAAGATATATTTCTTCATTTAGTAATTTATTTTTTATTTTCAGAATATCAAAACAAAATGCCTCATAATTAACACTCTTGCCTATAGAGTTTACTGAAGAGAAACTAGGGACCCATTTTAAGACAGCTGTAAAGTGGAAATAATAGGGGACTATCTCTGCATAAATATTTGCATAGCCTACTTTCAAGTTATAGATATTTACTTTAGAATTTTTAAGGTATTACTTTATTTTAAAAATCCAACATATGGAATGCTTTAACTGTTGTGAAATTACTAAGTGACTCACAGGGGTGTAGAAGACCTCCTTCACCCCTTCCCCACATTGGTAGTGCTATATGCCCCTAGATATTTACAGTGGAAACCACAACACAAAGTGCATAATTCGAATTTTCAGTTAAAATGAAATGCATGCTCGGTTCGTTCGAGCACTTATATTTTTCAGTGTATAATTATTCGCTTAATGTGAAACAGTTAACAAAAAATATTATTTAACATGAAAATTATTCTCAGTCCCAAAGATATGATATGATATTAATTCCTTTTGATATCACGAAATGGTAGTTAGGGAGGCCCCACTCCCTTCTTCTCTTTCCTCTTTGCAAACCCAACCCCTCGCACTGGGATTTTCCATTATCCCCCCTGAACTGAAAACCCCCTCCTGTCTTTCCCTTTCTCCAACTCCTCCCTCTGTCAGTGACCATAAACATTAGTAGGCTAATTAGTGCATTTACTTCTTAATGTAAACCATGCCTTCTTTATGTTCACCATCATCCAACCCCTCTCCTCTTCCCTACTGGCCAACCAATCATTTCCTAATGATAAATTCCTCTTTCCCCTCCTACAAGCCCAACTTTATTTTTTCCCCCTCGTTTAGAGGCCTATAAATAAGATTTCTTAAAATGCTAAACCATCAATTGTAGCTAGATTGCTGAGTGAAACCGTTCCTCTTTTTTAAACATATCGGTAGAACAAGTCCTTTTCTTATTTTCATCAGTGCCATTTGTGTGATCTTCTTAGAAAAATTAAATAAATGGTAGTACCTTGCATATTAAACATGGCAGTTAAAGTTGGTAAGCAAAATGCATTATCACTAAAACTTAAAATGCAGCTTCTACAAGCCGTTGATGCTGGTGATAAATCCAAAACAAACATTTGCAAGCAGTTTGGGATACCAAATTCAACTTTGTCAACAGTTATAAAGAATCGCGAAAAGCTAACATCTGTGTTTGAACAAAGCAAATTTGAGCCAGAACGGAAGCGTCTGCGTGCAGCAAAGCACAAAGATTTGGACACTGCACTGCTCATCTGGTTTAAGCAGGCAATGGCCCAGAATGCTCCAATTTCTGGTCCTGTTTTGATGGCAAAGGCAGATGTGTTTGCCAAAGCATTGGGAATCGAATTCAGGTCTAGTGCTGGATGGCTGGAGCGGTTCAGAGTGCGGAATGGAATAGTTTTGAAGAATATTTGTGGTAGGTCAAGACAGGTTTCTGATGACATGACTTCAGAATGGCTGACTTCTACCTTGCCCACTCTATTGAAAGACTATTCAGCCAAAGACATTTTTAATGCCAGTGAAACTGGTCTTTTTTATCGCTACCTTCCAGATGAAACTTTGGCTCTTAAAGTTGAGCAATGTTCTGACAGAAAAAAATTGAAAGAATGCTTTACAGTAATGGTTGCTTGTAATTGGGATGGTTCTGAGAAGCTGCCAATATTTGTTATTGGCAAGTTTTGTAATCCACGCTGTTTTAAAAATATACAAAAATTGCCTGTAGAATATACAGCAAACAAGAAGGCTTTGATGACTTCAATTATATTTACTGATTGGGTGATGGGATTGGATAAACGCTTTTTATGTGAGAAACGCAAAGTTGCCTTAATTGTAGACGACAGCCCAGCCCATCTAGATATGGGCAAGCTGAAAGCTATCAAATTGATTATTTTGCCAACAATTACTACAAGATTTTTGCAGCCATGTGACTTGGGTATCATACAAAATCTAAAATTTTACTATAGGAAATTGTTACTGCAGAAGTACCTGGCGAGCATTGAAGCAAAAGAAGAATTTGGACCCATATCAATTTTAGATTCGTTGCATTTGTTGCGTGCTGCCTGGAAATCGGTTACACCAAAAACAATAGAGAAGTGTTTCTGCTGTGCAGGATTTTTGCTGCCACAAGCATGTAATGCTTCTGTTGAAGAAAACAAAACCACATTTACATTGGTAATGCCTGAGGCTCAATCTGCTGAATGTGATCTGGACAATATCTTTGAACGTCTCTCCTCTATTTTGAATTTGTCCTCAAATATCACAGCAGCTGATTACCTAGCAGTCGATCATCATATTGTCACCTCATCAATTTTAACAGACAGTGACATTGTGGATTCTGTTAGACTGAATACATTAGTTGATATTGAAGCTGATGATGATAATATTGAAGTGATGTCTATACCAAGTGCTGCTGATATTCATGTGGTACTTAAAAATGTTCGCCGTTTCTTGGAGGTTCAACCAGATGGAGAAAAATTGTATACCACTGTGAATGAGTTGGAACAGTTTGTAGAACAGAAAATTATTTTTAACGCGGTACAGAAGAAAATTACAGATTTTGTTACTAAAAATTAGAGACTATTACAATAATAATGAATGATATAGTTCATTTATAATGTATTTATTATTTTTTCTAAATATTAGAGACTAATATTATTGTAAAAAATTGTACCAAGTCGATTGAGTGAAATAAATTTGTGCTGCTAATCAAAAACTGAAAATTTTAGCATCAAAACCTTTCACGTTTAAGTAGGTTAACATGAAATGTTTGTTCTGGTCCTCCACATTTCATGTTAATCAGTTTCCACTGTATTTTATAGAGTAAAATTATATACTGTAAGAAATATTTTATGGTTCCATATCCCACGTTTATGTATAGAATTAAATCAGAATAAAATATTTAAAAAAAGAAATACATGTTAAATGCAAGTCAATTATATCTATCTTAAATGGTTGTATAAAAGGCATTAATTTTAAGTTGCTTATGTTTTTCTTAAAATGAAAGTTTTTCTTGATATAGGATTTAGTGTCTTTAACTTTTGCAAATAATTTATTTTCTCCTTCATCTTTGGCAATTTTTCTAAAACTTCCAAACTTTTCAGTGCATCAGATTTCATTATCTTTGTCAAACTCATTGCCAGATGTAGCAGTTTCACCACTTTCTCATTTTTTGTATCAATAATGTTTTTAAAAAATTGTTTTTGATGATTTTATCCAATTCAATGAAAGGATCTTTATCAGCATCAATTAAGTCAGTAGTACAAAATTCATTGTTTCCATAAATTGCTTCAATCATATTTTGTACTTCTACAAAGATGTTTTTCATTATACTGGTTTCATTAAGTTTTGAACCAATCATTTGAAAATCACATTTAATGAAACTTTTTTGAACAGTTATTGGTCACTCACATTTGACAGTTTTACTGATAACATATATTTATTTCTTTACTCAAATCTGCAACATTTTCATATTTCTCCATTTTCAGAAAGTTTCTTTAACAAGAGTTTTCTATAATTAATTTTCATACATTGGCCATTTCCATAATCTGACTGCTACAGGATGGCAGTTACATTTGGTGAAAGAAAAACCAATTTGATATTTTACAGCTGGAAATTAGGATGACATTGCATTATCAAGGAAAATCAAAATGTCTATTTTCCTTTTCTCTTTTGCATTTTAATTTGATAAAAATTTCTTCAAATATTCAGCCAGCCTGAGAATTAGGAAATCATGTCACAGGAAGCTTTTTAATAAAGTTTTTTGAAGCAGCGAGGATTTTAACTCTTGCTATTCACTACTGGTTTTTCAATAGTTCCATCAGCAAATGCTATAAGTTAGTGATTCCAAACTTTTTGTAGGTGCAGCACCCTTTCCAAGATAAAGAGAACTTCGTGACACCCGAGTTTTGAAGCAGATTTTTTTATTTTTACATGCAGGCATTACAATCTTTGGACGCATTCATTTGTTGGTATTACACCATAATAAATTTATTAGAGGAAAAGTCACCGCATCCCTAAAAATCAACCACAATGCACCAGGGTGCCATAGCAACCAGTTTGGAAACCAATGCTATAAGCAATAGAGTGACAGGTTCCTTGGAATGTTTTCCTCTTGTGCATCTTTCACCTTCCATTTGTAGTAATTTTTATACTGAGTAAAAGCATCCTGTTTCATTTATAGACTTTTCAGGCAGTTATATCTAACTCTAACTATACTTGCTCCCTTCCCTCCAAGCTAACATGGCCTGCTCAAAGCAGAATCATCAGCAACAAATGAGGGAAGAAAAATGAATTGTGCAGTCACAAAATTTAATAAAAATTAGCAACATATTGTATTTTCTAAATTTAAAAGAAAAAGAATGTATATATTAAGAACTTGAATATCAAATTTCTATATGAGAATAAAAAATTGAATTTTAAACTGCTGGAAAACGTTACATGTAATGTAACGGAATAACAGAATTATTTTGGATTACTGGAACAAAAAATGTAACAAAACAAAAAAATAAATTCCATTATTTCATTAACAGGCAGTAAAGGGTTATGTTCTAGTGGCATTTGTCCCAGGCATTGTGTCTTAAGCAAGGGAAAGTGGCCTAAAATCCCTTTCCTGTCTTGCTTGTCCCCCACTGGGCCAGTTTTGCCACCTTCTCGCAAAAGAAACACTATCCCGACCACTACCGATTGTCCTTTGGATTTTCCTTCCATTTGTGAAAGGAATGGTTCCCTGGTGTTAATCCTTCTCCAGGAAGCACGAGATAAGGAGTATGAAGGATGAGGAAGGAAGCTTCCATAAATGTGCCACTTGTAGTTAAGGACCTCTACCATTCCCTATCCTCCCTCACAGTGCCTCATACTTTGAAAACATTCTTTTAAATATTACACAGGAGAAGGTTTTTCTCTAATTAAAAATAGAAGGAAACTTACTTATTTCTCGATGGATGATTGGCCTATTTCTTGGTGTGGGTGACAACTCCCCTGATTAAGTATCACACCAACCAGCTAAAATTTGGATTAAATGTAATTTTCAGGAAACGTTTCATGTTCTACACAGCCATAAAATTTTCATGAGTAAAAATAAAGGCACTGACCTTCAGCAAACACTAACACGAAATAGATGAGGCAAAATTGTTGTCAGTAAATTCCACAATGATAACATGACCAGTTTCAACACCACCAGCACAGCAAATGTTAAACGGAAGGGGGATGGAGGGAATCGGGGAGTAGGGATGTGGAAGGTTGGGGGAGAGGTTGGGTGTCGCATATGGTGCAGTTGCAACTGTTTTTTTGTATATATTTCTATAGTTTCTCGTACACAAAGTAGGAAAGTGGGAGAGGGAGGAGATCTATGAGAGGGAGAGGGGAGGCAGAATGGTGAAGTTTAGTTTGAAGGGGAGGCAGAATGGTGGATGAGAGATTGGGCCCCTCATCACCGCCAGATTAGTAAAAGATCTTGTGCCTCCCCTGGCAACCCACTGTGCCTCTTACTTTGAGAAGCACTGCTATACCCCCTTATTGAGCTTTTCCCGAAAGAGGACCATAAAACCTTTTTTTCTACGCACGTGCGGACCGTGGCATTTCTTGAGTTTTCAACTAGTGGAAAGGAAACATTTCTGTCTTCATAATATAAATAGGAGGTAAACAGAGAGTTAATGAACTCAGGGAAACCGATGTCTTTTAGGTCAAAGCTACCAATCAGAAAAATCTGACGAATTCCCCCACCACTTTTTTGCAAACAACCCTTTCCCCCCTTCACCCTCGGAAACAAAGGAGACGGCAACATTTTAAACCGCCTACTGCTGAAATATTTGCCTGCGTTCTTAAACTCCCGTAAAGTTTTCTGACCGCCCTCCTCAAATTCTATCGACCCCCTATTGTCCCCTCAGAATCTACCACCCTCCTGAATTTCACAAACACCCCCTGGGGGGTGGTACCCCCCAGGTTGGGAAACACTGGTCTAACTTAACAGGGCATTTGAGAAAGGTCGAAGTGAATCTACAGTTCAAACGTGTTGTCATCGTTCATTAGAGGTCAGTACTGCTTCATATCTATTATTATTATGAGACATTTATAATAACAGTGGATAGTTATTGTTCCCTGGAAATGAAGACTAATCAAGGCTTAGTACAATTTCAGTTTATTTCAAATTACTGAAGACTGTCACAGGGAGACTTTTTGCCAGCCGTAAGAGTTCATTCAGTGTTGAAGAAATAAGTCCCATTTTCATACATATTTCAAGTTTATATTTTGTTTAGTATTAATTAAAGTCAAGTAATTTAGTGTGGTGGTTTTCTTCATCATTATATTAAAAAATGATGTTTTATATACCATTTGGTACTGGGTTCGATTCTGAAGACTGCAATGTCCACCATCTGCATAGGAAGGGAGTATCTGATTTTATAATGAATTAGGATAAACTCAGCTGTGCCTAATGGAATGTTATTTTATTTTCTTATCCCTTATTTGCAAACTAGTGCCCATAAATTTTAATATATTTTTAAATTTAATTCTGTTTTATGAAACCACGTACAATGTCTAAATTTTTATGCTTCTGCTCGTTTTCCATTTCTCTCTAAACCACACGTCTTCCACCTGCAGTCTTACTCCTCCTTCAGTTTACATCACACTTGTCTGCTTCCCTCCCCATGCTGTCCCTTCCCCCTCTCTCTTCCCCTATCCATTTCCTCGATCTTTCTTCCCATTCCTTCATCCCCTGTTTTTTATTTCAAACTTTTTCATATTTCTTGTTCTTGCTGTAAATAAGAACAATTTTTATCATTATGGTTTTCAAAGCTAGCATCAAAATAATGCTCTGAAAAGCATTGAATCGTGCATTTTACCGTACTTTTCAGAATGAAAAATAAGCTTATTATTTCATCGTACAGTCTTTCTGTCCTCCTATTAACTTTTGAACCGATTGATCGATTTTCATGATATTTGGTGGATATCTTTGACCACTGGGGATGATCTGTCGAGGAAAATTTTTCCTGATATTTGAAGGCGAGAGTTCGATTCCAGAAATTTACCTCATTCAATTTACCTAAGAAATGCGAAATCCACCATGCAATGCCTTTTTCTTTGAGTGTTAAAAGAAGGGAATCATACTATCAGCGCGAGATTTATACTATTTTCTGCGAAAAGAAATAAAGATTTCGATTTTGATCATAGAATTTTGCTTATTGAACGTATTTATTCAAAATTTACGTAAGCAAGCGCAAGTAGGTGCTAGCTATTTTTGAAGAAAATGTTTCAATTTTAACATGTGTTCAAATGCAAAGTAAAAGAAGTATTAAAAACTAATATATAAAGTATATTACACGTGACGTTGAGATATGGCATTCATGACAATATTAAATGTCTTTTAGTTATAGTGGGAGCGAGAGAGACATTTCCATTGCTTAAACGCAGTGAGTGATCAAGAGATCACGCTGGTGAAAGCGAAGAGAGATTGTGTTGGGATTCGAGATTTACTGTGAGGTTGTGGCAGTACTCGACAATATCCTTTATATTTTATATCATTATATTTTATTAAATATTATATATTTTCTGAACCTAAAAATTTTTATTCATAACTATCGAGCATAAGTCTTATCAAAATGATAAACCCTCTAATCAACAAACTAAAGAATTTTTAAAATTGGTTCTTCATTTTCATCAACTGCGTTGGAAATAGACTACAAGCTAAAAAGTTCATGTGAAGTTAGTTAGATCCCACTAAAAGCATTACATTAAAGATTTCACTATAATTGTACCATTACCTAATTAAAATTTTAGTATTCTTTTCATCACGACAGCAATTGTTAAAGATTCCAAATTTTTCTATTTTATCCGAAAAATGACCTTCATTCATGGTAATTTGGAGTGGTTTCAAATAATTTACTTTATTCTTTCATATACAAAATACAGCTCTTCCCAAATCTAACTAACTAATCTTGAAATGTAATATTGTAAACCCATGCATGATTTCCATGTATTTCTTATGGGGATATGAAAAGAAAGAACAACATAAAAAAGCAGCCCTAAAGAGGACAAATATTGGAATTTGGATAATTCTCTTTAATTTTATCTGATGATCGATCATTCTACCAAATTTTTGGTCTTTAGCAGGAGCATGTTCTCCGAGTTACAATCGGTGCAACCGACCGATGGGTTCCTTTTATTATCATTAATCACAGGTCCCTGGGTTCTCAGTCTACTTTTTGTGTTACCTATAAAAAATTCTAATATGGGGCATAACCGTTACAACACTAATATTTTAGTCTTAAATATGTGTTATTTGTTAACTTGAATATAAAATTTTGAATATGAAAATCCCAATTATCGTACATGATCATCAAAAACGAAAGATGTGCCGATTACTTTGAAATCTTAAAAACATTCCTGATCTACAGCATATATTTAAAAGTGCCTATAAATTAATATTCTAAATAAGAAGCACGTATTTAAGGTGGATACGTAACCTCGAAACAAAAAAAAACAAAAATTAAAGACTAACTGCACTTCATTATTTTCTACCGAATTATTCCGTTATAACATTAAACATGACGGAAAACGAAATGTAAATTTTAGCGTAACAAAAAACGAAATTGCTTTTTTGCCTGTAATGAAAAACGTAACGAATCGTTTTTTTTCGTTTGCCAGCACTGATTTTAAACCAAATATTTCTGCCTTGCGAATGTTTCAAATGTACTGAAATATCCAAATTATAAATAAAATTGATTTTCCATATGCCTTTCACCAGATTCCACCTTAATGAGTTCAAAATACATGAATTTTTTCAGGAGAATTTTTATTATGGCAGTCACAGTTTTCTGCATTTTGAGAAATATTGTTCAGTGTTAAGTGAATTTGGAAGATGGCAAAGATGATATTGGTGCTGCTTATGTTGTAAATCATAATTTAAAATTCTGAACAGATGTACATGAAAAAAGTCCAGTTTGTCAGTATTGTTCCAGTCTTTCAACATTTTATAGCATTGTACAGTTTTAGGGCTGCCATGAAATAATTTATTGATGATTTGCAATTCTGATTAATCATATAGTGTTTCCCAAGAGTGGTTTTATACCAAGCTTCAGTGATTTTTCATATGCATAATATAGAGAGAAATATTTTGTTTTGAGGAAATTCGAATTTTATATAGAGAAAATAGCTGAAATTTGGATGCATCAAGTACACTGTTGTTCTTATATATCTTATTTTTATTTGCCTAAGTGCATGAGATATAGGGATATTCTGGCAGCATATCTTCCTCTAGCTTCAACATTTCCTCAGTTTCTGGTGAAGTTCCATAGTGTCTTTTCCTTCGACAGGCTGCAATCAATAAGCAGCCCTTTAAAAGACTTATTGGTGGAGTTGATTTGACATCCAGCAGTTATATCTGTTCTTGATGCTTTAAGCCCTCAATTAAAAAAGTAATATTTCAATTTAATTTATGCATAAGCATATTTTTAATTGTAAATAAAAGATGAAACAGTTGCACAAACATGCCTCCTCCACAGGTGCTTAATTTATCTTGTTCTTGTAGCAGTGATGTGTCTTAAGGTCCATGCCATGTCACCTCGCCCAAGCCCTGACTCTGTTTTTATGCATACCATACAAAATTGGGCTATTTACATAATAAAAAAATATAATGTAAATATATCTTTTATCTCAATCTTAAATAAATTATTTGCTCACAAATTTAAATATGTTAGTATTTATTCTTATTTTGATCTACAAGAGTCTTTAAATCTCAGCCAGTCATGGGATTTGTGGGGATTTAAAACTCATGCATTGCTCAGGAATGATTTAAGTGTGTTTTATTTCTCATCCGCACAAGGGTAAATACAACTTAATCTGAAAAGGAGGTATTTTTCTGTTCCCGATAATATTTACTGTATATAGTATAATAAATAACAATACAATTTAACATGGTTTATTTTGTATTGAAAATTGTTTAGCTTTCCAGATATATCTGAACTTGGACTTGTAAAAATTTTCCAAATAATTATTTTCATTCTGGATGGTAACTTCCTCTTCATCACTACTTTCACTGTCCGCAGACGTATTCTCTGCAATATCATAACCAGAATCTTCCATTTCCACTTCAATGTTATCTTCATTTTCAGAATTCTCATCTCCTACATTAATATTACCAATATTTTCCAATTCATTTGGGTCACTGATATCACTGTCAGATATATGACTGCCTGATTCTATGGCATCTTCAATTATCATCTTCAATACCTCATCAGCTGTTGCAATTCAAGGCCAGAAAAATAGAAAGAAATGCTTTGTATCACTGATACTATAAGTACAGGGTCTACAAAGCCTCCCTCTTGTGAGGATAAGGGTTAGTAAGTCTTTTTTTTAAAAAGGCTTATGATCATGATGTGAAATAAATGCTTAAACCATGGACCCAGCAATGTGTGGCAAACACCGGTGTCCGATTGCTCATAATGCACAGTTTTAAATACATTTTTGTTTTTGAATACATTTTTTGCTTTTTAAATATGCTTAAGTTTTAAAGGTATTACTTATTTTCAATATATATCTACAAATAAAACAGCTGAAGTGTTCTTTTTGTCATTGTGTTGGCTTGATAAAAACTGGACAACAAAAGGAGCTGTACATGGGTGGCCAAAAAGGGACTTACACTTTGGATGAAATAGTGAATTTTACTTATATTTGTAACAACTATGGGCTCTTTCCCTACGTGCTACCTGCACCAATCCTGCCCTCCACTCACTCGAGGGACATCAGTGCTATGCACCTCGCATTTAGGATCGCTTAGCTCTGCAAATTTTCAGTTGTCAGAAATGAGAAGTACTTGTGTATTTTTTTACAGACAAGCTAATCATTTATTAAGCCTACTCACAAACTTTATTTATTTATTTAACTGGTCCAAAAAACAGCACAATTACCAAATTATATTACCTCACTCTCTTTTCCTTGCTTCCCCTCTTTCTTTCTCCCTCCATACATCGCTTTCCCTCTTATCTCCCTCACTCTAGCTCTCCCACTCTATCCCCCTCACTCTATCTCCCTCACTCTATCTCCGTCTCTTTATCTCACTCCCTTTCTCTATCTCCCTCCCTCTATCTCCCTCCCTCTCTATCTCTCTCCATCTCCCTCTGTCTCTCCATCTCCCTCCCTCTCTCCATTTCTCCCCCTCTGGAGAAAGAGATATGGGATAGGAGGGTGAGAGGGAAGGAATGGCACAGGAGAGATTCATCATCAAGACGAGTGGATGAGAGATGGAGGGAAGTAGACAGGCAGACAAACGACTTTATTAAGGATGAAATTGAGACTATATAGTCCCTTCTTACATTTAACCCTTGAAGAGGTGAAGTAGTGAGGGAGAGAATTGGAGGGTAGAGAGAAATGAGATGGAAGGAAGGTGGAAGGAGAGGAACGGAGTGGAGAGGAGTGACCTAACATGTGTCATTCATTGGGCGACTATCCTCCTATTTTCATTTTAATAGAAGTAACATGCATCTAGATCGCATGCTGTTGAGAAAATCTCTTCCAAACATATTATATCGAGATGCCCTTTTTGCCAGGTTATTTTGTCAGGTTGGAAGAAGAGATAGGTCCATAAATTAGGTAATCACAAAATATTTTTCTATAAAAACGTTAATTAGTATAATTTAATTTAAAATTAAAATTTTAAATAATGTAACATGAACACAATTTTCAACAAAAATGATAAAACGATCTCTCCATCCATCTCTCCCTTTCTCCCTCTCTCTCTCTCCCCACTCCCTCCCTCTCTATCTCTCCCCCCTCTTCTCTCTCCCCCTCCTCTCTCTCCCCCCTCTCTATCCCCCTCCTCTCCCCCCTCCTCTCTCCCCTCCCTCTCTCCTCACCTCTCTCCCTTCCTTTCTCTCCCTTCCTCTCTCTCCCTTCCTCTCTCTCCCTTCCTCTTTCCCTCTCTACCTTCCTCTTTCCCTCTCTACCTTCCTCTTTCCCTTTCTCTCTTTCCCTTTCTCTCCCTTGCTCTCTCTCCCTTTCTCTCTCTCCCTTTCTCTCTCTTCCTTCTCTCTCTTCCTTCTCTCTCTTCTCTCCCTCTTTTTCCCTTCCTCTGTCTTTTTACCTCCCTCTCTCTCTACCTTCCTCTCTCTCTACCTTCCTCTCTCTCTACCTTCCTCTTTCTCTGTCCTTCCCTGTCTCTTCTTCCTCTCTTTCCTCCCTCCTTCCCTCTCTCCTCCCTCTTTCTCCCTCCTTCCCTCTCTCTACCTCCCTCTCTCCTTCCTTCTCTCCTCCTCCTCCTTTCTCCCTCACTCTTTTGCTCCCTCTCCCTCTCTCTCCCTCCCTCTATCTCTCTCCCTCCCTTTATCTCTCTCCCTCCCTCTATCTCTCTCCCTCCCTTAATCTCTCTCCCTCCCTCTATCTCTCTCCCTCCCTTTATCTCTCTCCCTGCCCAGCCTGAAAGTATGATTCATATTGGGAATGCTGTCTCAAAGGTAGGAATTTCTGACCTGGGATCATCCCATACACTATTTGTGTGGTTTGATGATAATGTGCAAGTCAGCACTCTGTCCTTGGAAGAATTGTTAAGCAGTTGGCCTTCTTGTTGATCTTTGTAAAGGGTAGGCTAATGCAGGCACTAGGTTTCCCTCTTACCTTTTGTCTAGATTTGTGTAAGTAAAATAATGGAGTTAATAGGCCGAAGAGGCTGACTTGCCAAAAAAACATACGCTTGCAGGCAGGTGAAACTACTATTAGGGATGGCTGAAAAGTTCTCGGCCTAAGAAGGAATGGAATGGGTTAGGGAAGTATCACTTATGCACATTGTACCTCAGAGTTGCCTGATGCCGCCAACTGCTTTTTCCGCATAGTTTGGCCCAATATTGATAACATTATGTTTTCCTCTATTATTACTGACAATGTCCCATTGTCTTTATTCCCTGCATATTTTTAATCTACATGACATTTCCAGCCTTTAGATTATTTTGTCGAAAATACATCTGTACCGAAGTGTTGTTGGACGAAATGTTTTTGGACGAAATATACCTTTGATGAATTGTCTTTGGGTTTAATATCCATTGGATGAAATATCTTTGGACAAAATGTCCATGGATGAAATCTTTGGACCAAATTTCCTTACACGAAATGTCCTTGAATGTCCTTGGACACAGTGTCTATGAACCTTATTTCTTATTATTATTACAAGTGTCACCTCAAATATTATCTTAAGCATTGGTGATATTATGCATTATTTTTAACCACAATAGTTATGTCTTCTCCTTATCCAGATCTATTATGAAAGATTATGTAGGCAATGAAGCAAAAACTATAGGTGGGAACGGCATTTGTGGGCTAGAAGAATGAGCTTGAGAAATTTTAAAGAAGCCCAATATATACAGGGGTTTCTTATTAATGTAAAATTTTTAGGCCACTGAATTTTTACATATGTATGCTTGCTTCTAAACATGTTTATTCATTCATAGTTATTCTATCTTTCAGTAGGTTTTTGGCTTATCTAACCCAATCTGTCCCTTTCGATGCCTTCATCTTGACATACTAGGTGAGTTCCTGGACTGGTTCAATAACAAAGTGTAGACTTATCTTAGTCACAGGTTGGTGTGGTCCCCTTCAGAGTAGTCCCCTTCAAAGTTTATACACCTAATCGAGCATTTCTTCCACTGCTGGAAGCACTACTGGAACTCTTGTTTTGAGATCGCATTCAGCCCCGCCTGTGCTTCTGTTTGGATCTCAGTTACATCCTCAAGTCTCTGTCCTTTGAGCTGCAATTTCATCTTGGGGAACAAGAAGAAGTCACAGAGGACAAGGTCAGGGAACTACGGAGGGTGTGGAACCACAGCAATGTTGTTCTTGGTCAAAAACTGCTGGACAGACAAAACTGTGTGCACTGGCAAATTGTCGTGGTTGCACCACTTTTCTGGACATTTTCTCCTAATATTTACCCCTTCCTCTGTGTTTGATTTTCCTTTGCAATTAGTTTATAACTTATTCTTTACTTGATCTTGACCCAATTATACATTGCAATTGCTCCTGATTTCATTTCTTCCTAAATTCATCCACATATTTCCTTAGACCCAAATGCCTCTGAATTCTATCCATCCATATCTCCTGGTTCTGCACCCTCTTCTCCCTATCACTAATACAAATTTATCTTCATGCTCCAACCCCAATACAAAGGCCATTTTATCTGAAGAGTTTAAGCCTTTTTCATGCTCCCTCTAGATCATATACTTAAATGCTCAAAGCTTAACACCACATATTGAAGAACTTAGTAACATCTTACCTGACAATGAAGTACACATCATTGCTGAGACCTGGTTGAAATCTTCTATTTTTTTTCTACTGTAAACGTTGATGGTTTTAAGCTTTACCATAACAATCGCATTAGTGTCGGAATATATGTAAGAAATGATATTTCAATTAAAGGGTTAAAAGCAGTGAATGTAATTACAGCAAAAGACCCGAATTTCTCTTCCTCGAAGAAAATACTTTTTGGTACTGTCTACCACCCACCCAAAGTTGGCCATCTATCCAATATAGATTAAGTCATCGCTAATCACATTAACGATTACAATCATTTAATAATTATTGGTGACTTTAATGCCAATCTACTCGCATCAAATCCTGATTCGACATATTTATATAACTCCTTAAACTCCCTAGGCCTTAGTATTCTTCCGCTAAATGCAACTCACCATACTCTTCTACTCTAATTGATTTAGTCGTTACCCGCCAATCCTGACAAGGATGACATAATATACATTGTTTATTTAATAAGGTGCCCAACTTACAAGCAGAAATGTATCACCTATAGAGATTTCAAAAACATCAACAATGAAAAGTTACTTGCTGACACGTCTGCCATGCCTTGGCATTCTATCGAATATATGGACGACATTAACGACAAGGTTGAGGCTTTCAACAATTTTATACAGTCATTAATTAACACTCTCACTCCACTCAAGACTAAAAGGGTCTTTAAGCCCCATGTACCATGGCTCACAATTGACATCAAACTGATGGAGAGACATGACAATGCCTTCCACATTTGCAAAAATACAAAAACCCAGATCTTATTCAACCAATTTGAAAAAATGAGAAATAAAACTAAGCAACTCATCAGAAATTAAAACTAGATAAATTCATTCACTGATCTGTCCAAGTTCATCACAATCTGTTCTATGGAGTAACTTAAAATTATTTGGTATTGGAAAAATCTAAGGATACACAACTGCCTTGATATACCTAGCACTCTGTTCACCATTTCCCCAACCCCTGATGATAACGAAATGAAACAAATGCATACACCTCCTACTTCAAGACTCTCCTCCCATAGGCGTACCCAGGATTTTTGTTTGGGGGGGGGCCCACAATGGTAAACACTCATTTCCATTCCGATTCTCAATAACTTGTTTCATTCTCATCGTATCGAGCTGTTTGTCGATAAGTATTCTTTTGCCTGACATTATATCACATAGGTTTTCATAAGAGCTTAATGAATTTGAATGATATAACGCTTTTTCATGAGCTTCAAATGTTTCAACTGCATGTTTCCAATTATTGTACCCACTTGATGCGAGTTGACCTAAACATTGAGATTTACTTTTACCAATTTCTTTTGGCGCAAATAAGCAACAATATTTACAAAAACATATATCTAGTCTCGAATAAGCAATCCACTCATATCTGTGCAACCATTGCAATTGAAATTTTCTTTTCTTTCCATTTTTTTCAGTCATATATGGAAATGGAAAAAGATCATCTGGTTTCCACAAATTCTGTATAAAATCCACTTTATCTTCATTTATAAGTAAGCCCTTGTAAGCCGCGATATCTGATTTAATTAATGTTCCAGTAGTGTTATTCGATGCAGTCTGCAAGTTTTCACCCGTCTCGGGTGATTTTGATATCCTGTTTTCCAATTTTGGTTTTTTGGTCAAATACTTGAATATCATTCCTATTCCCGAATTTCTTTTATCATCCATTACCCCAGTAAATATTGTTTGAATAAATTATTTCTTATAATTGTAATACTTAGCATGAGAAAAATTAATGCTATTGACTTAAAACTTTTAATTTTACAATTTTAAGTGAACTTTTACCTCGTAAATGTAGTGGCCAAATTAGACTAACACGTTTTTCAATGAATAAGAATGGCTATTCCATGGAAACGTGACACCTGGACACAGCTTACTGAAAATATGCACAAATTTTAACCTTTGAAATATATAATAGTTATATTTTCAAATAAAAATTTACAGTATTTATTTTTCAACAGTAATATGGAATAACATATTCGCGGGCAGAATAATAAATAATTGAAATTCATATTATCATAAAAAATAATTTGGCGTGTAATATATGTAATAAAAATAATCAATATAGAAAGATTTTTCCAATCTTTGAATCCAGAATTTGAAATTTTGTTTTTAAAATCAGAAAACAACTTGCAAAAGAAGCAGAAAACGCAGTCAAGTTTTTAAGAACAAACTAGCCAACGACGATCGATGAATTCACCATTTAAAAGTTTCCGGGTGTACAATTATACGGAAAAACGCCTATTACTCTCATTCACAGGAAAGTCAAAGTTACTATCCCTGTTTGAACCTTTATCAATTACAAAGACTAGCTGATTATCAATCAGAGGTATTGGCCACAGACCAATATCACTACAGTTAATTCTACATGATTCTGACTTTTCAAACCGAGTTTCTGTTAAGGATATAGATGAAGCTGATGTGAGTACTGGTAATTCTACTAATGGTGTTGTTTCAATGTGTTCTTCTTATAAATGAAATTACGATAACATTTTATTAAAGTTTTTATAAGTTTAATTCAAATTACTTTATCAAAATCATCCAGTTACATTACGGAAGGGCTTTCAGTCTCCTAAAGGACATTATTATTAACAAAGAAAATTAAACAAAATTCCGCATCATAAAATAATTAGCTTTACTTACCAAATACTGCTAATTGGGTACTGTAAAAAGTGGCCGTTTTGGGAAAGTATCCGGGAAAAAGAATTTGTCGGCAACCAAGAACTTCCGAAGCTGTCCCCTTTGTCTGTAGAGAAACACTCGTGGTCAACGTAAAATGTTGAGATCAAACCATGAAAATTAATTATTTCAGAAGAATATCTTAATCACCTTTGCGTATTTTCAAACGAATTATCCAGTGTTCAGTCTAAACGAAACATACGAACTTGAACTATTGATGTTGTTTCAAAGAGAAACCAAATGAGACTAATCCTCTCAAATAGTCTCCCTCTTTCAGAAAGGACTAGGAAACATTCCTACATCTGGAAACTATTAAAGGGGTCGTTTCCTTTGGCCCATTCGTGCGGAGAAAAGAGAAAGACCCAAGTAAGGGACTCGAGACCCTCTCCTTCCTCCTACGGTCACCATTCGGTCAGAATATGGGAAGGGATAGTAAGATAAGCATGAAGGAATGTGTGAGAAAAGAAACGTTTTTGGAATTTTGTGAAGAGCAAGTGTGGCAGAATTAATGATAATTCCATTTACTCAATCACTGTTATTTTTACAAGTCCTTATCTAGCACAGGTATGTAAGTACTAGCAGCAGCCTCTGTAACTGGCGGATCTCTTGGAATTGGCGGCCCTAGCTGGCCTATGCAAAGTCCAGCCCTACCAGTAACTAATAAGAAATAGTAGTATTGGAAAAACAATGCTATTACATATTTTGAATTAAATGTCAATGTGAACATTGGGAACCTTCAGATTTTGTGGGATACAAGTTATTTTAACAGCAATATTTGTCACAAAAATTCTTAAAACATCGTGAAAATGTTCGTCAACAAATTAGATTTTGCGAATGTCTTTCGTAAGAACTTTTCACGAAAATGTAATCGCATCCAAATATCGTAATCATTTGTGAGACAAATCAGCTAATTTCTGGAAAGTATTGCGGCATATAGAATCGAATAAAATTCCACTAAATCATTTGCTTCATATGAATTTTTACTTTCTCTATATACGTAGATAGAGAAAGTATTGTTGCCTTTTTCATTTCTCTCAATATATCTAAATTTCAAATGCAGTGTTTAAGCCACCAATACAGTTTATAAGCCACCTATACCGTTTTTAAGCCAGATATCTCCTTTTGCGAATCGAAGTAGAGTTAATACCATAATGGCATAATGCCATTATTTACAAGATATTCTTCGTTCGTGCTCACATAGTGTAAACGCACCTTTAAAAGCCGATCTGTTGATCGATTCGACGTGTATTAAAAAATCTATGGCAGGAAAACAAACTTCCATTATTTAGTCCTATGTTGTTTCATGTCTTGAACACATACGATGATTCTGTGATTTTAATATGCGAATAATTAATGTTCTACATTCAAATTTATTCCTTCTCGCATATAACGCAACGAATGTTGTTTAAATTGGTTGCCTAAATCCTGTTTCAAAACATGAATTGCCCAAATTTATTTTTGGGAGGGGTACGGGCCCGGTGCCCCCCCCCCCCCCCTTGGTACGCCACTGTCTCCTCCCACCACAGCATCACCATCATTCCAATTTTCTCCTGTAGCTCAACTGGAAATACTAAAATCTTTACATAAAATCAAGTCCAGAGCACAAGGTGCTGACATAATTCCAATTGTTTTCCTTCATAAGATTATACATCTAGTTCTATTCATCATCACTCATATATTCAATTGGTCACTTATGCATAACAAATTCCCATCGCAATGGAAACTCACCATACCTAAGAAAAGACTTTCTTCTGATATAACTGAATTTCGGCCTATCAGTTTACTTCTTGTATTATTAAAGGTGTTTGAAAAGGTTTTACATGAACAAATCACTCATTTTCTAGCCAAAAATAATATCCTCAATTCACTACAGTCGGAATTCTGTAAATCACACAGCACTCCTCAAAATCACTGACAATATCAGAATAGCAATGGACAAAAGAGAAGTCACTATCATGACTCTTCTTGGCTTTAGTAAAGCTTTTGTCTCTGTAGATTTAAACATATTTCTAACCAAACTTTGTATCCTGAACTTCTCCTCAGATTCCCTAAACTTAATTAGTTCTTACCTCAATGATCGCCATCAAATCATTCCTCAAAATGGATTAAAGTGACACGTGGTGTACCACAAGGTTCCACTCTGTACATTATTGACATGTCTTTTCAGCTTGCTTATTGTAAATATCACTATGCAGATGATCTAAAGATCTATATGTACTCTCTCACTTTTGATCTTCCTCTTACCATTGATAAAATGAATCATGACCTCACTTCTTTATCCAAAGGGAGGAATGTAAATTTCCTCAAAATTAATCCTTTAAAAAGTCAGTCTATTATTATCATTAAATCTATTTTCAATTTGATCTTTTTTAATTTGTACAATTTATATACTGTTTTTGTAATATGTATTGTAATATTTTATTTTTCTAATATTTATTATATTGACAAAGGATTTAATGTAAGAATGGACCTTATGGTCCAAATTTTTCCCAAATAAAGACGATTATCTATCTCAAATGCCTAGGGACCCCCAGTTTGGCTTGCAGGAATGAATGAACAATTCCCTCGCTGTCAAAAAAACAGAACCAACATCCTCTTAATGTTGGACCTGACCTGACTCATTTTGTTGGACATGGAGAAGATGGGCTTTTCCACTGGGATGACTTGTTTTGTTTCTGGGTCGTAACCATAAACACAGCTTTCATCTCCCATGATGATCTTGGAAAGGAAGATTTTGTCCTTTCTAACATGATTCAGCAGGTTCCAGCTCACAGTCAAATGATTATCTTTTTGCTCACTGGCGAGAAGACAAGGCACAAACTTCACAGAGATCTGCCGCATGTTCAAATCTTCCTTTAAAATGCACCAACCGGTCCCGTATGATAGGCCTAATATGCCAGCAACATCATAAATGTTATGTTGTAGGTCTTTGTGGATGATTTGATGCAGTTTTTTGTCAGTCCGACTTGACAATAGATGGCCAGAACGCTCTGAATCTTCAACCAATGTTTGTCCACTTTTGAATCTGGAAAACCACTCAAATGTTTGTGCCCTTCCCATGGTGTCATTGCTGAAAGCTATTTTCAGCATTTCATGAGTCTCTGCAGCTGTCTTTCAGAGTTTAAAGCAAAACTTGATGCAAAGTCTTTGCTCTATCATGTCAGCCATTTCACTAATCTCCAAAAATCACAGAATGCACTAAATGCACATGCACTTAAAGGGTAGTAACACAACAACACAGCATGGCATAATGCTGAAACTCACCCGACTAGCTCATAATGAAGCAGTACACCTAGTGGCACAAAGCTGTACTGCTCACCATTCACGCTCCTATCGGCCAGTTCAGGAACTTTTGGCCCGCACCTCATACACATCTCCTTTTAATGTACCTCCTGTAATTCCCCACTCTTGGTATATCTCATTACTTTTTCTAATTGACTTTCATTCCAAATGCTTTGCATTTACATTGTGCTTTTTGTAAAGAGTAGGCTGGTGTGGGTACTGGGTTTTCCTCCTCCCTTCTTTATAGAGTTGCGCCAGAAAGCAACAGCGATAATATCCCAAGAGGCTGATTTGCTAGAAAAACACACACATACATTTCCATTTAAGGAGAGCTAACTAGCATCTCCAAGCCCTTGAATGAATCACTCACTAATGCTTTGTCATCAGCAAATCTGAGTGATTTGACTAGGCTACCTCCTTTTACCCTTATATCTACATCTTTCGATGCCTTTCATCATGGACATGAATATTAAACAGTGCTGGTTAAAGTTGGAAAACCTAATCTGTAATAAATATTACTCTCTTTTGCTTATATTTGAGTGGTATTTCTATTGAGTATTTGTAGTTATGAATCATCGAGAAAAAGTTTTTATTTATGTATTTGTTTGCAAAAATTAATAATTATTAATATCATCAAATATCAAGCTTAACGAAAAAGGGTAGTATGTATATCTGTTAAAATAAATTCATTTTTTCATTCTTCTATTAATTATTTTGAAAGATCTCTTGGCATTTATTAAATGATTTTTTTTTAATGCTTTGGATTGGGTTCAGTTGGAATTGGACTATTATTGTATTTTTATTTTTTTGAGACAGCAGTTTTGTCATCAGTTAATGTTTGTAAGGAAGTTATGCTAGCTAAATAAAAATTACAATACAGCTTCATAGAAAAATGATGTCCAAAAGTCTAATGCATGATAATATGGTGCTAAAAATTCACTGCCTGAAAATCAGACTCAAAATTTCTATTGCTAAAATATAGGCTCACAAAAATGTAGTCTCTGTCAATTGGCCACCTTCAAACATTTCTTGTACTTAGTCATCTGACTCCAAAATGTCATGTATCCATTACAGGTACATAATACAGGCAGTCCATGCTTTTCGTCGTTCTGCTGATATGTCAGTTCTTAATTTGACTACATTGTTTCATTCTCTTGTCCTCGTGATCTGCTTATTTGGCACATTGAAGCTTTTCATTGTTCCACTCATACTCAAGTCTTTAATTGACAACATGATACACTTATTATGCACATTGTCAAAATTACTCATCTGTTTGTGAACAAGCTGATTTGTTAGGATGAGTCCATGTTTCTACCTGCTCCAGGAACTATAGTTGTGTGTATAGTACATATTTACTGTGATTTTATAGCTTTCTGACCCTTTAATTATGGCAGACAAAAAGGAAAATGATAGTCTATATGTTATTTTAGCCAAAAGCACTCTAGAAAGCCTGTGTGTATGGAAATTAAATTCTAAATAATAAAACTTTGATAGTTTGCCAACTACTGAGATAGGCTGTAAGTTTGAGCTGCCTTGTGCTACTCTAGCTAGCATAATTAAAGACAAAGCCAGGATTTTAGATGAAGAGAAAAGAGGCCGTGTTTAGCTGTGGGCAACCTATTCTATGGAGGGGAAGAAGGTAAGGGAGGGAGGAGCATGAAGGGAGAATTAGACATCACAACAGTTTAGGTGTTTTCCCACCAAGCCTTTTAAGGGAGATTGTTCTTGGTATCGGTTCCTCAGGCAGGTGGTCAATAGACAAGTGAGCTCCTTTGGTGCAAAATATAAAAGTCCAACTTTCTGTTAAATGTATTATCTAGATAAGGCTACCTGATACAATAGGAGTTGCCTAGTGAGGTGCATCTTTGTGCCTGAAATTTCTTTGTCCATGAGGATAAGAAATTCGAAGAATTCTGACTGTGTGCACTCTCACATTCTATGAATACAAGAAGTTCCTCGAAATCTTATCCATGCCATCGTAGGTCTAATGTATAAATACATATATAACAAGAGTGGAAAGATGCACACATCATGTGTGATTACATACGAGGCAGAAGTGTTCAATACGATTTATGCAATCGTGTTGGCATAACGTCTGGTCACGAGCATCTTATGACTGAAAAGTTTCTTAGCAATAATCTCAGCAACTCATTTTCAGGAAAAATATTTGGCCTTACCATTGGAAACTGTTTAAATGTAGAGATTTGATAAATTATGAAATCTCTCCATGGTAATTGTGTGACGAGGCCAATTGTTTTTGCTGGAAATGAGAACCTAAAAGTATAACTGCACATAAGGTGAAGCTACAAGAACTTTCCTATACCAACTCTGTTGATAATTTTTCAGCTAGTCTTTATTATGCAAAGAACATTAAAATCAGACTTTTTCAGGGAGTTAACTGCATTTGGAAGTAAGTTTGTGATGAATCCTTCCGGGATGGGCAAGAAGAAAATCATATTTGCATTTATTTAAGATGCTTCTCTTAAAGTTTAAAAATGTAATATTTGTCTATATACGTTAATAATGTTACTTAAGCATGCAGAAAGAATAATAATATATCAATATCTACTGTTATTGTACTGTGCACTGTTAAAGAACAATAAATGAATGATCTTTAATGTTTGTTTTATTGCCTACTTTATGACATGTCTAATAAGATAAGCTTGTAGTACCAAAACAAGGCATATTAAGCTTCCTTCCTTTAGAAGGCAGCATTAAGATTCCTTCCTTTAGAAGGCAGCATTAAGATTCCTTCCTTTAGAAGGCAGCATTAAGATTCCTTCCTTTAGAAGGCAGCATTAAGATTCCTTCCTTTAGAAGGCAACATTAAGATTCCTTCCTTTAGAAGGCAACATTAAGAATCCTTCCTTTAGAAGGCTACATTAAGAATCCTTCCTTTAGAAGGCTACATTAAGAATCCTTCCTTTAGAGGGCAATGTTTAAGTTACCTTTATGAATGCTATGTTAAGCTTCCAGAGGAGAGCTTCCTTTCAACTCTAACACTGGAAGTGTTCTTGCAGGTCTTATCCGAGGCAACAGGAAGTTGTCTTCTCGAGATATCTACTTCCTGTTCTCTTGGATAGACGTTTCCAACAGAAGAAGATACTACAAAACATTACTAGAGCAAAGTTTCCTGCTAAAGTTCTCTGTATTACTGCATGTCTCCAGAAGAGCATACATATTTATCTTTCTGTATGCATGCTGGTCTTATCCAAGGCAATGGGAAACTAAGACAGTTTTGGGAAGGTAACTTCTGTTCCCTTGGATAGGCCAGACTTATTCTCAGGAAAGAGTTTGTCTGGACAAAGATACTTTTATAATTACAGCAAAGAATCCTTTATAATAATAAGATTCATCACATTACTATTTGTCTCACTTTGAAAAAAGTATACATGCAAGTCTGATTTCCTCTCACCAGTTTGACTGGAGAGAAGTACTTTGAAGAATGCTTGATTTTTTTTAAGTGAAATTTATTTCTAGAAAATTACATACATTTCACAAATTTATATCTATACATTAAAGGTCAGGAAAATCACATTTTTTGTAAATTACAATTTGAAATGAAATTTATATTTACAAAATTCTGTAAATTTGACAATTACAGTAAAACCCCGTGTTTATGTTATCGGAATGTACGTTTCCCGCTATTTACAACATTTTATACATCAATTTTCCTATGGTTCCAACGTAAGTAAAACCCTATAGGTATTTACGCTATTTCATTTTCAGTTCTCCCGCTATTCACGTCATTTTACGTTACATTTCCAATTTAGCATTCCCAACAATTTTTAACGTTTTCGATTTATTTGCAAATAAATCCGAACTCTTTTGGGCGAAGATTTCGAAAAAGGCGGCAGCATAGGAACAGTTATTTTAACAGTGGGTGACAAAAAGAATGTTTTAACACTGATTTTATTGTTAAGTCTTACTGTAACAAATGAGCAAGTTTAAAAGTAAAATCAATTTGGTTATTTTTCCTTTTCCCTCAATTTGCACTCCCGCAATTTACACTTTTTCCCAGGCCCCTAGAAAAATGTAAATAAGGGGTTTTACTGTGTGTACATATATCACAGGAAAATTCTGTTTTTTACATAAATTTAAGTCAGATTCTTCTGAGAATATGGAAGAGTTATTGTGATCATGTGTCCATCATTCTTGCATCCTCTTAGGAGTTCCTGGAAATAAAAATTCTTTTTTTAATTCTAGACATTTCCTTTAGACCAGAGAAGAGATTCATTCATTATATTCAGATTTTGTGTGAAACTAACAAATTGCTTGGTTAGATATATTGAAACAGATGTGTTGCAGGCTATAGCAAGTTATGCACTCATTAACCTCTATGTAGTATAACATTTAATACCATTTTTCCACAGTATGTAACTTAAGGATAACTGCATCATATAGAAATTATTTCCTACTCTGATGTGAGTCAAGTTCACTTAACTTTTAGCGATGGAATGAACTGCTGCCTGATATACTTGTATCACTCTCTATCTCTTTAAATAATGAGCTATGAAATCCAGTCACGCTCGACTAATATGAACTATTTATGACCACTGTAATGTTATTTTTAACAAACCTTCTGCATGAGTTGAAGATTGAAATTTGGTTGGAATATTTGATTCTTATATTTAAAGCCATTTACAAAAAAAGATCCGGGTTCGACTCCAGAGAGTGATTTCAATTTCCCATAAGATAACACGTAAAAATTGTTTTCTAAACTTACAGGATTTTTACTCTTCTGCAAATTAAAATTAGAAATAATAGACCTACGATCTTCGGACTAAGAATGTTTTAAAGAAAATTAATAATGTTTCATATTATTATCACTCAAGTTCTGTGTTTTAATTATATTTATTGGAAAACTTTAAACTTTTTAATGATATGTTGCCTGACCGTGTCATTGTGTCATCGAGATTGTATTGTCATCTCAAACCTTATACTGTATGCATAAGGAAAGCATACTCCGAATGTTTTAATAAGTGAGAGAGAGGAAGAAAGAAGTAGAGAGGAGGAAGAGGGAGACAGAAAAAAAGGAAGAGGGAGAGATAAATAGATAATGTTCTTTATTAGTGCGAAATTGAGACTAGGAAGTTTATTTTTCCAGAGGAGAGGGAGAATTAGGAGAGAGGAGGAAGAATGGAAAGTGCCTTAAAGCAACCAAATTTGGTAGGATTGCTATGATCACATACCAATAGCAAATGACATAAAAATGTTTTCATAATAATGTTCCTTATTAGGGCGAGATTGAGACTAGGAAATATATTTTTCCAGAGAAGGAGAGGGGGAGAGAGAGATAGACAGTAAGGAAGGGAGCGATAAAGGGAGACAGGAGGGAGAGATAGATCTGTAGACAGATAATAGTCTTTATTAGGACAATATTAAGATACACAAGTCTAGAGATAGAATGGAAAGTGCATTAAATTTAATACTTAATCACTGGGAAATTACGTTAGTGTTGATTATAATTTCTGATGCAGTTCTTGCATTATTCCATTAAAAATACCATAATATTTCAATTCAAGAGGCAACTATTGTTAAAGTGCCACCATTAAAAACTTTCATTTAGATTTTTTTGGGAATGATATGGGAAATTTGCAAAATGCAGTAACATTAAATGGAAATCTTATTTCTTTGATTAACTCTGTGTACCGCTAAAAAAGCTCTATAAATAAAACACAAAAGTCTTTAAAAGATCATGTAAGAATCGGTTTCATAGTGAGAAATTATTAGCTAAAAACTTCAGGACTGGATGGTAAAGAGATTGCAGAAGAAACATTTGGGCAGCTTTTAAAAGAAAAGATATAATGGTTAAAAGGGGAAATTTAACTTAAATAGGCAAGGAAAACAATATTTAGAATGATTGTATTGTTTATTAAGTCATATAGTAGTCATAGTTTACACTAGATACCTTGATAATTCTATCATACCCACTGTCTACAATCGATGTTTCAGATAGCTTTCGAAGTCCCGAGAAAACCAGACATGTATATTAGCTCCAGACCAGCCATCCTTGATACTAAAAAAAAGTTATTTAAGGTAAGTTTTCTTTGTAAGCCATCTGAATATCTTAGTAGTTATATTTAACAATGTTTGTTATGACTGCAAGATGTGAATACTATGTCGAATAATAATACACATGAGAAACAAAGTGCATTTAAATTATTTACTTTTTCATGGACTGTACTTTCATCCATTGTAAGGTCAAGGATTATGTTTGCATCAGATTCCAGGATAATAGCATGGGAATGAGTCGAGCATGTTTTTCATTTGTCTTAAAATACCTTACGACATTGGAGAACCAAAAATACCTGAAAGAATATGCTTGTATAGGCACTTCCAGATGAGCTGAAGACTTGAAATTTGACATGATTATAGGATTTTTCTCACAACTAACAGGAAAAATTCGAAATTGGGAAATTCACATTTGGAGGGACTGTTTTGGCCCCATTTTTTGCACAAATCGATACAGAGGTTCATATATTTGCTTTTTATGCTATGATTAGGCACCTACAGATAAGCTAAAGACATGAAATATTTTGTCAGTAGAACAATGTGCATAACTAACTAGAAAAATCGAAAATCTTAGAAAAGTTTAACAATGCGGGCGTTAAAAATTCGCGATTATTTAAACAAATATTTGAGGTTTATGTATTTCTGAATGTGTTAGGAAAATTTTTTGTCAATGTAGAATTCATAAAATACTAAATAGGGATTATAGAAATTTTTATATTAATTATTAAAAATTCTTCAAGTTTAAACAAATAGATAAATGTTTAGGTACTAGGGGACGAGCTAGCTAGAGCTCTCTTTAACGTTTGAAAATATCTATAAATTTGTTATTGCAGCCGTTAACATTTTTTTTTTATACAATTGGAAAAATAATATTACACTTCTAGAAGTGATACATCATTACAATTTGATAGTAATGTGTGGCATTAGTACTAAACAATGGAAAAAGTGTAATATTCTTAAAACTGCAAATTTTATGATTGTTTTTAGTCCAATACTGTCCCATAAGGAAATAACGAAAATCAGCGAAGAGGTGCGAACTTTTATTTTTTAAATATTTCTAAATCTTAAGGTATTGCCTTCTATATGGCCTGAAATGCTTGCAGAATGCAAGCACCTTTTACTAGTATCCTTCATATGTAAGAAGCAGCCATGTACAATGATATGTAAGAAGCAGCTATTTCTAATGATAAGTTGTAGGCACACGAAAGGAAATTAAGTTAATTTAATTAACTTATTCATAGTAGGTGTTGTTTACTTCAGTTTCTACGAAGATTGTTTTCGTTGACAAAAATTTAAAAAAACAAAATTTTCGAAGTTCAAAGTAGATTACGACTTTCTCGTTTGATTTTCTTGTAAACGCCAAAAATATACTGAACGAAACATGCTGTTTGTTTGAATACTTTTTTGTTATAAGTAATATTTTACGAAATATAAAGAAAAGTTCATTTTTTGTCACCAGTAAAGTGGCACTCCCGATTAACCTACGTGAACTGTTTATATCATTTTCTTTACCCTTATGCCATAAACACCAAATTTCATGAACATCTGCCCAGTAGTTTAGCAGATGGAACATGCGGACGGACACGACCTGACCGTAAGGCGTTCTTTTTTTACTTTTTGTAAATAACGCCTAAAAATGAAAAACATAGCAGCTCTGGATTAAACGAAAATACGCTGGGATACGTTAAGAGCAATTGAGGCAATGGCCAAAATACTATGGGAAACGTACTTGGTCGCAATCGAGACCAACATTACAGTTCATCAACACAGCAATCGTACATTCGGGGATGCCTCGCTTTTGACATTAAACGGTATTTTCGAGACTACTTCTAATACGAGCTTTAGCGTGACGTACCCTAAATTCACAAGAAGAGCTCTATTTTAACAGCTTATGCCTGTCTGCATAGGATCTTCGGATCATATCATTCCATCAATTTCAAGCGATCCTTAGACAAAGAACAAATTGGCCGGGAGTATTAGAAAAGGGTGGTCAAATGAAAAGTGATTTCAAAGAGAATAGTCAGTCGTGCAACAGCCTTCGCAACGAGGCACTTACACCTATATGCTATACAATTTCTATCCCAAAAGCAGCTCAAAAATAATATATCCTATGGAGTGCTACGGCAAGGCGTTTTATGTAAGCAAGCTGGGTATGACATAAAGTAGCTTGAACATTTAATATGGCAAATAATTTACGACCACGTAGAGAAAAATTGAATGGTCGCAAGAACGTTAAATGGTATGGAATTGAAATAAGGACTTAATCGTAATTGAACGCATTTATAAACGTTCACGAGGGCTAAATTTCGAAGTACCGCTAAAAGTCGTGTCAATGGTACTCACCTTTCGAAACGTTGCTTGCACGAGAAAAATTGAAACTCAACAGAGTTCTCTGCTCGTTTAGCTTTCAACTCCCCTCTAACTCCCTCTACCCCTCCTCTACACTACCCCTCCTCTACACTACCCCTCCTCGACACTTCCCCTCCGAAGGCCGCTGTAGGGAAAGTGATTCCAACTTATTTCCTGGTTTCCTGCGTCGGCTCGGTTAGCGGAGTGGGTATAGTGACATGCCCCCCAATACCGAGGAAGCGGGTTCGATCCCAGCGGTGGAATCGTGCGCTCAAGTGGAGCTAGGTTGAAAAAAAACTTCCGTCGAGAACAGTGTGTTTACGTCCGCCCAGAGGACGGAGTATTTTTTCAGGCTATCGATTCCACCGCTGTGATCAGCCCGCTTCTGTATTGGTTGGGCATTCACTATGCCCACTGCGCTGCTGTAGCTGGCCTCTGTGGCGGGTTTTGCATCCGTTTACCGAATTATTTATTTTTTCCAACTATTATAATTTTCACTACAATTTAACTTGCAATAGCGGCAGAAAATTTTGTTGTTCGCGAAGTGAAAATTTTCACCATCTCAGAAAATTCGCCGCACGAATAAAATATTATCCGGTTTAAATGTTATCCCCTCAGTGAAAAATTATTCGCCTTCATAAAAATAAAACGCCGCGTGAAAAATATTATTCGGAGAATGAAAAAATATTATTTGGAGAGAGAAAAAATATTATTCGCAGAGTGAAAAAATATTATTCGCAGAGTAAAAATATTTTTCACGGTGAAAAATCGCCGCCTAAAATGATTCGCTGCCTGAAAAATTATTCTTCTCTTGAAAATCAAACCGCAGCGTGAAAAAAATTCACCGACGGGAAAAATACGCATGCCTAAACTAATTCGTCGCTTGATAAAATTTTAGGAGTGTGAAAGGTTAATCGACGAGTTAAAAATTTATTCTCCGACGGGAAAAATATTCGGCACTAAAATAAATTATACTTTTAACGAAAAAATTATTCCTAATGAAATTCGCGTCTTAAAAAAATTATGCGCGTGAAAAAATATTAGCGAAGTGAAAAATTATTCGCCGAATGAAAAAATTATTTGCCGATTGAAAATATATTCGCCGTGTGAAAAACATTGTTAGCGGAGTAAAACAATTATTCACCGCGTGAAAAAAAGATAAAGTTATTCGCAGAGAAAATCTTTTTCGCCGCGTGAGAAGATTTGCCGAATGAAAATAAATTAATCGCCTGGAAATATAAACCACCGTGTGAAAAATATTATTACTGAAAAAAAATGTCTTAGCATGCAAAAAATTAATCGTCGCTTGATAAAAACATTAGGAGGATGGAACATTTATTCACCACGTTAAAAATAAACAGCAGCGTGAAGATAATTATTCACCTACGGGAAACAACTTATTCGTCGCTTGATAAAAAATATTATCAGGGTGGAAAAAGTAAAAGCCGAGTTAACAAATAATTGACGCTAAAAAATATTAAATTATTCGCCAGATAAAAAAACTTTGCGGAGAATAAAAATATTAGCATGGTTAAAAATAAATCACCGCATGAAAAATTATTCTTCGCCTGAAAAAAGTAACTGCCACGTAAAATGTTATTAGAAGAGTGAAAAACTTATTCGTCACGTGAGAAAATTATTCGAAGCATGAAAAACATATTCGCCACGTAAAAAAATAACTGCCAGCAAAGCTGAAAATAATTTTCGACACCTAAAAACTATTTGCCTCATGAAAAAATATTCCTTTCAAGAAACAATTATTCGCTGCGGGGCGGGGAAAAATTTATTCCAGGGAAAACAATTATTCGCCGTTTGAGAAATTTATTTCCTGGAAAACATTATTCACTCCTTGAAAAAATTATTTGCCGGGTAATAGAATTTTCGCCGCTTGAAATAAACCACCGCATGAAAAAATTTCCCGATGCGTGAAACACATTCTCCGAGTGAAGAAATAATTCGCCGTGTAAAATATATTAGTCAGTTGAAAAAATTATTAACCGCTTAAAAAAAATTCGGCGCTTGAACAAAATTTCGGCGCTTGAAAAAATGTTCACCTCTGGAAAAATGACCAAAATCTGAAAAAGTATTCATCTCAAAAAATTTATTCGTCAAGTGGAGAACTAATTCATCGGCTATAAAATTATCCGCCGCGTGAGAGAAATTAGAATGGTGAAAAATTATTCGGCGCGTGATAAAATAATAGCCGGATTAAAATATTTTTCACCGCCTGGAAAAAATATACGCAGCCTGAAAAGATGTTCGACGAGTAAATAAATACATTCTCCGCGTGGTAAAAATTATTCGCCGCGTGAAAAAATATTCTCCTGCTTGATAACAATTCGCCGAGTGAAAAAATATCCTGCTTGATAACAATTCGCCGCATGCAATCAATTATTTCTCGCATAAAAAATATTCGGCACGTAAAAAAAACTAAAGAAATTATTCGCCAACTCAAACAATTAAAGAATAGTCTGAAAAAATTTGCAACCTGAAAAAATCAGCCGCGTGAAAAGTATATTCGCCGCGATAGAAAATCAATCGCTTCATGAAAAATAATGGACAACCAGAAAAATAATTAATAATCGGAAAATAATTGATAATTGGAAAATAATTGATAACTGGAAAATTTAGTGCAAATATAATAATTGGGAAAATGTTTTCTAGACGAAAGGCTATAACACTACTAAACGAAAGGTTAAACTTGATAAAATTATGGAAATTAAAGACAGAATTGGAAAAAATCTTCATGTAACAAAGACAAAGACTATTACTAATAGATCAACTAGACAATATTTTAAATGCTCTAGAAGAAAAGGTGTAAATGTCTCCATCATCAACTGAAATTCAAACACTACAATTGGCAATAACCTAAATGGATTCAAAGAAAATATTCAAAATAAATAAGTGAAGTGTATACAGTGAGTAAAATGTCATACATGTAATTCTCATTTGTGTTGTTACTAAAAAATTGCTTTAATGATTTACATTTTTAATTTGTATGCTCAGTAGCTCCAAAATTAAACACTTTTATATATTTCTTTTAAATATAACTCTTTACTATTGTGCCATTTTCCTATGCATGAATTGTAAGTTTTATATTTTTTAAATTAAAAAGATCAAGTAATGGAGTGAAAATCATTTGCTGTAATATTTTTTTAAACATTTATTGTTATTTTATTTGATTTATTCAAATTCTACAGTTACAAAAAAATCGGATACCTTAAGTTCAAAAATGATACAGCTACATGTATTTAAGCTTGTCCTATATATATATATATATATATATATATATATATATATAATTGCTTTGTTTTTTCTAAGATTCAACAGCCATAGCTGTGTAACTATTCAGAATCGGACCCATGTTCATATGAACTTTTGTATTCACAATGACCTCAGAAATCAGCTCCTGAAGTTACGCTATATCTTCATGAATCACCCTGTATATACACAGGTTACCATTGATTAACACAGTAGTTTGGTTCCACAAAAACACCATGTAATTCAAAATCGTGTTAAACAAGACTATAGATTTATACAAAATAGAGGATTCCCAAATTTAGAAGACTTTGTCTCAATTTCTTTCACCCTCATAACTGTCACCTTCAGTTCAAGTCACTCAAGAAATCTCGATCACCAGTGGCAAATAAAAATAAAGACTAGAAAATGATTTTACCTTATCACTTGGTGTTCTGGATTGGTAAAGCTCAATGTGAAAATTAGATTTAATTGGTCAAAAAGAAGATGAAAATATTCCTTATTTACATGTGAGACACGAAGGAATACCCCCTCTCAAGTGTTTTGATGAGTCGGTCCTAACTTGCAAGTTTGGACTCAAAACACACAATGATAACTGTGAGGGAGGGAAGTTCCATCAGAATGCCCATAAACACTCATGATTGTTTGGGAATAAAATGAATAAAATTTACGTTTGCTCTGAAAGCAGAAGTTGTTTCTTATGAATGGAGATGGACGGGAGGGATCGAATATCCAATCTTAACATGCCTAACCTTAAAATATAGTCTCCCTTGTCATCACCTGCTGTTTACTATCAGAACTGTATATAAAAATTTAAGAAAATAATAATGCTGGCAATCCTAGCCACAGGACCAGATGCGATCATGCCCCCAAATCGCTTGCACCATTGTTTTAAGGTAAATCTGTTACCAAGATAATGCAACTTTTCCTATTTGTTTAATTTCTTTTCTTTTATGCTATTTTTTGCTTAGTTTAATTTTCAATTTTGCAGAGCATAATAAAAATTACATCTTGTCTAACAAATTTTTATGAAACTATTATTATAAATTTTGCATGGTAACACATTTTTAACTAATGTACATGCAACAGTTTATTTAAAATTTAAGTTTTGGTTGAATATTTAATAAAAATGCATTTCCTATGGTTTTTGTTTATTTTTTGGAGGCAGAAATGAAAACAATTGAAAACAAAAACCATGTAAAAATAAGCCTCAAACCATGTTAATCAAAACCAGCTGCATTCTTTTGACCGTGTAAAACTGAAACCATGTAATTCAAGTACCGTGTTAATCAAGGGTTACCTGTATATACATTTTTAAAATAATGACTTTCACATCTACAAAAAGTAACTGTAAATACCTTTCATTCACCTGGTGCAGAATCTCCTTACATAATCGAAGAACTATATGGTCACTCCCAATGACACTCAACATGAAGACTCGTCTGTTATAATGCGATAATCCACAGAAGGGCAGACTAGATTCAAAAGACCACCAATCTTGGTTTCCAAAATTCTTTCCATTCTGATAGAAACAGCTTCTGGATGGCCCAAATCCATATCATCACTATAGATGAAAATTAGGATTTATTAAAATTAAAAATTGGCAACATAGAGAAGGAGAAAAATTGTGAACTTGACCGGGAATTAAACCCCCTTTCCAACAGATAATTTAACCAAGTAACCTACCAAGCCAATATAATTATCCACTCTCAAATTAGCAATCATCTTTAAATTTGGAAATGATTGAAGTGCACCCCTTTCGCCACTTATAAATGATCACCAATGCTTGGGAAGTAAATTATATGAAGATAAAAATAAAAATCCATTAATAATCATTGGAAATAAAAGTAACAGATTTGATTATTCAACCATACTTTGATCCAGTTATAAAATATAGCACAATGAACAACCATATTTAATAAAATATAATAATAATGTATTAAAAATTGTGACTAAATTCTCCAAAACAATCTGTTAGTGCCAAGTATCATTCTTTATACTTTCTTCCTTCAGCAAGTTGTGTTTTGTTTGCTTGGTTTTTCACTAAAATTGTACCACACAATCTCTACAAATATTTGGGTTTTTAATGGAAATAATGGATTTTTAGGAAGAAAAACCTTGACATGACGTTCTGATGAAGAAAAACCAAGTCACCAAGTGATTTTCAACCACGTTAACTGTATATTAAATAGTAATTCACAGTGCACAGACAGACACCAAAGTGAAACTAGATGCGCATTAATAATCCGCTAAAAATTGAAAAGAAAACCATTAGAAGGAATTTTAAATATTGGTAAGAACTTGAGAACCAGGATAGTGAAAATGATGCCATTACTAAATTTTTCTTGTTAACAACTGGTTTGGAAATGCTGCTCTAGTGTAAACACATCAAGCCCACCGAAGAATTTAAATTGAAGCCCCCTTTAGCCTTGCCAATAGCAGGAATCCATCGAAAATACTTACAGGAATATTGTCCAAATAGTGAATCGGTTTTGGAGAGGGGTGATAAGGATGAAAAATGATAGAGAGTTAAACATTACAGGAAACAAAGATGTGGAGGGTAAGGATACATCACCCCGTGTGTAGGGCAGGCAATCCCTTACATTTCGTAAAACTACGCTTAAAATTTTTAAAAGAAACATTTTAGCCAAAAGATAGGGAAAACTGAACAAGCATAAAAAATCTTCTGAAAACTAATTCATCAATTATTTATTAATTAAAAACATGAAATAAATCTACTCTATTCTGAATATTGTGCTGGCAGGATCACCAAGAACAAGTCTTTTCCTCTTTTATTTTGTTAAGAACTTTCTCCTGCTCTGTAAAACAGCATAAGTCTAAATTAACTTATAATTATTCTAGAGTTAAATGAAACCTTATTTTAATTAATTTCAAATACCAAACTCATTTTCACTACTTGAGTTTCAATTAAAAAAATGTTGGCAAGAGAAATAGTTTATTCTTAACATTGTTTCTCCTACAAAGTATGCAAGTTTCTCTTCTTGAATGCATTCCAAGGCTGTAATAAATATGTATGTACAGGGCTGGTCTGACAGTTTTCTCGAGTGTGGGTAAGGATGATTTTGGCCGCCCCTAATGCAAATCACTTCGTATCCATCAGCACCCAAAGGGAAGCATCAAAATCACACCAATAGTTTTGTTAGCAATTATTGAGTACAAAAAAATCTTGTACTTATAAATTAAGCAGAAATGTTATTTTAAATGCATTTATTCAATTAAAAGGAATTCTTTGAAGTATTTATGCAAGAAAATGTACAGAGAAATAAAAAACAAAGATTACAAAAAATTAATAATTGGAATTAGATACATTTACAACCAAGTACGATATTTCTTAAGGTATTTACATAAAGATGTGTAGATAAATAATAAAACAAATTAAAAATATAGACCTAAGATTTAAGTTTAATGCAATCTTAAAATAATAAAATCTTAGATGGCGAAAATAAATAAAATCATAGAACTGTCTTCCTTGCTTTTAATGCAGCAAATTCTCTAATCATTTCTTCAAAATCTGAATGCTATAAAAAGATATGGAAGTAGAGACATAAGATTGTTTTCACATTCCAAATTCATACAACATTTCCTAAAATAATCATCTTTGAAATTACCTAACTTTATAAATTTAATAAATGGTCAAAAATGGAATTATATTCTTCTAACTGTTGAATTCTTTCAGAGATGGATGAAATTGCTGTATTGAGAATGGTGTTAAGGACGTTAATTCTAAATTGTTTCTCAGAATCGTTTATTGGGTCATTGGGTGTTACATACACAAACTGCTTTTGTACTACGGTTTCTTTTATTTCATTTTAAGGATTAGTCCACTGTTAAATCCAAATCTTCAGAAATTTTACCAGCTGTTTCTTTGACTTCAAAGAAATTTTCATCCGTTCTATATGCCTCTACAAAAAGACAGTGACTTAATGACTTTAGAGCTGCAACTATATGTTGAAATTTTTTGCAGGAACTTACTAAAAATATTAATTTCATACAAAATATCATACCAAACAACAATGCTGCAGATAAATTCAAAGGAGCATATTTTCTAGCGATATCTTTTGACTCAACCCTGGTTTTGGTGCCATGATGTCCCAAAAGTGTAATATCTTCAGAAATGGACATCAGGGCTTCATAAATCCCTATAGTTTGATACCTAACCACTTTAACAATGCCCACACAACCTTTTCAGCGAGTTGCAATTAAAGGTTTTATAGTAATATAAGAAACATGTTTCCAATGAATGTTCCAACGGTGGATAGAAATAAAATAATAAATGTATTATATTGTTTCAAAAAACTGAACAGCTTCCATGTTACAATTGATGGCATCATTAAGAACTATATTTAAGGAATGGGTGCTACAAGATAAAAAAAAATTCATGGGTATTGATTCCTAGTCACAATTTGAACTCCCCGCTTTTTCCCTCTCATATTGGAGCCATTATCATACCCCTGTCCATGCATATCCTTGGAAATTAAATTTAGTTCTTCAAGCTTTCTCAAAGCTATTGTTGCCATTCCTGCACCACTGGAATTTTGGATGCTTACAAAGCTAATAAATCGTTCTTCTATTTGTATTATGTCACGTAACCTAGTGTTTCGTTCTTGTGTGTTTACTTATCTTATGATTAAAGTCATTTGTTCTAAATGGGAGATATCTGGGGTACAATCTCTTATAATCGAAAAATATTTAGCTTTTTCCATTTCATTTAAAACAGCGCCTTTAATTTTATTACCTAATAGGGGTATAGATTCATTTTGAACTGTTTTTCCTAGGTAAGATGTAAGAGTATCTTTGCTTTTGATTCTATTTAGGTGCCTTTTCATAACTTCCTGAACCTCGGTTAATAATTTGGTTATTTAAATAAATTGACATTGATTTTTGCATAAAGAGTGTCAGTTGAAACTTTGAAAGCCATATTCTCCCCAACAAAAAATTTAATCACGGTGATTAAACGTTTTAGAACTTCTACCAGTGCTGTTTTTCAACTATCATTAAACGTTGCGAATCATTATCAATTGTAAGATCTGTTTTAAGTCTTGTCTCGAATTTTAACCGTGTTTGGAAACAATTATAATGTTCTTTCGTGACAGTGCAGAACTGAAGATATGTTTTGAAACGTTATTTCCATCTAAAGTTAAAGAAAATTTAGAATTACAAAATAATTAACAACAGAAACAAAGCACTGGATCTATTGAGTACGAATAAACCGACCATTGCCTATTAATTTGTTCACCCTTGCTCAATACTCGAGCATAACAGGATAAATGAAAAAATCTTTTGTTATTCTCTTTTTGAAAATTTAACTGTTAGCTGTACAGGGAGACCTTTTCTTACCAAAATATTTAACACTGTACACTCTAGCTTTGGTCATATGATGTACCACCATTTTAAATATTGAACGGACGTGAAAATATAATTTTATGATAAAACTAGTAGAAGGTGCTTGCATACTGCAAGCATTTCATCTCACCTTGAAAAAACATTAATTTTTAGAGAGATATTTCATCATGGGAAATATTGGTTTAATTCTAAAGATTTCTCCTAGGGACCAAATTTCTTTTTTTCCTTATGGAACAATAATGGAGTAAAACAATTGCTAATTTTTACAATTTTATGAATATTATACGTTTTCCACATTGGGTTAATAATGCCACACATTTGTGCCAAATTTAAAATTTGTACCACATTTAGAAGTGAAATGACATTTGTCTAATTGTTTAAATTTAAATAATTTTTAACGGCCGCAATAAGAATTTCATAGATACAATGAAATGTTTATTCGTTTAAATAGACTAAACTCTAAATACCTTGAAAATTTCAGCTCTCTAACTCGCCCCGTAGTACCTAAACCTTTAACTATTTGTTTAAATTTTAAGAATTTTTAACTGCCAAAGAAATTAAAATTTCAAAATTTGTATAATCCCTATTTCGTTTTTTTTATAAATCGTACCTCTAAAAAAATTTCAGCTCCGTAGCATATTCAGAAATACATAAACCTTGAAATTTTGTTTAAACAATTGCGAATTTTTAGCGGCCGTATTGTTGCACTTTTTTAAGATTTTCGTTTTTTCTCGTCGGTTTTGCACAAAATCCTATCTAAGAAAAAAATTTCGAATCTCTAACTCATCTGGAAGTGCCTAAACATTAGTATCCTCCTATATGTTGTATGTTATCTCCTCCTCTGTAAGAAACGTCGATATATAATGATACTCCATTAAAAATACTTGTGCAAAAATCCAAAATGCTAATCCTAGTTCGAAGACAGTACTACTTTCCTTACTCAAGGCAATGAAAGAACTGAATAATCGTGACGATAAAAGGGAATTTGGGTGCGCGAGAAGAAAAGAGCGATGAGATTCACACAACACATTTGTTTATTCTTTCAATAAAATTATGCCCTGAGCATGACTCATACACGCAAAGAACTTCCGATTCAAACTAGAGTGGCGAGGCACTACCATATCGAGATTACGTTTACAAACAAATATACGAGAATCCGAAAGTCATTGGAATTTAAGTTCCCTTTCGACCCTTACACTCGACATTTTAATAGAAACCGGTCCCCATTTGTTCTCAATAAGGTGGCCGCACTCAGAACCGGCCGCCGGTGGCTTTTTCGCACACCTTGGGCCGGCCCAAGGTAATATTCCAAATCTAAACTGCAATATTAACTTCAATGACCCAATCGAAAATCTTTTGGCGAATTGCGAGCGAAAATATAAAGGCTTTCAATAGTTATTGTCCATTAAAGCTCGCATTATAAAAAACATCGACCTAGCCTTGAAACTGCTCCATGCCGCAAAAATTAATTGAAAATATTAAGAATAAAGCAAACTCTAAATTCAACATATCAATGGAATGATTAATAGTAACCTTAACGTGTAATGTACCCGCAATATTTCATGTTTAGATATCCACACGAACACAATCATCCTGAAGAAAAGTAATTTCTTGTATAGATATCTCCAAGGAAAGTCTTATGTAGACGAAGTTCCGTCATGGAAGATAGGAGGGATATTCGAAAGGAAGCACTAATTGTAAGAGCTGTGGAACGTGAGATTCGAAAAAACACTAGTCAAAGAGATATTAGTTTTGCCAGATGCAAAGGAATTGGGAATTTCTGAGGGACGAATCACATGCTAGTCGAAGCTCTTGCGGAAACAGGCATGGGCGAAGGTCGTAGGAGCAGGCTCGCCCTAGCAGGAAGAGAAAATAGCGGTCGAATTGATCCTATGTCGTCCATAGCTATGGATGAAATAGAATACTACTTGGTGTGGGTTGAAGGGAATTTTGGAAATTTTTAATAATTAAGTGAATTTTTCCTTTGTCGCGAGTTCTTTAAAGGGTCAACATCGTTTTTACGTAACAAATTTGAGATTCCAATGCATTAAAAATGCTATATTACGAGTTTTTGCGTCACAAAGTAATTATACCATTACCAAACAGCAGCCTGCTTGACTACAAGATATAGCTTCGGGCCGAATCAGCGATTGACTAATGAAACCCAACGAAAATATCTGATCGCGTTTTACCGAACATGCTTTCGCAAATGTATCTCTCAATATATTTTATGTTTTGGCAAGTATTCAGGAATTATAAAACTTCCTCAAATATCCAAAAACCACTGAAAATTACGTGATCAGAGTTTCAAATACATGAATTTATATATACAACAGTTGGTTAATCCCACAGTAGACACTACGCTAAAGTAATAGACATGCTAACACATTGCTCGGAACGCACCGGAGCGCCGATATAGCTATATCGTAAAAGAACTATATATTATTCATTATTAGCTGCACCAGCGCAAAGAGTGCGCGGAATATCGTTGTCTATAAACACTCACTGGAAACTTTCCGAGTAGAGCATACACACTCACAGATCTTCTATTACGATTTCCAGATATTTCGGTATGCGAATTTCGTGTCCACTGCCTTCGGTTCCACTTCCAGAACAAATGCTCCGTTTCGAGGTATTTTCAAATTCGAGCACTGGCGTTGGTCACTTGACGCGGGTTGTGAAAATTAAAATCGGATGATGTATTTGCTCTTAATGACACAACACGTTTGAAAGCATCTACACAGTATTTTATTTTACAGAAATTTAATGGAATATCATTCGCTCACATTTACACTGAATTTTTTGGGAGTTTCTCCTCGCAACGCCCCCCGCTAGGGCCGGGACTATGTTGACTGCATGGGAGCCGAGCTACGAATGACCGTCGGCAGGGGGAGGGAACTCCCATGTTAAAATCGTGGTCTTAGCTGGCTAGTTCAAGAAGTTGGTGAAGGCACTGGCTAGCTGGCGCTGCTATTGCGTTGACGTATGACGTCATTTTTACAGCCAATCGAAGCGGAGAACAGGCAGCTAGCAGACGAATTTCAGCAGCCAATGGCAGCTTCGTACAGACGGCGAGCGCAATTTTCAAAAATCATACACCAATTTAGTTTTATTCATTATTTTTCAATAAATGACGCTAATTTTTTTATTTAGCAAATCAAACCTTTTTACGAATAACGAAACCAGAGGAGTAATGGGTGAGAATAGAAAGAATAATAATTTAAATTTAAATAGTTTTATTGCAGAACAAATATTGTACATATTTACATATAACAGATATTAAATGGAATTGAACCACATAGATCAATTATTGTTCAATAAATATAGGAAACATGCACACATTGAAAAAATAATACAGTAGAATGTTTGTAACAGACGAAAGAATAATTAACATATGAAAGCTGCAGAAGCCAGCCACCAGACAAACATCATAACAATAATAAAGAAACAAGTCATGACAAAGTATGAACAGAAGTGACTTTTGCCAGTCTCAATGAATCAATAAGCATAGGAACCCATTCTCGGCACCTGGAATGATAACATTACAGAATTATTAACACTTCAACATATGCATCAAATACAACTTTGCTCCTAAAGAGCCTAAAGTGAAGATATGCATCACATGAAAACAAGCCATAGTGAAGTATCTCGTTAAATGGTTACTATTATTAAAGTTGAAAATGCTGAGATACATATCTAACTACAGTAATAACTCGATATGCGAATAATCTGTACACTAAATAAGTGACCTTTTTATTACAGGTAGTCCACGATATACTCGCCGTATCTCGAAACGAGAGGTTTCAAGTTAAAAATTGCAATCCCATAACAATAATAATTGTTATTCATCCCAGGACATATACATATATGTATAGGATGTCAAATTGGCTGTACTTATTATGCAATAGATATAAGGCCACAGCCTTTCTTAGGAATAAACAAACACATCCGAGAGAAGGTTCTCAGTCACTTATTAAAGGATCAAAAATAACAACTAAGCTGAGTTGGGCGGTAGAACAAGGTTCGTGTGTTCCAAATTGCAATCTGGATATAATTTCACATACGTAAACACAACCATAGTAAGATTAATCTCAAAAAGAAACGTAACTCATTCTTTATTTTTCTCGGTACGTAATATTATTACACAATATGTAGTACTGTAGGTAATAAAATACAGAAGTACATTAATTATCGATATATTGTTTCAATACTCGAAAGCAACTCACGGAGCGCTTCTACTTCGTATATCGAGGTATTACTGCATATAATTCTGTCGACTTACAAAAATATTTTTACAAATATAGCTAATAGTACTTACGTAGATTCCGTGCGAGGAAACGAATGTAATTTCAACTTTAGATCTCCGGTCGTTCCCCTCGTATGCTTGCAGTTTAGTGCGTAGCACTTACGTGAACGCACCATCTTCTCTGGTTGATTCAATTTTGCAAGCTAGTGGAAACGTTGCAACGTACAGAAAATAACTTAATTAACACACACAAAGAGTCACATGTATCACCAGCATATATGAAGTTGTTAACCATTCATTCATATACTCCTCTATAGTCAAAACATCCTTACCTGTACTAAAAAATAACACTTTCCCAAGATTTCCCGTAATGGCGGATAAACTTTCAGTTACGCAGTTACCTAGTTCAACAGTCACAACTTCTCAACATGATCACATGATCACTTCAAATTCGGCTTGGCGCTCACTCATTGGCTGTCTTACCATTCAAATTAGAGCGACGACAGCGCTCAACCTTTCGCTTTCACGGTGCCTTCACCAACTTGATGTATCTGACGAGAACCAAATCGCCCCATAAGAGTTCCCTCCCCCTGCCGTCGGCAAACAATTGTCTCTGTCGGCGCTCTCCCCGGCAGTTGTTTTTTTAAACATCAGGAAGCGTAAGAAATTAATCTTTTCAAATGAAAAAATTAAGTTGGAAGGTAAAATAAACATTGATGCTTTATGAAATATTTTTAAAATATTCATCTTTGTTCTGCTAATTATACTTTGAATAATTTACCTCTATAAATGGTGGGAATAAGCAATAATGTTTATCAGCAGTTGCTTCAATAATACTTTAACAAAAATATCCGTCGTTAATCAAATCTCTTCCACCAAGCGAATTACTGAAAAAAAGCTTACACGCTTTATCCGCGATTTCTGCCTTTAGGCTTAAAGCACCAATTAACAATCGGCCAATGCAGCGAAATCACTCCCATATTTAAAATAAACAAGCATTTAAATTTCTCGAATCCTTACCCGACAGGTTACTCTTTTCAATAGAGTTTTTCTGCCAATTCATTCTCATTATGTTGTATAAAAAATTATATGAATGTTTGTACAATGATGTGTAAGGTACGAGCAGTGGCGTGATTAGATCAGCTGGAGCTCTAAGGCGCTTTGGGATTTTGGGGCCCCTACTGCTACAAAAATTTATGTATTTAAAATTTAAGTAATTAATGAGAAATAAATATATATGCATATATATAATTCTACTTTAGATTAATGCTTTATTGCACGCATGGCCGATGAATTTCCCCACCAGAAACTAGATCAAAATCCCCACATTTCCTAATATTTGTTTTTTATCAATTTCACCATTTTTTATTTCGATTCATAAAATGTCTTAAAACGGATTATAGTAGATTATAAAATTAGATAAAAACAGTGCAGGTATTAAGGAAACATTTTATTTATAAAATGTGTATAAACAGGAGATTCCTCTACATAAATCAGTGCTGTTCTCATATGTATCCAGGTCAGGTAATCCCGTTTAAAACCTACATTATATTGGTCTAATTTTATACATAAAGAAAAGCTGCAATATTCCAAACATGTGCAATATAACAAATACAACGTTTTTAATTTATAATTTTGTACAAAATTTACTTTGTATTTTTTCTGACAGTGCCAGATTTGACAAAGCATTTTTCTTTACATCCTTCTAAATTATTTATAATCTTACAATAATAAGCAGCAGCATTATTTATCATATATTTCTTAAATTACCTTCACGTTACATTGACAATTCAAACTTGCCAATGCTAAACATACTTGAGACTGTTAAGATCACATCGAGAGGGTGTGTGTGACTGATTGACATTTTAATGACATTATAATTGCTGCAAATAGAATGACATGTTATACTATATTAATTTATTTCTGTATTTGTTTTTTTTACTATAAATGTGTTAATAAAATTCTGAAAAAATATTTCAACTTTTGGAGCCCCCCAAATATTGGGGGCCCTAGGTAGGCACCTAGTGTGCCTATGCATAAACGCACCACTTGGTACAAGATAGGATAAAAATGGATCTTGTTATTAGGTGGAAAATCATTATTTACGTTATGGGATGTGGAGCAAGGGTAAGTATGGAGAGGTATCATATTCTTTAATAATCATTTTCGAAAAATATTTTAACTTCCGGTATTAACAATGTGTTTGCTGAACCATCATACTTAATTTGAGCAAGATATTTCTATTCCATTGCTAGAAAAACATAAATTGATGTCTGGAGAATTTAAAAGTTCTTTTTTTTAAATTAAATAAAAATCTTGAATATTCATGCATGTTTCTCTTTACATTCCATGCTATGAAAAATTATGATAGTACTTACAAAATAAAATTAATAAAGAGAAAAGTTTTGAGATGCATAAAAACAGACCTCCCAGATCTGTCCATACCATGTTGCTATAGTTTGCACAGTCTAACCAGAGCTCAAGAGTCATTCCCTCTACCCCTGATTGTGCATGTTTTGACAATGCCACTAATTTTCTAACTATCAGAGCTCAAGATAGACTGCACCAACTTGCTAATTGCTATATCACCTGCTTGGAATGAGGAGGTGAAGAAGGATGTAAAATATATGTTGGACAAGCAGAGAAGGAAATGAGGAATTTTGAGAAGAATTGGAGGCAAAATAATTATAAAATTACCAATAAGAAAGGCACAGTGCTATCATTTGTTATAGTATTCTAATTTTAAAATCATCATTACAAAAAGATATACATTTAAACATGAAAAATCTAGTTCATATAATAATTGACTAGTTAGGAAAAAATACTTTTTGAGAAAAATTTCTTCTGATTATTTTGAAAAGATTAGATCATACATTGAATTGATTGCAAGATCATCATTTTTTACTTTGACGTAACAGAAAAAATTTGTTGATTTAGATGGTTTAGTGGAACAAAATATTTATATTTTTAAAATTTGTTTTATCAATATATTAAAAAATAATATATGTATTCAGATAACACAGATAAATATAAAATAAATTTAAATGTTATTTTTGATCAATATGTTCATGCTAGGCCCACTGTAATTAGCTCATAATGTGCTTCTCCATAAAAAAGTTATTTGAGTCAGTATGACAGACCAGTGGGTCACCTGCCTCTATCCAAATAAATTTCATCGAGGGAAGAGGAGGTTATTTGGTCTGCCACTCATGAAATTATTTCAATAAAGACAATGTTAAAATTTTCAGCAATAAAGATGGAAAAAGTTTGAGATATCAATTCTAAAAATGTTATCAAGCAATGTGAAGATGTTGATGAATACTTGCTTATATACATGAAATATTTTAACATAATTTATGCAAAATATAATTTAGCAAAATTTGTTCATTTTTTGTGAAAATATTTGCTGGATTCTACAGTGATAAGTTGAACTCAATTTATGGGAATGCTTTGATTTGGCTATCTTCCTATAAAACAGATGCTTTTCATGCAACTGGAAGAGTATGACATACAGTCATACATAATGGTGTGTCAATCCACTCAATAAAACTTTCATACAGCCATCCAACCATGGGCCACCTTGACAAACAGTAATAGATGGGACAACTCATTGGTGGGTCAACCCAGAATGAACCTGTTAGCATGCACTGCCAATGAAAACAACACACATTATTAATAAAACAAATCTTGGTTATAACAACCATATTGTCCCATCCTGTGCAATAAACTTTTCTCCAACAAGAAGAGAGTATTTCCTTCAGTATAGAAGTATGTAGGGTTTTTCTAAACATGTAGCAGAAATTTATCCACATTGGCCACTTATTGCACACAAAAATTGAATATCATCTCTGATACATTTACCAGATGTCAACACTTCGATTTTCTTCATTATTAAAAAAAAGTGTTTCCTGGAAATTAATCAAGGAATTTAAGTCAAAAATGCACTTAGAACATCTCATTCTGTCGTGTTTTATGTATGCACTGAATATTCCCGAGTTAGAACAAATAAATCTCACACAGAGGTTCACTTGCCCTCGCCTTTGCAGCCTTTATTTTTCTTATAACACCCTGCTGCGGATACCTCCACAATTGCATAACCAGTGAGACCGATGACAAGAATGCCAAGCAATGTGTGTAGCTTCACTCCAGTGCACAGTGGAACACTGAGTCCACACCCAAGGGCATAACCAGCAGACTCCCAAAGCCACAACACCACCATTGCAGTTGTTTGGTCATTGGGGAAGAATGCTTCATAAATCACTGAAATGTTTAGAAAGAAAACAATTACTCTATTTTAAAGACAATATTTTCCCAGATTCATCCAAATAATGTAAGAGTGGAAAATTTTTGTCCCTATGATAGAAATATTCCTAAAAATAGAAAAATAAATCAAAAGGTGGAATTATCAAGCTGCCCTTATTCCTTCAAAGCATTTACTGTTGTAGTTGACTCATATGGTCATGAAACAGTTGAGTAAACTAGGTACCTGTGTATTTAAGCTACTAGAATTGGCCATCAGTCAATTACTGACAGCAATGATTAATTTGTAGCTGAAATGCACATATGGGTTACTCAACGTGGAAATCAGAAATTATTTTTCCTGTTGCTTGAAAAACCTCAATTAAGCTCCAGAGAAAATTAAATTTGATCACATCAAGATAGTTTTGTAATTTCAAATCTAAAATACTTGTCATGAAGCTATATTTTAATAAGGTTCATATATATATATATATATATATATATATATATATATATATATATATATATATATATATATATATATATATATATATGGTTATATGTGACCAAATAGTAACTCAGGAGTACAGTAAAGATCCGCATATAGGATGCACTTTTTTCCGAATTTTCAAAACTAATAAGTAGGGTGTGTTTTATACACGGGTACATAATATTTCATGTTTTTCTCTCTACAAAATGTTCAATGAAAAATAAACAGCTGCAAACTAATATTTATGAACCATCAAAATGTTTTAATTAAAATAAAACTTTTTAATATGAAAAAAGATTGCACTTTTACAAACAATAATTGTAAATACAAGATATTTTGGCTTCATTAGCCACTCATACTTATACATGGATACAAAACATTTTTCATTCTTTCTGTATGGAGTCTTCAGTTAAAATGAAATACTTGATAACTAAAATTTAAAAATCAAGCATCTGCTCATTGAAAAAAATCTTCGATCAAGAAAACAAATCTAACTTTTCAAACAATTTCCCTAAAATCTTAAAAATTTGCCATCATCGGAGACGTCATCGGTAATATGGAACTCGTCATGAACTTCATTTGTTTCTGAAGCTTCAGGTTCATCTGATTCTAATTTTGTGGCCGTCATGCTGTTGTTGTCATCATCTTCCCATAATATGTCATCTTCACTTTCATCTAAAGCATTGCTTATGCAACAATTTTTGAATCCCTTAATTATAGTTTCTGAGGGGAGGTCATTTCATGCTTCCACGATCCACTGACAGATTGTTTTTATATATACTTTACGAATGAGTCCACCTTTGGTGAATGTGTGTGTGCCATTCACCATCCAATCGGCCCACTTCTTCTTCAGTGCCAATTTAAACAGCTTGTTAACAGCAACGTCTATAGGCTGCAGGATCGATGTCATTCCCCCTGGGATAATCACCAAATTTGTCTTCATTTCAAGGAGTTTCATTTTTAATTTGGGACGTGTGTGGCATCGGAATGCATCTAAGACCAAGAGAAATCTTTGACGCATTCCACCAGACCTTTTCCAAACAGTCTTGATCCAGTCACTCGTGATGTTTTCATCAAACCAACCTTGCTGTTGCACTTGGACTATGATGCCATGGGGAAATTCACATTTCGGTATTGTTTTTCTTTTAAAAACTACATACGGAGGCAGTTTCATCCCATCACCCATACGGGCAAGCATGACAGTGAAACGATTTTTTTCATTTTCTGTTCCTCTCATTGTGATGGTTCTTGCACCTCTCTCATTTACCGTTGTTCAGACGGCATATCAAATGTTAATGGCATTTGGTCGGCGTTGCCTATTTCACTAAATGACAAATTGAATTTCTTTCTTAATTGTATTATATAGGACTGGTATGCAATTAATTTCTTCTTGTTATCTTCAGATAAATGTTGACTTATCGTAGTACATCGGCAGATTGATAAATTTTGTCTTTTGTAGAAACAACGACATCAGTGCATAGATGCTTTGAAGTCTTTAATGGCACTGTAATGTCAATTCTTAGGGATGCAGTTATGCATTACAAAAGGGTATGCCAGTGATGTAGTGGTTAGGATGCTGGCTGTTACTTGCCTGCTGCTTGAAAGGGCAGCAGGCACAAATCCTGTGAAAGTAGGATTTTTTCCGAGGTCACTCAGCCCACTGTTTGTGTGGTTCGAGGAGACTGCACAAACTCAGCATTTCATCTTCAGAAGGGATGTTAAGCAGTTGGTCCCCTTGGTGCTTTTCGTAAAGAGTAGGCTAATGCCGGCACCAGGTTTCCCTTCTCCCTTCTGTGTGTATGTCCAGTTGTTGACAGTGCAAAATGACCATAGCAGTCGATGCACTTAAAAAATCAATTACTACTATGAGTTAAAAAAGGATTTTGTTTCTTTTCCAAAGTCTTCGATTTGATGACAAACCATTTGGAATTCCAGAAAAAACTGACAAGTTAGCAGCTATCCAATCAACAACCAACTCATTCATGGAAAGTTATAAAAACATTATAGTTTGAGTGAGTTTGTCACCATTGACGAAATGTTGCATCATTTTAGAGGCCAATGCAGGTTTTTGCAGTACAAACAAAACAAACCTGCAAAATACGGGATAAACATTAATGCATTATATGATGCAAAAACGTTTTTTACAAGGAATTTAGAAGTTTATTGTGGCAAGCAAATGGATGGATCATATCTAGTGTCAAATTTACCAACTACATAATGAAGAGACTAGTAAGACCTATAGGATCATCTAACAGAAACTTGAAAACAGATAACTGCTATGCCAGCTATCCTCTTGTGCTATTCCTTTTAGAAAAAATATTACAAATATTGGCCTATTAAAAAAAATAAAACGGACATTCCTTTAGAATTTTTGCCAAATGAAAAGCGAGAAGTTGCATCACCCTTGTTTGGTTTCCAAAAAGATATTACTTTGATTTCACATACACTGAAAAAACAAAGCCATGATATAGCTTTCGGTGATGCACAGCATGGGAAAAAATTATGAAGACATCAAGAAACCTATCATAATTTAAAATTAAAATGTGACTAAAGGTGGAATTAGCACTGAGGATCAGATGTGCACCTTATACCTAGTGGCTAGGATAACCAAAAGATGGCCACAGGTTTATTTTTTTTTATTTCTGGATATAGCTGGTATCAGTGCCCAAATATTTAACTGACAAATCAACTGGCAAACAACCATAGCAAAAGAACATTTTTGTAAATTTTTTCTCTCATCCAAATGGATGATCACCTGAAAAGCAGAGCAAAAATTCAATCACTACCAGCTGATATTGCTGCATTTCTTTCAAAATACCATATTTGAGGAACCTCAAAATTTAGATAAAGAAAGGGTAGCTAAGAAACAGCAAATGTGGTCAGTCTAAAAACGCAACCACAACTATATAATGTGGAAAAGGTAATAATTTTGCATGGAAAAAACAGTGAATCTGTGATCACTTGTTGAGAACAAGACTCGAGTTAATAAATACATATTCCAAAAATTAATAGAGAATTTTTAACAATATAATTATTTGTAACTGTGTACATTAAGATCCAAAAGATGTGTGATTAAATGTTTAGCAAAGATATCCTGTGAATATAAAAAAAAACTATTTGAAAACTTGTATTTGTATTTCAATTTCTTAAAAAATATCATCATCATCATAATGTTTCTGTCCGAAGACAGGTTTTAACTGAATCGCTGCCCCCATTTCTCTCTCCCCCTAGAAGCCTCTATTATACCTCTATAAGTATTATATCCCTGCTTTATATTCTCTAATATTCCTATTCTTTTTCTCCCTCTTCCTCTTCTTCCACTAATTTTTCCTTCTAAGATTGTCCTTTGTAAACATTGTCTTCTCAATATGTGCCCTATCCAATTTGCTTTTCTTTTCCTGATTGTTTTTATTAGCATCCTTTCTTCTCCCACCATTTCTAATACTTCTTCATTTCGCTTTCTCTCTGTCCATTTCACTTTCATAATCCTCCTCCATACCCACATCTCAAAACTTTCTAAATATTTTTTCTCCTTACCGTCCACGTCTCTGCACCATAAAGAGCTATGCTCCATATGTAGCATTTTGCTAATTTCTTCCTTGTTTCTAAATTTATTTTCTTGCTTGTGAGAAGCTCCTTCTTCTCGTTAAATGCTGCTTTTGCCATTGCAATCCTACTTCTGATGTCCTGTGTACTACTTCCATCCTGCGCTAAAATACTGCCAAGATATTTGAAACTACTTACTTGTTCCAATTTTGGCCATTTACCATTATATTTAATTCTTTATGTTCCTTTGAAACCACCATGACTTTCGTTTTTTCTGCATTGATCTTCATTCCATATTGTTGGCCAACCTCCACTAGTCTGTCTGTCATCCTCTGAAGCTCTTTCTCGTCTTCTGCTATTAAGCCCTGATCATCTGCGTATTTAATGGTGGTAATACTTTCACCTCCTATCTTAAATCCTTTCTCTTCCATCAACGCTTCTTCTGTTATTGTTTCTGCATAAATATTAAATATTGCTGGTGAAATAGGACATCCCTGCCTCACTCCCCTCCCTATCGAAGTACTTTCTGTTTCTCCTTCAACCCTGACTCTAATAATCTTTTGATCAAAGTAAAGGTTTTTAAGCAGTCTTTTATCTTTCCAATCTATTCCTATTTTGTTTAAAATACCCAGCATTTTATCCCATTTCACTCAGTCAAAAGCTTTCTCCCAACCTACAAAACAAAAATACATCTTTATTGACTTCTAGCGCTCTTTCTATCATCATCCTCATACATCCTATAGCATCTCTAGTTCCTCTTCCTCTTCTGAAACCAAACTGATTATCTTGCAGCTCCTTTTCTATTTTAACTTCAATTCTTTTGGTTATTATTCTGGTTAGAACTTTAGCTGTATGAGAAATTAAACTAATAATTCTGTAATCCTTACAACATTTTGCATTGTTCTTTTTCTCCAGTGGTACCATAACAACATCTAAAAAATCTTCAGGCCATATGCCAGTATCATATACTTGGTTAAAAAACTTTGTTAGTTGCTTAACTGCTTTCAACCCCAAAACCTTAAGAACGTCCACTGGTATATCGTCACTCCCGACAGTCTTCCTTCTTTTCATGTCATCAATTGTTCTTTTAACTTCAGACTCGAGAATACTTGGTCCTAGCTGATCTTTTTCCATATCCTCTTTTTCATTTAATTCAATATTTCTTGGCTTTCCTTCTTTGTCATACAGCACCTCAATGTATTCTTTCCAGACATTCTTTACATTGTCTGGCTCCGAGACTATTTTACCACTTTTGTTCATGATTCCTTTACGTCCTATCTTTCTTGCCTTTTTCTTGAATAGTTCCTTTGCTTTGCTATACATGAGGTCTGTTCTACAAATTCTTTCACACTCGACAATCTCCTCGCATTTCTCATTTATCCACTTTTCTCTGGCATTATCTGTTTCCTTTCTTAAAGCATTATTTAACTCCTTGTACTTTCTTTGGCCTTCTTCAGTGTTTATGTTCTTCCACTTTCTCCACTCTTCCATTTTTTGCAGCATGACTGCTGTGATCCAGGGTTTTTTGTTTCTTTGACCCGTTATCTTTCCTACCTTCTTTTCCATGACATCTTTAATGTTGCTATGGATGTATCCCTACTCCTCATCTACATTCTTCCTATTTTCTTCAGCTCTCTCCCCCAACCTTTTCTCCAGCTCAGTCATGATAGCCTCCTTGTTTTTAAGGAGTTCCTTTAACTTCCATTTCTTGTTAACTCTTATGTTTCTCTTAACGCTCTTCAGTCTACATTGTGTATTTGCCACCAAAAGGTTGTGGTCGGAATCGATATCTGCCCCTGGTAGTGTTTTCACATTTTTAATGCTATTTCTAAATCTTTCATTGACTAGTATGTAATCTATCTGGTATCGTCTCTGGTCTCCTGGGCTTCTCCATGTGTAAAGTCTCTGCTGGTGATGCTTAAACCATGTATTAGTTACAATCAATCTATTTCTATGGCATAATTCCACAAGTTTCTCCCCTCTTTCATTTCTCTTCCCTAGTCCATATTTTCCCACTATGTTATCTTCCTGTCCCTCTCCGACTACACTGTTCCAGTCTCCCATTACTATGGTGGTGATCCTTCCATTTCCCTCCTCCTCCAATATCTCCATAATCTGTTCATACATTTCATCTACTTCGTCGTCACCAGCATTAGTTGTTGGCATATACACTTGAATTATAAGCATTTCCACTGGCTCCATCTGAAGTTTTATGGCTATTAATCTATCATTAACTGTCATTACCTTGCTAAATCTTTCAGCTATCTCTTTTCTCATTATAATCCTCACTCCCCTTTCCTTTTTCTCTCCTCCCGAGTAAATAATCATAAATTCGTCTGAATTTATCTCGCCTTCTCCTTCCCACCGAACTTCACTAAGACCTACTCATCATCATAGGTAGTCTGTCCGTAGACAGGTCCGTGATTATTCTTGGTTAAACTTGGTTCTCCATATACTCCTATTTTCCGCTGTCCTCTTTATATCTTGATAACTCTCTTTCCCTTTCAAATCTTCTATCAGCTGAAACCTTTTCCTACCTCTTTCCCTTTTCCCATCTAGTTTTCCTTCTAACACGTCTTTAATCATACTCTCTCTCCTCAGGTAATGTCCAACCCAGTTAGCCTTCCTCTTTCTGATAGTCTGTATAATCATTCGCTTCTCTCCTATTCTTCGTAGCACTTCATCGTTTTTCATCCTTTCTGTCCATTTTATCTTCAGCATTCTCCTCCAAGTCCACATTTCAAAGCTTTCCAAGTATTTGATGTCATTTTTTCTTAGCGTCCATGTTTCTGCCCCATACAATGCTATACTCCATACGTAGCATTTTATCAACTTCTTGCGGATATCTTCCCTTATATTCCCTGTAAGTAGTTGTTTCTTTCTCCTAAAAGCCGCTTTTGCTTTTCCTATTCTAGTTTTGATCTCATCCGTACATTTTGCCTCTCGTGTTATGATACTTCCAAGGTATTTATATTCTGAAACTTGTTCTAATGGCTTTCCCCCAATAGTTATGTTCAGATTCTCTTCTTTACCCGATATTCGAATGACCTTGGATTTTTCTGTATTTATTTCCATACCGTATTTTCTACCTGTTATCACTAGTCTATTTATCATTTTTTGTAGCTCCTCTTCCTTTCTTGCTAGAAGTACTTGATCATCTGCGTATTTCACTGTTCTTATAATCCTTCCTCCAATTTTGAAATCCCCTGTGCCTTCTAAAGCTTCTTGCATTAGACTTTCTCCATATATATTGAATAGGGTTGGCGATAGGCAGCAGCCTTGTCTTACTCCTCTACCGATATTTATTCCGCAGGTGTTCACATTCTCAAACCTGACCTTTACAATTTGATTCTCATATAGATTCCTAATCAGTCTCCTGTCTTTCCAGTCTACACCTATATCCTTTAATATCTTCATCAACTTTACCCAATTTACTCTATCAAAGGCCTTCTGCCAGTCTACGAAACATGCGCAGATATCTTGACTGTATTCTATTGCCCTTTCTGATATGATTCTAACTACTCCTATAGCATCTCTAGTTCCTCGTCCTTTTCTGAAACCGAATTGATCTTCCCCTATTATTTCTTCTGCCTTTTTCTCCAGCCTTTTATTAAGAATCCTCGTGATGATCTTCGATGTGTGTGACAGAAGGCTTATAGTTCTGTAATCTTTACACTGCATTGCCTTTGGCTTCTTCTTTAGAGGGATCATTGTTACTTCTAGGAAATCCTGAGGCCACTCTCCCGTGTCGTAAATCTTATTAATTAATTTCGTGATCACTTTTAGTCCTTCTGATCCTATGACTTTAAGTATCTCAGCCGGTATTCCATCGCTGCCCGTGGCTTTCCCCTTCTTTAGTTCCACTATCGCCTTTTCTACTTCGCTCTCCATAATACTTGGTCCTAAGTTGTCTTCTTCAATGTTTTCCTCATTTTCCAGTTCTATTTTTGCCGCTCCTGCCTGTTTGCTGTATAATTCTTTAATGTATTCTTCCCATACCTGTGCTACATCCTTTGTTTCTGAGACTATCTTCCCATCCGTATTCATAATTCCTTTACCACAAATTCCATTAGACTTCTTATCTTCTAATTCCAGTGCCCTAGCGTACATCATATCATACCGTCCTAACTTCTCCATTTGTTCTATTTCATCACATTTTCCTTTTATCCAATTTTCTCTAGCTTTATCTGTTACCCTTCTCAACTCATTGTTTATACGCCTATAGTTGGCTCTACCTTCTTCACTGTTAACGTTTTTCCATTTTCGTCTCTCATCCATTTTCTCCAGCATTTCCTTCGTGATCCATGGTTTTCTGATTTTCTTCTCTTGTTTTCCAATCTCTTTATCCAAGGTATCCTTGATACTGGTTTTAATTTCATCCCATTCTATATCAACGGTCTTCGGTTTGTTTTCCAACTTTCTTAGGTTATCTTCCAACTTCATGCTGACTACATCCTGCCTTTCTTTCAGTTTTTCTAGGTCCCAGGTCTGTCTTTCTCTTCTCGTTTTTCTTATTTGTTTGAGCTTTGTACTCATGTCAAGTATTAGAAGGCTGTGATCTGAATCAATGTCTGCTCCTTGCAATGCCTTGGCGTTCTTTATGCTGTTCCTGAATCTTTGTTTTACAAGGATGTAATCTATTTGGCATCTCATTCTATCTCCTGGGCTTTTCCATGTGTATAACCTTCGTTTATGGTTTTTGAACCATGTATTAGTCACTACAAGGTCATTATTGATGCAGAATTCTACGAGTTTCTCCCCTCCTCGATTTCTCTTCCCAAGTCCGTATTGCCCGACAACATTTTCTTCCTGTCCTTCTCCGACTATGCTGTTCCAATCTCCCATTATTATGCAGTTTACCTTTCCTCTTCCGTCTTCTTCGTAAATTTCATTAATTTGCTCATAGATCTCATCTATTTCTTCATCGTCATGAGCTGACGTTGGCATATATACCTGGATTATCAGCATGTCCACTGGGACTGCTTTTAGCTTTATTGCCATCAGTCTATCGTTCGTTGCTATTATCTTTGTCACGCTTTTCATCATATCTTTCCTAAGTACCAGAGCTACTCCCCTTTCCCCACTATTTCCTCCAGAATAAACTACCGTGAATTCTTCCGAGTCGAACTGTCCTTCTCCTTCCCATCTAGTTTCGCTTAGCCCTATAATGTCAACTCTATTTCTTCCTTCAGGTTCTCTAGCTTTCCTGCCTTTCTCATAGTTCTTACGTTCCAAGTCCCTATTCGTAATTTACTTTCGACAAATGTTTTCCTCAAGGCAGTCCCCGCCCGGAGATCCGATTGGGGGACTATTTTACCTCCGGATTGTTTTACCTCGAGAGAACTCATATTGTCCAACCATATAATCTTTACTAGGGATTGTAATGTGGTAGTTTCCCTCTTGCTTTCCACATCGCAGTACTGTAGCCGTTCAAATCGTCCTGATCACGCCCACAGCTGTATTGGATATAGACCCAACCAACATCATTTGTTTTCGGCTCTATACCATACTGACAGTACTGCTGCCTACTGCCAGGCACTGATGATAGTTTTTTTTTTTTTTTTAATAAAACCTTCATTCGAGGGGTTTGAACCCCTGAACTTTGCAATAGAAAGCCGACACGCTAACCACTACACCACCAGTGCAGACCTACTTTACCTACATTATTCCTTCCCATTTCCCTTTTTAAGTTCTCTAGTTTACCCCCTGAATTCATAGTCCTAACATTCCATGTGCCTATTCTTAATTTCTCACTACTTGCTTTCTTCTTATTAATCTTACATTTCCTCTGTGGATCCCCTAGGGTAGTCCCCACCCAGAGATCTGACTGGGGAACTATTTTACCTCCGGAATATTTTACCCCAGAGAGATCCATAGAGGTATTTGCAGCTTTTCAGCCTATCATGGGAAATATAACGAGGTAGTTTCCCCTTGCTTTCCTCATCGCAGTTTCACAGAGTGATTACCCATCTGTAGCTGTTCAGATCCACATGATCACCACCTACAGAGGTACTGTGCAAGCTGCTGCCCTTGCACAGGGGGATGTAAAACCCCCAAGACTGCTTCTTAGTCTGACTCTTCCCCTCAGATTTTTCCGGCTTGGATGGTCCTACCAGGAGAATTATCTCCCACCGGCATAGCTCTTTGGTTCATAAAAGTACACAAACCCTCCCACCTCTGAAAGGTTATGCAGTCCTATTAAAAAATATAGGGAAGAATAAATGTAGTACTTTGTAAAGATTCCTTTTTAATAACACAGAACAGATGACTGTTTTGGACTAACACATAGTCATCATCAGGTCAAGAATAAGAACACTACAACATACTTATATATAGAGAATATGCGAAGGGAAGGGAGGAAGGGAGAGGTGTGGAGAAAACAGGGAGGGAAGGAAGGGGGCTCTTAAATGGTAGTTTGGGAGGGTGCGGGAGGAGAGGAAAGAGGAAAGTTAGGGGAATTGTTTACCATGGGGAAAACTGAGATGAAGGCTATATCTATAGACTTGATTTCAAAAATATATTTCTAGAGTAAAACCTATGTTTACATTTATTTTCCGCTTACAAATCATTAAATACCTATGTGTTGCATTGAGTACTTGTGTGCCTACTCGAGGGTTAAAATAGAAATAGAAAGTATTGTATGTTTTTGTTCTTAATACAAAATTATCTTTCATTTGTTAATGCAATAAAAATTATTAAAAACAGTGTTTTCATATTATTTTCATTGAATTTTTTAAATTCTGGTGTGCTCCTCCAAATATTTTTGACAATCATGGTTGCCCTCCCCTCTCCTTCCCTTAGATGGGAGGCTAGTTATATCTTTTATAAGGGAGCGTTATGTGAACTGACATTCATATCCATGGTTAAATGAATTCCAAACAATGTTTGTTACCAAATTACATGAAAAATATGAGTTATAAATCTCTTCCCTTTGAAAGCACCCAATTAAACCAAATCGCATTATTATTTTACTTATGAACATTAAATTTAGTCCAACACTCATTTTTATGTTAATTCAAGTCTAAAACAATATCGTTAAAAAAGAATTGACACTATTTATTTTTCGCAAGCAATCTCTATATAAACACAGAGAAATTTTAAAGAAGAGATAACCACTTCATTGCCAACGGCAATTATCGGTGCAATAAAAAATACAGCAGCTTCATGAACTGTGAAAGAGTGTCTACCCACCACCTATTTGAGTCTTCCAGAGGGCGTCGCAGAGACCCCACAAGGACGCGACGACGAAAAGTGAATGCGGATATACAGACTGCGGCGTCCATACGATCAGGACGATGACGAGTCCTCCGTGGAGGGTGGCACCGATGACGAGGAGCGAAGCCCTGCCCTCCGCGAAATATCTGGACGCCACGCAGGAGACGACGGCTCCGATTCCGCTCGCAACAGCATAGCACGCCATCACGTAACCAAGGTTTGATATCCCGATGGAACACGCAACGTAGGCCTGCGAAACATTAAATTTCAACAACCCCTTTTCTTCACCAAAAAGTTAAATTAACGAAAATTGATGTATTCATAAACGAAAAAATATCTCTTATTAATTATGTAGTGGAAAGTTTTTTTAATTATGCGCAACATTTTCGACAGCGGGGTTCAAGAGAAATTTACTGCCACGAGTATATCAACATATTGAATTGGAAAATAAAGAAATATAAAATTGGTATGACTCAAGATGGTTGAAAAGACGTGCATCTCAGCCCATAGGGCAGATTAGAGAGGAAGAAATTCTATTGAGAAAAAACTCGGGTAGCACATTAGGCTGCGTGAAACGAGCTCATAATTTTATTTCTACAGGAATACCACACTAATATTGTTAAACGGTAGATCGAGATTTAAAATTTATATTGGTTGGAGCCTCCTAGCGTCAGATTTGAAGACAAAGTTTTAACTTGCGAATACTTCCATTATACAATAGTGTGTTTCCTCAGTCATCCATTTAAATCTTTTGGGGGATGCATCATTTACGAAACAAATTATTGGAATACAAAATTTAAAAAATAATTTAACCCGAGACAAAGAGTATTTTGTAGAATTTCATGCCTAATCTTAGTATCTGAAATGGTCGTTGTGATGCGAAAAAATACAAAATCTATTTCATTTGATTGACTTTTATCAAAAACTTTTGCGTGGTTCGAAAATTAATCAGTTTATTGCGAATTTCCTTTGAAATTTACGTAAAATTGTACTCGCGTGAGCTTTTTATCGCAGCAAGGTTCTTTCAGAAAATATTTACACGATCATTTTCATATTAAGTAAGAGAGTAATGGTTACTTTGCGACCTTAATATCGGAAATATTCTTTAATAAAATTCATTAATTTCAATAAAATTTAAAAATTATTGAAGATACAACTGAGTCATATTTTACTAAAGGTTTCAAAAGTAAATTCGAATGGTAAATTATTTTTTCCCGTACTATACGACGGAAGAAACGTGCCTGCGTATAATCCGTGTGCAGGAAAGCCTCCTCCATGCCAGCGAACAGCGTGAGGGGGACGAGGAGTATTTGATAAGGGTATGTCATCTGTCTTATCAGAGTGACGTGCGTGGGAGTGTCCTGGCAGAGGAGCTCCTCTCCTCCCTCCACCTCCTCGGCCTTCCTCCTCCCTTTCTCCTCTTCTTCGTCGATTTCCACCCTGAGAGGAAATTGGAATAACGAAATAATTTGGAGAAGGAGGTCAAGGGAATAAAAGATATGGAGAAGAACAAGGGCGAGATCTGATTTTAAGATAATCCATTTACGTAATGAAACCAGTTGAAATTTTAAACACAAAAAAATCCTAGATGCGCGCGCATGATTGGGTAAATAATTTAAAAATAAATACAGTCGATGCCGCAAATTATGATCACCGGTTATTTTCACCAGCCTCTTATAGTAATCAAACGCGGAATTCCAAAACCAAATACAGTAGATGCCGATTAATGTATTCTCATTGGACTCGATTACATTTATAACATTAAGAGACTGATAATAAATTATTTGAATTTATAAATAATTAGTTTTGTGATTCAGTAATTCATTACAATGGACGGCTAGGAAAGTTGTGAGACAAAGTTCTACGATTCAAAAATTTCTTACAGTAAGTTTTAATAAATAAAGCAACTTTTACCTCATTCGACACTTTTTTCCGATATTTTAAAAATGTGGTTTACATGTACAATAAATAATTTTTATAGAACGCGGGGCCCGGCGCAGTCGCGCCGTTATCAAGCGGCGTCGACTGTGTTTAAAAATTCTGGTCTGCAGTGTATTGTTATCGGGCGCATAATGTTGTGAATTTGATAAAACCAAATGTAGTCACATTAAGCGGAATCTGACCGTAAGTAGTTTCAACGGTGGATGAGAGTTTAATTCTAGGCACGTTCGCTCTTTCAACAAAACGCGAATCAAACAAAGCATATACAATTTTTTAGCATCGAGTAATTCTCGATTGTGAACATTTGACTGAATATCATAGTCTTCTAAATATTTTCATCACCGTCATGTCTGTCAAAGAACTAAGTTTCGTAAGCCTCTCCTCGTTCTTTCTGATGGTTTTTAGTCTTCATTCTTCGTATCATTGACTTGTGTTTTCTTATTTTTATAAGATCGAATCGTACGATTAATTTTATTACGCATTTGTTTCCCTGCCATTAAGTGTAATCTTACAATAATCTTCGCAGTCGAATGATATTAAGTACTATACTGTTACATCGTTTGACGTTTATTCTATGGAAAATACTACGATGACATCTCCATCTTTGTTTCTTTATTTGGCTGATAAGAATTTCGATAGAACCAAGAGTGTTTTTATTACCTTTAGACTTATCGGACTAAATGGAAACAAAATTATCCTATTGAACTTTTCTCTTCAGGATCCCTGAAGATGGTGACAGAGCCAGTCGCCGAAACGTCGGAAGAAATCTCCGAGACAACCCGGTTGGAAACCCGAGAAAAGTTCAACATGATTATTCGCCGGGAAAGCTTCAAATTAACTCTCGAACAATGCTCTAAATATGTCTAAGCCTAAAAAGTGGATAAAAGCTCGGCTATTTATACGGCTTTTTGATAAAGAGGGACAAACCAGGTAAAATGAATTTTTCGATAAAATTGTGTAAAGAGCTGAATATCTTAATCTCTTCAAAAATTCCACAGGAAAACCAAGTGGATTGGTGTCAGCTGAGAGATAAGATTGATTTTTTCAACAAGTTAACGTGACAACTTTGACAGCCTACCAGATTCTGACGATTATCTAATTTGGGGTTTGTATTCGAGAATTCTTCATGCAACAAACTGAACGACCTTGGCGCATCCTAATGTTTTTCTTGCGGTTTTAAATTATTTTCGGGCATAAGCGTCTTCATTTTGACATATTGCTAAGAGAAATTTCCTTTTATTAGATGCACGTGAGAATTTTATCTGAAGCTACACCATTTGATGGATATATAGATAGCTAATGCTTAGCATATTGATCTTAGTCAATGTTAGTTGATTGCGGTAATCCGTAAGATAAACTTTAGTTGCGGAGGATAGAAAATTGTTCAAAATGTTTTACAAAATGCTAAATATTATATACTTAATCTCAAATATTTATTACAGAATACGTTATTTTAAAAGAACGGCCGTAATAAATTTATTTATTTAAGAAACTTGTATGTTTACATGGCAAATTCATCAAATCAACAAAAATAAAAGAAATGAATCATTTAGTTTTGTTATTAATATCTTATAAAAAAGTTTTACTGGAATCGATCAGGAAAAACAAGTAATTATTTAACGAATTTTATCCAGTATTTTTGTTTTAGAGTTTCTCCATATTTCATACTTGATTTTATAGAGTATGATTCATGGAAAAATGAAAATAATTCGGCCTTACGTGGAATGCATTGTTTAGAGCAGCATTTACCAATCTTTTTGATAATACGGCTCACCTAAGCTAAAGGTAATTATCCGCGGCCCACCTATATATCAATACGTGTATATGTAGGCCGAAGAAAATTACATATTATTGACAAAAAGTAGCGGATCATTAAAAAAACATAAAGCTATTATTAAAAATTTCATTAGTTATTTAATAAGTTTGCTTTTTTACAAAATATTGAATTTTCGCCATACTTTGTGACAGTTTTTAAATGTGTTGTTAACCGATTTTAATTATTTTCAAAATTTTCGCGGCCCACCCCAAATCCTTTTACGGCCCACCATTGGGCCACGGCACTACTGTTGAGAAACAACTTTAGAGGAAGAAACCTGCAAAAAATAGTATGTGTTGGAAATTTCAGACGTGCCAAATCCTCACCTCTTCACAGGATCCAAGAACAAGGCGACTAGAATACCCGCAAACACGACGCAAGCGAGGAATGTATACCCAACTTCGGTGAGTCGACTTTGTGGTGGTCTTTTCAGGTTGAGATTGCTGTTGTCGTCAGGAGGCCAGCAGAATGCAAAGCCGCACTGCACCAATGAGTCAACGGAAGTGTTCCTGTGATCCAAGTGATCGCTCAAAGACACGACTGGAAAAAGGGAGGATATATCAGCAGGAGTTAAAAACGGCGAATCAAAGCGAACTGTACAATTTTAAGTGAAAAATATCAGGATTCAATGGCAAGACAAACAAGCGGTAATAAAATTTTCTCCGTTGATATTTCGAATTAATCAGACTTTATTCACAAAAATTCCATTTATTAATTTCTCTGGTCCATAAAATAAACCGGTTTAAATTTTATTTTACTCTATTTATTATAAATAAACCTTGAAAAGACATTTTTTCATTACATAAAATGTCACCGATACAGGATAGAGATTTTCAAATCAATTATGTACTTAATCTAATCGGCGAAAGAGTATCTAAAATTAATCTCGACAGTAAGTTAGATACTCCTCCGGCAGTTTCCTTATATCTCTTATTCTTTCAACTCAATTACCTTTAGAAATTGAAAAATCTCTGAATCTCTGATATCAATCTCTGGCTCATATTCAACTAATTACACGGAAAACTTGCCAAGCCGTACTAAAAAAACGGTCGGTGAATTTTTACAGATAATGGCTATTATTGATGACTACTATTTATAGGGATTACCAAAACGTTCACTTTTGGGGCCTCGTGAGATTTTATATACCAGGGGTGGCCAAAGTCACCCTCGGAGCCACATTCGATAATCTTCAGAAGTTCGAGAGCCGTATGACACATTCTGTACTAAAAAATTTACGAACAGTACATCGTATGTATCGGAAGCAATTCAGATATAATGCGTGCCACTTAGCCATCCCCAACGTTTCCAAGTCACTCTTAAACATTGTGTTCTGCAGTGAAAAACGTTGACACGGCTCTAAGTGTAAATTTAAAAGAGCCGCGGTTTGTCCACCTCTGTTATATACCATTGTGCGGACCACGTACGACCTTTGAAATGACTTATCGGTACGTTTTAAATTTCAAAGAACTAGTTTTGAGAATTATTTTGATTGTGTAATATGTCATACGCCTATATTAAAAGTATATTGCATCCGCTTGTACAAAAAATATCGTTTAGACCTCATAAATGATGCCTAATGACATTTCCTGCTAGAAAATATACGAATATATGCCTAAGAAGTTGAGGTAATAAGCAATGTCTGCGCGGGCCGAAGTTTGGGGACACCAGATGTATAGTAGTTGTCTCTTTCCCCAATATTTAGCAGGTTGTTATTTGTAGCATTGCAATTTTTTTATTCCCTTAAACTTACTGTTTTGTTTTTGCGATACATTTAACATAATTAATTCACTAACGAATGGCACTTTATTTGTGATGAAAAAAATATTGGCGGTTATTTTATTTCTAAAGAAAAACTGAAGGAAATGCATTGTAAATACCACAGAGTTACCGTCGCACACGTAGAATACCATCACAAGAATCCATCGGAGAAAAAAGCTGAAGAAATGCTAGGTGATGTTCAATTCGGTTTCAGAAAAGTAATACTATCGGAGTAGTGAACATCATATCAGAAAGGGCAATTACTAGATGCTCCTATTTTCATTGCCATCTGAATTAGAAATGTCTGCAAGGTAACTTTCCACTCTTCTTGAATGCTTGAAGTCACTGATGCTTCTCATTCACACATTTTCTATGATGCTATAACACATTTGGAGTTACTAAATCTTACACATGGCTACAGCGCGGGAACGCTTAGAGAAGTACTTAATTTAAGTCCCTTTTAAATAGCTTTAGAAGTAAGGGCGATAATTTCGATATATGGAGCTAATATTCTTGTCATGAGAGTATATTGCCTATGCGATATATAGAAGACTACGGAAATACGAAGGTTTTGCTACATAGTTATATGAATTTGGGTCTGTGCCACGGCGATATTATGAAATACGGAGATATTGAGAGGTTCACTAATTGGAGATTTTAACTTATTTTCTTCTTTGGCACCTTAATCCACTCCCGCCTATGCCATCTATTGGGGATTGCCTCGTTAAAAGGTTTAACAGACAAATTACATCACCGAATCCCCTTATAATAGTGGTTCGTAGCTCATAGGGGTGCGTATGAGGATTCCAGGGTGGGAGGGCGAGAAGCATTTTGTACCAAAATCAGTTTTGCCTTAAATTTCTATCTCTCATATGTTTCTAATGCTGACCAATTTACCCGCTTTAATATTTATTAATTTTTTTATAACTACTTAGATGATATATGATGTATTCAAATGCTCTGCCAACTTGTCATCTACATTACAGATGTAGTGCAGACGAATGGATTTATTATACGTAGAAATAATATATAAAAAGCTACACGGATTATTTTAGGCAATGACAACTTATCGTCGACTGCCCACAAAATGACACTAGATTGTCAGCTCTGAGTTGTGCGTCGAAACCAAAATGAAACAGGTTAGAATTCACTAAATAAAGACAAAGTCGTACTAGGCCCATGCGCTTAGGTAATCCGACAGAAACCTGTCATAAAAATTGGTTATTATTACTAATAATTTGTTGATAAATACCTTAAAAGCACAAAAGAAAAATTTCTGGGGAAGGAGGGGAGCTTGGGGGTTTTAGAAGATCAGAATGGGGGCGTGGAGATTTTAGAAGATTAGAAAGGGGCGTGGGGGTTGTATAGAAGATCAGAATGGGGGCGCGAGACGAAAAAGATTAAGAACCGCCGCCTTATAACTAGAGGAATCGACCATTAAATCCCAATTCATAAGATTTTTTGCGAAGCGGCGGTCGTTAAATTTGAATAAAAATCCAGTTTTCTTTAGCAGCACATTAAAAATTTTCGTTTCGTGCAGGGTGATGCAACGTGGCAATTCTATGAGGCGAGCGATAAAACAAACACAGGAGTTGTAGTGTGTGTGTGAGAGAGGGAGAGGGAGCGGGCTTTTCTTTTAGTAAGAATCCCGGTTCCTCTCGCCGAGGGCGGAACTTCGGAAAAAAAAGAACGCGACCACCTGTATTGGCGGAGTGCGAGGACGCGAGGGCACCCGTTGGCGTCCTTCGAAAAGGGCGTTGAGCCTCCACGTGGTCGTTTTGTGCATTTTTGTAACGGCGAAGGAGACGGGATTCCCTCTTCCAGAACTCTGCTGCGGAGCGCATGCGTGTTTTCTTAAGGAATGAAGTACGTGTCGCTAACACCAGCACCGATGACGCGCTGTAAGTCAACGGCAGGCGGCAAATATTGTGGAAATGACGCATTTTTAACGTCGTCAGAGGGACGCTAATAAGTGGAAGTTATAGCGTTCGAATCCGCTAAACTATCGACTCGCTTAAGCATTGCTTATCCCCATCAGAAAACATTCCAAGTACGACAAACTAGTTTAAATGTTCAACGTAAACTATGTTCTGCAATGCGAGTTTCAGGTAACGTGCGCGCGACAAATTATCACATCCGCACAAAGCAATGGAATACCACCGAGAAGAAAATTGGAACAAATTGAATATTTATTACCATAATTTTAACATTAATTACCCGATAATTCGTCCATTAGAAAGATTTGAGCAAACATTTCATGAAATCCACTCTCGACTATTTTATAATTACAGCAATTATAGGCGGTAGGTAATTATTTAAAAAATTTAAATTTCATTAAAATCCAGTACGCAATACAAGAGTTTTATGGTGTGCTTTGAATTGTCTCTAAGTAATATGCAGCAAATCAACGTTTTTTAATGCTACCAAATCAACCTACTCCATTTGGGAAGGCTCGACTTTGTGGAAAGATTCCATATTATAAATAAAGACAATTATTGTCTTTTTATACTACCAAATCAATTCTTCAAAACATTGCACAGAATTTTTTTTTATGCGCTAGAAATTAATTTACTTGTGCAACCAAGTCTGATAAACACCAATAAACTCCTCTGTTATAAAGGATCCAGTTCTATAAGATTCATCTGGTTGCTACATTTTGATTATGCAATTATATATTCCCTCAGGTTGTGAGTTTAATGGAACGAAACTTCAATAAGTTCCATATTCCAAGTTAATTTCGATTCCCGTTCATTTTTGACGGACGGAACTCAGCCACATTCTTGGCTTGAACGAGACACCAAAATTTGTTATTTTCAAGATAATGAATTATTTGCCGATACATTGACAAGCAATCAGAAAATTGTGTATTTCCTGCGATTTTTTTTACAACCACCTTGCGTCCCCGTACCTCTTACGCGGAGAACTTGAAAGACTTGTTGTCTGCAACTTTTTCAAATGTGCGGCTAAAAGTAAATCGGCCTTCATGCTCCGGAGCAATCGTGTGAATGAGAAAATAGATCCTTATCTCACCCGAGGAGAAGAATATATTGCCAATTACGTCTCCGCAGTGCACGGCCAGGAAGAACATGGTGAAGGACACCCTCTCCGCCAGGCCCCTCCCCAGCTCCGACTCCCACGCCGCCAGGTACGCCCCCTGCGACGCCCAGAGAAGCGCCGTCGCCACCCCTTGCAGAGCCGCCGCTGGAAGCAGCGTCGCCGCCCCCGGGTAAATGGTGGTCGCGGCGGCGTAAGGGGCGGCGGCCATCAAGGACGCTGCGAGGGCCCACTTTCCGGACGCCGCCCTACGGAGGGTGCCGGCGGCGGCCACCCCGCATCCCGCCGCCCAAGCGGTGGCGCTGGCGACGGCCAAGGCCGCCGTCCCGGCCCCCCCGGCCGAGTTGACCGAGCTCTGCATACCGATGGTCCCTCCATGGGCGGAAGAGTGGAGGAGGAAGGCAGCGCATAGAACGGCGACGTTCTTGAGGGCGCGCCAAATTCGGGGCGGTTTCGCAGGTGATGGAGAGCGCTCCTCTTCCTCAGAGGGTGGCGGTTCCTGCAAGTAAACGGGCTCCGTGAACCACACGCTTTTCTTGGCTCCCTCCCTACCCGGAGGCGTTGGATCCATCGCTCTCGAGGGAACCGCGTGGCGGCGTGCGTTGTTCGCGTGTCGTGCTCCGAGAGACGTGTGCGATCCCCTCTTCCCGGCGATAGCGGCTCGGAGCACGAGCGTCCTAGCATGTTCGCGGAAGGAGACTGAGGCGATCGCTTCGCCTCCGGACGCGGGTCAGCGGCTCTTATCTCGCGCTGCTTTTTTCAGATCGGAGCTCGGATATAGCATTTTCGTTCGAGTTCCCGTTCGAGAGGTTTTTATTCCTTTTTTATCTCCCTCGCCTATTGTGCAATTTGATTGTCGCTCGGATGAGATGGTGTGGCGCGTTGCTCCTAGCGACGGATTGTCTCGTTTTGTGACGCACGGCGAATTTCGTTTGTCTGCCACACGAAAAGCGCATGCGCATCAGCGGAATGTCGAAATGATCAATTTCGAGAAGGGATTGAAGAATTCTATTTATTGGACTGTTTTTAAAAGATATTTCGCATTATCAAGTATTCTCATTCGTGAGTATTCTATCAAGATTATTCACGGTTTATCATTATCGGAACCTTAAATGCAATCTTTTGCATCTATAGATTGAGTAACAGATATAGGTGTCTTTTCTGCATTTAACGATGATACCATTATCCCTAGGCCTACGATGAGGGTTATCTCCGCACTCAATGTTTTTATCGAATGGTTCTATCGGCTTTCTATTGTTTTTGAGTTCGTTACTTGAACCTAAATCGAAGTTGATAGTTGATTTGATAATCAAATCGGTGATATCTAGGGACGCCAGTGAATATCTTCGTTACTACGAAATATCATTCCTGATTGATATTTATCATTTCAATTTGCGGGGAGATCAGAAAACGTGTTTCTGAAAAGGACATTGATTGCTTTGTGACGATGAGATAAGAACGAGTTCGTTAATTAAGAAAACTTCCTAATGTTTCCATTTACGCCGTCGTAACATTTATCAGGGATTCATTTCCGAGTTAGAGGTTTAACGTGCCTCTCTTTCTTATAAGCTGCGTCATTATGTCAACCAATCCAAAACATTTGTAAAATCCGCATATATAAATACTCTCACTTGCGCTATTCCGACAGATTTTTGCTATGCAGACAAAACTGTTTATGGACGCGTTTCCTTAAATTTTTAACATATTCTCTGTTGGACCATTTCCGATGAAATTTCTTATTGTGAGAATTTTATTAAAATAAATATCTTATATAGCTCAATCGGGGTTATTACCACACCAAATTGAAAAATCTTTTCTTTTTCCATCTGAAAAAAAATTCGCGAGAGAAAATGCGCTTGCAATAAAAATTAGAAGGCAATCAAGTTTTCCAGCTTACATTTTTCATGTGATAATTTTTTTAGAGAAAAATACAATCAAGGCTAACAATGCAACAAAACGTGCCAAATTTATTCTTCGTGGTAAGTTTGCAGTTTTTTCAACCTGCTTTTAAACTCACCAATTTGGCGTTGCTCCCAGATGATTTAAGGGGCCGCATGACAGAACTTCGTTTCGCTATCTCGTTCCCAATCGCCGGACACCGAGATACTTGGGCACGCAAGGCTGCCGCCTAAAGCAAGAAATACGACTGGTTAAGGAACAGAGAAAGAGTGTGTGTGGAAGAGAGGAAGGAAGAAGGTGGGAGTAAGAACAACAAGAACTAGGAATCCTTCCGTCATTCTTACCAAGGCACAAAGTCATACAATTCGCACGACGGTGTGAAAAGTGGACTTAATAACGCCACTGGTCGAAACGCGAGGAAGAGGAGATTTGTTGGCATTCGCTATCGATATTGTTCTAAATTCCCGTTCACGGTTTACATGGGATTAATTTGTGCAAAAGATTGAAATTAAAAGTTTCTTCGTTGGATGACGACGGCAAAAGGCCAAGGTGTAATTATTTTCACTCCTAAATCGGAAAAAAGAAATGCGTTGAATTATAAATTTTGCAGAAATACTTAGGTTTTTGCAGTTTGGATTTATTGTTAGAGCCGACCTTCAATTTTATTTGTTAGTTGTCGAAGCAAAAACCCTGACTCTGTTTCGTATAAATAATATTAAAGCCATGAAAAATCTCCATGTGCCACATATGCAACAAGTGCGCAAACAGCGTCACGCCGGTTAGAAAGATACCACAATCACAATAACATGTGAGAAGTCTCGCCTAAGTTAAGGTCACGCTTGTAAGTTATAGTGCAAGTGGGTCGTTGACGACAAATCCCCGCAAAGAATGCACCACAGAAATGACATAGGCAACTATCATAGTTATTAAATAGTTTTCCTGCCTACGTAATTTATTTTATGCGAACTAAAAATTGAGCGCTATTACTTTTTGTAGATCAGAAGTGGTACGCCCAATATTTTCATCCGAACTTTTGTTATTTTAAAAATAAATACACATCTAAAGTAGATTGATTTTAGTATATTGGAGAGGTTTACTTCCAAACGGTCATTCTGCACGAGTAACTGCGTTCGTTTGCGCAAATGAAAGTGGAAAGTCGCGGTGGCGATCGTGAGACGATCATCTGCAAAACTCAGCTCAGGACTCTTAAGAATAAATAAACGTAAAATTCCAAACAAGATGTGGAAATGATCGAAAGGAGGAATAGAAAAGGACAAATCCTTTCCCGATGCTAATAATTTCTAATGAATATATTCTAGAACTGTTCTCCAAGATGTGTATTACTTACAGAAATCCAATCAGCTGCGGTACTTTGCAACACGAACGCATAACATTCTATATCTCAAATCTTAACAATAGAATAAAAAAAATTATTTCTCGATTTTTATGATGTAAAAATATATTAATGTATGGCTGAAAATTTGAACATTTAAAGCTATGCACCTCGTGATATGTTTGCCTAAGTTACGCTTGTTTTTCAAAACATAAATTTATCCTTAAGGTTTGCATTCCGTAAAAGAATTTTTAAATGCAGAATTCTTACCAAGCGATTCGCGGAATATTTGTAATATGTTTTAATTTGAAATTTGAGCATTGTCAATAAAATAACTTAAATAATTAATAGAAATATTTATTCACAGGTACAGTTACATAACAGTTTCACTCTATAGTAAGTTTACATCAATATCTTCCTTATCGCCAAGCGTTACTTTCGATCGCGGTTTAACAATTCATATAATACACATTGGCTGACAATTTTATAATTTTCTCCTAATAACCGTGCGTACGTCGAGTATTCACCATCATGACCTTACGAAATATATCGACACTTTTGCTGTATATCCGCAATAGCATTTACTTTTACACGAAGAATCTTTTAAAATTTCTATGCGACACGATGCGAAAATAACGCAACTTGTAGTTCTAGGGAAGCTTATTCGTCCGTTCTGGACATCAACAAAATGCCGATGAAATGCATAAGCACTCGATAAAACAAAACGTATTTTGTACTATCAGAACAATGAAGCGTTTCGGAATCGATTTTCATTTCATCCCCCACTGATATTAATTATCACAGAGAAAATTATACCGTTTATCAGTCTTGGAATATTCGTGAGGTTTATAATTTGGAACGGTTTTTAATTGAAATTATTTCTACTTCAATTTCCGATTCATCGATCTTCACATTTTCAGCTAAAAACTGTATTTAGAAAATGTACCATTAAAAAAATATTAAATCTTAAACGATTTATTTTAACCGCGTGGGATTGAAAAACAAAAATCAAAAAATGATCCAACTCTTAAATCATTTAAAATAACAACCGCATTTAACCTAACAAAAATATTTAAATGCATGGACCGCAGCCACGAGCAGTGGTCATTCAGATGAGACTCATTAGGAAAAAATACTTGGATGGACCATTGCATTTCCACCAGACGAGTCCTCGCCCCGAACAACACTAAAAAAGCGAACTATGTCACGCGCACCTTGAGATGAAAATCTTCGGACCCGAACAAGAAGCTCGAAATTGCCCCAATTCGAGTTTTTTTATAAGGTTCTTCAAGAGATGTCGACACTAGTGGCATACGTCGATTGGTCGCCGGGTCGTGAATCCTATGAGCGATCGATCGTTACAGCACGAGGCAGCTCCACGCGAACCGGTTCAAAGATTCGCCTCCCGCGATTGCAATCTCGAATCATCATCAAAGTTTTTATCACTCGACGAGACAACGTTGCGTATGGAGATAAAAACATATGCTTATATTACGGGAAACGGATAGAAACCGTGCAGGTTCTTTGAGGATAACCTCCGAAGTATCAACTGATTATATGATGCAGACTGACTCGCACATATGGTTCGCAACGTTTTTTCCATCTTTTGTAAACATGGTTTCAATCAATCAATCAATTTCTTTCGGCGTTCGATCGCTCTCACAAAATGCAATTAACGCAAATGGCGTCCTCCTCGTGGAAAAAACTCCAGCGAAAACTTCTGACGCAAGTATAAATAACGAAGGGAGACATAAGGGGCTCATTCGTCGCGGAAAACATAAATATCCAGTCTTCCGCCGAAATCCTAGCCATCTGTCCAGCCGTCAAACATTTTCATTTCAGTCCCGCCGAGAAAAAATTCTCGAACGTACTTGAGACACTAAAAATATGAGCTTAAAAATACAGGACTGGAAAAAAGACGAGGGTTTGATAGGACAGAAACCTAGACGAGTAGATTCTGACCTCTCGCTTTTTTATGAAACCATCGCTACGAGTTACGAAAAAAACGCAATGAAAGGGCGAATCTCATAAATAATCTCGACAAGAGCTATAAATAATGAAATGGAGATGAAGACCGCGTATGCCATTTTTTCTTTCTCACTCGATCCATCGATTTCACAGGTGCGTGACTATCAGGTCGTCGTCCAAATCATCGTTTTCCCACTCGTAAGCATCCTCCTCCTCCGCCGCCGACGCGTCCGACGCCTTGTCCTCCAGCTGACCCTTGATTCCGTCCGGAGAGTTGATCGCAGACGCCAGGGTTTCCTTGCATGCTCGCCGCCTCAGTAGCCTCGTGTGGAGGCACTCGACCGCCATGTAACCGAGCACTCCAGAGAGCAGCACCACGGCCATCACGTAAAGCTTCATGCGGGCGCAGAGGTGGGTGGAGTAGGCGTAGGCCACGACGAAGCCGGCGGATTCCCAGAGGCGGAAGTTACTGAATGCGGCCTCCTTGTTCCGACGGAAGAGCGTTCCATAAAGACCTGAATGCAGAAGAAGAACGAGAGTTTCAATCTTATTAAGTTTCGAGAGGTAGATTTTTCCCTGACTTTAATTGCGCTATAAGCAAGCCTTCTCAGAAGATTAGAGAGGCTCGGTCCGCCTCCAGATGTTGAAGCTCCTGGCCAAAATAAAAACATGAAAACAAAATAATAAAATCATTAATGAAATGTGATTTGTATATTTTATTTTTAAATTTCTATTATAGCCTTTTTCATGCAAATTTACCAAATACTGAGTAAAAATCTAATTTTTTGCTATTTCACAGTTTATATTAAGCATGGCGTGTCCATTCAAACGCAAATTTGGACCCCTTTGAGCTTGTGACCTGGGCCAAATGGCTTTCCTGCACTCTCTTTGAGAGGACCTCCTAGCTATAAGGAGTAAAATTTCTTCGGGTGCGAAGTGATTACTTTTAGTATTAAAATTTCCCAATACTAACCGTTGACTTGCGTCTGCCAGACAGCGTCTCCGATCCCCCACAGTCCCGAGATGGCGAAGAATACGTAGGGGACGTCTGGGTGCGGTTCCCATAGCAGGAGAACCACAAGAAGCGAGACGTGGGCCAGAGCGCCGAGGGCCATCAGAGGGCTTCGTCCGACAAACTTCATAGCAGATCCGAAGAGGACGGAGCAAGCGGCGTTCACGACCCCGAAGCACATCATGACGTAGCCGACTTGCGGAATTCCCAAAGCACAGGAAACGTAAGCCTAATGTAATAGACAACGAGAATATTAAGTTTTGGGCAGTTTTATCTTATGTGTTAAGTCTTTCATTGTGAAAGATATTTTAATTATTTAACTTTAAACTGATAAATCAGGATTCTTCTAAAGCCATAAAACTGTTGTGAAAAACAAATGCGCATTTCGGTTACACGGCAACCATCATCAGTGGAAATTCACCGACAGTAAATTACGGAAATGCGCATTTGGCAGAGCCGCGCCGCCCTATGGGTGCAGGGGGTGCATGGCACCCGGGCGGCAACATATGAGGGGCGCCACTTAGGGACGGGAAATTCTTAATTTTTTCCTTTTCCATTTGAACGCATATACTTTAGTGATAGTTGGTATTAAAAATCATTTATCATTTTTACTTATTGATCAGATTATTTTCTTCGTATTAACTGGCCCGAGGGCGGCAACGGTTTGCAGGCAAGCTCCTCTTTAAGAGGAAGAGCGTGTTTTTAAACCTAATAATGGTGCGATGCGACCGCCTCAGGCACCCTTCCAGGCGTATAGGACAGTTCGGCGCGATCGATTCGGCGACGGGACAATTCGGCGCCAGCAAGACGAATTCAACAACCAACTTCTCAAGGAAATAGAAAGAATCCAATCCTCAACCTCTCAACCCAACCTGGGGACAGGAAACAGCGAATTAAACCTCCAACCACTCAACCCAATCCTGGGGGGGGAGGGAATAGAACTAATCCAACCCCCAAACACTCAACCCAACTAAAAGTTGTTACTTTTTCCTCCAGGAGCCGATTTGTCCCGGCGCCGAATTGTCCCGACGCAGAATCGTCCCGGCGCCGAATCGTCCCGGCGCCGAATCGTCCCGGCGCCGAATCGTCCCGGCGCCGAATCGGTCGCGCCGAACTGTCCCATTCCGCCCTTCCAGAGAGCGCGTCAAATTTTGAAGCAATGCATCAGCGTGTCGAAAATCAGGGATGCTTAGAAGTTTGAGGACGGTTTATCGATTTTTAGTTTGCTTTAATACATCAAAGGTAAGCTGCTTACATTATATCTTGGTTAATTTTTAAACTTTCTTCTATGGAAGTTTTTCACACATACAAAATAAAGGATGCGGAAAAATCGAGAAGCAAGCGATATGGGCTACCTCCCTCCAAGACAAATATGGGAGTGTCCTTTCGCAAAACTCGTCCTCAGAAAACATCTGGCGCCCCTCGGCATAAACCCCGAAAACGCCGCTTTCCAGGTAATCTTTCGTCAACGAAAATCCCGCCTGGGTTTTTACCGAATCTTTCAATCCCTTTCGGGGTGAGAGGTGAAAACAAGACGTCATGGGAGCTGCGCGACTGTAAAATGCTTATCTTGCCCTTATGAAGGTCGATGTCACTAAACGGAAGAGGCTACCGCCGCCTGGGACCCCCGCCGACCCCTTTCCCTCTCTCTTTTGGACATTGTCCAGCAGTAAAACAATGCCGAACGCGCATGGCGACACTTTTATCCCTGATAGTACTAGATTTCAGCAGTGATTTGCGAAAGATGGAAAAAATTGAGGGTGAGGACACGGTTTTACATGGAACTGAAGTTCGGTACCAAATATTATAATGTGATTACTTTATCTATATGGGCCATTCCACGGCATTTCGGACAGTGAGTGACCTTGTATTTTCTAATAAATCTGAAATTTTTGCATACTTGTTAACACCCTCTAGAAACTAAAACCTGTAAAGTTACAGCCTCCCAACTATTTTTGTTTTTGAGTTATTAATTTTTAAAATTTTAACAGTTTCATGAAAATCGGCGTACACGCGACTCTTTGAAGGACCATAACTTTTGAACAAAACAGGATATAAAGATCTGTGACCACGCGTTTTAAAGTGAATAAAGCGTCTTTTCCAATGGTGTACAACAAAGGCTACCTTTTATTTAAAAACGTTAAGATATTTGCAATTAGATATTTAACTTAAAATTTGACCCTCTTTCCACCAATTGACCAAAATTTAAATCATACCACGAGTTTCTATACACTTTCTACTGTAGGAAACCGTTTTCAGATAAATGACTGCACTTGGAACATAATAAAATAATACGAAATTCAGCGTGCTGCGCCACTCGCAACGCGAGACCGTGACTAATGTGACTAATACACGGCCTGAACGCCGATATTTTGACAACGGTGTAGATAACGGTGGGTATGTGCATGTGAATCATACACTTGATAGCAAATAGTGCAGGTTAGGTTCGTCCGTTGCGTTGTGCTGGAGTTATATCCTGTACTGGAGTTTTATTGTGTTGAAGTTAGAAGTTGATTCACTTCATATTATAATTTCGTAAAAATCGAAGTCCGCGGTCAGATAAGCATTGTCTCTTACTGTTTATTGTATATTTAAAGACGTACAATTATAACAACAGTGAGACGTTCAATTCTTTAAAACAGCTATACTACTGGCGATGAAAATCTTACGTATTATTTTCTATTGATCGTATAATTAGAGATGGCGCCGAAGTTTAAAACTGATCGCTGTTTCAACCCGCTACGACGCCCTCATAAGAGGATCTCAGTAGTACAGTTAAGAAAAGTGTCACTTACAATGCTGCAACATTGGGGACTGCAGATTGAATACCACAAGGATATGCGAATTTGCGACTGGTGCCGGAAGAAGATGAACGTAGTGGAATGAGTATAACCGTCGTCACCGAGCGTGGCTTCAAGTAGTAGCATCACCAAAGAAATGCACAGCCAGGAAGCTCTACTATTGCTGAACATGGAAGTAATAGTGAGACCGATATTGTGATGCTTCAAGAAACATCACATTTACACTTAAACGAAACATTATCACATCTTGGCGAAAGTCCGGTAGTAAAAAGGAAGCTAAATCAACGGAAGTATGCTAAAGAAAAAATTAGGAAAGTAAAGAAAAGTGTAAAACGTATATTTTTTAATGCCCACACGTCGTCAGAGTCAAGCAAAAATAATGAAGAAAGTGAAAATACAATATTAGACAATTTAAAACAGGCGTTTAGTGAAACTTATGATAGGGATAAGAAAATTAAAATTTTGACTGTGCTTCCTAGTAAGTGGTCCTATATGAAAATCAAAGAACATTTTAATGCTACGAAGCATATGGTTACTACAGCTAAAGAATTCGCTAGAGAAGGATATATATTATTGCGACCGGACAGGAAGAAATATCAGTCTTTTTCGCAGCACACATTGAATCTTGTGAAAGCATTTTATGAATGGGATGATGTCTCGCGCACTATGCCTGAAAAAAGATTTTGTAACAGTAAGGAAAAATGGTCGTAAGGAGCACGTGCAAAAGAAATTAATATTAAGCAATCTCAAAGAATTGTATAGACATTTCAAAGACCAATATTCTGATATTAAAGTAGGATTTTCAAAGTTCGCACAACTCAGACCAGTACATTGTGTATTACCAGGTTCTTCAGGCACTCATTGGGTTTGTGTTTGTACAACTCACCAAAATGTAAAATTAATGATTGACTGTACCAGAATACCAGCATTAACAGCAAAAGATCCACCACCTATAAAAACATACCGAGATTGCATCGCAAGAGTTATATGCAACCCTCCAATGCCGTCATGTTACTTTGACACGTGTAGCACGCGCCCCGGGGCATCCGAAGTACGATGTCAATTGCAAAATGCCTTCGACAAAGCTATCATCGATACTGTATTGTACAAACAGTGGGTTTTCGTGGGCAGGACGACCCTTGAAACTATTCAGAAAGATGTTCCGGAATTCGTAGATGAGTTAATATCAAAAGTGTTTGCTTTGAAAAAACATGCATTCATCGCTCAACAACAGAATGCATTCTACAATGAAACGAAAAACAATTTACAAAAAGGTTAATACTCGTATGCCGTCGTTTGCAATTTTTCAGAAAATTACGCCTTTGTTGTACAAGATGAAGTCCCTGGTTTTCATTGGAACAACAAGCAGGCAACAATACACCCCTTTGCTATTTATTACGTTCATGAAGGCACAATTACCTGCAAATCCTTTGTCTCATTGACAGTTTCGGAATGCGTAAAACAAGACACAGTTGCCGTGCATTTATTTCAAAAATCTTTAATTGAATTTCTTACGAATACTTTTGAAATCGTGAATAAAATTTATTTCTTTTGTGACGGTTCCTCCGGTCAATATAAAAATAAGAATAATTTTATTAACATCTGTCACCACGAAGAAGATTTTAAAGTTAAAGCCGAATGGCATTATTTTGCAACAGCCCACGGAAAAGGTCCTTGTGACGGCATTGGAGGAACTATAAAACGGCTTGCGGCCAGAGCGAGCCTTCAACATTTGATTGAAGGTCATATTCTAATGCCAAAAGATTTATTTAACTGGGCAAAATGTAATATTCCATCAGTTACGTTTTCTTTTTTTACGAATGATGATCATAAAAGAGAAGATATTATAGAAAAACGATTTGGCCGAGCACGCATGGTTCGAGGAAAATTATCTCGGCACGCCTACATCCCACTTTCTAGAACTAAACTTTACTACAAAAAGTATTCCTTCGTATCTGACTAACAAACAGCGTTAGTATGTAATAATTTAACGCTGTAATATCTGAAACACTACAAAGTACTGTCAGTGAATAAAATATGCCTTTAAACTTTGCTTACATATATTGTATATTGTCATGATACATTTAGTCACCCATTACAGTCCCACTTACCTGAAAACTGTTTCCTACAGTAGAAACTCGTGATGTGATTTAAATTTCAGTCAATTGGTGGAAAGAGGGTCAAATTTCAAGTTAAATATCTTAACTTTTTTACACCATTGAAGACTACTATTCATTCACTTTAAAACGCGTGGTCACCGACCTTTCTCATTTGTGTTGTTCAAAAGTTATCTACATCTACAGGATACCCTGCAAGTCACCTTTTTAGTGGATGGCAGGGGGTGCAGTGCACCAAGGGTCCATAATTTTCCTGCGTTGTTATGTTATGATCCTTCAAAGAGTCGTGTGCACGCCGATTTTCACGAAAATGCTCGAACTTTAAAAAATAATAACTAGAAAACAAAAATATACCGTTGAGAGGCTGTAACTTCACAAATTTTCTCGAGGATTTTAACAAGTATGCAAAATTTCAGAATTATTAAAAAATACGAGGTCACTCACTGTCCGAAATGCCGTGGAATGATCCGTATAAAATATGACCACGTGAAACATAAGTCACGGTTTCGCGTTGCGAGTGGCGCAGCGCGCTGAATTTCGTATTATTTTATTATGTTCCGATTGCAGCCATTTATCTGAAAATGGTTTCCTACAGTAGAAATTATATAGGAACTCGTGGTGTGATTTAAATTTTGGCCAATTGGTGGAAAGAGGGTCAAATTTTAAGTTAAATATCTGATTGCAAATATCTTAACGTTTTTAAATAAAAGGTAGCCTTTGTTGTACACCATTGAAAAAGACGCTTTATTCACTTTAAAACGCGCGGTCACAGATCTTTATATCCTGTTTCGTTCAAAAGTTATGATCCTTCAAAGAGTCGCGTGTACGCCGATTTTCACAAAACTGTTAAAATTTAAAAATTAATAACTCGAAAACAAAAATAGTTGGAAGGCTGTAACTTCAGGAATTTTAGTTTCTTGAGAGTGTTAAAAAGTATACAAAATTTCAGAACTTTTAAAAAATACGAGGTCAATTTTCACCTTTTTTGTCCGAAATGCCGTGGAATGGCCCTATACAGTTTTTATTTCAAGAAGCATTCCTTTCTTAGATCTAATAAATTTTAGCAAACGTGACTTTATCAGTGATGGAACATCAATAAATATAATTCTCAAGTATCCGTATATCTGTCATCTTTCGCGCTTTTTTGGGCGCTTTTAGATGTATTAAAAAGATTAAATTTTGTTTGGTGGTAGATCATAGGCTACAACCGACAAGAAAAGTCGAAAACTTCAGAAATTTGCATTTGGAAAGTATTTTTAACCTCAATGATTCCATTTTATTCCCCATTAGGAGGCACTGAAATCGATTAAATGTTTCACAAAATTGCATTTTAAAATTACTTTAAATTAAGTTACGAACTTGAAACTTAAAGTAATGTATAGCTGAAAGATGGTACTTAATTATTTTAAAGACAAAAGAAAAGTCCAAATTTCAGAATTTGATCAGAATCCAACCGTGAAAACGTATTCGATGCTTTAAAATATAAATAAATCGGCACTTTTGAGGTGATATTGATTTTTAAGTACACATTTGCGTCTTTTAAGCCTATATAGTCATTATGTTGACGTTTACCGCGACATAAAGTAGATGATGATGTCAAAAAATAATCTTTCACATTAAAATAATTATATGAATTTTTGAAAGAGATGTAAACAATAAAATCATAATAACGATTGACAGTTAATACGGAATATTTATAACTAATCATTAATAATAATTTGTTGGGTTGGGCACTGTAGGCGCGAAGACCCTAGGTTAAATTAATAACACCTTGTAATCTAAAAATCGAAAAAATTTTGGCTTATAGAGAAAGGCGGCATAAACTGCTTGCACCCGGGCGGCAGATATGCCCGGCGCGGCTCTGGCATTTGGTATTCAAAACCACTTCATGACTTTTGGAGAATCCTGATTTATCAGTTTATTTAACTTCGTAATTACTCTCCCAACAATCTTTCCAAAATATAAAGATGAAAATATTGTATGCTTTACATTTTTAAACAAACTTCGATACATGTTACAATCATTATGCTAATTTTTTTCCGATCCAATAAAAACACAGGTGAAATTTTCAAACTGTTCATAGGTGACATCCTTGATAAATTTGTTCTAAAACAATAGGTGAGAAGTTTAATTTCCATCCAGGCACCTATTCGACAGAAAATAACTCGATCTTATCATTTCGTCTGAGTTTTAAATAGAATTTTCGGTTTTATGAAATTCGAAGAGGAAGACTCACCGATATTATATCGGTTATAAATATAGAGATTCAAACCCGGACCCGTTTGCAATGCACTTTAACCAGCCTATAAATCCTTCGTAATCTTCGTATACTTCCTTCGACCCCGATTTCCTCCAGGGGGCACATCTATTATCTCCTTACAATGGAAAATAGGACAAGCGAACATAAAATGGCCGAACTAAGAGACAGAACGCCTCTGCACGCAAGGCCTTCCCGCTTAACCTAAGGGCAGCGATTTGCCGTAATTGCGGAGTAAAGTAAGGGTATTCAACGAACCCACGGACTCAACCAAGTGTGAATTTTGAGGTGAGGGATGAAAGTGGAAAGGAATGTACATAATTTTCACTGTCAAGTTAAAATTTGGGATCCTTATATTGAATTTTTATTTTCGGGATATGAGAACGCCAATTTTTAAAGTGAAATTTATGAAGCATTATGGTCGAAATTATCTCCTTCCGATGATGTAAATTTATTCCATTGGTAAGTTTTCTAAGAAGAGAAATCTGATGTTAGGAAGACAAAATTGACCAGACATCTTTTTCTGAAATTGCAATTGATTTATAATTTTTTTAAATCTTATACATTCTGTGTTGCACTGCATCGTCGAAATTCATGTACAAAGGGGAACAATTTCCTTTTCGTTCTACCATGTTTATATTTATGATGGAAAACATTTGTCAGAGGACATTTAGCTTTAATTCCCGCTTTTTTATTACTTGCTTGCTCCAAGGATGACATAAATTGAAGCATTTTCTAAGCATGCGCAATTCCGACCAACTATTCCCAATATAAGATGCGATATTGGTTGATACGCACTAATAAAATTAATATTGTATTAAAATTTCGATATTATTTTTCGATAATTACGGCAAAATCGCGTAACTTTCACTCGAAATGTATGCATTCTAAATTTAAAAAAAACCCTATTTATCGGAGAATAATTCATTGTTAGCATTAATGAGTTTTGAGTTCTAAAGCCTTTTTCAGTTTTTTTATGAAAAAAACCTTCGATACGACCTCGTAAATAGCTTGGAACAAAATATAATAGCTGAAGCAATGAAGACATAGCTGAAAATAAGTACAGTAGAACCTCACGCAACGCGGATTCACGCAGCGCGTTTTCAGTATTGCGCTGATTTCATTTTTACACAAATTTTATTGCAAGGCGGTCCATTTTCAGGCAACGCGGAGGGGTCCGAGATAAAAATCCGAAAACTTTGCAACTATTTAATTTAGCGCCTCCGGCGCCACAAATATTCACATAGTTTCTGTATGTACGCAGAAGGCAGACATCGCAAGGAGGAAAGAAATTCTTTGAAATGTATCGGCGCAAAATTTTGGTGTTTTGGCACTTGGCACAGGAGTATGGAGTGAATGAATCGACTATTCGCACCATTCGAAAGAACAAGGAACCCATTGAATCGAGTCTTGAGGCTGCCGCTACTATTAGTGATTCCATAAGGAGTATGAGTAATAGGTCCGTGCAACAGAATAAGACAGAGAGGTTATTGAACACTTGAATTGAGGACCAGACACAGAAGGGAGCGTCACTCAGTGGTGTGATCCGGGAGAAGGTGCAGCGAATCTACGGAACGGTTTGTGAGAAGGGAGGAGAGTCTTCAAAAGACTGTAAATTTAGTGATGGTTGTTTTTACAATTTCAGAAAGCGTTCCAATTTGCACAACGACAAATTTTCTGGTGAGAGTGCTTCTGCTGACCACCAAGCTGCAAAGCAGTTCCAGAAAGAGTTTTTAAGGATAACTGAAGAGAACGATTACCACCCCCACCAAGCGTTCAATGCTGATGAGACAGGATTATTTTGGAAAAGGATGCCATCGAGAGCCTACATCAGTAAACGAGAAAAATTGGCGCCTGACCTTGCTTTTCTGTACCAATGCCTCGGGAGATTTTAAGTGCAAACCTCTGCTGGTTTACCGTAGAGAGAACCCAAGGGCATTAAAGGGTAAGCATAATTCCCTTTTATCCGTTATTTAGCGGTCTAACAGGAAGACATGGGTAACGGCAGCCACTGTTCACAGATTGATTCACCTCCTATTTTGTGCCCCAGGCAAGATAATATCTTGCACAAAAGGACCTTCCATTCAAGGTTCTCCTTGTTCTTAATAATGCTCCTTGTTATCCTTCTGTAATTTTGCAAAGTATAAACCCAGATGTGCATGTTGTGTTAATGCCACCCTACACGACTTCCATACTTCAGCCTCTAGACCAGAGAGTTATCAAGTAGGGACAGAAGCTTTAAATTGAAATGTGCTATTGAGCAATGTCGTCAACTTTATAAATCTATGCAGACTACAGCAATGTAGAGACGCATTACAGATTAATTCTACCAACCATCAACATCAAAAGACTAGGTGCTGCCAAAATGTTAGGGAAGGAATTGACTTGAATTAAAGTTTTAAAATTGTTTTATCTTTTAATGTTACCTGATCTTACGATTTTTACGTAAAAAAGTATACACATAACTTCCCAAACTCTGGGAACGTAACCCTATCTTTCCAATAGGCCATCAGATTCACGCAGCGCGTTTCCTCCCAACGTGGCCGCTTCAGGAACGTAACTACCGCGTTGCGTGAGGGTCTACTGTATTCATCCAAAGAAGACTGGAGTACGCATGTGACAGACGATGGAAAAGATATCGTTCAAAGATCTACTTCTGTCGGATTTATTCTAGAAAATTTAGGTTTTATCCTGTTCTCCTAAGAGTTCAAGGCACCCCAGTGACTTATCGCAATCGTCCCGATAAACAATAGCTCAGGTGATTCTTACGTCATCTGCGTAGATGAATCCTATTTGGTTCTATCTTTAAAATGTTGATCAACAGGCAACTGCGGAGAGTTCTGCTGGAAATCCTGGGAAAAAAACCTCGCTCTCCGTCATTACCTGAACTCTCGAGTCAGAAATCCTCTTACGATGAGGAAAACATCCCGCAAACACATTGCGAAACGTTTATTCTGACGGGATACTCGCGCATTATCAGATAAGAGTCTCACGTCATGGTTGATTCTCCTACTATGCCGCTTCCCTCAAATTAATTCGATTCGGCAAAAAATATAACATCTCTTTGATCGTTTTACAAGACAACATGAGTAGAACGCTCGGATTAAAATCATTTGAACTAAAAAAAAACATTTAATTCGTTCGCTGGCGGAGTCATTTTTCTTGGTATTAAAAAAGGAGAAAAATTATGAGTTTTTATATTTTTGCGATTTTCGCACATGCATCGCCGAAACAATCTCCCTCGGCATCTGGGGCGGGATTTATATAAACGTTCTCCGGGCTTGAGGGGTTAATACCTCAGAACCTCTTCGCATTTTCTCTCCTCCTTCGTTCGTAATGTTGAAGAACCATATTTATTTTCAAGATTGGGACTTTTAACTCTTTACATTCATATGCATGTCAGACACGTCCAACATCCTGAATTTCCCCTTGTTATTACACACACATGCCTATTCACTAAGCAAATTGATTAAAATAATAAGTCAAACCAATATCGCCCACAACGGCGTCCAAAATGAAATAAACTCGAAGGGCTTAAAATGTACAAAAATGACATCAGCTGATCAGTCGTGACTACGGTGTCGAGTATAAAGGGTTAAAGATCCGATGCTTAGATAGGTAAGTTATTTAGTCCCTGAGAGAGAGAGAGAAATTGATTTTATAAAGAAATGTCGGTTAATCTGAGGGCGCGTGTCCAACCTGAGTAAAGTCAGCTCCGATGAATGCCTGTTCCATTCCAATCCACATGGTGATGGGGATCAGAAGCAGCTGGTAGGGTTTCTTGAGTTGATAGGCCGTCGCTGCCAACAGTTTACATCCGCTCATTTCACCGGAAGGGTCTTTGCTCCTTTGCTTCTCACCATACCTGAGGAGGTAAAAATCAAATGAACAGTGTAAAAAACAAACCTAATGTCATAAAAAAGAAAAATAATGGCGCTAACTAAAGATTTAGGTAAATGATTTATTTCTTCGCTAATTTTGTCAGGTACCTAAGCGATTCTTCTTGGCAATTAATAAAAATGATAAAAACAAGAAAATAGTGTGATAGTATGACGTGTAATTTTAATGTCCAATATCTGTTACCGATTCATCGTTTTCTCATACATTGAATTAAACGTACAAAACAGATAAATTTGCAGATGCAAATTACGCTTATTTCTTTAGAGCAAGGGTTGACATAAACTGTATTCGAGTTCCACTATAAATGTGTAATTTATGACCACTTCGGAAACGGGGGTGAGATAAGTGCTCGAGGCCCTCAGATAATTTTATAGGGAAGCCCATCCCTCCCAACCTCTGAAAATACGAGAACAAAAATGAAATGGCTGAAAGAAAATCAATCTTTGGCAAGCGGCCTATGTAATTAATTCAACAGGAAATTATCGAGCTCATCTTATTGCTGAAAATTTTCAAGAACAAGCACTTATAAAATACCTACTTCTCTCAGGTATCTCCAATAGCCACAACAAGGCTATACAAAACCAGATGCGCATTTTGGTTACAAAGCGGCCGTCTTCAGTGATAATTCACCGAAAGAAGATTCTAAAAGAAGCAAGCAGAATCTATTTTCGGTGAATTACCATTGAAGACGGCTGCTTTGTAGCCGAAATGCGCATGTTTTTAATAACCTTGTTGTGGCTATTGGAGATACCTTAGACAAGTATTTTTTTAAGTGCTTGTTCTCAGGAAACGATAAATAAAATGGATGAAAGAAGGAAGTGGAATTATGTAAATAACGAAGAAGGGAGAGAAAAATATAAGAAATTAAATAATGAGCTTAGGAGAATAACAGACAAAGCACGTGAAAAATGGTTAGAAGAATGTAAGGAAATAAACAGATAGCTTAGGGAGATATAATCTTGTGTATAACAGAATAAGGATTTTTAACTGGGAGAAGAAACGGAAGCAAGGAATACAAGAAATTGAAGTGAGTAACGGAATAAAGCTGACAGACGAAAACGTTAATTTGAAGCGACGGCAAGAGGAAATATATGATTTGAAACAAAGACCATATCTGAAGGAAATTGGAAGGGAGATGGAACAGGCTAATAATAAGGAGGAAGATTATGAAATAATGATGGATGAAATGGAATATGATATATGAGAGAGATTAAAAATACGAAAGCGCAGGGCATTGATGAAATACCATCTGAATTCCTAAAATCACTGGGAACCTCTGGGAGAAGACAATTGCTGCAGCTCTGTAATAATATATATAATTCAGGAAAATGGCTGGAAGACTTTCTTACAACAATATTGATGCCTTTATAAAAGAAGAGTAATGCAAAAAATTTGAGGATTGCAGGACAATTAGTCTTTTATCCCATGCACAAAAAGTATTATTGAGAATAATAAATAGAAGGTTATATGTAAAATTGGACGAACATGTGGCAAAGGAACGATTCGGATTCAGAAAGGGGAAAGGTATGAGATACCTTAGGCATAATCAGAGTGATTGGAGAAAGATATATAGAAAGAGATAGAGAAGTAAATATCTGTTTTGTGAATTTAGAAAAGGCCTTTGATTGGGTAAATTGGTCCATCCTAATGAAAATACTGAAGGACAAGGAAATAGACTGGAAAGAAAGAAGAATTTATATATGGGGCATAGTACGTATTTTAAGTACTTAATACCTTGAATATTTGATATTTATATTTTTTTGTATAATATCTAATACAGGGTGTCCAAAAAGTCTGTGCACTTGGCACTGAAAATGCTTTTAATTATTTTTTGTTTCGTTCTGTTGGTGACATTATTTGTAGTTCCTTCCCTCATTCGTCAAGACAGCGTGGTCAACATGTTTTAATTGAATTTTTAATCTTTTGTATCAATGATCGTTGATAACATTGTAATAAGCAACTTAATTATCTAGAGCATATTGCCTTTGTGGACACCCTGTATTTGATGCTTATGAAAATAAACAGTTTTCTCTCTGAATGAAGTTGACTATCTGTCTTTGAATGTTTTGTTCAGTCTCATACCAATAAAGTACCGACGCCAATGCACACATGTATTAACTGTTGTTACAAAAGTCACTTGATAAGAGTTCTATAGGAGAGTGCCGTTTTAACTCTTAAAAGGTCTATTAATCACATATTATTGAAGGATTGAACAGATAAAAGTAATTCTTCAGCTCTTTCTTATATATATCGTCATTCGTTACGCCAATCGCTTTCATTACCTGGCAGATAACCCTGAAGTGCAATTGGCGTTTTTCTCTTTTAACCGCTAAAAATAATTAATAAATTGAGCACCACTGGTGTTGCGACATAAAATTCCAATAATTGGGGAAAATATTTGCCGCTTGTCAGCAGAATTTTCATTTGAAGCATATATAAACAAATAGATCTATCTCTGTACACAATAGATAAAAAACAACTTCACTGATTTGGAGATGGATTCCACCATTTATCTAATGGACGTGTTTGTTCCCAGTTTCCTATCGTATATCGTAATCCTCCAGAATGAAAAAAATCTACATTTAGAAATTACGATGAGAGAGGTTATTTCCGGTTTGAGCTGGTTATGGACTTATCAGAGAAGCACACATCTGTCATGTTACGTTAAAGGCTTGTAATACATCTCTGCATTTTTGCATCACTTTGCCCTTAACAACCTCAATAAAAAATATATTTTTTCCACCAACGAGGAAAAGGTCCCATGAAATGTCAAATAAAAACTTGACATAATTTGAAAATGGGAGCGGATACTGAATTGAATTTGTTTCATTTTTGGCTTCAACATACCCACTGAGAATCAGCTCCCGACGAAATGCAAACTATGGTCGATTATAAATGTTAATTCTAGCAGTAGTAATAGGTTTCGTTAAATTCTTTTATTTTAATTTCACACACTTTTTAAACTAAACAATCGATAACTTAGTTCTGCGACTTAAGTCTGTTGAGCATCCCACGTAAATTGGACATTAAAATTTTTGAAGATACAAAAACCGCAGTGGACGTTGATGTATTTTATTTGAACGAAAGTTGCAATGGGAACCTTGAGGTCTTATTCGGGTTCCTACATTGCCATGCCTCCTCACTCGGAAACAAAGGAAGGTTGGCAAGTATATTAATGCTTGACCGCCTCGTTTTGATCGGTTTGGAATTAGGAATCATAACTCTCTCCCTCTCCTACCACCACAAGAACATTGGTGAGGAGGAGCTTATGCAAATCGATGCGGTGGGCAAACATAAATCCGCCTTCGAAAAACACCTTCGCGGTCCGAAAGATAAGAAACGAGGATATTATGCGAACGCATAAATCACGCATCGCCTCGTTTTCACGGCGAGCTGAGGGCGAGGGGAGGAGCGGGCGAGGACGGGAAGCGGGAGGGTGGAGTGGGGAGGGGGCGTGGGCACCGCTTTTCACTCCAAACTCCCCTCCTTTGGGCGATTCATGGGAGGAACTAGAATGAACCGAACGTCAATCGAGTACGAGCTTCGCCATCTATTTTAGACTCTCCTTTCACGGGTTCGTTTTCGCGCAGAGAAGAATTCGAGGATTATTACTGTATAAGGAGGAAACTATAATTAAGCTCCTGACCCATTTGCGCTCTTTGGCTCGACACGACGCGGGGAAAATTTGGGCGAGACTGAATGGAAACAAAAAATGATTCAATGAATGAACGTAACCGGCCGATGTATTAGATAGCGCTATCGGGTATGATATATGAACATTTTTTTGCACAGCACTATGAATTTAAATGATCGAATTTTAATCGAGTGGTATACATTTTTTTTGTCAAACCACAATCGCAAATTTCTTCGAGAATGGACATTAAAGATAATCGGTGCTAGAAGGCAATACTTGCTGGAACTCCGTACAAACTTTATTTCTTTGTATTTTTATACAGATAGGAGTATATGGAGAACCAGGTTTAACCATGAATAATCACGTCCCTGTCTACGGACAGACTACCTGTGATGATGACAGATAGGTTATTTTTATGAACATTAAATCAACACGAAAAGGAACAATGCTCGATTCGTAGGCTTAATTCCGAACATCAATGGCTTTATTATTTTTTAAACTTTGCCAATCGCTATAACACAGTGATCCACAACCTGGGTGCCGCGATCAATTTAGTTTTGTAAATAAATCAACGATTTGGATGTGTTTACAGGTAACTAGGGAATTAATTTTATCTCTAATAAATTGATTATGGTGTGATACTTACAAATGGATACGTCCAAAGGTTTTAATACTCGTTTGAGAAAATATAAAAACATTGCTTCAAGGCTGGGGTGCCGCGAAATTCGGTTTATCTTTGAAATGGTGCCGCGCCTACAAAAAGGTTGGGAACCACTGCGTATAACAGATCTCCTTTGTACGATAACGCGATAATTGATGAACCTAGAATTTTCTCTTTCGAATTTGATGCGAGACTATCTTCTTCTGCGCATATGGACGAAACGTTATAGTTATCTATTAGAAATTTAATATATCAGTAATATTTCTTTAAGGCTATTTAAAATTTTAACATAAAAAGGTTTACCATCGAGCATAAACGAAGAATCAAGAATGAAATTGTTTGAATAAAACTATTCTGATTTCGATATGGTCAAAATTATCACGGATTTCATTCGAGCTTTTTCTAAGAAAAAGCTTCAAAGTTTGAATTTGCATTGATTATTTACCTTGAGAGTGGATCGAGAAAGAGAGCAATGATTGCCACAGCAATCACGACGCACGTGAGATAGATGGCGCTTATCTCGAATATCTCCGCATCTGGCGGTCGCTCCAAGTTGTCGTTGTCGTGTGTCGAAGAGACGCAGAAGTTAGCTCCACAGAGATGAAGTGTGTCCAACATCTGGGATGCGTTTCCATTGCCACCGCCGCCGTGTCCGCCGGAAGAGAGCACTGGAATTAATAGACAAAATACATGAACGAAATCCCTTCTGTCAATAACTTCTATAGGGAAGGCATTTTTTTATTGTTTCAAGGTTAGAAAGAAAAGGTAAAAAAATCTGTTCCTCTCAAAAGTTTTTCGAAACATTACCGGACGAATCAAGCATCTTAATAACTAATATTCTATACATGTTTAATGCGAATGTCAGAATACTCTAACAATATTTAAAGTTGAACAAGATAGCTCCAGTACGTATGTCTCATGAACAGTTAAACCTCCTCCAAGCCATGAGTCCATCTTTGCCTTCACATAATTTTAGATCGCGCCATCAGATTGGAGGATCAACTGTCACTTAAGTGTCGAAAAAATTAAAACCCTTGGTTCCGAGAGCGTCAAAAAATCGGAAATTACAGGGCGTACTACTTTCCTTGTAGCTATAGGAGATTGCTATGTCAGCCATAAGAACTCGGAAACCAGATATTCAGCATTCAATTTTGACTTTAAAACCAAATAAACAAGTTCAATTGACTAGTTGCAGAAGACATGTAGACATCTATATGATACTATATGATAGTATGTATTTCTGCCAGCCATATGAATAGGTAAAGATTTATATCAAAATATCCATTTTAGGTTCGTGAATGTAGATTCTTATTATCTTTCTAGCCGAAGGGTTCCTAATGCTATGAACCTTAATTTCGAGAAAAGTTCCGACATGAAAAATACCTTTATGTACACTAGTAGGAGGAATGTTGTTCATTGCTTTCTGCAATAGAAGTACTTCAACTGAGCGGAAACTCTGATCCGATGTTCCTAATGAGACATTCAATTGATAGGAAAGCCTTAGCAATTACAGACTTACAGAAAAACAGAAGAAAACTGCCTTGAATAATCACAAAATGTATGTTATTGCTCTATATCATTTTTAACCAACTAATCTTTTATTTAAATTTTCAGCTTTATTGATCTATCCTTGGGTGTATTTTATTCATGAGAAAAAATAAACTTCAAAGTTTGTACGGTCAGTCAGAGAAATAGCTGTTTCATTGTTGGGCACTCATGTGCAATAAGAAGCACTTATCTAACGTTGCAAAAGCGATTTATTAATTCCCTTTCATCATCGCCAGTGGTCTACTTTTTTATTGTGCCGATGAATTTAGGAGGAGAGAGTATTTCGGAGGCATCGCCGAATGATCTCACCTCGTTCCAATACAGATAAAATCCGTGGTGGGGGAGAACGTTCTCTTCGGCCGCTCTCTTTCTCTCTCTCTCTTTTTCTCTCTCTCCTCCGACAATCTTAACGAACCCTATTCATCCCCGCACTCCTTTCCATTTCGCGGGAACACATTCCTTTTTCATTCCACCCTCCCGTCTCGGCCATCCATGGAGGACTCAATACGCACCACCTCAGAAGGACGCGAGGGGCGGAGTCTTCGAACGGAATAATGGCGCCGTCCTCTCGATCACGCGAAAATTCCGAACGCACGCAAAAACAATTAATTAAAAAAATAAAGGGCATTCGTTTGGAGAGCGACCCTGACCCGAGGGAGAAACTCGTAAATCGAACCGCCGAGCAAAAGCGTCCACGCAAGGATGCCGTGGAATATTCGCGAAGGACGCGGGAAGGATGCGAAAAGTGGTCCAATGGGCGAACTTACTTTCCTCCGCTTTGATCGCATGTGCCTATCTCCCTCCTGAAGGGGATTCCTCGCCCTTTAAGGCCTCTCTCTCTCTCTGTCCCATTCCGGGGCGTAGAGCCCGAAGGGGGCGTATTTCAGATGGATAGGGGCAAGGCCGGTTCGGATTCAGGTGGCCCTCGTTGCGCGAGACGCCGGGAGATCCAGAGATGAGATAGAAGAATGGACTCGTTGCCAGGCATAGCGCTCGGGAGATTGTTGCCGAATCACTCCAGCATTCAGCGTCGACATCCTTCTGTCGTGAGGTGACGAAGGAAGAGTTTTTTTTTAATCGGGGGGTTATGTCTTTTAATACGCGCGAGGTTGCTCCGACCTTCTGGTCACAATTTGTTCGGCGCCTACGTCTTGCCCTAAGTTATGGCATCCAGGAAAAGAGTTTACAAAGGTCGTTCGTACGGGTTAGGAATGAGTTGTCGAGTGTCCATAGGATGTTTTCCAGTCAGAGGGTGCACTCGCCGGAAGTGCTGACATCTCACCATACCCCGTTACCTATTGAAAGCGTCTTCGGTTTTGATGGAAGGAAAAGAATGTTAGCTAATGATTTAATCGACATTATTCTGAAATCTTTATTTCGAGGAACAGCTCCAGCTCCCAAAAATTAAAACTAGGTGCCCTAGCCAAAAACGGAACGCTTCATTTTTTACGCCTATGATTATTTTAAGCAAATTCTCGTTTAGAGATTCAGATCCTGATTTTTAACTGTATAACCAAACAGAAGCCAAGCCTTTAAATGACATTTAATAAAAAATGCCCAATTTCGCTGTAAAATTTAAGTAATTTCCATGGACGAAGTCTTCTGATCAAGGGTTACATCTTTAATAGTAAGCAGCTTCACAGTCTAAAATGCGTGCAAAATTAAGTCGTTAGAATAAATCTGGATAATATGGTTCAGATATAGATAGTATACACATATCTCCATGCGCGTGTGTATACAACGGAAAATTCTAGAGATTTGTAGCGGTATATGAACAAATGAAGTAATCATGATATTTTTGGATATGATTTTTTTGGAGCTCTGGTCAATATACCTATTAAATTCCTGTCTGTCAGAATAGCAAATAGCAAATACTTCCTAACGATAAAAATAAAACCTTTTTCATTGACATCATAAGAGTAGCAAGAATCAACGTTTCTATCTACCTGGGAACGAATCAGATATAAGAGACATTAAATGGACTACCAAATCTCTTAGAAACTATCAAAAGTAATGCATTTTCCATTTTTTTAGGCTGGTTTACAAAGGAAACATAGCTTTATGAAATGGTTGTGTGTGTGTGTGTGTGTGTGTGTCTGTGTGTGTATGTCCCTACTAACAACTTTTTCTTGAAACTTGATATGAGGCTCGTGCTGCCAGGACTCACCTCCGGGCTATATTTTATTTGGCGATGATTGAAGTCCCGGGTTCGATTCCAGGGGCATTTTTCCCTATTTGATTTACATTGGAGGTCTCAAATCCATCGTGCAGAGATGTTTTCTTTAATGCATTAAAATATCTTAAAATTGTGATATCGGAACGAGGTTTGTACTGTTCTAAGGAGAAAAGAATGCAGATTATAATTCTTATCACCGGATTTTGTTAATTGATCGTATTTTCTTGAATTTCTACTAAAACATAGCGTTTTTGCGTTTTAAATCGCATTTTATCGGATTTTTGCCATGGAGACGATTATTACCGAACTCGTCTTGAACATAGAAGAATGAACAAATGGGTTATTTTCTTTTCCGCTCGACTATTCTTCAGCAATGGTCAGTTGATTCAGACATATTAGCGTGTGAACAGTAACATTTAATTAATTCGTTTATTTAAAAAATACATGCAAGATATGTCAGAAAAAGACTGTTATAAAAATTGTTATATAAAATATTTAAAACATTGTTTTTTAGTATTTTAAACATGATAATTCTCTATTAATTTGTTTTCCAATTTTTCTCTATCATTGATAAACTATTAACTACAAGTGGTATTTATGGTATGAGAATTACTTGAAATGACTAACACATACTGAAACATTTCCTGTCAATATAAGTAATCAATTCGGGACGTCAACTTTGGGAAACCAGCCTGCGTTAGTCCTGGTTTGGACTTCTTGTTTAGATAAATATAAGCTGGCCGAAGAATAAATCCATTCCGAATATCCAATCCTCTAATCGTTAATCTCGTTTTAATTTTTAATTTCCGCAGTATTTTCGCCGTCTCCCACGAGGTATATGGCGTTTACCCATCGATTTAAGTCGCAAATTTTCGAAAAATATCTTCATTTCTGTTACTTACCAACGGAAGAGATCAGGTTGCCCCACAGTTCGGCCGTCTGCCATGCAAGGAAGAAGAACCCGAAGAAGCGCACTACGATGGCGTCGACGGGTTGCTCCGTCAGCTTGGCGTACACTCCTCCCACCTGAGTGAGGTAGGTCGCCTTGGACGCCCACATGGGGGCGGCTCCCAAACCGACGATCAAGGCGGTCGGCACGAGGGTGAAAAATCGAGGATAGAACTGCGCCGCGATGTAGGGGGCGTAACAGAGCATGGAGAAGCAGAGGGTCCATTTGACCGTCAGCCTCCGGATCAGGAGTGTGGGGACGAGCATGCAGGATACGACCAGGGCAGCGTATATAGCAGACAGTGAGACGGTCCCCAGGCCGTCCTTCGCGTTGATGGAACTCTGGAGATTGGCAGTTCCCTGGAAGGCTGTGAACTGGAACATGAACGCGATGCTGACGATCGTCACGTTCTTAAGGATCCTCCACTTCTCTTTGTAGGAGAAACTTAGCGTGGTGACACCAGGAGAAAGCGGTTTTTCGTTCTCGAGGGTTGCCGTGTTGCTCATGGTGACTGTTATGGCGTCGCACTCTTCGACGTCGACCTTCTCTCGTTTCTTTTTCGACGTCGACCAAGAGTCGTCGCCCGTCGTCCCGTTCAGCGATAATGGTTTGATTTTCGGCTTAACTGGAAGCGAAACTTGGTTCCTGGAGCCGTCGGAGGTGTGGAGGGATGTACCATTTGGTAGACGGATGTCGGCCTTTCTTTGTTTGTGTCCGTAGGGTGGTTGGTCCAGATCTATGGATACGCTTGATGCCATCCCTTCTAGAAATGCGAGGTTGTCGCAGCCGGCAACTGCCGGTGAGGACTGCATGCCATCCAGTATAGGTTTATCCGGAGAGGGTTTCATGTCGACGGTCAACGCGTATCCTTGAGGAGAAAAAATATTATATTGGCATTCTCAAAATTAATGAGTAGCAAAACAGTAAAACGTCTTCTTTTACTTCATTATGACCTTTAAATTTATTTTAATAAGTCAAACATTACATCAACATGTACCCAAAGTTTTTAACCAGGGCTCATAAGTCGGATATCATTATTCAAAAGTACTTTATAACTAGACGCCAAAACGCAAACAAACTGATTAGTAAATCGTGAAATATACTCGTCATTGATTCTCCGAATTAAAAATGCTCTTTCAAATTTCTCTTACGAATACTGTTTATTTCCGTCTAGAGACACTTTTCCAATTTAGCGGTTTTATGTCAGTTATCATGGAAAAAATACTCATTTAATTTTGCGAAAATGAATCATTTATTGTGGTTATGTTTTGCAATCACACTAAGGAACGTCATGCGCACATTATATCTAGATTTCATTTTTTATGAAGCAGGGAAAATGTCCTTGTACCTCAAAAAAACCTGAGAGTCATTGTGAACAATGCCACTTGAAATTGGAGTGTGTTGAATCAATGCACCACAAGAGAGAGCAAGAACAACTATCCGAGGGTTGTTTCTACAACGTGGTCTGTCTGATGATCTCATGATTATGCAAATGAAAATTACTTCGAAGAAAAACCATCATACAATCTAACAATGGCAAAGTTTCGATTTATCTTGCCCTAAAATAAATTATGTTAATTTAAAATTTGATAGACCATACTCTTTTATAATTCATGATTTTAATAACGGAGATTCAATGATAACGGCAAAATATTATCGTGAATTCATTTGAAAAATTATTTCCACGTTGAGAAATACAAATAAGAGCTTCCGTCTCTTATTTTGATGCGCCATTAATTAATTTTTTAAATTGCTAAGAAATTTTGCCTGTATGTAAAATGGTAATAAATAAACGTTTTTACTTTATAAGGCATATCAACTGTTAATCGCATCTTATTTTTAAACTAGAGCACGATTGGCGCGTTTCATTAAACTACTATTGTAAAATTATAAACCGCTTAATTTTTTGGATGGGAGTTGAGAAATATGAGATGCTGAAGAGAATGGCAGAGGACAAGAGTTTATGGTTGCAGCGACAAGGCTTAGCCTTTAGATGAAGAAGAAAGAACTTTTTCGAGCTGTAACGCATGAATTAACATAAATTACTTATCAAGATATTAAGTTTCCTCCTATTGTATCATAAAATACTCATCCGAGATTATTTTAACGCAAAAAATTTAATCGATTTCATTCATCATGAGTCCATAAAGAGAGACAAATGGTCGTTCCAAAAACCGCCCACTTTTCTGCCTAAATGGTGGTAATGAGCCACCACTCTCGGCCGCCCGTCAAAAGGCATTTGCATAAAAATCAATTGGCATGTGTCACTTTCTCACACTTGACCCGATGTTTTTTTTATTTTCCCTCCGTTCATTTTCCATCTCTCGACCTTAGCGTGTTTCAGAGAGAGAGAGAGAGAAAGGGAAAGAAGTGGGAGGAGTATCCTTCCATAACTCTTTTAAAAAATTGTTTCGATTTGGCAAGGCGCCTGAGTTACGTCGGATGTCTTTAGAACAGCCCGACTGCTCTGGCCTACTTCGGAACCCGAGCTAGGGAGGTGAGGATGGAGAAGGCGACCTCGGAAGGTCTTATATGAGGAACGCCAATTATTCAAGAGGGGGTTCCCTCGGAGACGATGGCCGAGGTTTATTTTGCGAACGTCTTCAAAAAACGTATCAAGAGAACTTGATTCTTCGATATCATCCATTCAAGAGCTATCCCATAAAATGAGTCCATGCGTAGAACGCAGCAGGAGGTCGCTCTATAACGTATTCAGATGACATCACTGAAACTATTGAGAATCGGACGGAACTGGTTGATGACAAGATGTTCCTTCCTTCATTACATGGCCTTGAAATGGTCCTGGTTGTCCACCTTCGAATACCTATCACGGTTTTATTGCCGGAGGATTTTCGGATGAACTTTTCAATTGAATCGATAAGATCCTTAGTCAAGGATCTCAAATTTTGAATGGGTTGTAAATTCGAAAGTAGTAAAAGTTAAATACATTAATTATAAAAACTCACATCACTGTCTCGAATGTTTTACAAGCATACTAGATATATTTATATGAGACTCTATTATTCTTTGACTATTTTTCACGAAACTTTGAATAGTGAATGAATCTTTTTATATTCGCCGTAATTGTTCCAATGGTTTAATATCCAATTAAGGTACGAACCTTCAGTTAAATGAGAAAGTCTTACGGCCATACATTTGCCAATAAGGACGAATAATTTCTGATTTAAATGCGCGTATCCCACACTGAACTCTTTCATGACTATAGGATTTACCTAAACCTTTTATATTAGTTTTTTCAACCTTGGTGGATGGGAAAGCAACATAAAAAAATTTCTGACTTGAGTTTCCGTCAACCCGCAATGAAAAGAAAAAGAAAATATTGGCATCTATCTAATAGGAGCGTTATAATAATCTAAGAGATTGATTAGTCAGAAATACACACACTAATAGGAGCATTACATTCCTCGTCACTTTCGATACATTTCAGCTGGTTATGCATATAGTTTTCACATTTTTCCTATGAGTCGCTATACGCGACAGAAAGGTTCCTGAAAATCTCGCGCTAAACGAAATTCGCGCAAAACGGGGTCATTATGTCAATGGGGGTCGGTTCTACGGACGCTAAAACTAAAATGTAATATTAATAAAAATACGCCGTTAACCTGAAAAAAAACTTCTTGTCGGCACCCATCCATGAACACCAGAGGCAAATATTTACATTTTTTTCAATAACTTATCTTCATTATTAATTTTCAAGTGGTAGAAAACTAAAAATTTCAATATATTCAGGCAAAAAATGTAAATATTTCATGTATGAATGAAATCCTAAATAAATCAGCGAGGAAGTTTTATTCGGAAAATCATATTCCTTTAGAAATAATAACGCCAAAATATGCGTCGATGGAGTGATATAATCGGCGTGCCGTCCTGGAGTTTCTTTTAAAGCATGGGTGTGCCACATCCTGACCCAAAATGGAGATCCAAAGACGAATATACTAAAATTCTCAAGCCCGTAAAAATGTTATTTCAACTACATTTATGGATAGGCCACCTCAATTGTCGGCCGCCTTTGTTTTTTTGAACGCCTGGTAGGGGTGGGCGTGCTTCGCGCTATAACTAACCCGCTTAAAACGGGTTCGCTCAAAGCGAGGTATAGCTGTACCGAGTCGCGGCTGGTACCTTGAAATACGCTGCTTTATATGATACAATCTATAATTTGGCTTTGATAATTCAACTTTGAAAATGCACATGTTCTGGTAGAAAAACATTCTCCCGGTTTTTGTCTCTCATTACATAGATTTTTATCAACTCTACGATTAATCCATATATTAAGCAGTTCAAACCAAAATATTCCCAATAACATGCATGAAAAGATTAACGTTTCAACCGAGAAAATAAAAATTCATAGCTCAGATGCATTTCATTGGAGTGGAGATTTCAACGCGTGACGATTTCTGACAATGAAATGCTTCGAATCGACTTTGTATTTAAGCCTTTAATACGGCAGACATGAACAATATCGAATGGTGTTTCAGAACGCATCTGAAAATTTTGGAAAGGACGATTTGGGCACATGAATCACGTCGTCAGAATACCATTAACAGGCAAACGAGGCGCCACAGGAGGAAAACGCCTGACTCATCTAACAGTAAATTTCCCTCGAGTGAGGTAGGTTCGGTCGATTCTAGAATTTTTGAAGCCCGTGGGCCGGGAAAATTCACCCCCGGGAGAGATTCCGGAGACAAACATCTGAAAGTGACGTACGAGATACGTCCGCGGGCCGAGGCGTTTCGTCACAAAACGTCGCGCAGAATATCACTTCCGGAGAGTCGACGCGCTGCGTTTCTTTTGATACGGTCGCGAGTCGGAAAGATCTGACGAAATCCGGTATTCCATATTTTCTCCCTCTTTCTCTCTCACTCCGCTCTCCACGCGCTCACTCCGCCGTTCCGAGTCTCTTGGACGACTGTGCTCGGCCCTCCGTATCACTCGGGGCCTTCGGGTTCAATGCCAGCGCTCCCCGCTGGGACCCTCCCAGTCACGGGTTTACAACTGTAAAAGTGGTCATTCTCAGCGTGCCCCTTTCTACTTATGACCGCAATCTGTCATCACGAGTTAGATGGCGTTGGGAGATGTCCACGACCGTGTAGGGGGGCGAAAGGTTTTTTAAAATCTAATTTGTTCACAGCGGTGATCCTAATTTGTTTTTGGAAAAAGAGACAACAAAAGACATTTAAAATTAAATCATGTGAGAAATTTTTTCACCGTCCTAATTTTGAAGAAATTCCACTCACGAAAGATCAATAACAAAATTAAAAATACATATTACCGTCACCTACTCAAACAACATAGTTCAAAGGTCATTTAGAGCTTATAAAACGCCCAATCTTATTCTGAAAGAGGATGGAATGAGGAAGCTACGGATGTAACAAAGCAGGCAGGGTTAAAAGATTTGTTACATATTGCAGTTTTACTTAACTTAGCGATTTCGGATATTTTTTAAATTATAGGATAATACGAAATCACAAACCTGCGAAAGATTACTTTTAGAGAGACTTTGATGCATTGCACCCCCTGCCTCCCACCAATTTGGTGAATCGCAGGGTGACATGTACTAGATGTAGATAACTAACGGAACGAAATATTGACTATTTTAACCCACTTGCATATTAGAGATTAATTACTGATAAAGGAATCTATTCCATATTTTTTTTAGTTTATAGACAATCACCTTCACCATACTAAAATAACATAGTTTCCATATTCCACGGTGTTGTGGTAATATTTGGGGACTTTCTATAGCAATGTAATTCCTATGCTACTAAAATACCGTGCGAAATTCCCTTAGAGACATATTTCCTCAAGTACGAGGCGGCACATAGTTGCGTGACGTGTTTTCATACCGTCCCACTTGGGAAGCGCGCAAATACACGAGATCGGAGCATGAGATTTTCATACCTCAACTTCCGACTCTTTCCTTTGAAAATCTAGGAATGGGTCAACGTAATAATGCATGCAAGCCAGAGTGGAATTGGAGAGAGCGTGTAGCAAGTGCGGGTGCGCTCGTAACCGAGAGAATAGAAGACGATTGTCGGCAAAACAAAAGACGTGTCTTTGCGAAGTAATTTCTCTAAAAAATTCAAAAGTGTAAGGAGAAGAATGAAATATAAATTATTAAATAACATAATCTCACGCTCCAATAAAATTTTGCTGCACGTTGCTGGTGTGTGTGAATTCTTAGGATAAAAAAAGGGAATTCTTCGCCATTCCCCCGCGCGTTGATACGCTGTGAGTTGAAGTGCAACTTCGCCTTTCAGTTATACTTTAAGTTGGTGCAATTTGAATTTCTATTAGAAAAAATGAATGCTGATGACTTGATAATCATCAACTCTCCTATAACACTCTCGTGATTATTTTTAAAATGTTACTTTACAGAAAAGTATTGAAATGCACAGAATGCATTTAATTCAAAGCCTTTCCGCTAAGCGTCAGCATTATATTACCAGTTTGTAGATCCCAAATAGTGGATTTCGTGTTGCTTGGACGAAATCGAATCATAGTTATATTTTTCACTAAAATATTTCGTATCCATTTCGATGGACTCGATGTGCGAGAGGAATAAAATGGATTCAGATGCAATGCAATGGATTAACCAAAAATATCTCAATATAGAAGCGAAATTTTCACATGGATACTAGAAAGTTTATCCAAAAAACTTCTACAATTTCGGAAACTTATTCGTCTTAAAAAATTAACATAATAACTGGTACGTGTTAAAATTAAAATGATCAGCCAAACGCCATACTGTTACAAAAAAACAATTCATTCGAGCGTTACCTTAATTTCCATATATGATTAAATGACTCACGGTCCATTTCGTAAATTTCTTGCACGATCCAATGCCCCGAAGGAATCGTATAAACGGCCGATTCTTTAAGAGCTCAAAATAATTACCAAACTCGTGAGGTATTTCGGTACAAGGTTTTTTTCCTCGGCACTCACGAGAGGTAAATCGTATCACGCGAGCTTTTTACGCATCTCAATCGCTAATCGTCGCACGGTTATTTCAAAGAGATAACAAGGGAAAAGGGATCGAAGGAATGAGTGTTGCTTTTGGGGCGGAATCGGCGTCACGGGCGGGCCCGTCCAAAAGGGGCACATTCGAAGAGGGCCGTCAAAGACGTAGACCCATTGCGCGCAAAGTACTCGAGCAAAAAATTTCAAAACAGATTGCCACCCTTCCGAGAGAATACGCTCCGTCATATTCACCTCTCCTTACTTCCCTCTCCCTCCCACTACCTCTTCTTCTTACAACTTCCTCGTGGGTGGATACCCGCCATTTGGACACTTGAGGTCACTCCGCGGATCTACAAGGGTCCCCGCCGACCTCATAGGCGCCGGACTCGAAGGAGCGCTCGAGGGGGGGCCTTCCGAGGTGACCCTGCCTCGCCGGTCGAGACTCTCTCTTTCCCTCACTTGATCGTGACGTGTGGGGGCAGGTTCCAGGAAGGGATAGGAGGACTTTGTTAGATGACCGGTATCCGGGTTAAGGTCGCTGCCAATGTCGGATTGTGCAAAATTTTGAGGAAGGATCGAGGAAGGAGGAACCGGATTTAGACCTATTCGATCGCGAAAAGGGATGCGGAGATGAGGGTCGTAAAATGTTACTTTTTAAAAAGTGATTCGGTACGGTTGGATTTCACAAATATTTCCATCGAGTTTTTTTTTAACAGAAGCTCAATTAAAGGGCTGTTTCATTCGAATAGAAATTTAATGTGCCTCGAGCAATGAAATATTAAAATAACTCGCAGCTCTTGGTTCACTAATTTGGCTCTAAAAGGGGATGTTTTACGGGAGAAACGTGGTGTTGAATAAATACGTTTGCCGTACATTTAAAAATACATGCCGCGCGATTTATCTAAAATTATGACCTGTTCTCCCCAAGCCCAAAACCTATAGCCTGATAAAGAATCACGTAAATATAACCTCCATAATATGAAAAAATAAATAAAATAAAATGATTAATTTACATAAAAGATGGAATTATATTTTGTTTTTTTGTAGAAATCCTTTTATGTAATTTTTCGTGGGTGGTAGTATCATGAAAATTCGAAATGTAATCATTCCTCAGAAGAATGAATTTAAATTGCCCCATATTTCTTTACTCGATATGGTCACAGCCCTGCCGATAAATCAATCAATTTTGATGCATGACATTGTGGGGTGCATCATTCTATGCCGGCATTCAATATTTACCATTGGAACTCTTTATAATAACAAATATAATGCGGAAAATTGTGAGTGGCCAATAACCAACTTAAATCGCTTAAAATATCGGTTAATAAGTGCTCATAGAACGTAATGTCTACCTTAAAATAAATTTAAATGATTCTTACCTCGAGCTCCTTTCGTACGTGCTACATATGGAAAGTTCCATTTGAGACTGGTCTTCCAAATGCTGACGTTGGCCCTTGAACATCGATGGATGACCAACAATTTTTTTCCGTACTCGTTATCTTCTTCGGGTAAATAAATAAATATACTTAATATTTCATAAGTGGTGGGTTCCTCTTTGCCTGTTTTCTTCTCTTAAGGAACGACCTATATAGCTTATCTTTAAACTCCTATGACGCATGTAAGAGGGAATAATGGAATTTTTATGGCAATAACAGTAAAATTCACCTAATAAGGGATTAAATCGGTATATACTTCTTCGAAGGAAAGAGAGCGCATCACATAAAAAACAAACCACGACATCTACGATTCTTTTACGCCGCTTTCGCAATATCCGAAAAAAATGTTATCACATAAAATTGTTCACGAGAGAATCAACGAGCTCGTCTTATGGCGGAAAAAATCAAGAATAAGCACTTAAAAATCAAAGTATTGAATTATCTCAGGCATCTACAATAGCCACATAACCTTACTGCGGCTATTGGATATATCTAAGTACTTCATTCAATCTTTTGATTTTTAATTCTTGAACGTAAAATTCTGTTATTTATAAATGTTACTCCAACGACGAATAGCCAAGATTGGTCAACTTCCACCTTATACTTCCGCAAGAGGGAAGAGCCAAAATATACCCCGCGAACCGAAAACAATTCCAGACTGTATATTGCGGAAAATGCAGAAACTAAAAATCTCAAAATTCACTCAAAATTCCTCATCCCTCGGAAGGAATATTAACAGTATTTATAGGATCTTCAATTCTAACAGCCGGCCGAAAAAAATCGATATCTCGATTCAAACCCTGAACGTTGACGGGAAAAAAATTCGAGGCACCCTGAAAGCTTACCGGATAGAGGCGGTTTCTCGTCGTTCTCCTTCCCGAAACTTTACAAATCAGTCGACTTATCTTCCGTCGACCCGATTTGTCGGTGCGGAAGTTAGATCGGCGCTCAAATGTCTCGAGTATCCAATTAGACCGATTGCCCTCTCTCCCTCTCCCGTTAACGGCGTCAGCTCCTCGACGTGCTTCCGTGGTCTCTCTTGCTCCCTCCGAAATTTCGACCCAACCTCTCAACGGCGACTCTTCTCGAATCCACGGCGCCGCGAAATAGAATCGAGGTGCAGGCTGTGCTCAGACCGCAGCGAAAGTTTCCACTGTGAATGTGTGTGTGTTTATGTGAATATACCTTCGCGACCTCCCAGGAAATATAGTCCCGCGGTCACCGGGACAACCCCTCTCCTTCTAACGCCCTCCCTCCCCTCTCTCCTCCTCCCTCGCCTCATCCCCCTCCTCCTTCCGCCGAAATATCCCACGCAGTCACCCCCTCCCCCGCCCCACTCCACCCGAAAAACCATAGACGACGTCGTCTCTCCTTCCCCTTTCCCTGATACTCTCTCCTCGTTCTCCCCTTCTCTCTCTCTCCTTACCTTCACTGCACTGAGGGGTATTCCCCGCGTCAAGTTCCCTCCCAACCGACAATCTAATGCAGGTGTACGCAGATGAAACCAAAATACCCTTGACTAATGGGCAGGGCCGGCCTTTCCGTGTAGGCAAGCTAGGCATTTGCATAGGGGGCCATATGGTTAGGGACTCATCTTTTACATTTTAATATATATTTTTTATTTTCTTTATTTGACACAATGCAAATTTTATTTATTTTTACAATCGGAATCTAATATTCTGTGAATGTTACAATTTTTTTCTATGGCACCATTTCCACCTCTAGGGGCCTAAGGCACCAAAATAACTTGAGCCGTCTCTGACCAGAGGGTTTCTATTCATGAATTGTTGTTTACTCGCTATTCGGTAACAGAAGGGTGAATTTATATCAATGGATATATAAAAAATATTTTCGAGCCTAAATATACGATTGTTAAATATCTAGCGCAAGTAAGCGAGCTTCTTTATAAAAAACAAATAAGAAAATTTTGGTTCCCTTATGATTGGTTACATCATGGACCATACAGAGATGTGCTCCGTCGATATTTCGTTCGACGTTAAGTCGCTAAACCTCCGTGCATGAAAGGAATGCGCGAAAATTCTCATTCTCACATTACGGATTTTTTCTACCCAAGTCCCGAACACAGCGTTCCCCACTAAAGAAATACGTTTCCTGAGATTGCCAAGCTCAGCCTCGTCACAGATTCTCGGTGGATGAACATTTTTTAGCGGTTCATTAATGCGAGTTATCCATCAGGTCTGCAGGTGTAACTTATAATAAATGGAAAAAAAAACATTCCTGGCCACATGCCTATTTCAAAGAATTGGGCGATTTCCGCAATCAAGATATGAAATCCTTTAAGAATTTAGTGCCACAATACACAATTATTAATTTATACGTATGCCGAAATATTTGAGTGGTCTTTCCAGTAATACTTTCTCAGTCTAAGCGTCCTCAGTCTCACGGTCTTCCTGCACGCTTTAACGCTGGACATATTATTTTGATTATAATTGATATTTTGGATTTATATCATAGTATCAGACTGAAAGGCCGCCACTTCAATGAAGATAAAAAATTAAATATTTGCGTTAAATCATAAACTCTCTTTACGGAAAATAATTTGCCTTTAGAATTCGATAAAAAGGAGAATAAAATAAAATTGGTTACAATTACATATTTCAAGAACAAGCAATATAAAAATATACTAGCTTCGGGTATCTGCAATAGCCATAACAAGGCCAAAAAACCATATGCGCATTTCGGCTACAAAGCAGCCGTCTTCAGTGGTAATTCACCTAAAATAGATTCCAATAGATCCTTTTAGAATCTATTTTCGGTGAATTACCACTGAAGACGGCTGCATTGTAGCCGAAATGCGCATCTGGTTTTTTAACCTTGATATGGCTATCGGAGATACCCGGGGCAAATATATTTTTTATATTGCTTGTTCTTGAATTTTTTTCATCCCTAAGACGAGCTCGATAGTTACCTGTTGAATTAATTGTATATTTCTTAGCCTACGTTTACTGAGAAAATGCCCTTCAAATATTTTTGATTCCACGCAGAAGTGGGTCCTTAGGAGCGATCGTCTCATCATCTCCCCCCTCCCCACTTGCACAAACCTTCAATTTTGAATATCCTTTCCGCTGTCAGGGTCACTTCCCAAACGACCCGATCTGTGGCGTCAATTGTGGGAATTCTGAGAATTGAATGCTGCGTGGGTTCCAAATTGCGTATCCAAGGGGGTGGCGATGGAAGTATCTTAGAAAGGGGCGGTTGCCTCCGTCCCCTTCGATCCGCCACTGGCCTTACATAATGGCATAAATGGGTCACGAAACCTTTATGGGTATTTTTGCACCGAAATTAGAATCCCGCAACCAAATGACAAAATTAGGACACAACTGTGTCAGTACTGCCAAATTACCGAAAACAAAATTTGAAGTTTCAACTCACTATTCTAGTGATAGAATTTCATTAAATTTGATATTTATAAAAACCAGTCGCACATTTTTTCATCGTGAGAGTATAGCTGCCATCTTAATGGAAAAGTGGAATTTTAATTGTTAAATCTCCTGGATGAAACGCGCCTAATTAATGCTTCAATTCCCTATCAGAATATAATAAAACCATTATTCTCTTGGGCACTTGGTCATTCTGTCCGTAACGCTTAGTATCTCAGCAGTTCAACCAAATTTGGTACCAATAGCGAATGACAAACATTTTCAAAAAAGGACCCGGGTTAGATTCCAGAGGGTGATTTCAATCTCCCATAAGACGCTCAATATCTCAGTCGTTTCTTCAGCCAGTTCAACCAAATTTTGCACCATTGCTATGATCACGTACTAGAAGCGAATGACATAAAAAACTTTCATGAAAGATCCCGAGTTCGACTCCGGAGATCGAGTACAATCTCCCATATGAACGCTCGATATCTCAGCCGTTTCTTCGGCCAGGTCGGCCATATTTTGCAGGATTGCTATGATCACGTACAGCGAATGACAAAATATTTTCAAGAAAGGTTCCGGGTTCGACTCAAGAGGGTGATTTCAATCTCCCATCCAATCTTAATCAAATACTATAATTTTATAACAAAATGGTCTATTTATTTTTTATAATGTTTGATTACAAAGTCCGTTTTAAACGAGCTAATTCGTCTAGTTTCTCTGTAATGAATCTGATCGAAAATAATTCTAAATCAATCAGTATTTGAATTTCATCAAAGATTTCCCCAAAAAAAACGCTCGTCTCATTAAAGGTCGGGCTCAAGGCTCTATTCCTGCGCTTTTAAAGAGGAATTTCGGCTGCCGAACAGAATTATAAAATTATTAATTCTGATTAACTCGTATTTTAATTCGCTTTAATTATGTTTAACAACAAATCACAAGTCGCTATAAACTTCTATAAACAAATTAAAGTTCTTTCAGCCCCCATGTATACTAAATCGTACATATAGTTTATTTTCTCAATTAATTCTGTAGTTTTTATTACATTTAAAGACAAAAACGACGACGAACATTGATGAAAAACACCAACTTCTTCGAACTAAAATTAAAACTAAACATGTGAGGGAAGAATTGCAGAGAAAAGTACATAAGGCGCTTTCTTTATTTTTTCACAATAAATATCGTGAAAAAGCCTCCTGCCGAAAAGAATAAAATTAAGAATAGTACAAAATTCGATATATGACCTTCGAATTCCGATGCGCTACCCATAACACCAACGTTTCATCGTCATCTTTATAGCATGAATTCTTTTGGGGTCATTAGCAAAGTTCTGATGTAGACAGAAGCTGATCCTAGATCCACCAAATGTTATAGCTCTTATACAGCCCGACCTATCTTGAAAATTTGGCTTCTCTAAGTTGAATAATTCTAGAGATATTGCCTATACGCACAGACATACCGAGTACGTAAGCGATTCTTTTAGGAAAAAACGCTAAGACTTGCCAAAAAGTTGATGAAAATTTTCACCGCACGTTTTGGCGTCTCTTATCTATGGTGCCCGGTCGTCCTGCACGCGTCGCGCACACCTTGATCTTGGCGTGATCCTCTCCAATGCGCTCGCGACATAAGCCCCTAAAGCTCGCGGTTTCTTCTTCCTCCGCGCCGCACCTTTTCCCTCCGCTTCCTACGGTCCTCCCACTTGTTGTTTTCGCGCATCTAGGGCCCGAGGGAAGGAGGGGGTAGCGGGGGGGGGGGGGGGAGGTGGAGATATGCACGATTAGGGTCTGAAGTAATGGAATTTTTACTTTTCCACCTCCTTCGAGATCACGGCGGAGACGCCGGATTAACAGACGTTGATTAACACCTACGTCGCTGATTCCAAAGATTTCAGTACTTCGAGAGTTTTCTGCTCATCAGATCTTTTACGGAGATTCGATAAACTATAACCAACAGGTGATGACCACTCTCTAATTCAACTATTAAAAGATCTTCTATATATAACTTGACTAGGTTTTTTCTTATGATAGGAGAGATTTACATAAACAAATTAATGTCTTTTTTGATCGAGTTTGTTATTTGTAAGCTCCCTCTTACATCGAAATCCATTCACAACAGAATAAAACATAAATAAAATTACAACCAAGAAAATAATACATATGACAATAAAAAAGGAAACATTATATAGAACTAAGTAAAGTGAAAATCAACTCCTAATAGTAATTTAACATAAATTTGTCATGCTAAGGTTTTTCTGGATCTAATACCATCAGTAGTCAAGTCGCTAAGAATATTATTTCGCGATAACTTATATAAAACATTTAAAAAAATTTAAAATGCTTTTGTAAATTAGCTCTTTTTTAAAGCGCTCCAACCGTCCAGAACTTGCCTGTTTATTTTTTAAGTCTTTCTTGAATTATTAATGTGCTTAACGGAACAGGTCCTTGTGTTTGGTCTTCAATCCAAACAATTAACAAGACTTCCATTTTCTCCATCAGCAAACTTCACAAATGCTGCAATTTAGTAACTGATAATGGCGTAACATCGTGACCGCCCAATTTAATTTTGTCTTCATTTTTCCTTAGTGCTCACGGTAGGTTCAACCAACCCCATTGAATTAGGAATATCAATCACACGATCACCTTGCTCAAATGCGATTAAGTACTGCAAGTTTCACTTCTAAATTGATACTTTTCCTCTTAGCAGCCGAAGGAGTTGAAGATGATGGTCTCTTTGAGGTCATAATGAGGATTAAATAAGGTACTTTTAAGTATACATCACCAATAATTATACTAATTCTCGGAGCACACACGCAATGCGTGATTCTGACAGTGTAAATACTTTTAAATATAAATTACAGATAACTTTTTAAATTCACAGAGCTCACACGTAAATATTTTTTCATTGCGTAACACACGGAAAAACACTTATATGGGAGAAGAGGAAAGACTTTCGAGTCTCCAGGGTATTCCCTGCGCCGAGTGTAGGAGACAACTTAAGCTGTTTTGCCAAACTCTTGAGTGAACATTCTTACTCGCAGACCCAGAGACTTTAACCAATGACAAGAAAAGGTAATATAACAATGGTTGAGTGCCCTTGCAACATTTAAAGATTATATTCCTGGATATATGAGAGCCAATTCCAGTGAGGCGAGGTAAAGTTATTATTTTCTCTGGGGATTTTGTACACGTTTTATTTCGCGAATGAATGGGAGGAAGAATTCAAAATAATTACTACCGATAATGCGGTTGTTTTTTCATGACGCCATTGAACTTACAATGAGTAAAATCTCATGAATCAGAAACTTGACTTTTAAAAATTAGCCTAGCGCTTAACGGTATCAACAGGCATGCACGTACCCAGAAATTTAGTTCGGGGGGGAGGGGAGGGGGTCCGAGACCGAAAACCAATTTCCAGCAATTGATTAAATAAAAGTCCTATTCAAATAATATAAACTTTTATAATGTTTTTAGTTTTCATAACTCATCGCAGCAAGAGGCAACGTAGTAAGTTTGTAGCGTGGTTATCGCAGATTCCACAAATTCTGTACACCGGACCCCCCCAGTTCCCCTCCCCCCTGGGTACGTCCTTATTAACAGGGAACCTTTCTCCATCACATAAAAATTATAAGTTCTTTTGTTCATTAAGCCACGGTTACAGTCGTTGGCGTCTATGTAATACCACAATACAATTGAATCTCTCTAATCCAGAATTCTGTGGTTCGGAAATGATCCGGAATTTTGATTGATCCGGAAAAATATCCTTGTTTCGGAAATGTGGTGTGGATGGCGTTTTGATTTTCAGGTTCATCCCACATTCCCACAGACAATGACATAAAAAAATAAACGTTAAAACGGCCGTAAAACGTAAAAGTTGTCCGTTTTACGTATTATTCCATTCATATTGCGTAAACCAAATTATTGGTATAAGAAACCTAATAGGTATATATTATAGATGTCCATTTTTAGCGTTTTTTTTAAATCCTCTTATGCGTTCGGCTTGCCCGTCTATATTACGCGATAACACCTCTCAAACCATCGGTCGGCAACCTGCGACTCCGGGGCCGCATATGGCTCCTTGAGTACATATTTGTGGCTCTATTGAAGTTAGCTAAGTTCCCTAACCTTCATCAGCCATGAAAAATGCTTATTGAAATCGTTCGATTTTTTTAAAAAAGGTCCTACAGGTTTTCACTGTGCAGTTCCCAAGTATTTTGGGATGAGACAAAAAACAGAAAATGGCTCTTTTACTTGGAAAGGCTGCCGACTCCTGTCCTAAACGACATCAGATAGAGACTTCGTTTTTTTGCCTATCGATTCAGTATTGTCTCGTGAACTTTTTCTCGATTTGTCCGTCTGTCTGTCTAAATTTATTATTTAACTCCGCTTTTTAATCTCAGATTCGGGTGTTCTTTTCTTACATGTTATTATTTTGTTTCTCCATCCATGATTTATTTACCCTTGTGTAAAAGGCATAAAATTATGGCTTAAGTAGGGTGTATAGTAACAGTACAATCATCACATACTATTCGCCCGTGGTTCGGAAAATTCTTTACTCCGGAACGCCTCCGGACCCGAGCTTTGCGGATTAGAGAGGTTCAGCAATATCGAAAGTATGACCGGAAGAAACCGGCCCTCCTCTTACATTTTGATCCAAATAAAATTTTCTTCCTGCAAGCCCAATTAGTTGGATGGCCGTGAGGATGACGTCCTTTGGGATGAAGAACCTCAGCAGTCTCCAGGTGAAGACGGCGGTGATTAAGAACTGGCTCGAAGAGAGAGGGGAGAAAATTAACTAAATAATTTAATATGAATTTTTATATACTGATGAGAATAGTACCTAATTTTGTCTACACCATTATGATATATATATATATATATATATATATATATATATATATGCATGTAAAAATGTCTTATCATTCACAAAATATCTTAAATTTATTTGTTCCTAAAATCGAAAGTAATTTTTAGGGATCAGCTTAAATCAGAAGCTATCTCCATTTGCGTTCTATTATTCGTTGAGATGTGATTGCTATTCTGTGAAATTTAAAATTTATTTGGGACATCTGCCAAATATTTTGCACGCAATTTACTTTCATCTGTGTAGGCAAATTATCGGATCTCGAACCAAGACCAGGGTTGAAACTTTGCATTACGTGTCGTGCCAAGTACCACAGGATTCGAACGCAAATGGCGAGATAAGTGCACCATTCTTAAGTTCTTAGGTCGGCAATTCGCTGTTTTTTCCTCCCCATCGCGTAGATCTTGCTCCAGAGATATATCGAGGTGAACAAAACACCAAACACGGCAACCTTAATGAGATACACTCTCTCGTTTCGAAATCAATGATTCACTCGTGGACCAAAAACAGAATAACCGGACGGATCCGGCGATTTCAGAGAATTACTTGCTTAGGTGCCGCACGAACCGTTGATTCTAGATTTCTTGGAAAAGCTATACGAATCTTATTATATTTGGCAATGCTTTCGTTTTCCGAAACCTTTAAATAAAGCGTTTTTGTTAGAGGTGAAAAATGTCAAATATCTTTGTTTGTTTCACGACGTTTGTGTAGGTGAACGAATCTTTATCGTTGCACAACATTAACGTCAATTTCTCTCTCTCTCTCTCTCTAAATATCATCTAGTAATAAAAAAAATAAAAAGTGTTGCTTCCGATTAAGCGATTAAAAAGAGGCTGCCAGAAAAATGTTACGAACATTCAATTGTGATGAAAAATCGTTTCCTTCTCTTTCAGTCCGAAAAAAAAGTAATCGGCATGTATCAGAATTGCATGCGCACTGAGTTTTGGATTAAAAAATTCGCTAAATTCCTTATTTTTCAGGTTTTCTACAATGACTTGTTTATTGACACCGCGCAATGCGCGACAACTATGATTCAGAATAGACCGGATGCTTTGGCATTAATCCGTAATGAAACTGAAAAAGGAAACCATACGATATTTGACCACAACGTCCTCCATTAATCTTCACCCTATTCCGTCCGATTCGGTCCTGAGCATTGGTGTCGAATTTCTTTATTTTTGCTCCATCAGCAGTTTCAATCCAAATTCGAGACAGAATTTGGCGCTATTCCTCAACGCAGTGATGCCCAAACTATGGCCCACCTAGTGTTTCAATCCGGTCCGCCATGAGTTAATTAAAGGACACATTGTAACATTAAATGAAAATAGGAAACTACGAAAACAGCAAAATTTCCTCTCTATTCCCATTATAGGCGAGTAAATTTAAAACTGATTAGATAACTTAATCCTATAGTTTCCACGAGTCATTCCTTAACTGCATTTTCGACTGTGTGTGAGCCACGATAATAGCATAAGTGGGCCGCGATGAGTGTGGAAAGGAGATATGAGGGGATCGAGCCGAAAGGTTTGGACACTATGTACTGCCTTATTACATAGACTAATGAGAGTTAATCGAAGGAAGATGCTTCGTGAATTGAACAAGAAAATTTCAGTCGCCCGCCTGACATGTTTCTATCCTTGGTGTGCTTACAAAATCGTCATAGGCAAGAAGTCAGAATGGCTAAAATATAATCCTCCCGTCCCATCCTCTTTCTATGACCCAAAAGATCCGTGTCATATTAAAACTGAAATTGGCAACATAGAACCATAAAAACAAGCTTCGTTTTGCCTAGGTTTTGTTGGATTACAAAAAAAGTCGTTGGAGCTATAATGAACCGCACGGATGTGCTGAATTACTTTTCGATCAAACTTTGACTCTATGTTAGCGTGATCTGTGATTTAAAGTATACATCGTACAAGGATGGGCACACTCCTATATTCAAGAAGGTAGATCATTTTTAAGACTTAAAAGGTACGAGGTAACTTTGCAGAAGAAATTAGTAATTACAGTTTCCGAGATACAAGCGGCTCAATAAAGTTCATAGCATACAAGCATATTGGTGAAGTTAATATAGAAGTCTTTTAACAGTAATAATAATAATATTCAAGAAGATACAGGCATTTTTAAGACTTAAAAGGTACGAGGAAACTTTGCAGAAGAAATTAGTATTCTAGCCCTTACCGTTTCCGAGATACAAGGGGATCAATAAAGTTCATAGCATACAAGCATACTGGTGAAGTTAATATAGAAGTCTTTTAACAATAATAATAAATAATAATAATTAATAATAATAATTAATAATAACAGGATAGGAAAGATGTACACATCATGCATGCATACATGCAAGGCAAAGGCGCTCTTTACAATGTATGTAATCATGTTGAAAATGGATAAATATTATTTAGCTTGAAATAATGTCTAAACGCTGCAAACGATTATCAAAAGCGATGTCAAGGAAAGGATTTACCGATTCGTTTTCTAATCAGTTGTAATTAATAAAATAATCTATTTTAAATCTACTCAATAGTTATTTAACGTTTAATTTTAATTTGCAATAATAATTAGTTCATTAATTTGTTTATTTGCAGCTCCATTTTCAGTCTTTCTGAAGAGGGTACATGAAGTATATTTTTGTGCTTGATGAATCGATCCTCCACATTCACAATATATGCCTCTAAAACGGGACATATATAGCAACTCGGAAACAACACTCATCGGACTCTGCTTGAATGTTGCATCAGCGCAGAAAAACGGCATTTTTCTGCCGTTTTTTTATCTCGCAAATGTTTGTAGAAATTTGTGTCTATATTTCACGTAAATAGCGCAACTCTGCGATAGCATCTTCTGCATTGACAAGACAAAAAATTTCCTTTTCAATATATGCAATACAAAGTTGCACAATGTATGAAAATACTTCATGTAGGCAGAGAATTGCAACGGAGAAATTTGCTTGTTTAATGGAATTCCATAAGATGCTGGTATCACTTACTGATTTAATGTAAGTCCAAAGATTTCTTCTTGGGCAGAAATAACTGCGTCAAGGTGTTCATGTAAAGCATCGTCATGTATCTCTATCCATCTAGTGGCACACAATTGTTTCAATTTTTCTCTCCTGCTTTTCAGGCAAAATTCTTCAATATCTCTCTTTAGCACATTAAGCCTTTTCGATGTATTGAAAGATACACAAACGTTGTTGATTAGTATTTTACAACCTCTAATTTCTGGAATATCGCAAGACTTAGAAACGGCAAGATTTAGCTTGACCTCGCATTTTCTCGGCGTGTATTTCATACGAACGAAGGCAATCTAGCACTTTGTTCGCAATTCCTGGTCTAGTAACATCTGTTGTAGCTTCAAACTGAAGAAAGATTTCATGCAATTTCAAGTCACTTTTATTGAAGTAGCGAGCACATAGAACTAAAGTCTCTGTGCCATCAACAGTTTCCGTTTCACCGTCAATTAAAGAAAAGCAGTCTGTATTGATAGTATCGTTTACTATTTTTCCTAATATTAAGTTGTTGCATACATTAACAACTTCGTTTTGAATTGATTGGCTGCTGTAATGAGCATTTTAGGGACTGTTTCTAAGAACTTTTTAATATCTGGATTCACTCTAGTCTGGAGTCTGATAGTAGTTCTGAAGTTTCCTTCATTTTCAGGAGGCATTCCAGGTTCAATGAGTCCACTTTCTCTGTGACCACGTAGACCTATGCTTTTTCGACCGCAGAACAACATTGATTCAATTATGGGGCTGAGTGTTTCTCTGTATTCACGTGCTCATTTTTGTTTCTGGATATCAAGTTGAAAATGTATTGGTTGCTGTTTATTTTGTGTAATTAAAGTAAGGATTTCTGCAGCCTCATTGCTATTATTATGATAACCAGGAGACTGATGTTGATCAATTTTGGCTGCACCATGTCCAGAGAAACGAAAAAATAATATTAAAATTTTAAGAATAAAAGCACTTACCTGCTACAGAGGCGTATCCAGGAGGGGGTTTTGGGGGATATACCCCTCCCCTTCATGAGCAACCTGTACTTATAAAATCCTCTGAAAAAGGTATTGACGCCCCAAGATAATTGCGAACATCGGAACGAGTAAATAAAATTCACTGGTGTTTTACTTGACGTTCTCCAAGCTAACTTTCTTTAAAAGATGAGTTATGCGATCAGGGCTTCCAAAACTGAAGCAGTCTTGTGAGAAAGGGCCCATGTGCACGGCACTCCGGCGGACGGAGAGGTAGGGTGGCCGGAGGAGTCTCTCTCTCGGGCTCGGGCTAAGAGGTCGATTCTATTCGGGCTATTTTCGGGCCTTAAATGTGATCCATGTTATTTTTTGCTGAATGGAAACGCCTTAGCTCTGCTTATTATTTCTCTCTTTATGAATACCTAGCTCTTCATCTCATTCTCTATAAAGGCTTAGGAGAGAAAGAAAGGCAATGTGGGTTGGAGGGAAAGGCACTTAGTGTGAAAAAATGCTTGACACTTCAGTGTCTTCTCACGCACGAAATTTGGTGCTGTGAGAATCAGCCGAGATAGACGAAGGATTTAGTAAAGCCACTCCATAAACACAGGACACCACACATCCACTCAACCTAAGCGAAAGATGTGAGTTCATTAAGCATCTGCTGCCCGGCTAGTAAATCAAAGCGCAAAAACTAAACATCAAACACAGAGATCTTGGAAGAAAATTATACGTCTCACATGTTCTGATGCTGCACTTACGAGTACTCTCACTTCATATATTTTCCAGTCACTTTTCGTCAGTCATTCATTGCTAGTGGTCGAAGAAGGATCAGGATCTCCTCGTTCTTATACTTCGGTCTCAACATCAACATTCACTGTGTGAAATTCAGTGAGATTGCTAATTTTTAGAATGACATTTCCAAAAAGTTTTATTCCAAGTGCTCAGCAGATGACAATGTTTGCTGAGTTCTGCAATCATGTTTTACTAGTTACTGACTTTGTTTTATTTCAATATCAACATGTCGCGCCGCGCATCATTTATCTAAGCATTTTTCTTATATTAAACGGCTAAATATAGAATCGTTATTTTTTGTTATACTACATGAAAAAATAGCGCGTTATATTCAATACAATGTAAAGACAATTGAAGTAACACAGGAGTTGGGATACAGCGCTACTTCGTGTCACGCAGCAGGGCAAAAGGCACGCGCCTAGAGGAGAAACCGTGACAAGAAAATCTTCTCTAGTAGATATAAGGGTAAGTTAAATTTTTTGATCGCATACTTCCTACACCCGCTGGCGGTGACTCCACAATTCGCCTTTGTATTTATCTCACTACTTGTCGGCTGCCTTATATCAGCGACTTATAGCGATTGTCAGATAAGCTATCACCCCTACGATATTGGCTTGTATATAAACTGGTATATACTCGTTTCACTTGTGTTGGTGGCGGTGACTTGCATATTTCAACGTCCAAAGGGGCGTATTTTGTAAATTCTGTGCTTTATTTTCTTCCGTTGGGGGAATTGGTCTGCAGCCTCTTAGACAACTTTGCTCGGTTGAATTTACCAATTGGAAAGATGCAATTGAAAAATTTACCATGCATGAAAAATATCAATTTCATAAGAATTGTATTGATGTAGCAAAAAACGTTTTAAGAATCGCATCTCAGAAGCAAATGCCGATAATTTTACAATTAAGTAGTGAGGCTAGGCGTCAAGTGCTTGAAAATAGAAAAAATATTGCACCTATTGTAGAAACGATTTTGCTTTGTGGAAGACAAAGTCACAGAGATAATGGTCCTATTTCTACCAATGGAGAACCCGAGGAAAACGATGGCAATTTCCGTTCTCTTTCACGTTTTAGATGCAAGTCTGATGACACTGTCAAGTTCTAGCAAAAATGCTCAGTATGTAAGTCCCGTAATTCAGAATTATATTATCGAGATTTATAACAAGCTTATTTTAAAAGAACTCGCAAAAAGAGTCAACGAATCAAAATGTTTCGCTGTTATTGCTGACGAGACCACGGATATTAGTGGTGTGGAAGAATTAACTTTGTGTGTTCGCTTCATATAAGTAGATAAGTTCATTGTAGTAAACGAAGTTTTCTTAGATTTTTTTCCGTTGGTGGATGTTACTGAGAAAGGTATTTCTACGACAATAATTGACAATTTACGTTTATTTGGGATTTATATCAATAAAATGCAAGGAGAGGGGTACGATGGTGCGGCGTCTATGAGTGCAATGTATAATGGTGTCCAGCCACATATTATAAAAAATGTTACACAGCGCTGTATGTACACTGTGCCTCCCATAGCTTGAATTTAGCTATTAGCAACGCTTGTGAGAACGCTCCCATACGTAACCTCATGGGAATAACCTCCCCCCCCCTTGAAAAATTCCTGGATACGCCACTGACCTGCTATTTGTTTGGGGTTGCCAACTTTAAGTTCGTAATAACCCGGAGAGATTGTGTGTGAAACTCGGAAATTTCGGAGCAATTTCGATGAATAATCCTCCATCATAAAAACTAATTGAGCGTGATCTAAGTCATACGTTCAATGAAGGGCATAAGACGTAATTCGGATGGGAATAAGTTTTGAAAAAGTCAAGAAAAGTATTAGGCGCCAAGAGACTAGTACCCACGCATCTTCTCATGAAAGAAAGGAAGAAAAATTCCCTAGGGGAACCGATAAACACTCGCGAAAGATTGGGAATCAAACGAAAAAAATCTTGCCTACGTTTCCAATAAAAAAACTGTTTGGGAAAAGTTGGAATGGACATCGGATACTTATAGAGGAGTACCTATATGGCTGCCACCAGTGCTGTAGTGGAGGGTATACGGTGGTATACACCGTATATTCTCTGCTTTTTTCGAATTAATAGGGTATACTCTCTGCTTTTTCGAACAAATGGCGTATATCCTGGCCTTATGAGAAATTATACAGGTTGATTGAAAAAAACCAGCTAATTACTCCTTTTTTCGTGGCCCCAAATATTGAAGCTGCACCTGCATTTCTTTAAAATCTGCGGCCCACGAAGAGATATAATGCCAATATTCTAATACTACTTTTGTTTCTATCAGATTGAAAATAAATGATGTGATTATTATGTTTTAACTTTTTATATATGCACATCACTTAACTGAAATAAAATTTTCAAAGAGCTCATACGTTTTCTCCTGCCATCGTAACATTATAGTCATGTACTTTCCTCTTAAATAAATTGGGTAAGACCCCTCCTCCCCCTCAAAGTTTTACTTCCGTATACCCTTCGCTTTTTTTAGGACTACAGCACTGGCTGCCACCTCTACGGTTTTCGTCCGGAGACTCCGGTTTTCGCAGTTCATCTCCGGTCTTCGGTTTTAATAACCAGTATCCGGTTACGGGACATCCCGTTTATCGGCCAATTTTTCCTCAAATGTCCCGTATGATACGGGACATTTGAGGAATTTATATTTTGGTCATCAATACATGAGTATGTTAAATGATCCAATATTGACATTAGAAGAAATAATCTTACTAGTACCGACTTGCACAGTGTCATGAAAATTTTGAGAGGCAAAATAACAAGTAGATTAACAAATAGTTTTTACAGCAGTAAAGTAAAACAAAGTCTGAATTGTTTGTCAAGTGTGCAAATGTTCCATAAGCAAACAAAGCATATGAAAGGACACTGGAGTATCTAAACAAATATTGACTTTATTTATCATTTAATTACTTCAGTATTTTTAATTAAAAAAACTAAATTGCGACGATGGGGAAAATACTGTCCATACCCAATAGGCAGTAGGCCACGTGGAGCAGGCATTCGAAAAACCTTATCCAGGCATGAAGTGGGGATAGTCCAAAATTAATGGTTTCGATATTTACTTCCCGTTTAGTGACCTCCTGAATATCGTTCATTTGCTTGCATACGTAGCAAGTTTGTAAATATTTTCCTGTAATTTCACTGCAGACTTTTCCATCAACCATAGTAAAAACTAACTTATTGGTAACATGGATGCTTTTTCCAACACTAGTTTTGGCAGCAGAGGGTACCTGATCTGACCCTCAATGTAGTTCTTTTCTTCTACAGTTACAATAGCTGACTCTTTTTTGAGCTGAAGGTTAATGGGATGGCAAAATCTAGGAGAGGAAGGTCTGGCATTCTTCCAAACAACAATATTATTACCAGAGCTTGGGTGCTCAAAGGACATCTGCAATGGGACAATCGAAGTCACAAATAAATCACTATCACTATAACGGTCCTCAGAAAACTTTTGTTTATATGCAGATTGCCCACATCTTCCATCAAACCCCCACTTACTTATCAGCATCAAGTTAGTTGGTTCATTTAGTTCAGTAACTGGCAATGCAGTAATTACTGGATCTTTTAACGAACAAGATGTTCAGCAGTGTGATTCAGTAAAGCTTTAAGCTTTATTTCAGCACAGGTTTCCGTTACCACGATCAATTCTCTTTGAGGGTAGCACTTTTTTTAGCTTCCCTTACGCTTTTGTAAGAGGGATAAAGGTCTACATTCCTCTCTTTGGCTTGAGATCTAATCATCTAATACTGATCTCTTGGCAGCTTTGCTTCAAGTAGCAAAGACAGAGCCTCGTATTCAGAATAGCACACTCGAGGTGAACTGATTTAACACATTCAAGTCTATGCCCCTACGTGATGTGGGTGACATTATTCCACGGTGACTATACACATATCCCTTAAGTTCGTCAGTTCAGTTTAGCAGCTGTCACCTTCAACAATGTAAACAATTTTTGTAAGCACTTGGTAACGGAGGCTCTGACGGAAGCATCACTCGCAAAGCTGCGAAAACACGTTCAGTTTCGGATAATCTCAGTGTACTGTTAGTGCATCATGGGGCAAATATGTGCAGCCAACTTTTTCTCCCCCTTCATTTGCATGAATTAAGGAAACAAATGTCCCAAGAAAAATCAGCCGGGACACGTCGGGAACTTTTTATTATATGTCCATAGATGTGATTCATGCATAAGTTTTTTTATACATTTCGCATTAAGATATAAAATCGAAATTTTTTCACATTTTCATGATTATAAAAGAAAAATATTTTGTACATCATATACTAGATACATCAGAGTGCCTAATAAATCGTGCTGAAGAGCTGCAATCTATTTCTCGTAAATATTTGAGCTATGAAAATTTCAACCTAACAATGTCAAAAAATTTGCAATAAACCGGAGAGACCACATTCAAAGTTTGCGTGCTTATAAAGGAATAACTATGACAACAATTTTGATGAAAAATGTTTTAAATGATAGTTTGATCATTTGTTATTCATTGTACAAAGCTATTTACAGAGATTTTGGAGTTTGAAAAAATGACTTTTGGCCAGCTTTTTTGGATTTGGTCCCACTGTGCAACGGTGCGAATGCACCCTTGGACGGGTGTAGGCATAGCCTACCGACCTTTCCCTGGATAAAATAGGACGCCATGCCTAATTTGGCGAGTAAAACTCTTCCTGGGGCTGAATGCATAGTGAACAGACAGATTTTCGAAAATATTTATAAACAGAATGACCTTGAGAGATCAAAAGCCGCCAAAACCGACCCCCTCGCTGCTCCACTGTGTCCGATATATGCTACTTCTAATTTTTTCGCGGACGGAATGCCCAAATACCGGACAGTCCAATACAAATCCGGACATCTGGCAGCCGTAGACAAAACGTATCTAGCGCTAGCCTAATCATTTGTAGCCCGCTTTTAGAGATGCAAGGTGCTCGGTTTTGAACCGGACTGTCCGGTATTTGGTCAGTCTGTCCGGGAAAAAATTAGAGGTAATATCGAACATATACGGTCTTTCCTCTTTTTATACGGTTTCGGTTTATGCGAATTCGCTTTATGCGCCAAACTTATTTCTGCCCGAATTTAGTTTTAAGCGTAACTGATTAGTCAGTATGCGGCCACGCGGTCAGTGCGACAAAAATGTAAGAAGTTCTCTCCTACGCCTCAAGGCGACCATTGAGTCTCATTGTCTCTTATGCTGTGCGCATTAGCACCACTTTGTCTTCTTCGCAATACGTCTCTCCATTACGCCACGAGGCTATCATTCACCACCATACACGAAAGTAATTTTATTTTAAAAATTTTATTGTCATCGAAAAATTTTGCTTGAATTATCATTCGTCAATTGATTTTCTAAAAACTAATCAATCGCTACCATAATTTCTCTCGAGCGTAAGGTGGAAAACATTTTGAAATAGGTTTGTAGTAGTGTAAAGAATAAATTTGAAGCAATTATTTTTATTTATTCTAAAAGCTCTTATGAATTATTAATAAATAAAATGAACATTAAAGTAATTAAAACATTTTAAAATTTCAAATATTTAAATATTTCATATTTTTTTTAGTTTATATATACAGGGTGTTCCTAAATTATACCGACAAAATGATAGAGGTTGTAGGGCGGCATGCCCGATGTGCGAAACACCCGGTTCCTGAGTCCGGAGCAGTTTCCTGTTAGAACTACGAGGTGATAAATCTCGTACCTAAGCGATCGGTGTTATGGTAACCCGCCCATTGGGCAGCTTGATTCTCGGATCTCAATCCTCTGGATTTTTTTGTTTGGGGTCACATCGATGCAGTGATTTAGTCGGCCAAGAGGCGGACCTTCTCCCCCGCATCCAGGCTGCTTGTGATTCAATCAGCAACACGGCGGGAATTTTCGAACGAACGAGGCAGTCATTGTTCAGAAGATGCATGTTGTGTTTGCAGGTTGGGGGCCGCCAGTTCGAGCACCTCCTTTAATGAATATTGTCCCCTACTCAGTACGGTAATTGTGGATTAATTAAACATGCTGTTACGAACCGAAGTTCCAATTTCTTTTTCTTCTAACTCGGCAAACACACGTGCCACCGAAAGCACCATCCGCAATCCGTACATTCGTGCCTGAAAGCAATACTAACAATAAGTAAAAAGAATGAGCAAAACATTTCACCGTGCACCGAGGCAGCGCATCACAGGTGGCGTGGAAAGCACAAGGATTGCCGTAACACCAGTCGCTTAGGTACGAGATTTCTCACCTCGTAGTTCGAACAGGACACTGCTCCGGACAAAAGAACCGGGAGATTCGCGCATCGGGCATGCTGCCCTACAACCCATATCATTTCGTCGGTAAAATAAAATTTTGGAACACTCAAACGGGGTAAATTTCTTCAATATTCCAATGAGTAAATGCCAGTAAACTGATTCTTGAAAAACTTCTCGTTTTCCTTAAAATTTTCCATCGAAACGTTGATAAATTTATTTCCAAACAACTCGTCCCTTTTCGAAAAATTCGTCTTTAGACAAATTGATTTCCGATAAACTGGTTTTCGAAAAATTTACGTAGAGCCGTTCTCGTCTGCCTAGTAACATATGGTGACCAGATTCTTAGGAGGCAAAACCGGGACATAACACGATCTGATCAGGAAAATCCGGGACACAATCGGAAAAATCAGTGGCGTAGAAATTTGGTTTGGGAGGTGCACCATACAATTTTTTAATAATAAAAATATATAAATTAATACTCATACAAATAATTTATTGAATTTTAAAGAACTGTTGAAATAATCAATTTTTGTATTTTCCAATATAATGTGATTCAGATTAAACATATTTATGAAATTTTTGTGTCGAGGAGGTTTTGTAAGGCAGGAACAAAAAATTCGGGACAAATGGGTGTCCCGAAAAGCTTGATCGGGACAACGGGACGTTTTAAGTCAAAATCCGAGACAATCCCAGAATTTCCGAGAAGTCTGGTCACCCCCCGTAGGGGTATAGTCTTTGCCCTATAATAACCTGAACATTCTCATCGGATTTTTAAGAGCGGTAACGCTATGGGCATCATTTTGTATCAAGTGGAACGGCGTTTTCATGCGTTCCCGCCCAATTCGAGCACTGCTGCTAATACGCAAACCCTAGGTAGGGTTGCCAGGTGTCCGGGTTTTCTCGTATATGTCCAGGAAAACAAGGTGTCTGGGAACGTCCGGGGGGGGGGGGGGGATTTAGATTGAGTCCGGGATTTTCTAAAATTTAAATTTACTGCGTAAACTTTGTCTGGCGCACCCACTCATGCGCAGGCGTTGGCGTGTTACATATGTCAGTACCGTCAATACCTACTGTCAGTGTGTCAGTAGCGATAGATGCGTGGCGTCTAGGGAACGTGTCTGGACCAGCTGAGCAAACATTTCATCGCACACTACCTGACTACCTACATTTGGTTACCGCGTATAATACAGAATTTACTGTGCTGTTGTTTTCGTTTATTAAGTAAGTAATCGCTATTAAGTGTTCTTAGGATTTCGAGTATAATAATGTATGTTGAATGCTTATTTTATTAATTATTCATTTTATAATTTACAGTTAAGACTGTTTGAGTCAGATTACCCATGAAATGCAGAAGAGAAACTCAAAAGGAAATATACAACTTTTAAAGAAGGACCAAGAGAATGGGAGGCAACTTGTTTAATTTGTTACTGCACTATTTCAGTTGCAAATAAAGGCAAAAGCGACATCGATGAGCATATTGGTAGTAAAAAACATCAAACAAATCTCAGAAGTGTAGCTGGTACATCAAATCGTTTAAAGTCATTTATTACAAAACCAGTTATAATAAAATCAGTAGCAGCTGCTGAAGCAACACTTTCGTTCCACACAGTATGCCATCATCGGTCATATAATTCGTTAAACTGCACAGTTACAATGAATAAGAAAATATATCCAGATTCGGATATTTGTAAAAAAAAATTACCTGCTCACCAACAAAAGCTACAGCATTAGTAAATAATGTACTTGGACCCTTTTCTGTAAAGCAAATCCTAATTGAGCTAGAAAATATTTCATATATTTCTGTTTCCATAGACGATAGTAATCAGTTGGCAAAAAATGCCCGTATTTAGACTTTAGAGGCCCCTTGCGTAAGTAATTTCCTGAAAAAAATTATAAGCTCTATGACCAAACAAAGCAGTTATGTTATTGCAGGTCTGAAGTTACGAGAGTGCGGTTTGCACATACATTTAAATCTGGGAGAATTCGAATTTTTTAGGTCACTACTGCAACGTCGTAAGTGTGGCCCTAGTTTCGCCCTCTTTATTGGAGCTATTAACGTCCGGGATTTTGAACATTTTTGTCCTGGTTTATTGTTTTAAAGTATGGCTACCCTAACCCTAGGTCCTACAGTATTTTCATCGCCTTTAAAAGTTTTAAACCTCAATATCTGGCGGAAATGAGCTTAAGCTACCAAATTAAGTTTATATGTAGTTCGGAGATGCGTTGTGAGTGATGTGTTATTTATGCAGTATTAAAGGCTCTTGATTTAACAGCTAAAAGGATTTTTCAATACTTAGATCGATATGCTGTTTTTATTTATTTTCACATATATCACTTAATAATTTCGAGTGAGAGGAAAAAATCCCTTAATAATGTCGAGCGGAAAGGAAAAGTATTTTATCGGATCTTTCGATTTATACTTCAGTGTATAAATTAGTAGCTAGCGTTACATACACAGCTCGCTAGATGGCAGAACATATTTACTTCACTCAATACCAGTACTTTATAATTAAAGAATTTCTCACGATTTTAATATTTAAAATTAAATACGATTTAATAAAAATTATTCGTATTAATAATTGACTATTTAATCCAATTAGAAAATATTTTGTTGAAACTTGAGTTACATAGTCTCTTCCTTCTAGCAAGGAGACCAAAGGAGTACGTCTGCGTTTGGTTAAGCAAGTATTTTCTGAGCCCAAAAACATTTTAAAATGTCCAATTGGAGGCAGGCTGGTTTAAAGTAAGGATTGTTTATTATTTTTTAAGCAACTTAAATAAAGACCTATTTTATAGCATACTTCCTTTTTTCAGTTATATCAAATACTCGAGCATTGCGGCAAGGCTAGTAAGACAAGCTTTGAAGCCTGAATTTCGCGTAGATGCTGCGAAACGAGAAGAATCATCAATAAAGTTCACGCCATGGAAAGACGGGAGTAAGTATTTTACGCCCTGTGTTTAATACTCGATTAACCAAACTAATGAAACTGATTGCCGAGTGATAATTTGTAACTAATGAATACCGTTATTTTTTAATAAAGAAAAAATAATACGAGGATAAACTGCTCCTCCATCACTCTGATCGTCGATGTTCAGTGAAACAGGTAATGTTAAAAGTATTTTTGAGGTTATTATATTCTCTCAGCTTGCTAGAGCGACATTCTTCTTCCATTGGTATGTTATTGGGGAGCTCTTTACTTGGAAATTTTCTTTTTGTCTGATTTTTATTTCTATAGCTCTTTTTGTGCTTAGGATGAAAACTGGGTCATCCTACAATGGTATGTGGTAATGGTGTGGAAAGTTTTGCCTTGTAGTTATTTGTGTATTTGAGTACAATATACTGGTTATACTCTTCGTCGTGTTTTATGAATTGGGAATATTTTTATTAACTCATTTGCACGTTGTGATGGTCCAAAATAGTTTTGGTAGGCTGCATACTTGGTTGCATGTTTTATTGTGTGTGACTGAATCATCTATAGCATCCTAATTTCTATTTGGGCAAAATAAGTAGATCTTCCGTAGTATGTGGTGGTCTTTAAAGATGAATAAACTTGAATGGGTTCTTACATGTACCTTTTCTTGATGCTATTCTAACTACTTAGCTTTTATTCCTTTTCGCAAAAAGCTCGAATATTAATAAATATTTACAGTATATTCAGTGGTGAGCTCCCAAAATTTTAACAACCGGTTCCCTGAGCTGCCAAAATTTTAACCGATTCTTATTAAAAAAAGTCTGAATTCGACAATCAAAAATTGACATTTCCTCCCACCTTTTGGCAATTTTAACTCAATTAATTATCTCATTATTTACCTTCTTCAAGTGTCTGTATTTTATGATTTAGCTAGGTATCAATAACTGCATGACAATTGGTTAGTATAGTTAATTAGAAAATAAGACTTTTCTAATGAAATCAGAAAAGAAGAATTATTTAATTAAATCGATGAATCATTTTATCTACATAGTTAAAATTAAATTGCCCAGTCAACTTTAGCAATAATGAATTATTAGGTAAAGCACAAATATACCTAAGTACTTCTATGCTTTTAAATTTAAGTTTTTAAAAACATTTAAACCTTTTACATACCTTATTATTACTTATTACGGTAATAATTTCCAAATGGCTTCTTGGTTTTTTCCGTAAACTGTCGTTTTAGATACACGAACTCTGGTATCCAAAGCGGATCGATGATTTCTCACCCATGATTTGACATATGTTAACGGGTTCCATAAGCTTGATGGTTTTCCCAACAAATTGATGATCATAAAGCATGAAATGTGTTTAGTTGTTCAACTTGCTCTTTTATCACTACGAATATTATTCATCAACGAAAAACCTCTTTCTGCCTCTGCAGAACTTATTGCAATTGTGTTCATAATTTGCTTTGCTTTCCTTATTGTTTCTGGAGCAGAAAGATCTTTCAATTGTTATTTTCTACATAGTCACGAAAATCGTTTAAATCAATTTCAAATTTTAGGACTTTATTTAATTCGTGAATCTTTTCTTCTCCAAGTTTCCAAGAGACTCACTTCTTCAAGGTTCCATGAAGTGGGGTCCATAACACTGAATAATTCAACAATTTTAGATGTATTATTAATGGGATCTAAGTTATCTTTTTTATACTTAATGTGTTGTTCATTTAATAATCTTGCCTTCATTTTATCAATTATGCACCCTATTACTTTTTCTCGTTAAAGTGATTTAAATCTAACATTTTCTTCAAACTCGATACATTTAAAAGCATCACTTTGTGCCAGTTTGTTAAATTTATTTTCATGCATACCAAAACTATCTTTTAATTGTATTAAAAAATTAATTGTACTCTTGATGAGTTTATCTGCATTTGTTAAACTCAATTGTCTTCCTTGTAGTGCATTTGATAATAATGCAAGTTCATCCAAAATGTTGATCATTAATGCCAAGTCTCTTATAAATGCTTTGTTTTTCAACCTTTTTTCCATGCCAGAAAACTTCTTATCTTTGGAGAAAAATGTATAAAGAGCTGGATAAGCCCTCCAGGCCACTTGAGCAGATTTGAGGCTACAAGAAGCCCATCTTGGACCAAAAACACAGCCTTTTTTGACTATTTCAATATATAGTTCTTCAGAAATTTTTTTAAGCTCCACTTGAATTTTATTTGACTGGTGAAAAATGGCATAAATTTTGTCCAAAAAAATCTTGAAATGACCTATTTCATTTATAGCATCATCCAAAACAAGTTGTAATCGATGATTCAAACAATGCCAAATTGTAATCTCTGGAAATTCTTGAATTAATTTTGCAGCAACTCCAGATTTTCTTCCAAGCATGGTGCTCACTCCATCAGAACAAAATCTGATCAAATTCCTCTTTAAATATTCTGTCAAACCCTGAATCATTTAACATTTGTCGTTATAAATATTTTTTGCAGTGGTTGCTTCCAATTCTGCCATATCAATAAAAGTTGTTGGTGAACAATCAACTAATTCACATTTTAAAAAAATTACAAGAACAGATTTGCTTGAAATTGTTGAAGCTTCATCAATAATAATACAAATTTTTTACTTTTTTCGATAATTTTACTGAAAATTTCATTTCTTATTGATTCAGCAATATGTTCTACAATTCTAATTGCAGAAAATCACGAATGCAAGCAGTTCCCTAAATTAATTTCATTCTTCATTTGCAGATCTACTTCGTCCTCCATGTCTGACATTGGTCTGTTTCTTTTCACTAAGCTGTAAACTATGTTAAAAATTTTACTTGTCATTTCAATTATCTTTTTCATTAATTTTATCAAAAACTTTAAAAAGAGTTTCCTTTTTTGTTTTCTTTAGTATATTTATAACATTAGTATGAGAGTTTGATTCAAAATTTTCTTTCATTTTTTTGTAATGAAGCTTGCTGAACTTTTTTCTGGAACCCACATGCAGTAATGTTGCACTTTTGCCATTCAGAAGAATTATGAAAAGATTTTCCTTTAAAGATTCCTAATTGCGACTTATTCGCACAATGATAACAGCAGAGTTTTTTGTTTTTAATTACCAAGCCATATTTTTTTAGAAAATATTGTTCTTGCTTGGAATTCCAACAATCGGGCAATAAATTTAAATTTTCAGAATCATGAAAATCCTCTCCCATTGCAACTGAAGACACATTTTCATTCAGATGGTTGGACATTTGCAGCACTAGAACTGACTTGTCACTTTTTTGGGAAACCAATCACTAATATTTTTTTGACGCTTCATTATGAGGGTCTAATAATTTTTTAAAATAAAATTTTACTAACCAACACACTGAAAGCACACGGATTTACAAATCAAAGGCAACTAATTATGTAGAGCACATGGTTGTCAAGCTATAATAGACAAACAAATGGTTGCGATTTTCATCTCAGAACATTCAAGTGCAAAATGATGTTCTCACCCATCTTAGCCAATCAAGACATGTAGGCGGAGTCATTCGTCTATGGCGTGATTGACCTCATAGGTTTTCCGTGGTCTCCGCTGAGAGCTCTCTTCAGCATCCAGCAAAATAGTTAACAACCAGTTCTTATTTTAAAAAAATTTCACGTGCACTGGTGCAAACCAGGCCCAGCTCACCACTGAGTATATTAGTACATTTCTGCTGCTGAATAGTATATTTTAAACATTTCATGATTAATATTATTTTTCAAGCCTGCATGATTGACCGCGTGTTTATTTTTATAGGCATTTTTAACCTTGTAGTGCCAGGGCCTTGGCCTAATGTATGTTTGCAATTTTTGTGTGTAAGAAAATATTTTTAAATTTTAGAAAAAAATAATGCGACATTTGAAACATTCTCTGCTGTAAATTATTTCTCAGTACAGAGCATCTTATTCAGAACACGTTAAAAAATTAATAACAAAAATATCCTTGAGTCCAAGTTTAGGAGATTGTACTAGAAATATTGTAGGAAATATAATTTAAACAAATGTGCCACAAGCAAAATTTTATATAAAACTATCTAAAAACTTATTAATTCCTTTTATAAAATATGCTTAAAATTCTCTCTCTTTCTCCAAATGGTGTTAACTAGTTTCAGACTGACTCAATTAAGATTCTCTAACAGTATTGATTTCTGTACTGTATCTGATTGAATTCTTTGTCATCTGTGCTTATATTGCAAGTCTAATTTTTGTGTGTTAGTATTTCATTGTAGTTTATATATCTTTATTCTGACACTTTTGTATTTATTTTCAGTCCCAAATAAGCCCTAAGAAGACTGCAGGAGATACTGATGCTAGCATTTAGAGTCACCTTACAATAGGTTTATTGAATTGTGCAAATCATGTAAAATATTAAAAGTTTGTTAATTATAGTTACCTGGTATTTTTATTTTACGCCTATGATCAGGCTTACCTTACCTTATATTCAGGGGACAAATGATTTCTGTAGATGAAAAACTAGGGCATAACTGGGGCATCTATTATTTTTACTTTATCCATATACAAAGTATAGAGAAAGTATTGTATTCATAAAAAAATCGAATTCAAGATTTCAACGGAAATATGTTTTAAGGTCCCCTGAACACGTTTTGACTATTTTCTCGATGTTGGTCTTTATGTGATAGGATTTTGTGGGCAACTCTAACTCAAAAACTTACACTTGTATCAGTGCCAAATTTTAATTTAGAAAGAGTACTATATAATGAAGAGCTGATTAGGTTTTGGCAACAATCGCTCAATCGGAAGTGGATGTTTACTCTAGTCGTTTTTCTGCAAATAACTTTTAAATCTTCATAAATGTAATGTTGTTTGTATGAAACATTTTTTTCATAGAATGCATTGTTAAGGAGAAATATTTGATGAATGTAAAACAGTACTGGAATAAAAGTTGTAGGAAATTTAATTTTCTACAACCTTTGTTCAAAACATTTTCCCATATAAGGCATTGTTGAAGAGATTTTAAAAACTAAATTTTTAGCTGCCACTACACCACCTACCGGCGACTATTGCAAACACTTTACGTTCCTTTTTATTTTCTTAATTGTTGGAGCTTTGTGGCTATATCCAATATCAGAAGGCTATGGTCTTAGTTTATTTCTGTTCTTTGTAAAGTCTTTAAATTTTTCTTGCAGTTCCTTAAAATATTTATCATCATTTAACCTATTGGAATTCATAGAAATATTACAGGTATGGAGAAAATCGTGTTGGCCACATCAGATTTTTTACATCAATTTTAATGATATATAAATGAACTCAACATAGCTTAAATGTATTTTTATCATTATTAAATAATTTTACCAATTTGCCATATATGATAAAAAAATCACTAAAATCATCGAAAAAGAAAAAACCCTTTCAAAAGGTTAAATCCCATCAAAATTTAGTTTTCAGAAAAATTATTTGCAAAGATTTTGCTGTATTTACCAAAGTATACTACAAATTTATAATGGCCAACTCATGACCAAATGAAAATAGTAGTAGCAATCCAAAGGCCACATCTCAGAAGCCTCAACCCGAGTGCAAAGGCACACGTATACAGACAGCCCTTTGACTCATTCTTTTCCCAGGATGGAACAATAAACCAACTGGGATGTATGGTAAACCTACGTATGATGTACACATGCTTTTTTCATTAAATTAAGCTGTGCTGTCAAGTTCAACTGAAATAATGTGCAATATATATGGATTGTTATTTATTGTCATGACAACAAAATTATTTTTAGGTAAATATACATAAAAAAATTAATAATAAATATTATTTGTATAAAAGTAAACAATTACTGTATAAAAATTGTTAAAAAATAAACTATAAAACCACCACCACTGAGCAAGCTACAGATGTGCCTCCAGTGATTAACACTTTGGTTATTGGAATATTAATAATATCTTTTGGTATGATACTTTAAACGATGCCCACTGAAATAATAAGGAAAAATAATTAAGCATATACAAATGATTACACCACTTTCTACACAATACACAGTAAAACCTCATAAATCTGGAATTCTAAAAAATTGGCATTTTAAAGAATTTAGATAGGAAAAAATTTTCAAAAACCCAGCAATTACTACTCGGTTACTATGGCTCTTCATCAATTGCCATTCTAATGCCTGCCTTATGAGCTTTAGGCAATGCTCAATTATAGCAATATTCAGTGAAATGTTTACATTTGTAGCGATTACATGTACTTTTAGGTAATGTTATTGGTATTATGCTCAAATTTACCTTTAAATTACTACAATAAAGCAGAAAACACCCACAAGTAGTTTTATGATATGTAAACAAAATTCTACCAAAGCTTGAAAAAGGCACTTCAGTGAAGAACATGCCATACGTAGTTCTATTGTCTACAATTTAAGAAGAAAAAAGTATCAAAATTTTATGTAGACAGAGACACAACTAAAGCTATGAAATTGAAATAAATGTGCTCCAACTTCATGGCTATCAACTTATTTCATTCTGCAGAAAAAATTAAAAATGTGGTGGTGTCGCTAACTAAACTATATCTAACATTGCTACCCTACTGCTGAATGTATCTTCCTATGAAAAAATGCTTGGGTGTGTTGCAGCCAAGTGCAAATCTTTTGTATTCGGTGTCACAGTTATATATGTATATCAATCACCTAGTAATGATAAAACATTCTCATTAAATGACTTTGGAATCTCTACTTCAACTATCATAGCACTCAATCTAGTTCTATGTGGTGATTTTAATATCGACTTCTCAATATAAAGCTCCAAATAAACTTCATCTCTGTGATCTAGTTTTAACTTTCAACCTAAATTCCGCCATATATACCCCTACTAGAATAACTCCTTCCTCGCAGCCAAATTATCATCGGTAATATTTTCACTTCAATTGACCCATCAGAATATTTCTCTACCATCAATCTTAGATTTTCAAATCATTTAGCTCAGTTTCTTGAGTAACCTTTTTCTACTAATCAGCCCAAAGCCATTTACAAATGTGTAAGAAAATCTGGTCCTGCTGAGACTGAACATTATTCAATTTATCTAACACAGACTGGTCTAATATTTTATATTATATATATATATATATATATATATATATATATATATATATATATATATATATATATATATATATATATAACAACTTACGGAAAAGGAAAGGTAAAATGAATATATGGATGTCAACAAGGTGTTGGGATGAGGAAACCCAGTGAGCACTCACCAATCAGACGACTTCAGGTTGGCGAGGCCCCGGGGATGTCGAAGCGACACACGTAAAATAACACAGAAACATCACAAACGTAAAGCTTTCGGAACTACTCCTTCTTCAGCTACAGATATATATATATATATATATATATATATATATATATATATATATAGTATTTTATTTGTCAAAGATAACCAGCAATTACTAGATATTAAGTTTAATATGAATGTTCATAGTTACAACACTAGGACTAAGAATGATCTAATTGTAACGCAACATAATTTAGCAATGTACAGTAAAAGTCCTCGTTATATGGGTAGCATTTTGTACAACAAACTTCCGGCTTATGTGAAAGAAGAGTCTTTACTACCTAAATTTAAAAGGAAGCTGAAGTCTTTTTTAATTGAGATGTGCTATTATACTATTAATGAGTATCTTGATTGACTGACTGAAATTTTATTGTACTTGACTTGTCCTATATTTGTTCTTGTGCAAATCTTGGGGATGAAATAAAATTATTATTATTTTTATGGCAACCAATATTGAGGACAATTATTTCCTCAACTGTTGCATGCTAAATTTTAACAATTCCTTTCCAAAAATTAAGGTTAAAGATAATTTAATCTCCAAACTAAAATGGATAACCTCAGAATTAAATTGCATCAGTTCGTACCTCAGTGAGCTTAACTCCTTCCTCAAAGAAAACAACGATATCCACTTAAAACCTATTTGCAAGAGCTAATGTGTTACTATAAAAGCTGCAAAAAATAATACAACAGCCTCACTTTAAATTTCTCTAATATTTCAAAAATAACCTGAAAAATTATAAAAGATACCATATGCCCCAATAAACTTGAATTTGAAAGCCCAGCCGATTCGCCTCTGTCCTACGCACAGTGGGTATCTCAGAGGTAGTGCAATGAATAGCCAGGGAAGGGAGAAGAGAAACCCGGTGCCGGCATTTGCCTGCTCTTACGAAGAACACCAGGGGGGGCCAACAGCTTAACGTCCCTTCCGAAGGACGGAACAGCTGAATTTGCACGGTCTCCTCAAACCACACAAACAGGGGGCCGGGCGACCTTGGAAAAATCCTACTTGTGTAAGATTCGTACCCGATGACTTTTTCAAGCATCGGGCGAGTAGCAGCCAGCGTCCTAACCACTACACCACCGGCACCCATCCCAATAAACTTCCTTCAACCAATTACTCTCTGATTGATGAGAGTGGAACCATAAAGGAACCAAACCAAATAGCAAATTTATTTAACAACCAATTTTGTTATTCTATCCAAAATATAATAAGCAAATCAGTAAATACATATTCAACTTCAATGAATTTTCTCTTTCCTAACTCCAGTTGATGAAAGAGAATTCCTCTCAGTGCAATTCCCATTCTACTGGGCCTGATGAAGTTCCTGGTTATTTGCTTTCAAAATCAAGCCAATATGCCAAATCCCCATTATTGCATATCCCTTCTTCATGGTCATTTTCCATCCAAGTTAAAATTCTGTCAAATTTATCCACTCTTGAAAAATGGAAATAAAGTCAATAACTATCATCCAATCTCTCTAGTTTTTTCCTTCTCAAAAATATTGGAACAAGTAATCTTTACAAGACTAACTGATCATCTCAACAAATATAACATCACCTCTCCATCTGTATGGATTCTGGAAAAAAGTTCCACCACTATGGCTATTTCTGACTTCTTAACTAAAGTTTATAGTGCCTTAGACAAAAAATACATTAGGCATATTCTATGACTTGAGAGAAGCATTTGATTCAGTCAGTCATTCTATACTTCAAAACAAACTTGATCTAATGAGTATTAGAGGCACTGCTCTCAGATAGATCTCCACATCCATCACAGAGAGAACTCAAGTGGTCCAAATTTATCATAAAAAACAATTTTTCTATTAGTCATTCTTCCAAGAAAACCTCGGAGGGTAAGTTCACACCAGATGTGCCTTGCTTTGGGCCTATAGGGTAGGGATCGCCTAATGGTTCAAGGGTAATGGAGGGTGTTCACACCAAGCACGTTTTGTTTGGAGGGGAAAGGGAAAGCAATAGGCCTGCCACCCTGGACAGTGGTTGTAGCAAGGAGGCTTATTTAAGTGCAGTCAATTGCGGGTTTCCATTTGCCTGTTTATCTATCTAAGTTTTATTTATTTAGACACTATAACCACCCAAAACAATAAATATGAAGCATAAGAATTTTATGAAAAAACATGGAAGCATAGTCCACAAGCCATGGAAAGTTTTACTAAAATACTTATATATTTATTGTTCACTAAAAAGCAACAAATATTTACTTTCAGGAAATTGTCAATTTTAAATATCGCTTTAGGTTAAAAATAGGATTTGATAAAAACTGCTGGAAATGGAACAATCTAACCCCAAGGCATTGCTCGCCTTGCCCTTGTCCAGACTGATTAATACTCCATTTTTTTGTTTATTCATAGTTTTGTAATTAGAGAGGTAATTAAAACAATATCCATCTTTAGCAAGAGAAATATTTTTTAAATTAAAGTAACAAAAATGTATATTGGACACCCTTTCACAACCACCCGGTCTGCCGGTACTTTGAGCCAGACCTGCCCTGAACCTCCTGTCCCATCTGGGACTGAAGGTATGAAATTTCGCAGTTAATTGGTTGCTGTAAGGTAGAGTGATTTTAATCAACATGCTGAGTTGCTGAAAAGGACACCTTTGGAGAATAAGAGCAAGCCGCTTGCAGTGTGGACACTCATAAAATCCCAGCTGTTGGTTATTGTTAGGCAACTCCTTACCCTCTACACTCGATGCAGAACAAATCTATAATGTCAATGAAATGGCTATTTTGGCAGTGTCTTCCTCAGAGCAAACTTGCGGCTGGTGATGTCATGTAAAGTGAAGGAGTCAAAGGAGAGGCTGATGGTCCTTGCATGCCCAAGTGTAGCAGGCACAAACAAATTCAAATTAATGGTGATTGGTAAAAGTGCTTGTGCTTTAAAGGGTGTAAAGAGTTTTCCTGTCTATTACTCTGCAAATTAATGTGCATGGATAATGTCTAAAATAACACTAAACTGGTTTTGGAATCATTTTGCACTAGAGGAACGTATGCATTGCAAGTCTAAGGGGCTAGGGCAGGGGTCGGCAACCCGCGGCTCCTGAGCTGCATGCGGCTCTTTGAGTAATGACCTGCGGCTTCCAACGCCCACTCTCCCACAACATTGACGGTCTTGATTGATAAGATAGGTCACCAGCCGGTAAATTGCTACTTTGTAGTGAAATGGTTACTACGAGGTTTCTATACTCCGTAAGCCACAGTCAGATAAAAACAATGTAGCACCACCTTTTTCACCGATAGCTGTCTTTTTTTATATCACAGGATCAAATTTCGGGAGCTCAGGTTTAAACATGGTTGAGTCAGGTTTCTTGATTGTGATAGGCTCCTTTTCATTTTACACAGTCATTGACAGTATGAAAGCTAACCATGAACATTGCTCATTTGGATGTGTTCAAATCTGTGAATAATCCTACATGGAAATCTTAGAGTTATATATCTCTTCCTATTTTTTATTCTGCATCCTTATTTTTTGTAAGTATTTCTGACAATATAGAGTTTTCTTGCTCCTTTCAATTTCCTTCTCTAGGAATATATTTTAAAAACATTTTTAATTTCATTTCTACTCAGACGAAGTAGTTATACGCTAACTTACTCGAATTTTAAATAGATTTTCAAAAGAATTCTCTTCATTATAGATTTACAACTTTTAAACTTAAATTTAACATATTTAGATTGTTTTCTAAAATTTAAGTTACTTTCTGGGATGACAATGTTTACAAAAAAGATGAAAATAGAAGATGAGCACAGAGAGTTTAAAAATGAATGGACAGAATCCTATGCATTCATTATGAGTTCCGATGATTTACCTTCATGTCTAATTTGCAATACAAAACTCGCCAACAATAAAAAAAACATCTCAATAGACATTTTATAAAACAGCACATTAAACTTCACAGAAAAATATCCAGTTGGATATTGTAGAAAGAAAGCTGTGGATGAGTTGAAGAACAAGAACAAAGTAGACAAAAGTTGGAGCATGTTCACTAAATGGGTGAAATTACCAAGTAGTACAACTGCCGTAAGTTTTGTAGTTAGTCAAACAAGGTAAGCCATTTGCAGATGACGAGTATATTAAAGAGTGCTTTATTAAAATATCAGAGGAGCTGTATTGTGATTTAAGAAACAAAGAGGAAATTGTTAAGAAACTTAGGGATATGCCATTGTCAGCAAAGACAGTCAGGGACAGAACGATAAAAATGGCCACTGATATCAGTACCCAGCAGTTAAGGACATTCAGTCAGTTACAGGATTCTCTATTTCTTGTGACGAGTCATGCAATGTCGATGGCATTGCACAAGTCGTTCTCATGGCGAGATATGCCAATTCTGAAGGACCCGAAGAGGAGCTTATTGAATCACTGCTCCTCATAGGCCAAACAAGGGGAGAAGATATTTTATCAGCTGATGTAAACTGTTTAAAGAAAAAGAGATAAACATTTGAAATATTATCTCAGTCGCAATGGTTGGGGCACCGAATATGAAAGGGGTAAATAAGAGATTTGTTTCACTTTTGCAGAATACGCTTGATCATAATGTGATTTTGTTTCACTGCATAATCCACCAAGGGGCACTTTGTGCACAACATTTTCCACCAGAGATCGCAGAAGTAATGAACATAGTAATTCAGATGGTCAACAAAATTATGTCAAAAGGCTTAAATCATCGGCAGTTTTGTGAACTTCTCAAAGGAGTCAACAGTCAGTATGCACAACAAAGTGCGGTGGCTTTCAAGAGGCAGGGTGCTTAGGCATTTCACGGCCTGTCTGAAAGAAGTAAAGGTTTTTATGCAGAGAAAAGGCTATGAAGATAAAGAACTTACAAATCCTCATTGGTTAGAGAAATTTTATTTCATGGTAGATATCACCTCGCATTGAAATGACCTTAATAGAAAAGGAAACACAGTCTACTTGCTTTTAGAAGAGTTGCTAGTCTTTGAGCAAAAGCTAATTTATTAAAATCAAATTTATCAGTAATAATATTGTTTTCAATAGAAGGATCCAGTATGAGCTGTTGAGTACCTAACACTTGCATTTTCGACTTTCTCAGTTTCGTCTATACTCCTAGATTCATTTTCTGAAATAATCATTTTATTTACTTAATTTGAAACTTTATTTATATTTTCATTGAATAAAAACCTGTCAAGTATTCTTTTGTTTCTCAAGTTCTTTTTCTTAAGAATTATCACCAAAACACATATTACACAACAGATCACTGTATGGGCGTGCAGCTTAAAAAATAGATGTCATTAAATATAGATTTACTGTATTTAATAAGTATTCTGATTAACATGTTCTGCGGCTCTTAGTACGACGGATTTTATACAAATTTTGAAAAAATGGCTCTTCTTGTCAAAAAGGTTGCTGACCCCTGGGCTAGGGGATGACTCCAAAATTATTTTGATATTAAGATAACTGCCCTGATAATTGGCCATATGCCTCTTAAGTTTGGAAGTAGAAACCACGAATCTTTTATGGGTAACTATACACTTTTGTAATATGATCTTTATTCCTTTTTGAAAGGAAATTGAGTGTATTTATGCTTCGCTTTTATTGTTGTAACAACGTAAACAAAATTAAATCCTACCAAAATAATGGACATGTGTAGATAGTTCATAAGGGGATTTCCTGCTAAAAGGCAAACGGATGGACCCCAAAATTATTACAGTTCCTGTCTGTCACCAGCCAAAACTTTCCTGAAAATCTTAGTTTCCCAGCTCTTCCCTTTGTTTCAAAATATAGCATATGGACAGATGAACAAAGTGAAAAATAGCACTAAAAATACAATTTCTTTAATTAACATGCATTATTTACATGATAATGAGCCCTCTTCTATGGTTCTTTGTTTCAAGTTATGTGCAGATTTACCTATGTGTATTTAGGTCTCAAAAATCTGGCAAATGCTAGGTTCCAAGATTGCCAGATTTATAAGGTTGTACTGTAGTTGAAATAAGCAAATATTTCAATTTTTTTAAATATTGGGCAATAAGTAAAATTCTCTACAAATAGGCAACAAATCTCATTGCATACCTTCAGAATCTTTTATTGTTTAGGTTCTCCAGCGTTATTCAGCAAATGCTGACCCTCTTCCATGAGTACCCTCGGGCCTTCTCCCACTTTAGTATGTATTATATACTTGAGGATACCAGGAGGATGAGCCTGGATATTTAATGAAGGCTTGATGCTCTATAAAGAGGAGGAAAATTTTTATCTCTTCAAATCTGGCAAATAAATTATTAAGCTCATATTTACCTCAGACAAAGTTGCAGGAGAATGCGGCAAGCCTCTGTAATATCCTTCCTCATTGGAATTTGGAAAAATATAATTTATTAAGGAAATAATTTCATCAACATCTTTATCCAGCATAAAAAGGCAAGCATTTGGACCTGCATCAAATGTATATGCAACCTGTAATATATGGAGAATTATTAAGTGAATCATAAAAACTACAAACATTAAAACTGAATGCAATAGACTAACCTTCACTCTTGAAGAGATCCCATTATATAAATGCACTAAATTAACAATGCTGTGAGAAACATCATTCATATACACTACAGGAGGATATGTGTCCAAGGCCACAGCATGGAACTGATTACTATCTTTCATAGTAATTTCCGCAAATTTTTCAAAATCTTTTTCAGCAATTGCCTAGCAAAATAAACAGTAGATGATTGAAATTTGAGGGTAAAGCACTCTGCAAAATAAATTAGTTTACCTTTAACATGAACATAACCCATTTTTGCCTGAATTAATTTTTTTCTGAAAAGATTGGCAATTTCGGTTTATTTGTGCAAATTTGTGACTAGTTAGCACATTAATAATGTTCTTTTTATTTTTCATTACATAGATGCAATTAAATTACATGTTCCAATATTGGAACACTGGGCATGAATGAATACAGGAGTTTGAGTGGACACTTGGGCCAAAATAATTTAAAACTATATGCACAAATTTAAACAATCTTTTATTATTCTTAAAGAAACTTTAATAAGTAGCTATAACAAATATACCGTATTTTTCAGCATATAAGGCGCACTGGGGTATAAGATGCATCCTGGTTTTTTAGAAGATTTTTCAGGAAAAGAAGTACTTTGGTTCACCAAGGCATTTACAAAGGGCCACGTCATCTACCATTTCCAGCCATGATTAAGTCTGTATCTGGCAACATTTACAGAAAATATTACAGCATGACAACAGTTAAATATAACGCTTTAGGTAAACTTAATTCATAAAATAAATAGAGATGACCTAAAACATAAATAACTGCTTCGAGACTTGTATAGCTAAATGTGCCCTGCATGAACTCAGCAGTCATATTAATCGAGCTGTCGGAGTGTGCAGCACATGTCGTGCATATAGATACCCTTTACCGATAGTACTTACTTAAACTTAAGTGCAAGATGATATTTCAATTTACATGTAGTAAATAATAAATGGAATGCATATGTAATAACGATACGTATGCACAACTAGTCCTTTTTCTTCTGCAACTCTTTTTGCATCATACATAACCATTTTGATTGATGCAGCAATACCAAACGTCCTGTTCTACTATCCGTCACTTCCACCATTCAGTCCCTAATTTTCCTACTGATGATGACATCGTTGATGTGGAAATGCGCATTTAGGGTTATAAATAAATACTGGTGTAGTTGTCTGATTTTCTGTGTGTGTTTGTGTGTGCGCATGAGTCCCTAGCGTGGAATCTTTATCCCGCAAACTCGCACGCATAATACTTCGGTCCCTGGAGAGAATTAATTTTCCATAAACCATGTAGGTGTGTCTGAATGTGTACTATCACCAGTATTTACTTATTAATATATATTTTTAGTGTATATGGTGATTAAAATTTTTTTTTAACTTCACGCACAAGGCTAGCTCACATATTTATTTTTATGCAAGTTATGTAATTTTACAAAAAATTAACACTGGTCTCTAATCAGGGTATGATTTTATGGAACCCCCTCCCCAAAAAAATCAAAATTCTGGTACCAAGGTGCACATCCACAAGGTCTTTTTAGTATGTGTACCAAGATGGGAATATTTTTGAAATGAGAAAAAAGTCTGCTATGACCGGGAATCAAACCTGGATCTTCCATGATAGTTCAGTGGTAGAATATCTGCCCGGCAAGTGGAAGACCCGGGTTTGATTCCCGGTCATCAGCCTCACGTCGGGCATATTTGCCGCAAGCAGTTTATGCCACCCCTTACGAACTTATAAAAGCACACTGGCCCAGATTTTTCTGTTTTTAAATTACAAGTTGTATTTAATTTAAGAAAAACTATAGTAAACTAGGGGCTTCACCCCATGCGCCTACGGCAACCACCCCTGACTAGTTATTAATTATTGTTAATAATTATTTCCAAATATTGTATTAAATGTCAATCATTAATACATTTTTATTGTTCACATTGTTATCAGAGAGTTTATTACTTATTATTTGCATTACTTGAATGTGAAAGAAATGACTCAAATTTTTTTTATGGCTTAAGCAACAAGCTTCCATTAAGAATGACACTATGTAAATAATAAACAGAGGTTTTACACAGCTTATAATAATTTGACCAATAATTAAAATTTATGCAGAAGAATAGATATTACTTTTTCATATTTCAACCATTTTTAAAGACAACATTCATAATTTAGAGTACTGGTAATATATCTCATTAAAACTAATGAAAATATTGAGTATTTAAACTTTTGCACATCATTATCTGCTTACATTGTGGTTATCATCAACAGATTTACGATATAGGCTGAAAAGATCCAAATGTATAATTAAAAATCAATATCACCTCATAAGTGCAGATTTATTCTCATTCAAAGGCATTGGATGCATTTTTTCCTAATCGTACTTTTCTCAAAAAGTTACAAAATTGGCCATTGTCCATCATTTAATTTAGTCCCAAATCGGTTAAGTCTCTAAGTTTCATGGATTTTGAGAAATGCTGTAGGTATGATTTTTTTATGATACCTCCCTTCCCTAATAATCAAAATTCTGGCACATAGGCAGGGCCGGCGCAAGGCAGTATGGCACCCTAGGCAAACTTTTTTTGGCACCCTACTCCAATCTAAATAATACTAAAAATCTAATAGATGAAAATAACTTTTAATAGTAATTACAAAATAATGTCTATAAGCACCGGTATTACTTAAACTTATCTTTGTTTTGTAAAGAATTATTTCTTAATTTCTCAATCAAGATCAGCACTAATCGGAACAACAATTTTATAAAATGAAAAGTAATTCAAGTCTCTTCACTTCTGGTAAAGATAATATTGCTTTTAAAAATTGTTTTTATAAATTTCCAAGAATTCGTCAAAGAACGAGGAGGCAACATTAAGAATTAAGTCCTAATCAGCTTATTCCAACCTGGGAAAAATGTGCATCATGGCTACAAAGTATTCTTTTAATAATGTTTTGGATTTTGCATTCTTCCATTTTTGTACATATAAAGGGGTTCTTTTGATTCAAATTAAATAAACGACTAAATCCAAAATCGTATATATATTTACAAAGAGAGCAAAATGAAGAATATAAATAACAAAAAAATTAATTTAGATGCAAACAGTAAGAGAAGAAAAGAATGATTAACCTTTATCATACAGATTTAAATCCCCGCTGTCCGGTTGAAAATTAAGAAAAGAAAAGGGAGCGTTACTAAGACATAACTAAGCGTCAATTGTTAACAATAGTCTTCGATAGATGGCATGGTGGTGGCAGCTAAAAATATTAGATATCTCTTAAACAATGCATTATATGGAAAAATGTATCAAACAAAGGTTGTAGAAAATGAAATTTCCTACAACTTTTATTCTAATACATTTTTACATTTATCAAATATTAAAGCAAATATTTCAATGGATAAGTGACAAGAGTAAACACCCACTTCCGGTCAACTGATTTTTACCAAAAACTAATCAGATCTTCTAACTTTTATAAAAATGTTAAATATAAAACTTTGCATTGACCTGATTAATAGTTTTTGAGTTAGAGCGCCCACAAAAATCTATCACATACAGACCGATTGACAGACACACAGACATCATCGCAAAACTAGTCAGAACGTGTTCAGGGAACCTTAAAACATGTATTACCATTGAAATCTTGAGTTCGATTTTTTTCATGAAAACAATACTTTCTCATACTACGTATATGGAGAAAGTAAAAAATATATATTTAAATTATATAGGAATTTTTAAATACACAATCTTAAAAGTACACTTTTGTGTGGCATTCATCGAATCAGGATATAGAGTCCCACGTCACATCTTCCACACTGGAAATTCATGTGCAAGTCTTTTCCTCATGACGAACACATGCGGCAACGCAATGTTTTTCCCTTAGCTGGCCAGCACTTATTTCCTTTGGCCTCTAAACGTCCCAAACTTACAATGGGGGAATTAGGTCTTTCTCACAGGGCAGTGTAGGTGGGAAGAGCACTCAAACTCTCCTCCTTCAAGGGTCTTATGAGTGCAGTCGTCCAGCTTGACGAACTGCCGGTTGCAGATTAGATAAAAAAGCCGCAACAATAAAATATCATCGCAAACACCTACAAGCAAAGCAAATAAACAATAAAATACTAACCTTACGAGAGAATGAAATCTTACTGAAAGAAAACTCGTCATTGCTGCTGTGCAATTCAATGGTTTGAGGATGACTATCTGCTGTGACAAGCAACACATTTCTGTGGACTTGGAATTGCCTGCCTATTCCCAAACGATGGCTAGTGCAGGAATATCCACGAACGAAAACATCTGTAGCATTACTTTCCCCAACCATATGACCAAGGAATACAAGAATTTCTACGGAAAGGATTTTTGGGAATATCCTGCAATAAACTGACCCGACAATTCCTTTTTATTGTCCCCTTGAGCGGAGAGTTAGTTCAATGTGTTGGCGTTCATGTAGGCTTGGTCTTAAAATCAGGGCTCAAAACAAGGATTAATTCAAATATGACATTCGCAACCTCTCAATATTATTTCACGTCCTTTGCCAGCTTCTTGTCCACAAAAATTTTCATGTGTTCCCTTTATCTCGGACCCTCAAGGAGCTGAACAGTGTCAATCAGCACAACCAAAATGAGGATATTTTTATTGAACAAACTCATTAAGTAGGTAATGATTGATTATTCATAAATAAAAAAATAGTAATTCCATGAGAAAATGCATTTGTATAAGCTTGTTTTATCTTGCAAGCAAAAAAATCAATTCCGAATTTGAATTCGCATATAGACTGAATCAATTTGAAAAATCAAGTAAGGAAATGCCAATGAAAGAGCCTCACGTGTAAAAACTTTTAAATAAATGACATAATAATAATTTTTAACATGAAGAGGTGAGAGCAAGAATGATGCATTTGCTGTGTAGTTGTGTCCTCCTCCCTAGAACGGCTTTTCAAGAGAGAACTGCAATTTCTCTTTGGTATTTCTAATGCTTAATTCATCATTATATACATTCACACTCCAGAGTCATGTTAGGTCAAACTGATAGGTGACTAGTGTCCAGCTGCTGATTCCAATGCAGGAGCAACCTTAATGCAAACAGAAAAGGCCTTAAGACTCAGCGTACAGTATAGTGTTTGCACGGTCAACAGCTCCATCACCCAGCATGCATTTAAATGTACGCTAGTCCTTTAAAGGTTAAACACATTGCATTCCAGTGACTAAAAGCGCCTGGCTTATGCTTCCATCAATTCTTAACACTGGCACTAATTTGTTTACCCACTTGTACTCTCTCTCTTTTATGAGAAAAATAAGTGTAAAAATACATTATGTGTACATAAAAGTGACGTTAAATCAAAACATTGGCTCTTCATGGTGCCCCTCAATCTCTGGCATCCTAGGCAGTTGCCTGTTTTGCTACCCTGTTCTGCCGGCCCTGCACATAGGTGCACATCCTCATGGTCTCATTAGTAATTGTACTAGTTTTAAGTCTCTAGGTTTCTTGGTTTTTGAGAAATGCTGTCGAGTATGATTTGTATGGCATCCCTCTCTCCTACCCTCACCCCAAAAAATCAATATTCTGGCACCAAGGTGCACATCCTCAAGGTCTCTTTAGTATACCCCGGTTTACGTCCCTCCAATTTGCATCAATTCGAAGTTATGTCGCCGATAAATTAATACCTGTGTATCAATTTACATCGTTTTGACTAGGAGTTAGGTCGATAGAAGTCTAAGGTTCTTTAAAATTTTCGTTTCCTTTTCCTGAAGCTATTATTTGATTAAAATGCTAAATAAAAATCACATACTGTGATCTAAATATCTACTCCCTGTAATATAACAACTAAGTAAACAACGAACTTAAATATATTGTGTCACTCCAAACTCAGGCCAATGTTCTCTAGGTGCTTGCTTAATATGTTGCCCTTGAATGATTTTTTAACGAGGGAACCTAGTGATCGAAAAACATTGGTGAATTCGGACGTGAAGCATTTGAAACACTGTAGCAGGGGCGATTTTTTCACATCTGAGATGTCCGCAGAACCGGGAAAATTATTTAATATGAGAGAAACTAAAAATATCGGCACCTGAACAATATTAATACATAATTCTAATTCACTTTATTAATACTATCTCTATATTCCTAAACAATATATTCCTAAATAATACGCACTTTTTCTACTTCAATGATTAACAGTTCTTTGCAGATAAGACGTACATGTTCTCTGATAACAAAACAATGCCTGCATGATGAGAATCCCTTCAAGCGGCCAGGCGAATATGTCCAAAATTATCATTAGAAATGCAGCAATATTGCAATCCTAATGCAGGTGACCCTGAGATGCAGCACTACTGTTTACTCGGATGGAGAATTCTCTGCATGCCCACTTAATAGTTTCCATTGGAACCATTACCTGCATTTATTTCCCGTCCAAACTAGACTCAGTTTGTCGACAATCTAGTGTCAACATTAAGGGGTTACTACAATCGGTTGTGCTGTACTGTCCCGAACTCTGCGTGCATCTTCCCTAATACCATTGATTCTTATGGGAAAAACTGCTTCGATATTTACGTCGCACTTTTCAGGAACGCATCCTCAACGTAAATCGGAGTATATCTGTATTATAATGTCGCTAGATGCTATATAGTTATTATTTTTAGAACTATGGCTTATGTACTATTGTTCATGACACAAAGCTCTATAACTGAATGAATTTTAACCAAAGTCATTTTTGAATAAATGGACATTTTGTGAAAATCCACAAGAATAAACTACCCTTGTTGTCGCGCTTTATTGTTCATCTCTTCATAGTTTCTATTCTGGGTAATTGTATGCCTAAATATGAAATATCCTTCATTTTTGTTGATGCGTCTTGGTGCTAGATTCACGTGCAGACAGACAGTATGGCAAAAACCAATTTTTGGACTCTGGGACTCCTTAAACGTGCATTTCTGTCAAAATCTGTCAATTTTTTTGCGATTACAATACTTTCTCTATATACTACATATATGAGAAAGTAAAACATGACTAAATATGAAAATTCTGAATATTAATTTCACCTCTTTCATAGCCACAATCCTTTGTGGCACACAATGCTGCACTCTATGTTTTAGCAATTCACTGGTCTCCACACTCCTCTTCATTCCAGCAGTACTACTTGTCTTCTTCTTCACATCATTCACCTGAAAATATTTTAGAATAAAAAAATTGTTCTTTTATGTCTAAATAAAGTGTAATGAAATAATGAAGAGAAAATAGGTAGAGAAAAGAATGGAACCACAGCTATAATCATTCACACAAGAATAAAATTCAGATGATTTTTAACCAACTTCTTTCATTGAGATTCAAAAGTTTGTGTCCAGTAGAAGAAACAATACCATTTAGTATATTCACAGCAAGGTATATAATGTGACAGCTCTATTTTCTCATATCCCTTCAATCCACAATGCATTCATACCATGGTCAAATTAAGAATCCAGATTATTTATGAATCAAAAAATTCAAAATATTAAATTTTTATTAAAAATCCAGAATTAGAAAAAATGGTGATGATCAGCAATTCATCATACATCTGTAGCTAATTAACTGCATGTAGAAAATAGCTTACATGTTGGGTAAACAGCAAATGTGATTTCCTCAAGGGGACTTAAAATCTCAAATACTTTATGGAACAATAACTTTTACTAAATACCAAAATCAATAGGTTACATAACAAATTAATCATCTGAATTCATTGCAAATTTTTTATTTATTCTACAGTGGAACTTCCATAACTCGAACATCTATAACTCGAATTTTCCATAGCTCGAAGTGAATTAATTTTACCAGGCAAAATCTCTATTGGGAAAACACTTCCATAAGTCGAGTTTTCTATAACTAAAATATTTTTTTGTTTCCCTTGAAGTTCGAATTATGGAAGTTCCACTCTATTTTTAAGAACTCTGCTTTTATTAATTACTTCTGCATTTTTGGATGACATAAGCTGGACTCTCTCATGCCTTTGCTTCAGTCAACATTGGTTTAATGCAGGTGTTAACAGCTTATGGCACTCATGCTCAAAGGTGGTATGCAAAGACATTTCATGTGGCACACTAATTCATAGAAACATAACAAAATGGATTTATATTTTTTTACTTTACTTTTTAAAAAATTTCTCTATCATGTAACTCTCTTGTATCATAATCAGGACTTTTCATAAAAATTAACTGCAATACACATTGTGCAAACTTTCTCAGCTATGTATGTATATGGCCTTAGTACACTTTACTGGCTGGAAGGAACTTTGATCACTGGTGCTACAAAAATAACTGGAAAACTTTTACTCAATTAAATAGTATTAATATGTTGATTATCTCATATATGTGAAAATCAAACTAGATCAATACTTGTACCATACATAAATATCAAGTATTATAAGGATTAGTGAAGCCACAAAGGCGCTAAAGCAGGGTTTCTCAACTGCAACCACCAGAACATTTTTATGCGGCCACCGACAACATTTTCAACATGAAATGATTAATATGCAGATTGAAATGTCACATTTTCTTAAACTTAATTAATATTTCACTCAAAAAGAATGAAAATCTAGATGCAATATGAAGTATGCCTGTCTTCTATTAGTTCGCCATGGTGTAAGCAAATAGTGGTGGGAAATTTGTTTTCAATTTTCATTGCTTCCGTCATCCTCGACCGACAAAGGATCCAAGAAGGTCTCTGAAGTGTAGTTAATTTTCCTTTTAACAAGTTGCTATAATTGTAAATAGGTATATTTGCTTTTTCGGGTATTCTTACATGTATTCTCACTAATTGTGATTTCAACATGTATTTCCCATTACATTTTCAAAGGCAATGTAAATTACTAGTATAAAACTTCATTAATATTATAGTGTACAGTTATTTTATATCGATATACAATTTGGGATCTTTTTCAAAAGACCAAGTATTACTTTTACCTTAAATATAACAGTGTGGCCACCAGGACATTGCTGGTGGCCGTACCTGCAGCCACGACAAAATTTGGTCTGAGAAACACTGCGCTAGAGCATTATTATTGGATGGAGATTGTTGCATGATGTCAGAAGACTGGGGAGAGCTGGAAGGTAGCTGGGCATAAAAAGCGATACATATATTATAATGTTGCTGGACACTATATACATAGTTATTTTTGAGAAATATGGCTTATTTACTACTATTCATGACCCAAAGCTCTATAACTGAATGAATTTTAATTCATTAAAGCTATTTTTGAATAAATCGATATTCTGTGAAAATCAACATTTTGTGAGAATCGACAAGAATTAACTATCCTTTATTGTAGTGCTATATCGTTTATCTCTTTAGAGGGTCTATTCTGGATGACTGTATACACTATATCATTTGATCTCGTTAAACCATTTAGGCCTAGAGCCATTACAGATAGTCATACAGCATGGTGAAAACAATTTTATTGAACTCAGGATATCTAAAACATTTACGTTCAATAAAAACACGAAGTCGAATTTTTCAACAATTACAATACTTTCTTTCATACATATATGAGAAAGTAAAAAAGTCACACTTTGTAAAAGCTTGAGATAAAATTAATTCAATGGTGACACGCAGTGCTGTAACTAGGGTATGGCGAAGGCGGCATTTGCCATAGGCGCCGCTTGCAAAAGGCACCAATCTATCACGCAAAAAATGTCAAATGTTTATTTTCCCATAAATCAGTATTAATTTAATATTCAAATGTTAAATTTATTGTTAATAAAAACTATTATTCTTTATTAAAACACAGGAAAAATCTTATTCTACTTAAACAAGGTGTTTCCTTAAAATTTTGCCAAAGGCGCCATATCTCCCAGGTACGCCTCTGGTGACACGTGTGGGGGCCACCACATTTGAATGTAGGTCAAGAGTGGCAATTGACAGAAAAACATTGCTGACTCCTAATGGGCCACATGTAGTTGAAAACAATTGAAGTATAATTTACAGAATTTAAAGGATTAAGTTAGAAGCTAATGTTACCTGATTTGTTTTTAAAGTGAAGAAAGATTTGAAGCTTTCCCGGCGAATCATCATGGTGAATTTTTCTCGGGTTTCCAACCGGGTTGTCTCGGAGATTTCTTCCGACGTTTCGGCGACTAGCTCTGTCGCCATCTTCAGGGATCCTGAGTGCCAAGGAGATTTCTGTGGAGGTTTATATACCTGCCGGGGGATGACGGCAGGTCGGTGATTGGCTGTTGTATGGAGCAGTCCTATTGGCTGGCTCTTGTTGGTGATTGGTTGTTGCATTGTGTGGTCCTATTGGCTGAGCGCTCGTTGGCTAATTGGGCTATCATAGGGTCCCACGCCTTGCTGAGAAGGAATCCATTGTCTCGGTTGATGTTATTGCGGTTCAGGCGGATTTCGATGGCTTCCTTCACTACGCGGTCCCAATAGCCATTAGCTCTCGAAATCCTTTTGGTGTCCTTGAATTGTATGCGGTGGTCCGAGGACAGGCTGTGTTCGGCCACCGCAGACTTCTCCGGGTAATTAAGTCTGATGTAGCGAGCGTGTTCCTTTAATCTGGTTTCAATTGTGCGGCATGTCTGTCCGATGTAGTCTTTCCCACACTCACACGGGATCCTGTAGATTCCCGACGTTACTGTATGGCCTCCCAAAAATTCACAAGGAAGGGGTACCACTCCGACCCATAGTCAGCGCCATAGACTCCCCCACTTACCAACTGGCGAAATATCTGACCAGCCTTCTGGGGCCACTGACGGGAAACTGCAAGCACCACATAAAGAATTCCACCGAATTTGTGGAAACTCTCTCCACACTTAGAGTGGATCCTACCGACATACTCGTCAGTTTTGATGTAGTGTCCTTGTTCACCAAGGTCCCAATCAAGGAAACATTGGAACTGCTGAAACCCCGATTTCTACCATGCACCCTCGACCTGTTCCGCCAAGCCCTGACCTCGACGTACTTTCTCTATAGCGGACAGTTCTATGAACAAACTGACGGCGTGGCCATGGGATCACCACTCTCCCCTGCCGTCGCGAATTTTTTCATGGAGGACTTTGAAGAAAAAGCCCTAAACTCAGCACCGTTACGACCTAAGTGCTTTTTCCGATATATCGATGACACCTTCGTGATATGGCCCCATGGACGTGAAGCCCTGATGGAATTCCAAAATCACCTGAATAGACAACATCCCAGCATCCAATTCACGATGGAGATGGAGAGAGAGGGCTGCCTTCCCTTCCTGGATATACTCATACGCCGAAAACCGGACGGGAGTCTAAGTCATAGTGTGTATAGGAAACCCACACACACAGACCTTTACTTAAACGGGAACAGCCACCACCATCCCGCTCAACGTAGATCAGTCCTCTCAACTCTGGTGCATCGGGCGAGGGCTATCTCCGACCAAGATAGCCTTCCGGCAGAAATCCGGCATCTACAGCACACGTTCCGGCAGAATGGTCACAAGGAATGGGAGATCAACAGGGCCCTAAAAAGGGCCGAACACCCACCAGACAACAAGAACCCAGAACGGGAAAAACCAAAAACTACAGTATGCCTGCCCTACATCTCAACGATATCGGGGAAAATCTCAAGGATTCTAGCGAGACATGGGGTTAAAACCGTCCATAGGCCGCCGAGGAAAACCAGGAGTTTCCTGCACCCAGTAAAAGATGATCTAGGACTAAAAACGTCGGGAATCTACAGGATCCCGTGTGAGTGTGGGAAAGACTACATCGGACAGACATGCCGCACAATTGAAACCAGATTAAAGGAACATGCTCGCTACATCAGACTTAATTACCCGGAGAAGTCTGCGGTGGCCGAACACAGCCTGTCCTCGGACCACCGCATACAATTCAAGGACACCAAAAGGATTTCGAGAGCTAATGGCTATTGGGACCGCGTAGTGAAGGAAGCCATCGAAATCCGCCTGAACCGCAATAACATCAACCGAGACAATGGATTCCTTCTCAGCAAGGCGTGGGACCCTATGATAGCCCAATTAGCCAACGAGCGCTCAGCCAATAGGACCACACAATGCAACAACCAATCACCAACAAGAGCCAGCCAATAGGACTGCTCCATACAACAGCCAATCACCGACCTGCCGTCATCCCCCGGCAGGTATATAAACCTCCACAGAAATCTCCTTGGCACTCAGGATCCCTGAAGATGGCGACAGAGCTAGTCGCCGAAACGTCGGAAGAAATCTCCGAGACAACCCGGTTGGAAACCCGAGAAAAATTCACCATGTTTTTAAAGTGTTTATCTGTTATTGGAATTGAGAGGAAAAGACAAAGATGATGTCTTTATAATTCCCTATTTTCATTTTACTCTATATTGCGCCCTTTTATTTTTAAACTCTTGGTGGCCTGAATGAAAATACTCAGCGGTCTGAGGGCTGTAGTTTAGGTACCACTGGTCTAAGGCAAAGGTTGTCAACATTTTCGCCTTTACAGACTATCCACCAGCCTCAAACAATGATGGACAAGGCGATTTTGAGTGACAACCACTTCAGACCACTATTTTAATGGCAACTTCAAAGCATTGTCACCTGTACCAATGCGATTAACCTAGGCAGCATTTAGTCTCAGGTAGTAGATTTCCATATTTGACCAGATAAAATACTTTACGTTTAAATATCATACAGGAGTGTGCTGAATGTATATTTTTAAAATTAATGTAGTAATTAACAAAAATATATGCATAAACTGCATTTTAAAATGTAGAGTAAGTCAATGTAATCCATTTAAGAACTAAATGAGTAATAGTTTCTTTAAATATTTTTTAAATGAATTCAATCAAACTTTCCAAAGAATGCAATGAACAAAAGCCACACTCTTCCTGCATTTTAAAACTTTTGAGTGTCGAAGCATTTGATATCCCTTGCATGTTATGGTCCCTCATAATCTTTATCATCATATTTGCACTTTGTTAATTTCAATGTTGCCTAGATATATCGAAGATACAATATAGCAAACAAGGTTATTTGGTTCGCTATAAAGGCTCACTCATTTTTATTCTAGAATTCAATCTTCATCATATTTAACAATTTACTGCATATTAGATGGTATAATAGCTGCTATCATTATCATTAAACTTATATTCCAATTATCCATTGAATATTATACCTAAAATGATTTAGAAGTATGGAGTTCAAGTATGGAAAATTTTTTAAATTAAACAAAACCTATAAAACAATGAAAATCATCATTCTCCAAAAGCCAAAAATGATTGAGTGGCTTGTGGAGAATTCTGATTTATCAGTTTGATCTTAACCATAAGATAATAATTCTTTGAAAATAGAATAGAATGTCTACTAGATGAATATTACATAAAAGACTTACCACCAAAATTAGTATTCTGAGTTCAGGCCAATGTGAAGCTTCTACCAGCTGTTTAGCAATTGAGCCTCTGGCTTCCTCACAATCTCCATCTGTACCACGATGCCACTGCACAAACCCTCCATATACACTGCGGCATGCACTCCCTGAACCCTGGCGTGCCAGCCCAGATATGTCTCCTTCCACTCCATAAAGCCGTGATAAAGCATAAACTGTCGGATTAAATGTTTATGAGTATTTGAGAAAAGACATTAATTCATTTCGATCTAAATTAAGCAATAAGGAAAAAGGTTTCTCATAGCATATCAATATATGAAAATTTGAAGGAAATGTTAAGGAAATTGAATTTTTGAAAGTTTTCATGAACTTTATAAATTTATAAAGCACAGCATCATTGTTCACAATCATTGCTCAAATTTAATTGAAAATATAGTCATTTTTAGATCAATATAAGCTGAGATATGACCTTGTAAGTGAAAAAAGTTAAAAAATTTCACAAATACCATAATTTCAAGTTTTCACAGCTTTCAAAAAAGGAATTAGAGAATTCTCTAATACGAATTACTTCATAAATTTTCACATGATTGATTGGCATGCAACTCACCTAAACAAGCATAACCAGCTGCTGATGATGCTAGACCAGCAGCAGTCGGAAAATTATTTTCTGAACAAATATGAATATGCCAATTTAGAATATTTTTTATATCATTCCCAATATTCTGCTCTTTGGCTCTCTTTTTAACTAGAAAGAAATATATTTACAAAATTTTATGAATTCAAGTCAACTGTAGCTTCTAAAACTATCATAAAAATTATTACATAATTAATGTAAATATTAAAACTCACTTTCCTGAATGCAGTTAACTAGTCTTGCATTGGCGGAAAATGGTTCTAATCTGGAAAATGAAGATCATTTGAACAGATATTTCAACAAAAGGAGGCATATTTATTTTCAGGTCTGAAAAATGAACAATTTTTCAACTACCTGACTTAGGGGGAAAAAAACAAAAAATAAGATTAATGGAAAAAAAATTTAACTGAATATTTTTTTCCCCCTATAGTAAGGAGTTTGAAACTTTATCAGGTAAAACTGAACATTTCTCCATTATCACATACAGATAATGAATGCAACTTAAAAATACTGCCGTGCATACAAGTGCCATAAATGTTTACTTAAAAATAACAAGGCCTTTATAGGATCATGTCTGATTCCATGAATTATACTCAACCCTGAGCCATACAAAAAAATTCTGATGTGGCTAACACCTGACTTTCTCCATACCTGTAATATTTCTAAAAATTCCAAAAAGGTTAAATGATAATAAATATTTTAAGGAACTGCGAGAAAAATTTAAAGACTTGACAAAGAACAAATAAATTAAAACAGTAGCCTTCTGATATTTGATATAGCCCCAAAGCTCCAAAAAATTAAGAAAATAAAAAAGCGTAAAGTGTTTACAGTAGTTGCCGGTAGATGGCATGGTTGTGGCAACTAAAACATTTAGTTTTTAAAATATCTCTTCAACAATGCATTGTATGGGAAAATATTTCGAACAAAGGTTGTAGAAAATTAAATTTCCTACGACTTTTATTCCAGTATTGTTTTACATTCATCAAATAATAAGCAAATATTAAATAAATAGCATATCTCCTTAACAATACATTCTATGAAAAAATGTTTCAAACGAAAGTTATAGAGAATAATATTATCTATGAAGTTTATAATAAACAACATTTACATTTATGAAGATTTAAAAGTTATTTGCCAAAAACATAAACATGACTAAACAGTTGAGTGATTGTTGCCAATCCTAATCAGCTCTTCGTTTATTACTCTTTCTAAATATAAAATTTGGTATTGATATGAGTGTAAGTTTTTGGGTGAGAGCACCCACAAAATCCTATCACATACAGACTGACAGACAGGCATCATCAAGAAAATAGTCAAAACGTGTTCAGAGGACCTTAAAACGTTTGCCATTGAAATCTCGAATTAGATTTTTTCATGAAAACAATACTTTCTCTATACTTTGTATATGGTGAAAGTAAAAAGAATTTGGAATTCATTATAGAGAAAAAATAATATTTAATAATATTTATCATGTGATACATTTATTTATGAATATTTGATAGTGCATAAAAGTTTTGATGATCTTTGCTTAGAAATAACACTGGGATACAAAAAATTAATAGTACACATCAGTGCTCGAAAGGGAAAATAGGTACTATGAAATGGAATGTTTCTTCTGGTAGTGGAAATGAAACTCTCATACCATAATTGCTGAAAATCATAATAGAGAATCTTTGCATGTGTGTGCTCAGCTCAAACAGTTTCCTGTAGGTGTTTAAAGATGGTCATATTCCGTGCAATCTTTGTGCTGGTGTAACTAGTATTGAATAATACATTGTTCATTCACAATTTAGCTAACCCTCCAAAATGGTGTTACTTAATGTCTGACAAGATTGAATGGCTCATTCTGAGTACTGGTACACATTTAACACTTTAACTACTTGCAGGGCCAACCTGAGCTATGGGTGAGCCAGGAAGGAGCCCGGGCACCAAAGTTTTGGGAGCACTATCCCAATCATTTATCTATGCATTACTTGCAAATGAATAAATATTGGATAACAATTTATAACAAGGTACAGGCTAGAATGTTCAAGGCAAAATTTTCATCCCAATTTTCAGCTTGTTTTTGCGTTTAAAATTAATAAATGATCATATTGTCATTTACAGCTAGAAAAACTTTAGAAAGTAATAAAATTGATCATGAAAAATCTGACGATACAGATGTGATTGTACCTGATAACGTTCCACAAAGAATATCGATCTATTTAGTGAGCACTACGTATGTATCGTTATGAGTGATTTGATGAAGCAATTTCTTTTGAAGTGGCAATGATAATCTGATTATGATAATTTCAATATAATACTGTGCAAAAATTTAAATAAAGATTATTAAAAATTCAAATTTTGATACGATAATTGGCAAGCCTTCAGCTTGTTGTAATTTCAGTTTCTAGTACCAGCTATGCAAGGTGTATACCACTCGGACAGCTTATGTGCCTTTCACAATCCACAAGACAGAGTATTCCTCACCATGTGTGCAGTGATTGGGAGGGTGAATGTTGATAAAGGAAGTAATATATCACATGCGACGATGCGCTGGGTAATTCAGTGGACAGCCTTGGTGGGAAAACAGAAGATCACAATTTGCTAGCAAACTCGGTGACTGGATACAATCGAATCAGAGCCAACCTGACTAACTAGCCTTTGTTATATCCAAGAACCTCTAGTCCAGGGCTTCCCAACATGGTGCCTGCCTACAGGTGCTATGACACCCATCAAGGTTCCCTGTGGCGCTCACTGAGGTTTGTTCAGGTGACCTTAAAACTTTCAGCTATTGCAACTAATAGTGTTGAGCAGCCACATATTACTGGAAAGTGCCAATATAAAAAGACTTTATGACTATGTCATATAGAATTTACATATAAATTCATACAATGATTCTACTCACAATTTTTTCACCAACCTCTCGGAAGTGGCTCATTGTATCAGTTTAGCTTTAATCTTTATCGTAATGTATCTCATTGTAGTGAATAGTGAACAGTTTTTAAAAAATAATTAAAATTAATAACAATTATATTAGATGATATAATGAATTTTGTAATAGCAATGAAAAATGTTAGTGGAGAGGGACACTCGAACAAATTTGGTACTCTGGGCGCCAATATACCTTGAGCTGGTCCTGGCCAATAGAAGAAAGTTTTCAACTGTGGGTGGATACAATGAACAAAGCTTGCATTTCACCCAGTATGCTCACTGTGGATGAATAGTTTATCTGTTTTCCTTATAAGGATATTGCACATTCAAACAATCTATACCAATAAAACCATGATGTTATGGAATCCAGCTCTGGATACTACACAATGGATAAACAAGTCATGCCCTCAGTTTTCAGGTTTATATATTTCAGAAATAGTAAAACAAATCAAGAAAATAAACCAGGAAGAGTTACACCAGATATGAGATGGAAGTTGGACTTGAAAGGAAGAAATAGTATTTGAATTTTTTTTTTCACTTTGTAAAATAAACATTGGAGAAAAATGTGACAACTGCTGTAACAAATGGGGAAGTAAGTAGCCCAATGAATTTAATTTTGGCTTTAAAACAAGAACCAAATTCATCTACACCTTCAAGTAAGAAAAATGCTATACTTGTACCTAACTGCCCAAAGAATATTTCTTGGTGGCTATAACTATATACAGACAAATAAAATAACCTAAAGTATAATTTAAAAGTTTAGGATTTATGATCAAGCAATAAATAAGCATAATTTGTATAATAGCTAATATTACTGTAAAAATTATTTTAATCAACAAATATTAAGCTGTGAGTCCATTGAACCCAAATACTAAATAAAACTGCAATTAACAGTTGGTAGTAAATAGTTAAACATTGAAAGAATATAGGTGTTTACTAACCTTCAAAAATTATACCTTCAAGTATGACATATACACTGTTAAAGAAGTCCCTCTACTAATATAACAAAACTATTTTCCATTGACCAAAAGTTAAAAATTGACTAAGATTTCATTAAAATTTCACTTATTTCAATTTATCTTTATATGACGCATAAATAGTAGTCTGCTGCAATTACGAATTATAGATTCCAATTATACTTTATAATAATTTTATTGATTTAATCTGTATGAATCTACTCTTATATAAACGTAGACAAAAAAATCATTTGAAAAGCTGAACTTACTTGCCATTCAACCAAATGTTATCTTCTGTAAAATTAGGACTTGCCATTACTGTTGTCTTGGCTCGCATCTGTGACACAAAGGTTACAATATAATTTTATTTAACAAAGTTGAAACAAGTAATGCTAACTTAAAAGAAGTAACTGATGCACCAGTCATAGTTAATTTTTATTAAGCACGATTTTGGCGTAATTATTAATTTATCATGTCGTGTGAAACTAATTCCCAAATTAAAAGTACCAAGCCACAATGGCTTACGTCGAATTTATAATGGGCAGGAATTTTTAAATAAAGAAAATAAAACTTGATGGTGAACTCAAGAAGACACTAATTACAAATACATAATTGCATTTTTAAAGATTTTTATGATATACTGCCAAGTTGGCTTCCTCTGGCATAACTTACATAACGGAACATTTAGATTTCAGAAAAACTATTAATAGAATAGATTCTCATGTCCCGCAGAAAGCATAGTCATAAAAGCTAAAAAATACAAAATGTCCCAAAGAGAATTTCCTGTGTAACATCTTAGTTATATACCTCATCCATGCTAAGAGTGGCACTGATTGAATCATTCAAGGGCAAAATAAGATCATCGTTACGTTTTCCCCCTGTAAAAGTAAGACATTCATGAATAACATGAACGCAAATTTAAAACCATTTATAAGCAAATATACAAACTAACAGTATTTGATGACAGCTATATTGACTGGCGCAACACATGTTACAATATTCATGTTTTCAAACTCCGAAGTATATTTTTTAATTGAATAAAACAACGTCGAAACTTCTCAATAGCTGTTTCTACGTTTCTATGCCGAGAGGATTGAACCGTTGAACGTGGACAATAAAAACACCGTTTGAAGGGTGCGCTAGTAAAATCTCTTTTTTTAATCTGCAGTCAGGTCGAATGTGTGCATGTGTGTAAATAGCGCATCAATCGAAAGTCATGACGAATCTGCGTGTGTATGATATTCCTTGCAAACTTAAAAGTTATGACTTAAAATTATTTTTATCTTGTAAATCTATTCTGAGAAAGGTACTATAATCTTGCTTAAAAATGGCATTTAAAGATTTATCGTGAATCAGTTCACCCATGCTAAATGTTGGTTTTCATGTGCAAATTCAAACATGAATTGATAGCTTTCCACATTGAATGAATTGAAAATAATATTTAGGTGGTTTGGTTTCTTTATTAACTGTACCTTCCATTAATTCCTAGTATGCTACCAAACCGAAAACAATCGCCATTCTGGATGAGATTGTGGTTGAAGGCACAAATCCTAAAAAGCATCCAGGAATTTTAAGCTTGAAAGCTATAGAAATACCAAGAAAGTTGCTAAATGCCATTACAAATTCTTTAAAAGGTAAATATTCGAAGTGTTATTTCCATCTATATCGTGTGTCCATGAAATCTCAGTTCATTCTTTCAACATGATGGAAGAGTTAACAGCTTTTCTTAAATGAAATTAATTTAAGCAATAATACATTACGATATGTCTGACGGTGAAATTACTTTATGTAATATGTTTTATCGCGTTTTTGTGTTTTTAATATAAATAAATATAGATGCATGGTCTAATGGTTTAATTTTCTTTTGTTCAATACTTTTCTGTGGGATTTTCATATGATTAAACGTTATTTTTCGTCATATTTTTTTCGTTTTTATCATAAAGGCATCTTTCTCTAGATCAACCGGTTAAACCTTTAATCGATGAAGCTGCTGCACTAAAAAACTACTTACACAGTAGACAGCCGCCACTAGAACCAAATTACTTCAAATCTAAAGTTTCGGAAATTATTCATCAAGTGGAGCAAGAAGGTAATATCAATTTATCAACTTTATTTGGAATGTTAAATAAAAAAATTAAACATGATTATTTCACTTATTAGTACAGATTTGTAATAATGCCATTACTGTATCTGCAGATGGAGTTGACGCAAACAAATTATCTGATGAAGAAAAAACTCATTTAAAAATAATAAGAGAAAGTAGAGTGAAGCAGTTAATTGGCCAGAGAGTATATAGTTGGAAATCAATTGATTATAACGACCAGAAATGTAGAAGTTACTTACTAGCTAGATGTGCCTCAGATTATGCTGTGCTTGTAAAAGTATTTTCTGAAATTAAGTCTAAAGCTCCCGAGTTTTCCCCAAAGACGTTGTTTGATTTTGGCTCTGGTGTGGGGACTGTAATATGGTAAGTTTAGCATTTTAACAGTGTATTTAAGTTATTAAATGCTGCATAATAAGATTTTTCTGTAATAATTAACCTAACGCCATTTTTTTCATTGAAGAAAATACCAAATTTTATAACTCATTGTAAACAAATTCTATGTAAAATTTAACATTTACATGCTTTGATTTTTCAACAATAGTATTTTTTAATGAATCCAATAACTTATCAATGGAGGTTTTAGGTATCCAATGAGTGAGAGATCATGCTCCCCTTGGATGCTCCAATGCTGACATTTATTTTGAACGTATTTCTCCTTGTCTGGATCTATTTACTTTTGTCTTAAACCTTACTAAGAGATTTAGTAAAAAATGGGTTTTAGAGCACATTCAAGGGTAGGAGGAGATAGCTTCCTCACTCCTTGGGTCTACCACATGTTTAATCAGGGCCTAATTTAAGGAAAATTTAGAGCTGCACAAATCAAATCAATTGGAGGGTACTATTTTTTTATTAAAGTTTGGAAAAACTGTAATATTAAAAATGTTACGCTGTCATGGCAGAACATCATATAAAAACGCCTTGTGTACCCATACGTTAAAATGAAACTTACGAAAAACCACATTTGAAATCTCAGTAATTTTATTCAGAACTCAAAGAAATATAAAAAATTGTAATTCATTCTTTCAGTCGGACAGCGAAATTACTTTATGTAATATGTTTTATCGCATTTTTGTGTTTTTAATATCTATAAATACAGATTCATAGTCTCTAATGGTCTAATTTTCTTTTGTTCAATACTTTTCTAGCAAAAAACTTAAAATTATTGTTAACTTTTCAAAAAGTAACTAAACAAATATTCTTACAAAATTAAGTCTTAATAGTCACAATAAATCACACTCAAGGACAAGTTAGTTGTAATAAACAAACAAGGTAAATATTTTATTAATAATCTTTGTGAAAAAGTCAATCAAAACTTTAATTTTTTCTGTGTCACATCATCTTCATTTTTTGGTATCTCTGACTCAATAAATATCATTTGAAGTACTCTTGGCACTAACTCTCCTTGTTTGAAACATTTTCCTGATGCCTTCGTTTTTGCTTATTGAGCCACAATAAAAAACTTTTCTTTGGATCCCAATCCATGACATTTGGCATATTAAAATGCACATATAAATCTTTAGTTTCGGTAATTAAATTCATAGAGGACCTTAATGATGTTTTCAGCTGAGAAACGATCTCACTAAATAGGCCATTAGTGTGGTTCAGGTTCAGACACAGATACCTAGCCCGTGACAAAGAGTATAATTTATTCATGGCATTCATGTATTACTTGAAGAAAGGAACTAGTAACTGAATAAAATTGATTATAGAGCTGCACATTTGACTTTTAGAACTGCACGAAATTGTTATAGCCGTAAGTTAATATAGGTCCTGTGTGTAATAATCAATGCTGTTTTTCATAGGGCTGTGAGAAATTCATGGGACTCAATTAAAGAATATTTTTGTGTTGACTCTTCAAAAAGTATGATAGATCTAGCTGATCTACTATTAAGGAATGGGAATGAAAGTAATGAGCATCCTTTCTCTGGAGTATTTTTCCGACAGTTTCTTCCATCCTCACAGACTGTAAGTTATGAAGAATTTTCAAGCATAAGTTTTTTCAGAATTTGAGTACAAAACTGATAATGAAATAATTAATTTCAGTTGAAATATGACCTTGTAGTTAGTGCTTATACCCTGATGGATCTTCCATCTTCTAAAAGCCGTCTTGAAACAATCTTGAATTTATGGAACAAAACTAGTGGATATTTGGTTTTAATAGAAAATGGAACAAAGGCTGGTTTTGGGGTAAGCTTTCGTATTTATTTTATTGAGTAGCTTTGGTGATTTTATTTAAAAACTATTCCTTTTTTACAGGTAGTGAATGAAGCCCGTGATTTTATTTTAGAAATTACAAAGACGTCTGATACAGTAGCACATGTTTTTGCACCAGTAAGTCTTATCACAAGGTCTCAAGTTATATTGTTATTTTTATGGCATCATTAATGAATGCTTTTGGGAGAATCATGGCAAATGAAATAAGCAATATAGACACATAGCAGTCAATTGAGCCTAAAGCTTTTTTTAATTTCAAGAAAGTTATGGCCTTTAGAGTCACAGTAAAAATTATTCATTTCAATTTTTTCACTATACACTGTAATGATGGTAATCTATATCCAAAGCACAGAAATAATTCATTCCTGAAGTTGATGGAGTACAAGCTAAAGAAGTTCATAGATCTATATTGTAATACAGTTCAATATTTTCAGTGTCCACATGACTTCCAATGCCCTAAAATGGGTGGCAAAATACCATGTAGTTTTCCTGTCAAGTATTTAACTCTTCCAATTGGCAGAAACCAAGAAAGTAGAAATGAAATATTCTCCTATGTAGTGATTAAGAAAGGTATGTAAAAAGTTTGTGCATATTTGCTGTAAAAGTATCTCCCTTTTATGATTAACTAGGTTGTTCAGTCCTCTTCACAATTTTTTTAACTGTGATAATAAGAAACAAATTTAAAAGGTTTCAGTTGAAAAGATCATATTATGCCAAAGGTCTAACTAATGATATTTTCAATTGTTTCCATTCATTGCCTGTTAGTATTCATCATTGGCACAATCTCTCCCTCATCCACTCTTAACAATAAATGTTAAAAAATACCGCACGTGAAAGATGTGCTCCCAAAGAACATTTTTCTGTTTGCATTGCTAATAACAATTTGATGTGTGCATGTATGGATAAACTGTGTATACAGTGAAATGTCAGTATAACGAAGTCGTGAGGATGACCCAAGTATATGGTGTAGTCCCCACACAGACAGACGGATATACAGTGGGTCCTCATATATCAATTTGTTTTCTTTAACTTACGTGAATTAAAAGAATAAACAATATGAATTAATCATAATATCATAGTTTGATTTTTAAATTTTCAGAAATTGCGATCCTCTAAGTTTCTATGAACTGTTATTAGAAGCCCGGGTACTTAAAGCTAGTATTGATATAAAGTGAAGGTGCAACTACAACAACCCAACCCAAATCCATCTTAACAGAAGGTTTTATTGGAATAAAAAGGAAAAGTTTTTTGATGTACAAAGTGTTTAGTATTCATACAAGAACATATTACTGTAGGATGTAGTTCTGTATTTGGCCATAGTCATTTGCGGTGCCACAGTCAAGGGGAATATATTGCACTTTAGCCAAAATGTCAGAACGATGGTTACATATAACAAAATAATTATAAAGAAAAAAACCACGAATTAGTGTTTACTTCTTACAAAAGTCCATAATTTTTTCTGAACGGTTCGAAAAAGCTGAACCTGCCTATTGGTTGCTAGTTGGGTAATCATCCAATACACTTGCCTGAACTGAGATTTCACCAAGTTAAATCATTGCAGCATTGCCAGATGCTAAAAGCCAAGCCCAGTAAAGATCAAAAAGTGTACATCTTTTTACAAACTTTATAATGATCGTATTTTTGCATGCCATGACGAATTTTTATAGCACTAAACTGATATTTTCGTTACAATGATATTTGTTAAAACAAAACATTTTTACATAATGTTACGAGGGTGGTTCAAGGTTGACCTGGACTTGATTTTTTTACAAAATGTGTCTGCACTTGAACGACGATACCCTCATTCTGGTAGATAGTGACAACACTGCTCTCACTCCCTGACACATAGCTGTTCCCTCTGTGCCTGTGCAATAGAAGCAGTACAAGATGGCATCAGACCCTGTCACTCCGAGTGTAGAACAGCTCTGTATTATCAAATTTCTGGTAAAAGAAAAGGTGAAGTCCGCTGAAATTCTCCACAGGTTAAGTGCACAATATGCAGAAGAGACCTTATCACATGCAAGTGTGTATGATTGGTGCAACAAGTTTTCCCAATACCGTGAAGAAGTCGCAAACCAATCACATGCTCACGTGCAACCGACAGCCGTCACAGATGTTAACATTTGTTGCATCGAGGAGCTGATATTGGAAAACAGACGAATTACAGTGTGTGATATTGCTTCAAAAGTGTGCATAAGTCTTGTAAGTGTAGAGGCGATTATTCATGAACACTTGTTGTTCAAAAAAGTGTGCGCATGGTGGATCCCAAAGATGCTCACATTCAACCAGAAGGCACAATGTGTTGCTGTGTCTGCCGAACATCTGAAACGGTTTGAATTGGAGAGAAATGAATTTCTGCAGCGAATTGTGACAAGACATAGGTACATTTCTTCACTCCAGAGTTAAAGAGGTCCAGTATGGAATGGCGTCACAAAGGATCCTCACCCCCTAAAAAATTCAAGACAGCCTTCAGCTGACAAGATCCTGGCAAGTGTTTTTTGGGATTCCAAAGGGGTGATTCATGTTGGTTTTCTGCCACCTCGACGAACAGCTAATGCTCAGTATTACAGCAACTTGCTTTCCATTGATGTTCACCTAGCAATTCGCAAGAAAAGGCCTGGAAAACTGTCAAAGGGTATCATCTTGCTGCATGGCAATGCACGTCCCCATATAGCAAATTCGATAACAATGACATTGACAAACTTGGGCTGGGACATCATGAACCACCCTCCTTGCAGTCCAGATTTAGCCCCTAGTGATTATAACTTGTTTGGGCCAATGAAGGAGCACCTGGGAGAGCAGAAATTCAAGGCAGATGAATAACTCAAGCGCTGTGTCCTGAACTGGCTACGCAGTCAGCCAACTCTTTTCTATGCTGCCGGCATAAATGCCTTGGCACAGCAATGGAAAAAATGTGTCAGTGTAGAGGGAAAATATCTTGAAAAAGAGTAACAGCTTAGTAATTCTGGCATTCATGGGTATTGTGTAAAAATATAAAGTCCAGGACAACCTTGAATCACCCTCATACTTAGAAAATCAGCAGGAGACAAAATAATTTCGTTTTACTGACTATTTCATTACTCCGGTGTTCGTTCCACCGACATTTTACTGTATAATTTAAATTTATAGGTTGCAAGAATATTTTTCATATGATTAGATTGGTAATTATATATATGTATGATCTTATTCATTAAACATTATAGTTACCTTTTTACGTAATTTGTATAAAATGGCAACTAAGTATTCTTTATTTCCAATTGTATACAAGGCCATGCAGAGGAGAAAAGTTTTTAGGTATATGTACAAAATATTGTTTTTAGAGTATTGATGCGAGTTTATTAGAATAAATATAATTCTGAATCAGTGTGTTTCTTATTCTTAGTGAGATATTTCTAGTATTGGCGTTAACTTTAGTATTATGTTTCAGCAGTCATGTCCATGTGGTGAAGCAACCGCAATAAACACCATATCTTTAAGGCACCTCTAGACTTGGGTATCATGAAAATACTTTTCAAACAGCAGAATGAGTTCACGAATTTTATTTTGGTGCTGCCTGCATCCCTACATGCCTTACAGTTTAATGCTAGTATAAGGGAACCAGATGTACCAGAAATTCTGGTAGTCGAAGATTTTGGCTTCATGTCCGTGTCTCAGAGCATGGGCGGATTCAAGGGGGTAATTACCCCCCCCCCCCCCCCCCCCCCTAGAATTTCTGAAAACTCGAAAAAATTACCATTTAACTCCATTTCTTCGTGTTGAGATGCTGATTTTATAATGTTAAATATGTCTAATTAATTACATATTTATACTTACAAACTGCATTCATTCACCATTAATACAATATAAATATATAACCTCGTAAAATATGTTATATATATAATTTTTAATTTAAAATCGTAAAGACATTGTTAAGTGGTATTAATTTTGTTGAATAAAATTCTATTTAATTCTTTTTCAGTATTAATCAATGTATTGCCTGTGCAGTCTTAATGTGTTCGCTTTTTACTAATAAGTTCCATATTTGCTTTTTCTGATTAAAATATATTTTAAACAAAAAGATATCAAATGCTTTTTCATTCCTACATTACTCCCCCTTGGATGAAGTCTGAATCCGCCCATGTCTCAGAGTTATTGTTTCTGCTTTATAAGATTCCATCATTAAAATTTATAGGTTGCATTTTATTGAAATCAGATGACAGTTGAGGCTTGGCATTTCAGGCTGTCTCAGGTGAACTTGTTCATTTGCATGCGTTACTTGTGTAATCACTATGCACAATCCATAGTGGTTGCACCAGCATCTTATGCAGGATCATTGCAAGAGGCAGGCAATGCCAGCAACTGCCTGGGACCCGAGGGAGACATTTTTCAGACCATGTTATTTATCCTTTACCTTACGACCTTCCTCATATGATGATGCAAACTACCGTATTTACCTGTGTACCTCATGCACCTTTTTTTCCCGAAATACCAGTGAAAAAAGGGGATGCGAGTCTTACGCGAGGATTTCTGAACAGGTTATATAAGTTGTATCAATAGTAAATTCTCTGTAATATGCTTGCGTCTATGTTTATATTCACATAAGACGTTGAATTCTACGAAGTATACACGTTTCTATGTGAGCAAGCAAACATTTAGGTTATGTCTGTGCTGCAGGCACTTGGCTCGGAACCTTAGTGTCTAGCGACTCTCCATGCAAACCAACAGGTGACTCACGAAAAACAAGTTACAAGTAAACTCCATTACAGTCTGCTCCATTAGAACCCAAAATCCAGTACAACGTGGTCAGTCCATGGACTCCATTTTAACATGGAGTTCGTTATTACGCAGTATCAAATTTGTGCAAGGGAAAAAAAGTTTTTTTATCAAATGTTTTCATTTCGCAACCACATATATATAGGCTTCCCGCTTTGTCAGACAAATAACATATACGTAATAAATACAATGTATGTACGAGGCATGTCCAGAAAGTAAGTACCGATCGCACATACCAGCCGCGCAGGTGGCGAGAGTGGGGGTATGCCTGCGGCGTGATGTCTCACGAGTCAAGAAGGAAACGTCGGACACCCTGTCAGTTCTCGTTCTTTGTTTATAAGTTCGCCATCTTGTCTTAGAATGAGTCAAACAATCGAATATCCTGCCAGTTGTGAGATATGGTCGGTGAACAAATTTTTGAATGCCAAAAATGTTCGCCTGGCTGAAGTTTATCGGCAAGTTTGTGAAGTTGATGGAGAAAATGCGATGAGTGAGGGAATGGTGAGAAGATGGTGTAGGCTGTTCAGTGAAGGGAGGACGAATGTGCACGATGAAGATTGAGGTGGCCACCCATCATTAGTCACTGCCGATCTGCTTGACCAGGTGAATAAGAAAATTCGAGCGAACAGAAGATTCACCATTTCTGAGTTGACTACACATTTCCCACAAATTTCTCATTCTTAACTGCATGAAATCATACCAGAACACTTGCAGTATCGCATATTGTGTTCAAGATGGGTGGCAAAAATGCTCACAGATGTTCACAAAACAAAGCACATGGCAGCAGCACTGAACTTTTTGGAACGGTATCACAATGAAGGTGACGAGTTTTTGGACCACATTCTGACAGGAGATGAAACTTGGATTGTCCATGTGATTGCATTGGCTAAACCAGGGATTCTCAACCTGTGGTAGGCATACCTCAAGTGGTATGCAAAAAAAAATTAAAAAACTGTTTTGCTTATAGCTTAAAATATTGTTATATTATATTTACGGAATTCAATTACAAATTTACATGAATGATTGTTGGCACGTAACATTTATAATATTTGAATTTAAAATGATTTAAACTGATGTCAATCTCAATCTGGTGGCACGATAACCTTTTCGTTTATGCATTGGTGGTACAAAAATAAAAATGGTTGAGAATCCCTGTACTAGATGCTTTCAATAAAATTAAGGATGTCATAATGAATTATTGATATTGATTTAATCAACTCGCAACAAATGCTTTGATGCAAACCATAAACTAAACATTCTCCTTACCACTGGGTTTGTATTTGTTGATGTTCCTCATTTTTTCACACAACTTTTGGCTTTTTTTTCATTCATTCTTCATTTGCACCATATGGGATAATGGAGGAAGGAGGCAGTATGGAAGAAAGGGGAGAGTGAAAGAGAGGAAGGAGAGGGACATGGGGAGGAGGGAATGAAAGAAAGCAGAAGTTTGGGAAAGGGGGGAAGGAATATAGAAGCCTGAAAATAGGATATACAACTTTCTACCTTAAATATATGCCAAAAGGTGGTGGTTCAGGGTTGCACATGGGCAGCGGACGAATTCGCCTAACGGAGCAAGGCACAGGGTTGACATGCATAGTGCTTAGTGGCAAGAGCCCCTAGTCTATTAAATATTTCAGATTAAAAACTTATGGTGCCTTTTCAGTAAGCTTGCTCCAGGCACCAAAATATCAGGTAAAGTCCCAACAATCCACCAGTATCAACACCAGGGAACTTTGATTCAACTACCAATAACTTATAAATATTACAAAAAATATTTGTGGCCACTTGCTTTTTGTTGATTGTGAACATCACTTCAAGAATAAGTACTTCAAATTCAGAAAATTGGAAAAAGTACTTATCTCGGGTATCTCTAATAGCCACAAGATTATGAAAAACCAAATGCGGATTTTGGCTACAATGCAGCCATCTTCAGTGTTAATACACCCCAAGATGATTCTAAAAGAACTTTAGAATCTACTTTCAGTGAATTACCACAAGGTGGCTGCATTGCAGGTGAAATGCATATCTGGTTTTTCATAATCTTGTTCTGGCTATTGGAATTATCTTAGATAAGTACTTTTTAAATTTTAAATACTTATTCTTGAAAAATTTCAGCCATAATATGAGCTCAATAGTTCTCTGTTCAATGAATAATTGCAGTCTTTTACTTAGTTTTCCTAAAAATTACAAAAAGTTACAGTGAATTACATTTATTTAGCATCTTTATTTATAAGTTTAAAATGTTGCTATTTACATTTAATTGTAAGATTTAACTTATAAAATCACAAATCCATTTCTATTATTTCATTCACTCCCACTATTCTCGGATATTAAAAAGGATATGCCATGCCAAGCCAATCTGAAGTAGCCATGAAAGGAAAGGCATCCATATTTTTGAGAAAATAGTTGTCAATATTTACATCATTTAAATTAGCATTGTTACTTTTTATTGGGCAATTGAATCTCTTTATTTAAAAGTCCAGTCACTCAAAAACTTGGGACAAGTCATTAATAAAAATTTTCAATTACAGAAAATTCAATGAAATTTTAAGCCCAAGTTTTACATTTTTTGATGTTTTACAATCGATATAAATTTTTAAAATTCGCATTTCTTCGTTGTGTTAACTGAGGCGTACAAAGTTTATAAATATTCTAAGTCATGGAAATAAAAGATGCCAATGAAGTATAATACAAAATAGTAAAAAAATTTGCAATATAAATCATCTTTGTTGAAGATATAAAAACTAACAACAATTTCTCAATTTTGGTAAAAACATTAGTTACTTAATCAGTCATCTTTTAGAAAACATGATTTTTGCTCCCATTTAACAAACAGAATTATATTTCTTTTAGCATGGGATTCAATAAAAGAAATGCTGTATAGCTTTTCAATCTAATATATTTTTTAACTAGAAAGGATAATTATTTTATCAAATTCACATTTAATTTTCTTTGTTTTTGCAGGCTCTAGGACAGAGACTGATCCAAGATGGCCAAGATTAACAGAGCCAACTCTAGTCAGATCAAAGCATACCATATGCAGAATGTGCTGTTCTAATGGAAAACTGGAAGAAATTACTTTCACTGCTTCAAAACATGGAAAGTGTGTATTCTTGACCATTGATTGTGATTTTAACATTAGTTTTTGTGTTTATTCAACTTTTTCTTTTCAGGTTTGTTTATCACTGTGCTAGAGCCAGCAAATGGGGAGACTTACTGCCTGTCAAATTGTCAAAAGAAGAAATTATAAAATAACAGCAAAAAAATTACAATCAGTTCCCACTAGTTTTTTGTACATTGTTTTTTGACTATTTACATCATCAGCCTATTAAATAAAAAGTAAAAAAAATGGTAGATAGCTGTACTCAATCTCAAAAAGGAAGGCAAAATTATGGGCTTGCCTCCAACAAGTTTATAACCTCTCCTGCATGCTATTTCAATACTCTGTCCTTGATCAGATAGAAAATGGGAAAGAAAACTATAATGGAAAAGTTGTACCTTATTAAGCCTAAAAACCTTGTCTACCAGAAATAATTTCCATAGCTATTGAAAAAATTACTATCACAGGGTTTTCACAAAACAAACTAAGAATTATTTTTCTGAACACATATTGGTGGTTATTTCTGCAATTCAGATTGAAAGAAGGCAGAAAACAATTAATACAATGAGAAATGGATACAGAAAATAGAGCAAAAGCATTGATAAAAACAAGACAAAAAATTACATAAAAATATAAGCAATTTTTACACAATTGTGAAACACTGAAGACACTTTACAAATAGTTTCATAAATCTATTATAAAATTAGTACAATAAAACTTGAATGTAATGTTAAAATAGATTTAAAAATCTCTTGACAAGTCACTTTTTCACAAAGGAGAATGGGCTCATTGGAAAAGTTAATGGCTTGTCAGCTGAATGGATTGTTATATTTTTATAATGTCTGACAGGATTGGCCTTGTGAACAGCCTGCTTCCTTAATTCAGACACTTGTTCTTCTTGTAACTTTTCCAATTCTTTCTGTTTCTGTAAAGTAGAATGATCATATTTACAAATATATTACAAAATGAAATTCAAATGACAGAACTAAAAAGCTCATTATTTTAAAACCATGCTCGTATTTTAGGTAGAGGTGATAAGCATTTATAAGGATAAATGCATACTTCATACTGAGCTGTTCCATTGTTTGGCCACCTTTGTGCAAAGTGAGACATTTATTTGCCACCCCAAATAAATGAAAAGACGGTTAAATAATTAAAAATTAAATACAAATAAAATTCCAGTTAATCCCAACAAATATAAAATTTTCCAGATTTTTGAGATGATATAAATGATTAATGTCCATAAATCACCCCTTTGGCAAAATCCAATCAAATGCTTAAAATCAATGAAATTGAGTTTTGCCATACCCAAACAGAAAGAATTTTTAAGAACATTAAGATTACACAGCAGTTGTCAAACTTAATACTAGAAGTACTACATGAGTCAAACAGACTAATTGACAAACTATCTTTCTGTAGCTTTACCTCTGTTCATTCAAAACCACTCAAGTTTCCCAAATATTTACCAAAATTGTTTCCTATGAACTCTTCAATGTTAAGTTATTGAACAGGAAGGATGAGAATGTGTCATAATTACTAATTTATAAATAAATCTTTGAGATAATTTCAGAATACTGTAAAAGGAAAGTAACAAACTAGACTAAAAAATAAAGTTGTGATTTTAATTAAATATCTATTAAAAGTCATCTAAATTGTTTATTTCAAATGAGGTAGCCTTTATATCAATTTATTTAATATTAATGAAAGGCAGTATTAGCCTTCATTTAAACAATTGTTTTAAGGTTTTGTTTGATTCTTATATAAGCAGATACCATCCCACTTGAAGTTATGTTGATAAACGTTACCATTTCTTTCTCTTTTGTCTTACTTCTGAAAAACTTTTGAAATAAATATGCACTTTTTTATAACCATATTTTGTATGCAACTTGGGGGTCTGCCTATGGTGCCCAACCCCATGCTGTGCTCTGTCAGGTGAATTCACCCACTATACATGCTTACCCTGAGAACTCATTCCTTTTGGTATATGTTTGAGGTAGGAAATTATATCAAGCCCCATTTTGGGTTTCTCACAGTAGACGAAACATTTCATATAACATTCATTTCCATTAAGCCTGTGCTTCTGGGACCTTGAACCCTTTTGCTGATGCATGCAACTAAAGTCGAATGAGGATCATGCACCTTCAGCTGCCATATTTGAGTTTAGTCCACAACCTCAGAAAAATTTCTACCAACTGCTGCCATGTTCTACTATAGTCGAACTACTCAGAAATGACATTTTTAACTCTCTATATTGTGCTACCACTTATTGGGAATCCTCCAAATTATTGCAGCAAACCCTGTCAGGGGCTAGTGGTTCATCCAAATATTTTGCTTTTGGTCCATTCTTATTTTAGTCAAGAAGTATTACTTTTGTTTTTAATTGTTCTTCACACCAATACCGAGTAAATTATAGTGTTTTTATGCTGCAGTTGTTTACGTGTATAGTGCTTTTATTTATTTCGGAATTTTTGTGGTTTTTGTGTATTTTTTGTGTGTGAGACTTAAATTGTTTCCCCATATTTATACTGTATGATCTCAAAAATTATTTTATATGTAGATTTCTCGTAAAATAAATGTAGAACATCATTAGCACATTGCATACTAGATGTTCTGGAAGGATATATTTACTTTATCTTTCAAACAACATACTCATGATACTCAAGCTGCCTGAAAATCTGCTTCGAGTCATTTCTTGCGACACGTTTATTCATTTTTTTGTCTTCTACTTTATCACTTGATGACTCACTCAGGACCTCCCAACGCATAGCCAAACCTTTTGCTTTCTCAAGCAGAAAGATCTTGAGCCGATGTTTACTTAAGGCGATAAAAGTTTTATACACACCAATTGCACTGAAAAGAGCACAGCTGATGAGTCATAATGCAAACTTGGCTGAACGTTTTCTTGTTTTTCTCAAGTTAGTGTTATAGGACAAAGAAAATACTACTTTCCTAACTTAATTTAGGCTCTACTTAGACCTTATTAAATTCTAATTATTTACATGTCTCTCACTTAGATGTAGCCAACCAAAACCATATATTTTATGACTTTATTTCAGTTGTAATATTTTTCTCTGATATTTCTAAAATTAGAAAAATGACTGAGCAGAGTAGAAAAAGGAAAAATCGTAGATGATATTGCTGAATAGCTTTCTGAGAGTATCTGTAAAAATTGCTCGATCATGCCAGAGTACCATGAAAGGGAATTGCCAACTAATCACTTTTGTATGGACTGCCTAGAAAAACCTCCACTGTATGTTGTACCCTTGTTACCAAAAATACCATACACTGAAACACTGTAAAGAATATTGCAAATGTTCTAATAGGTCAGATAACAAAAACAAAAAGTGTTAAGTAATGTATATAGCGATATGAAATCCTAAAATTTTTATATGTTTAGTCCATTTTTTTAAAGGTACATACAGAGCCGTCTATAAGACCCGCGGGGCCCCGGGCGAGAGGGTTACCACGGGGCCCCCTATTTATACAAATCAAATTTCTCATTTAATTACAATTTTATTATTGTTTTCAAGTTTATGTTAGTTTTTCTTCTAAAATACAGTAGGTGAAATATATTTTTAAAACCATTATATATTACATTTATTTTTCTATATTTAGTAATTGGAAATTAATGAGAAAAGTATACGAGTATATATAAACAGTATACGAGTAAACGAGCACCTATCTCCTCTTCTCGAGACAATTTCTCGAATAAAATTTCTACTATAGCTCCTCATAGACGCGGGGCCCTGGGCAACTGCCCACCCAGCCCCCCCTTCAGACGGCTCTGGGTACATAATAAAATTGTGAAAAAATTAGTTTTTCATGTTCATGAGTTCATATGCAAACAGGAATAACACATTTTGAGGTAAGAAGAAAAAAAAATTACTTCTTCATTTAATTGAGTACTTGCCGGACAAAGTCGCCAATTTAATTTGGTAGTCAAAGGGTTAATATGAAATATGCTAATGCAAATGTTTTCAAACCATAAACACTGCAGAAGATGTCACGAAGGACATGACGACATCAATCTGTGTCAAACATGACAGTACCACTGGATTCATAAAATACGAGTACATGAGAGAAAATGTAAGGAATAAATCATGAAAATAAATCCAGTGACTTCTCGGACACCCTGTAGAATAACGTAAAAACATTTGAGATGCGTTTATTGAAGAATAAACCTTAATTTCAGCATATATATTCACTATTAATTATTTATTATTCACTTTGGAGCTTCGTGCACTTTGCACCTCAATCATCACTCACTTACTCCCTCTTCCTTCTGCTAGTAATTCCGAATAGCTCAGTGTTGCCCTTGCCTTTTCAGACTTTCACAGCCGACTGCTTTCTTTAGTCACAAAATTTCTTGAAAAACAATGTCTTCTATTTGTTTCCGTTGTTTGAATTGTTATCCCTTTTTAGATTGGTAACATGTTATTTCTTAACCCTTAAGAGGCCCAGGCATCTACCTATGCTTGTGCAAAAAGTGCCAGCATCTATATTGATGTTTGTGTAGTATTGAACTCAAACTCAGATATTTCATTTAAGAGTTGACAGCAGCAAGGTATGAGTCATTATAAAATAGATGGAAGGAATATTCTTAATCTCACATCAGATGTGTCACAAGTCCTGGAATTTTGGAAAAAAATATTTTTTATTACCGCACTTGTGTTGTGACGGTGTTATCCTCACAGGAATACCAACCAAGAAGGCCTACATTATTTTCTTATTGGTTCAAAAATTCAAGGTGCATTCCCTTGTTCAGAAAAATGTTTTCAAGGTATCTGTTCCAATTCACACTTAAGTTTTTTTCATCTGGCAGACAACTCGAAACTTTTTCCAATGGCCATGAAAGTTATGATACCTGCAGTAAATTTCAACCATTAGTGGGCCATGCTAATCGTTTTTTGTGCGCTCTTGGCACGAAGTGAATGCATATAGGGGTCATTTCTGTCCGTATGTTAAAACTCTGGAACCGCTGGATGTATGTTGATGAAATTTGGTATTGGGAAGTTTTGCTAAAATTGGTCAATCGATTCCAATTTTGGTTAAAATCAGACAACAATTACGATCACTTTACTAAAAATGGCTGTGTGCATTATACAAAGGAAAACAACTGAATACTTAAAAGTGACAAAAAAATTATTTACGCAGAGTATTACGATTCTTCAATTCCTACATCCTTTAGCTGACCAATTCACAGTATTTCCTCTCATTCTGTTTATAGGCCTGAATGAATGTAACTCTGCTAAATCTCATTGCTAAAAATAAAAAAAATTCAAGTAAAAACTTTTTTAACAGGTAATCAACACGATGGAAAAGTATGCTCCATAAATGGAATACACAAGAGATTTCAAAGGCATTCTTTACGGGAAATACGTTTGAAACGGTATCGAAAGATAAGATGATTCTCGAATTTTTATCTCTCATAATTATGTGGTCATGTGAACTTTTTTGTAGTAAATGTTGTCCTCTATCTGAATTAAATTGTTAATCTATATATACCTTACAGATCATATAAAACCTAGGGAGAGAAAAATATGGTATTTAATTGTTGCTTGACAGATGCCATTTAACGAGATAGGATTGTAAGTTTATTGAAGTGTTTACATATAGTGGAAGTTCTAATTGATGGACATAACTCAAATCACAATTGGGTGATAAATTTTAACAAGGATCACTCCTACTTAAATTAACATCCATCCAGCGGTTTAGGAGATGAAAGTTACAAGAGACGGATGGATGGACGAGATGTGCCCATAAGACGTTCATTTCTGTAGACGGTAATTAACTAAAAGCCTCTTTAGGCGTCAATCTCTAAAGCTGAAATAATGGTTAACATAAATTATGCCATTCTCTAGTTAATCAACATTCTTTGGGAGTTGATACATTTACATAATGGTCTTCACCAATCAACAAAATTTTTGAACGCGTTATCTATACATTTTAACAAGTGTTAAAAATATTAAGATGCACATTATCGATGGGAAAAGATGGCATATTTTGAGAAATATAGTTATTGTTAATTTTCTTCAACAGTTGATGCATAAAATACAGGTATAACTCGCTTAGCGCAGGGTATGTGTTCCGGAAGGTCTATGTGCTAACAGAATTTGCACTAAATGAACAGTTTATGACATAGTACTTAACCTAATTGCTTTTTACTAGTCAGAAATGTTATCATCCTTATACACCATTGTAAAGCTACATTTTAAAATTAAATATGCAAAAGATATGTAATACAATATTATTGGAAATAATGTTATTTTATTAATATCTAACAATAATAAAAGGCTACTTCTCTCCCTTTGTGGCTCCCTCTGTCACCCTATAAAAATGTGAATAACTTGATAATGGAACGAGATTAATTTTTTATATATGGCAGGAATGATCGATTCACATATTGTAAGATGATGCCGAAAAGAAATCTCGAAAAAAGTCCTAGGTTCGACTCCAAGATAGGCATTCCCATATGATAACACGTAAAAATCGACTTTTTGACTTGCAGGCTTTTATTCTTTTTGGGATCTAAATTAGAAATAATTAACCTATGATCTTCAGATCTAACCCATTTTAAAGAAAAAGCTAAATCTAAAGGTTCATCTACTGTATTACTAATGATTAATTTATACTTAATTACTTTTTCGCTATTTGCTGTTAAATTTTAATTGGCCCTAGAAATGAAGCAAAATAACTATGGTGCAACATAATTGAATTAATGATGTTGAAACTGAAGACCTTGGATGGTGATCAGCCAGTGCAAACAAAAACAAGTTTAATAAATTGTAAAAGCAGATTTCAAAAGCGCTTTTTTAGAGTTATGGCATAAACATTCAGGATACTTAACGTTTATGCATTTTTCATTTTAAACTTTAGCACCGTAGAAATGGATATTATTATATTATATTTATAATGCTCGTTATTAAGTTTTCAAAGTAAACAAACGTGATAACCATCGACTTAATTCTTTTGTAGCTCAGTTTACAACTAACTGCCAACGCATTTTTCAATAACAGTTGAAGTAGCTGGCATATATTGGCCAAATTAGAAATTATTGGCTAATGGAAAAGCATCCTGCGCATTTAGTTTTTCACAACTTTTACAAGTATGACATTGAAAATATCCGTTCTTCGCATGAGGTTGCTGGTTTTTGACTGAAATATTTAATGATTTAATGCTATTATCTTTGTATTTTGAAAGTAATTTAAGGAACTGTTGTTTTGTTAGGTTTTCATTGTTTATTACAAATTTTTAATGTAAATCGAAGAATTACTATCATCTTGTAGCGTAAGATTTTCTGTTGCGTATTTTGAACGCGATTATTAAAAGAAATGTTATAACTTTATTACACTAGGTTTAGATTTTCTGTTATGCATTTATAATGTAATTAGTAAAAGAAATGGAACCACTTTTTAATGCTAGTGTTTTTTTTTGTGGCTTGGAAATGTTTGTTGCAGAATCCAGGAAAACATTTGTGCATGATGTAGTCAGTATTCCATTTCATTAGTTCAATTTAAATTAAACCATTTCCTTGGAATGAAAAAAAGAAGATCGAAAATCACATGCGAAATTTTGTGAAGGTAAACTGTACAAGTGCGAAAAGAAGTGTAATCGCTTTGCTATGCTGGGTTTTCATTTGCTATTACACGTTTTTAAGGTAATTAAAAGTATTTTTTTACTTTATAATGCTAGGTTTTTCACTTGTAGTTACGTTTTCTTTTATTTTCTGTTAAACTGCATTATTTACAATAAAAAAGTGATTTTTTTAAGTTGGCTGGGAACCACTCTCTTGTAATAACATGGCGTCTAATGGGAAATTTGCATTTTGTATCAGTTTTCTGGAACCAATTATTCACGAAGTTCAAAAAGGTGGTGCAGTGTATAATACATAACCGAGTATCATTGGAACAAAGAAGTGAAGGTAAGTAAGAAAAAAGTTGAAACTGGATTAACAAACTGTAGCCATTTAACACTTTCAAGCTGGATTGTATTTATAGAGATTATTGAAATCTGAGATTTTTTAATATAACCTATTTAATTGTATATGAATGTTAAATTATTAAATTCATTCTGTAAAAACACGAATTTGATTAATTTAAGTTTTAGTAAATGAAAATGGGCATAAAACAAAATAAATTAACAAAAGGCATACACAGACACTCCCCAGGTTATGTATGCCTTGACTTACGTAAACCCACAATTACTTTAAAATTTCATTGTTTAGGTTAGCAGTTTTCGTAAGTGAACGGGAATTACAATATTATGTTAACATAGTAAAGTACAGGATGTTATTTAATTTTAATCTGATGCTATACAGTCAACTTCGGTTATAACGGATCGTCAGGGGAGAGTGGCAAAAATCCATTATAACCGAAATCCGTAATATCTGAGGTTTGGTGAAATTACCATATTTTCCAGCACACTTTTTTCAGAAAAAATGATCCCTAAAATCAGCTTGAGTCTTATACGTCTAAGGTAAGATTATTACTGTTCTTAATACTAACACTAAGAGCACATCCCCATAACAGAATAATTGGCAGTCATATGTCGCAAAAATATTAAAATATACATTATTTATAACTAATAGTGCAAATTCTGTTAATATATGCAACGTGAATTCCGAGGATGCATTTTCATTATTATGCTTTAATACATGTCCGCTCACAATCATTACAATTTCGGCGCGTTTGCGATGTTTTAATTCCTAATGAGCCCATTGAATAGCGTGATTAATGCCACAGAACAGTAGAATTCATGTAGATGTGATAAATATTTTACATATATCGAGGATAAATAACGTTATGTATATTGAGATTGCAATGGCTACAAGAATGAAAAGATATGCCTACACTATTACCTATAAGCTTCAGGTGATTCAATATGCAAAAATGCATGGAAACCAAGCATCAGCACACCATTTCGGTCCACCTCCCAAAGAAAAAATAATCTGCGAATGAAGAAAACGAGGAAAAACTGAAGCGAATGAGAAAAGAGAAACATATTCTTCGTTAACTTGGTTTTAAATGGCCACAACTAGAGAAGGAAATGATGGATAGTAGAACAGAGGAAGTTTGGTACTGCTGTATTGATCGAAATCGTTATGTACGAGACAAAAGTAGTTTAGCATATGCATCGTTATTACATATGCATTCCATTTATCATTTATTCCATTAAATTAAAATCACATCTTGCACTTAAGTTTAAGTAATATTGGTAAACTGTATTTATACGTGCGACGTGTGTGGCGCACTCCGGCAGCTTAATTGTCTCTTCTTTGGGGACACACCTCACGCTCATTCTGGAGAAGCGGCAGGTCCATTCCGCTAACTTCCTCTCTCTATTTTGCGTGATATTTTCCGTATTTACTCCCGCTTCGCACGTAGCGTGTGCGGGAGTCGTGGGGGCCGATGCAAGAGCGGGAGGTGCTTGGAAAGTGAGGGCCTGCACCTTCAAGGTGTTCTGGAGGGCATTCATCATCTCGGCGATGCCCAAGAACCTCTTGATGGATGCCGCCATGGTTGTTATGGCCCATACCATTGTATTCATTTTGGCCCTTCGCAGGAGATGGAGTAATGGGGCGCGAGATGGCATGAAAGTGGGGGGAGAGAGGTCGGTGAGCCAGATCGGAGATGAGGGATGCAGGAAAATTCCACTACTCCTGTGTGAAAAACGTTATAGCCGAGGAAAATTAATATTAGGGTATGGTGCAGAAATTTGTTATAATTGAAGATCCGTTATACAGAAGTCCAGTATAACCGAGGCCGGTATAACCGAAGTTGACTGTATAACAACACAGGTTCATGTTAGCCGCTGCATTTACATGCCCCTATTTTAACCAATTACTTGTGCCGTACTGATGCAGTATATTATACTTTAAAGAAAAACATATATACATACACTATATAGTATTCACACATTAGCAAAGTAATGTAGTGGTTAAGAAATGCAAACATAAATCGATGTAAAATTGAGTTATGGAACCTAAGTGCCACATACTGTACATACTGCAGGGGTGAGGAAAATTTTCACGCACCGGGCTGCATTAGTAGTTGTAAGTTCCTCAGCGGGCCAGATAAGGGTCTACATGGGAATTATGTCATGTCGAATAGCCGAAAATAAACAAAATAAAACAATATTTAGCAATGAAATATGAATAGATAAATACATCCTGCATTAAGCCACTTTAGCTGTTTGATTAAAGATCTTCAGTACTTAATTTTCATAGATCACATTCTGAAAATAGCTTCGCGTGCAGAATAAAATGCCCTCACGGGCCAGATCCAACCTGTGTGCCATAGTTTCCCCACCTCTGCTGTATGCTATCTGTAGTAATTTTTGGCTTATGCAAATTTCGAGTTACGTAACGGGTGCCGGAACACATTCTTTACATAGGACAGGGAGTGCCTGTATTATTTACCGAAAAATAAAGAAAAACCAATAAATCAATAGAGAAATGTGAAAAGGAAAGGGTTACACACAAAAATATAAAACATGTACCGAGGGGCGAAGTATACCACACAAAAGACAGACTTCAAATGAGACCATTCTGAAGGTTCAAGCGCTTTACCTGATGAAATGGAGGGGTGGAAAATTTTGAAAGCAGAGAGGGAACTGCATAGTAGCACGTCATCTACAGATGGTGCTCGGATCTTGGCAAATTCCAAGCATCACCTATTGATGGTGCTCGGATTGAATGTGTTAAGAACTTTATTTCCTAAATAAAAATTGAGATGCCAATGCGCTATATAAAAAATGCACTAAAAGAACATGTGCTACATGAGGCATGCCTGTATAGCATTTATCATATGGTAAAAAGTGTGTTTTACATTTGTACGAAAAATCAGATTAAATTTTTTTAATGTTTGAGAAGAAATTTTTTCTTCCCCAGGGTTCAGAGAAGAATAAATATCCTTGGCATTTTTAGCATAACTCATTGTATATGACATGGCACTCAAAAGAGTTAATAAAGCAGCATGTAACCACTAAATGCGCCGTGTGCACTCAACGACTCTCCATCCCCTTCTCTCCCTTATCACTTTCAAAAAGGTTGTGCATGCAATCCCTACCCCACATTAACCGCACTGCCAGCCATTTCCTTCCATCCATGAGGTCGAAGATTGGGGTGGAACAAAACTTTTTTCGTAGATAGAGAGATAGGAATATTTAATAATCTATTTGATCTTTGACTCACCTCCATTTTCAGTTTTTCCAGATACTCCTCCTTTTGCTTAATTTTCATATCAAAAGCAGCTCGTTCTTTAGCTCGAGCTTCTGTGTTTAAATGTATATGAGGCAAGTCCAAGGAATGATGCTCAGGTCTGGATGGTACAAAAGGTTTTTGGGATAAAACTTTTGGAGGTCTTGCTTTAAATTGGGCAGCTTCCTTCATCAATCTTCTTTCTTCTTCTATCTGCAAAAAAAATTTGGTAAGATTCCCAATTTTAAAAAAGCCCTTAATAAACTGCAAAATAGTTTGTTTTTGACAAATCTTCTTTTAAAAATATAACTATTTGTGAACTGAAAAATACATTGAACAGTCACAATATAATGCATACATAGAAACTCTTATGTAATTAACACATTTAGGCAATGTAATTAACACTGTTTGGTTATACCCAAAAGTTTAAAATAATTTTATTAAAATGTTTGATTATCGGGTCAGAGAAAGGTAGGAACCCTAACTGTGCCTCAAGGGGCACAACTAGGGGAGGGCCTCCCTTTATAAATACTTGGCTCCCCCTTCACCCCTCTGCTTAATATTATATTTAATATATTAATTATACCTTAAAATGCCAAACGTGCCGGTATCGGCATGCTAAATCTGATGGCTCATGGATTTATACTTGGCATAATATTTTTTCAATGTGTTTCTTTAGGCTAAAAAACAGAAGAATGCAACTTGTCATTACTTTTACTATGAAATGCTTTTTATTTTAACACTAGTATAAAAGTCCATCAATATGATGGGTATGCATAGATTAGTATTAAATTTAAGGCACTTCACATTCTTCCTCCTTTTCTCTCTCATCCTCTTCCGTCCCATTCTCCCTCTTCTTCTCTAGAAAAAGGCTTCATAGTCTCAATCTCGCCCTACTAAAAACCATTATCTATCTATCTCTTCCTCACTATCTCTCACTCCCTCTCACTCTCTGGAAAAATAGAGTACCTGGTCTCAATCTTGCCCTAATAAGGAACATTATATTTATGGAGTATACTTTTCCATGTTGTTTCTTCCTCTCTCTTTACGCATGTAGTACAAGGATTGAGATGACAATACAATCTTGAAGTTTAACAATGACACTGTTGGCAAGGCAACATATTGTTAAAAAGCTTAAAATTTTCCAATAAATATTATCTGTGCATATAACTTTAGCGATTTCGAATTGTAGACAAAATGTAATGCTAAGAGTAAGAAACATTAAAGAGTAGACCCTCACGTAATGCGGTAGTTCCATTCCTGAAGCGGCCGCATTGGGAGCAAGTGCACTGCATTAATTTAACGACTTATGGAAAAATACGGTTACGTTCTCAGGGTTTGGGAAGTAATGTGTAAACTTTTTTTGCATAAAAATGGTAAGATAAGAAAATATTACAAAGATAAAACAATTTTAAAACTTAAATTTAAATCAATTCCTTATCTAACATTTTGGCAGCATCAAGTCTTTTGATGTTGATGGTTTGCGGAATTAATCTGTAATGCATCTCTGCATTGCTGTAGTCTGCATAGATTTATAAATCTAACGATATAGTAGCATACATTGTTCAATAGCATGTTCCAATTTAAGGCTTCTGTCCATGTCAAGCCCTGTTTCAACGAGACCACTTGCAAGCCGGTCAAAACCAAGCAAAGTTTCCCATAACAATGCTGGCATGAGCTGATCCTCCTCTTCATGCACCTCTTCCTCATCTTCATGGGACTCTAGCATCTGCAGCATTTCTTCCTCAGTCAACTCCTCCTGGGACGAATTCAAAAGTTTTATTTCTTCTTCTGCCATATCATCGAAGCTCTCACCGCCCACAGCCCTTGCCAGTTGCACAATCTCCATCGCCTCAGATGTTAGTGTACGTCATCATTCACAACTCTGCGCAATACTTTGCTCTATCTGGCATTTAAAGTTGACTGGCTCACCTCATCACATGATACTTGGATGTCTGCAATTGCGTGGGCAATGTATAGCTCATGCCACAAGTCTGGGAGGCCACTCTCGGGATTCTCCTCCAATGCCTTAAGAAGTTCTTCATGGTCCTCCTGGTGTAGTAGCATTTGAAGGTTTGATAACTCCCTGGTCTAGAGGTTGGAGTATGTAAGTTGTGTAGGGTGGCATAAATACAATCTGCACATCTGGATTTATACTTTACTAAATTACAGGATGACAAGGAGCATTATCAAGAACAAGGAGAATCTTGCATGGAAGATCCTTTTGTGCAAGATATTCTCTTGCCCGGGGCACAAAATAGGAGATGAATCAATCTGTGGTAATGGCTGCCATTATCCATGCCTTTCTGTTAGACTGCAAAATAACAAGTAAAAGGGAATTGTGCTTACCCTTTAATGCCTTGGAGTTTTCTGTATGGTAAACCAGCAGAGGTTTACACTTAAATTCTCCCAATGCATTGGCGCAGAAAATCAAGGTCAAGCTGTCTTTGGCAGTCTTGAACCCAAGCACTAAGTTTTCCCATTTACTGCTATAGGTTCTCAATGATATCCTTTTCCAAAATAATCCTGTCTCATCAGCATTGAATGCTTGGTGAGGTGGTAATCGTTCTCTTCTGTTATCCTTAAAAACTCTTTCTGGAACTGCTTTGCAGCTTAGTGGTCAGTAGAAGCACTCTCACCAGAAAACTTGACGTTGTGCAGATTCAAACGCTTTCTAAACTTGTCACACCCCCGTGCCAAGTGCCAAAACAGCAAAAGTTTGCACCGATACATTTCAAAGAATTTCTTTCCTCCTTGCAATGTCTGCCTTTGTCGTGCATACAGAAACTAAGTGAATATTTGAGGCAGCGCACTAAATTAAAATGTCGCAGTTTTCGGATTTTTTTCTCAGACCCCTCCATGTTGCCTGAAAATGGACCGCATTGCAAAAAAATTGGTGTAAAAATGAAATCTGCAAAATACTGAAAACGCGCTGCATGAATCCACAATGCATGATGTTTTACTATATATTTTTCTTTAAAAAGGCTTAGGTCTGAAGATCCTAGGCCAATTCTTTCTAATTTTAATTTGAAAAAGAGTAAAAGCCTATTAAATCGAAAAATCGATTTTTACGTGTTATCTTATGGAAAACAGAAATTATCTCTTGGAGAAGAACCCGGGTCTTTCTTGGAGATTTTTTCCTCATAAATGGCTTTTTCTATAAGAATCAAACATTTATACCAAATTTCAATCTTTCACCTTCTCTGAAAGTTTGTTAAAAATAGTATTCGAGTCAGTCATAAATAGTTAATATTAGTCGAGGGTGACCAGATTTCTTAGCTCATTATTTAAAGAGATTTTATTAGCAATAGTTGATGTGATATGAGATTTTTCCATAAAACGAACAAAAATACCCCAAAATAAATTGGCATTTAAAGGTTAACAAAATATCATGTTTTTGTTCTTAATAGAAAGTTACCTTTTGTTTGTATTACTAGCACAATAAAAATTGTTTCCACATTCTTGCTTTTATTATGGCATGTCCCTTTTTGCTGGCCCTCAACAATTGGGAGCCTAGTTAGGTACTTGTATGCCTCTCACCCTTCAGTGCACGAAAATGAGTTTATGCTTGAAAAAATAAAATACGACAGGAATTGTATTTCTGGGCTTTGTCATTTTGCATTTACTCTACTCAGAAATGCATATATCTGTCAAAAGTCAGATCATGTCCTATACCATGAATAGTTCGCAAATATATGAATCTTTCATAATTGGTGATGAGTTAGTTGTGATGACGTGTGAACATGACTACTGTGTTGTGATCGCATGGGTAAGGGTAGGACATTCAGAGAGGAGTTTGAATTAAATGTGTCAGTACAGGTCACAGGGCAGGTCCCTCTAGTTACAAATAAAATTGATAAGGACCAAAAGTACAAATAAAGATGAAATACATGTACAAAATGTGTAAAGGACATGCCCTAGAACAGTGATTCTTAACCAGGGAGGTCGTGGGGAGTTGCACAAACATTTTTCGTAAAAAACATTACATTCAAGAAAATTTGATAGTAAAGAAAGTTCTTTTATAATTCAATATACAGTGTTGTCCGGCGACTTTATGTCATAACTTCGGGATCTTATTCCTTAAGTGATTTTGAGTAAAAAATGTCATATGAACATGGGTCCGATTCTCATTTGTTACAGAGCTACAGGCAATTGAAATTATCTCGTACTTTGATTTGTACAACTTAATTGCTGAAAAAATGCATTGTTTAAATAATTATTCATATACATTGTAATCTGTTGAAAAATGTATTATTTAAATAATCATTCATTTACATTGATACTTAATCAATTGTTACAACAATTGTTCAAAATGGCTGCTTTCAGCTTGGATGGACAATCTGACCCGTTTGAATAGGGAACGTGAAACAGCACGAAGAACTGCAGTGTTATTAACGCACCTCGCAGCATTGAAAATTCGCTGAATAAGTTCTTCCCTCATGCTCACTTTGGCTTCATACATAACGTTTTTCATTTGCCCCTACACATGGAAATTCAACAGAGTGAGATCCGGAGACCTTGATGGCCAATCCTGTGCACTGCCACGACCAATCCATCGGTTAGGGAACTTCTTGTTAAGATACAGCGTAGCATTCCTACTAAAATGGGGGGGGTGCCACGTCATGCTGGTAATACATCTGAAGTCATGTTTGCAGAGGAAGGTCTTCTAAGAGACTCGGCATTTTATTTTTAAAAAAATCAGCATAAATGGCACCTGTCAGATGTGGCGGGAAGAAGTACGATCCAAACAGTTGGTTCCCAATGACACCACACCACATGTTCATCGAAAAACAGAGTTGGAAGTTGCTTTAAACTGTTCCGTGACGACACGAGCCCATAAATGGTAATTTCTTGTGTTGTTTATTCCATCACGAGTAAACTGTGCCTTGTCCATGAACAAGATTTAACAGTTCAGGTGGGGGTGGGGGAGAGAGAGGGAGGGAGGGAGAGAGAGAGGGAGAGAGAGGGAGAGAGAGGGAGAGAGAGAGGGAGAGAGAGGGAGAGAGAGAGGGAGAGAGAGAGGGGGAGAGAGAGAGGGAGAGAGAGAGGGAGAGAGAGAGGGAGAGAGAGAGGGAGAGAGAGAGGGAGAGAGAGAGGGAGAGAGAGAGGGAGAGAAAGAGAGGGAGAGAGAGAGAGGGAGGGAGAGAGAGGAGGGAGAGAGGGTGCGAGAGAGAGGGTGCGAGAGAGAGGGTGCGAGAGAGAGGGTGCGAGAGAGAGGGGAGAGAAAGAGGAAAGGAGAGAAAGAGAAAGGGAGAGGGAGAGAGGAGGAAATGGAGAGAGAGAGAGAGGAGGAAATGGAGAGAGAGAGAGAGGAGGAAATGGAAAGAGAGAGAGGAGGAAATGGAAAGAGAGAGAGGAGGAAATGGAAAGAGAGAGAGGACAAATTGGAGAGAGGAGGAAATGGAGAGGGGAAGAGGGAGGAAGTGAGCGAGAGAGAGAGGGGAAGAGAAAGAGGGAGAGAGATGGAGAGAGAGAGGGAGAGAGGGAGGGAGAGAGGGGGGGGGGAGAGAGAGAGAGGGGGAGGAAGAGAGAGGGAGGGAGAGAGAGAGGGAGAGAGAGAGGGAGAGAGAGAGGGAGAGAGAGAGGTGGAAATGGAAAGAGAGAGAGAGAGGAGGAAATGGAGAGAGAGAGAGAGGAGGAAATGGAGGGAGAGAGAGAGAGATAGGACAAATTGGAGAGAGGGAGAGAGGAGGAAATGGAGAGGGGAAGAGGGAGGAAGTGAGCGAGAGAGAGAGGGGAAGAGAAAGAGAGGGAGAGAGATGGAGAGAGAGGAAGAGAGAGAGGAAGAGAGAGAGAGGAAGAGAGAGAGAGAGGAAGAGAGAGAGAGAGGAAGAGAGAGAGAGAGGAAGAGAGAGAGAGTGAGAGAGGAAGAGAGAGAGGGAGAGAGGCAAGAGAGAGAGGGAGAGAGGAAGAGAGAGAGGAAGAGGGAAAAAGAGAGGGAGAGAGAAAGGGAGGTAGGGAGAGAAGAGAAAGGGAGGTAGGGAGAGAAGAGAAAGGGAGGGAGGGAGAGAAGAGAAAGGGAGGGAGGGAGGGAGAGAGAGGAGAAAGGAAAGGAGGGAGAGAGGAGAAAGGGAGGGAGGGAGAGGGGAGAGAGAGAGAATGAAAGAGAGAGTTGCTCAAAAAAAAGAAAGGTTGTGAAACACCCCTAGAATAACAGGGATTCACTGCTCTTCCCAATCTACAGGGTGTTTCACAACCAATCTGCCATACTTCAGGAGGTGATTCGGTAGATAAGTTCATGTAAAAAAAGTTAATTCAACATTGGTCCTATTTCCAACCATTGAGGAACTACAGACATTTTAAGATGTGCAATGCTGTAATGGCAACACTGGTGATGGTTTGAGTTGCATTGCAATCACCCCTGATTCTCAGTTGTTTCTTGCCTCACTTGCTTCTGACCCATGCTCAGTGTTACATGTGACACTGTTGCGATAAGTTCAAAATTGTAGTTTCATCTTGTGTTTTATCAAAATATGAATCAACAGTTCATTCCCAGTGAATATGCTGATATCTATTACATTTATGGATTCTGCGATGATAACAGCAGGGTGGCAGTTGAAGAATACCGCAGGTGTTTTCCGAACTGCCAAATTTAATCGGGATGGAATTAACAATACACAAAATTCCCACTTGTCCACCAATAATCCTCACAAACCTGTTGAAAGCAACTTCCAATATCGATTCTCAATTAATGTTTGGAGTGCTCTGATTGGAGATTTGTTGATTGGACATTCTTTTTGGAAAAACATTTAAAGGCTGCTAATTACCTAAACTTCCTGATGAAGGAATTGCCAATTTTAATGGAGGACACGCCTCTGAAAACAAGCCGCAAAATGTTCTTTCAGCAGGACGGGGTGCCTCCACATTTTGGTCGTCAAGTTATGGATTACTTGAATCAGCGTTATGGAAGTCGGTGTATTGGTCGTGGTGGTTCAATACCTTGGCCACTGAGATCTCTGGACCTAACCTCGCTTTATTTCTTTTTGTGGGGTCTTATGAAAAAGATGGTCTACAAGACCAAAGTACAGATGAGAGAGAAACTATTGCATCGCATTATGGATGCCGCTGCGTACATATGAGACCACCCTGAAATGATCCAACGGCAGTAAACTCTAGTTTGGAATGAGCAAGACTGTAAATTGAAAACCGTGGCAGGCATTTTGAACAGTTAACATAAGGTGTATCTCGAAACATACCAATAAATTCTTCTGATTAATATTCTCGTATATTTTCTCCTGCACGCACCTACAATCATCCGTGGCTCCTTATTGGTTGGAAATAGGACCAATGTTGTATTAACTTTTTTTACTCGAATTTACCTCCTGAATAACCTCCCGAAGTATGGCAGACCAGTCGTGAAACACCCTGTATACTTGAAGGAGAGAGGCATGACTGGGAAAATAGAGAAACCCCACTGAAATTTGCTTTGTTATTTCCAAATACATGGAGAGCCCAAATTATTTTATGGCCAGGTGAATCAAACATCTCTCTCATCTCACTTACTTGGCTAATCCCTCATCTCCAACGAGAAGACTATATCAGTGATGTTAAATAAAAACATTATAGCTTAATGTGATCACTTACTTTCTTCTCCCACTTCTCCTTCATGATTTGACCTTTATCATCAGCACTTAAATGGAATGGTTGCGGTTCAGTTGGTATGATAGTTGGCTTTTCTTGAAAAGTTTTGGAAAATTTAGGCAATGGTTTCGCATGGAATTCTCGTGATTTTTTCTCCTCTTCTAGGTACTAAGAAAAGGGAGAAATATGAAAATAAGATAATCTTAAAACATTTACACTCACTGAAATATATTGCCAAATTCTTAAATTTTATAAACATACCTCCTTTATCTTTTCCTCTTTCTTCTTTAACAGCAACTTATCCCGTTCAGCAAAACTAAACGGTTTTGCTGTAATAGGCCCCTTTCTTGCCTGTTTGGCTGGAGTGGCCTTATTCTCCTTCTCTTTCGTCTGCAAATATTAATGATAAGGTTACTTATAATCTGTGCAAAAGCCTGAAAAACCATCTCAATAATGTTAATGTTTTACATTCTTTGTGGCCTAAGGCATATTTTTCTAATATAATACTTAAGTTTAAGGTTTACGAGTAATTAACTAGATCCTTAATAGCCTCATTAGAAATAATTTTTTTCATTATACTGCTTCACTCTGTTGCCATAAAATATCTAGGGATGTTAAAACTATAATCCATCACATAGGAATAAAAATTTCCTTGTTGGCGAATTTATGAAAACTGTTGACAATTAATTACTAGAGTAATTGCCCATCAAAAATGGCAGGCATACATGAATAAAGTATTAAATTAAAATTAAGACATTTCCCATTCTTCCCCTCTCTCACACATTCTCTTCCTCTCCCTCCCATTTACCAAATGTAGCTCTCTCAGCATGATATCCATATATTAAGTGCATTTTATCAGTGTGCCAGAAAAGGCCATTGACACCTCACATCTATCATATGCGAAGGTCACCCCACTGTGACAATATTACATTACATTTTGTCTCCAAACGGTTATTGGAGAACACTGATCCATGGACTATGTCATTAAAATTTCATTAAAAGTATTTATATGTAGTTCCCATTTTGATTGCAAATATTGCCTAAAACATTAAAATTAAAAAAGTACGAGTATCTAATATAGGCAATTGTTGGAAAACCTAATTATAAAATATTTTTATAGAAAATATTATTGTCGTGCACTTTTTTATTACTGCCATCTCTTGGCTGTAAATGGAACTGGTATAATGCAGGATCATCGGAAATAGTTTAAGTGTTCCCACCAGGAGGCACTGTCGTATTTTGACATGCATTTCTAACATGCACATTCATGATTTCCATTGCATTACATTAATGTCGTAAAAAACATTAAAATAAAAAGTACGACTATCTAATATTAGTATTTGTCGCAAAACTTAATTTGAGCAGAAAATTTTGATAGAAAATATTTTTGTCATGCATTTTTTATTACTGCCATCTCTTAGCTGTTTATGGAGCTGGTATAAATTTTCGCTTGACCTTAAAAGCTGGAAAGTCAGAGCCATTAGACATGTTCCCCATTAGAAGACACTGTAGAATTTTGGAATAGATTTCTAAAAAGTAAACCCACACATTTTTGATTTCCATTGCATTAATTTACCATGCCGGGAGGCAGTAAGCATATATTTTATTGATGCTGCAAGCAACGCTGCAATAAGCAGCTAGTATATAAAATCTTACATACAAAATAACATTAAAAAAACAAACAACAAATGGAAAACTCATACAAAGTAGATATGATGTTGTATTCCTATTTAGATGAAGACATTCTTGAAATACTGGAAGAAGGTGATATTCAGTATTTTCACACGGGTAGTGCTAAATGCATACATCATTTATGAAGCAAGCAACCCGGAAATAAATTATTAGACTGCAGTTCACTTAAAATATTATAGAGTTAATTGAATCAGAGTGGTTATACAAAAGGAGATTATACCCATCTTCCAGTAAGAGTGATAAATGTGCCACAACATCAGGGTTTGGTATAAGAAAACTGCCTGGGTGAAAAAAGTGTGTAATTTGTAGCAGAAAAGATGGTGGTCCTGTGAGAAGGTCTCGTAATGTACCTATGAGTAAAATGTGGATAAGGACTGGAGTATGTATGTAATGACATGAGTGTTAAGATGAACATAATACGAGGCGTATTCGGAAAGTAAGTACCATTTGGCAATTTAAAAAAAAACGAAAAAATAAAATTTTTAAAAAATAAATTTATCAGATTCGCCATACATTTAACTACTTTTCTACATAGTTTCCACCATTATTAAGGCATTTATCATAACGGGGCACCAGTTTCTGTATCCCCTCCTCATAGAATGGGACCGCCTGTGAAGAGAGCAACTTCTGCACTACTCCTTTGACGTCATCATCGTTGAAGAAACGCTGGCCAGCAAGGAACTTCTTTAGATGCAGGAACAGATGAAAGTCACTTGGTGCTAAGTCTGGGCTGTAGGGAGGGTGATCCATTTGTTCCCAGCCAAATGACGTGATGAGGGCTTGACTTTGAGCAGCAGTATGTGGCCGAGCATTGTCATGAAGCAACACAACTCTGCAAGTAAGCATGCCACGCCTTTTGTTCTGGATTGCATGACGCTGCTGAGTTTATTGTTCTGCCTTAACCCAAGAATTCAACAAGCAAAACTCCTTGCCTGTCCCAAAAAACTGTGCACATGATCTTGCGAGTTGAAATTGTCTGCTTGAATTTCTGCCTTTTCGGCGATAAGGTGTGCTTCCACTCCATGGACTGCTGCTTCGATTCCGGAGTCACATGGGACACCCATGTCTCGTCACCTGTGATGATATGGCTCAAGAACCCATCACCTTGCTCACTGTATCGCGTGAGAAACGTCAACGCACTGACAGCCTGCTTGTTTTTGTGCTCCTCGGAGAGCATCTTCGGCACCCAGCGTGAGCACAATTTCCGAAAGTCCAGACGATCTGTCACAATTTTGTAGAGAACAGTCCTTGAAATTTGTGGGAAATGCAAGGAAAGCGATGAACTTGTGAATCGTCTGTCCTCGTGAACTTTTGCGTCGACCGCACACCAAATCATCATTGACCACAGACAGCCGGCCACTCCGCGTCTCGTCATGCACGTTCTCACGACCTTCGTTGAACTGTCTGACCATTTCTTCACCATTCCATCACTCATGGCATTTTGACCATAGATATCACAAATCTGACAATGAATGTCAGCCAGTTTCACATTTCTTGCATTCAAAAACAGATAACAGACCATATTTCACAGTCGGCGGGCCACTCGATCGTCTTAAACATGTTAAACACACAGAACAATACGTAAACACGATCTCGTAATGGCGTATCTGGCTTGTCAATGATTGAGGGAAGTCAGCGCGCATTCGCGAAATCACGACCGTAGCTCTGCAGCGGAAATATTTGCAAATGGTACTTACTTTCCGAATACGCCTCGTAGACATGTATGAGATATTCCTGTTTGAATGATTTTATTCCTTTTAATTTGAAAATTACAGTTACATATAAAATATCCTCCACTTTATTCATTATTTGATATTGTGCTGCGGTTTATTACACTATTTTTTTCTGAAAATATTGCCTTTATGATTCTATGTGTAAAAGTGAAATAAGAACAAAATTCAACGTACTTTTTCTACTGTAAAAATAACTTTTCAAATTGTATAATGAAAATAATAAAATTATGCCAAATTTAACTTTATATAAAAAATATATGTAACATCCTGCATTTACTGAAAAAAAAACAAGAAATATTTAAAAGTAAGGTGTATACGATTTTTATATAAAGTGAGACAAATTTGTAAAAATACCTGTGGCATTTCTGGACAAACCCACCAAAATAGGCATGGCACTAAAAGAGTTAAAACAATATTATCAAGAAAAGATGAGTTCTTTTTAGTCTTATTATATATTTGGATTATTTACTCGGGAGGAGAGAAAAATGAAAGGGGAGTGGGGATTATAATGAGAAAAGAGATAGCTGAAAGAATTAGCAAGGTAGTGACAGTTAATGATAGATTAATAGCCATAAAACTTCAGATGGAGCCAGTGGAAATACTTATAATTCAAGTGTTTATGCCAACAACTAATGCTGGCAACGATGAAGTAGATGAAATGTATGAACAGATTATGGAGATATTGGAGGAGGAGGGAAAAGAAAGGATCACCACCATAGTAATGGGAGATTGGAACAGTGTAGTCGGGGAGGGACAGGAAGATAACATAGTGAGAAAATATGGACTAGGGAAGAGAAATGAAAGAGGGGAGAAAATTGTGGAATTCTGCCATAGAAATAGATTGATTGTAACTAATTCATGGTTTAAGCATCACCAGCGGAGACTTTACACATGGAGAAGCCCAGGAGACCAGAGACGATACCAAATAGATTACATACTAGTCAATGAAAGATTTAGAAATAGCATTAAAAATGTGAAAACACTACCAGGGGCAGATATTGATTCCGACCACAACCTTTTGGTGGCAAATACACAATGTAGACTGAAGAGCATTAAGAGAAACATAAGAGTTAACAAGAAATGGAACTCCTTAAAAACAAGGAGGCTATCATGAATGAGCTGGAGGAAAGGTTGGGGGAGAGAGCTGAAGAAAATAGGAAGAGTGTAGATGAGGAGTGGAGATACATCCATAGCAACATTAAAGATGTCATGGAAAAGAAGGTAGGAAAGAAACAAAAACACTGGATCACAGCAGCCATGCTGCAAAAAATGGAAGAGCGGAGAAAGTGGAAGAACATAAACACTGAAGAAGGCCAAAGAAAGTACAACGAGTTAAATAATGCTTTAAGAAGGGAAACAGATAAAGCCAGAGAACAGTGGATAAATGAGAAATGCGAGGAGATTGTCGAATGTGAAAGAATTTGTAGAACAGACCTCATGTATAGCAAAGCAAGGGAACTATTCAAGAAAAAGGCAAGAAAGATAGGACGTAAAGGAATCATGAACAAAAGTGGTAAAATAGTCTCGGAGCCAGACAATGTAAAGAATGTCTGGAAAGAATACATTGAGGTGCTGTATGACAAAGAAGGAAAGTCAAGAAATATTGAATTAAATGAAAAAGAGGATATGGAAAAAGATCAGCTAGGACCAAGTATTCTTGAGTCTGAAGTTAAAAGAGCAATTGATGACATGAAAAGAAGGAAGGCTGTCGGGAGTGACGATATACCAGTGGATGTTCTTAAGGTTTTGGGGTCGAAAGCAGTTAAGCAACTAACAAAGTTTTTTAACCAAGTATACGATACTGGCATATGGCCTGAAGATTTTTTAGATGTTGTTATGGTACCACTGGAGAAAAAGAACAATGCAAAATGTTGTAAGGATTACAGAATTATTAGTTTAATTTCTCATACAGCTAAAGTTCTAACCAGAATAATAACCAAAAGAATTGAAGTTAAAATAGAAAAGGAGCTGCAAGATAATCAGTTTGGTTTCAGAAGAGGAAGAGGAACTAGAGATGCTATAGGATGTATGAGGATGATGATAGAAAGAGCGCTAGAAGTCAATAAAGATGCATTTTTGTTTTGTAGGTTGGGAGAAAGCTTTTGACTGAGTGAAATGGGATAAAATGCTGGGTATTTTAAACAAAATAGGAATAGATTGGAAAGATAAAAGACTGCTTAAAAACCTTTACTTTGATCAAAAGATTATTAGAGTCAGGGTTGAAGGAGAAACAGAAAGTACTTCGATAGGGAGGGGAGTGAGGCAGGGATGTCCTATTTCACCAGCAATATTTAATATTTATGCAGAAACAATAATAGAAGAAGCGTTGATGGAAGAGAAAGGATTTAAGATAGGAGGTGAAAGTATTACCACCATTAAATACGCAGATGATCAGGGCTTAACCACTCATCTGGGTATGCCGTATATATACACCATAGCCAGACGCTCGGGTGGTGGGTATGCCGTATATATATGGCACAGCAATTTTTAGCCTATTTACTATGGGTATGCCATTATATTACGCCACGCAGCTTTTCTCACTCATAGCGGCATCCTTTTAGTTTACCGTCTTGCCAGTAGATGGACGTTCCTTCCCTATTTTAGGAAGTTATACGTCTCGTATCCAAAGCCTGCATTTGCCATGAGGGTTGCATACCCCCTGCCCCTATTTTTTTTAAGGTCAGGGTTTGACGTCTTGGATTATTTCACGCCCTCATGCAAAAAATTTTGTTTGTCGCCGCTTGCATCTTACTTTCCTCGAACAGAATGCTACTTGTAAATCCTTTTCTTTCATATTTAGCCTTTTCCACTGTTACGCGGTCGCTTTGTGATCCCAGGATGGCTGAGTGGCAAGAAGGGTCGTTTTATGGCACCCTACTTTATATCCCCCACATTGACGGTTTTGCTCAAAGGAACCATTGTTTTTCTGTTTTTCTGCCTTTCCTTGACGTATCCTTGTAATCCCCCAGAGTAGGTGGTCTGCAAAGTTGTGCACATAGAAAAATTTCTTGACGCAAAATCTAGCCTAAAACCACGATCTAGAGCACGTAGTTGGGGGGAGACAACTGCAAATGAAATAAAAACTCTTCTTGGTATCTTCATACTCCAGGGAATTGTACTAAAACCGGATTATGCTATGTATTTTAGTAAACAAGAGAGCATTGGAACGCCTTTTTTCCCGAAAGTTTTCAGTGAAAAGAGCGTTGCAGTTGGCTTCCTCAGGTCAGCTGCAACTGCAACACCGGCGAAATGTCGTCTTGTGAAACAGCCGATCAACGCAGTGAGCTACCGAAAAATATGCAGCCTACAGCAGAACGCCGCGAAAGCCTTCGCACCATATATATATTTATTTTGTTTCTTTACATAATAAATGTAATTTTTTCTGTTTCAATATATTGTTTTGTAATTATACATAAGGTTTGCGTCTTAACTTTTATTAGTGATAATATGATTTTTATGAATATTTTGAGTAATTATGTAATTTTAGACCGTTTTCACCCCATTTTTTGCAATTTCCACGTAATTTTATCAATTTAAATTTTCCATTAAAAATTAATATTTATGCATAATTGTTCATTCTTGCATGTTAAAAAGAGTCTAATGTTTAAATAAAAAAATATCCAATCAAATACTGAACATTTACTACATTTTATAAATATAATTCAAAAGGTAAAAATTAGCCAAATTTTCAATTTAAATGCCCACCACTGGTGCAGCTTCGAAAAATTAAATACCCAGATGAGTGGTTAATAGCAGAAGACGAGAAAGAGCTTCAAAGGATGACAGACAGACTAGTGGAGGTTGGCCAACAATATGGAATGAAGATCAATGCAGAAAAAACGAAAGTCATGGTGGTTTCAAAGGAACATAAAGAATTAAATATAATGGTAAATGGCCAAAAATTGGAACAAGGAAGTAGTTTCAAATATCTTGGCAGTATTTTAGCGCAGGATGGAAGTAGTACACAGGACATCAGAAGTAGGATTGCAATGGCAAAAGCAGCATTTAACGAGAAGAAGGAGCTTCTCACAAGCAAGAAAATAAATTTAGAAACAAGGAAGAAATTAGCAAAATGCTACATATGGAGCATAGCTCTTTATGGTGCAGAGACGTGGACGGTAAGGAGAAAGGAGGAAAAATATTTAGAAAGTTTTGAGATTTGGATATGGAGGAGGATTATGAAAGTGAAATGGACAGAGGAATAGAAATGAAGAAGTATTAGAAATGGTGGGAGAAGAAAGGATGCTAATAAAAACAACCAGGAAAAGAAAAGCAAATTGGATAGGGCACATATTGAGAAGACAGTGTTTACAAAGGACAATCTTAGAAGGAAAAAGTAGTGGAAGAAGAAGAAGAAGAAGAAGAGGGAGAAAAAGAATAGGAATATTAGAGAATATAAAGCAGGGATATAATACTTATAGAGGTATAAAAGAGGCTTCTAGGGAGAGAGAGAAATGGAGGCAGCGATTCAGTTAAAACCTGTCTTCGGACAGAAACATGATGATATATTTGGGATGATACTTACATTACTGATCACAGGAACCCGATGTCTCATTGGGATATCTAAGAGATTTGGAGCAGAGAGATTTTTTCTATCATCTTTTTTTGATAACAATCCTTTTGGGACAGGCCGGGCAGTAAATTTTACTACTGTTGGTGAAGGCGCCTGGGTCTGAAACAAATAAACAGCATAAGAATCTAATAGCAAATATTTGTAATTTGTAAAATAAAGGCTATTAGGAATTAACATCATTTTAAACCAGCAAGTTGCGAATTAACTTTAAAATTGTAGTTTCAACCAAATGTGTTATAAAAAAATGTTTAAAATGTATTGAGTAACTTTGAAACAAATAAAGAGGAATTTCAATAAAATTATATACTGTAGTTTAGTTTATAATTTGGACTTTGAACAATCTTAAATACCATATTTACCAAATCCAATACAGCCCTAAATCTAACAAGGGAACATTCTCTAGTGGTCCCCTCGGTTTTGGCCAAAACTTCGCAGGGTGATAGTAGACGGAAACTAATTCGACACGTATATTTTCTTGCCCATCCAATGGCCACGTGTTTTCGAGATATTTGCAATTAAATTACCTTTAAGAGTAAGTGGACCAGACTGACTCTTCAAGTGTGCAGCAAGGGCCACGCATATGATAACATGTGTGGGGAAGGCTGCAGAGTTGAAACAAGAAGATTATTATTACAAGTTTTTCTTCATTTTAGCATCATAAAGCAAGAAGATTACGGTTCGATGTAACAAATATTGATGAACTTGAAAACATCAAATTAATTAGAAAAAATCTGATGTGGCCAGTACATGATTTTCTCCATACTTTTAGTATTCTTATGCAAAGTATGATTGTATTATATATCTCCTATGTACTGTACTGAAAATAACTATTGATGAGTTTTTAAGACAATATATCTGTGATACTTCTTATGGCTATGTATGAAATAGTAAAATACCTAAATTTGCAACTATCCACCCAAAGGCGCATGAAGTCGGTTAAGAACAAAGAAAGATGAAACAAAGACAAAAGAGAAAATAAACACACAATCAACAAAAATAGCACATGAATACAGAAGAAGAAATTGTTTCAACGAACCAGTAGTGCTAGGCATGCAAATGCTGAATTAAGTCAGTAAACAAAATTATGTCCTGTTGTCAAGAGTGGCAAATTATTACAGCGCAAGCTGTTGAAAAGATCATTGTTTCGTTTAAGATATATTCGCAAGTGGAATTTTAATGTAATATTTTTATTTTGGATAATAAGTCGATCGTAATTCTTTTTGTTGTCAGTTATTATTAAATATGTTGTTTCAGGAATTTTCTGCAAGGGAGTGTCCACATACACTGGTAAGTTACGATTAAAATAAATATCTCTGAAATTACAGGTTTTACAAAAATTTGTTTCAAATAAAAGCCATAGAGAATATTATTCTCTACAACACTGCTACATACAAACATTACTTACAATGAAACATTAAAGGAGATATTTGACAAAAGCAGGATAAATCAAAACAATTCCTCAACGATGCATTCTAGGAAAAATAGTTTCAAACAAACATTGTACTGAATGACATTATCTACAATTTTTAAATTTAATGTTATTATAAATTTTAAATTAAATATTAATGGAAAAATAGATAAAAACTACAAAGAGACCAAGAGTAAAGTGACACTTCCAGTTAACCGATTTTAACCAAAAACTAATCAGCCCTTGCCCTTTTAATAAAATCGTTAAATATAAAATTTCGTGTTGATCAGATTAATAGTTTTTGAGATAGAGAGCCCACAAAATTCCTATCACATACACACACACACATCTAGAAAATGGTCAAAACATGTTCAGGAGACCTCAAAACGTGTATTTCTGTTGAAATCTTGAATTCGAAGTTTTTATTAAAACAATACTTTTCCCATACTATGTATGGAGACAGTAAAAATAAATATAATCAACATGAAAAGAGATATGACAGTAAATTTTCTAATGTCTTAAAAGAGTAAAATAGTTGAAGAGTGAATCAAACTATACTACAGGATCCTGTTAAAGAGCCATTACCAACTGAGTTAGGCCCTTCTTGTTGTTAAGGTGGAGAATCAAAATTTAAAAGTATGGAAATTGTGAAAATAGTATGAGTCACATATACAGAGGTGGTATGTTGCCTTTCTGCTGTTGAGTAAATGGAATTTATAAAAAAATCTTGTGGCCATCACATGACCTTCTCCATACCTGTAATATTTCTAAAAATTCCAAATAGAATAAATGGTAATGAATATTTTAAGGAACTGCGAGAAAAATTTAAAGACTCATTATAGACATGCCGTAGCCTTCTGATATTGGATATAGCCAGGAATCTCCATCAATTAAGAAAATAAAAAGGAGTGTTACTAAGACGTAACTAAGAGTCAATTGTTAACAAAAGTCGCTGGTAGGTGGTGGCAGCTAAAAAATTAGTTTTTTAATATCTCTTAAACAATGCATTGTATGGGAAAATATTTCAAAGGTAGTAGAAAATTAAATTTCCTACAACATTCTGTCCAATATTTTTTACATTAACCAAATATTAAAGCAAATATTTTTTTAAAAATGGATGTGACAAGAGTAAACACCCACTTCCGGTTGTCCGATCTTTACCAAAAACTAATCAGTTATTGTGACTGTCATAAAAATATTAAATATAAAATTGTGCGTTGACCTGATTTTTGAGTTAGAGCACCCACAAAAACACTATCATACACACAGACATCATTGAGAAAAGTCAAAACATGTTCAGGGGACCTCAAAACGTGTATTTCAGTTGAAATCTCAAAATTGATTTTTTTCATGAAAACTACTTTCTCCTATAATACCTATGGAGAAAGTAAAAAGATTGATAAATCAGATTCCTTGTTCTAAGTGAAGATATGATATTAGGCTGGTTTCCAAAGGAAAGATAGCCTCATGAAATCATCGTGTCGTGTTCCCCACTAACAACCTTTACATCAATGGACTGATTTTCATGAAACTTGTTATGAGGCTCGTGCTACCAAGACCCACCTCCGGGCTATATTTTATTTTTCAAAGATTGAAGCCCTGGGTTTGATTCCAGGAACATTTTTTCCCTATTTGTTTTACATAGGAAGTTTCAAATACATTGTGCAATGATGTTTTCTTTAATATTTGAAAATATCTTAAAATTGTTACATTGGAGCGATGTTTGTACTGTTCTAAGGGGAAAATAATGTCGATTCTAATTCTTATCCCATAATTTTCATGATTGTATTTTCTTGAATTTCCACTAAAACATAGAGGTTATACATTTGAAATCACATTTTATCAGATTGTTGCCATGGAGACGATTATTACCAAACTTGACTTGAGCATAGACAAGTGAAGAAATGCATTATTTTCTTTTCCACTCAATTACCCTTCAGCAATGGATAGTTGATCCATACATATTAGCATATAAACAGTAACATTTATTTAAAAAATATATGCAAAATATGTAAGAAATAGATTTTAACATTGCTTTTAGTATATCAAACCTGATAATGCTCTATTAATTTGTTTTCCAATTTTCTCTATCATTGATAAACTGTGAATTACAAATGGTATTTATGGTATGAGAATTCCTTGGAATAACTAACACATACTGAAACATTTCCTGTCAATATAAGTAATCAATTCGGGGCACCAATTTTGGAAAACCAGCCTGCATTGGTCTTGGTTTGGACTTCTTGTTTTTAAATAAAATGTTATAGATGTAAGATGCCATATCTTTACTTTCCCCATCCATAGTACACCCAGTCCCAGACTAACACAATAGATGCATTCTTAAAAAATTTCATGGAAGGCAAAATTGTGTTAGTCAAACACGAATTTCTCTTAAGAAATAATGTAAATAGAGGGGGATGCATTTCCGCATCCTAACCTGACATTTTAAATTTTATTCCTCTATCATGACTATACTTTGGCTAATCCTTTGTTTTTTATTTATGTATATTTCATATATGTAACTCATTTTTACAGAAAAGAAACAATGATTATGTGGATGGTTCATAGCATTGCTTTGTTAAGACCTTTCTCACGAACGATATCACGAATTTGTTCAATATTCTCATAGCCCTTAAGTAGGTACATCTAGTTTTTGCTCTAGCGATGTCATTTTTCTTGATTTCTTACTCCCACCACCAATAAAATGTGAACTGCAAACTCCAGCGTATTTTTCGATGTAGATGACAGCCATTTTGAATCTGCTGTTCAATTGTTCACAATTTATTAAGCAGACATTATTTAGAAAATTTGTAAAATGATAATTTAAACAACAAATATCTAAGAATTAAATATTTTTGTTTTAATGCATGAAATAATTTTTCAAAATATAACAACATACTAGCTATATAAAATTACAAAAACGGTCAAAGGAAATTTTAAAAACATTCAAGAATGGTATTTTTCTACATTGCAGTTTTAATACCACAAAATCCATCGCCTTCTGCATCAGACTCATAGAAAATGTCAAATTCTTCCTCTGGCCCAGATGTTATGATAATGGGCTCATTGTCATCCACAATTAATGAAGAGCAGGGCTCAAGTTTGTCTCCATTTCCCCTTTCTAGACCTTTTCCATGATCGTATAGAAGTCATGGAGAAAGTGTGTTAAACCGAATGATCGTGTCGCATTAGTCCAAAACCAGCTCTACTTCAACAATTGTGTTGGTAGAATTCATGCTAGTCAGGGACTGGGTTTATAGGGGAAAGCATTGTTTTCACGAAAAAAATCAATTTAGAGATTTCAACGGAAATACACATTTTGAGGTCTCCTGAACACATTTGGACTATTTTCTCCATGATATGTGTGTGTATGTGATAGGAATTTTGTGGGTGTTCTAACTCAAAAACTAGGTATTAATCATATCAATGCAAAATTTTATATTTGACATCTTTGTTAAAGTGAAAAGAGTTGATTAGTTTTTGGTAAAAATTGGTCAACCAAAAGTAAGTATTTACTCTTGTCACATCCATTTTATATATTTCCTTTAATATTTGATGATTGTAAAAAAGTTGTAGGAAATTTAATTTTCTACAACCTTTGTTTGAAACATTTTCCCATATAATGCAATTTTTAAGAGATTTTAAAAAATAAAATTTTTTAGCTGCTACTACCACACCACCTGGAGGCAACTTTTGTAACTTTTTGTGTTTAATTGTTGGAGCATCATGGATATATCCAATATCAGAAGGCTCAAGTTTGAGTTTATTTCAGTTCTTTGTCAAGTCTGAATTTTTTTGCAGTTCTCTATAATATGTATTACCATTTAACTTATTTAGAATTTTGATAAATATTACAGGTATGGAGATAGTCATGTGGTGGCCACATCAAATTTCTTCATTGTGGTTAAAGGTACTAAATCAGGTAATCACTCGATGATCTAATTTTGCCTGAAAGGCTGCGGGCCACACAAAGTCACCCTGGGGCCACATAAAGCCCTTGAAATGCAGATTGGTGACCCCTGGTCTATACAGGAAGGAAAGTTTTATTACCCAAGTCCATGAGAAACCTACAGACATTCAAAAGGTCTGCAAAGTTAACAGAAATTATTTTGGATTAAGCTTGTCGAGTTTCCTATTTTTCTTTCATTGTAAAAGTCATTTATTTATACAGGGGTAGCTAGTCCAATTACAGACTATATGTTTAACTACATATAAATGTATTGTATTAGCACAAATATAATGCAAAGTTATTTTTCCTGAATTTGCATTTGAGGACTAATGATTTTAATAAAAGGGATGGCTGAAAACCTCTCGGACCCAATAGGAAGTTTGCTTGAACAATCTTATTTTAGGCCTTTTCTAGATAGTCCCTTGCTGATTACTGCTATTAAACTGTGAATACAGTGCCACGATATAGTGCAAGTCTCGAATTTTTGTTTTCAGTTTTTCATTGAAAATCCTTCGAAAATCTCGGGATCACATTATATTCAAGATCGCCTCATATTTGGGCTAATATACACAATGGAAGCCATTTAACACGAAAATGCAAAACACAAAATATCAGTTAACACAAAATGCATGCTCAGTCCATTCCAGCGCCTATACTTTTCAGTGTATATTTATTTGCCTAACGCAAAACAGTTTACATGAAATACCAGTTAACACAAAAATATTTTTCAGTCCCAAGAATAGAAATCCATGCAAAATTCTTCAGATAACACAAAATGACAGTTGACATGATGTCAAATAGGTTAACTTCTAACTTGCCTACACTACTGAAAAATGATGTGGCTAAGGTAAGGTGACCAACTTTTCAGGAAGTCAAGGAGGGACAAATTCAAATAGTTGCAGACTATAAGGAAGGACAGGTTACATTGGCTTGTTTGTGGTGCATTTATTGACGAGTCAGCCTTAAATAGATACGTATATGCAATAGATATCAGATAGCTTAGTGTGACTAGCGAGGGCATTCTGGACAATTTAAATAACAATTTGGAATATTAATCAAGATTTTTCAAAAAACGGAAAACAAATTGTGACAAGACAGGACGAGAGATGAAAAGAAGGGACTGTCCCACCAAATTTGGGACAGTTGGTCACCCTAGGCTAAGGGCATTTTCAATGCCGATGAAACTGGCATTTTTTTCATTGCCTTCAGGAATAAATATTGACTCTCAAAGGTGAGCAGTGTTCTGGTAGGAATAAGTCAAATGAGAGTATTACCGTTATGGTAGCTTGTAATTCTGATGGTTCTGAAAAGTTACCTATCTTTGTTATTGGTTTGTTCCCAAATTCTTGCTGCTCTAAGAACGTTAAGAAATTGCCGATGGAATACATAGCAAATAAAAGCTTAAATGACAGCAAATATTTTTGCTGATTGGCATAGGATAAGTGCTTTTTACACAAGAATCGACTGAATTTGATTGCTGACAACAGTCCTGCCCATTCAAATGTGGGCAAGCTGAAATCCATCAAATTGATCTTTTTGCAGCTATGTGACCATGGTATCATTAAAAATCTAAAATTTTATAATCAGAAATTATTGCTGCAGAAATACTTGTCTGTTAATGAATCAAAAGGACCCATTAGGATTTCTTTCATTTCTTGTATACCATCTGGGGATCAGTTACAGCAAAAACAATTGTAAACTACTTTCGTCACACTCATTTTTGTCTTTCACCAGCAACCAATGCTTTTGTAGGAGAAAATTAAAACAAACAAAAGTATTTTATCTGGTTTTATTTGCCATAAAAGCAGCAACGTGTAAGTTTGCTTTGTACTAGAATTTAAGACTATCTTTGATTTTCAAAGGCTGACATTTTGTAAAGAACCTCATCTTGGATTAGAGTAAATACAACCAGCTAATACATACATAATACTTGATCTCAACCTTTTTGTTAGAGGGGAGGAAACTTTTCAAGTTAGTTTGTAACCTAAGGAATTGAGCAAAGCTTAATTTTTTTTACATAAATAGAAACAATCAAAATACTAAAATAATACCCAGCACTTGATTATATAATAAAAGCTTATATTCTTAAACCCTTTTTAAATATTTTATCACAGATCTGCCTCATCGTCAGATTTTAGTATCAATTTAAAATGTCTCCATTATTTAAAAAATAAAAGCTTGTAATCTAGCTCATTTGAGGTAACATATGCAAAGATATTGTCTTTAATAAAGGACTTCTCCCAATGAAAAATATATAAATCTTTTCTCACCTTTTTCTTGAACTCTGTGAGATTAAATGGTTTAATCTCAGTGACGTGTCTTCTATGAGATATGTCAAAATTTGGAGGTTTAAGTGCATTTTCATTTAAAGGCTTGGCTTTTATTTTGAACCTGCAAATACAAAATAGTATTAGTACACAAGTGTTCAGTAATGTTAATGAAATAGCAACACTTGCAGGTTTATAATTACTTTTTCATTTCTTCAATTTCCATTTCCTCAATTTCTTGCCTTGATAAGGCTGTAACCGGACGGTTTCGGCGAATAACATTTAGACGAGGACTTACAGGTATTGTGCATCTTTTGATTTTGTGTGTCTTCACCTTGAAATTCATTTTCATATTGCCTAATTTGGAACAAATTACAAAATATGAAGATTTTAAACAAACTTCATAGCATTTTATTTTAAAAGAATAAAGATCAATGACATAATAATTAAAACATTGAAAAATATACTAATCTAATTCCACAAAGCCATGAAATAAATAGCATAAATATCAACAATTTGGCTAGTAATGATGAGTAACCAATACATATAATATACATTATTTCATATTAAAGTAATGTACAAAATTTCAGTAACTTCATATAAATATGAAATTTCATCAGCAAAAATTGCTTACGGGGTTTAGAATGAAAACGTGCAGGTGTAGCTTTTTGAAACTTTTCAATTGCTTCTGCCATGCACATATATTTTTCTGGTCGCTCATTTTTTTCAGATTTTTTCCTCTTTCTGATGTTAATTTCTTCTTCTGTAATTTCTTCAGTGTCCTATAATACATAAATATGAAACAAAAAATAACTGAGAAACTTACAAATAAAAAGTAATATATCTAACAGGCTAAAACTTACTCTTAAAATACTGCGAGATCTGAGGGCAAGAAAAGGGCTTTTAAGTTTTTTATCCAATCTGGTCTTCATTTGGTGCGACTTTGGCACTGTTGTTGCAAGTTTTAGCCCTTCAAACTGTTTAATAATGGCTCCAAATTCACTCTTCCTTGATTTTGGTGTTTTAGGAATATTTGATGATTTTGGTGTCTTCTGGCAAGTACTTTCATCTGCTGTAGAGAAAATAATTTTAAATAAATTAAATATTATTATTTTCCTTGTCTTATTGAACTATTTTTAGTAATACACCTATGGGAATTCGTTATGAGTTCTTATCATTACTAGAATGGAAGAGCACAAATTACATAGTTACATAGGATTTATTTTTCAGCAATAATTTCCTCATTTATACTTCCATGCTCTCATATTTGCTCAAATAACACCCACACAAATGTAATGCCAGCAACCCTATCTTAAACAAAACATTTGGAAAAGTTTTTAATTGTGCAATTCCAAAAATTACTTTTGAATGTGGATAATGCTAGGACACTTCTGTGAAGTCATCAAGCACATGCTTTACAATAAAAACTGCAGTTTAACTTCGAACTATCCCACACTGGTATTTTTTATGCCAGGGACCACCAATTTTTCCCCTAAAATGGGCACATCAGGCTTCATATTCCCTCTGTGAACCACATATAACCTTTCAAAAATGTGACCAGGCTACATGTAAATTTCAAAGGGCTACTTTAGAGAATTTTTGTGCGATGTTGTATGCCTATATCCACCTACTCAAAAAGCATCATTCAGGTTTCGCAAATTATATATAATGACACCAGCAGGAAAATATACAAATATCCATCTCTTAACTTTTAAACGCCAGATTTAAATATCCCTTAGTAGACTCTCGCTGCCGGATTTAATTTTGGCCATTTAAAGTTTTTTTTTGCATTCGATCAGAAAATATCTTGTATTTTTTAACTATTAGTGATAAAATGTTTAAATACAAAGCATTATTTAATAAATCATTTGGGGAATAATGGGATTACACCATTTCTAGTAAAAGAAAACAAATACACTACAATACAAATCTGGCATAATTTTATAATATAAAATGATAAATTCAATAAAAACAGTGATAATTTTTATAATTCATTTTTCATGCATTACAATACGAATTTCATTCTGCAATACACTTAGAAATCCTGCTGTGTGTGGAATTCTTCAAAACCGAAAAATACAAGCAGACCAAGATTGCATAGTTTGCATTTTGCCACTGCTGTGTGTATTTTCCCTTTTCTGAGCATACTCAGGATCGAATGCAATTTCCCTTTACCGGCCAATGTTTATTTTCTTTCGTCTCTAACCGATCAAATGGTGCCCCGCTTGCACCTTGTCTTCCTTTTTTGGAAGTTTTCGATGGAATAGCTGTTGCCTCTTCTTCAATAAGTTTCTTCAAAAAAGCAAGGCGAAACTGCCAATGCGTCATTTGCCTTCCCTCTGACCTCAATAAAATGTAGCTATTGAGCACTGTAACATTGAGAAGGTGGAAGAAGAGTTTCTTCGTCCACTTCCCACATCCTTGGGCCGTGGCGAGGTTGGGGAGTTGGAAAGGGGCTAAGCTAACACTCTCACCTTATTTTCTGTTCCCTCCCGGTGTGAGGTGTCCCCACCCCCAGTAGTTGAGTCTACCTATGTTAGCCTCTACACATCTACACATCTTGAGAGGAGGACCCCTCCCAAATTTCATGCATCCATGCCAAATACAACATCTGTGGGCGACTTCCAAACTAAGCGTGCCCATATGAGCACACCAGGCATTTAAAGGTTAAAGAAATTGATGAAGCAAAGCGGGACAGATGAAATCATTTCACAGGCCAGATTTGGCTAACTAAAAAATCAGCTGCATAGGCATCGCAGAACTTGGTATGCAGAGGGAGCGGAGCAGAGCAGAGCTGCCAAAATACTTGCATTAACCCTGGAGCGGGCGCGCGGTCTTTTCGAGTGGAGTGAGTGAGAGACAGCATTTTAAAGTTGGCAACGAAAGAATGCGACCGCAGGTACCCTGGTGGAGACATGCGGAGACTGCCTTTCTCCCCCGAGTCGAGGAAGTTTTTAGACAATGAACCCTTCCACTGAAAAGGGTCTTCTGCACAAGTGCCACCAAGTTCTGCGATGCATATACAAGGTTGGTATTAAAGTTACACTATGTCAAAACAGTAGAAAATAAATAACTGGAAAAATAAACATGATGGAAAAACAGAGCTCATATAACATGAAAAGTATGAACATAAGAATTAATTTCCCTTTCACAATAGAAGTTATGGTTCGAGAGCGGAAAATGGATTCATGAATGCATATCGGTCCTACCATTTCTTATGACTTGATGGCCTTTGAGCAACAACTTTATGATCCCACGTTAAAATATTTACTACAGCTATTCAAGGGATAGTTGCTACCTAAAATATAAACATGCCTAACAGAGCAGTAATGATAAAATTATAAAAAATTACACCAGCAGACTTTTGTGGTTATAAAATAATCTTTGCATTGTCCAGCCATTCCAAAATACAATATAGTAACAATAGAAGAAAATGCACTACACTCGCTTATGTATGCTGTAGCGCAAAGCCCCATAACTGGGAAATTATTGAATAGCAAACAGAATGGACCAATATCACACTGATATCCAACAGGATTGCAATGCTTGCCATATATGTGGCAAACAGTTCATCTTACTCTCTAGACTTCCACAATTAATTTTATGAATTATATGCATATGGCAGAGGATATCACTTAGTGTGCCTACAAAATCTCTATTAACCTATCTTATTGAACACCAATATATAGGCAACTTAAGTAAAAAAAGATAGGCATCACTGTTACACTAGAAAATGGCTTGGGTTCAGGTAGTTGCATCTACACCAGGCAATCAGAGCTGAGCTCCCACAGGAGTTTTAGCTTTCACCATGAAATGGCCTACGTTTAGACCTCTTAGGCAAAATGAAATACTTTGGACTTGACAATTTGGGCAAAAGTAAGTTAGCAAACGAATCTAATATCGTTAAATATGGTATCAACCTGAAAATTGTGAATTAGGTGAAAGACCTCCTCAGGAATAGAAAATAGATAGTGGTCATTGATGCAATGCACTCGTCCCCTGTTCAAGTCGTGTCAGGTGTTCCTCAGGGAAGTGTATTGGGTCCTCTTCTATTCCTAATTTATGCAAATTATATTTTTTCAGTGATAGATAGTAAAAATCTGACTTTTCAAAGATTACACCGTCATATATAAGGAGATACTCAATCGAGATGACCATCAGCAGGAAGATTTTAAAGCCATTTCTGCATGGTGTAAGGAATGGAAAATTGAGATTATTTACAGTAAATGTGCCGCAGTATTGCTTTGGAGAAGTAAGAATAAAGGAATAGGTTTCGTTAAACAAAAGTACGGAAATATGGAAAGTGTCATATCATTATTGAAGAAATTAAAATGGAGATCTCTGAAAGACCATAGAAAGTTCTCAAGTACTCCTGGAGAAATACAAATCAGAATATCTAGCAGAGGATGAACTGGGAATAATTGAGGCTACAACCTACAAGGTAGAAATGATCATGACGATAAGATACTCGAGATTGATTGTAGGACAAAACGTTACCAAGGCTCATTCTTTCCGAGAACAATACGAGACCATAACAGGGAAGACAAGTCTGTGATTAATAACTGTTAGGTAGGCCTCGGTGCACAGTGCATCCCCTTCCACCAACCACATTTGTGAATTGCAGGGTAACATGTAGATGCAGATACTATTATTTCGAATGTTTACCTTTTACCATGGCCTCTATAAAAAGTTTCCGATCGGGGTAGTTTGAAGAGGGGCGGAAAATAGCCGATGAAGTACATCAATTGTACACAAAGAACAAGTTTCAAATAGGTTGGAAACCTCTGCTAAAGAGTAATTGTTCTATCTACCTTGTTGGGGTATAGTTAATAACTGTGAAGCTAACCTTTAAAGTCGTTCAACTCCACCTCTTCTTTGATAACATGATCAGCTGTCACCACCGTCACGTGAGAATCATCGCACTCGTGATCGAAATCTGCAAACAAGGAAAATAATTTTTACTTAAGTAAGTTTTCAAAAAAATATTAGAGTAAAAGCCCGTTATACCGCAGGTTTGGGGCATGTTTACACCCGCGTTGTAGGCTTTTCCACGGTATAAAGATTTTCAGTCAGGCCGCTACTAAGTACATATATCGGTCACAATATTTTCTAAAAATTTACATTATGTACTTCGGGGGACGTGGTTTTTCCCGCTTATATCCGAATCCGCGTAATAACGAGTAGTGCTGTAACGAGCTTTTACTGTAACTTTCATACCTGAATACTTGATTTCTCTCGGATTACAATGAAAAAGAAACGCGCATACCAAAATATTTTTCCGCTTCTTCGTCGTCGGAATCCACTGACGAATGAAAATCAGTGAATTGTGGAGCATTAAATTCAAATCGATCCATTCTTTAAGGTAAATAGAAGCTAAACATCAAAACGTTCGAGGGTTCCCGAAAACAAACTGCACTAAATCCAACTAAATCACTAACTAATAAACATTGCATACGGAGTAAATCGTAACGACCGTAACTGCCAGTTTCAAATCTCGAGCTTATCCAATAGAAAATGAGAAGTCAAACTTAGTACTCAGTATGCATCGATGAAAATTTAAAAACATCTAAACATAATAAAAATACAATAGATTATCCTTAACATTACTACAATTAATTTTATTATACAAACTTTTGTGATTTATAGTCTAAAAAATAAATACTTTCAGATGAGCATCCTATTATGACTTTAAAACAACTTCTAAACGATAAATTGTCGACTGTAGGTGTTTACATAGCGTTGCCAACCGTTCTTATTGTTTAATATTTTTTCTATTTTCATTATTCTTGTATTTATTTTATGCTTTTTACAAACCGTATTAAACACATGTAACCGTATTATGAGGAACAAAAACGCTTCCACCAACTTACCCAACCCGTAGGGGCCGAGTAAAATAAATGTTACACGTTTAAACGAAAAAGTGCTGTGCTTCTCTGCAGTATTTTTCAAGGCAACAGCTATGGTTATTTCCACTATCATTTTGGAGTTAATGCCTGAAATGACAGAATGTCTAGCAAAATAATTGGTTAATTTTATTGCATTTAATATTCTAAGAAATTTTGAGTTGTGGTTATTTGTAGTAGGTACATGTATTCTTTCATCTATGCTCAACACATCCGTTATTTCTGACTTGATTTAAATAGTTTTGTTTCTGAAAATGAAGTTAACATTTTCAGACATAGTATATAGTGTGTGCACTAAGTCCTAATACCCAAAAATTAGCCAAAGAAGTAACAAACACAAAAAAATCAACATGATAGGGGAGGTAGTGGGACTTTGTATGCAAACTGTACATGGAGATTAAAAGTTAAATTTGAATAAAAAATTACATGTTTAATATGATTAGCAGTTACAATATGAGAACCAACAATATTGTAATAAAAAAATACTCTCTAGATCAGTGGTTCTTAACCTTTTTAGCTCCCCGCACCCCTTGGTCTTTCAGAATATGCTTTTGCACCCCTGAAAAAATATCTTTGATTTACGCAACTGTTTCTTTCGAAGACATGAACATATAATCGTCTCATTTATAATGACTTGCGTTTATTCAAAGGCTGTGACAAATTAAATGACATTTCTCCAAAATGTTTGGTTGCATATTTTATTTTGTTTCTATTTAAATTAATTTTTTTTAAATCTCTAGATCAACACCTCGCACCTCTAGAAACGGTGCCTCGCACCCCCTGGGGGTTCGTGCACCCCAGGTTAAGAACCACTGCTCTAGATACTCTAAAACCTGATTTGATATTTGTCAATATGTAAAGTAAATAATTTTTAGAGCACCTTCTAAGCAACAAATAGGTATATATTGTTTTGTATAATCAGATAATCCTAAGAGGAAACAGCAGATTATATCTTTAGATAGCAAAAATTTAACTCTAATATAGTTATTAAACAAAAGGAAAAGCAAAGGTCTTCTATGGAAGCTCTCAACTCCACTAGATACTACAAAGGTACCTATATGATGTTGCGGATTTGACCTTCATGGTTTGATTTCTCATATTATAAAATCAGAAAATTTGCATATTTCCACTTAAAAAATTTTATTTTGACCAGGGTTTCGGTGTTAAAATGTCATCTTCAGGGTAAAGACTGGGGAGAGTAGCGTTGTATTTATACAGAGGGAAAGAGCGGGAGAGGGAGAAAAAGGAGTAGGGGAGGGAGGTTTAGAGTAACAACAGTTAGATAATTAGGGACAGTAGAATATCACATGATGGGTTAGGAAGTAGGAGATGGTATAAAAACATGCTATTACAAAAAAATACAAAGTATGATGAAGCATGTCAATGGCGGGGTAAGTAAATGGAGAGCCAAGGGGAATGAGTCAAGAAAACATATTAATTTAATTTAACAAAACAGTACCACAATCATAGGAACAATTTCAAATTGTTCTAAAGAATCAAATTTTGCACCTTTAATAAGCTACTACTCCACTTAATGTTTGGAGAAACATCCTACATTCCTTGATATTAGAGAGACTTTTGTTTCAAAACTAAATTTAACACATGAGCATAGCTATGTATAAAAAGCGCTAAAGGGTAAGTATCGATAACTCTGCAAACCATTTACATGTCCACTCATTACACATACCCCATTATAGGTTTGACCAACTAATTTGCCCTCAATTTTAAATTCTTGCACTATGTTTAAAATGTGATTAAAAAGGGCACTAGAAGTTCTATCAGTACTAACATCTGTAAATCCAATGAATCTTTCATGTATTTTCCCATCATGGACAAATGGCAAAACTGTTGAGAGTTGTGATTTTGACATAACATCTGAAGTTTCATCCAATATAATGGCCACAAGTGCTGCTGAATCAATTTCATTCTATATTGCATCTTTCACAACATTAGTTATAGATTTTATAAGATCATTTTGTACAGTAGAAGAAGTTCCTTTAAATACAGTTGATGTACTTAAATGATAATCTAAAAGAGGACCATAGTCGCGAAGTGCATTTAAAAATTCTATATAGTTACCTCTATTCATTGAATCCTTAGACCCATCATGACCTCGCAAAGGAAGCTCGTTTAAATAAACAGCATATGAGCCTTTTCAAAATATCTCTATTTTTATTCACTTGTTCATTATGTCAACTTACTTCAATTTTTCGTTGGTTGTCATAGTGTTGATTCTTTGTTTTCCAAACAGTTTAAGATTCAGAAAAGACAACATGTGATTGGGATCTTTCATGCTTTTGCAGCGCTATTGCTAAATGGTTAAGATCGGAAAATCCATGTTTATTCCATACACCCTTCTCTTTTGAGAACAATAAACAGGGCCAACAAAAAAGTCTAGATATAACTTCACCGCCAGTTAACCATCCCACTGCTTCATAATGTGACACAGAAAAATGTCTTGTATATTCAGATTTGGGTCTTTATGTTTACAAAACAGATTTGGAAGAGTAGGACGCTTACCTTCTTCCACAATTTTCATACAATCAGCATAGTTTCGAGTTGAAAATGGTATACTTAATAAATCTTCAACACTGTTTCACATCATATAAGATGGGCAAATAACTTGGAGTGTCAAAAAATAACAGAAATGTTTTAAAAAACAAGTACAAAATGCAAATTTAATAAACACCACAACACAAGAAACGAACAATTAGTAAATCAATGCCATATTCACTCGACAGCTCACTTACTACTAACACCAAGCTCCTTTATATGTGCTACTGACACACCGCACACCATTCAGGCCGTTATCCACAATGCATTAGCCAAGTATCTCTCCACTTCGCAGCTTTTCTGTTCAAGGCTTCTCAGAGCTAGAGTGTGCGTTAACCCAGGTCGCATGCTTCAAGGCTCTTCCACTGAAATGTTTATCCATGAGAGACGCTGATGAATCATCGAATGCTCTCCAGGCAGGTCGCATAACCGAAGTATCTCGACCCTGCACCGCTGCTCTGTTCAAGCCTAAGAGGTGTGCATAGCCCATATCACACATTTTAAGGATTTTCTAGTGCTAGTATTTTCAGGTGGGTCGGATTAAATTGAAAAATAAAATATCACATACATCATGATTCATTGGATGTGCACCGCACACCCTGAATATATGCTCCTGGTAATAGCAGAGGAGGAACATTATCAGGACAAGATCCTTTATTAATGTTAATGCCATTTATTTTATTTTTTATCTAGTTTACAGACATAGAGAATTCAGTTAGATCAACTTTGTTATAATAACAGAAAAAACTGTTAACAAAATTTTGATTAGATCCTAAGGTACTTAAGAAAAACGAGGCGAATAAATTGGCAATATGTATAGCAAAAATTTTTCTTAGATTCTGAGTATAAGTGGGAGGTTTTTTTACCTGATCTAACAAAGTTTCTGAAATTTCAGTAAGGTTTCATCTTGTGAGGTATAAATAAATTTATTTATGATTAGAGTTTACAAAAAAGAAACTTTGGCATAGCTGAATCTGCTCTTGAATCCATTGCAAGAAGAAAATTTTGCCAACATGATTATATTGTCCTTGATGAAGAAATACATCAGATGCTCTTATATATGTTTGGTACCAAAAAATTCAATTAGGTACTATATCTGAAAATAAAGTTGACCAACATTACCAAAATAAATAAAGTATGAAAATATGTTAGTATTGTCTTTCTATCATTTGAGTACATTTATAAAATATAATAATTTAATATGCTGTAATTTTGAGTTAGGTATCCAAAATTATGGATTTCATGATAATTCTTAATTTGTGACAATTTTTTCCTAGAGAATCAAAAATATCAACTTTAAAATGAATTGTATTTAAAATTGAAAGCTAAATCCTAAAATATAGAGCCTAAGATTACAAATATTCAATGGATCTCATGCAACTGAGATCAATATAAATGTAACTAATTAATCTAGAAATTATATTTAAATGTATCCATCTTAATAAAACATCATATAACAGATTACCGATATATAAAATGTACTCTGTGAAAGAGGAGTGCATAAAAAACATGCATTCTCTTACCAATTTTAGTTGCATAACTGCATCTTTCATTGCATCCTTAAATTCGCCTACAAAAAATATTTTATTTTACTAACAAAAACAAGCATATGTGAAGAAAAACCATGTAACACTGTCTCCTAAATGGACAATCAATGGAAGTATGAATGGATAATCTTTCAAACCTTACATATTTGTGCATATGATGGAGAGGAGATGTTCTCTACTGATTGCTTGTCACAGGATTTTTCATTTATTCGTTTTAATTTTAAATTATCATCTGAGGATGTGCCTGTTCCTTGATTGATTGGAATAATTTTATGAATTTTTAGTAAAAAATTTAAAATCCAAAACTTAGGAAATTATTTAAATTAAACAAGCTCAGAAAAATACCATTTGGCTTTTCCTTCATAATTTTACTCCAAAAATGTTCATCAATAAGCTCTTCCTCACCACTTGCACTTGGTGAAATAAATGAGAAGCTTCTTACTTTACTGTTTAAATATTGTAAAATATGAATACTTTTTTTGAAGTCTTCAGGTAAATATATTAATTCATCCTGAAATAATGTAACAAGTTATTTAAAGTCTTTCAATTTTCAAGAATTAATATTGTTTATGGTAGCTGTAACAAGATTATCATTTATTAAAATTTTTAATGTCTCTTTATATAGCATATTTACCCAGCATTCAGCCACTTGAGAGTTATTTTATTCTATTCAAATATAAGAATGACTCTTGGTTATTTAAATGCTAAAAATGCCTGGCTTGCATTCATTAGGATATAGTATTTAGCACTTACCTGAACTGAAAATATGTATGTATGGAGATATGAATAATTATATTCATGCACATCTATGAAACGATCAATAACAAACTGTTACTTAAAAGGTGAATTTTTTAGGCTTAAACAGCATTTTAGCACAATAAACGAAACAAATAAGATATCCTTGCTATATCAAGAGGTGGAAGCATGTTTTCTTTAAATTTTAGCACATTTTTTGTCTCTCCCTTTGGGGAGGCAGCAACCCACACCATTGGACTGTAGATCCTTAATAGACCTTCCCATCCATGAAAACTTCACTCCTCTGGTTTCAGTAATAATTTTCTGATGCTGAAGGCCACCTAGTGAAAAACTATGAACTACTGAGAAAATATAATTGATGGAAACTTCATCCTTATATATTAATTCTCAAGTGTCTGTCTGTCCCGGTATTTTTTGACATTTCCCAATGGAATTAAGAGTTGAAACTTTCACAACCGTTATACCCCAATGAGGTGGTCTCTATAAAAATCAAACATCCCGGAAAAAGTCTCGATTTCGACTCGGGGAGACAATTATATTTTCCCATAAGTTTACACGGGATTTTCAATTTTTCAAGGTGCAAGGTTTATTTCCTTCATTCATTAAAATATGTAAATATGGACCGAATTTCTCCATTTTTGTTTTATTCGATGGCTAAAACTATAAAATATCTTATTCTAGCGATATTTTAAATGTTACATGGAAGAATTTGTCAGAAACATGCATTTATTTTCGGAATTTTGGCTTTTCGTACTCTTTCCAGGTGTTGCCAAGGCGAACCTAATTGTTACCTCCGATAAATAAGCATCTATTAAGCCTTCAAATAGACGAAAGAATTGTGTTATTTGCTTCGCATAATGTCAAACTTAATAGATTACAACGTTAACAATTGAAGAATATTATTATTCAGTAAACATACGAAGAGGAGGAATAACGGAGCCAAAGAGTGGCAAATCAAATCGTATATTGATGCCAGAATGTAATAAATTTCAAGCGCTTCATTTTCTAGGAGAATTCAAATGATTGTCAGAAATTTATTAATTAATCAAACAATTACATTTACTATATATATAAGTTTTTACACACACACCTCAGAAGTTATATTTTAATCACACTAAAAAGTCCCATTGACGTTCAACGGGTAATTCCACTAGTAGATTGATAAAAGGTATCTAATTCCAAAAGAATTTTCCAAATATTTCATAAAACAAAAAATTGATTATTCACAGACAGTGATCACATAGCACTTTTTTCTTATAAGCAAATGTGCTAAAAATATATTACAGTCCTGACCTTAATTGCATTGTTAAATGTGGTTTAATTTGAAATTTACCATGCAGCAAGTTCTTTGCTTGCATCACGCGAGTTTAAGTCATAGTCATCTTGATGTCTATCCAACGAAAGATTAACTGGGGCTCACAAGGAGAAGCTATGACCTTCGGGTCACAGATTTTGTCAGATCTGCAAAAAAAATAAGAAGACCCATATCTTGGGGTTTTTGTGAATGGGCCCCTGGGTTTGAGAAATCAGCATCGAAAATATGCAAAAACACTGAATGCAATGGGCTCCATTGTCAAATTGCTGATAAGAATGAAAGTGGCTGAGTGGGTAACATGCCTGGCTCTTATGGCATAGACCCAGGTTCGATCCCAAATGTTTTCATTTTTTTTCAAATTATCCAAGTACTATTTGAAAAGTAATATTCTCCAGTAAATAAATGCTGTATAATTTTTATTTGGAGGTAATGAAAGCAGAAACAATAATGGGCATTTTAAATATTGCAGTCAATGAAACAATGGTTCAGGGGCATTAACCTATCAGACATTCGGGCAGGCCCCCGTTGGGCCGTTCACATTTACGCTAAAAGTAGCAAAATTTAAAATGTATAAAAAACATTTGTTGAAATATTTATGCCACGACATGGAAAAACAATAAAATAATGTTAATTCCTACATGAATAATGTTTTGAATTTTGTTTGCGAGTATATTTAAATAAAAATATAACATAACAATAATGGTCGGTTCAGATAAAAACCTCCGGGCCAATATTCACCCTCGATCCGTCCGCCCGTTCATAGCAAGAAAAATGCCGTGGTGCAAGAATGGCCATCTATAATTACATATTATTATTAACTTTATTGTTATATTAACTGTATATTATTGATCGTATTAGTCTTGCCTTGGCAGACAGTGATTGGAAGAGAAAATAATGAATATTGTGAGTTTCTGTGAATATTTTGCCTATGTTAACTCATGCTGGTGTACAAATCATGGAAGTTAACTTTGGAGACATTAATAAAGAAACACACTCATACAGGGTACAATGTTCAATCACTGCTTCAGGAAAAATATTGCCAAATTTGTTATTGCGTATATCAAAAGCCAAAAGGAAAATTTAGCACTTGCATATGACCATTTGATGCTTAATCATTTTATTTGGAGGAAATATTGATCAACAATGTAACTTATGTTGTTATAAAATGGTTGAGTAAACCAGCCTAACAATCTGTGAGCTATGGCTAAAGAAGGCTTACAGTTTAAATTCATATCTTGCTGACTCAACCATTTTAAGGCAACAGGAGGTACCTGCAAATATGAGTAACTCATGCTGGAATTCTGAGGGTTGCCCATATTGTTACTTATGATTGGTCGCATGTCATTCTTCTCTTCCTCGCTATCATCATCTGACTGTCGTTCTGGTTCTGATAAAAAAGAATATAAATGTATGTAATGAATGCAAAGAGGAATTATCAAAATTTGAACTACATACTTTTGATAGAGAAAAGTAATTTCAATTAATTATTTCAACCTGTAGGATGCAAATTTTAATTTTTAAAGATTTTATTTTCTGCATTTTATATTATACAGAATATATGGAAATTAAACAATTTAAATTTAGCTAATCAAATAAAAAATATTCATTCTAGTAAAAAAGCACCATTATGATTCTCCTGTGATTCAAAAGAGTCAAATGATTTTTATGGTTATCTTATGGTTCTCAGTAATGATGTACCAAGCCATGGTTGAAGAAGTGTTAGAAAGATTACTATTAACATCGTATAGATTAAAAATTACTAGGCCTGCATTTGGAACTTGTATAGCTAATTCTTTCACAAATGTATAAGAAGGTTCTACAACAGTTACATCAGTGTTATTGTCAGATCACTTTTCTCTATTGCTTTTCCTGCCATGTCTCAAAAGTGCTGAGCCACAAAATAACATGAGTCAATTATTTAGACCAATAAAATACAGCAAACTGCTATTTCCAACAAAAGCTTAGTGAAACTAATAGAAATGTTCTTGATATTTTCCCAATAACTAAGAAATTTAAGATGTTTTGGAACCACTTTTATGATCTCTTCTTGGCAGTTTTCCTTAGTTACGTTCTCTCAATCTCGTAAAAATTGCAAATTAAACCCAAATCTAGTTCATTTTAGACAGACTATTCTTAACTTGCGTAATGATATTAAAACCCGACACTCAGATGACCTTAAATATAGATTAAATACCCTCAAAAAAGATTATAGGCAAGCAATAAAAAATCAGATGAAGAATAAAAATTATAGATATATTTTGATTTCAAGAAACATTAGCAAAGCATCATGGAAAGTTGTTAATCAATAATGAAATTTAAAAAATTAACTGAAATTTCAGCTGACAGTTTTCAACATTATTTCATAAACATTGCTGATTCATTAGAAACTAAATCCTCTATTACAAATGAGGCTGCAATCACACATTGTCAATTTCATTGTAAGAACCAAGGTCAATCATTTATGATACGAGTTGTTGTGTTTGCATACTGCAAGCATTCAAAAAATCACCATACACCACGACATAAACTCATAAATAAATCAACGCGACATCATTTGAAGTACACAGAGTCACTTTATATAAGATAATAGTTTTCATTTTCTGCGAAATTAGCATTAAATCAATGCTCTTAAAGTATGGAAAATCAATTCCCACTGAAAGGCATTGGAGTCATTGCTATGGTAGTTAATAGTTTTCATTGTTGAAAACTGAAAAAAGTCATTATTTTAAGATTAAAATCAAATTTTTATGCAAATTCAGCATGGATTTGAATTCTGTCTTCAAGAAAAATAAACTTCATTATTTTTTCCTCAGTATGGTGCATGTTCTGACTTTGTATCTTAATTATAAATAATTTAAAAAAGCAATTTTATATAGCCCAGCAGTTTTCAATGCTTTTTTATGGGTGTTTAAAATTGGACTTTGGGGTCAAAAACACCCCTTTACTTTAACTTTTTCTGGAATTTCAGATTTTTTCCAGAGGTTGTAACCAATGACCTATATTCATGACAAATTTCAGCACAGGAGCACTTCTACTAGTACCTTAGGTTTTATATGATATATACATGGTATATCCTGTGTATGCACGAAGCGTCTATTTATAATGATTTCCATTTAATATTATGGAAGTACATGATACTATTACTCACCTAAATAATTCAAATGGCAAAGATGTTTATGGACTAAGCATCAAAGTGATCAAAGCTATAGCTCATATTATTTCTACCCCTTTATCTATGTTGATAAATGAGTGTCTCTCAGTTGGGCTTTTTCCATTTTTACTTAAGCTATGTAAAGTCGTTCATTTACAAAAAGGGATAATTAATGGACATTCAAAATTATTGCCGTATTACACTTATTCCCATTTTTTGTAAAATAATTGAAGTGCCGATTAAAAAGCATCTTGTCAAATTTTTAGAGATAAATAACATCCTTAATGAAAAACAATCTAGTTTTAGAATTGGTAGATCAACAGAAATGCTCTTATGAGACATCACTTATATGATTTATGTTGCTTTTGATGATAAGGAATATGCACTTGCTATTATTTGCAATCTCTCAAAAGCATTTGATACTGTATCACATGATATAGTATTGCTCAAAAAACTTGATCAGTATGGTAGTAGTAGAGTTGATTTTACAAGGTGCGTCGACAGCAAGGTCATTTCACACCGTACTCAAACTAGTAATACTATAAAAGTTATTATATATATTTCCTTACTAATTGTAATAAAAAACTGAATCAAATAATTGATCAGTATGGGAATAGAGGTATAGTCTACACCTATGTTCTATCAATCATACCTGTCTGGTAGAACACAAGTATGGAAAGATGGAAAAGTGTTTTATGAATCTTGTGTACAACATGATGTACCACAAAGCTCTATTTCAGGCCCATACTGTTTATTATTTATATCAATGACCTTCCTTCCTGTGTCTCAACTAGTATCTTCAATTTGCTGATGAAGCAACTCTTGTTGGAAAGAATCATGAAATATCAAACTTTGAAATTATGATGAATGGTTATATGAGTGAAATTACAGAGTGGTGTTCAAATAATAAACTATGAATGAAAAAGTAATTTTTTTATTGAAACAGGATGTAGTTCTTAATGACCAAGTTGCAGTTAAGCTTCTTGGATAATATATCGATTACAAGCTAAATTGGAAGGTACAAATAGACTATCTAGCTAATACTCTAAATCAGATCATTTACCTCCTTAGGAAGTTGAGAAGTACTGTTTCAAATGAGGTACATGATTATAATACTAGAAATTGTTACAATTTATGCATTCAAGCACCTTGATTGTCATAGATCATAGACTAGATATTCATCTTGGTCTTGAAATACTATTTTTCAGTAAGTTGCCACTAAGCATAAGAGGTCTTGAGATCAAACAATGTACAAGATATACTAAGGAATATTTTATTAAAAATCTGATGTATTCAAAGAATTTCAGAAGAATGATAATCTTATAATTATTGTGTTCTCAATTTTTTCAAGTGTTTTAATTTATGTGTCCATGTGTTTTTGTTTCTTATGACAATTGTAATGCTCATTATGAGTTACTGCAAGTAATAAACTATCTATTTCCAAAGTATTTATTTAAAAAATATTTTTAAATATTTGGATGCATAAAGAAGCAAGTTCTAACTGGACAGTTTGAGAAAAACAATTTGGAATTTCTCAAAACATTGATATTATTTTTAAAGTAGATAATATAGTTTTCGGGTAAAAAAATCGGTCAGGGGGTAGTAATCGGGTTTTTAATTTTTGAAACAAATCGGATGAAAACGTGTTTTAAGGAGAGCAAAGCGATTGCATTTTTAAAGAATTCGGGTTTAATAGAAATAAAATTTTTAACCTGTGCACGTTATGTTATACACGATATTTATTTTTGGGTCTGAATTGATTACACATGTAAACTGGTAACATACACCGTCTGAAAGTGCTGCTGATTGTTGCAGCTTTTCACTCATTGTCAGCCTGAAAAACAGCGAAGAATGCGATGTTGTGTGTGGCGTGTAAATGAAATTCCATGTGATATGGTCAAACGATAGTTTTGTTTTGCAGAAACTTTTCGTCCGTCTTCTTCTCCGTGAGACGTATGTCCCCATAAATAACTCTGCGTTTTTAACTAGTTATAATTAAGTGATGCTCGAGATTTTAAATTACAGCCAAATCAATGGTTATTTATATCAAATGTAGATGTGAGCTTAAATTGTAAAGCGCTTACATATTGAAATCGGGTTCGAAAGATCGAAGCCTCTAGTTTAATATTATTTTATTACTAGTATATCATTTTCAGGTTTCATCCCGAATTTTTTAAATCGAAACGGGAGGTAATAACCGGACAAAACTCGAAAAATAACTATTTAAAGCAATGTCTGGTAGGGTTGTCGTCGACAACTTGTCGATTACTCAGAGGCGGGACAATAGTTAGGCGCCCGCCTAAGACGGAGCATACTTATGGACCTCACAAATGACAATTGGAACTTTAAAGTGTAACTTTTTATATTAGAAAATATATTTTATATATTGTATTTTACTTCCACGTTGAAAATAAATTAGTTTTGAAAGGTAAAATTGTGTACTGTATAATTTTGAGGGGGAGCAATTTTCAAAACTAGCCTACGACGAAGAATATCTTGTTCCGGTTCTGCTACTACTTAACATTTTGAAAAATGAGATAATTAAATGCAATTGCGTTAATAACCTGATGTACTACATTCCGATGAATTTTCATATAATAGCTGCTTCAAATGAATCGTCGAGACTTTTTCATTTGGTAAATTCTTCCCTTCCATCCAAAATAGCCAAGCTGCATGCGACGAATGAAGATAGGAATTAGATTACCTAAGTGACAAAATATACTAAAGATTAATTTATATAAACGAAATAATGACTATTAAGTGTTTACAAAAATGCGTAAGAAGATTGACACGATGCAATATCGTAAAAATGCTCAATAAAACATTGTTTATCTAACGATGTATCGATGTTAGGAAGCAGATGCATGGAAGTAAGGATACGGAGAAAGTATCGACACTTTTCTCATATCGATAATTTCCTTTCGATACCAAGTACTTTTTTACTAGATTCTTTTCTTTCGATTTTCTATTCATATGCGTATATTTTTCTCAGTATCGAATCAAATGAGTACGTGCAGTAACAAAAGTGAGGTTAACGGGAAGCCGCCTGGAAAAGCTCATGTTTTTGGGAGATTGCACAGAAGAGGAATGGGAGGTGTAGATTTTATTGTACTTTGAAGAATGTACCTTAATTTTTTCAATAAATATAATATTTTTTGCTTGTTTTGATTCGATAACAACTCATAGACGTATGTGCCTTTATTTATATTCAATTAATGTAAAAATTTTAATTATACCGATTCGATACTTACTAATATCGGTACTTTCAGTCCGATACTTTCGTGGTATCGATACTTTTCATTCGATACATCATATGATTAAGGTGTCGATACTTTCGTTTCGATTTCGTATCTCTACCTGTACCTGTTTGTATCCTATTAGAATTTCATTGGGACACCTCCCACCTGGTAAATGGTTTATTCCGGTAAATTGCAAGAATTTGTCAATGAATTAATTATTTTAAACATATTTACTCGTTATATTTGCTATAATTTGCAATAATTCACACATCTAAATATAAAATTCCAATTTTGGTATAGCCAACTATCGATAGCTCGAATTGGCATGTCGGATAAAACTTCCCAAATTTGGTAGTAGACATCTGAATAACGTAATTCACTGGCCGCAAAGTAATCTTGGGTTTGGTTTTGGTTTACGCAAAAAAGTTTATTTATTTAGCTTTTTAATGTGTTCTTTTTAATCCTATATATTTAATTTGACAATTAGCAGAATTTTGTTGTAACTTAGACATAAAATGACTCCTTCGTAATAATGAAATCATCTATTTAAGTATAAAATATTTGTTTTTGATAAAGGCAAGTGTCAAAGGTTGCTTTGTATTAGATTAATGACCTATTCGTCGATATTTCATTATATCAATCCATTGTTTTGTATATGTTACATTAAACTGAGTGAGTCCAAGTCATACGTGTCAGGTTATAAATGCGTTATGTAAATATACGATTTCCACGTATAATATTTTTTAGATATATGCAATGGAAAGCCGAGGAAGGGCACCTCCAGCAATAAGGAAATTCCTTGACCTCGACGAAGCTTTGACAGAGAGGTTTTGTCACTGGAGTCAATATTTCTTTGCATTTAGATTTATCAAGGCTCATTCAAAAAAATTAGAGGTAGTAGAATGATGGTTTATTTGAATTTAAGCGGAATTTCACGCAATTAATTAATCAAGTGTATTTGTATTCGTTCGTAGATATCCTGCCACGGTATCCCATGGTTTTTAGGTCTACTTGTGTTCATCGTAGCAACTTCTAGTTCCTTTCTACATCACCAACAAGTGAATCTATTATTTGGCAAGTAAATTACTAAAATTCCGTACCTTGAAATTGTATAGGTTATAGCCTACAATATAAAAACTAGATGTTTTGTCGTCTCTTTAAAGTTTAAGATTAAATAAATGATTATTTGGAAGGAAGGATTTTAAAACTTTAATGTATTTTTCGTTTCCTGATGCCTGTATGTAGTACAGTTCATTTGTTTATTTATTACGTATTCTGAAAGAAGTAATACTTTAAAAATTATGTGTTGTAGTTATGGCTGAACCATATCACTCTTCCATAAAGAATAGTTATTCTTTCAAATAAAATTTTTTTGAATATTTTGTTATGGCGCAGCATTACATTTGAAGGCAGTGAATTAATCTCAAATATAGGATAATATTTTTAAAATTTAGTGACAAAATCTTTTTTGATCAAATATATAAAACATAAAATCAAACTGGCCATTTTCAATCTACTACCAGAAATATTTTATTCGGTACTAAGCTGCTAAACTTATTCTTCATCAGAGCCCTAATAAACAAAGATATACTCGAAGAGTAATGTTCTTTTCAAATAAATATTGCATCATCTTAAATAGGTCTTATTTTATGGCGGAAGCTTGCTACCTTTGGGGAATGTGTTAAAAGATTAAGCCTAATGAATTATTTTCCATTCTATTATGTTTTTTATCAATTTACAGGTCTGATTCTTGATGTCATTCTTGTTGCTGTTATCAAAGCATATGTCAGAAGACGCAGACCTAACAAGAATCGTCCTGACATGTTTGCTACTTTCAGCATAGACAATTTTTCTTTCCCATCTGGACATGCCTCTCGATCTGTAATGGTGGCATACTTTTTTATATTTCTATGCCCATTACCTTCTTTTTTTGTTTTTCCATTAATGATTTGGGTGATTTCAGTGTGCACATCACGAGTATTATTGAATCGCCATTACCTCTTAGATGTTTTGGGTGGTATAGTTCTAGGATATTTAGAAGGTATCCTCCTCGGTATTCTATGGCTGGGCAAAGACTTGTCAAGTTTTCTGATAGCTTGGTTATCTGACACTACATATGATGAAGCATGATTCATTAATCTTATATTTGTGTACATTTTTTGTTCTTATTTTTGAAGAATAAATGGAATATTCTATACATTGGTAAATTTGTTATAAAATTGGTGTCAAAGATTAATTTTTACTTAACATTAATTGCATTTGTTAATTTGTGTTAATGGTTGAAATAAATTACAAATAATTATTAATGGACAAAAATTGTGGCTTTAATCAACTCCTGTATATCATGCAAGAATCCCAAAAGAATCAACTTATATAAGGTTGCATATAGAATTTGAACATTTAAAACTCCTTGGTTTCTATATCATTTAAAACGGGTGGGCAAACTTTTTTACGAGGCGGGCCGCATAGAGAGTTGTTAATCTTTCGGCGGGCCGCATATGTAATTTGTAATCTTTCAGCAGGCCACTAGAAATTTCAACTATAATAAAATTCATTTTGGACATTGTAGGTGTCCTTTTACAGCTATTCCCGGGAGTTATTTACAGTTATATATGAAAATTTGACCCATTGGGCACAGTACTATACTACAGCCAAAATAAGACTTTCGATCAAAAGGAAAGTAATAATATGTTACACAAAACCAAACACTACTTATAGCAGCGCATGGATCTCCATTATGATAAGCACCTTTATTGTTTCTTTCTTCAAAAGAAAAAAAAACATTATTACTAAATTGATTCCAAGAATAGTAAAATTATTGCCGAACAAATTAAACACCCAGAAAACAATTGAGACAGAGAAATTTAAATACATAAAGTATTCGGAATTGTATAAGTCAGTTATATAGTGGTAAAATAAAGCAAGAGAATTCTTCTTAGTTTGCAGTCTTTCTCATGAACTTAAAAATACAGCTTGTAATTCACTTCTATGGTGAAGATAAATATTTTTAAGGGCTATTATGTTGAACGAACACCTAAATACAATGTTTATACATTTATTTATACATAATTGCATCCAATATTACTTTTCAAAGAATCAGAACCTAATCAGTTGTTACAATTAGTATTATTATTTTTCGGGATTTTTGTGGAAAATTTTTAAAGAATCAGCTCTATTGAATCCCATTTCTTCAGAACCTATAATAAAAAAACGACTGAGTTATTTATGCTCACTATAAATAAGTAAGGCTTGAATGGAATTAAAAACTAATTTATTTTTTAAATACCACCATCAATGCGAGAGATGGAACTGCTTGAAATCTTTGGACATTTTTCCCATGTCTGGGGTGACCTTAACTCTGACTTATTCCTCTTCATCAGAATAAACGTTTCTTCACAAATGTATGTGGATCCAAATAAAGAAAACATTTTTCTTGCGAAGTCTTTTAATTGGCAAAATTTTGCATCATTCAGAGATCTATAAAATTCGAAGAGGCTTTCAGATTTATATTTTTCTTTCAGAACATTGACACTCAGTAAATCTATCATTTCTAACTGAAGATCAGATGAAATTTTTTCAACATCGCTAGAAAATGGATTGGAGAACAATTTCGTTTTCTAATAGTTTAAAATCTTGAAAACGGCGACAGAATTCTTCGTGTAAACTAAAAAGCACATTACTGTATATTTCTGGTTACTGAATTCACTTTAATCTTTTCCAGAGAGTTGAAGTGAACGGAGTTTCTCACTTTAACCTGTTTGGAGAACAAAATCTATTTTAATTCAAACCTTTTAATTTCTGAATATAATTCATGAATAATTTTGTTTTTTCCTTGAAGGTTTATGTTTAGATTATTTAAATGATCCACAATATCAGTAAGAAAGGCAAGATCACTCATCCATTTTTCTTTCTTCAGCTCTGGAAACTCTTTATCCTTGTTTTTCATTTCTAAAAACATTATAATACCTTCCTTCAAATTCCATAGGCTCTTCAGAACTTGAGCTAAGCTCAACCATCGAAAAGATGAATGATATGGGACATCTTGTTGTTCTCCGCCCATATTTTCTAACAGAGATACGAATTGTCGATGATTCAACCCTCTTGCTCGAATAAAATTCAAAATTCTTACAACCGTGTTCACTACATGATACATGCGGAGGACACTTTTACATAGTGCCTCCTGATGAATAATACAATGTAGAAATAGATAATCTCTTTCGGGGAAGTTTTCCTTCAATCGATCTGTAATTCTTTTCATTAGTCCAACATTCTTTCCCATCAAATTAGGTGACCCATCAGTGGTGACACAAATCAACCTGTTCCACAATAAATTCAGTCTCTCCAAGGTTTAAGACACTTCCAAAAATATCTTCTCCCCGCGTTGTGTCTTTCATAGATTCCATGGATAACAATTCTTCGGTTACCTCGAAATTTTCATTCACTCCTCTTATAAAAATAAGTAACTGTGCTGTGTCTCTTACATCTGTACTATCATCCAATGCTAGCGAATACCAGAGGTAAGATTTACTTGCTACTTTCAACTGATCTATAAGTCATTATTTATTTCTTATATACGACGGACAGTTGTTCTCCTGGACAAACGGAGACTTTCAAAATTTGTCTTTTAATCAGGACATAATTTCAGTCACATCGACAATACATTTTTTTACATATTCACTATCGGAAAACGATTTACTGAACTTCACAATATTATACGCCACAATAAAACTTGCATAAGTCGCAGATTCTTGAATGTTATTCTGCGACGTGAGGAAGCTTCGTTGTTTTCTCAACTGTGATAATAAATCGGCAGCCTTTTTTGCTCTTTCATTCAATGATAGTTTATTAAAAAGTCTCTCATGCTTAGATGTAAAATGTCGTCTTAAATTGAACTCCTTAAATATGGAAACTGTTTCATGACAAACGAGGCATATTGCTTTTAAGTTAAACTCCTCAAAAAGATATTTCTCCATTCACGCCTTATTAAAAACTCTAAACTCGTATTTTATTCTTCTTAGTATCCATTCTGAAAGGGTAAAACACATGATATTGCTTATGGTTATAGTACATTTACGATAGGAAGAGGAGATATAACCGCATTTGTAAGCTATTATGAACGTGTTTTCGATTAGACTCGCTTTTTTATAGCATGGCTCTCCAAGTATTAGTTTTGGGTGATGAGTTACATTTTAACCGGGGATCCATTACATTGTGATAACCTAGCCATTGTGCAGGAGAAAATATTTCCTTGAATGTGATAATCACATGCTCTGTAGAAATTTTACAAAATGTATATCGGAAGTTGGACTTGACAGAAGCAAGTTAATAAGTATCGAAGAAAGATATTTGGACTCCATTGAGCACATGAGGTTTCATTTTAATCAGCTTATGGAAATTTATATTCGTACAACATACTTTTCCTTCATGTTTCCTGAGGTATTACGAAAGTGTACTATCATTAATCGATTCTTTTACATATTACAGTTGAGGCTTCCAATAAGGCTGAACATCATATTTTAGTAAAAAATATTAATGGGCAATGAGAGACAACGTGTCTAAGTTTTATTCTATTAAAGATTAGATGAAAATAATGTAATAAAAATTATTTAGCCATGCAAAAGATATTTATGTTAATTATATGAATTTCAACCCCCAAATATCTCGTGGGCCGCTGAAAATGCCCTTAAGGGCCGCATGTGGCCCACGGTTTGCCCACCCCTGATTTAAAAGGTAATCATATCATTTACAAAGTCACATTTTATATAATTATATTTTTGATGGAATAAGGCATAGAAAACAAAAGGACGAAATACATGAAAAATAACGACTACTTGATGTGCATAATGCCTGACGAAAAAGCAATCTACAACACTTGTGCAACATGTTAAGATATGGCTGTTAGTTATATTAATTATACAGCAAATGATTAACAAATACAGGGTTTCAGAGAATGAATGGTGGGGTTTTGTGAGATTCTTGTAAAAGACACATTACGCGCTGTGCTCTTAAAGTTTTTATTGGAATCAGTAACTCAAACAAATTTTGTACAGCATCAGTAGATTTCTGTGTGTGTGCCATTAATGGCACAGCACGTCATAACAAAATTCAGTTTCAGTCCACACTCGAACAAGAATGTCCGGCATAATGCTTGCAATTGCCTCATTGATTTTTTCCGAGATGAACCATATTCGGAATTTTTTCACTGTAAACCATGTTTTTGACATGATCCCACAAGAAAAAGTCTAATGGGGTAAGGTCAGGACTTCTTGGGAGCCAAAGGATGGGTCTATTTCATCCAATCCACTGCCCTGGAAATCTAACATTTAACACATCACGTACACTGTTCGCAAAGTTTGGTGGTGCTTCACCATGTTGAAAGGTTATTTGAAACTCTGCGTCTTCCATTTCATCGATTTGGGGAAACAAAAAATTCTCGAGCATATCCAGATACAAGTTGCTGTTGATGTTGGCTTCCACAAAGAAAAATGGTCCAACAACCCTGTTGCGCATTACACCACACCACACGATATTAGGAGAGTCCCGAATGTGTTCGTGGATGACATATGGATTTTCAGAGTCCCAAATTCGGCAGTTGTACCGATTTACACACCCGTTGATTTGGAATGATGCCTTGTCCGAGAAGAGGATGCTATCTAAAAATCCTGGTTCATCATCAAATCTTCGGAGCATGTCAACGAATTCAATCCTTCTCGGCTTGTCATTTGGCTGGATTGCATGCAGCAGCTGAATTTTGTAGGCAAAAAGCTTTAACTTCTTCTGCACAACGTCATGCACAGTCAATTTTGGGAGGCCTAATTCTTGACTACGGCATGGAATGGACTTTTGCGGACTCCAGATGCCGGACTTTTGGATTCTTTCCACAGTTTCGTCCAATGTCCTGAGTCTTCCTGCTGTTTTACCTTTCTCCACATTACCTGCCTCCTGGAACTGTTTAACCATCGGCGGATATTGTTCTCATATGGTGGATCCTTCTGGTACTCTCGTCTGAACCGCCATTGAACCAAAATCATGGATTTGTGTTCGGCCAGCCACAAGACACAGCTTTTTCTTATATGTTAGTCATTGCAGCACAACAATGCAGGGCACAACACACTGCTATCGTTCCCGCCTCGCAGCTAGTGCAGTAAGGCACCGTCAACATGGCACTTAGTTTCAGCATTCACCACCTGGGTATGCGCTATAACGTCATGCAGTTAATGGTGGCCACAAACACAATGTTTGAGTTACCGATTCCAATAAAAACACAGAGCACAGCACGTAACGTGCCTTTCACAATAATCTCACGAAACCCTACCATTCATTCTCAGAAACCCTGTACATCAACCATCATCAAATCACAAATTTAATTTGTTAAATATTATTTTTATATTAATAAATATTTTTTCCTGAGCATTATAGATGACATTATTTAATAAAATTCCAGGATAAACTTATATTTAAAATAAAATCAAACAAATTACAACTTTTAATGTATTTACTTATTCAATACAAATCATTAAGGAGTATAATGAGAGATATATTAGGGCAAAAAGGGATTCAATTTCCACAAGCTTCTTCAATACACCAACTAGATAAAGCCATCAATTTCACCAATAAGCCATCCTCAAGTTTACACAAAAATTCTTCTTGGAAATGTGACTTTCTTTCTCATTTACATGCATGTTTATAGACTACATATCCACAGTTAACAACATCCATCAACAACAATTATATGCAAAAACTTTCCAAGCAATTACCCAAGCTACAATTAGTCACTTCAGAAGATTAAATTGGCCCATTGTTAATTTGTTGTATTTAATGGCCTTTCACAAAGAAAATCATTAAATATATACATACATAAATACAGCTAAATTAATTAATTTAATAAATAAATTAAATAAAAAATGTAACAGATCTTTCAGATAATCATTAGCTAGGAACAGGTTGTTCTCCCATGATTAAAGCTATCATACCACATGGTAAGGATGAGTGATGAAACAACATTAGTTCACACAATTTAATACAGTTTTCTGTTATAATATGTAAGTCCCAACAGAATGTTATTTGGTTATTTAAATTATATAAATAAACATCTTTTATACGTTAATAATATAGGGTAATTCTTTCTGCAAAAAACAAAGCCTTAGCACAACTCATTAAACTTAATATGAATCACAGTCAATATAAAACTTATCAATGGTTGCTTGCATGGTAAGCCATTGAGTTAGATATGGACAAGATTAATTGGTTTATTAATAAATTAGTTAAAATATTTCATAACAATTTTTGGTAACATTACCATCGATTCATGTCTCAAAATGGAGTATAGCACTGTCATGATCACAGAGGAGTAAGTAAAAATGGTAGTTAAAATTAAAAAATAACATCAGATGACCTGAGGCAAATTGTTCACAATGGATTATGAGTGTTACATGGAAAATTGGCTGAATTTGAGGTTAAAAATCACTAAGTATTAAAGTTGTGAAATATGATTTACTTACATGCTGTAAGATAGCAGGCACTTAATTTTTTGTGGTGAATTTATGATCTGAATAAAAGAAAAATTCTCTCTTTCGATTAATAGGAAAATATTTATTAACTTCTCCTGAAACAGTAATGCTCCTATTTGTCATATTTTTAGAATATGTGCCTTGAGAATACTTTATCTGCTCCTACTTGGCATTTAGCAGGATAAATATTTAGAGAATATTTCTATTTTAAAATGAAATTAAATAAGTTTTGGAGAAGGCATGAAAAACAAAACAATCATCATTTTAGCAGATACAAAATTTGATACGATTTTATAAAACTTTGTCAAATAAACAAAGCAATCATGATCATAGCCATAGGAAAATAAAAAAAGCTGCCTACAACTCAATGGCTTCTGAAATACTGTGCGCATCACAATAATTTAATATGAAATAACATATATAGATATCTTACTTATGCAACAAGTTTCTAGGGCAATATTTTAAATAGTAACTTTAGCACCAAGGAAAAACTAACTCAAGAATATCATAGACTATGCAATTTGAATCACAACAGCTCTGGAACAACACATTATTGGAGACAATACAAAATTTTGAACTCTTTGAAAAGTATTACAAAATCAAACACCATTCTGATGCAATAATTGACTAATAAAGTGACTCCAACATGTATAAAAGTAGCAAATTGATTACACCAAGGATATATGCTCTCTTGAGCATAGGTTATGTAATTGGAATGAATCATAAACACATGCTGCATTGGCTTTTCCTTACTTTCTTTGATTTGTTCAGCTAGCTGAAATTTACCATAATGGTTGATGGTGAAATTTTAGATCTCGTTTCACAACTGTATTTGAATCCTGATCTGAAAATTCCTGAACACAAAGTGCAGTTGTCAAATTAGACTGAATATTTTCTAAATCTTGGTCTGTTGTTTTATCTTGTGTTTTGCAGGGAGATAAAGAGGCTGATGTTTCCAAGGAACGAGTGTTCTCTTTTGAAGTAGATGTTGACTGTGTACCATTTTCCTGCACAGTAATGTTGTTTTGAGAAAGGAGATTTTTATTTTCTGCAGATCTTGCAAATTTTGGTGTGTTTTCTCCACTGGAATGGGGAGATTTTTCACTCTTAGGAATAGAGAGCTTATCATCAGCATCCAGTTTGGTCTTTTGATTATTTAACTCTTGATTAGGTAAGCTGAAAGTCAAGAATTAACCTCATATGTTGCTCTTACATTATGAATTATTATTCAGTTGAATTTTACATGCATTCACACAAATTTCTAAATGTTGACAATAGACATTTAAAACAATAAATAATGAAAAACCACTTAATACAGATAAAATAATACAAGTTAGCAAAATAAAATAATAATTGATAATATAAAATGGTAGTATCTTGGAACAATTCATAAACAATTCGCTGAACTATTTTTTGATAAAATTATGAATTAATCTCCATTTTCCTCATATCAGTATTTACGGCTGAAGAAAAAGTAAAAAATAAGTTTTAATAACAGTAAAAGGTTTATGTTCAATAACTCAAGAATTAAAAATTACCTTGATGGAGATTGCTTCATCAGATTAGCAGAATGTTGTAATATTTGACCTATGCTGGACACTGGTCTTTGAGCTAATAAGGGTGCTTTCCAACCATACTGCTCTGGGATCCTCTGCTTTGATTCAATTTCAATGCTGAGGTAGGAGGAACTATTTTTAGTTTATAAATATTTTCATTAGTAACAACTATAAAACTAAAATCTGTGAACTTTACTTAATTTATTAATAAATATTATTATCAAATAAATACAAGAAAAATTTTTTTAATGCAAATCAAAGTATAATTCATTACTATTACAGAAATGACAACCAATTATTTGAACCTCAGTTAGCAACAAGATATATACAACTAAAACTTTAAAATCATTATTAATATTAGTAAACATAGCAGAGTATATAAAAATGCATTCAAAAGATTAATATTAATTATATGAATAAAGCAATCTTTTCAGATCCCAAAATTTTAATATTTGTTGGCCATGCATGCATACATACATAGATGCATCATCTTTTAAAATATCTTGAAAGCAAAGATGAATATACCTGTTACTGCTGCAGGATGAATTTGTAATTCCAGATTTGGAAGTAAATACATGCTTAGCTTCAGAAGAATTGTTAGTATTTCGTGTGTATGATGGCGAATCTGCCAAATTAGGGAAAATTAAAATAATATAGGGCATAAGAATTTAACCTGATTGTATAAGCAAAACTATATGTATATATAATTACATCTACTGACCTGATAAATATTTAAAAAAGACATCGTACACGACAAAATTGTTCATTTGAGGTATGATATTTTTTAGACCATAGTGCTTGTATAAAAATGCAATAAATTTTTCTGATGGCCTATCTATTGCTAGTTCGCCTGGGGACAAATTTTCCTCCTAGAATAAAAATGTATCTTATAGAGCTAGACACATAACAATGCTTAAAGTCCAATACCTTATTTAACACATACCTGAAGCATGTATTCAAACAATTTTTTTCCACAACCCATTCTTTGTTTGGATTCATGAACATAAAAATCTAGCACACACAAAGGTATAATTTCGTGATGAGCTCCAGTCTCATCAAAAACGTACAGTTTTTTTCGTCCAGTTTTAAGAAGTCCAACAACAGTTCCTTTACCACTAATACAATAATAAATGGTAAACTGTTAGGTTAAGTTAAAATGAAACGGATTATACAATAATCTTCTACTACTCACTCTTTTCCATGTTTATCAATCAAGAGAAATACAGTATGATCTGAATTTTTTAGGCGGTCTCCCGTGGTAATCGCAACATTAAGGCCCTGAGCAACAGCCGATGCTTTGCCCATTACATCTATTATGGTAGATATATTTTCCTGACAGCTCCTATTAATATAAGATTTATAAATGGGTTTATATAACGGAAATTCTGTTATACTTTTACATATTTTGTTATATTTCGAATAAATCAAATATAAACAGGAAAATTTCAATGTATTACCGCGAGTAGATACAATTTTAGCAAGTCAACTCACAAAGCATGAAATGAGTTGAAGAAAGAGCTTCTGTCATATAAATTTATTCATTACACTTAGACATAAAAGTGGTAAACAAGAGAGCTTTAAATTGTTATATGAAATATTTTTTAATCATGCCATACGAAATCATTAAAACAGCTATTTTGTCACTTAACATAAAGTATAAAATGAAAAAATCTGATAAGTACCAATTTAATTTCATATCCTTTTATAGAATGCTGAAATATATTTCATCAGATGATAAATTCACTTACCATACAGTTTTTCTATCGCCTGTAAATCCTTCGGGTAATAAGGTATTAACCACTTTCGCAATTTCTTGCTTGATGATATCATTCACCACGAATGGAAATTCCATTCTTTAAACTTTAACTTTCACTGAGGACAAAAAACAATGAATTCGGAATTGTTTAATGATTAAATCTCACTATGTCAGGTGTGTATTACTTGCGCCATGGTCACCACTGATCACCTTTTCAGAAGACTACAGGCAGTTCGCAGAACTACGTGCACGGTCTTACGTCATACAATTGAAAAAGACAGTGAAACCATCTCCTACTGGCCAGGTTCTGAACTAGCGACGCAATATTTCGCAAGTCACGAAGTACAAATGAATTCTTGAAGTGATAATTCTGACTGTAAAGACAATCTATAATATAGTTCCCGTCTTCTCGAGAAGTGATAGAAGCCTCAACTTTTTCCTAATACTGGAACCTTTTTTTCTAATTGGATACTTTTTCTGACTTCCTCCGTGTTTACGGTTTGTTTCTCATGTGTGAAGCTGTGTAACGGTTCAAAGCTTCCGGTGTTGCGACTATTTTTTATCTCTTAGAATTGGTTATTTTGAAAAGATATGATTACCGGTGTACTTAATATATCCATTCACCTCCAATGTAAATAATCCATCGAGTATTATTGGAATGTGTAATCATAGTCATCGAAGTAAAGCACATTCTAAGGTGGTTTGGAAACATAAATAGTAGCATTTATAACAATGACTTTTTTACAAATAAAATATGGTCCTTTATAAAATTTCTTATGTTAATAATCTTTATACCTCATTAAAAATTAACATTAAGATCTATGTGATCTAACTCACAAAAGTGTCTTCTGATGCAGTGTTTTTGAAACTTATTGTATTGCGAACCGATAGAAAAAATACAACAAAAAGGAAATTTTCGAATATTCAGTTTCCAATAACTCCCTATGAAAGCCAATAGAATGCAAAATAAAACCATTTATCTAATACGAAATTTTCGTTCTATGTCACTTTTGGTCTATTTCAATTGGTTATGCGTTTTCTTGCTTTTCTTTATCAGTGTTGCAACCCAGCGCTGGGTAGTAACACGTTCTTTAAAAAGTACTTTTCTAATGGATTTGACATTTTAGTCAGGTTTATCAGAGACTTTGACTTGATGAAATAGGTTCTAGGTCCTTTCGCCCCCGGTCTTTCCTCCCCCCGGTCTTTTCTCCTCCGGTCCTTTCGCCCCCGGTCTTTCCTCCCCCCGGTCTTTTCTCCTCCGGTCTTTTCGCCCCCGGGACATTTCATTCCCGATGAATATTTGAGGAAAAACTTTACTTTCATTTAAATAAAATGAATTGTTTTATAGTCATTGAAATTAATAATTATTATTATTATCATAAAAACATAATTATTTAAAACAATTAATAGGTTTACATTTTCGCAACTATAAACAATTGAACAGGTTAAGTGTACCGCCAGAACTGGAAACAATTTTACAGGTAATTTGTACCGAAAGTAGTATAAACAATTGAACCGGTAAAAAGCTCCGCTATTAGTATAAACAGTTGAATAGATAATGTGTACCGACAGTAGTAGATACAATTGGACGGGTAAAAAGCACCGCTATTAGCATAAACAATTTAAAAGGTGAATTAATACTACTGACAGTACAATTTACCAGTTCAATTGTTTATACTTCTGTCGGTATGATTTACCCGTTCAAATGTTTATTCTATTGACAGTACCAACCCGTTATGGACAGGCGGGGTGTTTTATGGACCGAAACCGCCTATGCTGTACAACCTTAAAAATCGGCCCACATTCTCCGGAGGCTGGATTGCCACTGACCGTGGCAGTGATCAGGATCAATGCATGAAAGCAGAGGGTGCTAAGAATCCCGGGAGGTTAAACACCCACTACCACTCTCTCTCTCATCCTTACCCAATTCCTTTAACCTAAACCTAACTACCTTCAATTGCCGTCTTTGTCCAGCGAAGACGAACTTCAGGAACTTCAAGAAGAACTGGAGAAGATCAAGTAGGATATTTTAGGGCTCAGTGAGGTAAGAAGAAAAGGAGAAGGCCTGCTGGAACTGAAAAGTGGGCATCTTTTATATTACAAGGGAACTGACACAGGAAGAACAGCAGGATTTGGATTCATCATCGACAAAAAATTGAAAAGCAACATTGTGGAAATAGAAAGCTCATCCGAGCGAGCAGCAAGACTAGTGACACAAATAAATAAGGGGTATCGACTGCAAATAGTCCAAGTCTACGCGCCAACTTCAACATACTCGGATGAGGAAATAAAAGATTTCTACCAAGAAATTGGAGAGTTGCATGATATAGGAAACTGCCATCTAAAAATGGTCATAGGAGAACGAAAACATGATGACAGCGCATTTGGAAAATGGGGCTATGGAGACAGAAACAAATGAGGAGACCGACTTGTAGATTTTGCCGAATGTACCACCCTCTACATAATGAATTCCTTCTTAAAGAAGAGCCCTAACAGAAAATGGACCTGCAAGGGACCCAATGACATAAAAAATGAAATTGACTACATACTAGTCAATACAAGGCATGCGGTAGAAGACTGTTCTGTCCTCAACCAGTTTAAAACTGGAAGCGACCATCGATTAGTGCGATGCAGAATAACATTCAATTGTAAGTTGGAAAGACAGAAGCTGATAAGAGAGCCTAAGCCTATCATCAACGAACAAGGGCTAAAAGAGAGAAAAGAAGAATTTGAGCTTGAAGACCGCAATCGATTCAATGTACTAGAAGACCAAAAAGCAGAGGTACTCAGAGAAACCGCACTATAAATAGGCGGAACTGTTAAAGTTAAGCCAGATAAAAAGTTATCTGGAAAAACTAGACTGCTGATGAAGAAAAGAAGGGAAATGAAAATGACTAATGGCCCTTAGGAAATGATCCACTTCGCAAAACTAAACTAAATTATTAGGAAGCCAATCAAAGAAGATGTGAAGAAATATAATTATGAACTAATCGGGAAAACTATAGAAAACAATAGAAGTTATGAGAAAATGAAACAGCATCTCTCGATTGGTAAGTGACAGCTGGTGGTAATGATGTTAGAAGATGGCTCAATTACCCGTAGCAGGAAGTTATTTCTAAAACGAGAAGAAGAATTCTACAAGAAACTATATGAATATCCTTTTACCAATGAGGAAATAAATGAAGACGGAAACATGGCCACAGAAGAGGTGGAAAAGCATCTGGAATTGATGCCATCACAGCAGAAATATTCAAGGCAACAGGTAACTGTATGGAAAAGATCCTCTCCAAGATTTTTACGTCTTGCTTAAGGAAGAGGAATATACAAGAGTCGTGGAACAATGCAAGCATCATACTTTTGCACAAGAAAGGCTGCAAGGAAGATATGAATAATTATCGGCCAATCAGCCTGCTCCCGGCAGTCTACAAAATATTCACAAAGATTCTCACTACGCGCCTTCAAAAGGGTCTTGATTTCGCCCAACCCAGGGAATAAGCTGGATTTCGCAGTAGATATAATACGATGAACCATATTCAAGTTGTCAGCGAGATAATTAGTCGGATTAATGAGTACGAGTTGCCCCTCTCTATGTGTTTCATCGACTACGAGAAAGCATTCGCCTCTATTCGAACTTCGTCGGTGCTAAATGCATTGAAGGAAAATGGGGTTGAAGAAACGTGCATTATTTTAATCAAGAATATCTATAAAAACGCGACATAGACTGCCCAGCTGCATGAAGAAGTAAGTGCAACTGCATTGGCACAATACGAGCAGACAGAGTAGAGAAGGCTCCTCTCAACAATCGGAAGCATTGATCCGATGGCATGATAATAGTCAGGTAACTTTGGCAACTAATATTGCAAGTGAGGGTGTTTATGGTCTCACCTACTGCCCTAGTTGGAATAGATCTGAGAAAAAGAAGGTCCAGGTTCAGATTCCAAGCCTCGTTCAGAAATATAACAGATGTATGGGTGTTGTCGATCTTTTTGACAGTCTTCGAGTGCTCTACCGTACCAGGATTCGCTCAAAAAATGGTATTGGCTTATGGTACGCTTTTGCCTCAATGGTGCTGCTGTTAATTCTTAGATGTTGTATCGGTACATAAATAGCACCATTAGACTAGTTGAATTCACAAGAAGAATTGTTCTTGCAATCCTTTCAGCACCAAATATTTAGAAGCCAAGAGGTGTGCGTCCTAAATCCCCGAAACAAGTCCTTGATGAGGTCCGTTATGATGATAGAGGACACTTGGTTGATGCCGAAACTACTTAACAACGATGCGCCAAGTGTGGAAAATGTATTACTTTCAGATGTGTGAAATATAATGTCGGTCCGCATCCCCAAAGGATGTTTTGTGTTGTTCAACAGGCATTAGCATTATTGCGGGAAAATGACCTTCAGATGAGTTTTCATAAAGTATGTCTTTCAATGAACAAGTTTACTTGATTGAAAGTTTCCTTGATTCAAAAATGCCTAAGAAATGTTGTAACAGTTATGAGTTTATCCATATTTTTGTGTTATTGTTAAAGAGAAAGATTTTAAAATTGCTCAAAGAGTTAATTTCCAGTGTATTAACAATTTGTAAAAGTTACGAGTTTACCCATATTTTTGTGACATTGTTAAGGAGAAAAATTTTGATATGGCACAGAGAGTTCATTATTTTTTTTCAACTTGGAATGTATGTTATCATATATTAAAGAATATTAGAACAAAATGAAAGTTCATATACAATTGATAGTTTTTAACCCCTAATAGCCAGCGTATGAAAATTTATACGTTACAAAAAACTAAGAAGATCGAAGAAAAGAGAAAAAAGTAAGCACGTAAAAATGAAGTTACAGCAAAAATTACAAAATTTTTAATTTCGGCCATTAATGGGTTAAGACTGAAAAATGAGAGAGGCAAGGAGATTCCATGTCTCCTAAATTATTCACAACACCTCTAGAGGAAGTATTTAGAACGCTAGACTGGGAAGAAAAGGGTATATAGCCGAAGGGAGAATATCTGAATGACATCATACTGTTTGCAGAAAACACAGAAGAGTTCCGTAAAAGAAATGTGGAACTGGAGCAGGTAAGCCAAGAAGCTGGGCTTAGAATGAGTCTTAATAAAACAAAGGTCATGCTCAACTCCTTCACAGATCCCGAGAAGATATTGATTAACGGAACAGAACTCGAAGAAGTAACAAATTACGTTTACTTGTGTCAACTCATTACTACCGACGGATCACTTCTTGGAGAAATCAACCGGAGAGTGAAGATGGCATTGAGTGCTTTTGGCATGAATGCAAGTATTTTTAAATCAAGTATTCCAGTCTTTCTGAAGAGGAGATTGTATGACCAATGTGTTCTGCCTGTGACCTATGGATACGAAACATGGGCCATGAACGCCAGAATAGTTCAGCGCCTGCAAACAGCACAGAGGATCATGGAGAGATATATGCTTGGGATCACCCGAAGAGACCGCAAAAGGAACGACTGGGTAAGAAAGAAGACGGGAGTCTTTGACGTAATTAGAAGAGTAAAGGCGCTTAAGTGGCCGTGGGCGGGTCATATTGCTAGAAGAAATGATCGGCGTTGGACGTCTAGTCTCATAGAATGGATCCCAAGTAACATCTAGAGACCGAAAAGAAGGTCGAAAGACAGATGGGAAAGATAGCTTGTGAAGTTCTTAGGGCCAACTTGGAGGAGGGAGGCAGTTGATAGGGAAAACTGGAAGAATATAGGGGAAGACTTCATCCGTCAATGGATTGAAAAGGGCTGATGATGGTTATATATATAATATCGACAAAAAGACCACGATATAAAATAACATTCTCAGCACTAAGGAATTTTGCCTGACCACTTATCCACGCAGGATCAGGAAGGCGTATTGGCGCAAACGAGATTTCCTCAAAAGAGGATCTACAGTCTAAACCAGTGTTTCTCAAACTGTGGGCCGCGGCCCCCCAGGGGGCCGCAAAATTATTTTGGATGCAAGGTGAAATGTCGAAATATAAAGTTTTCACGAATAATAGAGTTTCATCAGGGAATTTTTGGAAAAACGATGCAATAAAAATTATTAATAGTTACATAAAATGAAGAAACTCGCAATAAAGTTTCTTATGCTTACTATTTTTAATTCAAGGAATCCGCGACAATTGAAAGTTTGAGAACCACTGGTCCAAACAATTATATAAGCGAAAAATCAAATGCAAGGTATATTGTGTGATGACTTTTATTAAATACACGAATCTTAGGAGCAAATAATGAAAAATACATAACCAAATGAGTTAATTGCATAAATTTCATTCGTAAAAGCTCTGCATTTATTTATCTTATGCTTGAAAATGGAGGGAGGGTGGTAGGGGCGGGCCGAGGAAGAATATCGGCCCGGGGGTTTTATCTGAACCGGCCCTTTAGTTATATAATATTTTTATTTAAGTATTTATATATACTCACAAACAAAATTCAAACCATTATGCATATAGGAATTAACATTATTTTATTGTTTTTCCATATCGCGGCGTAAATATTTCAACAATTTTTTATACATTTTAAATGTTGCTACTTTTAGCGTAAATGTGAATGGCCCAACGGGGCCTGCCCGAATGTCTGATAGGTTAATCTGCCCCTGGCTATGAACCATTGTTTCATTGACAGCAATATTTAAAATGCCCATTATTGTTTCTGCTTTCATTACCTCCAAATAAAAATTCTACAGCATTTATTTACTGGAGAATATTACTTTTCAAATAGTACTTGGATAATTTGAAAAAATGAAAACATTTGGGATCAAACCTGGGTCTATGCCAGGGGTGGGCAAACTACGGCCCGCGGGCCATATGTGGCCCGCGATGCCATCATGAAGGTGAACCGTAATATCAAATTATCTTAATTTCATATTTGTAGCTTAAACTTATGACCGGAAAACCTTATCCAGTGATGTTATGGGGATACCATATTCTTTATTATTGATTTTTAATAACAGAATCCCTCGCGTAATCTCAAATAACTTTCGATATGAACCCTAACGTGGCCCGTCGAAGCTTTTTCATCTGTTAATGCGGCCCGTCTAAGAAGCTGCGACTGTTAACACGGCCCGCCTCGTTAAAAGTTCGCCCACCCCCTGGTGTTACCCACTCAGTCACTACCGTTCTTATCAGCAATTTGACAATGAAGCCCATTAAGTTGCATACAGTGTTTTTGCATATTTTCGATGCTGATTTCTCAAACCCAGGGGCCCATTCACAAAAACTCCAAGATATGGGTCTCCTTATTTTTTTATGCAGATCTGTCAAAATCTGTGACCCGAAGGTCATAGCCTCTCCTTGTGAGCCCCAGTTAATCTTTCGTTGGATACACGTCAAGATGACTATGACTTAAACTCTCGTGATGCAAGCAAAGAACTTGCTGCATGGTAAATTTCAAAATAATCCACATTATACAATGCAATTAAGGTCAGGATTGTAATATATTTTTAGCACATTTGTGGGGAGGTTTGGACCCGCTTGTATGCCCCTGGTTATGCCTCTGGATGGCAATTCTCGCACCCAAAACTTTCAGCTACTGCCAACGAAGTGAGCAGTAGCTTACATGCGTGCATTACAGTTCAGGGATTTTACCTTGAGCATATTCACCAATTTCCATTAGGGAACTGGCCGTTGAGTCTTATTGATTTATTTTGCTTGGTAAAATTTTGGAAGGTCGCGAAAAAAATTTTCTGTTTTTGCCGGAGGGAAAAGTTTGGAAACACATGACCTTGAATCACTGTTCCCCTTCCACTCTCCTCTTTATTAGCATTCTTCTTTCGAGTAGATTTTTTCCTTCTCAAAATTTGTCCAGAAAATTTGCTCATCAAAGTTTTTGCCGATCTCAAGTATGAAGTTCCAGATTTGTTCAAAAATATTTTCCTGAATTTCTTTCCTATTCATTTTGAAAGTAAACCGGAATATTAACTGCTCCTATCACTTTCTTACGTTACGCTTCCATGAGGACCTTTTACTATCTAACACGCTAGGTTCCTTTTGCCTCTGTAAATAACTTTTCAATTCCTTTCTCATTTATATTTCTTCAAAAGTCTTCCTTCTCTACAGCTTTATCTTTCCCTATTGAATTTTTTCGTATTTCCTTTGAAAGGACTGTTCTTTTTCATTCCTCTTTTGTGTTCATCTCTTTATTTTCTATCGTAAGAGGTTTATCCTGCAACATTTGGAAATGTGAATATTCTTTGTCGCTCCCCTAGTTCTTTCCCGCATATATATTTTTTCGTCGCATTTTATCCGCTTGTAGGTAACTTACCAGGACTATGCTCAGATATTTTGTCACCTGAGACGAAATATAATTATTTAATTATTTTACATATGTACTCTAATTGTCAAAGACAAAATGTCGGAGTAAAACGAAATAACTGAATTTTAATATAAATAAAGGCATTGAGCAGTTATTATTTATTTTAAAAGTAAATATATAAGCTGTCTTATCGTCGTCGTTACAATACACACACGAATGGTAAATAGAAGTGCACTGGCTCCTCTGCTTTGCGTGTGGACACTGATAAATTCCGATGTAATAATTTTACAGCCCAAGGTAAATTCAGTACAGTAATACCTCGATATACGAATACTCGATATACGTAGTTTCGCTATAACGAACTTTTTATTTGGAATCTACTTTTTATTTGCCATCAGCAATATAACTACCATTAACATTAATAACATACTAACATTTTTACCAAGAACCGGTAAGGTAATGTGGGGAATATTTAATTAATTTCCCGCGGGTCCCGGAATTTTTCTCTCGCGACTCCAGACCGTTCCCGACCACCCGAAATGTTTTCATGGTCTTTTCGATTTCTTTCAGGGTTCCACGATTTTTTTTTCGAGGCGACGCACTCCCAGCGACCTCCTTCCCTGGGATGCGGGTTTTTTTCCGGGATCCTTGATTTCATACGCGGGTTCAAGCATTTTTTCTGCAAACTACGGACTATCCGCTACGACACGGAATTTATTCAGGCTTCTTGGAGAAATATTTGCCAGGTTTCCAGATTTTTTCCGAAGCGACGCGCTCCGAGCGGTCTTGCTACGGCCTCCCTCCCCGAGATGTGAATTTTTCCCCGCGATCCTTGATTTTTTACACGGGTCCAAGCATTTTTTCATCGCGACTTCTGACCATCGCCGATGACATGAAATTTTATCCGAGCCTCCTCGAGATATTTCCAAGGTTGCCTGATTTTTTTTCCTAATCGACTCGCTCCGAGCGATCTCCATCTCCGGGATACGGATCTTTTCCCCAATCCTCGATTACTTACGCGGGCCCTGGCGTTTTTTACTCCGAACAACGGACCATTAGCTACGACCCGGAATTTTTTCGGACTTCTTGGAGGTATTTCCGGGGTTCCGGGTTTTTTTCCGGGGCGACACACTCCGCGCTCACTCCTGGCTTCCTCTCTCGCGCCAATCAACGGGATGCGGATTATTTAATTTACCACCTTTAAAAATGTGATAATTAATTAATAAAAGTTTTATGCTATAAGATGCGAAGTCATTAAGGTTGGGAACGCACCTCTTTGTAGTCATGTTATTCGATATACGAAGTTTCAATATGCGAACGATGTTTTAGGAACGCATCTACTTCGTATATCGAGGTATTACTGTGGTAATTTGCAACACTGTTGAAAAAAGATTTTCTTGGAATTAACGATATCGAAAAAATCTGATGTGGTCACCACATGACTATTTCTAAAATTCCAAATCGGTTAAATGATAATAAATAATTTAAGGAACTGCGAGAAAAATTTAAAGACTACAAAGAACAAATAAACTCATAGCCTTCCTTTAGCCTTCTGATATTGGATATAGCCACGAAGCTCCATCAATTAAGAAAATAAGAAGGAGCGTAAAGTATATACATTAGTCGCCGGTAGGTGGTGTGGTGGTGGTAGCTAAAAAATTAATTTGTAAAATATCTCCTAAACAATGCATTATACGGGAAAATGTTTCGAACAAACGTTCTAGAAAATTAAATTTCCTACAGCATTTTTCCAGTACTTTTTTACATTCATCAAACATTAAAGCACATATTTTAAAAAATCTGATGTGGCCACCACATGACTCTAATATTTCTAAAAATTCCAAATAGGTTGAAGGATAATAAAGGTTTTAAGGAACCGCGAGAAAAATGAAAAGACTTTAAAAAGAACAGAAACCAATTCCAACCGTAGCCTTCTGGTACTGAATATAGCCAGGAAGCTCCAACAATTAAGAAAATAAAAAGGAGCGTAAAGTGTTTACAACAGTCGCCGGTAGGTGGTGTGGTGGTCAGTTAAAATAATTAGTTTTTAAAATATCTCTTAAACAATGCATTATACGGGAAAATATTTCGAACAAAGGTTGTAGAAAATTAAATTTCCCACAACTTTCATTCCAGTACTATTTTACATTGATCAAGTAATAAAGCAAATATAAAAAACGGATAAGTAACAGGAGTATACCCACTTTTGTTTGACCGATTTTTACCAACAACTGTTTTTTCCTACAATGAAAATGTCAAATATAAAATTCCATGTTGATTTGATCAATAGTTTTGAGTTAGAGCACACAAAATTCCGGTCACAGACACACACAGACATCATCGAGAAAATAGTCAAAACGTGTTCAGGGGACCTTAAAACATGTATTTCCGTTGAAATCTCGAATTCGATTTTTTCATGAAGACAATACTTTCTCTATACTTGTATACGAAGAAAGTAAAAATTATCATTGTAGTCTTATTTTAGCGCCCCAGTCGCCTCGCCGCCTCACCTATCGGCTCTGCCCTTTACCTAAACATCTTTCTATCATTATATCATCTTATCATTCTATTGTAGCTCTTTTCATAACATTCCAACTAATCTTCTTACTTATCTCTCGCGCTTACTCGTTCAGATTTCATTTTGATAAACGCTTCGCTTTTTACTCAAATTTGAATTCATCATCGCCAAACAACGATATTTAGGTTCAGTGTAAGAGTTTCGGCTTTTGTTCTATAAAAAAAATCCACACTTATTGTTAGTTGACAGTATGGTTGTCTTATGGGCTATCGTTATGTCTCTCTTTTCCATTGCTTTTCCCTATCGCTCTGTCCTCGAATCCCGCTGTTGCAAAATTTCCAGCGATTTTGGTGATATTGTCGTTTAAGTAAAACCATGACGCTTAATCGTAGTAAATTTTATGCTGAACCTGATTATGTATATCTTAACTTTATAAAAATTCGAGAAAGTTATTAAAAATATAAAAAAACTAAAAATGTGAACACGGTAAGTTTTTTATGTATCTTTAAACATACAACGTCATATCTCAGCTTCTACTGATCCAATAAGGTCAATTTCTTTTGTCATGCCTCTTGAAGGATTGTTTATCACCCTTATATAAATGATAAATATATAATAATTATCAAACATCTTTTTAAAAATTAATAACATTGTTATTTCTCAAAAATCATTTATTGGGACATGAAAAAGTCGATCTGTAGGAATCCCTAATTAACTTAGAAGATACATTGAACGAATTAAATGTGCAAAAATTTTGAAATTTATTTTTGAAAAAGACTCCACAACCCAGTAACATTTGTAGTTCAAAACAAAAGCGCGGTGCAGCGCCGAGAAAGGGACCGGCGGCTGAGACCAGATCGAGATATTGTCACGCTGTAATTCCCAAACTTTTTTAAAGACTGTATAAAACCAATCAACATATTTCGCGATACGCGCCACCAAAAGTAAATAAAAATTTAAGTGAGAAGCATTCATTATGAATAAATTTCCATGCTTAGTCATTTTAATAATTCCATTTGAAAATAACGTCATATTTATATAAAAAGTTTCTGTCCGTTCATACATTTTCGGTCATGCACAGACATTTGTAATAATAAATAAGTATTACGCAAATGAACGTATAAATGTAAAATTGTAATATGAAGCTCATTTACAATGGATTAGGCATAATTTGGTTAATGAATTAATTTAAAATCAATGAATAAATAAAAACATCGGATTCCACGAAAATTAGTATTCGAATCTGAAACAAAATCAAAAGATCTTTCTAATAAAGATTACGTAAGATCTTGTTCAGGGTTCATAAAATCATATTTTATTGTTTTAGCTTTTTATTGCGGGAAAACTCCCTTGCTTAACGAATTTTCGCGAAATGTCTCGTTTTAAAGAATGCAAGTGTGACTATAACCAAGGGATAATAATGTAAACTTCGTAATACGGGCAGCTAAAAATATAACGCTTCACAATTCTGGTTTTTGGTTTCCTCCGCCTTATTCTCAAAGGCAGTTTTGAAGCTTCAAAAAATATCTCGAAGAAATGAGACGCAAACAAATTATAAAAACCTCTTAAGCTATGAAGAAAGAGGCTTCAGTTGAAGTAAACACAGACTCAAATTCATTTGGAAATCCTCAACAGGGAGGATTTATGACCCTTTAGTGAATAGACAAGAGGTTTGCACACAGATATTTCTAAGGAGTTGGTCAATAGGTGCTAGCTTTTTGGTTCCTCTGTAAAATGTGCATTTAATGTTGTAAGGAAGGGACTAACCCGACGCGACACGTGTCGAAGAATTTTCCCAAGGGAGAAGGACCCAATGTTTGACTCAATGAAAGTTTCACACCAGAGTTCATAGCAAGTGGTTGTTTGGTGTGTAATTATACGACTCGGTACGCCTTGCAGATTGTTCGTGTTATATATATTGTGTTAGTATAGTAACTGGTGAAAAAATGAAGTGTTTCAATTGCATCTGTATAACGTGATTTTTCCAAATTAACACAACTTTTTTTTGTTTTTGAGTCAGTGTATCTTATAAATTATTTTTTTGTTGAAATTTGAAGTATTCGTATAGCGGATGGCACTATCTGAGCACATTTCTTCCCATTACAATGTGAATCAACGTTTAATTCATTCATAATTTCGACCTTTAGCAGTGATATTTCATCTATATCCTATCATTTTTTTTTACTTTCTCCTTATACGTAGTATAGGGAAAAGTATCGTATTCATGAAAAAATTGACTTCGAGATTTCAATGGAAATACACGTTTTTAGGTCTTATGAACACGTTTTGACCATTTTCTCGATGTCTGTGTGTGCGCGCGCGCGTGTGTATGTGATAACTTTTTGTGGGTGCTCTAACTTAAAAACTATTAATCAGGTCAATGCGAAATTTTATATTTAACATTTTTATAAAAGTCATAAGAATTGATTAGTTTTTGGTAAAAATCGGTCAACTGGAAGTGGGTGTTTACTCTTGTTGCTTATCCGTTATTTTGAAATATTTGCTTTAATATTCGATATATGAAAAATGAAACGGAATAGAAGTTGTAGGAAATTTAATTTTCTACAACCTTTATTTGAAACATTTTCCCATATAATGCATTTTAAGAGATATCTTATATTTTTAGCTGCCACCACCACGCCACCTACCGACGACTATTGTTAACAATTGACGCTTAGTTAAGTCTTAGTAACGCTCCTTTTTCTTTTCTTAATTGTTGGGGCTTTGTGACTATATCCAATATCAGAAGGTTATGGGTTGAGTTTATTTCTGTTCTTTGTCAAGTCTAAAATTTTATCGGTTTCTCAAAATATTTATTATTATGGAACCTATTTGGAATTTTTAGAAATATTACAGATATGGAGAAAGTCATGTGGTGGCCACATCAGATTTGTTCGATATCGTTAATTTCAAGAAAATCTTTTTTCAACAGTGTTGCAAATTACGAAAGTAATACCTCGATATACGAAGTAGATGCGTTCCTAAAACTTCGTTCGTATACCTATTGAAACTTCGTAGATTTTTATCGTATTATATCTCCAAACCCCATCTTACCATTTCCTTTACTCGGTATTGCATAACAATACCTAGAATTACCCCTAAGATGAGACGAATCAGGAAGACAGCCTCGCACTTAAGTGGCCTTGCTTTTCGAAATCACGGCGAAGAAGCTTAAGCTAAATTTGGTGGTTAATGTTAAGATGGGGGCCATCTTAACATTAACCACCAAATTTAGCTGGGCGGGGCGCCCAGGCCGATTAGTCCCGGACCCCACTCATACTCTACGAAAGGTCAGTTAATACTTCTTTAGCCGTGTCAGAGGCAACGTCAGGATGTTTATGAAGACGTTTTTAAAAGTATAAATTTATTCATTTATTGTTTCTTTCGGCAGATGATAATGGTTGAAAAAATAGCAGCGACAAATTTAAAGAAATGTGTAGATGCTCACGCTCAAATTCGTAATACGATACTTATTTGCTTACAAATAACCTATAGAGAGATGGTGGGGAAATCGCCCTAAGAAATTTTTCGTCCTGGACACACGTCCGGCTCGCAGATGTCTCGGGCCTGTTAATCGACTAGGTATCTTAAAGTTCATTACGATATTTATTTCTTCTTGGAATTTTGCATATAAGAATTGCATACTTCGAAGTTAGTTTTCGCGAGAAATAATCGCATCTTTTTGACCGCTCTCCACTATTTGAATCACGCGCTGCTCTCATCGACTTCGCCGTAAAAAGGTTGACATGCATAGAAGCAGAGCGTCGAAACAGGTATAAAATAAATCGTCGGCATATTCCGTCATAAGAGATTCGAACACAATATTCACGACGAATACGACAAAAAATCTCGGTCCGAACTGGGCCCAACAAATTTATTTTCCAGATTCGTCAAAAGACGAAGTCCTATCTAATATTTGATGGACGATTTATTAACAATGCCTATCGGAATGCTATCAGATTTTTTGTTCCATGGCATTTATGACAAGAAAATCCTGACATGAATATTGGGTATTAGATCGGTGTACTTAGCGTTAATTTATAAAGAATACAATATTGAATATTGCCAATTATATTTTATACGTTTATTTTGCTACCGAATCCACGTTCTTGACGCGGTTACATATACATTTTTCCTCGATTTTCGATTATTTTATTCTTATTAATTTAAATAATTATTGGCCCAATACTTTCATTAACTCCAGTACATTTGAACGAATAAATTTGTCGGATTGCAATTTTTGTTTTCAATCTTTTCGATGAGTCTCACATTTGAGTATTAATAATTCAAATGCTGCCACGTGGGACTATAAAATCTAATAAGAAAGGCATATTTATTGGTTTTAGCTCAGGTCCACATTGAATCGTAAGACGCTGCACGAGATGAAGGTCGGTAAACTCGACCTAGAATTATTCATTATCGCTTTTCATTGTATCAGGCAGATATGAGATAATTCGGTGAAAAAATGAAAAATTACGTAATACTGAGTTTTATTGTGCATTTCAAAACTTACATAACGAAATTACTCCAATCTTTAAATCCATTCATAAATTAATAAGAGCATACACTTTACATACAAAGATAAATGCGACGTTTCTCACCTTTTTCCTTTCAAATCAGTTCTGTTATAGATGACGATGGGATTTTCCTCGTTTGTACTAACACCCGAATATATATACATGTATCTGCTACTCCAATGGAGGAACACGTAAACGAAAGAAACAAAAGCCGCTATACCGTTCAGCAGGCTGGAGGCGATTAAGAAGATGAACAAAAGTCCTTGGACGTCATCGCACGATAAGCCTTTGTAATGATAGACTCTGCCAACTGCGTGCATTTGATAAAGTTCATCAATTTGCGATGCGATGGAGGGAATATTGGAGCAAACGCAGTAGGTCTCGTTGGTAGGAGGATCCACAGGCACCATAGTCGGTCCACATGACATCTTGGAGAGGAAAATGACATGGAGGAGAGCGAAAATGCATGCGCAGAGGCACACAACGATCACTAATATCGACAGTGACACACTTATAACCTGCAGAAAAATAATGCGGTGAATTAGACACATAAACCATGCGTTTAATTAAAAGATTATATTATAAAAGACGATAATTTTCCATCCGAAGCAATGAAGAAAAAGCACTTTATCGATAAAGTTTGAAAAGTGATACTTTGATAGTTTCGAAAGACTGATATATGTAGTATATTTATGGTTGACATTAAATACACTGGTTTTGTAATTATCAAGTACATGCTGAAATGTAAACTAAAGAAACAATACTTCAAAAACTCAATGAGCATTTTTTTATAGGATTAAATCATTTTCATACTATAAAGCATGTTAATTTCATTCAATGTAAGTAAATATACAATCAAGAATGTAAATTAGGTTAATATACTCATGAGTAAATTTATTTTTTTAATAAACTTTGAAAAAGTGAGGGTGATTTGAGGTATGGCATATCAAACTGAAACTATCTACTTACTAGGTATTGTACCTTAACAGAGAAAATGCAGCATCCTAAAGGCATCCCCGGATAGTCTTTGCGGCAGCAGCATAAGAGGAAAACCCCGAAAATTCCACTCAGCAATAACTAAAAAGATTATAACATATTCATAATTTACCATTGATAATGGACGTGTAGTAAATAAAAGCGAATGTTCTACCAAACACCCCTCCATCATGGTATGAATTCTCTCGCTGCATTGAGATTATAATGAAAATATTTCATTTGATTTTATGATTTAAAAGATATGCGATAGTGTAAACAGAGAATAATGTTTTGTTCCCCAACGGTGGTAAATTTAATCGCATCATTAAAAATTAAAATATTAATGTAATTTGTGCGTAAAGGAGGAGTTTTATTTACATAATTAAACTTTAGTGTGTTGATTCAATAAGAGATAATATTCATGAAAATAAAATTATATTATTAATTCTTTTATTAATCAAAATAGAATCACGGAGCTCACCTTATGGCTAAAATTAAATCGACAAACTGTCTATCCAATGACCATAAAAAGGTTAGGAAAACCAAGAACATATTTTGGCTACAAAACAGTCGTCATCAGTGGTGATCCGACGGTATTAGATTCTTTATAAGAAACTACTATCGGTGAATCACCACCGATGAATGCTGTTTTGTAGCCAAAATGCGTAACTGATTTTCCCAACCTCATTATGGCTATTGGAGATACGTATTTTGTCATCTCATTATATAAATCGAATAAACTTCCAGGGAGCTAACAACCTTAAGTTGTACAGTTACGTAATACACCTTCTAGTGAGTTTTTGGCACGGTGAAAAGATTGGTTATTCAAAGAGTTCGGTCCAATAATCCAAGAGATTTCAATCTCACCGGTGCACCGCTCCAATACGGATTATCCCGGACTCGTAGATGAGGCGCCCAAAACATAAGCCATATCCCCAGAGAGAGCACAGCCAAACCGAGCAGCAATTGTATAACCACAAGGGTAGTTGCAGACTTGTGGTGTCGCATTACTGGAGGTAAATATTTCCTGGGAACTGAAAAGAAACGTAATAAGTCGATCATAAAATGATTTTCGTGTATTTCCGAAATTAAACAAGTGCACGGAATAATTAGAATATTTTATCCAAGATTTATTAGGTCATGAAAATTTTTAACAACTACAATATATTCTCGTTTATTTAGCTCTTGCTACCCCGGTTTATATATATAAATATATATGATAGCGAAATATCACCCTGCAATTCAAATGACACGACAGGGAGGTATAATAATAATGGACTGTAGTAGAGTTTAAACCGGTTGATTGCACTACTCTCAAAATACGGGATTTGAAGTAGTTTAGGAGAAAGACATGGGATGGTTTGGGTCTGATCCTCAGTTCTCAGAAGAGATACTTAAGCTATTATATACCGACGACTTAAGGTGACACTTAAGACGTAGCAGTAGAACACCAGAAGAAATATATATATATATAATAAGAATTACAAAGGAGCAGGCTGCCAATACGTGTGGTTCACCTCGCAATTAGACGTCTGCGATATATGGTAGCAAGACAACGATACTTTTTCTCACGAAACAGAGGAAACTCGGCGAGTTCCTTGATAAAAAATGTTCCGTATTTCATCAATAATCTATACTAATATGAAATTACAGTGTTGTGATTTCATATTATGGGATTATTCCACAAGATTACGCCATCATTAGTTGAAATAATCTATACTTTTAGGTGTACCGTAATTTTCCCGTTTCATTACCGATTAAAAGTTGTCGCAACGGATTATCCGGGTTTGCGCCTATCCGGACATAGCTTGGCCCCCACAGATCCGGATAAATAGGTTTTGCTACGTATGAGAAAGGCTACATATTTCATCGCATTTACGCTCTTTGAATGCCACGTTTTCTTCGAAACGTTCGCTGTCGTTCCTGAAACGTGGAGAAAATGAATTTTAAGTTTTAAACTCTCCCAAGAGTTAAACAACAACACCTCGCGGGATGGACGGACTGGCGTTTGCCAGAGTTTCAGCGCGTTCCGCGGCGTTAGCGATTCTTACAGTGTGCCAGCAAACCTCGGGCCGGAAATGGAAGACAAGTGCTCACAACGACGGCCCACTGCAGAATATAACGGGGTGCGTTAACCTCCTCCACCGACACAATGGAAAAATACCGCCGCGAATTCGCACGCGCACAAAGCGACGCCGACTTCTCATGGCAATGGGTGGAATATATTACGAAGGTAATAATAACAACGAGATACGATTTCGAGCGAATTTTAATCGACGTCGGTTTTGTTTTTTTTTCTCCCCCCCCCCCCCCCTCCCCCCTTCCCCCAGGTTCGACTTTGCGAGAAGGACAACATCAAAAGGGACAAAAACATAATCATGCGTCGCCGTAAAGGGATCTCGAAAAAGAAATTTCGCTCACTTGTTTACGCGCGCGAGCGAAACTGGACCACGTGGGTGTACCGTTTGTTTACGCGATCCAGCAAAGCGCCACCGACTGCGTATCACGTGCGAGGAAAGAAAACCTCCCGCAAACAGTTTTCGAGAACGTTACTTAGACGTTCGATGTGAGGGGGGCCGATGTTGTCTTAAGCATAGGAGAAGCTCTTTCCTCGTTCTCAACAAAAGGGAGAGTCAACACTCGCAAATAATAATTCTTACCTCGAATTCAACGGCTTCGCTTTACGCGTTTCCTTTTTAGAGGACTACCTCGAATTGCACGGCCATCAATTTCACTCTAGCGTTCTTTCGGAGCATAAACAAATCATAAAATGTCCAATTCGATTCAGAGGTTGTTAGAAAGAATAAAGGAAGAAATTCTGATTACGGTACGACTTAACTGTTGTACTTTATACTCAGACGGTGCCGAAATGTAACCTCGTATGCCTACGTGGAAACCTGTTCCACTTTTCACGGTTTCGCTCAACACTGTCTTTTCCAGGAAGGCATTTACCCCTGCAAAGCGAGGGATGGGTGTAAATATAGATCCATTGCGCTGGCTTCGCATATTCTCTACATCGACGCGATTTTAAATTAGAGGAAATTGAGAATGAGGCGCAATACAAATATCGAAACCGTTTCGATTTTCCATTCATCGCGTGATGGTACCGCTAAAAAAATCCCCTCCCATCTAACACTTGAATGTCCGTAAATAAAGTAAGCAATTACCGAAATGCACGCGTCGTTGAGGAAACAATTTAACGATCATATAAAAAAATAAATCTCTCGACGAAACGAAAGAGAATCGAGAAGGAATTAACTAGAAAAAAATTCGGAATATTTAAAGCGTGTCATCGCCCACGCGTGACTAATCAAAACCGTCTCGGTCTGCAGGGCGGTCAATCTGATATCGGAAGACATAGTGCAAAGATCCTTTTAAAGCCAAGAGACTTTTATCTAATCCTAATTAAAAAGGCACGCGTCCGTCGATATTTATCGGCTTGCACCTTTCCCCGTCTTGCTGAGGACGATCATGCGACTGTGTCGCAGGGAATTCCTCGTCGGTGTGTGCCTCCCGGAGAGAGAACCTGAAGGCGCGATTTTCTGGGGCACCGTCGTGGCCAGGAGCTGCTGGGGGTTGGTCCACGCTTCCCTTCCGTTGCCTCCGTTCCTCTCCGAACCCGCGGGAGACACCCTGTGGTTGTCGTAAACGCTGAGGGGACGCCCGGGATCCCTCGCCGCGTGTCCCTTGGTCCTGGGAAGGGTGTTGCTTGTGCTGCCCCCTATCCTCCGTTCCCTTTCCTCTTCGGCCATCGTGGCTGGCGTTGCACTCGGACAATAAAACAAGAACGAATCACGAGACGAAATAAAAAAACTTCGATGGCGAGAGGGAGAGAAAAAAGGGTCCTTTTTCCGTGGGAGATCCGATGTTTAAGTCACGGTAACGAAGCACTCCACACCCCAAAACACGTCACGGTCGGTCACAGGAGGAGAAGGAGGGGTTGCCGATAAAATCCTCCGAGGCATTTATTAAAAGCCGCGAGAAGCACCGAAAAGAATGGAGTTTTTTTTCCTTCTTCGCTCTTCTTTTTCCTGGGAACTAACCGAGTCCTCGCATATTACACCGACTCCCCCGCTTCGCTCCTCTTCTCGTCTTCCCCCTCACTACGGGAAGAAGTCTCGGGTTGATGCGTCTCGAGCAGAGAACAGGGGGCGTGGGGGGATGGGTGGAGGAGGATATGGTTTTTTTTAACGCGATCCACCGTCTAGCGCGGTGACCGGAACGCGGGGGATGACGGGAAATCTCCGGAAGGATCCGCGCAAACGATCCAAGACGACGGGAGGGAAGTGACGTGGAGAGGGGGGAAAGAGTCTTGCGAAAAACCTCGCCGCCTCTTATCGTTGCCCACGCACTCACTGCCGTGCCTTTTCTCTACGAGAACGAGCCGGTGCGTAGTCCTCTCTCTCTTCTTTCACCTGGCCCTCTCCCTACCTTCCTCCCTCCCTCCCAGGCGGTCACGCACAGTCGCCTCGCCTCCTTACAGAGAGCGGTTGGTCGCCAGCCGCCGTGGGATCGGCGTGTCGGGTGAGAGAGAGAGAGGAAGTGGGAGGTTCGGAGGGGAGGAGGAGAGTATGCAGTGGAAGGGGGGGCAGGATAGGGTCGAGGAAGAGGGTGTGCACAAAACCCGACTCCACGAGTTTTGTGCTTAGCGAAATAAAAGGTAGCGTTAGTAGCAGGGTCGCCAGAAGAGGGAGAAAAAGCTTTTGCCTTGCCTCTCACGAAGGTCGAGGAGATTTCCAACTCAGAAACCCTCAGCTGCCGATGTTAGGAGAGGGGGAGGTGGGGGAGAGAGGAAAATATTAACAGCAATGGGGGAGGGGAGGGATTTTCGAGAGGAGGGTCGCGAGAGATTTAAGAGTAGGGGAGGGAAGGGAGAGAGCTAGAAAGGGGAAGAGTGGGTGTTTTTGGAACGCTTAAACAGCGGAAGGCACGTTCTCTCTCTCTCTCTCACTCAGCTCCCGCTTGCTTTCTCTCCCAATCTCCCTCCCTTTCTCTCCCACTCCCTCCCTCTTCTACTCCTTGATCTTCACTCTTGAACCATTCAGGCAGAGCCGAAATGCTCTCGTGGAGCAGGGTGGAGCGAGGAAGCGGCGACGAAGAAAGCGACCAGAGAGTGGTGTCGTAGACGGGCCACGTGACGTGCGAAGCCGACTGACTTTCTCCGAGGAGAATACCCCGCACGAAAGAGTGAAGTTTTGGCGTGATTTTTGAGGCGTGGTTTCGGTAAACGCGAAGGTTTGTTTTTTGTTTCCATTTCGGCATGCAAATAAAGGAAGACGAATGCGACGAGCCTTCCACTCGTAAAAGAAAGGTACGCGTGGATGCGCTATCGACGTGTTGGAGGCGCAAGGCGAACTCTGCATGGACAATGAACGATATGAAAGTTTTCTGCTTTTAACGCAGTTTCGCAACCACGTAAACACGGTCGCATTATCGATCTGTGCCGTCAGGCTTTCTATTTCTATATTTAAATATCAACCGAAAATCCTTTTAATGATGCATAGACCTTACGGTAGGGAATTATTAGTTTCAAGGCTATGATAAATTTCGGTGAATCCGTATACAGGGTGTTCCGAAAGTAACCCAACGGTTTTAATTTCAACATCAATGCAGTGTCTTAAGTTCAGGTTTATCACTAGCGCTTCTTTGATTCTAAATTCTTCGAGTATAAGTGGTGACGTCTTGTTCAAGTTGACCAGTCACGTCATGTTGTAAATTATAACAAAAGAAGGCTGACCTGATCGCGTTTCGTCATAAATTTTAACTATTTTAACAACTGCGCTACTATTGTAACTGTAGAGCAGGCATGCCAAACTGGAGGCCCGCGGGCCGCATGCGGCTCTCTCTGTGCCTTAGTGCGGACCGATTGCGAATTTTGGTCTCGACAAAATCGTTCGAGATTTTACATAAATACTTACTTTACTTTTTCAAAACGGAGACAGGAGTTTTTATAGTTATAGTTTTATAGTTATAGCAACAATAGAACGCAGCTTATAAATAGATTTTTTGATCGCAAAACAGATGTCCAAACTTCTAAAAAAAGTCTGTTATTTCCAACTCTGGCCCTTATTAAGCAACTGTAATCCTAATTCTTTAACATCCATTGCGTTAATGCGGCCCTGATGCCTCTTCGAATTTGACATGCTTGCTGTAGAGGTTGCGAGATCTTATTTCAGAAATTATAAATCAATTTTTTCTGCCACTTCATCAAATTTTTCTATAGTATAAAGCTTATAGTTGGAACAATTTTTGAAACGAGAAAAATGCCTGTCTGCCTGTCTGCATAGGATCTTCGGATCATATCATTCCATCATTTTCATAAAGCTTATAGCTAAAATACCGTCTTCCTTTGTATGTCACTAAAGCATTTAAAGCGAAAAACGGTGTATAATAAATAATAAAAATTGATTCGCAAAAGTGCATTGACGGCCTCTATCTGAAGGCATACGTTATACTGCAAATAAGCGAACAAAATTGAAGAACAATCTGTGGCCAAACAAACAAAATTAATATAGGTATTAAAAAATAATCTCTATTAATTGAAGATATTGCGTTGGTTTTGGAAAACGCTGGATTTACTTTCTCAGAGGCGAAGTATTGTGATCGTAAAAAATCAACTTAGAGATTTTGATGAATATGCACGTTTTCCAGGTGGCCTTTTGTCCTAAAAAATAGTTTTCTACAATCCGTTTGTCAGTCACCTGTTGTCCGTGCGCCGCTCCAGCGGTTAAAGGGTTGAACAGAAAATGAAGAAATCTCATATTTATAAAGCGTAACAACTGAGATAGAAAACGTTTCTGCCAGAGGTGGCGATTCTTGGAAAACTCAAAAGTTTTATATGGTTATGTTAAATGCATATAATGTGCATTATTTAGAAAGATGTTTACAACACGATGCGAGACTCGAAGCCCCTTTTCTCGAAGGGGGGGAAAGAAGGAAGGCTAGATTTTTTTAGGCCACTCTCGAAAATTCTTTTCATGATATCGAAGCCCTGGAAAAAACGACTCGGCGTTACAAAATATCCGTATAGCTCACAGGAAACACGCCATCGTCCCTCGCTTCAGCGAAGGTGATTCCACTCGACCGACTTCCACAAGTCTCGCCACACTTTTTGTCGAAGCTGCGGCCTCGGAGCGTGAGTCAGACAGAGAATCCACGGAAATTGTACCCGCCGCGACGAAAAATTGTAGCTAATTTTAGGGTTAAAACTTTTATTTGCTCCCTGACCGTGCGTGTCTGGCATCTTGGGAGAGGAAGTAGAGAGACGGGAATGTTTTTTTTTATCTCTTCGCTTTTCCGCGTCCGTCCAGACACCCTTTAAATCGCTCGACCGACCGATAGGAAAAGTCGGACGGAAAATAGAAAACACAAAAAAACGAGTTTTTCTTACGCGCAAATAAAAAAAACTCATTCCCTCGTTCGTAGCGATGCGCGCAAGCAAACGCACTGACTTTCAAAGGAATTCCTCCACGATCGGAAAACTCCACGTGGACGTAATTTCGCGCGTAAATCACGCCAAAGCTTTCACGCGCGCGGAAAATGAAAGAACATCGGGGGCAGGATACGCCCTTGCTTTTTTATAATTTACATCGGAGAGAGAAAGGAGGCCGAATTTAAGCGAATAGCTGGCGTAATTGGTACGGGGAAAACAGTAACGTGGTAGTTGATGGAAGAGCCGAGTCGAAGATAACGACGGATTCTCGAACAACCCGTTCTCGGCGACGAGCTCATATATGCGGATACATTCCTGGAGGGGTGGGCCCGTTTCGGAAACTTCGGGAGCCTGGCCCGGTGAATAAATAGAATACAACTCGGAACAGGAAATAAGGAAACTTCCCCGGTATTTTAACAACCGAAGTTAGAGTGGCGATGACATCACCTTCAGCCTCGAGGGATTGTGACGAAACGAGTCACACTTTTTAAAAAGAGAAGGAAGTTTTCAATGCCAACGCCGCCATTGAAAGGAGGAAGGAAAAAATCCTCTCTGAACAATTTTTTTTTGCCAGCGCCATTCCATCGCGATCGAGTTCATTTAAATCTCGATTTTTTCCTTTCGAAAGAAAATGGAATGTTTACTTCCTCCGGCGAGATAAAAGAATCGTGTTTATGTAATGCCGATACCAATTACGCGTTTCCTTCCCCTCCCTCCCCTCCCCCTTGCGCTGCAAACGCAGAACGATTGTCGCTTTGTTTCTCCTCTTTCCGATGGGAATCTGTTAAAAGCGACACAATGGCGTAGCGGGAGTTTGCATTCGCACGTCGTTTGCACGTCGGCGGCAGGCGTGTGTTGAAATCAAAGGGCCCGTCGATCAACATGCCCGGCGCACGTGGTGCGATCCTTTCGAGGAATGTCACACGCCTATCGTCTCCGGGGATTATAAATCGCTTTTCCGGCCGACGCGGACTCCGCCTATGGTCAAGCGAAGAAGTCCACGTTCGGTTTCTTCTGGTCGCGTGAAGGATCGAGGAACTGGGAATGCATTCGACAGCTCGTCAAACTCGTAACGAGCCATTCGTCACTCAAGACAGATCAATTATATTAGACCCGTATTTGGTATTGCTTTTGTAAACGCGGAAGCGACAGAAAAACATTATGACCTGTTCATTTTGCCAGCATACCATACATTATTATATTATATAGAGTATTCTGTTTGGGAAGCGTCAAGGTGTGTTGTTGTTGTTTAAAATTGTCACGTCATCATATGTATACGTCGTTGGCTGAAATCAAATGGATTATAATGCAGTCTGTTGAAAACCGAAAAACTTTTCATAATTTTTATTATAATCAAATTTTTACGCAAATTCAGCATGGATTTGAATTCTGTCTTCAAGAAAAATAAACTTCACTCTTTCTTCCGCATTATGATGCATGTCCTGACTTTGTATCTTAATTGTAAATAATTTTAAAAAGCAATTTTATGTAGCGCTACACAGTTTTCAATGCTTTTCTTATGGGTGTTTAAAATTGGACATTGGGGTCAATAACACTCCTTAAATATAACATTTTCTGAATTTCGGATTTTTTCCATAGGTTTTACCCAATATTCATGCCAAATTCCAGCTCTGTAGCACTTCTAAAAGTACCTTAGGTTTTATATGATATATCTTATATATGTAAGAAGCAGCCATTTATAATGATAAAGCGACAACAGCTTCAGTCTTTATAGGCTAAACCTAAAATATATGCTCCAATATAAGGGACATAAGGCTAGAAATTTAAGGAGAAAGGTTGTTTAAATCCTAAAAATCTTCAATTCAAGACGAAGGTTTTGAAAATGGTACAGGTATTGAAAAAGAAATCTTTCCTCTCTCCTTCTCTCGATATGTTCATTCCATTCCATAATTGATGGTTCGTATAACGGAAACCCGCATAGTAATCGCTCTTCGCATTTTTATATGCGTACGTTTCTTTAGGCGAGAAAACATTTATTTTTTCTAGTCGGTACGTATGCCGATGATCATGTCGAAACGCTTTACACCGCCCGGAAGTAGTCTCTCGTCCTTTGTGTATCTTATCGTCTCGAAGGGTGGGAAGTTCACAGGCAAAAGAAACGGGTTACAGTTGATATTCAAATGCTACGAGTCGTGAGAATGCATAAACGCCCCTTTGATCACATGTCAGCCCCATTTTAAGTTCTCACACAGCACTCCCTCCATTTGTCCACATCCATTGTCCACACGTATGATATCGAAACCCTTTTCGCCTCTTTTCTCGCATTTCTCTCCTCCCCTAGTCTTTCCTCCCTGCTTCTCCATCTCAAATTCTCTCGCCGCCCTTGTTCTTGCTCTTCTTCTCCGCCGCGTTCCGTCCCTTTTCTGCGTTTATCCGAGCACTTTCACCGGCTTCGATTAAAACCGTGCCCGTGTCCTTCGTTCTGCATTCTCTACGACGCCCACGGCTCTTAAAAAGAACGTGTGTGGGTTGTTTTCTCATCCATTCAGCGCTACCCACGTGCGGGCCGCCATCTTCTATCTTTTTTTCCGTTTTCTTTTCCTCTCCGGGTTTTTATTTTTCCCTCGTCCGCGAGAGGATGCGAGTACGAGAGAGGGAAGAGATCTTTAGGCGTTTGGTGGGGAAAAGACTCTCGATGGTTACGTTGCGACGATGGCATGCCTAAGTCGATTGGAATGCCGAACAAAGGAAGGATACGGGAGGAGTTTTCATAATGTCTCTCGAGGGACGTGATTCAGCCGTTCCAGGATTCGACGGGAGAGCTATTATCATTCAGTCGCATCAACGTGTCCGAAGGGGTGTTAACAGCGATCGGGAACATAGTCGTAATTCTTGAATCATTGTATAGAGCTGACGATCAGTTTGCTCGCACGAGGAAAGTCAATTTATCCGCGCTCTGTCGCGGTGGATGTTTTCATTTCCCTTCTCGGTGTCCCCATTATTGCGGCGTTAGCATATAGGGTGAAGTCATCGCGAAATTCCTTTAAAGCGCATTCTATCGGCTCTTGCGGCTCTGACCTAAAAGGAACGCTCGATACCTTAGGACAGAATCAAAATGTTTTCTCTTATTTCCGTTCCGCCGAAGGTTATGCGCGTTTTATCGATAATTGGAATCAACTGTTAAAATTGTCAATCCATCAAAGGTTTCGTAGATTTTATCCGTGGTTACGGCATGTTAATATAGACGAAAGCCGAAACAAAGAAACCTATTTTTGGTTCCGATAAAAACGCAGTTCTTTCCACGAGGACGATTCTTACGTTGTCCATTCTCTTTGCCAGACGATTTAATGCGGCGGAATAAGTTCGATTTTTTTAGCACATGCATCACGAGGCGGAAATAGCGCGACATTTTACGAGACTGGAATGAAAACTAATTCTGAAAAGTTTAGCTTTTGGAATCATTGAAAAATGAACGCATTCAAGTGGATAAGACGTGATACATACCTAGAAGGCTGAGAGCGAGAAAGTCAACTAGACGAATTTACGAATTTCTAAAATAAAATAATGTTAAAGTCGACATGAAGACACGGACAGTAAAAGACGAGTTAATACAAATGTATTCAAAACGCTATAAGAAAGGCAATTTTCTGTGACATTCGATCACTGTGCTGATTTTAAGGGCGCAGGGTCGAGGGGGCGGACTCATGCCGCGGTTGTTGACATACTGACCATACTGACGCCATTCTCTCTTGCCAAGTTTGGTCTTACCGCAGGTGCGGCAACTCTGTTCAAAGAGGCACATTTGCAAAAACTGGAGGGAGGTAAGGGAAAAGCAAGGGAAACACACCCAATGTACCCTTTGTGATGCTTTAATACAGTCCGTACGGCTACGGAAAAGAAAGAAAACAGTGATGGAAAACATTACGCGTAACGAAACGAAATAACGCAATAACCAAATGATTTTTGAATAACGTAACGAAAAATGTTAAAGAAATTTTTAAAATTAGTGTAACGAAAAATGGAAAAACAAAAACCGTTATTTCGATATTCTCACGGTGTGATTGCACACAGAACCGGTCCTAGGCAATCAATGGATACTGACTTTGCACTGTATATATATATACACCTATCCTTCGATTTACAAGGTGCTTGATGTACACGGTTTTGGTTATGCAGGGTCAAGAAAATGCGACCATCTCTCGATTTACACGGACTTGATGTACACGGTTTCGGTTTTACAAGATCAAGAAAATGCGACCATCTCTCGAGTTATTAGTAGGCATCTACGCAATAAGTTTTTGTTAAGTTTGTTTCTAACATCATAAGATGACTTAAGTACCTCCTCTAGTGAGATGTACTATTTAAATACAAACTAGTAGTCCTCATTTATTTAATACTTCATTGTATTTTTGCTAGACTGTGTCAATCCACCAAACAGTCAATTACTTCATTTCCATTAATACTTTTAAGTAAAAATTTATTACATAATGTTAGTCCATAAAATGATATTGTAGACAATATGAATTTTTAAAATTATACTTTAAATTAGTATTTAATTCCATTAAACATATAAAAAATGAAAAATGAGAACAAAAATTTTAAATAGTTTCCTTTGATAATAAAATAAATTCCATCACTCAGTTTGGTGTTATTATTTCCTGCATATTATGATAACGTAGGTCATGGATTCAACCTATTTATTTTCAAGTCGTGTTTCTAGCATCAAAATGTCCTGTATAATCCTGTTATAATTTTTTTTTAAATACGCCAAAATCAATGCATTCATCATTGTCAGTATTTATACTGGAAATATTATACGATCAACTGAAAATTTTATATTCAGAATTTTTATTAAATTGTCAAGAGAGGATTGGTATTTGGCTGTAAGAAGTGCAATGGAAGTAGGAGGTTATTTTTGTAATTTATCAGCTTTTCAAAATAAATATCGGCACGATTGTGTGATAATTTTAGATATTAATGATTTAGTAAAGTAAAATTCTTGATGAGGGTGAATGGGGACGGCCAATGCTTTCCCGCCTCAGGGCGGCGAAATGTCTGAAGCAGGCCCTGCATGGCATTCTACTGATTAATAGCCAAAAGTGTGGTTGTTACTCATATATCCAGCTTAATGAGCAACACTTAATTACATACACAACAATATTAAATGTTATTTGGTTGATATGAGAATACACATTAAAAGATGGTACATTTTAAAGAGTTGTCATTAGATCGAGTTCAATAAAGAATCATTCCATGGCAAATATATAACTGCTAAATTTTTTATTAGTATAGAAACACTGAGAGGAAAGATTGAGTTGAAGGAACCTTTGACATTGATTACAGTCGAGATGAACTAATTAAAATAAGAAAAATAAGGTTTTTTTAAATCGCCATTTAAAAACTTCAAGGACAAACTTTTGTCATGATTATTTTTACTAGAATCAAACTTCCCACCTATCAAATGCATGAAATAGAATTAACTCCTTGACCGTAAAATTTTACGGTCAAGGAGTTAATTCTATTTAACATCAATTTCGCCGTAGTCTCCATCATTACTTATTTAAATGCATGAAAGTTTCATGAGGTACACACATGTATGCAAAATATAAATTTTAATGATACCCAAACTTCGCCTAGCGAGTTATGATATTATGAAAAATCTTAACAAGAATTATGTTTTTAAACTCATTTCGTTTCCCGTCATGTCTCTGACAAATCATGCTTTTGACATTTTAATCACGTAGGTAGTTTTATGTTGAAGTGTTCCACGGTTGAAATATCGGTTAAATATCTGATTTTTAATGTTTTCTACGGGCAATTATGCCGCCTCATTTACGACCAGCCGGAAAAGAGATTGGGATATACTATACCTGGATACCTCATAAAATTTCGGTTTAAAAATGTTTGTGTAATTTCATTTTTTAGCCATAAAACCAAGGTTCTTTGGAAATACTACGAAATGACAACGGAGTTTTACGATGTAGACTAGGCGAGCGCCGTGACCTCTTATGCGGCCGAGAAAGCTTCCACTCAACCTTGAAAACACTTCAGCGTGTGCGTAATAGTATTGTGGTGTTTTTATCGAGGTCGCATGTGTACGCGAGATGTGTCGGTGAGGTGAGGTCTATTTTGTTTCCACACGGCCGTTGCTCAAAATTTACCTATGATTTCAATAAGACCTTCTCCGTCCTCTATGAAACAAACGACGCAATTTGCAATGATGCGTGGTTTAGCAGTAAGCAAAAATCGAAAAAAGAACTATATGCCTTCCATCAGCTTAAATTTCCTTTGTACAGAATGTCATTAGAATGAATAATGGAGGTGGAAAGGGAAAAGAAGGATGAGATGACAACTTCGAGGAATCTGTTGCAAACTTTAACGCAGATCTGCAAATAGTCGGCGCAAAAAATTAACCGCTGATTTCGTAATTTCCCAGTCGACATCCTCTCCATTTTCTAACCTCAACCTGAATAATAAAGTCTTTGCCTTCGAGTACGAGCGAGTGAAAGCACGCTAACCTGCTTAATTAATTTTTTAGACAACGCTTAGAACGGTAGTGTAGGCTTAGTTTGTAAACCACCAGTAAATAAATTAACGAAATTTTGTAGATATTTTAAACAAATGGGTTTTCGCTTAAAGTGAAGAAAATTCTCAGACAAAATCCGTTATATAAGTAAGAAAACAGTAGAGTATAGATTTTCGTGCGGGAATCTAAATATAATTTACCTGCAGAACGCTTTTCGTGGATATTACTCATGCCGCATTGCAGAAAATACTCTGTCACCTTTTATTGTTAGAGATGAGGTATGGCTAATGTATTTTCGTCTCTTCAACAGGAATCAATGAGGGATAATTCTCGATTATCTGTATTTTAAATCTTAATATCTTAAAAAGTTATCATTCACATTCAGTAATAAGATAATCCATTTAATATAATTTCAAAAAGAGCAGTCCTTTTTACCCCTATCCTGAAATATTTTGTTAAAGCGTTATGTTGTTCCAGGTTATAGTATCATTGCTGTTGTTACCTTTTGTTATTTAATACAATGTAATAGGCCAGGTTCTTGGCTATTTATGGATCAATGATGTATCCTATATATTAAATTTGTAGCGTGCGTTCGTGTGTAATACGCTAATGATAACAAGTGGAGAGCATATACACACGGCGTCCATCTAGTGATCGTATTTTCGAGCTGAAGGGCAACCAGGCATTTCTTTTTCTCACAGCACCTGGTTTTGAGTCCAGGTGCAATTTTTCCTTCGCTCATGGGATTTGCGTGTAAAACAGTCTCGTGACTTTCTCGAATTAATATCTCCAAAGCATTAAGCTCTAATTGCCTGCTATTTTGTGGAAAAATCTACACTCCATCCGAATAATTTAATTTAATAGATACCTCACAGATCATGCAAGAGATAGGCATAGAAAAACATGGTTATTATAATTGTTGTTAATCAAAACGATATTTTTGGAAACAAAAGTACAGTTATCTCGAATAATTTTCATACGAACGTCTCTTTGTTTCCGTTGCGCGCTTTTTTCATTAACTTTTTCCATTGCTTTATTTCTTTCTGTCTTTTTTCTCTTCTCTTGCAAGCAGAGCTGCAACGGGCAGACGTCTGATAAAAAATAATTTACATTCATCTCGAAACATATAAAACTGCATGGCAATATACACGCCCACAAAACAGCAGGGTATTATATCCGTCGATCTATGCGAAGACAAAGAGCAGTGATTTCCAAACTTTCTTTCATCTGTCGGCAACCAAACGCATTCACCTTGATCTTCACGGAACCTCCGCAAGGATTTGCGCGCTACCATTTGTGGCACATGTGCGAGGAATACATTTACATCTTTTTCTCATGTGACGCCCCTGGCGATTTGCCGCGAAACATTAAATGCGTCGCAACAATCGGATTGGAAGCAGTTGATCCAACGATTTGTAATCGTGAGATGGTTTTAGAAACGGAGATTCATAACTTGATTTAAATTTGATTTAATTCTAAACAAATCACTTCTGGGAAAATGAATTGATTGCATTTTAAATACATACACAATCGAACCTCTCTTTTACTTAAATCTCGAGGTAAAAAAATAAATCCGATTTAAAGATTTTAGATTAGATAAATGACAATTGCAGCGTTGAAAATATCTTATACGTACGATATATAAAAATTCCATCACAGATACTCGATTCATATAGGATCCACTCGATTCTAGTCAAAACTCGATAAATCGAACGTCTATGACTCGAATTTTTTATAAGTCGAAATAAATCTTTTCACGTTTGTAAGTTCCACAACTCGAAGTATCGTGAATTCGAACTTTTTCGGCGTTCCTTTGATGCTCGAGCTTTTAAGTTCGACTATATTTTATGGAACTGTAAAACTATTTCTACAGGAGTTTCAATGCGTCGCAAAAAAGAGAGACCCCCCCACCCGCGCAGGTTTCACAACGGCCCAGAATTCGCTAATGCCACATCAACCGTCTACTCCTCGAACCATTCTTTCTGCAGCGATTAAACCGCATCGACCCCATTTTAAATCGCATAATTTATTTAAAAAATACTGTAATTTTCTCGTTAGGGAAATTCTCAGAGCGAAAACGTTCGTGTCTCTTTTATTTTTTTAGCCGCGAGATGGAGAGCTTCCACATTTTTTTTAAATGAGGGCCGAGCGTAGAAAGCCTCGCATGACCTTATAAAGTATTACCCCGATTCGGTAAGTACCTCAATGAAACGGACGGCGAGGAAGGAAGCAAGGGCGGGAGGAGGAGGGAGGGAAACGAGTGGGATGAGGTTTGGAGAAGAATGGGATGAGAGGGGAGGTAATTGGAGGAGAGTTTAGGGAGCGGGGGGAGGCGAGAAGAGAGTATAAAGAGTTGGAGGGAAGAGGCGAAAAGGGGAGGAATGAAAGATACGAAGCAGGGGACATCAAACGTTTTGCAAAACAGGTCATATGAGGCTTTCGATCAGGTTTGCGGAAGCAATGGCCCGCGAGCCATACGAGGACCGCGAGAGGATATCGTGCCATTATGAAAGCGAACCGAGAAATTTAATACGGTTAATTTTATGCTTGTTAGTTAAGATAATGGGGGAAAACCTTTAATGGTTAAGCTGAGACGATGAACAAATTCCTTATCAAGTTTCGAGAATGGATTCCCCCGCAGTCCTTCGGGTAACTTCCGAACTCTTAATTCGGCCCGATTAAGCACTATCAACCGCTAATGCGACCCATTAAGCATCCGAAACAGCTAATGAGGCCCAATTCTACTTTAGATATCACCTAGCGGGCCACATACGACACCTAGAGTGACTCTTCAGGGGTAATTTTTTAAAGAATTTTTTTGTTAATGCGTCGCGCGGAAGCAGAAGGTTGATAAAGCTTATTAAGGCTTACATGGTAGTGGGAGAGATGAGAAGGAGAGAGAGAGAGAGAGAGAAAGAAAGAATAATCCCCTCCGAATACGATCAATCCACATCCCTTAGATCGAGAAAACTTTCTGAACTTTTCCTCTCGCGTGTCGAATAAGGGATTCTAGAGAGTGGATTCCCTACACGCGTCGATCTGGATTCCCATTTCCAATATGGAAGTCTTCCTTTTTTCACTCCGTTCCGCGCTCTTCTCGAGGAAGGAAATACATTCCTTTTTTATAAGAAAACCGTTTTCGTTTTCTGTTCTTTTTTTGTCAGAACGAAGAAAACGCCGCGGGGGAGGGCGGGTTAGAGTTTAGGGGGAGATCCGTCGCGCTAGGTTTTTGAGATGGAGAGGGGAGAAGAGAGAAAGGAAGATAGGAGGAGAAGAGAGAAAGGGAGATGGGGAGAGAGGAGAGGGGGGAGAGAGAAAGATAGGAAAAAAGTTTTTTGGGCCGCGTCTATTTCTATCTTGCCGTGGCTGCGTGCTTTCAATCCCTCCACATGCAAGGGGCAGTCAATAACACTTGGAAGGATTCCAAAAAAAATCGGGGCGGGTTGAAGATTTCAAAAAGTCATAAATAAAGTGTAAACGCCGTAAATCAATGATAGGAGAAAACTCCATAAATACCCTCACTCTCCCTCTATTTCCACCCCTCGCGAAGGGAGAGCGGAGGGAAAAGGACAAAAGAGAATGGGAGAGATGATAAGAGAAAGAGAAAAAAACGCGATCTCTCTGTTCTCAAAGTAAATAGATTTTTGGATAAAGATGATCGGTTTTTCCCATCGCGAATGACGCGCGGAGTATTTCGCGAATAGGAGCACGCGGGAAAAAATGAAGCTTTCCCCGAATGCGTCTTTTTGAATCACCGTCGAACATTTTGGATCGGCGGATAGCGAAATTAAGGTCCGAGTTAAATTCTTCGCGATCCTTACATCCGGAAACGTGCGTATTTTATTCGTTTATTATTCCTTTCAGACCGTCGACTCGTCCAAAAAAAGCCTATTACTACATGAGGCGGTGAAGTTCGAACGGAGAACGACACGCGAGAAGAAAAACAAAAACAAAGCGTCCTCCGCTTCCCTTCACTCGATTCGAAACGTCGGTATGAAAAAATACGGCCCGCGCGAGATCGAAACGTGTATTGCACATGCTCCCATTTTATACGTAGTCGAAAACCAATGTAAACAACAAGGAGCGCTTAAAATTAGATCGGGTGAACAGATTTTATTATTTTTTCCCTTAGCTCGACGAAATACGACCGCATCCCGTTTCGCACGGAAAGGATTTCGTTTAAATGCGAGGGCAACGAAGCATATCGAAACGTTAAGTGTACCGAAATGAACGGGTCACCGAGACTCCGGAAACAACGACTAGAAATATCTACTGTAACACCGCCGTCGACTCGAGTTTCGCGGATGACGGAAGCCATCAGGAAACACCCCCGCCTCTTCCGCCGGACCACCAAAAAGGATCATTAACGCGTACACAGCGCATCGACACGGATCCTCGCAAAAAAACACTTGTACTCACGGCTGTAAAACTGCATGAAGGATTCCATGTCGACGTAACCTAGCTGATTGTTGAGTATGAAGAGGGTCGCGCGTCCATCGTAACCCGCCACCCCGGAAACATCCATCCCCACGGTTGAGCGGGGATCTAAAAGTACCGCGGAGGAAGCAAGGGGCGGGACTGGCGCTCCTGGGTCCTTTTAACGCGGTGCGCTCTGCAGCGCAGCCAGGAATCCCCTTTGGGATTCGCCTCCGCCGCGCACAATGGAGATTCTTTTGTTTCGTAAAGCCCGTGAACGGTTATCGGTTTCGTGGAACAGGCAGGATTTAGTTTTTTCAAATTGAGACTTACGAGATTTTTGTTAATATCGTTGCCTTCCTCAGTGGTTCATTTCGTTCTGCGCCACTTGCGGGTTTCTCTCGGTGTAATTTTATGCGTCCTTTCGCGATATTTACTTCTATATTATCGTTAAACTCGGACAACATCACGAGTTGATACATACTACAATACATACGTCAATTAAAACTACCAACATTCGCTCTTTCTGGGGTTTATCGCGAATTTTATTTAAATATAACTTCGGCCAACGCACCGGAAATGCTAATATGCAGTTCACATCCTCGCTGTTTTCTTCTTTACGAGACTAATCAGATACTATTTTACAACCTTATTCTCTAAATTAGTGATTGAAAAAAGAGTAGTGGAATAGTAAATTCATACAACACCGCTTCATCGAGCAAGACAATCGCATTGCCGCGTTTTCATTAGGAAAAGAGCTTGTAGATAAAAATGAACTTCTAATGGTTTTCGCTTCGAGATATTTTCCAGAACAAAACGCCTAATGTTTATCTGGGTCATTAACTTCTTCATCTCCTTACCTGGTTTCCTTCGACGAATCAACACGATGCCACCGATTATTTTCTACAGCTCTATTGTCCTTTCTCTGCCAGATGGCGTGTATCAAAAGCGATGGAGATTTTGCGCATTATTTTAAGGACGAACCACGACCTTGTTAATAATTTAGTCCATCTTGAAAGGAAGCTCATCTCAGATTTGTCTGCAAACTCAGGCGCGGACGTTACATTTGATAGAGCACAACAGAAAATCGAGCGGAATTTTTCTGCTCGAGAATAGAAAAATATTTGACGCGTTTCTCCGTTGACGTGGCATTTAGCTATTCGAAGGAATTTAGTCGTAATTGAGGCCGATTTCGTCGCTCTTAGCAACTTCTGTCCTCCAGAAGAGTGATAATTGGCCATAATGTAATCGCCATATGTAGATTCCCATATGCTACTCGGTTGCTGGCACCAAAATATTCATGCTATTATGAAACAAAACGAAATATGCAGGTGTTTCTTGAGAAACTAATTTTTCTGGTAAATATCCATACATAACTGACCCTCTGCAAGAACGGAACTTGCCATTAAAAGGCAGTCATTTCTTCATTGAATTTACGTAAATAGATAGACTTTATTAGAAGTCTTAAAAGTTAGTTACTGAAATGAAATATGAAAAAAATTGATCAAAATATCATCTAATTGGCATAACCGCAAATCGTTCTACTCGGCCACCATCTAGCTTTAATCTAATAGTACTTTTAGACCCAGAAATGTGAAATCTTTCAAGAATATAATTCCGTAATGGAGACATATTCAGGCAGCCTTTTCACGATAAAAAATGAATGTGTATAAAAGAAAAGTTTGATCTTGTGTCTGTTTCTGTACTCGATTTGATTTAATGAGAGTACAACATGAGAAAAATACTGAAAATAATTTTTCATTTAAAATTTCTTTATATATTTTTTTAATATTTCCATACTATGAATAATTCCGCAACAGAAACAGTGACTAGAATAGAAATCTCAAATACGCGTCCCGCGTGGAGCATTTATGCGGCCCGCGAAGTAAGATGCTTTATCCTATGATCCAGTCGAAACTCAAATGTATTTATTATGAAATATTTTTAAACAATCTAAAAATGTAAGAAATTCATTAAATCAACAGAAAAAAATCCAAATTTTATTTTTCATTCCCATTTAAAACATTCTACACAGTTGGGACGCAGAAGAAAATTCTTATCATGGAATGTGGCCCGCGAATTTAATACGATGCCTCATGCGGCCCTCGCATGATTTGAGTTTGAGACCCCCGGACTATGATAATCATTATTATTTGACATATGTCCAACAGTAAAGTTAGAACGGTGTCATAAAAATGAATAAATATACTCCGGTTAAATTATTTTTTGGGATTATTCACCATCAAATACCACAAATACCTAATAACGATAAAACATACGGATGTTGAAGATATAATGGCGCATATTAAAACTTTTGTAGAATGCTGATTAAACTACTTAATCGTATAGTATCAAATGCCACCGAAAAGGATTGATAAAACATATCTTAAGACTAACACAGATTGGCTCTTCGCCTCACTCGGCAGTAATAAAAAAGCACTTTTACTATTAAAGAATAAATAAATGTATGGATCGATAAGGTTTGGTTTAGAATCAATAAGAACGAGACAAAATTGACGCTTTTAGGACTTACTAAAATAAACTTCATAGCTTCAACTCTAAGGAACTGAGAGTTACATAGGTATATAGTGAATTTTCGATGAGGTTCGATTAACTGCCAAATTTTTGGAATATTGGACCGTCTGAAGTTATCCCATAAAAAATTAAGTGGAGGCCGAAAATCACATTTTGGATTAGCCAACGTATATCCATAAATGGTTACGTTGCGTCACAGCTGTTCCACTTTCTCGGGCTGCTGTTTAGTCTCTACGCTTAGGACAGTGCCACGAGCGTGGGAATATAAAAACATAAGCATGAAATTGGGAAATAATTTGACTGCGGTTTATAAAGCCTTATTCAGTAAACAAGCGAAAGGTTTACCTGGGCTCACATGCACGCCATAGAACAAAAGAGGTTCGATTTGCTATAAAATAAATGGAACGAAGGAGGTAACCACTAAATTTGGATACAATGAAGAATCCAATCGTGAAAATAATAAACGAGAAGGCTTGAAAATAGGAGAGCACATAGATTTCCGTGATAAACATTTGAGAAGCTATAAAGTAAATACGGTTTCTCTTAAACGAGAACTAACGATGGATGGATCGAGTAAGAATAAATAATAGATCTCGCAGAACCCAGAATAGTATAATTATGAAAGAAGATACTTTAAACGTAAATGTGACGAATGGCGTAAAAACTAAATTTTATATAGAATGCAATGAATAACTTATTAAAAGTGAGGATTTTAGTCAGAGTGGAAAAACATTTGGTATGAAGGTGAGTAGAAATGGATTTATTCTAAAATATAACAAAAGAACGAAAACATGATATTAAGATAGATTATTCAAATCTCTAATAACAACGAAGTAGAAAATTCTAGTAGGTGAATCTTGAACCTGAACTTACGCAACGAACTTATAATTAAACTGTACCAAGATCCTTCAATTCTTTCTGAATAAATTTTTGTGCTAACATTTATATTTCGCTATATACATTATTTTTAAAATCTCTAAACCTATTAGCCTTTTAATTCGAAAATACCCGCGTATTTGTTCCTCCGCTATAGACACATTTACTGAACTCAAGATGGAAGCACGTATCATTTCAGAAAGCGCGCCAAGTGGCAAACTACCGTACTAGATACACTTTGGAAGTGGACGGGGCAAATTTCTATTAGAAAAAGATAAGTACACGCGATTGAAGATGTTTATTGGTTTCCTATCGCTAATCGTTGATTATTTTCCAACATATAAAAAAACCGCACAGATTAAGAACTGATAAATATTAATTTTATATTCGAATTATCTTTGCATAAAAACGGTAAAATTAAATAGCTCAAGTAAATCTCACAGAAAATTAAAATTTAATAAACTACGCTTTATCTATCTTAATGAAAAGTACACGGTTTTGTATATTAATCATAACGGTGAAATTAATTTTAGTGACAAATGTTTGGATTTTGAACTTATTTCCGAATTAAAAGTTAGTTTCTTTTTCAACTACATAAACTACGGTTTCCAATGAGTTAGACTGCGTATGGATAGAGTACGCATGTAGACAGCTCAAATTCAGAAAAAGTATCATAGAACTGATATTTATGAAGGATAAATTTAAAAAAAATTAAAGTATAACTTCGGTTTTATCAAAACAGCCTCAAAAACAAAAAAATGTGAAGCCGTCATATACGTATTCATATTATTATTATTGTAAATTATATTCCTAAAGCACTAATTGGTTAAGCACCGAACATGCGATTTCGTTCCTTTACAGAGTGGAATAAAATCTCAAATATCGTTACAGTTAAAATTCCTTCCATTATATTGACTGATGCATAGTCGTTCGAAACCTGTTTATTCTCTCTAAAAAACAATTTCATTTTTCTGTGGAGATAAAATAACAAACTTGCAGGTGACGGACATGTTTGTCTATCCATTGACAGTTTAATCAGTAGAAAAAGTTTGCCATCCATTGAATAATTTATATTTTTACTTACTCCATAGGTAGTATAGGGGAAAGGATTGTTTTCATGAAAAAAATCGATTTCGAAATTTCAACGGAAATACACATTTTGAGGTCCCCTGAACACGTTTTGACCATTTTCTCGATGATGTATGTGGGTGTGTGTGTCTGTGCCCGGAATTTTGTGGGTAACTCAAAAAATATTAATCACGTCAACGCGAAATTATATATTTGTCTTTTTTGTTAAAGTTAAAAGAACTGATTAGTTTTTAGTAAAAATCGGTCGACCGGAAGTGGGTGTTTACTTCTGTCTCTTATCTGTTATCTTGAAATATTTGCTTTAACGCTTGCTCAATGTAAACAAGATGATCCAAACAGAACTTATGATGCCTACTTTCCATTTAATCATTTATTTAATACTTATATTGGCTTTAATAGCTTTAAAGTCATCGCGGATATGTAGCTCTTTGTGTTCCCAAATTTCATAATTTAGCGTTATAAAATACTAAAAATACATTCGAACGGAATATTAAATTGATCACTCGTATTTGTGTGGTAAAAATAACGCGTGTACGTATTATACATATAGTTTCGGTTACTATATCTAACTTCTTTGGTTTCGGCGATCTGTCATCGTAACGCTGACGTCATCAATGGCACGTTTTAACAAACTTCCTTATTAGGTGGAAGGTTGAAATTTCGCAGGAATGTTTGAATCAGATATAAAAATTAAATGACGAAAAAAGTACGAAAAAAGACCAGGGTTCGACTCCAAGGGGGCGATTTCCATTTCCTGTAAGATAACACGTAAAAAGCGACTTTTTAAAGTGCAGGCTTTTATTCTTTTGGAAATTAAAATTAGAAAGAATTGACGTACGTTCTTCGAATATGAACCATGTAGTTTCTTATTCTATTAATCTTTTTCCGCCTGCCGTTCGAAGTCTGCAATATTAAACATTTAAATCACATATTTTGGGAAAATATCGGCTCTTAAACGGGGTGTTGTCTTATCGACCACGTCATAGTTAAACTTCGAGAATCAATTGTTGTATCAACCTGCATACGTGTAATATATACGAGTGCATAGATTGCCTTAAATTATCGCAGGATTTTTCGCGAAATTACGTAATTCTAATGGGACTGGGATTTAGTTTGGATTCTTTTGCTTATATAAACCAGTGTTTCTCAATCTTTTTTTGTTCGTGGCCCACTTCAAATTTTCATTTACCTCTGTGGCCCCCACCCCTCATAGTCACCGTTAGTTGGTAAAAAAGATACTTTACCAACCGCACTGTTTATTTATAAAAAATAATCCCTGATTATAATATACATATTGTTTATTTATAATATACATATGAAATATGCTCCTAACAAAAAATATTTCCATAATATTATTGTCACTTGATTTAGTGAGATCCTTGCGGCTGATGAAAACTAGCAAGCTTTTGAATTTCTGGTTGCAGCGATGTTAGAGATAATCGAAGATCACCTCTCGTTACAATATCAAGACGGTTACGAGTTTTGGATTGCAGGTGAAGAACTCAACTAAACGCAGATTCAACCAAATAAGAAGTGGGAAATCCGATAAAAACAACTTTGCCTTCTCCCAGAGTTGTGGAAACATTTGCAATTTCACTACTTATCCAGAAATTCTGTTTGCCGTTTTTGAATCTAGCTTGAGCTGTTATATCACTCTGCAACTCAACCAGACATTCTTGTAATGTGATGTCAACATCAACCGCATTTACACCAAACGGATTCACCACCCAATCTGGAATATCCATCTCTAGCAGGTTGCTGAACCGACATTGGATATCACTGTACAAATTCTTCAAATGCTCAACATATACAGCAATATCATGATCTTGAATTTCTATGTCAAGAGTGGCCAGTGATGGAAATTGCATGAACTCACGACGTCCAATATTACTCCAAAATAACTTGAGTTTTCCAAGGAAAGCAGTAATGGCCTCTTTGCAAGATATAAGATTACAGTTCTTTCCTTGTAACAGTTTGTTCAACAAATTCAGCTTTTCAAATATATCAAATACATAAATATGTCACATTTAGCAGTAACGATCTGTTCTCCAAGCTGCTTCTCACTTAGAAATAATTTATTTATTTAAAACTTAGTGCTACAAGTTGGCGATCTGCCAGGTGGTAACATAAAGAAACCTCGTAGGTCTCTCACACATCCAACAACGAGATCTAAAGACAAAAAATAAGACAGCAATAAAAAGATCTATAATAATGACATAACAAAAATATTACCCATAAGAAATATCACTGCAATCAAGAAAATTCAAAAGTTTCAAAAAGGAAGGAGAAATATTTTTAAAATCACTAAAGAATCACAAAATCACTGAAAAATCACAAAACAGCTTTACATCTATTCCTAAAAACATTTACACTCTTTAGGAAGGGCTCAAATAGTTCAGCAGGCAACTAATTCCAGTCAACAATAGTTCTTTTTAAATATGAATATTTTTTTACATTTGTTTTTTGTTTTCTACACTTAAATTTGTATTTGTGATCATTTTTCCCTTTAAAAGATGGTTCTTCCACCCCCTTGTGTAACTCACTCCTTGCTGCCTCCATATTTATTACATTAAAAAAACCACAAAGTCTACTCCGTTTCCTTCTCCTTTGCAAGCTCTCCCAGCCCAGTATTTCTAGCATCTTCGTCACGCTATCCGTTTTCCTGTGCCTACCCAATACATATCTGGCCGCCTTTCTTTGAACCCTATCCAGCTTCCTGATATGCCCTTCTTCGTGCGGATCCCATACCAAGGAGGCATATTCCAATATCGGCCTAACTAGAGATTTGTATGCTTTCTCCTTTGTAGCTGGACTGCTTCCTTTTAGATTCCTCATAACCCAGTGCAGCATTTTGAAAGCTTTCCTTTTTATGAAATCGACATTTAATCCCCATCCTAGATCGTTTGATAAATAGACACCTAAATATTTACAATGATCACTTTTTGGTATAGAATTTCCCGAAAAATTATACTCCCTATTTGACACTAATTTCCTATTCGTGAATGTCATGTACATACTTTTACTTATATTGATGTCCATTCCGTTGGTATTGGTCCAATCTGAAAGTTTGTCGATATCATTTTGGAGGGTATCACGGTCGCTTTTACTCTCGATCCGCCTATAAATTATACAATCATCCGCAAAAAGTCTTATCTCGGAGTTCATTTTGTCTGGAAGATCATTGACGTAAATTAAGAAGAGCAGCGGCCCTAAGACGCTACCTTGTGGAACCCCCGATATGGCATTCGTCTCATCTGAATACCGGTTACCTATTTTCACTCTTTGAGTTCTTCCAGTAAGAAAATTCGCAACTCACTTCAGTACCCTTACGTCGATTGGTAATTGCTCCATCTTCAACTGCAGTAGATCGTGTGGCACTCTGTCAAATGCTGTCGAGAAATCCACGATTATAGCATCAACTTCTTTCCCTTCGTCTAATGAGTCAGCAATGTCCTGACACAAACCCACTAATTGGGTTTCACAGGAATACCCTTTTCTGAACCCATGCTGAGCTTTAAATAGCCACTTATCCCTTACCCACCAATCCCGTATGCAGTCTGATATTACCTTCTCCATTAGTTTACAAACCACAGAAGTTAAGCTAACCGGCCTATAGTTCTTTACTACCGTCTTTTCACCTTTCTTAAAAATGGGTATAATATGTGCCATTTTCCAGTCTTTAGGTAAGGCATGATTATTCATCGTTACATTAAAGTTATGTAGGGAGACATAGCAGTAGCACCTAGTTTCAGTATGTCAGTTGCAATAAAATCCGGTCCCACTGACTTATTTGCCCTCAATTTCCTAATTTTTTAAAAAATGTCTGTATCCGTGACTCTAATGGGTATTATCTCTGATGCATTTTCTCATATCTACCAGTTTAAGGAGTCATTTATCAGCTCTCGAGTTTTTAAGTTATCCCGACTATTTTCTTGTTTCCTATATACGCTTGTAAACCATTCATTAAAAACATTAGCTTTACTGTAATCGTCGATGATTAACAGCCCTTCACTATCTTTAACTGACGCTATATCCATCCTGTTATCTTTCCTTCTCCTAATAAATTTATAAAATTTGTTTCCGTTACCCTTAGATATGACATTAACAAGAAATTTTTCCTTCGCCTTCTTTTTCTCCCTATTTAAATCGCGAACCATTTTCTTATAACTCTGAAACAACGCCCTACTCGAATTTCTTGTTCCCTGTGCTCTCCTTACTTTTTTCTTTAGTTTCCTGATTGTATGACTGTAATATTCAGGATCCGTATTTTCTTTAAGAGTCTTACGTGGGACAAAAGTATTTAGCCCTTCAAACACTATCTCTTTAAACTCCTTCCATATTTCTTCCACGTTCTATCCTCTACTCGCCCATTCTGGAAACTTTTCTCTTAAAAATCCCTGAAACCCTTCTCCGTCGCCTCGCTTGTAATGCCAGACCGTCTTTATTTTTTCCGAATTCACTCGGCGTGGGCTGTCCCATTCTAGTTTTACACACACCGCTGCGTGATCACTTATTCCTGGGCATACATCGACGCTAATAAAAGAATTGAGTGGCCTCACTAGAAATACATCAAGAATATTTTCCCCTCGAGTGGGCTGTTTTACTACCTGCGTAAAGCCTCCTCGTCTATGAGTCGGTTGACCAGCTCTTGGGTCCTACCGCCCCCTACCGTATCGCCAGACCACCGAATTCCCGGAAGGTTTAAATCCCCCGTTATGAGAGTGTGACCTTGAGGGATTTCCGAGCAAGCGTCCGCAAGGACTTCCAATGGGTGCAATCCTTCGTTTGGACTCCTATACAAAGCAATTATGCTTAAGCTTTCCCTTTTATTTTCACCAAGTAACTTTATGCACATCATTTCACAGTCTACCCTTGACCATTCCAATACACTCGCGATGTTGATGTTAACACAAATAAATATTCCCCCTCCTCGACCGTCACGGTCCCTTCTTAAAACGGTAAAGCTAGGTAGGAATATTTCGTTGGATGTAATATTCTCATTAAGCCAAGACTCTGTGCCTATTACAATATCAGGTTTGCATGCATGCTTCCAATAAAGTCCCAAATTCCCTACTTTTGTTTAAAATACTTCTGCAGTTGACCTGGAGGACTATTAAACTCTTACCCTCACCTTATTCGTTATATGTAGATTCATCTCTAGGTTCCACTATTAGTTTCCCTGCTCTCCGAGCTTTTGGGCAACACCATGAAACAGATTAGCTAAAATAAATATCCCTTCCCTGTTTAAATGAATTCCGTCACGTCCAAAGTGCCTATCACCAACCCAGCAATTTGGATCTACAAAAAGTATTCCTTGTTTTAAACATACCCACTCAATTCCTTCGTTTACGTAGTCTACTCTCTTGTGACTAACATCTCTTCTACGAATAATGCCACTCAGAGCAATTTTCGCGTGTTTAAACTTCTTTTTGGCAGCACTGCACAAATCCCATATATACAGTTATGTGGTCGCCTGATTTGGCACTTTTGATATCGTTTGTTCCTACGTGAATTATCACCACTCTTTCCTCACCTTCACTACTCATATGAGTGATCTTCCTCTCCAGCTGCTCCGTTCTTATTCCAGGAAAACACTGCACATTCGCACTTTCGATTGGGCAAGCAATACCGGCAAAACGTATCAGGGAATCACCGATAATTTTCACTTTCGGCGCTTCCAGCTGGCCACCATTTGTCTCCGGGCAGGACCTCGTCACCTTCTCCGTTCTGTTGCCTCTCCCTTCCGTCTCACTTCCAGTAGAGCCGCCATCCCTCCTGCGAATCCCCGCAATACACCCCGCCCCTCTCGAAAGGACTGCTTGGTGACTGACACGGCTGCCTGTTCCACCATTCAGTCACCCACCGCAGGACAGGGCGCTGCTAAGTCCAAGGGGGGAAAAAACCCGAAGAAAAAGAAGGGTGCTCCTTCCATGGGGGCTCAAAACCCAAAACCTCTACCACATCGACGACTCAGGCGGTGGTTCTACCTGAGCCCGTATCGGGGCAGCCAGCACCCCTCCCTTCTCCAATTGATACTCACCCTATGGAGACAGAAAACCTGGATGCTCCATTGCAAAAGAGGAAGCTCTCTAAATCTCTGGCAATGCATGCACCCAAGGAGTCCGCCACCCAGGGTGCTCAGGCAAATGCTGGAAAATCCGCCCCAGTGACGCCTGGTTCCTTTCTACCTCTCTCTGAGTGTACCATGCCCGTTCCTGCGTCACTCACTGTGAATGTCGAGGATATGGAGGCCGAAACTTCTTGCTCCACACTGAAGCGGAAGCTTTCGGACTCACTGGAGGTAGTACCCTCACGGCAATCGCATCACCCCCCGGAGCCTGCTACCCAGGAAACGGAGGCCGCAGCCGATGAGCCTTTCGAGATCGTGACCAAGAAGAGGAGGAAGAGAACCTCCAGAAAGAAGGTTAAAAATCCCTCCTCTAACGCCACACAACCCAGTAGACCTAAGGTGAAGCCGATTAACGTCTATGGTGTACGGAACCACCCCGACCTCATTGACTCGCTCGAAGAGAGATGTGGCAATGAATTCGAGCTTGCGATCAGAGATGTCTCCACCAGGGTCATCGTTACCTCTCCGGAACAGCAGGAGAAAGTCCTGCAGATCCTCGACGAGAAAAAGCTCGAGTACTTCTCGCCCGACAGAGCATATCAAAACAGCTAGACTGCTCATTAAGGGACTGGCCAGTGATTTCCCTCCAGCTAGAGTGGCCGCGGGGTTGGCGGCGTTGGGAATCACGGTTAAATCCGTAAAGCACATGGTGCAAACGGCAGAGGGGAGGACACAACCTGACAAGACCAGGAAGTTCATCGCCGTGGTGGACAAAACTTTGGGCATCCCTCCCCTTCACAAGATCACCCACATACAAAACTTTCGGGTGCAGGTGGAGTACTTCAAGGGAGGAGTTGCGCCGCAGACCTGCTTTAACTGCCAGAGGTTCGGGCACTCCTCCCTTGGGTGTAGGATGGTGGCCCGCTGCTACAAGTGCGCGGGAAATCATCGGTCCCGCGAGTGCCCCAACCCACCCACGGCACCCAGGAAGTGCTGTAACTGCGGTGGTGACCATCCCTCCACATACAGGTAATGTTCTGTTTACCTTGAAGCTTTGGACAAGGCGCTGGCGGCAAATGAGCGCAATGATGCGCTACAGCGCAAGGCCAACAAAGGCAGGACAGTGACGCCGACGGCGGTTGCCAAGCGATCCTCCACTGTCGTCCCGGGCAGAAACTTTGCGGCCGCGGTGGCCAGTGCCAGCACGACCCCTGATCCCGAACTCCTGAGGAGGGCTGATCCTGCTATTCCAAGCTGTGCCAGCACCAAAGCGGCGCCAGAGCCTCAGAGGGATCTTCCGCCTACGGCAAAACCACAGGCATCAACACCCTCCGCGGGACAGCTAGTGCCACCTGCGCCGCGTGGCACCCCTCCCGCCACTCTAAGCCAACCTGTTCCCTCTGACGATGAGGAGCTATGGGATACCATAGTTTCTATAACGAGGTCCTGAAGAAGCACATTTCCAGCCGCCAAGGGCTCCTTCTCCTGGCGTTGCTGGAGGAAATTGCCCTTTCTAAGTCCGGAAATGGAGATACGCCGTAAAAGGGGGTGTTTTTCGATAGTGGGTTGGAACGCCAACGGGATTCGCCAACGTACCGACGAACTCCTCCCACTCCTTCATGACCTTGGTGCCTCGGTCGTTGCCATCGGCGAGACGCGGTTAACGCCTAACATCCCCCTGAACCTGCGAGGGTGGGCTGTGCTCAGAAAGGACAGGACAGGCCGCCCTGGAGGGGGCGTCGCCCTCCTGATCCACACGTCCCTAAGGTTCTACGAGTACCAGCTCCCGGAAATGAACCAGCTCGAGGCAGTGGCCGCGGTCATTCCCATGACCAAAGGGAGGTTGCGAGTGGTGGCCGCGTATTACCCTCCTGGACAAGACCTTGATGAGGATGATATGTATGCTCTTTTCCCCCCTGATGGAGTCCCGACGATTGTGCTTGGCGACATTAATGCCAAGCACAGAGCCTGGCACTCCAGGCTGTTTAACCCCAGGGGGCGGAAGCTCTATCGCCTCATCGAGGATGCGGGGTTATCTGTCTTGGGGCCCAGAACCCCGACCTACCTTCCTACTTCTGACGTTCTGGACATTGTCATTTCCTGCAATGCTCAGTCGTCTCTAAACGTGACCACCCTGAACGAGCTATCGTCAGACCATCTGCCGATACTCCTTCATTACGGGAACCTTCCGGTGAGGCTCCCCCCCTTCAGCGGCGCGACTTCGCCAAGGCGAATTGGGTAGCCTTCCGTGCCCAAGTAGTTTCTGCCCTCCCGGCTAATGCTGAGGAGCCGCAATCCCCTGAGCAAGCTGATGCCATGGCGACCTTTGTGTCTGGTGTCATCCGAGAAGCAATGGAGGGGAATATTCCCAGGAAATTCACTCCCAGGCTGATCTCCCGACGGCTCCCTGAGCCAGTCCGGCGGATCATCACCCACAGGAACAGCGTGCGGCGGAGGTGGCAGCGCCACCGCACGCCGGATTTGCGCAACCTGCTCGACCGCCTTAACAGGGAGGTCCGAGAAGCGATCCGGGAGATTAAAACCGACGCCAGGGAGGAACAGTTGGCGGAGATGTCCCTCGCTGATCACTCCATCTGGCGGGTTTGTCGTGGTTTAAAAACCACCCAGCGGAGGGACCCTCCCCTCTCAACTTCTACAGGTCTTGCCTGCTCCTCCAGGGAAAAGGCGGAAGTGTTTGCAGAACACCTTGCTAGCACCTTCCGGCCTAACCCTTCCACTGCTGACTCGGCGGATTCTGAGGCGGTGGTGGAAATAGCCATGAATGCTATTCAGAATTCTGCTGATGACGATCGGGACTTATTTTCTCGGATTGGCACCGCGGAAGTAGTTGCTGTCATGAGGAACCTATCCTCGCACCGCTCTCCAGGTGATGATGAAATCAGCGGGTTGGTGATTAAGCAGCTCCCTGTTGCAGCTCTACAGTTCCTTGCAGCGCTGTACAATGGCTGCTTACGCATCCGGCACTTCCCTGAGGAGTGGAAAAGGGCGAGGATAATTGAGATTCCCAAAGCTAATAAGGCTGCGGGTGTTGCCGAGAATTATCGCCCCATTTCCCTCCTCAATAACTTTGGGAAGATGTTCGAGAGGCTGATCCTCCCAACCCTGCGGAGACACCTCTCCGATAGGAATGTCATCCCTGGAGAGCAGTTCGGCTTCTGCCAGCAGCATTCCACCTCGCATCAGCTTGCCAGGGTCGTCGGCTTCATCACCGACGGCTTTAATGTCCGGCATAGGACGGCGGCGGTTTTCTTGGACATTAGCCAGGCGTTTGACCGAGTCTGGCAGGAGGCACTGATGGCCAAAATGCTTTGGGCTGGTGTGCCTCTACCACTAATTCTTCTTCTGAGGTCCTACCTGGGGAACAGAAAATTCTGGGTGTGCTGGGAGGGAGAGCGATCCGGGACTCGCCTGATTCAGGCGGGCGTCCCCCAGGGATCCGTCCTAGGTCCAGTGTTATTCAACACCTTCACCCATGACTTCTCTAGGGACCACGGGCCTCAGGTCATAGTTGGCCTTTATGCCGACGATGCAGCCATCCTTGCTAGATCTACGAACGAGGCACAGGCAGTCAAATACCAGCAGCGAGCTCTGGATAAGGTCAACGCCTGGTACTGCAAGTGGAGAGTTGCAGTAAATCCATCTAAAACCGTCGCCGTCATGTTCCGTGCCCTCCCTCGGGTGCAACCGGCAGCCACGCTCACCTTGCAGGGGCACGCTATCCCATGGTCCTCTGAGGCTAAATACCTCGGAGTGACCATGGATAGAGGGCTAACCTGGCGCCTCCACATCTCCGGCGCGAGAGGGGCTGCAACAGGTGCAGTACGCAGACTTGGCCCTATCTTTGGCTCCAGGGAAGTCACCCTGGAAACCAAGGTTAGGCTATATAGGGCCTGCGTACTGCCGATCCTCACCTATGCCTCGCCGATATGGTCCGGCGCGGCAGCCACCCACATCAAGAAGATTGCCGTAGTGCAAAACAATGCGCTACGAATGATCTAAGGGGTGAGCTGGAGGAGCTTCGGCCGAGTGACGGAGCTCCAAGCCACAACAGGGGTTGAGCCTATAGAACGCGTCCTGGAAAAGAAGGCCAGGGCATTCTATCTTCCCAGCGAAGCTCACCCTTTTTTATTTTTCTTTACTGTTATATTGCCGGTCCGCGGCCATTTATTTCCCGGTTCCATCTACTTAAATTCTATTTATAAGTCTATAGTAATAAATTTGTATTGTTGTTAAATATTTCTTAATTTTGATTTGTTTTTTATTTTTTTATATCAGATTACTCATGGCTGATATAGCGAAGAAAAAATGCAGGCAATATTCCATTGAGTACCTTACCAATGGTTTTATTCCATCACCACAGGACAGAACAATGCCACTGTGCCTAATATGCATGACTACACTTTCAAATGAAAGCATGCGGTCATGCAAGCTACGGAAGCTCTGCAGGATCATCCTCGATCACTTTGAGTCACTACACTTGGCCCTGAAGATGGTCGCTTGGCGACCGAAATACGTACAGGCCAAAAAACCTTTGAGGAAGTACTTTTCATCGACATCACTGGCACATCACTATTTTCCTAGAACATCGTTGGTTTTTTCCTTTTCGTTCAGTCGCTGTTGGGTTCCCTCCCCATTGTGGGGTCTTTGTTTCGTCGGAGGATTTTTGGCCGCATCGTGGGAAGTTTGTCTCACCAACACTTTCGCTTGTGACCAGCTGTTGCTGAAAAAGTTTTTACCTTAACGAACCTGCTGGCTTCAGGAAATAAGTTTCATTTATATCATAACAGTAAAGAGTTTGGAGTAACAGAGGAAATAATATCGGCAAGATTAGCGGCCAAAACAGCTACTCACCAAATACATAAATTCCAGTATGGCGTCGTCTGCTTACAGTATTCCTCTAACAATTAATGTTCGACTGTTTAAATTTGTTTAAATTAAATGTCGGAATTTTCTGAGAATGGCTTCACGAACAGATGTCTTCGTTTTATGCAAATCTCCACTAATTATAAATATAAACGCGATAATTTTTAATATTAATAATTTTATTCAAATATATTTATTTTAAACCACAACTTACAGTTAGTAAAAATAACTAAGACAAACTGAAGTACGGTAAGCAATATTTAATTAAAATCGTAATAAGAATTAACGAATGCGTGATAATATTTCCTTGGTTCACCATTGAAAACTAATTTGAAAATGGATCGGAAAGTGTAAAATGAACACTTGACTTAGCTTAGTATTTATAATAACTAAATTTATTGCGTTACTTATTTTATTTCAAACAAACAATTGCTTTGGTATGCTATGGTGAATTTCCAAGAGCGGCTTCACGAACAGATGTTTTTGTTTTCTGTAAAGCCCCGTTAATTTTGACAAAACTAAAATTGCTGTTTATCGAAATGTATCAACAGTTAATGACTGATATATAGAATATATATAAATATATCAAGTGAATACTTACAGTTAAACAGGAAATCCACAGACGCAGTAATGTCTTTGCATTCCACTCTGTTTCTTCAATCTTTCGGCATTCACTCTCCCTGTTTAGAACGTTGATGAACGTGTTCTGTCTTATATTAGAAAAACGTATTTCAAATTAATAGCTGTCGTATTCAGGTGAAATCCACTGAATGAAAGCGTAAGAATAACATTTTGTAGCTACGGCGTGAAGGGGAGGAAAGGAAGAGGCAGGGGAGAGTTTTCTCAGTCACGTAATTGTGGGCTAACAGTTGGAGTACAATGTAGTTATTTCCTAACTATAATGAAGATAAGAAAGTATTTATGTATATTGTAATACATTCGTCCATTTTCATGGCATTTAATTTCCAATTGTTATGTCAGCCTAAACATGCACATTTGAATCAGAATACAATGAATAGTACGCGTTATTAGTATTGTTATTAGTACACGTTATTAGCATTGACTTAAGACAACTTTCACACAGAGTCGAACTTTTCGTGGCCCACAAAGAAGTTTTGGGGGCTCCCCAATTTAGGTATTTTACTCATGGCCCCTCAGAAATAGGCTGTGGCCCCCGTTGAACCACTGATCTAAACGACTATGTAGATGTAGAGTAAGAGAGAGGGGTAGGAAGATAGGAAGGAAGGGATATAGAATGGAAGGTACTAAGAAAGTAAGGGTGGTATAAAATTAGTCTATTTTTCCAGAGAAGGAGAGAGAAAGGAGAGGAAGGGAGGATGGGAGGGCGGGAGGATGGAAGGGAGGGTGGTTGGGAGGGAGGGTGGATGGGAAGGAGGGAGGATGGGAGAGAGGAAATAGAATAGAATTTATTGTTCTGGGATCGGATAATCCCATGGAACAAACAACTTATACACAGTTTTATACAATATACCCAATCAGGTTGGGAACAATAAACAAAAGAAAGTAATTTCTTTTACATTAAAGAACAAGTATGCAAACATTAACGAACAAGTATGCATAAATAATTAACAATATTTCTATACAAAAACACACATAAAACAAATGATAATTGCTGTTACAAAAAATTATACAAAGTAAGTTTTATACCCTTATACAATTTATTAGTAGATAATGTCTCATTCTTTTTATAAATTGTGTTTCACTAACAGAATATTTTTTGGTATTGGGCAGGGAGTTCCACAGTTTACAGGAAGTGACATGATACGACTGACTATATTTAACGGTTCGATAATGTGGGATGTTTAATTCTTCCGTACACCGGGTTAAGCGCTTTTCAGTATTTGCATTGAGTTTTACATTATCATGCAGATAAAGAGGTAAATTAGTTTTAACAAGGTTAAATGTAAACGTTGCCTTTACTAGTTCTCGTCTTTGTTGAACTTTTAGCCATTTTAATTTGTCATAAAATGGTGTTACATGCTCATCAAAGCCGATATTAAAAATAAACCGCATACCTGAATTCTGCAGTCTCTGCAATTTTAGGTTAATGTCTTTTGAAAGGACAGAGTATACAATTGAGCAGTAATCTATATGCGGAAACACTAACATCCTAACAAGGAGGAGGATGGAGGATGGGAGGGAGGTTGGATGGGAGGGAGGGAGGATGGGAGGGAGGGAGAATGGGAGGGAGGGAGAATGGGAGGGAGGGTGGATGGGAGGGAGGGAGGATGGGAGGGAGGGAGGATGGGAGGGAGGGAGAATGGGAGGGAGGGAGGATGGGAAGGGATGGTGGATGGGAGGGAGGGATGGTGGATGGGAGGGAGGAATAGTGGATGGGAGGGAGGGAGGATGGAATGGAGGGAGGATGGGATGGAGGGAGGATGGGAGGGAGGAGGATGGGAGAGGAAGAGAGAAAAGGAGGAAGAATGGGAAGTTCCTTAAATTTAATCCACGCATATCCGTCATATTTGACGGGCAATCAGAATCTGAGTCCAACAATAGTTGATAGTGATAAAAACTGAAAAATCACCAGTATTTGCGCGAAATTCTAATAAATACAACTGCTCCCAGTCACTGTTGAAACAGGTTTTACCCCTGACGATGCCCACCTTGTGGGCGAAATGCATTGGGTATTGTAACCCTCTAATTTTTTGGCTAAAGGAGTACTTTACCTTTATTAATCTTAGCCAAAGTTATTGAGCTACTATCAATTATCATAAAATCAGTTTCCAATTTAAAAACAGGCGCATTGTTCGCATTAGAATTTTTTCTAACATGTATTCACGCTTACTTATAGTTATATACTAGTAGAAGGTGCTTGCATTCTGCAAGCATATCATCTCACCTTGAAAAAACATTCATTTTTGCAGACAGATATTTCATCATTACTAATATTTTTTTTAATTCTAAAGATTTCACCTCCCAGGGATTTTCGTTTTTCCGTTATGTAAAAATAATAGATTAAAACAGTATCCAAACTTTGCAATTTCAAGAATTTTATATTTTCTCCAATATGGGGTACTAATGCTACACATTTCTGCCAAATTTTAAAGTTGTAGCACTTCTAGAAGTGAAATAACATATTTCTAATTGTTTAAATTTTAAACATTTTTAATGGCCGCCGCAATATATTTATGGAGAGATTCAAATGTTTATTTGTGCAAACGCTCTATTCTGTAAATTACTTGAAAATTTCAGCTTCTTAGCTCATCCCGTAGTACGCAAACCGTTATCTATTTATTTAAACTTTAAGAGTTTTTAAATGCCAAACAAAAATTAATATCAATTTTAAGAATTTTGTACTTTCTCCATTATGGGGTACTAATGCGACACATTTCAGCCAAATTTTAAAGTTGTAGCTCTTCTAGAAGTGAAATAATATTTTAATAATTGTTTAAATTTTAAACAATTTAACGGACGCCGCAATATATTTGAGGTATTAAAATGTTTATTTCTGCAAATGCATTACTTTGTTAATAACTTAAAAATTTCAGCTTCCTAGCTCATCCCGTAATGTCTAAACATTTACCAATTTGTTTAAATTTTAAAAATTTTAACTGCCAAACAAATTAAAATATCAAAATTTCTATAATCCCTATTTCATTTTTTTTTACAAATTCTACCTCTAAAAACAATTTCAGCTCCGTAGCGCATTTGGAAATACATAAACCTTGAAAATTTGTTTAAACATTTAAGAATTTTTAGCTGCCGCATTGTTGCACATTTTCAAGATTTTCGTTTTTTCTAGTCTGTTTTGCACGAAATCCTACCTAAGAAAACAATTTCGAATCTCCAGCTCATCTGGAAGCGCCTAAACATTAGTATCCTCCTCCTCCTCTGTAAGAAACGTCTATATATAAAGATGCATGTATGCTTAGGTAGATAATTATAGAATAAAATATTTTAAATTTTGAAATGGTTTTATTTTTCTATCTGGCCAGCCTAGCACTTTCAATATTCCTATGTGGCCCTCCACTCAAGAAGTTTGGGGACCCCTGTAATACAGGTATGAAGAAAGTCATGTGGTGGCCACATAAGATTTTTTACTTAACACATGAAAGAAAAATTAACAGAACGTTATTATATTTAAATAATTTCACCACAGTAATACAGGGTCAAATGAAAAATATCTAATACCAACGAAAATACATAGCTTTGGCATCATATTTACACCGATTCAGAAGAAAAAATAAATATTTATCGAAGGAATCTCAATTTTTTAGCTCTAACCAGGGGCAGATCCAGAAACTTCCCAATCCTCCCCTTCCCGATCGCCCCTCCCCCTCTAGAATCCGCCTCTGCCGACGACTCCCAACCTCTATCAGAATATTTCTTTTCCTTACCATACAGACTTAATATTCAGTGTAAAAAAAGGAATTTTGCGCAAAATGAAGTTAAGAATAGAGGGCAATGGGGTCGTCCAAGGGGGAGAGGTCTATCGCCTCCATCGCCCCTTTGGATCTGCCACTGGCTCTAAACATTTGTCTGGTTTTCTATGCCAGTGGCCCCTGACACTGTTGTGTGCGAGGCACTCCAAAGATAACCAGAATTCTGCGGAAACCCTACCTTGAAACAAGTTTGTATTAATGTATACCACACCATGAATTTATCAGAGGAAACATTATTGCCCTATCAACCTAGCAACATTTCCAAATTGTCGATTTATTTGGTTAATAACATTTTTCGCGGCACCTCTAAAGACCAGCTGCGATATCCCAGCGTGCCGCGGCACCCCGGTTGGAAAGACGATGAAAGGTCCTCTTCTCGCTGTCAATAGCAACGTGATTTACGAGTCCGACCAGATTTTTGAAGATAGTAATGGGTAGAATACATTTCATTTGGACGTGTTACTCTGGTATTCCACGAGTTATAATTATTGTTAGATGTGGATCGATAGAATTTAAAGCAGCGGGGCGCAAACATTTCAAGTCGCGGCCCCCTTTTCTTCGCCGAAAACGATTGGCTCCTCCCATTTTATTTGAATATTATCATGTATGTTCTTCATAATAAATTTTTATAAACATGATAATTTTAAAAGCGTAAAATTCGTTATGCTCTGATAAAGAAAAATCAAATAGCCGCCACGTCGGTCTCGGTCGTGTAAACTTGCTGATAATCGCGTTTAATTTTGACGGGAGAACTGATCGCGCCTCCCGTCAATTCTTTCGCACACCCGTTTTAAAATACAGTAGAACTCCGATTATCCGTGTGTGGATGAACCAGGCGTCCTAAAGTGAGTTTGAATTTTCCCGCTTACATGATAAATGAAGAAGACAAGGACTTCAATGATTTCTTAATATCCGCCGATATATCTGATGAATCAAACAAAATCTGTTTCGCCAGAGGCAAATTGACAAAGTTCTTTTTTACCATTTTTACGCGAAATGGAGCTGTTTTCGGTTTAACTTTAGAGAGATTCTTACATTCCATCTTAAATTCACAGCGGCATTAAATTACTATATGGATGAACGCCTCAAAAGTTTTAATTTATATCGTGAAAAACAGAATAAAAAGGAAAATAGAACATTATATTAGTGAAGATCAATTTGGATTTAGAAGTGGGAGAGGAACGAGAGAAGCTATATTAGCCCTCAGGGTGATAATGGAAAGATGTTTAGAAATGAACAGGACATTATATTTAACGTTTATTGATTTGGAGAAGGCCTTTGATACAGTTAATTGGGAACTGTTGTTTAAGACTATGAAAAAAATAGGTATTGATTGGAGGGACAGAAGATTAATTTTTAAGCTTTATCAAAATCAAACTACAAGAATAAATATAAATGGATTAGAGAGTGAAGCAAAGATAAGGAAAGGAGTAAGACAAGGATGTCCGCTATCTCCATATTTGTTTAATATGTTCATTGAAGAAAGTATAGAAGTTATGAAGGAAAAGACAAAAGGCATAAAAATAAATGGAGTTAGAATACACTGCATTAGATTTGCAGATGACATTGTAATATTCAGCGATTCAAAAAGAGAAATGAATAAAACGCTGAAAGTATTATCGGACACGTTAAAACAGTGGGAATTAAAGATAAATATCAAGAAAACCAAATTGATGGTTATAGGCAAAAGTAATGCAGGGACAATATCAAAGATCAAAATAGACAATCAGAAAATTGAGCAGGTGAAGCAGTTTTGCTACCTAGGTAGTACAATTACTGAAGATAATAGATGTGTACAGGAAGTGAAAAGAAGAATAGCACTTGCAAAGCAAACTTTTCAATGCAAAAGGAGCCTACTGACAAGCAGTCATATGAATTTGGAAGTAAGGAAATCCTTTGCAAAAGCTTTTGTCTGGAGTACCTTACTTTATGGTAGTGAAAGTTGGACGTTAGGAAAGAGGGAGAGGTCCCGTCTGGAAGCGACAGAAATGTGGATATGGAGAAGATTGATAAAGACAAGTTGGACAGAGAGAAAGACAAACCTTGAAGTTTTGGAAGAAGTAAAAGAAGAAAGGAAACTGATCAGAGGAATGGAAGAAAGGAAGGCAAAATTTTTAGGCCATGTGATTAGACATAATGGATTAATTGTGAACATCTTGGAGGGGAAACTTTTAGGGAAGAAAGGAAGAGGCAGACCAAGAAAGAAATACCTAGATGACGTGGAGTCAGTGATGGGAGTTGAGAAATATGAGATGTTGAAGAGAATGGCAGAGGACAGGAGTTCATGGTTGCAGCGACAAGGCTTAGCCTTTAGATGAAGAAGAAGAAGATGGATGAGTGAATGTTTTAGCAAAAATGTTATCTTACTGTCCATCTTTTTAATGCGCACACATAGCGGAGATCTGTTGAACAGATAGAGTAGCTAATTTTAATTTTTGTTCATTTATTCCACTCTAATTAGTTTATTTTTATTGATATTCTTTTATTTATGACATCCGACCTGTTTTTTTACGTAAATAAGTTTGCATTGTACTTAACAGACATTACCAAATTCTGCCTTTAAAAATGCGGATTTTCCGTGTTCTTCAATGATCCGTGACTACTCAAGTCCCAATTAACATGAATAATCGGTGTTTTACTGTATTTGGTAATAAATTCGAAACCTCAGAAACATATAATTTGGGTTGATAGTGGGCGAAGGTATCTTATACCTCAAGCCGATTTACCTTATCCAATCACGACCGCATTGCACGCGATTGTGCTTACAATCAGGGGACGAAAAATAAAGAAAATACGAAACAGTTCACGATCGAGAAGCTGCAAACCTTTTATTTCTCCGCCTTCTTAACCTTCAACACGAGTTCCACCATGGCGTTTTCCATGGTGATGGTCTATGTAAAGGTAATACACACCAGCTGAGTTCACGCAAAGAACAGGAAAGTTGCGTGTTATCCTCCCTCCGATTTGATAAAATGTCAAAGTTCGTTGCCTTCAAGGACATTTCTTTTGTATGGCGGGTAGTAGAGAGATACATACTTGAAGTTTTCAAGAGAGATGCAGTAATCGCCTCCTTTTTAATAATATTTCCCTTTACGAAGATCCTCCGATGCCCTCGGGTACGTGACATGTCGCAATGGTGCGTCTACGATGTGTTTTAGCGAAAGCAAAGACCCTTCCGAATCGATCATAAATAATCATATCGTTTCGTGGTCATAACCGTTCCATCAATATGTGATGCAACCTATACATGGAGATCAAGAAATTTAACGAGGAAAACTGTTGGGTATTCGTGGAATAGGAAACCTTTTAATTCGCATTTCATTCTACGAAATGTTTGGTCACCATCGTGTATCTTATGATTGCATTATTCTGTTACACAATTTATACTTATTAAACAAATAAATAAAGGTGATTCCCTACTTTGAAAATGAAATATTTGCGTCCGTTAGCAGAATTACCTATTTTCTCGAACGGTGATGTTTTTAATCAGGGTCATTAAGCATTTCAAAAAACCCTTCATTTTATATCGAGTCCTATTAACAAAATAGTTACCATTCCAAGCAACCATGTTAAATTTAAGCCAACTCGTGTGGTTCTAGATAATTTGTTTGACGGAAATTTGTTCGACAGCATTTGTTCGAATGGATATTTGGCCGCGAGGTAACTTGATCGTGAGGAACTTTAATCTACCCGCATTAGTTCGAACATAAATTTGTTTGGGAATAATTTTGAAACAGAAAAAATTATATTTTTTACAAATCGGTGTCGTATTCTCGCTTAAGACCATTTAATTGTATATTTCTATAAATACACTGGCAGAAGTGGAAAAAGCAACCACGATGCACTGTTTCGGGAAATTCAATGTTTATCGCATTTACCATTGCATGTTCGAAATCAGTCATAATTGTATTCGGGTTTTCAGCTGGTTCTAAGTTTTTTATTGTTCTTAAAAGGTGAATGTAACACTGTTCACTTTTTCTGGGAAGTAACGCGTATATAATGGAAGAGCAATGTGTCCACGTAAGCCATGTATAATGTAAAGTTGCTCAAAGAGCGGTGGACCGGTTTAGAAGGTATCATCTGCGTATCAATGATACGATATTTCTAGGTGCTGCAGATTTATTCTGGTGGAAAAGATTATCATTCTGTCCTCTAAGGGTCCAGAATCGAACAATAAAAACTGTTCACCGTTTTTAGTAGTGGTATAATTATCTGTAAACACAATATTTCTTCTGTGACTTGGAATGACTGGACCATCATTGTTCTTGGTTTTAATATTTCTTATAGGTCTTTTCATCGTATCTACTGATTCATTACGTATTATTATTTGTGTATTTCCCAGTCGATAGACATCTATATTGCCTACGTTGGTTTTTACTGGTCGTGGTAAAAATTTCCCATTCAGCTGTTAATAATTCTTCTAGTTTATATTACTCGTTCAATTGTTCATAATACAGCTAGTATAATTTACCCATTCAATTGTTCATAATACAGCTAGTAAAGTTGACCCGTTCATTTGTTTATACGTCTGGTGATACAGATTACACGTTAAATTGTTTATACGTAATGCTGTACATATATACCCTTTCAATTGTTTATGACGGGTTGTTCACTTGACCTGTTCAATTGTTTATACTACTGGCGGTATGATACACCCTTTAAATAGTTTATAATTCTGGTGGTTTAAATTAAATATTAAATATCATATTCTAATGCAGGTACAAATTACGCCTTCAATTGTTGTTATCTCTGTCGATACAGTGTACCCGTTATATTGTTTTTACTTTTGGCTGTTCACATTACCCGTTCAAAACTTTATGAGTTCATCGGTTCAATCAACTAGTTCAATGGCATATAATTCCGACGGTTCCATCCACTCGCACAATTGTTTATACTTCTATTTCTGTTCCACAATTGTATATTGTTTGTCTACATGTTATATGCCGACGATTGACAACCATGATGCCAGTTTTACCTTCGATTACCCATCACCCTCTCCCTCCCCTACGCAATATTCATCTGTCCCTCAATTGTGCATTCTTTGTTTATATGTCATATGCAGTCGACTGACACCTATGGTGCCACTGTTACCTTCGATTACTCATCATCTTCCCCCTTCCTTCCCTCGCCCCTACATAACATCTATCTGTTATTCAATTGTATATTGTTTGTCTACATGCTATATGCAGTTGATTGGCACCTATGACGCCTGTGTTACCTTCGATTACCCATCATCCTCCCCCTTCCTCCGGCTATCGTCTTAACATATTTTTGGTTTGCCTTATAACTATTGAAAATTTACAGTTAAAGAAATTTAAAAAAAAATCTCTCATATATTTTACAACTTTTCACAAATTCTAACGCCATTTCAATATAAATTTAGGACTTGTTAGTTTGTCAGTTCTGCTGCAAAGACATAAGAACAAATGATGACTGACTACTCAATCTTTCGAATAAGTGTTGGTAGAACAAATTTCTGTCGAACAAATGTTGGTGAACAAATTTTCGCACACCACCGATGAAATAAGGAAAAGAACAACGAAAGCAAAAGCCGCTATCAGAAGAAAGAAACTCCTACTAAAGGGAAATATAAAGGAGGATACCCGCAATAAATTGATGAAGTGTTCTATGGAGTATAGCTTTGTATGGAGCAGAAACATGGACGCTAAGGAAAGAGGATATAAAATACATGGAAAACTTCAAAATGTGAATATGGAGAAGAATACTGAAGATAAAATCGACAGATGGGTAAAAGAACGAGGAAGTACTAAGAAGAATAGACGAGAAACGAATGATAATACAGACTATAAGAAAGAGGAAGGCGAACTGGATTGGACATAACCTGAGGAGAGTGAGCATGATTAAAGAGGTGCTAGAAGGAAAACTGGAAGGAAAAGGTTTCAGCTGATACAAGACTTGAAAGGGAATGAGAACTATCAAGACATAAAGAATGCAAAAAATAGGAGTATGTGATTAACCATGGATAATCACGGACCTATCCACGGACGAACTACCTATCTTATATTATACGTATTACCGTAATCGTCGTAGTCGTAGACGAACTTTTTGGTAGGTTAGTTACAGTTCCGCCGCTGTTTGGACTATTTTCGTCATCTATAATTTGTAAAGATGCGGAAATCTCCTGTTCATTAACGGTACTAAATTCAACTGGAAACGTTAAATACTTTCTTTTTTAAGGGGGGTTTTTCGACACCCCCTACATTCCATAAGAAAAGCATTGGAATCAGTTTCGGGCATTATAAAATCGCATTTTAAAATTATTTTAAATCAAGATACGGTGTCGGGACCTAAACAGTTGTGTTGGAAAAAGAAAGAAGTTCATTTTGGTTACCGTGAAAATTCAATTACGTTCGGATTTTCCAGAAAATCCGTTTTTAATACGAAAAAACGCGACTTTTAAACAATGAGAATTGTCAGTTACCATAGCCACCTCATTTGAGCGAGTGGTAATATTGGGTGAATACTCGCGAGACCCTTGACGATATTACATCATTTTCTTTGTTTACATGGATTTCAAACATTTTTGAAGAATAAGTGAACCTTTTCCCTTTGAATTAAAAAAACATTTTATTCGTTATTGTAGCATCGTTTAAAAAATTAATTAAATTAATTTCTTTAAGCCAAGAGAAAAACATTTTAAACAGTATAAGATTAAAATAGAGCCCCTTGACGATAATACGTTATTTTGTTTGTTTACATTCATGTTGATTTATGTCTATATGTTGATCCTGTTTATTCTGTAATAATTACGAAGAAAGAAGTTTAAAAGAGCTTAGCAAGGTCAGCTATTTTTATTTATCACATCACTTAGAAAATTAAAAAATAAAATAAAATAAAAATTAAATTATACTTATCCTTAATCCTAATACAGGTTAATAATAAATAGAATCTTCTGTTCTATTTACGAAGAAAGAAGTTTACATCTTTTGTCAAATAAATGTGTCTGATCAAATTAATTATTTAAAAAACTCAAAATCAACTTAATGTGACAGCGAATTGTCACAGGCTCTCTAGTGATATATAAGTATTATATATACTAGCAAAATTTCTCAGCGTTGCTCGGGATTGTTTTAAATCAGATAAAGACCGCTTTACATGAAGATCTACATATACTTTACAGCGTACTTAGCAAGAATCTCGTTAAATACTTATCTGAAAGAAAAATATTGAGAGCAAAAGTTAAATTAAATAATTAAATACGCATTTTTGTCAAATAATTTTTCCCGCAAAACGTAAGGTTTACGATAAATTTAAAGAAACGGGAATTAACGCAATTACGTAATTATACGATTTTCGATGTTCTTCTGTTAGAAAACTAAATTTTACGCTAAATCGACTTAGATTCGAATTCTGTCCTTAAAAATATAAAGTTGATTCTTTAAACTCAATACATGTTTTTGTCCCGAGTGCGTATCTTCATTTTAAGTAACTTAAATTTGCAAAAGAATAAAAGTCTACACGTGTTGTCTTATGGAAAAATGATAATCCGCTATATTGGCAGCACTGACTAATCCCGGCTGACCAAACCTCGACCATTCACTAAGTTACTATGTTAGTAAGAACCGTACCAAATTTGGTTGTTCTAGGTCTTATACTTTGGGCATGCATAATGATGCGCACAAACTTTCGGAAATATATGTAGATAGAAACAAAACATTATTTCCCATTGACTTGTGATACTAGACAGTAATTAGTAACACTACGTGTTTTCTGAAGAAAATGAAATGATACTTAAGGGTTAATTCCATTAGTATTTTTCAACAGGGGGCCATCACTATTTCTTGCATCGGGGCCCATGTATCGTATCCATAGCTACACATTTGATCTTATTTTCCAATTCCTCTATTTCATGCCTATTGTATAGGAGATTGCCCCCACCCTCCGATGAGCTCTTAAACCCATTCTGGGCAAAAATACTACATTTGGTGTTGCAGCTTTGGTTTTTCGGACAATAGCTAAAACACGCCGAAAGCGGAAAGAATATTCTCCTGTATTCCAACTGTGTATGGTGTCTTAAATACAAATTATCGGTAAAATGCGGATATTTTGCGTGGATTTGATAACTTTTGAATTTCTTAGACTTTTATCAAAGATGAAGATTTTATAATAAATACGTTTGAGTTCGGAGTAAGAGGTACAGGCTTCCCTCTCTTTATGCGGGTTCGCTTTATGCGAATTCGCTATTATGTTGGAACAATTTTTGAAACGAGAAAAAAGTCTGCTATGACCGGGAATTGAACCCGGGTCTTCCACTTGCCGGGCGGATATTCTACCCCTGAACTATCGTAGCAGAACATTTTCTCTCGTTTCTGAACACGGATGTGTTCTATGCTATTATGTGACAAACTTATTGCTACCGAAATTTCTTTTCATGTCTTTGATTCACTCTTATGCGGTTACGTGGCAAGTGTCATACAAATGCAACTTCTCCACTACACTACAAGGCGACCACCCAGTCCCTCATTGTCTCTTATGCTGTGCGTATTAGTACTACAGTAAAAGAGATTAGAGTGGAGAGGATATTGTAGAGCGGAGATGAGACGGAGATTTCGTGTGATACTGTTTGAGTAAACTTGAGAAGTTTTGTCTCCTTGCCCGCAGAACTTGGGTTGGGCCAAGACAACCCTCCAGCATTTTAAATCTCCACTATTATAGAACAGTTGTATAAAACTCCTTAAGCCAAAAAAATTGTAGGGTAAGCCCTATGCATTTCGCCCACTAAGTGGGCATCTTCAGGGGAGAACCTGCCTTGGCAGTGAACAAGGTTCAACTGCATAGGGCTTACCCTACAATTTTTTTGGCTTAAGGAGTTTTATACAACTGTTCAAATGCAGTTGAACCTTGTTCACTGCCAAGGCAGGTTCTCCCCTGAAGATGCCCACTTAGTGGGCGAAATGCATAGGGCTTACCCTACAATTTTTTTGGCTTAAGGAGTTTTATACAACTGTTCAACTTGGAGCCAAAGTGATTACGAGCTACCATCTACTGCTCCACTATTATGTCACCCACAACAGCCACCGCTTGTGCTTGTGTGCTTCCTTTTATTGGCGAGTATAATTTACAGGGTTAATTGTTTTAAGTTTGTATTTAGCACATAAGAAGTCGTTATGGAGCAAAAGAAGGAGGGGAGTTAGGATTGCTTATGGAACGTATCCCTATCTTTTACATGTAAATGTGTCTTCTTTTTATGTGAATTTGCTTTACGTGCAGGGTGACCATACGTCCCGGTTTTAACGGGATCGTCCCATTTTTTAGTTAAGTGTCCCGTTGTCCCGATAAAGTTAAAACAGGACGCCAAATGTCCCGTTTTTTTCGAGAGTGCCATTTAATACACAAAGTTACACGAAAAATTAATCCCACATATATCGTGAAAATTATAGACGAAGACGAGCTTTTCGATGAATACCACCATGTTACGAATATCAGTAAGAGCAAAATTGCCGAATTGAACACGACTTTAACTGAAACTGTCGAACGATGGCTTGTGCAAGGCGAAAGAATTTCTTTAAATACATTCAAATGATTTTGAAATTTGCTTCAGCTATTCCCGGCACAAGTTCAGCTATAGAAAGTTTTCTATCAGGAATTCTCTGTGGGCAAACGAAAAGAAGTTTCCTTGTTGGGAAGATCAAAGCAGTGAACAAAGCAGGGAACTTTCGTGCAACGACTTTTACAATTTGCTTTCAAACAATCCCAAATTCAGTGGCGTAGCGAGAGGGGAGCAGAGTGGGGCAGTTGCCCCCGGGCGCAGGGCTGAAGAGGCACAAACTCATGGATCAAAAATTAACGTTTCTGTTTATAAACAATAATAATATTATAATATATGTCGAATTAAAATGCTAGTATGGTATGCTTGGGGTTCCATCACATTCCCCACATTATATTTGTTTGGAAAATTGTACAGGGAGCAAAGGGAGGGGGGCGCATCTCTGTGACTTGCCCGCGGGCGAAGGAAAACCTAGCTACGCCACTGCCCAAATTACCGCTAGAAAATCTCGCTGAACCGAAGAAATTATACCGAGCCCGGATACAGATCCCTAGACTCGGAGTCTCCAGGTCAAAACGACCCTGTTGGCAAACATACTTGCATCCGTAGTTGGTAATAATTGAATGTATGAAATTGGACCAAGTAAATTTAATTCTTTTAACTCCACACATCATTATCTAAATATTTTTTTAATGTGTCGATGTTTTTCCTGCCTACAGATTTGTTCCAATTCTTTCAAATGATGTATTGGTTGAAATAAAGCAAACTTCCGTTTTAAAAAATCCTGCGAATATTTTGTCCCTTTTTTGTTGTAAATTTCGGGAAATGTCCCGTTTAGGTCTTTTTGAAATATGATCACCCTATTTATGTGTCACTTTTCTGGAACGCAACCCAAATTTACTTCTTGAGACGCTTGTTTGAGACCCCTGATCAGGGGCGGCCAGAGGAATTTTGGTGCCCCGGGCGAGATGGCACTCTAGCGCCTTCCATCGTAACGCTTGTTGAGATATTTTCAAAGTACATGTTAATTTATTCCTCACTCTGTAAAAATTATTGATAGTGAAAAAATAAAAAGAATGCCATCAAGATTCCGGCCTGTATAAATTGGTATCCTATATTTATTCACTTGCAAGCAATGCACATATTGATCGGGATAGCACCCCTAAGACTTTGGCGCCCCTGCCCGGGGCGCCCGTAACTTGGGCCGGTCCTGCCTCTGGTATAATAACGTTGACAGAAAATTATTTTCGAATTACATTTTTTACGAGAATATAAAAAATGAAGTCATGAATTCCTGGAAAAGAGCTCGAAATTCTTTGTGGTGGAGAAAATCGTTCATCATGCTTTTCCACGAATTCACAATGGCAATTAATCAGAAAGCAATTTCAGGAAATTTAATCGTTCTTTCGACTGAGCTTATCGAGTTTTTTTCAAGAAACAAAAAAATAATATTTCTTTGGAACTGAACTCCCTCATTTTGTCACTCTGTCACTTTGGTCACAGTTCATCAAATAATATGTACGCCTTGCGGACTAAAGATGATTACATTTTTCGTAGTATATATATATATATATATATATCTTATATGTTAGTTAATACAATATTATCATTTAGTTATTTAGTACATGGTAAATTCGTAATAGTCAATTTTTGCATTTTGTACCCAGTACATTGAGTACGATAAAAAGCTGTTTCGGACGAACATTTCAATATATTATATAAAGTTTAGTTTTTCAATACATTAAAACACATTTAATGCGGTAACTATTTTTTGGCATTCTGAAAATAAATCAGAAACAAGCAGATAATCTTCTTATTCAATAGGCACGAGAGATGATATAAAAACCGGTGACGTGACTGGCAACTGTTGTTTTTGTCACCTACCGTCCTCCGCGCCGGCCTAACCGCGAGGCGTCATGTTCGATGCAGGATGTAAATAAAGGAAATGCGCAGAAATATTTAAATGACGGGATCTTTATTTTGCGTTCACAGGGTTCACGTAACTTCCGGAGGAAATTCTGGCTCGGAGGAAGTTTGCGGCGCCCCCCTCTGACTTTCTCTCCCTCTCTTCGATAACCCCTTCCTTTTCGTTCGAAAGTAGGAAGAAAGAAGGAGCATGGAAGGGACAAAGTGCCAATGCCCCGAAGCCGTAGCCTTGAGACCGATATCGTACGAGGCTAATCTCAAACGATGAGTTCTATTGCTCTTGGAGTCGAGCCCTTAGTCACTATATGGCAGCTGTAATTTTTTCCCAAGAGTTTGAGAGGAGAGAAAAGTGAATAAGATCTGGTAAGATACAATATTTCAAAACTAATATAAATTATATAGCAGTAATATTTGCGATGATTTCCCTCTGAACTTATAAGCGATCCGCTTTTACTATCGAAGTTGGAACATATGGAAATGGCATATAAGTGTGTGTGTGTAAACGAGGGATGGCAAATACGTGGCACGCGTAAGCTTGTATTTTCTGTATAAAATATAGAGTTTCTTAGAGAGGAGTGAACTAGAGACACGCGAAAAAAATTCCCATGATTCACATTGCCTTCTTGGCACGCGACACAAAAATCATTTACCATCCCTGGTGTAGACACTGACGTGGTTTTGCAACGAGAGTTTAATTTACCGCTTATTAAATTTTGCGAGTGTTTAACGAAAGCTACATATGTATCGATAATGCCACGGATCTTAAGCACAAAGGATCGGATTTGGTCAAGAGCTGACAGAAGACGTTGTGTATTGAATTCAGAGGAAGCCGAGGTCAAGGGGCGTCATTTTCACACACGGAGGTTACTTTCATACTTGATGGTCTTGAGAACCGGTTCATGGAAGGTCACATTCATTTGTTATTCAACGATTAAGTCTAAACTCGGCTAGTTTTTACAAACAGCTGTCTATTGAATGGATGATGAGGGCAAGAAATTGTTTTTGGCCGTCTTCGAGAGAGTTCTACCACATAATATCTACGTTCGCTGTTATGTTTTATTGCACATATCAAAGGATAAATGGTCATTTGTTATATAAAACAATTTTAATAAGAACTAATTATTTGATTTGTTTGATTATAAGTCCCAATACATTTTCATGCATTGCAGTAATTTCAAAATTTATGTATTTATTTACGGAACAATATTTGCGATTCTTTGATAAACCTCCAAAATTGATACAAGCATTTTTCAAATTAGAATGATGAAAGTTATTAAATAGATTTAATCACAGAAGAAATAATGGAACAGTCAGTCCAATATACTTATTTTCGGTCACAAAAAAAAGGAATATTCCCTCCCCTTTTTATCGCGGTATTTATACTATTTTCACATAAATATACAATTATACTCCGTTTAGCGGAGCCCCGATCAGCGGAAATTTGGTATAGCGTAATGGCTCGATATAATGATATATCTTTGTGACTCCGGGATTATCCCCAATAAATTTTGATTCTAGGACTCAAATTTCGAGGGCTGTTTTTTTTAACGCTATCTATTATGAGGAAAACGTCGATTTGTATTCAAGCATTAACGACAGATTATGGGAACGCAAGCTCTTATAGAATGGTGGTGAGCGTTACGTATTGCACCGTCATTTAAAATGTTTTATTACACGCCTTTTTATTTACATGCACTGATTTATTATCAATAACACTGCATGTACTATTAGATGTGTGAATAATTATGTAATCACTAACCTTTTATACCCGAGATTAGCGTATCCAGGAACGAGAACCGGACCTAGGCGTGTGCCACCGCACTCGGGCGGAGGCTTCTGAGGGGCGGCCTTCGGGTCGCCACTAGATGTATTCCGCTTATAAACCTAATTGAATTTGTTTTGCAGCTAAATATATTAAATAAACTGTATCAGGCGCATATGGCGTAGCGCATAAACCGAACTCGCACAAATCGAAGGATATCTGTATTTGATTTTTATTTTCCAGGAACGCATACCTACATTTACAATGAATTAACGAGCCAATTTAGCGACAATTCGCTCAGCGAAATAATTTACAGGAACGCATCTCTTAAGTCAGCGGTTTCCGACCTTTTCTGCATGGCGGGCCGCATCGGTGGTTGCAAATCTTTCGGCGGGCCGCACTGGAAGTTGCAAATTCTTCGGCGGGCAGGATTAGAGCTTAAATCGGATTCTGAGATGCCATGTAAGTGGATATCGAGTTTAAATAGGGTTTTTAATAGTTAACATTTTTAATATTAAAAGCTTTACTATCAAAATTTTCATAAAATGGTAAAAATCGAATCTATGTCATGAATCGAAAGGGATTGCGAAATATTCGGACGGGACGCAACTCTAATTATTTTTTAATAATGCATAAAATTCTAACTTCAAAGTTATCGTCTCTGCCACATTAATGAATTGATTTCCTTAAGCCCGAGCGTAACTGTGAAAGGACAACATTACGTCATCCTTAAAACCGCTCATTTTCCTCGTACGTTTCCTCGAACTATCGCTTTCTTGAAAAGTATACAATGTCTGATAATTATCATCAGGACGTTCGTTCGTATTTCATTAAGCACTCACACCCAGGAGCCAAACACCGAAGTAAATTTCCAAGGCGAGGAAAGTGAAACGGGAAATCGAAGGAAATTTATTTTTCTGTTATCGAACGCATAATTCTGACTTCCTCTCGAGTGAGCGGTTAGTTATGAATTGTCGATTTTTAAAAATCGTTTGGCAACAGATAAATAATCACTTCCTCCATCCTCCCTCTATCCTCAAAGTCACCGATGCTGTTTTAATGATCTCTTTTCAGTAAATTTCCATTTCATTTCACTTCCCCGAGTTCGGGCGCGAGAGCACGAAATTAGTTCTTTCGAATCTAAATGTACGGCGACGCGAGGAAAAAACACCGTTTCTCAAATTAGAGGCCGCGGCCACCAGGGGTTTACAAAATTATTTTGGATGCAGGGCGAAGTGCCAAGAAAATAAAATTTTCACGAACAATCAAATTTTACCAAGGAATTTTAGTAACTATGATGTTATAAAAATTATTAATAGTTAAATAAAATGAAATTTGTATTAAATTTCCTTCTTTTTACTATTTTCAATCCAAAGGGGGCCGCGACAATTAAAAGTTGAAGAACCACTGGAAAAAATGGTCACGCGTGAACCAAATGGCTCGTTCTTGGAACGAAGCGGAGAGCAGGAGCGAGAAAATTTTTAAAGAAAAACCTACATCTTTCGGCTCAAATTGATTTAAATGGAAGAGGGTCGCAAAAAATAAAGTCAGTTTCTGACGTAGATTTCCGCGGCGTCGTTCAGCAGTGCAGGATGGAGCTTCCGGTAGCGGCTGCGTAGGCTAGTACATTGTAATCCGACGTTCATCCCTGGAGAAGATCACCAGCATTGGGATCGAAACGTCGGATTACAATGTACCAGCCTACGCAGCCGCTACCGGAAGCCTCATCTTGCAAGTAACGTCCTTCTTATGTTTCTTTAATATCTTAAATAACCTTGGAGCGAAAACGCAAAAAGCAATGATGCGTACCAATTACTTCGAGAAGGTGAAAGTGGGAAATTTGCGAGCACGCGAAGTTCAAACAGGAAGCCTCGAGGCGGCGGAAATTTTTTTGCCGAAGAATGGAAAATAAGCAAAATAAGTTTATTCATTTAGCACGGTTATTTTTATCTCAACTCCTTTTTTCCGACCTTGATGGCATTCTTGCAATATTAAGGTCGTGGCTTCCAATCTTGCAGGAGATGAGCATAGACGTTTGCGCCTGCAATGCTACTTTTAATGGATTCATTTTGAAGTCCTTTGAGCGACATGTGGAGTAAATAAATAACTTCACGTATCCGTCCGCTTCCTTCCTCTCAACTCCTCTTCTGACACGCTTTGTTCGATAGTGTTTCACATTTGCTTCTCTCCAACCGAATTTTTTTCTTTGAAAAGCTTTTCAATCAAACGGATTAAATTCATCCTTTTCCGGTTAAAAATAATTCCCGTTTTTTACTTTGCCGATCAGCTTATCTCCTCTATTCAACAATATAGTTTACGACTTATAACCGACCAATTTTATAAAAGTCAAAATATGCACTAGAACTAGAGAATTCTAAGAATTTAATTTGACTCGGAATTGACAAACTGTCTCTCTCCAATAAGTTAAAAACACCAGATGCGCATTTTTCTATCGTAAAAGGCAGCCGTTGTCAGGGGTGATTCACCGATAGTAGATTCTAATTCTATTTTTCAGAATATATATATATAATATACTCTCGGTAAATCACCCCTGATGACGACTGTTTTGGTTATCTCAACTCTTCTGTGGACAATGGAGAGACATTTTGTCCATCTAATTTTGACAATAACTTGAACTTTTGTTTTGAATCGGTATTTAATTATTATCAGTAAAAGCTACATCGGAACCGGTTTAGCCAATCAGCCAATGACGTTGCTTCAGAGAAACAGGTTTCGATTACAATTAATTTTCGCACGAAAATTAATTTTTTCTTTTTCAGCGAAGACGTGCTCTGAATCAAAAAGTAGTTTCCGTGGGAACTTAATTAGCGAAAGTGTGAAATCTTTAGTCGTATCCGGAATTTTTTCAAAATTTGATTATTGTATAACTCGCGTCCGCAAGGTTGTTATATCCAACGTTTTCCGTCATCACTATCGGCCTTGGTTTCACCATGTTCCACCCGCCAAACAGGTTTAATTTGTCTCGGTCGTAACATCGTGGCATTCCATTTGCATTCCGCGATTTGACGGGGCGAATAATTTCTTGAATGTCACGTGCTATTATTCATCAGCCAGTGTGTTTGCGACGAAGTGAAGAAATATGAGTTTATGAATTGCTTACATTTATTTCCGTGAAATATTTCCAATATCGATGTCCAGGACCAAAATATTTATATACTGTCAAACCCCGATTTAGCGCCATCGTTTTTCCGTCACTGAAATTGGCGGAGGTAGCGGAAAATGGAAGTATATGCATGCTCTATTTCAGGGGTGCCCGTAACGTCGATCGCGATCGACTGGTGGATCGCATAGTCATTTTTGGTCGATCTCGAGCGAAGTAATAAATAATTCGTTTACAGTCTAAAAACCAAAAAGTACTATATGAAATTTCTGATAAGAAATATTTAAAAAAAAATATGTGTTAAAAATAAGATGTGGCCACCACGTGACTTTCTCCATACCTGAAATATTTCTAAAAATTCCAAATAGGTTACATGATAATAAATATTTTAAGAAACTGCGAGAAAATTTAAGATTTGACAAAGAACGGAAATAAACTCAAACCATAGCCTTCTGATATTGGATATAGCCACAAAGCTCCGACAATTAAAAAAAGAAAATGAAGCATTACTAAGACGTAACTAAGCGTCAATTGTTAACAATAGTCGTCGGTAGGTGGCGTGGTGGTGGCAGCTAAATATAGAAGATATCTCTTAAACAATGCATTATATGAGAAAATGCTTCAAACAAAGGTCGTAGAAAATTAAATTACATTTTTCATATATCAAATATTAAAGCAAATATTTCAAAATAACGGAGAAGTGACAAGAGTAAGCACCCATTTCCGGTTGACCGATTTTTACCAAAAACCAATCAGTTCTTGTGACTTTTATAAAAATGTTAAATATATATGTTGACCTGATTAATAGTTTTTGAGTTAAAGCACCCACAAAAAGCTATCTCACACACACACAGATATCATCGAGAAATTTGTCAAAACGTGTTCAGGAGACCTCAAAACGTGTATTTCCGTTGAAATCTCAAAATCGATTTTTTTCATGAAAACAATACTTTCCCCTATACTACGTATGGAGAAAGTAAAAATGAAAGCCTTCCATTGCAAAAACTAATAATATAGATTCCTAGCCTCCAGGGCAAGTGCCAAAAAATGGATATTTTGTACAAATTACTATTGTATGACCATTAAAAATGTCAATTTGATTTTTACTTTCTCCATATACGTAGTATAGAGGAAAGTATTGTATTCATAAAAAAATCGATTTCGGGATTTCAGCCGTAAGAAAAGTAGATCTCGACTGGATAACCGTAAGAAAATTAGATCTTATACCCAAAAATAGTGGGCACCCCTGGTCTATGTAATCATAAGATGGAAGTTCTGTTCACAACGATTCATTGGCGATATGCGGGGGTAGCACTATATAGTGTGGCGCTAAATCGGGGTTCGACTGTATATCGTAACAGAAAACGGTGAAATGTCCAATGATATGTAAATTGAGTTTGGATCGGTTAAAGAAGCGAGGGAAATAATCCGGGAAGCATGAGACTGGTCGAATGATAGAAGCATTCTTACCAAAGTGTTGTTTCTTGACGTTGGAATGACTCTGTTGTGTGTTTAAATTGTTTTCAACAATGAGTGAAGCTTTACTTCATTCAAACAATTTTAATAACCATGTGAGAAATTCTTCCTGCAGTCTTTCGAGTGACTTTCATAACTTCATCAGCACTCTTGTAATATTTAGCTTCTCCAGGGAGTCCGTTGACCCCACATCCACAAATATTTTATTTTTATGTTTACTTAGGGATTGAAAATGATATCTTGCGTGCATGAACTCCATCCATATATAAACGCGATTGATTATGTAGTAATTCAGTCAGCGAGCTCTTAATCCGGTAATGATGTGCTACGTAACGTTTATATTCGCAGTCATCCCGAGCATTCAGGTCGATTGGTCCATAATTTTAAGCTTTTTACTTTTCTAAAATGGCCACCATGAGGTTATGGACCTCATGGTCAAAAAAGCACCGCATCCAATCTCTCCTTCGTCTGACCGACGCTGCAAAGAAGAGGGGGGGAAAAAAGATCTCCGCATGTTTACATATCTCGCATTTCGAGGGGAGAAGCGTTTATTTTTCCATTGTAAAATCTGCTCCGTTCGGGCTGGAGCGGAAGTGTTCGGTTTTGTGGCAGATGGTGGGAACGTAAGAGTCGGGGAAGGGGTGCGGTATCTTTCCTCTCTTTTCCTCCTCTAAAGATTCGTTACGGCGGAAGATGAGCGTTTAAGGGGTCGATGGTTTGTTTCTCGGTGTAATTCTCGCTCGAACAACGCGGCCGCTTTGAAGGAATCTCGTGCCAATTTCTTCCTTTCGTTCCGTAGTTGGCGTAAATGGTCCTCGTTCGTGGTCAACTTCGAATTATCTCGAGATTAAAAAAAAAACAAAAAACATATGGATTGCTTTCCGTTTGAATATCTTAACGTATGGATTTAAAATGACGTATCGCGTACAGGGAAATAACGTGTCTCTATGAGATGTCGGCCTTACATAGTACATGTATAAATATAATAGGATATCCGCATGACTTAAAAAATCTGCCTCCTCATATCCTATTTTATCTTTCAAATTTGACAGCCTTCGTTTCATTCCCATGTTCAGATTCTGGGGATGGAAGATGTCTTCTGTTTAGCGAAACGAACTACACCAAAATCCCGTTTTTACGGAGTGGCTTGGGAACAAGTACATTCCGTACAAAAGGGTTTTCCGTAAAATCGGTATTGTGTAATGTACCCATAGAATTATTGTGAAATACTAAAAAATATGAATAGTCATGGAACGTAACGATTGTTTAATTAAGATGATGGATTAAAAAAAACAAGAGCATAAAACAATACAAAATGATTGCACCAGTATTTATGTTCAAGTGCCAGAGATTTTGGTGTATTTTACTTCCTCAGTCCATGCGAAGCGGTGTTTTTCCCATAATATCGAGTTTTATGTAGACTGAATTTCCACAGTATTCTGGGAATTAAAGTGAAACCTCTTTATAATGTATGCCCAATGGGGAATTTCTCGGGTGGCCCCAAAAAGGTGATTTTTTTGAAAAATTAACGAAATGAAAAATTATTATTTTCCCATATACACATATACATGCTAAAATTGAGATTCGTTAGCTAGCGCCAACATTTTGAGTAAGAGTATTTTGGAGGAAAAGAAACCAGGTATTGTATGTACCTCATCAGACCCGTCTTTAGGAGGGGGGGCTGGGTGGGCAGTCGCTCAGGACCCCGCGCCTACCGATTCCACTTTTGAATTTACTGCAACTCCATGTAGTACAACATTCGCCGGACATGAGAAAATCGCTCTACATAGGTGTTATGACAAGGCAGAGCGTCACCGTTCGGCGACGAAGATTAATGTATTAGTTGAACACTTCGTAAGTTTTCTGGAAATCTCAGATACAACAGGAAAAGGATTGGAACTATATTAAAAGAACTGAATAACACGGGAGTCTCCTTGAAGTAATGCAGAGGACAAGGATATGATAACGGCGCGAATATGAAGGGCTATCAACAGGGAGCTCAAGCATGCATTTTAATTCCAAATTCAAGAACATTTTTCATGCCATGTGGAGCACATAACTTAAATTTGGTTCTCCGTGATACGGCTAATTCCTGCCCGCAAGCAATGTCACTTTTTGCTGTTGTCCAGCGTATTTACGCTATATTTGCAGCCTCTACAGCAAGATGGAATATCTTAAAGAGGTATATCACTAAAACCCCCTGTCTAATACTAGGTGGGAGTCCAGACTCGAAAGTATAAAAGTTGAACGCTTTCAATTATCAAAAATTAAAGAAGCTTTGCTCGTAGTCAGTGGCGGCTCGTGTATAGGCACTGCGGAACTGCAGCACCCCCTATTTCCACTTGATATTATCGATAACATTTAATATAATGAGTCCTTTTTTCTTTAATTCTTTCTTTATTTTTGTAGTACAATATATATTCCTTAAGCTTAAGGTCAGTACTTCAGTAGCCATCCCTCAGTTTATGAAAAAGATACAAAAATCTTTGTATGGAACTGTGCGCTTCACAGTGCCAGCGACGTGGTGTTTGACTGTTGTGCGCATGCGTACATAGGAGGGGGGGGTGGGGAGGAAGGCGGGACTGCCAGGTAGAGAGAGCACTGTTGCTCTCGCAGTGCCGGCTCTGGCGTGATGGTGGAAGGAAGTTTTTTTTACTTAGCGTGTGTTGTGCTTAAAAACCGTGTACCATATTCTTGAATGTGATAAAATGTAGAATTAGATTATTATTCTGCTTCCAGCTATTCTATTTGATTCATTTTTTTTCGGTTCTTTTATTTAACAGAAAACTTTAACCATGGCCTTGCATCCCCAAGAAATAAGTTCTGTGACTGTAAGTGAACTTCAACAGCTTAAGTTTTCACAGCTATCTCTCCATGAGAAAGTTACAGTTAAGAAAAGAGGTCGTTCAACACCTGATATCTCAGCCAGGCAAAAGCAACAACAAGAAATATATTCGTAGCTTTAATTCTGAATGGTACCAACGGAAAAGTTGGCTTTGCGGCTGTGAAGTAAAAAATGCACTGTTTTGCTTCCCGTGTTTGCTGTTTGGAGGTGATGTACCGTGGACAAAAGATGGTTTTAGAAATATAAACAAATGAAAGAAAAAACTGAAAAGCATGAGAAGTCAAAGAAGCACGTTGATAATGTTGTTTCATTGTCACTTTTAGGAACCGTAAGTATTAAGAAGAAACTTAGTGAGGCATACAGACTTTCAATCAATGAGCATAATATAAAAGTTAAAAAGAACCGTGAAATTTTGTCCAAAATAATATACTGCATTTACTTTTGTGAAAACTTTGAAACTCCCTTACGTGGACATGATGAAAAAGACGATTCAGTAAATCCAGGGGTATTTAGAGGATTAGTAAATTTTGCATCTAAATTAGATTCAGATTTGAAGAATCACTTAGAAACCAGTGTAGTCTTCAAAGGTGTTTCTAAGACCATTCAGAATGAGATTCTTGACTGCCTGCTACAAATATACCATGAGGAGATAAGGACGGAAATTAGAAAAGCTTCCTTTGTAGCTGTCATGGCTGATGACACAACAGATGTTTCGGAACACACTCAAATGGTCCTTGTTCTACGGTACGTATTGAATGAAGAAATATTTGAGCGTTTTTGGGGATTCTTTATTCCAGAAAATCAAACTGCAGATGACATATCAAAACGTATTTTAGAACAATTGGACATAATCCTTCAAGGAAATGGACAAAAACTGATAGCTCATTTGTTGGTGCAAATGTCATGAAAGGCAAAAAAGCAGGAGTTCAAGCAAAAATAAAAGCAGTTTACAGTAATGCACATTTCATTCACTGTTATGCACATCAACTTAATTTAATAATGAGAAATGCAGCAAGTATTACACGAAACGCAAGATTATTTTTCTCTAACATTCTGGCTATTCCAACATTCTTCTCACGATCACCACAACGTGTATCCATTCTCAAGAAACATATGGGCGTCAGCATTCCACGTCCATCCTCTACAAGGTGGAATTTCAACATACGGACCATAAACAGAGTTCATGAAAATTTGCAACCTTTAAAAAACTGCCTTACTGAAATTCAGTCAACATCAAATGCAGATCAAACCATTGCAGAAGCAACAGGAATTTTAAAATACCTGAATGATGATAATTTCAAGTTTTGGTTAGAGCTTTTTCATCAGATTATGCCTCCTGTTGAAATAATTTACCACCAAATGCAATCTCGAGAAATTAGTGTGTTTAAAGTTAATAAATATATAATAAATTTCAAAACTGCTATTTTAGAATTGAGAAACTCAAAGTACTGTGAGAATCCTTCAAAGACACTCATGGCAGAAGCTAAGGAAGTGTGTGACTGTATATGTGTTGATATAATGGACAGATATTCTTCCACTAAACACTTAGTAGCTGCTAAATTGTTCAACAAGAAATGCTTCACTAGATTTAAGAATGAACATCCCACAAAAGAGATAGTACTGACCACTGAAGCTTATCCCATGATTGACAAAGAAAAGCTTGAAACTGAACTAAAAGTATTCTATTGTAGGACTGATATTCATGAATATTGCAAATTAATTGAGCTGCTGAAATTTATCTTGGAAAATAATCTAGATGATGTTTTTAGTGAAATTACGAAACTGATAAAAATCCTCTTGACAATTCCCATGACTACATCAGAGGCAGAGCGCTGCTTTTCAACAATGAAAAGAATAAAAACTTTTTTAAGAAGCACTATGAATTCGGAAAGACTAAATGCGCTTGCAGTACTTTCAATGGAGAAAAATTTCCTCAATTGTCATCCAGAGATCAAGGAGAAAATTATTGAACTTTTTGCGCAAATTAAAACAAGAAGAATGGATTTCATTTTTAAATGAATAGATCAAGCTTGAACTGTAACAATTTAAGTTAAAGTAAGTAAAAAATGTTTGGTTTTTTTTGTTAAGATTTTATCAAGTTCCTGAATAAATTTTCTTTTTATACATGTTTTTTTCCTTTTACACAATTTTAAAACAAAGGCTAAAAATTTTCTGGTGCAGCACCCCCACTAATTTTAGCTACGAGCCGCCACTGCTTGTAGTAGCATTAATTTGTTAAGATTCGAAAATAAAAAACGAATAACATTCACTAGTTTCCCATGAATTAAACAGCTCTGAATTTTTGCTTTCCATTGTAATTTGGTATGACATAAATAAAGTCAGCTAGGCTCAACAATCTACTCAAATTACATTATATATGGCAGTTAAGCATTTGGATGTTATGAAATTAGCATTAAATACCAAGAATTTAATCAAACTCTAGAAGTAGCTAAACAACTCGAAAAGGAGACACAGAATTTTCTATTAAGAGTAAAAGGAGACATTTTGATTTCGAAAACGATGATAGATTGAAAAATGCGAAGGGGCGATTTAGAGCGGATTTATTTTTACGAGTATGTTTTAACATACAAATACCTAATCATTTCTCATCCTATTAAAAGTATTCCAATAATATCATCATCATAGGTAGTCTGTCCGTAGACAGGTCCGTGATTATTTTTGGTTAAACCTGGTTCTCCATATACTCCTATTTTCCGCTGTCCTCTTTATATCTTGATAACTCTCTTTCCCTTTCAAATCTTCTATCAGCTGAAACCTTTTCCTCCCTCTTTCCCTTTTTCCATCTAGTTTTCCTTCTAACACATCTTTAATCATACTCTCTCTCATCAGGTAATGTCCAACCCAGTTAGCCTTCCTCTTTCCGATAGTCTGTATAACTATCCTGGGGATTTGATCAATACGGAGAATATGTTTCCAGATTTGTGCTCATGCACAACATAGGCCAACTTAAAACTTGGGATGTAGTTAATTTGCGGAAAGTCTGTTGCGATATGCAAGTGTTGAAGGATAAAACCAACTCGGATTCCGAAAGCGACGTAGATGGAATAGAGCTTACTGAAGAACTAAGAATGCTATCTATAAGAACACAGTGTAACTGATATTTTAAATTTCTTGCATACAAATAGATTGCATGAAATATACCCAAACACGGAAATACTTTGTAGGATAATTTTTACAATACCAGTGACCGTAGCGTCCACTGAAAAGTCATTTTCAAAATTAAAATTAATAAAAAATTATTAACGATCGACGATTTCCCAAGGGGCACTGTTATCCATTGAACAAAAGGAAGTTGATAAGATTGACAAGCCAAAATTAAATGATAGATTTGCTCATATGAAAGCTATAAAAGTAAAATTTAAAAATGTACTACGTAATAAATGTTTGCAAGATTTTCTACTCGTATTTAATTAATTATGATTGTTCATACTTACCATTTTCTGTAATTTGGAAAATATACTATACGTAACAATGTAAAAATTGTTAATAGATAACATTTTTGTGTAATTTCTTTGAATTTTATTTAAAACTTTATTTATATTTAATTTTAATTTTTTTAAAGTTAATGATAACTAAATTATAAATATATAATTTTTCTGCATGTGTGGCAGGGGACCCCGCATCAGCTACAACGCCCCGGGCTCCGCGGATCCTGTACAGCGCCCACAAAATGCCCATCACACACATCCACACATACAGGCACACAAAGGCATCGCCGAGAAAATAGTGAAAGCGAACTCAGGGGACCTTAAAATAGTATTTCCGTCGAAATCACGAATTCGACTTTTTTCGCGAAAACAATACTTTCTCCAATATGGAGAAAGTAAAAATTAAAGCTACAATATGCGGCCTCGGAATGTTACTTACGGAAACATAATTTGATATATTTTCGTGATAAATGCCTGAGTGCAAATACTTGCGAGTATATATGGAATTAACAGATCACTAGTCTGCCCGTTGCAAGTTGGTTTACAAAAATTTCCGTAATATTCATTAACTGCCAAAAATATCTTATAATCAGTTGACGTATTCGTTAAACCTCTGTGTCTCAACCCATAGGAGGAGGATCACTAAGGGGACTCAATGACCATTATTCGGGCCGACACGGCCGTTTTTGGCTAATAAATACGTTATAACACGAAATATGCTTTCAAGAACACATACATACTTTATGTAATAATGAAAACGACGTAATAGTGAAATATTTGAGTTGTTTTTCTAAAATAATCTAACAAATATAAACGCCTACTTCTGTCCCTTTGTGGCTCCCTCTGTCACGCTATAAAAATGCGAATAACTCGATAAAAGATCGAGATATATTTTTTTAATTTGGCAGGAATGCTAGATTTGCATATTTTAAGGTGCCGACGAAAAAAATCTCGAAAAAAGTCCTTGGTTCGACTCCAAAGATGACATTTCCATTTCCCATAAGATAACGCGTAAAAGTCGAATTTTCGACGTGCAGGCTTTTATTCCATTTGAGATCTATATTCGGAAACAATTAACCTACGATCTTCGGATCCAAACCATTATAAAGAAATAATTATGAAGTTTCTTATGCTGTTAATTTTTGTCGCCTAGAGTTAGAAATTCCCCATGTTAAACGTTTAATTCATATATTTTTGGGAAATCTTTCAATTTTAACGGGATTTTGCATTGCCAACCCATTACATTATTAAACCACGAAATCCAATTGTAACTTGAAAGCATGCTTTGAACGCTTTTAATACGAGAGAGAGAGAGAGAGAGAGAGAGAGAGAGAGAGAGAGAGAGAGAGAGAGAGAGAGAGAGAGAGAGAGAGAAGAGAGAGAGAGAGAAGAAAGGAAAGGGAAATTATTTTCATAGCAACGAATGTAAACAACATTCGTTATGTTATTTACGAGAAGGATTACATTTGAATGTAGAACATTAATCATTCGTACATTTAAATTACTTAAAATCATCGTAGGAGTTCAAGGCTTGAAAGTACGAACGACAAAAAGATCGAAAGTTTGTTTTCCTTTCATCGATTTTTTAATACGCGTCGAGTCGATCAACAGATCAGTTTTTAACGCGAGAATTTGATGCATTCTTAGTGACTCGCAGTTGCCGGTTTCGTGTAATTGGGTACCATTGACTTGGATAATAGCATCGCGTCGCATCTATTTATGAAATTTCATTTTAAAATCTTTCCCGTTGAATTTCAACGGGCATCTTCCTAGTCTATCTAAATAATGAGCCAAGAAATCTGGTCACTCTCGACTAATATTAACTATTTATGATGACTGTAATACTATTTTTAACAAACTTTCCGATTGAGGATTGAAATTTGGTAGGAATGTTTGATTCTTATAGTAAAAGCCATTTGCGAAAATAAATACAAAAAAAGACCCGGGTTCGACTCCAGTAGATAATTTCTGTTTCCAATAAGATAACACGTAAAAATAGATTTTTCGACTTACAGGCTTTTACTCTTTTGAAAATTAAAATTAGAAAGAATTGGCCTACAATATTCGAACCTAAACCGTTTTAAAGAAAAATTAATATTGTTTCTTATTCTTATGGTCAAATTTCGCCTACGATTCTAAATCGCTTAAGTGATACGTTTAAATCATATTTATTGGAAAATTTAAGCTTTTTAACGATATGTTGCCTTGTCTACCGTGTCATTGTTAAACCTCGAGATTGCATTGTCGTCTCAACCATTACACTACATGTGTAAGGGAAGCGTGCTTTGAATGTTTTTATAGCTGAGAGAGGAGTGAGAGGAAGAAAAAAGGAGAGAGACAGGAGAAGAGAGAGAGGGCGACAGAGAAGGAGGGAGCGATATATAGATATGTTCCTTATTAGGGAGAGATTGAGACCAAAGAGTCTATTTTTTCAGAGAAGGAGAGAGAGAGAGAGAGATAAGAAGGGAGAGGTAGTGACGAAGAGAGAGAGAGAGAGGGAGGGAGGGAGACAGAGGAGGAGGGAGGGAGGGAGAGATAGATAATGTTCTTTAATAGAACGAGATTGAGACTAGGAAGTCTATTTTTCCCGAGAAGGAGAGAAGGGGAGAGGGAGGGAGAATGGGAGGGAGGAGGATGGGAGAGAGGAAGAGAGAAAAGGAGGAAGAATGGAAGCGCCATAAATAAAATACTTAATCCATGCATACCTATCATATTGATGGGCTTTTATACTAGTAAAATAAATAATTGATTGTAAATTAAGTGCAAATGTACTGAAAAATCGAAACCAACAGTGTCAGTTACCCTAGTAACTGTTTTTGAAATGTTAAAAATTCGGAAAAACTCGAATATAAACACAAAATGTGAAACGAATTAGATTACAGAATCGGCGATAAAAAGAAGAATTTCCATTCTTTTCCATGTGAAATAGTGAAAATGTCGCGTCGAAGTCTCTATTAGAAGACATTTATAAATGTTAAAAAGCACAGTTCCGCACATCAGATTCCTGCCGATTACATATTAATCAAATGGAAAAACGAAAGGACCATAGAAACGATCTCGCGCCTTTGTTCCACACGGCGAATGATCAAAAACATCATGTGGTATCAATATAATCAAATCTGAAAGAATCCTTAAAATTGATGCAGCTGCTCTTAAGTCATTCGACGTAATTTGAAATACAAATGCATGTGACGTCATCACAAGTGGACAACATTCAACATCGCGTAATTATTAATAGGATAAGTATGTAAAAATTTGGTTATCGTGAAGCGCTTCATAACAAGGTCTGTTTATGATGTGTTGGTTTTGCTTCCTATGCTAGTCGAACAGTTTCGGTTCAGTACAACGTTTCTCTCCGCGAAAGAGCTCATTCCATCTGCAGAAAAACGTTTACCACCTTTGGGATTTGGTGGGATGAGTCATGGTTCTTGAGTCCACCACCTTACCTCCTGCGCCAAGTCGCTTCTTAATAGAATGAGAGAAGTACTAGGGAGCCTGTGACGCTTCGCTGTCACATTATGTTGATTTTAATTTTTTAATAATTCATTTGATCGGACATTTTATTTAAAAAAGATGTTACAATGAAGTACCCTGCGGTGCCCAGGAAAATCCAGTGTTTCAGAATAATCTTCTCTTCTTACTTGGTTAATTTGCTCTCGATTTTCAGAATAACGATTCCTTTTTTGCTCAAAATTTTTTTCCTTATTTTTTTCTTAATACGCTTTCATATATTCTTTTCTTTTTTCGGCGTTCATCGTCCATTCCTTCTTGAACAAATTATCAACAGATTTTTCTTATTTATTATTAACTGTATGGGGATTTAGGATAAGTTTATCTAATTGAATTTTTCTTTAATTTAATATTTTAATTTTCCAAGCAATACGATAAATAAAATTAACTGACCTTGCTCTTTAAAAACTTCTTTCTTCGTACACAGAACAGAAAAAGTAAACAAACAAAATGATTTAATATCGTCAAGGGGATCGAGAGTACACTTAATATTACTGCACGCTCAAATGAGGTGGCCATGGTAACTGACAGCTATCGGTCGACGCCGGTGGAACAGTAGTTAATATACTCGTCAATGGTTTCAAGTATTGTGGATTGGATTCTCGGCCGAGGCCTTTGGTGAGAAAGTGAATCCGTCGATCCCGTGTATTGTACGTTGTAGGTGGACTTCAAAGAACCCCTTTTCATATAAGACATTAGCCCCTACCGCCTATAAATAACCCCCCTTACGGGATAGGGGAGTATGACCAATGCTTGCGTAAGATTTTTTATCTAAGAAACTTTTTACTTTTTACGTGCGATTTCCGTGTAGCGACAGCTCGTCCACTGCAAGCTTCCACCTGCTCGTTACCCGCGTTTCGTCCAATATTATAAATCTTTTCGCCGTATTTAACTGATTTTTCAGTAAACATTACTTTACCTTGTTTAATCTGATAGATTTTTCCCCTCATTTTACTTTAAAGAGCATTAAAATGCATTGCAACGCTATAAGAAAGCATTAGAAAGTATTGCCATGCATAACTATGCATTTTCTAATTTTTCTTAAAAAGGGAGGTACAACGAAGGGGGAGATGGTCACTTAAATGCTAACGGTTGCTGACATGGAGGGACGAGGGGGTCAAAAACAGTTAAACATTTGCTGTCGTAATACATGAACGGTCCCCAAGTAAATAAATACGATCTGTAAAATCTTATGTGCCATCAGGTTTCGAAAAGAACGGGGACTTCACGTCAACCAAAACTACCTATGTACCTATATATGAAAACAAAAACTTACGTCATGATGATTTTGGAGGCCTAAAGTAGTGACTACTGAACCGACCGGTAATTGAAGTCGTCATCCTTTAGAGCCTGAACAGTGGACGCAGACCTCATGCTTCACTTAACAAGTAAATACACACAATATACACAAATAAGCACAATAATCTTCCCTAGATATATATAATAGGTACTTAAGAAATGTTGACACATGAGAAAAAACATTGGCTTAAGAGCGAGAGACGTCAGAAGGCATATAATCGCAGCCTATATCATGCACTGGTTTTCATGCCGAGAAATGCCTTTTCTCAGCGTTATAAAGCCGTATTGTAGAAGACGCAATTATATTTTTCGGGTTCCTAAAGCGGGCGTCAGACGCCTTAATCAGTACGGTTTGAATGATTGGTGGTCCCCTAAATCTCGGGGTCCCCCCGCATTGCGGGGCCTATCAGTACGTCCCTGATGGTAACTGACAATTCTCATTGCTAAAAAGTTGCGTTTTTTCGCATTAAAAACGGATTTTCCAGTAAATTCGGAACGTAAATGAATTTTCACGGCAACCAAAATGAACTTCATTGTTTGCAAATTCAATCATTTAGTCCCGAGTTCGAATCTAGATTCTAGCTAATTTTAAAATGCGATTTTATAATGCCCGAAACTGATTTCAATGCTTTTATTATAGAGGATGGGGTGGCGGAAAAACCCCCCTAAAAAGACAGTATTTAATATTTGTTTGAATTTATTATTGTTAAAGCACAGAAATATTCTGCATTTTTACAAATAATAGATAGCAAAAATAGTCCAAACAGCGGTCGAGATATAAGCTTCACAAAAGTCTATACAAACAAAAAAGTTCGCCTACGACTATTACGGTAATATAATATAGATTGGTTTTTGTTTTAGCAAAAAGGGAAGTTTACTTGTAAGATTCTTTCAATAGGTTTTTAAAGTATGATGGGGTTGAGCTGCCAACTCTAGATTTGTACTATTATGCAGGAAAGGGAGTACATTTATTATATATCATAAAAGTTATTCATAAAAAAATCTTTTTTATAAACATTACATTGTTTTCATTTAAACGAACGATCGTTGACCGAGTTAAAACTCGAATTATATCGTGAATGCGGGCGAGTTCTCGCGGCGTAAAAATATCGTCGAAAAAACAAAAAAGAAACGTTCTTGAAGTCATATCTCCCTTACTGCGTCGCGAAATTGGAACTACGATCAGGACTGCCTCCTCCTATGCTACGAAAGGTTTATATTTATTTTATTATATATGTTTATGTTTATTTATTTATATTTTTATCAACACGAAATAAAGATTACTCAAGCAATCAGTGTAATAAGCGTTATAACTTGAATTAAAACAATTTTGACTGAAGTGGCATTCTACAAAAGTGTTAACATTGGAAGTTACGTCACAAAACGGTTTCTCTCCTGAAAAATATGCATCCGCCTAAAAATCGAATCGGTTTTCCCCTTAACCGTTCACCACACGTTTAAGCCTTTATCTTCTTCTGGAAACAGGTTTCCGCCGCGTTCTCGCTCTGTGTTCCTTTTTCTCAGAACAAGAGAAAAGTCAATTTTAGGTGCTACCTTATAAGTTAGCCCGAAAGGTTTTTAAAAAATTAAATTCATTTTAGAAATGTTTTACAATCAAGACTTTCATGAATGACTTCAAGAGACATTTAAATAAGAGTCCTAAATTTTTTTTTAAACATCAAGCCGCATCATTAATCACTGCACAAGATGAAGGCGTTTATCGATTACGAAACGTGTATTTTGTTATGAAAATGTATGCGTCTCTTTCGGTGGAAATGGTCCAGAAATGTTTTCAATTCCGAGATCCACATAAAGCTCTTAATGCCGTCCAATTCTACGCAAAAGCATTGAAAATAATTTGTCTGTCGTACGAGTACAACACAGAGGTCCCTTGCGACGCATTTTAAATTCAAAATATTCCGCAAATCACATATTACATATAAAAAGAATGTGAAATGAAAAATAAAATACATACATAAGAAAAAATCTAAAACATTTCTAATAAATTAAATTTGAAACATTTTGATAATTCAGCGATAATATTTAAAGTTGATAAAATAATTGGTGGTCATAAAAATTTAAAGCAACCTTTGGCGTTGGATATTATACGCCAAATATTCATATTCTGAGATATTATACGGAGATATTATACCAATTCTCATGCAATCATTGGTGAGAGCATCGGTCAACTACGATCCAATTCAAATACATGGTGATGCACTCGGAAACAACGATTTCAATCCGTTTGAGTCACATCATCTTACTCATATTTCGTAATACACTTTCCTCCGAGTCAATTACACCTGACAAAATTTTATTCAAGTTGAAATAATACTTCGTGCGATCCTTCTCAAGACCGTTACAATGCCAACAAGGGCCTTTTGTGTCGAACTGGAGAAACTAACCGTCGCAAAGTATTTCTCTCAGAGAAGTTTACCTTAGAATTCCATTAAGATATTCACAGTCACTTTTCTGAGACGTCAGCTCTCTCGTCGATCATTATCATCATTTACCTCCATCCGTGGAACTTTTCGTGATGGTAAATCCCTTTGAGGCAAGTATAACAGCTTTTGGGCAGGATATTGCGAAATTGCTTGGTAGCTGGGTGGTACTTTTTCACGGAAAGATCCACAGATTCAAATCCAGGATTTGTATTGTAGCAGTGTTTCTAAGTCTTTTGGGAGCCATGGATCTACTAAGAAGCTTCACAATTTCCGATGAGAAGTTCAATATCATATTGTTTGATCGTTGGATAAAATAAAATATTATTATTACTAGTAGAGAGCCCGCAGTTCTACTGTGGGAAATTTTGAGAAACGTCAAAAAAATATCATAATAAACGAAGAACGAACAGAAAGAAAGAATCAAAAGTCGGGAGAGAGTGGCAAAATGAGGAACAAACAAATAAGAACAAAGATAAAACCGTGAAGACGAACTAAAATGATAAAAGCAGTAATAAACGAAGAGCAACGAGAAAAAGAATAGTCAAACGTCGACAGTGTGACAAACCATTTAGTTACAATGCCTTACAACAAATAAATACATTTTCCACCTTTCCTTGTATTCTCCCTCTCTGTCTCTCTCTCCCTTTTTCCAATTCTCTCTCCCTCTCTCTCTTCCTCCCATTCTCTCTCCCTCTCTCTCTTCCTTCCTCCCATCATCCATCCCCCCTCTCTCTCTTTCTTCCCCTTGCTAGTGTTTTAATATTTGAAACTGAAGAAATAGCTTGTTATGCCATCTCCTATTTACATGGATAATTAACTGACCTTGATTTCATTTCAATGCCATAGGCTTACGAATTTGAGTTTGGCAACAATATCGGTCGCCATGGAAAGGAAAACGTTTTCATTAAAAATCTCGAGATTTTGTAGTTTAAAGCTCAATTTTGGAAAAATCCGATCCGTATTTGAAATTTCACTGTAGGAAAATGAAACCTAATTGTTTTCTTCGTCCTTGAGTTGAAGTTCTGATTTTATACAATGATTTTTAGTAATTTTAATGTACAAATGAAAAAAGTCTACACTCATCTCCATGTTTTTAAATTGGGAAAATGAAAACAGAAAATATTTTAAAAACATAAATTGGTCAAACTAATCGCTTTAAAAACCAACCTATCGCCCTATAATCTTTATTGCGGTTAAAATGACCCATTCCACTTATCTCTACGTTATGTAGCTTTCAAGTTCTACATACATACTTACACTTGACCGGACATCGCCTAAGATACTAAATTATTTTTATATATAGTATGATTATTACATTCTCTCATTTTTCACTTTGAAATGTTAATCAGAGCTGTGCGCGAGTCAGACAAGTTATAGATAAAAATAAATATAATGCCCTACTCAAATCAAAGACCCCTGGTTGAGAAACACTAGCGAAGCATACAGCAGGAAAAGATTCTTAAATTGTACATTATTGACTTAAGAGAGGATTATATAGGTCGCCTTATGGCTGAAATCAAATCGAAAATAAATGTATCTTCAATAGCTATGAAAAGTTGGGAAAACGTGAATTTCGGCTACAAATCAACCATCATCAGTAATTCAATCGAGAATTATCTAGTTCGCCTTATAGATCAAATCAAATTGACACAATGGGTATATCCAAAAAATGCTATGAAAATTACACGCGCATGTTGGCTAAATGTCAGCTTTCATCTGGTTTATATTATTTTTTATGGCTATTGGAAATGCCTATTGCGTCATTCCGTTATCAGTGGTGATACACCGATGGTGGATTCTAAAAATTCGAAAGGTTCATCTGGATTTCCCATATGTTTAATGGAAAGATATATTTTTTCAATTTATCTGCTTCCTTTTACACCTTCTTTTACTTAGTCTGCGTTCTAGCGATTGCCGAATTGCTTCCAAGAGAATTTCCATCGCTGTGTTTTACAAAGAGCACCCATATTCGGAGATTTAACCATACGGGTCACTTGGAAACGTTTCATACTGGTGTCGATCTAAGTCAAGAAAAAATACATAATAACGGAATTTAGTGAAAAAACACTACTTCTGTGTTTATTTACCGGTGTAATTTAACGCGTGAAAAATAGAATATACCTTACCCACAGAATAAGGAACATTGGGCGAGGAGGCGGTGGTCGCCAGTTTCCATTAGAAGATTCAGGCTTAAACGTCTGGAGAGCGACCGAGAGAAAGATAGACTCGAATTTTGAGCGAGCGAATTTTTTTTCTGGATGGTAGCCGTTTCGTGGGGTAACTACCGATGTTAAAATTTTTGTAAAATGCCTCTTCAGATGAAAAGAATTTAACTCTAACCGTAACGCTTATTACACCGATTATTGGAGTAATTTTTAATTCTGGTAAATTAAAAAACGTAGAATAATGATCAAGTTTCGAAACATCGGTGGAAGATGTCGAATTGAACCTGATTATGGCTTTACGAATCAATAAAGCAGATATGACTTCAAGAAAGTGTCAGTCGTTTTTTTGCCACATTTTGCGATGGGCTTACTGACACACATTTCCTACGTAATTCGAGTTTAAATTCACGCAGCGACGTATCGTTTAAATCATGGATCTGGAACACGCGGCTCCCGAATTAAAACAGTACGGCCCTCCAATTACTTTGATTGAGCTGTAAGTAAATGTAAGAGACACCGTTGAAGAGACGATCAGGTAATAACAAAGTTATATGAAAGAATATAAAAATGTTTAATATTAAGGAATCGTACGTCTGTTTTAACCAACATATATACAATTTTGAGTCGCGTCCTTTCAGATAGTTTCAACAAAATGCAAAAGCTCATAATTACGAGATGCGATCCTTCATATAACGAAATCATCGCATGTGACTCGACATTTTTCTTCCAAATTTTTCCTTTCGGCCCTCACGAAATATGAGTCGGAGATCCCTGGGTTAAATGGAAAAGAGAATAATAATATATATCTTTTATCAGGATGTCTGTTTCTATCTCTAGAAGTCACTCCCACGGGCGAGATGCAGTAACGCGCTCGCCTAATGAATAAAACCTTCGAAAATACAGCAGTGCACGAGTTTTTGGCAAGCTTCCTTCGTGCCACTCCAATCCACTCCACCAGAGCTGGTGAAGGAGCGGACGGAAGGAGGAGTAGGGAGGAGGACTCGAGGGTAAGAAAGACGAGAGAGAAAGAGGAAGAAGAGTTTCGAGGACAAAAGCTCGACGATTCCGTTGTTGGCTAGACGGGTTGTCGTGGTGTCAAGTTCGAAAGGAAGGGACATAACGAGGGTTTCGAGTGCGCAAAGGGTTGCCGAGGGTCGCGAGACGGGTATAGAGTGTGTATGAGAGAGAGAGAGAGAGAGCGAGCGGAAGGAGAGAAGGAAAAAAGGGGTATTGTAGGAAGACGAGGGACGAAGGTCTCTCTTTCTCCTCCGGTGCCATTCATCCATCTCGGGTTCTGTCTTTGGGTCGAGACGGCGCCTCGGCTCCGGTTCGGGGACGGGCTCACGGGTCTGCGTCATGAGCGCGGGAAAAAAGGGATTTGAGGAGATCGCTCCCGAATCGCTCGATTCGTCCACATCTCTTTCGGAAAGGTTTCTCGGATGTTGGAGAGAGATTTCGGCATGTTATTTTTTATTAAAAAGGCCATACGGAGCATCGCGCCAGTCGTTAATACCGTGATTTCCTCGGGAAGCGGCGGTTTCTTCCAGGAAAGCACGGCAGTGGTCTTGGTGGCGGCGATAGAGTAAAAAGGTTGTGGGAGAGCGGACGGAAACTTGTTCGCCGTCTCTTTCTGTCCGAGTTCCTAAAAAAATAGTCTCGAGACGAGTCGATGCATTTTTCACGCGGCAAATAGGGTTTGGTACGAGTCTCGCGCGTACGGCCACATCCGGCTCGCGAGGGAATTTTATGTGGCCTACCAAACTATGATGTAAAAACCGATCCGTAATATTTAATTCGGATTTATTTTGCACTTTTTCATTAAAATTATGGTCATAAATCCTGTCTAGAGAAGTTTTTAACCTGCTGAGTTTTTCACTTTCACAATCCCACAATCCCTTGAGTAAGTTATGATGAAAACTCTTATACCCCCCGCTGAGGCAGTCACAACTTCTAATGCGACCCTCCAAAGCACTACGAATACGGCCTCTAAAAACTTTTGCACACCCTTTGGCTATAAAAATGTCTTTTTTTCTCGTTTTGGAAGGACGAAACAGCTTTAGCTCACTTAGAACCAAGATGGGTTTCCAGCGTGCCGATGGATTCAAAATTTCCGCTGGAACTTTCTTTAGAAAGCTCGCTATCTGTAAGTGACCCGACGCGGCAATCCATGCAGGAGGAATGTCACGCTCTGCAAGATGCCACTGGGACTCCACGGGTCGTCGAGGAATCAATCAGTCGGGTTGGCGTCGGGATGTTATTGAACGAACTCGGATGTCGGCGCTGTTTGGACTATTAAAAAATATACAAATACGTTCCTATCTCTCACCCTTGTCTGTTATTCCTAACCACAATCGTTTGTGGGCTAAACTTCGCTGCGATATTATTTTTTATTCCGCGGTTATAAAACCAGGCTTGTTATTCCAATGGGGTGATGATGTTTTAGAATGGAGATATGCTATCTAAGCTCAGGGAGGAATTTGTTTACAATTCACGGCACCTGCTTTGATTGGCACGTGTTACTGGCGCAAGATTACGAAATGATTTGGAATTAAGAGTAATTCATAACTTCGAACACTTAAAGTTACACTCGTGATTTATCGAAGACGCTGTCACACACATATTTATTTATATCTATAATCACGTAAACTTAAACAGTTTACAGTTTTGACTCAAGCAAAAGTCTTCGTTTTGCCATGACTATTCATTATTATTTTTCCTTCAATTTGTTTCGCATGCACTTAAGCTTTTTGCAAAGATTAAAAAGGTATTCTTTTTAAGATACTTTCAAGTGTATGGTGTACAAGGTCTCGGATAAATGTTTATTTTATAGTTATTAAAAACTCAATTATCGAAGTCATCTAGAAGCGTCAACATAAATTTTACTTATTGCAATAAACAAGATATTTTATATTTTCCACAGCGGTGGTGACGGCTGTTGGAAAAATAAGAACTTTTGAACAGTAGTGTGAATAGATAAGAATTTTCGAAAGCTATACTTTCCAAGCTGTAAAAGACTTTAAAGTCTGACGAGAAGTTCCACTCCTCTGCTTCCAAGTGGGAGAGAATAAACACATTATCCATTATTAATTTCTCAAAAATACTTTTTCAGGCGTTTCTTTGAAATTTATTATTTTCTACGCATAAAAAGTTCGCTGAAAAAAACGCACTTTCATTTTTTGGTCTAGCTCCTTTTGTGTCTAACTCTCACGTTCTATGCACATGTATATAGTCACGTGCATTTTTCGGATGTAATTTATGCAAAAAAAAATTCGGGATAGATTCGAAATCGCTTACGAAATAAGGCGTTTATTCTCGATTAAAGAAACATCAAATCCGCCCCTCAACCTCTAACCTGCCCTTTCACCCGAGCATCCCTAGTCGGTTCCTTTCAAACGTCTCGCCGCCAACTCTTAAAATTCCATCCGAAGTTTCGCGTGGTCCGAAATGAGTAAAGAAAAACGTCCCTCTTCCTCCTCCTTCCCCTCTTCCTGCGCTGCGCTAAGGTAGGCGTGACCCGTGGCGCCAGATACTCTCGAGAGTCTCGCTGGCGCATCCATTCCATCCTCTTTATCGGACACGGGTGACGGATAGGCCGACTATCGTCCATTGGTATGTTGTACTCTCTCTCTCTCTCTCTCTCTCTCTCTCGAGGTCAGTCGTCTCCTTCTGGATCCGGCGCCCCCTCCTCCCGCCCCCCACTCGACATTACGCCCGGGAGGGGTGATAGAAGAGGAGGAGAGTCGGGAAGGAAAGCAGAAAGGAGAGATGGGGAATACGGAGGAGGATGGAGAAAGGGGCGGGTTTGAACGTACCTAACGATCTCACAAGCAGTGAGCTGATGGACGTATGTTTTGGCTTCTCCCGGTCTCAGTCTTTCTCCCGAGGTTATGGCCGTCTTGATGGATCACGGGAAGACGTCGTGTTTGTCCATAATGCGTAACCACGAAGCGTGGTCCTCGAAGGTGGGAGACATGACCAAATTGCATTTCGTGCATCTAAACCGGGGCTCGGCAAACTTTTCTGCATGGCGGGCCACATTCGTGGTTGTGAATCCTTCGGAGGGCCACATTGGAAGCCACGAGAACTCTGGCAGGCCGGACAAGCGTTTAAGTACATCAGAAGCTGTCAGGATATTTTGTGGTGTCATATAAAATCATGCCTGAATAACTTTTAAAACTGCACCAGTAAAGGTTTTGGGGCCATAATTTTACTGAAAAAATGACATTGTCTATATTAAATTTTACCGACCAATTTTTCATCAGAGGTTCGCGGTTCGCATGAAGCGCTTTCGGGGGCCGCATGTGGCCCGCGGGCCGTAGGTTGCCGACCTCTGATCTAAATGAGGAGTGAGCGGAGAAGAATTTTTGCATCCATTCAAAACTCTTGATTTTCTTATTTTTCTGTCACAAGGCTCAAGTGCTTAATTACAAGAAAACTGTAATTACGCGAGTTTACTTGTGAACAGATTTTGTCTCGTGTGAACCCTCTAATATGGGTTTTAACATGGATTAAGAATTTATGAATTTTTGATGTTACAACTCTTTTACATCAACTTCCAGCCTTTTTATTTTCGGTATCTATAATTTTAAAGGTCTCCTTTGATCTCTGTGTTTATTTGCATTGATTGAAAACATTTGCTTCTATTTTCTCTTTCTTCTCGTTCGTTTACCAATAAAATATAATTTTTAATACCAATGAATAATTTTTCTTTAATACAGAGCCAGTATTAAAAAAACGATTCATTTTATCCTCCTTTTAAAATTTCATAATACTGAGAAGAAGAAATTCGATTTTTTCACCAATCCACAGTTTTTGATTAATGACCGTAATTGCTTTGGTTTTATTACTCAGAAAGACATGAACCTAAAAACAAATTCCTAGGGAATAAGCTATTATTGTTTAAGTTGTCATCAAACACGGAATTTTTGTATGCGCTGTGTGCACGATAGCTTAGCTGTAATAGCTTTACGGAAAACAATTTTGGGCATTACCTTCCGCATCAGACGTTTGGAAAATGAAAGAGACATATTTAAAATCAATTCAAGCATTCAATTTCTTGCTAACAATTCTAAGTGAATCGATTAAAGGAAGAGTGTATCTTAAAAGGAAGATTCTAATCTTGGATATTTGCCAATTGACGTCAGTCAAGACCGTTCGAGATATCGCAGAAACTCAGCCTCGTTAATGTGATTCTTGCTTCATAATGCGATAGATTTGTATCGATGTGGTTTGAAGAATTCCCTTGAAGATGCAAGATTCAAATCTATCAAAGCTTAAAAAAAAGTAATTTTTTCAAAATAATCCGCTACTGTGTAAGTCCAAAGTTAAGAGTTCATAAATTTCAAGAGAATTCGATTCCTTATTAATATCAAAAGAGGAAAGAATTCGTAATAAGTATTAAAAAGTCAATGTATCTCGTAGATGATCTTTGGGAAAGCTTTTTTCCTCCAGAATTTCGGTCGCCGATAGAAAATTGCGCAACTCTAGAACCATTTCGAGACAAGTAAAAAAAGAAGGGCATTTACCAGAGGCAGTAAAACTTTTATGAGGATATAAAACCACAAACGAGAATACTGAAAGCCGTCTTTCTAATATTCGAAGGGCAGAAAATGAAACGCTGAAGTATTTGATTACGCATCTCAACTTCATTTTTCCTGCTTTAATCCAAGTAATTTTATGACCATGCTAACGGAAGTTATTAATGACTTCGAGACATGAAGAATGTTCAATGAAAATTTCAATGAATTAAATGCGTTACTTGATAAAGAGTACCTTATGTAACAACATTTGCATAAGAATGAAGGAATTTATCTTATACAAGTACTTCAATGTTATGCATTTTCTTGTTGTCAAATGCGAATGGTAAAGCACATTACATTTACAAAGTAATGAATATGATAGCATTAGTGCTTATAAGTTGTGCTAGACAACAACGTCCTCAAAAATAACTATCGACAATTACACTCGTGAACATTTTTTATCAGAATAATTTTCACAATAGAAATATTTAAAATCATTTTTCACATTAACAAAACAATACGTAAAAAAACTGTGGTTTGCTGCTATGGATAACAAAATATTGATCACCGTTGGCAGCGTTGCCGTCGCTATCAACAATTCAAAGATTTTATCATAGCAACGGAAACAAAGCTGTCACGTAGCAACATACAATCTACTGAACAAATTCAGTCGGACAATCAAAATCATTGAAACAATCAACCCTATGCAAAAATGTCAAACAAAACTTGTAGAAAATTTTACTGTCTACAACTTAAACAACGACAACGCTTTGCAGTAATGAAGCCCTAAAGGAGATAATTGGCCAAATCGAAAAAATGACACTTTCGTTCGAGCAATTTCAATTAAAATCTTATTAGACCTTGAATTATTAATGACCATCTTAAACGTTTAGTTTTGCGCTGATCTGATAATTAATGTTTGTGTAAGAGCGGCTACAGAATTCCTGTCAAACAGACAGAGGTGGCCCGAGGAATTTTGGAACTAATGACACCCTATTTAAAACATGATTTCATGAGTTAAAGCTGACATTTCATACCTCATGGGGCATCAAGTCAGCATTGATGCGAAATTCGTAAATTAAAAAACCTTATTACAATTATGTGTGTTTAAGGAGGGCCACAATGAGGAAAACAGATTTTACCTTCACGAGAGGACAATTATTTACTTATTGAGCAATGTTCAAAAAAACGTACTGTATTATGGTTTCATAAATATGCAAAACTCGTTTTGTTGGCAGTTAAGATTTCAATATCCCCATTATTTATGTATATAGAAAGTGTAACATGAAGGTCGAAGAAAGTCATAGACAGGTTCGCATGCAATTCGGCAGCTTGGCATGCCTGAGTTTAGGAATGGAGAGGCATAAAAAGAAAGTAAATGTCTACCGTCAAACTAATTGTTAGAGTATTTTAAAATGATTCAAATCATACGCAGGATCGTGACAATAGAGTTTAGGATCGTATATAATAAATTTCATAATGATAAAAACTATTCTGTCACTTCAAAAGAAATTCAATTTTGTTTTCAGCCACAAGACGAGCTCAATAATCCTCCGATGAACTCTAAAACCAGATCATAAAATAATTATTATTTCAGATAAAAAGTAAATTGCGCAAAATCCGAAAAAAACATAGGGTTACCGAGCAAAGAATTACGCCAATTCTTCCTTCGGAATGGATTTCGCCCCACGTTCGTCTCTCAAATAATTGGAATTCGAGCGCAACAGTGAACATCTATTCTTAAACGTTGAAAAATACGAGCGAGCATTTCTGAAACGTCCCCACAAAAATGCCCGTTCCCCTTCTCGAAAGAATGCGCGTTATATTTTCCGAGCCGCACTCTTCCCCCTCTTTGGAAGTAATGACTTTGCCACCCACGAAGCCTCACCGTATCTCGCACTAAAAATCGACGGTTTAAATAGTCTGGGAGGTATAGTAAATAGGTTCCTCACACCCCCTCTCTCTTCCACCTTCCCAAACACAAGCAGCCATTTTAATTGCCACACCCCCCCTCTACCCACACCTCGATTGTTTACCATTCCGGAGGAGATGGAACGGCATCCTGCCCTCTCCCGAGAGGCTAGATTGGCATCTTTTCAGGCGGCGCACCAACCATAGAGAGAAAGGGGTCTGTCCGAAAGACGCACCGCGGCGGGCAATACGGAGTTCTCCAGCCGGTGGCGCCACTTGCCCTCGTAAAACCAAATGAATCGCCTCTGTTTATTGGGGCTGCCGGGTCTTTGGCGCCACCGTGCCACCCATAACAACAACTCCTCACCGCTGTTCTCCTTTTTCCCCCTCCTCTCTTAAGACAGTGAGCGCAGGCAAAACCTCTCCTTCCTCCTCCCGCCCACGCTCCTCTTCTCTTCCCCCTTCTGGAACACCACCATCCCTCTCTCCTCTCCCTCAAAACCTTTCACCGTAAACATAGACCTATTCTTCTAAAACCCCATATGAGCGCGGAGGATCGTTTCCCACCTGATGACTGCAAGCCCCCCCCTCTCCTCCTCTTCCGCTCCCTTTCCGTGACGTAGGAAGACCTCGATGTCCTTCTAACCCACGCACGAGAAAGCCCTAGGGTCCGCTCATTGAAGAGGAGCAGGGTTCTCCTTTCCCCCTGCCGGGCGTAAACCGCCCTCTAAAACGCATCCGCATCCGTATGACTGCGCTCCAGCCATTCTTCGTTCCTTCTCGGAACTCTCCCTCCTCCTCCCCCCACTCACGACCCGCATAACCTTCGTCTTCACTCCTCCTTCGCTCCTCGCCCGCCCTCTTCCCTCCCCCTCCTATCAGCACCTCTTTAAAGCGCACTAGTGGCGACGGCTATGCGTTCGCTCTAACGATTACCCACGGAGTGGATCCCATTCTCATTACGACCGCCGGCCGAAGTACCAACGCGAAGAAGAGGGAAAAAAGGAGGAGAGATCCCGGAAGATAGGCAGGCAGGCAGTGCTCAGCCCCGTTCAGCGGTGGGCGTCATCCCCAGAGGAGACCAGTTGCACTCCTTCGAGGAAGTGATTTTTTTGTGGTGACGTAACGATTGCGAGAACGAAGGAAACGTAGTGGTCGTTTCCACCAATACAGTAGGCCCCGCTGCCCTCCGTCCATAAATTTCCTCGTTCGAGAATCGAGGACCGGCTCCTTCTTTTTGGTTAACGCAAAAGAGGTCTTCGGCGGCTCTGCGCAAGTCGGGAGGCTTAAATGAGCAGGCGCTCGGTTACTCCGCGGTGCGGAAAGAGGGGACGGAGGTGGAAAGGTTAAATCCGAGACATGACCCGCGACCGAAGAACGTCGCCCCGAGCGTTAGGTTGAAGACCGTCCCGAAGGACCGGATACTTCCAAGGCCGAAGACTTTTTGGGGACCGCGGGCAACGGAAGGAGCAAAACTTCATAATCCCGCGAATCAAACAGCTCCGCCCGGTTTCTGTCTCCTCTTTCTCCTCGGAGGGAGAAGAGAAAGGGGGGAAAAAGACGTGTGACGAGGAAGGAAGGAAAGTACGTAAAAGACTTGTGGCGCTCATAAGTCCCCACGGAGTTGCGGGGTGAGACCTTACTCCTCGCTTCTTTCCCTCTCCCACCACCCTGCCCTCCTCTCCGTCCCCTTCCGGCCTCTATCCCATCCCCCCCTCCTTCCCACGCCTCCGTTGGTGGTCTCCGTACGGCGCGAGGGATAGCGCTCGCGTCAGAGGAGCAGGGGAAGCGGTAAAAAGCAGCAGCATCGGAAGGAGGCGTACATCGTTTTCTCCGTCGCCGTCGTAAGAGGACACGCGCTCGAGCACGCACGGAAAGCGCGACCGGTTCTTCTCCGGGAAAGAAAAAAAAAGTGACCGTTTTGCCAAAAAATCTCGTCCGGCGGGAAAAGATTTGTTTTTCGGTAAGCGGTAGAGAAGAGTTTGCACGCACTCACGTAAATATTTCTATTCTTCCGATCAACTGGTGTGGAAGGAAGAGAGAGAGAGAGAGAAAAGGGGGTTGTCGGTGATTGGTGTAGGACGAGAGGGAGGAGGAGAAGGAGTGATACTGTGACGTCAGGCGCAAACTAACGAGGGATCGCCACCCATTTGGGTCGCGTGCTGTGAAATCCCGCCGATCTTCGGTTTTGGTCGGGAGGGAGTGTCGAAAGGGAGGAGGAGAGGGGAGGAGTGAGTGAGTGGGGGAGGGAGAGTGCGAGTGAGGAGGAGAGAGGGAGGCAGGGAGAAATCCGCCTCGTCTCGCCCTTCCCCGGAGCCCTCCTTTGCGACCCCGCGATGACCGGCACACAAACTCTTCGAACGCGCCGACGAGACGCACTAGCTCTGCCGCAGCACATTCTCGCCATGTCCGCCCTCCTCTACACCTTTTTGGGCCTCACGGTTGGGACCCTCCACTGCTCCATGAGGCCGAACATATCCCCGTGCACGTGCACGCTCCAGCTCCCCGGTCGATCCATCCAGATAGCGTGCGAACGGATGACTTCGTTCGACCAGGTGAAGGAGGCCCTGGATAAAGGGAACTTCACCCAAAGGAACGAAGGGACGGAGCCGCAGAACGGGGAGATCTGCCAGCTGTCGCTCAGGATATCGCACTCGGACCTCGAAGATTTGGGGAATCGCTCGTTCCAAGAGCTGGGATTCGGAGTACAGAAACTGAGGCTGAACTACAATAACCTAACGTGAGTAGTTTTATTTATTTTTTTCGTTTTATTTTGGTTTGTCACGTTTTGAGCTTTGGTCGACCTCGGGTCGGACAGCTGACGTCTTTAGCACCCATGGCCGGATTTTTTTTACGAGATGGGACGTCCTTAGCCTTAATACGTATCTTGAAACTGTGATTGACGTGCTCCTTGAAAAATACTTTGTTTTGGGAAATTTTGGTTTGCCAGATTTTTCAAGAACCAGAAATTTCAAGTGTAACCTTCTCCTTTATGGACGCCGAGCGTAAATCGAATTGAACCAACATTTTCGCTTGGTTTCTGGGTGTAAAAAAGACGCGTAAATACTGATTTTTTCATTCGTGAAAAAGGTTATTTAATGGATGATTCAAATAGAGAGCATTATATCGTTTAAATGAAATTATAGGTACATATTTCTTAAAGTAATTCATGGTAAAAAGATTTTTAAAATGAGAAACGATAAGAAACCTTAATTACGACTGAACATGTAGAATAATCAAAGATATTACAGATGCGACAATTAAATCGTATATAAACAAATGTAAGAAAAGGCAGAGAAAAAATTAATTCAAGGAATACTTCATGCCACCCATCAGATTGGTAAATTGCTGGGTAACATGTAGATGCAACATGTAGATGAAGTTCTAAAATCGTCATCATCATCATCGTAGGTAGTCTGTCCGTAGGTAGGTCTGTGATCATTATTGGTAAAACCTGGTTCTCTTCATGTCTTGGTAACACTCTTTTAAGTCGTCTATCAGCAGAAAATTGTTATCTTTTTCCTTCCAGTTTTCTTTCTAACACGTCCTTAGTAATGCTATCTCTCGCCAGGTAATTTCCGATTAAGTTGGCAAATAATATATTTCACAACAATTTCTCTTATTTTATGCTTGTATTTCCGGTAAAACTTCTGAATTAATAAACACTTATATTAACGAGTATAGACAATTAGTAATACCCTTTTTTACGTAGTTTTGAGTTATTAAGAGTCATTAAAAATTCAATGACTAAAAAATAAGCAAGTAAATTAGATAAGATTTTTGATAAAGAAACATGATTGTTACACATAATTTGAAAAGTATTAAATGCATATTATTAAAAGTATAGAAAAAATCAGAAATTTAAAAGTTTTAAACAGTGAGACAAGAAGATACTGAAAAAACTCGGTCCTTAGCGAGGCACCCATATATTTATAGTACAAATCTACTGTCTTGGTTTGAATTTTCACGATTGGTTTTTCTACAACTAGAGCAGGTCAGGGTTTTCGTCATGAAAGCATAACATTAGTCATTTAAATCGACGTGCATTGAATAGGATTAATCTATCTTGCTAAAACACGGAGCGAAGCGAGGAGGTAAATTGCCTCTTTAAAAGAGACACCGCAAAGATGTAACATGTCGGGTGATTAAATGTGAATGAAAGGTTACGCAGGAAATTTCTACCTCTTTTTCCTCCATTCAAAGGAAACGTGTTCATGCGTAATGAAAACTGTACCGTATATCGCATAAAAAATCCATTTATTCGTCTAACTTCCATTATATTAGTCTGCTGGACGTGATTTCAAAATAAAATAAACGATTCTTTTCTGGAAACATTAACTTAAAGGCCGCGCGCATGATTTAATTCGAGGTGAACGCGTAATTAATTATTCCCATTCATAATAGCACCATTCAACATGGATGGAAGGTAAACTCCAAATGCATTTCAACGACGCATTATGCTCTACGCAAATAGAATCCTCTTGCCAAGAGTTAATTACATTTTCAGATCGAGACGAAGAATAGAATCGGAACGACACGTCGAGCGATTGCCATTGTGACATAAACCCCCTCCGAAATCAATTCTTTTCGCTCCAACGCAATGAGGGAAGGGTGGCAACAGCGCTGTATCCGATGCTACTATACTGCGAATATTTTATGCTGATTCAGTCTTCCTCGCTTCACTCGAGTTTGTGTTTACATGTGGCCGAGTAATGGCGGACGTGTTTCGTCATCGTTCTAGGGAGAGCTAGAGAGAGGGAGAGAATCGGGAGGGAGTCGACTGAGGTTTCCAGAGATTAAAGATTACTCCTCTGCCCACCCGATTCAAACTCCCTCTCCGAAGCGTCGCGAACGATGATGAATTTCGATCGGAGATTTCCGTACCGGGGAACGCGCTACACCTCTTCGGAGAGTTATTTTTTCCCGAAGGAAACAATGGAGACGAGGTTGAGCTGTCACGTTGCTGCGACAGGAGCTGTGTAAAAAAGGTTATCGCCGAAGCGTGACATGGAAACGAGAACGTTTGAGGGAAATCATCTTCCAACATATCGGAAAACACGGATACGACACGTGATGGGATGGAATACCTGGGATTTTACGCCCCGATCGTTTAAAAGGTGGCGTAATGTGTTCTCCGGAAAATCGACCGTTCGACGAAATTATAACGCGTTAACTACGCGAGAATGTACCGGTAAATAAATTTACTCGTTTCGTGGATACGGGAACTACCTCGACCTTCGACACGAGTAGACTGATCGAACCGAATTTCCTGAATGTTAATACCGAGGAAGAGATGGACTATAATTCTTAACTGAACCTGGAATCGAACGCGGGACTTCCCCATGCCGGGCGGAGGCTTTTAACTGAGCCATCAAGGCGACATGATTCTCCTCTCTCGAATTAGGATATATACGGTGAAGAAAGGGCTAAGCGAAAATAACCCAACTAAACGACTTTACTGAGGCACGAGATAATTTACATACTCTCATATCGGAGTTTTTCTCCATATCTCCCCTCGAGTTTATACTCGGGCATATGCCCCCAAACAGATAACTTCCTCACTATAAACTGCATCTTGTAATTCTGCATTTTCTGGTTTAATCGAATGATCTATGGAACTCATAAAGACACAAAATATTTGGAGAAACCGACTGGTAATCAAAGCATCCGTCGTCGTCGGCAAATTCATCAAATGCCACTGAAGGCGGCTAAATCTCAGCTGAAGTGCGCACATGTTTTCTCGACCCTAATAGGGCTATCGTTTGACATGAGCCATAAACTGAGCTCGTTTATTCAACTCTGACCTTGCCGTTTATTGGAAAAATATCACGAATCAACGTTTTAAGCAGATAGGTCGAGATCCATTTTCCGTTTCTTTTTTCCGTAAAAAATGCCGATAACAAAAAAAAGTCGAAAATGCGCATCAACAAGATGGGTGTCGTGTGCAAGTCGATAATTATCTGCACCAAACGAATCGCTAATCACCACTGTAATAGCCATTGGCGTAACGGACACCCCCCATGGTGGGAGAATCCAAGGCCGAAGTGGACCCAATACCGAGGAATTCGTGGCTGGGGGCCCGGAACGTTACCGGCACCCCACCGATGATTGTCGTTCCTGCGATTTTCCGCAAAATTATCGACTCTCGTGCTAAAAATATAACAAAATAAGCTACCATCTCATTTATTACGCAACGTCGTAGTAACTTAAAAGATTCGGTAATGGCAAATGAACGTGGTTTCGAAACGCAGCGGTCCGTCACTTCGGAGGCCCGCGCTCATTTAAATCCACTCTCGATAAAGTCGACCAGAGGTCATATACATTCCTCCCAGAGGTCGCGCCTTCAAACCCAAACGACGGCACGTAAAAGCAGCGCGGTGCACACGCACGCCCGAACCGACTCCCATCTCATTGCCCCTCTTCCTCTTTACTTCCGGGAAAACCCACGAATAAAAAAAAGACGAGCCGGAAGCGCTGCGCGAAATTCACGACTTGGAAACTCTTCAAAAACTCCGAAAGGCGAGGACTAGACGAGAAGACGTCCTCCTGGGACGAACCCCCGAGTAACAAATGTGGAGTTCTCTCGAAAAGAAAATCCGCCTCGTCCCCGAAAAAGAAGAAAACGACCAAAATATCCGCAGCATCGGCGCTCTTTCCTCCGGAGGAGAGAAAGAAACAGCTTCGCCTCGCGGACTTTTCCCCCCCTCTAAGAGCCGTCCCTTCGCAGCACCCTGCCACCTCCTATCCGCTCGAAGTTCTTTCTTCACCTCTTCTCCTGACCCTCCCTTTCCACTTCCTCCCTCTGTTTGCTCCCACCCCCTCCCCCTCTATCCCTCACCTCCGCCCTCTTCCGTTCCCTTCCCTCTCCTCCGTCTCCCCCTCTCCCTGCCAACTCGCACCAATAAGTGCCGTTGGAGGCCGTTGCCGGGTCGCGACCCCCGCACACTATCTTCCAGGAGGCGCCGCGGGACGTGGGAGAAACGAAAGGCCATAACGTAGCTTGGCTCTGGGCCATTGGGCATTGTTTTCGCCACCGCGGTGACAGTTGCCATGACGATATTCCGCGTGGGAGTCGGGGTAAGGTTGAAGGGATTACTGCGTTAGCGAGAGAGGGACGGGGCAGAGGGGGTAAAATAACTGCGCTCGGCGCCGCGGGATATTGTCCACGTGGTTAGCCATCGGGGAGGATGATATTATGAAAGAAAAAAGACGTATTTTTTTCGGGGAGGACGTTTGTCAATACGGACCGTAGCGTCTCCTCTGCCGAGGTTGAATTTACAAGATTTATGTGGAGCGCTGATCTTCCATTCAGAACCCGTGCTTGCACGATTGATTAAATTCCGAGTTACTTTGAACTCAAGATGGCGGAACGAGCAAGGACATGGATAATGATCGTGAAGTATCTTCGCCTTCGCTCTCACGAGGCCATCACGTTCATTTTCAACGTGACGGAGTGAAATTTTACGGTTACTGTTTAACGGCCGCTAATCTTTTCAAGAGCGAGTCCGATGCAAACACATCCATTAAACAATTGGCGATCAAATATTGTAACCATAAATTTTTTGTCGGAACAAATTATTCTGAAATATTTATGACCAGACTGAAAGGATGCGCTTTAAACGAAGCTAAGCTCTTTAAAATCAACACTCGGAGGTCCACCGCAAGTTATTTTTCATTCCTAATAAACTGCAAGTTGTGGACAGCACCTTTGCCAATTTTTAAAGTGTCATGTCTCCGGTAAATTGCGTTAAAATTAAACGTAATCCCATTGAATATATTGCTAATCTGGTCATGAAATACAATACAATACCCATCTGATATTATCCTGCGGACGCCGTGATTGTTTCTATCCTCCCCGATGAAAAGACGCGCAGTTGAGCAGGTGCGGTCAAAAACTAAATGATAGGTTGAAAGAAAGAAAGATAAAAGAAGAGATCCAATATTTGCCAGAGGCAATAAATTACCCGAGAAAAAATATATTGGCAAAGGTTACGGCAATCAATCTTCGAAGCCCTATCTTGAATCTTAGTTATTCCGTTCCCTCCTTCGCCACAATTGGAGAAGGAGCCTATGGCGTCGGTTATTAAGGCAGCCAATCGTGGGCGATATCCGCCGTCTCGCGTCGAAGATGCCCCACAGAGGGCACCAATGCGCGAGGGTCAATTGCGGGAGGCCCCCTCCACCTCAGGCACGGTGTTATGCATCCAAAAACACCGTGGCGGTGCCTTGAGCTGCCTACGCTCCAGGATGCACCGTCTAGCTGCAGCTGGAGAAGAGAGTCAAGGCGTGGGAAACGGAAGGACGCGCGCTATAGATCCAGTAGGCATTTTAAGAATACCCTTTTTATGATCTCAATATCGCCATAATTCATGAGAAGACGGTTTGTTAAAAATATATAATAAGCCATTGATCTCGTCTGAAGAGAAATGCCGCGTTCCTACCAACATTCCGTTCCGCATTCAAAATTAAACGAGGATCGAAGGTTAAAACGATCAGACAATTCTGTGAAAAAAACTCTTACTTTTATGGCATTTATTAATATTTTTAGTGGAGTGTTACGGACATCGATCAGTCTATCTTAGTTTCCACCGACTATTATTCATTATTTCCAATGGCTATTACTATAACTAATTACGATCGTCTAATTGAGCCACGCCACTTAAGAGATGTGGCATTATTCGCTAATGGACACTGCTATCCAAACAAAAAGACGCGTATACATTTTTTGAGGACTTTATACCATTGAAAAATTTTGCCAGGCGCAGTCTTTTAAATCCTGGATCGCTTCTTATAAGCCTTTCTCCGAATTTTTCGAGTATCTTTCCAGAATATTCCGTTTTTTAGATTTGAAAATCGACGATCAGAGAATCGAGACTCGAGGTTTTCGAATATAAAATTTAAAAAAACAAGCAGGCAAATGCAAATTTGCTAAAGGAAAATTCCACGTAAAACTTCGACCAAAAGGACACGCTTTTTCACTGTTCATTATCATGATGCCATACAATGCTTAGAGATATGTATCGTTTGAATGTCTTTATTCATACGCGCGTGACTCGAAAAATGCATTGGATGTAGGGCGGTAAATTAATGCATGAATGGTTTCTTTTAGATGGATTGATTCGGAGGCCTATGTGCCTCCGGATTAGATCACGGAAAGTTTCCATTACATGCAACAGACTAGAACAGAATGCGTTATAAAAAATTAATTTCCCGCTAAATTTTAAATTCGGTTATTTAAATGCATCACGAACCGAATGTTCCGTCCATATTTAAATGAACTAACAACTTTACACGTTTCTCAAATGAATAATTCAGTAACGGTTTGTACAAGAAAAAGAAGGGCAATTTCAAAAGAAAAAAAGAAAAGTTTGATTTGCATGTTGTAAAAGAGATGAATTCTCCTCATTTTTAATTGAATTTTACTGCAAAATTAATAAAAACTACGTTGGGCCGCATGATTTTCACTGATTGCTATAGAGTTTTGCTTCGTTATGTGACAATTCAGAATCTTGTATATATTACTTATAATTTTTACCAAAATTATGATAAAATTTTCTATTATCCGGAAGTAATTACTTAGACAGCTTTATTAATTTGTGGTATACCTATCCATTGAGTTTATCACGTTGATTCAACCCATTTAGAAAAATCTAGGTCCAATTCACCTCATTTTTCTGCTCTGATCTCAAAAACTTCATTCTTTTCATAGCAAAGAAAATAGTAATTGTTTAACCGTTTACCTATTTTACTTGTGCTTATGTTAGATAAATGCACTTTAATTGCCCGATACCTATTTCAAATTTGTGGGATGACGATGTCATAATAAGACACAATATGGTAACGGCACTGATGAGCTACAAAACGATGATTCCCTTATTTAATAGCTAACAACGACTGAATTCCAAAATAATTTACTCTCAAGCGTAAATTTTTCCCAGAATAATATATTACGAATCAGCATTGCATGATAGGGCAGCCGAGAATCCTAAACCTCACCGATCTATATTTTTGACTCTGGGGTTATAAATAAGTTAATAATTTAAAAATACCAGCAAAAAAGAATGAAAAAATGGCAAATTAATGTGATTAAAACTGAAAACCAAAATTTCTTCCCTGCATTAAAACAAACAAATTGTTATAGGATTATCTATCAATTATTGAAGATATGTACTTTTCCATTATCCGCACACAAAAAGAGGTTTTCCATGGAATAACATTTTGCATATCCTAAGGGCAGTGACGGATCTAAGGGGGGTCGCACTTTCTGCGCGCCAAGAACCCAAAAAAAATGTTTGTATACATAATCTCAGAAATATTAAATATCTTAATTTAAGAATCAGTGAAATCTCTCTATGATTCCATAGAAAAAAGCGAACGTTAAGAGGGATCGTTAGGAGAGGTTTCACTTTATATTTAGACTGCAGAGCTTTCAGCTGTTTAGCGCCAGGGGCTCCATAAGGCCTAAATCCACCACTGCCTAAGGGTGCTTTTCTATTTCCTGTCCAACATCACCCGAAATTGCCACCGTTTTTACAATCTCACAAAAGGCGCGGGACAATCCAATCCGTTCCTTTTTTAAACGAATTTTATCCATTCAGGGAAATTTTTAAAAGGCTCATTTGATGAGTGCCCGTTGGTCACGAGGACGCGACTCCCCATGTCGGCGTAGCAAAACGATTGCGGCGGCGTCTCGTGAATCGCCGTTCAAAGTCATCGCGTGAGATAACCTTTGGCCGCTGCACGGGGTTGCAAATTTTCATTTTTCAAATTAATTATTTCTGCCTTTGCGACCCGTGTTGAGATTCAGATCAAAAAGAGAAACCCAGCAAATCCCGCACCTTCAAAATAATATCTTTTTCTCCCTTCAAAATTAAATCAAATTAAAATATCGTACGATAATACGGACATACCGGAATATTCTTGGTCGATTGCACAGATGCATGTAAAATGTAATTGAATGGTACCTTTTCATTTTTGAATTTTAAAGCCTATTTTGCTGATGACAATAAAAAGGAAGGCTTTTTTAAGGAATTTCACTAGGCAAAGTACGAATTGTTGGTGTGATTATCAATTCCATAGAGAATTGTCAGAAGATTTTGATCTAGGATTCTTCGTAAGCGTTGGAAATACATCACGTATTGTTTAATGGCAACGCAGAGAATAATAACGAAATCGTTAAAACATTTTGCGGGATTGAGAACCAATGAATATAAATAAATTTCATCGCTTTCTCTGTAATTAGGTAATGAAAAACATAACTTCGACAAGTACATAGGTTTTCTATGGAACTGATTACATACTTTCCTTCAATCATTTCTTTATTTCGTCTCATTCAAACATGTTATTTTACATATCATATGATTCCGAAACAAAACAATATTATTTTTGCGGCCAAATTAGCCGATTCAAAATCTTCTCAAGTAAACTGAAGTAATATAAAAATATAGAGGCACAGTTTAAACTATGTTAAGGATTAATCGCGAAGTGAACAATCTAAACGAAGATTTCCTTCTCTTGTGAATGTGAGAAGTTATGCGTCGCTTCCATTCCCGGTTCCTCATGAGATCTCTTGGGTCTTGTGTAAGGTTATCGCAAATTTATGTTCTTTCAACTCGCCACCAATCTCCTAAACAAATTATCTCCTCGATGTTTTCCAAGAAATGTCCTTGAGCGGCCTTTGGTAGATATTGTAGGAAGGATAAACCTTTTAACAAAATATGCTACAATACTGTAACGTGACTCTGAGTTTCGGAAAAAAATATTCAGACAACAGAATTGAGTGTTACTTTTTCGAGTGAATTTTTTATTGGTTTTTGCAAATAATAATGTACAGCATCTTCATAATATTTATTTTAAAAGCATGCACGGCTTAGGACTCGCCAACGCAATACCTCAACAACAGCTATGTTTAACAATGAATCCGTTTGAAGCCATCGCAGTGTAAATGAGCCATTGCATTAGAAAGCAAAGGGTTAACAGAGTGACTGACCCGGGCATCGAAGCAAAGGGCGTCTCGAGTCGACTTTTTAATATAAATTGTTAGAAAAGTATTGTTATTGAATTGTAACTTGTGTACATATTTCAATGAATAAAATATACTAATTATTTGGCATACAGTTGGAATAGCTGTTTTTAAAATTAATAAAGCTTGTGGGCGGTCTTGCCCTGATGACAGTACCTTTCATCTAATCTTGGACTTGCGTTGTAAATGGTTTGACTAACATACCTATCCAAACCCTTACGATGCAATTTTTTGCCTGCACTATCTTCGACACATTATTTGAAATCGGTTATCGGACATTTCGTCCAATCCAAAAGATCCACTTTACAAATTGGTCAAAGAAATTTTGTCCATTCCAATAGGTTCATGACAGAAGGTACAGTTGTCATATTTGTTCAGTAATTTAAGTCCAACAGATTTATGGTACAATTGATTAATTATATACAATACATTTCGTCTACTGCCATTTACACCAGATAGTATATTATTTTAATGGTATTTGGTAACATTGTGTGGTGACGATGTTGCTTAATGAGTGATTTAGACTAACAAATAGAACAATCTTTAGGAAATCTTCATTAAATTTTTATTCACCCATCACATTATGGTGACAATGTAGCCAATCAACGGCGGGTTACTCAAATGGTTCTAAATTATTATGCGGAATATAAGACACAAAACCGCATGGCTTCATATCTCTTAGGTATTGCATATAGGCTGAAAACAAATTCATCTGAACCTTATGAAGAAGATGAACTTGAGGATTGAAGTTCTCTAAAATTTGCTATCATTTTCTTTAATTTTACTATTTTATTGAAAATAAAATGCATACCTAAAGAACTTACGCAAATAATTTTAATAAACAGTCTACTAGTACATCAATTATTCTAATTACCGAGTAATAGTAATTGACTGGCATAATATACTGGACTGTCGTGTACGTTATATTGGAAGGGGCCAGTGTTCTGTTGGGCCAATTAAACGTTGGATATTTTTATTTCTTGGATAATTTTGATTGTAAATTATGTTTTAAAGAACCAAACGACCGGTTGGACCATTTCAATGGCTGGGCATTTAAAATTTTGAACTTTTCAGGTAGACCAAATGTCCTGCAACGTTAGAAATTAGCTACCATTATCGAAGCATACTATTTTGTCATCAGCATCGAATATTATCATGAAGAAACAGTTACAGCCATAACTCGCTTTACACGACAGATCGGTTCCTGGAAATTTCGTGCTAAGCGAAATTAGCGCAAAATGGGATCATTATGGGATATGTTCCATGGACGCCAAAACTAAAGTGTAATATTAATAAAAATACACCATTAACCTGATAAAAAACAGCTTCTTGCCGGCTTCCATCCATCAACGCCTGAAGCAGATTTGTACATTCTTTCATTAACTTATCTTCACCAGTAATGTTCAAATGTTATAGAAAATTAATAATTTCATTATATTCAGGCAAGAATGTAAATATTTCTTTGTGAATGAAATCCTAAATGAATCAGCAAGAAAGTTTTATTAGGAAAATCATATTTCTTTAGAAATAATAACACCAAAGTAAGCATCGATCGAATGATAAAAATGGTCTGCCGTCCTGGAAATTTCTTTTATAGCATCACGTCTTGACGGTAAATGAGAATCCAAAGACGATTTTACTAAAATTCACAAGGCTGTAAAAATGGTATATGTACAATATACATATATGGTTAGGCCGCCTTAATTTTCAATCCCCTTTGTTTTTTGAAGACCTGGTAGGTGCGGACCTGCTTCGCGCTATAACGAGTCCGCTTAAAAAGGGGTCGCGCAAAGCGAGATATAACTGTATTTTCCTCTGTCGGTGTTCTTGAATTTGAATATCCTGTATTAATAACGTATTGGCAACGTATATGAGTTCAATACATATATGGGCAACGATTTTTAACATTATACTTTTCCTGGGCCTAATCTTGTAATACTTTCCTTGTGAAATAGGAAATAATATGTGATTTAGCAACCACTGAGGAAGAAAGAGATAGTGTCACGTTTTCCATTAGCTATTAAGATAATTTTACGACTCTATATTGCGAAAAGAATTTAATGAAGAATGACTGATAGCAAGACAGATCAAGAGACAGCCAGAACTTGACTCAACCAGTGGCGAAATTCCAGTCCATCAACAACCGGTTCGATTGTCTTGCGATTTTCCCAATTTACAGGAGACGTTGAATCCTTTTGTCACGAGAAAAGTATTAACAACCGGTTCGAACCGGCATAATGGCACCACTGGACTCAACGCATAGTAAACTTCAGATTATAAATCTAAAAACACTTCGAGATCGTTTAAGGCTCAATGAATAACATGTATAAGAACGCTAAACGATCAGGAATACATTCGGAGAATTTAAAGGTTAAAACTATATAAATAGGAGAAAGAGAAATACAAAAGGAAAGAATTGTTAGATATTTTAACTGATGACATTATATCTAATAGCAAAAATCAAATCAATATAGGAATTTTTCTAAAAGAGTTGACAGATGCATTGAAAATTCTGCATAATAAATATCTGACACAACAACAAAACTAAACGTATAAAGAGTTTTTGCCTAGAAGGGATTTATCTTCAAACCGAAGTCATGCATTCACCATAATGTCTGTGCCGTATAAGTTCACAGCTCCATATTCTTGAATATCTAAGAAATAACAATCTGAAATTCGAGGTAGGATATTAAATTAAACTTTCTAACTCTTGCAAAAAATATGACACTATACAAAACCTAAGACGCCTTGAACTCCTTGTCTAAAATTCGTTTAAAATTCCAAATAAATAACCCGTTCGATAACTGGTTGTAAATGGGCCAATATCTGCGTTCATTTCAACGTATATCGGCATTATGTAATACGAGTACGAATGGAGAAAGTCGAAGTAGCAGTTTCGTTTTAACAGAATAAAGAGGCTAAAATATGCTAAACTCCAGAGGAGAATAAATTATGATGTAACCATTAAAATGATGGCGTTTTTTACTGTTTTTTTAGCAAAGAGATAGCAATCAAAAGAAAATAAAATTGCCTTTTATGATATTTCATTGTATAATTATTTTGATGGAAAATCAAAATCGAAAATAAGGAAATGCATCATCAAATATTTCTCGTGAACAGTAGGAAATTAGAATGCATTCGAATTGAATGTGATTACCACACGACTGAAATATCTTCACAAAAATATGAATCAAGGCTCATTGTCATAATGATCTTGAAACTGAGAGGTTCGTTAACGAAAAAAGTTAATGAAGAACTTTATACACTATCGCTTGTTATACTACCGGATGTGCAAAATCAGTTGAAAATATTTCTGTGGATTTTTTACGCGATTATTGCACCGGAATTGTTTGATTTTCATCGGGAAAGAAGACCACCCTCTTAGTGTTGCCCATACCGCATCTGTGTTTTCTTTATTCGTCCTAATTTCCAAAAAACATCTAATAAAAAGAACATCAAAATATCCGAAGGTCGACAAATCCTTCGGCCTTTGTCTCCACAATAATGCTCTCACCTTTTATTATCAAGTTTCCAACCATGAATAATTGAAAATTATTCTCTTTAAAAATTACATTTACTCTCAAAATATATACATGATGGAAAGTGTTGATCTTAAATTTTATGCATGCAGGCATATGCTGGATCATAAGAGTTTCTGGAAAAGAGAAAAAATTTTCTTTGCCGGGAATCGAACCCGAGTCTGCTACCTATCGAGCGGATATCCTACTACTGAACTATCGAGACAGACTCATGCTTTCGTTTCCGACTGGAGTATTTCTCATTGAGATTGGGCTAGCAATGCAACCTTCTCGAGCAGATGTGCCAAAAGTTAACATCTCAAAGATGAAATGGCCAGTGAAAGCTAACAAATAAATCAATTAACATTACAAAACATTTTAAAACGATTACTTTCCTAAAAATAATTTTAACTATCGCACTTTCCCTGCAGATCGAAATGCAATTAACTTAATGCGTTATGTTACGCCTTCATAACGAAATGTAGTTGAAGACTAAAATAGATAAAAATATATTTATAAAAAAGATTTTCAAAAATATCGGGGAGAAAAATCCAATATTTTTATTATTTTTCTTAAAGTGAAATGAGAGATTTAACTATATTTGTAGTTATAATATGAATTAAGGATATTATTTAAACTTGCAAGATTCCTAGTTATTTTACAACTTTCTCAGGATATCCCTAATGATTTTATAATGACCGCACACCTGTTAAAGAGTGTGAGGTTTTTACCAACACTTGATAAATGCTTATCAATCGAACGTTTCAAAATTCACATCACTAGAAGTAGCTGTAGCCCTCTCTTATGAAATTTTACTTTTCAGAATTTAGGAAAACATCCGGAAAAGGTCACATGAAAACAGTAAAGGAATTTTTTTGGTAAAACCGATTACTCAATCAAAGCATATCCCGCAAAATTATCTTGTTTCGAGCAACAACTAAAATTAATTGCATTATCTCCGGTTAATCCCATCTCATCATTTGCCGACATTCTCCGTGTAGCCACGACTTAAGAACAAAAACCTATTCCACAAGTCTTCCACGCACTAGGGCACGTATACGTATCTTTGCGGAATACACAACCTGTGATAAACAATAGATCGCGTGATTTTCGTAGTGTTCAGCGTTATTACACGATATAGAAATGTTCTTCAGCGAAGAATATTGCTTTTTATAAAATTTTCACCTCTTCTGACGGCGCATTATTTTTACATGTACCAAAAGTCTTAAGTAACATGCAACATAATTAAATTAATATAAGGTTAAAATTTCCTGTAGGCTTAAGAGAATAAGGCCATGGAAAAATTAATGATTCAAGCCGCAAAGTCAGCCGAATTTCAGCTTTCTCACATCTAATCACAAGAATTATCGAAGAAATACCTTTGTGAACAAACAAATATATATAACAAGCATCTCTTGAAGTTTTTAATGTTTTCGTGGAAACTGACATTTTTGATCTCACTGTATTGTGACAACAATACAGAATTTTCAGCTTCTTTCACTTATCTAATATGTTATCTATTTGTGCTGTACTTTTCTTGATTTTATTCTTATTTATGTATACCTTGAAATAATTTTCATTTCACTGTTTTGATTTGAATTGAATTATGTACATATAAATTAATTATATTGTGTACTAAAACGATTAGGTGGAAGAAGGGGCCATATGGCCTCAACCACGTCGTATTACGGAAAAAGAAATAATATAGTGAGTTAAACCTCCTTTATATAATTAGCTAAAGATTAATCACATTGCTCCCAAACAAATAACATGGAATTCATTTGTGGGAAAACAAAGGACTTTCGACGCCAGTGCATAACTAATGGAAATCACTGAGCATTTTTCATTAAGAGACATATCTTTCGACGGTGAGATTTTCGATAGGAATATGTCAAAGCCGGCATACTTAGACACGAAAAAATAATTTACATATACTAATCCCACAGCACTGAAAATTTACTTTCTCAAAACACATATTTATCATATTTTCTGGCGGCACAAATTTGTACCTTTCGAAATGCTTCGCTGATTCCCTCCAATAAAAAGTCTTCGTAACGCGTTTATGTGTATACCGAAAAGCCAACAAAGCGTTTTCGTGCGAATCCTGTTAAATGGCGAATCCGAGATGAGGGTTATATCAGCACGTTTCGTAATGATAACGGCAATCAGTGATTACGCGACAAAACTCTATGACTAAATTAGAATGCTTAAGTGCAAATATGGATTTATTTCTTGCTTGCTAAATTTCTAATGCAGAGCATAGTGATATAACATGGAAACTGATGAAGTTTCTAAGGTGAAACTAATGATATAAAAAGATACGATGTGTCATACCTCTTTAAACTTACAATGGTTGAAAGGTTTGTCTAACGCTTCATGAGGAAAGACTTTTTATGTTAATTGATTCCTTCTTTTAAGGTCGATAAACAAACTCACGTTTGCCAACATGTCGGAAACGACGTTTCTCAGCTTGGCTGACAATGCTCTGACCGAGTTTCCTGCAGAGGCTCTGAGCCAAATGCCGTCTCTTATAACGCTGGACCTAGGAAGGAGTCACCTGAGTGTTATATCACAGACTGATTTTAAGGTATGCCTCCGTTTCCACCAATAGCTATAGCTATATTACTTAATACTTTAAATCTTTCGGTCAACCTATTTGATAAGTGCCAAATACTTGATTTGAAATTAACATTCAATTCGGAGTAAGTTATGAAAATTATCACAATTATTTCCTGCCTCATACAAAAATTATCTGCTCCTGGCTGCGAATGACATTATATGCTTTGTTAAAAACTATGACTCACTAATAATTCAAAGTGATAAATTTTTTAACGATAATGGACCTTGAACGGATGGACAATTGAAAAAATGTAGTTGAATAATATAAAGTCGATAGAAGTTTTTGGGGAAATTCAAATGCTTTCCGAATTAACCAAAATATTGATTCTGAATTCTAACAAACGTTATTTTTTTATATTTGCAATTGTGAGAAATTCTATTCACCAAAAGTACGGAGCTCGTTATAATCTCAATTGTTCTGACGCAACAGAAGTTTTTTCTTGATATTTATCGACTAGTATATATACAGCGTAAGCGCGAACAGAATTTGAAATAACTTTTGATTGCGATTTAAATTGTTACTATTTGAATTAATTAGCCTTCGGATTGCTTATTCTATATTTAAGGAAGATATTTAAATTAGCGATTTTTGTACTGAGGGTTTTTAAATTATAACAAATGCATTAGCGGTATACATGCCGTTTGAATACTTTAACAATACTTGGATATTGTATTGAATTCTTCGATCATAGCTTTTAAGAAAAGTGAAATAAACACGAGCAGATAAATTAATTATTTTAACCCTAGACTACAGTAGACCCTCGCGCAACGCGGTAGTAACGTTCCTGAAACGGCCGCGTTGCGAGAAAACGCGCTGCGTGAATTTAATGGTTTATGGAAAAATAGGGATATGTTCCCAGAGTTTAGGAAGTTATATGTATATATATTATATGCATACTTTTAGTACGTAAAAAGTTTACTATAATAATATTAACAAGACGAAAATAATTTTAAAATTTTAATTTAAAATAATTTACATTTAAAACAATTTTTTACCTAACATTTTGGCAGCACTAACGTCCTGAATTCCATTATCTTGCATCGAGTGTAGGGAGATGGGTTTACAAAGCCGAGGTGGAAGGCTATGGTTCGTAGTCTTTTGATCTTGATGATTGGCGAAAGTAATCTGTAATGCGTCTCTGCTGTTGTCTGAATGGATTTTTTAAGCAGACGATATGATAGTGTATACTGTTCAATAGCACGTTTCAATGTTAGAATCTGCTTCTACGTGACAACTTGCAAGCTTGTCAAAACCAAGCAAGGTTTTCCGTAACAACGCTGTTGTTATGCAGCATGTTTCCCGGTCAACTCCTCCTGTGTCAAGTTCACCAATTCTTGTATTTCTTCTTCTTGCATATCATCAAAGTCCTCACCGCTCACAGCCATTGCCAGCTGTACAATCTCCCTCATCTCAGATGTTAGTGCGGGAAAACAATGCGCCTCCTTCACAACTCTGCGCCATAATTTGCTCCATCGGGAATTTAAAGTTGAATGACTCGCCTCACCCCATGATGCTTTGATGTCTGTAATTGCGTGGATGATGTTAAACCAACATCACAATTCTGGGACGCCACTATCGGGGTTCTCCTCCAATTCCTTGAGGTTTCCCCATAATCCTCCTAGTGTAGTAACACTTGAAGGTCTTGATAACTCCCTGGTCTAGCGCTTGGAGTATGGAAGTCGTGTAGGATGGTATAAACACAACCTGCACACAACCTGCACACACGTGTTTATACTTTGCAAAACCACAGAGGGATGACAAGGAGCATTACCAAGAACAAGGAGAGCCTTGAACGGAATATCCTTTTGTGCAAGATATTTTATTGCCCGGGGCACAAAGTGAATCTGTGAACGTGGTTGCCGTTACCTTTGCTTTCCTGTTAGACCGCCAAATAACAGGTAAAAGGGACTTATGCTTACCCTTTAATGCCCTGAGGTTCTCTGCGCGGCAAACCAGCATGGGCTTACACTTAAAATCCTCCGATGCGTTGGTGCAGAAAAGCAAGGTCAGGCGGTCTTTCGCGGTGTTGAACCCAGACGCCGCTTTTTCCCGTTTACTGATATAGGTTCTCTGTGGCATTCTTTTCCAAAACAAATCTGTCTCATCAGCATTGAATACCTGGTGGGGGTGATAATCGTTCTTTTACATTATCCTTAAAAAATTTTCCTGGTACTGCTCTGCAGCTTGGTGGTCAGCAGACGCACTCTCATCAGAAAACTTGACGTTGTGCAGATTGCAACGCTTTCTAAACTTGTCAAACCAACCAGCACATCGATGGCTCACCTTCCTTCTCACAAACCGTTTCGTGGATTCGCTGCCCCTTCTCCCGAATCACGGAGCCACTGAGTGCCGCTCCCTTTCGTGTTTGGTCCTCAATCCAGGTGTTCAAAATCCTCTCTATCTTATTCTGCTGCACGGACCTCTTAATCATACTCCTTATGGAATCACTAGTAGTAACGGCAGCTGTAAGACTAGCTTCAATGGATTCCTTGTTCTTTCGAATGGTACGAATAGTCGATTCATTCACTCTATATTCGCGTGCCAAGTCCACCACTCGTTGATCTGCTCTAAGTTTATCCAAAACCTATTTCTTCTTCACAAATATCATTGATTCACGCTTAGCCTTCTTCTCATTTCCAGCATCACTAACCTTCCTTTTGGATTCCACAGTGAATGATTGAAAAAGGGGATGGGCGGTTGGATGTTCATAAAACAACGCAATGCTCTTACAATAGGTGTTATTTTACAGTGAGTAAAAGTGCACAGGATTCTCCAAAAATCAACCTCCAACACGGCTCCACTGTCCAGAATGACTACACTGAGGGATGTAAAATAATCAGCGACTGTCTCTTACTAAGTTCGAGTTATTTCAGCAATCGCCTTATCAATCTGATAACTTCAAAGAAATTCTTCCTCCTTTCGATGTCTGCCTTAGACGCGTAAAGAGAAACTAAGAGAATGTTTGAGGCGCCGGAGACAGCGCCCTAAATTAAAATATAGCAAAATTTTCGGATTTTTATCTCGGATGCCTCCGCGTTACCTGAAAATGGACCGCGTTGCAAGAAAATTGGTGTAAAAATGAAATCCGCGTAATACTGAAAACACTCTGCGTAAAATAGGGGGTTGCGCGTTTGCACTGGGTTAGAGCTGTGCAAATAATGACGTGTTCCACAATCTGCTTCTTACTACTTCTTTTAGTTGTCAGTCGCCTCTTGGACGAATGTTTAGTAAGTGGGTCAGCTTCTCAGCTCGTTCATTAAAAGTCATGATCACAGAAATTCTTCATTTACTTCCCGTTTGGGAACAACCTGGACCTGCACAACCAACACAAAAAATCTGTGATTTTTGTCCTTCCAAGATGAGAAAATGACAAGGTTTTTTTGTCGACGTGGTTCAAGAACGATATGTGGCGACCACAGAGCGAACATTTGTTTTGAATGCGATAATCTTATATACATTGCTTCCTATTACTTTATGTATTATCTTGAGATATTATCACACCCTTTTGTAAAATAAAATGTAAGAATTTATAAAAATTTTATAGGAAATAAATTTTTGAGAAAAGTAGTCTAATAGACGAATGTTTAGTATTAATGTCCCACCTTGACCATATCTATTAGTCTGGGGTTAACAAATAACTGAATAATAATAATTTTCAAAATACTGTCATTTTTAAAAATTTGAATAAAAATGAAAAATAAAACATCAAAAATTTCTGAGGAAGATGCATCGCCGGCGAAACTGTTCAAACTAAAAAGACATCATACCGCTTATTCCTTAGAGAACCTCGCTATAAAAACAACTTTTATGATGCTAAATAAATCCAATAAAAATATTTTTAACGAACACTTGAAAACACATTTTAAAATTGGCTCGCATAAAAATATGCACGTTATATTGAATGTTTCATAATTTGCTAGCTACCCAACTTGTAAACTATTATGTTTCAGGTTCTCATTCTATTTTCATTTTAGTACACAATAGAAGTTGTTTTTTATGAAAAATATTTTAAGCATTTTTATCGCTCAGAACATATCAATTCGCATTTTAAAACGTGATTCTAGCAGGCATGCCTTCAGCCAATTACGCCACTCCATGCATGCAAAAAATAATACCAACGAAGCCAACGTTAGCACCAGCGAAACCTTGAAAGTTTAAGACTATAAACTGAGTTTAATTGTCCTAGGAAATTCTTTTAACATCCGCCGCTTGGAAATAAATTCCGGTGCTATATGATAGAGAAACGAATCCCAAAATATGGTATGCGGAGCTTCCCCATTGAAGAGAATTAAAAATGTCGGCAGTAAACCTAGTTATTTATTGTATAGTTATTAGGCAAAAAGAAATGTTACTTCTTGATTTATATTTTGTAATTTTAATTATTTAATTTATCATATTATCACGGCTTCTTCACCACGATAGAGAAATGTAATTAATATTTTCAAGGTAGGTGGCACAGAAAATCCTATTATATTTTCTAATTGGTATATGAAGGGGTCTCAAACTCATATCGGTACGCGGGCTGCATGAAGGCATTGCACCGAATCCGTTGGCCGCATTAAGGTACCGCATCCATTCCGCGGGTTACCGGTTTTCCCAATCCTCACACCGTTTCATATTGTCTGAGCATTCACTCACCCCATCCGCTAGGGACGGAGAACGGAGTGATCTTAAAAACATTATAGTGTAGTCCATAAGTCCCAATTGGTTATGATGAAGCAAAAAAGAAAAAAATCAAAGTATTTAAACTTGATTGAATGGGCCTTCACTTTGTGGTATTCCATCTAAAAAAAACAACAAAAATAACTTTTGCAATACCACAAATTTAATTTACAAAATTCACGACCCATCATGGATGATGATGATAAGAATCGAAACCCGGGTCGTAAGTTTTGTAAATTAAATTTGTGGTATTGTAAAAGTTATTTTTGTCATGTTTTTTAATCCAAGTATTTACTACTTGGAATAATCAGTTAATAATTCTAAACTTATTTTTTATTTACTTTGATTTTTTTCAATTTTGTTTCATATAACCAATTGGGAATTAGGGGTCAATCTGTAGAATTGGTGTCGTGGATTAGATCCTTCGCACATGCACGAAGCACGCTTGCAGAGGGAGGAACATTCCCGAGCTCCAACCATGCAGGGTGTTATAAATGGGAATAAGCAATAAACTGCGGATATCTTGAAAGTGTTGATTTATTACACAACTTACATTTTTTAGGTTATTTAAAACGATTAACGTGAGATATTTTATAAGTCGGTCGAGTTTGGGCCGTATCATAATATAAACTACTTCTCGGGCTGCAGAAATGCGCCTCGTGGGCCGCGTGTTTGAGACTCCTGGATACATGGCAAAATTAAGCTTAGAAACCGCTATGAAAGAGAACATTCTATACTCAAGATTTGTACATTTTGTCCTTTCTTAATGGTACACTGATTAAATTTTCACTTATCTTTCTCTCACTCATCCTTCAGGCTCTCCCAAGGCTTCAATACTTGCTTCTTGCAGGAAATGCCATCAGTAGGATAGACAGTGGATCGTTGCCGCAGGGACTGCACCACTTGCACATTGGCCTCAATCAAATTTATAATTTGAATGGATCCATCAGGTAACATTCCAAGATTACATGAAAAAAGTGTCATGCGTTTGTAATCTTTTTCAATCTAAATCATAGAAATTAATCAATTAATTAATTTAAAAATCAATTCGTGAAAATATTTCAAATGGAATACATAATACTGAATGAAAGCAGAAGATAGAAAAAATCTCCAAAATCTCCAAGCGTAGAATAAATTACAGAATAAGCACTTAAGTATAAAAAATTGAAAAATTAAGTATCGTCTTACGAATACCCAACAGCCATAACAAGGTTGTTGGGGATATCTAATGGAACTACTTAATTTTTCAATTTTTGATACTTCGTTATTCTGTGATTTGTTTTCGGCTATGAGACGACCTCGATAGTTCTCCACTAAATCAAGAGTAGAATGACAAAAAATATAAATGATAAAGCGGTGCTCCCATGTTGTAACACCATTGCTAATAACATGGATTCGGATATGTCGCGGGTCTCTTTCCACCTAAAGTCTACATTTAAACTTGAAAGAATTCCAATGTACATACGGTCTGCTTATTGATGCCCGTGTAGATATTAGTCTTTTGCAGACATTATATAATATTAAATTTGGAAAAAATAAATGGTATGTACATACATATATACTATGGTAGGTCCAAGGGACCATGTTTTCGGTAAAACTGTGGGTCTAATAATGCAGGTCGCCGCGCCTCTCCCGAAATCCGTGGTATAATCGGATAGCATAATAATAACATATTTCTAACAAATCCGATGCTAGATCGTTAACATTTCTATTTTTATCAAACATTTATAACCTTTTATCTTATATAATTCATTCTATTTTCCGCTAATTGTAGATGCCATTCTGTAAAAAACTACAATAATTTACATCAGGAATTGATAAAATAATGCATACCCCACGCAATTTTTTCCAGTGCCCTTTCTAGCCTGAGGTGGTTGTTCATGAATGGAAACAACATTACAACTTTGGACGGCCAGTTACCTTCGGGTTCACATACAGTCCTCCTCCATGCTGGCAACAACCAGCTGACTAAGTTGCCACAAGAACTTAATACATATCCTCGCTTGGAATCTTTGTTCTTGCAAAATAACCGGCTGACGTCGCTTGGGGGAGCTGTTCAAAACTTACGAAAACTAAAGCGCCTACACATAACAAACAACAGGATTGAAGCCGTAAGGATGCAGTCCTCTAAATTATAATACTTTTGGAATCTTATTATATCACTGGCGTAAAATACGCCGTGGTAAAATAACAAAATGTAAATTATTTTAACTTTATGAGCATAGAAGCAAATTTTTAAAATTCAATGGAAAGGAGAAAAATTCTGATCTTAAACGGGAATCGATGCTGGCCGAACGAATGCTACCATTAAGCAACTCTGCGAACAAAGAATCAGTCTGCTTTGGCAGCAAAGCGATAGAATTAACCCCCGCGTTCGATCTAACAATAAGGTGCAACCAGCATTTTTCTCCTCTCCATTGAATTTTGATACTATATAATAAATTGCTCAAGATAAATTATTCAAACAAATGGTGTTATGAAATATAAAAAACATGAGTGAAAATGATTGGTCATACTCCATATTGTGATTAATGGCATATTAAAAGTTTTTGTGCTTACATTAATTTCCAAAATGTGGTAAAATCACCTTAATTGCCAGGTTGGATCTATTTTGACTGTGATTTAAAATACTTTGTAATATATTCCTGAAATTGTAACATACATGCTGTTTCTGCAGATTCACCATGATGATTTATCGGGAATGGAATTACTTCAAGATCTTCAAGCCGGATACAATCAAATAACTGAATTAAATGGATCAATGCATCATCTACATGCCTTGGGAATACTGAATCTCACCCATAATCTTCTCCCTGAGTTCTCTCTGCAAAAAATCAAGGGCTTACAGAATCTTCGTATTGTTGACCTTTCTCACAATTTGATCAAGAAGATCGGCGGAAGTGTGAGTAATAAACGATAATCCATGAAACCCTACTTTATATCGTTAACAAGCAGGTTGGAAGCAAAGATTTTCCTAGCTAATTTTACAATAGGAAGATCACCAGATAGATATGTCAAACAATGTGCTCTTTTCTATTAATTAACGTTTTTAAAATAAATTTGCAAATAAAAATACCAAGTCAGAGGCCATTCTAATTTTTTTTCCTTTTCTTAAGCGTTCGTTAAAATTTGATTTTCAAAGAACTGTTCTTAGAGGAATCTATAAGATAGGATAGAAACGTTCCCATGCTTCCTATTTTAATAACATTTGCGGGTGTATATATTCGCTTTTATTGACAGCATAACGCATTTAAGTCGCTGAAAATTCCCTCTCAGGCATTTATTCATAATCTAAATGATGTCACCGAAGAGAAAAGTAAATAGATCCTAACTACGTTTTAAATAATAATCAAAGATTCACACAGTTTGACCAGGACGACGTAACAGCAAATGTAGATTTAGAAGCACGAAGCCCTTGTTTCTCCTCCTCTCTCCTATTTTCTGATGCTTGCATAAATATGTCTTATCATCATTCCATTCACATTTTTGCGCAATTTACACGTATTTGATGACACTATGCAGGGCCGGTCTTAGGGCCGGGTGAGTAGGGCGGTCGCCCGGGGCCGCTAAATTGTGCATTATGCACCATAAAAACTGGGGAAAAAATTGCATGATTTTTGGCCAAATGTTTCATAATTTTTCACGGGTACGATTAGAAGATTAAATAGAAATACAATTATATCGTTTAATGATAGTGTCTTATTGGAAAACGTGTAGGCCCCCCGCCAAAACAAATTTGATGTATCCAAAAACAATTTAAAACCCTAAAAAAAAACATTTGGGTCCTCTTTGGCCATAGGCCTCCCACCGCGCGGGAGTATCCGGTACGCCACTGGTGATAGTTAAACGTATGCCTGGTGGTAGAAAAATAGCGACGAGGGCTGTGATAGTGATCCGTCTTCCCAGAAACGCTGTTGAATCTGGGTAGAACGGTGCGGAGATGGGAGAGACTGAAAATGCACCTCGTTTTTCGGGAAAAAGTGATGGGGAGTCGACAAAGGGAAAATGGCGTGAAGTCCAGGGGTGGTCTAAGAAGTAAGCTCCGATTTCGTAGAAAAGGTCCCCTACTGTGGTGGAGAGAGGGTTAAACAAAAAGGACGTGGAATTTGGTGAAAAATGCAAAACAAATTAGTTACAGCATACTGCTGCAGTGCAGAAGAGAGAGGTCCCTATGACTGGTAACACTTAAATACATCCGTACCATATGGTCCGGATTTAGACACCTAGCAGTGTCTCGTCCAAGATTAACTCTCCGCCATTCTGCTGCAAGAATTTAGTTCACGTGGTAACAGGCATACACAATGTGTTTGTGTCGGGTGTCAAGAAAGGTTCTTTGCGTGAAGTGGACAGTGTGAAATGGGACAGTCTTTGTTTCCTTGCGTTTTGTTTAATTAGTTTTGCTAATTCCATAACTATCACCCGCTGGGTGATCGTGGCCAGTGGCGGAACTAGGCCGGGGCAATGCCCCGGGGCCCGGTCTGCTACCCATTTGATAGTCTATAATTAGTAGATAATGAAAAGGCCTTGAGAATCATTACACGTATCATTTACACACATGCGGCGCAGTGGCGTCCGGAAACAGACAGTACCCATACCGTCCTTTCAGATATCGTCAGTAACGATATTTTTCAAGTTTTCACGGCCAGGGTCACGCCACTGACACGGACAGTATTGTTGCCGTCGGACCGGCAATGTGTGTGGCATCCGCCAACGGTAATATGGTCATCGTTCGGATATGGCACGGCTGATGTGCGGACGTGTAAATACTAGTGTCAGCGAGCTGGTACCACACGGACCCTTATTTTCCTTAAACGGTTTATACCAGAGGTCGGAATTTTCTGTTGGGTGCCATTCTTTATCAATATCCATGATCTGTGACCTTCCGCGCGTGCCACTAATAAATTTATTTTGTCCGTAAAGTGGATTGGGTGAGCTAAAAATATGCCCAAAGGCAGAATGACTATGATGAACGCTTACGAAAACTTATTATATAAGGCATCCTGAGTATAACGCTTTATCACTCCAGTAGGAAATACATTTAAAATAAAAATTAAATTCTTTTTAAAATACATTTGCAATTTTTCTTTGAAATATCATGCCATGTAATATATCTTCGCGTGCCATAGATTGCCGACCCCTGGTTTATCCAATTCAACCATATATAGCAACGAAGTAACATTATCGCAAGGTTAAACATTAATTTTAATCCTAAGGGATTTTATACCAAGGTGACTCGTGACGGTGATTTGATTTTGATATGACAGCAACTTAAGTCACTAGAAAGTCATCGTCACCTGAACTTTCATTCCAAAGTGATTCAATTTTGGCATGATGCGATATTTAATTCGCGTTAGTGTGGAAGACGTGTTGATGATTCGCTAGAAATGGGCCGGTTGCAAACCAAAGGTCAACAAAGTTCAGGTAAACAAAAACATCTGCAGAAATATGTTAACAATTATTGTCAAAACGCAATTCTTTCATTTTAATGCTCTGTGTATGTAAGTGCAATCATAAAATATACATAAATATATATAGTTTGAATATAGTTGAGATGCCGCGTCACATCGCCAGCACGTTGCCATCAACTTGGTATGAAAGGTTGCATTTAAAAGCATGTGCCATCGGAGAGTAACTAAAGTTACCCTCGTCAAAATTAAATCACCGTCGGAAGTCACCTTGGTATAAAACCCCCCTTCGAGTACCAGCGTCTATTAGAGTGACTCTCCATATATCTGATAAAAATCCGAACAGAAAGAAATCAGTACAAAAAGTTAAGCAGTCCAAAGTCATCAGTACGGTTGGTCACCTAAAATTTCCTGCCCCAGGGCCCGTTGCTTCCTTGTTCCGCCACTGATCGTGGCATTTCGCCACTGACACTTTTGTCTGAAGGCGGCCCAGTCTCTTTATGTCCTGTGGATGCCACAATTTAAATTTAATACTCGGCGACATGGCAGTCATCTATTGCTAAATAGTTTTTTGAGTTTTGCAGCAAATTGTCTTTTTCTGGCTCGTCACTATTAAAGCGTTTTCAAAAATCGTGTTACTAATTTTACAGTAAAATTATTATCGGAAACTCGGTAGGAATTTATATAATTAATTTCGAAACGACGAGTGTCGAGCGTTGTTTGCTACCTGAAAAACGAAAGCTGTCTTTTATCTCAGTGGTTCCCGACCTTTTCCCATCCCCGCGAACCCTTTTTAGTCCAAGGACCCCAAGTTGAGAACCGCTGCTCCATCTCAAACTCCACCCCTCTTTCGGGCCGTCTCAATGCACAAATTACATTGGGACCTTTTGATATTTTGAACATAGCTTACGGACTCGGAGTACTACCTCGGTCGTGTCCCTTTCCCGAGTTGGACTTCCCAACCTTTTCGCTACCGCAAACCCTTTTTAAGCCGAGGACCTCAAGTTGAGAACCGCTGGTTTATCTCAAGTTCTATCTCCGCCCCTCTACCTGGAACTGCTGCTCTATCTCAAAGGCTATCTCCAGCCCTCCTTAGGACAGTCTTATTGCGGATGCACGAATTATATTGAAACCATTTGAAAATTTGAACACAGTACTACCTCGGTTCGGTCCCTTTCTCGAAGTTGGCTTCCCAGCATTTTCGCCGCCACTGACCCCTCATCGCGCGGGGACCTTATGTTGGGAACCGGTGCTCTACCTCAAGTTATATCTCCGCCCCTCTTCCATCTCCCTCCTCTCTCTCTCCCAAATGAAAAGTGATATAAATAAAACGTGAAATAACAGAATTCTTTTAAAATACATTCAAATAATAAACAAAAAACTTTTAACACATACAATAGAACCTCGATTTTTCGTCAGTGTTTGGGACAGAGAATGAGGTATTTAAGAAATAGACGGATAATAGCGAGAGAGAGTGATAGATAGATAGAATATTTCGGTTGCATCACCATTCAGTTTTGCATTAATAGCAAGGGCCTTCTGTGTTATAATTGGTCCTGTTAGAGGAATTCCTTTATTCCGTTGTTGAACGAAACACCGAAACATTGCGATATCAAGTTGATTGTGAGTGGCACATTTCATCGTTATCCTTCGAGTTACGATTCCATAGTTCACTTCCATTTTGCTTACCAAGTCCTCAATTTTGTCATCATCCCGCTACAAATCGTTAATGATAGTTATTGCAACAGCGTAAATTTCTGTTAACCTGGAAGCACCTTTGCCTTTCCTTAAACATCGAAAGATTTCGAACTTTTTTATTAAATCCAAAAAGATACGCGTCTCCGTTTTTCCGCCATTTTATGTAGGGCATATGAATTTACCACACAAGTTGACCATTCAAAACTACCAGAAATTTTTAAATGACAAACGGAAACAGAAGGGGATGTTAATTCCGAGAATTGTTTGTATGAAAACGTGTGGTGTTGATTCCGGGAATCATTAGCGAGAAGTGAACATAAATTTTTACTAGGAATGGCTGAAATAATGCCATATACAAGCAAACATTACGTAACAGAATTTTTACATGGACGAATGTAGTTCTTAGTATTATGAATGTATGTTCAAACTTAGAAAAAAAAATCCAGCGGCGTGACGGTTAACCGAAAGTAACGGATAAAAGAATGGCAAATAATCGAGACTCTACTGTATACAGGATTTAGGGAAAATGGCGCACTCTAACAATGGGTACGGGTAGAAAACCTCAAAACTAAGCAAAATGTATAAGTAACAAATTCTCTGGAATTAATGGGTACCGAGATATCGTGGTAAGAAAGAATTGTCAATTGGAGAAAGCATGTAGTCATGCTGTGAGAGGACCAAGGATCACAAGACGTCATGTATGGCACAGAAAAGACAAAGATAGCTCACTGCAATACCACGGACGAGTGATATACACTCAGCGCGCAGTATGCAGGCCTATTGTGCAGTCATTCCATAGCAGTACGCTGTCAGCGCGAAAGGGGAAATGATATGGATTCCACGTTACACGAATACAATGAAATGTACTTGATCCATGGTGCGTTATTGCTTTCGAACCAACAGGATGAATTTAAAAGTTACATTGACGGATTAAGCCTGTTTACTGAACTTTAACGTCACAAATAATCTCGGGTCAATGGAGAACGGAAATATTTCTAATGTGCTTGGAATTTTATTCACTACTAGCTGAAGTTACCCGGCTACGCTCGGGAAAGAATTTACTTTTAAGTAGCAAATGATTTTTATTTCTCGGAGCCCCGCGCTGTCAGTGCCCCCAAATTTCTCAAATGTGTTATTCAGAGAAGAGGTTCATACGGAATTTTACCTACCACCTAAAGAAACCATTGAAAAATTTTAGTCAGGCTTGTGCTCGTGGGTGTATCTCATTGGCGAATCCATCATATAATCAAGGCAGACTGCTTTTCCAAGAATATTTAGCATAATCGAGCAGTTTTATTAAAATAGAAATTACTCTGAGTGCACTATAGGCCCTAAATTTTCGTTCCCCCCTCCTTAATTACGCAAGTGACCTATACATTAACATTTAATCTATTGTATTGTTAAGTTTTACCATTAATATATTTATGCATTAACGTCTTGCTTAATATCCAAATGGATAACCCATGGGGTATAAGAGACCCCACGGTCTTCAAACCTAGACCAAGTTCTTCTTTTTGTCCATAGGATGGCCCATGAAACTTTTGAATTCGATAGCTTCAACGGCGTAAAAACGTATAAGGGACATACAAACACATATACACACATTTTTATACATTATGTTTTATGGTCGCCATTTTTTTCAAGATGGCCGATACAATGATCTATGTCTATTCGACTTTTATGTAGTGCTTGAAGCTATTTCAAGTTTGTTCCATGAAAATCCGTTGAGTTTATCAAGAGAAAAGGGTGTTTTATGACCGCCATTTTGTTTCAAGATGGCGGACAAAATTTTTAATAGCCCGGTGTAAACACTTTGTAAATTTCGTGCTGATCTGTTCAGTCGTTTTCAAGTGATGCCCAAACATACAGAATCACAGGCAGACAGACAGAATTAGTTTTATTTATATAGATACGGGTCACAGCAGCTGGTGGTGAACGTAGCTTTTCCAAGTTAAAATTAATTAAAACGTTCTTGAGTTCAATGATGACACAAGAAGGACTTTGATCTTGCTTTAACATATTTCACTTGAAAATTCTGTACCTACCATAATCGCTTGACTATCATACTTTAATCGCTGATTTCGCAAGGAAAACTTTTGATTGATAGAAGTTTGTTAAAAGATACAGTAAACTTCAAACATTAAAATGAATTCATTATGTTTTGAAATGAAACTTTCATCTAATTATTCCCTTTTTATTTGTATCAGTTATTTCTCACAATACTGAGTATTTAATAATGTTAAAGGGGGCTGTCACAAATGAATTTGCCAGGGGTCGCCAATTGTCTAGGACCGACCCCGACTCTATAGTCCAAAGGTAGTCCCTACTTTCATTGCATAGATATTTCTTCAAAGCAATGAGAGATCTACTTCGATTTGTAGTCAATTACTCACGCTTACATTAAGTCCAAGGTTTCTTAGGCATGGTTCGCGGACCTACTTCAGAATGGGCATGGCCCACGATGAGAGGCGAAAAAGGTTGTGGTCCTTGAACCTGCTTTAAGTGGATAATGCAGATACCAAAGAGAGGCACAGCGAAGACAAAATTATATTTACAGAATTATACCCTCCTTCGCAAACATTCAGGGTTCCTCTTCACCTAAATCCCTTTCAGTAATTTTTTTGTTCTTCCATTTTCCAAACAATAATAAATCCTGATGTTTCAAAATAATTACTGCTTCCAGCCTCATAATTATGTGGAGTTACACACGACAGTTTTGGAACTACGACTAGAATTCAACCAACTAGAAGAGCTGGGAGGTGCATTAGGCGGCCTTTCCAAACTTGAGCGTTTAAATCTTTCACATAATCATCTTCGCAAGATTGCTCCTGATGACCTCATCAATCTTGATGATTTAAGGGTGCTTGATATATCTTTCAATCAACTTACTACTCTAGAAGAAACATCAAAGGTCAGTAATGAATTGGTAATATGGGAGTTTTTGAGTAAATCTTAAAATTGCACTTTTTTACAATAGTATCCTACTTGAGCATTATTCGTTGTATTTTGAAATTTCCCTCCAGACTCAGCTGCCCAAGTTGGAAGAGCTTCTTGCATCTAACAATTACTTGACAATAGTGGGTCCAGATTTCCATGGTTTGCCAGTTCTTTGCTATGCCAACTTGCAGTACAACAAGATTACAACAATTGGTAATGAATTAGCATCTAAAACTCGATGTAAAAAACATGATGTGCCACACACTCTCAGAATCCATTTTGAAGGTAAGGGTTTCCCTTGATTACATGATTTTGTCATAATTTTTACTTGGAACAAAAACTTTTTTAACGTATGAAATAATGATGAAATGTGAATTTTTCTCAGGTAATCCATTCGAGTGCAGTGATGAACTGACGGAGGCAGTGGCTGTACTTATGAAGAATCACACTGAAGTTTATGGTGTGCCCGATTGTTCTGACAGTACCACCCTGAGTAGTGAAGGAGAATAATTTCGAATGACTATATTTAACTATCCATTTGTGATGGTGTCTTTCTCTTCTAAGCTGGACTGTCAAACATCTAATCTAGTGTTTTACAATACAGCAACCCAAACTCCTTCGATTCTAGTTAACTCGAATGACTATCTGATGCAGCTACACATAACTGCCCAGGAGCTAAAAAACAGCTGTCCTTCTTGCTTAGGCAAAAGTATGGTGCATCACACTGAAAGAAAGGATGTGAACAAGAATGATGTTCATAGGAACTAATAATTTGTTGCACTGCTATATATATCACATCAAATCATTGAAAATACATCAGATAATGTCTGTGCTACAGTAATTCATCAAGAGTTAGTCAATAATTGTCCACTTAAGTTCACATAGCCAGCCACTTTTGATTACATAAATTGAAATTTTGGTTGTAATGAAAAAAATTAAAATTTTTGCTGCTTAGAAAATAAATTTAATCTTCTGAAGGAAAATAGTACAGACAAATGATCAAGTAATAAAATGACTTACATTGTATTAATTGGACTAGTGTCAACAATTTCCCTTAAGAAAACAGAGAACATCTTAAATTCCTTCTTTGTATTAATCGGTGAACATTATTGTTGCCATATATCACTCAGTATTTCCACTCAGGGCCTTCTTGAAGAAGTGGAATGTGTTAATGGTGGCTCTGAAAATAAATATTGATTACAAAAGTACATAGAAGGTCATTTAATTGAAATATGCAAATGTAAAAATAATCCAAGGCATTGATGAATACTGAAAAATATTTTCTAAAAACAGGCACTTGATAAAAATTGAACCTTCTTACATAAATTAATCTTCGAGCTGCTGGGCACTCAGGATATAAAAAATAAGCTTTAATAGAATTATTTGTACTCTTCAATTTCTTTAAATGATACTTTTAAAATGCTTGTTTGCTATAAAAACATACTAATGCCTGATTAAACTAGCACATATAAATAATGTTTATAAACTTGGAAATTGAAAAAATACCTAAGCATGAGAAAATGTACATAATCCACTTAGGTAATTAGTTTTAAAAAATCAAGAGTTAAAAGATATTTATTCTTTGGCATATAAGCAAAAACATATCTATTGACATGATGGCATATTTAATTTTAAATCTTTGTATATTTAAAGTGATGAAACTTATCAACCAATTCACTCCACGAAAAACTTGAAATTCATCTTGGTAATAATCCTCAAGGTATGGAAAAACAATACAGACTATTAAATATTTGAGCAATCTAAAAGCTGACCATCATGAGCTTACAATATATTAATGTTTTTCATATATTTTAGCAAAGTGAATGTAAATGCTGAAAGTAAAATAATAAGCAGATACTAATAATTTCTGTACATAGACCCTAAACTCGAGCAACCAATCTTCTTTTCAATTTCAACTTGACAAGAAAGTTGTAGGAAAAAATTGTTGAATTACAGTTTATATTTAGTATTAGAGCAAAGTTGATATTTATCCACTTTTAGAATGGAATTTAAATACTTTTTCAATATATACTTGTTTAATTGATGAGGCTTGTTTATCTTAGTATCTGAAAAATTACTTTTGCATGTACAATAATGTGTATTTCATTGCAAGATCTGCCAATTCTTAAATTACTTCTGACAAAAATTATTTATTTTAGTTTAATAAAGCCAAAATAGATTGTTATATGTGATTAAACTATAACATAATCTTGTCCAAGAATTTTATTTCACACAAACTTCATATTCCTTAATCACTTAGTCAATTCTTAGGGCAAATAATGTTTATGAATTATGACTTTATTTGATAATATGATCTGAATGAAATAGATTTAAGTCATTCATACTCTGTTTTGGAGTGGGATTTTTTTGCATACATAATCTTATAAAATAACTATTTCAGTGCACTTTGGAAAAGTCTTGACCTGCATTATCATCATCATTTAATACTGGGGCCTTTAAACAACAACCTGCAGTGTTTTCATCAGGCCCACCTTAACATTATCAATTATTTAAGTCCTTATCTGTGTCAGCAGGGTTTCACAGGAAATTATTATTGAAATCTGAATGAAAGTTTTAAGGCAACTACACAAAACATGCTTAGTTTTTCAAATGCGTGTGTTCCACATACAAAAAATTCTCAAAACTAGCTATTTGGATTTTCAGTGTCATTATAGATATTGTACATGTAGCAATCAGAAGCCTCATATAGCCCTTTTAGTTTTGTGGCTCTTAATTCAGTTCTAATACTTAACTCGCAATACTTGGATTTTTGGTCATTATAAACCTGACTAGAGTTGTTTTAAATGTGCACATGATTAATTGACATGACCGATCCATTAATTTGCTGTGTCCTACATCATATTTCCTGCAGTAATACACTGCTTCTACTTTAATTTCAGGTTGCTATGTTTCAACCAAAACTAGAAAATGAATATTAAGAGAAGGTAAAAGGGAAATACTGATAGAAACAAGATGTAAAATTGTTTGTTATTTTTGTCAATATGTAATGACTGGTAAGATTTTATATAACTTCTCAAAAGAAAACATTTTGTCAATATCAATTGAGATTCTAATTGCACGATTTTCATTGTGTATTCCATTAATATAGTCAACATGAATTGTTTTCATTAAACAATTCACAACACAAACAGTTCAATTATGATTTAATTCACACAAACAGCTGTAAATATTATTCTAAAAGAGAATAAACACATCAGATACAAAGTCACAGGTAGCTAACATCCCAACTTGAGAAAAAAAAATTGAAGATGATGCTTGAGAGGTTCTCAGAATCTATCAATGAAGAAATTATTAAGACAGAAAATTACATAAAAGTTTTAAATAGCAAAATGGCAGTTTAAACATTTGATGCTTTGCTTCACTTAACACACGTGAACCCACAGAAATTAACAAAAACAGTTTCCAACATGGGATTGAAACTTTTCAATTAAAGATAATATATGAAAAATACTACGCTAAAACACTTTTGCAAAAATTATGAAGGTGTGATTTCACTTTGTATAGTCCTACTTCGAAAATATATTATCAAAAAACTCTAAAAATAGTTTCTTTACATGATTCAATAATAATTCTAAAATGCTATAACAAATAAAATACAAAATAATCCAAGTTACCTGCATATTATACAAAAGGTAAAACAAAGCAAGCTTGTAGTAACATATAAAACATTTTGTACTAATAGCATGGTTATCAATAAAAATCAACAATAAATTTATAAAACTCAATTCCAATATAAAAGGAGATTCATACATGAAAAAACATTCTATAATAGTGAACTGGTCTCAAATAGTGCTACGTTTGGAATTTTCACATTTAAGATACAGAGGTATCTTAAATGGATTGAGGTTCAATGGCATCCACAATTAATTACTAGCAACTATTTCCTAGAAAAAATAGTTTTCTTTTGGTAAGATGTTAATCTAACTTGATCTCTAACTTCGCACCTCAATGAGATGGCATTAAAACATTAAAATTTTTCACTTCAGCGATCATAAGCTTTTTACTATGTCAATTCCCAATTTTTTCTATTTTCACAGATCAATATTCCAACAATGTTTCCAACATGAAAATTTTTTAAAAAGTTAACCAACCCCAAAACAGGGTCATACGATATAGTTGAATGTGATTCAAAAGATAATATCAAGCTCACCTTATGGCTAAAATTAAAACGACCGACTCTTTCCAATAGCCATAAAATGATGAGAGAGAGGTGATCAAAGACCGTTTGTCAATGGATGAACATGATTTTTATGGTGCTAGAAAATTTGATTCATTCAAATTTTAATGTTAATGAAGATATCTTCTTTAGTGAAAATGATAAGCATGAATATAATATCCAATGCACCCATTAATTAATACTTAATAGTACGATGCAAATGATAAATAATGTTGATTATTTATCACAATGTTTGGTTACAAATAAAATTACTTAATATAAGCTTCCTATTTGAATGTCAACCAGTTTTAGATGACAATAATTACTCCTCACCAAATATGGAAGAAAAACATTTCACTTTTCCATCTAATCTATTATTCCTTGCATTCCAAATTTTTGCTACACAGTATAGCGGATCATCTCGGTTGATCTTTAAAATAATAATGGTGAAATTACTTAAACATCTGAAATCAAAATTTGACATATGACCCTTTCAAATAATTAATCCAAAACTCGACGAATATTTGGACACTTACTAAATTCAAAATCATATTATAATCATCTTGAGATGAAACAAACAAGAACAAATTATTTTCAAAAATATTTTAATGGAGATTATGTTCATTTATTAAGATTGCAAGCAATGTTTAAGCCTCTAAAAAAGGCGAATTATGGAATTGACAAAATAGTAAAAAAAACTCGCAAATGCTTCAGTGTATTTCCCACTTAGTTGAAGTTTAGAATTCTTTTAGGTAGAAGACTAAATTAATTTTTAGCTACCTTTCTTCGAAAGAAAATAACACCACAAACATGTGTCATTAAATAGCAACAAGAGGAGAATTGAATTGGCTGGGCAATTAGGTACATCAAGATCATTAATAATTAATGATTTTGCTATGCCAATAACATGAATTAGCTATTATTATTCCCTTTCGAAAATTATCTTACCTTATATACATTCCTATAGCATTGCTAATAGCAGAAAGTATTCGAAGCTAGTACTCTATGCAAAATATCATGATTTATTGAAAATAGGTTTAAAAAACATACTTTGGCTATTAAGGCAAGTTAATAAACCCTCACTTATTTCTTCATTAAGGGGCACTTGCTGATTTATTCAAATATTTTCCTTTCAAATTTTATACTTAAAATGGAGACAGGATATTATGGACATGGGCAGCGGCAATCCTATGCCAAAACTTTTACCTTTTCCTTATGAAACTGAACACTTCAAATTCTTTCTAGGTTCATATGACTATTCAAGTTCTTGCAGAAAAGTCCTGCATATGAAAATTTTATCAATTACAATAATTCAGCCCAATTTAACTAATCCATATGAGTTTGCCACTTGCCCCTTTTAATATCGTGCCATACCCAACTTTTCTAGTTCTTTAACTCTTTCAATCATTCAACATTCTGCCATACTCTGTGATGCATGGTGCCATTCCGAGAACACCCATATGATGCATAATTGTGTATACAAAGTATTTCACAGCTCTTTGCTTCCTTCTGGATCAAACTCTGTAAATACTTCATCAATACTCGACCCACCTTGATTCATAAAAACACTCCACATCTAATGAAAATTTGTTTTAACAAAACTACAAACATACCAGATTTTCACAGAATCAATAGATACATAGTAACCCAGCATAAAAAGTTACACATGCCTGGTAAATTTTGTGAAAAAGATATCCAGCTAAATGTGAAACACCCAAAAATGTTGAAAAGGGAAGTGGTCTCCTGAAGTCAGAGAAAAATCTTTACGCAGCGTGAACAGACTGAAAGATTAAAAGAGTAATATGAGATACAATGCAAAATAACACGGCATTATAAATGAAGTTTTCATATAATAAAAACTAAGAAATGATGCAAGCAAAATATTTTCTTCCCTATTAAAATGTGCACAATTATCATAAATCAATTTCTTAAAACAGTACAAATATTTGAATGCAGTCTATTTCCCAATAAATATTAAGCTTACCTTTAGTATATCAACCCCAGTCAAGTTTCTCACAACTTCGGGCACTTTGGCAACAATATCCAAGACCTCTCCAGTAAGTTTTGCGGCACCAATTGGGCCATTTCCACTAGATACCATTGTAACCTTCTTAGCCTGAGACAGTGGAGCAGCCACTTCAGCAGCAACCTGGTAAGAAAGAAAGTATTACGCTTTTAAATATGTTGTAGTTATTTTGAGATATAACCTCAAGGGCAACATTAAATAGCTCTTCCATGTATGAGTTGATCTAAGCAATGTTTAGATGATTGTTTCAAAAAGAACCTAACTGAAAAACCAATTATAGAAAAATGAGAGCATTTGCTGACAAAATATGAAAAAGTGGTTTATTTACCGAGGTTAATTTAGAATTTTAAACTTGAAATTCCTTATAAATTTAGTAATATAATTATATGACAAAGTAATGTATACAATAATTAATTAAAATTTTTAACTTTATACGTGTAACCATTTGCTCAGAATCTTAATTTGATATTTTTGGAGGCAGTCCCTGCAGCTCACTGATTTATACAAAAAATTCTTTGGCAACGTAATAAATGGCATCATAGATCACATGCGAGGTGAGACAAAAGTTCCCAAACTTGCCACTAGGAGTGTGAATGGTGAGCAGTATAGCTTTGTCGTGCTAGGAGCCATTGTATTGCTTCATTATGAGTTAGTCTGGTGAGTTTCACCATTTCATGCTGTGTTGTTGTGTAACTACCCTTTAGGTGCATGCGTGTTTAGTGTGTTCTGTTATTTTAGAGCTTAGTGAAATGGCTGACATGAAAGAGCAAAGAGTTTGCATCAAGTTTTGCTTTAAACTCAGGAAGACAGTGGCAGTCAGCTGAATTTGACAATTTCTATGAGTCTGATGCAGAAGAAGGGATTTCATGGTTTTTAAACTGCAATGTAGGAAAATACCATTCTTGAATGTATTTAAAATTTTCTTTGACCATTTTTGTAATTTTCTATAGATTGTATGTTGTTATCTTTTGAAAAATTATTTCATGTATTAATACAAAAATATTTAATTCTTAGTTATTTGTTGTTTAAAATTATCATATTACAAATCTGCTAGATAAATGGTGAACAGATGAACAGCTGATTCAAAATGGCAGTCACCTACATTGAAAAATATGCTGGAGCTTATGGTTCACATTTTATTGGCAGTGGGAGTAAGAAACTGAGAAAATTATACCGCTAGAGCAAAAAACTAGATTTACTTAAGCGCCATGAGAACAATGAACGAACACGTGATACCGTTCATCATACAGGTTTTAACGAAGCAATGCTATGAACCGTCTGCGTTATCATCGTTTCTTTTCTGTAAAAATGAGTTACATGTATGAAATATACATAAACAAATAAAAAACACAGGATTAACCAAAGTATAGTCATGATAAAGGAATAAAATTGAAAATGTCAATTACGCTGGAACGCATCCCCCTCTATTTACATTATTTCTTATAAGAAATTCATGTCCGACTAACATGATTTCACCTTACACAAAATTTTTTAAGAACCCATTTATCCTGTTAGTCAGGGACTGGGCGTACTCAAGAAAAATACCTATTTCCAAAACAAACATATTTACTCAGGTTAAATTTATGAAATCCAGAAAAATCCAAGTGGTAACTTGCTCATCCCATTGATGCCAGATTAGAGGGTGTTAACCCCTTAAGTGGGCGAAGCACATATATGTGCATCAAATTTGCTTGTCAGGTGGGGAGCACGCACCACAAAAAAAAAAAATTTGTCTGTCGGTTACGTGCAAATATGCGTGCCTTCTCTGTCATGCTAGGAGGAAGTGTTCTGCCATCTAGTGATTTTTCTTCAACTTGGTAGTCATTCTCTGAGACAGTGTATGCATTCATAGAAGAGAAGTTTTGGCAACGTTTTGGTGCAGTTTACAAGTAATAAAATCCCTAACGGTACTTTTGGCTTGAGCTTCTATTTGGTGAGTTTAGAGTTGTTGTGCATATTTTACCCTAATGAGAAAGCCTTATTAGTCGGAAATACATTTTACGCTATTCTATGTTTACATAAAATAATTTTATAGGGCGATTTTTTTCCATACCATAACTTCACTATTTATGCAGTTGAACTTTTATTTGTAGAGATAATTTCAGGAACAAGAAAGCTTCAAAATCATTTGTAGGTGTTGCATATGGATGCTAAAATATCCTAAGGTTACATGATGTAACCTTAGGATATTTTAACCTGGGATGTAACTTACCTCCCAGTTTATTGGATGCAGAGGTAGGATAGACAGACAACCCTCCCCTATAGGACAGTGGTTTACAATATGTCGAATTTAGCCATACAATCACAATTAAATTGCAATTAACAGCTTTAAATATGCACTCAAAAGATCAAGCAAGACAAAAAAAAATTGAGGAAGTATGCTGCCATATACGATGGGATTAGTGAATGAAAATACGGGATGAAAAATTAAAAAATCTCTTTCAAATGGTTAATAAAATTCTTAATTTTTCAAAAGAATCAATTTCATGATTTCCATATCATATAACTTTATGTTTCTGATGATACATCCAAATATCACCCCTTAATTTAATCACATAATAATGCCCCACCTGGTGAGCGATTTGTGAAAATTTTACATCCACTTAAGGGGTTTATTCTACTAAACAAAACTGAATTAAAAAATCAGGTAAAAGTGTTCACAGCAGATAGACTAATTAAACTAATTTCAAATCATGAAAAACTGAGAACTGGGATGTGCAAATACAAAATGTGCTCAGATGATGAAGCTGAATTAAAACAAACAGGAAAATTACAAAGGTATCCAAATTGAGGTATGCCTTAATACCTTCATAAAATATAACACTCGAGTTCCAAGCTCATTTTAAATATAATTTTCAATCTGAAGTAATATATCATACAAAAAATGTTTCTAACCTTCGGTAAAGTTTCCAGTAGCATATCAATCATAGCGGCTTCACGGTATTCTCTCCATGCATCAGCTTTCTTCTTCATCTGCTCTGCCTCTGCACGTCCTTTGGCATCCACTGCAAAAGCCTCTGCTTCGCCTCTCACTCGGATGGCTTCAGCCTCTGCTTCTGCCTCCAAAACAACCCTGTGACGATTAGCCTCGGCCAGCTTTTCAAGCCTATTAAAAACAAAAGATCCATATAGATTACATTGAAAAGGTTATGGTAGCTAATACAACAAAATCATTTTATTTATTTCTAATTATTCATTACATGTTATATCATCAGTCAATTTTTATACACTTTCCACAGCAGTTTAACAGAAACCATAATATTTGTTATAATGATCTGCATGCAGAAATCAGTTACATAAAAGTTGCATGGATAAGGGATAAGGAATCACGAGCAAAAAACAGTGCCCTCAACTTAAGTGTAACAGTTAAGGAGTAAATACACTTCATAAGGCAATATTTTTCAGAAATGGATTAAAAATGTAAATGAATCTATTAATGATAAATAACTTACTTTTGCAATACAGCTAGTTACTAGATATTAAACTACTATATGAGGTCTGACAATTAAGTTTGTAAACTGATTTTTTTTTCTCTGTGACTGGCAACACTGGGAAACGAGTGCGGCGTAATATGACATGAACACATGCGTAAACAGCAGCAGAGTGGATAACCTTGGGAAAATCGCTTGTGCACAGTAGCAGTTATTGTAGTGGCGTGTTTGTGTACATCAGCTGAACAATGGCAGACAATCGGTGAAACTCTGGAAAAACTGGTATCGAAATCCATGAAATGTTAACAACAGTTTATGGAGAACATGCGATGGGAAAAACAGCAGTCAACAAATGGATTAAGAGATTTTCTGAGGGGAGAGAGGAAATCGATGATGATGATCATGTTGAAGTCCAAAGTGACGACAATGTTCATTTCCTTTTTTGATGCAAAGGGCATGGTGCACCACAAATTTGTGCCTCAAGGACAGACAATTAATACAGCAGACCCCCGACTTACGACCCCCCGCTCATACGTCCTCTCTTAAAGTAAATATGATCCACACACGTCCAAACTCGTATATATGACTGCCTAAAGGCCAACTCACACTGAAAGCTAAGCCACGCAAGCAAGCTTTCTACGCAATGTCTTTGAATCATCACAATAGATTTCCCGATATAGCCTCACACCGAACGCGAACCATATAGAATGTATCAGACGTGGTGGATACTATATCGCCAACGATCGCTGGGTAGGCGATTTCTCTTCACATAGCTGCACTGTGCAGTTCGGATGGCTGTTCCATCATTGCCTTACCCTCTCTGCCAAAGAAACAAGTGAGTGGTCTCACAATGTCACGTGGTCTTATAGTGGCACGTGATCTCATAGCGTCATAGCACGGCTGATATAGCGAATGTGCGATCTGAGCTGACTCAGTCTCAAGACCGTGCAAATTCAGCTGTTCCATCCTTCAGAAGGGACGTTAAGCCATTGGCCCTCTTGGTGTTCTTCGTTAAGAGTAGGCTAATGTTGGCACCAGGTTTCTCTTCTCCCTTGCTATCCAGCTATTCATTGCACTACCTCTTAGATACCCATTGCGCGTAGGCAAGAGGTGAATCATCTGGGAACATACATTAGTTACATTTGTGACTCGGTCTGCAGCCTGTGCTTGAAGCAAATGCATCTCTTTTGCAAAGCTCTTTAATATTTTGTCAGTTTTCTTCAAATTTAGTGGCCAATTTTGGTATTTTGTGATGTGAAATGTGATTCCAGGGACGAAACCCCAATTTATATCATTGCGCCTATGGGAAATAAGGGTTCGATTTACGATGTCTTGACTTACGACCATTGTACAGGAACCAATTAAGTCGTAAGTCAGGGGTCTGCTGTACTACTATTTGGAAGTGCTCAAGTGCTTCAGAGAAAAAGTTAGGCGAAAAAGATCTGAACTCTCCAGGGAAAACAAATGGACCCTGCAGCATGACAATGCACCTGCCCACACAGCATTAACTGGGAGGACATTTTTGGCAGAGAAACAGATTACCGTACTGGAACATCCACCCTACAAGCCCAATTTGGCCCCTTGTGACTTCTTTTTATTCCTCCGGATAAAAAACATACCCAAAGGAGCACATTTTCAGGATGTCGAAGGCATCAAGTACAATACGACAGTGGCAATAAAGGTAATTCCAGATGATGAGTTTGAGAAATGCTACCAAGGATGGAAAAAATGATGGCAGGTGTGCATTACATTGTGAGGGGAATACTTTAAAGGGGACCACATATTCAATCACCAATAACATAAGTACGGGTAGGTGGAGTTCGCGAACTTAATTGTCAGACCTTATATGCACAAAATTGTCACAGAAAATTATCTAACATGCTAAAATTTTGGAAGTCATTCAAATTACCTATATTTTTCAGCTTCGGCAGGTCTTCTGATAGTTGCCTCCAGCTCACGCTCTCTACGCTGTATTTCCTGTTCTTGTACGGCAATCTCCTGACTCCTTTCTATTACCCGAATCTGCATCTGCTCCTCTTTAATACGCTGTTTTGTTTTGGCAGCTTGCAATTCATAAGCCAATTCTGCTTCTGCTTTCTGTGTATAAGTTAAAAAATTATTTATAAAAACTTTCAAGATAAAGCAAAAATTTCAAATAGATGAAGTTTATAAATAATGAACATTAAATGATATTTAATATGAATTAAAATTTTCCAAGACACTAAATTTCTCAATCAACTTGAATGAAAACTATTTTTTTTTATTTAAATACCTAGCCTAGAAACAGGGAAAAATTAACTTTGGGTGAACCAATATTTTGAGGAATACAATCATTGAAAATGATAAATACACCAAATCTCTTTCATCAAATATACAGATTAAAATGTCCACTTGTTGTGCTTAACTTTGAAATAGATTAATGACAATGGAGACTATGATGAAGATGATGTTAAACGTTGTGAAAATCACTCCTTTGTGCGGTTAAAGAGTGATTTTCACAACTTTTAACAAAATAACTTTGAAATATCAAAATTACCAAAAAGAATAGGGATGGGACGATTGGTTCTTCAGTTCCTTGGTTCTGCTGGTTCTCTCAAGAACCGAAATAACCGGAACTGTTTATAATCCGGTTCTTCGGTTCTGATCATTATTTTAATAAAAAGCGTGGAAAGATGCACACATCATGCGTGCATAGAGGCGAGGCAGAGGCATTCTTTAAGATTTATACAATCATGTCACAAAAGATAAATATTAATGGCTTAGTATAATGTCTACGAACTGAAATGCCAGAAGTGATGCCAATAAAATGTCAAATTTTTGATTCACCGACTAATTTTCTAATCAATTGTAATTAATAAAACAATCGACAATTATTTAAAACTTACCTCACTGGAATAGTAGTAATGTAGTCTTTATGTTCACATTCATTCCTTTGTCATAAATTACCCGTTTATTTTCACTTGCAAACACTGTTTAAACGTAAAAGAATAGACGTATTTACGTTCATTTCTTCGTCGTAGATTATACATTTTCCTAATGTTGGTTCACACGAAAGAAAATTATATTAATTAGGTATTTACAGGAGTTACTGTGTACATCAGTCATCACGAATATTGTTTTCGTTGACAAGAAATAAAACACGGATCCTAAGTGAATTACGACTTTCTCGTTCGATTTTCTTGAAATCGGCTACTCCTTCGATAAAAATGTAATGAACAAAACATGTTATTTGTTTAGTTCTACGAAGTTCTTTAAAGACTTTTTCGTGATAAGTTATATTGTATGAGATATAAAAAGATCATTTTTTGTCACCTGTAAAGTGGCACTCCCGATTAGGTCATGTAAACTATATAATTTTCTTAGTTTCTTTGCCCCTTTGTACTAAATACCAAATTTCATCAACATCCGCCCAGTAGTTTCTGAGATGAAATATGCAGATAGATGTACAGATATGACCTGAACATAAGGCGGTCTTTTTTATTTATTGTAAAGATTGTCTCAGAAGCAGACACTAACCGAAATGCAACCGCCTTGCTCCGCCATATTTTTCCACGACGGCATTTGATTTTCGATACATATATCAATGATGGAAGTTGTGTTTACCATGACGTAAAATATATTTTTATGCTGGATGTGTTATCAGTTTCAAACAGGATAAGCAAGTCTGAATTTCCTCTAGCTAGTGCATACAAAAATCAGGATGACGAATCAGTTCAACAAACGATAGTTCCGCAAAAATATTCATATATCTATTCAATATTTGGTTCGCAACTGTGTTTTTTATAATGTAAAAAATTCAAGCAATATCTTGAGTGAAATCCATCAGTTTGAAATGTTACTATAACTTACTAACAGAAATGTTTTATTTTGTTGTGTAGTAATTTTGAATAGATACTCCATGGATAATTTTTAAATTTAACCGATTTATCGTGAACCCTAACAATAAAGCCATGTCGGACGTTTGGAACAACTTCAGAATTGACAGTACAAACGACAAATACGCTATATGCAACTATTGTAAAGCTAGAATTTCCGGTGGTGTCAAATAGCACTTCTAACCTAACAGAACCAAAACTGAGAACTGGGATCAGATTAATGTAACTAGAACTGAGAACCGGAACCGGGAAAAAGTGAAACCGTCCCATCTCTAAAAAAGACCATTTCAATTTTATATGAATGACAAAAGTAATACCTTGAATATTAAGTTAATAAAATTAAAGCTGTTTGGCAAATTAAAGAAAATGCTGATACCATCTTCAAATGACTAAAAACTGCAACAACAATATAAAATTAATGGAAAATGAAAGTGATAACTAACCTTGGTATGGACCTCCACATCATATGCAGCTTTTTTAAGTTCAAAATCTCTCTGGGCTTTTGCTATTTCAGTGTCATTTAAAAACCTATAGAAAAGTTAAAATCAAGCATTAAAATGTACTCCTTTAACTACAATAAAAAACTTGTAAAAATGGGTAATGAAAAATATATTATAGGACAGCACAAGACTGAAACACAAATTTCTACAAGTACATAGTTAGCCTATAAAATATATAAATTATTTTGGTTTAAATTACAGTAAAATTCCCTTTATCTGGCCTGTTTGGGACCATAAAGGTGCTGGATTAGATGATGTGCCAGTTGCAAGCCCTCACCTAGAATTTAGGTTATACATGTTGTTAAGAAATAACCAATCCAGAATTAGGCCTGATTAGCACAATCTTTCATACTTTTACACTTATTATATTACCGTATTTACCCAAAAGGAAGATGACTTGAATTTAAGATGACCCCTAAAAAAATTAGGTTTACTTACACAAAAACTTTTACATACACGGATAAAAAGCTAACATTAAGAGGATGAATAAAAAAAGTAAATTTACAACTTACATCTCCCTCTCCTCTGATTCCTTCCCTTATTCTTGCTGTCCTGTTCATTCATCACAACTTATTGAAATTCGAACAAGTCATCTTCCATACCATCCATGGAATTTGATATGCAGCATTTCTTGAACCCTATTGAGATACTATTGGGGATCTATTTTTTCCATGCTGCAATGATCCAATTACAGAGAAGTGGTATACTGGGCTTCTTAATTTTCCCTGTAGGAGTTAATGCATGGTCCCCTGCCAAAAGCCATTCTGAATAAAATGACTTCATCACTACAACATCTAGCACTTGAATTTGTGATGTCATACCTCCTGGTATAACTACAATGTCAGTATTCATACCATGAAGGGTATTTTGAACTTCCTCTGTAAGGTGGCCTTTGAACGCATCTAAGACGGGCTTTGCTCTCTGCCTTAAAAGTGCCCCAGGTCGTCTATTCCACACTATGCTTAGCCAGTCCTTCATTAAATCAGCTGACATCCATCCTTGGCCTTGACATTTAACAATTATTCCATTTGGTAGTACTTCCTTAGGCATTGTTTGGCGTTTTAAAATAACATACGGCGGCAACTTTGTTCCGTCCGCTAATACAGCCAACATTACAGTAATGCGCAGTTTTTCATTCCCGAAAGTTTTTATGATGACATTTTTGCATCTTTTTCGTTGACTGTGTAATTGGATGGCAATGTCGAAGTAAATGGGTGTCTCATCTGCATTACCCATTTGGCTCAGAAGGTAATTTTGACTTTTCCGCGACCAAATTACATGCCTCTGGAAAGTTATTAGTTTGTCCGTGAAGTCGGAAGGCAGACTCTGGCAAAGTGAAGTTCTTCATCCCAGGTTAAAACCATTACGATGCATCATACATACACACCATCCATTACTAGCCTTAAATTCTTGGTGTGTAATGTTTTGCAATCGTGCTAATTCTGGGGCTTTCAATTTAATGATATCCCATGTCACTGGTTTAAGGTCCATTCTTTGAATACACACAAAGTTTGCAATTTCCTCTTCTAATGCATAAAATCGGCCTCGTTTTGGTCCACTAAATGATCTCTTTGTTGAGTTAGTACCTTCAAGTTTCTCTTTTGCTGGCTTCCACCTTCGCACATTTGCTTCAGTCACATTGTATTTCCTCCCTGCCACACAATTATTTGTTTCTTCAGCATAGGCACCACCATTAAGTTAAAATTTGTCGTAACTTCTTTTAATTCCTTTTGATATATTCCCTCTTACTGCAGTTCCTTTTTTCTCTACGCGATCTGCCATTTGTTTGGGGTATCTTATTCAAAAGTTATAAATAATAACTTGTCACTATTTCACTTTAAAACTCAGCCAAGCATCTACTACTCAAGAGCTCTCATAAATTTTCTACATTCCGAAATTCACGTCCACTTTACGTCTGCCATTGGCATACCAAACGCAAAGCATCATGTTTAAATTGTAGTAGATACATTCAAATTGTATCAGTCTTGTTTACATTGTATTACTAGGCACCTTAATTGGTGCCTACATGACTTTGTGTTCCATATTACGCATGGAACCGCCCAACTGTAGTAATTTGTTTTCAACTTGTCACGTGATTACTTACCCAGCTCTAAACAATTCCCTACTGACGAAGTGGAGCCATTGGTCTGTGGGACCAATTTTAAGAAAAATGACCTTAAATTTTTAAAGTTATGTAGTAATTAATTAAATACGATGTATTACTTGATGCAATAATAAATATTTTAACGGACATATACTTGACATCTGGATGTTTCATGGCGCATTTAAAATAGGGGTGTATTCTCAACTTAAATCCCCATACTCCATTCTAAGACGATACCTAATATTTTTAATGGCATTTTTGTGAAAAAACCTTGTCTTCCTTTTGGGTAAATACGGTATGTTCCTTGTTATAACAAACTCGTTTTTACAAACCTCGTTATTAGAAATCATGAAATTTTAAGTCCTTGGATGTTTGTACTATCTAAGTTCCACTGTACTAACAGTCAACTGATTGAATAAGAAAATATGTATCTGTTTTTACAGTAGGCATCTTTATCATTCTGCTTTCCTGAATTCATCACAAGAGGCACTAGTTGACAGCATTTCCGACTTATTATATGACAGATAATGACTTGTGCATATAAATATGAAGAAAGGCAAGTGCTACTGTAGCTTTTAATATGACAGAAAAATAGCCATGTTTTGTGATAAGAATCAATGCATTTTCCGAGCTCTGTATCCAAGTATAACCTATGTCTCCTTTCAATTTAAGAACATATGTAGTACTAATTCACTTAATTATAAATCAAATCATTTGTAAGCTGAATGTAATGAATGCCATATTAAAAAATCTATGCCATAACCTTTAATTAAATAATAAAGCTTACATTAGCATTCCTTCAACTTTATCAGCAACTGAATGTTTCTACATTTTATGCCGAGTTTTAGTTTAAAATTAGAGTTTTAGTCCAATGAAAAAGGACAAGTAGATGTTGACACAAAAATCGAAACTTAACCTTAAAAATAATGTTTATTTAAATCAATATCTAAAGAAGAGGTCTGATATAAATACCAACCGAGATGCCATACGTTCCTCTTCCGCAATGGCTTCTTTGATTGTTGCATCTCGTCTAGCCTCAGCCTCTCCAATTCGTGCATCACGCTTGACCTCGGCTGTCCTTGCCATACCAAGACTTTTTAAATAGCCCTATAAGTGGAGGTAGAAGCATAAAATTATAAATCTTTATAAGAAACTATGATCATCTAACGAAACATAAGCTTTATGATTCTTTTCGCTAAGCCCTTGGTGCACACACTTATCTGTAATAGGTGTAACCATAGCTGAAACACGAACACAGTTTATCATAACAGCAGCATCCAATTCAGAAATTTATTCAAAACTCTAAGACTTCAATTATAAAAAAAACTAAGAGGCAGCTCATGAAAAAAGTACAATCTGTCTGATAGGATAAAACAGATAAATATGGTGATAGTTAATTTCTATTACAAAAAAGATAGTGAAACTTCCATTAACATCAAATAACTAACAATAGTAATTAGTCCATAATAAAAAACTTAAAATACTATAAATATAAAATGATTAATGTTCAATATGCAAATGTATTCCTTTTCATAAATAATGCAACGAATATTGTTTACATTGGTTGCTATGAAAATTATTTCTCTCTCTCTCGTATTAAAAGCATTCAAAGCACGCTTTCAACCATAAAGATTGAAATAACAATAAGATTTCAGAGTTTAACATTGTAATTGGTTGGCAAGGCAACATCCCATTAAAATGGCAAGATTTCCTTAAAATATATGAATTAAACATTTAACATGAGGGATTTCAAACTGTAGGTGGAAAAAGATAATCAGAATAAGAAACTTTATAATTTCTTCTTTAAAATGGTTTAGATCCAAAGATCGTAGGTTAATTCTTTCCAACTTAGATCTCAAAAACAATAAAAACCTGCACATCGAAAAGTCGATGTTTACGTATAATTTTATGGGATATGAAAATGTCTTCCTTGGAGTCAAACCCAGGACTTTTTTCAAGATTTTTTTGTCATCACCTTAAAATATGCGAATCGAGCATTCCTGCAAAATTTAAAAAATGTATCTAGATCTTTTATTGAGCTATTCGCATGTGCAAGAATGATCATGTACATACGTACCTTAGAGAATTAATTAATCAAGATATTTTTCTTGATAAAATTTTATATTAGCATTAGAAATATATTCCTGGATCTAAGAAAGTTTAATATAATGAATGGAAGTTTCACAAAAATTGAAAACAAAAACAGAAAACTATAAGGACTGGTACTGTCGTTATGGGCAACTTTTACTACTTGTTTCTGTGATGTAGTATAAAACACCCAACATTCACAACAAATATGCACTTCTACTGTGTGTATTCTATTAGGGCAATAGAATGCAATCAAGCTTGTCAGATGAATGAACTTAAGATATAAAGAACCTCTAAAACATGCCAATTACATTAAAACATGCAATTTTCATAAAATGCAAATTTCCAAGTACAGGCGGACCTCGACTTACGAACATTCAAAGTTACAAACAATTCATACTTACGAACATTCCATGTACTAAGGAATTTTGACTCCCTATTCAGTAAATAAACACAACTCTCACAGATAGGAATGCCTGGACCAGGAGCTCTTTGTTATTTTTATCTTCAAGTGGACACAACCCCATATATGAGAATTCATATCTCTGTGCTTTGATTCTGTCATTCATGACATAAGCATAAACAGATACTTTTAATTAAGTTTCTGACTGTTGGGGATCTGCATTTAAGCTTAAGACTTTCTTTGGTCGATCATAGACAGTCGTTGACAAAACATTTACTTGTAACGCAGCAGACAGTAGTGAATCCTTGCTCTTTAGTGAAACAATTTTTAGTTAAATCTGAGTGTACCATATAACAAAGGATATTATCACATACCCAGTCAAGTAGCTATGAAAAGGGACTGGAAAACCTTTCAAAATCAGTAAGTACACTTTCCAGAATTTCGAATAATCACTATCCTCTGTAAGAACATTTTCTTGACAACACGAGAAAACCATGGAGCTCTATTATTTATCAAAACACATTGTTGGATATTATTGACATTTAATTAATTATGAAAAATTCAGTTAAATATCTTTAAAAATTAAGATAAGACCATGCAATAATGCTTCTACATTTTAATAATACCTTAACTAACCTAAACTCTATTTGTAATGTTTCCTTTATCATCTGAAATTCGCTTCATTATAATCAATAGAACTTCAAGGGTTCTTGTGTTGGTGACAGTATGTTTTAATGTAAAAGTTAACTATTATCGATAGACTTAAGCCTTCTAAAGTTACAAAAATTAAAGTTCAAAAAAATGTCATTTATTAGGCGTTTTCCACTGCAAGAGGAGTTCTGCGGCTAGTTTTACTGAGCAGTGTGTATGCATTTAGGCCTTCTTACTAGATCATCCTATGACCCATAGATACATAGTTACGCTCCTGCTTATGCCTTTTGAGTTTCCCTGTGCATTTGAATCTGTACTGGTGTGCGGTGACATTATATATTCCTTTCTATTTTATAATACCCTTAAAAATATGGAAAGCAAGCGTAAAAGTAGTGATACTGATGGTGCTTCACCTATGAGTAGTAAAAAACGTCGCGTGCTATCGATGGAAACTAAAATGGACATAATAAAGCGATCAGAAAGAGGTGAGTCATTTGCTTCAATTGGACGTATTTATGTCAATCGTTCGACAATTGGAACAATTTTAAAAGACAAACAAAAAATTGTTGATTACATTCGCAACGCAGGTTCACTTCAGTCAGTGATTGTAAGTAATAAACGAAGTGCCATCGTTGAAGAAATTGAACGGTGTTTAACAATTTGGATTCAGAATCGAAATAGAAAAACGAACAATTGAGTAATGAATTGATTCCAGATAAGGCTAAAAGCCTTTTTCAGGATATTAAATCGCGTATGGGGGAAACGGCGAGTGATCCTGCTGAATTTATGGCCAATACTGGATGGTTTGCAAAATTCAAGCGTAGGATATGAAAAACCTTTCATTATCTGGTGAATCTGCAGATGATCATGAGACAGCAAAAAAATTTCCTGAGGCATTGGCAACAATTATTAAAGATGGGGGTTACTGTTCTCGACAAGTTTTCAATGTTGACGAGACAGGTATTTTCTGGAAAGGACCTTCATTGCAACTGAAGACAAGAAAGTTCCTGGATTCAAAATTTCTAAAGATCGTCTAACCCTCCTTCTGGGTGGAAATGCCGCAGGAGATTTTAAATTGAAGCCACTTCTTGTTTATCACTCTGAAAATCCGAGGGCTTTCAAGGGCATAGTCAAGGCAACATTTCCCATGATTTGGACTTGACTTGCTATTTCAGCAGTGGTTTCTTGATCACTTTGTTCCAGCTGTCAGAAATTATTGTAGGGAGAGTAATTTGGACTTTAAAATTTTATTGGTTATCGATAATGCCCCAGGTCATCCTGTAACATTAGCTAACTTGGACTCAAACGTCAAAGTTGCCTTCTTGCCTCCCAACACCACTTCCTTATTGCAACAGATGGACCAGATGGTAATCGCGACCTTCAAAAGGTTTTACTTACATCGAACTATCGCTCAAGCTATTAGGCTACCGACGCAGAATATTCTTTAACCATGAAAGACTTTTGAAAAGTTAAAATGCAGTTAAAAACATTAGTCAATGTTGGAAGGAAATCAAACAAATGATAATGAATCGCTGTTGGAGCAAGCTGTGCCCACATTTGTTTATGATTCACAGGATTCTGAACAAACAAAAGATCAAATCATCCATGAAGTTGTAGAAATGGGAAAAAGTATAAATTTAGAAATGGATGCCTTAGATGTGGACGAGTTAGTGGACTCTCATTCGATTGAACTTACAAATGATGAGCTGATAGTAATGCAGAAGGAAGCCAAAGAACAGGAAGATGACAGCAATGATGACAACACTCCTTGTCCTTGCACAAAAGTCTTGTCTGCAAAAGTCCTCAGCGATTCGTTAAAGAAAATCAATGAGGCTTTGAAGGTATTAAAATAAAATGACCCAAATGCAGAAAGAAGTTCTACAGTTTATAAAGGTGTTCACAGAGAGCTATCCAGTTATAAACTCATTTATGAAGAGAAAAAATAACATCTTCAATTCAACTTTCGTTGAACAGATTCTTCAAAAATGCAGATAACAGCACATCTTCTCCAGCATCAACTTCTAAGGCATCAGAAAAATATCCTGCATACTCACCTACAAATAGCCCTGCTGAACCAAATAATTCCTCCCGTAATTCTTCAGAATAATAATCATCCCGTCAATAAATGTCTTGGAAACCACTGAATGTTCTCTACATGACTGACTTTGTACAAGGAAATTAAAGTTTTTATTGAAAATAAATGAATTTGTCCTAACTGCTCACTTTTTATTCCCTTATAAGGGAAAAAACTGATACTTTATAAATATTCAGGAATAGATTAATGAATTTAACAATGTTTCTTATAGAAAAAGTCAATTCAACTTACGAGCATTAAGCTTACGAATGCATTTCCAGGTATGCATTAAGTTCGTAAGTAGAGGTTCACCTGTAAATGCATATAAACAAGCAAATGAACATTCAACAAATAATGAGTGTTTATTTTGCCCAATAACACCAGTCCTCTCTGCATTTGGTGCTCCTGTGAATTTATTGACTATGGTGAAAAGTGTTAGTGATTTGAAGTGAAGTTAAACAGAGGGGCACCCGCAATAGTTGCCTTTAATAATCTCAATTTACATGAAAATATGACTTCCATGCCTATTTAAAGATTAACTTGAGGTAAAATGCCCATTTTTGTGATAATGGTCAATTATTTAAAAATCAAGTGAAATTAACCTAAAACAAATTGGCTTACCATTGCAAACACCCACAGAACATATTCCATGAAATAAAACAAACATTTAAAAAATCTATCACTGACTTAAAGATATTTCTACACTATCAAGGTTATGACAAAACTTCTTTGTCCCTGAAAAAATTTCAGTTAATTTTCTCAGAATAAAACACTTTTATTCAATTGATACATTTAAGTTATTTCAGTGAAGTCAATCCTTGATGAATTCAAGTGTATATAACTGTAGAAGGAATATGAATTAGTCCAAACAAAGTTATTGCACAGAATTAGAAAAGGAATTCATTAAGCCATTTCAGCTATTGTTGAATGTACAAAAGAATTTTAAAGGGGCCTCAGAAGTTTTGAATGCATACAAAAACATACAGTTCACAACATAGTATCCACCAATTAGCATGCCAGATGTAAACATGTGAGGTTGACATACCTTGGCCCCCTTGTAGCAAAACATAAAGCCTCTAATTAATAAAAATAATAATAAATATTTTAACCTACTTAATGAAAAAATGTTGGTTAAAATAGTTCATAAAATATAAATTCAAATGTTAATAATAGAAATTATAGAGCTTACATGATAAAAATGGCATGCAGAATAAATTATTTAATAAACCTATTCTTATAAAAAGTCATGTATGCAGCATTGAGAGATCCGTTCACAGAATTCAGTATTTTTGGAAATTCATATTAAATTAGTGCAGTAAATATTACTCTCTCCAGAGAGTTCAGCGCTGTTAATTAATTACATCACCTTTTTGAACTTTGCAAATAAATGGTTCCGAAAAACTGACACAAAATGCAAATTCACGAAGTGCAAGTCCTATTTTCCCATAAGACACAATTTAATAATGGGAGTACGGTTCCCAGTGAGCCTAAAAAATTCACTTTTTCATCATAAATAATGCAGTTTAACAGAAAATAAAAGAAAACGTAACAGCAAATGAAAACCTAGCATCAATAAAGCGAAAAAATTCTTTTAATTATCTTCAAAACATGTAATAGCAAATGAAAACCCAACATTACAAAGCAATTACATTTCTTTTAGCAATTGTGCAGTTTACCTCAAACACATTTTTGTATGATTTTCGATCTTCTTTTGTTCATTCCAAGGAAATGCTTTAATTTAAGTTGATGAACTACTGAAACGGAATGTTAAGAAAGTGATGCACAGACGTTTTCTTGGGTTCTGCAACAAAATTTCCAAGCCGCAAATAAACACTAGCATTCAAAAGTGGTAAGATTTCTTTTATTAACTATATCTGAAATGAGTAACAAAAAATCAAAACCTAACATAAGAAAGTGATAATATTTCTTTTAGTAATCCTGTTCAAAATATGCGGCAGAAAATCTTGTTGCAAAATGATAGCAATTCTTAGATTTGCATAAAAATTCTTAATAAAAAATTAAAACCTAACAAAACAAAATAACATTTCCTTACATTATGTTCAAAATATAAAGATAATAGCAAATGAAAACCTTACATTCCAAAATGATGGCACTTCCTTAAATTTTAAACTAAAGTTTCATCATCGAAGTTCAAACAGCTAAAAAGTCTCGAGTTATCATGTCTGTTTACTTTAAAAATGACTAGTATAATAAAATAATAATAAATCATTTTCTAGAATGCCAAAGTTTAAACTGAACTTCAAAACAAAAAAAGAGGGACTTCATGCTTGATGACATCGCGAACGCATGATGCAAAATGCAAATAATCTGCACAAAACAAGTAATGGTCATAAAAAATTTTGTTGTGAAGTCCAAATTTGCAAAACGCAAGCACACGAAGTTCAAAAAGGTAGTGTACTATATTTAGTCATGTACCACACACACCTTTTTTACCAAAATGTCGATAAGAAAAAGGGTCTGGGCATCTTATATGAGGATTTCTGAACAGGTTATATAAATTGTGAGTATTAATAGTAAATTTACTGCAACACGCATCTACGTTCATATTTGCAGAAGACAAAGTATTCTACAAAGTATATATGCTAAATATTTTGACAATTGAGTGATGTTATATTTTTAAAATATTAGAGCTGTACTTTTAAAAGTTATTATTGTTACTCAAAATAAGCAGTTGTCATAAAAAGTTTACTATCAATGTCCACCTATACCTTTGGTTGGAATAAGTTGGCATGTGGTATTTGTGTTTGCCGAACTGAGAACTTGATGCTCCTAACATAAGAGGGACGACTACCTAGGAGATTTCTGCTAGCATCGGCATAAAGAGATCACCCAATAAATTGCGTCACACAGGTAGGTGGAAGAAGATACTTAACTTTGGTGGGCCTTGTTTCAGGAAGGAGGTTTTGGTGAAGAGGCCAACTATTTTTTTAAATCCCAGATGTCAACTTATTATGGCACAAATTAGTTTTTTCACTCCAAACTGGCCCAAAAATAGGGGGTGCATGCGGTACAAGAGTGTGCGTGGTACAAAAGTAAATACAGTAATATAGTAAAAGACAATGCCAATAATGACAGGTGTATGTATACCATCAATTTCCAATTATGTGAAAAGGTATTACAACGGTAAACAATTAATATTGTAAAATAACAACTTTAGTGCTACAAAGTTTTTCTACCTAACTTGCATCTTTTATTGGTAGAGAGCACCAATACGTAAAATCATTCATTGCAAAATATACAACGGCCTTCTGCACCTTTTCAGCTGAATTAAGTGAACAGGTTTTCTATTTTTTCTTATAACATGAAATTAAATGTTACCGCACAAATATATCTTATAGCCTGAAGATCCACTATAAAATGAATTCATTGACTACAGCATACAATTTCTATCAGGAAAACATGACCATTACCTACTCTATAACATATTTAAACACACATTCAAAATTGGCAATACATTTAACAAAAGACAACAACAAAACCAACATTACAAGTGCACAAAAAACACAGAATTTTTACCTCTTCATCCCTAATATCCTTGAGTGTGTATGAGACAACTGTGATGCCCATGTTGACTAAGTCAGATGATGCAACTTCAAACACCTGCTTGCTGAACTTCTTTCTATCTTTATAGATCTCCTACGAATAAATCTTTAATTAGACTTAACAACAAAATTCTGAAACAAAGACTTTGAAATACACTCAGAAGAATATCTTAATACAACTCAAAATTGCACATTAATGGAAAACTGAAGATTATTCATACAATGGATAATTAGACATTACGTCAATAGGAAGATGTTTAATAATATTATCAAATGAATACAAAGCAAATAGGTTATGTAAAAAATGGTAAAATAATTACAGAAGAAACAATTTTGTAAATTCTTAGGGGAGATAAACTAATCTAAAGTGATATAAAAGTAATAAAGAGAAGTTCATGAAATACCTATTCAGGAATTTAAGTTAAATTTAAACATGAAATAATGTTAAAAATAACGTCTTTAGAGCATGTTGGTTGGTGCAATATTTGCAGACATATTGGCAGGAACGCCTGTGTAGTGCCATGTATTTTAAAATTGAGGATTCCACAGAATTAAAAAACAAATGAATGTATTTAAGAATAGTTACTTTAGATCACATCAAACTGTAACAAGCAAATAAACAGAAAAAATCCAATAATTTACATAACACGAAAATGTTCTTATACTCTTTTTTATTACCAAACTTGCAACAGAAAACTAAAACACGCATGATACTAAAGATAGGAACAAAAATTGTTTTCAAAACGTTTGACATTTAGAGTAAATACCATACATCTCCGAATAATTGAAAACTGTAAATGGATAAAAAATAATTATAAAAGCTATCATTTCAAATTGCTCAGATTTTGCCAGTGATGTCTAAATTTAATAATTTTATAGACGAATGGCTTGTCCTTATACAAATAACATACTTCCAATAAGTAATAATATCTCTAGATTTCAATGTCTCTTTCACAATTTAAATGAATGAATGACCTTCTTAGTTACATGCATATTCCTGTCTTACGATCAATAACTGGTCAAGTATGGAGCTACAGAAGATTTGTTATACAGAAAATATAAGCTTGGATACCTCGACGGTCATGCTGCCCATGATAGCACGCTGGTGTCCTTCTAGTGTAACCAGAGCTATTAGTTGGATTTCATGTTCAGGCTTTCCAAGGAACTGCTCACATGCAGTCAAAAGCATCTCTTCGTTTTGTCCCTGTATTTTTACCTGATACATTTAAAATAAAAAAGTATAAAAAATGGCTGAATAGAAATTGGAAAAGAATTCGGCATTCACTTCAATGCTAGTCAAACTTGTTTTTACCTGAGCTATACCGGTGACAGAAATTGGAACACCTTGACTGGTATACACAGTCGGGCTTTCGACTTGCAATGTCATTGTATTCAATGAAATTCTGAAAAGAAAAGACTTTATGCAGCATTAACATTACCTAGCAAAAGACTAATTTATAAATAATATTTTAAAATTACATTCCCCATTTTTATGCCAACCAAACATGAAAATGACTACGAGTTGCAGTCAATCGGGATTTTTACAACTAAAAGTTCCCAAAAACTTAATTCCTGTTAATAGCTAACCTTTGTACGCTTTGAATCCATGGCCAAACGAATGCTCTTCCTCCGGGTACCAAAAGTGGTTTAGTATAGCAACAGCCTATGAAAAATATCAAATAAATAAATTTAAAACTTTGTAGCATAATTTTCCTGCAATTATTACCACGAAAACGTATTTTTTTTAATTTTCAATAAGTGCACGAAACCTCTTTCTACTGTTATAATGTTAATTAAAGTCATTAATACTCTCTCTAAAATTACATAATAAACCGTTGAAAAAAGTTGAAAGTTTCAGTTTAAGAACAACTGAAAAAGAATAAAACCTAATAACACCTGTTAAATTTGAGATCTACTTTGGAGAATGTTACGTAATTTTAAATGGTGAGGCGTCAGTAAACCGTGTAGGCCACTCCCACCTCTCGAGACCAACTATTTATCATAGGCTCACTTACCAGATACAACTAATGCCTCATTCGGCCCACACGTAACAAATCCCCACGTCATTTTTTATCATGTGTAAATTTTAATCTCTAATTCACAAAAGTTCAATTAATCGTACACTAGCCAAAATGGCAGCAAGCCGACATAAAAGACAGGCGTTTGTTTACATGAGTTTCCTCGTGTTTCCCAAATTCACCTATTGGAGCGTTGTCATCGCTTTGTAACTCCGTTCATAAATTATTTGAATCGAGTTAGTTATGACATAAATAAATATTCTAAGAAAACCTCTCTTACTGGAAAATAATTTCATTCATTACCGAATAGTAAAGAATCGATAGAGTAACATAGTTCCATATGAATTGATTGCTTAATTATAAATTCGCCGCTTAAAAATTAAGAACTTACAATTATTTTGTTGGGGATAACATCATTAAACAATTTTCAATATTTTCCCTTTATGATATTTTAAAGGAATCTGCCAAAAGTATTTTAATATAAAATTGTAATTCTATGCATTAAAATACAATTGTCCATACAGCGTCTATTATTCTCATCTAAGAAATCCAGATTGTTAACGGCAGATATCAATTTCCTTACTCTGTAGATTTGTGCATAAAATCAACTGCAAGACAGCACTTAATTTTGGAGATGCATGAAAATGCCTACATGGCGCGTCAAGTTACTGTTAATCCCAAAAGTGGGGAAAATATCATACGCAGGGTTAGCGGCAGCAGTCGGTTTTCCCTGAGCTGGACGGCTATCCCGCCGGAAGCAAAAACATTTTGTCAATGTAAGTACATTGAATATATTCGAACTTTAAAAAAAGGGATAACTCAAGTAGGTGCTGATTCTTACAGCTATAGAAATTAGATCAATAATAAAAAATATTTTAAATTTTAAAGGCATTAAAATAAGAATGATCTTGGGATTTCTGAGTGACCGCACCCGCACACTGCGCGGAGTACTTCACTGGAATCATAAGATATCCAATGATTTGACTTTCTCGTAATTTTAACGCCCGAAAAATGAGTAATTTACTCTCGGCAAGTGATTCTGTATAATTATTATGTTCATTGGGTGCTTATGCTGTCTGTTGTATTTTTGAAGAACTATATGCTCTGTTCTGGCTGAATAACCGTACGACATTGTCTGATTTAATGATAAATATATTAAGTAAAAATAAAATTATGATTGTTAGGTTAATATAAGAACTGAAATTATTTTTTAATATTCATTCACGTCTACAGTATAGTTAGTTGCTCTTTTAAACGTTTTAACCTTTAAAATATATCTCAGGTTGGTAATAATAAATTAAAAGACGCATTGTTTTCTATACTCGCCCACCAAAACAAAAGATGCATCATCTGATCAATGAAATGAACGATTACAAATGGACAAATTTCTTGCAGATAAATACTGGATAAACTTATAAAAAGAATAAGTTAAATGAGCTAAATTGAAATATTCAAGAAGAAATCGTCAATAACACAAGGAAGTTAAATTTTGAAAAATAGAGCACATTACATGTTCATCATAGCGTCCTAATGCGCAAAAACTATTTAAATTGTTTCAATTACTTAAGCTTGTTAATTATAGAAAGTGAGCACATTAAAGAGTTAGAATACTCATTAGAAGGAAAGTAAATAGGCTATATGGGATATAATATAAAATATTTAATAAGTAAGGGGCACGGGAAAATTTATTCACAAGACCACCTTACCACATTGGAAAAATGACCACAGTTACAAAATTAAATGTAGGCCGCAAAGAACAGAGGTCGCCAAGAAGTCATTCCTGAATCGAGGAATTCGTGAGTGGAATGAGTTGCCTGAGGAAATCTTTAAGCCCTTTCCTAAATCGGTTAAACAAGTCAGGAAAAAATGTAAATGTTTTCTGGAGGGTGACGAAGGAGCCAGAGGAAGTAGAGTGAATGTTTGGTAGGGTGAAGTACGGTAGGGACTTCGTGGGCCCCAGGACCACTACGGTAGCCGTGAAGACCTACCATGAACCTCGAAAACATCGTCTCCGAGGATACAGGGTATTATATAGATAATTAATATGTTGGATAATATTGTTTTGTATTATGTAGTTTAATGTGTGACTATATAACCGAGTGCCTCGGTTGTACATTTATTTACGTTACCACCTGGTCAGCTGATCAACTTGCAACTTCTTTATTAAGTAAATAAATAAATTTGTGATTATAATAATTGTGATTATAATAATTTAATAGATTTGAATAAACCAGCTTTTTTATAATTTCTTAATATTAAGTAATATTTTCTTGATATTAATCATTAAACATTTAAAAAAATAATACTTGTAAAAAATGATCGCAAAATTAATGTGCTGTACACCTTACATGTCAGAACAAATTTTGTTTGCAGGGAACTTAAAATTTACACTTTACGCAAGTGCAAAAATCCTTTGTCCAAGACCTGCTTATAATGATTTAAAAGTATACCCAGTCCCCGACTAACACGATTTCGGTTTAACACGATTTTTAAAGTAGGGCTGGTTTTCGACTAACACGACTGGTCGTTCGGTTTAACATGATTTCTCCATGACTTCTCTACGATCGTGAAAAAAGACTAGAAAACGGAAATGGAAACAAACTTTAGCCCTGCTCTTCATTAATTGGGGATAACAAGGGGCCCAATATCGTAACATCTGATCCAGAGGATGAACTTGACAATTTCTATGAGTCTAATGCAGAAGAAGGGATTTCATGGTTTTTAAAATGTAATGTAGAAAAATACCATTCTTGAATGTTTTGAAAATTTCCTTTGACCATTTTTGTAATTTTCTATAGATCGTATGTTGTTATTTTTTGAAAAATTATTCCGTGTGTTAAAACAAAAATATTTAATTCTTAGTTATTTGTTGTTTAAAATTTTCATATTACAAATCTGCTAGATAAATGGTGAACAGTTGAACAGCTGATTCAAAATGGCGGTCATCTACATCGAAAAATACGCTGAAGTATATAGTACACATTTTATTGGTGGTGGGAGTAAGAAACCGAGAAAGATTATATCGCTAGAGAAAAAACTAAATTTACTAAAGTGCTATGAGAACAATGAACAAACACGTGATATCGTTCGTCATAAAGGTCTTAACGAAGCAACGCTAAGAACCATCCGCATTATCATCATTTCTTTTCTGTAAAACTGAGTTACATGTATGAAATATACATAAACAAATAAAAAACACAAAGCATTAACCAAAGTATAGTCATAATAAAGAAATAAAAATAAGTCAATCTGGTTAGGATGCTGGGGCGCATCATCTCCAATTTGCATTATTTTTTATGAGAAATTTGTGTCCAACTAAAACGATTTCACCTTAAACGATTTTTTTAAAGAACGTATCTATCGTGTTACTCGGGGACAGGGTGTACTAGGGGACCTGTCCCTACGCGCGTCAACCCCGCCCTCCGATCCCTTCGCCCGCTCCAAGGACCTCGGCGCTACGCGCCTCGCATTTATTCTCGTTAACAATAAGCTGAAACTATTATTTCGAAACTGCTCTTACCGAGACACTTTTTATGTTCAAAATGTGTTTTTTTCCGACGCAGCGACCTTCGACCTCTACCTCCAAAACGTAAACCCAAAATCAATCAAAAGTTATTTAAAAGATACCTTACTGCAGTTAAGCAGATGTAATGTGATCTTTATCCCTTTTCGAAAATAAATTGAACGTATTTACGCTTCGCTATTATTGGTGTAGCAACAGAAAACGAACCTTTGCCCAGCGGCGTTTTATACCGTAGGCAAAAAAGACATTTGCCTAGGGCCCCCCATTCCAGGGGATCCCCACATTATTTTTTTTCAATGTTGTTTGAATTTTTCAAGGGATTAAAATATAATTATTAATTATAAGTATGCATTGTAAACCCAACAAATTATTCAATACTATTCCGCTTTTGTTATTACATAATTTTTAATTTGGTCATGTTGCCGATAATGTGATATTTTTCTCAGCATGTGAATGCAAAACGTGGACATTGCGCAGTCTAATTTTGTTATAAAAGTTTTGTTTTTGTTTGTGTCAAAAATACTCCATCTATTTATTAATTAACTCAATTAAAAACCGTAAGTATTATATTAATTATTTATTTGTATTATAATTTTTCCATTAATGAGCATGAAAGTTAATATTTTTTCAAAGTTAATATAAAAGAAAATAAAATCCTATTTTATTTTATTTATATTAGAATCTGTTATTGTCTACAAATCAATAAAATTAAATTCCCCTTTAATCAGTCAGATTATGAAAAGAACGTACGAGTCTGGTGCACAGAAACGGAAAAAAAAAATTAGAGAGGCAGAAATCGGAAAACAACAAAATTCCTCGAAGCATTTTTTCTCGAAAAAAAACACCAGACAACGCTGTTGATGAAGCGGTCACAACACCAAAAGACAGCGCAGTTGACGACGCGACCTCGACCACTACACCAGAAGACAACACTGTTGATGAAGCGACCAATACACCAAAAGACTATGCTGTTGATGATGAGATCCCGACCACTACACCAGAAGACTATGTTAAAGATATTGCTTTATGGCCAAAAACAATCCCAAACGATTTGATTGAATTATGTATTCGTGACAAATCAAAAAATGTAGGCGATATAAAAAATTCGAAATCGAATTTTATTGAAGGTGGCCAAAGGATCTCCAGAAGACTAAATGAATCTCATTTAATTATGGCTAATGGAACTAAGGAAATAAGAGAGTGGCTAATATTTACCGAAACGACGAAATCAGCATATTGTTTTATCTGTAAATTATTTTCAACAAAATCTAACATCCTAATTCCAGGATGTTGTGACTGAAAAAATATTGGCGAAAACTTAAAGAGACACGATGACTCGAAAGAACATAAATATGATGCTTATGTACGGCGTACTAATACCAGTGGAAGAGTTTATTGTGAAATGTTAAAAGAATATAAAAAGCAAACTATTTATTGGCGTGAGGTTTTGAGAAGAGTGGTTGTTACGGTGAAGCTTTTAGCAACATTAGGACTGGGGTTTAGAGGACATGACAGTTCCAAAAAAGGAAATTTTATGAGTTGCATTGAGTACTTAGCAGAATTTGATAGTTTCCTAAAGACCCATCTGGAAAACTATAATAATTGTGGTAAAGGAAAAGTAAATTATCTTTCAAATACTACATGCGATGCGTTCATTGGGTTAATGGCCACACATGTAAGAAACACAATTATTAATGACATAAAGGAAGCTAAATATTTTTTAATCATTGTTTATTCTACTTCTGACATAAGTCATAATGACCAATTAGCTTTTATCATAAGATACGTAGGTAGACAACATCAAATACAAGAAAGTTTCTTGGGTTTCGTACACAAAAAACATGATGCAAGTTATTTGGAAAATATTCTAGTATCGACGTCATCTGAGTTATCTCTAGATATTAAAAACTGCCGAGGCCGAACTTACGATAATGCGGCAAATATGTCGGGTTTATATTTACAATGGATTACAGGCAAAAATAATAAAACAGTAAAAATGCAGTTTTTATACCATGTGCAGCTCATTCGTTAAACCAAATTGGAAATTCAGCTGCAGAATCTTGTTCCAAGGCCATTCATTTTTTTTTTTAATTCAAAGTTTATTCTTCTTTTCGTCATCAACAAAAAGGTGGGATCTTCTAATTAAGACAAACACAAAATAAAATTTTACATTACAACGAATCAGTGATACCAGATGGTCTGCAATATTAGCCGCTAAGGTAAATTTTGTGGCCGTTTAAAAAGCATTATTTGAACTTTCTAATGAACCAAATGAAAAACCTATAACGAAATTAGAAGCAAAAAAATATTCAACTGCTTTGAAGATTATGAAACAATACTTTTACAACTACTTTTTTACTACAACGAATAAATGCAACTTATAAAAACCTTCCAGGTAAAGATTATAACCTACAAGAAGGCGTAAGTCTTCTAAAATCATTGTCCGCATTTATTGTCAGGTTATAAAGAATACAAATCCGATAGAGGAAGAACCAAAAAAGTAAACTACAGTTCAGCGCAAACAGGGATAATTAAGCAATATTAACTAGCAACAATTTATTTATTGTGAGTTGCCTTACTTTGATATGCGATAGTCTACTATCAGAAATTAAAATACGCATTGAGGTGTACGAAGACGTGTTAAAGAAATTCGCAATATTTATAAATTTCAATTTACGCGATATATCACCAAATGATTATGATGATTGTATTGCAAATTTAATTCATAATTATGAAGACGATATTGATGGAATTGTGTTCGAAGATAAAGTAGCCCAATTTCTGCAATTTGCAATGATCGAAAAATTAGTAACACCGATAGAAATGTATGTGGCATTTCAGGGAGGGTCAGTTTCAATCTTCGCAAATGTTGACATAATTTTAAAAATATTTTTGTCAATGCCGATCGCGAATGCATCTGCGGAAAGAGCATTTTCCGCGTTGAAAAGAGAGAAAAATTACGTGAGAAATTCACTTGGACGAGAAAAATTAAGCAATTTAGCAATATTATGTATTGAAAATGCGATAACAAAAGAAATTAATTATGATAATATAACAGATAGCTTTTCAGCACAAAAGGCACGGAAGGTTAATATATGTTAATAAACTGTATGTAAAACGTCACGTTTTAAATCTATTAATGTATATACATTTTGTAAATATGAATATATTGTCGCTGATAATAATTGTGACTTTTTTATTAATAGATGTTGTAGCTATCCCCAGCTACGTTAAAAAAGCTAAAAACATTTTTGGGGCCCCCAGATTTATTTTGTCTAGGGCCCCCGAAAGCCATAACGCGCCACTGACTTTGCCATATTAACGGACCCGAATATATAGTTCATAAGTTTTTTTAAAATTCTGCTAAAATGCAGAGGGACGAACCCCATGTTCATGTCCGTCACCAGCCGAAAATATCGTGAAAATCTTAACTTCTCGTTGCTTCAAAATGTTGCGCACGGACGGACGGGCAAAGTGAAAACGTAATCGATTTTTAAAAAGCACTAAAACGTTTGTTGGTTAAGCAAGCTCTACAAAGTATCCGGATAAACCAATACCTATAAAACTGACATATGAGTAATGGAAAATGCATGAGCGTATTCGGATAAAAATCGAACTCTAGGATCACGTACTTTCCACAGCGATTTATTGGAACGCTTCATATTATATTATACTGGTGTACAATGTAGGCATCTAAAAATGCAAAAGTTTTCTTAACGAATTTTGGCAAAGAGGTCACTTAATTGATTTGGGGGATCCTATGTTACGAATAAATCAATGAATGTCTATAAATATGAATGCCAACAAACATTTCTCTAATGTTGTGGGAAATTTTGTATTAAATTTTAATTTAATAATTCTATTTTAATTTAAAATATTTATAATTTAAAATACAGTAGACATATAATTAAACTATATTTAATCAAAAATATATTTTTTAAGGAGTGTTTCTCTTCAAATTGAAAATTCAACAATACTTTGGTTTATACAAAAACTAGCTGGAGTTACCCGGCTTCGCTCGGGAAAGAATTTTCTTTTAAGTAGCGAATGATTTTTATTTCTCGGGGCCCCGCTCTGTCGGTGCCCCCAAATTTCTCAAATGTGTTATTCGGAGAAGAGGTTCACACGGAATTTTAACTACCACCTAAAGAAACCATTGAAAAATTTTAGTCCGGCTTGTGCTCGTGGGTGTAATTCAATGGCGAATCCACATATAAGCAAGGCAAACTGTTTTTCCAAGAATATTTGGCATAATCGAGCCTTTTTATTAAAATAGAAATTACTCCGAGTGCACCATAATCCCTGAATTTTCGTTCTCCATTCCCTAATCACGCAAGCGATGTTTAGATGAACATTTAATATTTTATCTATTGTATTGTAAAGTTTTACCGTTAATATATTTACGCAGTAACGTCTGGCTTAATATCCACATGGATAGATGCACCGAAGCTTGTAAAGCAGCAATAAAATTATGTGGATTATGTCAATACTATTAGCCAAAACGTAAACAATAAACAACATCTTAATTACCGAACAAATGTAAGTAGATGTATCGATTTATGTTGCGATAAATCTTTCGATGTTAATAGTAAAAGATAACAATGTTATAATATTCCTTAAAAATCATTTGACTCACTTTAAAGGTATTCATAGGCTATATTTAATCCATTTGCACCCTTTATCTTGGCGTTGGCTATTCTTCTATGGCTCGCCACGGCGCGGACTTTCCTAGCATTAATCTTTACGTGGCTATCTTTCTTTGAGGACAACAATTAAGAAATTTTGCTTTGTTGCCGCCTGGAAAATGTTAATAAATTTTGCGCTTCAAGGATTTCCTTTTCCCGTGATCGTAGGTTAATATGTAGGTATATCCACATCAGTGAAGGGCTGCATGGCATTTTGGGGTTTCTTCACGCCATTTTTCATGCATTCTTATGGAAATAGTATTTTGTTGACCCCAAGAGGTATAAGAGACCCCCACGGTCTGCAATCCCAGACCAAGTTCTACATTTGTCCATAGGATGGCCCATGAAACTTTTGAATTCGATAGCTTCAACGGTGTAAAAACGTATAAGGGACATACAAACATACATATATACACACATTAATTTCTATATATCAGATTTAAACTGTCTTCAATGAAAAAGAATGCATTGAAAAATTAAATCCAATAAAAACTTCATCAAACAAAAATATACGTTTCATTATTTTATTAAATAAAAAAATTCTCCGAAGGTAAACATGGAGACAATATTGGAATTTTTAGACATTTCTGTAAATATCCGTATTCTGCTAATGAAAGCTCTTATATAGCTTATATAACCTAAATTGCAGTAAAACAAGATAATTTTCCCATTATTTGTTTTAAATGTTAGTTCGCTTCGAAAAATAAACACGAGACCGAGATTTGCATACGACGTGAATAATTCAGCTCATTTTTTTACTTCCGGCACTCCCTCTACTTCTCCAGTTTCCCCCGCCCCTTCCCTCCCTCGCGTACCCTCAAGGAACTCGCAAGACCCTCGAGGCCAATCTCTTTCAGGAAAGCAATTTTCTCGTCAAGTCATCTCCCTCCGAGGTAATCGGGATAACGTCTTCATCCCTCCCACCCGACGATATTCAACGGCTCACTCCCGAACGGTAAATCCGGAGCCAAGGGCTTAATTGAAGACTCGTAAATGATATGCGACATCTTACGCCACGTTACCAGTGTGCGTAGAAAGGTTTAAAGATACTAGAGATGCCGAAAGAAAAAAGCCATTACCGATTTATATTCGACGTTTTTGAAAAAGTAGTTTAGGTTAAAAAAAAATACGATCGCAGGCTTTAATCCTCTTCCTTCCCTTCCACATGGAAAAAAGCTCAGAGCCATCCTTTTTACGGCAAGGCTTTAGTTACTATTCTCGGAAGATTGAGGCGTAAAACGCGGATTGGTATTTTATGGCTATCGACCGCATCCTGGAGATCTATCATCGCCGTGACATTGAATGACACTTGGAGAGGTTTTTGAGTTCTCACTTCCTCCGTTGTGTTTCATGCCGTAGTTTTCCACTGAACGACTAATTTAGATTTTTAGAGGGCGCATCGGTGTCATCGGATTTAGAAATTGCTCCGCCCGCCTAAAAAAAATTATAATTATAGAAAAACTTCGAAGTGGGATCACAATCCGCGTTCCTCGAAGTTATTCTTCCTTTTCATTTCTATTTTATCTTTCGCTGGCATCGTCACCATTAGTAATCTAACCTCAGACAGGTCCATGATTATATATTAAGCCAGGTTCTCCACATTCTCCCGTCCTTCGCAATTTTCTTAATTTATCGGTAAATCTCTTACCTTTTCAAGACGTCTATCAGCTGAAACTTTTACCTTTCTCTTTTGCCTTCAAATATTACTCCGATCACGTCCGTAATCATTAAGTCTCTCCCGAGGCAACACTCGATCCAGTTCGCCCCCCTTTCTTTTTATTAGCACAGTTTCTTCTCTCCTATTCTTTTAAATAACTCCTCCATTTTTATGCTATCCCTCAATTTTAGTCTAAAGCAGGCAAGCCAAACTGGCGGCACGAATGCGTTTTATTCTTAACTAATTAGGTTGAGATATTATAAAAATACTTTATTTTTGTGAAAAGGAGAAGATTTTTTCTCAGTTATTGAGGCACAATAGAACGCGGTTTCTGAATTATTGTTTTAAAAAACAGACGTATAATCTTCTAGAAAAAGTCTACTTTTTCTAAATCTGGCCCTCGTTGAACAACTATAATGCAGATGCGACCCTTTCATAACATCCATTACTTTAATGCGACCATGATGCCTCTTCGAGTTGGGCATGACTGGTTTACGGCATTCTTCTCCATACCTACATTTACAATTTTTCCATACATTTGACATCCTCTTTCCTAAGCTCCCATGTTTCCGCCCCATGAAATACGATACTTCAAAATATTTCGACATCTTCACCCGCAAAATTCACACCCTATACTCTCCTTTTACGAGCGTAACGTCCGCTCAACCTTCCGCATTTTCCAAGCGGCTACCGCCGACCCGGCCGAATCCGAAGCGAAAATGTACCGGTCGCAAAGATAAAAAACATAATAAATAGATATATAGGGCACGTTTCCCGCGACCTCTTTCCCTCCGGAGATCCCAACCCCATTTAATTCCCCTTGCCCCGCTCGAATATCCCCTTCCTCGGGTCGAGGCCAGAGGACTCGTACCTCGAGGATCTTCTTTTTACCTCCCAAAATCGTACAAACGATCCCATTCGTCCTTAACCCACCTCTATATCCCTCTTCCTCTCTCTCTCTCTCTCACTCTCCTTAAGGCCAGTCGGTCGACTTATTCCCGGGATCGATACCTGAAAAGAACCTCACGGCGGAATCCTTTGCCCCCGCGGGCCAAGAGTGGACCGGCCCTCAAAAGACCTGTCACGCCTCTTCCCTCTCTACCTTCCTCAGAAAAACCGCGGAGGTCGGATGTCCACGTGGATACGCGTGCCGCCGCGAGGGAGGGAAATTGTAGCGGGAGTGAGTGAGAGGGAGAGGTGAGAGAGAGGAATGGAAAGTCGGTGCGAGAGTAGGAGGAAGGGGTGACATAACATTCGACCGAGGGAGACGGAGCTGTGCGCGTTCGGAGCAAACGCCCTCCCGCACTGCGCACGCCTCCTTGCCCCCTCTCCCTCCCACTCTCCTCCCTCCTCGTTCCTCCTCTCCACGCCGCTTGCGACTCTCCGCGAGGTAGCCGCCGCACAAGACGACGGCATCCCCCTTCAAAAAGCGTGACCCACCGCAGACGCTGCCCTCCACGCCCGGCATCCCTCCCGCCGCTCCCCCGGAACATCCCCTCAACGCGCCGCCGCCGCCGACTCCTCCTCTCGGCACCCGCTCCCTCCCTTCCCCACCCTCTTCTCCCGCGCGCCCGCAGACGCCGTGAGTTTGTGTGCGCGAGCGTGTTTGTGTGTGTATGAGTGTGTGTGCATCCTGCTCCCCGCCTCCCGGTGCACGAGCGGCGATAGATGAGAGCGTCCGCCGCCGCGAGAGGGGACGACGCACAGCCGCAGCGGGCCACAGCGACGCCGCCGCTGCGTAAGCCGCCCCCGGAGGCACCCTCAGCTGTAGCCGTGGATGGATCGCGCCGTTGTTTTCTTCGCGCGTAACGCGGAGCGTGAGGTGGGGGAGGCTCGAGGAGCTCCTGGCAGGTTGGTCTCTCTTCCGAAACGTCCACCACCGGCATCTTTTCGACCCCCGAAAACCCGTTCGTCGTTATGGCGACGCCCAATGCTTTTCGCGCACCTCTCCACGTAATGTCGGATCGGATGGAGTCTTACGGTTCCCGGGTGGAATGGGGCTGGGGAATTTCAAAAAAGAAGGATCGCTTCGTCGAATTCGATCGGCAACGCTGCTCGTCACGCGATTGATTTGTTTCCTCGTATTAGGTACGCGTTACTCGATTAGAAGTCTCGTAAATTGCCACCGCAAAACCCTTTCCCTTTAATGAGAGGGAGCGGCGCTTCGTTCGCCTTTGTTTACATTCGGCAATCGCAAAAGCGTTTTAACCCACGCCATATATTTTTCGGTGGCCTCGCGATACCTTACCGTGACGATTTTGGAGGTAAACAAAGGGGGATAATTTACCCTCCGTGGAATGTCGTCATCCGAGGTTTCTTTTGCGCCACCTTGACGGTGTAAATAAAATTAAAACCGACTCCTTGGCTCGCTTCGGCATCGGTACCTCTCGTCGCCGCGGCTGAATCGTACCGCGAATCCATTTCTCGCGAGCTCCAGGTTGTTTCTCCGCGAAAATGGACGGGGGATACCCGTGTATTTTTTTTGCCTCGTCTGAGGAACCGTATTGAAGAGGCAGGATCGAGGTCGGACGGCAGGTGAGGTCGCGATGTTTGCCCGTGATAGAGAGATAGAGGGAGTGCCGTGATCCGGCGTCGCGACGCTTCCCGTGGCAACGCGGCGTCAGGTAAAAAAATAAGGCGTTTTTCGCATTCGGTGGCACGCCTTGTCCGAACCTCCCTAACTCTGGGGATGCCATGCATACGAGGATGAGATAGAAAACGAAAAATTCGAACATATACCATGCTCGAAAAGAGCTTATGATGACTGCGTCTATCACCTAGAGCGCATATGGCAGAAATTCGCGACGTAAATTTAATCGAAAGATTAAACCAGGGGAAGGAATGCGTCGCAATTTCAGGATTAGGGGAGTGTACCGTATACACAAATTATATATATATATATATATATATATACACACACACATACATACACACATATATAATGTTTGTGCGTGCGTGCGAAGGAATCGGCAATTTAATCCTTTTAATTCTCCGCCACCTCACATTCCTTCGTCTCCTAACTCGTCCTTTTATCTTGACGTCTAAAAAAAACACAAAGAGGAGATGGCCAGTGATGAGAATCAACGCTCGATGAGTGCCAAATGGACAGTGATAGAGAGAGGGAGAAAGAACGGCGTTCATTTTCCCCTCGGCATTTTTGATCTCCGCGCAGCCTTTGATGGAGAAATTGAGCGGGAGAAAACGGACGCGTTTTTGTACCCGTTTGTTTTCCTCCTTTTCTTTGGGACGTTTTTTTCCGGCGAGCGAATCGTTGGAGGGAGTGAAGGATTTTGGAAGAGGGCATAGCTCTACCGCCTACTTATACGCTGCCATCTCGTGCGTCTGTGCCAAAATTTGTGTATTCATCAGCGCGCCTGCGTGTTTGTATGTATGTTTATATGTTTGTGTATGTGACGGAGAGATGATGGCGTGTGTGTGTATACACATGGATATGTCCGAGGATCAAGAAACGCCATTTGCCGCTACTACTATTTCGCCTTACTCCGCTACCCTTGGTCCTGGCGCGCTATTGATTGCCCCGGCTACTGCCTCCGCCGCCTCCCTCCCCCTTGGGAGCCCTACCTCCCACCTCCACAACATCCCTATTTCCGACCCCTCCCTCTACCCCCTCCGACTACCCTGCACCTCTCTCTCTCTCCCTCCCTTCCCCTTCCTCTCTCCCCTCTTCCGCACTCTTCTCCTCCGGCCCTCTCTCCTCCCCTCCGTCTCATCATGCCTTTCCATCTCCCTCCTCCTTACTCTCCCTCCACCAAGCCTCACCTTCGACCCAGCTTCCACGCAAGACGTCGCTACATTCTGTCGCATCATTTAGTGTTACCACCCCGAGTTCTATCTCATTTCCCCTTCTTCTCTTCCCCTCCCCCTCTCTAGCAGTATGCGCAGGCATCGGCCTGAGTGTACCGAATCTATATAGGAGAGAAGCGAGGGAATTTTTTTGTGCAGTACCTTTTTCTCCCGCTTGCCGAAGCGAACCCGAGATAAAAATCGACGCGGCAATTTATTTCGTTTGACGTTATTTTTTTTTTTACAAAGCCAAGCCTTTTTTAATAGAAAGCGTCAGTAATGCGTCACTCGACCTTTTTGTTCATGCTCTTTGCCGAAAAGCGAAAAATGTGCAAGAGATAAGGTTCGATGAATACGGCGCTGGAAAAGTGCTTCGGCATGCAGCGAAGTATTATTTGATATCGTTTGTTGAAAACGTATTTAGTGTCGCGTATTGTTCTTACGAACGTTTCCAAGCAACGATAGTATTAACTCGAAGGATAACCTGAAGCTATACTAGACCTTATTGGCGGTTTTCGAAAATTTGCCTCGCTAATTCATTTTGTAATTTAATTTGAAATGTAACGCAGTAAATAATTTTGATAAGATTACATCTCTGCGTACATTCCGCTCTCTATGTGAGTGTGTAAGTTTCTTTTCAGCATCGTGCATTGCCAGTAATTTTCATTAGATCGTTGAATACCATCACGATGCGGAATCGTCAGTTGAGCTCTTTCTGCGCGAGAAGAGAGAATTTTTTTTTTTTTTAAATCGGCCAAAAACGCACGAATCGTTATAAATTCTCCACGCTTCGTTAAGGACGCTCTCCGATCGTTTGCCGAATCCAGCCGTCGATTTTTGAATACGCGAATCGAAAGCGCGAAAAATCGCTCATCGCTTCGGACGATTCGTTTTCGATGGATTTTTTTTCTCACCCGATCTCTTCCGCTGAAAATTACAAAAAAAGCCATCCGGTAGCGACGCACCCACTGACGCCGCCGACGGGAAAAAAAAACCTTTCCCCTCGCCGCGAAATAATTCCGCGCGCTGCATCAATCGCTACGAATCCGTCCTCTTCGGCGAGCGAACGAGCGCGGGAGGGAGAGACAGAAAAAATCATTTTAAAAAAACGCACCTGGCGCGATACGGATGCGTCTGGCGCCCGTCTGCCTTCGCCTCTGCCTTTAACAAAGCGTTTGGAAATCGCCTAAACCCCCTCCTCGGTCCCTCAGGTGGGATCGAAAAATAAAAGAAAAAAACCATCCGAAAAACTGAGACATATTCTTCCCGCACTGGCGCGGTTTAAGAATAGGAGGAATTATTCCTTCCCTTTCTCCATCTTTTCTATTTCTTCCTCTACGGCGCTAGCTATTGCGGAAAAAAGCTATCGCCGAGACGGGTCTGCGCATTCCCTCTCTCTCTCTCCGGAGTCGCGCCCTCCCTCTTACCCCTCTACCCCTCCTCCGCTCCTCACACCCACACCTCCCCTCCCACACCCTCCACACGTCGTCGCACCAGCCACGCATGTGCCGTCGTTTCTTCATCCGAAACCGACCTGAATTACGCAAAGTCCTCGCTTTTATTTTTCCCGCTGAGAGTTGTACTTCGGACGGTGAGGAAGGAGAGGGGAGAAGGAGAAGCTCTTGTCTCATACGCGGTCGGAAGTTTTCCGAAGAGTTACTCAATATATTTCTTTTTTTTTGTTGAGGGGCGGATGCGACACGAGTGGGAGGGAGAGAAATAGCGGAGGGGGCGTTCGGTTTAATGACCAGTCTCGCCACCTGCCGATCCGGAAGAGAAGGGAGAGTTTGCGTACCGCTCATAGCGACGGTCGGTATTGACGTTTCGAAAAAAAAGAGAGAGAGAGAGAACTCCGTACTAAAATATAAAAGTAAAAAAGGTTTGGCTTTGGCGCGTAGGTTAGGGGAGAGAAAAAAAGGAGCGACGAAAATTAAGTAATGGCAGAGTAGGAAGGAAAGCGAAAAAAAGTCTGTTCCGGGGAATGAATGGAGGGGAGAATGGGGCCGAGGGATGACGAGGGGGCTGACAGACACGCGAGGCCGTGTTCCCACACGCATTTTTCTCTTATGCGTTTTTCTCTCTATCCGCTCCACCCTTTCTCGCCTCTTTTCTCTGCCCTGTTCTTTCCTCTCCTTTTCGCTCCACTCACCTTTCTCTCGCATCTCCCTCTTCATATCCTCTCTTGACATTCTCCATCTCTCCTATCCCTCTCCCTGTTTCCTCCCTTTCAATTTCTCTTTTCTACTCTTTCTCCATTTTCATCTATCTCTTTATCTCTCCTTTCCCCCTCCGTGGTCCATCACGTCTATTTTATCTCTCAACTTGCTTTTATTTCGCTTCATTTCTCTTTCTACTTTTCTTTCTTCTTCTCTCCCTCTCCTCTGCATCTCTTCTCCTATTTCGGTTCTCTCCATTTCTCTTCTACTCTTTCCTCATCTTCTTCTCTCTCCTCCATGTCTTTTCTCCGCTCTCTATTATCTCTCTCCTATAGTCTATCTCACTTCTCTTCATTTATTTCTACTTTTCTTTCTCCATCTTCGTCTCTCCAATTTCCATCAACTATCTATTGTATCTCTCTCCTCTCGCTCTATCTCTCAGTCCTCTATTCATTTCATTTATCTTATTTTCATTCCTTTCTCCATCTTCTCCCTATATCTCTTCTCTTCGCCCTTCATCACATTTATCTATTATCTCTCGCACCTCTCTTCTCTTGCTTTCTGTAATTTCTCTCATACTCTTATCTCTCTCATACTCCTCTCTCTCTCTCCATCACCGCTCCCTCTTCTCTACCTCCGTACTGCTTTCTCTCTCCGCCTGCAAACATAACTCTCGCGATCCGCCGTGCATAATACGCGAAACAGGATGGTGTGTGGAAATCGACTGTTAGGGTCGCTCCAGGACGTAATAAATATTTTGGAAGGCCCGCCTCTCCCTCCCAAAAAAACAACCCTTTTCTCTCCTCTTTTTTCCTCCCTCCCTCCCTCTGAATCCACGCCATCCTCCCTCCCACGCCTCTCTCACTCCTCCCTCTCTCGCCTCTCTCACTCCTCCCTCTCTCTTTCCGCAGCCGCAATCGACCAAACCCTGTCAGAATGCCTACGCTCCAACACTCAGTCAAACGGGGCACCGCTTTTGTTTATCGAAGGGCTTGTCCCGTTACCTCCCTTCTCTTTCCCTCCTCTCCCAATCCTTTTCTCTCCTCCTCTCCCAATCCTTCCCGTCCCTCACTCACCAGAGACGGAAGAAAAAAAACACACACGAGCTCCGCTCCACGAGATGGGACGGTTATTAAATGAATTGGGGAAAGAGATATACGCACGCACACACATACACACCAAACTTCTGCCATTCCCTTCTCTTTATCTCTCTCTCTCTCTCTCTCTCTACACGCACTATTTTTCTTTTTGTCTTTTTAGTCTCGTTCACATTTCTCTCTCACTCTGTTCAAAAGCCGTCTCGAGGACTCTCTCGTAATCTCTTACCTCTTCCTACAATTCCCTCCTTCCACCTCTCCCCCTTTCATTCTCTTCCTCTCCCCCTATTTGATGCGGTTGTCGCTTTGATGGGATTTTCTCTCCCCCTCCCCTCATTCCTCTTCAAATAGCTGCACTCTCCATGCCGGATTCGTCATCTTGACAATTCCCCTCCTATAGTAGTAGTGGTGGTAGTAGTTGGTCGCTCTTTTTTTTGAAGGGCTCGAGTTTAATCGCGTTGAGTCCTCATCAAACGGAACTCCGGAGAAATCACGGAACGAGCACGTTTGTTTTTGGGCACGATGGGACTGAATTCATGACGCGCATTAAATTGATGGGAGCGGGAGTTTTTGATCTTGTTTACACGATTATTAACCCCGCTACTACGATCCACCGCCGTTGATAAGACCCGTACGTAAACATAAATATCGTTCCTCATCTGCTGGATGCCGGTTGGAAGTTTTGAGAAAAATGTGCGTTAAATGACGCGTTTTGGAGTAAATAAAAACGATTCGTTTGGAGTGGATTTTCAGAGTAAAATACATTTATTTATTCTGAGAGGGAGAGGAAAGAAAAATTCTTCAACTGACCTGTATTTGAGAATGAAAAATCATATTGGCTTTATGGCTTAGATAGTTAAATGCATGTTTCCCGATCCAGTACAGAATTTGCCTCCGAATCTCCCTCGGAATTTATAGTCGGGTTTGTGCACCTAAGCACACAAACCTTCATTGCTTTACATTTATATATTTCGCTGGCTCAGATCCCTTCGCCATCGCCGCCGCTTTCATTTCGCGCAAAATTGCCGACTTAACGAGGTAAAAAAAAAGGTTCAGGGTGCCTATATCTAGACCGCTGGGAATCTCCTTTCCCCTTTCGATTTCCTCCTACTTTGTCTCCAAAAAAAGAAGAAAAGTTCGATCTGCCAGAAAAGGAACACTCTCTTTTTACTTTTTTTTTGGCGAATCGCTCGAGGAAACGAATCGCCTCAGACGGCGTCCCGCGGCAGTTCCTCCGACGATTTGTACGATTGCGCCGAAAAAAATCGAGCGTCGAAGGCGCCACTCCCATTTGCTAGTAACGTCGGCTATCGAGTTTCAAGCGTGTTCCCATCTCACACCGCAGGAAAAGAGGAAATGTCAGAGAGAGAGAGAGGAGGACGAGGGAGGGCGATAAATTGGGGCGAAGCGAAAATCGGGATAGGGTTTATATGCAGGAGGAGATAGAAGAGGGAGGAGATTGGGAGATGGGAGAAAAATAGGAAGGAAGAAAGATGTATGGGAGAAGAAGGGAACGGGAGATAAATGAGAATGATGCGAGATAGAGGATAACGTGGGGAGGAGAACGTATCTCCCGCAACGTATGTGTTGTGTGTGTGTGCGAAGCGAGAAAGAGGGAAGAGGGCGGATGAAGGATCGCGCGTATGATGGCATGGGTCTCTTTTATTATTTTAAAAGCTTTTATACGGCCACTGCAATGGGGGGAAGAGAGCTGTTTATTTTTATCTTTGAGCAACGCTTGCGATAGAGATATGCGGTTGATTACACGCCCTGTGTGACTTTTTATATATATATTATATACACACACACGTTTACTCGGATGCGTTTTTTCCCATACGTTCTCCATAATCATGCATTATTCAGGAACATCCATCCCGTGAAGATAAATATCAACCTAGAATGTTTAAATATGGAGGACATGGGCGAGTCTGCGAGTTTCTGTAACACAAGGCTCGAAATTCAACCACTTGGATGAGAAATTGCGACAAAAAAAAACTTAACAAATTGAAAAAATTAACAGAATTTCGCATCAAGATTTTTTAGAGAACCCATAGAGGCCCGCCTTGTCCAAAACTAAAATCTTTCACCGCTAGCGGCAGTCGTGTGGATTGAATGAGATTCATTTTCTACCGTTACGAGGATATAAAAGATCCATCATAATAACTGGAAATCTACTCCTTCCAATGACACAGATTTCCTTCATTTCTTATATAATAATCCCTTTTGGTGAAAGTTGTTGGGAAACTAAACCCGGATTGAAGTGATTACTGTCCGATAGCGAAGAGGTCAATAACTCGCTTAGTCGCCTAATAATTGGAGAAAATATTCAAATGAGAAAAGCAAAAAAAAAAACGATTTTCCACCGCCTAGGGACGTGAACGAAACGGGAATAAATCCGTCCCCGATAAAAATATATCTCCAAGAAGCGGAGACACCCACTCTGGCCATCACGCACGATAGAGAACAAAATACCACGCTCTCATGCAGATAGAATAAAAAATGTGGGTGCGACCTCCAAAGTAACGCGTTTAAAGATGGTCGCATAACACAGTAATGCGCGTACTTTTAGACTCGAGGGCCACATAGCCCACTTCCGCACTAATCTCGGGCCACATAGCCCACTTCCGCACTAATCTCGGGCCACACGCGGTCGAAAATACAGTTGAAGAATAATTTAAGGGAATCGGGAAGGGTTAGGTTTGGGTCATTATTACCTGGTTTGTTATAAATGTATTTACATTTTATGGGAATACAAGTATGATATCCTAGTTAATTACCCGAGCTTTGCCACGGCTTTACAGTTTCGAATTTTCATGCTCATTTCACTCACTAATATTTTCATTCAAACTCGATATACTCTCGAGATAAGTGACCTATATGCCCCCTTAATTGGTTTGAACACATTAAATATGGGTTCAAATTTTATATTTTGCTAAGAATATTCAAAATAAGTTGTGTAATTTTGCAAAAAATTAACACGGGTCTCTAGTCAGGGCATGATTTGTATGGCACCCCTCTACTCCCCCTACTCCCAAAAATAAATATTCTGGCACCGAGGTGCACATCTTCAAGGTCTCTTTAGTAAGTGTACCACGTTTTTAGTCTCTAAGATTCTTAGTTTTCGAGAAATGCTGCCCAGACATAGACAGGCAGGAAAACGCAGTTTTTTCTATTAAAACAGAGAGAGAGACGAAATATGATGTTTTTATAATTGTCTATCATCATTAGAAGTCATAGGAGGAAGAATTTTAGGAAAGAGGCAAGGAGATAAGAGGAGGAAAGGGTTATTAGATGCATTAAAAGGAGATGAAAAGGATTGGATTGTATCTTTTAACTGTTAAACTCATGGAGGGCCGGATGTGGCCCGCGGGACGTTGTTTGGGCGCCACCGGCATAGCAGACCGAATACAGTGAAATTTCTATCAAACGACCACTTGACGATTTCGAAGAATAGTGGCCGTTTTACAGGGGCGGATATAGGCGACCGCTCACTCCGTGAGAGCTGTGTTAGACCGAGTCAGCAGATAAGTGCGAGAGGGGAAAGAAATTCATAGATTGAGTGGGTAAATTTTCCAACACAAGTAAGTGGTAATCTATATGTCCTAAATGGTGACGGCGAACGAACGTAAACGATAATGGGCGAAGACCAGTCCTAAATTGTTAAGAATTTAAGACGTCTTCCATAAAATTTAACCACGTTTTCAGAATTCGCGAGTTGTGGGCTCCGCAAACTGCTATCGCCTGGGGATCTCGCAAATCACTGTCGCCTAGGGACATCGCACCTCCTAAATCCACGCCTGCCGTTTTAGAGGGGTAAAGGTGAAAAAGTGGCAAATTACGCTGAACTTATGGAGTCGGTTCTGAAAAGAATCGGTCGTTGAAAATGGGAGGCCGTTAAAAAAACTTTCACTCTACATCATCCTCGCAGGTCGAGGGTTTCGGGACTCGGGGAAAATGTACCTTGACGGTATTTCCTTAACATTAACATTTTGCTTGCGGTGATGTCGAAGTAAAAGTGTGGGGCCCGGAGCGGTCGCCTCAATTCTCCCTACCCTAGAGGTACTGTTATGACCAGGGTTGCCAACCTTTTCGAATAGGAGAGCACATTTCAATTTTTCCTGACCCTTAGGCCAGTGGTTTACAAACTTTTTTGAACCGCGACACACTTAACAAAGATAAAGAGGATTTCGTGGCTCCCCAGACTTGTAACAAGCTTTTTAGATACGGGCATTACAACCATTTGTTGATGCTACTACATAATAAATTTATTAGAAGAAAAATTATTGCCCTAATTACCCTCCAACACATGCACATCGTTGATTTATTTACTAAACAAAGTTTTTCGAGGCACCACCTAAAAATCTACTGCGGCACACCAGTGTGCCGCGGCACTATTTTGCTATCTAGCCTAAGGCTTAGGCTAGTGGGCAAATTTTAGATAGGTAAGATAGAATTGTTCAGATAATGTCTCATATGGCGTCTTTTAAAGCATTACCAGCGATTAGAAATCAGCGTTTTATCACACCAGGCCAATGATTTCCTAACTGTTTGTCGCGACACGTGTAATGAGGTTTGTCGTGATATTCATTCAAAATATGTACAAGAAAATTTGTATATAAATAATAATTCTTGAAGTAAAAACAATGCAAAACTGCGTAAAATATATGACTTGAAGTAACACTAAAACTAAACAAAGAAAGAAAGAAATAAAAACCTAAGATATATAAGCAAGTATTTGGACAATAAAAGAATTATATTATAACGCGTTAATCAAGGGCTCGGCCACCTGTGGCTCTTTAATCAGTTGTTGATCGAAAAATCAGCATACACTGCAGCATTACATACCCTCGACAAGAGTTTAAGATATCTTTAACACTTATAAATTATTAGTACTAGCACATATTCAAAATATAAAATGAGGGTGCGGGGATAACTTTGGTATGTTGCAGAAGGTGTTGCCAAAAGAAAAGGTTTGGAAAACACTGCACTAGGCACTATTACTATTGTTATTTTCTTTTCTACGCGATTAAACAATAGAATCATTTCAATTTGGTTTTATTAGTGAATACTGATTTAATATGCACAAGTAATGAAAGGGTGGCGGGCGGGATAGAAAATATGACGGGCCATATGTTAGGAACAAAATATCGCCATCTCCTTCGATTCGACCCAAATTTTAATTTAAAATGGCGTTGAGATATCGCGCCAAAAGGAGCGCCGATGCTGCGGAATCCTCCCGCGAGATGATTTACATCGCCCGAGAGGGGACTGAATCACGGAACCCTTCCGAATTCCATCTCGCCCTCCCTTTCTTCCTCTCTCCCGCCACTGATCTAAACCTCTCAATTACGAAACAGCGCCCCCAATTCCCCTCCCGTAAAAAAACCGCCGAAACCTCTCCCGTTGAGGAAAAATCAGGACGATGCCAAAGATATCACCTCCCTATACTTTCTCCACCGCGAGGAAATAATAAAAGGAACGAATAAAACGGACGATGGCGGTTTGCCGACGGAGGATGCCGCCTTGCTTCAACTGGGGCAGTCACCCCAAGGGACTCGAAAAAGCGACCGTCGGCGATTTCCATACGAGAGCGTGAGTCTTTTGTTTTTATAGAGCGGATGGAAGGGAGGTGCAGAGGGATGAGCTGGCAGGGAAAGTGAAGCGACGTGACGAAAATAATTGGACGGCAGCTTGTGATCGAGAGAGAAAAAGGAGGGGGAGAGGGGGGAAGTTGGCGGTGCTCTGACTCTGCATACTTGATGGAGGGGTTCCCTCAAGGGTCCCTGACCTAGCACCAACTCAAAAGCCGGGAGAGTCGTTCGGAAGTATAGATACGACACCAAAATCGAACGAAAACGATTGACGAGCTTTCCGTGACGGCCGCAATGTGGCGTCGTTACGACCCCCGCGCGATCGAAATATTTTTGTAATCTGTCCTCTGGGGAAGGTCGACCGAAACCGTGACTCATTTATACGTTTTGTAACTGCGATACGATTCCGGACTTCCCTGGCTGCTTACTTCCTGTTCTCTATCTTGGTATGGCGAAGAAATGCGCGCACTCCAAGGGGAAGTCGTTACCTACTTCGTCGGATGCCTGAAATGGGGAAAAGTTGATTTACCTTACGTCATCGACGTTTATAATAACCAACTACGTAATGCCGCATCACTCTAATGTGACCGCATATAAATGGCCGTCCGCGGAAGTATGGCGAGAAACCAAGCACGTGTTGTTTCATTCAAGTTCCATGGCAAACCTAGCAAAACCTGAAATAATAATATTCCTGCGACAGTATGAAATGTTCATTTATTTTCATTTCATTCCACCAAGTCCAGCCCGATGGAGCGGATTCTATTCAATTAGATAATTACTGGGAGAGCAAATACCTTAGTTAAGAATTACAGGAAAATTATTTATTGCAGCGGTGTTTGTACATTTTTCGGATCTTGAATGTAAGTACCAATACACCGATCAAATCTCTAATGAATTAGGACCTCACGTCCACACATGGAACCCTCGAGCAAAAAGCATCAGGGACTGGACGCGTCTTGACAATTTCAGCCAAATTTTAGCGGATTTTTTTTCAAATGAACATGATTTTCTTAAATAACCATTCAACGGTCACAAAATAATTACTTTTTTGTGCGGAAACTTTCCGAGATGTATCCATTTCCATGCCACGAATAGCAGCTCACTCCAAAAAAGTCGATCCGTGCGTCGTAGATATTACTACTTCGTTCGGTCGATCGTTTCGATAGGTATCTCCCCGGCGACCCGCTGAGCGCGAATCTTTAACATCGATCCAAGCGACATAAAGCTCTTACGTGCGCCGCTCTGCGAATAATCGACGGGGAATAATTTTAGCACGAGCCCGGAGCCCTTCGCAATTCACTCCATTCACGCGTGTCGTCCCTGGCATCGCACGGAGGCGCGCGCTTTCCCACTCCGTCGCATCGATCCAAAGGATACTTACGAGCATCGACGTCCCCTTTTATTTTTTATACCGTTACGCGGAAGGGACCTCGTAAGAAAAACCCGCGGAAGTGTCCCTCCGACGGAGACAGGGAGGGGGCAATGCGCGTGGGTGCGTGTCGCTTAATGGCCTCTCCCGTGCGTGAGGCAACGGGATGACGCGAAGGGAGGAGGAAGGAAGAGGAAAGAGGGCGGCACGCAGGAAGACAGAGAGGACACTCCCGCGATGTGGGCAATTGGGACCTCCGAATTGGTAAAGGGAGAGAGGTCGCTGGGAAGGACCGCGTTGGTGGTGTCGGCGACAACGGTTCCCTCCTCCTCTTCGGAGGACGATAGCGCACAGTGGCCTCGTGACTCTGTTTGCTTGTGTTTGTGTTTGTGCGCGCGCCCTCGGGCGCGGAGTGAACGGCGCTCGAATAGGCCGTCGTCTCGGCCGCCGATGTGGCTGCCGTCCGAGGAGTCGCTCCCGGTGGCGCCGGCGCCTCTGGCGTGGGAAAGAGCGGGATGGTTTTGTCGCAAGAGGAGAGTCGTGGGCACGCACGCGACTCGTGTGGGCCGCGTGGACGAAGAAGGTTAGTTTCGCCAGTCCGTCTTGTATATCCCCCTTATTGCGGCAGACGAGGTCGGCCCCGCCGGAGGAAAAACAATGGGGAGGTTTCAACCGCGAGCGTGCTTGGCGTGTGCGCGGTGAATTTCTATGTCGGCGTGTTTCCTTGACTGCGTTTAAGACCCCGTATCTCGTGAGAAGTGTTAGTTTCGGGCAAATAAGCGGCGTAATTTTATTGGCGTGCGTTGCTCGACTCCACCGAGTCGACTGTTTCGTAAAAGTTAATTTGGCCAAGTCCTCTTTTTGGCGGCCAGGGAGGCCACATTAGGTTAAAGAAAAATGTTTTGAGAACAGAAAAAATTGGCGGGTATAATGTAAGAATGAAGCAATTTTTATTGCGTAAAAAGTAAAAAGCCGATGTGAATAGAGGAATATATTCTAACTATTCCCATTTCATGTCGTTTGCTAAGCAAAGGCTGCCAAGTAAATCAATCGTAGCGGTCAAGGTAACAGAAGTCAAAAGTATACAAGCGGTTATATGAAAAACGAATTGCGCAAATGTATAATGTGATTTATCGAGGGTTGATTGTATCAAAGATCTTGGCGTTATTGTTGACGCGAAGCTCATTTTCTCCCCCCATATTACCAAAATAAAAAATAAGGCGATGTCACTTTTAGGTCTGCTTTACAGGTTCACAGATATAATAGACCCCCACGTCCTGCGTACCTATTTCTGCAGCATCGTCCTACCGACTATTACTTATTGTTCGCCTATATGGGCAATTGAATCTTTCTTCTCTTGATAGGGTGCTTAATTTCTTTCTTCAAACTGTCAGAGTCCGAATTCCTTCTCTCCGTAACGCCTCCAATAACGATGTTCTGTCTTCACTTTCCCCCGAGTCTCTAACTGTTCTTAGAGAAAAAAGTGATCTTTCATTACTTTACAATGTACTGAATGCAAACATTGACTGTCCTGTACTTTAACTTACGCGTACCAAACTGATCTACTCGTCTTTCCTGCCTCCTTAATCTCAGTATACCTAGACTGTCGGTAATCAAACGCTCACTTTTCTTCCGCCTCCCTGCTCTTCTTAACTCATTACCTCCAAACTCAGATGTATTCAATCAACCTTTAAAAGCCTTTATCTCTTCTCTGTCTCCTCTTTAGTTTATTTTATTTTCCTTTTGTTTGTTATTAATTTATTTTATTTTGTTTGTCTCCTGTGTTATGTGCTTATGGATTTATGGTTACAGATTTCACTGTAAATTGGCCTTTGCGCTGTATGTGAAATATTTATAAATAATAGTATTCTATTACGTAATATTGGTTCCGGAGTAATTTTACTTTTTTGTTGTTTATATGGATTAGTCGATATTATTTCCTTATCCGATGTCTTCTAACATTTTTTTAATGCGAAAAATGTATCTTGGTAATGAGTAAGAATTTTTTTCCAATTCACATTGGGAGCCCCAAATTGTAGAAACCGCACGCGCGAGTCATCCGTATTTTCTTAAAAATTTCATTGCTGAAATAATCTTGCTCAACCGTAATTTCCTAATTGCGTGATTGTTGTTCGACGAAAAATGAGCAGGGGAAACAGAATGACTTCCTTTATATAAAAACTTAGAAATTTTGTTTAAATTTTCAAAACTTAAAACGAATCTGCACGAGACTTTCCATATCGTCCATACCGTCGAATTTCAAATACGGACCGAAGATTTCCTAAATTACATTTTTAACAGAAAATTTCGACATTTTTTAATCGAAAACTTATGGCTGTCATGTATATCCAATTGTTGCCGAGTTCTTGAACTAGAAAAGCCGGGTATGCGAGTTTGTTATTTTTATCATGGTAACGTAAATAAACAAACTTCTGTCAATAGCATTGTTGCTATTGTGAGATAAAGATTAGCGCAAGCTATATGTGAAAGAGACTTCGTAAATGCAAAAGGCATATTTTTAAGGTGTATAGTGCGAAAATTGCGGAAAAAGTATAAAAAAATGTAATAATTTTAAATTTAAAAAAACTTAATCAGAAATGTCAAAACTATACAGTTTAAAACTTGAAACATTTGCCTGAATCAAAATAATTAATATTTTATTAAGTTGGGTGTAACATTATTAACAAAGTATAAAAAAATTCTGAAAGTTACTCAGTAATTAAAAAATATTGTTTAGTTTAAAAAATTAGCGTTTATTAACGGAAGTCACGTATCAAATTCGCAAGATTGGCTCTCAAAAAGTGACTGAGCCCAACTCACTCCTGGTGTACATAATTTTTGCTAGAAATGCAAAGTATTGTCTGCGATGGGTCTTCGCTGGTGTTGAAATCGCGAGCTGAAATTCTTCAACGGGAAATTCCCCCAGCCCAAACGTATACCCTTAATTATTTAACCGCATTGTGCCAGTAAAGACAACTTTACTTAAATTTGCAAGAAAATGTGATGCATGATCCAAATAAAGCCCACCCGGGCCTTCATGGAGAAATTCCTGTTTTTCGTAGCTTCCCTCTTCACTGTCATAATTTGAAGTTTTTTTGTTGAAAGAATCTTAGTTAAATTTCATATTTTGTATGTATGTTATGTAATATAAGGTTGAATGATTAACACTTAAATATAATTTTCTTATCAATATTGAATCAGAAACCCGAACAACGTTGAATTGAGTCAAATAACTTGCAACTTTTTCGTACTCCGAGTGTTTCTGTATACTCTGCATTGATTATTTGTTCTTAACCTTAAACCCGAACAACGTCCGGGTACTTCTGCTAGTCCCAAATAATTACATCTTTACAGAAACTGACCTCTTTACCCCATCAAATATAAACGCATGCCAAAAAGAAAGATTCAATGACACGTTAAAAATGGAATAACTCCTTTTACAAACGACATTTTTTCTAATCCACCACGCAGAAATATAGTCATAATAAACAATTCAGCTACTGCATGGAGTCATTGTTTATCTTTCGACAACAAGATGGAAACAATCTTGGAAGACCTCATTCCGATAGGTATACAGTCGCTCGTGGGGTAATTCCTCCCAGTACCGTTGCATAATGGAATCTCGAAGTTTATTCTCCGCATAAGAAAATCACATTTTAAATTCTCATCTATAAAAAAATGGGAACTGAAACGGTAAATATTGAAATTACTCTCTTCGACTTGTCCTACGTTGTCAATATATTTCAAGCTCCATTCCGGAAAGTGGAATTCTCCTCAGGAATGCTGCAAGTATTCAACCAGACTCGGTTGTTCGCAGGTGGGATATCGGCGGCACAGCGCAATTCCTTTCGATAGGAGAGGTTTGAGGAGACCTAGATGCCTACCGCGACCTTTAACAGATTTAGTATCGAGTACGTCTACTAAAGTGACGTTTTCACTTTAAACGCACAAAACGCAGGAGTGAAATGCAGTTGTTCGTCGCAGGATGGCGTTCTGCATTACAAATCGAAAGATAACATTCGAGTACATTTCTCACACGGAGAATGGCTTTGAAGAAAAACATAAATTTTCCTCATATCAAAATGTCAATTTTCTTCATAAGGTCATAAAAGCGGGATTCAAGACCGGCTTCCACGGAAACCTTCGAGAAAAAAGGAAGTACGCAACGCCGAAAAACAGTATGGTCTCCTAAAAATGTCCCCCTGAGCATAAAAATCTTAATAACGCGCGCATTAAAAACCTGAATTCGTGGTTAAACAAAAAATTCTCATTTCTTTAGGATTTATCATGTTTGGAATTGATAATACAAGCAGATTAAGTTAGTTTTTATGGATTCAGATGTCACACAATTCTTCTTTTTTAAAGTCTCTGAAATGTTTTTACTGAAGCTTCTTTTTGAAAATCGTGATTAAATATGCGGCAATATTTAAAGAAATGCAAAAGTGTTTTACTCCATAATACTATGAAGTATATCTCCTAAATGTCATCGCACCCGTATATTTTAGCATAATTGTGATTTACGAAAAAGACTACCAAAACGAAAATATCAAGGATTTATGTTTAAATTAAGATTTTTTGAAAGTTCTGATTTTAATTCCCTTATGAATGGCCCAAGATCCTTTTATTATTTTAGCAAATAATTTTTGCGCGCGATGATTACGATACAGCATACATTTTCTGAAGTCGCCTTTTTTCTTCCTAAATTCAATAACTGAATTTCTATTTATCTTTTCAAAAATACCCGATTGATTTCCATGATTCCGATGAAAAGTCAGTTAATGCGACCTCTTCATTGAAGTTTTAGGTAGGATAAACATAGATAACTCTTTTCACGATCAACCTAGATTTCTTCAATGGTTGCCATTGTTCCAAATCTCTAGTATTTTCCCTTTTAAATAAACTGTATTACGATTAATCACTCGTGGGAAACATTAACGATTCCAACGACGACAGTATTTCAACCGTTTTGATTTATCTCACGTCGTACGATTCATTATACTCTTCCACTTAAAAGGCGCAGCACGGCCCTCAACGCTATTAACCGTAGCATTTTTATTTAGTTGTCTAAATTGCCTCTGCTCTGAATTCCATTTGTCAAAGCGCTCGACTCGATAAGAATTGGTAGTTTGCCAAAATAAAAGGAAAAAAAAACCTTAAACCATTAGTGAAGTCGTAGTATTCGCGTACCCAAACGGAGAAAGTATACAGTATTATAGGAGTGTGTTTATACGCTCGCTCTTCATTTGTTGCAACGGCTGCATCCATCGCGAACGCTGCTGTAGGAGGGGGTGGATGGAGGAGAGAAACGAATAAAACAAACTTTCCCTTGTTTGGAATCGAGAGTAGTAGCCGCGCATTGTTCGGTTATGCTTGAATACCGAGTCGCATAATAAAAGGGAGAGAGATTTCTCTCGCGAAAAACGGTCGGCCTATTCTGTCATTTCCACGAAAATAAGAATGAAAAAAAGGCTCCGCCTCCAGCGGAGAGCACTTAAAAAGCTCTTGGGACGTATTTTTCCGGATCGATGGCGATTTTTTTTATTCTCTCGGTAGGATTTTCCAGAATCCGAAATCGTGACACGAGAATTAATGAATTCCACTTCACTCTATTACCGAAAATGTTTTTTTTTCGCGCCGGATAAAATTTCCGCCCGAAGGATTTTCATTCCGTAAGCTCTCCCTCTGTCTAGCTAAAAAATTTCGTCGTTTGTAACGCTTTGAAGAGGATTTGGATCTTCACAAAACGGAGATCACTCGGAGCTTTTATAGTTTTGTTTCCCCAAATCCGCGCTTGAGCCTTTGAATGCATTTTGTATTTTTCGCAAGACGGAGACGAGGGGTCTTTAAAAAAAAACGAAATACTTCGGCAACGTCGACTCGACTGCAATGGGATTACGAGAATTGAAATGAACTTCTCGAGGGATTCATCGGTACTCGTTCAGTTTCCGATTCATATTTTCCAAATTTTATAGCGCTCTTGGCTCAACCCGAACACCGTGTTATTGTGTCGCGCGTAATTATTTAAGTGTAGCTGAGATTTCATCAAATACCGTAAAATTTTAATGATCGTTGCATATTTTCTCTCGTGATGCATTTACCCCTTAGTCCGAAACATCGGAATATCAGTCTGAAGTAGAAACGTCCGGTCACTCAGACCGCTAGAAAATTTTCGTGTATATTTTTGGCTTGTGCATTGTATCACTGTTAACATAATAAGAAATGCATTTTGCGATATCTAAATCAATTTTGCCCCTTAAAATAATTTTCCCTGTGGCATGACAGACCGATGTTACGGTCTAAGGCAGTGGTTCTTAAACTGTGTGCCGCAGTAGATTTTTAGGGGGGGCACGAAAAGTTTTATTTATTAAATAAATCGGTGATTTGCATATGTTAGTGGGTAATTAGGGCAATAATATTTCTTATAACAAATTGATTATGTTGTAGCATAAAAAAATGTATGCATCCAAAGGTTGTAATACCTGCGTCTAAAAATATATAAAGCTTGTCACAAGGCTGGGGGTTCCGCGAGACTCTCTTTATCTTTGAAAGTGTGCGGCGGCTCAAAAAGGTTTGAGAACCACTGGGATAAGGGTTATATTTTTAGGAAATTTTACATTAGCGAACAACTGCACAATGATGCAATAGCATATCGAAAATTTCAATAGGTATTTTTCTTGAGTATAGAATTATCGCAAAGCTGAAATTTGATTGTTATTAAACAATATTGAGCTTATAAACTTGGCTTCGCTAATGTTGTAGAATTGCTTGTTATGCTTACACTTAAGGTCTTTCCAACCCGAAACCGAGTCGGAAGTTTTATATATGTGTATATATGCATATAAATTTTGGCCAAAATTCTACATTAAAAATTTATTTAGCAATTCAAAAACCTGGATCGTAAAAACGCACGCGGGCCGTGCTTTGAATACCCATTAGTACCATCATGAACACGGCACCGCACGCAACAACAACTCGTCTTCGCATCGTTCAAAATTCCGCGAACGGATCCGGAACAGAAACGCCGAAGACGCATTCCATCACGAAACCGATAGGAGACGCTTCACCCGCTGCGATGAAAGGGTATGACGAGCGAACGCGTTTGCTTCTATTTCTTCTACGCGTGCCGCATCCGATTCAAGGCCCGTTCCGTTTGCGCCGTGGGAATCGGAGCGGGAGATTAGCCGTCCGTTTCCGAAATTCGCGTGAGGCAGAAACGGAGGGAAGGGGGTGACGGAGAGAGAGGGGGCGAGGAGGGGAGGGCGCGAAACCCTCAAGGTGACGAACGAGTCGATTTGTCAATCCCATTCCGACCGAATTCCGACTTATTTTTGTTTTCTTTGACACTTGTGTTTTTTATTTGGGAACAAAATACATGGGCGCGGATTGCGTGCGAAAGTCGGCAGAGCGTCAAGCGAATCGGCGGCGTAATGATACCCGTGTAAAAAAGCGCAGCGCGAAAAAAAAACCCTAACGCGTTCGCACGGATCCGGTACGCGTTATATCGGGTGTGCCGACTCGCCCTTCTCCTCTCTTGTTATGCGATACTCGGAACCGTTAATTAAAAAAAAGTCGAAAGGCCCGAATGAGAAATGCAGCGCTCGTTAAATTTGATTCCGAAATTCCCTCCCGGTTTGCATGCTGTTATGTATGTGGACGCGAATGAAAATATGTACGTACGCGGTGCCTAATTTATAGGTAAATGGGAATCGGAAAATATAACGGGTTTGGTAAATACATTTTTTCGACAGTTCGTATTTTATGGCGTTGACATTTTATTGCATTTTATTCTTCAACATTTTTTGCCCGAACTAGCGTATTTCTGAAACAAATATGTTAGTTAATATTCGCAAAATATATACAAAAACCACATTTTAAAAAATTCCGGAGCGTTCCGTCGCAAATTAATTCCCATGCGTACGCAATGATAATTTTTATTGGAAAGAACTGAACCAATTTGTCTAAGTATTAAAAAGAAATTTGGAAACAAAAACAAAAAAACGGAATTTAAAAGCATATTGTGGTATCAAAAATTTTGGAATCCGAGGAAATTATTGACGATTTGCGCGGTAACAGATTGAGTCTAACGGTAGCTTTTGAAGCTTGGCTCACAGGCAAAAAAGCAATGATGCATATATGTATGTATATAAATATATTTGTTCGTGTACTTTTTTGGATATATATGCATTTAGATAGACTAGCTTTTTTTTTAAACATCTATGTTTAAAGATTCGCCCTCGGAAACCCTTCATGAATCCCGATGGAACAAAATAGACATGAGCCGAGTGTTTAACATTACACAAAAAATCCTTAAAAAAAAAACAAGATGAGCTGCCGCGAGTAATCCATTTAGTGAAAAAGAGTGGAAAAGCTATTTGTCGAGAATTTTCCTCTCACTTAAAGCAAGAGGAAAACACCGAAAGCCTTTCATGAGTCTCGAAAATAAGGTCTAGTAGCGTCACGATATCCGGAACACGTTTATATACATAATACATGTGTGTGTGTATATATATATATATATATATATATATATATATATATATATATATATATATATATATATATATATATATATATGCTCGCTAGTGCTTGAAGGAGGCCAGCCCTAATCAATAACGAGGCTCAATTGTTTTCCGCACGAAACTCCTCTCACGTATCGGAGCGTTTGGGAGCTTTTTCGACGTTCGCAGAGGGAATATTCAAGAGGAGAGTGCGGTCGATGGAGATGTTTTCAACTCTTTTTTACACTTCTCCCTTTCTACCCAAAAATAGATCATTGATGCATTATAGCGCAGTCGAGTCAAAGCAGTTTTTATTGAATTTTTATCGCTGCTATTTTTTTTCTCCGCGGCTGCATCGTATCTCGCAAAGCGACTTAGTTTTCTTTTTGTTATTCTATAGATCGGAAGATATTTAGATCGTTTCTCGCACGCCAAAGCATTGGATCGGACCGTTTTATTTGATAAACAACTCGATATATCGGTTAATATTATAGGTACAAGGAAGGAAGGGAATGTTTTCCCAGAGGCGATATTTTCGGAACTTGGTCGGCGTCGGGATTTCGTAACGGAGAATAACTTCGGAACCTTTATATATTACCTGTCTCGTTCTAATTACTTAATTCTCCTAAATACTCCTTGCGAAGCGATATATCATAGATGTTACTAACTCTATACCGAGTTTCTTGCATGGAGGTAATGCGCGACTATGTAACGACGGATGAAAATCCCGTGTTCAAGGAAAATTTATCTATTTTCGGTCGAAAACTCTTAACCAACTCTGGCATAATGCTAGCTAAATCGGCGAATTAATCACGGAAACGAAGGTCTGGCTCCAGAGCACATTAATAATGTATTTTATCTCGGAGATTTTCTTCAAGTAAATCACGTATCGCATAGAATCACTTAAAGCTATATTTATCATCCTTTCACTTCAACTTCGGTACTGGAGAGCGTCATACTTCTGTAAGGTATTGACAGCCAATTTTCCTCTTTTCTTTTCACGTGCGTTCTAGGCTATCAAAAAATGAATGTTTTCCTCATTAATGACTTCTGACAAAAATCATGCCCCATTTAAGGCCTAAGCAAGTCTTATCAAACCCGGCCGTAAAAGATAGAAGATATCTACACAGGATAAAATATAATCGAGAAATTAAAAAAGAACGATATTTTAACCTTTCCATTAACATTTTTTTCATCTTTCTTCTCTTCTCTCTCTAAATATATATAAAATTCATTCTTTTCCACCCGAACGTCAATGTTTTATGGCATCAATCCTTGACTTGAATTTTTTATTGCTTCTTCGAATTCTTTGTCAATTATCTAAGTCTTTCTTATAATAGTGTGTCGGAATTCTCATTAAAAAACGAGTTCTCTTATGTAACGAATGCATGTCAACTATAAGTATGAATTGCATGCATAAATTCATGATAAACAGAGCCGGAACTAGGTATCGGCGAGCCGGGCACTTGCACGGTGCGCCAAACTCTCGTGAGCACGTTCCGACGGTCTATCCCAGTGTTTCATAGCCTTTGCAGAGTCAGGGAACCATTAAGTACCTTTTCAGAATTTGACGTCACCCCTATCCGACTATCAGTAGTAATCGTGTCTTTTATTATTATATTTTAGGTAAGATTTCAAGTGTTTATAAGTGTTTATTCTACTAATCCTTAAAATAATCTAGTTCTCAATAGTTAATTACAATTATTTACATGATGCATGATACATATTTCACTGGATGGTTAACCTTGGCCAAACAGAAGAATTTTCGCGGAATCTCTCAGAAAACCTTGCGGCCCCCGCTTGAGATACACAAGTCTATCGTTAATGATTTGGAGACGTGAATTTTGACTGGCAATCGTTGAAAGAATTGGCATATCTATAGTAAAACTCTTTAAGATTTTATTCATTCTTTATTTTAATAAATAAACGAACACGTACGTTAAAATTTTTTTCATACAAATTTTCTGAAGCAAAAGAGGAGCTTGGATTGATCCTTTCCCGGAGCGCCAACATACTTACAGCCAGTCTTGATCATCAAATTATAGTTAGGAGAAAATAATTTTATGATATTCCTTTAAAGAGAATCTCTAGATGAAGTTTATCAAATAATTTATAAGGGCGTAGAGACGGAAAGGAAATTGGAAGGAGGCACTTAGGCGAATCGGGAGAAAATGTGAAAAATCGGATCAAATATAAACGCAGGAGAAGGAAGTGGAAGGCAAGAAAATCGTATTAAAGCGTCGTGGAAGAGGGATACAATTAAGGGGGAAAAATAGCTTAACGTCAATGGCGGAACAGGTGTAGAGGAATGAAGCCATCTTTATTGGGGCGACGGCTGAGAATCTATTTCATCTTTCATCATTTGACCGATTGATCCACGATTACATCATTCATTTCAATCCACATATATAGAGGTATTACGGCTTCAGATTTTTATTTAATTATTTTTATTTAATGAGGAAACGGAAAATATTTGCTGGAAAGATGCCCAAAAATGGACAGAAGTCATCCCGACAAAGACCAAAGGGATGGTCCTCTTTTTAGAGTTAGGAAGGGCCTGACGTGAGATGACGTCAAAAGAATGGAGGCGAAACAGAATGACTCGGAGGTGAAATAAGAAAGGGAGCATTTTTGAGAAAATTCGAGGAAAATGCAGGTCTCTGCCTGCAAAATATGGAACCAAGAGGTCAGAGAGTAAGAGAAAGAGGGAGGGAGGGGTAGAAGAAGATAAATAAAAAAGAAGCTCGACCCACGTCAGTCACACCGTCGCATAACAAGAGAGGCGACGAAGCCCGCATTTAGACTTTCGTCGCAGTCGCTGCATTGTAAAGGTACACCGCAAACAAAAGAACGTCCAATTTGAGGACTTCAAACGGGGCGCAAGCGTGAGTGCCACGAGATTCGAGGTCAAAACTAAAAAAAGTCGATCTTCTAAATTTTTTAAGAGAAAACTTTTGGCCGCGATCCCAGATACGTGATTTCGGTCTCATTCGACCTAATTCGGCGGCTCGCTCCATTTTTTCCCGAGAGGATAATCCCTCGAGATGGTGAATGGGCAGAGGATTTTTTCCTCATCTCGTCACGCTCTTCTTATAAACGTTACCGTCACTTCTTCTCCGATTGCGGCTCGTTTCCTCCGTATTATTACGCATTGCCGCGATCCCCACCGCATGAGAATTTCCGTCTCGCGTGACGGACGGAGACTTACGTGGACAGCGCGAACGTGCGCGAACTATCCAAAAAAAACGACTTCCACGAAGCAGAGATGGCCGAGACGTGAAGCGGTGGCGAGGTCGTAGGTCAACCGGGGGGAACTAATGTGACCCCGTCAATCTTGCCGGACTGTCGGTTACTGTAGGTTACGCCCGCGTGGGAGGCGGAATAGGAGACCACTTCCTCCGGCCGTGAATGACAGCTGTATCGGTGGGCACTAGCCGTTAAGAGAAAGACTCGGAGAGGTGGGAGTAAATGGACGAATGATGATGAGAACAAGGAGGATTTGGACGATTTTTTTCTCGGAAACAACCATAAGCCGAGGTAGTTACATCGTGTTCATTTTACGACTCTTGGCCTCCCACTTGAGTCCTGAATTCCTGCGAATTCCGCCAAAAGCGATCCAAATGCAGTTAATTTTACGCAGGAATGCAAAAAAAAGCGAAACGAAATATCCCAGAGCGATCCGAAAAAGGTTTGCCCCTGACGAACAGGCTCTTGTGAGAGTAGTAGTTGATAGCTGATTTTATTAAATATGTTTGAATGGGTGTTAAACGAATATTAACCATGACGTGTGCGCCAAATTTCGGCCAGTAAATAGAAACACCAGAGTTGCATCTGGAAGATTCGGCGCCTATGACAGAGTTTAGTAAGCTTAGCGCCATTAAAAAAAATTTAGTCAAAAATTATTTTTCCTCGATTCTTATAAATAAGATTTCATTATAGTTGAAGTAACTGTAATATCTGAGAATCGACTATACATTTATTTAAACGTCAGACATTTTTCGCCTCTTTTGCGGTAGGTGAGGGCAGCGACAGATTTCACACTAGGCGCAAAAGGCGCGCGTCGAGGGCCTTCGATTTAGGAGGGTCCAAACTCTATATGAAGAATGTTGGTTTGCACACAAAAACATACGCACACACGCCGAATACCGATTCACATTAGATTCGTATCAATGAGTTATCTAAAAATCAACAATAATGCTAAAATAGAGGATCAAACTTGAGATTGCTTAATCCGTCACTGGGCGAGGGCTGCCTCATAGTATCATCTTCCAAGAAGAATGTGCTCTTGACGGAGTTCGCAGAATATTCATAGGAAAAATGTTAGAAAGTAGCTCACTAGAATTATTAAGTCACGCACATTTTCTACGAATTCTCTGATTCCTTATACGCATTTTTTCTAAGAACGACATAATAGTTAACGAATTAGATGTATTTTGTGTTAATAGTTTATGACTATTTCGATATTATCAAAGCTGTAAGTTGCACCAAAGCTTGGGTGTCCTTTTTTATGGAACTAGGACAGTTCCATAACAGAGAATGTTATTTTAAACGAACCTTTATAAGACGCATAAGATATACAATTTTATCCAGCGTTTTTTAAGGAGTGCGATACTATCAATCGAATATTAATTTAAAATAAGCAAATTCCGTTGAGTGGCCATTGTTTTCTTGCCGACCTTGGTAGAGGGATTGCTACCCTGTCTAGATCCCAATGCCGTGGGCTCGAATCCTGTCGAGGGCATGGTCGTATATAATCGTCGTTGTCATCCTTATTGCACAAATTATAAAAAGCTGGAAATGGCTGTATGTGATCTAGTTAAAAATAAACAAGGTCTCGTAATGTATCAAGCTTACCGAATTGCTTCCTCCAGTTTTCTTCTGTACGCAACACTTTGCTTTTCGTGGAAATAACGAAAATGGGCTTAAAAATTTATTTTTAATGCATCAGTTTCAACTTTTTACTACTCAAGCGACAGCCGTCGACGTGTAGGATCGATCAGGACTTCTTCATGATCACTTTTCGTTCCCTTTAAAATACGAAGTCATTAATTAGTATTCCGAGCCGAAACTCGGAGGGGCATTCGAGCTTTCTTGCTGCCACTTTAGGCCAAGGTCATTAATTAAGGCCGAAGGTGACTTTCCTAACGATAAGAGTGGAACAGGCGATGATGAGATCTCCCCCATTCCCTACTTTCCGACTCCTTTTCGTACTTACGGATTTCTCGTGATATACACGCGTATAACAAATCACGGCGCAGCATGCTTCCCATGCAAGGCGAACAAATGTTTTAACTATCGATTAATATCGAAAAAATACAGCGTTACACGATCGAGAATCACGTCAGTTCGTAAATTTCGCTATTACGAATTAAAAGATGGCGTGGCCGGTCTCTCGGCTGAATTTTCTTTTCACAAATTTCTGACAAAATTCCTTTCGTGAGACGGAGGAGGGTGAAACGGAGATAATGTCGCTTGTTGCACGAGTAACTCATTCAACGAGTCACGCACCAAAGGGAATTGACCCCCATGCGCTGGCTGCAACTTAAATAATTTAACAAGATCCTTGAAACGAGAGCGCGAAACAGTTAAGTCAGGCTTCGGTCATGCAAGACTCTTTCATTGGGTAACTCTACAGCGAGTGATAAGTCTCCGTTTTTCGGGATACGAATTCGTCCTGAAATATTTTCGTACGTCACACCTTCGCCGGGAGAAAATACAGCACTGAAAGTGCTTGGGTCAGATCTCGGGGCCGCGTTTCACGGTGGAAATTATGCATTGCTCTGAGAAGAAAATTATTTAATTATATCAGAGCCCCATGGCTTTGGTTTATTTTCTTTTCGTTGCTTATGGCTGTACAAAATTCAGTTTTTGCACATAAATAAGTTGTTTGCAGGAAAAATAAATTCGTACAGCGAGGTAAGAACAAACATTAAAGCACACACAGGAGATCCAGAAGACTACAAACCCAAAATAAAAAATCTGATGTGGCCACCACATGACTCCATACCTGTAATATTTCTAAAAATTCCAAATAGTTTAAATGATAATAAATATTTTAAGTAACTGCGAGAAAATTTTGGACTTTACAAAGAAGAGAAATAAACTAAAACCGTAGCATTCTGATATTGGATATAACTCCGAAGCTCAAACAATTAAGAAAATAAAAAGGAGCGTCAAGTGTTTACAATAGTCGCCGGTAGGTGGTGTGGTTGTGGCAGCTAAAAACTTCAGTTTTTAAAATATCTCTTCCACAACGCATTATACAGGGAAATGTTTCGAACAAAGGTTGTAGAAAATTTAATTTCCTACGACTTTTATTCCAGTATACTGTTTTACATTCATCAAATATTAAAGCAAATATTAAATAAATGGAATTTCTCCTTAACAATGCGTTCTACGAAAAAATGTTTCAAACAAAAGTTATAAAGAATAATACTATCTATGAAGTTTATAATAAACAACATTTACATTTATGAATATTTAAAAGTTATTTGCCAAAAGCCAAAATATGACTAGAGTAAACATCCCCTTCCGGTTTTTACATTCATCAAATATTAAAGGGAATAATTCAAATATATAAAGTATCTTTGAAACAATGCGTTTTACGAAAAAATGTTTTTAACTAACTATTAAAGCGAATGATATTATCTATGAAGTAAACAACATTTACAAAGTTATTTGCCAAAAACCAAAATATGACTAGAATAAACATCCACTTTCGCTTGAGCGACTGTTGCCAAAACCTAATCAGCTCTTCATGATATAATACTCTTTCTAAATATAAATTTTGGTATTGATATGGGTGTAAGTTTTTGCGTTAGAGCGCCTACAAAATCCTATCACATCCAGACCGACGCAAACATCATCAAGAAAATAGTAAAAACGTGTCCAAGGGACCTTAAAAGATGTATTTCCGTTGAAATCTTGAATTCGATTTTTTCATGAAAACAATACTTTATCTATACTTCGTACCTATATGTAGAAAGTAAAAATGAATAAATATTAATTTTCTTATAAATCAAAAACAATACGACCAACCACTTAGCTTATGAGTTTTTACTTTCTCCATATACGAAGTATACAGAAATTAGATATTGTTTTCATGAAAAAAGTCGAAATCAAGATTTCAACGGAAATATCGTACATGTTTTAAGGTCCCCTGAACACGTTTAGACTATTTTCTCGATGATGTCTACGGGTGTGTCTGAGTGTCTGTGCTCTAACTCGAAAACTATTAATCAGATCACTGCGAAATTTCATTTTTGTTCAAGGGAAAAGAACTGATTAGTTTTTGGTAAAAATCGGTCAACCGGAACTGGGTGTTTACTCTTGTCACTTATCCGTTCTTTACCAGGGAAGCACGTCTGGTCCGTCCGTCGTAAATTTCATCTTCTAAACCGCTGGATGGATTATAATTTAATTAAGTATAAGTATTAAGTATAAAAATTTATCGCCCAATTGTGATTTCCAATTGAATCTGTCAATTACAACTTCCACTTTACATAATTACTTTAACAAACTTATACTCGTGTCTCATTAAATGGCATCCGTCAAGCAACAATGAAATATCAAACTTTTATCTTTTATCTTATATTATCTGTAAGGTATACATTAAAACAATCATTCGGATAGAGAACAACATTTGCTACAAAATGGTCCCGAGTCCACATAGCTATGACTTATAGTTTTGGGGATAAAAATTCGAGAAAATCCCAAGCAAACCATTGCATATTTTGTTTATATCGATCGCGAAGATGGTTCTCTCAGCAAAGACCAATTAAAAATCCATATATTTCTCTCCCATTATCTTATATTATATGTGAGGTATAGATTTAAAAAATTATTTGGATAGAAAACAACATTTACTACAAGGTAGTAGTCCCCTAGACTAGATAAAAATTCGAGAATCACCTAATCTTTCGATACCGTTTCATACGTTTTTCCCATTAAGAACGCCTTTGAAATCTCTGCGTATTCCGTTTATGGAGTACACTTTTCCATCTTGTTACTTTCTCCATACTTAGCATAGGGGAAAGTATTGAAGTAGGATCTGGTGTTTTCCCGGTGGATTGATTGTAGGAATTATTCTCGGGTGCACAACCGGGTCAAAGTTTGATCTAAGATCGACGTTTCGACGGCTGACTCCACCATCTTCTTCAGGATGATGGCGGAGTCAGCCGTCGAAGAGGGGAAAATATTGTTTTCATGAAAGAATTCGATTTCGAGATTTTAACAAATTTTATATTTAACATTTTTATGAGTCACAAGAACTGATTAGGTTTTGGTAAAGATCGGTCAACCTTAAGTGGGTGTTTACACTTGTCACATCCGTGTTTTTGAAATATTTGATTATATAAAACGATATTGGAATAAATGTAGGAAATTTAATTTTCTACAACCTTGGTTTGAAACATTTTTCAGAGATATTTTAAAAACCAATTTTTTAGCTGACTCCATCTACCGGCGACTATTGTTAACAATTGATGCTTAGTTACCTCATAGTAACGTTCCTTTTTATTTTATTAATGTTGGAGATTCCTGGCAATACCCATTATCAGAAGGCTACGGTAGGTATATTTCTGTTCTTTGTAAAGTCTTTAAATTTTTCTTGCAGTTCCTTAAAATATTCATTATCATTTAACATATTTGGAATTTTTGGAAATATTACTGGTATGGAGAAAGTCGTGTGGTGGCCACATCAGATTTTTTATACTTGCTATAATATTTGATAATTTAAGAAAGTAATGGAATAAAAGTTGTAGGAAATTACATTTTCTATAACCTTTGTTCGAAATATTTTCCCATAATGCGCTGTTGAAGAGAGATTTTAAAAACTTAATTTTTTAGCTGCCACAACACTACCACCTACCGCCGTCTATTGGAAACATTTTACGCTCCATTTTGTTTTCTTAATTGTTGGAGCTTTGTGGCTATATCCAGTATCCGAAGGCTACTGTTTGATTTTATTTCTGTTCTTTGTAAAGTCTAAATTTTTCTCCCAGTTCTTTAAAATATTTATTATCATTTAACGTATTTGGAATTTTTAGAAATATTACAGGTGTGGAGTAAGTCAGGTGGTGGACACATCAGATTTTTTTTATTTTTTCCACCGGCTCAGATAGCTATCGCACAATATGCCTTGCACTTTGTTTGAGAAATTCCTGAGTGCGCTAATGGCTGAACGTAATGTAATTGCATAAAATAACACATATGAATAAAATTCGCTTCCCCTTTCATAAAAGCAATAAAATTAAAACGGATAGATAATTACAAAACGCAACCCGCGTTTTGTTGTGAAAACGCGTTTCATTTCGCGCTGCCTCGAATTAAAACTCGAAAACTCGGAATTCGAGTCTTCTCATCGCGTGACTCATTATTCTTTTGTTTCAGAGCAAGAAATATTTACTCCCCACATGTCGAAATATTCTCGAAATGGAACGGGAGCGCCTGCAATGTAAACGAGATACGACAGTCATTCGTTCACGACGCGTGCACCGTATATAGAACTCCGCTTATTTGTCTTGATTCAATTTATCTCAACGCTTGACGAATGAGGTAGAATGCAACATCACGACCTCATTCCAGGTCATTGAAGTATCCATCCTAGATTTATCTATTTTATTAGGTTATTTCGCCGACTCTTTAAGGGGCGGGGCTGAAAATTTCGGACGATGTGAAACTTGCGTTTTAATTTCGCAGACAAATGAAGGTCGAGATGTTTTTCGCAGCCGTTGTCGACCTTCTGAATGGGCATATCTTGATGGAAGGTGCTAATTGTCTGGCCCAGTGAAGGTCGAAGAAATTTCGCACTCTTTGAACCGTTCCCTTAAGTTCTTCTCCTCTACTTATTGTTAGTTTATATCGAAGATGGTACAGAATTTCTGAGAGTGAGATCTTTGATAGAGGTGCATAAATAAATGTAATAAGACGTGATCAAGCCACGACATTGCCTCCTTGCCTCGAGAGGAAATGATGAACAACGGCAAAAATATAGTCGAACCTCGATCGTCTATAAATCGAATTTTCGACGAATCGAAGTGGAAATTTTTACTTTCTTCATTTACGAAGTATAGAGAAAGTATTGTTTTCATGGAAAAATCGAATTCGAGATTTTAACGGAAATACATGTTTTAGGGTCCCCTGAACACGTTTTGACTATTCTATCTATTCTCGATGATGTCTGTGGGTGTGTCTGTGACCGGAATTTTGTGAGTGCTCTAACTCAAAAACTATTAATCAGATCAGCGGGAAATTTTATATTTTACCGTTTTGTTAAAGGAAGACGTGCTGATTAGTCTTGGGTAAAAATCGGTACACCGGAAGTGGGTGTTTACTCTTGCCACTAATCCATTTTTACTTTTACATACGTAGTATATGGGAATGAAAAAAATCGACTTCGAGATTTCAACAGAAATAAACGTTTTGAGGTCCCCTGAACACGTTTTGACCATTTTCTCGATGATGTGTATGTTATAGCTTTTTTGTGAGTGCTCTAACTCAAAAACTATTAATCAGGTCGATGCGAAATTTTATATTTAACATTTTTATGAGTCACAAGAATTGATTAGTTTTTGGTAAAAATCGGTCAACCGGAAGTTGGTGTTTACTCTTATCACTCATCCGTTATTTTTAAATATTTTCTTTAATATTTGATAAATGTAAAAATGTACTGGAATAAAAGTTGTAGAAACTTTAATTTTCTACAACCTTTGTTTGGACATTTTCCCATATAATGCATTTTTTAAGAGATATCTTATATTTTTAGCTGCCACCACCATGCCACCTACAGATTATTCTTAACAATTGACGCTTAGTTACGTCTTAGTAACGCTCCTTTTTCTTTTCTTAATTGTTGGAGCATTATATATTATACAGGACTGTCCCATATTTCATTGTCTTGTCCCGTCTGTCGGGACATAGGAAATGTGCCGTATTTACGTCGTCATAGATGCTGAATTAAAAAAAATAGTATAAGCGCTTTACTTTGTATTTTATGGTATCCCACTCAGCTTATGTGCTCACATTATGCGTGTCAGTATACGCTTTCCCTCCTTGTAACACTCGACAATAAAAATTCGCAACTCAGTCTAATGTAGGGATATAGTAGCTCATCCTAATTTTTAAAATGTATGGTTAAAGATGGGATAACTAGAACCTGAAGCAACAGAAGGTTAACATATTCCTACAGAGTCGTCTGAGGAAACAAAAGTCACACAATAATTCTTTAATTTCTGCTTTTGATGCAAACAGAGTGTGTTCAAGACTTTTGTAATAATTTTGGCATTGAATATCAATCAATCCTCTCACACTCAAAAACACGCTGGCTTTCTTCATCCAATGCAGTAGACAGGATTATAAAGCTGTATGACGCGTTTAGAGCATACTTTCTATCCGAAAGAAACATTCCTAAAATCCTGGAAATATTTTTCAATGATCCATTGAGCGAAGCGTATCTTCACTTGGTTTACAGTCTGACGAGTATTTTCAATAGAAAATCATTGAAATTGAAGGAGGAGAAAAGTGTTTTCGAAGTATTAGCAATTTTACAGGAGACCGCAGATTGTGTGAAAGAAAAATGGAAGCAAACTTATTGCCTTTAATTGTAAAGTCGACTATTTGTAGGGATAATGTTTCCGAATGCATGAAAAGTAAGCTCTTGTCAGAAGTAGAATTGTTCTATCAGACCTGTTATGATTATCTTATGAAATGGATTTCACCTCTGAAGCCCTTTAACACTTTCGCACGGATGTCACTTGCTAAAGATCCGAAATGGTATCAACTCTACGAAACCCGCACCTATCTCAACGAAAGAGGACTAAGAGTAAATTTAGTACTCTGTTGTTGAATCAGTGGACAATTCTGAAGAAAATCATTGAAAATAACCTCCGGTCAAATATGGAGGATTGGAATAAGAAACTTTTCCATGTGAGGTGGTCAGATGTTCTCCATAAAATCGAATCTTACGAGCAATTACTACTATTTATCTGCGAGTATGTATTTAGTATTCCTGCGCACAATGCTACTTAAAAGCCAAGAGAGGAACAGACTAAACATATATACAGTTGAATCAATTTTACAGTGTTTAGTAAATTTAAATAATAATAATAATAGTTTATTGGTCCAAAGATCAAAGTACATTGATGTAGGACAAGTCAGGACAGTATATAGTAAAATTACAATTGGTATATTATTACGCAGGTAATGGGTCCATCAAATAGTCACTGAGGCTATAATATAGTTTATTTTGCAGGAAAATCCTTAACTTATGCTTGAAAGCTGAAATTTCTCTCGTGATTTTCAGTTCACGAGGGAGGTGATTGTATAAATGCAATCCCATCACTTTAGGGCCAAGAGCAAGCTAGATTACGAATATGGGCTTCCCACGAAATATGAGAATCAATACAGACTCCCAAGAAATTTGTTCTTTCCACCTGAGGAATAGCTTTCTCATTAATATCAACAGAAAGAATTTTATGAGGTTTATTTGCATATGAGAAATATATCAGCTGTGATTTGTCAACATTGAGGGTTAGAAAATTATTTTGACACCAATTATTTAAAAGCTGAGCAACCAACTTACTATTATTTAACAAACCATCAAAACAAGATGAGGAAAGAATAAAATTTGTATCATCAGCATAAAGTATGGGGTTAATACCGTTAGCAAGAGGGATACAGTTTGGAAGGTCATTAACATATAACAAAAAAAATACAGGGCCTAACACAGAACCCTGAGGAACACCATGAGTTACAACCATTCCTGGAGAGGTATATTTTTACCATTATTTGAGATTACCACATGCTGACATCTATTGCATAAGTAGGACTCAATCCACTTATTGGATAAACCTCGTATGCCAAACCTATGCAGCTTTTTCAATAGGAGCTGATGATCCACTCTATCAAATGCTTTCGAGAAGTCGAAAAGCATTCCCATAACTTCCATCTTGTTATCAAGTGCAGTCAGTATATGATCGATTATTTGGTAGATAGCAGTAGAAGTAGATCTGTTTTGCCTAAAACCATGCTGAAATGTAGACAGAATTCTAGATGATTCTAAGTAGGAGAGTAACCTTCTGTAAAAAACCTTTTCAAATATTTTTCCAAATTGATTTATAATGGATATAGGCCGATAGGAATTGAAATCATGCATACTTCCTTTTTTCTTAAATAGAGGAATAACCTTAGATGCCTTAAGCGGTTCTGGAAAGATACCTTGTTGCAAAGATTCATTAATTAGAAACAAAAGAGGAAACTTAACAAAGTTAAACGAAAGATGAATAATAAAGTTAGGTATTTCATCAATACCAGAACTAAACTTGGAGCCTAGATTCTGAACAATGTTTTTGAGTTCCGTTTCATAACAGGGAGAGAGAAAGAAAGATTTTGAAGAGTTGGGAATATTTAGATAATCAGCAGAATCTATGAGAGTAGTGGGTACTGGTAAATGGGTAAAATGATTGTTAAAACTGGATGCTAGAAGTGATAAATCAGTAATAAATTCACCCGAGTGATCCATCAGTTTCAGTGATGAATTGGAGTATCTATGATTTTTCGAGCTATTTATAATTTTCCAGGTTTCCTTAGTTTTGTTATCAGCATTTAGAATTCTTCTATTATTATGAGTACGTTTAGCAGCTTTGATAAAGTTACAATATTGTCTCTTCATGGATTTATATTGAGTTAGTGCTGCAGTATCATTGCTTAACTTACAATAGAGGGAGAAGTCCTTCAAATATGTAGAGAGTTGACGAATTTCATTATTAATCCAGTTCTTTTTGGTATGACTTGGAATTACTCTTCTATTGGTAAGGGGGAAAGAAACATTAAAGTAGAATAAAAATTTTTCATAAAAAAGACAAACTATCATTAAAGTTGTTTATATTATAAACATCACACCAATTCTCAGCTTCAAGTAAATTTAAAAAACGTACAATATTAAGTTCAGAGAAGGAGCGACTGTGGCGAAAAACAGCTGATGGAGATTTCATAATGGAAAAATTAGAAATGACAGGGAAGTGATCAGAAAAATCAGACTTTATCACACGAGAATTCACAAAAGTAGAGTCATAGTTAGAAATTATACTATCCAATAGAGTCGAAGAATGATTAGTGATACGAGTGGGATCATAATTAAAAGTCGTTAAATTAAAAGAACCTAGAAGCTGAAGAAAATCGCTTCTGTCATTGCTATCTGGTAACAAATCAATATTAAAATCACCTGTAATAATTATAAATTGGTTATTACCACAATTAAATATTAGATCTAAGAGAATACCCAGTTTCTGCAAGAATGCCTGAAAACTACCGAGGGGTGACCGATACAATGAAAGTATAAAAAAATAATACCTATCTATAACCAAGTTAATAAATACACATTCAAATATACGCTCTTCAATCAGATGCTTGTAGGATAAATTTATGGCATCAGCAACAAGATGCTCTTTTGCAAGTATCAAGACACCACCATTTTTAAAATTAGCTCTACAGAATGCATCAACAACATTATAACCAGAGACATTGAAACAATTTAACTCCTCATTTGTGAGCCAATGCTCACACATACAGATCACATCAGGTTTCTCAGAGTCAATTAATATATCAAATTCAAGAAGCTTATTTCTAATGCACTGAGCATTAACATGTAACACAGTAAAAGCCTGTTGGTGCAAGTTATTACTGCATATAGCAGGATCGTCAAGTTCAATTTGTTGCCCATTCAGTGTCCCTTGGGCTTTGCTAGTCCGTTTTTTGACCTAGTAATAATTTTGTTATCTGCACTGCACTCGCTTGTAGCAGCCCCAAGACTTGTGAGAGAACTATCATTTACGGCGTCAATAACAGGAGTTGACGCATCAGCTGGAGCAGAAGCAACAGCAGAAGAGACACTATTTTCCGTTTTACCATGCTTAAAATTACGAAAATTAAATCGCCTGACGCAAACACCGCTAGGCCAGGTATCACTTTTATTAAGAACTTCCAGAAGACTATAGTCTGCACCGATTTTAAAAGTCGAACTATTAATGCCAGTCGACAACTTAACACAAGAGAAATTGCGATCAGCGAATTTACCTTTTAGGTACGAAAGAATGGAGTCGCAGGTAACAGAGTTACTCACACGGCTCAAATGAAGCCAAGCATGTTTTGGCGTACCAACAAAGTCAGAAGACTCCGTGCTGCAGCCATGAACAAATGCATTCATAGCAACAATTCGTCGTTTCTTCCGAAGCACAGTTACAAAACCATAATCACCTGAAGGAGGAAGATCACTTGCGGAGCTAGATAGGTTAGCAGAATTGTGTTTATAAGATTCGTTCTCAGGATGCTTAGGTTTCTTCATCACTTCCGCGAAGGACATCTGGTTACACACAGGTATTTTCACAACATTTGGGGATATTGTGGGCACCGGTGTGGTAGAATTGACTGAGGTGTCGGCCAATAAATTACGAGATACATCTTGTCTACTTTCCAAAACAGATAATCTGGCTAAAACTTCATTCAGGCTACGCAAAATAAATGACGCCGATGCGTCCGAGTTGCCGCCATTGCAAGAAGGTTTCACTTGCTGTCCACGACAGGTAACACACTCCCAAATAATTGCATCGTTACTCTTCACGACCTTAAATTCGGCATCAGAGAGGCCAGTACACTTTAGATGAAAAACAAAATTGCAATTACCGCCACATAAATATGTCGCGGTACAGGTTTTATCAGTATGTAGGTACTTCAAAATGAACAGTTACAGAGAGATGCAAAATCATCAGAAAAATATTAATTTGTAAAATTTAAAAATAAATATTAGTTAATTTTTAAATTAATGTTAAATTCCAATAAAACTTACCAAATGTAAGTCAACTACGTATTATTAAAGATTTGTCATCTTTATAATTCATCTTATAATGTAAAATGCTAATGTAAACTCTCTAAATATAAGACATTTATTTTTTAATATCTCTTTTTTTAAATAATTAACCAATCTGCCAATTGGTTTCAAAACAATTATCCTAATTGCATGTACCACCCTGAAGAGGCAATAAGCATGAACGGATTTTTGCCTGGTCCGAAACTGTTGAACTAAAAAGTGGAAATTTTTAAAATTGTGTATAACTGGATATCATTCAGAGCACGTACGGCTATAAAAAAAATCTTTTTGAAATAAATACTTTGTAAACTGAAAAGTCAATTCAAAGTTGTATGTTCCGTATTTGAAGCCAGAGATTAATTTCACAGTATATTCATCCAGTTTTAAATTGTTTTTTGTTAATTTTTACTTTAAATATAGAATGACGCTGTAAATGTTTTAAAACCCATGAATAAATAGTTTCAGATTTTTTTAAGTGTCCAGTATTTGTCCCGTATTTTATTGGAGAATTTTGTTGTTTGTCCTGTATCTTCAAAATCAAAATCTGGCAACCCTAGGCTATATCCAATATCAGAAGGCTATGGTTTGAGTTATTTGTTGTTTGTAAAGTCTTAAATTTTCTCGGTTTCTTAAAATATTTATTATTATGTAACCTATTTGGAATTTTTAGATATATTACAGATATGGAGAAAGTCATGTGGTGACCACAAGATTTTTTGAAATATTTGCTTTAATATTTGATAAATGTAAAAACGTACTGGAAAAAAGTTGTAGGAAATGTAATATTCTACAACCTTTATTTGAAACATTTTCCCATATTGCATTGGTGAAGAGAGATTGTAAAAACTACATTTTTTAGCTGCCACCATCACACCACCTACCGGCGACTATTGTAAACACTTTAAGCTCCTCTTTATTTTCTAAATTGTTGGAGCTTTGGGGCGATATCCAATATTAGAAGGCTACTGTTTGAGTTTATTTCTGTTCTTTGTCAAGTCTTTAAATTTTTCTCGCAGTTCCTTCAAATATTTAATATCATTTAACCTATTTGGAATTTTTATAAATATTACAGGTATGGAGAAAGTCATGTGGAGGCCACATTAGATTTTTATAACTTTTTTATTTTTATTTTTTTTTTTATTTATTTATTTTGGTCCAAAAACAGCACATTGGCCTTTACATTGGATACACCCAAAACAATATTTAAAAAAAATATATATATATATAACAAAATACCTATACATATCAAAATATATATAAAAACAGAAATTAACACACATAAGATGGATGTAATGAAAATAAAAATTACAGAAACAAGACAGCTTTTCAGAGACATTCGCCACCTGTGGAGGCACGGAGGAGCGAGGACCTACATGTAATATCCAGCGAGGGTGCTACCTTTTGTAAAGCATTAAATGAGGTGGGAATGCGGTAAAAAAGCGACCTTTGGGATATAGATAGCCGGAAATGCGGAAGATGAAAGAGAGAGCACAAACGAGTGGAACGTGATGGGACACGTAGAGAAAAAAAAGAACAAATATCAGTGGACCTGTAGAGACCATTCACCGCAGTGTGAATGAAACGGAAATCAAAATATTGCCGCCTGAGATGCAGAGGACGCAGTTTAAGAGCGGCGAGAACACCTTGTTTACTTAGCAAACGGAAGGCAGGAACACGGTTCCTCGCGATCGCAAGGAAGAAATTTAATGGACGATCAAGACACTTGAGTGTAGTCGGAGATGCTGTGGCCCACACGGGACAGCAGTAGTCCAGGATTGGGAGAAGGAAGGCTGAGAAAAATGATTTAAGTGCTAAAGGTTCATTTATCTCCTTAAATCGGTATAGAAGACTAAGAATAGACATGGCCTTAGATGTGGTTTTATCAATGTGGAGAGAGAAAGATAATTTTGTATCAAAGATTACGCCAAGATCTTTTTGAGAGAAGACCTTTCGGATTGGAGTGTCACTAAGGGAATAGAAAGTAGCGATAGGCTTTTTTCGTAGAGTGAAAGAGAGAAGCGTACATTTATTAGGATTTGGTGTTAATTTCCATATTTGACACCAGTCGGAAATCTTCGAAAGACAATTTTGTAGACAGTCGCTATCGTATGAATTATTAATTTGCTTAAAAACCTTACAGTCGTCAGCATAAAGAAGGACGTTACACTTTTGACCTTTGATAGTATTAACTATGTCATCAATGTAAAGTGTGAAGAGTAGAGGTCCGAGAACACTTCCTTGTGGTACACCTGATGTTACGGGGGAAAGAGATGAATAAAAACAATCTATTACAACTCTCTGCGTGCGGGAGTGTAAGAAACTAGTGATTAGGGAAAGAAAAGATCCATGAATGTTGAAACGATGAAAGAGTTTGTACAGAAGAAGAACATGATCCACAGTATCGAAAGCCTTTGCTAAATCTATGTAACAAACATCCAGTTGGGATGATTTTTCAAAAGCTTCAGTAATATTATAATGTAAGACAGATAAATTTGTTAAGCAGGAACTACCAGGTAAAAATCCATGCTGTTCAGAGGAGATATATGGGAGAGTGAAAGAGAGAAGACGTTTGTGGATGATTTTTTCAAAAATCATGGAAATTACCGGAAGGATGGATATTGGGCGATAATTTTCCACTTCCAACTTATTACCGCATTTCAGTATGGGTGTTATATTGGCGGATTTCCATTGATCGGGGAAAATTCCAGCGAGGTAACACCGATTGAAAAGATGGGCTATTGGATGGCATAAAACATTACAGGTTCGCTTTAAAAAGAGTGCACTCACATTGTCACATCCTGTAGCCTTATTGGTCTTCAAGGAAGCGAGGATACTATAGACTTCTTCACTGGTAGTCGAGATTGATGATAGGGAGTGTGATGACACTTCTACAAGATGAGGGTAATTGATAGGCTGAGATGGGGGTGTGAAATTAGATGTAAAGTAATTGTTAAAGGCGGAAGGCCTTGCCTCGGATGAAAACATTTGAGCATTATAAGTCACACTGTTCGGAATCCTTTGAGACCGGCGTCTAGTGTTTAAAAGCGTCCAGAAACGTTTATTATTTGTAGAAATGTCACTTATAATTGAATTAACATATTTATTATAATCCCGCCGGAGCAAAAACCGAGAGTGGCGCCTCACTCGTGTAACAAAAAAATAAGTTATATGATTACAAATTTCGACAAGTGGATGTTTTTGTCGTTATCGCTCATATGATGAAAAACTTAAGTCTATGGCTACATTTTTCGACCAGTCGAAATTTTTCTGTCTTTCTTTGAAGCTAGAGTTACCGAGGTTCAGCTGTATTTAAACGATTAAAACATCCATCAATCCTTTGCATAATATTTTTTCAGTCTTGCTAAAAATTCTTTTGAGTTATTTTCAGATTTCATTTAGTTAAAATTCCAGCAAGCCATGATGTAAATGCAGCACGTTAAAACGTTTAGAGACAACGTATGGCAGAAGCGCTGCTAGCACTCCATGCTGCCGCACCCAGTATGGCCAGAGCACAGAAAGGATTAATGCGTCCCATTTCCTGGGCATGTTTAGTTCTACTTAGTTGCATATGATCTCCGTTCATTCAGGGTCAATTTTAAGTCTTATGCATAATTATTTGATTCCATATGAGTTTTTCCATATAAATATCCATGATCTCAGAATGTTAAATTACGATTATCATTAGTTTCGTAACTGTGCCCTCGCAGTAGCGGAGATTCCATAGTCAAAAGGAAGCCCGAAAAGCCGGAATCGTGGCTAGCCTTGGGGGGAAATAAATTTATGTAGGGAGTAAAATTATTTTTGTAGTGGCCGCATCTTTTGAAGTTATTCCACCGATCATAGTGAATTACGAATCATATGGAAGAGCCATAAGGTTGATTGCTTTGTAATCCTGACACAAACTTACCGAGTATTTGAAACGTACGTAAAATCTTAAATCTGATCAGCTGCATGCAGGGCGACGTTTTTAAAGAACATTTTATGAATTACGAATATTGTTTTCATGCATGAAATGAGTGACGCATTCGGGTGTTTTTGACAAAGATACTATACAGACACTACAGACCAGGAGAAGATATTGATTTATGCCTCGGCAGCGGGCCAGATCTCATAAATAAGAACGCATTTGCGTTCTGCGCCATGTACGGAGAACTCCGCAAGGAAACACGTCGAGGACTTTCCATTTGTATCCGATGACACGATGATTTATATTGACCGAATCGATGTATGCCAAAATCCTAAAAAGAAAAACCAATAGTTACGATAGATGTGAAACATTTCAATCTGTCGCACATACAGGCGAAACAAAAAAGTCCGACATACTCTCGAACAAAAAATCTTGATGAGGGCTTTTTAATCGAGGGCGTTTTAATCATAGATGTCGAAAGGAATAAAACGTAGAGCCAAAAAAGTCGCGCGTCCCTGAAGAGGAAAATTATGGGCAAAATAAATACAAAAACAGAGAGGAAAGACGCAATAATAATAATAATAACAATTTATGACAAGTTCTTTTCTCTGGAGTTTATATTTACGTGTTTTTTCTCGCCGTTAGACAAAACATTTCCCGTTGAAACAGCCGCGAGATTATTTTTTAATGAATGAACTATTTTCATGCCGTAAAAAAAACATTTCATTTGACTAAATGTAAAGTGAAGGAGAAAAACAATTCCCCTTCCGAGGAGGAGGAGGAAAAAAAATCTACCGAGGTCGATAATCACTTCTTCGCCAAGGCGACTCCATTCCATTCCCTCCAAAAATACCAATTACTTCCTCGAGATACCTGGTAATTATATTCAAGACCACGCGCATACACACAACACACGTACATTTTCGAGTCCCTTCCGCTGACCCAGTGAACCTTTAAACGCAGAACAATGGCCGCCTCAGTTAAACCGATAAGCCCCGAATGGGATAGAGAGGAGGAGACGGCGGGGAAGTTAGGATGGGGGGGGGGGGCGCGTTCAAGTATGCGTAGGCAACATCTGAAGCAGTCTAATGGCTACCACCAACACACAGGATCCGATTGATTCACCGAAAAGCGAGACTGGGGGAGGGAGAGGAAGGTCAATGACGACATCGAGTGATCCGCGTAAGGGAATGAGGAGTACGGACACGACGGGGTCTTGCGAGGAAATGGGAGACGGCGATGTGGAGAGAAATAAAAAGCCAGGATAAAGGAAGGAAAGAGTTTAAAGGACGCCGTAAGGGAATGAGGGATGTGGAGGGCGGCGCGGACAACAGGATGGTTGGTGGTTGTTGATCGGTGGGAGAGAGAGAGAGAGAAAGAAGGCTCCGAATCGCGTGTGTTGTGCGTGTGTGCTCCGCCCCAGTGGATTTTCGATAGGCTGCATGCACATGGCAGACTGAAGGGAGGAACCGCAGTGCCAGAAAATACGGAACGCGTGACTCCGCAAGTAGCTACGACGACTCCCCGGTTCCTCCTCCTCGAGCTATGCTTCCCGTCCGGCTGATCACGGATCCTTAGGTTGATATCGGAGCGTGTTATGCTACTTCGTCCCACGCAGATCAATGTTAAGGTAACGGGAAGCTATTCCCGGTGTTGTTTTTCTTGCTGCCTTAACGCGAGTGATGTACACTGAAGTCGTCTCTTTTGCTCGTGGAAAACGGAGTCGACTGGATTGAATCCTGGCCAAAAAAATTAAAATTTCGAGCATTTTAAATCGAGAAGGCATTACGAAGCGCTCCAATAATTTTTGAATTGCGCGTTCTCTCCGACCCCTTACTATAATGGATGTTTTGAAGTTGGAAGTAAGTAGGAGGATTCATTTCCCGTCAGCAGAGTTAAACTTCTTCGGCGTTAGTTAACCGCGAATTATCAAAAGTATTTAGTGTGCTTGCGTGGATTTAAATGAGTAATGCCTAAAACTACGCTGTATCTATAGTCCTGGCCCTGTGCACTGTTTGATGTTCGGGTTCGGAAGGGCCGAGTAAATAGAAAATTCTGATAACTCTGAATATAGTCAGCAGAATTAGATAGTAAACCCACTCTTTCTTCTCCGGTTGCGCTTAGATTACTTTTCTTAAGATAGTTGTTTTCATTAAACCTCCAGATTTGGTGTGCTTAACAAAGTCACTCATTTATCCTGAGGCAACGTTTATCATGACTGTAAGCATCTGTAAATTGTTTCCGACTGAATTCCTTATCTTGGTTTGAATGCAAAGAAAGTTTTAAACGTTTTGTCACCATAGTGAACAACGATAAGTGGCATTGGCAAAATCGTATTTAAAAGGTTATCAGCAGGGCCGGCCAAGTGGGGGGCATCCGGGCCTCCGATTTTTAGGGCCCCCCAAATGTTGAGTATAAATAATATATTTGCATCTTTAAACAAATTTTTGCTTTTTATTAAATTAATTATCATTATAGTTACTTTATAATTACAAGTACATGTCCTCTCTAAGCTGTAAGATTGATGTGTACAAAATGGCAGGTTTTTTTTACATAGGGGGGCCAAAAAAACTTGCTTGCATCCGGATCCCTGAAAGTACTTGGTCGGCCCTGGTTATCAGATAAGAGAATATAGCAAAGGATTTGTCATTTCTTAAATTCTTTCATAAAGTTATGGTTTACCTGAAGTTACCTGTCATATTTTATGAAATTTCTCTTTAAGAAACATGATCACAAAAATGATGGGAATTACATAAGCCAATTGATAATGAAAATAACAAAATTAATAATTATAAACTCTCTAAAGGGAATTCTGTAAAATATTTTTAAAATATTTCACTTTACCACAAATCAGAGAATGAATGTATGACCTTAAAAGGCATTAATGTATTCATATGAGAATTATTTAGCAAATGCCAGGATAAAAATAAAGTGAACATCCTTTCAAGCCTAAATAAGCACAGCATTTTTTCCACATAATAAGCAAACAAATTTTGGAATAGCATCTGGATAAATGAGAAAATCAATAAAAAATTCTTTTGCTAAATCAAATTCAGAATTTGTAAAAATTCTCTATGATTAAAGTACAATAAACCAATGAACATTTAAAACTATGTCAATAGGTACCTACCGAAAAAGTGTTATAGGAAGTGCAACAGAAATTGAGGTGTCAAAGCAGAGAGCTTAGAGGGTGCTTTAAGTCAAATTAAAAAATCATAATATTCATGAATTGATACAAAAACCCATATAGAAAGTGAATCAGGAAAACATCCTCAAGATCGGTACAATTATGTTCTCTACAAAAATGTTATTTTCATGCTGCAGAAAAATTTGAAGTAAAAGAATCTTTATTTTCTTTCTATGATGAGAAAAGAAGATATTAACTCATAATCAATCAAATTAAATTGACTAGAATAAGGAAAAATTCCTGACCTTTTGATGATAATATGTAATATTTAACCTTCAGGCAAAAGATACATTGCTTTCATGAAGTATTTTTGTTTTTAACAATAAGCTTCCAACTTCATGCCTTTATTTTGATAGTAGTGCAATCAGGATTTATTTTAATTTTATATGACATGTAAATGAGGAAATTTACTTTGGGTGCAGCTCAAAAACTACAAAATATACAAAAACCCACAATGTTTGTATTGAATTGCTATGGGAAATTAATTTGATTTTTTCTAAATATTACTTGTTTTTATGGTATCTTTTATTTTTTTATCTGCATATGTGTAGTTCATTAATCATAAAAATCGAATTCACATCTCTGTTTCTCCATTTCAATCATATTTGTAATTCCAAAGAAATTTAGGATGTAATAATGTTATTTTGAATTTTAATCTCTATTATATCACTGAAAGATGTTTCTTCTATCTTTACAGGCCTACCAATGTGTATATCGAAGAGGGCGTGCACAATATGTCATGTGCTATGGAGTTTTATATATATTGGAGTAGGCGCAGTACAATTTGTTATAGGCTTATTCTTTATAATATCCCTTTCTATGTTAAAGGTTGGATCAAACATTTGGACAGGAGCATGGGTAAGCAATTTCTTATGATGATTGTTATTGATAAACAATGAGTATATTAAATATGAATAAAACTATGACTGGATCATAAAATAATTTTTTAACAAAGTAGCTATATCTAAATGATTTGAAGTAAGCTGTTTGCTTGTGTAAGTTGAGCAATATAATGAATATTATTTGAATATTTTCTATTTACTTTCAGAACATTTTTATAGGAATATTGAGCTCTATGCTGGCTTGCTCAGGGGAATTTACACCCCAAAAGCAAGAGGGTCTACTATTTCTTACAATTTCTATTCTAGCAATCAATATAGTAAATATAGTGGTCTTAGAATTTGGAGAATGGTATTTATTTATGACAGATGATATAAAAGATTTCATAAACCAAAAGAGTTTGAAGAATATAGTTTTCTATGGTAAGTTAATCAAATTATAAGTAATACTTAACCATATTGCTGATATTTTTATGATATTATAAAGGTGAGACTTTTCATACCTGCTTTATTACTTTACAGCACGCATGACCACAAGCATCAGCACTGGAGTGGCCATTCTGGCATCATTTTTGGATAGTCAGTTCACTTTCTGTTCAATGCAGAAGGCAAGGGAGCCTAAAAACACAAAAGAAACCATATCTGACATAGAATACATAATGCCAAGGGTATGTTGAAAATATGATGTTTAACATAATAAAAATAACCTAACTTTTGCATTTTTGTCCCTAATAAATTGTTGCATAATATAAAATTTTAAAGAATTGAACAGTAATCCCAGTTTTCCCAAGATTGCTGACATTTCTCAGTAATTCAATCAAATAAAATTATCTTGACATTATTACAGGGGTTCCTATGCATAATCTATGAATTGGAATCAAAATACAACATACAAAGTCAATTTTCTTTGGACAAAAATTTTCTTTTGTGAATTTTATACCAAGCACCATAAAAAATACAACAAAGTTTATATGATGATGATATTGTGATATCAAAAGCTGGATTGCAAAAAGTCAGTTATTTAAGGGAACATTTGTTACAAAGCAATCTTTCTCATTTATTTAGTGCATACTGTTGTGTTTTCAGACATTAATTTTCACACTAATCTGGTTTCTGCATACTTTTTACACTAGCCAAATATGAATAATTTTATCTAGTATAAAACAAAAATTATATCTAATGGAATGATTGATATATTTTTATGGTATTTTTATCAGGTTTTTGGGGGAAATGTTTTGTGGAGATGTACCTCCAGTTTACATATTGTCTACGAGAAAGTAGGTTTCATTGCCTATAATTTTGAAATTTTTAGAACCCCATTCATTCTGCATAAAGAGGGAAATCTTTGCAATACTAATTTTGTTGGATCTAGAATAATTTTCTACAAAATCTTGACATAAATCTCATTTGATGCAATTTTACAGAAACAAGGCACACCAATGTCAAATCAAGCGCAAGCCGTTCATGGGAATTATGCTCAATCCTGGGTGTTTGACATGGATTCAGCTGGTCCACAGACCAACACTGCATACCTCAAAACTACTCAAGTGCCCAGTGATGAAAGCAATAAAGTGAAGGAAGAAGAAGAGGAGGAGGAGGAAGAAGATGAGACGAGTGATTCTGGTGAAGAACCAGAGCAGCCCCAGAACACATTTGTGAAGCCGACGGTGCATGTTGAGCCTGCATCGGATGAAAGTTGTAGTGGTAGGCAGCTTAATTACATGAAAAGTTTTTCCAGGACACCTTCTCCTGTCGGAGTTTCAGAGAGTTCTTCTCAGGAGTCTGAGATGAACCATCCAGCCATATACGAGTGCTTGGAGCGAATCTGTGAGCCAGAGATATATGCTGCACATTTGAGTGCAGCCAAGGCCGTTAGCAAGGAGCATCATGCTCCCTCTGGCAAATCTGTCCTAAAAGGTATGGAAAGGACTTTAGGAGATGGAAGGACTGAAGAGGCAGATGGTGCAGAAGAGGGTAGTGGTGCTAAAACAAGTGTTAATTATGGCGAAAGACTTATTGCTCCCCACAGTGAGGGTGCAGAGAAAGTGCAGTATGCATCTCTTATGTTAGAACTTCAGCAGAAAATAAGGTCAAAGAAAAAGGACACTGTACAAACAGTTCTAGTAAAAGGGGCTAATAATACAGGGCACCCTGCAAATAATTCTTCTGTGAAGAGTCGAGATAACTCTAGAAATAGTAGTCAGCAGGACTCTCCCCAAGACAGTTCGCAGAAGACCGATCAGAAGGACAGTGATACAGAGTTTTCGAGGGAGTTGGAAGCAGCTCTGCAATTCCTTCAGGATCTTGAATCTCCAAACACCATAGATACTCCCTCAGAGACTTGTAGATCTATAGATGGTGCTGAAGTGCCTCCGGTTACCAGCTCAAGGAGAGGCTCAACATGTCCAGTTTCTATGACAGTGAAGTGGAGGGACAGTTTGAGTGACCATTCTTTAGAAGAGACTGCAAGAAGGGCGTCAAATCGATTGTCCATGTCGCCTCCAAAGGACAACTTGGGAAGTGGGTCCGCAGTAGCGCAAACACAAGATAGCCAAGGGGAAGTTGAAGAGGGAGCTGTTCCTTCAAACGGTAAGGAGGCGCACACTTCCTTTAATAGTAGTACGTCAACAGGGGTTGATAGAAGTGGGGAGAAACTGCCCTCAGATTCTTCATCTGGTTACAGCTCTCCATCAGCCACCACCTCGAAGCTCCCAACTCCGTATTGTTCAAAGCCTTCATCTGCTCATGGTAGTACCAACAATTTGACTACAACAGATGACCATTTATCATATGTGATTAGCGAGAAAGGTGCAACAGCAGTAATATCCCTATTTTCGACTCCAAAAGGGAATCAAGAATCTCTAGGCCTCGATGCGTCTAAGAAATCCAAGGGTATTTTGCAATTGAATGTAGTCGGTGATGATGCAGCAAAGTCTGGATCTCATAGCCATAATTCTTCAGGGCTCTACAGAAACATCATCAGAATAAATGGAGAAAGCAATACGAGAAATGCTCACAAGCGGTCACACAGACAGTATTTACCCCACACGGAAACAATTAGTGAAGTGGTTTCTCGTGAAGATGCTTCCCTCGCATTTAGCAGAAACGAGGAAAATAATGTTAGTTTATATGATGAGGCTAGTTCTTCAGGGCACAATCCTGTCCCACCTAAAAGTGACCAGAATGTTAGATGTTCTCATGATTCCTCTCGATGGAATATGAGATCCTTGCTTGGAAAGAAGACACACCCATTGGTGCCAGAGTTAAAAAATGCAATAGTTCAGTCCGAAAGTCTTGCTTACCTTTCTGAGCTTGAGCTGCTAGCAAGGCACAGCAGAATCAAGTCAGAACAGAGGGTAAGATAATTTCATACTTATTACTTTAAAAGCACCGCATTCACAAATTAACCTCCATGGTGGTATCATTTTCCAGTATTTTTGTGGTTGAGGGTCATCATATTTCTTTCATGTCAATAACATCTAATCCCCTCGTTTGAAAACTAACCAGATTTACCATCATCACAATCTCTAACTCATTCACTCATTAACAATAAAAACTTGGTCATTTTACTTGTCATTTGCAGATATAGATATGAATGCAAAATAAGTAGATTAAATAGATTAGCTTTTAAAAAAAAATGAAATTTAAAGCAAATTCTGATGTGTTAGAGTAGTATTGCTGATTGGTTTCTTTGGGAATTGAGTTTAGGAGAAGAGTTAGGAGGATGGTGAGTTTATGTATACATATTAATGATATTTGTTTGTTAGTTTGTACATCAGGTAAATTGTTGCATGCAAAAAATATTCTAATAATTTGAAATCTTAACAGGATTGTTTGTTATGAAATAGGTGAAATAGGTTCAATGAATTGTTACCTCTGACCTTTTCCAATAGCTAAAAATTGCCAGTAAACATTTTCATGTATGTCTACGTTTATCAACTAGAGATTTGTCTTTGTAATGACTAAATCCTCTTCCGATCACTTTTTATAAGGCACTAATGCACAATGTCATCAAGCCATGCTCAACTGTGCAACTTGTTCTGCCAACCCTGTTAGTCCCTTCATTAAAGAGCTGATTTACAATGTCCAAGTTAGCACCAATTTTTGGGCACATTAACTCATATCAATAAATCTATTCTTCTAATTATCACTGATGTTGAAATTGATAATTATTATAGGTACATGGTGCAGGAAGTATCTTCTAATATTTTTTTACATTAGGATGCTTAAATATAATGAAAACACTAATTAAGATTATTGGTATTCATTTATAAAAGGGACTAAACAAATAAGTGTCCTCTTATGATCACGTCTTCATCGTCCTAAAGTTAAGTATGTTCCATCAATAAATTTATATGTGATCATCAATTATTTCACTATTATATCTCATTATTATCTCAACAATGCTACTTGCAAAGAAATCTTAAGCATGAGCTGAAGGTATGTGAACAAAGTTTTTCCTTTGCTCCCAAGATGACATTTGAGTCAAAGATTTTAATCATAGATTAGAAATATCTAGACTGGATTACAATGCATTATAAAGTCTAAATAATATTTTTTAACGTATGAGCAAAAAATAAATAAGTAAACCATAGCTTTATAGCATAAGCTGCTTATCTATGAATATATAAAACTATTTAATTAAAGCAATTGAAGTAAAAGCCTCAGTCAAAAATAGTTGACAGCATTCACAGGTACTAGGAATAGGAATAATATCTAGCCTTATTAACTAGTAGTATATAAAAAAATTAAATTATAAAACATACCTTTTGCTCAGTGGCATAGCTAAGCCTTTGCTGCTGTGGTGCATAAATAGGAGCCCTTTGGCAAATAAAATAACCTATTATAATTCACCAATGCTAAAAAATAATGAAAAAGTGTGATTTTCCATGATTATTAAATGTTATTTTGGCATTAAGTCTTCATTTAGCGTTCAAGAGAGTGAGCCCTTCATTAATTCTTGCACCAAGGCCTTCTCAGCCATAGCTATGCCACTGCTTTTGCTTCTTTCCCTCATTAATTTTGTTCTACTTTAGTTTGATGAAGTTAGTGTCAGAACCACTTCTCATAGAAATTTTTGAATAGATTTCCTCTGAAATTCACTGTAACCTAGCATGGAAAAGCACAATTTAGATGTTATTAATTAATATGCAATGACTAGTGTGCATGCCACTACATTCATACACTAAATGTTTGCATTTATTGTTTGTATGTACTGATATGGACAAGATTGGATAAATAACATAAAGTAATATGGTGATGCATTTGTACTCGTCAACTAAGCTGCTATTAATTGGGAAATTTAGATATAATTTCTATAAAAATAAAATATAGATAGAATTTTATAATCTCTACTAAAATTCATACTCAGAATAATGCATATGCGATTTGTGTGATTGCAAAAAGGATTTTGCTACTGATGATCAGTAAGTTTAACCCAATGGTTCTTAACCTTTTTTGGCTGCAACTCAAATTCCGGTCGTGGTGACCCATGTCCTCCGCTAGTTTAATTGTGATAATTGATAAAATAAATAGGAATTAAACAAGTAAATTCATTTAAGTTGTTGGAGGGTGATATATTTGAATATAGACAGCCACGGGATGACCTTTGACGATCCACTCAAAATGGCTTGGCAACCCATTTTTGGGTTGGGACCCAGGGGTTAAGAACCACTGGTTTGGCCATTGGGCTTTGCATGTCTACTGAGCATTGCTAATTGTTTTTTAAAAGGGGAATGAGTGAAACTATACATATGTCATGTTATCATATTTTTACATTTTTATAATCTGCATGAAATAGTTTGCATCATTTACTCAAGTTAACTTTGTTGTCATGTGGATTTCAACAGAATACCATTGATGAAAACTAAATTCACTATTAGTTTTTGTAATCCCATATCATTTAAATGATTTCATTCTCTTTCATTTTCATGTAATGCTATTCTCTTAAAAGCTATCTTCAACTTTACACCTTTATTCACATGAATGATTTGCACCAAGTGTTAAGTAAAATCTAACTTAATCTGCTATTCCAGCCTATTTTCATTTGAAATTTATAACAAAATGATAATAGGATGAAATTTTATGAGTTCTCATTGACTATTCTACTTTTTACAGCAAATTGAGCAGAGGGTACATCAGAAACTTTTCGGAAACCAACCAGAAGAATCAGACTGTTAATAGTTTCCTTTTGGTAAAAACAAAATTTTCACAGTAAATTCAATAAAACTTTCATTTCTGTCCATTTGCATATACTGTACAGTATATATATATATAAATTTAATACTTCACGACTGTAAATTGATTCAATTTTTATTTATGTACAAAATCATCATGTTTATTTCATTGAAAGCTATTGTTGTACCATAAGTCATGTTTGCATAAATTCTATGTTTCTTACTAAAGTGTTATTCTCAAAAAATGTACAGAGTTTCCCAATTATATAAAAAAAGTGCCCCTACAGTTGTAGGTGTGTGTAAAATTAAGATTTGTTGTTATTTCAAACCTCCAGCATTCAAAATAAAGGATTTCAAGCTCAAATTATGACAAATTCTTCATATCGACTATTTTTCACAAAGGTGATTTATTTCAAATTAACATAAGTTATGCATAATAAAAGTAAAAATTGCATCTTGCTTTTTCAAATATCCAAAAAAATTTAATCCCATATGAAAAAACTTTCATTGACTGGTATTAATTATATTAATTTATACCGATAAAGCCTCCAAGAACAAAATATTTTAAGATAAATATGCCATGAAAATAAACATGTTTGGCACTCTGCCAATTTTTTAAAGAAACCCCTTTAAAAATGTAGTTCTACAATTAAATGCAATTCTGAGAGAGAAAAGCTGCATTAAAAATACATTACTCAAAAACTGTCCGAACAAACCATAAAAATTCAAGATATATAATAGGAAAAAGTTAATTGGAAATTCATTTGATGTGCCATAAAAATTGGGTACCTACTTTCTCCAAAAAAATATTTTCTAAATTTGAACTTTCTTAGGTCTCCTGTACAGAATGAGGGAAGAAGAAACCCATCAAATTAATTAATTAATCGATTAATAACTACTAAAATTGACATTAACAGATTAATAATTACTAAAATTGCCCTGCTCAACCCATGACTCTGACCTTCGGATCACACATTCATTGGAGGTGCAAGAAGCAGGCATGTGGGAATGCACAAAAAATTGGTTTGAGAGGTCGAAGCTTCCAATTAAAGATGCGCTCTTCTTCCTCTATGGGATCCCTTCAAATCCATCCTGGAGGATATAGCAGCCTTCATACCACTGACAAGTTGATTTTTCATTATTGATTAAATTATTTGAGAAATAACAATTTTTTTTAAACACTTTTGAATTTTTCATAATTTTACCTAGTGTAAATCCTGTGAAATTAACTTTCAACAAAAATAATAATGCAGGAGACCTAAGAAAGTTCCAATTTAGAAAATATTTTTTGGGGGAGAGATAACAGGAAAGTACCAAAAATTGATGTCCATCCAACGGATGATGATCTTATATGAATATAATCAATAGCATTTTAGAAGTAGAATTAAACTGCTCCATCAAAAAGCACTGAGTGGTTAGAAGAATTTTGTCTAATGAAAAAATTAATCTTTGTTGCTGCGGAGAATTCTGTTTAAAGTGGGCATTGATTGTTAAAGAAACAGCAATTGTTGAGATTCTAAAAAAGAGAAAGTTTCAAGTTTTGTTGTGAATAATAAAATTTAAGAAGCTTACCAATAAAAAGGAGATGAAAATTGTTCTCATAATTACCTATCTAGGTATATAAAATTTAGTTGTCAAATTTTATTATTCACAATAATGGGTGCAAAAATTGATAAATGGAATTATCCAAAGCATTTGAATGTGTGTGCATAATAAACATTGACTCTCAGGGAAAGATTAAAAAATTAATAAATTTACAAATGCATACTTTCAATCCACTGAACCATAACCAAGAAAATTAAAGAGCAGTGGAAAAAGGAGAATATGTAATTTTAATTTATAATTTTCTTATTTTTATAAAAAATAATTTGGTTAAGATGGAACTTATTAGACTACCAGTGTGGTCATAAAAAAACAAAACTACAGTGTGGAAGCTGTAAAAATGGACTGACTTGTTAAATAAAGGAATAAAAATTAAATCTTTTTAATTACTGTGATAGATTTAGCAGCATTAATGTAATTACAAGGTGGGAATAATTTTTAAATGAGAAAAAAGTCTGCTATGACCGGGTTACAAGGTGTTTAAAAATCATAGAAATGTTGTAATCTTGTTACTATTTATTATTTGAAGGATATCAGATGATGGATGGATGGATGATGGAGAAAAAATATACCATGGTAAGGAGAAACTATATAGTTCTCAAAGTTAAAGAAAAAAATCTGATGTGGCCATCACATGACTTTCTCCATATCTGTAATATTTCTAAAAATTCCAAATAGGTTACATAATAATAAATATTTTAAGAAACTGCGAGAAAATTTTATACTTTACAAAGAACAGAAATAAACTCAAACCATAGCCTTCTGATATTGGATATAGCCACAAAGTTCCAACAATTAAGAAACTATAAAGGAGCATTACTAAGGCATAACTAACAATAAGCATCAATTGTTAACAATAGTCATCGGTAGGTGGCATGGTGGTGGCAGGTAAAATATTTAGTTTTTAAGATATCTCTTAAACAGTGCATTATATGGGAAAATGTTTCAAACAAAGGTTGTAGAAAATTAAATTTCCTACAAATTGTATTCCAGTACTTTTTTAAATATATCAAATATTAAAGCAAATATCTCAAAATAACGGATAAGTGACAAGAGTAAATACCCACTTCCGGTCGACCGAGTTTTACCAAAAACTAATCAGTTCTTGTGAGTTTTATAAAAATGTTAAATATAAAATTTTGCATTGACCTGATTAATAGTTTTTGGGTTAGAGCAGCCACAAAAAAAACTGTCACACACACACACTCAGACATCATCGAGAAAATGGTCAAAACGTGTTCAGGGGACCTTAAAAAGGTGTATTTCAGTTGAAATCTCTAAATTGATTTTTTTCATTAAAACAATACTTTCCCCTATACTATGTATGGAGAAAGTAAAAAGTGAATAAGTGCCATATTTTAAAATTTTCACCAGATCTGTACATTAATTGGATCTTGTGGGTTATACATCCCATTCTTCGAGACAACAAATTCAACGGATCTTTACCTTTATAGCACCACCACTTTCTTACAATCCTAACCAAAATAAAAACAAAAAACCACCTCGATAGAGAGTGCAAATGTGAATGTGAAAGGAAAACCAAGCCAACCCCCAACCAACCCAATAGAGAGTGCAAATGTGAAAGGAAAACCAACCCAACCCGATGAAGAGTGCAAATGTGAGCGTGGAGGAAGTTTCGCAAACTCCCCTTCCCCTTAAACCCCCACATTGAGGTTTTGTTGCAGTCCATAATGGGGGCTGCTGCCCCCTTAAACTCCTGCATCCCCCCAAGTTGGTGGTTGGGAGTTGGATTTGTTCTATTTCCTGCCTCCATGTTGGATTAAGTGGTATACACAACAATACAGTAACAAAATTAGAAACAAATATGCAACAATTGTAGTTATATAGAAGCATAATTTAATATTCTAAAATACAGGATCCACAAGATCCCATTAATTTCCTTTGAATGAAGCAATAAAAATCTGTATAAGTAATGATGTTCCAAATAAAACTTTGATGATACAAATATTCATAATTGTTGGAGTTAAGCGCTTGATTATTCAGATATTTTTTTTATTTATATATTTTGAAGCATTTGTAGAATCTATTACAATTGCGTTAATAAAATTTACAATGGAAAGTGACAAAATGAGAGAGAGACAGAGAGAGAAAGACAGAGAGTGAGAGAGAGAAAGGGGCATTGATTGGGCCAGAAAAGAAACTTCTAATTTTTGTCTTGGTTTTATTTTGTAGAGTGAAAATCTTGGGACTTGATTGAAATGCAAAGTATCACTTTGAGAATACATAGAGTTGTGGCACCTTAGCCTTCAATGGGAACACTTAAAAAAATTATTATTTCCTTAAGTTCTAGTTAACGGCATTATATTTTGTATGTAACAACTGTGCATAGATACCTAGTTATAAAATAGGAATTTATCGTCTCAAACACAGGTTTTCATGCACAATCGATCTTATATCTGATAATGCTTCATGAATTTCTTTTTTAAATTCTGTTTGGGAAGAAGTTAGGTTTTATGAGACCGCTCCTACCCACCTTTGCACTATTGAGTGATTATTATTCGATTATTTTCGTAAAAAAGAAAAGCAGTTTGATATTTTGTAAAAAAATTACGGTTTAAACTCCATCGTCGCTCAAATCTCAACGTGTTCGTAATTTTCAAAGAAGACTGCTCCACGCGGGAATAAAGCAACCTACCACAACAAAGGCTTGATAAAAAAAGAACAGGATTTAGGAGTGAATCAATAAAATCTTATTGCGCATGCTAATCATGCACATAGTCGGTGCTGCACTTCGCTGTGCGTATTTATGGACGATAGATGCAATAAAAAATTACGACCCAGACGAACGGGAAGGGGACTATTGATTTTTAAAACTTTTCATCAACGGGGTTAGCCGGCGGAAAGGGGAAGCGGGGGCGACGAGAGTCTGGATAGAGCGACTTCTCCTCCTCAATTTAAATAAGAACTTGCGAACTATGAGACGTCGCCTCTCGGCGAGCAAATAATTGTCACGAACAATTTCGTTAAATGCATTCGACGTTAAAAATACACATTAACGAAGAGAAATTAGTTATATAATTGACTAAGTGAGCCGTAACTTTGTGGAAATCCATATTTACCACAGAGATTGAAATCCTGTTAGGATCCACGGATTTTTTAAGGAGCAATCCTGCCAGGTTTCGGAGTAGCACTTTATCATCAGGCACGTAGAGTGAGAATGCAAAAATTCTACGTCGAAATCTGGTAACATTGCTCCTAAAATAAAGTCCGTGGACCGTAATAGTAATTATTCTTCTCAATATTATAGAGAAAGTATAGCGATTCCCAAGGCACCATGCACAGTAGGAAACGGCACAAATACCCGAAGATGTAATTGTTTTATGTAGTGTCAATACAGAAGGAGCGCCTGGAAAATTACCGCTGGAAGAAACGTTTGCCGAATATGAAACTTCTATTACGTTTACGAGGTATAAGCGACTAATAAAATCCAAGCGATATTTTAGGTTCCCTCTTTTCATGCATTTTGCAGAGCAACTTTCCTGGCAGTGAAATAAATTTTTAATTCCCTTAGGGACCATGCGTGAAAATTTTAAAAATAATGGTGCTGACATTGCTTCCTGAATTCAGGTGATGGAAGAACGGACAAAAAAAGTACGGGAATATGTACAACTACAGTGCAACCTCTATAATCCGAACCCACGTTAATCCGAACTCCCAGTAATCCGAACTGTTTCTCAACATCAGGTGTAAAGTGTCGGTTAAGCGGAGCGAACGTCGGAAAGTTAAATTTGAAGCTTTTATTTTGTAACAAAGTCGGGAACAGATGTCCACTACTAACGCCTATTGCGGCTGAATAGATGATTCTTTGGAACATTGTTTTAAAAGGAATGAGTGCCGTTTCATTGCAGGGACGGTTCAGCGCGGGCCGTTTCATCATAAGAAGATGAATTACTATTATATTTCTTGATACAGAGATACAATTATACGTGCAGTTACATGTGTACATCCTATTAGAAATAAATACTTTTATTGCTTTAGATGAAATTATTTGAATAATGTATTAATAGATAGTTTTGTTGCGAAGTTTAAAGTCCCGGGTTCCATTACAGGAACTATCCTTTCCATTTGATTTACATGGGAAATCTGAAATCCATCGTACAGGGCAATTTTCTCTTGCAAATTTAAAATATCTTAGAATTGTAATATCGGGGCGGGATTTGTACTCTTCTCTGAGGAAAGGAATGATGATTCTAATTTATATCGTAGAATATTTAATATCGATCGGATTTCTTCGAATTTCGCATAACTACTTGAGTTTCTTGAGTTTTAGTCACTCATTACGAGAGTTTTGTCATAGCAACAAATATTGTTGGACTCGGATTCGGTATAGCCTAATACAGTGGTTCTCAAACGTAGGGTCGCCAACGGTTTTTTTCTCTCAATCCTTCAATTTTAATTTATAGTTTATAAGTCTATGTTTTATGTTTGATTGAAAGTTTGAATCTTCAGAATTAAGTAAATTTTACTATATTTAAATTTAATATAAGAAATATAATTTTAAAATAAAAAATAATACAGCGTTTTTTTACTAATTCTACCTATAAAAACATTTTCAGTAACGCAGCACATTCGGAAATAGGTAAACCTTGAAAATTTGTTTAAACGATTTCGAATTTTTGGGCTGCCGCATTGTTGAACTTTTTCAAGATTTTCGTTTTTCCTAGTCGGTTTTGCACATAATCCTACCGACAAAAAAATTTCGAGTCTGCCGCTTTTCTGGAAGTGCCTAAACATTGGTATCCTCCTATATATATGTTACTCCTCCTCTGTAAGGAACGTCTATACATAATGATAACGCATGTAAATTAATATGTAATTAAAAGCAATACTTTTAAGTGTAAAAACAATTTTAATGTAAAAATGTGAAAATATCTATTAATACATTATTAAAATAATTTCATCTAAAGCAATAAAAGGATTTATTTCTAATAGCACGTATACATGTAACTGCACGTATAACCGTATCTATAAAGAATTAGAATAGTAATTTATCTACTTATGATGAAACGGCGGCGCTGAACTGGCGGCGATGAAACGGCGGCGCTTAAACGTCCCATTCCGCGGCCCAGTGTAAATTATAATTTTCCCATCCATCAACGCGGATCTCTCCCAATCATTTTAGTGAACTGCAAGTACATTAATTGGTGTTTTATTTACAGAAATTTAATACATAATAGATTTGTTCCTCGTTATTTTACATGAATCCGCTAATCCGAACACCTCGATAAACCGAACACGCCCTTGCATTAATTAGTTCGGATTATAGAGGTTGCACTGTATAGGTATCATTAAGACGACGTTTGACGTATGAGGCCAGTGTCTCACACTAGAGTGAACGAGAGATCACAAGATCTAACAGACGGCAATATACTGAAGCTATCGCCACTTATCTAGTCAACCGCACTTGGGTTGATCTTTTGCCTTATAAATACGGCTATTTTTCGCAATGGAGTTTCATACCAGCCGTTTTCCTTATAAAAGTTCCTTTATACATCACGACGTCGTAATACCGCAAGTTAGCTTGGGTTCCAAAGAAAATAATAAATTCTGGAAATGATTTCCCGAAAATCCGAATGACATAAACTCCTGTTGAATGCTGTTATCGTGCAATGCGGGAATATTTTGCGCGTATTAAAGCCATGAGAGTCGACCAACGAAGTCAAGAGTTCATTTAAGTGATGATTTATTGCTATGCGACATAACGACCAATGAAATCGCTACTGCTGAAACTATCATACCCTAATTAAGAGGTTTTATTACGACAAATATCTTCGACCACCACCAAACAGTAAAAATAGGCTCCTGTGGACAACCTTTGTGAAACATTAAATATTTTGTGTATCCGTTCCCTTTCGTTAGCTTAAAAGTATTATTTACTGTTCACTTTTCAAAATGATAACGTTGTCATTCATTCTATTCTTCTGAACAAAGTCTGTATCCAGAGAATATACTTTATTGAATTGACATTTGTTAAATTACCCTGCAAGCCTCCGAAAGTGTATGGCGGGGGGCGCATTTGTCTTATATCTACACCGTAACGAAAAACTTTATTAGTCTGACTTATTACACCGGAGAAAAAGGACCAGTAGTATCTGTCTGTTCTGGCGATTATTGCCGAGAATTTTCTTGCAGATTGTGACCTATCCCTAAGCTCATCATCAGCGGTAAATGCAACTACGCCACGCATATCCTCAATTGCAGAATTCCCGTTTACCCTAAATTCTTCTATACTTCATGGCCTGCCATCTGGAGTCTCTTAAAAAATCCAATACGCTAATATAATTACAATCGACCTTGGCAAAATTAGACGTTTTTATTAATGAGCAAACACCATCAATGTTTCATAAATTCCGAGTCCAGACCATTGAGTGAGATGTGTTCGTTTTTCCCTTCGTATACATTTCTTCACCTTCTACAGCTATCGATACTCAAATCCAAGAATAAATAGTCCTCTACCCGTAATAATTACAAGATCGAGTCTTCATTCCGAATGGAGTCCCTAAATCCTAGGTTCTCCTAATCTTGAAGTGACATTTTTGTATAGAAGACAATGTAATATTTCTCCGAGTGTGATTTTTTTATTCGGCGAATCCCTTACTTCTTTGTATTTATTATTTAAAAAATATGAAATTTCATCGAAAATTTCAAATTTATCATGTTAGTTTTTAGCAGTTTAATTAAAGTAATAACTGAAAGAAGAAATGAGCGGGTCAAGTTTTGAAAGGAAAAAAGTAGGAAGAATGTTAGGAAAGAGGTAAAGTGGAAGGAAGAGGAAAGGTACATTAGATAGATTAAAGGGAGGAATTGGGGTTGAGAACTTAACGAGAAATGCTTAGGATAGCACAAATTGAATTGTTTGTCCAAAACCTGCCGAAAGTTTGAATTACAATGAATGAATCATTTAGCTTCAAAAAGATGCCGATACTTACGTGATGCAGGACTAATTACGTATTTTCGGACAATTCATCTATTCGTCGCATTATCAATGTACTGTGCAGGGTGTGTCGCAGAAACAATTAGGAAAGTAACTCAACACTTTTGCAAACTTCGCGAACTGCCACTTCGTTAGGAGGAGTGCTACCAAAAAATCCCTCGAAAAGAATCGAAAATTGCATCGTATAAGTTTCAGAGAAATAAAAAATGCCGATGAAAACAAGGATTTTTATCTATGGAGGTGTTAATCACCTCCATTTTTTCCGGTACACGGAGGTAGTACCAAAACGTACGGTCCAACTACGAGTCTAAGGTCGATCGATTTTCGCTCGAAGAGTCTGAACGTATAAAGGTCTCTTCAGAATTTTAGGGAATGATTGAAGACAAAATCCGATCGCTCCGCATTATCACTCTGAAGGTCGAGTTAATCGGAGTCGTAATTATTCGCCTCCTCGCGGAAGAGAAAGCGATTCGTTCAACAAAGGAAAAGGAATTAACGCCTCTCTCCAGCAACGCCCGCTCTCGGTAAAAGTTATTCTTTACGCCGCTCCAAATCCGCTTTTCCAATTAAAAAAGCGGTCTGCTTTATTTTCTCGACCGCCTAGAATGAAATGCCATTGGTACTTTTTTCCCCTTCAAAGCACGGTTCGTTAGCAGGGCGTTTGTCCGTCGCTCGACATCAGACTGCTTTTAAAATCGACGAGACTGCCATTTCATACCCCAGTTTATATTAATATATTATAAGCAGTTTTTTAAACTTTGTTTTAATAAACTTCTCTATATTTATTTTAGTCGGAAAAGAAATGAAAACGTCGAGTGTATTTATTTTTATGAGCAGGATTTTAACGTGGCGTAGAAAAATTGTCGTGATTGTAAAACACAGTAATCTCGAGATATATATTTGGTTAAAATAAATATTTACGGAGAAATGCCATTTATATTATTTTCTATTTCACCAAAACAATCTTAACGTAGTTACACAAGTTATAAAAGTGTATGTTCCTTCTCTGATACTAGGATTTTTACTCTTTGACTTTTATAGAATGGAACATTATCCATCACTAATAAACCGTTTTCAATACCTTTTTCGTGCATCATTTGCAATACGTTTTCATGAAAAGAGCAGAAATAGTCTCCTGAATAAGGCACAGTTTGTGCGGAGTAATGAAATAACTTCTCTCGGTTCATTGCACCCTCCATCCCTTTCCCCCCGCCGATTTCGATTAAACTTGTTAGATATACATAAATTTCCAACATATGTATCGTCCCGAGTAGTACTTTGACACCCGTGAAGCCTATGTTTCCAGAAAGAATCCACATACATAACGCGTGACGAAAAATAATGTGACGAAAATGATTTTGTGACGTGAAGTCGAAGTTGCCAATTATTTTCTATGACGAAAATTCGCTGATACCAATTTTAATGTGACCAAATGTCGCAGGTACCAAATATTTTGTGTGACGAAATGTCGCTGGCAGTGGCGAATTTAAGGGGGGTCGCACATGGCGCGCGCCAGGGACCCCGAAAATATGTTCGTGTATATAATCTCTGAAATATTAAATGTTTCAATTTAAAAATCAGTGGAACCTCTCTATGATTACATAGAAAAACGATCGTTAAGAGGTGCCACAAAAGAGGGTAGCCGTCAGGAGCGGTGGAGCGGTTTCACTATATATTTAGATTGCAGGGCCTCCGACTGCTTAGCGCCAGGGGCCTCCGACTGCTTAGCGCCAGGGGCCCCCAAATGTTTAGCGCCAGGGGCCCCCAAATGCTTAGCGCCAGGAGCCCCAGGAAGCGTAAATCCGCCATTGGTCGCTGGTACGAATTTAAATGTGTTACGAGTTGTCGCAGTTACCATTTTGAAGGTGTGACGAAATGTCCCAGGTATCAATTGTCATATGTTACGAGATGTCGCAGTGACGAATTTTCTGTGACGAGAAGTCGCGACACCGATTTCTACATAATCAAATGAAAGTTATAAAAAAGCAGATTTTTAAAATGTAACCCCGAAAAACATGGGAAAAAAGTAAAATAATAAAAAGTAAATGTTTGCAAATTCACTGAAATTGGATAGAATTTTTAAAAACCTTTGGGAATGCTCGTCTATAGGCAGGCTGCAATACGAGAAAAACAAATATCTTTTCCACGCAGTTAATTAGAATACTTTGATCTGAGTAGATAGTCATTCCATGAAATGGAAATTTCAGAATCTGCAAGCCAAGAGTCTCACTGAATTTTAGAAATTAAAAGAGACCTTCAACTGATGAAGGCGTCACTTTGTGGAGAGATTTAAAAATTATCATCCGATCATAATGAAAGCCCATCTCATTCGGTCATTCTGTCTTTGTGATTTTATGAATTAATGCGAATAACTCAAGAACATTAAGTTCGATATCGATAAATCTTTCGCTAAATACTCAGCGCGTTAAAACTGCCAGTTAAAAACGGGTAATCGTCCATAATTAAGGGCATGGCTGCCATTCCTGAGGTTTACTTTTTCTAATTTAATAACATAGGAATGGGTGTAGCGTATCTTTTATTTGCATTTTAAAATTATTTATTATAATCATCATATACATTCGGGACTTGTACCAATGAAAGCTTGAAAGAATGAAATTTTATTTTATTGCCATTGACTTTCAAATGCGCGTCGAATCGGTCCCAAAATTTTGTTTTTGAACACGAGAATTTCACGTTTTTCGGGTGAAAGTCTTTCGTCGTCAAGGGCCACCGCATTTTTGCTTATTTCGGGAAATCATCGCGTACATTAAATTGGAATAAATGAAAAACGAGAGAAAAATCGTGAATTTTTTGTCAGAAGGAATTTCTCTGAAGAATATCCAGCCTAATTTTAAATCTACATATACACAGTAAAAGTTGTGCAAGTTATATTTTAAAACAAAATTGAAGTTCAATTCAAGTATCGCCGACTAAACTAACCAATAGACAATCGAATTTGACATATTGATGAAGAAGTTTGCCAGTGGAGGGGAAGAGAGAGAAAGGGGAGGGAAAAAGCTAGAAAGAGAAAGTGAGGGAGAGAAAGTGGAAGACAGGCAGGGAGAGAGTGAAATTTTGTGTTAACAGCATTTGCAAAATACTGTTACTTGATTGTTATTTTCATTTTAATAAAAGTTTTGTTTTACAACAGTTTTGACTTACTATTTCAAAACTAAGCAAAAGATACAAATACATTAAATTTGACACCACGCCATTTTGAAGAGTGTTTACGCTAGTACACTGTTTAATTTTCACTCTTACAAAATTGACATTATAAAGCTTAAAATTTATTCTGCTATACAGGAGATCCTTCTACTTATTCTCACGGAGAAAGGATTACCATGCAAAGTTTATTTAGGTTAACTGAACTGACCTTGGAGGACAAACTGGTGAAAATGTATCGCATTGTTTTGAAAATGTCAGTGCCCTGCAATAACATGTATCCACTTAAAAAAACATGTTGTCTCACAAAATGGCCCCGCAACCCCTGGAATAGGGAAAAGAAATTGGCAGACATTCGACCATAAAAACGTCAACGAATAAAAAAAATAAACGCGGGAGTGTCGATGCCATTTGGCAGGGCTACCGCCACAAATGACAGCCTTTTCCAAGAATGTCGATTTTTCTTTTGTTTCAAATATATCACTGACAAACAGTTGTATATCAACTATCAAAAGTGAACGATTTTGACATTTACATCTGATGAAGTTATTTTGTTCGTTATAAGTTACTTGTCTGCAATCATATCGCTCTTGATTTAAAAAAAAACATCGCTCTTAACGAAATACGAATAAAAATTTATCACACGCCCCACCCAAACAGTGAAAAACCAGTTTATCTATTCAATTTCATGTCTTCGACCTCATATATATATATATATATATATATATATATATATATATATATATATATATATATACACACACACAACAACACCTGGTTACCACTCTCATCACTACCTTTTCATTTCCTTAAGTTTATATATATATATATATATATATATATATATATATATATATATATATATATATAGGAACCAACTATACTGATTTATTCGGTAGTGTGCTGATTTTGACGATTTTTACTGCTTTCGAAACGATTTCACGAAAATTATAATTTCATAATTTGCTTGGCCTTTCCTAAGGACTGCATAAACTTACAGAGGTGGGAGGGTTTGTGTACTCTTATGAACCAAAGAGCTATGCCGGCGGGAGATAATTCTCCTGGTAGGACCATCCAAGCCGGAAAGGTCTGAAAGGAAGAGTCAGACTAAGAAGCAGTCTTGGGGGTTTTACATCCCCCTGTGCAAGGGCAGCAGCTTGCACAGTACCTCTGTAGGTGGTGATCATGTGGATCTGAACAGCTACAGATGGGTAATCACTCTTGTGAAACTGCGATGAGGAAAGCAAGGGGAAAATACCTCATTACATTTCCCATGATAGGCTGAAAAGCTGCAAATACCTCTATGGATCTCTCTGGGGTAAAATATTCCGGAGGTAAAATAGACCCCCAATCGAATCTCCGGGTGGGGACTACCCTAGGGGATGCACAGAGGAAATTTAACATTAATAAGAAGAAAGCAAGTAGTGAGAAATTAAGAATAGGCACATGGAATGTTAGGACTATGAATTCAGGGGGTAAACTAGAGAACTTAAAAAGGGAAATGAGAAGGAATAATGTAGGTATAGTAGGTCTTAGTGAAGTTCGGTGGGAAGGAGAAGGCGAGATAAATTCAGACGAATTTAAGATTATTTACTCGGGAGGGGAGAAAAAGGAAAGGGGAGTGGGGATTATAATGAGAAAAGAGATAGCTGAAATAATTAGCAAGGTAGTGACAGTTAATGATAGATTAATAGCCGTAAAACTTCAGATGGAGCCAGTGGAAATGCTTATAATTCAAGTGTATATGCCAACGACTAACGCTGGTGATGACGAAGTAGATGAAATGTATGAACAGATTACGGAGATATTGGAGGAGGAGGGAAAAGGAAGGATCACCACCATAGTAATGGGAGACTGGAACAGTATAGTCAGAGAGGGACAGGAAGATAATATAGTGGGAAAATATGGACTAGGGAAGAGAAATGAAAGAGGGGAGAAACTTGTATAATTCTGCCATAGAAATAGAATGATTGTAACTAATACATGGTTTAAGCATCACCAGCAGAGACTTTACAGATGGAGAAGCCCAGGAGACAAGAGGCGATACCAGATAGATTACATATTAGTCAATGAAAGATTTAGAAATAGCATTAAAAATGTGAAAACACTACCAGGAGCAGATATCGATTCCGACCACAACCTTTTGGTAGCAAATACACAATGTAGACTGAAGAGTGTTAAGAGAAACATAAGAGGTAACAAGAAATGGAACTTAGAGGAACTCTTTAAGAACAAGGAGGCTATCACGACTGAGCTGGAGGAAAGGTTGGGGGAGAGAGCTGAAGAAAATAGAAACAATGTAGATGAGGAGTAAAGACACATCCATAGCAACATTAAAGATGTAATGGAAAATAAGGTAGGAAAGATAACGGGTCAAAGAAACAAAAAACACTGGATCACAGCAGCCATGCTGCAAAAAATGGAAGAGTGGAGAAAGTGGAAGAACATAAACACTGAAGAAGGCCAAAGAAAATACAATGAGTTAAATAATGATTTAAGAAGGGAAACAGATAAAGCCAGAGAACAGTGGATAAATGAGAAATGGGAGGAGATTGTCGAGTGTGAAAGAATTTGTAGAACAGACTTCATGTATAGCAAAGCAAGGGAACTATTCAAGAAAAAGGCAAGAAAGATAGGACGTAAAGGAATCATGAACAAAAGTGGTAAAATAGTATCGGGGCCAAACAATGTAAAGAATGTCTGGAGGAATACATTGAGGTGCTGTATGACAAAGAAGAAGAAGAAATATTGAATTAGATGAAAAAGATGATGTGGAAAAAGACCAGCTAGGACCATATATTCTCGAGTCTGAAGTTAAAAGAGCAATTGATGACATGAAAAGAAGGAAGGCTGTTGGGAGTGATGATATACCAGTGGATGTTGTTAAGATTTTGGGGTCGAAAGCAGTTAAGCAACTCACAAAATTCTTTAACCAAGTATATGATACTGGCATATGGCCTGAAGATTTTTTAGATGTTGTTATGGTACCACTGGAGAAAAAGAATAATGCAAAAAGTAGTAAGGATTACAGAACTATTAGTTTAATTTCTCATACAGCTAAAGTTCTAACCAGAATAATAACCAAAAGAATTGAAGGTAAAATAGAAAAGGAGCTGCAAGATAATCAGTTTTGTTTCAGAAGAGGAAGAGGGACAAGAGATGCTATAGGATGTATGAGGATGATGATAGAAAGAGTGTTAGAAGTCAATACAGATATGTACTTTTGTTTTGTAGATTGGGAGAAAGCTTTTGACAGAGTGAAATGGGATAAAATGTTGGGTATTTTAAATAAAATAGGAATAGATTGGAAAGATAAAATATTGCTTAAAAACCTTTACTTAGATCAAAAGATTCGAGTCAGGATCGAAGGAGAAGAAACAGGATGTACTTCAATAGGGAGGGGAGTGAGGCAGGGATGTCCTATTTCACCAGCGATATTTAATATTTATGCAGAAACAATAACAGAAGAAGCGTTGATGGAAGAGAAAGGATTTAAGATAGGAGGTGAAAGTATTACCACCATTAAATACGCAGATGATCAGGGCTTAATAGCAGAAGGCGAGAAAGAGCTTCAGAGGATGACAGACAGACTAGTTGAGGTTGGCCAACAATATGGAATGAAGATCAATACAGAAAAAACGAAAGTCATGGTGGTTTCAAAGGAACATAAAGAATTAAATATAATGGTAAATGGCAAAAAATTGGAACAAGTAAGTAGTTTCAAATATCTCGGCAGTATTTTAGCACAGGATGGAAGTAGTACACAGGACATCAGAAGTAGGATTGCAATGGCAAAAGCAGCATTTAACGAGAAGAAGGAGCTTCTCACAAGCAAGAAAATAAATCTAGAAACAAGGAAGAAATTAGCAAAATGCTACATATGGAGCATAGCTCTTTATGGTGCAGAGACGTGGACGATAAGGAGAAAGGAGGAAAAATATTTAGAAAGTTTTGAGATGTGGGTATGGAGAAGAATGATGAAAGTGAAATGGACAGAGAAGAAGAGGAACGAAGAAGTATTAGAACTGGTGGGAAAAGAAAGGATGCTAATAAAAACAATCAGGAAAAGAAAAGCAAATTGGATAGGGCACATACTGAGAAGACAGTGTTTACAAAGGACTATCTTAGAAGGCAAAATTAGCGGAAGAAGAGGAAGAGGGAGAAAAAGAATAGGAATATTAGAGAATATAAAGCAGGAATATAGTGCATATAGAGGTATAAAAGAATCTTCTAGGGAGAGATAGAGAGATGGAGGCAGCGATTCAGTTAAAACCTGTCTTCGGACAGCAGCATGATGATGGTGAATATGCTTGGATGCGGTCACTGAACGTCCGTATCGGCAACGCTCACTGCATGCCCGGTGATTCTGAAAACGTTATGTGAGTACCGGCGTTACACGATAAGATTCAGAAAATTACACCTCTGTAGCATCTCATATTGCTAACACTGATCAGACACCTCTCACATCTGGCATTCCATTCACTGAAACAGTGGCAATTAAAGGGGAGACATCAATCACCGAAAGAGCAACAGGTAACAAAAAAAGCGTTTCACAGTCATTCTCGGCGCATATTGAGATGGGTGAAACATGCCTCCATACATAATATTTAAAGGCAAAACTCTTCCAAAGAATGTAATATGCCCGCAAACGAAAAATGTTGGACAGATGAAGGTTTGATTGAACACTGGTTGCGTAGCGTGTAGTGTAACCCGAAGAAACCAGACCGTTTACTTGTCTCAGATAACTCTAATAGCCATAACATGGTTGCAAAAAACCAGATGCGCATTTCGGCTACAAAGTAGCCGTCTTTGGTTGTAATTCACCTAAAATAAACTCTTCGGGTTTTTTACAGCCTTGTTTTGGCCATTGGAGATACCTGAGACAAGTATTTTTTAAATGCTTGAATTTTTTCAGCCATAAGACGAGCTCGATTGTTTCCTGTTGAGAGCATTTACTTGTTACTCTATGGATCAAAGAGCACTGAGATGCGACTGATCACTCTCCGATTAAGCGTGACTTGAAAAAAAATGTTGCCTCACAAACGCCATGGATCATTGAGAAGACGACATCCTCTGGGATGATGATTCTGCCGTAATTGATAGCAAAGGATGAAGATTAAGTTAACGCAAATGCCATTTACGCAGACAGATAGATAGATAGATAAATGTCTTTATTCGGGCGAAATTTATACCATAAGGTCCACTCTTACATTTAACCCTTCGTCAGTGTTAAGTTACATTATATTTTTAAAAACATTAAATTACATCAAACACGATTAAGATAATAAAAGACTAATGCAGACAGAGAGAGATAGATAGGTACATATTCAGGAAAACTTCTAAGAAAGACAAGGTATCTATGGGAAAAACCTAGGAAGGACCTGGCTTGGCCACCCTAGTAAAAACCCATTCAGGAGAACACCCACGAAGTGAAGGGGGTGGAAAAAACCTGCGAAACCCCTAGATACATAAAAGAACGATATGAACGATACAATAACACAATCAAGTAAAAAACAAAAATTATATGTTAATAAATCAGGCGAAAAAAAAATAAATAAATAAACAAAAACTTTAAGATAAAATAACAATGAATGTGTAAGAGAAAAATGTATCAATGGGAAAAATAAACAATATATACATAATAAATGTAGACTCAACAATAACACAAATAAAAAAGAGTTGCAGGAAATCTTACAATTTATGTACAAAAGAAAAAACAGGAAGAATTGAGTAAGTATAATGAATGAGGAGTGTAGGTTGATGATTAAGGATTGCTTTGAGGTTTTAGAAGATGAGTTACACAGATGCGTTTGAAAGAGTTTAAAGATGGAGATGTTTTAAGATTCTGATCTAAGTTATTCCAGAGTCGGCAACCGGAGACTTGAAAGGATTTATTGATGTTAATCCTGTGATGAGGGATAAGGAGGTGGTTTTTGTATCTAGTATCACGCTTGTGTACTGTATTGATTTCATTGAAGAGGGAAGAGAGGTAGTCAGGTTTGCCATGTGTAAGGATTTTATATATTAGTGTAAGAATGTGCAAGTTCCTTCTAGCGTCAAGTTTGAGCCATGAAAGTTTATTGTAATGTTCGCTGATGTGGTTACTCTTTTTAAGGTCACCGAAAAATCTCATACAAAAGTTTTGTGCACGTTAATGCCAGTTTACAGGAGAAATCATTATAAACAACATCACAGAGTCAAAGTGAGGAAATAGGAGTGTAGTCACTAAGAGTTTACGCAAGGAATTAGGTAATTAGTTGATAGTACTACAGATTTTGTTGGTATTAGGGGTCCAGGAGAGAGTTTCATCTACTATGACACTAAGGTTGACCACTGATTTTTTTAAATGCAATGTAGACCCCTCTATCGATAGATGTGGAGATTCACTGTGATCAATGGAAGCCAATAATTTGGGGTAGCCGATAAAAATAGACTGACTTTTTGCGGGATGGATCTTCAGGAAGTTATTAGTACTCCAAAGAGAGAGTGAGACGGCAAAAGAGAAACATGAACTATTTGAGGGCAGTGATACAGAAATATAATTTGCAGATTTCAGTGAAGATGGATACTAACTTTTAATATAAAACCAAACCCAAGTAACTAAATTTCCGAAATTGCATTGATGGTACTTTGTACGAGTAATAAATATTAAAAATCTAAAGCAATTATATTCTAGATCATTTATCCTAAAAACTGAATGCAAAAGGTTATCATTTTTACTTTTGAAAAAAAAAATCGAAAAGAAATTCTATCGAACTACTACTAACTACTATGCCTTGCCAGTGGCAATGGTCCAGGAAGTAACTATTATTGATGGACTGGAAAAAATTTCTGCGTATGTTGCTATGTATAAAACGCACCATAATGTTTTGGAAAATTTTACGCAAAAAAAATGCGTATTATATACGGGAAATTGCGATAATTTAACCAAACGGCGGTGGGGATTGGTATGCTTGCACGTCCAAGGGAAGTTTATAGTAGCGCCTTTTAATCTTCCGTCACCTTTCACCTAATTAGGTGCATGAGACAAATTTGGAAGGTACTACATCAAAGCACACATTTTAAACAAATTTCATTATTATCAGAATTTCAATATAGCTTTTCCTGCCATTAAATGCTACAGACATAATAATACAAAATAAAAAGGTTCACCGTAATATGAATTAAGGACAAAATTTGTTAGTATATTTAAATGAAAATCGACCTGCTGTTTGTCGTGTCTTCAATGAGAGACCTATGTCAGTTTTCCAGGCATGAAGTTCTCAGTTCTTGAAGAAATACTATAGACAGAAAAGATCAAATCTGGCTCTGGCCAATGACATTAGGTTAAAAAATAACGATAATATATGATTGTTTCCGATTACGTCCGCATTCTGCCAGTTGAGAAGCACTGCAATGAAGAAGATGCTCTTCCATTGCGTGATGTACATTGAAGGTCTTTCTGAGAGAGTCGACGGCCATGATTGTGAATCCACGTTTGCTTTTCACATATATGAAAAGGGCAATTATTAATTCATGCAGAAATTATTTATTGAAATGAGAAATTCGAATTGTACAAAAATAAGTTTGGACTCGGTAAAATAAAAATAAATGCAGCGCGCGTATCTTCTTTTACTGTTACGAACTAACTTAATTTTCATCTCGTTCCGTAAAATGTTAGCGATCAAAAAAATATTTTATCACGATCGCACGGGAACTAACGAAGGCGACCGAATGGCATACGTTAACCTTTCAGGCGAATTGTATGGGTGACCAGGCAACGCAAATGCCGTTGTAATTTAAAACGTGCGAAATCGATTCGACGCGATCGAATAAAATGACACGATTCGAGAGCAATCTTCTTTGGCGTTTCATTCTTTTTATCGATGAAAGAAAATGTTTCGCATCCATCGCACCAAATCTAATGCTGAAGTAAGCATAATTTCTGGAGCTAAAATTAAGTTCTTAAAATTTTCAAGGTAGAGTAGGATATGATCATTTGATTGCCATGTATGTTAGTTTTCGCAAAAATTTGACAAAAAAGCCGAAGGGGCATTTTCGCGACAAAGCTTTCAAACATCCTCTTATACGAAGGGTTGCTATAAAAGTAATTATTACATTTTATTAAAATTTCGATGCAATTTATCTTCATACGATCACGAGAAGCATTAGGATTAATGCATATAAACTACCTTTTTTATTGAGACTACGTACTTCTTAAAATGACTAAAAAATCTAACAAATTTAAAACCAAATAGACAAAGATTCCAAAATTGCTCTTCCTAGATTACATTTATACGTACAAATACTTAATTTTAAAGTCGATTAATTTTTGTGTTCATTCTCACACGAATTTTAAAAACGTTTCCATAAAAATTTAGTTAGTTTAATAACAAAAAAAACGGCTTCATTAGGAGGAGAACATAAACGCGAATTGGAGACCTGCGAAAGCAAATGGTAATTCCGCAGATACTTTTCTGATTTATTCGATTAGTACGCACGTGAAGTGGAAATGAGAATTGTATTGTCAAAATGAATAAACAGTGCTTACCATTACAAATTGAAAAATAGATATGAGAAACACCGAATTCCCACGAGCGGGGATAATAAAAAAATAAATGATAACGGGTGAATAAATCGCTTCAATTACAAAATAACCGTCCTAAGCTGTAATTCACCCATTGTTGATTATAATGTTGAATTGGTCCAATCCGTTATATTCTGACGATACTTTTAAGTAAATCACCTTCAAAAAGCGTATAAACCCTTATAACTGACGAAACAAAGATATCCCATTCCTTTTAGATTTTTTCTATGGCAGCGGTTTTCAACCTTTTGCATCTTACGTCCCGCCAAACATTTTGTTCTAACAAATCCCTAATGTATTCGGTTTGTCTGTCCGTCCGGCCGTCTCTACGAGCCATAACTCTGGAATCCTGCAATATAGAGAAACCAAATTTTCAGGATATATTTTCTATATGAGCGTTAAACATGGTATAAACTTCGTGTATGTAGGATTTGCTGCTAATGATTAACCGGAAAAAATAGTTAAAAAGTACGTTTTGCTACAGATGTAGACAACCAGCAATGCACCGCATCTGGTATTCTTCGCTCCGCTAGAAAGACAGCAGGTGGTGAAAAAAGCGCCTCGTGTAATTTGCTCTGCAATCCCTCCCTCCCATTTTTTTCATAAAATTTTCATTAGAGTACATTTAATTTTATCATACATCCAATAAAAATTTGACAGAAACAAAAGGCAAAATTTCCTAGTACGTATTCCCCTTTTTAAAATTATAAACGTCAAGGATCAATATAACTTGATTACTCTTTACAATAGCAAAAATTGGGGAAATATGTATTGCTAAACTTTCTCATACTCGTATACTATGCATCGGGTCTTACTACACTCTTTCCTGACTGGAAAGAACTCTTACTGCTACAAAAACAACAACCGCTGAAAATGTCTTCTTCATGTAAATGGTATTAATATTTTGATTAGGTGAATTGTGTGAAAATCAAACTTGATAAATAGTTATACCATACATAAATATCAAGTATTTATAGATTGACCAAGCCACATAGGCACTGAAGCATTATTGCTTGACGAAGATTGTTGAGAGAACTGGGGAGAGCTGGGTGGTAGCTGGGCATAAAAATTGGTTGCTATAAAAATCATTTTTAAAGTACAGCTCCGACTCGATGCCTTGAAATGAATACTAACTGGTTCAAGGCCCTCCAGTACAGTGGTTCTTAAAGTTTCAATTGTCGCGGCCCCTTTGAATATCATGCGGTCCCCTTTGCAATGCAAATAGTAAAAATAAGGAATTTAATACAAATTTCTTCACTATATATAACTACAACCTGAAATTACCCGGCGTTGCTCGGATTTTTAAGTCAAGACAAAAAATACTGAGGAAGATTTGAGAATAAAACCAAGTAATGAAATCAGGTTAATTTTTATTGTAGTGCTTAATGGTATGCAATATTTATTGTCTTCCCCTCTTTTGCCCAAATAAATAAATTTTTCCTGCATCCTGTATCGATAAATTTGGCAACTGTATTTTTTATCAAATAATCATAATAAACAATCGATGGAATCACTTTTAAATATAGTTATTTCACTCAAATTAAGTTCCATGGAAGAAACTGCATGATATTATGCGGTCATTAATCTCGAAAACATTTAAAAACTTGGGCAGGAATTGCAAGCTCTAGGGATGCAACCGGTGGAAACACGTTTGAAGATATACTCAAATTTAGCTTACCCATACGTTATCCCGTGCAAAGGCTGATTTTGTGGGTCTGATTTGTCACGTCAATATTTTAAAGTTAAAACTACGAAACAAAATGAGTTCCCAGATTTTGAAATCCATTTAGGCGATAAAAGGTATGATAATACGACATTGAAAGTTTTGTTTACATACATACATAAAAAGTTTTTAGGGAACAAAATCACTTAAAATTTCACATTAAAACTCTCTTCCACTTATCTTTTGAAATAATTAGCCAGATTTATAGTTTTTTTGCCAACTTTTATATTAATATCTCGCTTCTACGTTCTGTAGTTGTTGCGTTATAAATGCACAAACAAACAAACCAAAAGGGAAGGTATTTAAGCCTTAGGGAACGGAAGGTTTATGGTCGGACGAGAGGGAGGAGGGTTTGTAGCCTGGGTTAAACCCGAAATACGTTTTTAAGAAAAAAATCATGTGTCGTGTTTTGCTAAGAAATATAATGGAGAGCATAGAATGGGAGACTGTCAAAATATATAATTAAGTTTTTTTTAAATTCTTTGTAATTCACTTAATTACTCCCTGAAAACATTTTTTTGTTAAATCGTCTTCATTATGCAAAAAAATATTTAAAATAACTCTTTTAAATATCCCGCGAAAACGGCATCCTGGTTGGAGAGAGAGTAGTAAGGGGTACGTGACGTCATCGCATGCCACTCGTGTAAACGTACGGCCGTACTGAAAGCACGCGGTTTTGATACTTCGTCCTGTTGCTTTTCCTGATATCGTAGCTAAAATGGAGAATATGGAACTTAAGAAGGGTTATAAGTATTTTCTGGTACCTCAGTGCTTAAATACAACGATTAAAAACCCCAAGAAAATTGTTCTTCACGCTGCCGAGCTCTTTGGGAAGAAATAAGAAGCGGAGAATATTGTGGTTGAAAGCCATGAGGAGATACGCATCTGATATATCGGAGCGTACAACTGCATCTGTCTGCGAAGATCATTTTAATCTGAGTACTATTTATATGTGTGTACGTAATTTTATTGCTTCGTATTTTAGTTTGTGACTTATGTCGGCATTATATTGACATGATGCATATATTTCTGGGGAACGTTGAAAGAGTAAATTATATTTTTATGTTTCAAAGATTAGCATATATATGTTAACAAAACCTCCATAATTTAATATACCTATTCTAAATATGTAAGATCAAACTTACGGAAATCGTTGGGCTATGGGTTTATTAAGTAAATAATTACTGTTAATAATAATAATATAATAATAATATATATAATATATATATATATATATAATAATTACTTAAATACCAAGTTTTTAAGCAAATACTTTTACAAATGTTACATATTAAGTTAGTTCTGTAATTTAAATATTTTAATAAATTTGTTCACATAATATCCACGACAGCATGGTATTTTGAAGGACCATGTTTTGCTAAATAAGGGCAGTCATGACACTCCACAGACGTGACTAAATCTTCTTCTTCATCTACAACTACACTCACTTCATAACCTCTTTATCTTATTCTGTGTTCAGGGCAAATCTTGCCTTTAACAATACAAATTTTTCCTTCTCGCTTCAGTTTAACAAATCCAACAGCATTACTAACATAGTCTTTCCTCAATGACCTCAAAGGGAAAAGTCATAAAAGCAACGATGAAATTCGCGACATATAGAAAAGAGACATGCAGTTATGACAAACACTTCTAGTTTTTCTTTCACAAGTATAGGTAATAACTAAGGCAGATAGACACTTAAAACAACAAACTTCACCACATTTCCTATAGACAAGACACGGAAGCTAAGTCCATTCACATTAATTTTGTATAATATTTCTCAATATTTGACCTGATGATTCTGTAAAGGCAGATTATTCACCGAAACCTGTCGTGTTTTACTTAATATATTTTGTGGAAATTAGCAAAAGTTTAATATACCCTAAATTCCCATGTATAACGCGAGCGTTATACAAGTTTTTTTTGTAAAAATTTCGGAATTTCTTGGTGCGCGTTATGTATAAGGAACATCACTTTTTAAGAAAAAATAAGATACGAGATAGCCTTAAAGTGAGCAGCCTATTCCATCTTGTGTTCACTAAATTGCTGCCATCTATAGAAACCTGCGTTAGAGCTTCTCCAAAGATGCGTTAACTCTGCAGATTTCACGGAAAAATTCGATGTTTTCAATGTACAAAGCAAACTTTAAGTTCGAAAATACTTTTTCGGCTTAAACATGCCCTATGTGTCGCATTAAATCTTTAATATGTAATAATCAAGCAACATTAACATGGTTGGTTGGAAAAAAAATCAAATTCCTCTTTGAATATGAAAACAAAACTCAATACAAAATGCATACACTTTCCTTAATTAAAAATTAGCAAATTGTTTAAAAATTTTTGTCAATAATTAGTTATGAATCAAAACCATCAAAATCTTCAAATTCGATCTCTCAATTCAAACGAAAATCATTGATTTCATTTACAAAGTATTCAGTTAAATTTTTAATTGACAAATCATTGCTTTTATTTGAGGAAGAATCACTATCCCCCCCCTCTCCAACACTTTGAAAATGAATTCCGGCGTTAGAAAGAAGACATGATCTTAACGATCTATACAAAGAACAACTCGTTTTGGTTACGAAAGAAATAAAACAGGAAAATAAATCAGTAGAATGATTTTCATCATCAACTAGCAGAGCAGATTCTATAGCCGTTGAAGTGTCTTAAATATCATTTTCGGGAGAAACTTGCGAAATACAGTAGTATGAATAAAAAACTTTTTGAATGATTCACTATTCAATCAGTGCTGCGCGTTATACATAGGTGCGCGTTATATTAGAGACTTCGGAAACCTGTGGAAAACGGGCTAAGGTCGACCTGCGCGTTATGCATGCGTGCGCGTTATACTTGGGAATTTAGGCTAAATAAAAAATACTATCTAGCATTTCTCATGTTAAGTAAAAGAGAGTGCGAGCTACACTGGAAAATATATAAAATATAAGCGAAGGAAATTCTCCAAAGCCAGTCAAACTGATAAAACCCGGTCAAAAGGCCGGATAAAAACAGATGAACCCGGATAAAAACCTAATACGTATTTCGGCTACAAAGTAACCATCATCAGGGGTTTAAAAAAAAAAGGGGGGAAGGGGGACTTGAGAGAGGGCGACTGAAACCAAGACCAGTGGCACGCTCACGCTCTATCTGTCTCAGACTTGAGAGCGTGCCACTGGTCTTGGTTTCAGTCGCCCTCTCTCAAGTCCCCCTTCCCCTTTTTTTTAAACCCCTGATGATGGTTACTTTGTAACCAAAATACGTATTGGGTTTTTATCCGGGTTCATCTGTTTTTATCCGGCCTTTTAACCGGGTTTTATCAGTTTGACTGGCTTTGGAGAATTTCCTTCGCTTATATTTTATTGTTCATGTTATTTTATTGTGGAATTCCACGAATTCTCGGCCTCGTCCATTATCTTTTGTATACTTATCTAACTATATTTTACTTACTAGATACTAGGACAGCATGGGAAACAATACATAAATAAATATTCTATAATATTAGTTAAAACTAGAGTTGTTTTATTCATTGAATATGGGAAAGCTGTTTTAAGACGTCAATCTATCGTTTACATGTCTTCTGCATTTTAGTAGAAATAATAGTACTATTACAATAACTGAAAATAAAAGCGCTACATCGAACTTGTTTTATCAATTAAATATAATACAAACCTATCTGCCTTCACTCCACGCATTTAAGCACCTGAATATTGCTCCCTACGACTTCCAATGTACCGCAAAAGCATGTACGAATCAACGTTGGGCAAATTATCATTAATTATTATTAATTATTATTAATCATTAATTATTATATTACACAAAACCCTTCAGATGCCATTTTGCAAAACACAAAGCAAAATAAATGCTGGAAGGTGCAGTACTTCTACCAATATTTCTTCTAAGACGGCGTATAGAGGAAAAAAACAGAATTATGTCTTTCAAGCTTCTACTTCTATATCATCACAATGGCTTCTAGCACGGCTAGCATCGGCTAACATGCTTGTGGCATTCACTGACGTCACTAAACACTCGGCAAACTTCGGCTACCAATCGGATGTGATCGGGTTCGGCATTAACTCGTCCGTTTTTAATTGCTTTTTTTATAAATATCTGTTAAAAATTTAACGAAAAAATTTTATATGCGCCTATAACGATAGCCATACAATACAACTTTATAAAATTTTCGGTAATTCCCGATATTTGACAGTCCCCCATTGGACCGAGATCATTTTTGGTCTTGTTTCTAGTTTTGATGATATGTAATCTTTACAATGAGTTGATTTTTCGATTATTGGGTATTGTTTATTCCATATCGTGATTTTCATAGTGGTCGAACTTTGGCGCCCACGCGAGAGTCGCCTGAGGCGGTCGCCTCGCCGCTTCACCTATCGGCCCAGCCCTGGATGTTATACACGATCGCCACTAGCCACATGTGGCGATAATACCACAGGCATAAGGAAAATTGAAGCTCTCAGTTGTACATTTCCCTCTAATTCTACTTCTCGATTTATCAGCAATCTCGAAAGAAAAATATTTAAATCCATCTCACTGCAGGTTTAAATTTACGATTACAAAGCATCTGTCAATATGTTAATTGTCGATGTTTTCACACTAATGCAGATCCTTTTTCTGAAAGAATAATTATAAATTCATCATACTAAATAATGATAACGAATTTACTATTAGATAATAGATAATAATAGCACTTTATAAAGAATAATACAATCTCAAATTATCTCACATTAATACTGAATATAGCTTGTATCATATGGCAAATATGGTGAACTGTTCGCAAGTGTGGCGAGGATCTCAATCCTGTTGGATACCACTGCACTAGAGTATAAAAATCTGGTGTGGCCACCACATGACTTTCTCCATACCTGCAATACATATTTCTAAAAATTCCAAACAGGTTAAATAATAATAAATATTTTAAGGAACTGCGAGAAAAATTTAAAGACTTTACAAAGCCCCGAAGTTCCAACAATTAAGAAAATAAAAAGAACCGTTAATAAGACCTAAGCGTAGTGTTTACAATAGTCGCCGGTGAGTGGTGTGGCGGTGGCAGCTAAAAATTAGTTTTAAAAATATCTCTTCAACAATGCATTACATGGGAAAATGTTTCGAACAAAGGTTGTGGAAAATTATATTTCCTACGACTTCTATTCCAGTGCTGTTTTACAATCATCAAATATTAAAGCAAATATTAAATAAATAAAATATCTCCTTAACAATGCGTTATACGAAAAAATGTTTCAAACAAAAGTTATAGAGAATAATATTATCTATGAGGTTTATAATAAAAGACATTTACATTTATAAAGATTTAAAAGTTATTTGCCAAAAAACAAAATATGAGTAAACATCCACTTTTGCTTGAACGATTGTTGCCAAAACCTAATCAGGTTTTCATTATATAGTACTCTTTCTAAATGTAAAATTTGATATTGATACGAGCGTAAGTTTTTGAAACGGGTTTTAAACGGGATGTTGCCTTGCCGGCCAAGTCATTGTTAAACTTCGAGAATCGCAACCCGCATACGTGTAATATATACGAGTGCATAGATTGTCTTAAATGATAGTAGGACTTTTCGCGAAAATACGTAATCCTAATGGTACTGGGATTTAGTTTGGGTTCTTTCGCTTATCTAAATCAGTGTTTCTCAACCGGTGCTCCGCAAATATGAGGCTTGTGAAGTACTACAAGGATATTAATTGGTACTTGAAACTTTGTTATCTTGCAGACATTTTTCAGAATTTGAATGATTTAAATTTATCACTACAAGGACCATTGAAAAATGTTTTTCACATGTATAGTAAAATAGAAAGGTTTAAAAAGAAATTAAAGTTATGGGTTAACAGAGCCAAAGATTATTATTTTTATGGTAATATTTTGCTTCGACACCAAGTTTTAGGAATAATTACTATTTTGGATTTTCTTTCATTATTTCTATTTGTTGGAATACCTTTATGTTAATCTACCTAATTTGTAATACTAAGTTTGTAGTATTTTCTGCTTTTATAATTAAAGGACTTGCTGCAATGTTTTATGTAATAATTTCATTACGGTTCTAGCTATCAAGCCACTCTGGCTTTTATAGACCATAGGTTTTTGTGCTGAGGAATACATTTTTCCATAATTTATTTATAGGTATTATCTGTGTAAAAGTAAGTAAGAACTTATTTATTTCATTTTGTGGATCGTTTTCATGACAATGTAATATTCATGTACTGTACTGTACTTAATTACAGCAGCAATTCAGATACCCTTGACTACAAAAATTTTTCGTCTAAAATTTAGCCAAAATTTCTTTTTAATAATGAATTTGCGGAACGATTCGACGTGTATTCGAAAATCAATGGCCGGAAAATGAATCTCCATTCTTTCAGGCGTCGTTTGGTTTAAGTGCCGCATTCATAGAAGGATTCTAAGTGATTTTAAAATGCGAATGAAAAATATGCTGCATCGCATTTGCTCCCATTTTATTTTATGTCAATCTATAGGGAGAGGGGAAGGTTTTGATTTTATATAATAGAAGGATTTGGTCTGGTGTTCCTAAATTAGGGGATTATCGTGGTGTGCTCCACAGTCGAATAAAGGTTGAGAAACACTGATCTAAACGACTATGTAGATGTAGAGTAAGAGAGGGAGATGAGGGGAAGGGAGAAAGAAAGGAAGGGATATAGAATGGAAGGTACATAGAGAGTAAGGGAGGTACAGAATTATAAAAGGACGGGAGGAAAGAAATAACGAGGGAGACAGAGAAAAAGAGGGAGAGCTATGGATTGGGAGAGGAGGGAATGAGAGTGAAGGAAAGAGAGAGGAAGGAAGGGAGAGGGACGAAGAGAGGGAGGGAGGGAATATATTTATTTATCCGTCATATGACGGGCAATACATTCGTATTTTATAAATTCGTTAAATACATAGCAAATGTAATAAATTTACTTAGGTTAATTATAACGCTCCATAAATATTAAAAAGTTACATAAAGACAACATCGGTGTTTTAGCCAACTTATCCTCTTCAAAATTTCAAGGCATATTGGATCTCCGGGCGGGGACGGCCTTGAGGAAAACATTAGTCGAAAGGAATTTACGAATAGGCACTTGGAACGTAACAACTATGAGAAAGGCAGAAAAGCTAGAGAACTTGAAAGAAGAAATAGAGTTGATATTATAGGACTGAGCAAAACTAGATGGGAAGGAGAAGGAGAGTTCGACTCGGAAGAGTTCACGGTAGTTTACTCTGGAGGAAATAGTGGGGAAAGGGGAGTAGCTCTGGTACTTAGGAAATATATTATGAAAAGCGTGACAAAGATAATAGCAACAAACGATAGACTGATGGCAATAAAGCTAAAAGTAGTCCCAGTGGACATGCTGATAATCCAGGTGTATATGCCAACGTCAGCTGATGAAGATGAAGAAATCGAGGTTTATGAGCAAATAATGACATTTACGAAGAAGACGGAAGAGGAAAGGTAAACTGCATAATAACGGGAGATTGGAACAGCATAGTCGGAGAAGGACAGGAAGAAAATGTTGTCGGGCAGTACGGACTTGGGAAGAGAAACCGAGGAGGGGAAAACCTGGTAGAATTCTGCATCAATAATGACCTTGTAGTGACTAATACATATTTCAAAAACCATAAACGAAGGTTGTACACATGGAAAGGCCCAGGAGATAGAATTAAATGCCAAATAGATTACATCCTAGTAAAAACAAAGATTCAGGAAGAGCATAAAGACCGCTAAGGCATTACCAAGAGCAGACATTGATTCAGATCACAGCCTTCTAATAGTTAACCTAGGTACAACGCTCGAACAAATAAAAACAAGACAGACTTAGGACCTAGAAAAACTGAAAGAAAGGCAGGATGTAGTCAGCATGAAGTTGGAAGATCGCCTAAGAAATTTGGAAAACAAACCAAAGACCGTGGATATTGAATGGGAAGAAATTAAAACCAGTATCAAGGATACCTTGGATAAAGAGATCGGAAAACAAGTGAAAAAATCAGAAAACCATAGCTCACTAAGGAAATGCTGGAGAAAATGGATGAGAGACGAAAATGGAAAAACATTTACAGTGAAAAAGGTGGAGCCAACTATATACGTATAAACAATGAGTTGAGAAGGGTAACAGATAAAGCTAGAGAAAATTGGATAAAAGAAAAATGTGATTAAATACAACAAATGGAGAAGTTAGGACGGTAATGTACACTAGAGCACTGGAATTAGAAGATAGAGAAGTCTGATGGAATTCGTGGTAAAGGAATTATGAACACGGATGGGAAGATAGTCTCAGAAACAAAGGATGTAGCACAGGTATGGGAAGAACACATTAAGGAACTATACAGCAAACAGGCAGGAGCGGCAAAAATAGAACTGGAAGATGAGGAAAACATTGAAGAAGATAACTTAGGACCAAGTATTATGGAGAGCGAAGTAGAAAAAGCGATAGTGGAACTAAAGAAAGGGAAAGCCACAGGCAGCGATGGAATACTGGCTGAGGTACTTAGTCATGGGAGCAGGACTAAAAGATATCACGAAATTAATTAATAAGATTTACGGCACGGGAGAGTGGCCTCGGGATTTCCTATAAGTAAAAATGATTCTTCTAAAGAAGAATCCAAAGGCAATGCAGTGTAAAGACTACAGAACGATAAGCCTTCTGTCACACACTTCGAAGATCATCACAAGGATTCTTAATAAAAGGCTGAAAAAAGAAATGCTAGGGGAAGATCAATTCGGTTTCAGAAAAGAACGAGCAACTAGAGATGCTATAGGGGTAGTTAGAATCATATCAGAAGGGGCAATAGAGTAGAGTCAAGATATCTGCGTATGTTTCGTAGACTGGCAGAAGGCCTTTGATAGAGTAAATTGGGTAATGTTGATGAAGATATTACAGGATATAGGTGGAGACTGGAGAGACAGGAGAGTGATCAGGAATCTATATGAGAATCAAGTTGTAAAGGTCAGGTTGGAGAATGCGGACACCTGCAGAGCAAATATCGATAGAGGAGTAAGACAGGACTGCTGCCTATTCAATATATATGGAGAAAGTCTAATGCAAGAAGCGTTTGAAGGCACGAGAGATTTCAAAATTGGAGGAAGGATTATAGGAACAGTAAAATACGCGGATGATCAAGTACTTCTAGCAAGAAAGGAAAAGGAACTCCAGAAAATGGTAAATAGACTAGTAATGACAGGTAGAAAATATGGTATGGAAATAAATACAGAAAAATCCAAGATCATTCGAATATCGGCCAAAGAAGAGAATCTGAACATAAGTACTGGAGGAAAGCCTTTAGAACAAGTTTCAGAATATAAATACCTTGGAAGCATCATAACACGAGAAGCAAAATGCACGGATGAGATCAGAACTATAATAGGAAAAGAAAAAGCGGATTTCAGAAGAAAGAAAAACCTACTTACGGGGAATATAATTATAATTAAAAATCGACTTTATTTAAGGTCGATATTTAGACCATCTGGTCCATTCTTACATATAACCCTGTACATACTACGAACACAGACGACCATGCCCTCGGCGGGATTCGAACCCGCGACCTTGGTCTCCGTTGTCAGATACTCAAACCACTCGTCTACCAAGGCCGGCAAACATAAGAGAAGATATCTGCAAGAAGTTCATAAAATGCTATCTATGGAGTATAGTTTTGTACGGGGTAGAAACATGGACGCTAAGGAAAAATGAGATCAAATACTTGAAAAGCTTTAAAATGTGTTGAAGAAATAAGGACAGATAGGATGAAATACGATGAAGTGCTACGAAGAATAGGAGAGAAGCAAATGATTATGCCGACTATTAGAAAGAGGAAGGTAAACTGGGTTGGACATTACCTGAGGAGAGAGAGTATGATTAAAGACGTGTTAGAAGGAAAACTAGATGGGAAAAGGGAAAGAGGTAGGGAAAGGTTTCAGCTGATAGACGATTTTAAAGGGAAAGAGAGTTATAAAGATATGAAGAGGACAGAGGAAAATATGAGTATATGGAGAACCAGGTTTAACCATGAATAATTACGGCCTTGTCTACGGACAGACTACCTGTGATGATGATGATGATGATAATTTTTAATGTATTCAATAAATTTGACGCGCCGTATGTTGTCAATTCAATAATAAATAAAGATATACTTGAAGCGAAATCAAATAAAATCAATTAAAAATCGCTAAATTAATAGCGGGAATAAGCAAGAAATCGTAAAAAATACAAATTCCACTCGCAAACAAAATAGAATCGTTTTACTGCGAAATTGAGTAACAAAATTCATAATAATAATTATATTTCATTTTTTGTCCTGAAGTGAAACGCCTGACGACATCAATTATATTTAAAGTGGCTGCCGGACGGTGGATGTGAGGAGATAAACGAGGGCATGTCCTACTTATGCCGGAGGTCTGGTAACCCTATCCAGTGGGTCATTACCAATTGGAAGAAAAGCGAAAGTCTTATTTTTACGCTTATCTAAAAATGTACCTAATTTATGTAGCCTGAGCATTTTTTTAATTTTACTGCCAAGGTGTTTCAATTGAATATTATGTGTAAAGTTTTTGTCACACACCACATAATTATCCAAAATTCTGTCGGTTAATATGAGTTCCTACATCAATAACCACAGTTACAAACCATTGAGAAAAATGACAACTTTTCAAAAGCTGTATCCAAACTAATCACATTATCAATAACTGCAATATAACATAATTTTAATTTTGGAGATAAAGAGTTGATGCCTATAGGAGTTGCCCTCACCATTCATTTGATACAACTCACAAGTTCTTCGATACGTTGCCGAATTTATCCACCGAGTTAGTATTATGAACATATTGGAATCTCCCTCCCACATCCTTCTTTTCGTTATTGTGCACAAGGAGAAACATACACGTGTATATTACCCTTAACATCGACGAAGTCGTCTGCCACGCCACCCCCACTTACTACTCCATTTTAAAGATGGGGTTGCCACATTGGGAAAGGTTAAGGGAGACCTATGGATAAACCTTCTCTGCTAAAGTGCAAAAAAATACCTAATGCCTGTAATGTAAGGGAGGAATCACAAGATGGTTATACGGTTTTGGGAGCGAAGAAACTGGTTAAGGGGGCTGGAGGAGTTTGGAATGAGAATGGACTTGGGAAGAACGGGGTGAGATGGAGAGAGTGAGGGGTAGAGCCGGTTAGAATGGTGGGGCGAAGGAAAACAACCTATCGATAACGGGGCGGGGACGAGAAACTTCATTCGGAGAAAGTAGTGGAACCTGCCTTCCATCGAAACTCCTGTGAAGATTTTTTTTGTCCCTCGCGTTATATACGTAGCTCCTCGCCGAGCCACCGAAACCCATCGTCACATTTCTCGAATAAGAATCGTATTTGCGCGATTTCTGTGAATATAATTCCGATAACTCAATCGAGCGCGGGTGAGCACTCATGCTCGCCTTTCCGTGTTTCTTTCTTCGCGAGCTGGCATTATTTGTCTCCGTATAATTGGATTTACGCAAAAAAGACCGAGTTAGAAATCTATCTTTGTAGTTTGACAAGTGTTGAGTTCATTCGACGGGAGATGTGGGGAAAAATAATAATTTTCTCCTTGTGAAGTTTTTGAAAATAAATCTTTTATCGGAAAAAGTGATTAAGATACAAAAACCATTTTAAACTATAGTTTAAAAAAATTTGTTTTAAATATCTCAACGTCCTTGGAGTTATTTATCGCTTCTTTTTAGCGCGTTTTATTTTATGAACGCGCTTATATTTTCGCCCTGTCTGCCTCTCTGTAATCAGTTAAATTAAAATAGCAAGTAAACGGTAAGAGATATAAGATTAAAATTTGCAGGGTGTATGTGATCTATGATAAAATTTGTTACACCACCAAAGAATTTTTTTGGAGAAATCGGTGGGCTGCAAGGGGTGCCTTCAAAAATTCAAAATTAAGATTCTGAGAAAATTGTTATAGATAGAAAGTTAAGAACTTATAATTATTTATTGAATAAATTACTTCGACGTATAATTATATTAATAATTTATGAAGAATTCTAAGTTTACAATTCTAAATAAACCTCAATAAATAAATAAATAAATTTTTCATATTGCGTCAGCAAATGAAGCTCCTATTTTTCTGTTCATATTTTACTCCCTCCTCGCGGTAATTACTCTGCAAGGTGCATCATGCGTAGTCTAGATCGTCTCGAAAGCGTTTACATGCAAGCTTACGCTCTCATGGACCATTGCTCGTTAAAACATTTTGCGCCGTAAAAGACCTAAAAACCTAAGTGATTAATGTCATGCACAAAAATTTACCTCAAAAATAACGTTTTTTAATTTTACATATCACAGAAAATACGGTGACACTTTCTAAACGTATCCGCAATCTGCAAAAGCGGAAGTAATTTATTCCTTCACCTCCGTAATTGAAGCCTGTTACGCAAAGCGCCGGTGTGGCACGCGGACGTCAACCCCATTTAGATATTACCGGAGCAAACCCATGCCTCATTAGTAACGTGACAGCCCAAGAAAACATGCAAGACTTCCTAAACCATCTAGAGAAAAAAATCTACACCGAAAAGTGTGTCAACGAACTATCGATATTTTTTTCAAGCGAGACGTAGAATAGCAAATGATAATCTTGGTCTGCGATTTTCAAAATCTATGCTTCGCAACCCCGTGGATGACAACACCGATCTCAGCAGTATCCCTGATCAAATAACTTCATAAACTCGAAAAAATTAACGGATTCCGGAAGAAAACCAAAGCCTAAGATGCAAAATGGTCTGATCTGGATCGCATGCTTTTTCTTCCACTCCGAAACGTACCATCACTCAATACTTGTTCGTTCCACAACGACAAGAGTTGTTGAATTATTAAAACGTTCCAGCATCGCTCACACATCCATTATCTATTGGAAAGAGAGAAATATATGTGCACGCTCGTCGATAATAGTTCGCAGTTTAATCTTGAAAAAAACAGACGTAGAGCTAAATAAATTAGAACGGAAAGATGGACTATTGACAGGAAAAAAAATTAAGAGCTTATAATTCGCGATTGCTAATTTTGCCGATGCAGTATTTGTATCAAAGGGAAATATCATCTCAAAATAGGTGTATTAGGAAACCATTATTTCATAAAAAATCGGATGATAATTTAGGTCTTTCATACATACCGAAGTTCAACTACCTCTACTGGCTTGATTCGTTATTACATCATTTGTAATTAGATTCTAACCTCGAATTAATTACAAAATATCGTTGAAACGAGTAAATTTGTTCCAAAGTAATCAGCGAAGAGTACACAATTTTTCGTACGCCGGATAATTGTTTTCATTTTTGCCTTTCCATTGTATCGGAAATTATACCGATATAAGATATTTTAGTATTATTATGTATTCATCTGTAAGTTTTAAATATACGAGCATGAAGAAACAAAAGCAGGAAGACTCTTGGTTTTAATAAATTATTTAAACGGCGTTGAGAAATGGGATATTATGAGTTTTTTTTTTGCTTGAAAAGTATGTACATAGATGTATTCTATAATTCAATACCAAGAATGCAATTAGCCATTATGAACCAATTATCCATTTACCAGGTATTATGGGTTTTAAAACAACATTCATCAGGCTTATGACGAATCGAAACAATCCTTTTACTTCAATGACATGACTCCTAACGTGGTAGAACAGTCGGGAATAGGCTAAGCAATTATAAGTTCGTGGTAGAACGTGTAAAAAAAGATGAACAAAGGAATCTCGCATTGAGGCGAAATAGAGAGAAAGATTTTACATTGGAAGAAAGCAATTAAACCTGTATCATGTTGAAAAAATAAGTTAGTGTCCAACTAGCAGAATTCCCACCGTAAAAACACGTTTCATTAATCGATTAATCTACAGAATGTACAATTTAATGAACGACTTGTCAGTAGCCTAGTATGTACTCGTAAACTTGTGTCGTTATATCGTTTTGGTTCATTCTTAGCTTCAATTTCAGCAAGGAAAATAAAAATGGACGCATAGAGGGACAGAAATCCAATGCACATGTTACTAAGTGGAATCTCCGTTGCTGCGTACTTTGAAATTTTCATTTATTCAAGGGAATTAGATTTCGCCTCAAGTTCAATTTTAGTAAGGACAGAGAGGACGAATAGACGGAAATAGAAAAAGGAACCTAATGCGCATATTAATAAACGGGAACATTACACTAAATGTGCTCTAAAAATTTCGTTTTTCTGTGGTTCTTTAGTTCAGGAAATGTTTTAATTTTAATTTAAACAACAAGAGATTTTCGTTAAAAGGAAGATGAGCATAAATTGACAAAAGGAATGATATCGGAATAATTAATAATATCAATTTTCATTTTTAATAATTCAAACGGATAACTTAATCCTGCGTGTACCAACGTTTTGTTCTCTTCCTCGCGTTAGGATCTGCATGTAAGAAGAATCTTCAAATATTAACAAGACCCGAGGGATTTCCAAGGGACGTCCACAAGATCTTCCATAACAAAGCCAGACGGTTTTTCCAGAGATGCTTTAACAGTGAAAACACCATGGATAGATTTAAGGCAATCCCAGACAACATAGCCAAGATAACCCATTAACCCAGAGAGAAGATACGGTATAAAAGATTTTAAGGCTAGAGAAGATATTTAGAAGGGAAATCGTAGGGCATTAAGGCAGGGATGAGAAAAGAGAAAGTACAATCTTAAATCTTCACGGAGTAGGATTGATGGTGAAAAATTCCTTTGGACCAATGACCCACGAGGCACAGGTAATACAAAGTGGAAAATCTTCTGACGAAACCCGCAGACACCAGAAATAATGAGATGACACCATCGCAGGGCCGTAAGGAAATGAAAGGATGGCAGTGCAATAGATAATGAAAAGGAAGAGACGAAATTTGGAACAATGAAATTATATAAGGTAACGAGGGTAAGAATATTCTGTTAAAGAAGACAAAATAAGTTTATGCAATTCTCAATGAAAGTATTTGGGAACAAGAAAAGATATTCTAGAGAAAATGTTATCATCCATGCAACGATATATAAAGTTATTACCCGAAATATTTTCTTACATTAGTATCAATTCCTATCCTTAAAACAAAGAACGTATTAAGTGAAGAAATTTGAGCGATGACTCTAAAGGTAGTTGCATCAAGGTTAATAATTGAATCCCAGCTAGAAACGAATGGATATCTGAGCAAGGATAAAACTGCCACTAGCAAGTCATTGGATCAATAGGTACGCTAGTAGCAGAAACAAGCTGGTAGCATTATAACAGTAAAAGACGACTGTTTCACAGAAAGTAGAAATTACACTCGTGTATCCGTTTCTGCCATTGCACCTCAAATGAATGTATCATTAGATGAAGAGATAATTTAGAGTTTATAAGGAATCTTCGCTGAAATTAAAAGATACAGAAAAACAACATATAAAAAGCAGGGACATTCGTCAAGGTAAAATTAAAATGTAGGTAAATTAAATTACAACAGAGTTACAGTTGAGTATTTAGAAGAATTATAAACAGTATAAGTTATATCAATCAAAAAGTATTTTAATGATAATTTTATAATTCAACAGAGAATTACCCAGCCTGTCTTTTGGCTGAAAATTTCAAGAACAAGCACTTAAAAAAGTACTAATCCCAGGTATCCCCAACAGCTATAACATGAGCGTTTCGGCTACTAAGTAGCCGTCTTCAGTGTTAATTCACCGAAAATAGATTCTAATCTAAACTTGTTGTGGATATTTATAACACTTAATAAAAATTAAATATAAAATTACGGAAAGAATGTGACGAGAAAATTTTCAAAAACTCTCTAAATGATATAGAAATGAGGTTTCGTAGTGTAATATAAACATTAAAATTCAAACGATTAATGTACAAATACAAAGTGATAATGCGTACAAAATATCCGGAAAGAAGGATAATGGATCCGAGATCGATAAAAATAGTATCTTGAATAAGAAAGAAATATTAAGGCGTAAACATCAAGAATAACCAAATGCTTTATACACGGTGAAAAACTGTTCCGAGTTGGAATAACATGCGCGATTTTTTTTAATATAAAAGGTTTTATAATTGCCTGGCCTTATTTGAGTGTTTTCTCCAATGCTCTGCTGAAAATATCGAAGGCAATGAAACAAATCCAATTTGCATAATATTATATTTAATAAAATGTTTAACTTTTTATGCGATGTAAAACGTTTTCATACTTACAGCAAAAATGTCGATCATAATTTATAACTATTAAATTCGAAGAAGCAATCATTTTATCTTACTGGTTAATAATTTCTAAATTAGGCACCTAAGGCGATAGTAAGAGCCGCGTTATTCATTTTCTCCGGTGAAGTAGCCGAATATTTTTGTGCCCGAGATAGGTTTGGTCAACTGCGTTTAAAAATTTGCAGTATTCATATAGAATGTGGGTTTTCTCATTGTACTTCAATTTCGAGCTTTATTAAAGCAGAATAAATATCCCCAACTGTGACAGACCAAGAAATTTTCCGTCCTTCAATGCAATTTACGTAAGGCTCCATATTTTCTAGAGGAGAATCAGGGAAGTCAGGTAGCCGAACTTTCCAGCATTCAGCTTTAGTCACGAAAGATCGTGAGCCGAGAATATTGGACTGAGTTGAAAATTTTACGGAAACCTGGTAAAAGACTAAAACCATCGGGAGAACATACACCCAGTGACGTAACTGCAAAAGATCCCACCCTCCGCATTAAAGTAATTGGTTTCCCTAAATAAATTATTTCCACGTAACTGCCGTTAATAATGTGGCTCTTTCGGCCTCTCTCTTTGGGCTCCTTATCCCTGTCCTTACGCAATGTATACTCCCCTTTCTGAAGATACTGAAGGAAAACTGGGTAGATGCTTAAATGATGAATTAATGATTAGTAATTTGACGGAAAACAGAACTGAAATCATAGGTTAAGCCTACACGATTCCGTCCTCCACAACTTCCTTAATTTATTGACAACTATTTCTCTTCTTCAACCTGCCTGAATAATTTAGCCTAATTTCCTCTTTCGACTTTAAATTTCGCCTATTTAAGCACTCCTTTCAAGAAATGATTATTCAAATGGGGTAGTCTTGATTCGTAAAAGACGCATTTCTAATGCAGTAACATCAGTTCCACCTTCTATTGAATGGTGTGATCAGCCATCAGAATATTTTATTTCCTGAAGTATGTAAAGCCGTCATAAAAAATGCTTAACTTTATGAATATAATGCCTTTTTTTCTCCAAGACTTCTGAGGCACCATGCGCATAACAAATGATCGATAATTCCAGAAGCGAATTTTCTAGATGAATTGTCAAATAAGTTTGAAACAGAAAAAATTCTGCTATGACCGGGAATCGAACCCGGGTCTTCCACTTGCCGGGCGGATATTCTACCACTGAACTACCTTAGCAGATAATCTTTCGTGTTTCTGAACGCGGGTGTTTTTCTTAGTTGGGTCCGGGCTAGCCAAGCTAGTATCAACCAGCCCCAACTGACGTCCTCCAAGAGAACGTCGAAGGAAACCCCTCCCTCTCAAACGGTGAGATTGCCAAAGCCAGAAATTGATGGAATAATAGGAAACTATGCAGAATGGCATAAGCTGTAATTTTGGGAATAACTTTGAAACAGCAAAAATTCTGCTATGACCGGGAATCGAACCCGAGTCTTCCACTTGCCGGGTTCGATTCCCGGTCATAGCAGAATTTTTTCTGTTTCAAAGTTATTCCCAAAATTACAGCTTATGCCATTCTGCATAGTTTCCTATTATTCTGTCAAATAAGTGGCAAATTGTCGAAGGCGAAGAAACAAACAGGAAGTTACAATCAAACGTTTTTCAACTGATAAAGCATGGTTGTATAACACCCGTTTCTCGCAGATCGTTAAAAGGCCTTATGGAACTGAATATCAATGACACACTTACGTCCTAGCTTCGCACAAGAACCCAATTAGGATCGTGAGTTTTGTTCGTGAGGTGAATGACGAATGGAATTCCCTGCTCGATCGAATACACTTGATAAAGGAACTAACGAATGATCGCGAAGGAAACAAAAAGGATAATTTCCACGAAGGATTTCCGCATGAGAGTTTCAAATCTCCGCGTATTTTCGTGCCCGACGATTTCTATCCCAAATAAAAATAATATTTCTGTATTTGTGAGAACTGGATATGATACGCAGATACAGAAAAATAGACGAAACTGAATAAGTTAAGTGTCGAAAATCGCTGTTCGTTCTTTTAGGCGTTCGTTGTTCCAAGTTTCAAACTCCTACGATGATTTTAAGTACCAAATTTTAATATGCAAATGATTAATGTTCTACATTCAAATGTATTCCTTCTCGTAAATAACGCAAAAATGTTGTTTACATTGGTTGCTATGAAAAGAATTTCTCTCTCGTACTAATTGTAAGAGCATTCAAAGCACGCTTCCACCCACAAGGATTGAAATAACAATAGAATTTCGAGGTTTAACTATGTAATGGGCTGGCATGGTAACACCCCGTTAAAATGGAAAGATTTACCCAAAATTAATTTAATTAATTAATTAAACATTTAACATGAGGAATTTCGAAATGTAGGCGGAAATAGATGAACAGAATAAGAAACGTCATAGTTTTTCTTTAAATGGGCTAGATCCGAAGATCATAGGTTAATTCTTTTTAATTCAGATCTCAAATAGAATAAAAGCCTGCAAGTCAAAAAGTCGATTTTTACGTGTTATCATATGGGAAATGGAAAGGCCTACCTTGGAGTCGAACCTAGGACTTTTTTCGAGATTTATTTTCGTCATTATCTTATAATATGTAAATCGATCATTCCTGCCAAACATAAAAAATGAATCTCGTTCCATTATCAAGTTATTCGCATTTTTATAGCGTGACAGAGGGAGCCACAAAGGGACAGAAGTAACCTTTTGTCATTGTTAGACTAGAGTCAAATATGACGGGTATGCGTGAGTTAAGTATTAAGTGAAAATAAAATTGAAATAAAATATTAATGAAACTAACTTATATATGCACTAAAAAGTAATCAATGGATATAAAACTCACAAAATTGAGTGTTCCAGAGAGTAAAAATAGTTTTGGGCTAATAGAAATTTTATGACAAAGAAATACATTACGCTATAGAATTCTTATATTCCCAAAACTATTTTTAATTTATGGAACATTTAATTTTCTCTCTCCTTTCTTTCTTCCCCTCTCTCTCTCTCGTATCAAATCATCATAAAATTATTTCAAAGATATTTAATTTCGTTATGAAAAATCAGTAAAATTTGCTATGATCTGGTTTAGCTTTCATGCACAATCAAATCAGTGTTTTTGAAAGTTATCTTTGTTATATTGTTTAAAAATTATTATCAGTAGGAGACCAAATTCTTGTCCAAATATTTGTTGAAAATAGGAGTAAAATCGAAATAATAAGATATAATGTACGAAGAATCTGCAGAAATTTATTTGAAATGTTTTAGCAAATTATAAGTTATTTAAAACGTATAGAATTTAACTTAATAATTTAATTGTTTTAATCTGACGCTTAAAAACAGGATAAATATTAATGAACCGTCAATTTACCATCATAGGAAAAATGTGTAGTAACTTACTGTGAACTAAATACTAACACAAACTACAATGAATTTTAACTATATTTTAAGATCGTAATTTACTTTTAACTATAGTAGTTTTGAAATTTTTTCAGAAAATTAGCTTTAATTAAATAAATTTTTTTAAAGTCATAGAATGTTAATTTTCAATCGTATTAGAAATTCGGTCGAAATATTTGGTATTATCATTTAAAGAAATCCATTAAAAATAACGTAATATTTAGTTTAATGAAATCTTACCGTTTGGCAATGGCACATGATTTAGCTACGCTATATAAAAGAATTTCGAATAAACAGTAAACGCAACCTCCACGTAGTTTTATTTTTCGTCACCTACGGCGCCACTCCCTACGAGAAAATTTTGCGGGTAGATAAAGGGCAAGTACCGTTTATTTTTCATAAAACTACATGCTTTAAAAAAAAACATTTATAAGGCTACTTTATTGATGGTTTTTTATATCCGGAATATTTTTACGCATTTCCATATAAACTTGCTACATCAATAATCCGTTTCTAATATTCGACCTTGTAATGATCACAGTCGTTGTTCTCTTCTTGGCAGTTTTCCGATTGATATGCTAGATAAAAAGAAAGCGACGAAATTAAAACACGACGATCGTTTCTCCATGAATAGCGTACCAAAAAAACCAGTCCAAATTTCTACTTTTGGCCCCCGATCCAATGTTCTCTCATCCTCTGCCAGTAGGAAACAGTTCATAGAACCTGTTGAGTGCAGTATATTTCGCCTTAGGGACAAAGATAGCGGAGATTTTTCAGATGAAGTGTCATAGAATTCGAAAAATATCAATGGAATATTTTATACTTGCCTCTTTCATTATTCATTCGATAAACAGTGCAAATAAAGCCTGAATTGAATATATCGTTTAATAATCTTTGCGGAATGTTCCAGAGAGAATTACAACTATGTACTCAGAGGCGGATACAGGGCCAGGCGATGTAGGCGACCGCCTCTGGCCTCGCGTCTCTGTGGGCCTTTCGCCCAGAGTCGCTAGAGAGTTGGCGTTAACAGAATCAGGAGCAAAGTGCGAGAGGGGAAAGATTTATAGATTGAGTGTGAAATACTAAGAACCTGTCTTATATCCTAAATGACGACGACGATCAACGGGCGAAAACCAGTCTCAACTGACGGGTATCACTGAAAAAATAATTATTTTTAAGACTTTCAGCTGAGCTCGACCTCAGAAGCCCATCTACCATATTGTAAATATGAATGAAAATAAATAATTAAGATTTTGATAGCCTGTTTTCCTCCATATTTAGGCACGTTTACAGAAATCGCGAGTCGTGGGCCTTGAAAACTATTGCCTAGGGGCCTGATAACCCCTAAATCCACGCCAGCATCTATTTTATATTACAGATTCATAACGTTTTTCAAATATGACACGAGAGAGTACCCGTCTCATTATTAGTTAGTGTTTTTTTTTATTTTCGATAACAGATCACAGCCAATATTCTCAGTTAGTTAGATGATGTTTCGATTTTTTTAAAGAAACCGAGGCTTGAAAAACAATCCAGCCTCGCGTGCGGTACATGGGTGGAGAGATTTCTCCAGATATCATTACAATTCTTTCAGTTTTTTGATCGCACACTTACTTTCCGATCGATTCGAGCGAAAAACACTTCCGAAACGCTCGACCAAACGCCTTCTTTTACATTCTTCGAACTCTCTTTCCGGCTCATTAAATCCGACATTACGGACGAGGAAATTTATGGCGACAAAAAAGACGGAAGGAAATTATATATTCAACGATATCATTAACATTACCAGGTGAAACTCGCAACCAACAATCTCACTCAATTAAAACGATATCTGCAATTGAAAAATATAGTTTAAAAAACAATCAAATTAAAGTACGGCTCCATTTCGCGCTCGTAGTTTCTAAACCGGATATTCCGCTGCTTTCTTTACTCCTCGGCCTAAGACCCGTTCCTTAGTGGGTGGGTGGGTGTCTGCCTGCGTGCATCTAGGATGTGCACGATGCACTCCCCACCTTTTCTCAAATGACATTGAGCGATGCACCTCCTTCGCAAATCTTAACGGAAGATTCTTGATAGCGGACTTACCCGCTGCTTTCACGGCATGACAAGCAATAGAAACTCTCTACCTTTCTAAAGTTTACTTGAGGAATTAATACGTTCATGTATTATTATTTACAATCAGATTAATAGGCGTAATATAGTTAATTATATATATAGTTAATTATGACCTAAAAATTAATAAATCATTTTCGCATTTCAACCACTTAAAGTGACGTCCTCAGCGGCAATTAACTCGTACTTGATTCCGATTGCCTATTACGACAGCTACTTCGTGACTGCAATATGCATATGCTTTACTCAACTTTTTTTATGGTTACAGGAGTAACCTATATCATTTGTATGATACAGGTCATAAGTTAAGCTTGATGAAATTTTAATCCTGAATCAGGCTATGGAGAACTTTCGAAACTGTAGCCATGATTGTATTTCGAAGTTGATAATGATCGAGAACAAGTGTTAATTTAAGTAAAGCTGTTCCAAAACGTTCGTATATGTATTAGGAGAGTTTAGAAAATTCATTAATTTTAGCCGTTATTGGGTGGTTAGCGTATCTTAATCCTAGGTTCGCGGTTCCAAATCATGCCGATAGCAAGGTCGCTTATGGAAGCCTCTGTTATCGTTGAAATGCTCGCCGTAAAAGACTGTTAAAATGCCGTTTATGATTTAATTGAAATAAAGAAATAAAAGTTTACATTTCACTGTACAGCGACGTAATATTTGAGACGAAAACTAGTTTATTTTCTCTATATAATAAAGATTCTTACATAACAAAGAAGTATATCACCCATTCACGATGAGAAAGTGCACAATAAACAAAACCGCCCTCGTGAGAGTTCGTTCGAGTTGCCTAACACAAATCGTTGCCGCTATAAGATTACGACGCGACTTTGTTTAAGAAAAACAGACGCAGATTCGAACCTTGCAAATCGTCTCGAAAAGAGGTCGATGAATCCATTTGAAACGATAAGTCGAAAAAAAAAGAACGACGACTTTTCTGCAATTGCTTTTTCTTAAGCAGCCTTTGCGACACATCAGTTTCGGCAAAAACCGCGACCTACTCAAAGATGTTTGACGATTCATGGTGATGCATACGATTTTTCGAGTCAGCTGATGGAAGAGTTCGAGGAAGCCAGACCGCAGCCTGAGGAAGTTCCAGCAATATGTCTGCAGTCGGCCGAGAAAAATGCTTTTAAAAATCCACCAAGGACGGAGGACTCAATAACGTAATCCATGTATCTGGTAACACCTATTCTTTTATTTTGTACAAAGCGAAATTATGCCGAATATAAGCGACTTTTCTAGGGAGTTTTTACTTGGTAATTTGGCATCCCTGACCTGTAAAATGTTTTGCAAATAAATTCAACTAATCGAGTAATAATAACTTCATGCACAATGATTGTGACTTTCTTTCTCAGGAACAATGACTAAATGCAAAGTACTTGTGACCAATCCTCTCAGGAAGAGACGAAGTATTTCAGTATTCACCTAGTCAGATTTCTAAAAGAAAATGGGGAAATTGTTTATGTCGCTATTCTTGCCAGTAGAGGTAACGATGGAACAAAATTCAGCCGAAAATATATTGCTGATTTATATCTTTTAAAAATATCATTTTGCTCTTTTAAGTCGTAATATAGACCGTATCAAGACAAAAGAATACAATATTTTCAAAAAGTGACCTGTAACTCTTAGTTCTCATCAATGCTAAATTTTCCAGCCGATAAATATGATATTTCATTGTACAAAAGTTAATAAGAAAGAGTAAAAAATTAAGATTTGGGATACGCAATTTGGGGGGGCCCAGACCTATTCTCTCCTTCAAGCTAAAAATAAAAAACGATTGAATATAGGTAGTTTTTAAAAATAGACCGAGTAAAATTATTCTACTAACTGTATTGTGACTACTTTCGTTATTTACTCCGCTGATGTATGCGTCAAATAAAAGTTATTGCACAATACAGTGTACGCATTAGTTTCGTTTGTTAATGTTTTTGACTTGGGTCCGCCCACTATGTGAAAATAACTGTCAAGAGTAAAACATTATAATTACCGCCATTACTTTTACAGTGGATTTCCGCCAAGTAAACCCTTCTTTAATGGAGAATAATACAAAGCATTTCGGTTTACCTCTTTCTTTTGATAGAGAAATGGAGGGTAGATTAAAGACCTAACATACCATCGTAAAAGCTTATTCGATCAGGCAATCTCGTAAGGGCAAATAATTGCGACCTTAATAGTAATCACAAAGGCACGATATTTGCGTAATTATACGTTGGGAGAATGTACTGGAAAATTCAATAAAACGTATTACTGATAATCCCTCGAGTTAAATTGTCTATGTATTTTTGTTTATAAATAATCTTTCAATATATAATATTGTTTGAGAATATACTTATTCTTTTCTCATTTTTTTAAATTTTCGTAAAGGGCGCCAAATGCTTGGTTTGCCTGGGGCGCAAAAAAATGTCACTACGGCTCTGCGTTTATGTATTATAATTTCACAATTTGTGTAGTTATATTTTAGTTTTATTTCATTTTACTTCTTGTTGAATTTTTGCTTCAGTATGCTGAATTTTTTAAATCATTTTCTTACTGTAGCGTTACTTCTTGAATAAATTTAGACCATCTTCAAGTCCTCCCATTGAAGTGGACATGGAAGAAGAATTTCATTCTGAAGGTGATCTGGGTGAGGACACTGATTATATCCCGTCAGGCGATGAGGATATTGATTTATTTAGCAGCAGTGAAACTGTACCTGAGCAACCATCATCGGCGACAGTAAATGTAAATAGGAGAGGGAGCACTATTTTGAAGCCACTGGCCATTGCGGAGATCGTTGAAGTGGTATAGAAAGATCGCCATTGAAGTTATTTTGGGGGCAGCCATAATTAATTCCCATTTTCTTTATCGTAAGATAACAAATAAAGAGATGGAAATAACGACCTTTAGAGAAAGCATTGCTGAGGTTTTGCTGGAAACCGGAGATGAAGATGAAAACCCTGAACCTGACCCTTCAGAACCACCCACAAAAAGACGTAGATCATCTCACGTGTTTATGAGAGAAGAGGGCAGCGTAAGAACAATGCGCAAATACTGCCAAGGTTGTTATCAAAAGAAAGTAAAAGGTGAAATAACAAAAAATAAGGTTAAAAAAGTAGCCACTTATTGTCAAGATTGTCCGAATAAGCCGAGGTATTGCTTAAATTGTTTTAATAAATATCATAAATAAATAAATTGTTCTTAGTTATATTATGTAAAATGTTAGTCGAATGACATAAATGTTAATGTAAATAATGTTTTGTGAATGTTGGAACAAACTTTGTAACATAAAAGGAAATTAATCAATAATATTCTGTACATTGTATCAATTTTTAATAGACATTATTTTTCCCCAAATAACTATAAAGTTGAATGAAACTAATGCTATTGAATTATATTCATAATGGTAAATAAAAAATCAGTATACTTGTTATATAAGTTATTACGTTGAATATCTTCACATAAAATGTTAATAAATACTCGTACGCATAAAGAATATATGCTGAAATTTAAAAACACTATTTCTGAATATCCTACGGATAGAATTAGGAACGTAAAATAAAACGTAAAAATAAAAAAATAGAAGATACAGAAAAATTCATAAACCAAGACCGCGTACGTAACTGGTGGGCCATAGCGGACACAACGCACGGCCTAAGAAGGAAGCAAAGGCGAAGCGGTCACCGGTGACTGCCATGGCGTTCAACGTGTTAAGGAGGATGGAAGGATTAGGAATCGAAACAATAGACATTAACCATCGCCATTAATGTTTTTCCTGAGAGAAGAAATATCTTCAACTTTTTCGTTCGCATTGTTATTTTAACTCATGTATTTATGAATTAATCGAATCGAATCGAAACAATAGACATTAACCATCGCCACTAAGGTTTTTCCTGAGAGAAGAAATATCTTCAACTTTTTCGCTCGCATTGTTGTTTAAACTCATGTATTTATGAATTAATTAAATGATTTTTTTATCCCTTTCGCTTAATATCGAATAAATACAAGACCAATATTTTTTTAATGTCAGAAATACACCCATGATTCAAATTTGCACTTCTCTTTGCAATTTCGTTTCGATTTAAACCCGTCTGGTATAAAAAATATCAGTTGAATTTTTTTGGTGGGAATATATATATTAAACATCACTTCAAATAATATTTAAATTCCTCAAATTGAAAGGAATACCTTTTTTCAATAGACCTTACTTGAAGAGAAAATTACAAAAGCCCAGATCTTTTTCAAAGGAAGATTCCCGGAGCAAAGTTGCAATAAAAACACGACTGTATATTCTATGACACGCAACATGAGGTCGGAAAAAAACTGAAATGCACAACAAGTTTCGACAGCGCACTGAAAGTATACCAATCTCTTCAAAAATCAAAAAAATGTTCGCATTGTACGACATCTACACGCAGAAAAACTTGCAAAACTTGTACAATATGCCATTTAAGTAATAGGAAAATAAAAACAACTGCATGTGATAAATTACTTGAACTGTTGGTAAATCGCTTTTACCTTCATCTTGAATCCTAAGAGCATTTATTTCAATTAAAATAAGCAATTCAATAAAGTTTTGAGTTGAAAAGATAAAGATGATAGGAAATGCTTCGTTCAAGAAAACAGCAACAAATTCGGGGGGCATCTGTGGTGTAGTGGAAGAACACAGAATTGAATTTGAGTCTTTTGAGATACAATGCACAAGTAGGGATGTGCACGGGTTTCCAGTGGTACAGAAATGTTTTTTGTCAAACTCGCCGCAGTATAATCGTATACCTTCCAAATTCATAGTTACAAAAAAATTATAACCTTGATATTGTGGTAAACGTGTTTAGATGTCCCGGTTTAAGTATGCGATTTTGGTTATTTATTTATACGAAGATTATATATACCATATTTGGTTAAAATCCATGCGGTCAGTTCTCCAGAAATACGTGTAAAAGAAATATTATTTTAAATTTTATTATGGTAGCCTTAATCTTTAGCTCCGCTTTAAATATCTTGATATCATTATGGTTATGTTATACCAATCATATACACAAAATTTAGTTGAAATCCGTTCCGCCAATTCCTTCCAAATCCATAATTTTTGAACGAGTTTAATTTGTAATTGTGGCACCCCTGTTGAGATGATCCGGTCAAAATATGCTATTATGGAGAGAGAGTATGATTAAAGATGTGTTAGAAGAAAAACTAGATGGGAAAAGGGAAAGAGGTAGGAAAAGGTTTCAGCTCATAGACGATTTGAAAGGGAAAGAGAGGTATCAAGATATGAAGAGGACAGCGGAAAATAGGAATATATGGAGAACCAGGTTTAACCAAGAATAATCACGGACCTGTCTACGGACAGACTACCTATGATGATGATGTATGTGTACATTATAAATATTAAATTTAGTTAAAATGGATGCGGACAGTTCAACACAAATACGTGTAAAAAGAAATTTTATTGTTTCTGATAGTGTGGCAGTGCTGCTTTCTATATCTATATTAAATCTTGATTTTGTTTTTTTATGTTGCACATCTTCATACAAAATTTCGTTGAAATCGGTTCTGCCAAATTCCTAATTACGGAAAAGTTTTATTTTGCAATTGTGGCACCCCTGCTAAGTCGGTCCAGTCCAAATATAGCATTTTGGCCATGTATTTATGTGGAGATTCTATGTACCAAATTTTGTTGAAATCGGTTCAACCAATTCTTCTCTGATATATGCGTACGGACGGACATCAGCAATGATGAAAAGCACTAAAAAACGGATATTGCGTTATACTACGACGATAATGTCAAAGAATGTAAAACTTAAATCGGGCAGACGAGCGAAACAAGGTGAATAGGAACGGTGGACGTAAAATTATGTAAATGGTAAGAGAAGGATTCGAAAAGGATAAACTCAGTGGGACGTGGGAAAATAAGAAAATCAGAGTTGAGGGAGCTGGATCTAAACATGGTAGGAAATTGTCGTAAAAGGCAATTGTGTAGCAAGCGCAATGAAATCGTTGAAGTTGCATTGCCGGTTAAAGAAATTAGAAATCAAGGAAATGAGGGATATAAGGGCAGCAAATCAGTCGTCAAAATAAATAATTTCTGTATATAGTTTGAGCGCTTTCCTTCCGCTTCCGAAAGTCTTTACGAACCTTGCACGCATCTCGCTACCTCTCGGAAAATTCGGTGGCGGGCATGTTTAAGGACTTGGATATCGGTCATATCAAAGAAAAGAAAAAAATGGAAAATAAAGTTTGCATTTACTCACAATAAGATTGAAAAACCTGCATTCAAATTTTACTAGGGTAGTTTTGTCGTGGCTCTTTCTTTTCTCCTCTTTCCCACTTGACCTAGTCCCTTAAGTGATTTTTAGTTCTAATCAAAACCACGCTATGAAAATTTAGACTACTCTAATAGCAATAAACCAGTTGAGAAGAGCAAGTGCGCATTTCGGTCACAGAGCAACCGTCATCAGATGGTAATTTATCGATCGTTGATTTTTTAAAAAGCGTTTCTCTTAATTCTAAATTCATTTTTGGAATAAAACGTCTCCTATAGAAAGGGTGCGTTGATAAATTAGCATATGATACGTCAGAAAGTATTTCTAATTAAGTATTGTGACATTTGGGCGAGTCTGAAAAAATCATATGACCGAGTGTAGTGCGACCGGACGTTCCGGTTCTCTGGGATTGTCCCGGTTTTCTAAGCTGTCTCGAAAAATTCTTCCGAGACTAATAACTGTCCCAGATTTTCCGTATTTTAAGATCACGAACAGGGAAGTCGGTAACTTTCGCGAATCCTGAAGCGAGTACTTTTTGTCTTCCCTCAGAAGTAAATTTTATGTTGGCGGTTTCCAGTCTCTACTGGTCCAAGAAAATACTTGACGCTTTCTGGGATCGTCATATGTCCCTCCCAAACATCACCACCTTTTAAAACCTAGTTATATTTCTCAAACTAAAATTTATATTATGTTACATACAAATACATATACTTGAATTTCCCACCTATTTTTCTCCTTAAATGTACATAAGTAAAACGTTAGGAAGCATTTCGAAATTTGATTATGCATTCTGAGCCCCTTTAAGACAGAGGCTTTCATGGAAGGCCGCATTTTTAGTTACGAACTGTTTGGCAGGCCGTATAAGAAGCTACGAGCAACTCGACTGGCCGGATAAAAGTGAAAATTGGGATTTACTCAAGAGATTGGTAGTTACCATAAAAGAGAAAACCACATCTAAATAATTTGAGCATTATAACTTCACCATAAATGTTTTACAATCACAATGTTAATTTAAAAATATAAAATGCGTTGTATTCAATATTACATATTACTTTTTATCATCTCTTAGGATGACTTCACCACACCCAGAGATTTACCAACAAAAAGTAAATTATTGGTGAATAATCGTCGCAGAATGAGAAATAGTAGTTAACTAATAATATAATTGAATATAAAACCATTTCTCTCCCATTCTCTTATATGATCAGTGAGGTATAAATTAAAAAATTTATTTGGATAAAAAACAACATTTACAATAAGATAGTTCCCAAGACCATATAATTAAGACGGGGATAACAATTCGAGAATCAACCAATCTTTCGATACCGTTTCATACGCATTTCTCATTAAGAACGCCTTTGAAATCTCTGTTCATTCCATTTACGAAGCATACTTTTCCACCTTGTTATTAATGTTATAGGGTACTTTTGGCAGTTTTAGCTGAAATATTTCGGAGACTCAAAGCAACCACTTGGCCCAAAGGTAATCCTGCGCACGCACTATTTGATTTGACTTAATTTTCTGAAAGTATCTTTACGCTGCATTCCAGCAAACCGTATCACTGATCCTTTTGGAGAAAAATTTAATTTCTTCGAATAACGGACTGATCAACAGTTCGTTTTTCATCTTTACTTTGCGTCTATTCTCTTCGTTTATGTGGACAGTTCAACACAAATACGTGTAAAAATAGTTTCTATTATTCCTTGTATTGTGGCAGCCCTACTTTCTATATCTATATAAATAAATAAAGATGGAGACTACGGCGAAATTGATGTTAAATAGAAATTAACTCCTTAACCGTAAAATTCAAAATTAGAGACACAATGAAAAAGGGTGAAGAAAGGAAGAAAAAGGCAAAAGACAATAAAAATTATAAACTTACAGGTTTAGGGGTTGTTACTCCACGCCAGGGACCTGATGTCACTCACACATTCACTACTACACATCAGCTATTGATGATGAGGGCATTGCTCTCGAAATACGTATTTAGTAGGTTTACCTCATCTTTAGAGATCTTGTGTGCGTGTATTCGAGTGCTTGCGTGCGTGATTGTTTCGTCCGTTAGGTCCCTGTCGTTGCCGGAAGGCACATAAACCTACAGGCCGCTGTGTGCGATACTAGGTCCCTGGCATAGTTTAATCTCCCGTAAACCTAGTATTATTTCCCCTTTCCTTTCCCCTTTATTTTTTCCCTTTACCTCTTGGCGTGTGCGTGTGTCTGTGGTTGCTTAGTAGGTCCCTGTCGCGGTCGTACTGATTCACAAACCTTCTAGCAACGGTGTGATTTTTTTGGGGTTCCATGGTGCAGAGTAATTTCTCGGAAACCCGGTCCCGTTTCCTTTCCACCTTTAGGATTAGTGCTTGTGCGATTGAGTGAGTGAATGTGTGAGTGAAATCAGGTCCCCCATAAATCTGTAAGTTTATAATTTTTATTGTCTTTTGCATTTTTCCTTCCTTTCTTACCCCTTTTTCATTGTGTCTATAATTTTGAATTTTGCGGTTAAGGAGTTAATTTCTATTGAATATATAAATATAGTTGAAATCGGTTGATTCGTGAAGAAGATGCTAGGGGGAAACACACACACGGACACTCGGGCGATCTCACAAGACTACTTTCCATTTTTTTGAAAGTAGGCTAAAAAAGGACCAAAGTTGAATATTCCTCCAGCAGTCTCATTTTTTCTGCCTTAGAGCGTTATTCCACGGTTTTTCTTCCTACGAATCTGGTCACCCTAGCCATTAGGAGCATTTCTGACACCATTTGAAGCGGCGATAAAAATAAGAAACGGAAAGCCAAGTAGAGCGTGCATTTATAAATTAGTTTAGAAATTCTCAACGACGCCGAAAGCCATTGCGGAAAAACCGGGAAAGTAATGCCTTTATTATATATAAATAAGCTAAAACCCTCAAACAATACCTAGCATCATTGTGAAACGCATCCGTAGAAAATGCGGGAGAATAATACATACATTGAGGAATCTGGGACGAAACTGCGACAACGCTTTTCATAAAACAGCGTGAAAGTCGGGGAACGTTGAAGAGGAACTGAGTTTGCCGTCATTTGAATTGCGCGAAAAAAGAGGTCGCTCGCGTCGTCGGGAGTGCTCCGAAAAATTCAATCTCGTGGTTAAAAAAGGGAAGAAGAATCGAGAGAGAGAGAGAATCGGACCAAAGATCGTTGGCCAATGACAGGACCATTTCGGCTTGAGACTTCCGCACCGCTTCGCGTTTAAGCGGCTGCCGCCTCGTTTTTGAACGCGCTTTCTCGTTCGCCCATAGCGCTTCGCCCACCTCCCGCTCTACACCGAAGACGGGTACCGCTTATTTTCTTTTTTCCACTCTTTTATTTTTCCCGTCCTGTTTATGTTGCGCGTCCAGTTTCCGCCTCCGATACGCCGCGGCGTCCGCATAGCTTCCGTTAAGGTAGGTCGGATACCGCCGTCGTCCGCGTAACGCGTCCGCCGCTCAAAGCCTCCCTCCGACGTCCCAAAAGAGTTTCCCAGCTTTCTTCTCCATGCTACATGGAGAGGAAAAAGTGAATTCGCTTTCTACGGTGAGGGCGAATTAAAATAAAAAAGGTCAGAAATGGAGTCATTCCTAGGAACGCGAGCCGTTCTACTACTTCCTCTTGAGAGGTGAATTAGAACGCGTGGAGTGGTGAGGGAGTAGCGGACGGATATCGTCGTTATTAACCTTCAACTACTGAAGTGCGTTCTGAGATACACGATCTAAGTTATACTGTCAAATTATCCCGCCAGTTTACATTTTACAGAGAAATAGAATTATTTTTTTTTGGCAGATTATTTAAAACGGAAAATCCAATTGTAGATACAGCTGGTGCGATGTTTTCCAAAAATAGTGTCGCGGCGTGCTGGGGTGCTATAGTTGATTCTTAGGGCTGTCACGAAAAACTCTGCGAAGGAAATAAATCAACGATTTTGAGGTGTCTATAGATCATTAGAGCGATAATATTTCCTCTAATAATAAATTACTTACAGTGTAGTACCATAAAATGGATGTCCAAACGTATATAAATATAAACTTTATTCCAAGGTGGGGATGCCGCGAAACTGTTTATCTTTGAAAGGTTGCCGCGCCAACAAAACGTTTGGGTACCACTGAACTAGTGAATAAATGATAAGGAAATAACTGCTGAAGCACTCTAATTTTTTCAAAAAAATGTCGTTAATGCCGAATTTAAAATTTATGTATATTAATATGACTAATCTTAATGATTACTACATATACAAAAATTTAGAAAGACAAACGGACAAACAGATAAAACGTGCACAACGAGACAGAATACCGACTCGATTGGTGAAAAACCGAAGTCTCTAGCCCGTTTAGGAGTACATAGTTAGCACGTCAGATAGACGAACAAACCAAATGCATAAGCGGATTTAAAAAAAACTGCAAAAAACAATTACGGTCTGAGAGAGCGCGCTTAAGTGATCATAATTTCATCCCGTTAATTTGCTCGTATATTACGTATATGGGAAGTTCCATATGTCTCCAGACCGCGTCAATGAAATTCTGTTGTAAAATATTTTTCTGTTTCCTGTTTAGTTTTAATTATTCATCATGGAGCCCTGGGACTTTCAACTTCGAAGAAAACTCGGGGAACTTTATCATCAAACTGGATACATCATAGATAATTCTCGAAATAAATGGAACACCCTGCTAGTTCCATATGTGAACGAAGGGTCTCAGCCCAGTGGCGAATTTAGAGAGATCGCACACGGCGCGCGCCAGGGGCCCCGTGAATTATGGGGCCCCGTGACGTATGGCAGTACTTCTCAACTTGGATTACGCAGAACCCTAATGCTCTGCAAAAAGTTGGGGTTCCCTGTGGATCCGCGAAAATGAAGGAAAAAGGCAAGATTCCCCTACCGCTCAGTTACTCTAAATCTTGAATTTCTCCCTCACACTCAATGGCGGATTTAAGGCTGGTCGCACTTGGACCTGTAAAAATGTTCGTGTATATAATTTCAGAAATATTAAATGTCTCAATTTAAAAATCAGTGGAACCTCTCTATGATTCCATAGAAAAACGATCGTTAAGAGATGTCGCAATAGAGGGTAACCGTTAGGAGCGGTTTCACTGTGCATTTAGATTGCAGGCCCCCCGACTGCTTAGCGCCAAGGGGCCCCAAATGTTTAGCGCCAAGGGCCCCCAAATGTTTAGCGCCAGGGCCCTCCAAATGTTTAACGTCAGGGGCTTCAGGAGGCGTAAATCCGCCACTGGCTCAGCCTTTGATTGGAATCCATTTGATAAAAAAAATAAATGCGCAACTCGGCTACGAAACAATCATCCTCAGCAGTGATTCGCCCATCGTTCATTATAGGGAAGGGTAAACCGAGTTCTCCACATTGTACTATCTTCTGCGTGCTTTCTTTCTTCTAAGAGGCAATTCCATTTTCTCCCTCTTCCTATTTATTTCTTCCTTCGATCGCATATTTGATTGCGCAATCTCTCCACGGGAAATACACAGTTTTCTCTTTCTTGTCAACTGCATTATCCCTTGCTCTTTTATCCTTTCAACGCTTCGATTCTCATTCAACCCCTCAGATTTATTTCCTGCATCCTTCCCGGCTGACCGCATTTCAAAGTTATACTGGAACTTCAACACATTTCTAGAGCGTCCATGCAGACGGCTGTGCACACGCAAACACGCACAATGAAACGAGGGAGGGTAAGAACGTCGCGGGATTCCACGGGAGCGGGTAAGGGTATCGAGGGAGACGGGGACATTAAGGAGCGTCGTGTGGACGCGGTTTCGAACGCATCGGGACGCATCGCTTCGAGCGATCGATTTTTCGCTATCGTTCGCGCGTTTGTCGAGTACTACCCGTCATCGGATGATGAGAGAACGGCGCGGGAAATTCAGGAGGGATAGACGGGAGAGGGCGGAGGGGCGAGTTGGGCTTTCAAGGCTCCAACTCACCCAAAAGCCTTTCATTCGCGGGATTTTTTCGATAGCAATCTGATCGAGATGAGTAAAAGCAATCGACCGCGACGGCTCTGATGTTTTGCCAGTGCTTTCTACACACGACTCAATGGCCGTTGCTTTCATTTATCATTTAACGGAGAAGGGAGAAGGTAACGTAGTTAACGCTGTCGAACCCCTATAACTCGATCTTAAATGGAGCATGTAGATAGTTCGAGTTATCGAGGTTTGGATTATAAAAATCCATCTTAAAGAATGTGAACACGGTAAAGGAAGAACTACATATACACTTCGTCTTACAGATAATTCGCGTTACTGACGCTCGAATCGGGTTCGAATCCTGGTGAGAGCAATTTCGTATGTATTCGTATTTGTTATAGTTGTTGCGCGCATTATAAAAGGCCGTAAATTGTTGATAATGAGCTAGTGTAAAACTAAATAAACTAAAAATTTTCGACTGTTTGTGTTCACGCCGAAACTCACCTTTGATTCCAATTACCTACGTCAAATGTCATTTACTAATTCCATGGCTGGCGGGAATAAGGGATTGGGTCAAGAAAGTCAGGAATGATTATCATAAAATAAATGAATTTCGTATAAAATATATTTTTAACATCGAGTCCAAATTTAACCCGGTTCAGCATTGAGCACGGCGTCAAAATATATTCGCCGAAAAGGACTTACTTTAAATGGAGATTTTGGAAGATTGTAAAAAAAAACTTTAAAATCAAGTTTCCTCATTTCTATAGTAGTCTCTTTCCGCCCACCAACCATGGAATTAATTGCCTCGAGATTTTTCAAGTAGAAATGCATTGTTTGCATGTTTAACCAAACGCAGTGAGCCGTAGCTAGAGAGGAAAGAAAGAAAGAGAGAGAGAGAGAAAGAAAGAGGGGGACTGAAAGAAAGTACTCCACTTGGCTACTGTTATCGTACGGGATGCTTTTCGCACGAAATGCCGCGACTGTCAACGCATCCGTCGAACAGCATCGCTTGGACGCACATACGCGACACGAGCTCTATCAATATCATTTGAAAGAAAACAGACAGAAGGAAAATATCTCCAGGGGAGCGTGTCGCACGTTAACCCGTGTACATCGAGAGAAATCGAACCCACCAATGGGTTTCTTTGCTGCATAAAATTAAGAAGGTTTCTCTCCATCTCCGGATAGGCCGCGGAAATAGACTTTCAGACGCGTAACGAGATGTAGCTAGTCGGATTGCCCTTTTTGAGAAGAGGCTGAGTGCTCTAGATGGCTTGCATTAACTTCAAAGCTTCGTGATATCTGACGAAACATTCTTATGAGAGTACAGAAAAAATTTAATGTCAGCCAGCATTGATATAAGAAATATAACATGTTAGTATTTTCTTCGCCCGTATTTCATATTCACCATCCGAAAATTTTTAATTTTTCAAATTTCCGCTCACTTGAAAAAGGCGATGGTCAGGGAGATCTAAAGGGTGAAAACTGGGCTTTCGAACCAGGCGCAAGAAAATATTTTTTACGAATTTTTGCTTCCCCATATTTTACGTGTCAAAACTTACGAAAACGAGACCAAAAATCATAAAATACCTTTTTTCCTCGTTAACCCTGCCCTATTTCTCAAAGCAGAATATTTTTGCGCCTCTTAAAGTAGATCGAATTCCTCATGAAGATACGCTTCTTTGTAAATGTCAAAAAAAGAAGTACGTTGTACGTTGATGAACTAGTCCATTTTATGCGCAAGATGCTAAGCAAGAGATGTCATAAGCCTTAGCAACCACCGAAGTGGGTTAATTGCAATCTGTAATGAACGCCTTTCTCTTAATTAATCCTCCAAATTGAACCGTTAACTCGTCATCTCATTCCACATTAACCTTTCTCGGAAATAAATGCCAAAAACGCAAATAACGTGACTCGAAAAGGATATTACGAACCTATAAATCAAACCGGCGATTAATATTAAGCGCAAACTCTGATCTCAATTTGGAGATTGCAGAGAAGGAATTGACTGAATCTAAAACACAGAGTCGTCCGTATTCTTGGAAACTTACTCATGCGCCTATTTACCTACCTAAGTAATCATCGACAGGATGAATGGATATCAAACACTCGGGAGCATTCTGAAATAATACGTGCTCACCGCACTAAACGGTTTACAAAGCAACCCAGCTCATCATCCTCTGTGCTTCATGAGGGCCTTCATCATACTTCTCTTTAGACAGCAGACCCCACCTGTAAACTATCCTAGACATTCGAAGCCATCCCCCACCCCCTTCCCGATACCCACCCTCTCTCCCCACCCCCTCTTTCCCCCTATCGCTCCATCCATCAGCCCCCTTTTCCCTAGCACCCTACTACCCGCGCTGCAACCGTCGTTTCCCGCAAGGCCGCGGCGTGAAGGGGGAGGGGAGGAGGGGGAGGGGGAGAGAGGTAGAGACCTCGCTTCGTCCCAGAGAGAGTGGCGGAGGATCTTACGGAAGGATTAATGCAAGGCGCGCGGACAAGACGGACGCAGTGCTTCCCCGGCAACCTCCAAGGGTGGGTGTGAACCGCTCAAAGCCAACAGGAGGCGGCGGCGAGGTTCACGGAGAAAGCTCGATCTACGCGCCCTTTCCACAAGCGACGGAAAGTGAGCAAAAATCGCCCTACAAAGCAACAATAGCCTAAGGAGAGGCGTAAGAAATAGAGCTAGAGAAATAAGAGAGAAAGGGAGGCCGACTCCATCCCACCACACATTTCGACTTTTCACGCTTAGATAGCAAATATCTAGTGGGTCGCAAAAAGTTTCCATCGTTGCAAAATACGGGCGGAAGAGATAGATAGTTAGATAGATAGCGAGAAAGAAAGTGCGCTGAAAAAGAAAGCATCCATCTCTTCGACTCCTTGATCGGAGACTCGCGCCATGTCCGAAGCGGCGGCGGACGAGATGGCGAGCCCGGCGGAAGACAGACCGCCGGAAATCCCCGAATTTTACCGCGGGAAGTCCGTCTTTATAACAGGCGCGTCCGGATTGATGGGAAAGGTTCTGGTGGAGAAGCTGCTGAGGGACTGCCCTGATGTGGAGCGCATCTACATGCTGTTGCGGCCTAAGAGGGGGAAGTTGCCGGAAGCGAGGCTGGAGGATATGTTCAAACTGCCGGTGGGTAAGGTGGCGTCCGAATCGGAGCCCTCTTGAGGAATGTAAAACGATCCCAAACGAAGGTTGAAGCGAATGATCCCGGAAACGCTCGCAAATTAATCCCGGGGCGTTTGTCGACCAGTAAACCTAATCACGGTAAAATCTCTATTAATCGGATACCGAATAAACAGAATTTTAATTAATTTTTTAAATATTTTAAAATTTTTAAATATTTTAAATTAATTTAAAACTAATAACGTGAAAGATTTTCTATGCTGCATCAACTACGCACATATGTACAGTATTTGCTTGTCCTATCCTTAATGACGGTTCTAATACGTGATGTGGCATTGCTTAAGTCAACTGTCTGTTTTTATACTTTTTTTCTTTGCTATTCTCGAATCTTTTCATTTGTGTACGATGGTACGTCTAAATCAGTGGTCGCCAACCGTATGACTGCGGGCACCTTGGTCTCCGCGGAAGAACTTTCATGATCCCGCGTGAAATATATTTTTATTATAAAAAATATGTATATACACATTGAGATGGTGCCTCCTAAGTCATAAGAGATCCAATGTTAGGATATTCCAAATATATATGAGTTATTAAACTCTAATAATTGCTACATCACTCCTGACTACGACAATCTAATCTACTAAATACCATCCCAAATGCCACGTTACTTATGTAAATACTTAAAGTCCTTAATAAATTCATTTTCTTTGACACCCCCTGCCCTTTAATTATTATCGAAAGTAGTCCGCCAGCGTCGAAAGTTTGTCGATCCCTGGTCTAAATAGCCATAACGATCAATTGGAATATCCGATTAACCGGAATAGGCTCGATCCCGAGGCATCCATTAAATCGCGAGTTTACTGAACGGGTATCGCCGGCGTTGCGATCGCTTTGAAATACGGATTTTCAGTTTAATTAAACGCTTAAAACTTATAGGTATCTAACCCCGCATCACGGCCCGTATTCCCTCGATCTAACGTTTTTCGGAAATATTTAAAAATTATTAAGTAATACGTTTTCAGGAGGAAATATAACACTTTTTTGCAAAGAAACATAGGGAAATAAAACTGTTAAATTTCACTATTTGAGTTAGTTATCACGACCCGGATTTAAACTCACAAAGGCATCTTTAGGGGGAATTTGACACTTCTCTTTCGCTGCTTTATCATAGCTCATTACCACAAATATACACCAACTAAATTTAATTCTACTTTTACTGTATTTTTTTACATTTGCATTTGAATTGTTCGCGTTTTCTGCGCACATTTCCTACGATCCTACCCCTCCCCCTTGCTCCTAGTAACCCCAATTCCAACTTCTCAAATTCCTTCTATCTCACACGCTGCTCCAACTCACCCATGGCAACGATTGTTTTATATTTACTGTACTCTTAAAATGACTGTTTATTTATCTGCGTCATAATGGGATGCCATTATCCCATACAACCATATTTTACCGCACTGCGTTTGGGAAGAAAATTTTCTTGGGAAAATATCTCCGGAAAATTAACGGGATTACATGGGAAAATAAGATTCGAGTTCTGGGCAACTTTTTAATAACGTAATCCGTCCGTAACGCGATTATAATGCGGGGGGGGCGATACCTGTATATCGATTAAGTAAGAACTTTCGCAACGTTCCTCAGTAATGATTGTCTTGATGTCTCAACTCTCAACCGTCAAGGAGAACCAGACTTGAAAAACTTTATGGTGTTTTGCCCTCTTCCTCCATATACTAACGCTCACCACGTTTTACGTACCTACATGGATCCGCCGTGATTTTCACGCTCGGAGAAATTCCTCTTCGGAGAAAACAAACTTTGAAAGTCATTAAATTTTGACATTTGAGAAAGAGAAAAAAATCCTGTACTTCGAATCGAACCCGGGTCTCCAACTAAGCTATCGCGATTCTCCATTCTCGGATTGGGGTATTTACGGTGAAGTAGAGTAGTAAACCTCCAACGCTAAACGTCCTCACTGAGGCATCGCGGAAAAAATCCCTACTTTAACTCAAGAAAGTGAGTTGGCTTCAACCTAACAAGAAACAAAGGTCACCTTTGTTTCTTGTTAAAAAGTAATATTTCTCCCCGATTAGTCTTCGGGCGTGTGTTAGTCGGGACACATTAGTGACTTTTTTCAATGCAGTTTGACGTCCGATAAAATATATTCTCCAACGACTCATTGCAATCGTGGTATCCGACCTCTTCGGCCTCATTACAATGCAGAAACGAGCCGATTTAGTAACGATATGGCCTTGGTTCCCTCTGACGTGAGTTGATGTATCAGATTTCATCTTTCTCTCGTATTGCAGTAATACTTTTCCGATATCTATCAACGAGTTCATCTTATAAGCTCGCAAAGGGGGGTAGATTTTGCTAGTTTGTTTTTCCTGCTAAGCCGCCCCTACCCCGGGAACACCCGGGCACTGGAAAACTGTCCTCTTACCTTCTTTAGGAGTATTGTCTTTTTCTCGGCTGTTTCTATGACTCGCATTCTCTCGTACAATCTATATACTCTCGAAGTGACGATTTTTACATGTTCAATTAAGCGAATTCCTGACAAAAAATCACACCGTATAGGGGTAAACTCCGATCCCGTACATCATTTACGCGTTATTCCGCCGAAAAATATGCTAACAAAGCATGTTGTTTACTTTGATACCATGAAAATAATTAATAACAAAACAAATATTTTATGGACATAATGAGATTTCGTAATTAAAATCAAAACTTCACGAATGCCTTGGCGGAGGGGCGGTTAGCGTGTCTAACTCCCAATGAAAGGGTTGCGGTTTCGAATCCTGCTGAGGGAATGAGCGTGTGTTTGTATTAGTTATCGTTGTTACGCCCATTGTAAAAGGCCGTAAAGTGCTGTTGATGAGCTAGTTTTATATATATCATTCCTTGTGGAGTAGTAACGGAATGTTTACACCTTGTTATCGCTTGCAGCTTCATTCCATCTGCACCTAAACGTAATATTGTATGTGTTTCATTTTTTCTAGTATGTACAATAATAAATCAGCATAAAGACTAGTAAACACAATTACGTAAGAATTAAAACAAGGACAGATATTCTCTAACAGGGAGGTCACTTGGATAGATCATGTTGCCCGTAAGCCTGAAAGGGATCATAGTAAGGAACTTTCTATTTTGCCCGCAACCGCAATAACACACTGTCCGTTGCCTAACATATTATTTTCTGTTAAAGCATATTCCCCACACCCATCGAAAAAAGTAGCCTGTTCAGATTATTATTTAGACTGCGTTTCACACCAAAGTTAATTATCTCCTCATAATCTTACCCGCCGAATGATAATGCCTAACCGTATCATTTTACTGGTTTTTTTACGCGCTTTCAGTGCACCGGATAGAAGTGCAACGGAAATAAAAGGGAACGAATTATTTACGACGAAGGAATGAACGTGAACATAAAGATTATATTGCTACTATTTGAGTGAGGTATGTTTTAAGTAATTGTCGATTGTTTTATTAATTATAACTGATTAGGAAATTAGTCAGTGAATAAAAAATTCGATATTCCCTTGGCATCACTACTGGTACTTCAGTTCTTAAACATTATAATAATCAAATTGATGGAATGATATGATCCGAAGATCCTATGCAGACAGGCATAAGCTGTGAAAGTTGGAACAATTTTTGAAACGAGAAAAAAGTCTGCTATGACCGGGAAATTTTTGAAACGAGAAAAAATTCTGCTATGACCGGTCATAGCAGACTTTTTTCTCGTTTCAAAAATTGTTCCAATTATAATAATCCATTAATATTTATCTTTTTTGACATGATTGCATAAATCTTAAATAACCCCTCTGCCTCACATGTATAGCCGCATGATATGTGCATCTTTCCTCTCTTGTAATATACGAGAGTGTTCTCAATCAAATGTTGTCAAAAAAATTAACCTCTTGTATAAAGTAAAAAACGGCGGGAAAACACCTGCAGAAGTTTCCATTACAGGAGGTTCCCGAGTTACAAATGGGTTGCATTCCATAAGTTCATTCGCCTTTTGTTCAGAACTCGGAACCCAGTTTCCCAGAGAAGCAAAGTGATGGTTAGGTTCCCAAGTCACCTATGAGTAGGATCTTCTTGGCTCAAAATTTGAACGATCGCACGCTGTGCTCGTTCGGAAGGCAACGGACAAGTACAGTGTAAACGCCGCACCCGTTAGGCTTCCGTCAGTCCCTGTTAGTAACAGTTCGTTTTTATCACAATGGACGAAAAACTGATAGAATTGGTTAAAGAACATGAAGAATTGCACGACATCGTAAATAAGAAGTACAGCGGTAATGGGCATAAGGATAAACTGTGACGGGAAATTGGAGAAGAATTAAAGAAGTCAGGTAAAACTCAATACTTTATCAGATATTTATTTAAGTATTTATTGACATTAGATCATTTTACTTTAACTAGAATTACCTTTTCTTAGTACGGATTAGCTTCTGTCGATGACCCTCCTCTTCATCTAAAAGTAGAGCAATTACTTCCAATTTCACATTAGAAAACATATTTAGTAACTTATTCCAGTCCCAAACTCAAAGTTCTAACCAAAACTGAAAACGTGATCGTCCGCGTCGAAACCTCAACGTACAATGTGAACATCGATGGAAAATGACGTGACAGAGACGGTCCGTGACGGTTCGTTGACGTTCCGTATAATATGAATCGGAAGTGTAACGGACCACTTGTGTCGCAAAACAGACCATGGAGGGTGGACGCTACGCTCCGCCGTCGCAAGTAGTTATCGAGAGCGACGACTGGTTCGTATTTGAGGGTTGGCATTCGTATGCCCGAATTATTAAAATATCAATACTTTTTGGAACTACGTAAGTAGGACGGTTTTAACTCGAGGCCTTCTGTAATTTAGACAACCCATAAAACAGTGGAAACGCTTGCTTACAAATATTTTTGTTTATATCATTATATTGAGAATATTACAGTAGATGCCGCTTATTATTACCACTGTTTGTTATCAGTTGCTTAATGATATCAATTAAATTGAACCCAATGTGATTCTAATAAGCGGAATTATTATATTATAACCATGGCTCGAAACCTGCAGGACGTCTGTCGCCGTGGCGTCTATAAATTTCACCCTGACCCCTACTATTTACTCCCGCATCATTCCAAACTTTTTATATGCATTTCATCCCCATTATTTATCTAAGATTTCAAACAACGGTATGACTCGCATCGTAAAATTACTATAGACTAATATTCCAAAACGTTTTGTAATTGGTTCTGGCTCATAAGTTAAAGGGATGGAACCTAGATTTGAGGCGAATTCGTAGAGGTTTAAAAGCCCTTTGCTGACTTTGCCTTTGTTTGAAGAAATAATTTCTTGAACGAACGTGAAGTTCGATTGATACGCTCTCTTTCGAAATTTTCCTATCAAATCGCAAACTTTGAATCTTACTCCTATAGCGCTATTAATCCAAACACGATATACTCTTTTTCCACGTACAAGATGACCTATCGCTATGGCTTATTCTAATAAATAAAAGTGTTGCGATGATGTGTCGATGGGAAAACGCTTTGCAATGGCGTGATAATCAGCAAATGATTTTACGATCCGATTCAAAAAGAAAAGCTAACTCATCGGCTTTTTATGGATTTCGTAAAAGGTTTTCCAATTGACTCTTTTGTCAAATCACGGCATACTGGAGTATATAAGAGAGTAAAAGTGACAGAAAACTACCCCCGCGAGGACGTATTATTTAATTCGTTTTTTCCGCTCGATTCCAGCTTTTCGAACGGTTGAGGAAGGAACGGCCGGGCGCGGAGAGGAAGGTCAAGGCCATCCCGGGAGACTTGTGCCCCGAAAACGAAGATTCCAATGGCTTGGGCATATCCGAGGATGACTCCAAAATACTCCTTAACACCGTGTCCATAGTATTCCACTGCGCCGCTACGCTTAGGCTGGAAGCGAAGCTCAAGGATGCCATCAAGACCAACACCATAGGAACCTGGAAGGTCCTCGAGTTCTGCCGCGGGATGAAGAATTTACTGGTGCGCATGCGTAAAAGTTTCATTACCAACACTCGACCAATATACATTCGATACGGAAAAACTAGGCGAAGAAATTTAATGACCAACACGCGTTGTCTTGGACGAATCATCATCAAAAGAATAATTAATCTTAAAAATACTTAGAACATAGACTAGAAATTTTTTCGTATACAATTCTACCTCAACTTTTCCATAAGATGTAGTTTTGTTCTTGTCGCATTGACTAAGATAAAAAATTCTAGATGGTTGGGCAGCGCTACAGTTTCACAAGATATGGTGGATTCAAATAAAAGGAGCTAATTCTTTATTTCAGTTCAAATGTAACAAGTAAAATTTGAACAGGCGTTTGAAAAAATATAACTAGTCTGATCCTTGTATTTCATTATAATATAAGTATGAACTGTAACGCGCATCTATTGCATCCGTTAATGCCTGCCTTTTATTACACTGTAAACTGCACGCTTTATTTAAATTATCGCTCAAAATGGCTAGAAACGATATTTGATTGCCGTTTACGATTCATAATTAATACGTTTCGCGAATATGTTCGTAATTTAAAATATTTCGAAGTAACAGTTATATAGAAAACGATAACATGGATTCGACTGTTTGGTTATGCCAGTGATGTAGCGATTCGAAGATACGATAAAACTTCAGGTAAAAATCAATCGACGTTCTACTGTTCTGCAGCAAAGATCAGCAGTCACAATTGCGCTACCGCGCAAAAAACATCGTGGCATTTTATCTCGGTTTTCCAATTTCCGTATGTTATTTTTTTAAAATTAGATTATATCATTTATAGGAGTTCCTTGTACCGTCACTTTCTCCGTCTTTTCGGGTTCGTTCAACTTTTGCTCTTGTTATATCTACCAAAAAATATTTTAGCGATGTATATGATTTGGAATACTATTCCTCACTCTTTTACATTTTCTGACGATTTATTTATTCTGGTCCGCTTGAAACTCCGATTTTTGGACAGTTAATAATTTAGTAATAATGCTTTAACGATCGATTTAATGTAATCAAGGATAGTAAATTTAAATAGTCTCTGCTAATGACTCTTCTCCTGACAATCTAAGAAGGGCGACTAAGACTCATTTTTTCTATATTGATATTTTGCAACTCGTGTCCTGGTAAATGTTTAACTTTGGAATAACCCAGTTTTCTCCGCTAGAGGCGCTGTATGTCGCAAAGTTTCAAACATTTGCAAACGTTCCACCTTTATTTTCAGCGAGAATATTACTAAATGTTTATAAAGTAGAGTGTCTTCACTAACGCTCCGAAAATCGGGCGCCAACTGGCCACTTCACGAGTGTTTTTAGCCGTAAAAGTAAACGTATGTACTAACCTAGAGAAAGGGGTCGATGGAGCGAAGCACTTAACGTAATATATCGTTTTCTTCCTTTCTCTTTGCATTCTAGCGAAGCTCAATGCATATTTGAAACGGACGCCATTATGCGTACGACTCGTTGAAGCAAGGAAACCAGTCCGCGGACGATTATCTTTCGCAACGGGCGAATGACTCCGCAAGGGTGCTTCTATCCGTGTAACCTCTTGGAGAAAACCTTGCTCGGAGACCGGTATGAAAACAAAACGAATACCTTTAAGGACGGCAATCCAGTCAGCTTTAGTTTCGTAGGTCAAGTACTTTTAAACCCAGGCGACGATACCATAGTCACGAGCGTATATCGAACTCCCCGGCAACTGGATCGAGGGCATTCGTGGGTTTTAATGGGCCATGTATATTCAAGCGTACGATATTCTGAATTCGAGCCGATTGTAATGAAATTTCTTTAAAGCAAATGCCGTAATTTTTCCATGGGTTCTTTCGGAAAATATAATTTCCTAAATTTTTATTTGTCATCGACGTGAATTACGCCATGGCATTACCTGAGAGAACGTACTTTGCGTCCCCTCTAGAATAATAAAACGTTGATATTATAAATTTATTTTGTTGTAATTATGTCTTCTTTGAGATTCACGAGTTTTGTCTCAGGGTAAAAATAGGGCTGTCGCCGCCTTGTATTTTTTTTATTTCGGGTGGCACTAGTATTGCCCAGTGACGTAACTCCAATGGCGCAGAGGGCCTAAGTACTAAAGGGGTTCACGACCCCCCGCCCCCGAGTAATTTTTTTTCTTAAGAAATAAATAAGCGATGGAATAAGAAAAAAGTGAATAAATATTAATAAAAAGCCTAGGAAAAGAAGGAGGCGCCAATTTCCGCAGCACTCTTTTCGGCTTGCTCGCCTAGAGTTTGTTCACTTCTCTCCCACAATCAACACGTGTTATGAAAGAGATTCATTAAAAATTTGGTAATCGAATAAAATTTGTTTGGGTGATTATTTTTTGCTCTTCACCTTGATGGAGCCCTTTGCTGTATCTCGCGCCCGTGCCCACTCGTTCCTAGTTAGGCTTGTGATATTGCTCCTGCGTTATAAAAGGCAAGTTTATGGGAAAACATATTTTTCCTTGCCATGAACTTATGAGAATAATTAACAAGTAAGATACCCTTGTTACAGTACAAGCACGTTTTCTTAAAAATTTTCAGGGTTTTGGTTTGCTTCCCCCTTTGGGGAGGGGATAGCCCGCACCGTTAGAATTTAGATCTTTACTAGACCTTCATATCCGTGGAAACTTCACTTCTATATAGTTACGGTAATTTGGCTACAATGCCATTTCAAAGTTTCGAATTTTCCGATTTTGAAGCCATCTAGCGGAAAATCTGTGAACTGCCGTGAAAATTCAATCGGTGGAAACTTAATGGATTGATAAGAAGTATCTGATTCGAAAAGAATTTTCCAAATATATATTAACACAAAAACGTTGACTTTGAAGCCACCTAGCGGAAAATGAACTATCGTTAAAATCAGATAGGTAGAAAATTCATCGATTGATAAGAGCATTCTAAAACAGAAAGTATTTCCTAATATTTCCATTATTTTTATTACAATACCATTTCAAAGTTTTAAAATTTCCGAATTTGAAGCCATCAAACGAAAAATCTATGAACTACCTTGGAAATTCAATCGGTGGAAATTTGATAGATTAATAGAGCTATCTAATTCAAAAAGAATTTTCCAAATAGTCTCTTAAAACGAAAAAACTGATTGTCTACACACGGACGGACGGAGTGATCAGATAAGCACGTTTTTTCTTTCAAGAAAACGTGCTAAAATGCTATGAAATACAGTAAATTCGCTTATGACCGCTCATATTTTTCTTTCAAATTTCATCAATCCTCGCAACGGACAGTTCTCTTTGAGAATAAATTTTACGGTTCGCTTCGAAAACCTTTTCATTCGTCGTCGATCGCCTGCACTCGTTTTCTCACTTTTACGCACGTCCTAACTCCATCTCCCCGCGCGAGGGGATAGATAATTGGCCGGGACGCGATTTTACGATCACCTCCCGTAGCCTCCAAGTGTACTCGCTCGCCCTCTCGTTCTCCTTCGCCCATCTCCTTCCGATAAAAAAAATCCCACTTCTCCCTTTCTATTATATTAACCTTTTCAAGCGTTTCGAAAGAGGTACCCCCTCCCTCGCGGAAGAATTCGCGACTCAGAAAATCCAAGCGAGTCCCGAGGATGGCTCTCTTATAAGCCTCTTCCGGAAAGATGAAAATCTCTCGCGAAAGAGAAGCTCGTCTGCATAACGACCGCAAAGAAAACCGAGAGTCTTGTCAATAGGCAGGACGAATGTTTCGGAAGGCTTTTTCTGTTTGTCTCGAATAAATATTCTGTGAAAGTGACAGGCTCTCATTTCAACTCCTCGATACCGAAGAAACGGGAACGATGGTTCAAAGTTACTCAGGAGCCCAGCCTTGACTTGGTTACGGAATCGATCCATTCTTTTTCGAGTGCCGAGGACGACGTGCGACATTTTGTCACTCTTCGTGTTTGGTTTGCTTTTGACCGGAATGCCGTCATCACGAGGCGCAAATCCTGCGTAGGCACTACAGCATCACTCCAATGCTGCTTAGGGGTTCTCCTTATATTAGCGCATCTGTTGTAATTTTCTCAAAGGAAAAGTATATAAAGTCCCGTGATTGTGAAACATTCAAATTCAATGTTTTTATGAAAGCCGCTTTAACTTTAACGTTTGATCTTTTCTCTAGGGAATTAAAAACAAAAGTTCTCGATACACACCCAGCCCTATTATGGCACGTGGGATGCGCTCATAAAAATTATGTGAACCTGGCTTTACAAAACAGAGGAGTTTCGTTAACATACCCCTTCCCTAAATTCCCAAACCTTTCTATGATACACATTTATGTCCCAATAGTGTTGTTGCTCTTCCTCGCTCTGCAACCTGGAATGCTACATCCTATGTCCGACCAAACCGCGTAATAATGCGATCCATAATCCGCGTTGCATGAATTTTTGGTATTAAAAAACAAACCGTGTTTTCGCGAATCCATCTTATAAGAACCCGTGTCATAGGAGGGCTAATGTAAGTGCAAATATACATATGTACGGAATTTAAAGTGTTTGTGGATATTAAAATAAGGATTGGAGGAGTGTCTCTGAAAGGTTAAGAGAAAGGAAACGGCAATATATTACAGGAATGCAAAAAACCGTTTAACTTCTACAAATGAATAAGATTTCGCATGATAAAATTATGTTGAGCTGAAAAGTATATATTAATTTTTCACGATTCGAAAGAGTGAATAACGCGATAAATATTATTATGTTAGCTGATTCATAAAAAAGTTGAGATGATTCATAAAAAACGTTACGTAACAAAACACGAACCATATGACCGACTAGAATTGAATACCTTTACATTCAATTCTTACTTTTTTATCTTCATGATAAAACGAGATAACATGATACAACTATATATAAAAAAACACGCTGATATTACTTTTAAGGTGTTAATTTCCGAAACGAATTCGATTGATTTACCGCGATGTTTTCTTCGTTACATGTCGTCGACCACGAAGGCCTTAATTCACCTTTCCACGGCCTTTTGCCATGTTGACTATGAGATATTGGAGGAGAAAACCTATCCTGTCGCTGTTGACCCCGAGGAGGTGATGCGCTGTGTTCGTTGGATGGACGACATTATGCTGGATGCCATCACCCCGAGGTAAGGGGTCGCATAAGCAAGTTAACGACCGACTTTCTCAAGTAAAATACCGACTTGTACTTAAATGAAAATTCTAGCAATACTTATGTTTGTGTGTGTGAGTGAATGCGTAACGGTGTACATCTTACGTATAGTTTTCCAGTTCTGTCTGTAACGCTGACGTCATCAATGACACGTTTTAACGCATTTTTAACAAACTTTCCGATTAGGTGGAAGGTTGAAAGTTCGCAGGAATGTTTGATTCAGATATAAAAATTAAATGACGAAAAAAATACGAAAAAAGACCCGGGTTCGACTCCAGAGGGGCGATTTTCATTTCCGGCAACATAACACGTAAAAAGCGACTTTTTAAAGTGTAGGCTTTTATTCGTTTGGAAATTAAAATTATATAAATGTACGTACGATCTTCGACTTTAAACTGTTTTAGGAAAATTAACGAAGTTTGTTATTATATTCATCTTTTTCCGCCTACCTTTCGAAATCTCTCATATTAAACATTTAAATAACATACTTTGGGAAAATATCGGCTTTTAAACGGGATGTTGCCTTGCCGACCACATCATTGTTAAACTTCGAGAATCAATTGTTGTCTTAACCCGCATACGTGTAATATATACGAGTGCATAGATTGCTTTAAATTATCGTAGGATTTTTCGCGAAATTGCGTAATCCTAATGGGACTGGGATTTAGTTTTGATTGTTTTGCTTATATAAACGATTATATAGATGTAAAGTGAGAGAGGGGAAATGGTGTGGAGAAACCCCAAAATGCCATGCAGCCCTTCACTGATGTGGATATAAATATACCTAAATATTAACTTACGATCACGGGAAATAGCTTATTTTACACATGAAAGACTTAATATTTTAATTCAGTTCATGTTTTGTCGTATTACATGTTAAATCGCTCGAAATGATCCTTTAAGCGCAAAATTTATTAACATTTTCCAGACGGCAACAAAGCTAATTTTCTTAATTGTTGCCCTTTTCAAAGGGAGATAGCCACGTAAATATTAATGCAAGGAAAATCCACGCCGTGGCGCACCGTAGAGTAAGAATAGCCAACCCCAAAATAAAAGGTACAAATGGATTCATGCCTAAATATAGTCTATGAATACTTTTAAAGTGGGTCAAATGATTTTAAAGAAATATTAGAACATTGTTATCTTTTGCCATTAATATTGAAAGATTTATCGCAACATAAATCGATACATCTACTTAAATTTGTTCGGTAACCAAGATGTTGTTTATTGTTTACGTTTTAGCTAATAGTATTGACATAATCCACAATTTTATTGCTGCTTTAAAGGCTTCGGTGCATCTATCCATGTGAATATTAAGTAAGATGTTAATGCGTAATTATATTAATGGTAAAACTTTACAATACAATACATAAAATATTAAATCTTAATGTAAACATCGCTTGCGCAATTAAGGAATGGGGAACGTTTGGTAAAGTTTGGATTTATGTTGTGAAGGCTCCGCCACCAAACATCCGAACCAGCAATTCAGAACTTGAGGTACCCAAAAGCAAAAGTAAGTAAATTTCAAAATTTATTGTATTACTTTTTTTGTAATATGACATCATAAGTGATACATCAATAAAAATAACAAATAATAAAAATCGTTTGTTACCTAAAAGAAAACTTTCCCGAGCAAAGCCGGGCTTTTCAGCTAGTCCCGTCATATTTGACGGGAAATTACGCTAGTTATTTAATATTTGTCTTCGTAGAATTTAGAATATTAACAAACACATGACCCAGAAAAGCTCATTGAAGTTGGCAAGTGTACGATATTTTCCATTTATGCGATAGAGTTCAAGGTTTTAACTACTTTGGCATAGCACGGAAATGTCTAGCTCCAAGCAAAGTCCATACGCAAACAGGTTTTCAATAAACTATTGCTTCAATTACAGCAATTTTTAAATTCAGAGCAGCAAAATAAACTATATTAGAGTTAAATCAATAAAATGCTTTTACATGAATTACACAGGACAACAAATTTTCAGTTTTTGTCGATAACATGAACAAAATACCGTATTGTCCCGAATATAACGCGATGTTTTTTTCCAAAAAATGAAATTTTAGAAGTAGCCCCCGAGTTATATTTGAGTACTAGTGATTTTAAAAGATCGTATATCGTGTTTCGAAAAGAAACCGCACATTCCGCGCATCTGTTTACGAGTTACAAGATACTTGTTAGATTGTAGACACATTAGGCGTACGTTACATTGTACTTGAAAAGCATCCGAGGCGAGAATAAATCGAGTTCAATCGGCGGCTGAACCCCTCGATAGTCATTGAATTGAAGCTATAAGTGCGTCGGCGTATTCTTTGTAACTACCATAGCGAGTTTTTACCCATCCGTTATTTTAACAATGGGTGACAAAAAGGGTGTTGATCATGTTGAGAAAAAAGGTTCTTCCAAATCCCAGGTTAACAGACGAAGTTATCACATGAATTTTAAAATAGTCGTAGCTAAATCGATGTTATTAAAATCCACCGGAAATGAGAAATCAAGGATAACTGTTATGCTTGCAGTCACGGCCGACGGGCGAAAAATGACTCCCTACGTAATTTTAAATCGCCCAAGGAAAAGTTACCGTCAGGTGTAATCTTTCACGTGCAGGAGAAGGGGTGGGTGAACGAGGAACTTGTGTTAGATTGGCTGAAGGTTGTTTGGGGTCGCGTTATATTCGAGGTTTCGTTTTTTCTTGAAAAACTTTCCAAAAATCTTAGGGTTATATTCGAGGTCGCTTTATATTCGGGACAATACGGTAAGCTGTTTTTTTACTAAATCGGGTACGCTGATCATGAAAATGACAGTCAAAAACTTGTAGTACGCAGTTTTTTTGCTATCTCCTCATTTGTATTTGTATTCAAAATATATGAACTTACATATCGGTTTGAAAGATGTACGTTATTTAAATGAGATTAAACTTGGAATCACTATTAAAACATCATAGACACACTATGGTTGCAAATATAAAAAAACATCAAGAAAAAATACACAGATGAAGAAAAATACGCTGTTTTGACTCTGAATTCAAATCACAGAAAGTTATTTTCTTCTTAAAAGAAGCACATAATTGAAGTCAGAATAAACTTGGATTTCACTAATTAAACATCATAGTCTCACATTATGGCTGACAAATATAACAAAAACTCGCAGAAAAATATGAAAGTGAAGAAAAACATGCTATTCTGACTCTAAATTCATTACAGAGAAAGTTATTTTTTCCTCTAATGAACAGTACCATCTTCCCTTTGCAAAAACCAGCAATAGTTACCCATCATGGCTGGATCCCGCCATCCTTTATAGCGATGTTCCAAGTTACTTATATCTTGGTGAAATCTTTCACCTTGCTCATCACTAACAGCACCCAAGTTCTATGGGAAGAAGTCCAAATGAGAATGTAAAAAGTGTATTTTGAGTGACATCCGGCATCCTAAATTTTTATAGTTATGCAACAGTTCTTCTACCCATTTTTGATAGTTCTCTTTATAGTGCTTTTCGTCATTGCTGAAAAGCACTATTATCTTCGTGATGTCCGTCCGTCTGTACGCATATATTAGGGAAAATTGGCCGAACCGATTTCAACCAAATTTGGTACATAAAATAGTCACATAAATTAATGACCAAGATGGCATATTTCCACCGGATCTATTCAGCAGGGGTGCCACAATTGCAAAGTTTAACTTTTCGGTAACTGTGAATTTGGAAGGAATTGGCAAAACAGATTTCAACGAAATTTTGTATGGAGGAGGTGTGCAACATAGAAAAACAAAGTCAATATGTTTAGTGTAGATATAGAAATCAGTGCTGCCACTGTAAAAGTAATAAGAAAGTTCTTTTTACACCTGTTTGTGTTGAACTGTCAGGATCAATTTTAACGAAATTTAATATTTATAATGAACACATATATACAAAACCAAAATAGCATATTTGGACCGCATCAGCCAAACAGTGGAGCCACAATTACAAATTAAACTCTTTAAGTAATAATAGATTTGGAGAGAATTGGCTGGGCGGATTTCAACTAAATTTTGTATATAAGGTTTGTACAACATACCATAATGAAATCAAGATGTTTACAGCGGAGTTAAAGAGCAGGGCTACCACACTAAAAAGTGAAATAATATTTTTTTAATCATATTTCTAGAGAACTGACCTCATGGATTTTAACCAAAGATAGAATATCATCATATAAATATATAACCAAAGTATTAATTATCAACCGGGTCGACTAAACAGGACTACCACAATATTAAGGTTAGTATTTTCTGTAACTATGAATTTGGAAGGTATTGGCTGAACGGATTTTAAAGAAATTTCGTTTGTAGGAAGAGTATAGAATGGAAAAACGAAATGAACATGTATACAACGAATCTAAAAATCAGGGCTACCACAATATAAGGAAAAATAATTTTCTGATTTCAAAGCAAATACATTAGTATATGATTATACTACGGAGAATTTGACGAAAATCACTTCTGTACCACGGGAAACCTGTGTGCATCCCTACTTGTTTATAACCTAGAAACCCATGAACTATGGATTTAAAGGATTTCCATGTAGCTAATTCAATGGAGTTTAGTTTGCATTCGAAACTTTTATCATGCAAAAGCTTTCTAATTTGCAGACCAACAAAGATAACTTCTTTGAGTTTTGCGTCACTCAGTTTTGGAAACTTTCCTTTTAGTAGGCAAAACTATCTATACTTTGGTCCAAAGCTTATGGTGGAACAGGAGTAGGAAGATCTTCTCTGTGCGGCACGTCTTCATTGCAGATGGGATGTTTGGATAATATTTTATTTTTTCTTCTTGAAAAACCCTCAATTTTTGAGACAGCAGTCTTCAAGGTGGCCGGTTGGTTCAAGATCATTGGAACGGCAAATGGCATGCTCTTCTTCTTTCCTTTCATCCATTCTGTCAGGTTTACGTAGCACGTTATGCAGCATACATGCTGTGTACAACTTATATCTTGAGCTCCCAAATGACAAGCAAAATACAAATAATAGTATTGTTTCACCGTCTTTGCTACAGATCGACGTTGTGATATTGCTGTAAACTGTCCACACACATAACAAAAATTTTCTGGCGAATTCACACAGCCGCGATGGTGTCCTTTCTTCATCTGCAGGACACAAATTCAAAGAAAAACAACGTGACTGATGCTTAAAATGCATGTTTGTTATGATATCACACCAGTTCTGCCAAGAGACGCTTATTTTTACAAAAAAATTTATGACAAATGATCATTACTGTTTTTTCTAAACTGTGACGTGATGCAAAATTTTGAAGTCCAGAACTGAAATGAGCATGTCATCATTAATGTAAAAAGTTAGCTTTCACTCATGTTACCAAAACCTTGTTGATTAGTGTTATTTGTCCTGAATTACATTTTAACTGACCTGTAATTTCATGCAGCCATAATTCGTCAGATTTCAAAATGAATAAATATTCTATATGTAAAAATTCACGAGGATGTGAATTCCTCGTTTCTTACGCATAGTTAATTATGCACATCCTCATTTGGAAGTTATTGATACACGATATTGCTCCATAAAACGGTTCAGACAACCAGATGCGCATTTCGGCAACAAAGAAGTCGCCCCCTGGGGAACGATTCAGCGATCACTGATACTTTTGAGTCAGAAATCTATACATAAAATGTGTATTTGGTTTTCCTAACTGCTTTATGGCTGTAGGAATTACCTTGATTATCAGTTGGACAACAGCCATAAGCTCAATCAGATAAATAATTTTAAAATATTTTAGAAATAAGAAATTCACTCGGTTCTTCCAATTTAAACTTTTCTTGTCGCCATATATGCTTCCGCACTTACCACTAAGCCCAAACACAAAAAATAATTAATATAAGCCAAGTCAAATCGTATCGCGTACTGTGGTTTATCAAACAAATTACGAGATGTTTTTATTGGAAGTATATATTTCTGAGGTAAAATATCGCGCAAAACCTATAAGAATGGTGCAAACACGACGCAAGAAGAGCAGAAGTTTTTGTTCCGGCAAAAGGAAAAGCTGAACTTCATCACAGAAATGTTTCTTTCTCCTGTCGAACACGTGACATTTTATGCTTCGACCGGCTGGAAAGAAAGGCGGAAGGGTTTGACCCCAGTATATTCCAGTTGGTGGAGCATGCTTTCTCCAAAGAATTTCTCCTTTATCTCTTTTTCGAATACCCTTTCGGAAAATAATATTCGAAAGATTTTTATCTGCAAAGACTGACAAAAACTTAATGGTAAGGATTTTCGTTCGTAAACTCATAAAAACCTTGGGTTTTGAACGAATATTGTATTTCTGTAAGTTAATTTATATAATAATAGTGTAAAAAATGAGATTTTTAAATCGAAGATAACAGCCACCTTAACGTGTGACGCATCAAATTAAACGTCTCGATCTGCAGATTTGCAGTCAAATTGTAAAATTGAAATCGGACACACCGTTGGCGAGATATTGAGGTTTTTTGTGAACGACTAAACTCTGCTCGACGTAGTTGTGGTGGTTAATGTTAAGGTGGCGCTGTTACTGAGCATTAGTCGATGTAGGAAATAACAGGTGATGTTAAGGTGGTGCTCCTAGTGGACATTAGTGGAAGGAAATAAACCTTGCAGGAGCTGAGCTACTTGGTAATGTGACAGAAGGCTTACTATCAAGACAATATTTAACCTAACCAACCAGTCGATTTATCGACGGGTAACTACTAGTCTATACATTAATAGCGTAAAAATGAGGTTTTTAAGGCGAAGATAACAGCCACCTTAACGTGAGATGCACCAAATTAAACGTCAGGACCTGCCAATTTCCAGGAAAATTATAAAATGAAATCCGTTGGCGAGATATTGAGGTTTTTCTTGACTGGCTAAGCTCTGCTCGACATAGTTGTAGTGGTTGATGTTAAGATGGCGCTGTAGGAAATAACGTGGCGCCACTAGCGGACAATAGTAGAAGTCGCTGAGTTTCTTGGTAATATGTTTATTTCAAGTTTAAACAAGAAGGCTTACTACAAAGATTTGTGTCAAGATACAACTGACATTAATTTGTTATAAACGTTTTCAAACTGAGATAATTGGGACATAGTAAGTATGATAATGAGTTATAACTATTTTTAATGTACATGTCACATTCCTTTTCATTTTGTTCCAAGTGTAAACAATATATTTCCTTTTTATTTAGTTTCCAAACTAATTTTTTCGTTATAAACTCTTTCAAATTGAAATTGTCGGGACATAGTAAGTACGATAATGAATTATAACTGTTTTTAATGCACATGTCACATTTCCTTTTTATTTTGCTCCAAATGTAAACAACACAGGTATACCTCGCGATACGCTTTCTTCGGTTTTACGCTCATTACACTTTCTGATTCTACCTTTCGATACGCTCGCTTGATTCGGACATACGCTCTTACAAAACCCGGAGAACGAAGAGCATTTCTCTGCCCATTCAAAAGGTCTCAACGCCAGCAATGAAAAACAACTTTGTTTCATGATAGACGAACTACTTTTAAATTGTTTTCATATTCATTCCATGTGTACACAATATTACACTGGAGAAATAATGTAATCGACGAGTTTCTTTTTATGTCCAAGGTAGTGTTTCGGCGGACTACAGTCAGTTTTCAATCCGAGACACATTGAATTTGTGCTCGAGTTTTTACCCTTATAAGTTTGAAATGTCGCAAGCGAAAAAAATTAAAGCGATCCTATCTTTGACATGGTTTTCAATGGGATTTTTCATTTGTTTAGCAGGATTTCGCGCAACAAGCCCCTTTAAAACTGAAATTTTTAAAGCGAAGGTAACAGCCACCTTAACGCGTGATGCATCAAATTACACGTCTCGACCTGCAGATTTGCAGGAAAATTATAAAACTAAAATCGGTCAAACCGTTGGCGAGATATTGAGTTTTTTTATCGACTATTACCGACTTACATAAGTAAAAGGAAATAAACCTTGCAGTCGCTGACCTTCATGGTAATGTGACAGAAGAAGGCTAACTACCAAGACAATATTTAATCTAACCAACCAGTCGATTTATCGACGGGCAACTGCTAGTATTTTATTAAATATAGAATATAAGCGAAAATTATTCGTATTGGCAAAAAAATGAATTAGAGAAATACGCATGATCTAGAGTCACGTACTTCAAATTAGAGTAGTAGATATTTATTTTCGCTTGCATTAAGCTGGAAGATAATCGGAATTTGAGTAGAGGAGTGACTATAAGAGCGTAACTTGTGGCCTATAAAGGCAGTAACAGTAAATTTCGCAAGATCCCACTAAAGAAGAAAGCATGAGGGGGCGGATTTTCAAATCTCGGTCCGGGAAGACGCTTCCACGCAAAACGCTACTGGATATAAAGCAATTAACCCATAAAGGTAAGATTTCGATCACGATAAAATTACTCGCTTTTTTCTTGCGGGAGAAAGAGTATACTCGTGCAATCAGAAACACCAAACATTTTCCAGCAATGACGGTCGTGTTGTAGTTGTCCGTATTATGATTTCTTTTTGTGCAAAAACTTCCGTGATTAATTTAATTATATCGACAAGTCTATCAGTTGACATCATCCTTTTACTTGCCATCGGAAAACCATTACGTATGCCGATTTCATAAAACTCCGACCTTTTTTTATCTACCACCTAACAGCCGTGTCTCCTAACTTTAGCGTAAATTGGAGCATTTATTCGTCCACGGTCTGTGGAGCTTCGGGCCTCTCTCCTACCCTCCTCCCATTCACACATCCTCGACCATCGTTGTGACACTTTTCAATTTTTCACGAAAAAGCCACGGAAATTCCGAAAAGTGGGCGATCGACTGTGAAAAGTTTTCCGGGCCACTGGTAGACCGCGATCGACGTCTAAGATCCCTTTCCCCACATTCCGGAGGCTTCTTGTCGGTGCGTGAAATCGCTTGTCAAAGGGTGGAGAGTGGACAAAACTTTCCTCAATTCCCCTCCATCTTTTGGGAGCTTAATCGGTTTTGCCATCATCAAGTTCACGGTGGATTGAAAGTAATGCCCTAACTCACCGCTGAGGTGTTTTAAGCTGCTAAGAAAGGAAGTGGTGAATCGATCAGTGCTTCATTGATCCGAACAAGTGAATCTAAAATTAAAGAAATGAGTTTCTTTAAATATTTTAAGTAAAGATGCATGGCAACAAAAAGAATTACGAATAAAAAAATCATAAAAAATCATTAACTCCGTAAGTAATTAAAAATATAGAAATTTCCTCCCCTGTAAAAAATATACCAATAGAGATTGGAAGTTCTCTAGCATTTGTTTTTAAACATTTATTTCCATATTTCACTCCTCTCGCATTTTTTATTAATATAACGATCCATATAGATAGATGATTCTGACCATTAGGTAGTCACACATCCACTACAGTCAGATCTACGTCGGATGCCAATAATAAGATTCGTCTCAGGCGAAAGTTCGAATCACTCCAGTAGATTTAAAGACCATATGTAATTAAGGTGCTTACAACCAAACTAGTAAGATACCCTTGCTAAAGTAAGAGGTGGAAGCATATTTTCTTAAAAATTGTCAGGGGTCTGGTTTGCCTCCCCCTTTGGGGAGGGGTTCCGCGCCAATAGAATTTAGATCGGGAACGCCAAACTGGCAGCTTGATTGCTAATTTTTGTCTCAAAAGTGAATCGTGCAGAATTTAGTATAAATGCTTTATTTTAGTGAAAAGGAGACAATATTTGTTTCATAGTTGCCGAATTAAAATGGAACGTATTTTCTAAATTATTGCTTTTTAATTGCAAAACAGGAGTCTAATCTTCTAGCTAAAGTCTATAGTTCAAGCTCTGACCATTATTACACAACTGCGGCCCTTCTCTAACATTCATCGCTTTAATGCGGCCCAGATGCCTTTTTGAGTTTGATTGACATGCTTGATTTAGATCTATCCATTGGTGAAAACTTCACTCCTCTAGTTCCGTAGTTTGGCTACAATACCATTTCAAAGTTTTGAATTTGAAACCATCTAGCGGAAAATCTATGAACTACCATGAATATTCAATCGGTGGAAACTAAATGGGTTGATAAGAGCTATCGAATTCAAAAATAATTTTCCAACTATCTCTTAAAAAGGTTTATTGTCCACAGATGGACAGACAGTGTTCACATAAGTACGTTTTTTTCTTTTAAAGTGTGCTAAAAAATCAAATTAAATATATTTTAACCATCTTCTTTTTTTTTAATATATTAGTGATAGACTATAAAAAGATGTTCATGAAAAAATGAAGATGTCCATCTGCAATAAACTCTACGACTTTCCTACCCACAGGCTCCTCAGCCCACATCCAAATACATATACTTTCTCCAAACGTTTGGCAGAGAAATTAGTGGAAGACTGCAGCAAATTCATGCCAGTTGCAATCGTGAGACCTTCAATTGGTAAGTTTTTTCAGAGAATCATTTTTTTTAAATGCACCCTAAAAGAATACCTCCTCAAAACAGTGGAGGAATTGTCAGCGAGCAATGCGTACAGGCCCACCTTATAAGAGGGCCCACTCAAAGCCTTTGATATGGTTGGGTAGGTGTTTAAAGTTGGTAAATACTATAATCTCTCTGCTCACTGTTTCTTCGCTCCTACCATGTATAGCTCGCGCGTTCTAAGGCAGCAGCAGGAGACGCATAAGAGGGGAAGGGAAGGAATGGGAAGGAGAAACGATAAGGGGGAGCCGACGTCAGAGCCTACGCGCAGTAACACAATTTTGGTTCGCACGAGTCCAAGTTCGCGCATCAAATGCCCACACCTAAACACCACCTCACCTATAGTCGCTACCGTCTATTGGATTCAGATTAGTTGAACGGAAATATGTTTTGAATATGAGTTTAATTAATTTTTATAACGAATGTACATTTAGTTTTTAATAACAAATTAACCAAAATCATAAATTTAAAAGACCATTAATTTAACACTTTAATATAATTATATTATTAATTATTTGGTTTTATGCTCTAATATCATTTACAGTTATTTGTATTTTTACCCCATGACGTGACTTTGCTCTGGATATAGCTACATTTTGGTATAATTGTAAAACGTTTTAATAAAGACGAACAAACAAAAGTAAAGAGTCAAGCATCGAGAGATGGTAGAAGAAATAACACCAAAAAACAACAAAGGAGCCACAAAGATGAAAAGAATTTAAAGAATAAAGAAATATGAACAAAGAACCACACAGAACAATAAAGATCAGTACAAGGTATTACAAACTAAGTAACGAAAAAATGTGCAGAGAAAAATGTCGAGAGACAAAACGTGAAGAAATAATATCAAAAACTAACAAATTAAACATAAATACAAACATAAATTAAAGAATAAATAAATATAAACAAACTAAAAAACAACAAATGAACCACAAAGACGAAAATAAATTAAAGAATTATAAACAAATAACCACACAGAGTACACGTCAGGATAAACTAATCCTAAGAATAGATTAATATTGATAGCACCGATGTAAACAAACAGAATAAAATGGATAGCAACTATGTAAACAAATGTCATTATTATTAATTATATTTTCATTATTTAGATTTCATGATACCGAACAAATTATTATTAACAGAATAATTAAAATGATATTACAATTTCAAAATAAGTTTTTAAAGATAGATATTAAAAATATCCGGGTGGCGGATAGGGGAATGCTCTACAGATATGTAGGGTAGGAGGGAAATAAAATACCTCCCGCGGACCAACAGGCAGCAGCGTCTGTTCTCCATATTAGGGGCGGCTGCAAACAGCGTCTGTTCCCCATGTTAGGGGCGGCTGAATATATAGGCGGAAGGCAATGGGAAACCACCGCCACAATATATCCCATGTAGAGGCATCATGACGGAGTCTTCTCTTGTTAAATATTCCGGAGGCAAAATGGTCCCCCGCTCGGATCTCCGGGGGGGACAACACGAGAGGTTCCGTTTAACACAAGGAAGGAAGGAAGCTGGAAAGAAGTTGAGAATTGGCACGTGGAATGTTAGAACACTCCTACGAGCAGGGAAGTTGGAAAATTTAAAGAAAGAGATGAAAATAAATAGAATGGATATGATTGGCTTAAGTGAAATGAGATGGGAAGGAAGAGGGGAAATAAAAAGTGATGACATCACGGTGTACTATTCAGGAGGTACTAGAGGAACGAATGGAGTAGGGGTAATTTTGTATAAGGAAATAGCAAATTGTGTACAGAGGGTGATATTTGTAAATGATAGAGCAATTGGTCTTAGAATAGGAATGCACCCAAAAGATCTACTGTTGATACAAGTTTATATGCCGACCAGCCAACATGAAGATGAGGCTGTTGAAGAAATATACGAGAAGATAGAAAATATTATGGAGGAGGAAGGTAAAAACTGTTGCAAGATAGTGATGGGCGATTGGAACGCTGTGGTAGGAGAGGGAAGAGAAGACCAAGTAGTAGGAAAATTTGGACTAGGGAAAAGAAATGAAAGAGGTGAAAGACTTGTTGAGTTCTGTAAAGAGAAGAGGATGTTTATATCAAATACTTGGTTTGAAAATCATAAGAGAAGGCTATACACGTGGAAATCACCAGGAGATGGAGCCAGATATCAAATAGATTATATTCTAGTGGAAGAAAGAGTAAAAAAGGCATATGGACTTCCAGGAGCAGACATTGACAGCGATCATGTGCTCCTCATGGCCGAAATAAAACTAGCCTTGAAGAAGGTTAAGAAGGCTAAGATAGTTAGGAAATGGGATTTAGAGAATATAGCCACAGTAGGAAAAGAAAGAATAGGAGAAAAATTAGCTCAGGCAATCAAAAGAGAAAACGTGTTGGAGGAAAATGTGGATGAAGCATGGAATAGTATAAAGAAGGCTATAAGGAAAACAGCAGAACAGACTATTGGGTTTTTCAAAGGAAAAAGAATAAAAAAGCCATGGGTGACAAAAGAAATGATAGAAAAGATGGAAGAAAGAAGGCAATACAAAAGCAGGACTGATGAAGATGGAAAAAGGAAATACAGGAAACTGAATAATGAACTAAGAAGAGAAACCCAAAAAGCAAGGGAGAGATGGCTAGAGGAGGAATGCTCAGATATAGAAGATCTAGAGAGAAAAGGAATGTATGACTTGATGTATAAGAAAGTAAAAAATGTAACGTGGGATAGATGGAGAACAAGTGCATGTGTGAAAGAGATTGCAAGTAAAGAAGATAAAGTTCTATATAAGGAAGAGGAGGTCCTTAATAGATGGAGAGAATACATGGAGGAGTTGTACAAATCAAATGAAAAACCAAAGGATCTCCGTATTGAAGAGCAGGATGAAATAAATAATGACGAAACAGGGGTTTCGATATTGAAAATAGAGGTGCTACAAGCAATAAAGGATATGAAGAATGGGAAGGCAATGGGGGTAGATGAGATACCGATAGAATTATTTAAGTGTCTTAATGAGGAAGGACTGGAAGAAATAGTGAAGTTGTGTAATGCAATCTATGACAAGGGGATGTGGCCAGAGGATTTCGTCAAAACAATTATGATTCCAATTCCGAAAAAGCAAGGAACAAGAAAATGCAGTGAACACAGAACAATCAGTTTAATTACACATGCAGCAAAGGTTCTACTTAGGGTTATGAACAGGAGACTAATTAGCAAAATGGAAGAAAATGTTGCAGAGGAACAGTTTGGATTTAGAAAGAGTAGAGGTACAAGAGATGCAATAGGATTGATAAGAATGAGTGGAGAGAGATATATAGAAAGGGGTAAAGGAATTAGTCTGTGCTTCATAGATATGGAGAAGGCATTCGACCGAGTGAACTGGGAAAAACTGATGGAAATACTAAAAGCAAAAAAAGTAGACTGGAAAGATAGAAGGTTAATTAAAGAGCTGTATATGAAACAGAAAGCAGCTATGAGGATAAAAGATGCACAGACCGAATGGTATGATCTAGGAAGAGGAGTAAGGCAAGGTTGCTGCTTATCGCCAACCCTGTTCAATATATATGCTGAAGAAATGATTGACAATGGAATAGGGAATGATAAAGGAATTAGTATTGGGGGTAGAATAATAAATTGTATAAGGTTTGCTGATGACATGGTAATTTTGGCAGATGAAACGAGGCATATTCAGGAAATGGTTACAAAGCTAGAAGACAGGATGATGGAATATGGAATGAAAATGAACATAAAGAAAACAAAGGTGATGAGAATAGGGGATAGAGAGATTATGAATGTGTCAATAAAGGATGGAAGAGTGGAGCAAGTAAAACAGTATAGATATTTGGGAAGCATGCTAACTGAAGACTGGAGAAGTGAAAAAGAAATAAGAACAAGAATAGCAATGGCAAAAGAAACATTTAATAGGAAAAAACGGGTACTATGTGGTAAAATGGATTTAAATCTGAAGAAACGTCTTGTGAAGTGCTATGTTTGGAGTGTATTGCTTTATGGGTGTGAAACATGGACGCTAAAGAAAAGAGAGAAAGAAAGACTAGAGGCATTTGAAATGTGGGTGTGGAGGCGGATGGAGAAGGTTAAGTGGACGGATAGGATAAGGAATGAAGCAATACTAACAAGGGTGAATGAGAAGAGAAGATTACTTGAAACAATTCAGAGGAGGAAAAGTAACTGGTTAGGGCATATCTTGAGAGGAGAAGGTTTACTATTGATGGTGTTGGAAGGATCAGTAGAAGGTGAAAGGAAAAGGGGACGTAGAAGAATAAAAATGTTTGACGATCTGAAAGAAAGGGGAGGGTATCAGGAAATGAAAGAAATGGCAAGGAACAGAAATGAGTGGAGACAACGCTGGTGCCAGGGACCTGCCTAGAGGCAGAACACCTCATGATGATGATTAAAAATATAATATGTCCGTGTATTTAATTTTCTGTAACTCGAATAATTTTTACTTTCCCTTGAGATTCGAGTTATGGATGTTACACTATTATTCATTATGACGGCATTAATTTCCATTAAAAGCATTAAAGGTCCCTTTAAAAGCAATGAGGTCATTGCCATGGTTTTTATAAATTTTCCATTGTTGAAGAAAGGAAAAATTCACACTTTTTCCGATTTAAAGCAGATATTTACACTAATTCGGTATGTATTTGACCTCGGCCTTAAAAAATTAAGAGCTCCGTTCTTTCAGATGGACAACTGTTTATTTCCCGAATTCGTATCTCAATTTAAAATAATTTTTAAATGCATTTTTAGAAAGTCTTGCACTGAATCCCATGTTTTTCTTATGGGGTATTAAAATGGAACATTGGGGTTAAAAAGACCCCTTAAATATTAGCATTTTTGTTACTTTCGATTTTTCTCGTCGGTTGTGCCACTCGACCTACCTATATGCCAAATTTCAGATTTCTAGCCCTTCTGGAAGTACCTAAGAGTTTTTCTTAGGATTTTTAGATTAGAGTGAGCGATTTTATAATACTATGGGGCAAGCCCCCTGCTCGCTCGCTGTTTCTTCGTTCCTACCATGTACCTATTGGATTTAGATTAGTTTCAAGTGAATATGTTTTGAATATGGTATTAATTGAATATGGGTATTTTATAAGGAATGTGCATTTGGTTTCTAATAGTAAATTAACAAAAACGATAAATTTAAATGACATTTAATTTAACACTTCATTATAAACTACATTTTTAATTATTTGATTTTCTGCTATATTATCATTTACAGTTATTTGTATTTTCACACCCTGACGTGACGTGAGTTTAATGAATATATATTTTTAGGGATGTGTTTGGTTTTAAATAACAAATTAAGAAAATTAGTTGAATAACTCGATAAAAAAGAGAACTGAAATTCCTGGAGATTAAAAATGGCTGAGTGTTAAAGACAAAGAGAGATAGAACCAGAAATAGGATTTTAGTAATATAGATAAAAATATAAATAGCATGAATACTGCGGCCGATTTATTTGCATTTAATTCAGATCTTCGGTCATTTCGAGCAAATTTTAATCTTATTTTCAATCTTTAAGACCTTATATAAGTGCATATGCACTGAAATTACCGTGGACAACAATACCCGTAATAATGAATCTTAGCATTGAAATGCTAAAAAAATTCACCAAAACTCGAGTACAAATTCAAAATATGAGCGAATTTCCATGATATTGAGCATTCGACGGTAAGAATAAGTTTTCTCGTTCGTTTTGACGTGTTTTAGCGTTAATTTCGTGTCGATAACTTACCTATAAGACATTTTAATGAGTAAGAGAATGCAAGCCTTCAAACCAAAAAGGTGATTTTTACGTGTTATCTTATGAGAAACGACATTCAACCTCTGGAGTCAAACCTGTGACCTCATTCGAAATTATTTTTAGTCATAACGTAGAGATTCATTAACACTGAAATCCTGAAGAATTTCAGGTTTCTAAGTTAATTTATAATCAAGTTATTCCCAAAATTAGAGCGTTACGCATCATGATGATGACCATTACGATTCTATAATATATACTAGATGAAATACCCCGTTTAAAACGGGCTTTGTAATCAAACAAACGGCTGAGATATTGATTGTCTTATGGGAGATTGAAATCACCCTCTGGAGTCGAATCAGGGACCTTTTATGAAAAATTTTTGTCATTCGCTATTGGTACGTGAACGTAGCAATCCTACTAAATTTGGTCGCGTGGATTAAGTATTAAATTTAAGGCACTTTCAATTCTTCCTCCTTTTCTCTCTTCCTCTCTCCAATCCACTTCCCTCCCATTCTCTCCCTCTCTCTTTCTCTGGAAAAATATATTTCCTAGTCTCAATCTCGCCCTAATAAAGAACATTATCTATCTCTCCCTCTACCTTTTTCTGTCTTCCTCCATCTCCCTTCTCTGTCTCTCTCCTCCCTCACTCCCTCTCTCTCCTTCTCTCTCACCTATTAAAACATTGAAAGCACGCTCCTTACGCATATAGTATAAGGGTTGAGACGACAATACAATCTCGACATTTAACAATGACACGGTCGGCAAGGTAACATATATAGTTAAAAAGTTTAAATTTTTCCAATAAATATGATTTAAACGTAGAAATTGAGCGATTTTGTATCGTAGGCAAAATATGTCGATAAGAATGAGAAACGTTATTTATTTTTACTTTCTCCATTTACGAAGTATAGAGAAAGTATTGTATTCATGAAAAAATCGAATTCGAGATTTCAACAGAAATACACGTTTTAAGGTCTACTGAACACGTGTTGACTATATTCTCGGTGACGTCTGTGTGTGTGTCTGAGTGTGTCTGTGACCGGGATTTTATGGGCGCTCTAACTCAAAAACTATTAATCAGATTAACATTAAGTTTTATATTTGACATTTTTGTTAAAGGAAGACATGCTGATTAGTTTTTGGTAAAAATCGGTAAAACGGAATTGGGTGTTTACTTTTGTCACCTCCGTTTTTTGGAATATTTGATAAATGTAAAAAAGTACTGGAATAAACGTAGGAAATTTAATTTTCTTCGTCCTATTTTTAAAAAACATTTTCCCACATAATGCATTGGTGAAGAGATATTATAAAACTAAATTTTTTAGCTGCCACCACCACACCATCTACCGGCGACTACTGTAAACACTTTACGCTCCTTTTTATTTTCTTAATTGTTGGAGCTTCGAGGTTATATTCAATATCAGAAGGTTACAGTTTGAGTTTATTTCTGTTCTTTGTCAAGTCTTTAAATTTTTCTAGCAGTTCCTTCAATATTTATCATTAAACATATTTGGAATTTTTAGAAATATTACAGGTATGTCATATTTTTCTTTAAAACGGTCCAGGTCCGAAGATCGTAGGTCAATTACTTCTAATTTTAATTTGCAAAAGAGTAAAAGCCTTTACGTCTAACAATCTATTTTCACGTGTTATCTTATGGGAAATTGAAATCACCCTCTGGAGTCGTCGAACAGAGGACGTTTTTGGAAATTTTTTATGTCATTCGCGACTGGTTCGCGATCAATCTAATCATACCAAATTTGGTTGATCTGACTGAAGAAACAACTGACATATTGAGCGTTATGGACATAATGACCAAGTGAATTAGTTTTTTATAGCTACTAGAATATAATATCCTCCTTATAATAAAAAGCAATGTTGGTCCGTTGGTTGGTTGGTCCATGTCACGCTCTTAAAACGCGAATAACTCGATCAAATATGAAGATATAAACTTGAAATTTCGCAGAGATAATCTACTCGGATATGAAAATGCTGTGGCAAAAGAGGATTTACGAAAAACGTCCATGGTTTGACTCCAGACGACGATTTGCATCCCCAATAAGATAACACGTAAAAATCGACTTTTTGACGCGCAAGCTTTTCTTCTTGTTTAGATTAAAATTATAAAGAACTAACCTACGATATTTGGATCTTGGCCATTTTAAAGAAAACATTATAAGGTTTCTTATTCTGTTCACGTTTTCCTGTCTACAGTTCGAAATTACTCACGTTAGACGTTTAATTCACATATTTTGGGAAAATCTTGCCATTTTATCGGGATGTTGCTATGCCTACCAATTACATTGTTAAACCTCGAAATCCTATTGTTATCTTAAGTCTTTTAAGTTTAAGCGCGTATTGAAGACTAAATACGAGAAGGAAAGAAAGATGGAAGGAGAAGAAAATGATATTTTGCAAACAACATTCGTTGCGTTATTTACGAGAAGGAATACCACGAGAGCTGAAATACTATTCAAAAAGATTAAAAATCATAATATTGGGCTAAATTCAATATAAATGAAATGGACACGGTCTGAATATCTGAGGAAGGTGCTGGAAGTTTCAATAAAAAAACGGAGTATGCGAAAAATTTATGGAGTGAAGCATTGGGCGACAGGTTACGGGAATTAGGTAGAAGAATGGAGGACTTGAGGACGGTTTGAGAAATACAGAAAGAAAGAGAGGTTTAAAAGAATCACAAAAATAATAATAATAAAAGGCTAAGTTGTCCGTACGTTGGTCTGAGTGTAATGTTATTAAAACCAGAATAACTCGATCAAGGATGCGGATAGAAAATTGAAATGTGGTAGAAATTTATATAATGAGATAATCAGAATTTTTTATTTAGGGTTGACATGGTAATTTAAGAAATAAATATCCGTTTTGGCGCTATTTTGAGGGGGAATATATTGCATTTCTTCCGAACAATATTACAAATTTTAATTTAATGAAACAATATTTTATGTAAACTGAAAAATTAAAGAAATGTATGATTCACATTGTAGTATGTTCCAGAGAGTTAAAATAATTTTGGCAAGCTAAAGTCGTCTAGAGTAATGTTTAAGAAATTAATATTCTTTTTATGCAAGATTTGTATCAACGTAGATCACTCGGAGAGAGCTAGCTAGATTTTTGAGGGTAGAATGAGAAGGAGAATGTGATTGATTGATTGATTTGGTCTTCATTTGGGGCGAGAAAGGGAGGAGAATTGTAGGGAGGAAGATTGATTGATGTGGTCTTTATTTGGGGCGAGATTGAGACTAAGAAGTCCCATCTTCCACCTAAAGAGGGAGAATGGGAAGAAGTGAGAGTGAAAAATAAGAGGGAGAGAGGGATGGAGAATGGAAAGAACGAGAGTAAAAATACGAGGGAGAGAGAAAATAAGGGGAGAGGTAGAGAGGAGAATGGGAGGAAGGCAGAGAAAAAGGGCGGAAGAGTGGGAAGTGACTTAAGCTCAATACATAATCTGCACATACCCGTCATATTTGACGGGCAATAACGCTAGTATCTATAATAAGTATAGCTACTTGTGCCTCACTCACTCATTCACTGGCACAAAACTCTTAGGTACTTCTAGAATGGCTATGAATCTGAAATTTTGTATGTAAGTAGGATGAGTAGCACAACGGACAAGAAAAATCGAAAGTCAGAAAAGTTCATATTAAAGGGGTCTTTTTAACCCCAATGTTCCATTTCAATACCCCATAAGAAAAGCATGGGATTCAGTGCAAGGCTTTCAAAAAATGCATTTTTAAATTACTTTAAATTGAGATGAGTATTCGGGAAAAGAACAGTTGTCTATGTGAAAGAATGGAGTTTTTAATTTTTGAAAGCAGAATTCAAATACCTACCGAATTAGCGTAAATATCTGCTTTTAATCGGAAAAAAGGTGTGAATTTTTCCTCTTTTCAACAATGGAAATCTTTAAATACTGTTATGGCAACGACCTCAATGCTTTTTAAGTGATCTGGTATTGTACGTTACGATTGCAGAATGCTTTTAATGGAAATTAATGCCATCATAGCGAATAAGAGCAGAATTGCCATAACTCGAATCTCAAGTGAAAGTAATAATTATTCGAGTAATAGAAAATTAAAGTTATGGAAATATATTTTAAATATTTGTGTATATATATATATATATATATATATATATATATATATATATATACAGTGGAGCTTCTATAACTCGAATCTCAAGGGAAAGAAAAAATTATTCGAGTTATAGAAAATTCGAGTTACGGAAAAATATTTTTTCATTTTTCTTTAACAGAATTAACATCAAGTTTATTCCCGTAAGCATACAAGTTAACTTATTCTAATTTTCAATGTCATGCATATTATGAAAATAGCATCATCAGTATTATCTTCCGATAATATTTAAGATTTTACTGTATCCAAAACACTAATTGCATCACGACTGTGATTGAGGGTATCATTGATAATTGCATTTCTCACGTACTACTGAAAGCAAAAACACGACGATTAAGTTTGGAATATCGACTATAGGAAGGAGCGAATAGGTTTGTTTTTCTCTAGGACTATAAGAGATCACAATAGGAGAAGCAACCTTGATAGTACTGACGGTCAAACGTGAAAAGTATTTTTCGTAGTTTTTCGAGAAATTTTAACTTTTCAATTGTTAAATATAATGGCGTCATACCTCTTTCGCGATTTTTTATCCAAATACATGCTAAAGGTACGGATGATGCCATAATCTTAACACAAAATATCCTAATTTTTCCATAAATTATTATTATTTTTCTTATTGCTCATGCAGGGCAATCTGAGTCACGAAACTTGAAATACGAAAACATGGACACGAGATGCCAAAGAATTTGGAAATTACGGATAGTTGCCCTAATTTCACGGAAAATTATAAATATACTGCTATTACTCATGGAATTTATTATCTAATACATATAGGCTCCACGTGGTCGAAGTGCTGTTGCTCCGGAAATCGCGTTGGTTTATTGACAAGTTTATATCTTGATATATGGTGATTTTTTAGCTCTTGCAGTATGCAAGGTGTCCGGCGACTTTACGTCATAACTTCTGGATCTTATTCCTTAAGTGATTTTGAATAAAAAATGACAAATGAACATGGGTCCGATTCTCATTTGTTACAGAGCTACGGGCAATTGAAATTATCTCGTACTTGGATTTGTACAACTTAATGGCTGAAAAATGCATTGTTTAAATAATTATTCGTATACATTGTTAATTGTTGAAAAATGTATTATTTAAATAATCATTCGCTTACATTGGTACTTAATCCATTGTAACAACAATGAGAAGCATGACGCTTGCACAACAGACGTGGACGTAATGCAAGCTCGCAGGCAGCATGTCAGTAGAACGAGGTAGAACGTAAGCTAGCGGTCAGTGTAGCGCGCTGTGACACGTGTGGTATCATTAACTTTCAATAATGCCGTTTACATTTTCAAATGAAGAGCAAGCGGATATGTACTTCGTGTACAGGTTTGCGATGGAAACTTCGTTGCTGCCGTTTACGAATATTGACGACGATTTCCACAAAGAAGAACACCAGATCGACGTACTTTTATTCAAGTTCACCGACATTTACGAGGAAATGGTTCATTTCCGTGTGTGTCTTTGAGAGCTAAACGTCCAATACAAGTTAACGTGGATGAGGAGGAAAACATTATTCAAATGGTTCAGCGAAGTCCACGTCTTAGTACACGAAGAATGTCCGCCCGCCTCAACGTTCCGCGAATGAGAGTCTGGCGAACATTACACGATGAGAGACTTTATCCATATCATGTTCAGCAAGTACAGCATCTTCAACGGCGGCGGTTGAAATTCTGCCGTTGGTTAAATGCACACCCCCGTTACATCTTGTTCACGGACGAAGCATAGTTTACTCGTGATGGAATAAACAACACGAGAAACTACCATTTATGGGCTCGCGAAAATCCTCACGGAACAGTTGAAAGCAACTTCCAACTCCGTTTTTCTGTGAACGTGTGGTGTGGTGTCATTGGGAACCAGCTGACTGGACCGCACTTCATCCCGCCACGTCTGATAGGTGCCATTTATGCTGATTTTTTGGATAACGAAATGCCGGGTCTCTTAGAAGACATTCTTCTGCAAGCACGATTTCAGATGTACTACCAGCATGACGGGGCACCTCCCCCCCCTCTCCCCATTTAGTAAGAACGCTACGCTCTATCTTAACAAGAAGTTCCCTAACCGATGGATCGGTCGTAGCGGTGCGCAGGATTGGCCACCGAGGTCTCCAGATCTCACTCCGTTGGATTTACATGTGTGGGGGCAAATGAAAAACATTGTGTATGAAGCGTGTGCGTGTGTGTGTATATATGCCAGTAGTCGGTGCTTGCAAACTGCTAGTGCTTCAAAAAATCACCATACACCAAGATCTAAACTCGTAAATAAACCAACGCGATCTCCAGGGCAACAGCGCTTCAGTCACGTGGAGCCTATATGTATTAAATTCCATGAGTAATAGCTGTATATTTGTTAATTTTCCGTGAAATTAAGGCAACTATCCGTAATTTCCTAATTCTCTGGCAATCGGCTCGTGTCCAAGTTTTCGTATTTCAAGTTTAGTGACTCAGATCGCACTGCATGAGCAATAAGAATAATCATCAAGACAATATCCTATACATTAAAAATTAGGTTAATTTCTTTTAAGATTATGCTATCATCCATGCCTTTAGCACATATTTGGATAAAAACAATCGCGAAATAGGTATGACGCCATTATATTCAAATTTCTAGAAAAACTACGAAACACATCATTAAAAAACTTTTCACGTTTTACCTCACTGCTATCAGGGTTGCTTCTCCAATTGTGATCCTTATAAACCTGGAGAAAAACAAACCTATTCTCTCCTTCCTAGAGTCGATAACCAAAATTTAATCGTCATGTTTGTGCTTTCATTAGTACGTGAGAATTGCAATTATCTATGATGCCCTCAATCACAGTTGTGATGCACTTAATGTTTTGGATAGAGTAAAATCTTACATATTAACGGAAGAAAATATTGGTAATGATGTTTTCATAATATGCATGATATTGAAAATTAGAATAAGTTAACTTATACAATCGAATCTCAAGGAAAAGTAATAATTATTCGAGTAATAGAAAATTAAAGTTATGGAACATATTTTAAAATATTTGTATATATACAGTAGAGCTTCTATAACTCGAATCTCAAAGGAAAGCAACAATTATTCGAGTTATAGATAATTCGAGTTGCAGAATTATATTTCTTTCATTTTTCTTTAATTGAATTAACATCAAGTTTATTCCCATAAGCATATAAGTGAACTTATTCTAATTTTAAATATCATACATATTATGAAAATATCATCACCAATATTTTCACTGGGGAACCGAAACGTAAAAAATACCCATGTTCACGTAAAGACGTCACCACAACTTTCATAACATACGATAGTTGAGATTAAGTTAAGGTAATTTAGATTAGCATTAACATATGATACGACAAGATGACTTAAGGACTAACGGAAAATTGACGAAACAACACAACAAAATATTGAGTACATTTAACGTAACAATGCCAGTTGGGTCATTGATGGATAATGAGAATTAATACATTACAACTCCGCTAAATAATATATTAACATGACATATATTGTGAATGCATCTTATATCAAAACAATTCCATCTAGGGACCAAATTCACAAAATTGAGAAACACTAAATCGGGTTGCCAAAGACTTTGTTTTGAAGAATATGTGTAAAAACCTTTTTTTCCCATGGACACACTGAATGCTGGTTATGCCACAATAATAACTGAACTGGTTGTGGGATGCTAACTTGAAACTCTTTCTCAAAAATAGCAAATAAATTCAGCAAACTTAATTATTATGTATTCCTGGTGGAAATTAGACTGCCAGAGTTTTAAAAACAAAAATATTCATTTCTGAAAAATTATTTGAGCCATATGTTGGTGCTGACATCCTCAAACATGGATTCTCTAGAATTTTATATTCTTGGTCAAAAGGTAATACCAAAAAATAACCCAAAAGATTCATAGATGAACAGATAAGCTAAAAATACCATTGTTGTATTTATCCATAAATAAAATTATAAATAAAGCTTCTTCATCGTTGTAAGGATATAATGATTCAGGATTTTAAGAATATCATTGCACTACCTTTAATTCAATTAATGCATAAACTTTCAATTATATCCCATTTCAATTATAACTCTTATGATTATCAGCATCCCTAATCTAACAAGGTGTTAAATTAGTGAAAAGAGATATGAGATCTTAATTTTAGCACAGCCTTATTTTTTTAATGTCCACAATCAAGTTTCATCAAAACAAAGGTGAAAATTTAAACGGAAAAATTCCAATGATGTGAAAATGAAATAGAATTTTTTACAAGATATCTGATAACAGAATTAGTGGTGCACAAAGGATTTTCTCAAGTCCTAAATATTTGGCAAACACAATGTTATATTCTGAAAATTTTATCATAGCAACAGAAATAAAGCTGTCACCTAGCAACATTCAATGTGCTGATCAAATTTTGAGGAACAACAGAATATCCCTAAAACAATATATTCTATGAAAAATATTTTAAAGAAAACACACATAAAATTATATTGTCTACAACTTTTTTAATGGCAAATATTTGCATTAATGAGCCTCTATAGGAGATATCTGGCAAAAACAGAAAAATGACAAAAAGAAACCTCCACTACGAGTTGACCAATTTCAGCCAAACCTTTATCAGACCTTGAATTACTAATAAAAATCTTAAATATAATGTTTTGTGGTGACTTAATAATTAATTTTAATTATATTTATGTTCAAAAGCAAAGGGAATGAACTGCCTCATTTTCCCTTCTCACACAAATTTAAAATAACTATGTATGTTTCCACGGTTTAAAAAGTCAATTTTTCCAAGGGGGAGGGAGTCTGGACCTGGTGGACAACCCTCCCCTCATTTGTGTGCCACTGAACAGAATTAATTTAATGGGGAAATTAGAACCTGTAATTTTAGTGCTTTGAAAAAAGAACTTGGAAAAGTGATTAAAGATGGTTCTTAAAAAAGTGGTCATATTATTTCAACAAAAAGATTTGCTTTATGAAAAGCAGCATATTCTTGTCATCAATGAAATGACATATTATGTCTATAAGAAATGTGTATAATCATAAAGTCTTGTGAATAGGGGGTTATAAATATTATAAAATTCATGAAAAAGATCATTCAAATTGTCCTATAAGTAGTGTTTCATTGTTTCCTAAATTTCCATTCTGATATGCCATATAAGATTTATATCAACTGATTTTATCATATGCACTTAAATTGAAGTAATGTAGAATTGCTCACTTTATGAAGATGACATATGTTTACACTATTAAATAAATTTATTAGTATATCATTGAAGTTTAGGTGATTAAGTAATAGCTAAAATGGCTTTAAAAATTGAGTGCTTCTGATTTAATTACTAGTTAGTTACTATAAACTACCAAATTTAAATATAGAAAAATTGCCTTGAAATGAATTCTATAGCAAGTACATGATACAGAAGTCTCTAGCACAACCTGGAGTTAATATTCTTGGAAAAGGCTGCGCAAATTTAATACCTTATGGAAAAAAATCAGTTTTATCAAATCACATGTATAAGTTAAGTGTGGTATGAGTATAACTCTGGTCATTAATACTTTCTGGTCGGATGTTGACATAATCCATATCCCTAATTTGTTCTCCCAGCCGTTTGTCAACCTATGATCGACACACATTTTTTCCATTTGCGGGAGGATGTTTTGATAATTTTAATATCTGTGCCAATAAAAATTAATAAAATGTACACATATGATTTTTATTGCCTCTACATCCACAACACTGACTACCTGGTAACAAATTTTTTAAATCACTCCGAGCAGAAAGGGTTAGTGTATTACATACATAGCAATTTTTTAAGTAGGTGCTCTTTTAACTTAAGACTAATCTCACACATGAAATATTTATCAAATACATGAATGACATGGAGCATTACATATCACAAATACAATTATATTTTGGCAGAACAAATGTTTATAGTATAATTGATGGTATGCAATACTACATGTATGATCTTCCAATTGAAATAAGTTATTTTATAAGAACTACTTTAATTTCATAAATAGAATATATGCAATACTTGAGAAACAATTTGGTGAGTTCTCACTTACTTGATGATTAACTTGTGAATTCAATTTATATCCAGTTACCCCAGTTTGGAAGGAACCTGTTCCAGGGTGGGTGGATAATCTCAATGGGCCAGTTGGTCTGCTTGTTGGAGCTGGTAAAGGTGTAATACGAAGCATGTACTGTAAAGGAGAATACCATGCTGAGGTCATTCCAGCAGACATGGCCATCAATTCAATGATAGCAACTGCCTGGAAAATTGCAACTACCAAGTATGTGGGAGAAATTTTGAGTTTCTTTAATTCAGAAGGTAAATGAACATTTTAAAATCAATAATAAATACTATAAATGATATTTTACACAAAAATACGGTAAATTTAGGTTTTTTAATATGGTATGAATTATGCACTTTTGTACTATTACTAAACAATTGTGCATGGGAAAACTTTTTTCTGTATCACAGATTGCTAAATTGAATTCGATTTCTATTGTGCCGCTACTCTTGTATCAACAAACAATGACAAATAATAATGTTTTAATATTTTGGCAGTCCGTTCATTGCTAGCTGATAAGATTTGTAATCTTTGTTTCAAAGATGTAGTTCGAAAAGTCGTGGCAAAATGTAAACGTTTCTCAAATTAAGCCTATACAACTATTTTCAAAATGAGCAACAAAATAACTTCACAAAAGTGACTAAAATTAGCAATACCATATTTTATCTATCTATACAGTTTCCAACTTTCCATCTATCCGTCATCTTTTTTGTAAGCACTAGCATTGCGACTGAGCATAAATTTCATACCTACAAAGATGATGGTAACTTATGGCCCAGAAAAACCTAATATCTGGACAAAGTAGCCTGAATTCGTTTCTAGGAACATCTATTTTGCTTGTATGATTAATGACGAATAATCTAAGATATTTTTAAATAATTTGAATCAATGCCTGAACTCAGTAACTTCGTGTCTGCGCGGGAAAAAAGAGCCGCGTTTGCTTCAACTGCAATCAGGATCAAAATCCATTTCAAGTAAGAATAACAATGTTTGGTATAGGATAAAAGCCAATTTTTCAGAACTTTAACAATGAAACAAATTTATTTACCTTAATTCCTTTGCGCTCCGTCGTCGCCAAGATTCCTAAGGATTCAAATTGTATATCCATGGGAGCTTCTTTTACCGTTCACACCATCTATCGGAGAATTGTACAACAGTTTATCTTTTTAAGGATCATTCGTCGTACAGTTTATGTGCTTGCAATTCAGTTGCTGTTGCATTAATTATAAACAATGAAAATTTCATAGCCGCTCATATATACGAAGTTTATGAAAGCGGATAAATATTTTGAAATTTATGAGAGTTATAACCATAACTATTTTCTAATTCAATCCACTTGGGAAGACTACTTTCCAAATCATACATACCGAGCTCGAAGTATTGAAAGTTAATGATCAAGGCTGTGGTTGAATATTATTACTTTAGAAGATTAGCGCCATATAAGAGAACTAAAAAAATTAAGTGGGCAATATGTTTAGTAAAAAAATATTAGTGAATTTTCTTTTTCAATTTTATATTCTCTGGTTCCCTTAGAAAATGGAGGCATTTTCTTTTTAAACTTCTGAATGCTAATCTATAGCTGTTATAATTATTTTACGTCAATTCAAAAAACCTTGTAAAATCTCGGAAGTGATGGTACTTCAAGGTGGTTCAGTACAAATTACTCCTCATTGACTGTATAGTTGGAATTCGTAACTGCAGTTCTTTACTCTTCTTTGTTCTTGTTATTGATTTATTTTAATATTCAAATAACTTAATGGTACTCAATCAACTGTATTTGGTGTCATTGATAAAACTAAGCATTGCGAACCAATAGCTTGATTCATCTAAATAATTAACAACTATATTTAAAATAATTTCATCAACAAACATCGCAAGTTCATATTATACCAATACTTGTGTGCATATTTACAATATGACCTTTCACAAAAACTCGGTAATGAATGCCTTACTAATCCACATTTTTTGACTAGTTTAGCAGATGCCATAATGCTTTGAATTTGAACAAACCAGATTAGATAGTCTTGGTCCTGAGTAGCAAAATTCTTCCTTTAGAGTAATTCTCATTAGAAATGAAATCTAGTACCTATGGAATGTAATTCTCTCAAACTGAAATATTAAGGTGACCAGACGTCCTCCTTTTGGAAGGACAGTCCTTTTTCAATCGCTGTCCTTCCATGTCCTCCTTTTTGAACATTTCTCTGCTATTGTCCTTCCTTTTACTTAAGCCACGCGTTCTTTTAATTGGTGTATTCTCAAGTCAACTGGCTATAGATATAGAAGTAATCCTTCCACAAATATACTTACATTTTCATCGTTTCACTGTGAGAGTAAAGAGTCAAACTAAATTTTGTGAGGTCGCTTCAGTTGAGCATAAGAAATTATTAGGTTACTCAAAAACCAGGTGGTTGGCTTTAACACCTGCCATTGAACGTGTTACTCAATTATTTGAACCATTAAGCTTACATTTTTTAAGTTTAGATAAATGTCCCAAACTTCTAAAAGATTTTTTTGAAAATCCATTAGATGAAATTACTCTGCATATCATGCATAGTAAGGCAACATTGTTTCAGTCGAATATAGAGCAAATTAAAAAGAACAAAATATGTGCAGCTGAAGTAATGTCAATTCTTCACAGTTTTAATGATCAATTGGAATCCAGATTAAATATGAAATGTTTACCAGTAAATGCAGATAATTTATTGAAAAAACTAGAAGAGAATAATCCAACAGTTAGAGAGGCATTCACGGACAAGGTTCAACTATTTTATAGAAATTGCCTTGATTATTTGATCAAATGGACAAAATTTCTGGATGGAATAAATTTTTTTCAGTGGACTTTATTAAGAAAATCGATCGAGTGGGAAAAAGTGGTAGAATCGGTGAAATTTGCAAATCAAGTGTCTCATAAAGATTGATGACAATACTGTTTGATGAGGTTCGGAGACTAAATGAGCACTGCTCAGCTAATAAGTTTTCAGAATGGTCTGAAAATAAAATAGAAGTCTACAAAAGATGGGAGGAAATATTTCAGTTTTTAAAAAACTGAATATCTTCCTTTTATTAATTTAAAGATATTGGTTGAAATAGCTTAATGTTTACCTGGGACAAATGCAAGTGTAGAGCGTGTATTCTCGATAATTAATGATGTGTGGGACTGTGTAAAGAGCAGTCTTTCTTTAAAAACATTGACCTTAATCATAATGATAAAAGTTAACATGGATTATACCTGCGAGCGATTCTCAGAAATGTTAAATAAAAATGACGATTTTTTGAAAAAAATTTACAGAAATGACAAATATTTCAATACAAAACAATCATGTCATTATTAGAATGAAAACACTTCATTTTTAAAAACATACTACATATTTCAGCCTGTAGAGAAAAGATGTTTCAGTAAATATATATTTTGAATAAATATATTTTCAATAAATATTGGCTTATATAAAATAATTTTCAAGCAATCAGGATATAATTTAGAATAAATAAAAATTTGTAGGATTGAATCTATTATTCTCAATTTAATTGCTTTTGAACTTTTCCATGTTGGGGTTTATTTTTCTCGAATATGTAAAACACACATAATTAATGAACACTTACGTTTAAAATTTGTGCAATTCACCTTTGAACTTCTGAAATTGCAATTCGTTCAATATGATTTGTCATTATGTAATTTTGTGTTTCACTGTGAAAAATGGTATCTAAAATTATTATTTTTCTTGAAAGCTTACATTTTTTAAAACAAAAAATTTCATGTCATGAGACTATTGTAATGTATGTTCTTTTACAACCTTTAGTTTGTTTGAAAAAATATGAAAGATAGCATATAAACAGTTTTTCTGTCATGAAATGTGTCCTTCCTTTCTCCTTTCCTTTCCCTCCCTTTGTCTTTACATTTTGTAAAAAAACGGGATCTGTCCTCCTTTTTGGAAAAAAATATCTGGTCACCTTAGAAATATAGAACTGATCAGGTTTTTGTGTGTTCCTTTTTCATGCTCATATCTGTTCATTATACCTAACATGTAACCTGAATAATCGTATTTAGTTTTATATGATCCATGGAAGAGTAAATATTGTTATTATTACCATTCTCTAGGGAAAAGAAAATCCAAGTATATAACCTTTCACAATCTGAGATGAAACCTGTCACATGGAAAGAAATTCTGGATATGGGCAGAAATCACGTACATGACTACCCATTTGAAGGTGTAGTATGGTACCCAGATGGTAATATGCGCAGCACACGACTGGCTCATAATATTTGTGTCATATTCTTACACTTTCTGCCAGCATACTTCATTGATTTTGTCATGTTAATCTGCCGCCAAAAGCGATTGTAAGTAAAGAATCTAATATACTTCTTTGTCGATACCTGCTAAACTATAAACAATACTCACAGCTCATTTTCACGATGCTTTGTTTCTTTTACAGCATGGTGAGAATCCAGCGTAAAATACAAGATGGCTTGGAAGTCCTTCAGTACTTCACAACACGGGAATGGAAATTCAATAATAGAAACTTCTTAGCACTATATAATTCCCTTAGCTTAGATGATCAAAAAAAATTTTTCATGGATTTCAGTGAATTAGACTGTGGGGAGTACTTGAAAACAGTAATCCTTGGAGCCAGACAGTACTGTATGAAAGAGGATCTTAGCACTCTACCAAGAGCAAGGAGGCATATAAGAAGGTATGAAAATATTGCCAAATAAAAAACTTATACAATTTGATTTAGCCAACTCTATAAATACTATTTCTAAGTGAAAAAACACACACTACCTATTAATATTGTTCCATTCCATGCAATTCTATCTGAACTAATAACAATTTTCTTTTCATTTGTAATCTCTTTACAGGATGTACTGGATTGATAAAGCATTTTCTGTTTTTTTCTACGGTGCTCTAATATTGCTCATATTTTCATGGTTTGGCACAGCAAAGGAAATTCTGGATGCTGGGGGGTCAATAGTTAACAATAGTCTGCAAAATATTCCTATCATCAGAGCTGTATTTCCAGCTAAAGAAATTTGATGTTATGTTATATGCCAAAAAAATTCATGTTATTTTGCTGTGAGGAGTTCACATAAATGTTAAATGTAAATTAGGCACAGAGGGTGGGATAAGTGAATCAACTATTGTCTTTGAAAAAATTTAATAAGCTAATACTAAAAGTTCATTTTTCTTAAATAAAATCATGAATCAGAAAAATACATTCTTAAACACATCAACATGAACAACTTCTTCCAAACCTCATAACTGTTTGAAAATGAATAAATATCCCTTTATAGGGATTCACATTTGTACTCACTTATTTAACTTCAAAGAAATTATGAGATCTCTATTTTTTGTACTGGTGATTTTTCCCGTGTATGTAGAAGCCATAACTGATTATACATTCTTACAAACATCTTTCAACAACTATTCATCTTTTACCATATATGTAATTATATGTTTATGTATAAAATTAAAGAAGGGGTTCCAAGTGTCTTTCCAAGCCAGAAACTAAGCTGGAAAAATTGCATTGCTTTCTCAATAGTACAAGAGGTTATCATATTTGAAATAGTATGCATAACACTAAAATATGTAATGTCAAATGAAGAAACTACATTGAAGTATTAATGTTGAAATGAGTAACAAAGAAATGTTTTTACAACAGAATAAAAAGTTAAATTAAACAAAAAAGGATCTTATATGATCTTTCATTCACTTTCAATTTTCTCAATCTTCACACGCTTTGAAGGGCTAATTGCCTCTTCAATTTCTTTTTTAATTTCTTCCTTATTCTTGCCCTTTAACCAAGATGTCATTAGAATGCTGCTGGCAGATTTTGGCTTTGGTAACCTGAAAAAAGAATTATCACAGCAATTGTGTGAAATCTAAATTCACTTTTGATTTTCACATTGTAGAATAAATATTCTCCCATCTTCAACTTTTTCATTTTGAAAGAGATACTGTCATTTCTCAAGTCCTTCCCTTTTATCAATGATCGCTCTCTTTTGAATCATTCATCACCCATTAATCTTTGAAAATTCTAAAAGCTTAAAGCTGCTCTACCCTTAACTGAGGATACATTTACATATCTAATTGCCCAAAAGGAAAGAAAAAATTGGTAAAACTACCTTAAATTTCATTATAAGTATCAAGTGAGCCAAAAAGCATAACAATGAGCAATCTCTGTTTATGATATGTGATCCAAGATGTTTTATTTTTACCTCAAAATGAATAATGCCAAGTTACTGTAGACCCATTAATTTACCTGATTTTATGACATGGAGATGTGCAAAATAAATAAAACATTCTATAAATATTTTTAAGAATTACATTGGTTTGTTGCAGCGAGGGTCCTTATTTCTTGAATTGTTGACTAATGTATCAACCTGATGCCACGACAGACATTTCACTGGCTGAAGCAAATGAAGAGCTGATTTTGAAGTGACTTTTCCAAAGTCAAGCCAATCCTGAAATTATGATATTTAGTTTAGAACCAAGGCATTCAAGTTGGTTTAATGAGAAAATCAACCAGAGTAGGTACTTACAGTAACTTCATCTTCTTTTTCTAAAATAGCAGGCATGCGGTGATGACACCAATTTAAAGATTCGTTAGACTCCATTGTAAAAATTGTGTAGCTATATAAATGTTTTCCCTTGAAAAAAACAACAAATCTTAAGCTATGTGATTTAAGATCCTGAGCCTCAATTCAGAAATGGTGAAGCAAAATACCTCAGCTGATTTCCAGACATTAAAGAGGCCTGCTATTTTGAGAAGTTTTGGTCCTTGCCAACCCATCTCCTCACTCCATGAATCATTCCAGGTAGATTCATCTTCAATTTTAACCTGTTTTAATTCAAAGCCAATCAAATAACCTGACGAATAATATGCTGCGTATTTGTACGTGGATTTTCATGTGGAGGAATTTAATTGATATGGCCATACAGACCCCATCAGCTTGTGGAGCGTATATAAAATACGGCTGCTTTCGTGCTCCTTTTGTTGTTTGCCATTCATAAAATCCGTCACAGACCACGACACAGCGACGTCCTTGACGTAGAGTTTCACCGTATAAACGTGATTCAGTTACATTTTCCAACCTGCAGTTGTTGGTAGTAAGTTTATGGTCGTTGTAGGTTCCCTAACGAAGATTTGCAAGAAAAATCTATTTTTAACTCGCCAAATATCATATAATAGGTACTTTATTCCATTATTCAGATGTAACGTAAAATGAATAACTTGTGCAAGATACTGAGAAATATCGATTGCCACACGAAGTGTAAAAGATTTAGCAGCATTAAAATTTTAAACTATTGAAACTTACTTTATGCCATGGGGGAATCATCCCCCAAATCATCGGGTGAACAACTGTCTTGTCAGTTGATACTATATCAGAGAAATGTTTTCCTGATACAAGAACCGGGGTTACATCCGTTGGAGCTATATTATGCGACGGTCGGTAATTCCAATTATCATTAGAATTAATCCATTCAGGAGCATAATATTTTTTGGTGTTTACGTCTTTCATACTGCACGCCCTGCAAATTTTTTCTGGGCATAGCGTACTACATACAATAAAAAAATTCCATGAATGAAACATGTAAAGCATAATTAATAAAACTTTTTATAAAATGCAAATGTTTTTAGGAATCATACCACGCGAGTCTTCCGCACATAACTCTTCACACATTTAAAAATTCAAACAGCTCAGAAACTCTCCGCACGTTCGAATCAAGTGCTGTGAAACGCTTGCGCGCTTGCGTTCGGCGATGTTTAAAAATGGTACCAATAATTTTAAAACGTATTCTAATTTTATTTATAATATTTATTGCTTTAACCACTATTAAAAATGAGTTTTCATTATAGCTGAGAAGTAACTATATTATTTACATGAAAATTAAAGAATATTACATAACGAAATTGTCCATTCAAGAATGAACGAGAATTTTTGTTTGAACTAACGTTTTTTGGAAGCTTTTTCATTTGTTCTGAATTAATAGAATGCTATGCAGAAAATTGCACTATTTTCATTTTTAATTAATAATTCTACAGCAAGCTTTGAGTTTCAAAACAAATTTAATTATATCTTATATTTTTGCAAACGTTTTATCTGTAATAAAACAGGCATAAATAAAACAATGCAATTTTAGCTCTGTATTTATTTCTTAGAAACAAGTTTAAAATTTTAATAACAATCTGCTACTAGATGTGGCCGGTAAATGACATCTATTTAATATTTTCGAATTTCATAATAAACTCAAACCTACAAAACATTTCGTAGGTATATGAATTAATAAAATAATGAAATTATATAAAAACCTCTTATTTTAAAACATTTAATTTTACCATGTAGTAAATGTTATGCTTTGCTCTTTTTAGCAATAGTGTTATTATATTTAAAATTAAAACATGATTTACTTCCAATCAACTTTTGTATTAAGTAAATCTATGGTAATATTTGCTGACAGTTCATATCTTGATTTATTTTTACTGTATTAACAGCTGAGAAATATTCAACTGTAGCACTAGATTGAAGCAAACAACAGTTATTTCATAAATTTGGAAACAAGTGTGCATTAGCCATTTGCTTCTGGGTTCATATTGGAGTTTATTTCTAATATTCCCACAGTACTCTTCAGCAGTTTCCATTGAGTGTCAATTGTTTGGAGCAGTGGCGGATTTCCCAATAGGTGTAAAAGGTTTATGCTTAGGGTCTCATGCAGTGGCAGATTTAGAAATTTTCCACCCCTAGGCCAAATTATCTTCCCCCTAAATGAACTATATGTATCTTTATTTATATTTTTTGTATGAAAACATCACGTTTGTAAAAGAAATAATAAAATAAATTATTATAATAAAATAAATGCAGTTGAGTTTAGAGTCTTATGTTTTGTTGTGCCTAGGGACCCACGTTCGCTAAATCTGCCACTGGTTCAAATCACTGGAGCAACCGAATGTTCAAATGAACACATCCAATTAACCAAAGATGGGTCTACTTTTGCAATGACAACTTAGGAGCTTAAGGCCTTCAAAGACTCCAAAACTAAGGAATTAAAATAAAATCTTTTGTAAATCTGATGTGCTTTCAATTAAATACTCCAAGTAGTTTATTCTGAAGAATCTAATATCTTCACCTTAGTTAAATAAATTCTGAACTTTAAAGCTCTATTTGAACTTTTAAACCAAGATATAGGTATCTCTATTGGTTTAAAGTTACTTCTATCTCTATAGCTAATGTCTTTTAATGATGCTACTTTATGGTATCTAACTTTCATGTAGCATTCCAAATAGTTTTTAGCACCCTAAAAACTGAACTATGTGCAGCAAGGAAGTTTAGAAACCAGGGCAATATGTAAGAACACTGCCCCTCCCTTTGACAATTATAAAAATATCAATTTAATTAAAGCCAAATACAAAAAATATTACATTTATTATCATATGTGCAAAAATTAAAATTCCAGAGCAATATTTTTCCAAATATTCTTTATAAAATAATGATTTGTGACCGGCCTGTTGGAGCCTTTGACTTGAGAATCCGAGGCAGTTGCCTCTCCAATGCTGTGATACTATAAGAAAGATAATGACTTGAGTTGACTCAGACTGCATTTTCTTACTCGAATAATTAAAAATTGGCATGATAAAGTTAAGTAACATTAGATATAGCTTGGTTACTGTAGTGATCAGCCTTTGTAGAATTTTTTCAGGGACTATAAATATCACCCAATACAGCATAAGTATAGTTTTAGTGCATTATATTGCTCTAGTAGTCTGCACCCCACCCTTCTGTTTAAGAAGCATGCTGTGGCTTATGATATGATTATATAATGTGTTACTCGAAGCATCCTTCAGAATGATTAGAACATGAAATACATCAAGTTCTGATTCATTAATCAGCACTCTTGTGACCATGCAACAATATTTCACACATCCTTTATCAATAGACTTGTCAACTATCAAGGAAAATTTATTTTTGCAAATGCTGAATTAGTTGTCTATATTCTTCTTCTCCAACTACAACAACACTGAAGCTAGTGTCAACACTCCATGCTCTGTTATCCACTCCAGTTTCTCTAGTTCCTGTTGTCAATCCAGCAGTAGTCATGCCTCATTAAAACCAAATAGGTATGACTACACGCCTCCAAGCTGGCACCAAAATACCCAAGAAAATATGACTAGATTCAGTAAGTAAGAATGAAGTCCCCACATTGCTTAAAGTGCTTCATATACATATAGTGATGAGGAATAAACACCTTGAAATTGAAATTCATATCAACTAACACAATCTAGACATAATATGCATCTGCAAATACTGGCTCACGGGTGATGAATTAATCTATATCAATCTCCCAGGTTTCACGATAGCAAGTGCCTTTGCTAGATCAAAATTAAAAAATGGTGATATGATTATTCTTGCTAGCAATAGTTTAACTATTAATCCATTTAAATTGTCATTTAGCTTCCTAAATGAAGAAAACCAATTTAGGTCTTGTTTAGCCCATATATCGTATCAATCATTTTCATTCTTTTGCTTATCAGTGTATCATTCACCATCTGAAAACCCTAAAGTATTTTTTGATAAAATGGACTGTCTGCTAGATGTAATTCAGAATTCCTATGCACACTCCCCGATTATTATTGCTGGAGATTTTAACTGTAACTTGATTACAGTATTACCAAGAGGATTTTTACAATTTAATCAACTCTTTTAACCACTCCTCTGTGTGCCATATATATACGGCATGCTGTTTTCTCGGCTGTTTGCCATGGGTATGCCATAATATTCCATCACGCAGCTTCTCCAGCAACTAGCTGCATCCTTTTAGATTACTGTCTCAGCAGTAAATGGGCTTCACATCTTTATTTGTAAAATATATGCTTCTCATATCTAGACCCTGACTTTGCTTTGCGGGTTGCATTTCTGTTACCTTAATTTTAAAATTAACAACATTTATATGTCATTATAATATTATTATTTATTAAACACTGAGTAATTGTGTACATTTTGAATGTCTTTATACCATATTTTAGAATTTTGTGTTCATTAAATATTAATAGCAAATTCATTTTTTATTGTAATAATAAATATATATTAACATTTTAATTCCTGTCTTGTGGTAAAAATAGTTTATGAATAAACAACTCAAATACTGAATAATTAACGTATTTTTTAAATTGATTTGCAAAAGATAAAGATTAAATTCATGTTCACTGTGTTCAAAGATGTCTCCATTCAATGAAAAAAGAAGGGATACCATTATAAAAATTCATTTTTAATGGTATCCCTTCTTTTTCTTTGAATGGAGACACCTCTAAACACAGTGAACGTGAATAGGAATGAAAAACACAGCAACCTACCCAACCCGGTGGGGGTGCATAAAATGTTCCTTCATGTTCAAATTTCCCTTCCTTGGCCCATCCAAGTTCCATTGGACTACTGCTCCATGTAATTCCAAATCTCGCCACATTCAGCGCCTTGTAGTTACATATCTCACCCCTAGATGAGCACTACGGAGGTGGTGATGTGTTAACCACAAAGTACCAAAACCTTTACTGCTCACTTGTCCACTCCATACTTGAGGATGTTGCACCAGTGTGGTCCCCTCATTACCTGACCCCACTGTAAATCAATTGAATGGATACAGCACAAGCTCCTTAGGTACATAAACATCAAATTAGGTAATTCCTTAGAACTAATAAACTATGATAACCTCTATTCCTATTTAAATTTAGCCACTTTATCTAGCAATGCACCGTTGCTGACCTCCAATTCCTATTTAAACTTCTCAACAACTCAATTGACTGTACAGAACTACTTGAAGCTATCAACTTTCATATCCTCACTAAATCTACAAGACTTCACTAGTTGTTTTATACTGGTTTTCACTATAGAGACTATTCCTTCTTCAGTCCTATAGCTCGTCTCCATAACACAGGAAATAGGTAGGTTCAATATTGATTTACACAATCACTCCATTAATACAATTAAGTCCCTACAAAATAGCTCAAGTTCTAGATCTAACATAAAAGCACAATGCACTGATATTACTCTCATTAATATTACTTTATAACCTAAATATAACAGTATTAGAACACTCAATCAAGATCCTTATAACAATACATCTCCTATATTTTTATTTAATTATTACTGATATTTATACATTATATATTTTTACTTCTTGCATTTCATATTTTATTGTAAATTTAAAAAAATGTTATTCTTATTGTGAAATTACTTAATTATCTTATGCATACTGATTTGATGTTATGCAATCCATCCATAATGTGTGTGTGACTTATCAAAGATGATAGTATTTGTACATTTATATAAATTATTGTAAAAGAACCTTGTCCATTAATAAATAAATAAATATTGCAAATTATGAACCCACATACATCACAAATTGTACTGAAGCTTAAATAGATAGTTAATGTTAATTCTTTTATTTTGATTGTTTTGTAATGTTTTTCTCTTTCATTGTATTCCATATCATGTACTTGACCTATAGGAATCAATAAAAATTATTATAATTATTATATATGTACTTACAAACCTAGACTTAATGTTCGCACTACAGTTATAAACCATGATATTTCAGACCATTGTCTGATAATATTTATCTTCCCTATCCCATCATACACACCAAATTGACCAATAACATACAAAAGGCACTTCTCTGACTCAAACCTTAATCATTTCATATCACTACCACATTCAGAATCATGAATCATGGACTGAAGTACATATACAATTCTAAGACATTTGATGATAATTTTCAATATTTTTATGATAAGTTTTTATTTCTGTTCAATGTCTCCTTTCCATTACAATGCAAAAATACTAAAGATAAACTAAGAAAAAGCTGGATCACTGATGAAATACATGCATACTCATCATTCATCAAAGACTTACACATAGCTGCAAAACATTGCAATGATAAAAGATTAACTGAAGAATATAAATTGTACAAAAAACAATATAAAACTTAAAAAAACACATAATAACAACAGATTCTTAAAGGCAGATAATAAAACAAAAGAAAGATGGAAAATCATAAGCAATGCAAAAATACAAGTATCGAAAGACTCACAACTAAAGTCTGTATAAATCTCTGGCATAACAATTAAAGATCCCATTGCCATTGCCTCTCATCTCAATACACATTTCACTACTGATGATAAAACCACTACCACAGCTTTTCATAACTTTCATTTAAACATAGCTAGTCATTCTGACTCCATATCCCTACATCCTTGCCTGGAGGAGGAATTAAAGATCATTATACAAAAGCAAGGGCATAAATCCTCCACAGGCATGGATGACATACCAAGTTTCATTATTTCTCACTCATTTGAGTTAATAAAAACTCCTTTATTGTACATACCTAATTAACAAATCATTAATGCAGAGAATCTTCCCCTCTACACTTAAAATATCCAAAATAATACCCATTTACAAAATAAGGATGTAAAAGATATTAATAATTATAGGTCAATTGCATTACAAAACACTTTTAGGTGAGCCGGTGGTGTAGTGATTAGAATGCTGGCTGCTTGAAAGAACAGCGAGCACGAATCCTGCAAAAGTAAGATTTTTTCTAAGGTCGCCTGGCTCCCTGTTTGTGTGGTTTGAGGAAACCGTGCAAATTCAGCCTTCTGTCCTTCAGAAGGGACATTAAGCTGTTGGCCCCCTTGGTTCTGTTCATAAGAGTAGACTAATGCAGGCACCAGGTTTTCCTGCTTCCTTGTGAGTGTGATCAAAACCACTTTTCCAAGATTTTTGAAAAAGTTTTCTGTGCTTGATTGACTTCATAGCTGGAAAAAAAACTTCTACTACCACCATGGTTTCCGGCAAGGCAAATCAACAACCTCTGCTATTTATGAAGCCATTGACTATTTGTTGGTGTGTTGTGATAATAAAAATGTAACTCCTAGTCTATTTTTTGATACATCCAAGGCTTTCGATAGTGTAAACCAGGAGCCAGCAACCTTTTCTGCATGTCAGGTCACATTCTTAATTGTGAATGGTTCTGAGAGCTGCATTGAAGTCACAAGAGCTTCAGTAGGCCGGATGAGTGTTTACATTCGAAGTTATCTAGAGATTTTGTGGTCTCATATTATTAAAAATCGAGTGTAAATAACTTACTAGCATTAAAAATTCACCAGAAGAGATTTTGAGATCATAATTTTACTGAAAAAAGGAATTTTTGTTTAATTTTACTGACCACTTTTTCATCATGGATTTGCAGGCTGCATAAAGAACTCTTGGGGGCTGAATCCGGCCAGCAGACCATAAGTTGCCAATCTATGGTGTAAACCATCAGATAATCCTGAATAAACTTTATAGACTAGAGATTAGAGAAGAATCTAATCATTGGATCAAATTGTATCTAATCAACAGTGCACAGGCTGTAGTGATAAATGCTGAAGGAACTAAATATCTCTCCCCCACCAGAACAACTGCCTTAAGCATTCCTCCTGTATTAGGATCTGCCCTCTTCTTGCCAACATGCACGTACCCACAAATTTACTTCGGGGAGGGGTCTGAGGCCAAAATCCAATTCAACTAATATAAACTTTTATAACATTTTTAGTTCTCATATCTCAACGCAGCAAGTGGCATCGTAGCAAGTTTGTAGCATGGTTATCGCAGATTCCACAAATGTCTGTTCACTGGGGGGGAGGGTCCGGACTCCCTCTGGGTACATCCTTGCTTGCTAAAAACCTTCCTCTATGCAGATGACTCAAATGTCTTACTCTCCACATCGTCACTTGACAAAATCAATAATAGTAAGCTAGTAGTTCAACATGTAACTGGTACCTCAATAACCACCTAAGCTCAAACATAGATAAATCTCACCTGCTGTATTTCTTTTATAAAAATCCTCTTGAAAGCTTACTGCTAAAACTTAACAAAAAATCAATGGAACATGTGCATCACACAAAATTCCTAGGAATATAACTTGACAATGATATGTCTTGGGACACACATATTAATGCACTAAACAGCAGATTAAGCTCATTCTGTTATATATTAAGACATCTGAGACAAACATTTAGTTTAAGTGTGTTAATAACCCTTTACTATAGAGATTTCTATTCCCTCATTACATATAGCATCATTTTTGGGGCTCTCTTCATCAACCTATAAAATTATTTAACGTACAAAAGAGAGCAATGCGAATCATAGCAAAGAAAAAGTATAACTCTCCTTGCTGAACCATCTTTCAAGAACTCAGGATATTACCTCTTCCATACATACCCCCCTTTATATTCCATACAAAAATAATATGAAAAATATCCATAAAAATCATTATATTCACAACTACTACACCAGAAGATGCAACAACCTGCATGTTAATCATGTCAGGTACAAAATAGCACCCTTTGGTCCTAAAGAAATGGGCATTTTTTTTACTATGTATGACTTGCCTATATTTTGTATGAAATCTCCAGGATGAATAAAAATTATTATTATCTGTACAATAAATTATCAACTTCACTGAAGAACACTCACCAACCTACTATGTTCAAAGAGAGATTGAAGGAGTTTTTATTACCAAAGTTATATTACTCTGTTAAGTAATATTTGGATGGCAATATGTAATAATGTACATTTTAATGTTAATAACCAAATTTTGGCATATTTATTGACAAAATTGCGTAAGTATATTTTGTATTTTATGAATGCATATATATATATATATATATATATATATATATATATATATATATATATATATATATATATATATATATATACATATATATTTCTTTCTATGTGTATCATATTTTATCTGACGATTCCTATATTTACACGAGTATGATCTGAAGGAAATAAATGATATTATTATTCGTAAGTGCTGTTGCTTTTGTTCTTCCACGTTAGATTTTGTACAATCTTAGAATCTGCACTGACAGCCATAGCTATATCAGGAAGAATATTGGGAATAGTTAGAGGTAAATCATGCTCTGCTATAAATGCAGTCATACGAAGTCATCCACCTTTACATTTTTATTAATTTTGGATATTGCCAATGCACATACTTTGGCCATCTAGTGTCTTGGAGTTAGAAATGTATTTTTATTTTCCAATTGTATTTTTAAATCGGTTTTTAAAGCAGTTAACGTAAGATAAGTGAATGCAACAAACTTAAAACGACATTTAACCGCAAAATATCACCAAAAAATATGAAAAAAATATTTGTACAACCCATACATTATATTTTGATCGGAAAACCCATAATTTTTTCATAGAAAGAATGTCGTTATTTCTGCCGTCTAAATGGATGAGGGAAATGAAGGTTACAACTCAAGAACATAGAAGATCCCCGAAAATGTTGGGTTAAAGCAAGTTTTAAAGGAGATTTTTAAGTTTGTTGCATTCACTTATCTTACGTTAACTGCTTTAAAAACCGATTTAAAAATACAATTGGAAAATAAAAATACATTTCTAACTCCAAGACACTAGATGGCCAAAGTATGTGCATTGGCAATATCCAAAATTAATAAAAATGTAAAGATGGATGACTTCGTATGACTGTATTTATAGCAGAGCATGATTTACCTCTAACTATTCCCAATATTCTTCCTGATATAGCTATGGCTGTCAGTGCAGATTCTAAGATTGTACAAAATCTAATGTGGAAGAACAAAAGCAACAGCACTTACGAATAATAATATCCTTTATTTCCTTCAGATGATGAGAAACGCTTTTATGTTAAAGCTCGCAAGCCAGCACCTCCATTACTGAGATCTTTCCTATCCTTATAGACTCTCAATCCATAGACATTATGCAAAGAAATATTAAGTAAAATATCAAGGATATGACAACATATTATAACCTAGCCCTCGATTAGAAAAATCTGCAAATTTTAAATACGTCAATTATCTGCAGATTAATCTCTAAATATTGTAGCATTGTAATGGGTTAACAAATTGTCGAGCATGTTGATAAGAGATCTACAATCCACAAATCCATCAAAAAGCTAAGAATACCAGAACAGCATACCTCAAATCCGAACTAATTATTATATTATGTACATGATAAAAGAAGTAAAATCGTTTGAATTGTCGTTTAGTCTGTTAAATTGGTTTTATCACAGTATTTTCATTAAAACAATTCGAAAAGGACAAAAACTGAAACAGAAAACACGTAATTCGTGAAATCCAAACTTAAACGTGAGGCTTTGACATAGGTTACTCCCAAAAAAATTATAATGGTTTTCAGACAATCAAGATAATTATCTAAAACTTAAATAACAAAAAATGTATGCATTAGATTAGAGGAATATGGTATACTGAAATACCACTTTTAAAAAAATAATTCTGGCATTAAAATTATAAACTGTAGATTTATTAAGGTTAAAAATCTAAAAGGCAAACTATCTCACTGATTAAAATTATTTGAGATACTTAAAAAAAAATATTTTTCAAACAAACGATTTCAATGACTAGCCGAATTGGTATATAAAGTATACTATCCGAAAGCACTTAACCCAATTATACTTTATATAATCGTGTAGGGCAAAGAATCTTCTATAATTTACAACAAACCGACAATAAACCATATAAACGGTGAAAACCACAGACGTAATTTACTCTTATTTCGAAAACCTCTTCAAAAAGCGCAGCGTGTGACTCAAATTTTTGTTATTGATTTCATAAAAAGTAAGTCATATGTTTCTTATAGGCGCCAAGACAGAACTAAAAAGTATGTTAGTAACTTATCAATAACAGTTAGTTTTCGAGACTGCATTAAAATGTAATGAAGAAATACACTCATATCTATATGGTCCTACGCTATTTTCCTCGATTCTTTCAATTGTGAAGGATACGTTTTATTCTAAATATGTCTTCTCTAAATTCAACTGATGAAGTTTTGGAATTGCTTGAAACTTTATCTCTTCAAGAACTAAAGGATAAGGTTGATGACTTTCTTCCAACGTTAATAATATCCTTTTATAAGTATTTTATTCATAATAATCTTCTTACTTTTACGGTAGCATAAATATTTTCCTTAATTGATTGCTACAGTTCACTTAGTGTCGAAGATGAAAATTTCAAAGCAATTAAAGTTGTTCGTGTTCTTATGAATACCTGTCTACCATTAATGAAGATTCATGATGTGGAAGACAAGATCTTTAAGTTTGCTCTCCCAGCTGTGAAGCAATTATTTCTTGAGGTACTATATGTTTGTAACATTATTTAATTTCATTCTGCTACTAGTTAACAAGTTTCATATTCCTCTTTATAGTCAATAAATGGAATTCGTTTTAAGTTCCAAGTAGAAGAATGTAACGATCAAGATAATGTAGTTGATCAGGTGGAAGGTTTGTTGAAGGTTGGTATTTGTTCTCTTCTTTGAATTTATTGAAAAAATAGAGTTATATATGCAAATGTTGTCATTTTCAGGTATGTCTTATATTGTTGGATTCCGTTGATTGTGGTCTTCAATATTTGCTTTCAAGTATGAAAATGAAAGTTAGCGAAATTCCCAGTCTACCAAAAAATGTAATAGAAATCTTATTAGAAGCATTTAAGCATTGCAAGGAAAGGTATTTATATCTTCATATGGAGTAGAATTGTTTTAATGTAGTTTTTTCTAACGTAATATTTATTATTGCAGCGAAAAGTTGTATGGCAACTGTTTTCAACCTCTGGGAGAAGATTTAAGTATGTTATTCAAAAAAAGTCATGCAATACAGGGACAGCTTATTGCTGCACTAACAACAAATATTAGTTTTAACTGTTCATATGAAGAAGATCTTGTTCTGCTCACTGAAGGTAAACTTATGGAGCATTATTTCATTGAATTTACGATTTTTATAAGCTTAATGAAGGTTTTGGATTATTGCATGAAATTTATAAATAAATAAATTTTGTATTTAAAAAAAATATTTTAATTTTCAGTCCTTGAAGTTCTTGAGGAGATTGGAGAAATTGTTACAGGTTTGGATATCAAGACTATGGCAAACCAGTGGAAATTGTATGCAAAGCTTGTGCAAGAAAATGCTGAAAACTTGAAACAGCGTCTTGATATTTCACGTCCACTGAAGTTTCTTTCTCTAGATATAATTAATGGACTGAAAAATATACTTGAATCTGTAGGTTCTTTTTATTTGGCAAATAGCTTCTACTTCAATCATATTAAAATTTTAACTTTTTTGTCATTCATTCTTACAGGACTTAGGTGATTCGAAAACTGTCACAAAAACACTTAAGCTTTTAAATTTTACCTTGAAATTAATTATGCTCTTTTGTGAATTGTATGTTGGATATCTTGGTGAATGCCATGGTGAATTACTTAATCTAATTTTGCATTTGTTAAGGTAAGGCTTGTGCATTTAATGATGCTTCATAATATTCTTCCACTTTTTAACTGATCCAAGTTCAATTTGTTTTCAGTAATTCTTATCCATATCTGCAACATAAACTGATTCCAAGTAATGTAATTAATGAAATTGAAATTTATTTGGTTATTGGAGTTGAACCTTTGGTTTCTCGTCTCATAGAAGAAGAAGAGCTATCTAAGGTAAATTAGTGGGATTTTGTCTTGCAGTAAAGTTAATTTGAATGGTAAGTACATTGAGCAATTTTTTTCAGGCATATTTTGATTTTGGAAAAAAACTGAATAAACAAGAGGACCTTAAGCTAGGGTTTATCCTGTTGTCAAATATTTTATTGAAAAATCTTATAAATTGTGATGAAGATGTTAGAAGGCATTGGCTCCAAAAGGATCAAAATTTTAACATAATTTATATAATCTTCAGGTCTCTTGAACATTGTAAGTATGTGTACATTATCCATTAAGCTGTTTTGAATTGATCATGATTCTATTGAATCCATTCCTTTCTTGTAAAAGCAATTTAACATTGCATTAAATATCATCAGGAATGAGGTTACAAAGATTTATATGTAAATTATGTAAAGTTATAATAGGTAATTTGGGGTAATTTGTTGTATGTTTAGTGACTATACTTGTACACAATTTTCATATGTATATTACTTATTCTTCTAGGAACTCTCTTCCAAAACAATAAGCTTTACTTATCATAAAATCTTGGAATGCAGTTTCAAGTTTATTTTATTGTATTCTAGTTGAGTAATGGTGCCTGGTAGTTTATTGAGCATCCATCTCTTGCTTTGCACTGTGCATGCATTTCTGGATAAGACTGAATATAGCAAAACTGGGTAAAGTGAGGTAGATTTTCCCATAGGAATATACAAGGTTAAATTTGAGTGCAATCATGAGGTCAACATGTAACATATCAATCATATTGTATTCAGAATTGCTTCCTTTGGTCATTCTTACAAACTCTATGTTAAACAAATATTTTTTGCCTCAGTATTTGATTTGACCCTTTATTAGGCGAGGTTAGGCCCAGTTGTGCCTCTCTTCCACCTAAACTCGGAGATTGTATAAAACGTTGCTAAAGCAAAATTGATGACCATGCAATTTGAGAGAGTTCTCTAAAAAGAAAACTGTGATAAACTGAAAATTTGTAAAGCAAAGCCATTCAATTTGAAGGTTGAGTGTAGCATTCTTTGGTATATTGGTTCCTTTTCTACAGTTGCTGTATATTTTAATCTAAACAATTTGGCAGGCATTATTGTATTATTATTATTATGCTCTTTAGCAAGGTTTTAATGTTGATAGTTATTAAATTTTTAGAAGCAAAGCATTAAAACCTAATAGCCTGATAATTATTATTATTATCCAGTTCCAAATTATTTGGGTAAAATTTGTCTCCATTGTTCTGATTTATTTGAGGTCATTTTTTCCCTACTCAAATCATTACCAGATCCTATTTATTTATGGAAGATGAAGTAAATACTAGCACATAAAATATTAAATCTTAATATTCCTTTTATTTACTCAGTTTATTGCAGTTATCATGGACTCGAGTTAATTAAAATTAATCCAGAGAAATCATTGATATTATTATCCCAAACAGACCGATCCACACCAGAAGTAACAGGTTGACATGTCTCTTCTTGCACATGTCTATCTCTTGATTGTGATTCATACTCCTCAAACTCATTCCCATTATCATCTTCACTTATCATAAAACTAGCATCTTCACTCAGGATATCAGAATTTTCTACTAATTCTTCCATTGCTCTTGGAAGTCGCTACATTGAGAAGATACCATTTCATAAATACAATATTCAACTCTTAAATATGTTTTTTTCTCCAAGCAAAAATTAAAAATATACCAAAGATATCAGTAACATTCAGTAAAAGGCATGGAAATTGCTAACATGCTAAATTGTCAGATGGCATGGGACCTCATATAGACTTCATATATGATACTCAATCCAACAGAGGACTGCGAAACATTAATTTTCTATTCTTATATATTTTGCTTTCCGAGTAATTTTCTTGAATATCATTCTATATAGACGTTTCTTACAGAGGAGGAGGATACTAATGTTTAGGCACTTCCAGATGAGCTGGAGATTCGAATTTTTTTTCTTAGGTAGGATTTTGTGCAAAACCGACTAGAAAAAACGAAAATCTTGAAAAAGTGCAACAATGCGGCCGCTAAAAATTCGCAATTGTTTAAACAAAATTTCAAAGTTTATGTATTTCCGCATGTGCTATGGAGTTGAAATTTTTTTAATAAGTAGAATTCTTAAAAAAAAAACGAAATGGAGATTATACGAATTTTGATATTTTAATTTGTTTGGCAGTTAAAAATTCTTAAAGTTTAAACAAATAGATAACTGTTTAGGTACTACGGAATGAGCTAGGAAGCTGAAATTTTCAAATTATTTACAGAGTAGTAAATTTGCACAAATAAACATTTTAATTTTACCATATATGAATTGCGACGGCCGTTAAAAATTATTTAAATTTAAACAATTAGAAAAATATTATTTTACTTCTAGATATGCTACAAATTTAAAATTTGGCTAAAATGTGTAGCATTAGTATTATTATTATTAGTATTATTTAAATTTAAACAATTAGAAAAATATTATTTTACTTCTAGATATGCTACAACTTTAAAATTTGGCTAAAATGTGTAGCATTAGTACCCCATAATGGAGAAAGTGTAAATTTTTTAAAATTACAACATTTGGGGATTGTTTTAAACTATTATTTTTACATGTGGGAAAAACGGAAATCGCTGTGGAGGTGAAATCTTTAGAATTGAAAGAATATTTGTAATGATGAAATGTCTGTCTGATAAATGAATGTTTTTTAAAGGTGATATGAAATGCTTGCAGTATGCAAGCACCTTCTACTAGTATATACTAAATGACTATTTCACTAGTGCAGGTGCTTCCAAACTTGTTCTGTGGATTCCTATGGCCACACAAAAACTTTATGGGGTTCCATGAGAGGGAGAGATCTGATATGTGCTGCCATGTTGGTTAGAGTTCTGGAAAAAACTATTTTAAATATAGGGGTTCCATGACTTCAGAAAGTTTGAAAACTCCTGCATTAACGATAACTTTTATTTGGATAAAGTTTGAACGAAATGAAACTTTCATTTGGCTTCACTTTCAGGTCATGTTGAATTGACCCTGAATCTTCGATTAAAAGGTAGCTGTAAGGGTCCTGATGCAGGAGGAAAAGATGACACCCATGGCCTATATGAAGCTTTATTGATTCATTTATCTGCTTTTGTAATGACTATCCCTGCAAGAAACATGTCAATGTTGGAGCAAGCTCTCTTAGAGAATATTTTGCAAGGAAATGGCAATGTATGGAGGGCATTAATGGCCACTGATGTTTGGTGTTTAATTGCAAGGTATGAAAGATGATCTTTTTGTAGTAATTGGTATGTCTTGATTTCCATTATTGTTGACCATCAACGTTGATTGCTGATTTAACTTGAAGACAGTAGTAGTTCAGATAGTAGTTCATTGTTATAAAAATGGTATAGAAAAGTTTTCAGGCATTTTAGGGACAGTAAAACCTGGTTAATTCGAGATTCAAGGGACCGAAAAAAAAATTCGAATTATGAAAAACCTGGTTAATTTGAAATTTACGAAAACAATTGAACTATCTATTAAATAAAAATACAAATATAAAATACAAAAAATAGATATGGCTTACCTTATAATGTGATATTAAATCCAATTCCAGTAGATTTATATTAAAAACTGAACACAAAATTTAATTTCATTAATAAATATTAGAAATGTTAACGTTATCACTAGCTAGCTAGTTCTTAATACATAGTATAAAATAGTCACTAAAATCACCAGGTTTTACTGTATATGTATGTGATTAGTTTCAAGAGATGAAGTTAAATATCCTGTTATTAACTGCTGAAGATCTATAAGTTATAGAGCTATGATATTTGTGATTGAATGAAATTATTGAAGTAAACAATGCTTGTTTAAGTTTTACTGTTATCCAGCAGAAATATATTATAAAAATATAAACCATAAAGGTAACAAACATTTTATTTGAATTTGGCTCAAATATGGAGGCATATAAGTAGACTTTTGAAGCTTTAAAAAACCTTCCAAAAACTACGGTTGAGGTATACACCAAGAATGAAATGTTAACTTTAAATTCCAGAAGAATGACATATAAATTGATGAAGATGGAGTTGGTTATCTCTATTTTTAATCAACTGCTTTAGTATTTACAATTAATTTAGCAGTCATTTATTGTTGTCAGTTTGAATAAATGTTATTGTGAATTTCGATATGTAAAAATGTGAAATTGTACTTCATGTAATCATTTTCAATATCTTTGGTAGTTCCCAATAATTGAATCAGCTACACATTATAGAGATTTTATTAACATGTTTTATTCAAGATTTGACTGGACAGGATCTCGATTTGAACGAAAAAGATTTCATGAGAAGTACATAAACTTTAACAATGATTATAAAGCTGCCTCTTTTCAAAGTATGAGTTCAGGTTATATGCTGAGCCAACTTATTCTGTGTGATATATGGCATTTTTACAGTATATTAAAGTTAAACATCGAATATACAGTAAAACTCATAATACAAAATTGGTTAATGCAAAATTAAGATAGTAAACCTATATCTTACCTAAATTGATTAAATTCATCTGAACTTAATTTTCATTGGTTTAGCTAATAATATAATTGCAAAAGGTATACTTGAAAAAGAGGAATATATTTCCTAATATTTAGGATATTCATTATTATGCTCATTGATTATGATACTTCTTTTTTACACAAAGCTCTACTGTACACATATAAAATTACTTTTATTTAAAATCAGGTGTGGATCAGGAGAGTTCTGCTTTCAGCAAGTATGTCATTTATCAAAATTTGGCCAAAAAATATTGAATGATAAGAGCTGTCCTGAAGGAAGTTATGTAAGAATGCTTCTGGGTCGCCTATTTCCTTTTTTATCAAACAAAGACATGGTTCGGATGTCTGAGCTTTTTCCACCAGTTTTAAATTCAAGATTATGGCATGTGTTTGGTCTTGGCAAGTTACCAGAACAATTAAGAATAAAACTACAGGAAGAACTTTTGACCAATGCTATTCAAGAAATCAACAGATTTTTCTCTTGTGAACCAAATGTAAATATCTACAACATTATGGTGAGTTAATTGAAACTTATTTTTGTTGTACAAACTTAACTGGCATGTGGTTACAAAATGTAGCGTTTCTCATCATTATTACGTTAGTATAATCATTTTAAGCAGCATATGGTGAAAACATGTATATTGCCTCAAATGTATTTACTCTGAATTGGATTTAAAGCGTGTAGGAATAACATTACTAATAAATTTCATTTCAGACTGATGCATTAATTGGAGCTGCTGCTGCACTGGAAAGTTTAACTAACAAACAAAGGAAGGAAAGTGATGCTGTAAAATGCTTTGCATCCAAAGTGACTGATTTTTGGGCCTCCATTCCAGTCTTTGAAAACTGCTCATCTTTGAAGTGGTTAGATAATTTTTTAAACGATATAACCATAGCCACTGCTAGTGTTGTGCACATGCTGTCTAATAGCCAGATTTTACAGGCAAGTATTGTATATAACTCTTTTTTAAAATATGCCTTTTGTCTATAGCTAATCATTTCTACAGTGATTTCATATATAATTATTATATTTTTATTCTTTTAATTTGTAAACTTTTGTTTTTTTTTATATTTGAATAACTAAATTATAAAACCTGTAAATTTGTATTGTAGGTTAGATTATGATCTTCCTGTTCCTGTCTAAACTCAATTTTACAATTAGTGTTCCTCTCCATGTCAATTATTATAATAATGTTAGTGCGTGGCTAAAAAAATGAGTTGCTTCATGAGGAAAACAGGATGGAAAAGTATACTCCATAAATGGAATATACAGAGATTTCAAAGGCGTTCTTTATAGGAAATACATACAAAATGGTATCGAAAGGAGATGAAAGTTATGACAGATGGACAAGACATGCCCATAAGGCATTCCGCTACTACGGCTTCACTGGTAAAGAATGCTTAACAATGCTGCATTCTACAACTACAACATTCTACATATTTCATCTCTTGTTATCTGAAATTATTTGTAGAGGGTATATTTATCATTTTTTCGTTATTTAAATAGATGAAATAGCAGTGTTAGCTGATTCTTATTATTGAATCTAGTGGGTAATCTTCATATTTTTAATCCATAAGATGCTACGGGTGTGGGTTAGGCGATATGCATGATGGTCTGTGCAGAAAGGAAAACACACTACTAGTGATCCAATACTCTATATTCGTACCACTTAATAACTTTTTTGTTTATTTTATTGCTATAACTAACAAAATGTAGAAAAAAATCTGATGTGGCCACCACATCTCAAAGTTTCTGTTATTGCCATGACTCAAAGTAAGAATCACATTTTTAACGACTGCGTATTTTATTTTTTTAAATCTGATGTGGCCACCACATGAGTTTCTCCATACCTGTAATATTTCGAAAAATTCCAAATAGGTTAAATGATAATAAATATTTTAAGGAACTGTGAGAAAAATTTAGACTGTACAAAGAACAGAAATAAACTCTGATATTGGATATAGCCCCGGAGCTTCAAAAATTAAGAAAATAAAAAGGTGTAAAATTTTTACAACAGTCGGCAGTAGGTGGTGTGGTTGTGGCAGCTAAAAAATTCAGTTTTTAAAATATCTCTTCAACAATGCATTATATGGAGAAATGTTTCAAACAAACGTTGTAGAAAATTAAATTTCTTACAACTTTTATTCCAATACTTTTTTACATTTATCAAATATTAAAGCAAACATTTCAAAAAATGGAAAAATGACAAGAGTAAACACCCTTTTTCGGTTGACTGGTTTTTACCAAAAACTAATCAGCTCTTTTCACTTTCAAAGAAATGTCAAATATAAAATTTCACATTGATCTGATTAATAGTTTTTGAGTTGGAGCACCCACAAAATTCCGGTCACAGACACCATCGAGAAAATAGTCAAAACGTGTTCAGAGGACCTTAAAACATGTATTTCCATTGAAATTTTGAATTAGATTTTTTCATTAAAACAATATGTACTTTCTCTATACTTTTTATATGGAGAAAGCAAATATAGAAAAAAATACTGTAATCAATATTTAGTAAGGCAGTGGATTTTTTAAAAATTCAATATAGAATGATGAGGGTGGAAGAAGACCTACATTGTCTAAATCTGCAGTATAAATGATGGTGTTATAACCGGAGGGCATTGGACTTAAGTTTGCCAAATTGTTTTTCTAGTTTCATGCATGACTATGTATACAAAATGTGTTTCTGATTATGTGCACTGTGGAGCTATATAACGGACTGTTTGTTTCTTATATAGTTTTAATGAATTTTGCCATTCGTGTGTTAGACAAAATGGATAAGCCGTCTTCAAGCAAGCAAATAATTTATTTAAATGATTTGAAGTTGGACACTAAAATTAAGCAATTATTAAAAGAATTAAGCAAAGAAGGTACATAACATGAAGAAGAAATTGATGATTAAGAAGGTCTGGTACATAAAACAAATTAACATTCAATTGGAAAGTAAGGGTGACTCAGAAGAGGAACTTTTGGATAAAAAAATAGAAAATAATGATTTAGAAGACAAATCAGAGATCTTCACAGATCGTTCAATTGTGTGATTATTATGGGAAAAATAATTTTTGCTGAAAGTCAAGTGAACCTTTTAGGATGAGGAGAACACCTCAACATAATACAGTAAATCCTCCACATTCACCACTTCATCAGTGTGTGAAATTTTCAAATGTATGCGTACTCAACATTCGCAACCCCTTGGCTTCGCAAATATGCGAGTTTGCCGCAAGATGATATCTTGGTACACAGTTGTGCAGGTGTGTGCTGCTCCTCTCTATTTCAGTCTTAGACACAGTGTTGCCATATATAGTGCAAACAGCATAGCATATTGAATTTCTTATAAAGTACATATCACATTTTGTGTTCTTATTTTTTACATCCTATTTATTGCATTTTTATGTTCTTAATTCCAATGTTAAACGTTTCCTACCATTATGTTTTCAAAATGGCTTGATATGAAACTGCCAGACCCACATTTATTTTTCTTTCGCAAGTTTACAGCTAGTTATAGCATACCTATACAAAATGAACCAATGTGGACATGAGAGGCACTGAACCGACATGGAGTAGGCATATCTTTGAAGTGAGCAAGCAGCTGATAGTATTGCTGAATAGCGTGATCTGAGGATATCACTAATCTCTCACTTCATTCTGGCAACACTGCTCAGATCTCAGTGTCACAGTATCCCTCGCAGTGTAAAGACCTCATTGCACATTTCTTCTCAATTTTGTCGTTTATTTGTTTTATTTGCCCTTAATCATGCCTAAGCCAAAGCAAGTTAATACAAGTGTTTCTACTACAAAAAGGCTGAAGAAAGTGATGCACTTAAGCGAGAAATTGACAGTGTTAGACAGACTGGCTACAGGTGAGATATGGCTTTCATAAAAATGTTAAATATAAAATTTTGCGTTGACCTGATGAATAGTTTTTGAGTTAGAGCACCCACAAAAAACTGCCATATACACACACACAGACATCATCGAGAAAATGATCAAAAGGTGTTCAGGGGAACTCAAAACATGTATTTCCATTGAAATCTCAAAATCAATTTTTTTCATGAAAACAATACTTTCCTCTATACTACGAATGGAGAAAGTAAAAATGAAAAGGTGATCAGGGATAGTGTTGCAGGTAGTGCTCCGATAAGTGCAAAAATGGTGTCACAAGTTTGAGCTAAAACAATATAACAAATGGAAAAAAACATTTAATCTGTGGATTGAAGACCAAACCCAGAAGAATATTACTCTTGAGTGGCTCTATCATTCGTACTAAGGCAAAGAGGCTATTTGATCATTTTAAGGGGCAGAGGAGTGAGGACTCAGGGCCATCCAGTGAAGGGATGGTTCGACAAATTTAAGAACAGGCACAGCTTGCACAGCGTGAAGCTAGTTAGTGAGTCAGTATCAGCAGACCACGAGGCAGCGCAGAGGTATCCTGATGAACTATGTAAGCTTATTGAGGAGAAGGGGTATGTGCCACAACGTGTCATTAATGCTGATGAGACCGGGTTATTTTGGAAAAAAATGCCCAAAAGAGCATTTCTTTCAAAAAGGGAATGGACTGCCTCTGGATTTAAGGCAGCAAAGGACTACTTATCACTTCTCATCTGTGCCAATGCTTCGGGAGACTACATGGTGAAGCCTATGCTGTTGTATTGCTCCTTGAACCCCTGTGCGCTGAAGGGCAAGAATAAGAAACAGATGCCCATGTTTTGGTGTGCAAACAAGAAGGCATGGGTAAGGGCAGGATTATTCTTGGAGTGGTTGCACAATTGTTTTGTCCATGAGCTAGAAAAATACTTGGCATCCAAGAACCTTGCATTCAAAATCCTACTTCCCATTGATAATGCTCCAGGACATCCACTTGACATTAAGTTTGCACATCCCAACATGGAGTTGGTTTTCCTTCCTCCTAATACAACCTCTCTCATCCAAGCCTTAGATCAAGGTATTATTGTGGCATTCAAAGCAAACTACACAAGACACACCTTCAAGCGTATTTTGGATGCAATCGAGGAAGACCCAACACTGGTTGTTACAACCTGTTGGAATATCTTCAACATCGTGGACTGCAACACTGACATCCAAGAGTTGTTAAACGAGATGAAGCAGTTTACCATCAATGCCTGCTGGAGGAAACTGTGGCCAGAGGTCGTTAATGAATTCACTGGGTTCCCTTCCATTAGCAATGACCTTCAAGACATTGCTCAGCTAACACAAGCTATGCAGCCACAAGAGGTGGAGGAGTTGATCGAGTCCCACACTGAGTTGACTGAAGAGGACCTAGACAAGCTCATCAATGAGGACAATAGTGAGGAAGAGGAGGAGGCTACAAGGTCTACTCTTAACCTCAAAGCTCTTGCTGAAATAATGAAACTGCTGCAGTTGATTGACAAAGTGGTGGAATGCGATCCTGTAATGGAGAGGAGCCTCAAATATAAGAGGGAGATTGAGGCTACATCCAGCCCTTACCTCTAAATTCAAAAGGAACTGCAGAAAACAGCAAAACAAATGACCTTCACCAGGTTTTTTTCAGCCCAAACTCTTTACCTTGACCAGCCCCAACCCACCTCAATCGCCCTCTTTGGAGGATTCAGATTGACTTCATCACCATATTATTATTATATCATTATTATTACTATGTAATAGCCAGTATACTATTATTTATTGATTTTTGTCTATGTTCTTATATATTTTCACTTGCTATTTTTTGTCGGGCCATGAACCTAACCCCATTTTTTCCATTGAATTATGGTCTCAACATCCGCAAATTCCACATTCATGAGAGTTTACAGGAACGTAAGCCTGGCGAATGTGGAGGGTTTACTATAGTGAAAGGTCAGGCCAGAACCAAGTTTTCTTTTTAGAAAAAATAATTTATTTAAAAGTTGATCTGGCTAAAATTGATTTGATATTAAACAAGTAGTTCTGAAAAGAACTAATCTGCCTACTTTCCTTTCAATACAATTTTTATATATCACAAGTAGAGTTGTACACAGGTTTCCTGTGGTACAGAAGTGCTTTTCGTCAAATTCGCCATAGTATAATTGTAATGTATTTGCTTTGAAATCAGAAAATTATTTTTCCTCATATTGTGGTAGCCCTGCTTTTTTGATCCATTCTAAACATCTCATTTTGCCATTCTATACTCTCCCTACAAACGAAATTTCTTTGAAATCAGTTCAGCCAATACTTTCTAAAATCATAGTTACAGAATATTCTAACCTTGATATTATGGTAACCCTGTTTAGTCGACCTGGTTGAAATATGACATTTTGGTTATTTACTTATATGAAGATTAAATATATATACAGTCAAACTCGTTTATAACGAGCACGGTTGTAACGAGGTCACGGCTATAGTGAGCAAATGCTACCTCCAAGATAAGTTTACGAGTATTTACATACAAATATTTCACGTATATAACGAGCACGCTTCACGGATATATCGAGCAAACTTCGACCACGTCTCACTGTCTCAAACGCGGTGGCGGTCAGCCCCTTCAATCCTCATAGTGACCCAAGATATGTAACCTTGTGTTCTCGAGTCCAGCCTCTACACCCTATCCCTCGGGGAGGTTAAAGACCGCGGCGTTGTTGTTAAAAAATAATCCCTTCGTCCAAACCAAGAATTCCCAACTTGCAGGTACAGTGGCACCCGCGGAGGTCCTTTGTCCTCTCCTCCCAACCCACAGCTCTTTTACAGCCAGGAGGTTGTGTTTGGAAGGGGGGTAAGGGGCTAAGGGCATGTACAATGGCGCCCGCCCCCGTCGCTCAGCCGAATGCACCCAACACCCTTTCCCACGTAAAGATGGGAAATCCCAGATTTAATCCGTCTCCTCATTAACTCTTCCTGGAATTGGTATGCTCGCAGTTTGCAAAGAAAGTTCGTAGCGTTGATCACAAAAATCAGTTGAGATTTTGCCCTTGAACGAGTAACATGTCCGTACATAAAAGGAAGTGTCTGTCTATTCGCGAAAAGGTTGATATTATTCGAGAGTTAGAACGTGGTGAAAAAAATGTTGAAGTGTGTAAAAAATTTAATTTATCGTCGTCTACGGTTTCAACCTTATGGAAAAACAAAGAAGCGATTTTATCTGCACTAGAGAACAACCTAACAACGAACAAGAAAATGAGGAAGTGCGACTTGGGTACTGTTGATCAAGCACTGCTGGAGTGGTTTAAGACGCAGAGAAATGCTGGTTTCCCCATCAACGACCCCATTTTAAAGGTACAGGCAGATAAATTTGCAAAACAGTTAGGACATGAAAACTTCACATGCAATAATGGGTGGCTCGATCGTTTTAAAAATCGGCATAACATTGTTTATGCGAAAGTCAGTGGAGAGGCCCTGTCAGCAGATTCAAAAACGGCAAGTGAATGGGTGAAAAGTGTTTGGGAGGAGTGTCGAAAAGGTTACAGAGAAGAAGACATCTACAATGCCGACGAAACTGGACTGTTTTACAACATGATGCCTGATGCAACGTTTAAATTCAAAGGTGACAAATGTGTTGGTGGCAAAAGACCTAAGAATCGTTTAACAGTTTTAATGTGCGCAAACATAAATGGGACTGACAAAAAAAACTTTTTGTTATTGGTAAGTCACAAAAGCCGCGTTGCTTCAATAATGTAAAGAAGCTTCCCGTTGAATATGCAGCTAATAAAAAGGCATGGATGACTTCCAATATTTTTCAGCAATATGTAAGTCAGTGGAACAACGAGTTACGGAGGAAAAATAGAAACATTTTACTCCTTGTCGATAACTGTCCTACGCACCCACATATGCAGGAGTTATCCAATGTAAAACTGGTGTTTTTGCCTACAAATGCGACTTCTATTTTGCAGCCAATGGACATGGGGATAATTAAAAGTTTTAAAGGCCATTTCAAGCGATTTTTTTGTTCTACAGTTGATTGAAAGGAGGGAAAGAGGTTTAGATGGCAACGTCTCTGTATTGGATGCAATTCATTTGATGACAGATGCATGGGACAATGTTTCACCTACAACGATCATAAACTGTTTTCGGAAGTCTGGTTTAATATCGGGAGAATTTTCGATTGATAACCATAACGTTGATGAAGATGATCTACCTCTGTCAGAATGGCTTAAAGAAAATGGAATTGCAAATTTTGACCATGTAAATGACATTGACAATTTTGTTCATGTTGGTGATGATTTGATTACCAGTGGAATTCCTACGGAGAGTGAAATAATAGAGACAGTACAAAACACAGCAGACAGTGATGAAGACATTGTTGAATGTGTCGAAGACACAATCCCGACGAAAGCCGTGCCAACTTACTCTCAAGCTCAGGATGCTGTGGAAACATTAAATGATTTTTTTGTAAACATTGACATTTCCGATGGTGTTTTTAGTGCAATAAGTGTAATAAGAGGAAACTTAAGAGACTTCAAAGTGAAATCTATGAAACAGGCTACCATTCAAAGTTATTTTTCTAAAAAGGGGAGTGATTAAGGATGCAGCTGTGAGTAAATTTTATATGTACAAATGTTTATTTTAAATTTTCTAGTTTATTCTCATTTTTATGTTTTTCCATAAATTTACTAAATAAACTTTCTGTTTATATATTCTCTTTTACTTCTTATGACTTATTTCACCATACGCATGCATGCTTTTGCCTTCACGGATATTAAGTTTAATGGCTATAACGAGCAAAACTAGACGTTCCCGTGGCGCTCGTTATATCCGAGTTTGACTGTACTATATTTGGTTGAAATTCATTGGGTCAATTCTCTGGAAATACGTCTAAAAATATTATTTAACTTTTTATTTTGGTAGTCCTGCTCTTTAGCTCCGCTTTTAACATCTTGATTTCATTATGGTAAGTTGTACAAATCTTATATACAAAATTTAATTGAAATCCATTCAGCCAATTCCTTCAAAATCCTTAATTACTGAAAGAGTTTAATTTATAATTGTGGCACCCCTGTTTGGCTGATTCGGATTAAATAAGCTAATATGGTTTTATATATATGTGTATATTATAAGTATTAAATTTGGTTAAAATTGATGTGGACAATTCAACACAAATACGTGCAAAAAGAATTTGTTATTCCTTGTATTGTGGCAGCCCAGCTTTCTATATCTATACTAAACATCTTGATTTTGTTATTTTATGTTGCATGCCTACTTCATACAAAATTTCGTTGAAATCAGTTGGGCCAATTCCTTCTAAATTCATAATTACCGAAAAGTTTAACTTTCCAATTGTGGTACTCCTGCTGGGTTGATCAAATATGTCATTTTGGCCATTAATTTATGTGAAGATTCTATGTACCAAATTTAGTTGAAATCGATTCATTCATGATGAAGATGTTGGGGACACACACGGACACAGAGTTGATCTCATAAGACTATTTTCCATTTTTTGGAAAGTAGGCTAAAAATTGTATTTCATATTCTTTTAACATAATATACTATAGTTATACAAGGTACATGGTAAAAACAAAAATTTTCTAGCGGCCCGGTGTTTCTATTTATGACTAATATTCCTATGTTTTGGTCTAGGGATTAATGGTCATGCTGGTATTCTTTTGTTATTCGCATAAAGTATCATACTTCTTATATATTTTTTTCAGATCCTAGCTGTGCTGCAAAACGATATGCTGCAAAATTTATATTCAATCAAAATGGCATCTCTCAAAATTTTGAAAAGTTTAGCAGACAAATTTTTCGCTAATGACATGCATCAGGCACAAGTATGCCGTGAGGTGTCATCTCTTTTCTCTTTGTTACTGAATGATAAAAATGTGCTGGTACAGCAACTTTCTATGGAGGCGTTCACATATTTTTCTCATGTTACTCAGCATGAGCAGATTGTTGCTTTGTCCGTCAGTGAATGTGAGGAAGTGAAGATGTCAGTAAGGAATTATTTGATGAAAATTCCCTCTGAGAATACCTCAGGAAAAGAGATTTCCTTTGAAGAATATTTAAAAAAGCAGTGTCACTTAATGCCAATTCATCATTGTGGAGTGTTGAAAACGAATAAGAGCATATCAGATGTTAAATCATTAAGTACTGACAACGCTTGTATATTTGAGGTTAAAAGCATTAAAGGGTCTAAAAGCAATGTTGAATCTCAAAAAAGGAAAATGGATGATGATTTAGTTTTGGTTGTTAAGAGAATGAAAGAAGATGTTAATTATATAACAGAGACTTATGCGCACAATATCTTACCTTCTGATTTGCAAGAGGAATTGCAACAGTTGGCGAGCAAGCTCACAAATATGAGGTAACAAACTGCTAGCTTCTAGTTTACTATGTAATCTATTTAAAAATTGTAAATAAATAATTTAAGTTTAAGAGCTTGATTTTCTTAACCTTTTGGACATCAAGGTTCAATTATTTATTTATAAGATAGTTCTTGTTTGAGTTATAGTGCAAAAATTTTCTTCTACTATTCAAATAAATAAGAGGATTTTTGATGAATAATTTAACTCTGGAGTCTGATTTCAGCCCTAGTAATAACAAGTATGAAGAATTTGTTCCCCATACGAGCAGTCCCTGCTTTTGTCAGGTTACAATTTATCATTATATAAAGATGTTCCTTACAGAGGAGGAGGATACTAATGTTTAGGCACTTCCAGATGAGCTGGAGATTCGAAATTTTTTTCTTAGGTAGGATTTTGTGCAAAACCGACTAGAAAAAACGAAAATCTTGAAAAGTGCAACAATGCGGCCGCTAAAAATTCGCAATTGTTTAAACAAAATTTCAAGGTTTATGTATTTCCGAATGTTCTACGGAGCTGAATTTTTTTTAGAGATAGGATTTGTAAAAAAACGAAATAGGGAATATAGAAATTCTGATATTTTCTTTTGTTTGGCAGTTAAAAATTCTTAAAGTTTAAACAAATAGATAACTGTTTAGGTACTATGGGATGAGCCAGGAAGCTGAAATTTTCAAGTTATTTACAGAGTAGCGCATTTGCAAAAATAAACATTTGAATTTCTCCATAAACATATTGCGGCGGCCGTTAATAATGTTTAAAATTTAAACAATTGAAAAAATATTATTTTACTACTAGAAGTACTTCAACTTTAAAATTTGGCAGAAATGTGTAGCATTAGTACCCCATAATGGAGAAAGTATAAAATTCTTAAAATTACAAAGTTTTGGGATTGTTTTAATCTATTATTTTTGCATAAGGGAAAAACGAAAATCGCTGCGGAGGTGAAATCTTTAGAATAAAAAAATATTTGTAATGATGAAATACCTGTCTGAAAAATGAATGTTTTTTCAAGGTGAGACGATATGCTTGCAGAATGCAAGCACCTTCTACTAGTAATTTATGTATAAAATCCTACCTAAGAAAAAAATTTTGAATCTCCAGCTCATCTGGAAGTGCCTAAACATTACTACCCTCCTATATATATAACATATAGGAGGATACTAATGTTTAGGCACTTCCAGATGAGCTGGAGATTCGAAATTTTTTTCATAGGTAGGATTTTGTGGAAAACCGACTAGAAAAAACGAAAATCTTGAAAAAGTGCAACAATGCGGCCGCTAAAAATTCGCAATTGTTTAAACAAAATTTCAAGGTTTATGTATTTCCGAATGTTCTACGGAGCTGAATTTTTTTTAGAGATAGGATTTGTAAAAAAACGAAATAGGGAATATAGAAATTCTGATATTTTCTTTTGTTTGGCAGTTAAAAATTCTTAAAGTTTAAACAAATAGATAACTGTTTAGGTACTACGGGATGAGCCAGGAAGCTGAAATTTTCAAGTTATTTACAGAGTAGCGCATTTGCAAAAATAAACATTTGAATTTCTCCATAAACATATTGCGGCGGCCGTTAATAATGTTTAAAATTTAAACAATTGAAAAAATATTATTTTACTACTAGAAGTACTTCAACTTTAAAATTTGGCAGAAATGTGTAGCATTAGTACCCCATAATGGAGAAAGTATAAAATTCTTAAAATTACAAAGTTTTGGGATTGTTTTAATCTATTATTTTTGCATAAGGGAAAAACGAAAATCGCTGCGGAGGTGAAATCTTTAGAATAAAAAAATATTTGTAATGATGAAATACCTGTCTGAAAAATGAATGTTTTTTCAAGGTGAGACGATATGCTTGCAGAATGCAAGCACCTTCTACTAGTAATTTATGTATAAAATCCTACCTAAGAAAAAAATTTTGAATCTCCAGCTCATCTGGAAGTGCCTAAACATTACTACCCTCCTATATATATAACATATAGGAGGATACTAATGTTTAGGCACTTCCAGATGAGCTGGAGATTCGAAATTTTTTTCATAGGTAGGATTTTGTGGAAAACCGACTAGAAAAAACGAAAATCTTGAAAAAGTGCAACAATGCGGCCGCTAAAAATTCGCAATTGTTTAAACAAATTTTCAAGGTTTATGTATTTCCGCATGTGCTACGGAGTTGAAATTTTTTATAGGTAGAATTCCTAAAATAACGAAATGGGGATTATACAAATTTCGATATTTTAATTTGTTTGGCAGTTAAAAATTTTTAAAGTTTAAACAAATAGATAACTGTTTAGGTACTACGGGATGAGCTAGGAAGCTGAAATTTTCACATTTTTTACAAAGTTGTGTATTTGCACAAATAAACATTTCAATTTTACCATATATGAATTGTAACGGCCGTTAAAAATTATTTAAATTTAAACAATTAAAAAATATTAATTTAATTCTAGAAGTGCTACAACTTGAAAAATTGGCTAAAATATGTAGCATTAGTACCCCATAATGAAGATAGTGTAAAAAATTTTAACTTGCAACATTTGGGTATCGTTTTAAACTATTATTTTTACATGTGGGAAAAACGAAAATCGCTGGGGAGGTGAAATCTTTAGAATTAAAAGACTATATGTAATGATGAAATGTCTGTCTGAAAAATGAATGTTTTTTCAAGGTGAGATGAAATGCTTGCAGTATGCAAGCACCAACTACTAGTATGTTATATCCTCCTCCTCCTCTGTAAGGAACGTCTATAAAGAATGATATCCTCCTCCTCTGTAAGGAACGTCTATATAGAATGATAGGAAGATACTAATGTTTAGGCACTTCCAGATGAGCTGGAGATTCGAAATTTTTTTCTTAGGTAGGATTTTGTGCAAAACCGACCAGAAAAGTCGAAAATCTTGAAAGAGTGCAACAATGCGGCCGCTAAAAATTCACAATTGTTTAAACAAATTTTCAAGGTTTATGTATTTCCGAATGTGCTACGGAGCTGAAATATTTTTTGGAGGTAGGATTTGTAAAAAAACGAAATAGGGATTATACAAATTTCGATATTTCAATTTATTTGGCTGTTAAAATACGGGACGAGTTAGGGAGCTGAAAATTTCAAGTTATATAGTGTAAACTTTATAAACAAGTAAACATTTCAGAGTATTTATGAAATTCTTATTGCGGCCGTTAAAAATTATTTAAATTTAAACAATTAGATAAATGTTATTTAACTTCTAATTGTACTATAAATTTAAAATTTGGCAGATATGTGTGGCATTATTAACTCAATGTGGGAAAAGTATAATATTTCGAAAATCGCAAAAATTAGTGATAGTTTTACTCCATTATTGTTCCATAATGAAAAAACGAAAACCCATCCAGAGGAGAAATCTTTAGAATTAAAGAAATATTTCTCATGATGAAATACCTGTCTGAAAAATGAATGTTTTTTCAAGGTGAGACGATATGCTTGCAGAATGCAAGCACCTTCTACTAGTAATTTATGTATAAAATCCTACCTAAGAAAAAAATTTTGAATCTCCAGCTCATCTGGAAGTGCCTAAACATTACTACCCTCCTATATATATAACATATAGGAGGATACTAATGTTTAGGCACTTCCAGATGAGCTGGAGATTCGAAATTTTTTTCATAGGTAGGATTTTGTGGAAAACCGACTAGAAAAAACGAAAATCTTGAAAAAGTGCAACAATGCGGCCGCTAAAAATTCGCAATTGTTTAAACAAATTTTCAAGGTTTATGTATTTCCGCATGTGCTACGGAGTTGAAATTTTTTATAGGTAGAATTCCTAAAATAACGAAATGGGGATTATACAAATTTCGATATTTTAATTTGTTTGGCAGTTAAAAATTTTTAAAGTTTAAACAAATAGATAACTGTTTAGGTACTACGGGATGAGCTAGGAAGCTGAAATTTTCACATTTTTTACAAAGTTGTGTATTTGCACAAATAAACATTTCAATTTTACCATATATGAATTGTAACGGCCGTTAAAAATTATTTAAATTTAAACAATTAAAAAATATTAATTTAATTCTAGAAGTGCTACAACTTGAAAAATTGGCTAAAATATGTAGCATTAGTACCCCATAATGAAGATAGTGTAAAAAATTTTAACTTGCAACATTTGGGTATCGTTTTAAACTATTATTTTTACATGTGGGAAAAACGAAAATCGCTGGGGAGGTGAAATCTTTAGAATTAAAAGACTATATGTAATGATGAAATGTCTGTCTGAAAAATGAATGTTTTTTCAAGGTGAGATGAAATGCTTGCAGTATGCAAGCACCAACTACTAGTATGTTATATCCTCCTCCTCCTCTGTAAGGAACGTCTATAAAGAATGATATCCTCCTCCTCTGTAAGGAACGTCTATATAGAATGATAGGAAGATACTAATGTTTAGGCACTTCCAGATGAGCTGGAGATTCGAAATTTTTTTCTTAGGTAGGATTTTGTGCAAAACCGACCAGAAAAGTCGAAAATCTTGAAAGAGTGCAACAATGCGGCCGCTAAAAATTCACAATTGTTTAAACAAATTTTCAAGGTTTATGTATTTCCGAATGTGCTACGGAGCTGAAATATTTTTTGGAGGTAGGATTTGTAAAAAAACGAAATAGGGATTATACAAATTTCGATATTTCAATTTATTTGGCTGTTAAAATACGGGACGAGTTAGGGAGCTGAAAATTTCAAGTTATATAGTGTAAACTTTATAAACAAGTAAACATTTCAGAGTATTTATGAAATTCTTATTGCGGCCGTTAAAAATTATTTAAATTTAAACAATTAGATAAATGTTATTTAACTTCTAATTGTACTATAAATTTAAAATTTGGCAGATATGTGTGGCATTATTAACTCAATGTGGGAAAAGTATAATATTTCGAAAATCGCAAAAATTAGTGATAGTTTTACTCCATTATTGTTCCATAATGAAAAAACGAAAACCCATCCAGAGGAGAAATCTTTAGAATTAAAGAAATATTTCTCATGATGAAATATCTCTGAAAAATTAATGTTTTTTCAAGGTGAGATGAAATGCGTGCAGTATGCAAGCACCTTCTACTAGTATAATGATATAGACGTTTCTTACAGAGGATGAGGAGGATATAACATATAGGAGGATACTGATGTTTAGGCACTTCCAGATGACCTGGAGATCCGAAATTATTTTCTTAGGTAGGATTTTGTGCAAAACCGACTAGAAAAAACGAAAATCTTGAAAAAGTGTAACAATGCGGCCTCTAAAATTCGCAATTGTTGAAACAAATTTTCATGGTTTTTGTATTTCCGAATGTGCTATGGAGCTGAAATTTTTTTTTCGAGGTAGAATTTGTAAAAAAACGAAATAGGGATTATACAAATTTTGATATTTTAATTTGTTTGGCAGTTAAAAAAATCCTCAAGTTTAAACAAATAGGTAAATGTTTAGATACTATGGGGTGAGTTAGAGATCTGAAATTTTCAAGTTATTTAGAGTTTAATCTATATAAACGAATAAACATTTCAATGTATCTATGAAATTATTGCGGCCGTTAAAAATTATTTAAATTTAAACAATTAGATAAATGTTATTTCACTTCTAAATGTGCTACAGATTTAAAATTTGGCAGAAATGTGAAAAAAGTATAATATTCCTAAAATTGCAAAAATTAACGATTGTTTTACTCCATTATTGTTCCACAATGAAAAAACGAAAATTGGTCCCGAGGAGAAATCTTTTGAATTAAAGAAATATTTCCCATGATGAAATATCCTTCCGAAAAATTAATGATTTTTCAAGGTGAGATGAAATGCTTGCAGTATGCAAGCACCTTCTACTAGTATAATGATATGCATATAAAAAGCCATATAACAATGATGATCTCAAGTTCAACAATCTATCATGTTACCAAGGGAACCTTTCACTATAAACAATATTTTGATGAAATTTTGAATTCCATACAAAATTCAAACGATTTTGAGCCAAAGGCAAAATTTGATGACAAAAATAAGAATATTTATTTTTCTTTAAAATGGTCCCTATCCAAATATCGTAGGTTTGTTTAATTTTGCAAAAGAAAAAAGTCTGCAAGTGAAAAAAGGGATTTGTAAGTGCTCTCTTATGGGGATTTACATTGAGTGGTTGGACACACAAACAAACAGATTGCTCTTTATATATTAAGATTATTATAGCTCAATAAAAATTCTTGCACAGGAAACCTTAAAAAACTGAACTAATAAGGATTCAAATTTAACCCATAGATCAAAACTTTGTTATTCTATATTTCCAACAAATACCATGACTTCTTTAAAATTCTCAACTTACAAACAATAAATATGACATGGTAAACATATTAAATGATGTCTCATGGAAATAATTAAACAGCATATTTTGTATTGATAAAATGGTCAGTATAAATATATTTATGAAATAATGTACATCTATGAGGCAATATAGGTCATCAACAAATTGTGCTGGCACAGTGTACACTGACAAAGAAAAGTTATCTTTACATTGCTTATTTACAAACATGCTAATTGTGGGATGAGTGCTTTCAATATAAATAATTTCTTCACTTAACAAACATACACTATCCCTTGACATTGTTAGCATGGAAAATTTGACAAGAATAAGAACTCAATTGGTAACATCCAAGTTTCTTCTTTGCAGGTAAACAAATTCCAAGGGTTCCATGCGAAAATACCAAAGTATGTTTATGAAAGATTTACATTAACTGCAGTTCTATCCAGTTCAACCAAAATATACTATGGATGGTTAACTCCAGTTTTACTTCATCTCAAAATTGTTGTTCACTCAAACAATAGATGGTTCTGGCTTTCTTTAGCCCTAACTGTAACAGGGTTGTCAGCAATACACCATATACTTCAGACTGAAATACAATATATACTTTCCAGTACTGCCCAAGTGACTAAAGATTAAGAAAAATACAATGACCAATTCCTCAATTATTTCATCAAATCAAATTATGCAAAAAAATAAGCAAAATAGATTGCAACTCAACTGATTTGAAAAAAATAAACGGGAGGGAAGGTAAGCTGCCATTTCACAACTAAGAATTAAGGACAAAGAGAAAAGGCTTCCATTTTCAGATAAACACAATGGTTAAAAAAAATGAATTGGACATCTTTTTGTAAGATTGGCATTATTGAAAATATAGCTCAAATGATTTTCTCTAGAAAAACATACTATATTACTCTCACGTACTAACGGCTACAAAAAAATGATTTGGAATTTCCTTTAAAGTACAACCAAAGCTGCAATTTCTTCCATTAAATGTCTCAAACTGTAACTGTGCCGAAAAATAATTTGTTTCAGTGTTACAATTAAGTGCACATTTAGTCTATCTAGCAAATTCTAACATCACTAAACAAGGACTAACACATTAAAATATGCCATAGATATTCATTTAAAAATACTGCATTAAGGCCACAGCTGCACTAAAACTTAAATATTTTTTGCTTAATTTTGGTAAATAAATTTTGTATTTAATATTCCACTTAATCTCATAAACTTTTATTTATCCTTCTCTTAATGTTTCTGTAGCTAACTTCTTTAGTCTTTTCATAAATGTATATAGAATGATTTAATGAGCAATAGCAGAACTTTATAATGGAATCTATAACAACTTGATTAAGACTTGGAAGGTAATTTTGGCATGGTTGACGTCTTACGATAAAAGCTTTAACAAATCATTTTTCCAACAGAATACATTTGATCTAACTAGCTGAACAAGTTCAGGTTTTCCAGTTCATAGCCAACTACTCCACTTATTAAAATAGCTTAAATTTACATTTCCTAATGTTTTCTTTTCAAATATAATTTGATAGAATGATAAAATGTACATGGAAGGGACATCTGGCCATTTCATCAAAAAAAATCCCACCATTAACCAAACAAGGCTTTTCTATTAATACTGCATAAACCCACCTTACTCTAATGATGATGTTAAGTATTCACCATTGTGAATTTTATTGAAATTGAAGCAAACTTTATGGTGCATAAGTATGAATAAAAGCAAACGAGAAGAGTATAAAATTTATCTGATAAAGCCTGTTATGTATGCTAAATGTGAGGAAATTCTGAAAAATGAAGCTTTAATGTAAAAGCAAAGAAAACAATAATTTCAAAAGAGCATTGAATAAAAGCTACATTATGAACTGTAAAAGGATTAATTAATCTCTCCATTTAATTTCATTACCAACACCTGCAAAAAGGTCCCTTATTTAAGGCTCATTTCCAATTGATAACATTTAGAAGCTCTATATATAAATGACAACAGGCAGTGGAATGTTTTTGTTGTTGATATCATTTCAGAAATGAAAAAATTAGAAATTTTATTAAAATTTCTACACAAAAAGTAATTGAAATGAGGTAGGGAATCAGATCATCAGAATGTCAAGAATTTATGGAAGTTCAATTCTCTGAATATTTAAATTAGCTGCATTTACAGCAAGATAATAAATCAAATAAAATAGACCTAAATTAACAGAGAATTATGATTTAAAATAACAAAGTAGATGATGGAAATCAAAATATTTCCATAACAAACCACCGTAAAATCACGAGATTCATACAGAAAACAAAAATATAGTGTATGAGAATGTTTCATATAATACAATTTGAATAAAAAAATAGCAGTATGTGCTTATTGGGCAGTAAAAGATTTAAAAAACAATATAACTTTTTTAACTGGGTATCAAAGCTGGACTGAAAAAATCTTATAAAAACTCTCGCAGAGGTTCAAAGTGTTATTATGGACAACTCGTGTGTTATCTTACAAGCTGTCTTCCTCCTTTACCACTTATGTTGCAGCAACAAGATGGCACCTTTAGATGCCAGCAAAAAACATACTTGGAGAAAATGCCTCTTTGGCTCATACTGTAAGTGGAAGCTTTTCAAAGTCTTTGATTCAAAATCAAATCCTCAAAGATTGCGAATGTGCTTGGCACGTCTGAACAACAGGCAACAGGAGCTGAGCCCGCTGCCAGCTTTTGAAAGCTCTGACATGTTCAAAGAGCGACGAGTGAAATCGACAACTTCTTCGAAGACCTAAAAAAGAAATTTAGAAATATTGTACATAAAATAGTGCAGCACACAGCAGATATTAATTCTAAATCTGATCATTATTTTATGATTATAAAACTAAAGATTCATCATAACATCACCTTATACGATTCAGGAATTTCCTCTTTGGACCTATGAATCAAATAATTGTTAATGTACAAAACATTGGCAGCATCATCTTCAGGAACAGTTATTGTTTGATAGGTGAAGGTTGCTTCCCGTTCAATACGCTGAAAAAAATTAAAATGAATAATGTAAGTGGGACAGTCAGATTAGAAATAACATCAATATTTTTCACCATCTATGGAACTAACCTTGAGCACCTCCTGCGCAGCTTTCCCAGCACCAACACACATCACATCTGGACCAGCCATTGTTACCATTGCTTTCAAGTGCTTAGGTTGGCTTACCTAATTGGATACGTTAAACTGATTGAGAGGTTCCTGATAGAAATTTGTACTCGTGCTATTTCTTTGAATACAGGATTGGTAACAAAATAACATGCATTTTGGATAATATTTAACACTGTCCAAGATTAGGAAGTCATACTCACTAAAAAAAGGCACGGTTTTCATATTTTGATGTTTATGAAAATCATAATGAAGAGACGGAATTGGAAAATGCTGCATTATCTATCTAACATTTCCCAAGGTAAAAGCAAACAGAAATTCATACATTTACTTACACGTGTAACTGCAGAATTTGACCATCATATTATTTTTGTCTGCTTACTATACATATTAAATTAAATCTCATGCTATCTTGATACATTCCATTGTTAACAGGTTTTAAATAAAAACACTGCAATCATCATAAAAAGAAACCTCTACATGTGCCCAAAAGGTTTGAGTGCTCTCTAGTAGTATACATTATTATTTGCAGTGATTTCTAGATAAGAAATAGGGAAAATCTCATTCTTCTTGCAGGTAAACCAAAACTATCTGCATAACTTGAATAATTTGAAGAGGGAATTAATTTTATTGGACTATAATAGCTCAAAAAGCTCTTGAAAAATAGTCCACTTCTGTTATAAAATCAACAAGAACTTTGGTAAATAAGTGCAGTTGATCCATCTTAATAGGAATTGTTAAGGGTTTGAACAAGCTTTAAAAAGGTGTCATCAAGAGCATAACCATTCTCAGAAATCACGAGACTGAGTAGTCTCACCTGGATGGGCATAGAGGAGATGTCAAATACTGGTGACGGAGCTCTCACCTTGATGGGAGTACATGGAAATTCAGGAAATGCTGCAGCCACTGCCCTTGCACCAGCTTCATTGGTCCACTCAGACAACCCCACAAAAAACTCTCTTCCTAATATATTAAGAAAAATATTCTATAAAAATATAGCCAAAGTTTGGTTCACCAATACAATAATTTTAGTAATTAAGTTAAAGGAGCTAAGCATTGTTTTCATAAAGTTAATCTGAGAATTTTTAGAATTCATCGTACAAAGTGATAAAACAACTGCTATTAAATGTTAAATGGATTTTTTGTATATACCTTATGGTGACAGTAAACAGGAATTATACCAACTACAATATATGTAATGCCTGGAAACGAACTTGATGGAAAACGAACGCTTCTTAATGCAAAAATTTAGAATTATGATGCCACCGAATACAAGATTTGCTGACGATAAAATTGAATACGAGAAACAAATTTGAGGCACGTTGAATTAATTAAATGAACTAGTTTAGGCAATCTAAAGAACTTGACCTACTTATCAAACAAGGGAAGTGAAACACATTACTACTTCATATAAAACATCAGAATTAAATTTTTTTTTAATTCAATATATAAATCCTTCAATTACTGCCACAAGCCTAACAAATATGTTCATGTATACATACCTGTAAACAGTACATCTCCTCCATCCAATTTTGCCGACTCATCCGCTATTTCTACGATTGGAAGATCAAGTTCTTTCTTCAGAACAGCTCTAATGGTTTCCACCTACCAAAACAAACATAAGTTCGTTTAATTCAATTGCATTCACCTCATTTTCACCTCACCCACAGGCATGCGGTGACATCATACCTTATTTATAATAGTGACATCACTCAACGGGTAATAACGAATAGATTTAATCTGTAAGCGGCATATTAATCACATCCAATAACTATTTAATACGATTCTTAAAATCATGTAAGCAACACCACTGTGCATTCATCCCTAACGATTTAAAGATGAAGGAAAATGTGAGCATAAGGTTAGACGTATTACCATGATTATGACAAAAGAAAGCTAGCCTTAATACTCATATCATTCACTATATACTGTTAAAAATTCACTTGCCTCTTTAGCCCGCGTCTGAGAACCTGGTTTAGTTATTAGTGCAATACCGTTGCAGACAACCGCGGTATCCTCGACATAAACACTTTCAGGAAGTCCTTCATCAGGTGGTAGCTCGATGACATCCAGACCTATTTCACGTAATAATCGAACAAATGCTTCATGTTGACGCCGAGCTTCCTCTAATTCAATTTCCCCACGGGTCCGAAAAGACAAAGGTACCCGACAGACAACTGCGTGCGTAAAGCGAAAGGACGCCATACCTCACCGAGATACAGTTGAACGAAAACAAGCGCCTGGTTCAACGCGAGGGCGTGGGTTGACGGCGGCGAACTGAAGCTGTGCTGCATCGTAACGAGCGGTCCTGCAAATCAGTTCAAGAGTGTGAGGCGGGATTCGCGAAGGTCATTATATTTTACACCAATAAGTTAGCTCACTCATAAAATAATTGGATTACTTGTATTTTTAGGATAAGAGAGACGATAATTTAAAGAAATCAATGAACATATGATGAAAACATTCTAAGAAAAGTAACTTGTTTAGTATGTGATGATAAGCTATATTACTAAAAATAACACTAAACATTTTAAATTCTCTTTTCGCAGGAATAGGATTCTAAGCCATCCCACAATTTGTAGAAAGGAATAAATATTGGAATTATAAAAAAAAATTGGCACTAAAGATATACGATGTTCGGTATTTTCAGCCAATTGACAGTTACAAGAGTTAATTGACTCATAATGAGTTAAATTGATGGTGATGAGAAACACATATTACGGAAAACTTTCTGTGAGTAAAAATATATCATAGTAAGGCAGTTGTGATTTTTTTGAGAATATTTTTTAAATTAACCTTCAAAACCTTTACTACATTCATATTACGAGTGTATTATTCTATCGTGTTGTTTATTTAATTTGTGCGATTACCTTGAGCGATGCTAAAACTAACATTTTTGTGAATAGAACTATTTTGCTCCATGGAATGAAAATAAGAAATTGGATGATATAATTTTAGCAGTAGCCTGAAGCTAAATCGCGTACTCGAGTAAATTTCATTCCAAATTCTCGCAACAGGAGAGAGTTGCTGTTGTCCGTCCAGTCTTATTAAAATGCACCTAGAGGCGTTGAGTTTAACGACCTTTCGAAGGTTGCACCTCTGTATTCTTCTGAGAATTCATAACCAAAATATCCCCCGTAGCGACGAAGTGAAACTTACTTTTGCCACGAAATCCATCGTCACACATGCATTATCGCCATCTCTCACATAAAATATTTTGAACAAAAGGTTGAGTGTTGGTTATCTTAGGTTAGTCTGAAATTTATTCCTCGAAAAACTAGATTATCAGCAATACTGTCGATGCATTTCTCCATCTTTCAGTAGGATTTTGATTATTTCCGAAGAGTCGACTCCTACCGGTTATATAGTTTTCTCCTCCTTCCTCTTTCATGTAGTGATTGTGTCATTGACGCTACTCTTGTCTTGTGAATGAAACCCAACGCCTTAAAACGACATTAAGAGACAATGGCGGGCACAAAGGGGGGTTATGGGGTACCCTACCAATATGAGGTAATCCATCTTTATTAAAATATTATTTCAATAACTGTTTTGGTATTCTAAGTATGTTAGTGATACTTAGCAAATATCTAAGTAATGGATAATATACACTGTATATTTTTATAATGGGAGATTATTTTAAATAAAGATGTCATCAAATATATTTAATTCCCCATCTAAGCTGTGCACCTAGATCCCACCTGTTAGGTGATTGATAAATGGCAGAGGAGGCTGACCATAATGAATCTACCTACAAGCGGGACTCAGGATTCAGTTATAACGTGATTCAGACTGTTTCCATTTTTAAGCTTGGAAATTTGAAGTATATGAAAATCAAAGAGCAGGAAAACAGGATTAATGATTATTATGCAGTGGAAGTCGTTTTTTAAATTCTCCAAGATCTTAGCATTGTGTTTTCACTAGAGATGTGTTATTGATATATAATATATTGCTATTAATTATATACTCTTAGTTGTATAATGTTAATTATATTACCAATTATGATTTATTATATATTTTAAAAAAGCATTTTCTTTCCCGAATCAACGATTGGTGTATCACCACTGAGGACGGCTGCCTTGTATCCGTTGGAGTTATGACACTCGATTGGATTCCATCCATAAGGTGAGCTGACATTTAAAATTTGGATGTATGTAATCTCGCTGCACTCGCAGTATCAACAGATACTAAGCATCGAGAAAAGTATCACGGCATCGTACGAAGCCAAGGTCACGCGCATTTCGTTTAATTACAATTCGTGATTCACCGCCACGGCTTCACGATCTTAGTCATCCCTTTAGCGATATAGGCAGTCGCACGCGTCCACCGAATTAACGGACATAACCAACTTCCGCCTGACCGCTGACACCACCACAGAACTATCCCGCAACAGAAAAAAACCGTCCCCGGCGACCTTGCCACGGTGGACAAAAGGCCGAGAAGGAAAAGAAAACCCTCCCACTCATCTTTAATAACGAAAATGATATACTCCCGGAAAGAGACCATTAAAAAATTCATGGTTCCTTTCACGACACTTCTCCTCTCCCCTTTCGCGTGTGTCGCGTTTTGAAAGGCACGAGGAAAAAATAGAAGAACGAAAACAAAAAAAAGGAACCTTTCCCGCCGCCATCCAACGCAATCCCCAATTCTCTTTCGTCCCTCCTGTACTCTCCCCTCTTCCTTTCTCTCTCTGTCCCTCAAGAGGGTTTAATTGTGGCACAGAATTCAAGATGATCAATCCCGTAGGCATTCTACCCTCATTGGTGGAGATGGCGGTCGTCGGTTTCGGTGCGTGGAGGCGCATGGGGGCAGGAGGAAGAACGGGGCGGGAGCGAGAGGGGGGCGTGCTCGCTGTGATCGTACGTGTTGTGCGCGGCCAAGGCGGTCGGTTGGTTGAGAGAAGAGTACAATTGGGACGAGGTCGTTTGCACTAGGAAAAGGGGGAGGGTCATTGACCCAGCGTCGTCTCCCTTTGGTCCCGGAGGGATCGAAAGCTGCGCGGAAAGAGCGAGATGGAGAGCGCGAGGGAGAAGAGAGAGAGAGAGAAAAAGCAGGGCGAGAGAGAGAGAGAGGAGAAAGGAGTGGCACCAGTCTATCCGAGATCCCTTTTAGCCCTTCTCTCTTCAACCCCTTACACGCTCCTCTTCTCGAAGGTTTTGATGCGAGAAAGACACGAAGGGAAAGATATTGTGTCTATGTCGTTCTCGAAAAAAAACTGCCTCACTTTTCCTCTCTTTAGGCAGGACAGGAAGAGAGAGAAGAAAGAGCGAGGGAGAGATTGGCGATTATTAAAACCGCGAGTTACGTCCGAACGTAAGAGTTACGTCCGAACGTAAAGATTTTCTTTAATTCGGCGGTGCATGGTTTTATTTTTAAGTTGGGACGTTAATGATGATGAGAATAATCTTTCTCCTAATTCTCTTGGTTTAGTGCATCAATATATCGAGTTTCGGGCATTTCCTGCTACTATTGATTAAATAGTTGATTATCAGTAACGAGGTCAGGCTCAACTCGATGGAATTTACTCATATTGAAAAAAGAACTTTGTTATTTCCACAAATTTTTAATTTAAAAACGACCGGTTTCACTACGAGCGTAGCGTCATCAGGGATGATTCACACAAAGTTGCGGGTTGGTTAATTATATAATTGATTAATTATCATATTATTTGCCATAGGCTGCTTTAATATCGCATGAATTGTTTTGACCGAATATTATAATGTAGAAATATGAAGTTATAGGTGATAACTAACAATAAGCTGGAAATTTAGGAGAAATTTGTAATTAGCTTCACATTTCGAATTTAAGAGAAATTTTATGGGAAACGGAAACGTTTATTAATTCTCGTTTTATTCTTTAAACTTACACTGTTTAATGTTAATTAGAAAAGAAAAACATTGGATTAGGAAATCGCGAACGTATTTTTACTTTCCCATATACGTAGTATATTGAGCAAGTATTGTTATCGTGAAAATATTCGACTTCGAGATTTTGATGGAAATACACGTTTTAGGTGTCCCTGAGTCCATGAAAGTGGTTTTCGCCATGCCGTCTGTCGGTCTGTTCGCAGACCTAGGGCCCAAACTCTTACATGAAATCGAATGATATCTCGTATTTGTGCAATATATCATCTTTTGCAGAAAATATTTTCATAAAAATGATATTACGTGAAAATTAAGTGTAGTTTATTCTTGGCGATTTTTAGAAAAATTTTATTTAGTCAAAAATGGCTCCAGAGAATTTGATTATAATCATACCAATTGTAAAGATTGATGTCAAAAATAATGCTACGTAAGCCATATATCTCTAGAACACTCTATATGCCGTCCAGTGGCATTACAATGTACGCTAAGCTACCTTACCTAAGCCTTATCACGTCACGCCTCCGCCGCGATCCATTCAAACTCTTACTACAGCCTTACGGTTAAACTAAATCGAATGATATCTCATATTTGCGGATAATATCATTCATAAAAGACATTCTGATGAGATAAATGATATTGCGCAACAATTAAGGGTACTTTATTCTAGGATATTTTGAAACAAAATTCGATTTACTCAAAAATGGCTCTAAGGATTTCGTTTTAAATACATCTTAACGTACATCCTGATGTCACAAATAATACTAACTAAGCCATATGTCCCAAAAAGTTACTATATATCGTCCAGTGGCATTATTTCTGTACAAGACGCTCAGCGCACGAGTCAGAGGGAAGAGTTAATTTCGGGGCAAAAAGTGTAGTGAGCTCAAACGTATATACGTATATGAGAAAGTTTGTGCAATGTATATTGCTCCGTTTATTTCTATCAAGAATTTTAATGAAGAACTCCAATGCCATCGCTTCACCGAAGAAGAACCTCGTCCAGCATTTACATGTAAATTTCCATTTTCCTAGGATGACGTCATTCAATCGAAGGTTTTTTCCTTAATTTTTTTTCAATAGTAGACTTTGTGCGGTCATATTTTTTCTATCTCTCTCTCTCTTTCGATATCCGTCCTCTTTAAGTTTCTTCCCCTCCTTTCACTAAAAAATTTATTTCTAGAGACGGAGAATTATAATAAAATGAGCTCCGATAGATGGAAGCATACAGGTGATTATATAAATAGAAAAAGATTTCCCTAGCCCTAAGGACTCCTCAAACGTCTCGGTCTGGCGATTCAGAATACAACCTTTTCGCATTTTAATGCAGTCTTTTTTATTTGATTTTATTTTTTTCACAAGAATTTTCTATCGAGCTAACGGAGGTGGGTGGATTCGCGGTTTTTTCATGGATTATTTAACCCGCAAGGGTTTCTCAGTACCCTTTCTCTCTTTCCTTTATCTCCCACCGGCTATAAATGGAAAAGTTAATTTGCACGAATTGAATTTTCGCGGAAGGGCTTATATTTTGCTCTGACACGGCATTTGATCACTTAAAAAACCGGTATTATTGCGATGGAGTTTCGTTACGTCGGTTAAAACCAATGAAGACGTCCAATTATGTAACAACTCATCGCATTATGTTTCGGGCATAAATAAAAAATAACTCCAATTTTTTTCGACGGCGATTATGGCAGGATTAATTTTGGTGTCCATTGCTCCGCGGAATATAGAATTGGCGAAAAAGAGGAAAAATGAAAACGGTACATCATAAAAAATAAATATAAGGATAGAACTGCACGTTAACGGCTAGGGTGCGTGACACGAGTACATTTAATAAAGCTAAAAACGAGCGAAATTAAAGCTAAGGGAATTTTACCTGGGAGAAAGTGAATTAAGACCAAAAAAGGAGGAAAAATGGGAGTTGGATGCATCAAGTCATTTTTCTCGGAGGGTTTGACAAGTTTCACTTCTTTGAAAAATTCGACCTTTTTGTCCAGAAATTCAAGGACGCAGCGGATAAAAATTCCATCAAGTTAGCGAAATTTAAAATCTCGTCATATTTGAGATGGCCAGGGAAATGAAAATCCTAATCGATTATCGCCCAAATCTAGCCAATAATCCAATTTATAAACGGTCAAAAACAAAACTATTCTTGATATTTGAAAGAACTACACGCCATCAAGCGAAATAAGACATTATTATCTGCGTCTTTATAAAACGGCAGCGATTTTCATCATGAAGGCCTATGCATATCTTCTTCTGCCTCTTTAGGCAGCTGGCTGGCTTTTTAAGTAGGGTCACAAAAAAATTATTCCCCGGCATTCTTTCCTTTCTGGCACGATACGTAAGGAACGTGCTCTCAGCTCATTTCCAGTTCAGAAAGTCCATTCCCTACCGATCCGACCGGGAAGAAATTGGAGTCGATTCTATGAGGAACATAGAAATGACGGAATCTTCAGAAAGGATTCGGTACAAAACACACATAGCCCAGCTCTCTTGCAACCCCGAGATGAGGAAATGGAAACTTTTCCTTCGCTCGAACCCAACCGGGTCAACCTCATTAAATGGCTTTTGGTTACAGCCTCCTTGTTTTTCATTCTTGCCGCTCGGCTTTTTTTGACGCGATACATTTTTGGACGGAAAACGTGGCGTGTCTAATGACTATCTCGCTGCGTTTCCCAAAAGCCTAAATTTCTCGTCCAAATTTCAACGCAATGGCTGTGCTTAACTATACCTTTTTTTAATCCTGTAAAATAGGAAATTCTGGTTGAATATTTATTTTCACCGTTGTAGTCCAAATTAGAGGATAAGGATAAAACCTATTTAATTTGAAGCTAGAATTTAGGAATAAGGGAGTGCTTTTGGAAAATTTCCCTTCAAGTCTCGTTAGGTTTCGATTCTCCATTGTACCATGTCTTTCTTTGATCGTGTTATGTTTCTCTCTTTGATGTTTTTAAACGTACTTTCATTTTATTGGTGCTTTTTGATCATATCTGCTCATATGTATCCATATATTATATGTTGAAGAAGGTTGCGAAGAATGATTGAATGTGGAGAATCCGGTTCGACATTTGATGTCTGCAGACAGAATACCGATGATGACAATGTATTATTTATTTTTTTAAACGTATTACGTAAAGAGCTCCATTCTTTAGCTTAACCCTTCGGTCTCTTTTTGGTTTTATTATTCCGCTTTAGCACAATTGCCTTTTCGCATCGAGCGCCAAACAATTTCGTGGAGACAAGACGGCTCAAAAGTAATTTCTAGAGGCGTCTAATAGGAATGTGCAGAAATACATCCGAGTACACATGCACCAGTTTTGATAAGCTGTCTTTGATAAAATGAGAACGAACAATTTTGGTGCTTGGTATAAGCGCTGCTTGATATGGACCAGATGTCTTGAGGGTTATCTTTCTCATTCGCTTTAACAAAACTTCTCAGTGTGCTTCTACTTTCCATGATGATAGTTTCCGGCACTTGACTCCTTAATCCTGAAAACGATTCAATTATTGTTGTCGCTATTCCTATTTAAAAATGATGCCACCGGTTTCAATTGTAAGTAAAGCTGAATGACATTTGTATCGCGGGTGTTATTTCGTAGTTATTGTATGTTAGACACGTGGAATATTTCGATATTAAATTTTTATCTAAAATGTTTTAAACTCATATACGGCTGTTCCGATAGTATTAATTGACTTCAGTCCAAGAATAACATTAAGACGAAGGAAATTGTGGATATATTATTATTACATTTTACTGTCAACACAGCTGTCGTAAGTATGCAGTCGATTTGTTGTTTTTTTTAAAGGATAAAAATGCAAATTCTCAATACTTCGTATGTTTATGCCTCTTGTTTTTTATATCCAGTTCACGTGTCTGTTCTCTACTATTTATTAATAGTTTATATTAACCGAGATATTATTCCTGCAAATGTTTTACTTGGAAAAAAGAATGCCGCAACAGAATATTTGTCTTTAAAATTATATACTCTCATTTATTCATTTGCGATCGTGATTTTAAACGTTCGTTTACTTGGGCGTATTCCCAGTTCATAACGTGAACGGAAGATTTGCGGCTAGGGACTGCCTTTCTACGATGAGATCACGATGTATATTTGGTTTATGGCAAACATGGGTCCATTAAAGATCTCTCAATCATTATCGAACTCAAAATCCCTTCCGAGGATCCAAAAATAAATCATTTTAAGAACTATAAAAACAAGTAAGTTGAGCAACTTTAAAAATATATAATTGAAAATGGCAAGACAAATACCAAAAGCTTTTGATGGTTAAAATCGGCGGATTAAGTCAAATTAAAACAGCGCAAAAATGAAAATGCAAGACGACTGAAAAACTCACGTTATATCTTATTCAACAGAATAGATTGCAAAAGAAGTATTTTATATCATCAAGATATACTCTGCATCAGGGGCGGCCAACCTATGTAGCTCTGTACAGGAGCCACAATACTGCAATGGACGTCACGGAAGGGCCGCACTAATATGCAGTGAGCTGATATAATATATTTTACAAATTATCTCAAATTGTTTTCCGTCAAAACAGAGCGCTTGGATTTCACATGACTTAGTATCGAGAAAACAAACTCATAAGGATATGAGGCAAGCAGAATAATTTTAGAGCTGCATATGTATCTGATGCTCGGATATTTATCCCGATTTCCAGAAAGTCAGATTCAAATTCAAAAAACACTTTATTTTCCTTTTAAATGACCCCTGTCGTATTAAGATATTTCAGTCTGACATTTTCCAAAAGTTCTATATTTCCATCTGAGACTTTGCTTCGTCAGTAACTAAAGAAGGTGTCATACAATCTGCTTCAGCATTTAAAATGTCAATCATAGTTCTTATTTGAACTAATTTCTGCTACAAATCTTGGGATCTTTCCTCATAGTTTTCCTTCAGATCGTTAATAATACTTGCATATCTACTTGTGGTATATTTAACGCAGTTGAAGTTTCAAAGAGCCGCATATCAACTCTACAAGAGCCGCCGGTTGGCCAATCCAGCTCTACATTGTCGCGAATATCATCTTTATCCATTTTTCGTTGCGGCCAAAAAAAGAAACTTTGTCTCTTTTGTTCGACGAGTTCGGTTAATTTTTACATGCCAACTTTTTTCTCCTTGTCGAACATTTATTTTAAGGTTTTCTGTTTAAATCTTTTGAAGATATTTAAGCTTTATTTTTTTGATCAACCATTTACGTGAGTCCGCCATCACAGTTTGCAGCGCCCTCAGAGCAAACGTTCTCCTCCCTTTCAGCATCAAAGAATGAACATGGTTTGCCTTTTCATCCCGAGGCCAGCCGGCGAACAATACGGAAAATACCAGGAATGTGAGTGTATTCACGAGGTCGGTAGAGGCGCCACCCCGCCAAGCACACTGGGGCACACACCCACATCTGATTATTTCGGGACCAATTTCCGTTTCCAAACGCGAGAATTGCATCGCTCTACGGGGGAACAGATTTTCACCTAACCTCTAACAATAAGTCTATTTATTCTTCCTCTCTCTCACTCCTTCCAGTTTTCACCCCATCTCTAGAGCTCATTCTCCTACTCATTTACCTCTCAATTTTACCTATTTCTTTCCCCTTCTGTTTCTTCTCTCTCTCTCTTTCCACATTTTCCTTCCTTCTCAACCTCCTTCACTCTCCTTTCCTCTCCCTCACTTCCCTTCTCTCTCCAGCCCTTCCTATCTCTCCTCTATTTCTTTCTCCTTGTTTTTTCTTTCCCCATTTTCCTTCTCAACCTCCTTCACCCTCTCTCTTCCTCCTTCCCTCTCTAGCCCTCCATCCCTAACCCTCCCTTCCTAATCCTTCCTTATTTATGTTCCCTTGTTTCTTCTCTTTCTTTCTCCATTTTCCTTCCTTCTCAACCTCGTTTTCTCTCTCTTCCTCCCTCTCCCCCTCTCCTTCCTTTTCCCTCTCCATCCTTCTCCTCCCTCCCTCTCCTTCCTTCCCCCTCCTTCCCTCCTCTCCTTCTCCTTCCCTCTCTAACTTTATCTCAATTCCTCTCTTTTATCGGCTTCTCCTACTCTTTCCTCCCTCTTTATCTCCCACTCTATCTTCCTTTCTTTATCTTTTCCTACCTCTGTCCCCATCCCTCTCTCTCTTATTTCCTCTCGCCCCGTTCCGTCTCTCTCGTTCCCACCCTCTACCTCGGATCATTTTTTCCTCCTCTTTTGATCCCTAAATTGGTTCCTTGGACGTCGATGTAAGAAATAAGTGTCATATAAGAGGGAGGAGGAGGTGGGATAGAGGAGAAGAGGGGGAATCGGAGGAAGGGTGAGGGGTATGGAAGGCCACATGGACACATCCCCGTCGCCCGAACAAATCGAATCCGTATCACGCCCGTGCTTTCGTCCAAAAAAGCTACGCCGAGGCGGAAATGGGGGAATTGGCTGGGAGAGAAGGAGGCGTGGCCCTCAAGCGATCGAGTTTTGCGAGCCTATACACGTGTGTGCATGTGTGCGCGCGCGTGTGTGTGTGTAGGTGTCGAGACGATGGAGACGAGGGTGAGGAGGAAGGAAGGAGGTGGGAGGGAGAGAGAGAGAGAGCGCGGAGAAAGGAGGAGCTGAGACGAAAATGGGGTGGAGAGGGGGGAGGGTGGTTCGGAGTAACTTGTAGGAGGAGAGTTATGTGTGCGTGTGTTTGTGTGTGCGTGGGAGGAAGCTGCGAGCTGTGGGTGGGATTGATTGCTGCCGTCGGCCCGGCTCCGTGGGACTCTCGACTATTTACCTCCTCTTCTCCCTCCAACACCACCTCTCCATACATCCGACCCCATCTCTCATCCTCTTCCCTCCTCGCTACCTCCTCCTCCTCCACCTCTCTCCTCATCCACCCACCTCTGTCCTCCCAGGAACCCTTCCCATGGGTTCTCCCACTCTCCTCCACCTCCCTCAGCCTCTAGCAGACGCGGCAGGAGAGAGAGAGAGAGGGAAAGAGGGATCGATGAGGGAGTCGGCGAGCGAACTACCCAGGAGATGAGGAAGAGAGAGGGGAGTACATGCTCTCTCTCTAGGTCTCCCTCGCCGGTTCTTCCTTCCGTGCCCTACTGTACCTCTCTCTCCCTCTTTCTCTCTCTCTTCCCTCCGTGCCCTACTGTACCTGCTGTCTCTCTCTCCTCTTTATCTCTCTCCCTCATTGTCTCTCTCTCCTTTGTCGCCTATCCTCCACCTCCATCTCTTCCTCATGTTTCCGATAAGCCTCGGTTTAGGCTGCGCTGTGCAGATCCCGAGAGTCGATCATAGGACACGCCCTATCGGAGGACGAATCGAAGGGATACTCGCCTATTCCCCGGCTCCTTCAGTGCCCTCTTCCACCACTCGACTCTCCTGCTTTTATTCTCCGACCCAATATCATCCTCGTAACCCTTCTCATATCCACTACCTTCGCCTCCTTCTCCCTCTGTCCGTCGTCCCCACTCGCTCGCTAGCTTTCTCTCTCTCTCTCTCTCTCTCTCTCTCTCTCTTTTCCTTCACCCCTACCATATCTCGGCGACTGCTCTTATCTCCTCTACCCTCTCTCCTATCTCTCTTCCTCTCTATGTACACACGACTCTTATTTCCTCTCTCTCTCGCGTCAATCGTCCGCCGTTCCCAGATCTCTTACGTGTGTGTGTGTATATATATATATTTATTTATTTACTTCTCTCTTATTGTTTTCCACTCTCTTTACCCACACTCCTTTTGATCCGTCGCTTCCTCTTCTTCCTTCGTTCATCTTTTTTCTCTTTCACTGTATAACTTTTAGTACAATTTTCTTATTCGATAGGAACTCGACACGGAAGGAATGTCGTTCGATCTAGCATGTTTGGAACAATAACGGGATTGTTTATGCTCTGAGCCATGTTTTACGTGGCTGCTTATAGATGGAGTCGTTGTTTGTTTCTCGTCGGCCATGGAAACAGCTCCTAGCTACACAGCAATGGCATTGTTTCGCTTTTAACTTGATCATAGTTTTGGCTCAGATCTTATTCTTAGCAATGTGACGTGATACGATGTAAGAAAGAGAAGAATGAAAAACTCCATATGAGTATTCTCCCCATTCTTTATGTTTCGTGCAACGGATTTTTATCTCTCGTACGTTATGAATGTAACCGATTTATTATTTTCAAACCTAACTATCAACACTCAACGCTCGTCTTTCACACAATAGCGCTACACGTTAATTTCATTCATTCAGAGTCGAGAAAATTACGTCGATTCCAGCTTTAGTTCTCTCTTTCCTCGTCTTCAATCATCGCTGATTTTTGTTTGGGGTATATCTTTTATTTCCGTCATTCCATCCCGTTTTGTTTTCCTTTCTCTCAATTTCTCCCTTTTAATCCAAAACACTCATTTTCTCTTCCCCTCTCGTTTCCATCGCCAGAGCCTCTTTCAGACCCTCTCTCTCTGAACCTCTTATCTCTACACTTTGATGAAAAAACCGACCAAACAAAAATTCCGGGCGAATTGCCAAAAAATCTCTTCCTGACCTCCCCATATAACACTTTGCCGTCAATCATTTGCGAATCGTGAGAGAAACGGAGAGGATGAGAGAGAGGATATCATTTTTCCTCTCTCTCTCTCTCTCTGCTCTCTTCCCACTTGATGCGGCTGGAGAGTTTGTTTGAAGAAAAAATCTTTCTCCCAGATGGATGAGAAGGGAAGGGAAAATGTAACATTGGACAAACAGATATAACCAACGGATTGGTCGTCCGTATATACACGTGTGTGTGTGTATGTATGTATGTGTGTGTGTATGTGTGTGTGCGTGCGTGCGCGCGTGCGTGTGTGTGTGTGTACATGTACGTATCGAAACTTACATACATACATTCTTCTATAAAAACTTCCCTTTTTATTCATAAAACTTTTGACCGCTTTGTAAGTTCATTTATTATTAGCTCATATACATACCAAATAAAACGAGCTCAATTAATATACGCTTGCTAACGTATTGTATGTTACGCAATACTCTTTATTTAATCAAGTAACTCCTTATAAAAACACACAGAGCTGGACGAACCCAGGCGACTAAAAATTGCATAGTGGCCACGATATTTTTGATTATATTTTTATCATTTTATTAGAATTCCTGAGTAGGCAATATTTTTTACATCGTATGTATATTTGTAATGTATGCGGATTTAAATAAAACCGATTATAAATTGTATCGCATTGGAATACACCTTGGTATCTGGATTTTGGCAGTACCTCCTATATTTGGACTAGATTTGTCCAGACCTCTGTGTGTATGCGTGTGTGTATATGTATATATGTATGTATGTGTGTACCTATATGTATATCTATATGTGAAGGGGAGAGTCACTGAAATTGAACCGGCACGTAAATTGGGCTGGTTATGTTAACCCTGCTTGTATCGTCAATTGCTGCATTCTGTCGTTTAATTTGTGAAGTACTACAAGGAAATGGCTACCTCTCACCGTTCAGGCCAGTTCCTTGCAAGCGCTGCTGAGTTGTAGTGAGATTCTCTTTTTCCTAAAATTGGATGTTGATTTCTGTAGTTTTCTCTAAGGCTTGTGTCTGAACGGAGATATGTTAAGACTATTATAGATGTTTCTGTTTAAAAGTCAGTTAACCTGTAAAGATGATGATGTAGGAATACAGTTTTATAATTTTATAAATCTGTTCCTTCAGCGTGTTAAACAAAATGGCCATATTGGACCGGCAGGTGTCTCCCATATTGGGCCATTTAAAGCGATTTCATGTTGCTGACCGAATATTACATTAATTTTCACATTTTTGTTAAATATTGTTATATTAATACTAGTTAATGGACAGTGTTATTTTTTTAAAGGAACACAAAAATAACCCACGTGTTACAGAATAAAACTAGGTAAATCGTTCATATAGTGAGGATATTAGAGATATTCCTATGATAAAATTAATCTTACCTATAGGTTTATGGATATATTTCGTATAGTACGAAGAATATGTTTTAGTGTTTTTCTATTTATCTGTTGAACTTTCAAAATTTTAATTATTTATTTTTGAGATTATTTCATACAGAGAACGAGTTTTTTTGTTGCTATTTCTCAGTATTAAGCTGCAAGAAAACAAATTGCAAAATACTTTCTGAAATTAGCATTGGGAATTTTAGGATGGTGAAAGGTAGAAAAATACGGAAATGGAATAGTGAGGACATAGAAAGAGCACTATCAGCTTATCAACATGGCGGAGTTGGCATTAATGAAGTAGCCAGAACTTACTGCGTACCAAAAGCAACACTAAAAAGAAACGCAGAAGGGACAAATATTTTTGCTGTCGCAGAGAAGAAAGCAATGGGGAGAAATGTTGCTCTCCCTGAAGACATAGAGATGGAACTGGTGAATCATGTATTGCGATTGGAAGAATGCGTGTTTAGAACAACACCTAAGGATAAAAAAACTGGCGTTTCCGACATGTGAAAAGAACAATTTATCACACCAATTAAATACTGAAAAACAGTCAGCGAGGAAGAAATGGTACAACGCCTTTATGGCCAGCATCCTGAACTTTCTTTACAGCAGCCAGAAGCAACATCTCTACAGAGAGGAAGTGGCTTTAATAAGGAATAAAAAAGTCTATTTAATGCAAGTGCCTTTTTCCAGGACAAAAAGGTTATAGTTGTTAAATGTTTATTCTACTAGACATTCTTGTCAGTGGTCCAATTTATGAAACCTATAGTCCAATTTTGGCGACCCTTCTCCTAAATTGGTACGTTTGCAGTTTTTCACAATTTATTTTTTTTTAATTTCACTGGAATAGGAAACTAAAATTTTATGACATTCTTATTTGTTAAATGCCAATGTAGATTTTTTACCAAGAAATATAATAAAAGTGCCGTACTTAAGGAGGTAAATTACAAAATCTTAAAACTGGTCCAATTTGGGTTACTCTTCCCTATGTGCATATGTTATGTATGGTTGTATGTAAGTAAAGAGAGATATGTAAGAGGGATTAGAGTAGGGTATGAGAAACGACAGAACAAAAAGGAAAACGATTACCATGTTTACGTGCAGAGACACTTGGAAGCATGCACGTACCAAGAAATTTACTTCGAGGGGGAGGGGGGGGGAGTCTGAGGCCGAAAACTAATTTCCAGCAATTTATTAAATAAAAGTCCTATTCAAATAATATAAAATTTTATAACGTTTTCAGTTCTCATAACTCAATGCAGCAAGTGGCGGCGTAGCAAGAGGCAACGTAGCAAGTTTATTGCGTGGTTATCGCAGATTTCACAAATGTCTGTACACCGGGGGTCCGGACCCTCCCCATGGGTACGTCCTTGCATGGAGGCAAGAGCTGGGACGTTCTGCGAAGCGAGGAGGCCCGGCATCTTTCCAACTTTCTAAAAAGAGGAGAGGGAGAAATGAGTTGCACTAGTGAGGACAAGGGATTATGATAATCCATCCCTTCATTTTCTTTTCGCTGGTCTTTAAGGGAAGGAGAAATATTTTCAACTTTCGCGGCCAAGGTTCAGTTGCGTCTAGTTGGGTAATTATATTTCTATACTGCGAAGGAAAATTCCTTGGGTCTTCGGTTCGATTCTCCGTCATCCGGTTCAACGACCGGCTTTATTTTCCTCCTGATTATCGGCTTATGTATATTTGTTTTGTATTTTTTGCCGGGTCAGAATTCAGCGGATGATGCTAATGTGGCGTTCAAGCTTTGTCGTTTTCGTCCGAACGGCTTCGACGGGCCGCATGCCAGCCGGAGCAGAGTTTACAGGATTATAGGGGAGGAATCGAGTTGGGCTCTTTTTCGTAGCGGAGAGAGGCATTTTCACGTTTTTAATCTGGAGAAATTCGGGTTTTGTGCGATTAACAAAAACTCGAAATCTTATTGAAACTGCGAGTTAACGTGTGTGCCATTCAAGGAACGAGCAAATTGATTCTTTTTTAGGGTATTTATGTCGCATCTCAGCAAACCTCCATTAAAACTGCATGCCTTTACGAATTTAATTTCGCTTCCTCTGAATTACTGTAGTAAATGTTAAAGATTTTGACGATCGATCCACAACGGAAATGATCGTTCATTATAGAGTAGGAAAAAGATTACGAGTAAAAACGCACCAAATTACCAAGGGAAATAATTGCACATGTAAAATCCCTGATCTTTTCGTGTTTCAGAAACGTTATATGGAGTTTAAACGATGTTAGTCACAATGGAAACATTTCAAATTGAAAGTTTAAAATATTGCAAAGTTTACTGAAAATTGTAGCGGTTGGGAGTAATGCACGAAGGAGCGCAGTATTGATTACGCGTCTTTCTCTCGGGAGATTTAGGAATGAAAATGGCAAAAGTTTTGTTTCCGATAAGGCGTCTGCCCTGGTAGAGCGCTACAATTCAAATTCGGTATTATGTCATCTCCTTTCATCGTTTTATCCAAATTGCAAGCAAAGTTGCAACTGGCAGACGTGATTCTATTAAGGTTGCCCAATTCCTCGTAATCCGGCGGGAGTATGATGCTTTAAGGCAGGGGTTCCCAACCCTTTCCATGTGGCGAGCACCAAGTTTTATTCTGGTATATGAAATGAGCACTAATATCGTTTATTTTTCCCAAACTTTGGCGACGAACATCGACGTTTATTTTAATAAATTTTATAGATTTTTATATAGAAAACTTTTATAAATTGAATTTATCATAATTAAATTTAACTAAAAGTGTATAATAAAAACAAAACTTTACATTTATGTAATTTTATTATTGCATTTGCCTAAAAGTCTTAAATACCAAATTTCATGAAAATCCGTTCGGTAGAAACCGAGAACGAACATGCGTACGGACGGACAGAACGAAGCTAATAGGCGCTCACGGTGGAAACGAAACGGGCCTAAAAGAGATCATTAATACCGATTTTTTATTTTTTATAAAGACCGACGGCGAATATATGCGTTTATTTGTATACATTTTATCGAATTTTATTAAGAATAATTCTATAAATTGTATTCCTTCTAATTAAACTTAACTGAAAGTGTATAAAAAATCTGATGTGGCCACCACGTGACTTTCTTCATAACTGTAATATTTCCGAAAATTCCAAATAGGTTAAATGATAATAAAAATTTTAGGGAACTGTGAGAATAATTCAGACCTTACAAAGGACAAACATAAACTCATACCGTAGTCTTCTGATATTGGATAAAGCCAGGAAGCGCCAACAATTAAGCATAAAAAGGAGCGTTACTAAGACGTAACTAAGAGTCAAGTGTTTATAAATGTTGCCTCCAGGTGGTGTGGTGGTAGCAACTAAAAATATAATTTTTAAATATCTCTTTAAAAATGCGTTATAGAGGAAAAGGTTTCGAACAAAGGTTTCAGAAAATTAAATTACCTACAACTTTTATTCCAATAATTTTTTACATTGATCAAGTATAAAAGCAAATATTCGAAAAAACTAATCAACTCTTTTCCTTTGATTGAAATGTTAAATATAAAATTTCGCAATGATTTGTTAATAGTTTTTGAGTTTGAGCACCCATAAATTTCCTATCACAAACATTGTCAAGAAAATGGTCGAAATGTGTTAAGAGGACCTCAAAACGTGTATTTCCGTTGAAATCTCGAAATAGATTTTTTCCTGAAAGCAATACTTTCCCCTATACTACGTATGCAGAAAGTAATAAAAATAAGACCCCTTATATGCTGGTTTGTTTGTTGTTATTTAAATTTTAGTTAACGTGTTTGTTGACTTCGACCACCAATCTGGAACAATTAATTTTTCGGAATAAATCAGAAAGTACATTTTACACGTTAATTCGCATCCCTTATTCATGAAATGGTGCTCATTCGCGAAAAAATTGTGACGTAAATACAATGTACAACCAAATGTATGAATGAATATTTTTATGAAAAAAATCTTACCTTGTTGAGTAACAAACGACTACGAATGCGGATAAAAGCCCCGAGCGCGTATACGGAACGATGCTCCTTCGACAGAAATACAAAAGAGACTAAGCACCGGGGACACTATCTCTCTCGGAGGATGAATTACATCAATTTTGTGACAAGGCGCTTTTGAAAATGTCATAAGGACATCTGACGATTGGTAGTCATTTTTCAGTTCGGGGAAACCTTTCTTTTCGCCTCTTGGAGGAGGTCGGCAGATCTTGTCGCACAGAAGACACAATATACGTCCCCCGAATTTTCGGTAAATGGAGTCTCAAGTGCGTACGGATTATCGGATCTGGTTTGGTCGAGGATGAGACAGAGAGCAATAAACCTTGCATATTGTTTTGTCGCACACCTTTGACTTTCGATCCCGCGGCAGCTCAGTGTTCTTCAGACTGACATAAGCGACTTTAGAAAGCAAAGTGTATTGAATTACGAATGCTGTGTGGCCGGCTGGTATGGCAAATACCAAATACCCTCTCTCTTACGTTTCGGACGTTTGGTGGTAAAATATATTAAGTTTGAGTGTAGTAAACCAAATTTAAAAATCATGACGCAAAACTTCGTAGAAATTGTAGTGGTGAAAAATGGATATTTATCGTTTTAGGAGAAAAATTCGGTACTTTACCGGGAGTCGAACCCGGGTCTCCCCACTTGCCGGATAGGTGCTTTAACCAACTAAGCTAACAAGCTCTTTTTTCGAATTGGGGCATCTCGGGAGAAGAAGGGCTAACTAAGTAGTAAACCTCCAGCACAAACGTCCTCATAAAAGCATCGCGTGAAGTATGAGGCCCCGTGACGTAAGGCAGTGCTTCTCAACTTTGGTTACGCGGAATCTTAGTGTTCCGCGAAATATTTGTGTTCCGTGTGGATCCGCGAAAATGGGGGTAAAAGGCAAGATTTCCCTACCGCTCAGTTACCCTAAATCTTGAATTTATCCCTCACACTCAGCGGCGGATTTAAGGGGGGTCGCACATGGCGCGTGACAGGGGCCCTGAAAAAATACCCGTGTATATGATCTCAGAAATATTAAATGTCTCAATTTAAAAATCAGTGGAATCTCTCTATGATTCCATAGAAAAACGATCGTTAAGAGATGTCACAAAAGAGGGTAGCCGTTAAACGATATGTATATTAGATTGATGTTTAGCGCCAGCGGCCCCAGGAGGCGTAAATCCGCCACTGCTGCCAAAGAGCACAATAAAGCAGTCAAAGAGCACAGCGGCGCTCGCGAGCACCAGGTTGGGAACCCATGCTCTAAGGTCAGCGACGGCAAACGAAAAAAAATCGTTTCGTCACGGCAAAAAAATTGTATCGTTTTTTGTTGTTTTTCCTTACACTCAAATTTTAATTTTGTTTTTCGTAGTGTTTAAAGTTATAGCGGAAAATGTTAGTACAAATCTATGAAATTGAGTTAATTGCTCTTTCATATATATAAATATATATATTTTTATTTTCTTTGTTTGCAACCTACATCAGAATTTATACAAATACTACCGAATGAAACTGCTGATCAGTTGTTTAAAAAAATAATATATTTCTGACTGAAGAAACTTATATCCTCTGCAACCTTAATGACAACAGAACACTTTTTTACGAGTCCTTAGGAAGTGATATTCGGCACAAACTGATATGACATGAGTAAACACCCTATATCCGGTTTACCACATGAGCGGCCTTGTTAAAACATCAAGCATCAAAATAAATTGAAATAATTATAATTTTAGGCCAAATTTCAGCTTTCCGTCTCGTCTGTCCGCGGAGTGATATCTCCGTTTGGATAGCTTTTGGGGGCGCTATCCCAATCATTTATCTAGGCATTACTTGAAAGTGGCTAAATATTGGATACCGATTTATAAATACGAACAGACTATAATCTTGATGGCATTCCTTTTAATTTTTCATTACCAATAATTTTTACAGAGCGAAGGATACATTAACATGTTCTGTGCAAATGTCTCAACAAACATTAACGGAGGGGGCGCTGGAGTGCTATCTCGCCCGGAGCGCCAAAATTCCTCGGGCCGCCTCTGCCTGGACCTCCAATTTGAGACGCATTCTCCTCCAACCACGCGGACATAAGTTCCCTAAAACAATAATCAGTCGCCTGATTTTCTCGTGGAAATGTCTCGTTTCCCTAACAATAACAGATGTTGGATACTTCAATATCCACGCCAACGCTACTGATAGAAAAATATCAATTCCAACCTTCCGCATAGCAAATATGATCCCGCTCCGATGGATATGCTCTTCCTGCAGATTTTTTTTCCCTGCATCTGTACTATGACTCCCTCGTTTTCCCCTTTGATGAACGAAATCGTCTGTATGTAAAACCAATCGATTGCATTTTGTTATGTAAATCTTATAACCGCCATGTCTCTGCGTGCGTCCCTGCCTGCGTCTGAAGTCTTGAGTGACGTTACCTTCCGGCATGAACGCAAATAAACCGAGAACGGTCGGTTTGATTTCGACGAATCTTTCGCCTGAATACTCGGCGCGAATTCTTCCAGGTTTTAAGTGGGTAGTCGTCCCCCGGAAAGGCATGGGTTCGATACCAGGACAGTTTTCGTTTTTTTCATTTGATTAACACAATCGGCTAGAATACAATGTGTAGACTTTTATTTTTTAACGTTTTAAAAAATCTTACGATCGAGACTTTGACTCGAGATTTATACCATTTCACATAGAAAGAAATTAAGATTATTATTCTTACCGCCGATTCTGTTGTTTAATTCGTGTTTGCTCATGTTTTAAGTTTATATTCGATTTTCTTCGGTTTTTCGACATTTCAAAAACGAGGTTGCTAGGGTAGCCGGCATTGTTCATCTCGGATTTTTACATTGTTAGACTCGGGCTTCAAGTGCATTTGCACTAAGCTTGCAATAAAACGTATGAAGAACGAAAACAGATTTTCCCGAGTGACGTCACCTCCCAGTATAAACGCAAATAAATCAAGAACGGTAGGCTCGATTTCGAGAAGTCTTTTACCTGAATACTCGCCGCGAACTCTTGCAGGTTTTAAGAGGGTAGTCGTTCCCCGAAGAGGCATGGATACGATATCAAAAAAGTGTTCGTTTTTGCATTTGATTAACACATAATCGACTGGAATACGATGTGTAGACCTTTAGTCTTTAACATTTTAGAATAATTTACGATCGAGACTTTCACTTGATATTTACACTATTTCACGTAGAAAGAAATGAAGATTCTTATTCTTACAACCGCTTCTGTTGTTAAATCGTGTTTGCTAATATTTTTAGTTTAAATCCGACTAGCTGAAATGCCCGGCTACGCTCGGGAAAGTTTTCTTTTAAGTTGTAAAAGGATTTTTATTATTTATTAATTGTAGTAGGTCTGCTCTTAAGCTCCGCTTTAAAAATCTTGATTTTATTATGGAATTTTGTAAAAACCATATATATAAAATTTAGTTGACACCCGTTGAGCCAATTCCTTCCAAATCCATAGTTACTGAAAGAGTTTCATTTTTAATTGTGGCACCCCCTGTTTAGTTGATTCGGTCCAAATATGCTATTAAGGCTTTATATATATATATATATATATATATATATATATATATATATATATATATATATATATATATATATTTGTACATAATAAATATTATAATATGGTTAAAATCGATGCGGACAGTTCAACACAAACACTTATAAAAAGAAAATTTTTATTACTTTTATTTTGGCAGCCCTGCTTTGTATATATATCCTAAAAATCTTATTTTTGTTTTTTTTTTACAACTCCTTCATACAAAATTTCGTTGAAATCGGTTTGACCAATTCCTTCCGAATTCATAATTACCGAAAAGTTTAACTTTGCAATTGTGGCATCCCTACTTAGTTAATCGGGTCAAAATAGGCCATTTTCGTCATGAATTTATGTGAAAATTCTATGGACCAAATTTGGTTGAATTCGGTTTTGCCAATTCCTTCCAAAAGCATAATTACTGAAAAGATTTATTTTGCAATTGTGGCACTCCTGCTTTGTCGATCCGTTCCAAATATGTCATGTGGTCGTGAATTTATATGAAGATTCTATGTGCCATATTTGGTTGAAATCGGATAGGCCAATTTCTTCGAAGAGCATAACAACCGAAAAGTTAATTTTGCAATTGTGGCACCCCTGCTTGGTCGATCCGGTCCAAATATGTGATTTTGGTCATGTATTTATGTGAATATCCTATGTAGTGCCTACCAAATTTGGTTGAAATCGGTTCAGCCAAGTCTTCCCTGATATATGCATACGGGCGGACGCACATTGCCAAAATTTGGACCGACCGTTCCATGGGAAACCCTCGAAATCGTGAAATTTGGATGGGCCCTTATATTACGATCCTTGACACCGTAGACCGATTTTATCCATTTTAGGCTCGAAAATGTATCTCATCAAAACATTGATATTATTGGAGAATTCATCAAAATCGGTCAATTGGTTGCTGAGATATCTTTTTAAAAAAACGGCATTTGGACCAACAATGGGGACCCTCGGGCCCCCGTTTGCCGATTTGAATTATTTTTGGCACTGAAACTCTCAGGATCAACCTGAAGCTGCTGCCAAATTTTGAATCTCCTACATTTATTTTCTGAAGAGTTATGTCTGCCACAGACAGACAGACAAACATTCTCTTTTATTTATAGGATTGGCTCCGATTTTTCAACATTTTAATTGTTGATCTCGGATTTTTGCATCGTTAGACTCGGGCTTTCAAGTGTATTTGCACTAAGTCTACAATGAAACAAACGCATCAAGGACAATAACCGATTGAAAATATCTGTGAAAAGTTTCGTGTAAATATAAAACAAATGAAACACGTAGCGAAGAAAATAAATAACAAGATGATCCAAACGGAACTTATGATGCCTACTTTCCATTTAATCATTTATTTAATACTCATATAGGCTATAATAGCTTTAAAATCACCGCGGATGTGTTGCTCTTTGTGTTCCCAAATTTCATAATTTAGCGTTTTAAAATATTCAAATACATTCGAAGGGAATATTAAATTGATCACGCGCATTTTTGCGGCAAAATTACGCGTGTATGTATAAAACAATACCGAATCCGAGTCCAACAATAGTTGTTGCTAGGGCAACACTCTCGTAATGAGTGATAGAAACTGGAAAAACGCCAGTATTTACGCGAAATTCTAAGAAATAAAATCGATAAGCAAAATTTTACGATATCAGTTAAATTCTTCATTCCTTTTCACAAAGAATGTAACACATTCAGCTCCGATATTATAATTTTAAGATATTTTAATGTGCAAGAGAAAATTACTCTGCACGATGGATTTCAGATTTCCCATGTAAAACAAATGGAAAGGATAGTTCCTGTAATCGAACCCGGGACTTCTATCTTTGCAACATAAACTATCCTCGGGAACTCGGCCTTGGTAGCATGAGATTACTCCGCTGCTGCACTTAAGATGTAATTTTTTTAAGACCAAAGATTGCATTGTTTTTTTCCTTTTAAGGCGGTTACTACGTGGCGTTTTCTTTTTGGCAGAAGTTTTGGAATATTCGAAAAAAATCCATGCATAGATTTCCGTAAGAACGACGTTCAAGGGAGCTTAGATTTTTTTATTCCGAAAGAATCAGCCAGCTAGACTTTGAAGGCTCTATTCCGCAGAAAAATGCGACTTAAAATTCCCTTAGAAAGCGCGAGAGGGCAGAGTAGTCACTTAGAAATGAAAGGCCCTTTTGAGAGGGCTTTATAGGAGAAATTATGAAGGATAATGGCGTTGTCGTGGCTTATCAGATAGTGAGAATTCTAAATGTGCTATATATCCCCTTGGTTAATGAGAACGTTAGTCGTCTGCACTCAGGCGAAATGGGAGGCGATGGAAGGAAGAGTCCCTGGAGAGAGGAGCGAGAGAGAGAGAGAGAGGGGAGGGGAGATAGAGAGTGAGGAGAGAGGTAGTGCTGGAGAGAGGGAAGGGAGAAAGAGCCAAAAGAGCGGAAATGAAAAGGATCTGGAGGCGGGGAGTGCGGCGAGGGAGAAAGAGAAGCAGCGGGCGGAGGCAGATATCCCATCTAAACTGATACGATCAAAGTTCAGGAATACGGCTGCGAAAGGTTCTCAATGACGACGATGCATTAAAGGTAAATGTCTCATCCAGGATTCCATCCCGCATGCCATTGTCGGAGTCTACGAAATTAAATTGTAATAATCCGCGGCCATTATTGAAGGATGCCCCAAGAGGAGAAATGATTCTTTCTAAAGAAAATTAGGTTACTTTTTAAAAAATCTGATGTGGCCACCACATACATGATTTTCTCCATACCTGTAATATTTCTAAAAATATTAAATATTTTAAGGAACTGCGAAAAAATTCCAGGACCTTACAATGAACAAACAAACTCATACCGTAGACTTCTGATATTGGGTATAGCCACGGAGCTACAACAATTAAACATAAAAAGGAGCGTTACTAAGCGGCAAGTGTTTACAAACATTGCCTCCGGGTGGTGTGGTGGTAGCAACTAAAAATATAATTTTTTAAATATCTCTTAAAAAATGCATTATATGGGAAAATGTTTCTAACAAAATTTGTAGAAAATTAAATTACCTATAACTTTTATGGAAATAATTTTTTACATGGATCAAGTATTAAAGCAAATATTTGAAAACAACGGTTGACTGTTTTTAACCAAACTAATCAATTCTTGTCCCTTTAATAAGAGTCAAATATAAAATTTCGCGGTGATTTGATTAATAGTTTTTTAATTAGAACACACAAAATTCCTATCACAAACACACACACACTTGCACAGAGAGACATCATCGAGGAAATGGCCAAAACGTTTTCAGGGGACCTCAAAACGTGTATTTCCGTTAAAATCTCGAAATAGATTTTTTCATGAAAACAATACTCACTTTCCCCTATACTGCGCATGGAGAAAGTAAAAATGGATAAAAGGTTCAGTTAGTTGATCGTCGTTTGAATTTCATGTATTCTGCATTATCGAGTTATTCTAAATATCACTTCGAACTATAAAAACCACCCTTATTTTTAAAAAAGTTTTAAAAACTTTTTCTAGTCTACCACGAATGAAGAGTTTCACATCATAGCGACATTTCAGCTTTAAAACGAACTTAAATATCGAAATATCGCGGAGATATAATTTAATACTCACACAGAAGCTACTTTTCCTCGCATCGAGGTTCACAACATTTATTTCAAATTTTCAGAATGACTACAGTCTTTTACGAGTTTTGGGAAAAAATTACACCCGAAAAGTAATTTTACACGGTACGCCTTAACAGTGCCGTAACTAGGGCGGGGCAAGCGGAGCATCTGCCACGGGCGCAACAAAAGAAATGGTGCTAAAATTGTTAATGGCAAGTTGTGCGAGGTTGGATGGCACAATTTCACTACTATACTTGTTCCAGACATTACGCATTGTAAGCCCCCTAAAAACCAACTAAATGGTTTAAAGAATTTTATTTTTTCTTACATCTTCCACTTAAACTACAAATGCATGGTATGATAGTGACCGTGCGGTCCCTCCAGGGGCCAACGTGGCTCCCGCTAATTCTGGCTGGATTTGCTTCCATAGGCTAAACACGTTAATGTGAGAACAAAGTATCAAGTTTCTCCTTCAAATACTTTGTTTTTTTTTTTAATTACATCATTTATAGTTTATTTTTATTTATTTATTGTTCCCCCAAAATCTATATAGTAAAAAAATATAGGTAAGAGAATTTTTTTATGAAGGGGGCGCATATTTGGAGATTTGCCCCGGGTGCTAAAATAGCTAGTTACGGCACTGCGCCTTAACGAAGCGTTACTTCCTTTAAGCGTCAGATGCGCTGTTACCGTTACTAGGTTACGAAAAAGAAGAGGACTACCGGCGAAATAAACGCATAAGACTGCATCAGCAATGGCCGTTTTTTATAAGAGCAGATCTTTCTTTTAGAAACACCAGAAATATATTTTTTTAATGGAAGACAATTTTCTTTTTTCAAGTAAAATTCGCCTTCATCATTTACCATAACAAAGCTGGGCGACCATGACTCTAATTAAAAAGATTTCGCCCGTGACGTGAACATTTATAACCCTTTTCTTTCTCTAACTTTACAATAATTACGGGCCGGTATTATTCTTACAGCGTTAACGGCTTTCAATAAACCCCGTAGTTATCGGGCAATAATCACAACGATTACTCGGTCGTCGGGAGAAGCGAAAATTTCATCGCATTAAACCGATTAATGACGTAATCATTCACGTTCAAAACCATTCGCTATTGGCCAATAAAAATCGAATGGTGTCGTCCAATCCATTTGAGCGCCCGAGAATAATTTTCGTTTGCTCCTAATGGAATGGCCCACACGCTGTCTTAAGACTCTTCTTCCGTGACTCGTCCATCTGTATGTATAAGCTGAAGTCCCAAAGACGTAAGGAAAGGCAATGGAGCCCGTAATCGGATTCGAGGAAGATAAAGATAAAAAAATGTCATTCGCTTCATCTTTTACGGGATCTCGAGAATAATATTGACCCAAGTGCATTCGATGGGCTCTAAAAAAAGTTTTAATGGTATGAGATCATCTCTTATCATTCTCCTGCCGTCTTTGCGACAGTTATTTTCCCTGACGCAATGTTTCTGCGATTGAGTTAAAATCGTTAGGGAAAATTTTCAACTCTTCGTATTGTATTCCTGAAATAATACGTGGGGAATACAAATAATAAATTGCATCCCGTAGAATGTGAACCACGCATATGAAATTTTCGATCTAAGAATATCCTTTCTCCTCACGATCAATCGTTATTCTATAGTACTGATAGTTGTCTTCCTATGAGGCCAGGGGCGTAACAACTATTTTGGGGAGCCTGTGCAAGTAAAGATTTTGGGCCCCCACCTATCTAAAAAAAATTTTACATATACATTAATTTTTGTAGGACTTCACTTTTTTATTTTTTAGTTATTTAAATTCTGGAAAATTTTCTATCAACTCATCAGTTTTCGTTTAGCTTCTAATTTTACTACGGAAATAAATGATAAATTCTTTAATTTACTTCTGGGCATACAAGTGCGTGGGTAGCTTTTTGTTAATTTTAATTTTGAAAAATATCTTTCGTTTGGCGACACAAAAATTTATCATAAAAGCTGCACATATATGCATTGCTATAGAATGATGCCAGTCAGTATTTAATCATTATTAAATCCAATAGTTCCTTGGTGTCCATGTAGTTTTTAATCTCATCTTTCAAACGTTAAGTATTTTTTGCGGAGTCCCCAAAAATCTTGCTGCCCCACACACTGCGTGGACCTTAACTCCCTAGTTACACCCCTGTATGAGGCTCAACTTTACGTTCGCCTCTCAACAATTAAAATGTTCGATCGGTGATTATCACTGAGGAAGGGTATTTCGCTTTTGAAATATGCGCAATCAAAGCGAAAACAAGATGCTTCTCAATCTTCTTTTGTTGATGACCTCCTTCATGAGCGAGCACGAATCCGCGATAGCCCGTCTTCCTAATTCTCAAGCGCGAAATCTGCGGTAGACTCTCCATATTCGCGAGGCTTTACGTTCCATAAAAACCGGGAATATAGAGCACTCAATTCACTTCCTTTGCGTTTCAGGCCGTATTTTAATCACATTGCTGTGCGTAAGGGCAAAAATATCGTAGAAACTACAGTTAATTACATGGGTGCGAATAGAGAGGGAGACAAAGACACAGAGGGTATAGCATCTATCTTACCGCTCCCCCCAGTCGTTCCTCGCCTGCGTCACTACCTCCGTATAATGCAATAACTATCTACCTATCACGTTGTTGAGAGAATATTTCGCTGTGTTTCACGAGCTTTAGCAAACGAGCAGTGTGTTCTGCGATCGATGGTCGCGAATAATTGAAATTTACCGTGCGAAAATATTGAAAACTGCAGCTTTAATTTCTTCTCGGGTAAGTGAAACCGCGAGCATGGAACCCGCGAAATAGAGGGATTACTGCATTGAAATTTTATCAAACATAGGTTCGTACGAAATATCTTTTTTCAGGATTTGGATTGTGTCACTCTGACATCCGTGCATCTTACCACATAATTGTATGGATACAGGAAAATGAAAAGCATTTCATCTACAAATAAAAAGTAATTTCTGCGGTTTTGTTTTCTCTTCTAAACAGCAGAATGAAATGATGCAAAATGTTCTTACGTTCCTTACACATGCGACTTTGCTTTGTTTTGGGACTACGTCGTCTTTACTGTCTCATTTCGGTGGATGTTCCGTGACGCGGCATTCTCAATTTGTCTTTTTCAATTTGTAAAACTTTTCCTAAAATGCCATTTTTGTTTTTAGCTTAAATTTATGTTAGTTTAGTTTTATAATAAAAATTTTAACTTCAATTTTTAAGATACGCCGAGACTTCCTAAGAAGTACTTCGCAATCCCGGGACCTTCAAGTTGAGGAAACGCACATCTATTACTCTAGATATGGGGTGAGTTCTATTGCTCTTTTTTGAAAATTTCTTCTTTGAATCTGTTATAGAATGGCAAAATAATTCGCTTATACTTAATACGGTTATTTATTTTCGTTTAAAAAGCAAACGGAAAGCGATATGTTACTGGAAAAAGCCATTTATTTGATTTTACTGCGCCCATGCTTTCCTCGACGCCTTTATGGTTATGGATGCCATCTTTATCATCTATTTAACGGAAGACTACGGAAGGATAAAAGATTACGATCTGTTAATCATTTTATCTTCTACTTTTCGGCGAGAAAGCGGATTTTTAACTCATTAACGCCTCGCGCTTACAGTCGCAAATCGCCGACGTATAGGAATTACGCGATCAAAAGGATATCTCCCGTTCGAATTCACTCCGGGAGAGTGGATCGACAACGTAAAAAGTTACGATACTTGTAAAAATAACGAACCTTCTCGAAGCCGTTCGTCATCCCCATTAAAAACCGAAATGACGCTCCCGGTATCGCTCGAGCCAAATTCGAAAGCGAGGGAGAACGTTAAAAAAACATACAACTTCCGCTGTTTTTCTCGCGGCATTTTGACAAGTGCCTCCGGATTAATTTTGTTCCGAGGCGTAATTTGAAAGGCCTTCAGACGTCTCTCGCATAGAATTAAAAAGCTTTCCTCCAGTTGGGAACAATGATACTCAAAGGGATGAAGCCACCTGACAGCTGAAATCATCCGAACCGAGGAAACAAATCCCGCCTTTTATAAAACAGAATGACAACCCCCGAAACTTATCTTTGGAGGCAACAGACGTTGCCGCTAGGAAAAAAACACGAAGAGGTCAGCGATTGGTCAGTCACGAACACAAGAGTTGCCGCCTTCTCTCTCTCTCCTCTCGTCTACAAATGTCTGCGTGGCGCCACCTGACCATTTTTTGACGGGTAAGGCGCCGCCGGTAGACGTTTGAGTTGGGTGGGTTGCAGGTCTACCGAGTTAGGTAGCTAAGAGTTGCACGAAGATCGCGGCTGGTGATTTGGGCGACGGCAAACTACCGCTCTCTTTCTCTCTCTCTCCCTTTTTACCCTCCTCCTGCTTGGACTGTCGCCAGCGTGTCTGCACGCGCTTTCCTACCTCTCCCCCCTCCTCTCACCCCTTTTTACCTCCCTAAACCCTCATCCCTCAATCCCTCTCTGCCAGGCAAACGTGCGTGCGGCGCTTTTGGGGGGAGGGGGGCTTCGGAAAGCACCGTGAACAGGAGAAGGGAGGGGGAGTGGTTGTTGGATAACGGGAAAGGGAGGTAGGAGTGCACATAAGCGTGAGTGTGGATGCATAAAGGAGGCGGAGTGGGCGGTGATGAAGGAAGAGGGGGTGGAGGAAGATGGTGAAGGGAGAAGTTGGGGGAGAGGGGTTGGGAGGGGAGGCAAAAGCGTCTCAATCAATAACGATCACGGTCATTCACGCCACTCACGAACCCGAAATGAATGCTGGGTATTTAATACCGAGTAAAGCACGTTCGGCGATACGGGGAAAAAGTGATCTTTCGTTTTCACTCTTTTCCCCTTCTCTTTCGTATGGCGACGGTTCCGTTTTCAGCATTCCCGATGCTGCATTTTAGACTGCCTGGATGATTTACGCAAGAAACATTCGGAAGGAAGGGAATTGGAAGGAGGAATGCATAAAAACGCATTAACCATTCGTTCTCCGGCGACTTTTGAATAATTTTTCCGTCGGTGTGTCCTAGAAATTAATGCGCGTCGCCGCTTGTTTCCGAGGTTGGACTTGACTCCATTAAATCCGTTGTTGTCGGATTGCCCCTCGCGCCTGTATGTATGTTATGGAAGAAATAAAATGGTTTAAAAAGGTGGAAATGCTGCGTCGAATCATAGCCATGTCTCCTCGATGATGTTTCATTCCAGTCGCTGCAAAATTTAAAGCGTGTCTGTTTTCAACAAATCCACGCTCGGTACGGAATCAAATGTTGTTCATACATTTTCTGATAAACATCGAGACATTTTCGAATTATGAGCAACAATTCTTATTTATTCGCTTATTCCGCGAGTTATGGTGGAAGGCGATTATGAGTCAAAGAACCAGGACACCATTATAACGATGCCGGAAACGCTTTCTGTTGACATAATGATTACAACTTATGTTTACGATTTTATTTAACGAGGAATATTTAATTAAGGAAGTGAGATTTCCACTGTACCTAGCAACATCAACTATATAATGAAGTAATTACTTACTTTGATGAGCCCAATGCAGTTCGAGCAGTAACTGAATGCACTAAATATCAATTAGTTCCATTCATAAAAATTATTTCATTTAATGAAGTACCAACTAAGTCAAACACATGACATTGTCCTTCGCTTTAAACAGCTTAACTCGTGCGTATTTCATCGTTAAAAACCAATTTAATGGGGGAAATAATAGGTATAAGCAAATTCTTACGCATCATTCTTTTCTATTAACTGCGAATGATTACTGATGAATGCTCATTTGCGTCTTCTCTTTAGCCACGAACGACATACACTACAAGTCAGTGATGTCGCCAGTGCCGGAAAGAGGCACATTCCGACGGTTAAGCAGAATGGGTTGCCATGAAGGAGAAGGGATCTACGTGAAAACGCGCCTCATTAATAGTGACCTATGCCATTTTTAAAAGACTAAATGGCCAACTCGATGACCAGTTGTTTTTCCGATCCAATTTTATCACTATTTTTGCTGTAAGTTGTTTTGAAAAATAAGTACTCGAACCATCTAGTGTTATTCTTCCAAGTTGGTAAAAACGTCGAGAGATACGAGAGGGGACACGGGCAAGCATACAATTACACAATGCAAGCACCACAAAGGATAATTTATGATAGGGTAAATGGCTTTTAATATTATTTTTATATTATATAATGCGCAATACCAATTTTATATGCGCGAATATAATACCAGAAATCATGAAACACAAATTACCGAACTAACAACTTAGATGGTACTCGAATTACAAGTGTCGGTTAACAGTATCGTTCGGAGCTGAGAATGCTCTTCGTGCTACGGAGGCGACTTACATTATATGATGCACCAAGCGTAGACCTTGAAAATTTTAAAGGTGTACAGGAGGCCTATAAAAACGTTCTTGAAGGGGGCCCGGAAACCCCCGAGTCTGGTACTTGAGTACAACATAACTCGCTACATTTTACGGTTTTATGTAAAGTGCAATTAATAAAGGCATTTCAAAAATGTAATTTAATATAAAAAAGAATCCTCAATTTGAAAATTATGAAGTGATATTCCTTAAATCATGTAGTATTAACATTATTTGGAGATATGCTTTGCGAATGCCCTTAGACACGATGCCCATCTCGATGGATTCCAACGGAAAATTGCACAATTATTCGCATGAAACTCGATTTATGCGAAAATCTGTGTCGCTACAAATTGATTTACTCTGTCACATACTTTCAACTTATCATATTAACGCTCCAATAGCGGAAAAAACTAACGATTATGCTCCCATTGAGGAAGGAATTTGATTTAAATAAGTATGATCGAATGATATTAGTACCGTCAACGCGTATTAAAATTATTAATTTACATAAATAATTTGGCAATTTGGTAAATATTACTTAAATGAAATCGACCTTGGAAACCACAACTTTGGCGAATTGCATTTTAAGAAATTTAATTCAAGAAAAAGTTAGGCAACTTAGTACAAAATCTTACTAAATAACGTTGTTTCGACTCGTAGAGTCATCGTACTATGAGAATTTCGTACTAAGTTACCCAACATTTATGTGCATTAAATTTTAATAATGTTGCTTTATTTTCGTGGTTTCGTTTAGGGATTTTAGCATTATGTTTCACGTAGAATGGCTGAAACTGTTTAAAAAAAAAACGAAACGATGAGAAAGAATCCAATCCAATTTATATTTAATTTGAAGCACTTGCTTATAGGAATTTTTATTGGTAAACTGAGCAAGCGCTTCCGACTATATTTCTTAAATGAGCACGTCTTGAAGGAGGCGCTGCAGTCTTCATTAAAGGATTGATTCATGAATGATTAATTTACTTAACAGCGAATAAAGTTATCATCACAGCAGTAACGAAACATGAATTCTTTTGTAAAACGAATTTCTTTCATGACTACACGTGACTCTCAATCCCTCTTTCCTCTGACTAAGGCTTAAGGACATTCTTTTGGTTGATTCCGACCTATATTTCAGCGCCTCTTTGATCGTCATCCCAATTAACTTCATTAATTGGGAAAAAGAGCAACGAGTGTGACGGTTCAAAGGTCGAAGTGACGAAATCCTGAGACAAGTTTGCTCCCTCACTGAAAACGTCGCTAAATATTAGGGGCACCATTAAATTCCAACGACGTGTGCTACATGAGCCACAGAAACGTCATGACAAAATGTTTTGTAATTCGCTTAAATGCAGAGAATGAAATTTTTCGCGCGTGACGTTTAAACGAGGCTCTATGTTCACCACAATGACATTTTTCCTAATCGAAAAACATCTAGTAGTAGTAGTTTTGACGCATTCGAAAGAAACACTGATTCGTTCAGTGATAAAATTCATCGTGATGTCTTCACCAACTTCTGACGTAAGAGGGTATTAGCACCGTAAATTAACATTACGCGATAAAGGAATGATTAGGGTGTCGCCGGTGGATTGTGTAAATGTGCTCTCTTTCTTCATTTGCGCTAAATTTTCACGATTAATGAATGATGTATGGAAAGGGTGATCCGTACGGTATCGAATGGCCGCTCTAGTAGAGTTTTCTTTAGGAAAGTCGGCTACTCCAGTAAGTAAATGACGTAAGGAACTATGATCATTTCGAATTCTCCGCGTGCCTTTCATTCATTAAGACAATCATGGAAAAAATTCCGGGAGGCATTAGTTTCTTGCCTCAAACGCGGTAAACATCTTTGGTGAGATCATTCAAGTAGCAATCGCGATCGTCGTTCGCCGAGCATTCCGCTCTCATTGTTACATAAAATGCATATTAGCCCTTCCGTTTGCGTCCTTGGCAGGACCCGAATTTTTGCATTTCATAAATTAGTGTCCTCATGAGTTGACACACTCGGCGGTAGTGTTAGCTATACTGTTACCGATGCGAAAAAACTTACTGTCAGGTAGTATTATCTTATTATTTACCATGTATTGGCCACACCATACTGGGCAGCATTTTAAAGCATTGGAAGCTGCCATTTTCAATACAATTGCTTTTCATAATTTGTGAAAAAATATTCGATTTAAATTTATTTATCAACCATTCCCACATACAGTACCTATACTGCTTTCTTGATCATATTTTTTTCCTTTATCAAGTGATTTGTTGGATAACCAAGATTCTGGTTATCAGATCATCTGATTATGCATATCCAGTTGATAAACAACAAAGACATTAAAATCAATGTCATTGCAAATTTTATAAGTTCAGGTATTTCAAGCTATTTTGGCTAATCTCCAAGATCCCTTAAGGGGTTTCATTAAGTTGCATGAGAAAAATTTCATCCATAAGTTTTCAATTTCATTTGGAGAATATTTTTGTTTTCATACGCTTCCATATTTATTAAATTTATTTTGTGTGCTCAATAGAACCAATTCCCAACATTTCAAACATTACATCCTGGCACTATCCATCAACTGATGAATTATTCAAGTCATAAGTTACATTAAAATTTCAACAATTTTGAAGTTCATTTATAAACAACTTTTGAGCCAATTTTTCCCGTTTTTCCACCATCTTCTTCATAAATACAGTCAGAGACCTTTGGAAAATTAGAACCACTTGAAGCAGATAATTTTCCTTTATTGGGCATGTTATGTTACAGCTTGTAAAGCACAAAGCCAAGATATTCACGAATATGAATATTTATTTATTTATGAGTATTTAAGACATGTATAATAGAAGGGAAACTACGAAAAAAATTCATTGCACTTTTGGATTCCAAAAAAAAAAACAAAATTGCAATTTTCAATTTTTTCATAATCTCCTAAATGAATTCAAACCAGCTGCATGGCAAGACAAAATCCTTGATATGCATCAATAAATTTCATTCAAGGGAAATGCCTCACAGCAACATCCCTCTTCGCCCACTTCCTTTGCATTAAAACATACAGCACAAACCAACACACTGTTTTTCCAGTATATTATTTTATTTTCATGTCCTCAAATACTTGGAATCATAAAATCTTGGTATACAACTAACTATATCTAATTGATGATGGTAAAAACAAGCTGGAGTGGCCAAACATACTATAAACAACATATCTCACGCAGCTCGAGCTTTTTTTTTAAAAATCTTATACATAGCTGCCTCCAACCTGTGTTTTCTCTCTCGGCACCATCTTAATGCCAACAATTTTGGCATAAAAATTCACACCTCCAACAGAATACATCATAGGCTGGAGTATGCCTCCCCTTACAGATATCATTTCCCTTTTTTAATTTTTTCCTCTTTTTTGGATCAATAATTGATGATTGTTCTTGTGCCAAGAGAAATCCACCCTACCTCTTCCAACATGTACAAGGTAAAAACCACCTTCCACTCCAGCTATGGCAGTGTGTGCAGGCAGGAAGATGGATAGATAGGGGAAGAGGGGGTTGTCTTGACAAGTTTAAGGTGGAGAAAAAGTTTTAAGTAAGTCTGCACAGAGCAGAAGAAAGATTTTTTTCCTTTTAAAAGGTGTCAAAGGGTTGGCGGGGAAAGAGGGGGGGAGAAGAGAATAAGGTGGGGAAAAGAGCCATGGTCAAGTTGGCCACCAATCCCCACTATGTAATCAGTGCACACTACTTCTTCCGGCCCCATTCCACAAATATTTATACGTACCACCCTTCCCTAACACCCAGCCATGCACTTCACACCTCACATTGAGAGTCGATTAACTTTTATTGTTTAGGATCGGCACAAACCAGTCTATGGCTTCCTCCCCCATCCCATTTTTTTAATTTTTCCATCCAATCTTCCTGCTTGCAACCTCCCATATTGCCCACACGCCCCCTTCTTTCCTCCCAAAATAAGAACGACCTTCATCCTCTCTCTCCGATGACTTCTCTCGTCACCACACTCCCATGCACTTGCTGAGAAAAGTCCAAGGTTCTGAGCATCCTTATTATTTTTCTTTAATACAGCTTGCACTTAACGATACAGGTGGCTTTCTAATAAATTTCATTGTACATATGAACAATTACAATACTTTCATACTCGACAAATCACTCAACCATCTTGAAATGTTAACATTCATCAAATACTGTATATTAACACAAATCGAATAGTATATAAAGGCATTACAATAATAATATAACACGGTTGAGTGCTCATCCTAAAAAAAGAACACAAATTTTCAAAATGTGTTAATTCATTCTCTCCCAGGTCGTTGCTACAAATTTGCTGTATAAATTTGTTCTCTCTTTTTGCTTTGGTAATGAGCAGCACCAAAGCTTTTAAAAACTTTCATTTTTTTTGTTTAAAGAGGTGATGAAATATAGCACTACTTACAAACGGAACACATTGTCCCGTGCTCTCTCCTCTAGTAACTATTCTCTGGGTAATATACTATAAAATCCCTTCCAATCTCCCCCTCACTCAAAAGACTTGCTGGTCTAATAATAGCAAAAAACACGAGTCTTTCAAACGACCAATTCACCTGCATTCTTTTTTTTTTAAGCTATTCACTTCACTTCACAAAGATCCTTTTTTTTTAATCCCAGCCGTCTAGGCAAGTCCATCGCAAAAAAAACAAAGACTCAACATCATTTATTTTCTTTGGGTCACATTTCATTTTTTGAGCCACATTTAAAAATCACATGAAGATTTGGAATAGCTAAAATAAACTTCACTAAAACCTTTCTGACACACCCTTCTCAACTCCCGCCAGGGCTAAAAACCTATGGTATCTACACGATTTTATAAAATATACTCAATAACATTAAGAAGGCATAGTGGAATGAACATCGGGAATAATAGCTTCATAAAACACATCCTGCAGTTAAAATCTGATTTTTAAAAAATTGGAAAATCTTCAAGCCTACCACAACAAACTAAGATCGCATAAAATTGTTTTTTTTCTCTTATATCCCTTCCCATTTATTGTACACGTTTTTTTTAAAAAGCTACACAATCTGATTTCAATATTCTTACAAACGTTATATAAAAGAGGGGACTGCATCACAATTTGAAACCTAAAAAACGATTAAGAGAGAGAGAGAGAGAACCTTGTTGCCGAAATGGAGACTTAATTTTTTGATTTGGTTTATCTTTTTGTTTGTTTGTTTCGGGATGACCACTGGAGGTGGGGCAGAAATCTAGTGAGTAAAGCGGCAGCACATCACACAACACACACATGCACACACAGTCAGACAACGAGTGAGGAGTGAGGAGAGAGGATGGTAGGTCGACACATTCACGATGTACTCTTCACACCTCTTCGCCGTTCAAGTTGATAAGGGCTCAACAGTTTCACTTTGTTTCTTTCTCTTCCTTTTGCTTGTTCTCCTCTACGTCTTTCTCTGCATCCTTCTCTTTCTCTCCCTGGTGAGACAAAAAGAGAATAAATTGAGTATAATCAAACAAGTTGATAAATTGCAACTGTATGCCACCTTTAATTTCACGTGGAAATACTCAATTCTTTGCTTCAAACATTTTCCCCCCAGAAAATCTTAGCCAGAACAGTTAAATTGATTAATGATTGATGAAGCTTGAAGCTATTACAGTATCATTATTTATCTTCCACTTATTCAGAAATTTACTTTTTCTTTTATGCTAAAATTTTAAGCAGAAAAAAATATGAATTTATAGACTATAACAATACCATGAATCAAATCTCAAACACAAAAATTTTATAACAAGCTTAGATTATTTGAAAAACAATTTATAATTTTGTTGAAATTCCATTGAAAAATAAATCTTACATGATCATGGTTTCAGTTTACAAAATCATTAGATATGTTGAAACCAGGATATATTGCTTGGATTGTTTGTTGGATTTCATACTAAGTTATGATGATAATAATTTGTTTTCAAAGTTTTTAAAAATCAATTTCCGCAAAGTAATGGTTCACTCGTTATATTATTAAAAATTTTAATTTTTGCATATATGCTTGCATGTTAAACATACTGTCTGACACAGTAAATGTAGGACTCTGCAAAGCTTGGAGGTTGTTCGGTTTTGAATCTGGAATAAGAATTTCATTTGATTCGGTAGCTCAACTCCGATTCAGTATTTTCCAATTGGATTTTACTTCTGTTAAACATATTGACGATATCTTATTGCACAGCAACACATGAGATGAGCATGATGCTATGTTCACAAAAAACTATTATCTTAAGCTCTTGTGAATTTTTTTTATGAACAAAGTCATATTTACTTTGAAACAAGTATTCTTGTGAAGCTGTCTTCACAAGAATGCAAATGGTATAATTTAATTGAAATGTACAGTTGAATTTGGTAATACTGTCAGGCTTTGTTTTGCTGTAGGCTAGCCATGTTTAATTTTGAACTTAATGTAGAATGGGCTTTTCTATTTAGAGCGATTGTTTTTTTCAGATGTAAATGAATGGTTGTGTCAATATGTTTTGTTTGTTGTTTGGTGGTATTAATATTCTCGTAATTATGTGCAATTGGCAAATGCTTGAGTACGATTTTTGATTCATCTTCCTTATGGTCAAGTACATTATTTTTTCTTAGAAAGAATAACGTTGTGCTTTGTTCTCAGAAAGATTTACTTTTATACTCATTACTAATCATATGTAATATCACTACTTTTATAAATTAATTGGTTTAGAATTTAATTAAGTTTATATAATCTATATTGGCACAATCAACTCAATTTGTGATTTGATTAGAATATTCATAGATGATTCGATTCACGATTTGTTTAAAAAATATTGTGATTAGCAGGGCCCTAAGTAAATGACTATCGTTTTTAATTCTTTGCATATGGCATTCCAGAATTTCAACTATATTCCTAAGTGCACGTACACATAGCAAGTGCTCATCACTAAAACCATTCATCAAATGAAAACTTTCATTGGAACCCAACGTTCTCATTCTTTTGAAATAGAAATTACCTTTTCTTTCTCTATCTCCTTCTCAATCTCCTTCTCCATCTCCTTATCCCCTTCCTTCTCATCCTTCTTCTCTTCCTCCTTGCCCTTTCCATCAGTGGGTTTCTCCTCTGGTTCTGGCTTCGGGAGGTGGCTGTTCAGATCCAAAGTCTTGCACATATCTTCCCAATCAGGATAGCACCTTTGAAAAGCATTTTAAAGAGTTAGAATATTTACGCAAATTGATTCATGTAGATGCATTTGAATTGTTTCATTGACTTTTTTTGTTTGATTCACCGTGTTTGAGCAATTGAGAGCAAGAGACAAAAGTGCATAACAGGATAACTGAAATCAATGCACTCCAAGCTATTTAAAATCAGTTATCTTAATTAAAGGCTGAATAAATTTATAATTTATTTATTATCATGTTTAACCATGAATAATCATGGACCTGTTTACGGACATACTACATTTGATGATGATATCTTTGCATTGTGAACCAAATTTTAAAAGTTAAATGCATTCCAGTTGGGAGTAAACTAACTTGCTTTCATTTATGCGAAATGTCCATTTATAAATGAAACTTGATTGTTAAGTCAAGACAAGAACAAATTCTTTTTATTTAGCAGGAGTGGAGATGCAGAAAATGTTAATTTTAAAATGAATTATGACGAAAAAATCTCTTTGAAACTCACCTCTCCTTCATTCTGTTGACAAGCCCAACTAAGTTTGCACAGTTGTCCTGCATGTAATCTCTAAGTGTAAACTCCTGCTCCTTGTCAAAGAAATAAATCTGGGCTAGGTTGGCAAAAGCAACAACATCCAGCTGTGGAAGGAAGATACATATTTTTATATCAACAACCCTAAACTTTTGATAATCTCTTGAATTCATGCAAATCTAACAAAAAAATACAATAACTTTTTGCAATTAACACAAAGTGATAGATAATACCAAACAATGGAATGAGACCAATAACTAAAGAGGAATAAAAGAAAAAGGCAATTACCACAGTTGGCTCATCTCCAAAGAAAAATGGTTTGTCAGCAAGTACATCAGAAAGAACTTTGAGGTCCCTCTTTCCCATATCAATGATCTCCTCTGGTTTGTGCACTCCAATACCTTGGGCCTTTACCTTCTTGGCTCCCTGTCAAATAAAGAGTAGATGTCTCGTTCAAAATGAGTTATGCAAGTGATTTCTTTTTGGATACGATCTATTTCAATTACATGAATCCGACCAATTATAGGCATTATGTCTTTACCTTGCGACTGAAGACAAACTTGAAAATGAAGTTCAAGATAACTTGTGGAATCTTGGTGCCATATCCATGTTGAAGATTGATCTTGTATCCCTTGAGAACGCTGTCAGTATTCTTAGTCCGCCACCAGAAGACAACCCTTAGACATAGTAGAAATAAATATTTTGAAATAGGAAGTTTAGACAACTTTATCTTGTTATCGATTTTGTCATTTTTTGCAGTGAAATACTTTACAGTTCTCTATTACAAATAGGAAAATGTATGTACTTTTTTATATTATCATCGCTATTAGTTGGACATGATTATTGAACCAGCTGGTCAGGTTCCAGTATTTATTCATCTCATATGAAATTACGAAAATATAATCAAAATGCTTAAAAATATAAATTGAATTTTATATACAATAATTTACATGATTTACAAATAATAACGTAAAAGTACCCACAGAAATTGTCAGTATTAGATTTTCAAGGTTTATGGTAGGCCTTCATGGCTACCAAACGGGACCCAGAGCACTTTCCATTGTACTACCGAACATTCTTTACCTTGTACTGCACTAAGGCGAAACTATACAAAATGAGACTATTGCTATTAGCTGTGAATTAGTTATGGACTTTGTATCGAAGCTCACATGTGAATGGGAAGGAGGGTTAAAGACTTGACCAAAATTTTAGCAAAGATTCCAATCATGGGTAATTATTATATCTCTCTGAATTTCACCAGCCACTGCACTCTGAATGTCAGCTCGATTATTATGCAAGAAAGCACACAACTTACATGACAAGGCTGTTTTCAATCATGGATATCAGAGCATGAGAAATGCTTTTCTGGTAGTTGTCCAGGCATGCATCCAAGTCCTTGCCAAATCGCTGAGCCAATTCCTTCACGATGATGCTGCTATCGGCAATCTCCTCTCCATTCATCTCAATGAAGGGGAGCTGTCCCTTCTTGGAGCGCAGTTTCATCTTGTGGTCAACATTCTAAAAGAACAAATGGCGAGAAAAATAAGTTTAATGTAACGGTCTCTTGACAAAAATGCCTGCATCTTAATAGCACATCTAGATTATTATATGCTAAAGTTTCACTCAAGGATGTGCATGAATAAAATTAAATGGTTGGCTGTTGAGAATCATTTTCGCGAATATAATTCGCTAAAGAAGCCTTAATTTACTTTTATGAGTATCATCGACAAGTTATTGAAAATTAACCACACGAGTTGTTCACTTTTTCAGCATCAAATTTTGTGTCGATTGTTATCGATCTTTAGATCATTTCATTCAGTATCATTGCATGCACTTCATTCGCATGCATTTACATATTCAAATCCTTCATTTAATCATTTCGAACGCAATAATTTGCGAGTAATCATCTCTTTGACGGCTTCAAATCTTGCTAATACCATCCAAATAATCAGCACGAAAATAAAACTACTAAGCGAAAAGGATATAGCCTAGAGAAAGACGAAAGGCGGGATGTGCCGTCGAGAGCATCATCGCTTTTTTTTTTGCAAAATACATCTCGAACCCACAGTGAGGGTTCCCCTCGCACGAAGCGACACGGAGTCCTAGCGGCGGAGAGACGAACGTCCGGACCGCCAGGCAAGTAACCATGGCAACAGGACTCGTCCGGCGAGGAGTGCGGGGAGAGAAGATGAGGGTGGGGAGGACGAGGAAGGTATTACGCGCGGCAGGAGGGGAGAAGGAAACCGACATCTCCGCGTGTCCATCGAGACGGGAAAAGAACTGGATAATATGCAGAACAGATGGGAGAAGTGGCCGAAGAGGAGGGGAAGAATTTAAAGGAGACAGAGAGAGGAGAAATAGTCGGGAGATACCGAAGGGGGAAAAGGAAAGCTTCTGGAAAAAAGCTAGCTAGGGAAGAGGCACGAGGACCGGGGAGGAGCAGATATGCCTCCATCGGTGTCTGCGAAGAGCAGGAAAAGAGGGCGGGATGAAGGGTGCAGGGAAGCTGGTGAGAGTATGAGGGGAGGAATAAAGAGAGGGAGGGATAAAGATAGGGAGAGGTGTAATGGAGGAAGAGGAGGGATAGAGGGAGGGAGAGGAGGGATAGAGGGAGGGAGAGGAGGGATAGAGGGAGGGAGAGGAGGGATAGAGGAGGGATAGAGGAGGAATAGAGGGAGGGATAGAGAGAGGGAGGGATAGAGGGAGGGATAGAGGGAGGGAGAGGAGGGATAGAGAGAGGGAGGGATAGAGAGAGGGAGGGATAGAGAGAGGGAGGGATAGAGAGAGGGAGGGATAGAGAGAGGGAGGGATAGAGAGAGGGAGGGATAGAGGGAGGGAGGGATAGAGGGAGGGAGGGATAGAGGGAGGGAGGGATAGAGGGAGGGAGGGATAGAGGGAGGGAGGGATAGAGGGAGGGAGAGGAGGGATAAAGGGAGGGATAAATGGAAGTATAGGAGGGAGGGAGGAAGAGGAGGGATAGAGGGAGAGGAGGGATAGAAGGAGAGGAGGGATAGAAGGAGAGGAGGGATAGAAGGAGAGGAGGGAGGGAGAGGAGGGATAGAAGGAGAGAAGGGAAGGGAGAGGAGGGAGGAAGGGGATGGATGAGGGAGGGAGGGAGAGGATGGATGAAGGAGGGAGGGATACGAGGGAGGGAGGGATATGAGGTAGGGAAGGAGAGGAGCGATAGAGGTCGAAGGGAGAGCAGATTCTAAGTGAGGAATGGGCGAGAGGAGATGACTAGCACAGGCCCCGGCATGGCACAAGCGGCACCCCGCTCCCCGTATTGATCCAATGCAGCAGACGACCACGGGGAGAGAGAAGAACTTGTGGAGGGGGGGAGAGAGGAGAGTAGGGGAAAGGGAGGTGTGGAAAGATGTGGGGGAAGGAGAGAGGAGAGGATGGAGGGAGAACGATAAGGGGGTAGAAGCCGTGGCGAAGGGATAGGAGGGGGCGGCAGAGAGGGAGGAGGGGGCAGAGAGGGAGGAGGGAGCAGAGAGGGAGGAGGGAACAGAGAGGGAAGAGGGAACAGAGAGGGAAGAGGGAACAGAGAGGGAAGAGGTGAATGTGGAGTGGACGATCCTGGGAAGAAAGAGGGCGGGAGCGAGATTGAGGAAGAGAGAGAAGTGGCCCTCGCGTTATCCCCGAGGTACACCTCCCCCATTTCCTCCCGGAGACCCGTCCACGCGCCGTGCCAGCCAACAACCGGAGGAGTTAATGGACAAAGGATAAGGGCGAAGGCAAATAGGAGGAAGATTTAGGCATGTGGTGGGAGGAGGGAGGAAGGGAGGGAAAATAGGGAGGAAGAGAATGGAGGGAAGATAGGGAGGAAGAGAAGTGAGAAAGGAAGCGGAGGAAGGAGAGAGAGAGAACGAGGGACGTGGGAGATTCCGACGTTTTCGTAGGGGAAAGAGGCAAACACTTTTGAGCCGCCTCACCTTCGATATCTCATCTCTCCTCCTTTCGATAACTGCGATTTTTCGCGAGATCGACTCGCATTGATGGGAAGGTTTGTGAGGGGGTGTGCGTGGTAGTTGGGAGAGAGGAGGGGGTGGGGAAGGAGGTCGATTGAATAAGGATGAGCCTCCATGACACTGAAGAGCCTGTAATACGTACACCTCATGGCACACAACAACTACTACTCCTTCAAGGTACACAGAATTTTTTTTATTAATCGCCGAGAGGAAATAAGAGACCGAAAAAAATCGAGGAGAGGGCGGCGCCGTATAATAATAGATTATGCATATACCACGGCATTACGTAACCCTCAGAAAGATAAATATTTTAAAAAGAAAAAGGACGAAAGAACCTCCATGTTTGGATTTCAGTTACGAGCACTTAGACGCGGAGAGCAGGGGGAAGAGAGGAGGACAGAATGGCGAGAAAGAGTGTTAAGAGATGGGAAGGATTGGGAAAGGTGGGGGAAGGCGAAGACGGCGGGGGTGGGGATATGCAAAGCACTTCAGGGAATCCCCTCGCGAAGAAAATGTCGAATCTTTTTTGCAAAACCCCCCCGCCCCTCAAAACCGAGCTCTGAAACCCTAACACATTCCACAGTTTCGCAAAACATTGCACTCTCTCATCGCTCCTACCGAAATTGTTACGTTTCAAGACTAGTCCCTTTTTTCACCACGTGTCACCGTTAATTCGAGGGGGTTGCACGCGCAAATATTTGCCGAGTCCTACCGAGCGAGCTTGCTGCCGTATCCATGGCGACCATCGATGCTCTCGAGAATTAATTCTGGCACCACGCCGAGAGGTGTGTAGAGAGAGAGAGAGAGAGAGAGAGAAAGCGGAAAATAAGGAAGAGGGAAAAGACGTGTGTGTGGAGGGAAGATGGAGGGAATGGCGAGGTGTGGCGAAGAATGCGACGAGAGGACTTGTTAATGACGCTGCACTCCCCACGGAGAACGAGTGAGAGAGGGGTGCGGCGAGCAGAGGGGGAGAGAGAGAGAGAGGAGTGAGTAAGGTCGGCAACCTGGTCGTTCCATATTTGGATTAAAGCGAGGGAAAAGATGCGAGGGAGAAACGGGAGGTTGTATCAAGACGCGACTCGGAAAGGGGTTAAAAAGGAGAGAAATAAATGCGCATGGGAAGGTGGGAAAGGAAGGACGGCCGGACGGAGGCGTCCCGCCAGCGCATACTATGGCGAAGCGACACGGCGGGAGAGAGCAAAAAAAAAACACCACGGTTGGAAGAGAGGGAGCCGAAGGCTGAATAAATGAATGCGATTTTTGACGTCCGACTCTTTTAAAATGTTAATAAAACCATTCCGCCCAAGACGCAACGCGTCCGATTTTCAAACCTCTTACTGCTCGCATGCGACCTTTTCTTTTCAGACGAACCGGAGGGGAGAAATGAAGATAGGATCCCAGAAGAAGAAACGAGAAAAAACACAAAACGCGGCGTAACTCCTACCGAGAAAAATCGAATCGAGATTTCGATATCGAGATGGCGTACGGCGCGCTGAATCTTTCGTGACTCGGCGAAAGAAGAGCGTCAGAAAACAGACAAATGCGAAGAGAAGGAAACGGGGAAAAGATCCCGCTCGAGAAGGTTCGCGCGTCGGATTTTCGTCCCGTCGCCATTGCTTATTTACGCGAGAGTAGTCCGCGGGCTCGCAGGGCGCGCCACTGTCGCACGGGAGGTCGAGAAATACACAGCTGTGACAATGGCTGCGCACGCGGACGGCCACTGATGGCGGGAAAAACTTTCTCGATGGAGATCCCTCGCACTACGGGAGCAGGCAGCAGCAGCAATGGCGTAGTAGGCCGAACCCTAGGAGGCTTAAAAATGGCGGAAAGCGTGCCAACAGCTGCCGCCATACCACCACCGCCACCGTATTCAACCGTACAACTTTTAGACCTCTCTCTCTTTCTACTTCCATATCATTCCACGCCCCTTTCCCCGTTGTCGTGGCCTATCCGACCCACGAAATGGGTTGCGGCAGCTGCACTGTGCCCCCGAAAAAGCGGGGGAGAGAGAGCTAGGGACGAACGGTACAGAGTTTCCGGGGAGGCTGAGGGAATGCACGGAAGAGGAAAGGAAAAAAATGTAGGGCTTCCTGAGAGGTTCCTCACGCGTTGTTGCGTTGGGTAAGGCGGCGGAAGAACAGTCACGCGATGATAAAACCATAATCTCGCCTACCTTTCCTAAACGAGAAGATTCGCTCCTCGTTTTTTTTATCTCGCCTCCAATGAGTGAACGCTTCGACCAACACGAATCGAGGAGCCATCTTGTGTAGGAAAGATCTGGTAAAACTTGTTAACGAGGCATGTACAAGTCGTATCGACTTACTTCCTCTTCAATAAATGTCCGAGGCAAAACTAAAACGAGTCCGTCATGAATTTGTCAACGTTGCAAGTCATCTCACAATTCAGCGCAACTACAAGTTTTCGCCGGGTCTTTCCAAGAGAAATTCGAAAATTAAAACCTTCACAAAATTAATTTTAATTCACGACCATACCAAAGGCAGACACCGCACGCCAGTGAACGCCCGCATGGAGCTTATGGTTTTAAGAGCAAATAAACTATGGAGGCATGATAAAATAAAACCATTCGCGGCAGCCTGGGAACTAACCGTTAAAATTTATTTTTCGTCTCTTGGGGTTCTTTTCATCCTAGGGTTATGGAAAGTAGTTTCTGCAGCTTAAAGTTAAACGGTTTCGCAACTTTGCGATATCAATAAAAGCTCGACCGAATTCCATTAAAGAGATTCTCGCTTTAACGAACGTGAATTTGCAAATGCCAGAGGCCAATTATCACCTCCTCCTACTAATGAGTATCATCTTCGAATATACGGAAAACAAACGAATCTTTTCATAAATTCGTCCTCGGAAATATTTTCCGCAATTTTCGGATAAATCGTTCCCATTTAATCTACCTAGGGATGTTTATCATCGAATTCCTACTTAACAGTTATAATAAACAAGTACATGGTCAAGAAAGATTTGAAGCTTTCCCGGCGAATCATCATGGTGAATTTTTCTCGGGTTTCCAACCGGGTTGTCTCGGAGATTTCTTCCGACGTTTCGGCGACTAGCTCTGTCGCCATCTTCAGGGATCCTGAGAAAAATTCACCATAAGTACATGGTCGTTCGCGACTACGTCGACGATACGCGTTCATCTCGAAGAAGGAAGACACCTGGAGGAGATTCAAGCAATCAATCCTAATGGGAAATAAATCGGAGAGGAGGATATGAAAACACAAACGAACAAACGGGACCTCGAGATCGTAACTCGCGGGAAAAAAACAAGTAGCCAGGAGTTCACAACTCTTCATTAGAGACGCCCACTCATGCAGGGAGAGAGGGAAGGAACGGAGAGAATGGGATGGAAACAGAGAAAGGAAAAGAGGGGGGAATCAGAGAGGGAAACGGAGGAAGGAAAACGGAGAGAGAGAGGGAGGGAGGGAGGGAAACGGAGAGAGGGAAACGGAGTGGGGAGGGAAGGAAACGGAGGGAGTGGGGAGGGAAGGAAACGGAGGGAGTGGGGAGGGAAGGAAACGGAGGGAGTGGGGAGGGAAGAAAACGGAGAGAGTGGGGAGGGAAGGAAACGGAGAGAGTGGGGAGGGAAGGAAACGGAGAGGGGGGGAGGGAAACGGAGAGAGAGGGGAGGAGGGAAACGGAGAGAGAGGGAGGGAGGGAAACGGAGAGAGAGGGAGGGAAACGGAGAGAGAGGGAGGGAGGGAAACGGAGAGAGAGGGAGGGAGGGAAACGGAGAGAGAGGGAGGGAGGGAAACGGAGAGAGAGGGAGGGAGGGAAACGGAGAGAGATGGAGGGAGGGAAGCCGAGAGAGGAAGGTAGGAAAACGGAGAGAGAGAGAAGGATGGGTCCAGCAAGCGGGAAAATTAAAAATAGCAATTTCCAAGCCGTGAAAGACGCCGCAATCGCCAATCATTCCCCCGAACGGAGCGAGCGAGAGAATTACGAATCGCTTCGCCGACATTACGCTGGATCAGCTGCGGAATGAGCTATAAAGCTATCGGACTGCTAATGGTGTTTCAATTTCCACCCGTTTCATCGATAAAGAGGGATTAAAAAGAAAGACTTTTCCTCCTCCCGGGACCTCTGCCAACCGCATCCCACGCCCCGTGTCAAACTTCTCCAATCCTCTCGATCCACTTCCTGGTTTAACAGAAAAGAAAACGCCACCCCATGGATATATAAAGAGATAAAAGCCTTCGGAGGCTGAATAAGGAAGCGAATGCAAATGATCTAGCAACCGCGCCTCGAAAGCCAATTAGGTGGATCGTGTAAACGTTCGCAAAACGAGGAGATTAAACCATCGTGGAATTCGCGCGTATCAGATGACGTGTGATTGGAGAGTGGTTACCGGACGTCTACTTTTTGCGAAAACGGAATCTCCTTCCCACACCAAATTCGATTTGGGATCACGTTGGAACACGGGCGGATCCAGGGGGATATAGTGGGTTACCTCTTCTCCCTAGATTTCAGAACAAAAAAAATGAAATAATTACATCGAAGAAATGTCACGTCTTTACTGTATCTGTTTTGTTGCACGAAATGTTATCCGTTTCCAATTTACATGCTAAAATTTGTATCCTTTGAAGATACATAGTTAAATAGTTATTTTTTCATCTTTGGTCACCTCTCTAGGGTGAAGCCTAGATCCGCCCTTGCGTCGGAAAATTAACATATCCGAATACGGGAGAATCATTGAAACGGGAAGTGTAAGTTGTTTTCATGAAAAAAATCGAATTCGAGAAAAAATCGAATTCGAGATTTCAACGGAAATACACGTTTTAAGGTCCCCTGAACACGTTTTGACTATTTTCTCGATGTCTGTGTCTGTGACCGGGATTTTGTGGGTGCTCTAACTCAAAAACTATTAGTCAGATCCGCACGAAATTTTACATTTGACATTTTTGTTAAAGGAAGACGTGCTGATTAGTTTTTGGTAAAAATCGGTCAACCGGAAGTGGGTGTTTACTCTTGTCACATCCGTTTTTTAATATTAACTTTAATATTTGATAAATGTAAAAACGTGTTGGAATAAAAGTTATAGGTAATTTAATTTTCTAAAATCTTTGTTTGAAACAATCTCCCATATAATACATTGCTGAAGAGAGATTTTAAAAACTAAATCTTTTAGCTGCCACCACCACACCACCTACCGGCGGCTATTGTAAACACACTACGCTATATCCAATACCAGAAGGATACAGTTTGAGTTTATTTCTGTTATTTGTAAAGTCTAAATGTTTCTCGCAGTTCCTTAAAATATGATTTAACCTATTTGGAATTATTAGAAATATTACAGGTATGGAGAAAGTCATGTGGTGGCCACATCAGATTTTTTTAATATGGAGGTCGGGTGTCGCTAGGTAGCGTGGGAGTTGTGTGGGACGAGTGGAGTGGTGGATATATACGAACAGTTATCGCCCGCGCAGCGGCTAAAAAACCGCAAGGACAGTACGTATTCGCCCCACGTTAATTACACCGCACTCGATGCGACACAAGGCTTGTAACCCACATGTATAAGCTTCGCCGATTAACCCAGTTACTCCCACCCCTCCCCACGAGGATGACCCATCATAAGAACCGAGGTTCCCTTCCTCAGTCGTCGCCCTCGCAATTACCGACGAGACTCGGCCGATTTGGGGAAATATGCCACGGTTCTTCGACTCGAGTCCACGTTTCCCGGCAACATTAGGACCTGCGGGAGCTATACATAAAAAATAACAATTAAGGTTTACGAGGCTCAATGTTAAAATGGCGCGAATAAGCCGACGAACGATCGCGGAGGGACGGGAATCGCTAAAACTGACATTTCGTAAGATTTGAGATTTTTAATGCTTAAATTTACGACGTAGCCAACCTTAGTTCCCTCCCTCTCTTTCCCTCTGCACACGTGATGTAAACTGAGGAGGCAGCGTAACCTACTTGGTCATTAGCCTTAAAAAGAGGCACACCGGGGCGTGTCATTTACACCACACGTGCACGATATACTCCATAGACGTCTCGTCGGAGTGACACGGTGACCGCAAGAGAATGAGTATCGAGTATACGCAGCGAAACAGGTCAGCCGAGATTTATATAAATATAAAACCCCGGAAAACGATTAGCAACCAGAGAAAATAAATTGAGCCGAAATTGTTTTGCAAAAATTGCGAACGAATTGAATCGTGTGGTGAAAATTACTTCGGTCGATCAGAAACGGACAATATAAAGGCCGACAAAAATCCGAGTGAATGGTCAAATTAATCTCGAGCTTAATTCGAACGTCTTCGATGCACGTTTCCACCAAAAAACGTAAAGATGGCGCCAGCTAAGTTAAAAATCACGCGTAAGCTACGAATTTCTTCGTGCATCTGTATTCTAACCGCGGGTCGAGGGAATTTGTTCTGTTGGACACAAAGGGTCCCTCGGCCCATCACCTCCCCTACCCTCTCCCATTTAAAGCCCACCCTTCCCCCTCTCACTCTTTATAGAGTGAAGAATGCTCAAGGACTCCATTTTTATTGCTAAGCAGAGAGAGAACCATGCAGAGAGGCTATTTTGCGGCCGATCATCAAGGCACCACAGAAAGAATTCCAGAAGACCGTATACAACAACGCAAATTACAATGCTAACTCGAAATATTGAACTGCATGCATGAAAATGTCGTACGGTACGATCGACTCGATATGAAGATAGAACCGAGGGAATGCAAAAGATAACCGATTCAATAGATGTATTAAATCGGAGGAACTACTAAAGATACATCAAAAGACTTGTAAAGTGCCACAAATGTATGAAGTATTTCGTCCATATTTTTAACGATAATTTTTAATTATAATAATTAGATGATTCCAGATCAACGCATAGGAACACTAGTGGGGAAAATGTAGGAGTAATCGAATATTAGAATTTTAGACAATGAAAATATTATATTTTTTTAAACTTTCATTGTCATGAAGCAGTTCCACCAAGTTACGCCGGAAACTATAACATTCATTACAGTCACGAATTTTAGTCGTTTTCGAGTTATAGTAGTTCGGCTAAATAACGGGAAATATTTACTGTTTAGTTGAATTTTATGGTTTTTCAGGAGTAATTTCCGATCCGAAACTAGAGCAACTAGCGCCCGAAATGGCAACCCAACTTGATAAATAAATCGCGATCCCTCCGCAAGACGGAAATAAACCCGCATCGACCGAATTCCCTAAACTTCTGGTCCGTGTCCACGACTCGAGCCCAAGAAAAAACGAGATCGCGACTTCCAAATGGAAGAACGGAGAATCCACCAAGAGGGGTCCAAAAATAATTCCCTCACAACACGAGAAGAAACGGCGACCTCCAACGTCAAGCATTTTATTCATCGACGGCTTGAAAAGAACAAGAGTGCCAGGAGATCCACAGGTCAAGCCAGTCGACGGAAGAGGGAGAGGGAAAGAATCTCAACACTTGGAAATTCTCGACACGCCCTTCTTAACCATCATCCCCTCCCTCTTCGCCGCCTCCCTCCACGCCTCCAGAGTGTGGATTGAAGAGATGAGGACGTCCACCGATTCGTAAATGAAGCGAACGACTTCCACATTCCCCCTCTTTCGCGTCTTCTCCCCCTCCGACGCACCACCTCCCCATCCCCACAACCCACGCAACCTTGCTTCTCCTTGGCAACGATTCTTCCGCCAAACGTCTCTTTTCCTCCCTGCCCGACTCTTCCTCAACCGAACACCCACTTCACATCCCTCTTGTTTATATATTTCATCCTCACGACCCAAACGGCAAAACGCGGAAAGTGAAAAAAAGGATTTGAAGGGTTATTGAGGAGGAAAGAAAAATCGCAATGGCAAACAAGGAGAGAGTTAAGAGGGTAAGTCTCTCTCTCGTACACATCTAGACGGTCGAGAGGAGAAAGAGGGCGTTGGCAAACATTAAAGAGGATTGAGTGGGAGATGCGATAATAGAAAAGTAGTAAAGGAGGAAAGAGTGGAGAAGTAGAAGAGGAAACATTTGTAGGGAGAAGGGGATTGGGTGGGAAAAAGGAGGTATGGGGAGAAGGGAAGAGAAGGAGAGGGGGAAGGGGAGGCGAGAGGGGGGAAGGGGAGGCGAGAGGGGGGAAGGGGAGGCGAGAGGGGGGAAGGGGAGGCGAGAGGGGGGAAGGGGAGGCGAGAGGGGGGAAGGGGAGGCGAGAGGGGGGAAGGGGAGGCGAGAGGGGGGAAGGGGAGGCGAGAGGGGGGAAGGGGAGGCGAGAGGGGGGAAGGGGAGGCGAGAGGGGGGAAGGGGAGGCGAGAGGGAGGAAGGGGAGGCGAGAGGGGGGAAGGGGAGGCGAGAGGGGGGAAGGGGAGGCGAGAGGGAGGAAGGGGAGGCGAGAGGGGGAAGGGGAGGCGAGAGGGGGAAGGGGAGGCGAGAGGAGAGGATAGAAGGGGAGGGGATGAGGAAGAAGAGGGGAGAGGAGGAAGAAGAGGGGAGAGGAGGAAGAAGAGGGGAGAGGAGGAAGAAGAGGGGAGAGGAGGAAGAAGAGGGGAGAGGAGGAAGAAGAGGGGAGAGGAGGAAGAAGAGGGGAGAGGAGAGAAAAGGGGGAGGAGAGAAAAAGGGGAGGAGAAAAGGGGGAGGAGAAAAGGGGAGGAGAAAAGGGGGAGGAGAAAAGGGGGAGGAGAAAAGGGGGAGGAGAAAAGGGGGAGGAGAAAAGGGGGAGGAGAAAAGGGGGAGGAGAAAAGGGGGAGGGGAAAAGGGGTGGGGGAAAAGGGGTGGGGAAAAGGGGTGGGGAAAAGGGGTGGGGAAAAGGGGTGGGGAAAAGGGGGAGGAGGGAAAGAGAAGAAACGCGAGCATATACTAAGAATGGATAGAAAATCTTTCAAGAAGGCAGGAAGTAAATGAAAAAGTTAAGGACTGGAAGATAGAAAAAAGAAGGGTGTGGTTTTTAAGAGTTTGAGAAGAGAACAGCTCGTCCTCCATTTTGATTTCTATTTCCTTTTTTCTCTCTACGCACACGCACATACAAAACGCGGGAACGCTAAATTTAGCGCATAAGGCCACCATCACCGCTTGCTTTTATACTCTGTTTTTATTTTTTTCAAGCGATGAGGGCGTTCTTTGTATTTTTTACCATCTCTTCTTTTTAAATTGACGAATGATGCGTCGGGAATTGAATTTTACGAGGAAAGAAGTAGGGCGTTTGTGTTCAACTCTCTCTTCCGCCTTCCCTGCTCCTTTTTTCGGTTTTCCAGACCCTATTTTCGCGTAAGAAAGGAAGAGAGAGTGATCGAGAGGAAAAAAATGTGAGAGCGGAAGCGAAAGTGGTTCAATTTCAGATCAATCCTCGCAGAAATTTCGACCATCCTCTGTCTCTCTTTCGCTTTCGCCCTTTAATCAAAACGCTTCCCTTCTTTCCCTCGCTGTACCACGAGCTAATCGTCGTCGTCTCCCTCGAAAATTTCCGGCGATGCGAAGGGATGACGACGTCCTGGGATGGGCTAGAAATCGAATTTGATTCAGCGGCACTCCAAAAAAAAGGCCCATTTTTTTAGCGCTTTTTCTCTCTGAAAATCGCATTTGTATTCGGTTTGTTTGTACGCTTGCGTGGGCAATATTTCGGGAATCCTACAACCTGAAGAAGCCAATTTTTCAGAATAGGTTGGTCCATAAATGACAGCTAGACAAATGCAGGCAACCAACAATACATCGGATCTGCGATTCTTCACTCCGATGGAAAGATGGTTGTCGGTCTTATGTAATTTGCTCTACAATTCTTCCCTCACTTGTTTATATTCTATTTTGGAATATAATGTGGATCTAGAATCAGCTGCTGGGAAGTAATTGGTGATGAAAAGCGCCTTATTTAATTTGCTCGGAAAATATTTACGAAATGAAATTTAGACGAAACTGCGGCGGGAATCGGAACGTGTAAAAAATGTAATTTATACGGAATAAGCCGACAGCGTGGGACGTGGCGGACACTAGGCTAAGGTTGGAGAAAACTACTTTATCCGTAATCAGGACAAATACACGAGTCCTGATGTAAACGGATATTTCCGGGGGCAATCTTCGTTTCCTCGTTATAGACCCCCTTCCGGATATAAAACACACCGCGAAAAACCGCACATCACCGCGGATTTATTTTTCGCATCAACGCAGAAAACTTACCGCGACTTTTGACTGAATTAACTCTTGACTGAAATCGTCCTTCGTCGAATACTCGACCCACGTGGACACCAACTGGAGAGAAAAGCTGTCGATATAGTGCACGAGGGACTTTGTTTATAATTCTATGCCGCTCATAGTTAAGCCGGCGACCACCATTTCAGGATAGAAGAATGATTTATTTTAACGTTTATCGGCTGTCGTTAGTAAGCCACTCGCTACTCCCTTGGGGAACATTCCAGCTTATCTATGCTATAAAAGACATTGCTCTCCTAGACCATCTCTATCAGTATACTGAAGGAATCAATCTCCCTAAAGGGACTACACCTCGCCCTCCTATAAAACGGATTCACTAGAACACGGTTTTAAACAATACGAAAATTAATACAACGCAGACCATGGTACGCATTAACGCGGCTTGCTTGGACTTGTGATGTGCGATTCCAGATTGCAGAGCGAGGAAAAGACGTCGGAGCGCCCGAGTGCTTTGTTGAAAAGGTTGGATAATTAGCAACAATACTCTATTTGTACATATATGTGTATCATAGAAAGGTTTGGGAATTTTGGAACTGGAAGAGGGTGCTAACCCCTTTCACTACTTAATGTCAGGTTCACACAACGCGGATTCACATTACACGGAACTTTTGTCAGTAAGCAACCCCCGTGTTATAGTAGGGGCTGGTGTACCACAAGTCTCCTGGCGAATCAAGACTCCCCCTTCGTCATCCTGGTTGATTACAATTATAAAAACCGTGACAAATTTTCTCTCTCAAACATTAGAAAATAACAACCCCTATCGTATCGCGCAATCGCATGGCGTGTGTATTTTACTCGAGCAATTAAAATCTTTTCTCCAGAGCGGAAACCAATTACTCCCTCTCCGCTTTCATCCCCGACTACTATCTCATCGAAACGAAATTGGAGCGGAGCGAAAAAAATGACACCTTATCAATCTCGCGAGAGGTTTCCGCGCACAAATAATCATGACGCACGCTTCCTATTTCTCCCTCCTACATTTTATAACAATCGCCTACTTCTCTGGCGGCGAATCGGGTTTGTTCCTCGACTCTCTAAGGCTCGAATCATCCATATGCTGTTTTTTGAGAGAAGCGACGGGTGCGGAGGAATCGATAAGATCGGATCAAAAACAAAAGAAGTACGGATTAAGCCATCTGCAATAGAGAGGAAGAAAAGAGGAGAGGAAGAGAAGAGACCAGAGATATGAGAGAGGAAATAATAATCAAAGGGGAGAGGGAATGAGAAAGGGAGGGAATGAGGAGAGAGAGAAGGGGAGGGGGGAGAGGAGGGGGGGGAGAGGAGGGGGGGAGATGAGGGGAGGGAGAGAGAGGAGGGAAGAGTGGAGGGGGGAGAGAGAGAAGGGGAGGGAAGAGAGAGAGAGAGCGGAGAAGGAAGAGAGAGAAGGGGAGGGGGGGGGAGAGGAGGGGAAGGGGAGAGAGGGGAGGGGGGAGAGAGGGGAGGGGGAGAGAGGGGAGGGGGAGAGAGGGGAGGGGGGAGAAGGGGAGGGGGGGAGAGAGAGGATAGATAGATAATCGTCTTTACTCGGGCGAAATTTAGACCATAAGGTCCATTCTTACATATAACCAGGGGGAGGGGGGGAGAGAGAGGAGGGGGAGGGGGGGAGAGAGGAGGGGAGGGGGGGGAGAGAGGAGGGGAGGGGGGGAGAGAGGAGGGGAGGGGGGGAGAGAGGAGGGGAGGGGGGGAGAGAGGAGGGGAGGGGGGGAGAGAGGAGGGGAGGGGGGGAGAGGAGGGGAGAGAGAGGAGGGAGAGAGAAAGAGGATGGAGAGAAGGAAAGAGAGAAGATGGGGAGAGAAGATGGGGAGAGAGAAAATGGGGAGAAGATGGGGAGAGAAGATGGGGAGAGAAGATGGGGAGTAGAGAGAACAGGGGAATAGAGAGAAGAGGGGAATAGAGAGAAGAGGGGAATAGAGAGAAGAGGGGAATAGAGAGAAGAGGGGAATAGAGAGAAGAGGGGAATAGAGAGAAGAGGGGAATAGAGAGAAGAGGGGAATAGAGAGAAGAGGGGAATAGATAGAAGAGGGGAATAGATAGAAGAGGGGAATAGAGAGAAGAGGAGAATAGAGAGAAGAGAGTTCCATATCCACTTCTCTCTCTTTTCCCTTTCCAATGTCGCCCCAAAACGAAAAGCTATGGATTCGAACCTAATTCGAACTAATGCCGCACGGCTCGGCGAGAAGTATCATTTATTTATCGCCTTGGCGGAACGAAACGGAAACGGCCGCATATAAAGATTTACGAGGCGCGAGGGGAAGGACTCCCTCCACGCCCCCTTATCAGGTAGTTTACGTGGAGATGGCGCGCAAATCTTTTCGCTGCATATAGCGAAATTTTATTCGGACGGCTCGTTTTTCCGACGAAAAATAAAGAGTGGCCGATACGTTCTTGTCGAGGAGGGCGGGGAGGAAGAGGAGGCGGATGCCAAAACGCCCGATTCAGCATATGCGCGAGAAATGGGAAGCGCTCGCCGACAAGATTAAAGAGTCTGACTGCGACATCGTTTATGGTAAAAAGTGCATCTTTCCGTAGCCCGAGTAAAGCGCATCGTTTAATTTAAGGTAGCCTTTTCAAGCCAAATCAGTTAATTCCTTAATAACACGAAGCGATCGGTGACCTACCTTATTTGTCAAAAGTGCCCACGGTATTTGAAAGGCAGGCCATACACTCCGCTTCCATTTGTTTAAAGTTTTAAATTTAAACGTTTTGCTTGCATCCTCGGAACAATTCCGAAGCGCGCTTCCGTCAACGCAGGGCGTGACACCAAGCCACGCCCACCACCCATAAAAACGAGCACTGCATATTGGAATGGATGAGGGAAAAGGGGCGATTGGATTTTCCAAAACAATTATTTAAAGCCTAACCAGAACCAGTTTTTTTTTTAGCGACACGCGCCCTCTGCCGACGCATCGGCAAATCGCAGAAGGGGTTATTGCACGTCGCTTCCGCCATCGAAGAGAGAGAACATAATCGCCCGGTTCGCCGAGATGATTTATCGGTCCAGACTGCAAGCGGGAGGAAGAGCCGACTAGGAGGAGGAGAAGAAGCTGCACGGCAGCGGACGATGAACCTTAAAGACGGGATCGTTAGAGGGGAGAGGGGGAGAAGAGGGGAGAGGGGGAGAAGAGGGGAGTGGGAGGGAATAGGGGAGAGGGAGGGAATAGGGGAGAGGGAGGGAATAGGGGAGAGGGAGGGAATAGGGGAGAGGGAGGGAATAGGGGAGAGGGAGGGAATAGGGGAGAGGGAGGGAAGAGGGGAGAGTGAGGGAAGAGGGGAGAGTGAGGGAATAGGGGAGAGGGAGGGAAGAGGGGAGAGTGAGGGCAGAGGAAAGGGAGGGGAGAGGAAAGGGAGGGGAGAGGAAAGGGAGGGGAGAGGAAAGGGAGGGGAGAGGAAAGGGAGGGGAGAGGAAATGGAGGGGAGAGGAAATGGAGGGGAGAGGAAATGGAGGGGAGAGGAAATGGAGGGGAGAGGAAATGGAGGGGAGAGGAAATGGAGGGGAGAGGAAATGGAGGGGAGAGGAAATGGAGGGGAGAGGAAAGGGAGGGGAGAGGGAGGGGAGAGGGAGGGGAGAGGGAGGGGAGGGGAGATAGATAGATAGATAGATAGATAGATAGATAATCGTCTTTATTCGGGCGAAATTTAGACCAGAAGGTCCATTCTTACATTTAACCCTAAGGGAGGGAGGGAGGGGAGAGGAAAGGGAGGGGAGAGGAAAGGGAGGGGAGAGGAAATGCAAGGGTCGGGAATGTGTTGGGGGGGAGAGTAAAGTCCACCTGTTCTTCCTCCTCATCTCTCCTCTTTAACTTCTACAACTTCCTCCTCCTGCATCTTCCAATATGTCCTTCGGGCTGCCGGAGAATGTAGGATACGAGACGTATCTCATCCATCCTTATCCTCCCAACCAACCCACTCATTCCTCCAATTCTTCACCGATGAACCGCACACCTCTCTCACTATCCTCCATGTACCCGTAGATACTAGGCCAAAAACGACCCGAACACGGTGTTCTCCCAACCCTTCCGATTCCCCGACGCCATAAAGCGGGATTTAGAGCGAAATTAATGGGAATTAATCCGCGCGACCGAAGAAGTTGGGGCAGAGGGGGAGTGAAACTCTTTCGCTTCGAGCTATCGCTTACGACGTAGGGACACACCTTCGTGCCACGGAGGATTTAAGGGCACAAGAGGAGTGGTGCAGAGCGAAAAACGGATAGGTGGAGTACGAGAGGGGGAGCCATTTCAACCTCAAGGCCTAATTAAGCGAGGGGGAACTAATTAATTGGAGCGTCGCCTTTATTTTTTTCAACAGAAGGTAAAAATCAAACTAACGGAAAGGGGGATGGGGAGAATTTAGAGATAGGACGCCGGAGGAACACATTTGGAGCGAGATTGGAGGACGTATCGTCCGATGCAATGACCGTAACGTATCGTTTACATTGCGGTAATGAAGAGTAGCCACCAAAAATGATTTCTCCAAAGCTTAACGGTCCAGTAAGCCCTCCTATTTTCCACGTGTCAAATCGGATATATTCTTCAGCCATGTTTCTTCTTCCGATTTCGAGATATGTTCCTACTTTATTAAATATACCTAGTAATAATAAATTAAAATTAAATACTTGAATTCAAGCTGAAGGTAAAGGTGTAATGATATAAATACGTAAATTTGCCTTAGGTGCCGAATACGATACGAAAGAGGGGTTGTATGTCGTCAACGGGGTAACCTGAGTAACGAAATCTACTAAAGCATCAACACTTATCAGAAACGAAGGCTACAAAAGATAACAATATTTGATTCATTACGCGGTTTTTTTTACTTTGACGAAACACCTATTACGCTAAAGTGGAAAGAATGAAAGCGCGATAAATATAGAGCAGAAAGCAATATAAACATGCGAATTTGGCGGCTTTATTATAAAATCGCTTCGAGGGATACGCTCTCACTAAAAAGCACCTGAAAAATGCATGGCGCTTAAATAATTTCTCGGAATATTTCTCTGCGTAGTTAAAAAATAAACAAAGATAAGTGAAAAAAATAAACGGGCGAAAAGCTGGATCGCGCGAAGCAGGCAACCTGGGTTTCTTCCAGATAACGGTCTCTTGAATCGTCCGAGAGGAACGAAAGCGAGCATGGAAGCAGGCAGGCAAGAGAGCAAGGGAGGAGACAGGTTACCTCCAAGTAACAGCGCGCAACTAACTATGCAGTCTTAATTGGAAGGAGTCCTTGAGGAGATCCCAAGGTAAGTGGGTCGCCGATGGCGTGCTTCCCCTCGCGCGGGAGGCGGAAAAAGGCACGGAAAAGCGAGATTATTAAAACAATAGACCGCGAGTACGAAAACGTCCGTGTCGTCGCCACTTCAAACAAAATAATAACCCGACTTCCGTCGTCTTTTTTCGTGGGAAAAATGGAGGAAAACAAAAATATTAATCAAAAAGATATACTACATAGGTGGGGAACAAAACGAACAACTTGGAATTTTCTGATCTTTTTCCTAATGAAAACATTCTTTCGAGCCCGAATTAATTTTCCCTCGGCGAGCGAAACAAAATGCAGCGGACATTTTTCTTCTGGAAATGGCGTGTCGACCGGGGTTGTTTACACGAGGTCGCGAGGGTCCCGGAAAAAAATTAGCCGAGTTTTCCAGATGAATTTCAACGTTAGAATGTTAACGCTATCAGACGATCTTAGAAACCTTTAGGACTGAAGACGGCAGTACATACCCATGGCGATGGGTTAAACATATTCGCCGGATGGTGCGAAGTATATTCGAATTCGGATGACTCGCAACGAAAGGGTTCTAGGTACCGAAATCGAGTTATAAAAATTTATTTCAAGTTATATGAATTTACATACAGCTAATCTCGGTAATATAAACGTCAAGCGACTTCAATTTTCACGACTTGTAATAACGAGGCAGTTGTAATGAGAAACACATGCCTACATTTTCGCTGGTAACTGAAGTAGTTTTCAAATACACGAGCGTTTTGTATTAACCGATTTCGTAAAATCAAGGCTTTTCTTTAGACAGGAGCGGTTTATTTGGGTTGCCGATAATTCATGCATATGCAATATAACGACAGCGACTCTGACACACTAATACAAAAGTTGGGTAGAATCAGAAATCGCGTTTTTAAAAATCCCATACGCACCCTAAAAAAATTACAATTACGGTTTCGGAACAAAAACTAAGAATATTTGCCACGTGTCGTCGGCCGATGGGAAATGCTCCAAATTAGGAAGGAAGGAATGTATGGATGCGGGCGTTATTACTCGCAGGATGGGTTCAGGCACGAGGCACACCGCGAGTTGCATCCATAGGGATAAAGAGAAGGACGCATTTTGGTGAGACAGAAGAGGAATGGGGCGTTCGAAAGGAAAAGAGTGGGAGGAGGGGGCACGACCGAAGGGGAGGGGGAGGGAGTTCACTGGCCCCCTCCCGCCCCTCCTCCCTCTCCCACCATTGTTCACGCCCAGCCAGCATACTCTTCATCCCGTTGCCATGGAGATCCTCCCCGCCTCACCCTCCCCCTCCGTTGCCGTGGTAACTCGGCGCACGGGAGCCCCGCCGCCGCTCGCAGCCCAGGCCGCCTCCGCCACCGACGCTTCCCTCCGCTCCCCCTTAGCCGCCACAGCAGCCTCCTCTCTCCCTCCGACGGGAGGAGGAGAAAGCAGTGTGCACACACCGCGCGGCTGCTGCTGCAGGCGCTTGGGCGTTCCCTCCAGACCCCAGGGTTTGTCGTGGAGAGCGAGAGAGAATGAATGCATCGATGGAGAAGCGGACGATACAGAGCGAGAGTTGAGAGGCAGAAGAAAAGGAAGAGGAGAGATAGAGAATTGATGGTGAAAAGGGAGAGAGGTCACACAGAATACTGGAGACGACGACCTTGTAAGGTCGAACGGACTGAAAGAGAGAGAGAGAGAGGGTGGGAGAGGGGGGGGGAGAAAGGAGTTTGGCAGAACTGTGCCTCCCATCTCCAGATTCTAGTATACTGGAGAGGGTGAGAAGATTGGCGGGAAGAATGAGCTGGTGGAGGGGTTCAGAGGAGGAATGGAAGGTTGGTGGATGAGCGGGAGTGGCGCCTCCCCCGGCGTCAGAGGGAGAATTTCTATACAGCTCTTATCTAACGGAACATGGCCATCGAACAAAAAACGCATCCTCCCGCGACTAAGAATAGACGGATAACCGCGGGCATTTTTCATGGCATTCTCTCATCATAGACGTCCGACACGGATAAAAAAATATGTACTCGGTCGATGTACATATATAGTTTTTTTAATGAGATAAAAATGAAGAAACTAGCATCCGCTTGTTTACCTCTCCTCTTCCACTCTTAGACCACACGAATGTTTCGTGGAGTGACGAAAGAGCCAAGTAATTTGTATAGTAACAATAGAACATGTTAGATTAGAAGAGATAGTAGTATTTCATAATGGTTGGAGTTTTACAGTACGATGTGACGGAGGACAATAAAACACTTGTTTTGAGTTACAAATATAAAGAAAAGAGAGTAAACACTTTGTGCTAGTTCTCAGTAATGGTTCGTGTATGTATATATGACAAACATGCGATTGAAATCTATTATAGAAACAACTCCAATATCGGGACTTTAATAATTCATTTGCTCGTTAAAATCGAGAGTATGAATTTAAAATACTCGTAATATACGAGCTCGTTGTAAGTTTCCTCCTGTATACGTACACAAAGTATTCCCTTGGTTATAATTACAAATAATGCGGCTACAAGGGCCTCATTATTATGCACGGAGAGAGCAATAGTGGTCCTATATGTTCTCCACACACCCTACCTAACGCAACCGAAAGACTACTTACTCGAACCTAATAACAATACACGGATCAGAATAAATATCCACCCATAAACGCACGGTCGATCCACTCTTATTTGGCCCCCTAATCAGAGAAGATCGCGTGAGATTGAAGGTATCATACAACTAGGCTGGGGCTGCGCGTAGGATGATTTAAAACCAGCTCTCTCCGCTCACCCGTCTCTCTCCACTTCCACTGTTCACCATCAATACTAATTATAGATCGCTACATGTTCTGCTGTCATACTCTCTATCTAGTCCACCTACTCGACACTTCATGGCCTCAATGAGAAGCGGAAAAAGAAACGAGCATTGTGGGAAGAAAGGAGTAAAGAGGGTTGCTGAGGAGAGGGGCGCTCGGAGAAAATCCGCCGGTCTATCTCACTTCTCTTCGCCTCGGTGCCCCTTTATCACTCATGAGTGAGCGGTAGAGAGAGCAAGGGAGATGGAGTGAGAGGTTAGCGACCTTCGCAGCGCACAGGCCCAGATGACAGCGCTCACAATAAAAATACAATGACGAATCCAGTCGAAATGCCACCACGATTACATTTCTGCTCCCTTTCGCGACAGACACGAGCGGTTTTATCTGGGAATATTGCCCATTTTCTATCGTTCACGGGAGAGAAAAAAAAACGTTATCGCTAAAAATCGAAATCGCGTTTTTAGTTGCCGCGACGTGATGCGCACGCGCGCGCATCATTGAAAAGGAATCCAAAAGCATAATACGATACCGGTTTTGTTGCAGATTGCTTTTATCTCACCGAAATCGATTTTGCAAGGGATTTAACAATAATTATGAACGAAGGAGCGATCTCACAAGGTCCTTATAGTTAATAAGCTAAAAAATAACCTAGCGTCGGGTAGGAAATATAAAAATCAATTCAATTGCTAGAATAAGCAAGGTAAAAAAAACAAGATAATAGAGAAAGTCAATTCTAACGCATAACAGAGGGCAGCAGCTGTCACATCTCCCACGCGAACTTACCCCACCCTTTATTTAAAAAAAAGCGAATACACAGATCTCGAAAATCCATCCAGGTGACCTCTTCCACTTCCAGGAGGGCGCTCTAAAAAAGCCGCCAGATGTCCTCCTCCACGGGGTCATTTCCGGTGCGGGCGACCAGAAACAAAACGCACCTGTACCCTCTCTCGCTCGCCGCGGTAATTAATCGATGAGCGCGCGCTTAACGGGTCGGCGTCGGCGTGCAAGAGAGAGGAGAGGGAGGGGGGGAGGGGAAATGGAAAGAAAGAGGATGGGAGCGAGAGAGAGGATCGAATCGCGCTCCCTACTTACACGTTCCGAGGTGGAATTCGACGACTCCTTCCCCGTTGCCGGGCAACGAGGGCGGTTATCCCGGACGGAAAACCCTCGTATGTGAAACGCCCCGTGAAATTCGCGTCGCCATAACAGTCCGCACAGATTAAAAGCGCTAAAACGACTTCCACGTCCCCGTGTTCCCCCGACCCCATCCTCCCCTTATCCCATTAAATCGCGCATAATTAAGGCCATTTTATGCATCGGAAAGGGTCGCGTGAATGGGATAGGCGAACTCGGGAACGCGTTGCGGATTTCGACGAGCGAAACCGCTCCGTATTTTTTTTTGGCGAAAATGGATACAATTCGCGCGGCGGGAAAGCTTCGAGAGGGTCGGGCGATACCTTTCGCTTAAGGATATGCGACGAGAGATACGCAGATTCTCGATCGAATCGCTCGGGAAAGGAGCTCCCTCTTTCCGCAGAACGCAGGAGAGTATCGTTAAATTAAGGGTATCGGGAGGAAGAGGAGACGTTCTTCTCAAACGAGACTGCTTGATATTCTCCTCTCTTTTACTCCTCTCGTTATCGTCAACATGTTTGCTTGAACTTCGAGCTCGACTAGGTTATTATTGATAAAGACGACGCACACGAGGGACCTTTCTCGAGGATTCCTTTAAGGACAACGCCATCAATAAGTATATATTTACCCGGCAAGTAAATAAAAGCGAGCGAGGCCTGCCAATCATATATACATGCTCTGTTGCTGGAAATAAAGATAATGCGCCCCTCTGGCAAATGTTTGACGAGATCGCGTCATCGGCGGCCGAAGAAGACCCGAATTCTCCATTTCTAACTTCATAAACGCCCTATTAAAAACGAAACTTGAGGTAGAATTATTTTTTTACCCTAAACATGTCTACATCTACACCCATATGTTACTCTACAGTCGATCAAAGCAATGGAAGGCAGCGAGCGAGTGCAGTGCAACAAAATGACAATTGTCTCTCGGAAGGTTTGACTCCTGTTACCATCTCCGATTGCCGTAGGAAAATAACGAGCCTCTGCTCTACGGTCAGTCTCGTGTATCTTACCGTCGTAATGGCGTCTCAAAATATGCGTTTCGGGAATTTTATGACCTCTTTCGCTAAACCTTCCGACATACTTCTGCTGAGGCCTCGACCTGGCCTTCGTTCGGCGAAGCCTAAGCATCCCGCAACAAAATATTCAAGAAAAGAAAACATTCTTTCAATCTGAACGATAACCATATCACTTGTGTGTGCGGAAAAAAAGTAGCGCAGATTTACTTCGGTTCTTCATAAAACATAAAACAGCTTAAATTAGTCCCGACTGATGAATATGCGCTCGTTAAGACGGCAAAAATCCCATTAATACGCGACGTAACGACAAGCGGTCGAGAGTTAAAAGGGTTTTTTGATCTTCCGTGGAAAGATTAGTAACTTAAAACGTGACGGTTTAAACGGCCGCCACGGTTCATTAATCAAGATGGAGAAGAGACGCTCTTAAAAACGCTCGAGGAATATTTACGACGAAAACATTACCAGCACAAAAGGCTGAGGGTACGCAATCATCTCCTCCAAGTAGTTGAGTGATTCACGTCCTTAATAAAATAGGTCGAGAATTCTCCGACCCAAAACTCCACGAAGCTACGAAGAGTATTTTTTTAAAGGACAACGAATCTTTCATTATGGGTATCGGCTAAGGTTCAGGTCGAGGCACTTTGCAAATCTAGTTATATTAAAAGACGGCAGCATACTCGAATTAACACGACTTTAAAGTTGCGCTTCGTCAGTAATACTCAAATTAGAAGATAAAACGCGATTTTAAAAACAAACATTCGTGAAAGTGATGCGGAATCGAGGAAAAATTTAATAGTTAAAAAATATATATTTTTAATCTAAGGTGCAGAGGCCGACATGAATCACACTTAAATCGATACAAAAATCTCGATGTATATTGAAATCGATTAATCGAATTTGTAGAGACACTGCCTTTGATCTCGAACAAAATTTTAGCCTATATTGCAACTTAAAGGTTGTTATATCATGCATCGACAAATTCAGTTCTCCAATGTACGTTATTCACATTATACATGTATTTTTAAAATTTCATAAATCCATACAAACACGCAACTTTGGATTCGGGCCAACCTGTTCAACTCGACGATGCCGAATTGGCTAATATTAGGAAAAGGAGGAGGAAATTAACTTCCCCGTGCTGGAATTTCAATAGAGAAAGAGAGCAAGCAACACCCACCGAAGTACATGTTGCTAAGGGTTTTAGGAAACTACTCTCCCGACTCGAAATAATAAATCACCTCTCCTTCCGAACGAGCGAAGGAAACTCTAAATCCCAGCCACGAGCACCGAATCACGGCCGGAGTCAGCGGAACATTCTCTCTCGCAAGGAACCGTTGCTAAGTCACGTACTCGGAATATTAAAGAGAACGCGTTTCGTCGAAGGCGGAAAATCCGAAAGAATAGGAGCCGACTAGATCCTTCGCCAGCCCTATCCCTCGGGAACGGAATGTAGCAAACGCGCGCCCGAGTTCTTTTCACACACGTACACGCCCCCGCCTCTCTTGCGAGCGAAACTCTCGCAACCTCCTCGAAAATTCTCTAATCTCGGTGCACCTAGCAAAACGGCCGAGTAGGTGGCTTCGGGTGCATTTTTTACTGTGGCAATCATTTCACGAGCATGACCCGGCTCTGGGTGGTTCAATACGCCGAGGATCGCAGGGGGTCGCGAAGACGAAACAGTTTATACGCATTAGTTTCAGTATTTTATTCTTTTTGTTAATTTTAATTTTATTCCATTATATTAATATTAACAAGAAACCCGATTTTTTCTGAATGTTCCATTAACTTTATATTTATTGGTAGATGGACGGAGTTGAGGGGGTCACGATACGGTCGGCTGCCATAAGAGGGCGTCGCAGATGCATCAAGTTTGAAAACCGCTGGATTGGGGAACAGTACTGAAATACGTATGAAAAGTCTTTGATCTCGCAAGTAAGACATCTGCGGGAATGACATGAATAAATTTTTAATTTACACGGTGTGTAACAATACTTAACGAGCTCATGAAAATTCATCGCGTGTCCCACACGTGAAATTAGCGAAAAATGAGCCATTCACACTTCGTGCGCCACCCGAATCCCCAAACCCATGAAAAGGATTCGACACGACCCGAGCGCGCTCTCGAAAATTCCTCCCATCCCCGTCACCCGAAAAAAGAAACTGGTCACCGAAGAGAAGGCGACCTCCGACGTCGGTCACACGTGCGAGGTATCGAACCCCATCACGCCCATCACCACGCTTGACCTGCACCAACCAGACACACGTCTATGGAGAGGGAGAAGAAATTGGATTTTGACGACCGGGATGCAGGCGTAATCACACTTTACGCCGGCATCACCTCCCCCAACCATCCCCACGCCGCCGGAGGCATTGCTCGGTGACCGTCGCCCGACAGCTGTCCGCGAGGGACAATGCCAAGCAGAGCTGCCGGGCACGATACGGGAGAGGAACAAGAGTTTAAGCAGAGAGGATCGCCCGAGTGGCCTCATTTTCCATTCTCCCCCCTTCCCCCACGGGCACGCGGGAACGGCGAGACCGTGACAGCAGCGGCGGAGTCACGCTCGCCACTTCCGAAAATGAGGCATGTGAGGAGAAGGGGAAGAGGGCGTTGACCACCCAGAGCGGAAGAGGAATTACCTGTGACAGAGGAGGATAGGGAGAGGAAGGAGAAAGGATAGATCGGGAGTGGGGCAGGAGAACAACGTCCGAGTTTTTGTTGAACAGCGTCCGAGTTTTTTTGGCTCCCGAGACGTGAGATGACGCCCGTAAAACAATCGAATAAAAACCGATACCCGGTCGGTGATCGAGTTCATGAGCCAAATCCGTTCGCGTTTCGCCTCTTGACCTCTGCGCATAATCGCAAGGACACACGCGAGCTTATTATTTCAGCAACGATTTATACGCCGCAGCGTCAAGATGCCGCATGAATTATTTATCCAAACGGATGTCTGGAAAAGAGAAAAAAGACGATCGGTTCGGGCATAAAGAAATCATCTCCGCGAGTGTGGAGGTCAGTTCAAAAGTGCGTGCGCTGAACCCAGGCAGCTACAGTAGCGGACTCGGAACAGAAGTCGTCGGGGTTCGAGAGAAAAGGTCCGAAAGAGTTCGATTCTTTTTGACCCGCGGAGGATGCGATAGAAATCCGAATCGAGGAAGACGGAAAGAATCTTTTCAAGCATGGGTTTTCAGGCGCGGAAAAACATTTCGACGGATGAGAAAAATATCCTAGACGTTCTTCCTCTGCCCACGTATCCCAGAAAGGCAATGACCCAAAGTTATCAATCTCCCATGCACATAAATCCAAGGCCTGTTTACTCAGCCATGCGGAGACAACGACGGAGCAGTAGTAGACGGCTTACCATTTTATCGAGAGCCGCACAAACCAAGCGCAAAGGCAAGGGGGAGAGAGGAGAGAGTCGGTGGCGAAGAGAAACTTTTCCAGCGGGCGGACGAGAATAAGCTTAAGCTCTCTTATCCATTATGCATCCCGACCCTATATTGCAACTACTCGAGCGAGCCTTTTGACAACCTGTTTTTCCGAAGCTCCTCAAATTTCTTGTAGTATTTTTGACAGTGGCGCAAAAAAGGAATTAAATCCTTCATGAATGCGTTCGCATGTTATTTACGGAGAAAAAAATGAATGAAAAACAGTAGGACGCACGCACACGGAATCTTATGTTTTTGAAAAAGAAAAACTTGTTAATTCTTAACTGATGGAAAGTGAGGAGCAAGTGTAGTGCGGACGATTTATGTAACACCGGCAGTCACAAGGCGCCTTGCTTTTTGAGATTTGGAACAAAGAAGTCGGCCAATTACCACAGTGAAACAGTATTCTGTAGCTGAAATACGCATCTGTTTCACTGGACCATTCTACTTCTCAAGTATCTTCCTAGATTATTAATCGTACTCAAAATCCAAGAGCTTAGCACTACTCCGGCTGAAGCAATAAAAGACAGCACGAATCCTTAGAACCATCCTGTTAAAAGTAATAATTGGAAAACCACAATTATCCACGAGTTCTCTACTTTTTCGAGTAATCTCCATAGCAAAGTTGGGCCTTGGCATGGATCTTTGAAGGAAATGTTGGATCTAACGTTACACGAAACCGTATAAACCCATCCACAAAAAATTTGTGTCCTGCAGCTAAAAAAGTTTGTTCACGACATCGTTCGAAGTTATGAACTTCCCCACAGGCAGCACCTCTTGCGGAAAACCAACTACGAGGAAATCTATAACACGGAGAGACATTTTCTAACGCCTAACACCCACACGAGTTTCCGGAATATATAAACAAAAGTTGTAACTAAGAATACAATGCTAGTGCTAGGGTCCCTGGTTATAATCCTGCTGAGGACATACTTTTATGCGATTATCTTTGTTGTTGTTATTATGCTCCTCATTAGACTGGTAACGGCTGTTTAATAGCTATTTAAAATAAACGCAGATTTGTAGTTCACATTAGTCCGAATCTCTCCCCCAAACACACGACTTCGTCCTCGGCGCGCGCACTAACAAAAAATAACCCGCCTCCTTGGCTTTCTTTTTCCGCTGCCCCAGTGAGGTAAGAGGTGGTTTTTAGCACGAGAAGTAATCTCGGGGTCACTTTTCTTAAAACCCCTTTTTCCATCAGACATGCCTATTTGCGTGGCGTTCCTATTCCACGACCGAGGGTAGAAGAAGAGTTGCGGAGGGGACGGAAGGGAAGAGATGTTTTATGAAGGTAGTTTTCTGAGAGAGAGAGGGATGGATAAAAGGAAGGGGAAGCGAGAGAGGGAGAAAGTGGTGAGAGGAGGGAGAAAGTGGTGAGGAGGGATAAAGAGAGGGAGAAGAAAGAGGGAGAAAGGGGGAGAAGAAAGAGGGCGAAGAAAGAGGTAGAAAAAGAGGGCGAAGAAAGAGAGGGAGACAGAGGTGGGGAGAGGGAGAAAGATGTGGGGATAGAGAGAAAGATGTGGGGATAGAGAGAAAGATGTGGGGATAGAGAGAAAGATGTGGGGAGAGGGAGAAAGAGGTGGGGAGAGGGAGAAAGAGGTGGGGAGAGGGAGAAAGAGGTGGGGAGAGGGAGAAAGAGGTGGGGAGAGGGAGAAAGAGGTGGGGAGAGGGAGAAAGAGGTGGGGAGAGGGAGAAAGAGGTGGGGAGGGAGAAAAGAGAGGCGAAATGAGGAGGAAAGGGGATGTGAAAAGAGGAAGAGAGGGAGAAAGGAAGTGGAGGTGACAGGATAGAATGCGTTAGGAATGGGAGGCGAAAGAAGGTAGAAGCAGGGAAGGAGATAGGAATAGAGAGAGGGTTAAAAACATCGCAGATGAGGGAGATTTAAAATAACCGAGTGGTGGAAGTTCGGGAAGTGTGACTAACTCTCAACGAAGCGCAAGTCCACGCGAGATATTGAGAGATAGGAGGAGATTTTTGGGAGAATATATAACTCTCAAGTACGCCCACGGGTTGCCGGCTTGTCGGCCTGAACCATGGAGTGAGAAGGGGGAGGGGTGAGATGGAGATGGGTGAGAGGGGGATGGGTGCTAGGGGGATGGGTGCGAGTGGAAAGGGTGGAGGAAGAAGTCAGATGAAACGGAGGTTGGGCGAGGTGGAAAAGTGGATGGGGACGAGATATATGGAGTGCCCCCAAAATTGCGGCAACACGCAGGAACGAGCACGGCGGGATTAGAGAGGCGAGGGGGAGATGAGATAGAGCGAGTGGGGTAAGAGTGGAATAGAGGGTCAGCGGGGCGAGGGAGTGGGAGAGATCAAGACGCGATACTCTTTCGACTACAATGGGCGTCTGAAGGTGAGACACATCAGAGAACGGTTTTAACGCGCGCCCTTCAATTGTCGCCGACAGAAAAAATTCCACGGAGGGAACGCCGCGACCTTTCCACGCAAAAAAAAGGAGCGAAATAAAAAAAAATCACCCTTTCCCGATTTATTCATCGGATGGATTACGTAATTTTCTCCGCGAAACCGAAGTTTTTCCTCGAGCGAATAGACTGCGTCCCTTAATCGCGCCGCTAATTGTTTTCGCAGTACCGCGAGTCGATAGAGACCCCAATCGCAGATATACACTCATTTTATTAAATAAAACGGGAAGAGCTAAAAAATTGATCGCCATTCCCAGATAGCGTAAACATCAAGAATCGTGGTGGTCTCCGCTCTAGAAAAGAGGTAAACCGGACCATAAATTTATGCCTGCACGAAGTTTAAAAAAATAATAAAACAAGCCATAAAAAACCAATGTCAACCCGTATTCGAACCCTAAAAAAGAGGTCTATATAAAAAAACGCAAACCCGAGGAACCAGGAAAAATTAAGAGAAAGAATTGGTGGGGAGGTTATAATGAGAGAGAGAGGGAAAGAGATAGAGAGGAGGCCCAGATATGAAGATAAGAAAGAATACGGTCCACACCGCCGTCCGTCAGCAATCCCTCATTCCCATTTGTCCCACCCAGCGGACGACCGGGCCGAAGAGATTAAAAAATAAAAAGACGTCGAAAATATCGGGGCGTGGGGAGGTTTTGTGATGTGGGAGGGAGGAATTTTGAAGCGGGAGAGGCAAGGGAAATGGTCATAGGGGAGGAAAGAGGAATGTGAGGAAAAGAGAAAAAATGGAGGAAAAAAAGAACGAGAAAAAAATGGGGAGCAAAAGAGGGAAAGTGGAAAAGAGGAGAGGGATAGAGGAAAAGAGATGTGCGAATGAGGGAACGGTGGAAAAGAGGGAAAGATGAGGAAAAGAGAGGAAGAGAGGAGAGGAAGAGAAGAGGAGAGAGAGAGAGAGGAAAAGAGGAGAGAGAGGAAAAGAGGAGAGAGAGAGAGAGGAAAAGAGGAGAGAGAGAGAGGAAAAGAGGAGAGAGAGAGAGGAAAAGAGGAGAGAGAAAGGAAAAGAGGGAGAGGCGGAGAGGAATAGAGGAGGGAGAGGCGGAGAGGAAAAGAGGAGGGAGAGGCGGAGAGGAAAAGAGGGAGAGGCGGAGAGGAAAAGGGGTGGGGGAGAGGAAAAGGGGCGAGGGAGAGGAAAAGGGGCGAGGGAGGGGAAAAGAGGTGAGGGAGGGGAAAAGAGGTGAGGGAGGGGAAAAGAGGTGAGGGAGAGGAAAAGAGGTGAGGGAGAGGAAAAGAGGTGAGGGAGAGGAAAAGAGGTGAGGGAGAGGAAAAGAGGTGAGGGAGAGGAAAAGAGGTGAGGGAGAGGAAAAGAGGTGAGGGAGAGGAAAAGAGGTGAGGGAGGGGAAAAGAGGAGAGGGAGGGGAAAAGAGGAGAGGGAGGGGAAAAGAGGAGAGGGAGGGGAAAAGAGGAGAGGGAGGAGAAAAGAGGAGAGGGAGAGGAAAACAGGTGAGGAAGAGGAAAAGAGGAGAGGGAGGGGAAAAGAGGAGAGGGAGGGGAAAAGAGGAGAGGGAGAGGAAAAGAGGTGAGGGAGGGGAAAAGAGGAGGGGGAGAGGAAAAGAGGTGAGGGAGAGGAAAAGAGGTGAGGGAGAAATATGGGAAAAGAAGGGGAAAAGGGAGAAGAGGGGGAGAGAGCGAGGAAGAGCTTTGAGGAGCGTAGAGGGAGGAGAGAGAGAATTCTCCCTCTCCGCTTGCCGTGCGCCGAGGAGTCTGGCGAAGCCCTTTTATCGATTGCTCTGGAACAGCCTCCGCGGAGTATGAGGAGTCTCTACGAGGCGAGAGGCAGAGAGGCCTGGTAATGGCGGGAGAGAAGAAGTTAGGGAGAGGTGGAGAGCGCGGGCGATGTCGCGGGTAAGCAGAGAGAGAGTGAGAGGAAGAGCGGGGAGGAAGCTGGAAAAGAGGTGCGGTGTAAATGGGAGAGAAGAGGTGGTTCCAATGGCGGGGACAACGGATGGGTCCGCCGCCGCATCATCCGCCCCGCGACTAATACTCGCCCCGAAGGCATCACCGACCGTATCTCCCCAACCCAATCAAACCCTCCTAAGCAACCAAAAACCTCCCCTCCCCCTACTCGACCATGGGAGAGTAAAAAAAATCCCATCCCACCATTTTTTTAAGAGACACCGACGTTTAAAGAGGGGGTGCGAGATGTCACCGCTTGATACAGCGAGCGGGGGAGGGGACTTTAGCAAAGAGGTGTCCAAGGAGAGGGAGGGAGGGAGAGAGAGCACTGGATTAACAGCCTTTCACGGGAGTCGGCTTGTCCTCCCGATGTGGACATCAATCCGTCAAGGCGGATTCCTACTAACGGGCCATGTTTACACCCGACACACACACAACGATCCCAAATCGAGGCGAACTTTGGCATCCGTGTGGAGCATATAGAGGCGAAGGAGATTAGCGAAACGAGCACTTCGGTTCGCTTATCCCTTTTATGCTCGTCTTTGCTCGTCTAACGATTCCCGGCACGAGGCTCGCGTCAATTTTATACCGTGGATCGAGAGAGAGAGAGAGAGAGAGGGGGGTCAACGAGAAACGGTCGCGCTTAACGGGATTCGAACCCACTTCCTCTCTCAACTTTCCGCGAAGCATGCCAAAACTTTAACCTCCAGACCGAACGACTATCTGGCGCGAAGCGTAGAAATAAAAATCGACGTTTCTCTCTTCGCTTGGGGAGCCATCTATAACCGAACCCCCCGAGCCGTTAAATGAAGAAAACGTTAATAAAAAAAGGCGCCGATTCAATCGACGTCCTCAATGACCCAAGAGTGCGCAAGCCATTTTTTTCCCTCAGCGGCCGTCGAAAGGTCATTATTTTACGAGAGAGAGAGAGAGAGAGAGAGAAGGGGAATAGACCGATACAATTATAATCAACGCGATGAGCTTCAATTGAGCGAAAACGATTTTTTTAATTCGTTTTTTCCCTCCCTCTTGAAATAGCATCGCGCGCTCGCTAACGATCCGCAACGAGCAAAAAAACAGAAAGAACGAACAAATCACTCTCCTCTCGACGAAGGATTTAAAAGTACCAATGTCCGAATCGCAAGTCCCCTCCCGTAAAAGATTGTTCTATTTTTATTACCGACGAAACCCGTCGTAGGATAGAATCTCGGCAGGTACAACGGCTTCTTGCTTTCCTCCTCTCCTTTGCACCCATTCGAGGCGACACCGCGGAACACTTATCGGATCATCGTCGCGATGTGTATCTTGGTTACGCGACCTCGGCCCCGCCGATCTCCATCGCGGTCCGAAGGAGGCGGAGGAGAAAACTGGGACGAGGAGGAAGATTACAAAGAGGGTATAAAGAAGACGCCTAGGAAAATAGGAGCGGCGGTAATCGAAAACCCCCAGGAGGTAACCAAGGAAATCCTCTTCGCCGGGCAGACCTTCACGCATTTTAATCCGCCGAGACGGCATATAACGTTGCGAGGGAAGGTTAGGGAAGAAGGAAAAAAATGCAAGAGACGCAATAACGCACCCTGCTAGACGAACGTCATTCGCAACGGAAACGACGACCGGTGAGTTAACACACAGAAAGGGCCGCTTCGTAGATGAAACGCGTCAGTTATTCGATCGGACGAGCCATGGCCAAAGGGGTCATCAATAATAAGTGATAGACCCGCCTAGTTCACGTGCCTGGAACGTTCGATTGATTTAAAGCTGATGAAAACCAAACCTATAAAGAGTTATTTTAGACGATTCCGCCAATCCAATGCTTGGAATTGGAATTTTAATTTAAGCAATTATAATAAATCTTGGGTATCTATTACTCCAGCACAATGCTCCTTAATACTAAAGACTCTTAGTATGAAATGATAAGATTGTAGCGATGTGTACACATACAATTAACATAATATATAACCGATTGTAATTACTCAAGTCAAATTAATATTTTCTTACCACTTTTGCAGGATATATCGCTACCGTATCCATTAGAACTCCTACTCGGCCACTAATTTGCCAATAAAATACTAGAATAGCATCTTTTTAGATCGCGACAGAAGTAAAAAATGTCCGAATTTATTGCGAAAACCGCAACCTTGTCGTTACGTCAAAGTTGCTTCCAATCTTTTTTCTGTTTCTCTCCGCGCAACCGCCAAGTTGACTAACGTCTAACCAATCCATTACTCCGGCTGTTTTTATCCTCGCCATTTACGTCTATCATCCGTCCGTTTCAATGAAAAACAGAGCTCAATACCAGTCGATTTTTCCGCTCGCACACCACGTACAGACAAAAACGCTAAAAGAACCTCCGCCGGAACAAAAAAGAAAAAGATAAGCTAGGAGAGAGCGAAATTTTTCAGCGAAACTGCATAAAACCGACACCTTTTTTCCACTAGAATCTTTTTCCCGAACTCGCGCGCCAATTATAGGAAGCGATAGAGAGAAAAAGGAAGAGAAGCAATAAAAAAACAAAGAAGCGTAGATTAAAGAGGAAGCGCAAATGGAAAGAGAAAAAAAAACTATGGGAACAAAAGGAAAAGGACGGGCAAAAAAGAAGTAAATGAGACCGTAGGGAGCGCAAATGTTCGTCTGTAACGCAGGATGAAGAGAAAAAATATTTCGCGACGAGCGGAGAGAGAGTAAAAGAGAGAGATCGGATGTAGCGACGGAGTAAGAATGTTTCGAGGGTTGGCATCACTGCGCCTATTGAAACAAACCTCAAACCTCATGGTTCGGACAATGCATGTAAATAAGTACCGCCCACTCTCTTCCACTCCTCCCACAATTCCCTCCCAATCTACTAAGGAAAGAAGAGGAGTCTCTTAAAAGGCCTTCAGAAATCCCCCAGCTTCCCCCTCCCCCTTACCACCGAACCCTTTCCTTATCGTCTACTCTCTCTCTCCCTCTCTCTCTCCTTAAGATTTTCACTCCCTCCATTCCTAGTCGCATCCCTCCCTCCCATTGCAAGGATTAGAAGAGCCACGAATGAGATCCCAGTGGCAGACAGCAGCTGCGTCTGTATCGCCGAAAGCCACTCCACTCCAATCTGCGCTCTTACATCGGAGGGAGAGAGATGGAGAGAACAAGAATATGCAAGAGGAGAGAACAATAGGTTTGGATTTATAGGAGAGAAGCAAATGTTCGAACCTCAGGAGTAGGAGAGATATAGGGAAATCAAAAGAGATCAAAGAACTAGAAAGAATGAAACCCCGAATATTCTGGAGAGAATGATGGACAAAGCAATACGCAATAAATCCACGATTAACCGGACATCGAACCGGAATTTCGATTAAGCGAAAATACGATTAACCGAAATTTTCGAAACTTGCGATTTGAAGTTGATTTTATACAACATTACGTACATATATGTAAGGCATATTACTTTCCTATACCTAACGAAGGCGTTAATATGTATGTAACAGTATGTACGGGACCGGTAACCTTGCTTTATACAATCACATTAATAGCCATAAATAAGCACATCGATAAATCTTCGACTAACCGGGATAGGCTGTCCCGGATAATCTGGTAAACCGGGAGTTGATTGTAGCTGGGCAACGAATACATCAGGGAGAGAAAGAGATAGCGTTAGACGCATGGGCGAGGATGGAAGAAAGGTTCGGGAAAGAAGCTGTTGGGAGATGAGAAAGGTCATCGGATAGAGTGGGTTGGGAGGTCGAGAGGAAGGGGCGAGGTTAGTATACGACACGATAGGGAAGGGAAAGGCTTAGGATGAGTGCAAGTGAGAAAGGGCAAGAGTGGAAGGTGGGGAGGCCGTGGGAGTGGGTTAGGAGTCCCTGAGAGAGAGAGAGAGAGAGCTCACTAAAGAAACCAAATTGGGCCGCAGCACTTGAGACGGTCGAAAACTCCTTTGGAGGAGGAGGTTTCCTCCTCCTCCACTCATCGCCTTTCTTGTGGGAGCAGACGTTGGTTAACTCAAGGAAAGGGTACAATGGGAGAGGCGCGGGCGAAACGTATTTTTTAATTCCCTCTCCACGGGGATCCGCACCGCCACAAAAATGTAATCTGGCGCTCCATTAGGATTGTCATAACAACGACGCCAAGAACTACGCAAGGAAAATTTTTAACGAACGCTTCAAGTGCGAGATGGCCATGAGAATTATCAAAGGAAAGGGTCGAAGCAATTTTTCAAGAGAATTGTCGCCGGAATATCGCGATTTCATGGAAAGCACAAATAACCAAAGATTTACGGAATAAACTCGAGGCAATTAAAGTCCAAGGAAATTAGGAGTGGGAGGCGTTGTTAAAATAAAACAACGCCTCCACTCCTAATAAAATGGCGTTCAGTAAATTTCAACGTAAATTGTGCCATGTTTCTTCGTCGTACATAATTAAAAATTCTTTTTTATTATTTTTTAGAATCGGAAAACTCAGTCACCCTTGAAGACCTATGCTTTGCAGCCTAACTGGGCATATGGTTTTCCCGGTGGAAATTGCAGTTATCTTCATAATCAACTGGATTCCAGGAAAAAGGTAAGCTCAATATTTCACTTTTGAATTGTAAATAGAAAAGGTAGTCATTTACGGCAATGAAAAATGCAATACGCGTTTATCATTAAAATGTCAAGCATGCGTGCACACGAAACCCTAGGAGAAAAAATTCTTGCGAAAAAACCACGAAAAAGCGAAATTCCAAGTCAGCTTTTTCGTAAGAACTAGCTTTTTCTAACAGCTTACCCTCGTCCTAGAATTCCGCTATCGACGGAGACTTCTACGGTGGAATAAACGACAAACGGAACATTGCGCCGAAACATAAAAAAGACTGGCTCAATTGAGAACGACAGCCGAGACGAAGAAAGTGAAATTGAAGGGGTCAGTTCAAAGGGCCTTTCCAAGCATTACTAACGAGCATCGGATGAACGGAGGGGAAAGATGTTTTATTGGGTAATGCGAGCGTCGAGCGAACGGAGAGGCGGAGCGAGATGAGAAAAGAGGGCGGGTACATCCTGGAGTGGAGGCAAGAGGGAAAAGGGATGAGTCGAGAAGGCCGGGCACACACACAAACACGCACGCTGTTAAGCCGGGGCCACTTCACAAAATTGGATCCAAAGGGTGGAGGAGCGAAAGAGGAGGAGATGAGGACATTAAAAGAGTAGCGGGTTGGAGGACAGGGGAAGGAGTTATAATTAGTTAATTAATCGATAGACCGGGAGTGAGGATGCGGGGTGGTGGAGGGGAAACCTCCACACACGGAGTGGGCCATACAAATACCCGTCCAGACGTTCCGCAGACCACCTCTTGGGACCCTCCACATCCTCTCACTCGCTCCGTGCCTCCCTCGCCCACATCCTCTGCGTCACCCATCCTCTTCATGTACACGCCCAGCCACTCCCCCTGCCCTCCCCCCCCCCCCCCAACACCATCGCACAAAAAACTAGAGAGGGGAGCGGGAATGAGAAGGAAACGGGAAGAGGGGGGAGAAGGTGCCTCCCCATCCATTTCTCTCCGTCTGCCGTGACCCACCAACCGAAGAACGCACGCGACGACGGCGCAGCCACGGCGGCAGACCCTCCAACCATTCGGTCCACTTGTGCGCCTCCCCGTGTAGCTCCGTGACACGTGAGGAGAACGAGATAGAGCCCGTGAAAAAAAAAACACGATCGCGATGCACACGTGGGAAGCGGGTCCTTCCTCGCGGCCGTAGCTCGCCATTTTTCCCTTCGTCCAAACGACGACCGCTCGCCGTCCTTGGGGGGAGGGGAGGTAAGGGGGGAGGGAGGGGAGGTAAGGGCTGGGGAGGGGGGTAAAGGGGGGGGGAGGTAAAGGGGGGGGGGGAGGTAAAGGGGGGGAGGGGAGTTTAAAGGGGGGGGAGGGGAGTTAAAGGGGGGGAGGGGAGTTAAAGGGGGGGGGGGGGAGAGAGAGACCGGATGGGCGAAAAGAGGGCGGAGGGACAAAAACGACAGGAAGGACAGGAGCTGAATGGCTCCATATACCTCTCTCTTTCTCATTTTTGAAATGTAAAAATATTCGGGTGGCGTCCTCGGCAGAGTGCGAATTTGCAAAGAGCTTCGTTTGTCGTCCCACCTTCAAAAATAGCAGGGTGGATCGAGCGGAGGGAGTGTGCGGCAGAAAGGCAGGGCGAGATTAATCGAAGGCGATGTGAGTGTAGATTTCAACGTTTGGCGGAGGCAAGTATTAATTGGCCGTTTAGGATTGCGAAGGAGAGGGAATAATAGGCTAATTCCCTTCTCTCCAGTTTTCTCCAATTTCGAAGATTTGACCACTTAGCCGCGGCCTCGCTTCTTAATAATCTACTATCTCCCAGGCATGAAATTCCACGCTAGTATTAACCTCCCACAAACTTCCTCAATTTACATTAACATAAAGATATGGACAACGATATAATGTGTTGTGAATTTATTCATGGCCTTGGGTAATTAGTGTCACATTCACTCGAGCAAATATTTATCAAATACCCCGATGACATGCAATGTATTCCTTATTAATATATTCCATTACCTGGCCACATGTTTCATTTGAGCACGAAACAAATGAAGCTAAGACGCCTGTTGCTATATCAAACTCTCTTAGAATTTTCAATCCAGAAATCTTACGCCCATCTATTGAAACAATTTCACACAAATCAACCATTTTTTCCCGTTTCTGCAAAATTAATATATATATATATATAACCGACAATATCAAACGTGGGACGTGGTCAACGGCTTCGATCGCTAACTAAAAAACTAAAACTCGACGACGAAAAACTCGGGCGTCAATTTGTGCCGAGATACGTATGGTATATTTTGCCTACCCTATTCCATCAAAACAAACCGCTCTCAAACCATTTCTCCCTTCCCTCCACATCAACTTATCGACTCGGAGAGCGTCGCGCTGGGAGACAGAATTGGGAAGCGACGCTCGCGACAGAAATCGCACATCGGGATGCGACCCGCGACCACCCGGATCGATCCGACGAGAGACACGCCCAACCCAAACCACCCGGCCATGCGCGGATTTCGTTCCGCGAACGGTACAGTAATAAAAAAATGGAACAAAGCTCGATTGAATTACGACTTCCCTATCTCTCTCTCTCTCTCTCTCTCTCTCTCGCACACAAAATAGAGAACGAGTGAAACTGCGATGCAAAAAAGTACACGCGAGCATCAACCTCAACCGACGGATTTATGTCTCGGGGATGAGAAGAAAAACGGCTTTAGCACTCGAATCACGCTTGGTCCTCGCTTGGCAATGACCGTCATTCCCTAGTAACAAGAGGTTTGAAGTGGAGAGAGAGGGTGAGGAGGGGAAGAAATTGAGAGGGGGAGGGGAAGAAATTGAGAGAGGGTGGGGAGGGAAAGGATACCGCTCGATAGTGGGCGAGTCAACTACAATCTTGTCGTGCAGCTCTCTCCCGGAGAACAGCTGTTGCCGGGCGTTGAGTCACGCAAACTAACGAGCATTAAATTTTAATTAATTGATTCCTCCGCCACATCCGAGGGCAATAAAGGAAACCGCTCCAAGAGTCCGAAGATGATTAGGGTTAAGATTGCTTAGGGTGATTCCGATAAAAGAGGGGAGCTTGCATGATTCATTTAGACATCTAACGCAAAGAAATCCGAGTAACTCTGTACTTCAGTGGCTATGAATAAACAGACAAAATGTTTATTCCAGATTCATTCTTTCGTCGTAATACGATCCTCCGGTAGGTTTTAGGAACCCAACTCCATCGTTTCTTTCATAACATTATTCCTCCTATGACATCCGCCCCCGATTATCTAAAAGAATTCCGAAATTCGAGCCAATGGGAAATGAATAATCATTCGAGGGATTAAAAAAAAACTTTTCAATCGATACTGGCGGAAACGTTCCAGATTCGTCCGTCCGGTCGCATTTTAAACGACCATTCCTCTTCCTTCGCTCTCTCCTCCCGAACGAACGAACGAATCCGAGCATGCTCTTTTTCAGCCGCGGGCTCGAAAAACAAAGGCGTAACGAATAATAAAAAATAAACGTCGAAGACCGACCGCCAAGCCGAATCCACGTCCCGGCGGAACAATCCGTGAGAACGAAGATTTCAATTAGGTCTGCCTCAGAGCAAAAAAGGAACATCGGGATGCGAAAAATAAAAAAAATTGCCGCTGGGAGAGGAGTATCGTTCGGACCGAATCAATCCGAGCGAGACTTTCAGAATGGACAATTCCATCCCTCTCACTCAGTGGGTGAGAACGAGGGACAGGGGGAGGCAGAGGGATGCAGGGGTGGAGGGCTAGGGAAAGGGGGTGGAGGGCTAGGTAAAGGTGTTGGAGGACTAGGGAAAGGGGGGTGGAGGGCTAGGGAAAGGGAGTGGGTGCTAGAGAAAGGTGGAGGGCTAGAGAAAGGGGGTGTAGGGCTAGGGAAAGGGGGTGGAGGGCTAGAGAAAGGGGGGTGGAGGGGTAAGGAAAGGGGTGGAGAGCTAGGGAAAGGGGGTGGAGGGCTAGGGAAAGGGAGTGGGGGTTAGAGAAAGAGGGTGGAAGGCTAGAGAAAGGGGGTGGGGACTAGAGAAAGGGGGGTGGGGGATAGAGAAAGGGGGTGGGGGCTAGAGAAAGGGGTGGGGGCTAGAGAAAGGGGTGGGGCTAGAGAAAGGGGTGGGAGCTAGAGAAAGGGTTGGGGGCTAGATAAAGGGGGTGGGGGCTAGAGAAAGGGGTGGGGGCTAGGGAAAATGGGTGGGGCTAGGGAAAGGGGTGGGGGCTAGGGAAAGGGGTGGGGGCTAGGGAAAGGGGGTGGGGGCTAGGGAAAGGGTGGGGGGCTAGGGAAAGGGGGGTGGGGGCTAGGGAAAGGGGGTGGGGGCTAGGGAAAGGGGGTGGGGCTAGAGAAAGATGGTAGAGGGCTAGAGAAAGGGGGTGGAGGTGAAGATGTGGAGAAATTGAGGTGGTGTAGAGAGGTAGATAAAAACTTCCGCCAGCTGGACCCGTTGTTAACTGCGTAGCAACAACCTGGGAATGAACACGAACTACTGTGTCGAAGAGGGGGGGAGGAGAGATAGAGAGACCAAAAGCGTGAAGGGATGAGAGAAACCGAGCGAAGATTGGAGAGAGAGAGAGAGAGAGAGAAAGCTAAGAGAGTAAGGAAAATTGGAGAGAGTTTAGAGGGCAGGACGTCAAAGAGGTGGCCCTGCAACGCTTGGCCGAGGTCGCCGGCTCATCTCTTCTATGTGAGGGTGAAAGGGGATGGGGAGGTGTCCGGGGGTGTAGATTAAGCCCTTGCCAACACACCTACACACTCCTAGCAACTGCCTCCAACTCCCTCATCTCTATCACTTCGGGCGAGAGAGAGAGAGAGAGAGAAAAGGAAGGTTTGGTCAGAATAACGGGAGAAGCACGGATAAAGAGAAGCTATAGGGGTTTGGTTGGGTGGGGGAGAGATAAAGGGGAGGGGTCAAACCAGATCGATTCCGTGGGATGGACATTGGAAGGAAAAAGAAAGGGATCGAAAAGTAGAGGAAACTCAGAGGAAGGGGGAGGTTGAGAGGTAAGATGAGTTTCATCCTCTACCTACAGAGGGATCTTTGAGTAGGAAGAGGATGTCGGACTGAGGTAGGAAGAGAGGAAAACTTCCCCCTGCCGACCCTCTTCGCGCATCCATTAGGAAACATCTCAGAGCTTCCTCCCACTTATGTGTTGTTGCCACCCACACCACCTCCCTTCCTTACACGGCTAACGCGCCTCCACCTTCCTTCAGAGAAATACACTCCCTTTTCCTCCTTTTCTCCTCTCGCCCCGGGGCGGATGAGGGAAAGCGGACGGGGTCCCGAGGGGATGGGTAAGGTAGAAAGAGGGTTTAGGAAGAGAAAGATAGAGAAAGGGTTTTATATCTCGAGGGGAAGGCTCTTTTTCTCGTCTTTCTTCTCTATCAACCTCACTCCTCTCTCTCTCCAACACAACTCTCTCCACAAGGTCGTTCGAATCCATGAAGAGCAGGTGAGACGTGAAGGGCCAAGAGGAAGAAGTATGGAGGGAGGGATCGAGATTGAATGAGGTGGTCTGCGGTGTTAAGAGAGAAAGAGAGGGGCGAGGGGATGGATGGAGCCGGGACGCGCGGGAATGTGGAAGGGTACTAAGGGGGTGGGGTAGAGAGGGAGGCAGGGTGAGAAATTCGGAGCAGAAGGAAACCCGAAGCAGGGAGAAGTGACCTCAGGAAGAGAGGGAGGAAAAGAAAAGACTTCTCGCGAAACGTTTACCTTCTCTGGGGAGTTGGATCAATCGTCAAGTGGAGACCAACCAACGCGCATTCATAAAACCCGGCAGCAAAAACGTGACTGGTAAAAATCTTTAATAAGCGCGGTAAAAATCCCGTCATCCCTGTTTACTAAGGAACACATCTTAAAATCAGCGCTGCCTGGACAATAGTGTTATCTTGCGCGTTAATAGCGTTTGTTATTAGATTTAACAAGTACCGTTATTTTAAGGTGGCAGGAAAAACGTGACTGGTAAAAATCTTTAATAAGCGCGGCAAAAATATCCAAAAACGCACAAACGTACATATCCATAAGTAATCCAATGTGATTACTTTTTATGGCAGCCATGTCAAACTGGCGAATTTTTGTCTCAAATAAGTCGTTCAAGATTTTATAAAAGTAGTTTATTTTTGCGAGAAGACAGGTTTTTTCTTAATTATTGAGATGCGATAGATGCAATTTATAAATTTATTTTTTATCAAACATACGTCCTATCTTATATAAAACGTATTTTTCAAACTCAGGCCCCCATTAAACACTTGTAATCCTAATAATCCATTACATCTATCGCTTTAATGCGGCCTTCATGCCTCTTCGAGTTTGACATGCCTGGTTTAAGGAACCAAAATTAATCACAAATAGTTTTAAACGGGTTCATAGCATCGCAAAAGAAACACGGTCGTCAGGACTCCTAAATCTCGATTAATATAAAATGAGCGAGACATATACCCACCACGAAGATAAAAAAAACCTAAAAGGGCCAAATAAAGGAGCTCGGGCGGCGGAAAAGAATAAAGGGAGGCCATATACACACATCTCTCCTTAAGTAATCGACTCCCTTTTTAAAAGAATAAGAGGCGGCTCATTTAAAATGATTAAGAGTAACAGGTGAGGCAGAGGAGGAGCGGCGGCGACTTGATAAATGGAACGGACGAGGAAGGCGAGGTCCTTTGGTGTACCGGAGGGAACTAAGGGGCTAAAAGAGGGAGAAATGTTTCCGTAAGAGAGATGGAGAGCGGCAAGGGTAGATTCGAAGGGAGGGTGAGGCATGCGGGAGGTGGAGGAAACGAAGTAAACAAGAGGAAATGAGTTGAGTGCAATGGAGGAGGAAAAGAGGAGAATTTTACGAGGGTGGAAATTGCGGGGAATCGTGGGTTGGGAGGATGGGTTAAAAGGCGAATGGAGCACATACAAGGGATCGGGGAAATTGGAGGCAAGATTGTAGGTGGGAAAAAGGACGGGATAGCGAGATAGAGAATAGCGAAGTTTTATCCCTTGCTTTTACTTTTATTCCCGATGGGTATATGTCACGGTAAATGTGCGAAGTCCGGTAAATGCGTACATTTCCCGGTTAATGTGCACATTTACCACCAAATTTAAGTATAACATATTTTTACCGATTGGATTGGGGAAATGTACACATTTACCTAGACACACTGGTAAAAGTGGATTAACGTCGCAACACAGGCCACAACTTGGCGGCGTCGCGAACATCTGTTGCGGTTTAGAAGTACGGTAACTGTGTGTTGTCCGGTAAATGTGTCAATTTCCTGGTAAATGTGCACAACTAAACTAAATTTGACCATGAAGGCAAATTTTACTCGACCCCACCGGATTGGGTAGGTTAGTTGAAGTGTTTTTGGTTCCTCCTCACGTTCACTGTGTTCCCCCCTCGGGTTGAGAAGCGTTCATCTTAATATATAACAGTGGAGCCGAACCCTCGATGATTTTTGTTATAAATTAACGTAATTATTAAAGTGTAGCATTTCTCATTCTTACTTATTTCCACATTTACCAAGGCACATCGGTAAAAGTGCACATTTACCGGGAAATGTACGGATAATACGTATTTCTGGAAAGTTAAACTTACATGCTTGGTGGTAAATGTGTACATTTACCGGTAAATGCACACATTTCCCAATTACGTACCTTTACCGTAACATATAAATATAGAGGGAATACCGTATCTCCGACGTGAAAGACAGATGGCGAGTGCGAAGGCGTGGTTTTCCAACGTGCCCCCTTTCTCGCCTGTTACCTCTCCCTCCCCCCCCCCCCTTTCCCTACCTCGCCATTTCAATCGATTAGTTCACTAACACAGCCACCAACTCGGTCGTGTCTGCTCCGCACGGTTCTCGACACCGAAACACGCCATGGCCACTTCACCCTCACTCCCATCTACCTCTCCCCTCCTTCCCTCCCCTTTTAGTATCAAGCGATTACTCTCGAAAGTCCCTCTCTTTCCCCACACCTCTGCCACGTCTCTCTCTCTCTCTCTCTCTCTCTATATATATATATATATATATATATATATATATATATATATATATATATATATATATATATATATATATATATAGTATATTCTCTTTTCAAACTACATTCCCTCGCATAGAAGGGTTAGAGAGAGAAAAAAGTCCAAACAAACAGTGAAGAGAGCGTGACAGAGAGAGGAGAGAAAGAGATGAAAGAGGGATGGAGTGGAAAACATGCTGCTATGGAAATCAGAGACGTGGAAGGGGTAAAAAGCCGTTGATGAGAGTAAAAAGAGTCGCGAGATTGGTGTGGGAAGAGGGGAAAGAGAGCAGGAAGAGGAAGAAGACAATATGAAAGGATGGAGGATAAGGAATGAATTCGGTATGTAAAGGATGTGAAAGGAATAGAAATATAGACTGAATATATAGAAAAAACGAATGCTAAAGAAAACATTGGGCATAAAGAAAATATAGGAAAATGTAACAAAATACCAGGAGAGGCCTAAAAGAGAAATGGGGATGCCGAAAACGATAGTATGAAAAATTCACGAGGGAAACAAAGATAGGGAGGAAGAAGACGCGTGAATTTATGGCGATGCAGGATACACCGGCGATAAGAAAGAGGCACGGGCTATAAATGTCACGTTCAACCCAATAAACAACAAAAACGGTCGATTTGGAAGCGATTTCTCTCTTCTAACTAATTCGAACGAAATGAAAAGAGGAACAGAACCTCAAAAACGCGCAATTTTTAACGAGTAAAAAGACCCCTGAAAGGGCGAAACTCTACAATGAGATTTGCTAGGGGAGGAAGTGTCTGGATAGAGCAGGAGGGGAGGCGGGGGGGGGGGGGAGCACGGAAGCGGGTGAGGAGAGAAAGAGGGAGCGAGCGGCGAGTGTCGGAGCCGGGGAAGAGAAGGGGGCGTGGGAGGGACCGAGAGCGGAGAGAGAGAGAGGGTGTTGTTGGGTTATGCTCACCCAACCAAACACAGGCGCCGTGAATCCTCGCGAGGGGAGAGAAGGGTTGTTGTAGTTGTTGAGGCGCCCGCTCGAATCCGTTGGAAAGTTTTTTCCCCCGAGGCGTCGACTGTTTTAAAAAGTACGTACCCAGCGAACGCGGTACTCCAAGGCATCATCACCCGCCCGCCTTATTTTGAAAACGGCAAAATTTCGATAAATCTCTTAGGGAATCTTTTTCCCCCTAACGAATTGAATGAAGAGGGGAAACGGGCGCATTATTTAAAAACTTGGGCGCATTATTTAAAAACTTATCTTCCTGCAGACAAAGCTCTTTTTTTATACATGGAATCATTCCAGGAAATCAAAAATAATACATTGCGTTCCTTTAAAGCTTTGACCGTTTATCCATCCGTGGCATTAAAAACCTCCATAATTTGGTCCGCGGGATCTTTATTTTTCTTTTTGATCCTGGAGTGCGTTGATGTTTCCGTTAATAGAACGGCGGATGTTCATTTGACCTCGTTTCCAAAGAAGGGGGAGAAGGGTTTGGGGGGAGGCGATGAAAATACACTCCGCGTCGTATCTGGGAGAGTGATCTCTGCGATACGAAACTTTTACAAGGATTCAAAACTACGAAAAGAAGGATAATAAAAGATTTCGGGGACTGTTATCGTCTCTCATGTATTCAAACGAATGCATAAAATTCAAACTTTCCAAAATCGACACAAAGCGCCGAAAATCGATTCCGAAAAGAGACATTACGTCACGACCTACTATTTAAGGAGACACGAAGAATCAATTTTAAATAACGATCGGAAAAGGATACAGATAGCCTAACGTGTCATAGGTTTTTTCCATAAACAAACATTCCCACTCCGCTGGAGACGAAACACACGTAATTTTTCCTCGTTAAATATAGAAATCCGCCTAAAAAGAACAAATGGTCAAAAAAGAGACGCCATCCTAAATGCGGCGACAGGAAAAGTGGGTCTCGACGAAGGAGCACGTTCGTGTACGGAGCGATCGGAAAAAGCCACTCTTGTTGGACGCATTAGACGCACGCAATGAGCGTTTGGAAGGAGGGAAGGGAAGGAGGGCCAGGCGGAGGATGTGGTAGCGAGGACGAGGGCGTGTGCACCGAGAGACTGGCAGCTTCACCTGGAAAGATTGGGAGAGGTGAGCGCGGGAGGAAATGGGAAGTTGGAACGTACCACACTACGTAGGACGAAGTTGTGCGCGGTAGAGAAAATGAGCGAGAGATAGGGTAGGGGAGTGAGCGAGTTGATGGAGAGGACTAAGAGAGGAAGCGACAGGGAGTGGCCGAAAACTTTGGTAAGACGCGAATGAGGAAGGGGGAAGGGGGAAAATATGGAGGGTGGAGGTTGGATGGGGCGGACCTGATGGGGGAGGAGAGGTGGGCGGATAATAGCAGGGGCGAAAGAGGGAGAAAGGAGCTCGAAAAGTAAGAAGGCAACGGTCACGCGAAGTCATCGAGAGTCACGAATCGTTTTTCGAATGTCAATATTACGCGGCGAGGGGAAGAATGGATCGCGTGCCGGTCGCTGTTGTGCGAGCAAAAAGAACCGGCGAAAAAGTCGGAGAAAAAACCCAATTACCAAAGAGACGCTCGGACAATGCTTATTCTGCCGAGGGAGTTTGGGAATGCCTCACCCGCAGCCGCACAAGGGAGCCGAAAATAGCACGGGGAAGAGAAAAGGAAGAATCGCGGCACAAGATAAGAGCCTACGTGTTGAATGACCGCAGACGGATTTTTAAAAAGGATTTTAATCGGCGCATCCGCCATGTTTCTCCCTACATCTTCCTCAATATGGGTCTAGGCGAAAAATCGACAACCTTCGATAAAGCCTCTAAATCGACGTTTGATGACGACGTGTCGATGAAGTTGTGCAGGAAAAGTTACGATGAAAGTTCACAAATTATCACTCCAGTCCTCGACGTAGACTGTTTCAGTTGGTCTGACGCCATTTATTTCCGGTTTCACGAGGCATCCGTATAATCGACAGCCAAAACAATCGAGAAATGTGTGCCAAAAAGAGCGTCATACCCGAGTACTCAACTGGGCTAGTTCCGATGTGGAGTTTTAACGATCTCGTGTCGTGTGTCGCACCCGGAACACCCGGTCAGTAATAAACGAGGAGAGAAAAGAAGCCTTTCCAGATAAGGGAGTTTTTACATCAATGAGTGCTGAAAAACAACGGAAGGAAGACCTTTAAAGATACTGGTTGACCGAACGGAAGTGAATAACCCTCTGTACAGCTGGTACGACAACGACGAAGCCGGAAAGAATTCTAAGAAAATGATCGGTTTTTTAAGGGATAAGACAACTTTCGCCTTTCGTCGAAATTGCCATCCAATTCCGCATCTCTATATATACAGGGTGTCATTTAAACATTTTTAATAACATATTATATTCGGTACTAGCACCCCGTTGCAGCAACGCTTGCAATTAATTTGTGTTAACCTTGCCACGTCATTCTAGTGGTACCCGCAGAATATTTTATTAAGTCGGTCAGAAGCCTGTGCTAAAAAAATTAAGAGAAAATAATGACACCATAGTCTACCCCTTGGCATTTTTTAATTTTCTGCGATTGTATAGCATTTTATTAGAGTAATGCCGTCGTCACAATGTCACACAGTTACTCAATGTTAAGTCTTGTATCACGATATATTCAGAGAGGAACAATTAAAAAAATCTACCTTACCTTAGTTACAATGATTATCGTTGCACGCTCGCAAACAATCACGTTCTTTCAAGTGTCCACAACGACTGCTTTTTAACAAAAATCTGACCTCACAATGTCACACGGTTAGTCAATGTCAGTCTTATACCATGGTATATTCAAAAGGAAAAAATTTAAAATTCTATTTTACCTTATTTCCAATGATTATCACTGCACATTTCATTAAGTATGAACTCGCAAACAATCACGTATCGGACAACGACTGTTATTAACTTCTTACAGGGCCTACTACGAATACTAACTACGAATATCTGTTATTGTTGGAGATAAAATATCCGCATTGCTGTATTTCATCAGTTCTCCATAAGTGTTATTATGCATTTACAAACATCTGTTATTGTTGCACACAAAATATCTGCATTTTTGTATTTCAATTACAAACATTTTGCCAAGTCAGTAAAAAATCTGAATGTTTAAATGTCATCATAGAGAGGAAAATGATATACAGCAATTATTTTCAATGTTTTATGCTAATAATGCTTTTAATTGTTTTATGCAATGTTTTTCATGCATAATTAATTCAACCATTTATTTCATTTTTATTCATGAAATTGTTACCAACATAAATTTGTTGTACTTCACAATGTGTTATGTTTCATTTATTAATAACTAGCGTAATTGCCCGTTAAATATGACGGGATTATGATAAAAGCATTCCAAATATTTGATTACGATATGAAACATCAGTAAGATAAGCTAAATGATGAGCTCCTTGACAAAAATGAGGTAATAATAATATTCCCTCCCTCCCTCTCGCCGACCCTCTCTCCCTCCCTTCTCTCTTTCGTTCCTCTCTCCCTCTCGTCTTACCTCCCCCTCTCTCATTCCCTCCTGTCCCAATCCCTAGCTCTCCCTTTTTCTTCGTCTCCCTCTATCTCTTTCCTCCCGTCCTTTTCTAATTCTATACTTCCCTTAATCTCTATGTACCTTCCATTCTATATCCCTTCCTTCCTATCTCCCTCCCCACTCTCTTAGATAAGCAAAAAAATCCAAACTAAATCCCAGTCCCATTAGGATTACGTAATTTCAGGAAAAATCTTATGATAATTTAAGGCAATCTATGCACTCGTATATATTACACGTATGCGGGTTGTGACAACAATTGTTTCTCGAAGTTTAACAATGATGTGGTCGGTAAGGCAACATCCCTTTTAAAGCCGACATTTTCCCAAAATATGCGATTTAAATGTTTAATATGAGAGATTTCGAAGGGTATGCGGAAAAAGATTAATATAATAAGAAACTTCATTAATTTTCCTAAAACAAAGTTAATTTCAAAGATCGTACGTCTATTTTTTTTCTAATTTTAATTCTCAAAAGAATAAAAGGCTACATTATAAAAAGTCGCATTTTACGTGTTATATTATGGGAAATGGAAATCGTCCCCCTGGAGTCGAACCCGGGTCTTTTTTGTATTTTTTTCGTAATTTAATTTTTATATCCGAATCAAATTTCAACCTTCCACCTAATCGGAAAGTTTGTTAAAACGCGTTAAAAAGTGCCATTGCTGCCGTCAGCATCTCATACACAAGCAGAACAGACAGAACTGGAAAACCATATGTAAGAAGATAGCCCATATTCTCCTTATCAAGTTGCAAACTGATGCGTAGGTCAATTTGCGTTAATAAACATTAAATATGTAGAATATAATGAGTTTACTTACGAAAAAGGTAATATTCCAGTACTGAAATTGAGATTTTTTATTTTAGTCAATCGTTTAAAACGTTCTCAGTCCACAAGCAGCTTACTGAATAATAATTATCTACAATTATTTATGTTGCAATCTATTACGTTTGACGTTGCTACAACAATAATTTCGATGCTTCATAGAAAGCGCGAAGCGAATAAAGCAATTTTTTCCTCTATTTGAAGGCTTAATAGACGCTGATTGAATCGGAGGCAACACTGAGGTTCGCCTTGGCAACACCAGGAAAGAGTACAAAAAAGCCATAAAATATCGAAAATAAATGCGTATTTTTGACAAATTCTTCCGTGTAACGTCAACATCGCAAGAATAAGATATTTTATAGTTTTATCCATCCAATAAAGCAAAAACGGAGAAAATTGGTCCAGATTTACGTATTTTGACGAATTAAAGCAAAAAGTCTTGTCTTTCAACTTAAAAAATCGAAAATCCCGTGTAAACTTATGTGAAAATATAATCGTATCCCAGAGTCGAATCCGGGACTTTTTCCGGGATGTTTGATTTTTCTAGGGACCACCTCACGGGGGTTTAACGATCGTGAAAGTTTCAGCTCTTAATTCCATTTTGAAATGTCCAAAAGTACCGTGACAGACAGACACTTGAGAATTATTATGTAAGGATAGTTTTAAATGATACGTAGTATATATTGTAGTATTATATACTGTGCAAAACCGCACAGACTTTTAAAAGGCTTTCATGTCGAACATAAAATCCCTGAAGACTATAGCTGAGATGGACAAAGGCTTTCGAAGCGCGTGCGTACGACCTGGCGACCCAGTTAATCCAATGGACGAAACAGCCGATCAAAATTAAATCCCAACGTAAACACCGCCTACGCGATGATCTCTGAAGATCTCTCGTCGGGAGAACTTCCGGCAACAAAAGACGCGGACTTAAGAAGGCGGGGAGCTCTGCATCCATTTTCCTTAGACGCTCCTTCGCACGTGGACAGGACTATTAGCGGAGAAATCTGAGACCGAACGGTCGAATATTTCGGAGATAAACATTTCCCTAACCTCCCTCTCCCGCGTTCATCGCCATCTCTCGAAAGAGCGTCGCGATTGAAGACGGTGCCAAGGGAGAAAAAAGGCGAACGACCTGAATGCGTAAAACCAACAAAGGTTGGGGCTCGTTTCTGTTTAGGACAGAAATGGAATTCTCTCGTAATAGACCGGACGGTTAAAAAAAACACGCCCTTTTCTTCAAAATATTCCTCTAATATTTCATTCGCGACGCAGGTTGCGAAATTTAAACGTATTAGTCGCCCGTTGTCGCTGTGACAAAGAAAAATCCATTCGTATTCAGTCTCACCAGCTTACGCTCTGTCTCGAGTAATTTTGACATAATATCCGAGTCAAATGTGGTTTTTTTCGTTATCCTTTCGGTCCCGACGGTCACAATTTTGTTAATCAAATTTATTTTAAGCTATAAAACTTCGTGCTGATTTTGAACCTTTGAAACCTTACGCGCTTGTGTGAATACAATGAACTCAAGTGAGACATTACCAGCTGTGGAACTGAACTGTAATGCAATTATTTCCATAATTTTAAAAATTAGTCTGGAAAAATAATGACCGAAAAGGTTAAAGAATTACGAAATTCGTTAAATCCTCTACCTTTCACTGTAATCAAAGTATCGCTTTCATACACCCAAGTTCCTGATTTTAATTAAAATTACAGTCTTTTATTATACTGAATTATAAATCAATCGACTATTCCATTCCTATTCGATCATACATCATATCTTCCAGGAAACAACGATGTAACGTCTTTTCGATAGCAAAATTGATGGGATTCGAGCTTAGAACAACTCAAAATGCACGGCAAAAGTACGCCTCGATTGCAAATGACACAAAGGTTGAGCAAATACTCGCACGCACATCTTTCGAGTTAGCCTCACTCGTTCGTCCATCTTCATTTTCCCTTGACAACACGCGCTATATCCAATTGCAACGTTCATGCCCGCCCTCGCTAAATCCTTCCGCAGCCTCCTCTCTCCGCATCCATCCCCCTCTTCCTCCCTACCACACGCCATTTTCCACCATCTACATGCCTCTGTCCTTTATCTACCCACAGGGAATGGGATAGCCTTACGACACGTCGAGTCAATTGTCTTCCACTTCATCAAGCCGAGAGACTTCTCAGCGACGAATTCCTGTTCGGTTTCCCGCCCATCAAACGACCCCTTTCTCTATCCGTCTAAAAACGCCTTTCGAACACTCACCCCACCCCCTCTCACTCTCTTGGGGCCCTCTCCGACTGATCCCTCTAAGCCGCTAGCGAGTGGCGAGCATTCGGAGGAGGTAGGAACCGGTACCTCGATTCTTCCATCGAATGGCGGCCGGCGAAGAGGAAGGCGTTCGAGACTAAGGTGACCAATTTTTCAGGAAGCTAATGAGAGACCGGATCGGATAAAATGAGAGATACATTGTAGTAGCATACTTTACGATGCAGTTACTGAGAGATAATCCTTAGACGCAATAGATCAGTGGTAGGCAACCTTTACATGACGGGCCGCATTGGCGGTTGTAAATTCTTCAGCGGGCCGCATTGCAAGTTAATTCTTCAGCGGAGCGGATTAGACTTTAAATCGAATCTGAGATATCATACCAGTGAAAATCGAGGCTAAATTAGATTTTTAGGATTAACATTTCAATATCAAGTGTCTTGTCTTATTTGAATGTACGAGTGAGTATATGATAAGAATTTGTGCGTTAAATTTTACGCTCTTTTTAATCATAGCCTCGCGGGCCTCATAAAACGCTCTCAGGAGCCGTAGTTTACTCACCACTGTAATAGATTATCGGGGTGTTCCTGAGCGGTTTAAATGTGAATTTGGGATATAAACCATGACTTTTCAGAAGGCGATACAAAAGTTGAGAAAGGTAAAAAAAAAGCGGGACGAGTGATAAAAATAAGGGTCCGTCCCTCCAAATTTAGGACGGTTGGTCAACATATCGTGGACGGACGAGCAGGACACGATGAAAAAAAAAATCCGGACCCCGACCTCTCAGTTTTTCGACCAAGTTTCTTTGCATACACTCGCGACTGCACGAGGAAAGATTTCCGGCCTGTCACGACCCTCTCGAAAACAAACGGGACTAAATTTCACGCACGTGAACAAGGACCAGACGACACGGATGCAAAGGGTTTATGTTTTATCTCGCGGTCGACCCCACGCGATAAGACGAGGCGAGGGGGTGAAACGTAAATTGGGTATAAGGGGCAGGAGAGAGGCGATCCAAGGGTGCGCAGCGAGTGTGAAACGGTTTGATACAACGAGGTCAGAATCTCTCCGAAATTCGGTACAAGGCCGATCCGTAATCGCTACCGCTTATTACGCGGTGATAAATCCCACGCGTGCCAGCGAAGCGATAGATAATAATACTCCTTGAACCGAGAGAGCAAAATCCCGAGGTGCACCCGCTATGATGGAGCCGGTGAACCAAGTTACCTTCTCACAGTCCACGCCTGGTAAATTCTCACAACAATCGGTCGAAATAAAAACAAAATCATCCTTAACAATGGGCTTGCGACAATAGTCTGGCGTGGTCTAAGCGTTTAAGACAAACGGCTTAATGCAGTGGATTGCAGAATGTGGGCCGCGCCCCCCCTGTAGGGGGGGAGGGAGGGGGGCGGGCGCGCAAAAGGTTCTACATGTCTGTTTAACCATCCTAATCGCGAGACCTACAACATGCAACCGTCAAATTCTAGCCCCCAAGAGGCTAGGACGTATCGTTTTCGTTCATATTTTTCTTAAGATGGTTATATTAACGACAAGTATTGGTATAGTAGGTATCGTTTATGAACTGTGAATGAACATGACATAGAAGAGGGCGCAAGGATACCTTTCTTAGGTGATGGGAGCGCTGCTTCGTAACCGCTGGATTAATGGATAATGGAATTTTTTTAATGGTAGTACTCTTTATACAAACAAATCTTTTCCTGGGAACCATTGTTTTGTTTCCGAGCAGCGATTCAACAGTCCCTACACGTGCGCGTCGCACCAAAACGTCGTCTCTTTAAAAAAAACCTTCAGGAGTATGCGCATTGCCATGGGAACGCCCTCGACATCCCCAATCATAGAGTCGCTGCACCTGGCGACCTTAGCGCGGGAGGAGAAGGGCACACGGGCTATCACGTAAGGGTCGCCTCGACCCAGCCACCCGCCTCATTTACCACAAGGACGGTGAAGGTTTTTTTATTCCCGAGACCTACTTTTTCACTCGCCATCCAACCCCACGTATTCAGAGGCGGAGCAGAAAGGGAGAGGGCGGAGGTGGCGGATGGGAGGCGATTTTCCCTCCGTTGTAAACTGCCTCGAGCCACGGAATTCCGGGACTGCCGAAAAAGAAAATAACATCTGGACACGCGGGTGAACAATCTTTTGTTCGTCTGCGCACTCCCGTTGTCGGGGAGATTTTTATCGAGTTGTAAATAAGCAATAAAAACCTCTTTCCCCAAACTCGATACGCGCCCTCTTACGGATATTTATGGGTTGAAATGGAAGGAGAAAGCTAGAAACCACATTCACCTACATCTTCGGTTGTTTACTGCTTTGAATAATAAATACCGCGCGACAATCATACTCTTGACAGTTATCGCAAGTTTTTAAGCAGAAACACAAGAACACTTCGTTTGACTTCGACAAGAAAAGAGAAAATGAAATATTCTAAGAGTGAAAACGAAACGTAAACAGTTGCCAAAAAATCTCCAAATTTATCACGAGTGTACGAAAAAACTTGTATAGATTTAGCGGGTTCTTCCATCTCCTAGAAAGTAAACAACGAAAAGAGTTACTTTTAGCTAGATAAACTTGAGTCCCATATCGTTAGCGAGGATACCTTATTATCACTAAGAAAGCCGTAGTGGATGGGAGAATGGACACGGCCCATTTGCTGCCCATGACTTGAACCTGCCATCTCCCTCCTATTCACTCCCCCTCTCCCTCCTCTCTCTCTCTCCGCTTGACAGCACCGAGCGAAAAGATGAAACGGATTAATCTCTCCGAGCACGACGAGGACCGAAATCGGCACGGGTCCCAAAACTTTTTTCCACCACAGTTTTACAACACGTGAGCGAACAGGTGACTCGGAAGAGGCGCCCAAAGAATTTGAAATGATAAAATAGGGGATAGGAGCGCTGGAAGAACCCGAGTCAAACACGACCACTTCCTTTTTCCAAATACAACGTTATGCTCTCTGAAAAAATTTTCCGCCCCTCACTCACTTTCCACCCAACACACACCAGGAAAAAATAAACCGCGCGGAAATAACCCCTTATCCTCCGCCAGAGAATCTTCCGTCTCTTCTTTCTTTCCATTCATCTTACAAGGACTCTCTAGCAGAACATCAAGGAGAGAGGGAAAGTGTTCCGCCGAAGAGAGACGTGAAATGTTTGGAATGGTGAAGAGGAAGAAAAAAACAGGCGCTTGTCAAGTCAAAAAGTTCAAACCGAAAATAATAGCTTAGTGCCTTATAAATAGAAAAGATTGACTCGTTTTCTTCCGACCGAGGGGAATTAGTCATTTACGCCAGAAATTCACGCAATCCGTTCGACTGCTGACTGACGTTAATCGAGCACTTTGGGGAATAATTTTTGCCACGAGAGGTTTACTAGTTAAAAGAGGCGGAGAACAACGAACGTTCAGTCCGACCTTCAACTGCCATCAACACGTATTCGATAGACCTCGGGTCAAAAGAAGTCCCTCGCCGTTCCAGTCACGTTGCCATTCACTCCCGCAAACGATACTACCGAATCAGCCAAAAATGCATTCGTTTGAATCGAAGATGCCTGCCCCAAACTCCGGCAAGAATTTTCCACCTTTATCACTATTCCACAAATTAAATTCAATCCCAGCTTAGGGAAAAAACATTTTTGCCCCATTACAAAAAGAGTCATGCGTGAGTTAATCATACGATCCTCACCGCACTTGCGCACCGGGAAAAGAGGAACTTCTTCGCCGCCATCGAAATTTTCGTGCCGCGCGCGCGCAATAGCTTTACGATAAAAAAAACGCCTGAGAAAAGAACGGAGATAGCGCAAAAGACGCGAGGATTTTCCAAATTCCTCTCCCACCCTTTATACGCTACTCCTAACAAACTTTCCCCGTAGAGAGGAGTAAACACCCATAAGATCCCTCGGCCGGCGTAAACAAAAGACCTCCGGAGGGGAGTGTGAGGTGTTTGCGCGTGGAAAAATCTCGCGGAAAGAATTCCACGCGCGAAGCAGAGGGGGAGAGAGGGAGGGAAAGAAAGACGATGTGGAAGAATTTCGTTTACTAAACTTGGGACGGGAACGGGATGGAGGGAAAAAATAGAGCGGGAGAGGGAGGTAGAGAGAAAGGGCGGGAGAGTTAGATGGGAGAGGACGGTACGGGAGGAAGAGGGCTCTAGTGGAGGGAGAGGACGGTACGGGAGGAAGAGGGCTCTAGTGGAGGGAGAGAGGCGGAATAGAGGTGGGAGAGGGGAGGAGGAATTGTATGAGGGATGAGAGACATGGCGAAGTTTAAAGAACGAGACGAGGAGGGAACGAGATGCGTGCCGAGGTATTTTTGAGGGGTGGATGAGAAAGGAAAGATTAAGAATGGGGAAGAGGAAAACCATGCGGCAAAAGGGATGATGGGATTATACGGAACATTCTCCAAGGCGAGCGAGAAATGAAGGATAAGCCGGATAAGAGTAATTTACAGGATTAGAGTAAATGTACTAATGTTAGTGAAAGCGATAAATGTTAATTCGGACAAAGATTAGAGGGAGAAAATGAAACAAAAACTTACGGTTTTAAACTCGAAAGATGAAAATAATAACGTAGGAAAGCATACGAGAAGCAAGCAAAAAATAATTTACTTGGAAAACGAACAGGAATAGAAAGAAAATACTCGGAAATATTAAAAGCAAAAACGAAACGAGAAGCAAAGGAGCTGAAGGAAAATAGGTGAAAACGAGAGCGGTAGATGAGAAACAGATGCAGGGTCGACCATCGAGTGGAAAAAATAAAAATCCAGAAAAATAATTACGGCATGATAAACTGAAAATAATAATGGGGGAAAAGGAAACAACCATGAGAGTACAATAATAATGATAAGGGACGAGATCAAAAGAATAAAAAAACGGGATATATAGAAATGAAGAGTAAGGCGACGAAGCAAATAAGAGTTAGGAGTTAGTTCCGCGCACGGAACGAATGGCAAAGAGAGAATGAGGAGGGATTGAGATAAATAGGTATAGGAGGAGGAAAGAGAAGCGAGGGTCGAAAGAGAGGAAGAGAAAAATGGGGAGAGGCGGGTAATGGGGAGGAGAAAGAAAATTACGGCTGTTTATATCGTCCGCAGTGTCTATTTCCGTCCGCCCTGGATCTGGTGGCCACCGTGGAAGGGCGCGCTTCTTACCATGGAGAGAGAGGTTAGATAGAGATAACAGGAAGAGAGAGAATAGGGAGGAAGGAAGATAGGGAATAGGGAGGGAGAGAAGGAATAGAGAGGGAGGGAATAGGGAGGGAGGAGAGAATAGGTAAAGAGGGAGAGGATAGGAAGGGAAATAGTGGATAGGGAGGGAGAGAAATGGGGGATAGGGAGGGAGGAAAATAGGGGATAGGGTGGGAGGGAAATAGGGGATAGGATGGGAGGGAAATAGGGGATAGGATGGGAGGGAAATAGGGGATAGGATGGGAGGTAAATAGGGGATAGGATGGGAGGGAAATAGGGGATAGGATGAGAGGGAAATAGGGGATAGGATGAGAGGGAAATAGGGGATAGGGTGGGAGGGAGATAGAGGATAGGGAGAGAGATAGGGGATAGGGAGAGAGATAGGGGATAGGGAGAGGGAGAGAGATAGGGGATAGGGAGAGAGATAGGGGATAGGGAGAGAGGGAGATAGAGGATATGGAGGGAGGGGGATAGGGAGGAAGGGAGACGGGCTAGGGAGGGAGGGAGATAGGGGAAAGGGAGGGAGATAGAGGATAAGGAGGGAGGGGGAGATTATAGAGATGTAGGAGGAGAGGATATGGAGGGAGGGAGGGAGGGAAAGAGAGAAATGTGGAGAGGAGAGTTGGAGAGAGGAGAGTTGGAGAGAGGAGAGTGGAAGATAGGGGAGAGATGGAGGGGACAAGAGCGAGGGAAGAAGAGGGAGAGGAAACAGAGGAGGGAGAGGAAATAGAGGAGGGAGAGGAAATAGAGGAGGGAGAGGAAATAGGGGAGAGTGAGGGGAGGGAAAGGGGGGAGAGAGAAGAGATGGAAAGGAGTGAGGGAGGGAGAGAGTGAGGGACGGATGGAGAGGGAAAGGATGGAAGGAGGTGGAAGGGTGTGCTGTTTCGCGATTCTCTCAGGAGAATCAGCGGCCTCTGGTTTGGTTTTTCGCATAGATTCCAGGGAAGAGGTTGGAAAGATGGCGTGTGCAGCACGGCAAAGGATGAAGATAGGCGGGATGTAAAGATACGGAACTTAAAAACAGATAATCTCAGTTATCAGGGCGACATCTAGAGAAGAAAATTTCTACCATCGAATCCTTTCTTACGAACAACATAGTTGAAAACAAGATATTTGGGAGTTTACTCACTACACCTTAAGGAAAACCACACCAAGGAAAAACGGCGGAGATAGAGAGAGAGATGGGGGAGGCGAAGTGGCCGAAAGAAAGCCCCCCCTCTATATCTCCCTAGACTTCTTGGTCTCAAGTACTTATTGGCCCATAAAATCTTAGGAAATTCAGTCTCCGTACTTTATTTCCCCTTTCTCCCTCCACCATAGACAAAGTACGCATCGTCCCAAGGTTATCCTCGTTATCGCCCGCTGTTCGATTTTAAAGGCGCGCGAGAGAGAAAAAGGATCGTGGGAGTCCCGATTTCGAACCTTTCGTGGAATTCCGAGACCGAATGGTGACGGCTTGACAGAATTCGTAGGAAAATATTAAGCCGTTTTATGCGCGCGAAGCAAAATTCCGGTACTGGCACAAAATTCCCAACCGAGGGCCGCTTTATTGATTTTCCATGCGAGCTGAGTCGAAAATTCCTTAGTCTACGCAGAAATATCGTTCGATGCATTTATATATACATTTTTAGCGTTTTTATAACAATCTAGCGCAATTGCCCGCCAAAAACGACCGGTGTTAAATCAAAATTTAAATACTTCCCATTCTCTCCCTTAGTTTTGCTATCATTCCCCACCACTCTTTCTCTCTCCCCTAAAATTAGCTATCTACCTCATCTTGACGGAGTTACAAACAGCTCATTTATATAGTGTTGTTTGCATCTTCATCTTGTACCGCCGGTGGTGCATATGAATGGACGTGACAGAATAACAGACAGCTTTATAGAGAGGTAAGGCGTTTCTTCTACGAGTATTAACCCTTACGCAGCCGCGTGAGGTCTGTATGACCCCTCTAGATATTGATAGATCATTAAACCATAAAAAACTTTATTTAATTTGTTATTTTTGGTTAATTATATAAAACTTTTTCTCTCAAACGTCATTGCAGTAGATTTTCCAGCTATATAATTGATCAAATAGAATAAACATAATGATGATTAACAGAAACGTGGGGTCATATAGATCCCAGGCGACCACTTGTGTGCCCGCGCCTACTTACGGGTGTAAGTAGCTGTGCAGAAAGAATAAGTATATCGGCTAACACGGTAGCCTAATTAAGATGAAAAATTGATTTGGGAGAATGTTAGTTAATGAAGTCACACCCCTGTCTGTTGCAACGAAACGAAACCTAAATTAATATAAAAGTTACTTCCTGCTAAATAAAAACCTCCCTCTGCCACATCAGGCATAGCTGCATTAATGCTCCCGACGGTAGGAAAACTTACTGAAATCCCACGAGGGATTTAATCGCAGGCAGCCGGCGTAAAACCCTTTCCATCCTTCGATAGAGCCTTTCGACCTCAAAAGACTCAATCCCTTATATATGCGAGGGATTTTCTCTGCGGAATTTCCCCGATTCCCGCGAGAAAACTGGCTTTAAAAAAATCCGGCGGTTCCACTAAACGCGTGAGCGCGCATAACTCAAGGGTCCGTTTTCCGAAGGCGTGAAATTGTGTCGCAAAATAGGGAACGATGAAGGGAGTTAAGGGTGCGCCCAATTTCACGAGCGCTTTGGCCTTCTCGACGGGCCCGTTAATGCGAGCGAGAGAGTGAGAAAGACGGAAAGAAAGAATAGACGCGGGCCGACAGCGGAGAGAGCGAAAAAAAACACGTCACATGAGGAAGATCCCGTCTCATCTTCAGAAAAGACTTGACGCCCACGGAAGAGAGAATCTTCGCGCCGTCGTCTCAAATGACTTTCTAAAAAAAAATGTATTTTAAAATCGGGACGCGTGGCGAATAACTTTTTTCTTTACTTTCGGCCGCTCCGCGAAGAACGATTTCATTTGGTCGGCACCCTCGAGAGACGCGGCCCGAATTCCGACGACGACGCGAGTGACCCATTGAGGAGTAGAAAACTTCATCCATTTGCACTTAGCGGTTCTCTATTAGTCTCCCTTTTATCTATCTCTCGAGTTAGGCGAACTTGTAAAGACGAGATTTCCGCTCGACCGGATATGCGAGAAAATATTTACTTGAGAAGAGACCCACCATTTCCTCAAACAAAATAATGTTGGAGGAGTTAGATTTTGAACAGTAAGGGATGGAAGAAACCTTAAATGCTATTACAGCTTCGAATGTGGCTTTTCGACGATTGCCAAACTCCATATACATCGATATCATAATATATATATATTCACGAAAGCAACGAAACTTTAGTCACAAACAACTCGCGCTTAGCGACCACGAGTTATATAAAGGGGCACTGCAACTCTTCCTTTTTTAAGGAAGGATACGAAGTAAATTTCCTTTGGACATCGGACAAAAACCATAAACAACCCGCACAGCCGTATATCTGATCGTGACAAGCGCAAGCGCACAAACTCACCGTCTTAAAAAGTCTGCCAATAAAAAGAGACGAGGAAAAGAATTGTACCGCGGGATCACGTACGTTTTCGCCGAAAATAGCCACAAATCACTCGAAAAACGTGTAGACGCGTTATCCAGACGCCTATAAACGCATCCCTCCCTGGTCGTCTACGAACGCAACACCCCCTTTCGACGCCCTCCCCCACACCTCGCCGTTATTACTTCCTCCTCTCTGGCGCCTCGCACTCGGCGAGTGCCACACCTCTCTTCTCCATCCCTTGCCCACCAAAACCGACGTGAAGGAAAACCTCGGTTAGCTCCAGCTTGCGGATGAGATATCCTGTGGGAACCCCTAAACTCACCACATCATCCCCCACGAGACTATCCACACCCTATTCCTTTGTATCCAGACGGAAGTCAAAATCCTACTTTTTTACAAAAAGCAAAGATCCTTATTTGAATTCCAAGGAATTGATGGCGAATCCTTGTCGAGAAAAAAAATGAAAACCTTTCAATAATATCAACTTTCCCATTATTACTTGGAGATATTAAATACTTACCTTTTCAATGTTTTATTTTTCAATTTTTCATAATGAATTGCTTCGCTTCGCTTATTATTGAAAATTTCAGCCTAATGGACTCAATTACTTATTCTAGAAACTATATTTCCTCTATCAAACTCTCTATATTTATTTTTAGCCGATGAAGTACTAAAGTATCTCCAATAGCCATAACAAAGTTAAGAATAAAAACGCAGGCGTGTTTCATCTACAATGCAGCCATCTTCAGTGGGGATTCATCGAAAGTAGTCTAAAAATAACCTCCTTATGGCTATCGATAATACCTAAGCACTTTCAAATTTTGGCTCTTTTAAGCCTTTATTCGCGAGTTAGTTCTCTAGTGAAGGAGAGAGAGGTTTAGAACTCTCTGCCTGGCCGCAGAAACCTCGGGAGGAAAAAAGGGTGCAAGCGAACTCATTATCGTCGCTCACGAGAGAGGTATGGGAGGGTTAATGGGAGTGGCTTTGTTAAAACGGGAGGGAGTTCCCAACGCCCTCTCTATGTCGCTCCAAGGACAGGGTCCGCACTGTCCGTTGGACACGATAGTAAGCACCCCGCGGGGTCTGCGACGGAAATAGAGTGGCACGTACTATGAGGCGGCGAATGGGCCATTACACAACGCCTCTATAAGCCTCCTCTCTTCCTGCCTTCCCCCTCCACCACACATCGGCACCTCCGGAATTCCACTTTGTGTGTTTGTTACCTCACGGACGCTCCTGTAATACCCTTCCCCTGCCCCCGCACGGGGGCGCGCGCTACGTATACACAAGGTGAGACGCGTGAGTTGGCCACTTAGAGCCCGCCAACGACCGCTGCTACTAAATTCGCCGCACTGCTGCTACTACTACTACTTGGGCGTACCCCAAAAGAGTAAAGAGCCCGACTTCCAAAAGACCGCGTCCGTAAACACCTTTCACTCCCCTTCGTCGTCCGAGGCACCAAAAAAAAACTCCCACGCTACCGGTTAAGCGCGCGAGCACGGTGGCGCATTAATCCGACGTGGCCGCGGTAACCGTACCGAGGAAAAATTCTTTCGTTTTTGTTTAACTATTTGCAGATGTGGTCGAGTTGAGGTCTCGTCACTTTCTCCGTCCAATTTAATTTTCTCGTGCCTTTGGCGACGGGCCACGTTCAATAAAAAGGGGTCGGCGAGAAAATGCCGTTTCGGAAAAAAATACGACGCGAGGGAAAGAGACACGAACGTGACAGTAATAACGTTTTAAATGGTTCGAGTATTTTAAAGTAAATGCGCGTTTCACGCGCGGGTGTAAGTTTTAAGCATCGGGGAATCGTCTAACTAAGAAGAAAACGTGGAAAATTTCATCGCGTGGTGCAAGCTAGTTTTCAAGTCGCAGAATTTAAATTTGAATCCGTCCCTCATAATTAATACAGCATTAAGCCCTTGGTGTCATAATACACAAACTTTGCTATTCGTTCCGAAAAAAAGCTTAGTAAATATCGCAAATGAAATTGATGCGAAAGAGATCGAAAAACAAAAGTAATACCCTCACTTATACAAAAATGATATAACCTTTTTAATGAACTATATGAATTCGAACATTTCGTAAATTTTGCAGTTTTCTAGGCGTAAGAAATTTATAACAAAGACAACAAATACATACCAAACCTCATATCAAATGTTAAAACCCAGCAAACCGTTAACATCCTTAAAAACTCGATTTATGAGTTCGACAGATTTGTGAACATCTAATTCAAATTCTAATTCAAATTCTTTAATTCATTACAACAACCAAATGTTAACTGAGCATACTTTTAACCAGTTTCGTCACTTTTTTAGCATTTGGGAGCTATATTTCATGTTATTGGTAGTTAGAAAGTAGCTATAATACACAATTACCAATGGTATTCATGGTTGCGTAATGAAACTAACCAAAAAGTGTTTCCATGTAATAAGAGTATTTTTTGTGTGTGCATAGCATATAACTACATTATTTTTAAGCTATTATTTTCATTTGTACACTAAGAAGAAGATGGAACCTTCGTCTGAACAATTTTTTACGGGTAATTAAAAACTATTTTTAAAGTTTTTTTCCCAAAACTATTCCATCCTCCATAAGAATTGGCATGGGAGGTATTTAGAAGGGCATACTCCAATTTTTAACTCGTAAAACAATACCGTAATTATCTGCTACCGCAGACTTTTTTGGTGATCTCCTCTATCTGAACAAATCTTTTAATCTATACATTACAATGCATATAATGCATAAAATCAAAATGTAGATTTCCTATTGTTTTCAAATCATTATATGATACGAATACGAAAAACAGACGTTGTTATTCATGAACCCTTCGTCCAAGTTGATTGTATACATAATATTACAAAGGGACGCTCTCTTAGGGTTGTCCATATGTAACGGATGCGGACAAAGAGCATTTTGACCGTTAAATCTAACAAAAATTTATCTGGGATTACATACTATTTCCAACTTAAATTTTTTTGGGTAGTAGAAATAGCTAGATTTTTTATCGTATACATAATATTACAAAGGGACGCTCTCTTAGGGTTGTCCATATGTAACGGATGCGGACAAAGAGCATTTTGACCGTTAAATCTAACAAAAATTTATCTGGGATTACATACTATTTCCAACTTAAATTTTTTTGGGTAGTAGAAATAGCTAGATTTTTTATCGATTCGCTAGATTTGTAAGAAGTCGCTAGGACATTTTATTTAGGAGCTAGTGCGAATGTAAAGTAGCTAGATCTAGCTACAAATTCACTAGATTCGCAACACTGCTTCGAACAAACTGGAAAATCTTAATACGCGGAAATAATATTTCCAAGGGCCAACATAGCGAGAAAGTTAAAAAAAAAAATACCGAAGAATAAAACAGTTAAGCGAGCAAAGTGTTGATATTACAAGACGGATATATGGACGAAAAAAGCCATAATGTTTTAAAGAAATCTTGTTCAAAAGCCGCGTGGCGAGTCTACTCCCAGCCTGTACGTTCTCGCTCGACAAACGCTAGTCACGTCGCGAGTCCACTACCGTTGGAGAATGGTTTAAAAAAGAAAGACGACCTACGGAACGACGAAGCGAGCTGCCGGCAAATCCAACTCGTTCTGTTTTGAAAGAAAAAAACAAACGAGACGATCATCTTTACCGCGCACGGCCTAACAAATCAAACACGCGACGGCATTTTTCGCCGAGTCGAGATTTTTTCCCCTGACACGGAGGGTTTATTAACCGATCGTGCGGTTTAGGTTAACAAAAAAAGGAAGTCTCCGGAGGCGACTCGAAAGGATTCCTCGAAACATCCATCTTCGAAGTTGCCAATAAGGTCAACCTGGCGAGAGGCGCGAGTTAGTATGAAAATCACAATGTCACCTTTCTTCTGATGATATGACATCGATTGCGCAACTCGCCCGCATTCCCTCGCCGCCGTCTGACAAAGAGCTTGTGAACTATCCTCGAAAAAACTTCACGTCGACCGAGTTTATTTATCGATAGATAGAATTATTTATCGTAGCATTAAGTTCTTGATTCTTGATTAACTCCTTTTCCAACGCGGTAAAAAGTTTATAAATGTCTAAAGATGGGAAAACGGGTGTTAAAAAGGATGTTTTTCTCGTCGTTTCCTTTCATGGACGAAATAGCCAAGCGAGGTCGCCAACAGCATTAACTTCCACGCCATCATCTATTACAGTGAACTAACCTAAAACGCCGATTAACTCCCGAGATAAGAACAATTGACCAGGAATATTTTACGTCGCTATTTCCTAAAGGTATCCGAAGAGTTAATCGAGAAATCTCGTTAAATTTGAAACAACCCTAGCCCCGTCCAAAGGTTTAAGCCTCCTCCAGGCTAAATTGCATGCGGTAACCTGGAGGCGAGATCGGAGCAAGAAAACCATTTTATCCGGACGCTGCTACTTGAACGACAACTTTAAACATCGTGAATTCTTGTCGTCGTCTTCATATCCAGACTCCCCTTGGAAGTGAACTGATTTTAAACTCTGAACAACGCGATGCACCCCAGCCCCCAAACAAAGAGCAAATGAAACAAATCAAATCGAATTCCCGCCACGATTCAAAGCTGCGGAAGAAAAAAATTACCAACTCCAAACCAGAAAAAATTATATCGTGCATTCCGCGTTCAAACTCCACGTAGGTGATCATTTTTTTATTTCGCTAAGCAGACTAAGAGAGAGAGCGCGAGACGGTAGAATGAGAAACGAACGGTTTTTCCTCGAGTCTCTAGTGGAAACGGCGCAAAACGGGTCGAAAACCGTCCATCGCAAGGAACGGGAGTCGAAACCGGATCTCCCGTTCGAGAGCCGAGCCGTGAGAAATTGGACGAGTCGAGTCGAAAGACCAGGTCGTCTGGTGCGAAAGGGGAATGGAATACTTTTCGTCATGCCTGCGATTTTTCCAACTCGAAGAATACGAGCGACGCATCATTCCGACGCGTACGTGTCGGCGCATCGTCCAGAAAAATTCCAAGACAAACGTTTCGGAAAATCGAAAAAATACATCCGCTGGGCGAGGTGCAGGAAACATCCGACCGCGATGAATTCTCAGCTTATTCATCAAAACGTGGAAATTAATCCTTTTTCGGATGATGCAATCCTGCAAATTTTGCGTTATACGGCGCGGAGAAAAAACAGCGCGCTGTCCATTTTTACGTTCTTTTATTTTTTCTCTTACGAATCCCTCTTAAGCGTCTTTCTCTTCCCTGCCACTAAGCATCAGATCTCTCGTTTTTCTCATGGAAGCTCTCTCTTAAATTGAGACGGAGCGCGCACCCAAGCAACCAGTAATACTTATCATTAAAGCCTCCTTTCTAAAAGCCGAAGTGAAGTCGACGGGGATGATTCACTCGGCGTTCAGTCTCTTTCTTCCAAACAACGTTGCCAAGTTCTCTCGCAACCGAAACGTTTCTAATATAATTTCCGGCAGGAGTAATTAGCGAATTAAAAAACCGCTAAGAGTCAACCCGCCAGGATCCTATTTACGGACACCTCAAACGGCTAAATATACTTCATTACCACAAGAAACCGCGATCTGCCTCCACCTCTCGTTAACAGCCGATTCGCATTCATGACGGAACACGGGGACGTCGACGCGCGGAACGTTCCAAACATAAAAATATCGACTCTACGGAAATTGGTTACGAATGACTATTACGACCCATCCGTCCGAGATTAATATTATATATATATATATATATATATATATATATATATATATATATATATATATATATATAGAGCGAGTCGCTAAATAAGATTCATCTCGCGAAAGAAAAAAATCTTTTCACCTTTTATAGGGGGAACACTCCCACGGATAAAAAATCCGTTTAAAAAAACCCATAATTTCGGGCGTTGGTCCAGTCTTTCAAAAAAATATAACATCTTCTCAATCCTACTTTACATCTTTCCTACGCCCCCTTATTCTCCCGCAGTAATCTTCCTAGCGCAAGATGCGATGAAAAATTTAAAAAAAAACAAATTTAATGACCCCAGGAGCGACGAGCGGATCAACGGAAGCAATGAGCGACGTAACAGAAGAATTTTCGATTTCGGACGACTGCAAGACGCCGCGAACAAAATCTCTCCCTCCCTCGTTATCGATGAAAGAATAATAATCCACCTTATTTTTTATCCAAGAAGTGCTCCAGAAAAGAATATCAAGGGCGGAGATGGAGAACCGTCCGAGGAGTAGAGAGAAAGAGAGAGGTCAGCGTCCTCACGAAAAAGGGAAAAGGAGAAGGATATAGAAAAGTGAAGGGAAGACGTGCGGGAGACGTGATGAGACGGGAAGGATGAAGAAGAAAAATAAGCTCCAGGCGAATTTCACGCCGACAGTTGGCAATCTTGGAGAAAAGAGGGCATGGGACGAGTATGGGTTTCGAAGGGAGGAATGGGATGAGGAGGAGGGAAGGCCGTTTTCGTAAAGGACCTCGGAAGAGACGAGGATATCCCAAGGTCGGAAGGAAGAAATCGAGGAATAGAGAGAAAGAGAGACGAACGGATGCAAGACACCGAAAGATGATGTGGCCAGTGGAGTCTCGTGAAGAGCTGGAGGAAGACGAGTAGAGGAGAGAAGAGAAGCAAAGAGGGAGTAAAAATGAGGAGGGGAAGGAGTGAGGGTGAGAGGATGAAAGAAGAGGGGGTGGGGGAGAAAATTATCACGGGAGGAAAAGAAAGAAGCACAAAAGGGTTTTGGGCGCATGGCGAGCCCTTGTGTCGAATCACTCTCCTTCCCTCTCTCTCTCTCCTCTCACAAGGGCTCTTTCACAAAGAAAGAGAACGGCGCCAAGCGAAGAAGAGATTTTACGTGCCTTGGCAAGGGGAGTTTTCAGAGAGAAACCAAAATGTGCAGCGCGGGTGGTTTTCCTGTCTCTCTCTCTCTCTCTCCAAGATTTCTGAGACATTAAGGAGAGGGATGAAGGAAAGAATCGTTCGCCATTTGTTCAAGAGAATGACTTTTCCGTGCCGAGGAATAGAAAGATGAATATTTGCTTCCTATAGAAGATCACACATCTGGGTCGAACGAGGAGTAATGCAACGTTTTAAACATTGATTTTTTCTACCGAAAGAAATCGACTGCGCGAAATTTTGTCCTCGAGGCAAAGAATCGACGATTTTTTTACCAAAAATACTTTATTTACTTCGCGTTTAGTATTTCACAGGAAATTATCGTATCGAATTCATCGAGAGAAAGAAGTAGGAGCGGGCATTCCATTGCAAGATATATTTTTTCGTTTTTGCGAACATTCCATCCGATGTTCGATAATTTCCAACGACCTTAAAAACAAACGTCGAAAGAGTTAATCACGAAAATAAACACTCGACGGAAACGTCCATAATTTATAAAACACCGCGCTAAACGAGTTTACGCACGCGGGACGAAACAAACGACGCCTCCCCCTCCCTGCCCGCCCCCCCAGAAATATCGCCCCAAATGCAAAAAAAAACGAAATTCCCCGGGCGCAGACGAATCCCGTCCAAAATTTGGTAGCGAGCCTAATAACGCTAGAGGAAAATTTAAAAAAAAGTCCGAGGTCCAATCCGCGACGGCCGACTTGATGACATTAAGGGATCAATGCTCCACTGACGGCTGCTCCTCTCTCGCTCCCCGCGTCTTTCACTCCCATCAAACTCGATTAATATTCAACGGGGGGGAATAACAACTTTCAAAAATTCCGTACACTACTATAGAAATTTCCCCAAAATTAATTTACTCCGAATAATGATGTAATGGAGGGAAGGAAGGATGTCGTCGATCCCCGCCTACGCCATCCCATCTCCACGAGGAGGCTGTAATAACGAGAAGACGAGAGGGAGAGAGTTTTTCCATAATGTGGGGAGAATGAGATGGGTATAGGAGTGAGGGCTTGGGCGGGGCGGATCGGAATAGGGATGGAAGGCCTTGGGGAGAGAAACTGACCACAGCGCCAGGGGTGGATGGCGGACGGCATAGGCAGCGGGAGGAGAAAAGTGAGGCGCTGCTTCAGCGTCGGTGATGGAGGATAGTCATCAGGTAAGAGGCGGCGAGGGAGGCGAGTGAGTGGAGTCTGGGCAAAGGAGAGGAGAGGAAGCGGGGAGGAGAAGGAGGTAAGAGAAGGCGTGACGTGAGGAGGTGGGGAGAGGAGGCGAAGGATGGAGAAATGGAGGGGGGCAACGGCAGCGGGAAGTGGGGGAGGCAACTGAGGCGTCCGTTGGCAGTGGTTACGACCGCAGGCCTTCGAATTCTTCTTAGCCCAACGGTTGGTTTATAAGTTCTCTCTTTCTCTCTCGGCCAGCCTCTCCCAGCGATGCGGTTGTCGCTAGGCGCACGGACACCGCAAGAAATGAAACCTAATGATGTGTATTTCGACCCCGATTTCCACAGTAACTAGAGTCCCTCTTTTATCCCCCCTCCCCTCCCTCACACACACGCAGGCATACACCTTGTTTCCACTTTTAGTTCAAGATACCTAAAAGTTGAAGCCGCGCGGGGTATGCGCTCTTTGCTCCGAAGGTTGGAAAAATAGGCTCGAGAACGAACGAGGAGTGTAAACCGAAATAAATTACGTCCAGCGAGAAAACTGGTCGAGAAGGCTCAAATTTTAGCCTAAGACAGATTTATAAACGGATATTCACGTAGTATTTTCGTAGATTCAAAATATTTTAAAATGTAAAACAAATATTAGCATTAAATCGTAGGTAATCCACGATATATAAATCGATCTTCGAAATACATTTTTAGAAACTGATTAAGCAATATAGAAAGAATCTCCCAGCTTAAAAAAAATTAGTATAGGTACTCATCTAACTCTACTCCGCTCGTTTTATTCCTAGTCGGCCAGAGATTCACCACTTCCAGCTCCTATCTCAGCGAGCAACGGAAAAAACCGTCGCAATTGCTTCCAACAAGTCGCTCCTCTCGTTCAACGAAAAAGATCGACGAACTGTGGACATAATGTCATCAGCGAGGGAAGAATAAAGGTTTTATTAAAAGAGTGGCGAGAAGGGGAGGTGGCACCGCCTCCGTTTATCGAGTGAGAGTGGAATGCTGTCAAACCGCTCCGCAGGTAAAAATCACTCAACGATCCAACAGATCTCCATCGATTCGGGCCGAGGGAAGTAACAAAACCTAAACTCCAATCGAGGGAGTTGACCGGCGAGGCAGGTACACTGTGAACTGCTTCTGTATCATCTGACCCGAGGATGCATTGCTCCAAATACTGAGATACAGATTTAGAGGGGAAGGGTCGCACATGGCGCGCGCCAGGGGCTCCGAAAAAATGTTGTTTATATAATCTTAGAAATATTAAATGTCTCGATTTAAAAATCAGTGGAACACCTCTGATTCCATAGAAAAAGACCGTTAAGAGTTGTCACAAAGGAGGGCAGCCGTTAGGAGCGGTTTCGCTATATATTTAGATTGTAGGGCCAGGGGCCCCCAATTGTTTACCGTCAGGAGCCCCAAAACGTTTAGCGCCAGGGGCCCCAAAATGTTTAGCGCCAGGGGCCCCAGGAGGCGTAAATCCGCCACTGACTGAAGTAACTTTTCGTCCAAATGAAAATAATTTTTTAAGTCGTTTCCATAGGGAGACGAACTAGAATAGGGACTGCTTAGGCCAGTGGTTCCCAAAATTTTTTTAAGGCCCGGCACCCTTTCAAAGATAAACAATTTCGAGGCACTCCCACCTTGGAACAAATTTTTTATATTTATACGCGTGAAAATCACGACGTATTGACGCATGCTTGTTGGAACCACACCATAAGAAATTTATTAAAACAAGTATTATCGCTCTAATGATCTACCAACATACCCAAATCGCCGATTTATTTCCCTAGCTAAGTTTTTCGCGACGCCCCTCCGCAGCAGTTTGGAAAACACTGGCCTAGGCATAATGAAACTGAACGCTCTACTCTAAATAAACATTTCCACATCCTACGACCAAAATACTTTTGCTGCGAATTTAATATTCGGACCGCAGTCAGGGAGTTTCTCGCATTAGTCTGAAGGTCGTAATGCGTGTTGTCCAAGGGATTTTGTAAGGAATGTGTTTAAGAGCACATTCGAGATGATGGAACTGCCTCCGAAAGTTGGCCAAGCGTTATTGGCGAAATTAAAATCTTCATATATATTTACTTTTTTAGTTGGTTAAATACCACTAGGTGATTTTCGCAAAAAGTAGGCTAATGTCGGCAACTTGTATCCCTCACGAGTGCGAAAGTATATGAGTGCCGTGTAATCTACGAAATTGGTTATGCGACAGGTTGGCGACTGTCTATGCAAAACATGGATTAGCTTAATATTCAAGAGTTAATGAAGTCTTGTACCTAGAGGCAACCGCTGAAAAGTGGAACAAGTAGGGGTGTACACGGGTTTCCCGTAGTACAAAAGTGTTTTTCGTCAAATTCGCCGTAGTATTATCGTATACTAATGTATAAATAATAATAAAATCAGGAAATTATTTTTCTAATATTATAACCCTGCTTTTTGATCCGTTTTAAACAATTATTTCGTTTTCCCATTCTATACTCGCACTACAAACGAAATTTCTTTTAAATCAGTTCAGCCAATACCTTCCAAATTAGTTACAGAAAAGTGCTAACCTTGATATTGTGGTAGCCCTGTTTAGTCGACCCGGTTGAAAATGCTATTTTGAGTATCTATTTATATGAAGATTATATATTCCATATTTGGTTAAAATTCATGGAGTCAGTTCTCTAGAAATTCGTGTAAAAGAAATATTTTACTTTTCATTGTGGCAGCTCTGCTCTTAATCTCCGCATTAAGCATCTTTATTTCATTATGGTATGTCGTACAAATCTTAAAAACAAAATTTAATTGAAATTCGTTCAGCCAATTCCTTCCAAATCCTTAATTACGGAAAGATTTTTATTTGTAATTGTGGCACCCCTGTTTGGCTGATTAGGGCTAAATATAATATTGTTTTTTATGTATGGGTATATCTTAAGTATTAAATTTGGTTAAAATTGATGCAGAAAGTTCAACACAAATACGTGTTAAAAGAATTATTTTAATTCTTCTATTTTGGCAGCCCTGCTTTCTATATCTATAATCTTGATTTTTGCTTTTTTTATGTTGCACGCCTCCTTCGCACCAAATTTCGTTGAAATCGTTTCACCCAATTCCTTCCAACTTCATAATTACCGAAAAGTTTAACTTTGCAATTGTGGCACCCTTGCTGAATGAATTCGGTCGAAATGTGCCATTTTGGTGATTAATTTTTGTGAGTATTCTATGTACCAAATTTTGTTGAAATCGGTTCAGCTAATTCTTCCCTGATATATGCGTGCGTACGGACGGACTGACGGACATCGCGAAGATAATAGTGCTTTTCAGCATTGACGAAAAGTACTAAAAACGCCCGAGAGAAATATTAATCAAAGGGTGCCAGTCTTTCACTCCGTACATCACATTATCTATTGATTTTGGCACTCCACAAAAAGGACTGCTAACCTCTGTTCCTTAGCAAATTCATACATGCATTTTAAATTGGGACTCCTAGTACCATCAGGACAAACTAAATGCGAGGGAGAAACAGGTAGGGATGTGCACGGGATTCCCGTGGTACAGAAGTGTTTTTCGTCAAATTCGCCATAATATAATCGTATACTAATTTATTTGCTTTGAAATCAGAAAATTATTTTTTAATATTGTGGTAGTCCTGCTTTTAAGATTCGTTCATTATGATGTGTTGTATGAATCTTATATGCAAAATTAAGTTGAAATCCGTCCAGCCAATTCGCTCCAAATCCATTATTGAAATAGTTTAATATGAAATCGTAGCACCACTGTTTGGCTGATTCGGTCCAAATATAATATTATGGTTTAGTATATATGTGAAATTATAAATACTAAATTTCGTTAAAATTGATTTTGACAATTCAACGCAAATAAGTGTAAAAGGAATTTATTACTTTGATTGTGGCAGCCCTGATTTCTATATATACGCAAAACATATTGATTTTGTTTTTCTATGTTGCACAACTCCTTCATACAAAATTTTCCTGAAATCAGTTCTGGCCATTCCTTCCAAATTCACAATTACCGAAAAGTTAAACTTTGCAATTATGGCACCCCTGCTGAGTCGTTCCGGTCCAAATATGTCACTTTGGTCATTATTTTATATGTATATTCTCCGTACCAAATTAGGTTGAAATCGTTTCAGCCAATTCTTCCCTGATATATGCGTATGGACGTACGGACGGACAGACATCACGAAGATAATAGTGCTTTTCAGCAATGACGAAAAGCACTAAAAAGCAGAATCATATAGAACGTTGTGTCCTATACTCTTATGCACAACTACGACTATTACGCAAACCGGACAATTTTATGTGGACGCTTTCGAAATATTTACGCATTTTTACTCGAATCTTTTACGCATGCAATCATCTCACGGATATAGCGCCGGAACCTTACTGATGCTGTGAGGTCCTAAACAGTTGAGGGGAAGCGAAAGAGAAGCCACTAAATGGCACACTCATAAGCCTTCTAATAAGGTTTCTCGGAGCACAGTTTATCATCGCCATTGTTAATTCCGAAAGTACATGACCGAGCGTATGTAAGGCTTTCGTCACCCGCTCCATAAATATAAGAACACTGCTCGTCCGTGTTGATGCACCCTTCGCTCGCGAGTCACAGACGACGAAAAACAAATTACGAAAACAGCAGCTATCACTGTGGCATTACTCATCCTAAATGACATATCCGTGACTTGGTGGTACAAACACGGAGAAGTACGCAGAGTACCTCGGAACGAAGAATTAAATTTCACAGTGCGAATCGCACGTCCGGAACCGCCAAATTGGCGTTGCGTGCGTTAAATGCTAGCCTCGAAATTTGAATCTACTCTTGAGTGTATGACTAAATTCATTGTGTCGATCGTCCTATTGTCGCCAGTTGTCGGCAACATTAGCGCGAATACACAAATCAATTTCTCCATGTCGCAGTAATTAATACAATCACTTGGATCCGAACGTCAAAACTACTTTATAAGGGAAATCTACTGGAATCAAGTGCTCGCACACGATGCCATTTTGCCGGCTGCTTCGTCGACCGAACTGCCCTGGGATACAAGAAAATCGCATGTACGTAATTAGATGCACGTTTTCACCGTCGTCAAGCTAAAAAACGAGCCATATTTTCCCATGAACACAACTTAAAAAATCTGACAAAACGTCATCCGGACTAAATAAATACACGACCTCGACACATTTACAGGCGACGCCCATTAAGGCCACAGCATAGTTTGAAGGAACATTTACACATTCGAGATACTGTCGAGGCGATTTTATCTGCATACTACGGGAAGCTCACAAATCGTCCGCGATAATTCCACAGCAAATCGAGAGGTTTTTTTCATCGGGCGGATAGAGGCAGTTTTTTTTAGGCGAGAGGTTATGGAAGAGGGAGAAGGATAGCGCAGAGGGGAAAGAGTACGGATGGCTCCCAAAGAGCCAAAAAGCCACCCACGAGCGCTGGAACCAGCGCCAGGTAGTTTGGCGCACTCGTCCGGTTCCGTGGGAATTGGCATGCCTTCACAAGAGGGAAAACCGTCGCAACAAACAACTTTCGCTCCATCCGGTACATCCTCGGGGATGAAAAACCCACGCCCCCCTGTCCCTATCTCTTCCCCGAGTCCCCGAGATGCAAGCGTCGAAACGGAAGCCGTACGCGGGGCGAGGTCCTCGAGGGTTTTATTTTTATTCCATCGCGCGCGGATTTAAAAATACGCCACATTAAGAGATTCCTCCGCATAGATCCCGAGATCAAACGGCACGTTGCGATTCGGCGCGGGTGTACATTTTCGACACGTTCCAAGTCGAGGTTCGGCTGAAAATTCTTTTATCAATTAATCAGACTCGAAAAAACGGCGCGACCGCTTTAAAACGGATTGGGGAAATGTTTCAACAAGCGCAGAATAGTATGCCCAATGCTGAATTTCTTTCAGCCCCAAATTTTATTTAGTCAATGTTAAACATTTATTTTCCTATACGTGATAGAAAGGCCATTCGACAAAAATGTAAACTCCATACCTGAAATTGTTTTTAATTCTATACTATCGCTAGCGTATTGACCATGTAGATTGTTTTGTTTGAATCAAACAAAATAGTGTATCATGGCACCACGAGGGCGCTTCAGGAGTTGTCGCTTTGCATACAGACGGATATACGATTTCGAGCCCGTTAAGAGCGCTGATTTTTCATGTTTGCGATTCCATAAAGGAATAGGTTCTTACGTCGGATTAATCGGAAATACGACACTACCTAGACAGCAAATTTGCATCGGCCGAACCGAGAATACTAATTTAAAAAGCGAAGCCCGTTGCGAAACGACAGGCAACAGATTGGCAAAGAGCCGTGCAATCGAGTCGAAACTCTTCGCAAGGTCTCTCCTACCCCAACGCCTAAGCACCAACCTTTTTATACGGGAAGTTCTCGCGGCCGAAATTCTCGCATTAAAAAAATAATAATAACGAAGGTTCCCACGCGCCTCGGAAGAGAAATAATCGCGCAGACGAAGAGTTCCGCAAACGCGTGCGAAGATGGCCGTAGAACTACAAAGCTGCGAGTGCAAGGAAAGACGCCGTTCCCCCGCCACGCCCGGTCGCGCGAAACCTTTGCCACCCCCTATTCCAGACTTAATTGTTACTTGGTTTCCGATGAAGGCGAATACCAAAACCGACTAGATCCTACCGCCGCGAAATTAACGATGAAAAAACTTTTCCATCCGCTACATCGGACGCGAATGTAGGAAAAAAACATTCCTCTCTCCTTTGTGCCAGTGCTTTCCGAATTGGGCGCCGCGGCGCGCTTAGGTTGCCGCGTACGATTCTTGAGGGTGATGCGAAAAATGTAGTTTTACACAAGTCAATCAATCAATGTTGGTAAGCCTTTTGAGCAATAATTTTTCTTTAATAAATTTACGAGTGGAAATTACAATAATTGTGACATTTTAGGAGAAAAATTCTGTACTTGACCGGGAATCGAACCCGGGTCTCCCCACTTGCCGGATAAGTGCTTTATTTATCTATTTCTATGATAACGTAGTACCAACAAATGCATGCACCCAGACGTTGGGATACCAGTATGCAAAAATATGCTATCTTTTTTTCAGGGTGGGGGCACCGTGAAATTCTTCTCTTTTAAGGGGGCTAAACATTACAGGTAACCACTGGGTTACAAGAACGAAAACAAAACGAAACTTAGACGGCTTAAACGCCAAAAGAACGGCTGCAATCACCTCGGGAACTTGGCTGACGCAAACGAAAACGATGTCGCCGTCAATTCGCGAAGCAAAAACAAAATTACATCGGCCCTCCGCATCACATAACACGCAGTCGTGAACCAAATTTTAACACGGGGGTTTTCCGCGAAACTCGTTAATAGGTAGAAATAAACAAATCCAGCGATGCGAAAAAGTGCTCAACACGTACGCCACCTGAGGAAGAATTGACCCGAGTGAGTGTAAAGACTGGAGAGGTCACAATAGAAACAATTTTGAAAGAGAAAATATTACTGGATATAAAAGTGGAGAGAAAAAGGCGGAGAATTCTTTTTCTCACACTCAGAGGGCCATCATCATTATCATTATCTGTGAGACAAATGGAGATAGTGAGGAGGGAGGACAGAAGAGGAAGGACAGGAGGGAGGTGGACAGAGGAGGGAGGTGGACAGAGGAGGGAGGAGGACAGAGGACGGAGGATGACAGAGGGAGGAGGAAGGGAGGAGGACAGAGAAGGGAGTAGGAAGGGAGGAGGACAGATGAGAGAGGAGGAAGGAGGAGAGAGAAGGGAGGAGGACAGAGGAGGGAGGAGAACATAGGGAGGTAAGAAGGGAAGGAAATGGTCCTCTCCCAACAACCCACTCCACTCCATCCCCTCTCTCCGTTTACACTAATACGGAGAACGAGAAAGGAAAGGGGACACGAAAAGGATGAAGAAAGAGGAAGAAGGGATGAAGACGAGTGCAGAGAGACTCGTGGAGCCATCCTGAAAAGGAAAGCAGCCCGAGGGATGGAGAGGGGATGATGGGATGGGAAGTGATGCAGAGGAAAGGAGGCAGGGATAGAGAAGAGGGATGAGGAGGAAGGGGCTAAGGTCGATGGCACCGTGAGGATGGGTCGATAAGCTCCAGAGAGAGAAGAGAGCAGAGAAAATGAAGGGTGGGGTTGGAAAGGAATGTTAAATACAGCTGGATGCATCCACATTTTTCGTTCCAAGTGGGAAAGAGAGAGAGAGAGAAGGGAAGAAGAAAGGAAGAACGGAGGAAAGGGGACGGAGCATGAGGTTGGACGTCTCGGGAAAATAAGGCGGCCGAAGTTGAGTCTTTTGTTTTTCCCATCACTCGGGATGGATATCGCGTCCAATCCGCACAATGGGATCGGTCGGAGGGGGTTGATTGGAAAGACATTTGGCGAAATTGTATAGTGAGGATGGGTGCAACTGAAATTTTAAAAAATTTTCCTTCAATCTCTCTGTTTTGCGGGGATTGTGGACACAAAACATCCAATCGATGTATTAGGTAACGCGTGGAGAAGATTGTTATCGAGTCCTTGAATTGAAGCTTTCAGGAAGCAAAGCTCCTCAGCTCATTTACCTATATGGTAATTAAACCGTCAAATATTTTACGAAAAGAAATAATATAGAGTAACAAAAATCACCAAATGGGTCGCGATGTCTTTAACTTATTACCCTATCCGGCAGAAAACGCAATAGCATAGAAATATCTATGGACTTAAAAATATCCTCCGAAACGTTAAAACAATCGATAAATACTGCGCCAATTTAGCGAAGCGGAGAAAATTCGAGGCTCCGAAGAGTAACCTTCGCTGGGGAATAATTTGTCGAGAGCGAACGCCATCTACTTGTAAGTCACGTCAATCACGGAGTGATTGCGCACTCGCATGTTCCCTGCTCTCGAGCGGTCAAAAGCATGCTTCCAGGTCGTTTTCTCTCTTTCTCTCGCACTCTCTGGGTCATAACATGTACGTACCCCTTTTCCTACTTTCCCAATGGTCAAGCTCAGACACCGGATATGGACTGGAATCCCGCAACGCCCTGTCCAGCGTGTACGCCCCCCATTCCACGAACGAATTCTTCCCCGTACGATTCCCACCTCTCTTTCCCTTTACACCCGTGCCGTGACCAAAAAAATAACACGCACGCCCAAACCGAGTGCAGTGCCCAATCGGGATGGACACACACACAAACAACCCTTTTTCCCCTTCCGCCCCCACCCAACCAAGGCCACATCCTCTCGACCGGTTTGGCAGACGAAAAATGGGATAAGGAACGCGTAGAGGGACCTCTCTTATAACAGCTATCGGTCGTTTTTTTCTCTCCCTCTCCATTCGAAGGCACCTAAAACAAAAACCAAGAATTTTCTTAAGTTCCGTTTTGAATCAGCCCAGGTCGAAAAGAGTGGACGTTGGATCCTGCACGTGTTCCAGGAGGTACTTAGGAAGGTTTGGGGAAGTGGAAGGGAGAGAGAGATGTGGAGGGAGGGCGAAGGGACGCACAGAACTCGCTCGAATCACCTTTCTTGATAATTTCCCCCAAGGGGGGAGTTTCCGATCTCCGTTATCTCCGCAGGTTGCATCACCACAGAGATTAAAAGACCGCCATTACGAGGCGGAAGGTAACTTTTTGAATGAAATCGGTGCTCAGGGGAAGCAAACGACTTATAACCGTGTTAGGGAAAGTTTTCGGAACCGCGTTCCCTTGATCGGATCAAGTCCAAAATGCGAATACTTCTTAAAATTAAGGGGATTATCATCATATTCTGCCTTCTCTCTCTATTGAAATCAAAAACAGAAAATATATCCGACATTTCCGTCCACATCCTACTCAGAATGCGAGAAGTACATTTGGTAAAACGACCGTATATGAAAAATAACATTCGGATGCCATCCAGAACAGTTAAATGTTGGAAACGTAAATTCTGGAGGAACGAGAGTCGTAAGAATGGACGAATCGCTTACCACGCGGAAGTATTAGCTGGAGTTCCAATCGTAGGACCACCGGAGACGGCTTCCGGAAATAGCTCCGCATCCCACCGAAAAAATGTTTTTTTTTTCGATTTTATAACGGTATATAACCGCGTCGGATGAAAAGATTACCGAGATGGCAATTTTTTTAACGGCACAAAATTCCTCCCATTTTTATCTCAACGAAGCGATTCGCGTTTTATGTACATACGTCCGTAATATTTTGTGTGCATGTGTGCAAACACCGCGCGCAGAATCAAATGACGCCGCATTTTCTCCCAATGATTAAATCGAAGGCTAATCTCGTTTGCATTTTTAGCAGCCTTGCGCGTCCCTGATAATAAGCACGCATCATCCGCAGTGCTAACTAGAAGTACACTTCGCGACGATACAACGATACTAGTCACGACCGTGATGACAGATGGGGGAGACGGAAAAACAAAAGCGAGAAAAAGCATTAACCTATGTGAGAGCGAGAGGGAAACACTGGGGGATGACGCATCCGCAATTACACACCCGGGAAACAGATAGAAGGCAAAATAAACGAGCCAAATAGCCATCCCGCGGAGAAATCTTTTATTCCCCCTCGAATCGCTTCAATTACCCGTCCGAGATATTGCGCACTTCAGGAGGCGAATCGAATTTTACGCTCGCGTCGCGGACTACTAGGGCGAACGGATCGGATGATCAAGCGGAAGCGCCCGTGCGGCCGAGGGCATCTCTATCGCTGCACGATCCCTATGAAGTAAAGACCCGTGCTTTACCATCTAGAGAGAGAGAGATAGGCACCGGAAGAGGAAAGAAAACCGTTTCCGAGGTCGGAATGTGTGCCAGTGGGTGAAGGAGGATGAGGAGAGCGAGGAGCGGACGACATCGCGCGGTGAAGCAAGACGGAGAATTAGCGAGGCGAGCCAAGAGGGCGCATCGGAACTAAAAAAAAACAAAGAAAGCGCTTACGTGCGCGCGGACTTTTTGTGCGCGCATCGTTTTTTCAGCCTCCCGAGACCGTCGGGCGATTTTGTTTCAAGGAGAAAATACCCGAATGGGCGTCGTCCTCCCTCGAAGAGAGAAAAAGCTTACTTTAGTCGTTACTATTTAACGTAAAAGATAAACAGTTCTCAAAAGCTACTAACACGGAGTGAGAATGGGCGAGCTTTATTTACGCCCAAGTGTGGAAAATGTTTTTCCTCCGTCTCTGGGGATACGAAAAGACTTCGCTGAAAAATGCGCGAAGGAAGCTTCCAGGACAAGGTAAAAAATCTCAATCTTCAATTTTAGCGCGTCGATTGTTGGCGACGCAGACTTGCGCTCGTTATGAATGCAGATATTACTAGTTAAAAAACTACAAAAATAATACATACACGAAAACTGCTATCCGGAACCTATAAAAAGTATAAAATATATTTTATAAACAAAATGGGTAAGAAAACACGGTAATTTTACTGAAAGCGATAAGCATTAGCGCGCTAAGCTTTGAACGCGTTTAAAGCCCTATCTCCCAACGCGAAAGGCGCGAAAATAAGGAAAATTCGCGTATTTGCTAATCAGATGGATTTTATACGCGAGGGGAAAAATCCGTCATATCCACGATGAAAAGGACTCGTTTCGCCAAAACCAAAATAAGTTCAGGGTTCGCTCTTTCGAAAGGGAGCTGCTCTCACTTCCTGGAAGAGAGACGGAAATGTTTGTCCCCGAAAAAAAAAAACAACGAAGCGAACGGACGTGCCGCGGATTCCACGCGACGGAAGAGTTTTAGCATTTAGTAGACGAGGAGTGGGTAAAGGAGGGGAGAGAAAAAACACAGCGAGCATCCTCCGAAAACGGACGAAATTACTATCCGAGGACATTGTTTGTAAAGCGCGAAAAACATCTCCATTTTTGGAGCCTGGGCCATTCTCCGAGTCGGGAGTGAAACGAAAAATAAACGAGTGGCGAGGGGAGAGACATGAAGAACGTTGGAGAATTCCAATGCTGCATCGTACCACACGAGCTGACGGGTATAAAAAAAAACATGACTGCATCGTAGATTACTTTTCTGATGGAAAGGATGTCCCATTACCATCTTCGTCATTCGCCCTGACGGTATCTAATGACACAAATCACACATCGGGAGCTGCGCCAGTCGTTAAATGCACGCCGAATATTGCGTCATGGTACGGATGGAATAGCGTGCGTGGGCTGTGCATTCAAAATGGCTACGGATTAAGATGCATTAGAACCCAGTCGCTGGAAGAAAATTGAGCGGCGAAAGAGAACCGATGCGGTCTTGTGTCGGGATATATAACCGAAAGGCGGTAGAGTTCCGTTGTCGATGTCTCCAAATCTGGAAATGAACTTGGTTAACCTTTTGGTTAATCCTGTGCCATGAAGATATCATGTGAGTAACGCCGATCATTCATTACAACTTATTTAAAGTGTGATCAATTCGCAAGATGGCCGTCTAGATAAGGTCGTTCGTCCATTAATTTAATTGTAAATCTTCTGTTATACATCGTCCAGCTTTAAAAATAATTTCCAGCGAGAGCTAAACTTTTAAATTATTTATTCCTTCAGAGTTTGTTTTTATTAGACACCTTCAGCATTCGCTTTGCGATTTAAAAGCCTTTCGACAAAATCGATCGACCGAGCGAGCGATTCTCTTCGCCGACGACGTCCCCCCATTTGTCTCTCAGACGTCGAATTTTCATGAAACTGACCTTCGATTCGCCATGAATATAAAACAATGGGATACAAATGAATGAAGGAGGTTCGGAGTTGGGAGAGGGGTTGGAACGAGAGGAGACGAGAATGACAAGCGAAAAAAAGATCCCCATCCCACGACGAGTTGAGAGAGGACGTCTGGCGAGGTTTAAAAGGGGAGGAGTAAGGATTTTGAATGATACGGCAATTGCCATGGGACGGGAGGATTAATGAGGCAAGTACCGAATGAATCGGCCTAGAGAGAAAATCGCCGAGCGAAGGAAGGGAGAGTCGACAGTTATAAAGACACGAGTCCTCTCTCGATCACTAGTACTTAAGCCATCCGCATAGTTCACTCGACCCACCTCTAACCGAACCCACGCGGCCACTCCCTGCACAGCCGACAATTTTTTTTAACCCGATTAAAAATGTGATCCAAAAAATCATCGATTATGAAACTGTGCGATCAGCCTTATGGCTAAAATCTATTTCACCATTTGTGTGTCTAATGGCATGTTAAAAAGGTGAGGAACTGCGCGTATATTTGTTTATATATTTACGTGTATGTATATATATATATATATATATATATATAATTTTTCCTAATTTTTGGAAAAATAAGGGGGTTCTCACTTGATGATGAAGATAACTTGAATCTCGTCAAAATGAAAAGATTGCATCTAATGAGACTTGAATTCTTATTTCCGTTCGCTATCCGACAGCTAAACAAGCACATTTCACCTCAAACGCCATTTCTCGTGTTCGCTTCGACCACCGAGCCATCACAGAAATTATCACCACTAAAATTGATCTTCCGTCTTCGGATAATTTTCCGAATCTTAAAATTCCCGCACGGCTCTAAAAATATTCCCATCCACACGCGTGAAAATGACTCCAACCCTTCCCTCCCCCACCATCTCTCCCTAAACTCCCCTCCACCACAAACCCACCGCGAGACCTCATCAGCATTTCCCACGCTCTTCCCCCTAAACGCCGACGCCTTCTCGAAACAAAATCCCATACTCCCATGCTCTTTCGCCATCATACCCATACTCCTCCGTCATCCACACGCAGACACATACGCACCCCTCGAAATGTCGGTGTGTAGACAGCGAGTCTGAGTGGATGCAGGGCAGGGAGAGAGATTAATCCAGAGAGGGAGGCCCTAGGAAGGCCGATTCGGTATGTAACCGTCTCCCCCATTTCCTCTTTTTCCCCGCTACCCACAAACACAAGAGGGAGACACGCTTACGGCGTATCGAATTTGCAGACATGAGAAGGAGTGAAGGGGTTATCGAATCCCAAACTTGGAAGAGCCCATCCAACCGTCCTCCGACCCGCGACCTAATCCCTTTTAAAGTCATGACGTCTTTTCCGATAGCGGATACGCCCGTGGACTGGCTCATCGACATTGTTGACCGTCCGGATGTTCCTCGTAGTAATGTGATTAAAAGGATCCAGGGTACCCGCATAGATCCTCTCTTCCCCTTTCGCTAAGCCTCGCCGCAACCAACACGACTTGCCCCTGGGGAGCCGCAACCCAACATGCACGACTGATTTGATAATACTCGCCACGGAGGACTTCAACGACCGCCGCGGATACGGTCTTTAATGGGGACGCGGTTTCCAAGCGATAATGAGCGAGATTTTTCAGGGGAAAATATACACGCCCGGCGACATCCAAAGGTCACCTTTAGGGAGCGAAAGGCTGTAAATAAACCCGACGCCTCGCGTTAGCTTACATTCACCGCAGTTTTATGTCTAAAGGTTTCGGCCGCCTTTTGCAAACGCTTTAACGAGTAAATTTTGCTTTAAAAAACAAACGCGCGTAATTTATGACTAACCGAAAGATAAGAGATACGTTTCCGAATGAATACAACAGAAGTTCCTTTTGAAAGATCGCGTTGATGCCGAGGGAATGAGCCGGCCATTTTTGTCCGTTTTGACTCGATGTTCGTGCAAAATTCTTTCCGCGGATTAGAGTACTCAAAAGGAGTAGAAATCACGGAGGCCGCATTCATGTGCAAGACTTTATATACTTCTGCCAAAATCCTCACCGCAATGAATCCTAAAAAGGAGTTCGGCGAGGGCATTTTTTACTACGGCGCCACGCTATGACCCTTGGTCCCGCGAAATAAAATTCTGAAAGAAACTATAAATTTTCCGCATGCCCAAGGACTCAGCTGCCGCTTCAAATGATTTCGCAACGCGAAAACGCCGCGAGAACGGAGGTGGCGGCGCTTCAGAACTCCCGTCCCACTTCTTCCGAGACCAGCTCCGCGTCGCATTACCAGCTCTACAATTAAAACGACTGTTCAGGAACGCCCTCGGTATCCCTCCCCCCCATCCGCGCAGTACTTTTATTTTTAAAACCTTTTTCCTACGATTAAAAGAGCGTCACGCGCAGCCCTTTCCCGGAAATGACGTCACGAGTTTTCCCATTACGCCATTTTCTTGAGGGACATAATACGCTACGAGACGAAATTATAAAAAATAAAAAAAACCACGACAGCAAAAAATGAGCAAATGAGGATGGACCGAGTCTTCTTTTTTAAAAAGAAATTCGTCCTTTTTCGCGAGAAAGAAGGGCAAGATGCAATAAAAAACTTTAAAAAAACCGACGTGTGTGTGTGGGGAGAGGGAGGGAGCGGGTAGTGTTTGAGAGGGAAGGAGGGGACTACTAGCGGATATATACCCTCTTTCAGAAAAGCGAATTCCTTCATCAAACACGACCGTAAAAGGGTCCGACCTAAACCCTCAACGCCGACAGAGATAGAGGGCGAGAGAAATAGAGGGGGAGAGAGATAGAGGGGGAGAGAGATAGAGGGGGAGAGGGATGAGAGAGGAGAGAGAGAGAGAGAGAGAGATGGAAGGAAGAGGGATGAATATTTTAAAAACGGCCCACTGGAGCGACAGACTGTCGCGGGAATGTCTCGGAGAGAGGTAGAAAAAAAGGCAGAGAGGAGAGGGGAATGAGATGTATGAAGAGCGAGAGGGTAAATGTGGAGGAGGAAGAGGGTGGGATATGGAAGGGAGACAAGGGAGGAGCTTCCGGATTTTAAGAGACCAAGGAAAAAAGAAAATAAAAGTAGGCCCAGGCCACGTAAAAAAATCGTCTCCCTCGCTAAGGGAGCAGCTAGAAGGCAGTAGCGCCCGCGATAGCGACTTATCGCGCACGACTGGTCCAGCGGAGAGATAGGACACCCTCGAATGCATTCAAGTTGAGGGCGAAGGAAAGAGTGGGTGGGAGAAGACTATATAGTGCAGACAGACGCCGTCGAAAATTCCGTGCCGAGACAAGCTGACGGAAATGTAAATGGTTTTTTACAAAGCGTCGGAAAAGACGAGAGGGAGGAAGCTACTATTAGATCCGTTCACCGAATCACTTAAAGAGATCGATGCGTGATTTCGATTCACGGAAGTGGGGACCATTGGGAACTGAAGTTTCGAAAATAATCATTGTAAAACTTCTCAACAAAATTATTGCAACGTTTTATGTCCATAAAATTTCCACTAATGATTAACGTAATAAAACGCATTTAAAGTAAAAATCTTGAAAAAAGTAGGTATTTTTATCATGGTGGGATTCAGTTTGACAAAAGTTTGGCGAGGGCTTAAAATGCTGTCTTAGAGAATTGAATTTCACGAAAAATGATCTTATCAAGTAATCACTGAATGAGGAATCAAGAGAGTCTTCATTCAAATTAACACTCCACTAAAGAAATGGCCACAAAAACTACTACGTTCGCGGAGAACATCTGTCAAAAATCAAAGCGTCCACTTTTCATCGAGAGAGAGAGATATTCGGAAATTTTTCTAAATGGACTTATAAAGTGGCAGTCGGCCTAAAGAGACACGATGTAAATGACTCGTAATAAGAAATAAAAAAGTAGCCACCCGTGTGAGCGGTCTGTTAAGAAACGCATACGTGGAGGAGGGAGATAAAAACTCATGAATAGGAAAGAGAAAGATGGGAAGGGACGGCTTAAAAAGAGATTGTAATCCGACGTCAAATGGAAGCGGCCGAGAGGAAATGCCGCAGAGATAGGGCGCCGAGAAAGAGAATACTGTCACACACGCACAGAGAGAGATAAACGTAGGCGTCAGAGCTAGGGACGGTTCCTTATACTATTCCAAATGGGATGCGCCAAGCGAGACGAATTTAAGCAGATGGGTGTGCCTCCCAATGCTGGGATCGCGGGTTCATATTCCGCTGTATCTGTTTATGTTAAAAACCCTCTTGGTAACAAAATGGATGTGCTGTTTAAGGGCCAATGAAAAAATGTGGAACGTTGAGAGAGAAAATGGAATGCAGTGGAAGAGGAGGCAGAGAGGGAGAGGAGGCAGAGAGGGAGAGGAGGCAGAGAGGGAGAGGAGGCAGAGAGATTAGATTTAAAAAAGAAGGGAGAAAGGGTTCGAGAGGAATTTAGCTCGAGGAATGACGAATAAGAAGATAACGGGGCGGACGTGAGAGAGGTGGGACCACAAGAAGTGCCGCGGTAAAGAAAGCGTATCGTCACATGCACGCAAAGCCACAAAAAACACTGGTTTTCCTGTTGCAGCAGCAGTAGCACCCTGGAGACAGATGACGAAGACAATCAAAACTATATAAAACCATTAGCGACGCTAGTGTCATAAAAATTAGTTAGATTCGCGGAATGAATGGAGGCGGATAAAAAACACAATAGCGACCGGGCCAACGCTTGTCGTATTACACACTCGACCTTAGCTCCTCTTTCTTGTGATGAAAATAAACAACGAAAGCGAATTTCTCCATCCGCCGATGATTTCATTTTCTCCCCCGCCAAAAATGACCTCCTCGAAACCATCTTTGGCTTGCTCGAGGTCGTTCGAGGCGAGTCTCAAAAAAAGATAATTCGCCGTCAGAATTCGATCTATGGAGAAGAAATATTGAGAGAGAGAGAGGGGGAGGGGGGAGAGGGGGAGAGGGGGGAGGGGGGGAGAGGGGAGAGGGGAGAGGGGGGAGAGGGGTGGAGAGGGGGGGAGAGGGGGGAGAGGGGGGGAGAGGGGGGGGGAGAGGGGGGGGGGAGGGACGACGCATTTATGGGAAAGCTTAAGAAGCAGCGACCTCTTGCGAATGCCCAGTCTCGACGACGAGATCGAACTCTCCCATCCCATCATTCCTTTCCCATTCCACGGACCCTCAATACACAACGATTGATGATAAGCGATTCATAATTGTCGCGCCTCTTATTTTTTCAAACGAGAAAGAAATCCTGTCTTTAATCATTCCCTGCAGTGAATCACTTTGATCGAGGAGAGAGAGAAAGGGAGACAGCGGGAGGAGAGGGGCGAGAGAGAAAGAATTATTTCGAAATTAACGGTCGAATTAAAATTTTCTAGCCTTAAATACAGAAGCCATAGCTACGCGGCGCTAGCGCAGGACCGGTTGGGTAACCGTCTTCGTGGCGGCACAGAAAGAAAACCGACGAACGCAAAAGAATAGCCCGTGCTAGTATACGAGGACGGGGTAGGCGCCATCGGGAGCGAGTACAATACGCAGAAAAATCTAAAGACGGCACTCGCGCTGGTCTTTTCGCGAACAAAAAGCGATCTCTTTAGGGTCTGCTCAACGTCTCTGGCGACCAGATTGCTAACCGTCTGATCTGTTGAGGTTTTTTATCACGGAGATGCCCTTCCTAAAAATTTGAAAAAACAAATGTTTGCTCCCGATTTCGAGCTCAAGCCGCTGAAGTAAACCATCTAGCGTGGAATTTAAATGCTAAGAAAACAAAAAAAACGTGGACTATCTTTTCCAGACGTTTACCAAATAGAGCTGGCGCTTTTGGGAAAACAGGATTTTATATTGGTTCCGAAAATTGATTCGCCTGTATTATTGTTTCTCAAGATATCCTTGCATCAATAGAAGTGAATTTACATAGGACACACTCATTTCAGCGTATCGCTAACTACAAAAATTGCCGAACTTGAAAATTATCGCACAACAACAACAACCCTTTTCCGTGCGCAGTTTTATCGACTATCAGAGCCTTTTTTTAAAAATAATTCAGCGGCATTAGGTAACTGCGCGGACAAAAAAAATTATATCGCCCATAGCAACTTTTAACCGCGCCCCGATTTCGCGGATCTTTTCACGCGAATCCCCACCAACTCTCAAAAAGATTTAGGTGCTATCGCGTCACAAACGACCCAAATGATACGGAGCGTCATCCCTAAAACCAAACTAGACTCAGTTTTGGATTAATCCATTCATGGCTAAAAGGAGGATTGTGGGAAGGTTTCGGAGAACGAGCGCCGAGTTTTTTAAGAACTCGATGAATCAGAAATCATCGCATAACGCTCTCCCTCCTCCACTCAAGAATGAATAGTCGAGAAGAGGAGAGAAAAAGAGGCGGGAGAAGAGGAGAGAAAAAGAGGCGGGAGAAGAGGAGAGAAAAAGAGGAGGCGGGAGATGAGCCGAGGAAGAGAAAGAAAGGGGAGGGATATTCGCAATTTGACCCAGAGCGCTGATTGGACGCGATGAAATAAGAGAGAAATGAGCAGCGCCAGTCTAGAAAGCCGGTTGAAGAGCGAATGGGTCGCCGAGGAAAAAAGCGATTCGACGACAAAAAAGAAGCTTCGGAGCGCAACGCCACGCAATGGATAGGACAGAAGCCATCCCTTCATCTCCGCAGATGCAAGGATGAGAGAGAGAAAGAGGGAGGGATGAGGGAAACAGGGCGAGAAAGGGTTAAGAGGACACGTGAACTCGTGAGAATATTTCCACGCGGTTCGTCTCAAGAACTCGAAAGATTTTTTGTTTTCGCCTCGTCTGGGTCAAGGGTTTCATTTCACAAAACACGAAAACCGGCAAATTCGTATCCAACCGATCTCTCAAAAAAAAAAACAACGAAAATTTTTATTTTAAACGCGCGGCATTTAAACGGCCGAATTTTCTGACTGCATACCCAGCTTGTGTTGCCTTTCGAACTTTCTCACGACCCGGAATTTTAACATACGTCCTTCGCGTCATTTAAAACCTGCCGGGCGCGACAGCATAAACCTCCGCGTTGAGTTATCAGTAAACTTCGAGTAGCGACATCTGATTCGCGTCAATAAACAAGAGCGACGACTTATCGAGCTCCTACCCTTCAAAACATGTCGCCGCGTTATCCGGGAAAGCCACGAGGGCGCCCGACGAGCGCAAGGAAAACAAATTCTCGTCGAGCGCAACGGCTACGACGACGGAAGGGCTAGGGAGTAAATCTAGAGAGCGAGGAAAAGGTTAAGTGCAAGAGAGAGAGGAAAAGGATCGGATGAAAAAAATGAGGGTGCAACCGGAGGGTGGGCGCCAGCGGACGCAGACGCCGGAAGAGGCCGAATGTAGTGGGAAGAAAGAGGCGAGTGGGGGAAGATAGGGGATGGTGGAGGGGGAAAGAGGAGACCCATCGGCGCGACGATTGAGTGAGGAAAAGATAGCGTGTGGAGTAGAGAGAAGAAAGAGAAAGGAAGGCAAAGGGGGGGGAGAGAGAGAGAGAGGAGACGCTGGTAGACGATCAAACATCCATCAATCCACAGAAACCGTGGAGCGTGTGATGCCCAGACACTTCCAAACAGAGCGGGAGAAAAAGCAATACAAGCAGAAAATCGGAAATAGCATCATCTTCCTCCCACAAACGCGCGTTCATCGCACTTCCCCACAAACAGTTCCATCGCGCACCCCACGACGAAACCAGTTGGGCGACGAAACGGCCACCTCTCCCGCCCCTCCCTTACAATAATCTTTTTACACACACACCACCCACGCACACGCACGCACGGCGGCAGCGAGTCATTTTACGGTTTACGTTTCCGAAGAACAAACTATTTACCGCGCCACTGACAACATGAGGCGCACACATCTGCGCATCTTGTTCGTCCTTTAAAGGCGTATACATACGTACATCAGATGGGACCGGGTTGAACGAGTACGACGGTGAGAGAGAGAGGGTGGCTTTCGCGTCATATCTCGCCTCTTCGACCTGTGCGTGTCTGCGCACACGCACGATATTTCGGCATGCACCTTAAAAAAAAAGTTGTGGGAGAATCCATCTCTCACCTATCCCCCCTCCATTTCTATTCCGAATTAAAACCGTGCCTCATTCCCCCCAGCCTTTCATTCTTAACCAATCGGGACAGCGGCAGTGACGGGTGGAAGAGAAGAGACCCAAAAGGTTGAAGAGGAGAGGTCTTGAAGGAGAGAGGGAGACTGCTAGGATCGAGATAAAGCACACCTCTGACAGGGTTCAACCCCTTCAAGACCCAAACACGGATCAAAACCCTCTTTTTTTCAATCCGTCGACTCCCAGAGGGAGCGGCGGTTGCAAGATGAGTCCCGGAGGGAGAAGGATTTTACGGCGAGGGGGAGGAAAACGTTGGGTGACTTGGAGAAGGAGTTGCAAGACATTCAATTCCCCATTAAAACGCATTAATCAATCGAACTCTTTACTCTCTCTCATGCCCCAAACACACCACCACCACCCTCCCACACAAGATGGTTCCGATCTTGGCTCCCCAGGCGTCGCCACCCGTCTCTTTAACCAAAAGTCTACGTGGCCCGCGGGGGCATGCACACATTCACCCACGCAGGAAAAATAAAAAAGAATTAAAAAAACGCCGTCAACCAATAATAACGCCGCCAAACTGTCGCCCATACTCTTTATGCACGCGGTCGGTCCCCCAGCTTCCCCTCCACCTCCGCTTTCCTCGTTTAACATGTACCGAATCATATCCGCCCTCAGCCTATAACTCTCTCTCTCTCGTCTGGGGGGGGGGGGGTGAGTTTGAACTCTTCCCTCCCATCTCTCTTCGTACGAATGCATTCGGTCTAAACTCTCTTGGCTGCCAACTACGGGACCAGCTGCCACCGCTCACTCTCCCTCCATCAATCCATTCAATGTTCGCGTTATACGTCGGACAAACCGCCCGCAGGTCAGAAAAAATTGATGTGAGTGTAATGCAGAGAGAAAGCGAGAGTGACGGAGAGAGAGAGAGCAATGACTCACGTTCCTCGTTCGTTCATTTGTTTTTTTACCCTAGCGCACGACCTTAAATAATAATTCCGCTTGGGGGCGTCGCGAACGGGAATAATCACGCGCGATAATGGATTCTAATGGGAGGTGAATTATGGCCGCCAGGATCTCCCTCCTCCAGCCCTCCAGTGCGATCGGATGATTACCGAAAAAAGTCGGAAGTTTAGGCCCCTCGCGTAGAGATGGGGTTAATCGGTCGGGATGGGATTGATAATAAGTTGATTGGGTACTTTCCCCGGCGCGCGACTGTCTCTGGTTCCAAAACGAAACGAATGCATCACGGTTAATCGGTTACCGCTAATAATTGATGACTTCGTAGATCCGGATGATTAAGAAAAAAAGGAGATAGGTTTTGCTGTGATATAATATGATAGGAGTCGCTTATTTTTTAATACCGTATTGTCCCGAATACAACGCGATGTTTTTTCCAAAAAAAAATTAAATTTTAAAAGTATCCCCCGCGTTATATTCGAGTACTAGTGATTTTAAAAGATCGTAAAATAGTTTTTCGAAAAATCAACGTGCATTCCGCACATCTGTTTACGAGATACAAGATACTTGTTAGATTGTTAGACACATTATGCGTACGTTACATTGTACTTGAAAAGCATCCGAGGCGAGAATAGATCGAGTTTAATCGGCGGCTGAACCACTCGATAATCATTGCAATGAAGCTATAAGTGCATCGGCGTATTCTTTGTAACTACCATAGCGAGTTTTTACCCATCCGTTATTTCAACAATCGGTGACAAAAAGAGTTGATCATGTTGAGAAAAAGGTTTCTTCTATTCTTCCAAATCTCAAGTTAACAGAGAAATCCGACGAAGTTACCATCTGAATTTAAAAATAGCCGTAGCTAAATCGGTGTTGTTAAAATCCACTGGAAAGAGAAATCAAGGATAACTGTTATGCTTGCAGTCACGGCCGACAGGCAAAAACTGACTCCCTACGTAATTTGAAATCGTAAAAGGATGTCAAAAGAAAAGTTAACGTCAGGAGAAGGGGTGGATGAACGAGGACCTTGTGTTAGACTGGCTGAAGGTTGTTTGGGGTCGCGTTATATTTAGTTTTTTCTTGAAAAACTTTCCAAAAATCATAGGGTCGCTTTATCTCATTATAAATAAGGGAATACCAAAATTACAAATTCACTGTTTTTCCTTTTACGGATTTCATTTTTGATATCTACAAAGTTATTATTACTCATCCAGTGAACTCTAGTTTTGAGTAATGTTACATTTTCAAAATTTTGCTTCTGAAATAGCCGAAACAACGAACGGAAGAAAACTACCGTCTCCGACGTTTTACTTTTTGAAAGAATCTTCGCCGTAACGTGCTATACATAATATACTAAAGGATATTTCTTTTCCCGGGAGAAATTTCTGAGAAAGAACTAGGCTTCGGTTTTTTTGTTTCCAATTCTTTAACAAATACTCTTTACTCCTTTCGTCGACATACGTGCTTTTTTAAAAATCTCCCCTTTTTTCTTTGCCCTCTCCAGATCTGCATTTCCATACGCCGAGCATCCCCGATACAGCTGACACAACAGGGAAAAGTATTTCGTGAAAACCTTGACGATTATTTTTAAAACCGGAAGATGTTTTTCCGGCGTGAAGTATCGCGTCATTGTTTATCTAGCATTCCGTTCTTCCCATTCCTCCCATTTCTACGCTGGAATGGAGCGGATAAATCTCCGATCGCGACGCGACCGACATTTACATCGAGGAGGCAAGATCGAGGCCGAGGAGTGATAGGGATAGAATGAATGGAAAACCAAATCGGTCGCCCCAAAAGATAAAAATCGAGGAAAAGTAACATTCTTTTTCGGACTAAAAAATTAGCGGAAGCATAAAAATAACACAAGATAGCAGGTAACAAATGAATGCGACTTAATAAAAAAATACAAAAAGGAAGGAGAGGGGGGAGGGGTAAGGAGTGAGAGATGAGAAATGAGATGGTGGAATTGGAAGGAATTTAAGAACTCGGTACGATCCGATTAAATGGTTACGAGGAAGGAAGGAGGAGAGGTGAAATCGAATGAGTGGTGAAGGGACGCAGCGATCCCTCAAAACAGTTTTTAAAATTCATGAGGCTAATGGATCTCTCTCAGAATGTTTGCTCGACTTGATATCTTTGGGAAACAATGCGCAATTCGCCGAGAAATAACGTCCTCCATAGCTACAGAAGAATTAGTTTGAAGAGAGCTCGAGAATTTGCATGTAGAGCGACTGAGGAAAAATTTCGATACAAAATTTAAATATCACCACGTCATTTATATTACTGCAGACACTACCCCTCTAGCGGGCAAAACACGCGACTTCGCAGCACAGCTACAACCTTAGGAAAATAACTATCGACCTATCCTATCGTATTCTGAATATAGGAGCAGTAGAATTTGTCGATTCTAGCGATTGCATCGACGCAATTCCCAAGCTCTTAAAAGATAGCAATTCTGAGCGATTTTGTGGAAATGCTCTTCACGATAACCTAAAAGCCACCGCCTCGGTATCCAAACATGCTTTCGCCGCCATCGAAAAACACGTGATATCGAATTCAAACCGATAATAATAACAAGAACAGCGCTTCCAGAGATAATATAAGTTACACGGCGAGTCAGGAGTCCACGAACGGGTCGCTTCTGTACATCCAACCACTCCGCATTAACAGACGCTGCTTCGAGCCGGACGGGCAAACACAACACGCCCTCAACTCCTTTCCGGATTGGGAGAAAAAGTGGGAGGGAGGGTGGGAGAAAGTATGGAAAACCGTCGAGTTTTTAGGGACGATGCTTGACTCAACGATCCGACTTATCATTAAGTATCCAAGAAAACCATGAGACGACGGAGGGAAGGAGAGATGGAGTGACGGGAGGCAAACACGCCCAAGCCGCCAGAAACCACGAAATGGGCAAACAAGCGAGATAAAAAATAATGATACCGAGAGAAAGAAAGAACGAGAGGAGAATATTCGACATTAACTACCCTACCTCACCAACTCCACAGTTGACCTCTTATTTCTCGACCAAGTAAATATTCTCCCCCTTCTCTTTTAAACCTCCTCGACTCTTTCTGAAACACCTTTTTATTTATTTTTTAATCTTCCGCCCTACCCGTTATTCGAGTAATACCCGAATTTGCCAATAAACCATTTCCTTGAGCGAGTGGAGAAGAGGACCGGTTTTTTCTACGACTACAAATACATATACATTCGCGTATTACTCCAGTAGCCACTTTCACCCTCCTGGCTCCCAGCGGAGTTCCACGGCACAATCAAGAGAATGGGGGAGGAATGGAATTGAGGAAGGTAGTAAGAGGGCTACACACTATCCCCTGCTCCTCTCTGTCTCCCTCTTTTGCCCTCTTAAAGCCTCGGATGGTTTCCTCACTCGAGCACACCTAAAAACCTCTTTTCTCCCGCCCTCCTATACCCTCATATCTTCCTAGAGAGGCCTTCTCTCTTCGCCCCACCTCTTGTCCGACCCTCATCCTCTTTTTTCCTCGAGACTCCCCAGACGGCCATAATCGACCAAGCCGACCTCGGCGAAAGATGGGTGGGATATTTGGGAGAGAGAGAGGGATGAGAATGTTTAAGGGGTAAAAGGGGGAGAGACCGGCCAAAAATGCCACGGAGCTGCTGCTGTGGTCATGCTAGAAGGCAAAAACCACGCATGCACCAACGATGGGGAAAGTAGAAGGCCAGTTCCTCCATGCCCCTCATCGCCACTCATCGGAAAAGACCACCACCGTGCGAAAAAAACCGTCCGAAAAATCAAAACCCCCTTTTCGATAACATCTTCCCCTCATTCCTTCCCTTCCTCCCCCTTGCAGTTGGAGAAATAGACTCTCCCTAGATCATCGCCCGTCTCTTTCTACTGCGACCGTTTTTTTTAATGGTTTCTACAAATCCGAATGGTCCGTGTAATGGGAATTGGGGTTTTTCTCACTCACTCAGCATGTGGAAAAGGAGAGAGAGGGAGAATTGGGAGCCAAATGGCAGAGCAATCTCTTCCCACCGCCAGACTGATGGATTGTTTCGGCTTAACGTCCCTTCACCTAGGAAACGCTGCAAATTAATGAAGATGGAGCGTTCTGAACGGAGCGAAAGGAAACGCAAAGCGAACCTATAACAATGGATTACGCAGAGCCGAGTAACTCCAGAACTCTTATTACAACCGCCGAAGCCGTTAGGTTGGTTCGACAGGTTCATTCACGGCGACATTTGTATTCGGGCAAAACGAACGTTCCGCGAAATTAGTCCTTGGCGTTGTTATATGCGCCGCGATAAATGCACGGTCATTTGAAGCGGCGACGACGACGCAAATAAGAATTTGTTGCGTAGAAGAAGACTTTCAAAACGAGTTACGGGTCGTTTACAAGTATATTTATCAAAATGCAAAGAAAAAAAACGATCCGGGCGGAGATTAATCCGTCAGGTCACGTATCTAGAACGACGAACAGCATGCACAAAGGTTTACGAACAAATGCATTTAAGAATAAACGAACCGCGTATAACTAACTGTTTACACCAGATGAGAATTATGCGCAATCTTTAGCAGTCGCTTCGAATAAACTCACCTTTCTAAGGAAAAGAAGACGACAGTATTGTTATTTTCGATCAGAGAAACAATATCAGAATTCTCTTTCCCTGCCATCTTGATAAGAAAACTCTACAACAAACGCTAAGGTTACAATCAATTTTCACCCAGTGCGTCCACAGGATCACTGGAAATAACGCGGCTCGCAAAAAGCGTCGTGTCTACCGAGTTCTCTCACACTCTTCACGTGCCAAGTTCTCAACCAGTTGAACACAACTCGAATCGTGGTCTTGAAAAAAAAACCGATAAAACAAGACCAGGTGACAGAATTCTCTCTTTTCGGCCATGACGTCCTCGTAAAAATATTTCGAACCTCCCGAAGTGGCTATAAAACGAAGGGAAAAACCGAAGACGAAGAGAGCGCGACCATTTAGACTATTTCCTTGGGCAATTTTTTTTCGGTCTCCAACGAAGTGTAGGAGAGGGAGGGGGGAATGGAAGGAGGGAGAAGGATCGAGGCGATAAAGATCCATTCATTCCTCCCCTCCATCACCTCGCTTACTCCCAAGACCACCCTCGTAATATTAGCAAGTGGTGGTGATCTGGTTAGGACTCCCACACACGACTCGGAAGATTGCGATGTAATAATAAAAAACGTCTGGAGTTTATTTTTTGAGCTTCAGAAAGGAAACGCAAAGAGTAGGTGAGGGATAGAGGGGCGAGAGATGTGGGGGGGGGAAGCGAGGGAATAAGGAAGGAGTGAGAAATAGAGGCAGGAGAAGATTCGTCTTATTTCGTCATTGTTTGGGCGAGATTGAGACTAGGCAGTCTCTAACCAATTGTCAATTGCAAACAAGAATAAAGTTACAAAGAATCAAGTAAAATAAAAAATGATAAAATGAAGTACTGCATAATTACAATGCCAAGTTAATATTTTTGAAAATGTGAGAAAAACTGAGGATAATTAAAGTATTAAACCCTAGGAATAGGGTGAGTGAGATAGGGAGAAGGGAGAGTGAGATGGGGGAGTGGGAGAGAGATGGGAAGGGAAGGGGAGTGAGATGGGAAGGTGAGGGGAGTGAGATGGGAAGGGGAGGGGAGTGAGATGGGAAGGGGAGGGGAGTGAGATGGGAAGGGGAGGGGAGTGAGACAGAAAGGGAGTAGGTGTGAGATACAGATGGAGAGGCAGGGTGAGATAGGAAGTGAGAAAGAGGGAGTGAGAAAGAGGGAGTGAGAAAGAGGGAGTGAGAAAGAGGGAGGGAGTGATGTAAGGATGGAGAGGGAGGGAGAAAGGAAATTGGAGGAAGTCAAGAGTTCAACCCGTGTGGGTGTAATAGAAGCAGGTTCCTAACACTCGTAAAACAGGCGAGATAGAGGACCCTCGTCGGAAAATATTCACGATCGCACCAAAGGACAGGCAGACAGACATTCGGACGAGGCGTAACGAAGGACTGAGTAGGGAACTAACCCAATGGGGATCGGAACAAGTGTTCCCTTCACGGGAGGAATGAGTTGTGTACCCTCATCCCCCCTCTCCTCCTACACATCCAGCAGAATGAAAGCGATGGGCCAAGAAGATCACGAAGCCGAATCTACGGAGGAGAGGAGGGAGGGAGGGAGAGAGGGGAGCATTTGGGCGGGAATTCGAGAGAGAGATGGAGGGGGAGAGAAAGCGAAGGCGTGGCAGAGGCGGAAGTGCCTATTTAGAGGCGTTTCTCGCGTCACGATGTTTATCGTAACAATGTTATTACGCATTCGTCGCGTTGGTTACTACCAACCGACGAGTCGTAAATTTAGACCCTTTCACGAGTCTGTTACTCATGCGAAATATTCTCAAGCGTTGAAAAAATGGAATATCCCGTCCGAGAAAGAATAGTTTAGGACGACGAACTCCTTTTCTTGATTAACTGGGCGACGGGATAGAAAGTGAAATTATAACGAAGTACAGAATACGACCATTAAACAATGCGTACCTCGCGATTCTAAGTTACGCGAGGCAGAGAAACATGATCCTTCTAAGTATGCTGAAGGCCTTTTTCAACGATGTAGCCTTTTAGAAGGTGGATTATGCGGAAAATTTGCCTAATTTGACTCGTGATATCTTATCTCAGGATTATTAACTACGCTAAAGGTATCTGTAAAATCCGTCACCAATGCCACGAAAAAACTACCATCAAGATTAAAGCTCGAATTGCACTTTTATTACTAATTCCGTTGATATGAAACCGCAACGAAATTTTTACCTTCAACCCGGATTTTTTGCTTGTTTTGGAAGCAAATTTCTAAACCGAGGTTCCAGAGATACATTTCCGTAAAATTAACCACCGCATTTATTCCCCGCTATTCTCGACGTATGAACCTTTTTAGCTTTCCACGAGAGAGAGAGGTCGCCGCGAGGTTTTCCAGAGAAAAGGAAGCGGTCGGAGGAGGAAGCAGAAGCCTACCAACCGCGCATTTAAGCGGCGTGCACTTAGCGTGCATACGGCCTAAACCTCCCCCTCCCCATCTCCCTCCCAAAATCCTCCTCCGCCGCCTTCCGCCGTTACACCACACGTGCACTTTTTCGAGACTTCCCTCCCGTCTGCACAGCGTCGCCTCTCTCTCAACTCCCTTCTCCCCTTCACGTGCTCCAAACTACCGAACTCCCTACGCTGCCTCCTTCGTGTAAACTCTTTGCCGCGCCCCGGGGGCTTCACGGCACATAACACCCCCTTTACATGCGCCACCCGCCTGCCAACCCACCCAACCGCCCGCCCACCCCATGCCACCTCAACCATGCCTCACTTGCCTTACCTCATCGGATAGAAAAGTTTAAAACTATTTTCACGCCATCTTTCATTACCACCCCAAATGCTCCCCCCCCGCAAACCATAAGCATACGCACAAGGCCCACACCCCTCCCCCCCAGCTTCGGGCATCCTTCCTGTTTCGCTCTCCCTCATTCCCACCCGCACTCCCTCCCTCACTCCCCCGCCCACACACATCCAACTTCCTTTCTCTCCCCGACTTCTATACAACTCCTCTCCATACCTCCCACAACCCCAAAAACCACGCGAGAAACTGAGGGCGAGAGAGAGGGAGAGAGAAACAGTGTGAGAAATAGATATGGAGAACTGTGAAGAATTTGTTCCTTTCCTCTCACCTCCTTCCCCCTCCCCCCTCAAGACAGCGCCCGCCCCGCTTTGCTGCACTCCCGCACCCGGCTTCCTACCCCAAACATTTGGCGAGTCGGCAGACGGAAGGGGAGAGAAAAGACTACGGGGAAGGGAAAGAAGAGTAAAATAATACGGAGGATTCCAGAGAAAAAGAAAAGGGAGATATAAAAAAATTCGGTGGTGCGTCTCTTTCGTATTTTCCCTCCCCTTCCTTTTCATCAAAACAGTTTCCTGCCAATTCGGGGAAACTAACTTTAAACTTGAGTAAGAGAGAGAAAGAGAGAGGGAAAAAGGGAGGGAAAGAGGGAGAGGGAAAGAGAGAGAGAGGGGGGGGGGAGAGAGAGAGGGGGGAGAGAGAGGGGGGGAGAGAGAGGGGGGGGAGAGAGAGGGGGGGAGAGAGGGGGGAGAGAGGGGGGAGAGAGGGGGGGGAGAGGGGGAGAGAGAGGGGGAGAGAGAGAGGGGGGAGGGAGAGAGAGAGAGGGGGGAGAGAGAGAGGGGGGAGGGAGAGAGAGAGAGGGGGGGGAGAGGGGGGGGGAGAGGGAGAGAGAGAGGGAGAGAGAGAGGGAGGGAGGGAGAGAGGGAGAGAGAGGGAGGGAGGGAGAGAGGGAGAGAGAGGGAGAGAGGTAGAGTGAAGTGAGGTAGAGTGAAGTGAGGTAGAGTGAAGAGAGGTAGAGTGAAGAGAGGTAGAGTGAAGAGAGGTAGAGTGAAGAGAGGTAGAGTGAAGAGAGGTAGAGTGAAGAGAGGTAGAGTGAAGAGAGGTAGAGTGAAGAGAGGTAGAGTGAAGAGAGGTAGAGTGAAGAGAGGTAGAGTGAAGAGAGGTAGAGTGAAGAGAGGTAGAGTGAAGAGAGAAAGAGAAGAGAATGAGAAGAGAGTAAGAGAGAGAGTAGGAGAGATGGAGTAAGAGAGAAAGAGAGAGTAAGAGAGAGAGTGAGAGAGTGAGAGAGAGTGAGAGAGAGTGAGAGAGAGTAAGAGAGAGAGAGTAAGAGAGAGAGAGTAAGAGAGAGAGAGTAAGAGAGAGAGAGTAAGAGAGAGAGAGAGAGAGAGAGAGAGTAAGAGAGACAGACAAACGACTTCATTTAGGGCGAAATTGAGACTATATAGTCCCTTCTTACATTTAAGTAAGAGAGAGTAGGAGAGGGAGAGTAAGAGAGGGAGAGAGTAGGAGAGGGAGAGTAAGAGAGAGAGAGAGAGAGAGGGAGAGAGTAAGAGAGGGAGAGTGTGAGAGGGAGAGAGTGAGAGATGGAGAGAGTGAGAGAGGGAGAGAGTAAGAGATGGAGAGAGTAAGAGAGGGAGAGAGTAAGAGAGGGAGAGAGTAAGAGAGGGAGAGAGTAAGAGAGGGAGAGAGTAAGAGAGGGAGAGAGTAAGAGAGGGAGAGAGTAAGAGAGGGAGAGAGTAAGAGAGGGAGAGAGTAAGAGAGGTCCAAGGTAGAGGCCCTACCATACCTTCCCTGCGTAATGACTCGGGTGCCGTTATTCATGATAGCGTAGAGCAAGCCAACTTGTTAAACGGTCTTTTTGTGAAAGCATTTACAGCCGTCAACGATCAATGCGTACATTTTGCACCCGCTATAAGGAGCGACCTGATGGAAGATAAGTATTTTCTGAGGTGGGAATAGCAAGGCAATTAAGTTCCATCAGACCTAACAAAACCACCGGCCCCGAAGAAATTCCTGCTCGCGTTTTAAAAGAATTAGCTGAAGAAATAGCACCTTTTCTTCGGATAATATTCGAGAAATCCATTTCCCGCGGAGAGGTCCCTAACGACTGGAAGTTAGCGCACCTTACCCCAATTCATAAGGGCGGCGATAAGGAGAACCCAGAAAATTACAGGCCGATTTCCTTAACTTCGATATCGTGCAAGGTTCTCGAGCTTAAACTCGTTAGCAACATAATGCGATTTCTTGATAGTAATTCATTGTTAGATTGTCAACACGGCTTCGGGAGAGTTAGGTCTTGTGATACTCAGCTCGATCTTTTTGTCAATTGTATACTGAGAAACGGAGAAAATAATAGGCAGGTGGATGCCATCTTAGATTTTAGGAAAGCCTTTGATAAGGTACATCACAGGAAGTTATAACGAAATTAGAGACCTTAGGCGTTAGTTCCAAAATTGTAAATTGTATCCGCGAATTTTTAAACCATAGGAAGCAGAATGTTGTTATAGATGGGAAATCCTCTAACTTAGTGGAGGTTGTCTCTGGCGTTCCACAGGGTAGTGTAATTGGTCCGTTATTATTTCTAATTTATATAAACGATATCAGCTCAGTAGTCAGAAGTAAAATTAGGCTTTTCGCGGATGACACCGTCATTTATAGAGAAATAAGCAATCCGAAAGACCATCAGTATCTCCAAAATGATCTAGAAGCTATTTCTGAATGGTGTAAGGAATGGCAGTTAGAGATAAACCAAAAGAAAAGCTGCGTCATCAATTTCTGGAGAACCAATAATATCTCGTTGGATGTTAATTATTCGCTGGATGGAGTAGAGATTCCAGTTTCAGACTCGATTAAATATATTGGAGTTACGATCCACCGTGATCTCTCGTGGGACACCCCCATTCGCCGATTGATAGGTGCCGCTAATAAAAAGCTGGCCTTTATAGGGAGAATAGTTCGAAATAGCTCCGAAAAAGTGAAAGAATTACGTTATTTATCATTGGTTCGACCGCAGGTCGAATATGCGTCAGCTGTTTGGGATCCCCTACGAAAAGGGACTCGCCAACGAGATAGAAAAGGTTCAGCGTAGAGCAGCTAGATTTGTAAAGAGAAATTACGATATTAAACAAAGCGTAACAACATTAATAGGAAATCTGTAATGGATATCGTTAGAGGAACGTAGGCTGCAGGCTAGATTTGTAAAGAGAAATTACGATTTTAAACAAAGCGTAACATCATTAATAGAAAATCTGAAATGGACATCGTTAGAGGAACGTAGGCTGCAGGCTAGATTTAAACTACTGGAAAAATTTGTCGGAGGGACTAGCGAATGAGGTAGTAGGACTTATCAGAAGCCCGACGTATCTCGGAAGGCAGGATAGCGAGAATAAGATTCGCGAGATCGATTGTAGAACGGAGCGATATCGAGGATCGTTTTTCCTTAGAACGATAAGAGAACATAATAGGAAAATATAACCTAGGAAAACTAGGGATCTTTGGTGTACTGCACCCCCTGCCATCCATCAAAAAAGTGACTTGCAGGGTATGATGTAGATGTAAGAGAGGGAGAGAGAGGTTGGGTTGACTGTTCTTGCCATGAGCAAGCAAAGAGAAGAGTAATGAGTATCTTCGCATCACTCTCTATCTCGAGGAAGGAGCAACAGAAAGGGGTTTTTAAAGGATGGAATGCGAGGGGAAGAGGAACGGGATAGAGGAGGTGGAGAGCATAAGGAGGCAGACGCAGCTGCTCGTCCTACCCCCACCCTTCCCTCTCTACACATCTCCTCTCCCTTACTCCCCCGCGCTATCCCTTCCACGCGGAGAGCACCGAACCAAAAGGAATCCACCACCACGTCGTCGTCTTCATCCGACCTCCTCCCAACTCCCCCCCACACCTAACCCTGACAAGCAGACGCCTCTTTCCCCACAATACGCTCCCACTCTCTCGACCAGTAAAGCTACTTGGGAAAGAGAGAGACCCCGTGCGTGTGACGTAAGGACACACACACACACACACAACCCCCACAACTCGCTCAACTCTCTACCTCTCTACACTACTATACATACACAGCCAGTTTTAAAACTCCGAAGAGCATTCATCCCGCTCAGTCCCCTTTTCAAAACGCTTCGGCGGCTTTCGTCACCGGTTACGCAAATGGCGGCGCAAATGATATTTAATTCCTCGCGTGCGCATACGTGTTATTTCCTATCGCGCCAAAGGATTCGATATGAAAACTTTTCGTCCCAGAGAAAACTTTCGCTCGTTAATCTGAGTAAAATTGCTTCGCACTCGAGGAATCGTCTTCCACCATCCGCTGTGTTCAGAGAGCAGGGTGATTTTCGACTTTCTATTTACTTTTTTAAATTCTTGATTTAAAAACACTTGAAATTATAATTTATTTAGCACAAACAGATTTGCCCAATTAGATGACATAACTGATTTATGACAAGCACATACGACCATGCCCTTGGCACTATTAGAACCCATGACTCTTGCATTGGGAGCCAGACACGCTAACGACCCCTCGAGCAAGTTTCAGACAATTAGGAATCACGAAATGGCTGTAAAAATTCCTTGATTTTTCTTTTTCAAGCCAACCCAAATACGCCAAGTGGTCCCAGTAAGAGGATAGGAACATTATATAGGTTATGGATACGCAAGGTCTACATTCAACACAGGATATCAGACCCTGGGACCTTATCCAACAAATATCCGGAGAGATAGGTTACACGAAGTCGCAAAATAAAGAATGCTTTCGTTTAAGCGGGGAATGGGAGTTTCATGAAGAGTGAAAACCCTTTTTATAAAGATAAAGACGTTAAATCGATGCTGGGGATGGCGGCGACGGACACCCACTCACTCAACCAAAACGAATGAACCCCTCTCCCCACTTCTCCACTACATCCGGGCGAGATTGATAAGGCAGCGAGAACTACGCTGCCGACCCTCAAAGCGAGATTTTATTTACTCCCTCGCAAGGGAGGTCGCTGTTACTCCCGCGGGAGACTATTCGCGGCGAGATCCAAGTCAGCAGGAAAAAATAAGATAAAAAGAGATGCGAAAAGCGCCAGCTATTTCGCCGAAACGGGACCGCAAGTAAGAGACGACAGACGAGCAGCAAGGCGAGAAGGCGTCGAGGGTCCGAAGGGACCGCACTCTGACTGCAGGGCCTAAGCGATCGCGGACGGAAAGGGATAGACACGCGATGAATCCCTCCGAGGATATAATATATCGTCGGAAGAGCAGAGTGAAAGGATAGAAGAACGGCGGGAGGGTGTGTGAGGGCGCAGAAGCTGGAAGAGGACGGATGGATCGAGGGAGGGGAAGAGAGACGCTATGTTTGACATTTTGGAGGTGAAAAAAGAGCAGCAGGAAGGAAAAAGGGTTCAGAAAAGAGGGAAGGGTTTCCCACGTCGCTCGTCGGCCTAAGTGGCGGAGCAAGTTTTTCGATGTTTTTGTATCGGAAGTAAAGGGGAGGGAAGAAGATACCCTGGGGAGGCGGGGAATGGTCGTAAGCCATTCCATATTCCACATTAACCTTCCTCTTATAAAAGAATCGAGAAGGGGACGAACGAAACTGATACTACAGCTTTTTAACTCTTGACGACATTCCAACGATGATTCATCGAGATCCCCACAGAAGATAAACCGTAACGACCTCGATACTTTAATAAACAATTCTTCCTTAAAGCGATAAAATGCTGAAGATTTCTTCTTTCATCCGCCGAGAGAGGAATATTTGCTTTTCGCGATAACAGCTGAGAGGTCGCATTCTCCGGTGAGGCAAGGAAAGCGGGAAATATCCGCAAATAACCCCTAGCCGAGATTCGGGTGCGGCGAAGACCTCCAGGCGCGACATTCCCGATCCCAAAACAACGTCCGCCTCCGAGATAATACGTGACCGCCATCACGCCCACCGTCGCCGTAGACGAAAGCGAAAACAGACAAACGAAAAACGACGGCTGAAATCCATGGAGTCTCGACACGAGAGCTATAATTGGATCGTTTCGGAATCGAGTCCGTCCGGTATCGCAAATCCCTCTCCCGTCCATCGATGTTAGCACAATTCGGAGTTTCATCATAGTGAAATCCGGCGCGATAACAACACGACAACGAGCACCGATAGCAAAATCGAACGCGATATCCTTGTACACTCGGCCCCCATATAAACACTCGGAATGAGTTCTGAACAAGTTCTGCATAATGTGTGTTACGTGAACTTGGCTTTACGCAGTGGAGGTCCATACTTCAGGCACCACCCTCCTATCCCGAAATTTCCAAACCTCCACGAAACATGAAATCGAGAGTTTTCTGGTAATCTAAGCTTATAAGAAAAGCACTAGGCCACTCCGACTCGTCTCTTCCTCGTTCTGCCATATGTAATCCCACATGCCAAGTCCGAGCAAAACGCGTCAATACGAACCACAATACGCGTTGCACGAATTTTTCTTTGTAAAAACAAACGTCGTATCGAATCAATTCATTATAATGATAGTTTAGGTCTGTTGCTATGTTTGTCTGGAAGGCTTCCCTGTCTGGGAAGGATTTGGCATTCATACGTTTAATGGAATAACTCGTGAAAAGCTGGTACGATTTCGAAGATTTTTTCGCCGAATCTTGCACCATTTACGCAAGTCATCAATCCATCGTCCGTGTTATAAGAATACGGGTTAGAGGATGGCCAGGTTGTGTAGTTTACTTTTCAAATCGTCCGATAAAAAGTATAGAGCGAATCGATTACTTCTTAACGACGAAGGACAGACGTATTACGCAGCGAGAAATGACAATCCACCGGAATGCCTTTTCCGCGCACGAGATTGAATACGCATCCCAAGTCATCGCGTCCGATGACTCACTCTCGCAGTCAGAGCGTGAATAAAATCGCCAGGAAGGGCGGAATCGCGGGAGAGCCGTGCCACGCTCGTAGCGAGGACTTCCTCCGCGCGTCCCTCCGAACAAAAAGGAATTATCGCGGTCCACTTCTGGCAGCGGAGGAGTGAGTCATCGCAACCGCCACAGCGACACGCGCCCCAACCCACATTCTCGCCCCCCCCCCCTCTCTATTCGATAACGACGAATAATCACTACTTGAGTAACGAGCGATCGAAAGACATAATACAAGACATAACACAAGACATAAGACATAATACAAGTCTCCGGACCATGGGTGGAGCTAGAAACCTCCTGAGAAGAGGGGAGGCGGTCCCCTCTCGCCCTTCTTGAACCCGCCTCTGCAGACTCCTTTTTAGCGTCATTTTTAAAAATCCGCTTGTCCGTCCGTCACACTTCCCTGTCCGGTGAACTGCTTCTAAACCGCTCAAGTTAGAACTACCATATTTTCAGGATGGTTTTGGCCGATAACAATCATGAATCCTATTAATTTTTGGATCCGTCCGTTTGTCCGTTTGCCTTTTAGCAGGATTTTAAAAACCCCTTATTGACTATTGACACAAGTCCGTCACTACGGTCAATTTTCGTTTTATTTACGCTGCTACAATAAAAAAATCAGCCCTTAATATCCGATTCAACATTTCGATTGTTTATTCTAGAAATTCCTACTTCCCTCCCCTTTCAATCTCTTGCACTATGAGCATTCTCGATCTCAGAATGTAGGAATTTCGCGCGGAATGGGTTTAAGAATGTATCCAGTGATGGGCAGTGGGGATATCCCAGGAGTGGGAGGGCGATCTCCCCTTGCATCCGCCACTGCTCCGGACTGCTTAAAGAGTAGACAAATCTCTCGATGACGATGATGAAATCTCTTGCGGTGCCCTGAAAATTTACGAAAGGAGCACAAAACTTCGGTTTACCTCGTCTTAAAAATCTATTCACCCCCTCCACGATCGTTAGAAGAGACTTAAGAATCACAGGTGCAAATCCTCCCCATCTCTCTTTAACTGCTTCCTTTTCCACCCGTCTCCCTCATCCTCCGTCTTACCGCTTTCGCGAAACTGCCACTCAAGGCTTAAACGGCGCGTAACCGCGGGAACAATCGCCTGCAGCGTCGTTCGTGCCCGCCTAGTCGTCGTCGCACTGACAAACATCGCAATTTTCTGTCGGTTTCTTATTTAACCCCGTGCGCTAACCTCGAACGCGACAATAAAATCCGTAATGGATAATAACTGCACTTCCCTCATGTCGTTTTCGACGAGCATTACCCGAGGTATTAGGAGTTTACGAGCGACGAATTAAAATCGCGGACACCTGGTTCCCTCGGGAGTTGCATGACACACAAGACGACATTCGACGCACGACAGGAGAAAAATAGTGAAGGTATGTAGAGCGAAAAGGAGAGATTTTGGAAGTCTGACCGAGTGTTAGAGAAATAGCGTTGTCTAGTCCATTTTCAACTTTAAAAAATGCACGAGACGAACTTGGGAAGGGGAGTTAAGAGAGAGAGAGAGAATAATGGAAGGAAAGAGAATCATCTGTTATGGCACGTTGGTGATGGAATGAGAGGGGGAGAGAAACTCAGGAATGCAGGAGGGGACAGGAGGGGAGAGGACGGGAGGACACGCGGGACTAAAGGATATAAAAGAAGCGAACGGAGAAGCGCGCTAGAGCGAAGAAGGGGATCCCTCTCTCTCTCGAGAAGAGGAAGTGATAGAGGAAGTTCAACGCCACGGGTGGAGTGAGGTAAGGAAGTTGAGCGGCAAGAGGGGGAGAAGTGGGAAGTGCATTCTGGGGGGTTAATGAAAAAATACGCCGGAGTGAGAAAAGCGTAATAGGGAAGGACGGGCACACCCTCGAGAGAAAGAGAGAGAGGAAAAGGAAGTATCCTTCCTCTCTCTCTCCTTCCACCTTTCGAGACAGCTGGAAAGGAAGGGGAAGAGGAGCGGGAGAGAGTCAATCTTTCCCTTCGCACGATGGGGGTGATGAGGGGAGAAAACCTTAAACTGCCAAAGCCAACTGCTTTTTCTTCCGTGAAACAACGACCCTTAAATCTTGCCCGATGCGTGGACGTTTAATTAACGGAGCGATTTATAATTCAAGCGATCAACGAGAAGTCTCGAGTGGTAACTTGGAACGATAAATCTCGAGGAAAAAAAAACAAACTTTTCAACAACCAATTAAAAGTGAGCTCTTTAAAGAGTTCTTTTGAGAATAAGTCGCGTTTCATAAATCGCGTGAAAGGCGGAAAAATTATCCATTCTCATCCCGTTTGTCGCCAAAAGAGGACAATTCAAGTCGAGAATCCATCATTCACGCTTCGTTTTATAATTCACTCCGTCAATTAGAAATATTTTCATTCCTTACACTAAAGAGCCCCCTCCCCGAAGGTTATAGAGGAGGGGCTTTCAAAGAACGGGGCGCGGCCCTTCGGTGGGACGCGAAACATTCATAATGGTCCTCGACCAGTGGCGTAACTATAGCTTTTGGGCCCCTAGCAAAAAATCTCAGGGCCCCACTTAATAATTGAATATTTGTTAGTGTGTTCTGAGTGTAATGGATATTAATAGAAATAACATAAATATAGAATTTGATAAACAAAGTATTTATATTTATTATGAATAATTAAATTTATAAATTATTATAAACAATGGATGTAAGGGTGAAGGCCCCCTTGGTCTTGGGCCCTAACGCGATCGCGTAGCTTGCGTACCCATATTTACGCCACTGGCCTCGACGCAAAGGGACATAGTGCGGCACTAGTGATATTAAAATGTTGCTAGGCTAATGAAAATTTAACGGGATTTTTTTAGGTACTGAATATGACCGGTTAATTAAAAAATAATTTAAATACAAAATATCCCTTAAAAATCTTAACTCGCATCTGTAATATTGATTAAGATCAAATTTTGATGCACGAAATATATTTTCTATAGTCACTGGGCAGCAGCAAAAGTTTGAAAACTCCTGTTATAGAGCCAATTCCAGGACCCAACGCGAGGCAACACAACGTTTTTTCCGAGAAATTTCATATCGATTTTCTCTCCCTCCCTATCCGCCACCTGATTTGACTATGGCTGGATTAAGGGCAGTGTGCGCAGAAACAATAAAGCGAAGCGTAAATCTTTGCGAGCGGCGAAGAATGAAAACGTGCCCGGATCACTGAAGCGAAGTTCATCATCATCAACTTCGCGGATTAAGCTGTCAGCCTGTTCCTGGGTACTTAAAAAGTACAGCGAATTGTTAAGTGAACGGGTTGTACTAAACTCGTTAAACAAATGCAAACCTGGAGGAACGAAGAGTGGACGAATAATCCGATGACCCGGAGAGAGAGAAACGAGAATAAAACGAGAAACCGGGCGACGACAGTAACGCCCGAGAGCGACTGAACTTACTCCGCCATTTTGGGAAAGAGGGAGAGAGAGAGTTATTAGGAAGGAATTCTCTCACCGAGTCATACACCCGCAAACCTCTCTCGCTCTCAACACAGTAAACCCAAGAAAGGGAAAGCCAAAAGGAGGGAGAGGTAAAGAAGGGGGAGTTGAAATAAAGAGAACGAGAGAAAGAATCATCCTCTCCCTCACCAACACGCCTCCCTGCCCCTCCAATACCACCACCGCTATCACAATGACTTTCACGGACTTCCTGCTTCCCGTCTCGTGCACCCCGGAGACGTGACGCAGGCACCCACGGAGGAGAATGAGCAAGAAACCAAGCGAGCGTCGTCTTCTATCCCGACTCCCTCTCTCTCCCTCCCTACCTCACACCTCCATCGTCATCGCAAACGTTCCATCTTGTGAAGTGGCTGCCAACCGTATGTGCCTCTCTCCCACCTCTTGAGCGACAAAGTGTCCGTTGAAAGGTTATCCGCGAGATTTTTAGTCATAACTCGGGAACATTAAGATATTTTGAGAGCATTTCGCAGTGTAACTTTAAAAAATATATAGGCCGAGATTTTTCATTATGTTCGTGAGAAAATGCCTTGATTTTGTAGTTTTATTCCTCGCTATGCTATTACATTATTTTACATTAACCAATATGGCTCCCACTGAATGTCTAAGAAACTTCTAGGAACTCTTCGCCCAAGAAAGGTTCCCCACACCTGATGTTAAAAGAAGTGTGGAGGCAGAGATAGGGAAAGAGGAAGATAGAGGTATAGAGAAAGAGGCAGAGAGAGAGGCAGATATGGATAAAGATGGAGATATATAAAGAGGGAGGTAGAGATAAAGAGGGAGGTACAGATATATAAAGAGGGAGGTAGAGATAAAGAGGGAGGTACAGATAGATAAAGAGGGAGGTAAAGATAGATAAAGAGGGAGGTAAAGATATATAAAGAGGGAGGTAAAGATAAAGAGGGAGGTAAAGGTAGATAAAGAGGGAGGTAAAGGTAGATAGAGGGAGATAGAGAGAGAAAGAGGTATGGTAGAGAAAGAACGCCGCCTCCAAGCTCCCAACAACATCTTTCTCTGCATGCCCCCGCTTCAAACAAAACAAAAGACGGCGACGAGAAAGACCTGAAGAGACGATCGTGAAGGCGATGAGAACCCCGCAACGCCTGCGAGAGAAGTGCGAAGGCATTCGTATTAGTCTCGCCCCCCGAGAGAGAGCACGAGTGAAAGATAGGAGAGAAAGAGAATGGTTGAGGAACATATTGGAGAGAATGAATCGTGGGCGGAGGGACCATTAGGAGGCGGTAAATGCATTTGGGCACGGACCATAAAGGGAGTGGAATAAATAGGGAGGAGAGAATGTATGAATTGCGAACCCTGCGCACGTATGGAGGGAGGTATGTCTCGAGGAGTAAAAGAGGTAGTAGGAGGGCTTCTCTCCCATTCCCTCTTCCTTCGTGGAGACCTCAAACGTCGTAGGGAATTGGCGCGTGTTCCATCAAAAAAATTGAAGATCGGGAGAAAAGAGAAACCGACGGCGACCGAAACGCGAAACGCTCCTTTAAAAAAAAGATTTTGCTCGAGACGTAGTATTTTTTTAAGGACCGTGTTTTAGGAAATGGATCGGCGGTGTGTGCAGAGGAAATTCTGGACGAATAAGAGGAGAAAGCGGAGGCACAGCTGGGAGGGGACGCAGCACGAGTTTGAATGGCGAAAGAGACGCGTAAAAGAATGCGAAGAAAGGCGGCGGATTCCGCATTTGTATTCTGGTCGAGGAGACGCTAAATACCCGGAGTCGGATGCTGTTTGGAAATTTTCCAAAATACCGCGAGGAATCTAAAAAGAAAAACGAAAAACGTTCCGGGCACGAGGGCGTTTTACTCCGGGGGGGGGGGGGGGGAGATGGAAAATCGGTCGAAAACCGAAAACAAAATACGACCTTGCAGGAATTTGCCAATACGTATACATTCGCGGGCTGCGAGTTAATTATTCGAAGGGATTTCTAGCTGCATTCTTAAAAGGATTCCTATTTCCAGACGCACTTTTAAGAATGCAGGCGAAGTTGGCATTTCCGTCAGGACAGAAGCCGCAAAAAGACTGCTAAAAGAGGTTTAGAAACGTAAAGAAACCCCTGGTAATATAAAACTCATCGCGCAATAAAGCGCTGCAAACTCGCTCGATCTTAGCGACGAAATAAAAACCACGTTTTATCTTTCAGCGTTTCAAAAACCAACGACACATTCTCCTCAAAGGCCGAGATAATTCATTTGATCAATATACCGAACCGAGAGCCAGCTGAGTCACCGATCCCAGAATGGAGACGAAACAAAAAAAAAACCCACTGCGTTCCAGGACGACGATATCCGTCTCTCAGACAACTCGTCTAGAAACGGCAAAGTGAAAAAATAAAAATAAAAGAGAATCGGAGGCTGGAGACGCACCGCGATTCCTATACATATAAGGGCATCTGCACACCCGGCTGAGTTATTTGAAAGTTAAAGCGCGTAACTCGGACCCTTTTATTTCGACCCGCCCCGCGCATCCTCAAAATTCCCGTCACCCTCCCCTCCCCAATCCTTCCTGTTACGTTGCGAGCAACTGGGTCCGTTTCACGGTCAGCCGAGAAAAGAAGCGGTACTATGCGTGCTGTCGAGAGCAGAGAGAGAAATGTGTAGGCAGCGAGAGTGGCAGCAGCAAAGAGAAAGCCCCGGACATCCCTTAAAGGTTTACAAGGCCCTTGAACCTTGGGGGACTATTAATAAGCGGAATCTCTGGAATGTCACATATTTTCGGCACTTAATTATGCATGGAGGCGGAGGGTTTACGGGGAGTGAGTTGAGGGAGAGGCTGGAAGGAATGCTCGAGGTGGGGCGTAAGGGAAGGTGCTTAAAAGGACAGGCGCCGTTCGCTTGCATGCAGCGTTTGGGATGAAGGGTAGAGAGATAGATATATAGAGAGAGACAGAGAGAGAGAGACAGAGAGAGAGAGAGAGAGACAGAGAGAGAGAGAGAGAGAGACAGAGAGACAGAGAGAGAGACAGAGAGAGACAGAGAGAGAGAGAGAGAGAGACAGAGAGAGAGACAGAGAGAGAGAGAGAGACAGAGAGAGAGACAGAGAGAGAGAGAGAAAGAGAGAGAAAGAGAGAGAGAGAAAGAGAGAGAAAGAGAGAGAAAGAGAGAGACAGAGAGAGAAAGAGAGAGAAAGAGAGAGAGACAGAGAGAGAGAAAGAGAGAGAGACAGAGAGAGAGACAGAGAGAGAGACAGAGAGAGAGACAGAGAGAGAGACAGAGAGAGAGAGAGACAGAGAGAGAGAGAGACAGAGAGAGAGACAGAGAGAGAGAGAGAGAGAGAGACAGAGGTTACACGTATGCGAAGGGATGGCGCACTACAGAGGGTGAGCGAGAAGAGAACGGGACGACGAACGCCGCCTACTCCTTACACCACCCTTTCGGCCTCCCCAACCGGTTGTAAAAGCGGGGAGAGCGCAGGGCGGCGAATGCGTACCGACGCGGAATTCCTATCGCAGCTGCGAACACGTAGGGCGCGTCTCGTTCTCTCTATCCTTACCCACGTAACTCATAGCCCACTGCTCGCGAAAAGCTTTATCAATCTCTTATCTAAAAAGAAATAGACCGACCGCAGCTGCGTACGAGACCGTGTTTCCATAAGAATTCGAGATTCGAATGGATTCGTCGTCGCATTTCAAAAGCGCGCATCGGGACAAATGGAGAGCTAAAGTGATAAATCACTTTCGAATAATCTTACTATTCTTTTAAGCAAAGCAAATAAAAGTGTCAACATGCTAATTACGTACAAAAACGTATTGGTTTCCATATTCGCCGTATGACCTGCAAACAAACTGCAAATATGGCCGCACCAAATACGACGCAACTCATGACAACGAATTTTTTACGAGGAATTTAAATTTCTAAGCGACATGAACACTGGAGCATGCGCCAAGTGGATACTCTGTGCTTCTGATGGAAACTAATACCAAAAGCTTTGTTCGAAAACGAAATTTTCCCGGAATCTATATTAGTATGTAAGCTTATGATAGATTCCAGAGCCTAGTAATCTCTTTTCCGGTTCTTCGCCACAACACTACGTAACATATCCTCAAAATTACTCATCGCCGACTATCACCAACCAGGCAGTTCCTTCGCGAAGAATTGCGGTCACAAAAAGTCATTTTTACAATCAATTTCGCCGCTGACACGCGGAAACAAAATGCTTTTCCTCGTCTCCCTTCCTTCTCTCCCCCACCCTCTCTGACGCGCGCGCTGCTCCCATCCTTCTGAACAAATGCGTCTCTCTCTCTCGCGCAGAAATCCTTTCGAGGACAAATATTCCAGGCATTTAATGCCCCCTTCCCCTAACCTCCACTCCCCCCCTCTCTCTCTCTCACCTCACCACCGGCATCCAAACCCATATCCAGCATGGGAGAACCACTACCATCCTGCTGAGCCATTACATTCCACCCTCTCGACCTCACCCCTTTCAGCACCTCCTCCATTCTTCACTTTCCTTCTTCCCTCTCGCGCACCAACAACCCCACACACTGCCCTACCAATTCCACCGAATAAAAAAAAACGCCCACATCGCCGATTTTTTCTCGAGGAAAAAACCGGCCATCTTCGCGGGAAAAAAATATCGGATTTCCACCGACTGCAAGGGATAAAATACCGCTGGGAAGAGTGGAAATGAGACGCGTCCATCCGGGCAAAGAAAGAGCGGGCGGGAGTTATAGGGGGAGGTAGGAAGGGTGTGGAGATTTGGGGAGGGTAGAAGGAGCGGCCGGGAAAGAGCCTTGACCCGCGAGCGCGAGACCCCGAGGGAAAAGATCCGAAAAGCACGCGAGCTGGGGCAAGGACGGAACGGACCGCTTGAGGCGGCAGGAATTCGGTCCATCCGGACTAGATAGATATAAGGGCGAGGGGCAAATGGGGCGAAGAATATCGGCCAACGGGAGAGGGAGGAGGGCGAGAGATCCGATCTTCGCCACTACAAAGGAAGTCCCTTCATTCAGATTCGCGTTCACGCACGCGAAGACTTCCGGGAGTCTGAACGAGAGAGGTGTGTGTGTGTATGTATGTATATGTATATATATATATATATATATATATATACATATACATACGACCCAATAATTCACGGTCTCGAGTCGTTAAAAAAAAACGAAAAGAACAAAAATAAAATCTCTGATCGTTCGTCGAAACAAGATTTATGCTTCGAATATCTCACCACGCGTCGGAATTAGCGCGAAAACTTCCCGAGTTCGCAGCTGCGCCGCATCACATCACCGCTCCTTCGTATAACACCACGAGATCGTTCGCTCCGTAGAGAGATGAAATAAAGATCCCTTTGTCACTCGCCACGGAGACTACGCGGTTATTTACGAGCTCGCCCGTGAGATCGATATCAGAGAGATTATGAGGCGACCCGAGTGCTCGCTCGCTCTCTCCTCGCGACGTGGCTTCGCAGCGGCATAAACGACGAAGGAAAAGCGAATCGGAAGGCTCCCTGTCCTCGTATTTTCACGCCTCCAACCTCTTATTCCATTAGCAAGTTCGCAAGCTCTTTGAAAATCGAGCTGGGCTCCGAGAATTCCCCCGGTTATACGTCGGAGCTTTTTTTATACGGGAAATTTTTGAGCAGACGAACTGTGTAGAATAGAAATGTCCTCTGAAATTAAATAAACCTGGACATGTTGCTGACAGTCGATAATAGTGTTCAAAAAGTCACTGTGCACTAGATCAGTGGTTTAGTGAACCGAGGAACACCTAAAGGTAATAATTAATTCACGCGGAACACCTGATGAAAAATTTCTACAAAAAATTGTATTTTACCGGTTGCAATGTTCGTAATATCCGCAGATTACGCATTCCTGCGAAAACGGTTTTAAAAAATTAATTAAATGCAATTGTACTCACGCATAACACGCGTTTATAGATACACAATGACTCGTTTATTAAAAATAACACAATGATTATGAACAAAGCTTTCACTGATAATACTCGAGTTTAATGGGAATATAACACAAAAATAGATACATAATGGTTATGCACAATTTAATATTGGATCCCAAAAGCGACACCAGTGCAGCCAACTGATGGGAAATTTCCCATTTTATGATTACCAAGATTTTTTATTTTTTCAAAATCTTACAGAACACGTTCGTTGTGCTCGTGGAGCATCTGTGTTCCGCGGAACACCGTTTGAGAAACACTGCACTAGATTATGAAATTATTCATAATAATTGCATGCATTACACATGAGTGCACTGAGACTTTCAACTCCCCGTATAATAGAACAAATTGAATTCGACAATTAAGTATTCCAGAAGTATTACCGGGTAAAAAATACGAACGAGAGAACAAGTGCGAATGAAATTACAAGGTTCGAATTGTCCCGATTGAAAGATTACTCGCATTGCACGCCCGATTTACGTCTTTTTCCCGACACCGCTCGACCTTTCTCGCCTCGTAAATCTCCCAGTGTCGCGCATTTTACTCCGCGAGCGCGACCGTCCTCGATCAAACGCGATGCCTTGGCAATCGCGCAAACGACGAGAATGATAAAACGAGGTTCCACCTTCGTGACATTGCAAAGACGCGATGCGACGAGATCTCTCGACGAGACGCAGTCTCCCGACTCATCACGTGCGAAGCTACACGGAGAGAGACGGCAGTAGGCGTGGTCCTCGCAAAGGGAAAATAACATGGCGGGTGCATCGCGAAGGGAGAAGGGGGTGCGTGGAAGGCGTTAAAGGCAGCTGCTGCCGCCACTGCACCGGTGCAGCAAGAGGTGCACACGCGAGGTGAGGAGAGGGATAAGGGAGCGCAGGGGGAGTAGGAGAGGAAGAGGTAAACCCCCAGGAATGCACCGGCGTGAGCTACAGCACGCTCGCTCGCCCCAAGTGCTCATAAAATGGGCCGTGAATTCCCCTTAGGTAAGCTGTCGAGCGCACGCTTGTTTTTTCTGTAAGGGCGATAAAAAGAAGCAGATAATCTCGAGGCCAAGAGGCGATAAGGGTGAACCGAGGGGCTGATAGCGTGTCGGCATTTAAAAAATAAAAAAGCGTGCGGGGGGGCTTTCGAATCACTCGACCGAGGTTGCACATCTATAGGAATCGTTAAAAACCGTTTGAATAGACTGTTCGCGATTTGTTTCCCGTTCGAATATAAAAAAGCGCGATTTGTTTGAAGGAGGTTACTAACCCAATATGTTAAACATTAACACCGAATATTATAGGATGAATAAAAATGTGCTAACGCTGACGGTGTATTTTCGTGTAGTTTAACGATATAAGAAAACGACTGACTACCTTCGTGCATCCATTTCGACGTAGGAATTCTGCCGCGAATTACTCATTTGATCGCTCAATGCTCGCAAAAATTAGAAGTCTCCTAAAAAAATTTCAATCACCATCACACCATCTTCCACCCGAACTTTTATTTTGTTTAGGCATGAACGGATCTTTATATTACACGATAGCAAACATGAGAAATGTATCACGGCTGCATTAATTTAACCGAAATCTAACAATGGAAAAATCACAGGACAAAGGTGGAGACGAATAATAAGGTTTGCAAAACATAACCAGTTTCACAATGCCGAGCGATAACTGCCTTTGATATTCACTCCGTCAATTTTTAAACAAACATTTCCAAACTGCAAAAACTTAATCCACAGATCCCGCTACGGGCTAAAATTCGTATCCACAGTAAAAAATAAAAACCGCGACCGAATACCGCGAAACAAGATACAAAAGCGAGAGGGGAAAATAAAAAAAACGGATCGAAAAAACAACCCTTCACGATACGAAAACAGCGACGATTTTTAAAAAAATCGAATCGTATTAGAAATAAAGAGCCTTTCAGGTTTTTCACGTTCCTAGTTTTTCTCCACCATTAAAAAAAAGGCCTCCACACTTGAACAACAACCTCTCTTCCGCCGCTTTCCCCAAATCCATATTTCCCTCCCATGTTTACAGCAACTTTTTTCTCTCTTCTCCATACCACTTCACCCACCGACCTCTCTTCCCTCTCGTCTCCACGAAAACTCGGGTACACGAGTTCCCCTTACATTTTCTCGATCGCCACCGTTACACTTCCCGCTTGAGCACAGCAAGGGAGAGAGAAAGAATTGAAACGAAAATGCGAGGGGCGAAAGAAAAATCTCTCGCATCCCTCTTCTCTCCTACACTTCCCTCCCTCTCTCCACATCCCTTCGCTTCAAATACACAATCCCTATTCTCCCGACCCAGAGGACCGCAAATGGTCCGCCATGCCAGTCCACCAGTCAAGCCCGCCCAAGCCAACCCACCCTCCTCACTACCTCCCCTTCAGACATGCAGAGGGGGAAAGGGAGAGGCAGACGAAGGGAGAGAGGGGAAAACTAGAGAGAGGCCTTGAAGAGGGACCGAGGAATAGAGAATGAGAGGGAGGAAAACGGCCGAAGGAGAGGGGAGTAGCGTAGGGTTGGAGTGAGAAGGAAGGGGAAGGACGGAGGCAGAACGGTAGGGAGTGAGAGGGGGCTGGTTTAGGAGGGAGTGGGTGGCTCAGACCCGGGGTTGGGAGTGTGAGAGAGAGAGAGGGAGAGGGAGGGAGAGGGAGGGAGAGGGAGAGAGGAGATCGGAGGGGAGAGGACGTAGGGAAGCCGAAGACTAAAAGGTGGAAAGGATAGCGAACGAAAAAAAGGTGGAAAAAGCGCGTGGAGAGCGCGGAGAGAAGGGGGTTGGCACCCTCCCCTTTTGTTATCTGTCCCGTGGACATAAAGCCAATGTGGAGGAGAGAAGGAGAGATGCCTGCGATAACGGACCGAAGCAAGCACCGAACGGGCGTTGTCCCTCCCGACACTACACTACCAGCAGCAGCACAGCCGCGCCGCCGTCGCCTCGCTCCGAGGGTTGAAGCCACGAAGGGGAAAAATCCACCCTCTCCGCACAGATTCCCTCGTTTTCCACCCGTTTCGTACGAACGAGCCCTCGCACACGTACGGAGAAATATATAAAAATCACAACACCCGGGGCAAGGCCAAAGAGAACGATGTAACAAACGAGAATCAGGATTCCCGGATAAAAATCGTGATTCTGAGCTAAGGGGAAAAATGCGACGGAGTAAGCTCAAGGGTTGCGGCTGAGATTAAAACACTTAAAAGAGAACGACTTTTATAACGGTCTCTTGATCCATTCGTCCATATCTCTCCCGTGGGGGAACCGGGTTGGGTTTTTTTAACATGGCGGATGGCGCTCGAATCCCAGACACGCATTTTTTTTTAAATACGTCCCGAACGAATTATTTCCCGGACGATTTTCCATCCCGATATTCGTTCGTCGGATGGCGGAGCTTAAAATATTTCTTTTTGGAGGCTCGGAACGGTGATTAAATGAAGGAAAATTGGGTTGGGAAGGCGATGGGTGGAGGAAGGGGAAGGGGGAGAAAGGGATTCTGTGGGGAGCGGGAATAACGTAGGAAGAGGGTAATACAGAGAAGAGTGGATGATTGTATGGGGCAGCGAGTAGGGGGGAGAGAGAGAGAGAGGATTAGGGTGTCGAGGGAGAGAGAGGAAGAGCGATGGGCGGAGAGAAAAACGAAATGCTGGAAGAGAGAGGGGTTTGGTTGACAACGGAAGGTGGCCGGCTAGTAAGGTCGGACGCCATGTTCGTAACCGGTCGAAGGCGTTAACAAAACAAATCGCGTATCAATTATTCAGCTGTTCCTCGTTGCTTCTTCGCATATGTACACGTCGCATCCACAACGAGGAAAATAAATTTAAAACGTCAAGACCCTACTACGTTTAAACGTTGAGTGGAAAAAAATAATTATCGAATTATATATATATAATTGAAACCGGACGATTTTTTTTCTAAACAAGTACGATGCCGAGATACAAGAAAATTCACACTAGTCCCGGGCACGACGGAATAGATTTAAAAAAAATGAAGCTTGAGCGACGGTTGAAATTTTGAAGGGAAGAACGGTGCTCACATTAGATCCCGCGAAAAACCAATATTTTCGGAAAATTTTTTCCGAAAAAAATCTTTCCATTCGATCGACTCGCTAACGAGAAAAAAAATTAGGACCCACCTCGTACTTGACGCCGGCGAGTCTCAACCACGTCTCGACTTTGAGGCAATAGGGAGAGATGGACGGCAGCAGAGGGGTACGGCAGAACTGGTACAGGTATACAATGTCCTTCTCGAAGTTCTGTTTGTGGACGGAGGGCCTCGGAGGCGCGGGGGGCTGCTGCTCCGCCGTGGGGGTGGTCGCGGCGGCGGCAGCCTTCCCGTCCGCAGCCTCCGTCTCCTGGGCCTTAACCGCCGCCACCGCCTCCTCCTTGGGCGCTTCCTTAGCAGCCTCCGCCTGAGGTGCGCTGTTGTTCTCCGTCGTGGTTGCTGTCTTTTCCTCTTCGCCGGCCATTGTTAACGTTTTAAATTCAGCAGGCTAAATCTCCTCTCTTACCGAAAAAAGTTAACTCTCCGTGTGACGCCGGAACAGAAGTTTTTTTTCTCTCTTCTCCTTTTTTTTTAAAAGGATATATCCTCGCACAATATCTTTTCTCCCGAAAATGTTCCTCTCTTTGTTATAAAAGGCTATCGGTGCAGAACGGGTTTATGATATTAAACGGAGACTCTCTCTCCCTCGGAGCGTCTGGGACTGGCCAGCGGCGGAAGCGTTATCTGGGCGGGAATGTTAACAGACGACGGAAGCAAGATCGACTGACTGACTGGTTCCTATGGGGACAAACACCGACTTTCCCAAACCCACCACGGCACGAACTCGGCGCGACTGCGCTGCCCGCGTTCCTCGGGAAGCGGCAACCGAAGCCGTGACGTCACGCACTGCTCGAGTCAAGGGCGAGATTGTACGAGGACGCATGAACTCTTCGCTTCGGCTCTCACTCCCCGCGCACCCTCGACTTGTTTTCTAAAGCACGCGAAACTTTTGCTGCAAAAAAATCCCTCAAATACGCTTCCGTGTCGAGGGAGATTCGCTACCTCGCGATCGTTAATTTAGAGCAGCCGTGGAAACGCCGGTCGCGTTTGTATTTAATTATTATATTTCCCTGCGCGGATTAATGGGGTAGTTTTAGTACTCAATTGACCCGTGTAGTCACCGACACACCCTATGATGATGAGGGCAGGGAACTTCAATAGGATCGGAATTGTGATGCTCTGGTCCACGGGGATTCTATGCGATAGAGATTTGTTGCCGTTGAAGGGCGATCGGCGCTGATTTTAATTAAATATGAAGCTCGTGATAAATACGTAAGTAATAAAATGAATCCGCTGGATACTATGAATGGAACCGAGGTTAAAGTTATCCATCTCGATTTTAACGAGTCGGCCAATTTACAAGCCATTAGGAATTAATTGCTAATTAACTGAGCGTTAGCCGATAGCGATGAAACCTTATTTAATTCCATGTTTTTATTACCTACTGTGACTTCTGTATTTTTATGACAAATAAGCGGGTGATTCAGATAATTTATTTCGTCATTTTATAGGAGTTTATTAAAAAGCTATAAATGTACTTTGCATTCAAAATTTTCAAATTAATCGAGTACGTTTCTATCGAAGTGATTTTGCTATACATTTATTTACGTTGTTTAATCAGTTTAATGGATTCCTCACCATTTTAATAGAATTTAAATTACCCTGAATAATCCTCTTCGTTATTTTATTACAAGCGTGATTGCCGGTCAAAATGGCGACAGTATTTCATTGGTAATAAAATCAAGTAAATAAAAACAAAGTTTTAAATTATGACCTTTCATATTCATTCAATAAATTACTTCATTGTCTTAAAAATATTTCGCGGCATAAACTGTTAATTAAATATTTGTCATTCAATTAATTATCCATTTTAATAATATTCTGTAGCCTAGAATTAATTACCTCATCATATGAGACCCCTACATATGTTAAGTTTTCAAACCCTCGTTAATTGCCAGAAGGTATGATTCGGATGGCGAGCTTGAATGCGTGACGTAAACATAATTAAATTTCTTACCCCCAAAGACTTGAAAAGCTGAATTTTTCGGAACCAAAACAAATTTTAGTTTAATTCAAGTTGATTTAAAATTTTCTTTTCAATAATAGTAATCTTTGATGTTCTGGCCACGCGTGCATTTAATCTCCAGTTCATTCCACGATTCTAATTTTTTTAATGCGGGCTAAGAATTTTTTACTTTCATTTCCATGCTAATCAAATAGAGGAAACAAACTCATATTCTTATCATAGACGCTGACCATCCTATAATATGAAAGGAGTCACTCCGAGTTACTGCTAAAAAATTGGTCGAAATCGAACGGGATATTCTCGGACCATTCGCGCTCGTAAGTGCATATTACTATTCGACTCTATGAATGTTGTTACCCACGGATTGGCGTAGTTTCAAACTTCTTCATTATTTCTAATGCAGTCAAAAGGGGACATTTTTGCTTAAGTTTTTGGACAAGAAATTGCTACTTTTATTGCAAGTTTAATTATTTTTGTCATTAACATATAATCATCTCAATTAATTTTATCTTCGTGTTATAAGTTTTGGAAAAAATAACAAGACAAATAATAATTTCCTTAGTTTTTTTGGACGTCATTCGAATGTATATTTTAATTTTTTGAAATATGGTTAAACTGACAGTCTAATATTTAATATCAAGTGAAAGTGTTATGTTGGTAATGGGCAAATAAAACAAGCCATATATCTATTGAAAAGAAATTTCCTGTGTAACTTTTACTTTAGATATTGAATCATAAAGTAAATTAATCTTCGATGAAAGTCTATTTTGCTAAGTGGAGAAGCAGGTAAGACTAATTAGGCCTAAATATATTTACTCGCTTTTTTAAATTTGCTTAACGAAGAATGAAATTTCTTTCACTTTTGATTACTCAAAACTTTATTTATTGCTAGCACGTCTACTCGTTCTTCTCCTCTCCATTTATTTCACGGCTTTTAACATTTTATTTTTCACTTTTAAGTAAACAATATGCCTTTTTTTATCACTCATCACCTTAATCAAACGGCGACAGTTTGGTCGAAATTGGACCAGCTGTTCTCGGGTTATGGGCAGACACACAGACAATGCGTAATGGCAATTGGTTTAAGTTTTTATTTACATTAAAATTAAATGTCCATTATTGTTAGTCAAAGTGTTTCACTGTTTGTTTAATATAAGTTGTTTTGCTTTGATCAGAGCGTTTTTACCTCTGGTCGTATTCAATTTTATCCATCTTCTTTAGACTCGGCTTTACTCGGAGCTCGTATTATTGCTACGGACATAAAATATATGCGCATATGCATGCATGAACCTCGCTGAAATCCACGAGAAAAACACTATCGGGAAGTGATATCCTGTTATTTTTATGTCTAGGAACAGTTAGAAATATTGAGATATTTTAATACAATTCGTATTAGGAGTTAGAGTCGAGATATGTGTTGATTTATTGGCGCTCATAAATCGCAGTTTGAAAATACGTCAGAGATTATAGTCGTGAAATGATAACGGCTGAAAGTGGATAAATGCAGTTTTTATCGCTACAAAATTGTCAATGCATGAGGAGGAACGAGAGTTAATTTTGGAGGCAACGGAACGACGGAGAGGACGGATATTTCTGCACCGGTTATTTTAATAAGCGATATATTTTAATTCGCATTTCCTGGAAAATTTTTAAGCAGGATAGAGCCGCTAACTTCATGCACTATATTCAACCGGAATGATGCGACCTTTAGCACTTACAAAATCCTAGCTATCAGTAAAAACATTTCAATTGAATTGTATGAAAATGTTTTCGTCCACAAAACTCACCATAAAAAACTTTTACTGCCGATAAAAATTAAGAAGAGTGCGTTCCACTTAATTTGATCACATTGAGTTACATTTAAATGGTTACATTAAGCGATCGGTAATAATAAAAGTCAAATTTTTTAAAAGTAGATCTTGTTTTGTAGTTCCTTGTAATAAACGGTGATTATAATAAGCGTCACCTACTGTAATAAAAATAATAAACATTTCTGTCCAATACAAAGCAGGTAAGGAATAATACAGAAAAATAACTTTTTAAAATTGTTTACTTTATGATAATATTATGTTAATTATTTTATAATAATGTGGATTTGTTACTAAGTTATATTTATGTTTTATTTAATATGCAATTTCGCAAAATTAAGGCGTCCTCAGCGAATTATATACGAGGAATATGTCCGTGCTTTTTCTCAAGGTGGAATGTATAGAAGTACATTTGCCTTAAAAACATCGTTTTCTTAGATAATTCGACTTTCGCTCAGTGGCTCCTTAGAAGCATTGACGACGAATGCGATGAAGAGATGATGTGTTTCTGTTTCGTGGAGAGGGAGTCGAGAGGAGGGAGGCGACAGGAAGTTGCTTTCGGCGGAAAATTAAAAAAAAGACGCGTCGAGGGCGTGGACTCCGAGGAGCGGAAATTCTCGCGTGAGAGAGTACACACTGGACGCCATTGAAATTTTTCTGCGGTAGAAATTGAAGCTTTTTATTTTAACCTTCCCCTTCGGCCGATCCAATCTCCTTTTTCGCGCTACGCCCCTCGAATCCGGAGAGTAAGGGAAGGGGAGGGTGGCAGGTGGTGGTCCGTTTCGCCCTACCCTGCCAAGGTCCTTGGCTAACTCGTTCTCAAATGACGGCGATGACATCACGTCGTCCGGAGAAGTCGTGACCTACTACCAAATTTTTTGTACTAAATATTAAGAAGGCTTTCGTTTTTGCGGACGGCATTTTAGATTTTCGCGATTTTTCTCTCTGACAGACTGACCGCCAGAAAACTTTGTTCTGGAGAAATTGACACTCCATCTTTAAAATTTCGCTATAAGATGCAAATTTGATTTCAAGATTTTCAAAAGTATACCTCAAAGACGGACAAAGAAAGTTGTACAACTTGAAAGTGTAACATTAGAATATTTACACATTTTTAGGGGAAAGAAATATTAAAATTGAAAAGAATGTTTGATGTTTGTGGAGTAAAAATCTTTAAGTAATCAGGTTTGGTCGCCATAGAAAATCTCTGCTGCTATAGGAGAACACCAGAAAAGAGGTAGAATGCGAAAAAAGCCTGCAAAAAATCACTTCGTAAGCTGAAGAAAAATACATGTACATACATATTTATACATTCTAGATATTTGCTATAGGATTTTCACGGTCATAAGATGGCGACCTTTGCGAGTATTTCAGTTTTACTTTTCCCACGTTTAATTACTAATAATAAATCTTTTCTCCTTAAATTAACATATTTTTTCTTGCTGTAATATTATGGGTACTCCAATAGTAAAAGTAATTTTTATCCTTTCCTTATCCTATTTTATATTTTTATTATTATTTTCAATTAAAAGTAATTAATTAATCCTAAATATTTATCAAATGTAAATTATTTGTAACTCCACATCACCTGAGGGAATAGCCCATACATGATATCCTTTAATTATAATTGCAATAACCCATTGTTAAATGGGCCTTATTGAAAAGTTTTACACATATTCATTGCTTAAGAAAATATGCAGAAATATTCAGTAAGACGGCTACAAGATATTTTCGCTATCGTGTAAATTTCGCGCAATGGCATACCGTGCCTTACACTTTCGGCGGCTTTCAGGGGTAATGATGAGAATTTAAATGCAATTTCAACTTAAGTTAACAACCATGGAGAATAAACAATTTAAATTGTTTGTTCTCCATGATGAATAAATTCCACAAAGTAACGCCTCAAACTACGGATTGTAAGTTAACAATTTTGGAGAAATTTACAGTGAAGCAATTTCTCAAGCATTCGCACTTACCTACACTAACCGAGACGATTTATTTGGAGTGTCTCATGCTTATTCATTCGTTTCCTGGATTCGTAATGTTCACTCTTTCCGTTTAATGGTCTTGCCTTGAGATTCTTAATCTGGCTGAAAGAAACTCAAACTGGACAAGCCCGTCTCGTGTGCGTTAAAGCGCCATCGCCTTTCGGAGAGCAAAACGTAAATAAAAAAAATAAAACCGCGGGAGGAGAGACATTTAACTTTTGTCCATGACCTTCTCAAAAATATGTCTTTTGTGGATACTAAAAAGGTTTAAGTTTTTTTCTTCTCGTAAAGCACCGTAGTAACATGTTCTAACCCTCTCCAATGGCCGATCTTCGTCTTCTTCACTAGAGAGAGAGAAAGGAAGGTTTCCTCTGGTGACGATCTGGTAAGATCATTCTCTTCATTTAAAAGCCCTCATTCCATCTTCCGTCCCATTGCATCCCACCCTTGTCGGAGAGCCTTCCTTCGTCTTCCTACCCCGCCCTATCTCTCTCTCTCTCTCTCTCCCTCTGACGCCCCATGACCTCTACCCAACCCTCCATGCCCTCTCCCCCCTGCCTCTCTCAGTCAACACATTACTAAAAATCTTCTCTCTTCGGCGACACGGAGTCCGTGGAGGGGAGGGAGTGAGTTTTAAGTGGAGAGAGAGGATGAGGAGGAAGGAAGCTCAGTCCGCTGAGGAATTTAAAGGGTAAAGGAGGAGGGTAGGTTGAACAAGATGGTATGAGGAGGGAGGGAATGGAGAAGTGAAGGAAGAGAGCGCAAGAAAAGAAACGGGAGTGAGAGAATGGATGAGAGGGAGATAGCGAGTGAAAAAGAAAGGCGAGAGAAATAGGCAAGAGAAAGGGAGAGGAAGGGAAGGAGAAAAAGACAAATAGATAAGACAGTTGATGATCGAGACTATTTTAACCTGAACAAAAGTCGAAAAAATAAACGATGGAAGTATTAATACAGACGCACAGGATCGATCCAAAGAGGTGTAAATATCGTCAACAACAGACGTGATGCGGAGAAGAAATTCTTTTAAGAATAGAAGAGGCGGTTGGTGCGTTCTCAAAGGTTGTGGGTCTTTCTCTTATCGGAGTTAACTGAGGGAGGCAGATAAAGTGCTGAGTTCGTTGTCTGCCAATCATTCACCCTATCCCCTTCCCATGCACGGCTGCAGTGCTTTTCCCTCTTTTTATCTCTCTCTCGTCAGCGACCCACTGGCCTCCTCGGCCCTTTCCTACCATTTCTCGAACCTCCCACACTTTCCTCACGCTTTATTCCGCTTTTTACTCGACCATTTCTCGAACTTTCCACATTCATTACTCTTTATTGCTCTTTTTACTCTCCCTACCATTTCTCGAAACAACAAGACTCCCCTTACTCTCTGCCCCTCTCTTTACTTTCTCCTCTCTCCTTCCTTTCTCTCTTCTACTCGCGCACTGGTACCCCTCTAACTCGCTAAGGTTTCATAACTTGAATTTATATTCAAATCTCGATATAGGAGTACTTAGATATATTGTCCAAGCTGTTTTTCACGCATTAATTTCCATTGATACGAAGGCGCACGTTTGAATGAACGAGATGAAGATATCTAATGTCTGACGACTGCATACTTCCGCCTAGTTTTCCTACCATAGGCAATCTTGTTAGTGATTCAATGGGATTTAGATTAACAAGTATCCTCATCCTGTATAATTTTGACTCTATCAATAAAATCTTATATAATTTCAAAAAATCTCCGTAAAGAACCAATTTCCGATGTCCCTATACAAAGTGTTAGATGGACGAGAGGTGACGTAAGTATGACACTTCCCCATCATCACTCTGTTAGTCATATTTAAATATAGGATAGACATTTAGTCAGCCGTGTTTGGCCTGCTTGGTTAAAAACTTTAATGCTGCAGAAGGATCTATAATCAAAGAAGATTTTACAGTTAACATCTTTTAACGAACAAGAGATAACTGATATAAAATGATTTTTCTCATGATCGAATGAGATTTCTATCAATATTTTGGTTTTTAACGCTGTTTTTAACCAGAAAAAAGGATAGGTGCTTTATTTTTTCATTTACTACAGGAAGCGTTGCAGATGGTTTGGTTTATTCACTGTTTTCTTAAGGTCGACGTGCCAACTGAGACCGTATAATGCGGCGTAGTCCCGCGATATGTTTCAAATCATCTAATCCTTTGGAAGAAATTAAATTTTTGGTGTGTACATGATATGGGTAATTACAGTCCACGATCGGCTACTTTATTTACTGAAATGTGAATCTTGTTAACATGACCGTTTAATATCTTCAGGAGTAACCTAGATTTATTATGAGGTTTTTCATTGTATGGGCCAGAAAACATTCAAATTGGGCTTATAAATCGGAATGTTCCAAAACTTTTTACTGCTACAGCCGCATTAAACCGTTGCCAGAAACATAAATAATACTTGATTACATTCAAACTGTAAAAATGTCGCGGTTTAGCTAAAAAAAATTTTTAATATAGCTATGGTGATTTCCTTGTTAATTTTTTGTAATGCGGAATTCGGAGGACCGAAAGACGTTGTTTTGTTTTTATCCGGTTGCGAAGATAAAGTTCGTAAATTTATTTTCTATTGGATTCGAGCCATAAGGTGAATTCGATAATTCATTTGTAAATTTTCTTTTCGAATTTTGGCGTAATACTGGTAAATGTCAATGGAACTCTATTGGAACTCATATAATTTGTTGTTTAATCTTACGGAAGATTATTTATGGTTTAAACACGGACCCTCCGGTTCCTAGCAATTACTCCGCTATGTCGAAAGAATCCCTAACAGCGCTATTTAAGGTTATTTCTACCTCAGTGGCGGAGGTCAATGTGGATCAAACTACCGAGGAACGTCATCCACATTGATCTTCCTTCTTAAAAACTCGACACTTGTGTTAATTCGAAAGGAAAGTATCGAAGCGGACAATTTGTCTCCAGACTCGCCAAATAAAGTCCCTTTATCTTTTCCCAAATATTCCTCCACTGTTCCCGGATGCCTTTATTTTAGGGTCGGCCGAAGCACTCTTTCCCTTCAAATACCATTTGGGAGTCGCTCTGAACGATTTCCCAAGATGCAGTAAAAGTCACGTGTGAGTGTGTGTGTGTATGTGTGCGTACGAGGCCCCCATCTTTCTGAATGGTTTCACCGTGTGTCTGTTCATTGTGCGTGTGTGTGCATGCGCGAGAGACCGGAGTATAGTTCGGTCATCTAGGGTTGGAAAAATATCTTCAGCTCCTTACAAGCCTTATCCCACTCCTTACCTTCTTCCCCCTCCTCTCCGCTCTCTCGCTTGTATTTCTTCACGTCTCAACGCGAGTGGAATGTAGCCTAGAAGGAGTCACCGTCTCCTCACCATTCGTGCTTTCGCATACTCGAGGTCGCTTCCTCGACTTTTCTTCTAAGGGTTTAGGTCCGGGGGTGGTCAGGCGGGTAGGAAGGTGGGGGCCTATGGGATCGGTCATCGGGGTGTGGGATGGGCCGCAGCCCGTCGGTTTCCCGTGCCGTTCGCTTCATTAAGCTCGCGACGTCTCCTTTCTTCCTGTGTGGGGAGAGAGTCAAAAACCACTCCGTTTGCCCATTACGGAAGCGGAGATAGGCGTCGTCTCCGTCGCCGCCGCTCCTCCTCCTCTTATTTTTGTTTAAGGTTACCTTTCTCTGGAAGTTGTGGTGACGCTGCTATCGGTGGCTACGTCCCAACGACACTTTCTCTGCCGGTTGTGGTGTCCTTCCGAGCTGTTGCGCTCATAACTTCTCTCTCTCCCTCTCTAGACATATCTCTCAGCACTTGCACACACGCACGCGTGAATACCTCACTACTCCTCCTCCCCCTACCACTCCCATGGCCCCCTCCCCGACGCGAGCGCCTTTTTGCGCGTCTGTGTCACAAGCACTCGAGAGTACTGGGCCAACGTTTATGAGGCGACCGTTAATTGCAGAAACGGGCAACGGCTCGGAAAGGGTCAAAAAAATCCTCCGTTCGTTTAAGGCTAAGCGGGATAAATTTTTAGGTTTCATCGTTTATTCTTTTACTTGGATACAAAACTAGAGAAATATCAGAATTATTGGATAGCAAAATAAATAAAACTTTAGCCAGTCGATTATTTTGGGAGGGAACCATTCTCTGGAACAATAATTTCAGATAGTTTGCCGCTATTTAAGTGTTTGTCGCAGTCATTTTACGAATTGTACTGGAGTTAAAAACCGTAAGAAGACGGTTTATACAAAGGGTTTCATTATTATATTGCAACACGGGTAGTTATTATTTTATTATTAAAGAAATACTTTTAAATTCAATACTCGTTTATAATATATCTCTTTTCACCAAATCCCAGGAAAATTCGATATATTGCGGTTGGCATTTGTGTCAACTTTTGATGTCACCCTTTCAGGAACCAGTAAATCGCTGTTTGCCTATTTAAACGAAATTAACATCAATATAACAACTTTTTCCTCGCTCGCACAAGAATAATAACAAAGCATTTTTTCTCAAATATGTCACAATCTGAAAATAGAGCTTATATTTTTACCGCCCTCTCGGCACCCTACGGCACTCTATTTCATTTGACGTCAATCAATACACGGTTTAAAAAAAAACGACTAGGTAACCTCGCGGTAGAGACTATTTCCGTTACCGCAGCGTCTAAATCTAGCGTTCCGTTTTCATACCGTCGTAAAAATAACGGAGAGAAACAACAGGTACCGCAGGTTGTGTTTTCAAAAGAGTTCCTTGTATAACGGAGAGACCGTTAAAGCGATAACTCCTCCTCCCTCGAGTTCGCCTACCGCAAATCAAATAGGCGACCTTATTTGACGGACGGATTATTTATTTTTAAATGTCGGATAACGATTTCCAAGAAGGTCAGCGCAATAGTTCAGAATGTTAAAGGACGAGAAAATACTTTTTTAAAGTTGAGATTGACGAAGAAAACTGTCACTCGCTCGCAGTGGAGGAAAACCGTGAAAGAAACGCGGCGAGAACTCGATTTTTTTGTTTCCGTTCAGAACGGACTAATTTAGTTGCATCTAACGTATCGACTATTAAAACTTTCATGACAGCAGTTATGCGAGTGGCAGAAGACTTGCATTATAGAAATCCACTCTGCGAGACAGAGAAAATAAGGAGGAAATAGTGTTTCCTCCGAGCAGGATCGTAATTGGTATATGGCGATGATAGCGGTCACCATAGGCGCCACTCGCAAAAGTAACCGTTAAAAAAGAAATGAAAAATTACTGCACTACTCATTAGTTAGAATGAAAATGCTTTTTATTACTGCGTAAAAAGAACATTGATATCCAATAAAATTTTTCTCTTGAATGGCACTTCATTAAACTTTGTCGCAGGTGCCGAATGTTCCAGCTGCTGCCAATAAATCGTAATTATTGACGTGCAATTGACTGTGTGTGCCTATTTATATATGTATGTACGATATACGTGTTCGTGTATATTAATTAGTGGACTAAAATCATTGGTGGAATTACTGACCGAAGTATAAGCTCTTCTCGGTATATTTTTTTAATGCGAACTGCACGGAAAACCAACCCTGGAGTCATATTTCATTTCATAGTTTTTCCTTACCTTAATTTTAATGGGATATTCTTTAAGCTTTCCCTCCGACCCAGTTCACTGTTTTTCTCTAGTATTTTCATTGCACCACAGCTCAACAGACATCGTCATTTTTAACAGCCAATTCATTTTGTTTATATTTTCTAGCCTATTCCCAGAAACTCCTCTAACGGGTTAAAACTATTTTATTCCGATGAACCATAAATCACAACGAATAAAATTTCGATTAATTCACAATCAAGTGCCCTTAAAAATTATAAAATCTCATTAAGGTCGGAAATTGCATATCTCTCTCTCTCTCTCTCTCTTCCAGACGACCGCAATGCACTTCGTAATGACGCATCTAGGAATCCTCGGAGGGACGACGGGTTCTTTATTTTCGCCGAAATCAATATTTGCCCCGTGAAAAAACAAAAAGGCTCCGTGAACCACGTGACAGTGACGTGCTCTTAATTAATGGGTCGGAATGGGATATGCCCGACGACGGAAAAGGTCGGACGCGAAAAAAGGAAATCAAAAGCCGCCTCATTTTAAGAGGAATGTGGAAAGGGCGTGCTCGCGTGCGACGAGGAATTTCGGATTTGAAGAAGAGGAATGCAATCGCCCCGAATGGAAGCCATGAGTCTTGCGACGTTTAGGTTCAAGCGGAAGCACCGATTCATTCCTAATCGTTCCACGACGATCGAACCGCCTCGCATTGCCGTCGCGATCGAAGGAGGTGTTAATGTAACATGAGGATTAGTCTTTAAATATTATCCAGAGATAGGAGTATGAACAGTCTTCCCTGGTTATTACCGTCGACGTGATTCCCGTTGATCGCTATTGGATCCCGCAAATTTGAAGCACCGATGATGAAAAATTCTACATCGAATTTGCAGTAGCAAACAGCCGTGACGTTTCATCCAGTTGACGGAAAAGGAAACAGGAATTTTTATAGTTTTTATTTATGCAATTAAAGCAGCAGCTTCATTTATACAACAGCCTCTGTCTCTCTCTCTCTATGGACTTATCTCCCGATGCAGGAAGGAAGCCCTTGGTTAAACCTCATCCCGTCAGCGATATATACGGACGCGAAAATTCCCCGAGTTCTGTGCTATCAGCGAATCTTCCGATCGGATTTTTTAAGCTTTCAAACTGATAAAAAACCTCGAAAACGTGTTTACGTCCAGGTATGACTCAAGAACCCAACGCGGTCATGGAATGCGTAATCCCGGGCGATGACGAAATGATGAGCATTTGGATAAAAGTACTTACTAGGGAATTGTTTTGTCACAGTGCTACATAATCGCACATCGAAGATCCCTTCGGTAAGTCCGTTAGGAATACATTTTCCGTCTTTATAAAACGGCTTTCTTAGGATGATCGACAGATTTCAGGAGAGCGCACGTGCCGCGCGCGCGTATTTTTCGCGACGTTGAAACGCTCTGCCCAGCTCTTCGAAACACCATCTTCGACCGACGAAGAAGGATCCTCCTTTTAACACGCCTGCAAAAATGTTCAAGATGTTAGAATCTCCTCCATAACCGTCCATCAATCGCGATCGTTATCCTTTTCCCTCGCCCCTTTCCCGAGGGTTATTGTTTCCCTCCTCTTCTGGCGCGGACACTTCGAAACACGCCCCTTTTCTAGACCACTCGCGTATTCCACCGCGCAAACCGAAAGAAACCCACGCTCGCGCGCGGAATATTAAATTTCAACTCTTATTCCTCCTCCTACGAGAATGATGATGAAGCAAGACAGCTCTTATCCCTTAAAAAGAGATGAAGCCGAGGCACAAGCCGAGAATAAAGAAGGAGAGAGAGAAAAGTCCGGTGCACGCCCCGTTTCGTATATTTTACGTGAAACGCAAGGGCTGAAGTCGGATAGACTTTGAGAGTGAAATAGAGAAAGAGATGTAGTGGTAATACGTGGCTGGAGAGAGAGAGAGAGAGAGAGAAAACAGGATTTTTAAAAACAACTACGAGAGGATAATAAATCTATGGGTGGTGAGTGGAAAACAGAATAAGGAGGGCGGAATAGAGGGAGTTTGAGAGGGTGAGAATTGGATGGAGACATAACGTACAATAGATGATTGGGAAGGTTTTGGAAAGGAGGAAGGGGAGAGGGTGGTGTGGGCGAACGGTTGTGTTATGGGTGCGAGAGTGGGTGGGTGAGGGAGAGGGGTGGAGGAAGAGGGATATGGGGGAGGGGTGAGGGGCTGATGTGGTGGCAGATGAGAGATTTAGCGAGAGGGAGTGAAGATGAGAGGGACAAGTAGAGACAATGAGATGGAGATCGGGATAAGGGAAGGAAGAGATAAGGGGCTGAGTGGGAATTGAGGATGGAGCGCATGGGCGGAGGAAAAGAGAAAGGAGAGAGAGCGCATATGTCATGAGAGAGGGTTCGCCCAAAGAGGAAGAAGTAAAGGAGACGGAGATAAGGTAGGATGATAAGGGTGAAACCGATGAATATACCTAAATTTTCCGATTTCTGTGTAATGGAAAGTAATATGGCTGATTAATCTCGTTTTTGGGAGGTGCGTATTAACCGCCCGGTCGTCAAATATCTAAGATGACAGATTCACAAACTACAAGTGCCCAGTAGCCATAAAAAGGTTGGGGGAACCAGACACGGCTTCGGCTACAAAGCAACCTTCATCAGAGGCGACCCACTGGTAGAATATTCCACTCTCTTTACGGATGCTGGACAGACATAGTTCATAAATTTGATTTGAGCCATTAGGGTAAATTCGGAAATTCTCTCGTGAAGTCATAAGGCTGATAAAGCTCGTGTAAGTACATCATAACGTCCAGTTGCCAAAGGTAACAGCGAAGGTTCTTGCGAGAATCGAAGCTAAATGGAACGAAGGAGAGGGGGAAAGATAGGGAAAGGGAAAAGATGAGGGAGAAAACTTCGGAGGGAGGCGCGCGAGATGAGGATTAGTAAAATGAAATGGCTGAAAAAAGGAAGACGGATAGGTAATCATGAGAGAAATGGAGAGAGATAGAGAGAGAGAGAGAGAGAGAGAGAGAAAGAGACCGAGACGACGTATTTCGAGACGCTGCGCATAATCTCCTTTTTTTATTCTTTTCAAATGGTCCATCACCGCTTCCCTGCCGAAGCGAAACCGGCGGTGTTGTTGGCGACAGCTCGATGAATAGGATTATCCTTCCTTTCCTTCCTTCGTGAGACATGCGAGGGAAGAGGCGAGAGAGAGAGGCGGTGGGAGGGGGAGGTGGCGAAAGGAGCGAAGGAGAGAGAGAGAGAGAAAGAGAAACATAGAGAGAGAGACATAGAGAGAAAGACAGAGAGAAAGACAGAGAGAGAGACATGGAGAGAGAGACATAGAGAGAGAGACATAGAGAGAGAGTGTGTCTGCCATAGAGTTTGTGGTTGGCGGAATAGGAGAGCCGTCGCCTCCGACGAACTCAGCCCGCCCGCCTCCTCCACCTCCCTTCTCTCCCTCAGCGTCTCGTGGGAGGGAGAGAGTGCGAAAAAGAGTGAAGGAGGCATGATAAAATATAGCGGGGAGAGCGAGAGGAAATAAAAGAAAGATTGCTTCCCTTCATCCCCCTCCCTCCTCCCTGACGCCCACTACTTTCTCGTGTGCAAGTCCTCCCCGGACTCTGGGGGAGGAATGAGAAAAGATCCCTCTCTCCCTCCTCCTTAATCCGTCCTATCTCCTTCCCTCCTCCACACTCCCACCTATCTCCCTCCCCCCCTCCTCACTCTCTTCTCCGTCTCGGGAGAAAATTGTATTCCCTTCAGCGCGAAGATAGGAAACCACACGCCGCTAGCGCGTGCTATCCAGAGAAAAAAGAGAGAGGGTTAATCCGGTATAAGACTAGGCTTGGACGAAAAGTGTTTTTTCTTTCTTTCTTTTTCGCGAAGGACGTCGGAAGTGGGAGTTTGCGCACAAGGATTTTCCACTAGCAGCCCTTTCCGTTTTTATTTTCGAAGCGAATCTCGAGTATTTTGGTTTGGAATATGGGACGAGAGGAAAGGGATACTAATAATAATAATCCGTCTTTATTGAGGGCGATATTTAGACAATAATATCCATTCTTACATATAACCCTAATATTACAAGCATAAACATCCATGTCCTAGGCGGGATTCGAACCCGCGACCTTAGTATCCGTTGGCAGATTCTCTAACCACCCGTCTACCAAGGCCGATAGGGATGTGTGTTAGGGGGAGAGAGAGAGAGGGGGGAGGGAGGCCTGCAGTGTTAGGGAAGACATAGAGAAAGAAAAAGGAGAGAGGAGTGGAATAAAGAAAGGTGGGAGGAAAGAGGGGAAAGGGTTATAGGTGAGAAGAGACAGACAGACAGGCAAAAGACTTTATTTCGAGCGAAATTGAGACTATATAGTCCCTTCTTACATTTAACCCTTTCGTCATATACGATAAGTAGTTACAATATTTACATATTAAAAGAAATTAAATTACATAAAAATTACAGTAAAATATATACAAATTACAAGTTAATTATATGTTGGTTAATAGATTACCAAAGAATATTGTTAGTTTTGTGGGTTGAAAAAAAAACTGTGTATCAGTTATATTTTAGCACAGAAAAAATATCCCACTGCGGAAAACACCTACGAAGAGAAGAGAGGTGCAAAAAACCGCGAAAAATTCCTAAATAGCTCAGAGAAAGAGAAAAAAACAACAATTTGAGAAAGAGAGAAAAAATCATTTATAAATACATACATTAATATCCATACAAGGGAGGGGGTGAGAGGGAAAAATAGGGATTGCAGGGTAAGATATGCCTGGGGGATTACATCGTAATTATGATACAGGAAAATAAAGTAAAATAAAATTAGGAGTTTATGCCTAATAAGCGCATCCTTGTGACAACCTGAAAGAGAAGATAGGGAGTGGTTCAATGCATGGAGAGTAAGAGAAGATACTTGTAATACAAGTGTTTAAAAGTGCCTAGAGATAGAGAGTTTTTTAACTTTAACTTGGAAGATCATTCCAGAGTTTGCAAGCAGTGACGGTAAAGGATTTGTTGTAAATTTCTGTTCTATGAAGGGGAGTTAGTAATTTATCGCGTCCTCTGTGGTGAACTGTATTAATGGCGGAAAACTGAGAAGAAAGATAGCAAGAGATGTGATTATTAAGAACTTGATACAATAGGGAGAGGAGGTGAAGGTTTCTTCTGGATTCAAGTTTTAGCCAGGAGAGTCGACGGAAGTATTCTGAGACATAGTCAGACTTTTTAAGATTAAAGATAAATCTGACACAGGCATTATGAGAACGTTGTAGCTTAATCGCGAGATCCTTCGTTAAGTCCTGGTATACAGTATCAAAATAGTCGAAGTGAGGAAGAATTAGAGAGGTCACTAGCTGTATTTTTAGTGAAGAGGGAAGAATGTTAGTGAGAGGCCTTAGAGTGTGTAAGGAAGAGTTTACCGTCTTGCAGACTTTTATTACATGATTATTCCAGGTAAGCATTTCATTAATTAGAATACCGAGATTTTGCAATAGGGAATAACTGAGTCATTCAAAGACAGAGGAATTGATTCCGCAATGTTTATAGAAGCCAGTAGTTTTGAATAACCGATTAAAATGGCCTGAGATTTCAAGGGGTTTATGTTGAGAAGATTATCATAGCTCCATTCTTGAAGTTGAGCCAAGTCATGATTTATGTTGGCAATGGAAAGAGATAAGTTATTTGGTTTGGTGTCTAAGTATATTTGGAGATCGTCGGCGTACAGATGATGCTTAGAGTAAGTTAAATATTGAGAACAATCATTAATAAATAGAGAGAACAATAGGGGACCTAAAATTGAGCCCTGCGGAACGCCTTGGTTAACATTAAGCCATGAAGACGAGGAGTCGTTGGAGATGACTTTTTGGAAACGGTCGCTAAGGTACGAGAAGAACCAATCTATTTAAGGTGAAGAGAATCGCATGCAGCGGAGTTTTGCTATGAGTATGACTTTGTCTACTGAGTCGAACGCTTTGCTCAAGTCAAACAACACTAGTACTGTAAGTTTTCTGTCATCCATGTGTCTGCGTATATCATCGGTGATTTTAATTAGCGCGGTGGTGGTGCTATGTGACTTACGAAAGCCAGATTGATGGGAGTCAAGTAGATTATTTGCGTTGAGAAAATCTGTAACTTGTTCATGTGTAAGTCGCTCAAGAGCTTTTGATAAAGTGGGAAGGAAGCTAATCGGCCTATAGTCATTGTTTGCGGAGAGAGATTTCTTCGGGATAGGGTGGACTAACGCGCGTTTCCATTACGATGGGAATTTTCCCTGTAATAAGGAGTGGGTGAAAATGCTAGTGAGCACTGGGAGTATTAGATGTATTAATTTGTTTATGATCATGATAGGAATACCATCAGCACCCTGGCTTTAGTTTTGATTCTGCGTATTGCTGAAAGTACGTTAAATTGCGAAACAGCTTTAAAGTGGAATTGCGGAAAACAGGAAGACTCGTTCCCTTTTACCGTAAGACTACTAATGACTTTGCGTTTTCGTTCTGTGTCGATTGTTGTTGGGTTAATCGAGAAGCTCTTATTAAGGGAATCTAGTGATATGTTTGGTGATAAGGAAAAATCCTTGTGGTTATCAATACCGAGGTTTCGCAGGTTGTTCCATAGGGCGGATGTTGTTACATTGGAGCCTTATATAGAATAATCAAATTTTATTTTGGCATTTCTAATCTGCTGCTTGGTTTTGTTTTTAATACTTTTGTAGGCATTGAACGTATTTGGGCATTTATTTGATTTGAAGAGACGGAAAATTTAATTGCGTCGTGCCATCAATAGTTTTAAGTCGGCCGTTATCCACGGGGTGCGAGGTTTAGAGACACGTGTGGTTTTGTTGGGCGCGTATTTATTGAGTAAATGTAAAAGAAAAGTGTTAAGTGATTCAACTTTTGTGTCTATGTCGTCAGCATATTCAATGGTGTGCCACGGAAGTTAGAATATCATAATCAAGGTTTTTAAAATTTCGTTGAGAGATGAATTTCTGCTTAAATTTTGGAGTTTAGGGAGTAGGCTAGAAAAATTAAGTCATGAAATTCCCGGGGCAGGTAGTTGACCATGGGTGCAAACTTTATCTGGGTTAGCGGTAACTAATATATCAATCCAAATGGAAGAGTCTTTAGTGTTATTTGTCGGTTTTGATGGTAGTATGCTGAGGTTGTGCGATGTAAAAGACGAGAGTGATGGAGAGAGGAAAAGGAGGGAGGTGAGGAACAGAGAGCTGGGAAAGAGTATGGGGAGAGGTAGAGGATGAAATCGAATAGAAAGAGGAAAGGGTGTAGAAGGAGAGATGAGAGGATGGAGTGATGGAGAGAGGAAAAGGGGGGAAGTGAGGAATAGAGAACTGGGAAAGTGTGAGGAGAGGTAGAGGATGAAGGATGATAATCGAATAAGAAGAGAAAAGGATGCAAATGGAGAGATGGAAGGAGGGAGTGACGAAGAGATGAACTGGAGGTAAGGAAGAGGGAATGGATAAAGGATGTGAGAGGGGTGAGGGTTAGAGGGAAGAGAGTAGAGGGATAAAAAGAGTAGGGGGTAGAGAGTAGAAGGAAAGTGGGAGTGGAGGAGAGAATGGGAAAGGAAACGAAGGTGAGGATGGAGAAAGAGGAGAGAGGATGGAGAGATAATGGAGGGAAAGAGTGGAAATGGAGAGATTATGGAGGAAAGAGGGGCAGAATGAATGGGAGAGAGAGAGAAGAGTGGGTGGAGAGGAGCGAGGAAATAGGGATGGACGTTTGAACCAATGGTGGCGGTGGTGGCGTGGTGGAGGATAGCGGCGAGAGGGTGGCGTGGTGGCTCGCCCGGATAAAAGACCGAGACGAGTGGGATTTTTTTTAAAGAGGTGGTCTTCTGTGTAGTTAAAATTGCGGGTGAAGAGGGGGAGAGTGGTGTGGAGGGTTAACCGTAGACTGAGTGGAAGAGAAGTGGGAGAGAGGGGGGGTGAAGAGGGGGAATTGGAGGGAAAAGGGAGTCTGTGGAATGGTCCCATTGGAGATCTTTTTTAAAGGGAGATGGGTTAGACGGATGCTTTTCCGCTCGAAGGAACCGAAATGGAACGACTGGCGAATGTCGGATTTCCTCGAAAATCTCTCCCCTCCTCCTCCCTCAGTACTTTTCTCCTTCCTTGCCTCATCTTGCTTTCTAATTTCCCATTTCCTTTTATTCCTCTCTCTCCGCGCGTATCTTGCGTATCCTACGCAACCCCTTACCGCCCCCGTCTTCCTATCTCGAATAAATTCTCTCTCTCTCGCAGTTGATTTGGAATAATTAAAGGGAAGCGGCAAATTTCGTAATGTGATATCCTCCCTTCTCCTCTCTCCCTTCACACGCTCATCCTCCATCTTAGTCTCTCTCTCCCCTTGAACCAAATTACCTCAAAAGGTTTCGAATTATATTCCATCTCGCTGAGTGAGCCCTTATCTCCGGAATGCGGGTTTTTTCCTGTCTTTTTTGATACCCGAGTTGAATCTTTGAATGCATATACATTGCTCGACACTCGCGGCGAATCGGGGTGCAGGAGGTTTGAGAGACGGTTATAAATTCGCGAACAAATTTTATTGGATGGAAATACGTCCCTACGTTCCTACCTCGTTTGGAGATCGATATACACCATCACCATCTTTATTTGTCCGTGCAGATCCTGTGCGCCCAATACGGTGGCCGTTCCTCACGTGCGGCGAAACGGCTGCAAAAAGCGAACACGTGCCCTTCGAATTCTTTCTGGTAGTTTTGAGGTTATATTCCGAACTGGAATTTTCTGTGTGTTCTTGGCTTCAAACGATGAGGAGTCTACTGCTAGCATTTATCTGAAACTTTTCGAAATGTGAGGGTATGAGGACGAGAATTTTTCGAATATTTCGTAACATATGGCGGATGTGATGCAAAATATATTCAAAACATGGCGAGTGTTAGGTCTTAATCATCGTACGTTAGGCGGCCACCTAAATCTAAGATACAAATCATAGATATAAGTGTACGCTGAATAAAATAAATCGCAGGGACAATCGATAACTTGGCACTATATCCACAAATGGTGCCGAGTACAGCCAGCAGTGCCGGATTTTAGGCATAAGCCAAATAAGCTTGGGGTCTCGCTATCCAAGGAGCCACGCCGCCTCCAAAATTATTAAAAAATGCTTGCAATATACGGAAAAATATAAAATTACATATTTGGTGGCCTCTTCACATACCTTGCCTTAGGGCCTCATCGTGTCTAAGTTCGGGCCAGACAGCCAGACCCCGATTTAGCATTACCCTATATAGTGTCACCCCCGCATACCGTCCATTAATTGTTGTGAACAGAACTTCCATCTTATGAATACACAGAGCAAGCATATATCTCAATTTACCGCCACCCCCGCTTTAGAGCCAATGTCAGTGATGAACAAACGGGGTCTGACTGTAGTCTATTACTACTGTATGTTTCATTTTATTTAACATACATTGTATGGAGTTCCGCAAAACAAAAGACTGTTCAGTGGATTTTTAAGTAGCTCATGTTATTACAATTACTAAATCAAATCAATAAAATAGTGAAAAATAATCCAGAGCAACGCGAAAATACTCCTTCTCATACTTATCAGCAATTTCCAAAGATCTAGTAAGGAGCGATAACACATGCTTTGAAGCAAACATTCGGTGAAATAAGCGTTTCGTCGAACAGCAGTTCATAGAAAAACACTAGTGGGACTTTTATTTTTTCTTCAAGACTGGTGAAATAGAGTCAGTGTTACATGTGCGGAAAAACTTCGCGTCGCCCTCCTGTTTTGTTTTTCTAACAAAGAGTAAATATTCGCCGTTAACTTTGAAATTCTTTGAAATGTGATGTGTACGTGCGTCCGTTTGCTTTCCTTATGCTCTGCAGGAGTTGAAGAAATATTTCATAAAATTATAATCGCTGAAAAATGTGCCAAATATGTGCGTCATTAGGATTGGCTTAACTAGTGCTGTCATGTTTCAGAGTGTACGTATTTATTACGAGTATTATAAAATATTATATAAAAACATTATTTTGAGGATTTAGTTTTTGTATATCTTTCAGGCAACGGAATTTATAGGTGAAAGATAAATTGGCTGCACAAATGTTTGAATAAGGGAATAATGTAATTACGCATAAAAAAGCATGGAGTATAATGAAAATTACGCATGTCAAAATTAAATACAATGGGTATCTATAGGAAAGTGTAGGTGAAGTAATTACAGCGGAATTATTATTTAGCAAAGGTTTCAAACTGGCATAACGTTAATACGACCATTCGTCGAGATACAATACTTTTGGTGGTACCCGTTTTGAGTCGAAATCCCTTAATGTGTTATACTGTCAAATTATGAACATTCGACCGACGTGATACACATTATGGAGAACAGAAACGTGGGTAAAATTAAACCAACGGGAGTCTTTATGGGTCGAATGCGTTTGAAAAGGAGTATCCATGTCCTTTATTGGGGAATCAGCCAGCGAGCGGCTGATTTGTTTCGTCTGGTGATACAATCGGCCATTGGGGTTGTTTCCGCAGCCCTTATAATTCAGCCGTCATCTCCCACCCATTTTGCTTGTCTGTGGCTCTTCTGTGCGGCAGACGAGGGTCTTTGTGAAGGCCGATGGGCTCTGCGGTTTTGCTCGATATTTCATAAATCATAATGGTGAGGCAGCTCCTTCTTGCACGATACGACGCTGAAACTTTACTCATCCCTGGTTCAAACTTGCGGCTGAATGCGATAAATTTTATCTTCTCAATTGTCTGATTTTCCTGGAATAACTGATTTAGTCGGCTTACTCGTAAAACATATCGGTTGGTAAGCTCGTTTGTTTAGTGGTGGCAGTCGGCGACGCGTGAGAGGGGAAGGGAAAGAGTTGGGAGGGGAACCTTTAAGGGAAAAATCGACGTCATAGCCATGCGCAGTAGCACATTTTGGGTTCGGATTAATAGTTGGGAGAATAGGTCACGCAGCTTTTCCCTCGGCTAAACATGGCATCCCCTATAGGCGGTCCCGCCTCATGGATGGTCTCGTCCTTTCGTGAGAGTGCTTTCTGCACTCCGCAACCACTAAACGAACACACTATACGCCGAAATCTACCTTGGAAAGTATTCTTGAGCTGTTCTATGGAACATTACGAGGCAATTGTATAGGACCATAGAAATGAAGACAAAGCTTCGCGCACATTTTATCTTCAGAGTACCGTCAGGAAAATTTCATTAATCGTCAAATCTGAACTTATTATATAATTCAAAGATGGTATTATTTCACAGAGAAGTTTATTGTTGAAATTCTCTAGTTTACTAAATAGCGAAGCCTTTACTCTTACTTTTTAATCGATTTCTGTCGTAATTAAATGGAACGATATTTTTCGAATCCAACTCAGTAGGAATGGCAGCTAGAAAACAATCAGAAAAAGAGTAACGTTCTAAACTTTTGGAAATCTATAAGCCCATCGTCCGTGTTTACCTATTCGATAGATGGTGAGAGCATTCCTGTCTCGGAATCCGTGAAATACCTCGGGGTAACCTTGAATCGTGACCTGTCTTGGGACACCCACATAAGACGAGTGATAGGTGCGGCAAATAAGAAGTTGGCTTTTGTGCGTAGAATAGTCAGGAAAAGCACGGAAAAGGTGAGAGAATCCTGTTATTTATCCTTGGTTAGACCTCAAATGGAAAACGCAGCAGCGGTTTGGGATTCATATCAGAGGGGACTCATAAAGGATTTAGAAAAAATACAGCGGCGAGCAGCTAGATTCGTGAAAAAGAATTACGATAAAAAACAGAGCGTTACGTTACTCATTGAAGAGTTGAGTTGTCCATCGTTGAAAGATCGTAGATTAGAGGCGAGACTTAAACTTCTAGATAAATATAGGTCGGAGATATTCGTAAATGAAATGAAGGATATTATTCGACAACCAACGTATATCGGACGGAGGGATAATGAGGACAAGATTCGCGAAATAGATAGTAGGACGGAGAGGTATAAGGAGTCATTTTTCCCTAGGACAATCCGTGACCACAATAGATAAGTGAATAATAATTAGTTAGGAACTTGGTGCGCGGCACCCCCTGCCATCCACCGTCAAGGTGACTTGCAGGGTAATATGTAGATGTAGGTGCAAGTGACATTTCTTGTTCAAAAAGTACAACGAAATGGAGAATAATGTTTTGACAAGTGATAAAACTCAGAAAATAATTCTTTTGCTCAAATTTGAGGTATCAACACAAGTCAGAACAATATCAATATTAGATTTTATGAACATTCTGATTAAAGCTCAATCAAGCTATGAGCATTTAAAAGTAATAAAATTAGCGTTTAAAATAATGAGGACAGATGTCAAAGTACACAAATGTTTGCTATGTGACGTAATAAAGGCAGATCATGAAATAACTAATTATAACATTCGCAAATTAGAGCGAAAATCAGCACAAATGTTTTCACTAAACATCGCCAAAATCAGCACAGAACTTAATAAATCACTACAGTTGGTCACGTTGGCCATAATACATGGGTGAAAAGTACATGGCACGCGTGCGGTTTTAAGTGCTTGTATTTTCTGTATAAAATATGAAGTTTCTTAGTGAAGGAGTGTGGCACATGATGACAAACTCTGATAATTCACATTACGTTCATGGCACGCGACACCAAAAATACTTTGCCATCCCAGTCATATTATCAGCTCGTTGATCCATTTTCTAATCCAAATATTTTTCTGATTTACAATTAGTGAAATGCTAGATTATAGAATTCCATCAAACGCAGATTTTTGATCGGAGGCTACCCTTTTACCTATCATTCAATGATGTCTAAATGACAAGACTCGGTTCATGTCAAAGAGGAAAGAGAAATGGTGGATGTACTCGGGGAAGAGGATTCGGGGGAGGGGGAGGAAGGTGACCGCCACGTCGGGCGAATGTCCTTTGGGTTCGTTTCAACAAATCGCGGGCACGCCCTGGGCTCGAATATCGGTTTCCCTCGCTGGACGTGGCGGTTATGTAAACACCGGGCTATCAGGCTGGGCGTGCGTTTCCTGTGTGTTTTTTTCGGGCGACGGGCGAAGCGCCGCTTTTGTTGTCAGTGTACACCGAGTTCGTCCATTGTTGCAGTCTTTTAACTCCGTTGTAACGGGTTAGCGCCAGATAGGACGCTATTCGGAACGTAGTTGTTTCACGGGCGTCCGATACGTTTACGTCCGTTACCCGCCGTGTCATTTCATGGATGTTATTTTTGCTATCGAAACTTAAAAAATATGAACAAAGATTTTCCTCCGTCGATAAAAATCAACTTGCTCGACCGTTGTATTTTAAAATTGTTTCTGTAACTAAAGAGAGAGAAAAGTTGATGCGGATTAAACAGTAAAAAAAAGGATTAAGTTATAAAATTTCAACTAAAATAAATTTTGACCAATCGGCTTAAGTTATTCTCTAGATTCGCTTAATACGTATACCTATGCAAACCATTCTATTATGCGCCAGCAAAGCGCATCAACCCCTGCGAAACTATGCCATTTGTATCTGCGATTTCTTGGCGCCGGCGAATGGGCAACAATGCAAACACCGGTTTCGTTTGTCATACTTAACTCTATCTTGTGTGGCGAGAACCAACAGCTTGAAAATGAGCATTCCATCGACCGTTCCTTATTCAACAGGTCACGTTTCAAACTATCCTTAATCTGACAGACAGCGGTCTCAAAGACTGTTGGACGGGAAAAACCACCCCTCCCCCCTCACGTTTCGGACAGACGTCGATACCTGTGAAAAAAGGCATATATATATATATATATATTAGTGTCCTCAACCTATCGATGAACCGGATTTTTTCACACGATTCCCAACGCTCGGTTCGCCTTATTATAACGAGACGACTCCGTCTCCGTACCAACGGAAATCCCCCGAGACGAGGCGCGAAAGAGACAAAAGACGAACCAAACGCCTACGCCAAAGAAAATTTTCGCTTCAAAAATCTTTCCCTCCTCTCGTTTCTGAAAAGGAAAAATCCGGGACAGCGTGGGGCGAAAGGAAGGCGGAGCGAGGATGTCATTTGTTTACGAATGACCTGTTGCTGTAGGAGTTTTCGACGACAGTAGGAAAAGGCTGACCTGGATTGACCGCTGTCCTCCCTGCAGAAGGGAAGGAAGAAGGAACGGACGCGCGATTGATTTTATAACCCTCGCTTTTTCTCGTCCGCCGCTTTCATTCTCCAACGGGCGTAGAGGAGAAGGAAAGAAAGAGGACGGAATTGAGAGAATATAAATACGAGTAGTAATTAGATCACAGAGTTAGAGAGGTATAAAGAGAGGGAGATACGTAGAAAGATTGATTGATTGATGTGGTCTTTACTTTGGGCGAGATTGAGACCAAGAAGTCCCATCTTCCACCTAACCCCTCGTCATGAAACATATACAACAAGTTGGAAAAGTATACTCCATAAATGAAATACACAGAGATTTCAAAGGCGTTCTTAATGGAAAATACGTATGGAACGGTATCGAAAGATTATGTGATTCTCGAATTTTTATTCCCGAAACTATATTCTCGGGGACTATCTTGTAGTAAATTTTGATCTCTGTCCAAATAAAGTTTTTAATCTATACCTCACAGATAATACAAGGGAATGGGAGAGAAATATATAGATTTTTAATTGTTGTTTTCTGAGAGAACCGTCTTAGCGACCGATGTAAACAAAATATACGATATTTTGCTAGGGAATTTCTCGAATTTATATCTCCAAATCTGTAAGTCGTAATTACGTGGTATCTAGACCATCTTGTGGTAAATATTTTTCTCTATCCGAATAAAGTTTTTAATCTATACCTCGCAGATCATATAAGAAAATGGAAGAGAAATATATGGATTTTTACTTGTTGTTTGCTCAGAGAACCGTCTTAGCGATCGATGTAAACAAAATATGTGATGTTTTGCTCGGGATTTTCTTGAATTTTTATCTCCGAAACTATAACTCGTAATTATGTGGCCTCGCAGACTTTCTGGTAGTAAATGTTGCTCTTTGTCCGAATAATCTTTTAAATCTATACCTTACAGATCATATAAGAGCTAGGGAGATAAAAGTTTGATATTTCATTGTTGCTTGACGGATGCTATTTAACGAGATACGAGTATAAGTTTATTGAAGTAATTATGTAAAGTGGAAGTTCTAATTTGCAGATTCAATTTAAAATCACAATTGGGTGATAATTTTTATTAAAGATCACTCATACGTAATTAAATTAAAATCCGTCCAGCGTTTTAGGAGATGAAAGTTACGACGGACGGACCATGCGTTCCCAAAAGGCGTTCCGCTATTACGGCTTCGCTGGTAAAGAACGCCTAATAATATATTGAACATTATGAAAATACAAGTAACAAAAATACAAGTGTTGGAAAAGAAAAGATGTGATTATGTGAGAAAAATAAGAAATGCTGAATAAAGAAATCCTTGTAAAAAGCCACTGCAGGAAAACGCCCACACAAGGAGTGTGTGAAAAACCTGCGAAACCTACTGAGATTCACTAAACACAGCAATAAGTGAAATTTAGAACAAAAGATAAATATTATACGTGAAAAACTTAAAGCTATACATCAGGGAAAATTTCGCACAATACGAATAGATCATTGATGGAATGAACATATAAAAATGACAAAATGAATAGATATTAACACTAATATAATTTATAAAGGCTGGAGAAAAAGGCAGAAGAAATGCTAGGTGGAGTTAAATTCAGTTTCAGAAAAGGACGAGGAACTAGAGATGCTATAGGGGTAGTTAGAATCATATCAGAAAGGGCAATAGAACACAGTCAAGATATCTGCGCATGTTTCGTAGACTGGCAGAACGCATTTGATAGAGTAAATTGGGTAAAATTGATAAAGATAGTAAAGGATATAGGTATAGACTGGAAAGACAGAAGACTGATCAGGAATCTATATGTGAATCAAGTTGTAAAGGTCAGGTTGGAGAATGCGGACACCTGCGAAGTAAATATCGGTAGAGGAGTAAGACAGGGCTGCTGCCTATCGCCAACCCTAGTCAATATAGTGTATGGAGAAAGACTAATGAAAGAAGCTTTAAAAGGCACAGGAGATTTCAAAATTGGGGGAAGGATTATAAGTACAGTAAAATACGCGGATGATCAAGTACTTCTAGCAAGAAAGGAAGAGGAATTCCAGAAAATGATAAATACACTAGTAATAACAGGTAGAAAATACGGTATGGAAATAAATACAGAAAAATCTAAGGTCATTCGAATATCGGGCAAAGAAGATAATCTGAACATAAGTATAGGAGGAAAGCCTTTAGAACAAGTTTCAGACTATACATACCTTGGAAGCATCATAACAAGAGAAGCAAAATGTACGCATAAGATCAGGACTAGAATAGAAAAGCAAAAGTGGCTTTCAGAAGAAAGAAACACCTACTTACAGGGAATATAAGGGAAGATATCCGCAAGAAGTTCATAAAATGCTATGTATGGAGTATAGTTTTGTACGGGGCAGAAACATGTACGCTAAGTAAAAATGACATCAAATACATGGAAAGCTTTGAAATGTGGACTTGGAGGAGAATGCTGAAGATAAAATGGACAGATAGGATGAAAAACGATGAGGTGCTACGAAGAGTAGGAGAGAAGCGAATGATTATACAGGCTATTAGAAAGAGGAAGGCAAACTAGGTTGGACATTACCTGAGGAGAGAAAGTATGATTAAAGACGTGTTAGAAGGAAAACTAGATGGAAAAAGGGAAAGAGGTAGGAAAAGGTTTCAGCCGATAGACGATTTGAAAGGGAAATAGTTATCAAGATATGAAGAGGACAGCAGAAAATAGGAGTATATGGAGAACCAGGTTTAACCAAGAATAATCACGGACCTGTCTACGGACAGACTTCCTATGATGATGATTATGTGTGTGTGTATATGTATATGTATGTATATATATATATATATATATATATATATATATATATATATATATATATGTGTGTGTGTGTGTGTGTGTGTGTGTATGTGTGTGTGTGTGTGTGTGTATATATATATATAAACTTAAGGAAAAGAAAAGATAGTGATGAGGGTGGTAACAAGGTGTTGAAGGGAGCCCAGCGGACACTTACCAAGTTGGGGACCAAGTTGGCAGGCTGCTGGGGGCGTCAAAGAGACACGTACAACGCACAAACATAAAAAACACGCAAGCTTATCGGGCCCTATGCCCTTCTTCATCGATAGAGTGTATATATTCTCTCTCTGTAGCTGAAGAAGGAGTAGTTCCGAAAGCTTTACGTTTGTGATGTTTCTGTGTTTTTGTGTTATTTTACCTGTGTCGCTTCGACATCCCCGGGGCCTCGCCAACCTGAAGTCGTCTGATTGGTGAGTGCTCACTGGGTTTCCTCATCCCAACACCTTGTTGACATCCATATATTCATTTTACCTTTCCTTTTCCGTAAGTTTATATATATATATATATATATATATATATATATATATATATATATATATGTGTATATATATACTAGGGGCCTGTTACAGTACTTCGTGTAAACATCTAGAGAGTCTTGCGTGAAGTGACCCAATGCGATAATTCCTATGACAAAAAATGGATGCAAAGAGTGTTATTAGTTGAACCATTTTTATTGCCCCTCTTAAAATAATTAAATAGCTCACGCCATTCATGCCTTTTCGGGAGACGACTTCCCACTTAAAACCGGCAAGAGTTTGCGCCGAGAGAGCAGGCGAAAGATTTGTCGAAATCGAGCCTACCGTTCTTGATTTATTTGCGTTTATATTGGGAGGTGACGTCACTCGAGACAATCTGTTTTTGTCCTTCACGCGTTTTATTGCAAGCTTAGTGCAAATGCACTTGAAGCCCGAGTGTAATAATGTAAAAATCTGAGATGAACAAGTCGAAAAGCCGGAGAAAATCGAAAATAAACTTAAAATATGATCAAACAGTAATTAAACAACAGAATCGGCGGTAAGAATAAGAATCTTCATTTCTTTCTGCGTGAAATGGTATAAATCTCGAGTCAAACACATCGTATTCTAGCCGATTACGTGTTAATCAAATGCAAAAACGAAAACTATTCTGGTATCGAATCCATGCCTTTTCGGGGGACGACTACCCACTTAAAACCTGTAGGAGTTCGCGCCGAATATTCAGACGAAAGATATGTCGAAATCGAGCCGACCGTTCCAGGTTTATTTGCGTTCATGCCGGAAGACTTCAGACGCAGGCAGGGACTCAGAGACAGCGGTTATAATTTATTAGATATATAGATATAATTTATTTATTTATATAATGTTATAACATTTATTTATAACATTATAATATATTAAAGAGAGGGAGATATGGGAGAAGGGATGATACAGGGAAAAAGTGTAGGAGAGAGGTTGAGAGGTGAGAGATGGAGAAAGTGTGTGTGAGAGAAAGGGGGGAGAAAGAACGGAGAGAAGTGTGAGGAAGAAAGGGCGAGGGAGGAGTGAAGAGGAAGCGAGGGGTGTTTGCGAGGACGAAGGGTGGATGCGTCAAGTGGAGGGAGGAAACGGCTCACTTACGAGGGGAGGAGAGCAAAGAGGACGGGGTGGAAAGAGAAACGAGGGTGGGGGAGGGCGAGAAATCAATCGGAGAGAAAGCCGGGAGAGAGAAAGAGAGAGAGGAGGGGATGGAGGAGTGGCGTTGAACACCGATGGAGAGGCGAGATGATGGCGATAAAACGGCGTTTAAAGGACGGAAAAACTATAGGAGAAAGAAAGAGAAATGAAAAAATTGCGATGGGCATCAAGGAGTTTTTCTTTATACCCTTCTGCTGGTTTATGGTCCAACTCCGCTATCTCCATCCGTATTCATGTATTCGCTCGCTCACGCATGCAGATCGCGCAAACCCTCCACTGTATACCATCGTAAAAAGAAGGCTGCGTTAATTTTGAACCACGCTACCTTGTTTAAGCGTCACGTAGTTCCGTATCTGCCATCGGGCGTGAGGAACAATCAGACTCCTAAAGCTTCAGTTGAGAGCGTTAAAATTTTTACTAAAAACATCATGTAAGATAATTTTTATGTTTCAAGTTTCAAGAAAAAATGCGCATTAAATTCATTCATAAGTGAAGGTACAAAAAATACATGGCATAATATCGCAATGTTAGCAGTCAAACAAAAATTTGATGAATACACACACACACAAACAGACACGAAGATAATGAGAGTAAAAGGAAGGCGAGACTAATTTCGTGGAAATAGGATAGGGCGACGAGGCGCCATGCTGCGAGGAAAAAAAAACAATTGACAGAGAGGTGAGAGGAGAGAGACGAAAAAAGAAGAAAAAGAGGTTTGTGGGATACAATTACGCGCGTGTGTTTGTGTGCGCGTGAGAGAGAGAGACAGGGAGATGGAAAGCCGAGGGAGAAAATGGAGGGTAGGAAAAGAGTGATTAGAGAGAAGGAAGAGGAGAGCGAGAGAAAAAGAGGGTTTGGAGGAGTATTCTGCGGATGGAAGAGGAAAAAAGAGAGAACCATGGAGATGGTGGGGGGAAAGATAGACACTTGTGGTCCTATAGTAGTCATATACACCACGCCCCCTTCGTCACCCCCCCCTCCCTTCTCCGACCGAATTATGTTATACCACCATTACCCTCCCGCCAATCTTCCCTTATTCACCCCTTATAAAAATCCTCCCCCGGGTAGATGGGGAAAGTTCGACGCCTATATAACAGAGATGAACCTCCCCGTTTCCTCGCCCTCCCTCCTCCTCCCCCCCCCCGCCACTCTCCGCAATCCTTCTGGGCCGTCTCACTCCTCCTCCTTTCCTTTGGCACCACACCCCACGTCCCAGCCTCTCTTTCCCTTCCTGCCTCCCTACCTCATCTCTTTTTATCCACTCCAAGTACACGCGTACTCTGTGCGCATGCGCGCTGCCATCTTTTCGTTCCACGAAACGGATTGATTCGGCGGATAGAGAGAGAGAGAGAGGAGAAAGAGGAGAGAGAAAGCCTTGGAGACCACCGCCACCGAGCGAATCATTAAACGTGTTGATCTAATGCTAACATCCACATTTTTATCTATAAATTGAAAGGGCCTTGAGAGGATGATAGAGATGTCGATAGATATCGCGTGTTGAGAAAAAACGTGTCAGTTGAGAGAGAGAGAGAGAGGGATATCAAAAGAGGGGAATAAACGCTCTTAACCCCTTTCGAAATCGGAATTATGTGCCTGAAAGGAGTAAACAAGCATTAAATCCGCATTCGATCCTGTATGAAAAGAACCGCGGAAAAGGCACTCGAGTTTCTTGACATGTGACTTGCTGCATTTAATGCTTTCGGGTTGGTCGCGTGAGAATGTTTGTTTTCCAGCGATGGAGGGAGAGTATTTTTCGTTTATTCGCGAATTTGGGTTGCCAATCGATGCTCGGTGCATCAGCGACCTGAATAAATGTGAGCTGGTGCAATAGATTTTTAAAGGGCATGAAAGCCGTAATCGCGCTAAAAAATGTATTCAGCGAGGGTTATCCGCTCATGTCAGTCCATTCGGCATCTTAAATTGAAAATGCATCTATGAATATAATATAGTCTTCCTATTACATGGGTTCTTATAACATGGACTCACAAGACGGCTTGTTTTAGTACCGAAAGTTCATACATTGCCGACCATGGTTCGCATTAACGCGGTTTAGTCGGGCTTCTGATGCGGTATTCCAGATTGTTGAGCACGGAAGAGAGGCATTGGAGGACCCGAGTGCTCTGTTTACAAGCTTTGATAACCAACACATTTGTACGCATATTTGTTATCTAAGATAGGTTTGGGAATTAGGAGCGTGCCTGAAGGGGTACGAAACGCAACCCCATATCACTATGCAAAGCCGGGTTTACATAATACGGATTCACATTACATGGCACTTTTTCATAACCCCCCATGCTATTGGAGGACCGGATGTATGTATTGGTTTAGACAAGGAGTCTCAAACTTGGCGTATGGGCCGCAAGCATGCAGCGCACTAGATAGATCCCTCCTTCAATTTCCCTTCCCCCTTTAGATGTGCTCTTAAACCCATTCAGCGCGAAAATATGAAATTTTTGGCGTCGCCAGATACGGGCTTGGAATAATTTCGTCCAAGACGTTGACTGGGGGAAGGAGGGTAACAATTTTGAAACGGGAGAAAAATTATACCATGGCCAGAAGTTGAACCCTGTTTTTCCACTTGCCGGGCGGTTATTCTAGCAGGCAAGTGGAAGATCCGGGTTTGATTCCCGATAATGGTAGAATATTTCCCGTTTCAAAATTATTCCCAGCTTTCCAGCTAAAGCCTGTCTGCATAGGATCTTACGATAAAAAATCGATTCCATCAATTTCTGCCGGAAGGATATTCTTTCGTGCCCAAACTGTGAGCGGCGTTTTAAACGGGAATGAAAAATAAACTGCGGAAAATTTGAAAGCGTTGCTGCATCATCTCTTAAACTTCTTAGATTGTTTAAAAATATTTTATTAGGAATACATTTGAGTTTGCATTGCGCCATTAGATAAAATGCGGGTCGCACAAATGCTCTACGCGGACCGCGCGTTTGAGATCCTTGGATTGTACCAACCGTAATATTCAGGAAAGAAAAATCGACCTAGCCTTATGAAAGAGGTCGGAAAAATCGTTTGCGCATTTCGATGGTAGATTTTATAAGAGTCTACTATCGGCGATTCACCGCTTTGGATGGCTTCCTCATTGTCAAAACGACAATCCGGTTTTCCAAACTTTTTATGGCAATCGGAGGAATATTGTTTACGAATAATATCCTTAGATAGGTCACGTCATGAAATGATTTTTGAATAACGCGACCGCGTTCGCGACTGTGGTTCATTTCCAATCAAAATCCGAAAGAATCGTTTCCATCCTTTATTAAATGGAGCACTTCACCAAATGGAGTCGCCAAATGATAAAAAAAATGACGTTTAATCGTGCCGATATCGAGAGCGAAAAACACGCCGGAATGCGGCTCGTTATCGCGCGAACTTCCAGAAAGAAAACGTTTCCCGATTCGACCGCGAAGCAACAGTATATCTTCCGCCATCTGACCTCCTCTCTCCGCGATCCGTAACCGTTCGAATACATCATCCGTTCAACCGTCTCAATTTAATTAAAAAAATCGACCAGGGTTTCAAAATCGCTGCCCTCATTTGGAGGCGCAAGATCGGCCAAACAAAAAAATAAAATAAAATAAATATAGAGAAATATGAAATTTATCAGGTTTAATTGGAAATTATTTTTATCTTTCTCTACAGACGGGTGGTGTTATTTACTCATTTTAATATACATAAATACATATATAATCGACTCTAGAGAGAAGACAAAAATTTCGAGCGATCAAAACTTCGAGTTATAGAACGTCATTTCAACGTCGCATATGGGTACGAATGTGAAAAATATATAATTCGAGTACATATTCGAAATTTCGATATACATACTTTCGAGGTATCGAGGTTCGACAGCATGTGTTTGGATCATTTTCTTCTTTTCTAACGTCTTTATCTAATTAAACTCTTCGAAACTTCGATTTATATATGTTCGGGGTATCGAGGTTCGGCTGCATGGGTTAGGATCATTCTCTTTTTTTACCTCATTGCCTTCTTCATTTTTTTGCAACCAGGAAGAGCGTCGCCCTCGAAGGACGGGAGAGGCAGATAGGCCACGAAATGCGCTGAATAAAAAAACTGTCGATCATTTTCATCTTAACGTTGCCGACATCGCATGCCTCGCATAGCTGAAGTAGTTACATCTACTTTATCCGCGGCACTTGATAATTAAATAGCGAATTGAAGTCACAGAGCGTTTCGGACCGTGCATCCTTACTCGACATTTCCGCTTTGGGTTATCTCCCCGAGCAACTTCCTTTCTGGGAGGGTGGAGAGGAGGAGGAGGGAGGGAGGTGGGGGCAAAGGGGAGGAGGAGAGGGGGATGGAGGGAGGTGAGGGCAGAGGGGAGGAAGAGAGGATGATGATGAGGGGATGGAAGAGAGAGAGAGAGGGAATTGCGTCATCCGGCATAGTCACGAGAGCGATGCATCATTCCCTTCCTAAAGGATGTATAGCATATATTTAATTTTATTGGGCAAAAACGTTCGCGCCCTTGTACTGTAATGGCTCATGAAACCAACTTAGTTATTCCATTTGATGACTTGCGATGCGATGTTTTTTAACGGATCGAAAAGAATTGTTTTCTGAGTGAGTTCATTCCAAGGAATGGTGCATATTTTAGTTGAGTTTAATCTCCTATCCAGTTATTCGCCCGTACACATTCTGATGCATGTGCCTGAATGAAATTTTATATATTTTTTTAAATAAAAGTGGATTGCGAAAATGGCATACGCTGTTCAAATCGAGAAATCTGGGTTGTAGCGAAAGCTGTTAGTAAAAACACAGTAAAAAAATCTGATGTGGCCACCACATGACTTTCTCCACATCTGTAATATTTCTAAAAATTCCAAATAAATTACATAATCATAAATATTTTAAGAAACTGCGAGAAAATTTTAGACTTTACAAAGAACAGAAATAAACTCAAACCATAACCTTCTAATATTGAATATAGCCACAAAGCTCCAACAATTAAGAAAAGAAAAGGAGCATTACTAAGACGTAACTAAGCGTCAATTGTTAACAATAGTCGTCGGTAGGTGGCGATGTGGTGGCAGCTAAAAATATAAAATCTCTTAAACAATGCATTATATGGAAAAATGTTTCAAACAAAGGTTGTAGTAAATGAAATTTACTACAACGTTTATTCCAGTACATTTTTACATATATCAAATATTAAAGCAAATATCTCAAAATAACGGATGTGACAAGAGTAAACACCCACTTCCGGTTGACCGATTTTTACCAAAAACTAATCAGTTCTTATGACTTTTATAAAAATGTTAAATATAAAATTCCGCGTTGACCTGATTAATAGTTTTTAAGTTAGAGCACCCACAAAAAGCTATCACACACACGCACAGACATCGACAAAATGGTCAAAACGTGTTTAGGGGACCTCAAAACGTGTATTTCCGTTGAAATCTCGAAGTTGATTTTTTCATGAATACAATACTTTCCTCTATTTAGTATAGGGGAAAGTATTGTATATGGACGTCATTGTATATGGACACGTCATTTCTCATGCCTAGTTATTATTTCCCAATAGCCAAGTTGATTGTTTTCTCAATGAGATCCTTTGATATGGAGAAAGTAAAAAGAAATAATTCGTTGTATTTTTCTCAAAGAAAGCTCCTTAAAAAAAAAACTTTCAAACGATAATTATTGTTTTCTTCTAAACCCTTTTGGAAGCAGTCGAACGTTTTATATACTAAGATCCACGTGCGGCTTTCTGGAAGATATCAGACGTTTGGAGTATCCGAATTATTTGGGTTTCTCCCAAAAATCTGGTCCATAATCTTAAGCCAGATGAGACTGGACAATGAAGTGACTATAAGATGGTACTCATGTTGTGCAAACAAAGCTGGCATTCACTCCAGAAGTGATGTCAATGTGAAGGATTCTACTCATCATGACCTTATCAGGTTACCAATACCTACTGTGTTTCATTCATATAAACAAAAATGCCAGTATGTGAAGTGTCTGGAGAGCGTTGAGATATTTTTTAGGGACAAAGTAACCATCGTCAGGGTTTTGGATGTCTATGAGTCAATAGGTCAAAGAAGCATGTGTCACAGTTTGTGACCTCAGATGTGAGGAAAGAGGATTGCTAATGACGTGGTCCAGACACGTCATTTCTCATGCCTAGTTATTATTTCCCAATAGCCAAGTTGATTGTTTTCTCAATGAGATCCTTTGAATAATCTTGGACGCAAAGATATTTGCGATAATTGCGAAGATTTCCCTGGAACTGAACCCTTTCAGTCACCGTATACATTTTTATGGACATTCAATAACATTCTTTTAATAACTTCTGATTCATAGGTATTATAGGCACCAGAGCAGTATTGGAGAATCGTGGGAGGTCTATTCCAAACGACCCAAAAATTTTAATAGCAAAGTAACTTATTCTCTCATTACGAGCGTGTTCGATATATTTTCTGATTAAAAAATGTAATTCAGATGTACAATATTTTTTAGTAAACGCGGGGCTCGGTGCAGTTACACCGTTGACACCGCCATCAAGCCCTGATAGACACAATTGTGGATAGAAAAGATATTGGAAATATGACCTAAACGAATTGCTGATGTATTCAGAATTAAGATTAAACTGCAAAAAAAACATTTCTCTCCCTAATAAAATCCACGGCTGAAAATGTTAAAGGGAGCCATCCGATAAACCTCTTCGGAAATTTTTAGTAGAAAGTTTATATCTTTTCCCAATTTGTATATTTGGGTTGTATATTAGGGGATTAATTTGTTTGCTTAATCTTCTTCTACTCTAAAAAGGATTTTTATATCATAAAATCCTAAATTCAGCCGCAAATTATCCCCCAAATCTCTCATTTCTTTTTCATTCGTAAAAGATATTCGTGGGATTTTTAGGTGTGTTTCTCCCGTAAAAAAACGACAAAACGCCTTGTGGTTCATGTAAAAATGTCTCGCACAAGAAATCGTAAAATGAAAATTATGTCGATCCGTCTTAAATCGCCGATTATGCCTTTCAATTTCGCGTGACGCACGACCACGAAAAAGACGTCCTTGATTTTTTTACCTGAAACGGCTGTTTTGAGGCGTTCTGTATGTACACTGTATACCGGTGCCGTAACTAGGGTACGGAAAAGGCGGCATTTACCATAGGCGCCGCCCGCAAAAGGCGCCAAACATTTCCGCAAAACATACCAAAAGTTTATTTTTCCATAAATAAGTATAAATTTTATACTTAAGTGTTCAATTTGCTCTTAATAAAATGTTACTATTCTCTATTAAAATGCAGGAAAAAATAATATTCTACATAACTAAAGTGTTTTGTAAACTTTTGCTATAGGCGCCATATCTCTCAGTTACGTATCTGCCGTATGCACACGCACGCACAAAACCGTGCGTAGATTGACAGAAAAGTTCGCATCGCCGACTCGGATTCTGAGGCGGGGAAACATTCGTATCTACAAGGAAAACTTTTTACAAGACACGGGTATCCTTTTCATTCTTCCTTCTTCTCCGTCTTCTCTGTTCGGACCGTGTATCTCTCTTTCTCCTTTTCTCCGCGTGTGTGTATGTGTGTGTGTCGCATGATACCTCGGAGGAAAAAAACCGGTGCCACGTGTTCTTAAGCGAAGAGAGTCGACACCATAAAAATGCCCGTTTCATGGAAGGCTAAATATAAAAGTTTCTCCCGGGGGAACATGTGGTGATTTCCACCCTCGTTTTTTATCCGTCCTTCCTCGTGAATGCAAATATACAGTCGACATGCGGGATTTCTTCCCTCACCCCCCTCCCCTCCCTCCCCCCCCGCCCCACACCCTTCAACTCTCCGACAACCCTTTCGCTAGAATGCGGCCGTCCCGCGTTTAAAAACCCCATGCGTAAGATATTTCTGGCCTTATCGAAATATGAAAAAACTTGATTGTGCGAAGGTTTTTCTAGCTGGGAAAGATATCACCACCGTTCGGGACGCGGCGCGAAGGTCTTTGTGGAAAAGTGCTTGTTAATCGGAATATTTACGCACCTTTGTATAACGCCTCGCGGTCTCTTCTGGAGAACATTTGGGTTGAGCATGTGTTCCGAAACGCAAATAATCGGGTGCTTTTCGGAGTTGACAAAAAGAAGAGGCTGTTCATTTTCTGATGAAACAAGTTGCTCGTTCGCCATAATCAAAGTTCTGGAATTAGGGCACGATTAAAAAAAAATTTTTACCACGGTAACTATGAAAGCCTAAAAAATGTACAGCTTGAAAAGAATATTTATATCCGTGAGGAAAAATGGGTGATTTCGTCTGTCATTTGTTTTGAGGTATCATGATTTGTGATTCGGATGTAGATCAACGATCAATATTGTCGTAATGTGTTTTTGAGACATCAAGCTCAAATATCAGAAAATGTTCAAGGTAACTAAAGAAACCTATTACTGAACTTGAAAAGGGAAAATAATTAGAGCGCGAGCAGTCAACGATCTTTTTTACCCCCGCAATTGGATTGCCGGTAAAAAAACCGGACATTTATGTTTTTTTAAGTTACCATTTAGATATGTTATGACAACGGGACCGTCTGTTTTCGATCGTGCGATATATTTTTATCTTGTTAATGGCTACGTAAACACGAGCAATCCGGGGAGTGGAGGTGTAGAACAAAAGATCCAACAACCAACACGCGAACAGTCTATTAAGCGACCGATACGTTTCCCGAAAAATTAATTTATGGAGCCGACTTAGGAAAAAATTTATTTTTACTACCCGAGAGACAAAACTTTCACGGAGCATACACTGAAATTCATTTTTACGAGCTTTTAAAAATGCGACATGGAGCGGTGGATCGATCGATGCCGCAATGGATTTATAACATGTCCGTTATTACCCCTCCGCCACCCTCCAACTAAAACTAATTCTAGTGCCGAAAAACGAGCGGAAGTTATTTTTCGTTTTTAGTCGCCGGTAAAGGTGTTGATCATACTAAAACACGGGTAATAATGGTAATGAAATGGTGATTGTGATGGCTCGAGGAAGGAAAACATTCGAATTAACTGTTTACCTCGGTTAGAACGGATCCTGCGAAATAAACCGGAGGCTTGAGATTATGGATGAGTCATAAGTTAAACGGCAGGCCGCGTTTCTACAGGATCTATGAATCACGAGTCCCCGCAGCAATGAAAAAACACACTTTATCGGTTTTCATTATCCTTACGGGACAGCGCGCAAGGAAAATAAATTAGCCTCCTTTCTCGGCAAACCGAATCGTTTTACAGCGCGTATTTCTCTCGCTTCTGCTTAGATTTTCGTTTCGTACCATTTCGAAAAAGCTTGTTGTCCGCTGAAAAAAATTGACGGTGTAAAAAGTAACTTTTCCGAGTAAAGAGACTCGCTATTTGCTTAGTTATAAATGCTCGTTGAAAAGGGGAAATGTGTAATAAAATCGATTGCAGAATCTGCACAATTAGGCGTGACCGCTTGCTCCGCGTTTACGTGCCGAAATATTTTCCGGATTCAAAAGACACCTGTTCTTGGTTGGAGGTCTAAGAGAATGAAGATGCGAGAAACTGAACATTTTTGAAATCGTTTTGAAACTAGGTTGAAATAATTTAATTAATTCTTTCGTTAATTAAATTAAAATTAATTAGTCGATATTTAGGGCAATTGGCCAGAAAAATCGCGCTAACATACAATGATTGCCCAAGCGACACAATACGTCAGGCCAATTGAAGTGAGAATATTTAAAAATTCTCCCAAGCATTTTTTGGAATTGAAAGCTTTGACTCTACAATTTATAATTTATAAAATTATTTAACAGAGGAAATCAGACGTTAAAACTACCACATCGATACGAAATTTCTTGCCAGCCACGTTGCCCTCAAAGAGGTCATCGACAGTGATCGCGTGGCGTCCGAGTAACCTTCAAGGAACATTCATTATCTGACATCCAAATCGTTCGAATCGAACTCCGCGATAAGGCGAGCAGTAAGTAATTTCACCCGTCAGCTCTGTTAAAACTGAGACGAATTCCGTTTCTCAGACAGCCACCGAACTATCGAGAATCCAAGCGCGAGGTTAGCGTCTCGTACAACAACTGATCGTCACTCTTTTTTCTAACTTTTAAGGTTCTAATTTAGTCCATGTTATTTGTTTTTTATCGCTCTAATCATTATATCGAAACTTTCCTATCTATTCCTTTTGATTGGGTTTGTGAACGAGATTTAAGTCGAAGTGTACGATTTTGAAATTTTTGAATTGTTTCTAATAAAAATCCAATTCGATGACGTTCACATATCCAGATTTTCAGTCAATACAACCCAATCCTGGCTAATAAAATTTTTGAGGATTACCAATTCTTCTTTATTCTTCTTTTCTGGAACCGATGCCATATATCTTTTAAAACATTCGCAGCAACTACGGAAATTTGAATTCGGTTCGAAGCGATTTTTAATCTCCTAAATATTAGAGTTAACCCTTTCAGTTATGAATTTTATCGGGAGAATGCGTATTTTTGCAATTGCATTTGAATTCTGAATACATGAGTTTTTCCTTCGCTGAATCTTTGTCCAATATCTTTTTTATCCGCTATTTTGTCTATGGTATGCATCAGAAGTTACTAAAATTTTCTAAATGAATGTCCATGAAAATGAACATTGTGATTGAAAGGCTTAAAATATATTAAGTTTTAACATTTTGATAGCCTGAACTTTTGACGCAATAATCCTTATTGATAATTGATAATATGATTGACTGGATTAGTTAGCTGCATTGTCCTAAAAATATTAAACAGATGCTCATTTAGGATACAGAGCAGACGTAATCGGCGATGATTCTCAGCAGTAAATCCGACATATTTTTAGTATCTACACTCGTACATTACACTGATGACGGTCGCATTGTACCCAACCTTTTTACGGGGATCGGAGATATGTAACTCATCAATTGCATTCCAGCCCATAAGGTGCGATCTGGTATTTTTTTAAAGGAGCACAGCTACACAAAATCTCACGGTCGATTTGTTGGAACGATCTCCGTCGCGTGACAAATATTTCGCCGGTTCGTCGGCGACGCAGCGATGAATTCTGCGGCGTCGCCGATCGAACCCGATCATTTCACGTGACCGAATCGCGACACGTGTCGCATTCGTCAAAATTAAGAAGGGCAACGAGATGAAAAAATATTTAGGAGCGGCCTCTCTACTTCAATCCGTTGCGATTCACTTTCAGAATTCTTCTGGCTGGAAGCTATGATGTTGTTTTTTATCCTCCAGTCGACTCCAAGAGATAGAGAGAGAGGGTTGGAAATACATAAAAAAACGGTTGCCTGGGAAACGCGGTCGTTCCGTAAGAGTCCTCTTCTCCTTCTCTTCGCCCTCTACGGTGCAAGAGCCTTCACGGTCAGCGATTCGGCGCGAGGGTAGCGATTCTGATGCTCAGATGTTTTTCCCTCGCGTTTACCCTCTATATCCCGACTCCCTCGACGGTGGAGTTAAACTCTTAAAGGTGAGGATCTATTTTGAGCGCACGATAACTTCACTTCTCTTGCGTAGGTATATATTCAAATTCACGTGAATGGGAATGTCTTTTAGGGTTGCGTACTGTATACGCCCTCTTGTGAAGGTGTCGGTTTCTCAACGCTACGATCGCAGTTTCCAATCGGGAGACTAGCATACGACTGTCTGTCGCTTTTATTTTTTGAAACCGTAGATTTAATAGGCCGGAGCGCCGTTATTAATCTGCTGACAAATTTGAGTAATAAAAATTTATTGTGTGTATTTTTGGCAATAAAAATTTATTTATGAAGGTAAATGATAGGTCATTGCCCTATACAACGGCTTTTTAACAAAAGATATTTTACAATTACTATTGTTTTATTATTAGGAGGAGATATTACTGTCAGACATTATGAGATAATGCAGAGTTAAAATTTTACCGCAACTAAAATTGCCAACGCTCTGAAACGAGTCGTCTTGAACTGATGGCAAATACATACGTCTTTTGAGAATATGGGATAGAGCTATACAATGTAAATGGTGCAGAAAATCTTCACCAAATCTTCTGCATGAAAGAACTCCTTTTTAAGCAACTTGTACTCTAGAGCGGCTAGCTGGGTAGCTATGCATAATCGTAAGGTTAGGTTAGCCTAGGTCTGCCGCCATTATTTAGACCATACAGAGAATGTGAGTTCGCTTATGGCATCAGTTCGATTTTTGTGAATTAAATGAAATAATCTGCTGCAGGAAGATACAGCGTTAAATCAATATCATTAGCAAGTCAATTATTAGTTAAATTAGTTCATTGGTCAATGAATTCGGATAGGAGGAAAATTTTATTTCAAAAGAAAGAATACAGCAAGCAAGGAAAAGAATTTGAAAAAGGAAAGTCTGTTTTAACAACTCTGTCTTTTGTTCATAAAATCTTGTTAAAAATGAAAAAGTAAAATATATAAATGGTATTTTTACGAAACAAACTTTTGTTATGTATTAAATTGTTGAAAATAAATTTTAGAATACGAATCTGAAAAATAGCCACTTCAAATAAAAGATAAAGAATTTATATTACATAGAATGATTTATGAGATGTCAATCATTTGAAATTTTAATTTTTGTTTTGTAGTGTTTCACTCTGAAATATATTTTTAACTTTTAAGAACGCGATTTAATTCGATTTTCATTAAAAAAAACAAACTTTTATTATTTTTGTTTATTGTAATCTATGGTCCAAGTACTATTTAAGCCTTCATTCCGTGACTTTGGAGGTGCTGCGCAAAGGCCTGCGTGAGCGGTTGGAGTATGAGAAGGCGGTTGAGACCGGAGGACGGAGAACGGGGACGGAGGAGCAAAAGGTGGCTGGAGAGGATTGGAATGCTGCGCTGCCCCCGCAACCGCGGAGACCGCAGGGACATGGATGGTTGACACGACGCTTGATTTCTCCTTTGTCGCCGGAGAGCACCAAGAGATAGAGAACGACCGAGAGTGCTTGTGCGATGGCCATCGAGGATCGTTTGAAACTAGCAAGTAAGATATATATATATGCGCCAACGATTGCTTTGTCTTTCGGTTTAAAAGATGGCCATGGGATGTTTCCCATGGCGCAGTAAGCGGGTATTCGAGGTGACGTTGGATTATGACTTCCTTTATGTTTCGTGGTTCCATTAATCATTTTAAATTACCTTGCTTGTATTAAAGCACAGAAAAAGCTCGTTAATGCAAATTTGGTCGCTACAAAATGTTCGCTTGTACGAAGTATATTTTATTCCATTTTATTTCGTTATTATCATAATTAATAATTTAAGGAACATTTAAACAATAAAGCATTATTAACTATTACTAGGGCAATACCGCATGTACTGGTTGGAAGAAATGATTTTCAAAAATGTTTAACCTTTATTCTTTATTAAGTTACAAAACTTGATTATTGAATATTTCTTTATAGACAATATTTTTGATTTTACATGAATTATTAGATTCTTTACTGAATATTTTGAGATTTGTCGATCAGTAACACGTGACATTGCAACATATGATTGGCCGTGAGAGAAGACGTCTTTCAAATAAATCAAAACATTTGTGAGAGTTTGGACTTGACTTTTATTTATTGTCATTGCAAAGGCTGGTCTAAAGGGGAATTGTCTTCGTTTGAGTGTAAAAGGAAGACCCGAATTCAAAGACAAAAATAATTCCAGGAATCTCGGAATCCATTGAATGTTCCACCAAGGATTTCGGCTTTGATTAATTTATTTGAAGGATGAATTTACAGAACCTTTAATTGAGTTCCATTACATAAACCAAGAGTTGGATTAAGGTTTCTTATAAGTATGACTCGACAGTTTTTTTGAGCACTAACTTATGAGGAGGGATTCCACTGATATTAATAGTATTTAAAAATTCTGCAGGATATAAGTTCTGACTTTCTTCTTCAACAATTGAGTCCGAACTTAATAGAGTTATTTGTGATCCTGGAGTTTTCCCTAGAATGTATGTGTTAATTTCATCAACAAATTGATTTTTCGTTGTTATAATTGTCCAATTATGTAATTCTTTATTATCAGTCAATTGGTCGGTGAAAGTTTCAAAATTAGAAAGAGGTGACAACAGATCATTAGGTAAAGTTATATGATCTTCACTGTCATTATCTTCCCCATTTCCTAGTCGTAAAAGATATGAAGCAAATTCCTGATCTGAATGTTACTCAACTAAATTAATCTTTGTTTATTTACTGGTTGTGGATAGCAACGAAGTAATTTGTTTATTTACTGGTTGTAAATAGCAACGTAGTAATTTTTTGCACGCAAAAATGAGTTTTCTTTATATACAGTATAGATTAATGCGAGAGAATAGTTCAGTTAACGTAAAATATACCAGTGAATACGGTAAAATATTTTTTGATATTTTCATGTTAGTTTGGTTATTAAAACAGATGTGTGCTTAAGTGGGTCTTTGCACATACTCATTCATGAAACCAATTCGATCGGTAAAATAAACTACTAATTTCCCCAATACGGAGTTTTGGAAAAACTACTTTCAATAATTTTACCGATCTTCAAGAAAATTTATCGAGCAATTTAAAAGTCCTGCTTAAACCTTATTTTGCTGCAAGGTTGGCAACAGTGATTTATTATCTCGACTACATTTCAGGAAGTGAATTTTTCCTCCTCAAACCCTTCCTCTTCTATTGCGATAACACGCGTTAAAATTGTATGCGATACATCAAATGGGAAAATCCCAATAAACCACGGGTGAAGAACCCCTGCTCTAGAGCAATGATACTTATATTGCTTGGCCGAATGTATGCCTTCTTCTTTTTATTGTCATAATTTCCGTTTATCGTTTGCGACTCAATTGTGTTATTGCCGGTGAATAATTCGAATATACATAGTGATGCGCGTGCATACACACACACACACTTTAGAAACTCCATTAATCGAAACTTAAAGGTAGACATGAATAATTAGAGTTGATCTAGTCCCAATCAATGCGTTTTAACATTTGCAGCTATAACTATGGTTCTTGGGAGATAGAAAATCCTAGATGGAAACGAGCGACCTTGAGTGAGCCAGATCATTGCTGTGATTCTGGCTAAAGCAGTTGGAAGATAGTGTGCGTGTTTATTTATTCGTTCATTTTTTTCACATACAGCGAAAGCACCAATTTAAAGTGCAAAATTAAACACTCAAAGATTAACAATAAAACAACAAAATAATGTACAGAACAATATATGATGAAATTCAATGCAGTTTAAGCATAAGCAAAAAGCAGTCAATAAAATTAAGTAGTGCGACAACATGTCATTCCATTTTTAATAAAAGACTCTTTGGACATTGAGAAAGGATCTAAACTAGGGGAAAGTGAATTTAAAAGAGAAGGAAGACGATAGAAAATAGAACGTTCAGCAAGCGAAATTCTGGGGGTGGGGAAGTGAAATAAAAAAGAAGAACGAGTAGATCTATTAGGAACACGGAAATTAAATTGAGCAAGTAACTCGGGACAGTCAGCAATAGAATTTAGTATATTGTATATAAATGAAAGACCAGACTTAATTCGATAACCAGAGAGATAATCCAAAGAAAGGGAAGATAAGATATTACTATTAGAGAGTTGACGAAAAGAGGGCACACGGGATTTAACAATTCTCAAAAAACATTTTTTAACACAATCCAAAGAGGCAAGGTTGGAAACAGCAGACATAGTCCAAATAGGTGAACAGTAGTTAACTATAGTTAAAATGAAAGAAGAAAAATACATTCTAAGAGCCAGTGGATCAGTAATGTCCGTGAAACGATAAAATTCCCAAGAGAAGCATTGCTTTTTTTTATTTCCAAAATATGATCAGAGAAGCCAAGTTCAGTATCAAAGACTACACCAAGGTCTTTCTGTTTGGACACTCTAGCCAATGGAACAACATTTAGTCTATAATTAAAATTTACAACATTTTTAAGAAGGGAGATGGACATTAAATTACATTTTTATTTATTTATATATCATTTGTTTAATATTCAATAATTATATGTTCTTTTTGAGTTTTTTCATAAAAAGTATTTAACATTCTTAATGACTTATGACATGCTAAGTTTTCTGCATTAATGCGCATAATTTCGCAAATGACAAGTGCCGGTCATAATTTTGAAAATGTTATTTTGCCCCCTCTGCGATTTGTGCTTGATATCATTAGGAGATGATCTAGAGCAGTGTTATTCAAACTTTTTTGTCGGCGTACCCCTTAAGAAATCTTTTAAGAAATTCGTACCCCATGGTATATAATGAGTTACTCTTTCCCAATAGTTCACCGCTTCCCTTTATTCGAACTTTGTAACCAATCCGTCATAATTGCATTAATTACTGCAGAAATCTCCTCTTCACTCTTTCTGTCCTCCTACTTTGCCTTTTCCTAACTGTATTTACTGTCCGTTTTTCTCCCTCTTCTCCGCCGTTTTTTTCGATATCTATTTAAATACCATACGCTGACTTTATCACGAATAAAGTGAATTTTTTAATCAAATTTCTTCGTGTTGGTTTATTTAACCAAATGAAACTGATGAAAAGGAAGATCACTTCAAGGCATATGAGGAGCAGGTGGAAGTTGGTGATGCTGGTTATCGAGTGGAAATGTCCTGCGGGAAAACATACACCACCTGCTATAATATATTGGAGTACCCCTTTGAGAGACCTCGCGTACCTTCAGGGGAACGCGTACTCCAGGTTGAATGTCGCTGCTCTAGACTCTAGAGCGGTGGTTCTCACAGAAAAATGTCTTGTGGCCGAGCCTGCGCCCACCAGCCATTTGTGATGGCCTCATTCTAAAATGTAGGGTCTAAGTAATATTTGGTATTCTACGTAAGGCACTTAAGAAGATTAACGAGACAAAATTACAATAACAAATATTAATTATAGAAAAGGCGACACCACAGTATCTATTGCAGTCTGCATAATAATTATTCTTGTGTTTAAAATATAATTTTGCTGGTGGCCGAACTTGAGAATCACTGCTCTACTAGAGCAGGGCTTCCCAAACTGGGGTACGCGTACTCCTGGGGGTACTTTGTTAGGTACGAGGGGGTACTTAAAAATTTGTTACGTAATGGCGGATGTTATAATTTTTTATTATTAAAATTCGCTTTTTTGTGGTTATAAGATCTACTTACTCATAAAATCCCTTATAATACACATTTAGCACTATTGAATCTTTTTTCGGCTCACAGGCGTTTTAATTTGTCCAAATTCCAATTTATGCTCTATTATTTCTGCTTCCAGGATACACCTAGTAAAGTTGACAGTAATTCTCAGTAAAGTATTTCTTATAGCGGTATGAAGATAATACTAAAAAAATAGCACAACGGAAACCGAACCTTTGTATGACGGTATCTTTCTTAAGCACAAGGCTCAAAACATTAAATATTGCTTTTAACGATGTACATCAGAAACCTCAAGAGCTTATAGCGATTAAACTTCACATTCCTTAAATAAATGGAGTAGTGAAATACGCCAAATTGTTAAATATCTTGGCACAAGACTAAATTTAACTACAGAATAGTCACACAGCAAATGAAACTGGGAAAAGAGCCCTACTGCAAAATATCATTAAAAGTGGAAGTGTGTGACACTTAGAAACTTTTTGTCTAATTATGTTATTATGTGAGGCAGCCGTTGGTCTCAACTTTTTTCCCCCATTCCAGTAAGAGGACGGATTTTAATTGTGAAAAATAACATTAATTTGACGCATATAACTTGTAGCAATTTTAAGGGGGCACTTTATTTGATTGATAAGGTTCATAGGGGTACTACGCGAAGATAAAACTTTGGGAAACCCTTCTCTAGAGCAGTCTTTCTCAAACTGTGGACCGCGGCCCTCCGGGGGGTCGCAAAATTATTTTGGACGCAAGGTGAAATATCGAAAAATAAAGTTTTCACGAAAAATAAAATTTTATTGCAGAATTTTAGGAAATACGACGTGATAAAAGTTATTAATAGTTACATAAAATGAAGAAATTTGCAATAATTTTTTTTATTTTTACTGTTTACAATTCAAAGGGGGCCGCATGATATTAAAGAGGGCCGCGGCAACTGAAATTTAAGAACCACTGCTCAAGAGCAGTGTTTCTCAAACTGTGGGCCGCGGCCCCCGCAGGGGGTCGCAAAATTATTTTGGATGCAAGATGAACTGTTGAAAAGTTTTCACGAATAACAAAATTTTATCAGGGTGTTTTTGGCAAAACGATATGATAAAAGTTATAAATATTTACATAAAATGAAGAAATTTGCAATAATGTTTCTTATTTTTACTATTTTCAATTCAAAGGAGGCCGCATTATATTCAAGGGGGCCGCGACATTTGAAAGTTTGAGAACCCCTGCTCTAAAGTAATAAAATTTCCAACGTGCGATCATACTCGATTCAGCGAGAGTAATTCAACTCGGTTTTAACCAACGCGTAGAATGATCTGACTAAAGAGATTTCATCTCGGTGCGTTGGATACAAAAATGGTTTACATGGTTTAGGTAGAAGGTTTTTGAAAACGCAACGTTCTTAAAGTGAACTACTTGGACAATTTCTACTGCAGCTCCAAGTTTATCACGGCACTATGTAGAGGCGGAATGACGCGAAAATCTTGTACGAAAAACAAATGAGCGAGGATATAACATACGATGCAACAGCCTACGTCCAATTCGAATTTATGAAGTCTTTAATTTCAAACTATGAGAGAGAGAGAGAGAGAGTGAGAGACGGCTGTGGTCACGCCCTCTCCATCCATCTCGTCCCCTTCCCGAGAGGTTTTGGGGATTTCTATCCTCGTATGTCGCCCGTGACGTCTCTCGTTATCCGCGTCCCGGAGCGTTTCCTTCGACGTGGCGCTTTCGACGCTCTCCTCCGCATTTTATATATCTTTTTCCGCGCGGACCGTAATTCCGCGGGGTGAAACTTGTTTCCGCCCGCGTTGCATCGAGTCGCGTTGCGTGGCGGGGAGGCGAACAGAAGGAAGAAGACCAGCAAAAGCGTCTTCCGCGGTTTCCTGAGCACACATAAGAGATGTCGGCGGCGGAATTTTGTTTTTTTTTCTTTCTCTCTCTCTCCTCTCGGTCGGCGGGGCTAACGCATTTTGGGAGAAAAAGTGAGTCGAATGTGTTTATGAAATAAATTACAGGTTTGAAAGGGTTTCTCCGAAAAGTTTTTCTTGCCCGTCGACGTGTTGTTTGAACGAACTCAAAAATGGAGGACGGAGGGATTTATCCGGATGGAAGCGATATAAGCATTTTTTTCTCTTCATGTAGCTCACGTACACTCAAGATGTGCCTCTCTGGGCTATTTTGGGTGTTTTTTAATTCTTGGCTTCCAAAATTTTCAATGAATGAATCCATTGACAGATGTTGTGTTTCTTTTCTCTTAAAGTGTAGTTCTTAAAAAAAACTCCGTTCTTGTAAGAAAAGGAACCAGCCTGATTTTTACAGAAAGAAAATTTTGAAATAGCATTGATTCATTTGACATTTACCGTTAGTTCTTAAAAGAACGCAGTCCTATACAACGAAAAAATTATTTGCAAAAAAAAAACAATAACTTGTGGCACCGAAGTCACTGACGATGCGCGTGGAACATTATTACAGTGGAAAACAACACGAAAACGGATATTACGAATAATTGGTTTAGACGAAATCTATGTTCAATCCGTTCTTGTGCAGATATTTTTCAGCGTATTATTATTCGTTTAACGAGAAACCAATAATACGAAAATGTCGTTTGACTCTAACATTGCTTTCGCTTCCACGAATATATTTAAATGCAAATCTCTCCAGATAACAAGAAATATAGTTGTGACAGTTTTCTGAAAATATAATTAAAATCAAAGCAGCGCGGAGCAAAATTACGTATTTTTACTAATTAGTAGACACTGGTATAACTGTAACGTATAAATCTTAAATACCTAAATAAAATGTCTTCTATTAATTAGTTTAATTAATCACACAGTGCTACTGATGCCTCACCAGTGAAATGGATCATGGTTTGGCTTATATATTTATATACAAACTTCTAAAAATGAAAATTTGGGCAACAATCCTTTTAACACGAAACGTTTTTGCCGCTCCCCAACCTTTTGCGTAAAAAGTGTCCGTTTACCTACTGGTGATGATATGAGTAGGAGGAATCGACTAGTGTGAAAGAAAATACGTAGAATCAATCGTTAGGAGCGTCAATTAATACTGATCCGTTTGTCCCCGAATGTGATAAGAAAGGCGATTTTTGTTAAGAGTGTAGGAATGTTTCGACGGCATTCCCTGACATACGTCTCGTGCGGCTTGCTGCGCAAAAATGTAAATTCAAATACAAACTAAATTAACAGCAAGATCGAGGTCTGAAGATGTTATTCGAACCGGCGACCGTAGTGTTGATAGGCAGGCCACCAGCATACGTCTGACGTTGATAATACAACATGTTAGCAGCGCGAAATTTCCGAGAGAACGAGATTCTTTAACATTTTACCTATGTTTTTATCTTATGATGAAAAAATTGGAGCGTCATTTCCTTCCCGAAAGAAGAACTTCCTCGACTATTAATGGCTCGCATTACAACCGCGGACGAGCAAATCGATGACGGAAGCCGTAACCGGAGATGAGGCCTCGAAAAATCTGACCGCATCTTCCTTTGCGCGTTTTGCGAGTCGCAAATATATAAAAAAAAACATCGCGAAACGTGTCTTTTATTCGAGCGTAAAAACGGCGCCGAAGCCTCGCTAATCCATTACGCTCTCAGCCACCACCCACCTGAACGCGCCTCGAAAAAGGCAGTAGAATCAAAGGATGCAGCGGCAAAAAGTAGGAAAACGTTGCAAAGCTTTCTCTTCCTCTTATACGTCACATCCGGATTCGATGTAATTTTTTCATGCATCCGACGGAGGCCCCAGGCACGGTGTGCGGGGTGGAGGGAGGGACCTACGAAAAATTATGCACCAGGGCCCCCGAGCCCCTTAATCAGGCCTTGTTGATATCCAGAAAGCTTTTCACCTTAGTTTACTTCATGTGTAGTCTCTTCGATACATCCAGTGGCTCTACCCACGGTTAGTTTCCACTGGGGTTCCTACTACGTCCTGTGCCACCCTTATCTCGTTTTACCTTATCTCCTCCAAGAGTATTCATACACAGGAGCAATCAGAGGAGGTGTCTGGGGGGCCATTTGGCCCGGGCTCCAAGCTCAAGGGGTGCCAAATTTAGATACGTACTTGTTTATTATTTTCTCAATAATTGGTGTATTTGGATATAAAAAGGCTAGAAAAGCCTTTTTCAGTAAAAAATATTCAAACTACCTTCAGTTCTTTTTAGCTAATTGTTATTTTATTTGGCTTTCCTTTGTTTTCATTTTATTTTTAATATGGTCAGAGGCCTCAAAATCTGATAGTATCCCGGGTATCTCTGTACCACTGAGAAGGCCTGTATATATTCAACTGGTCTCAAAGAACAAACTCATGGATTTTTAGAAAGAATTCGTCAAACAGGAACGAGGAACACCTCAGGCGCCCATCCCCACCAGAGGAATCGAACTCGCTTCCTTAGTACATGGAGGCAGACCCCTTAACCATCTCTCTACCTAAGCCTCTATATCACAGTCATTCTCCCACGCTTCCCCTTCAAACCATCAATCTCTCTACTTCCCTCCCATGGCTCAACAATCTCCGTGGAAACCTAAGCTCCGAGACGCATTTAATAGTACATAAACTCCTCTCAACGGCGCGATCCTTCTCATTGTCGAGGCGAGTGTGCGTGACGGAATTCAATGTTCCATTGATGACGATTCATTTCCTTCTAAGAGTGCTCTCTCTCCCCCCCTTCTTTCACCGAAGTCCATTCGAAAGAGAGAGAGAGCAGAGGGAATGCATATGCAACCACTCCCACGTCCATTTTCGACGCCTCTCGTCGCAAACGAAAAAAAAAAACCGACTCATAACGTCTCGGATGGGTACGAAAACGGGCGGTGCGGGCACGCAAACACGCACCCACACGCGCGAGCGAGCGTCCGCACACACGAGCCGAAGAGAAATGGCGTCGCATTATATTTTGAGGTTGGTCGGTCAAGTGTTGTTGGGCAAGGTTGGGAGGGAGGAAATATGTGAGACGTCTCGCCTCTTGGCGTTCGAATGCAACCGTGGAGAGGGACTCAGGTGTGGGTGGGAGGAAAGGGGGGGAGGGAGAGAGAAGGGGAGGGGGGGAAGAGGTGGTGTCAGGGAGTTAAGGAGGTGAGGAGAGGAGGAAGCGACAACGAGGAGTGGGGAGGGAGGTAAGAAAGGAAGGAGAAAAGTGGGGAGGTGGGGAATGGACAAAGAAAGGGGAGGTGGGAAAGGGGGAGGAGTGTGCATATGGAGAAAGAAGGACGTCCACAGCCTTTTATCTCAGCGATTGATCTCTTTAAAAGGCCGGTGGGGGGGACTCCTCCCTATTGGATGCGCCGTGCGTAACGCTCAGCCCAGCCTTTGGCACGCTATTTCGAAAATAAAAAAATTGAATGGATTTACGATTGATACGTGAAGGAATGCCGGCGATGATGCGTGCTGCGTGCTCGCGCTGCGCTTGCGTTTGTTATTGCTGGCAAGTACTCTATTTCTCTCTTTCTTGCTCTTTTTCCACGCGCGGTCGATATTGGGTTAGGAGTTAAAAAGGGGTCCTTTTATTTTAAAAATAGAACGAATAGCGAAATATTGTTCGAACGTCGAACTTTTGGCGTCGAAATTATCTCTTTTTTTCCTCTCCTTTCGGGGAAAAAAGATGCCGACCGGAAAATAAAATAGGATGCCTCCGATTTAGAGGCAGTGAGGGGGGGGGAGTGAGGTGACAAAGGGGAGTAATGGAACGCGGCTGGGAGGAAAGTGATTGCTTGTCGAAATTGAAAATAATGCGCCTCAAATGGGACCGGGCGAAACTTTTAGATCTACACGCTATAACTTTCATTTCGTGCACAATTTCGCTTCGTGAAATTTCCGTCGTTTACACGTTTTAGGCGCTAATTTTGCCGCGCTCGACGCATTCCGACGCGTTTCATTTTTATTGCGCAATAGCCGGGGCCTAGCCCTAGCGTAGCGGGTTCGTATGCACGTGGACGCGTTACGCTCGTCGCGGTTTTTCCTAATGCGTTCGTTCTTTTTTTTTCGTTTCGGATGCTATTTTTGTCTTAATGATAAATAAATTTCCCGTTTATTTGCGTATTATGTGGTTTTTTCATCTGCAAATGTTTGCTTATTTGCATTTAAAGCATTGTTTGTGACGCTGCGCTGGAAGTTATTTTATTTATCATGGCAGCAGTATGTTGTTACGCTTTGTGAAGCGCTCAGATTGAAAGTAAACGGGAAAAAATGGAATGCCTCCATTTGTTTGGAGTACTACATTTACGATGTTGTTGGTTGTTTGGTTTTTCTTGTGGGCCACATGCTTTTTATTTCAATTTTTGGAGATTCATCTGCGTTAAATTTATATTTTCTCCTTGAAAAAAGTAGCAGTAAAAATTTAAAAGTTCATTTGAACAAACATTTAGTTGACGGTTTATTTTAAATTTTTATATAATTTTTCGGTGACTTGTTTTATTATTTTTGTAATTGATCAAGAAAATCGGCTGGATTTCACGAATAAAAAACAAAATCCCGAAATGTGTTCGGAAGAACCACGGAAATACTTCATTTTTTTTATTTCCACCGACCTTTGATTTGGAATACTATATTTTAAGAAAATTTTCCCAACCCTACAAAGAAGCAACAAATAATATGACATCATAAGATGCAAACGAGCTTATTTTTTGAGATTTTTTTTAAAGGGTTCGGAATTATTATCTCAGCCTCACCCCCCCCCCCCCTCTCTTTAAGAAGTAAATCATCACCATAAAACATAAATCAAACTCCGGTCTTTCTGAAACCTTCATTAACGAGATATTTCATAGTAGGCGCTGAAGCGATTGGACAGAATAGAAATTTCCTTCATTTCGTCCAACCACCCATTTCCCCCCCCCCCCCTCTCACTATGTCTCCCCCATTCCACGCATATCCTCCTTACATAACATTGAGAGAGAGAGAAGAGAAGGAAAAAGAAGAGAGGAAATTAAGGGAGAGAGAGAAAAGAGACGTTATGAAAAGAATTGTGGGTCATGTCATCGCGTTCCCTCCTTCGCATTCCTCCCTTTGACCCCGCCCTTGAGAATAAGATGCATGTCTTTAAAGCCCTCAGGGTTTGTGCGTGCGGGTGGGAGAGAGAGAGAGAGGGAGGGGGAGAGAGAGGGAGTAAGGGAGAGAGAGGGAAGGAGAGGGAAAGGGAGAGAGATGGGTTGTGGGAGTGAGAGACAGGCTGTAAGAGGAAAATAGAGAGACGGAATACACGAGCACTGGCTCCCTCTCTCTCTCTCACGCTCATACACACGCACACGAGCTCACGCTTAAGAAGTCACGTGGTGCAGTCACACAAAAAAACAAACGGAATGTTTCTAACCGCCTAGAGGTATGTGGAGGAGAAACGAAGATCAGTGTGGCAACGCAGGAAAAAGAGAGGGAGGACATGAGGAAGACGGGAAGAGAGAGACAGATTATCGTCTTTATTAGAGTAAGATTGGGTCTGGAAAATTCCCTCTTCCGTCAAACCCTACAATAATGCGGTAGAGAGTAGTATGAGGGGGAGAGAAAGAAAGAAAAATAGTGAGAGATTTAAATTTTAGAGGTAATGTCGCTGTTTTATCATATCTTGTACATTATTATTTTAAATACTGCAAATTAAATTGTTTTTGGCATTTTAACTCTGGTTTCACAGGAGCACCTATCGGAGAGATAGAGAAAGAGGTCAAGAAAGAGGAATTGAAGGAGAGAGATGGAAAAAAGAGAAAGAAAAGGGAGAAAGGTGGTTGGAGAGAACTCAAGAGGGACAGAGGGCTTGAGATCAAGGCAGTGTGGCTACTCGGGCGCGTAGCTGTAAATAACGCTGGTGTAAACTTTATAAAGTGAATTAACCGTTTGTGGGAGGATTATGGAGTCGGGAAAAGGGTCATCGGATAGGAGGCATCCTAAGGATACTACCATTAGACATCTCAACCATTAAATGGCCGACAGCTCTGACTCGAGACCGAATCTTCATATGATGTCCCCTATGATTGAGAGAGAGAAAGGGGAAAGGGTATAGGGGCTCTTCTCTCCTCTCTCGAAAAAAATAGGACGATGAGGTATAGAGAATACGTCAATAGGGAGACAAAAAAGGCGTCTTCCCCTTCTGTAGACTGAGCGTCGAGAGAAGGAAGGCGTAAGGAATTGATCGGGGGCCGTGAAGGAGACGGTTTATTAGACGAATGCGGGGTCACTGCGAAGGAGGTCCCTTTTTCCCCTTCCGACGGTTTGACCGTGTCTGTCATATTATAAAAGAGAGGGTTCAGAAGAAAGATGGGAAGACAAGAAGAACAAAATAGAGGAAGAGAGGAGGGGATATAAAAGAGTCAAGAGTCATTTGTCACCTTGTCATCTTTACCATGATTCAATATTTAGCTCCCTCTCTTTCTTCCCGTATACATTTATCTCCTCTCTGTCTCCCCTATCTCTCCCTTTTCTGTGTATTTATCTCTTCCTCTCCCTCTCTCTCTCACGAAAGTAACGTAAAATAAGACCCCTTACCTCTAGAGGTAGGAAATACGCTCCCTAAATCTTCGACGCATAATGTAACCTCAAAGATATTGGTAGAAGAGGGTTTCAAGTTCCTGGCGGACTTTTATGACATATATGCACAATTTTTAGCTGATGTAAAACATGATGTTGCACCAAGTAAGACAATGTATTTATAAATGGGTAAAAATGTGATAAATTAAACTACAACACTCCCCTATGATGATTGAGGCTTGTTTTTGGAGTTTTATGTGAATAACGAGTGGTGATATGGCAGCATTAGGCAAAGGGGCATGGTTAGTTATGCAGGGCTATGTAATATAAAATTTTATTCTATAAAATCTACGACATGAATTTATTACTGGAGGCTTATTGATGTTAATAATTAGTTAAGGGATAATTTCAATGGAAATATTACAGAAAATGCGCAAAATTTCATAGAACTCCATGGTCGAACAATACCATGGGCAAGGTTAAATTATCCTAAATTATCAAAAAGAAAGTGTAGAGGTCCACTTTCATACAGAGTGCAACCTCTATAATCCGAACTAATTAATGCAAGGGCATGTTCGGAATATCGAGGTGTTCGGATTACTGGATTCCGGTAAAATAACGAGGAAAAAATCTGTTACAGGTTACTCTCTCTTTATGCGGGTTCGCTTTATGCGAATTCGCTATTATGCGACAGACTTATTGCTACCGGAATTTCTTTTTATGCGTCTTATGAGTCGCTCTTATGCGGTTACGCGGCCAGTGCAATACATATGAAAGAAAGTTCTCCACTACACCTCAAGGCGACCATTCAGTCTCTCAATGTCTCTTATGCTGTGCGTATTAGTACTACAGTAAAAGAGACGATAGTGGAGAGGATATTGTAGAGTGGAGATGAGACGGAGATTTCGTGTGATACTGTTTGAGTACACTTGAGAAGTTTTGTCTCCTTGCCCGCGGAACTTGGGTTGGGACAAGACAACCCTCCAGAACTTGAAACCTCCACTATTCCACCACTTGTGCACTTCTGCTTCCTTTTATTGGCGAGTATAATTTGCAGTGTTAATTAATTGTTTTAAATTTGTATTTAGCGCATAAGAAGTCGTCATGGAGGAAAAAAAACCTGAATGTATTAAATTTCTGTAAATAAAACACTAATTAATGTACTTACAGATCACTAAAATGACTGTGAGATATCCGCGTTGATGGACGGGAAAATTGTTCTCCACACTGGGCTTTCCTTTGAAAACCACCCTCATCTTCATCCCCTCCACCCCTCTCTCATATCTCCCTCTCCCATTTCCACTTCCCCTCCTTCCTCCCCCATCTATCAATACATAAAACCACTCCCTTCCCTCATTTGGTCCACCTAAGAAGTAGCAGAATATCTTCGAGTTGTGGGAAAAACAGGCAACGGAAAGAATAAAAGCAGAGAGACTGAGAGAGAGAGAGAGAGAGAGAGAGATGTGAGCGAGCGCTCAAGAGATGAAAGGGGTGGAGTGGAAGGGGAGGATGGAGGGAGATCACTCCTCTACTCTATTCCATCTCGTAGACACATCTCACTCCTCCCTAGAGATTCTCCTCCTAGGATTTAGATAAGCATGGCTGGAGGGCACTCATCGGAGTGAGAAAGGAAGGAGAGGTTCTAGCGAGGATTAGGATCTCGGGAGGGTGGTTTTGAAGGAGAGAGAGAGATTGCGTGTGTTGTATTAGCCAAAAGGGAGACAAATCGAGAATGGAGTTGAGAGGTAGAGAGGTTTTTGCGTTGGCGGAAAAAGTTTCTACTCGGTTTGTTTTCAGCGACTGTATTTCTTCCCAAAATGGCAATCTTTTGTTATGATGAGGGTAGTGAATTATCTGCATGGGTATTAAGTTTTTTTTACCTCACTCGGTTCTCAAAATTAGGCTTCTTTATGATTCAGTTTCAAAAAGGATAATCCCGGCTCTCCTCTGAAAGAAAATAACGCTTGTTGGAGGAGGAGATTTGAGTCCTAAAATTGCTCGGCACAACCGTTAATTTTATGCTTGAGACTTTATTGCGAAAAACTCGAGTCATTTCTCGTGATTCACTGGGCGAAATACGCTTTTTATAAGAACTGATGTTTTGGTGAATAGCTAATTTTATGCGATTTTTTTATTATTAACTTTATTACAGCTTACTAATTGTGAGATTTGATAATTTTCTCTAGCTTTCTTCTTAAGCCACGCTTATGAAATGTATTAAATCAAAATAAACTAGAAGGTTTATTCTTGCGATTCTCGTATCAAATTAGAATGCTGATACTAAAGCTTTAGGAGTTGTTGTTTAGAATAAAAGAAAACTTATATTTATACGTTGCTTTGTTCGGATTTTATTGTTTAAAATTTAAAGATGATTTTAAAGCATATGTGTGTGTCTTTGACTTCAAAAGATACATTAAGATATCAACGAAAGGATTTATGAAATACCTAAAAAATATTATCTTAAACTGTTATTAAACTTAGATAATTATAAATTAAGCATCAATTAAATCGTAACAGTACAATAATTAGCTCACTTTCACTCTGGTATGTTTAGCCTTCTTGTAGCTACTTCCCTAATTGACATTAAGAAAGTTTAGAAAGCGCTATAGTCCACATTCAGGATAGAGAAATCAGTTCAAATAATAAACAAGTCGCCGTAAAGACAATTCAGTGTTTGCGTGACCGCACACGCACGTGAAATTATCAATTCAAGTTAATCTGAATAACGAGTTGTTATGAGATTTTATTTAATGTTCGGCATCGATTGAAAATGACTTGTTAACCTCATTGGTATGCGTCGTAAAATGATGACTTTATGTCATTCGCTTGGCTTCGTTTGCGATAAGGAAATCTGGGCAATTATTCCTTGGGTCTATAAATAACATTCCATGAAGCTGATAGGGATGAGAGGGAAGATATTAAATAAAATAATTCGAATCGCGCAAAACGATGCATTTCTAGAGTTTTGAATAATTGCCTTCAGGTTTATTTTGGAGTTAGGAATTTTTAAATTAATAAAACTACCATATATCATGATTTGCATTTATTGAAAATCATGTTAGCCGCATTTTTATCTGCATATTTTATATTTCTTAAATGTATCTTCATGATGATTCCAGTACTGTCTTTCAGTTAGGATTTGGCAAAAGTTTTACTAGAAAGTCCGCATTAGTAGTTGCGAACACTTCGGCGGGCCATATTAGGATTCATATCGGAAGTTACTTGATAGCTGTCGTGGGATTATAGAGGTGAAAGTCAATCGTAGATATTCTTTTAGCATCATAACTTCTAAGGCCCGTTCTAACCTGCGGGTCGAAGGTTGTCAGCCGCTACTTTAAATACCGTTTGATGCGTCATTTGTACTATGAGGCTAAGGTAAAAGATATAAAGTGCTACTTTTACTTGATAAAGTTTTACGTGATGTTGCTTACAAAACTCCAATTCAAGCCACTGTCAAAAATATTTGAACAAATTATTACTACTCCTTCTCCAGATAATGGCCCGAATAATGACGAATGGTGCAGAAAACAATTAAAGAATAGAAATTGCGATGAAGCAAGCTTTCGAAATGAGATAAAAATTCTATCGATTTAAGATCGATCGCCGTCAAGTTAAAAAAGGAGGGACCGTTTCGTAATCTTTGAAGTATAGCATCGGAGGAACAAGTCCATACTTAGATTTTGTCGCACCATTGGTTTCGAGAATTGCTTCCGCTTCATCAGAGTTAAATGATTGGATGGGTTCGGAATTTCGAAGATGATTAAATTTATCAGGGTGTGATGTTGTAGTTCCTATACAGTATTTATGGTCCAAAGGCTACGACAGGAACGCCTTTAAAATTGCAGCTACACTTTATACACTAAGGAGATTTTTATTTTTAATAAACTTCAAGATCAACTATAAACACATACAAGTACCGCATATCGTACGCAAGCATTACTTTTTCTTTGGATAAATGCTATTTGGAAAAGTAGGCAGATTTCAAAATCATGTATAGGTGATCATAAAGATGAAATAGTTCGTTACAGCATATATGTATATTATCGAAATTAATGTGTTTTATCTTAATAAATGATGTGCAGCAGCAAAGAGCCATTGTAATTTTATCGATTCACGACTTGATAATCTAGACTGAGAAAATATTACTGTATTTTTTCTAGTTAAGGGGTCTTTAACCTTATTTGATAAAGTACCCATTTTGGGCATTTTTTAAATAGTCGCATATCCCTTAGCATATATTAAAATGATAAGTATATGAACAAAATGTTTGTATTAAAATAAATTTCTGATGTTTATAAGTGTAAATAATAAAACTCGGTTTTATATTTTCAATATAACTAACGAACATTTGTGATTTCTTACGTGAAAAAAAACCTACCGCTATCTCAATATTTTACTTACCGTGATGTAAGATGTTATATTCTATCCATATTCCGCTTTGTCGGTAAAAAGGCGTTTTAGAACGTAATTGGTCATCGCAAAATCAGTCTTTGATTCAGAAGTCATGCATAGTAAAGCTGAAGTAGAAAAATCATAACCTTTAGTATTTTCGCGTATCCCTTTAAACCATTGTTTCTCAAACTGTGGGCCACGCCCCCCTAGGGGGCCGCAAAATTATTTTGGATGGAAGGTGAAATGTCGACAAATAAAGTTTTCAAGAATAGTAAAATTTTATCAGGGAATAGTTGGGGGAAAATGTGATAAAAATTATTATTAGTTACAAAAAATGAAGAAATTTGCAATAAAGTTTCTTATTTCTACTATTTTCAATTCAAAGAGGGCCGCATGATATTCAAGGGGGCCGCGACAACTGAAAGTTTGAAAACCACTGCTTTAAACCGTGCACGTACCCCTAGGGGTGCGTGTACTCGTACTCCAGGTTGAAAACCCACTCTTCTAGTAAATTTCAGTGTTAGGAGAAGTATTAGAAACTCTTTGCTATTCTTCCAAAACTGTGTTTTATAGTAAATTAGAAATTCATTGGCTTATGGCATTGTCACCATAAATATCTCCAATGCCCATCAAAACGTTACGAAAATCATATAAGCATTCAGGCTACTAAGCAGCCGTCATCAGTGATATTCACCGAAATTAGTTTCTAAAGCTATCCGTGGATGCTACTGATGACGGATGCTTTGTTGCCGAAATGCTCATACGGTTTTCATAATTTTTCATGGCTATTGGAGGTACTCATCTCTTCAATTTCATTATAGCCACAAGGCCAACTCGTCAATTCTCTATTGAGCTGATTTAATAATATATTTTTAAAAGTATTTTGTAAAAACGACTAATACAACTCTTACTTTTAATTTCCGTTGGATTACAGCATTGAAGTCGGTAGTTAAAAATGAGTTTAACCCTCATCAAATTTAAATTAAATTATGTCACAACCAAGGGAGGTAAGATTATTAAATCGGCTGGAACTTCCTTCGCGTTAAAGTTCTTGCGCAATAAATTAAACGTTAGAAAACCCCCAATTAATCTAGACCCTTCGAGTCTGTTACATCAATCAAAAAATCCCTCGACGATAACCATCCGACACGTTGTAAATTAACCGGCAAAGAAGAATTCCATCCATCTTCCTGGATATGGGAGGAAGCGGAAGGGAGAATTCCTCGGATAGGTTGAAACTAAGAGAAAGAGTTTTCGAATCTTTTAACAGCATTTTTTCTTTTTTTTAACAGACGGGCGTCTCGCCATCTCTCGCGCAATTTTCGAAACGAAACTGCACGCGTAAAAAAAGAAAGAGGAGAGATGGAGATAGAGGGAGAGGGCAGAATGAGTGACATTTCCGCGGACGAGTAGTCAGAGGAAGTGTGGAGTGAGGAAGAATGAGGGAGAGATGGAGAGCATCATCATCATCTCCACGCCATGTGAAAACGAAAAAGAAACTGCCTTTATCTATCTCCTTCCTCCGCTGGAATGCGCATCTCTCGGTGGCGTGGGGTCCGCGGAGGACGGCGGCGGGAAAGGGGTGGCTGGAAAGGGGTGGCTGGAAAGGGGTGGCTGGAAAGGGGAGGTAGGAGGGGGGAAAGGGAAAGAGGGGGGAGGAGGGACCCTGTTTTCTTGGACTGTGGCGAGAGAGAGAGAAAAGTGGGCTTGCGGCGGGGTCATCCGAGGGTTGAGGGGGCGGGTGGGGTGGGGAGGACAAGAGGACGCACGGGAAGGGAGGAGACGACGGGGGAGGAGGGGGCGGTGTGTAAAGGGAAAGGAGTGGGAGGCCGCGGTCGGGTCGGAGGCCCTTGAGGTCAGGGCTCTTCGGATGAAAGGAGCGCTTCATCTGGAGTCACCCCTAAAGTATTTATGGGGATGAGGGGTAGGGAAATCTCCTCCTTTTTTCTTCTGCGTCCATCCTGATCTCCTCCACCCCCACTCTCCCTCCCCCCTTCCCTGCGACAATTGCCTCTGATAACGTAACTATTCCGGTACGGAGAGGGGATGTCAGAGTGGGATAGGCGAAACCGTCCGAGCTGTCGATACGCCGATATACAGGTTAAAATGTCCGTCGTTTTTCATTAAAGCCCCTCGAGCCGATAATTAATATTGAGCGGTACCGTAGCAAGGGAGGAGAGGTTGCACCAGGCACCGAAGTGAAGTGGCGGCAACAGAAAAGTCGCGAGTATACTATATTTGTTATGAATATTTCATAAATACTGTCGTTCGATCGAATTTATGTATCTATGGTAATACATGCAATATTTTTATTAAATAGCCCACGATTTAATTTATTATTTATAATGTTATGATCGCTCGGAGGCGGTGTTTTTTCCTCTTGCCCTGAGAGCCGAAATTCCCGGCTACGGTACAGATTTAGAGCATCAACATTAAAAGGGCAGTATCGCGCTTCACGAATCTGTGGAGATTTTCGGCTGAGGGATGGTTAAATAAATTACTCTGAATTTTAGGTTTGAATGAAGGGAAGCCAAGGTTCGTACACGTTTATGGACACCGCTGCTAAGATATAGGGTCGCAAGGCCCGTACGAATGTACGGTGAACCGGTCTATGAGATAGAGTTCCGCAAACGGCGAGAATTTCCCATTTTCCCATTTCCCATTTCCATGCATGGATGGCGATCTTCGGTGGACACAGAACGACTCTTGCTTCTCTTCGTTGTGCTGAGAGAGAGAGAGAGAAAAGCGATGAAAAATTTCTCCACGAGACTACTACTATTTGTTGAGTCCCTCGATAAAGAGCGCCGAAAATGTTTCTAAATGAATCACTTTCACTATAGGAAGTGAGCTCATCAAATGAGCGGGTTGCGAGAGAGAGGCTGATGATGATGACGACGATGTAGAAGTCATGAGCCCGATGCGAGCGAGAAAAATTTGATCCAATAAACGATGGGAAATGGCAGCGGGGGCTCTTGGAATTCCCAAGCACTTGGAGCAAAATAGTGCGAAATGAAAAGGAAAACCCTTTAAAAGGACGACGGTAAAATGGAGAGAAAAAATTAATGGTGAAAGCGCACGTCTAGATTGAATTACGGCGACTTCCTGTTTTTCGCCATGATTTATCACCGTGCGACGGCAAAAAACTATAAAGTTAGTTTCACCGTAAAACCGAATCCTTTTTTTTGTTTTATTAGTTTGTTATTTGTTAAAATAATATATCACAGAGATAGGAATTCCAGTTCAGTTCGAGCATAATAGTCATTAAAGAAGAAATAAATTACTACAAAGAATATAAGAGAAATTGCGAGGTAGAAATAAATAACTATATAGGTATATAAAGGAAAATTTACAATAAAATATTAAAGGGAAGGATATAGTGAACTGCTAAATCATTCAGAAAGATTCGTAAGCGACGGCCAAGTGAGGGCAGAAGAGGAAGATTCGTTTGAAGAAGTTGGCGAATCACTGAGTTAGAACAGTTAAAGGAATTTTGAGTCACAGAGATCGTTGAAGAGCGGAGAGAGTGGGGAAGAGAGAAGGAGAATTTATGAAGATCAATTTTGATTTAAATTTGAAATGCCGCGAAAGAAAATAATTTTAGAATAGTTCCTGCATTTATATATTACATTACGAATTCATTTTCAGCTTTGATTACTTGCGATGCCCTTTGATGTATAATCATTATTAATTTAAATCCTATATGATCTCAAACAAAAAACAAATAGATATTATCAATAATTTTTTTAATTTAGAAATTTACATCGTTGACAGAATGGATATACATATATATATAATCATACAAGGTTATATCAAAGGAATGGTATGTTGTAATGACGTCATCACGAACATTTTTTGTAGGAAATGTATTTAAAATCAAGGCGAATTTCAATTTTAACTTTTACATAATTCTCACCATTACAAATAAAAATTCTATAATAAATAATGAAATGCGCTGACGCTAAAAAAAACATATCTGAAAAATCCAGATGGCACCATGTCGTATTAAATCAAAACTAGTTCCCCGGGTTATATTTTATTTACAAATATGAACTTATCATGCCTTATGTTAGTTTTTATTATCGTACGTGGTGCTTAGCAGCTGGTGCAAACTCTTGAGCTTTGTTGATTCATGACAGTTGCAGATAAACACCCGAAATTAATACAAATTTATAAACATGCGTCTCAACCCAAGTAAATTAAAAACACTATTAAATATTTAAAAAAACTTTCTTTTACCCCATACTTCGAAAGAAATGGAACTCGCGCTCGTAGAAGCCTGACCCCGTGAAAAGGTTAAGGGAGAAAAGAATAAAAAAACTTGATAATGCTAACTTTCGCGTTCACTTGCCAAAACAGCCGCCGGCACGAAAAAATAATCATTATTTAATCATCCGCTTTATCCCTCCTCTCTTTCCCTCATCGTGAGTAACAAGGCTGGAATGCATCAATGAAAAAATTGCACGCAAAAATGTCTCCTAATTGTAGGAGCGCGTAATTTTTTCCTCCACTCGGCCAGCAAATCAAAAGGAGCGAAACCGTCACGCCGGGCACGTATATATCCAGCCGCCAAACAGCCCCGCGTATACCAGTAGCGGGCATCCTCAGCGGTGAAGGCGGCGGTGGTGCGGCATCCTGCTCAATTCGTCTCTCTCTCTCTCTCCCTCGCCTCCCACTCCACTACCAGGAGTCTATCGCCATATATCTCCTCGCCTTCGGGTTTTGAGCTCTTCTCTCTCTCCCGCAATCCCACTCTCTCTCTATCTCTCTCCCTTATTCCCCAATCTACTACTCTCTCTCTCCATCTCCCGTCCCACGCCACTCCCTCTCCCGAAGCATCGCACAGATGGAGGTGGGAGGAAAGACGAAGCGAATGATAGAAGAGACGGAGGCAAGCAAGCAAGTAGCAGCCGCCGCTTCGCTCCCAAACCACCCACCAAGTTCTCCCTCTCCCGCCCCCTTTTCCCTCCCAAAGCTAAACCTCCCCCGGAGGCGGCGTTCGGGACGCCCTCACAGAGATATAGAGAGAGAGAGGAGTGGCTTTATAAGGAAGGGGTTCTTTTTTTCGATGGTCGGGACGAGAGAGAGAGAGAGAAGAGGAAAAAATGAACAAAGAAAGGATGATGGAGTGTGTGAGAGTATGTGGGAGATGTAGAGAGAGAGGGGGGGGGCGAAAAAGGTTAAAAAAGAAGTTTGATTGAATGGCTTGCAGTGGTGTTTCTTGACTTGGCGTACAAAGAGAGTCCGAACATGATGCCTCTTTCGGAGTGGATATCGCGAGGCGTGCGTAAAAGAAGGGACACTGTCGCCTTCATCCCGATCCCTCCTGCTCCTCATGCACGCATCCACCTACACGTACACCCTTCACTCGTCCGCCACTCAACCCACACGCACCAAGGAAGAGGAGGAAGAAAGATAAAGAGAGAAAGGGAAGGGGGAGATTTTTTCCTCTCGCCCAATTTAACCATCCCGCCACGTTCACAGTCCCATTTAACCGCCTAGGACCTTTTCAGATGGATTTAGGCGGCGGCGAAGTAAGAAGAAGGGAAAGGGCATTCTTATCGTGATGGACCGGAACGGTCTTCACTTGCGTAATCCCCTTTAATAAATGCTCCCTCCGACACCTCTTATATTTTCTCCCCGTCCCTTTCCATCTGCCCTCTCAAATCTGTCTTTAATTCCTCCGCTTATCCGAATCCCGCGCTAACGTCTGGAAGAGGTCTTCCTTCAATTAATTTCTATCTCTCCACTCGCCTGAACCATCTCTTCTCTCTTAGTAGAGGATTATCGAATTCTTCATTGTGGGTTTCGCCTCCGGCCAGCTATCCGATTTTTTAAAACCCATTGCTTCAGTGGCGGCTCATTAATGCCCGCCCTGCCGCTTTCCTCTTTCGCGTACCTCACCTGGGAAGGTAAGGAATCTTATGATTTCAGATAGTCCTTCACTTTCCTTGAATGTAAGACGAACTAATGCATATAATTACTCCGATGATTTAAAAATGAAAGATTTTTGTTTATTGCTTTCAATTTAATGGAACACAATATTAACAAATTCAGCATAATCTCATCTGTGTGTGTGTATTGGCGTCATTATTTGAGTAAGATTTTTTGAATCTATGCGAATAAATCAAAAACGGTAGTTTCGATTTTGATGTGTCTTTCGCCAGGTATTCGGCGTGTCCTCTTGCAGATTTTAAATGAATCATTGTCCTTGCTAATGGCAAGGATTCGATTCTAGCAGTTTACTTCCTCTTTTTCTGACAGTTGGCTAAAAGGTTAGGGGTAAATTAACGGGAAGTCAAAGATTATTTGTATCTCCAAATCCTATTTTTACTTCTTTTTGTCTTTAAATCAATGCTTCAGGACATTGTTAAATTAATATGATTTACAATCGGAACGGTAAAATGATTTATGTTTAAAAGTCATAGTAGATGTAAGTTTATAACATGAAGAGAATCATTACTGGGAGTACCTACATATAATAAAATATATACAATTTCTATGGTTAAATATCTTTTGATTACTAAGACATCGCTCATTCATATCCGTCATTTTTGTCAAGAAATCATTAACATTTATTTTGTTTGGTGCATTAAATGTTGGCAATGGGCCTTGGATTTTTATTTAGGTAGCTATCTTGAATTAACGTTTAGCCGAGATCTACAAGTTGAATTATTTTAATGTTCATTTATTGCTCCATTAATACCATCCATGATGTTCTTAACGGGTAATTATTCTAGTGTGTGTGTGAATTCTCTGTGAATAGAAAATATCGAAGTCATATGCTCAATGGCTATTTTGGATTCAAGTCCTTTTAGGAAGATCGTGATGCTGTCCGTGGAATGTGACAATGGTTTGAGGATGGAAAGGAATGCCGGTAAACACGATGAAAAATAACTCATCGTGGAGACATGTTATAATGCAGCGGTCCCCAACCTTTTTTGCTGCGACCCTAAACTGACCACCAATAGGACTTCGCGACCCATACCTGGACTCTCGCGACCCGTGCTTCTAATTTGGTCGGTCTTTTATCATTAACATTTTCAAGAAAAGGGTAGAATTAATATATGAAAGCCATGTTAGCGGGGATGCGGATGGAAAATTTTCGGTTGATCTAGTATTCCTGCTTTTCCCCATCTATTTTGCTAAAATCTTCAAAGGAGAGTGTGGCTTGCATCGGCTCTTAAGACTGATGAAGGTTAGGCAATTTTCAATAATAATATATAGATAACAATCTGACTTTCGGGAAAGTTTTCTTCTGATGATCCTTCGCGACCCAACTGAGGACCGCGACTCTGACTTGGGTAGAGACCCCGGGTTTGGGAACCTTTTTCTTGTGTAAAGGATTATATTGTTGATCGAGCGTGTTTCAACGCGATGCATTAAACCTGTTTCGATAAATTTGCAGATCTTGTTCATATTAATAACAATTTACGACAAAAAAGATCATTTCTAGGCAATAGTGCTAATTAATCAATTTACAATAGCAACGGAATCTTGATCGAACTCCATGTTAGGTTTATAGACATCCGGTGAAAAGATGAAACGTCTTCTTTTTCCCTTCCACGACCTCCATCCTGCAGGAAATTGTAGTATATTTTCTATCGTACAGCTCCTTAACTTATAAATTATAGGTTAAATTGTTAAAATTTTATATCACTCATTTTCACAGTCTAATCATTCTATTTTGTTCAAATTGGATTTTTTTTAAACGTCAATCTGTTGAGCTGTTTTTAAATTATTGAATGACCAACAAGCTGAACATTCTACGTGTGTACACTTTATGGGAGAAAAAAATATGCTAATTTCCTTTACGTTTTTATTTTTAGAGCCTATCTTAGCTCACTCAAAAAATAAAACACTTCAGAGTTGGGAACCAAAAACTGAAAAAAGTAGGTTAGCCTTATCCAATAGCAATAATCACTTATGTTTTACAGTTTTTAGCCGTCCTACCCTAAAACCTATAGAATCCATTGTAATGAACTGTTTTACCGATCCGATATCCACAAACAAGCATTTATTTTTCTACCTCAATCCCCGCTGATTTCCGTCACCCGAAATTCCGCTCTGGTACCCACAGTCGTCTGGTCCATCGGATAGTTTTAAGTTTAAGTTTAAGTGATTAAACACCATCGTGTTTGATGTGAGTGAAAGTAGGAGTGTATTGTTAGCCACTCAGCCATATATATATATATATACGCTGAAGGTAAAAATCGTGGAAATTATTTTTTTTATAAAGTTTGCGCTATGTTTGCCTAAGTTTTCTAATATTGACGGATGAACCTCCAGATTTGTCTTCGTTATAGGAAGAATTGAACCGCGTCTGGCGTCGCGGCTCCCCGGTGGATTGAACTTTTTTTATATTAAGCATGCTCACATGGTCTTCGAAATGATGTGAATTTGCTGATAACCAAAAATACGTACCCGTCCGACGAGGAGATACGGGTAAGAACGTGTCGCCCGACAGAGCGTAAACGCTGCTATCAAGATATAATAAAATGATTTTAGATTTGGTTAGACTTTACTTTGATAACGGCCGGCTTGAGAAGGGGCATTGAAAATCAGAATCCAATATATATAATATTTTAATGTGCGATAATTCGAAAAAAACATTCTTATGGATTGATATTCTTAGAGTAATTGGATTTCTCTGACGGGGGTCGACTAATTACACCATACATGGAGGGTTTGACACATTTTATCCATATAGGAGTACATTTTTCAGGCAAAGAATCCAATAGGGTCGATGGCATTTCTAAACTTCTATTCAACATATTAAGATTTTCAAACAGATGGTGGACACGTGCTGCGCCTAAGTATGCTAACCAAATATTCTATTTTTGTAAGATAAATTCTTTTATATCGTCTTAAAGTTCGTAGCTATATGAACTTGAAGCCAAAAACCTCCACTTTCGATAAATATATATTTACACAGTCGGAAAGGGTGAAGGCTACGTTGTTTTACATTTTAATTACGCGGTTTGATACGATCAATTGGCTAGGTATTTAGCCATTCTATGGTAAACTGACATACTCCTAACTTCGTGGGGTTATAAAGCAATTTAAACATGAACGACACATTTTTTGCTTTCCCTATGTCCATCCGAGACCACTGCGTTATTGACTTGCTTTTTCACGGAGGCGTCGGTCGTTATACGAGCCGTCTGATGAGAGAGAACTGCTTCAACGAGATAGATTTAATCGCTCTTGATTCACAAATTGCTTCGTTTGAACGAGAGGAACGAAGGCGAAGCCGTTGTACCAATGAATAGTGCGTGTTCATCATACCAGAAAGTGCGTCTCTTATTTACTTGGGAAGGCAGCGTTTTGGATCGAGAGATTAAATGGACAAAAGGATTTTTAAAGTCCTTAAAAATACTTCCAAGCAATGGGCTGTACTCGAGCGCACCATTTAGCTTTGTTATTTGCGCTGAAATTCATATCTAAAGCGTCTAATTGGCAAGGAAAATAATTCCAAGCGTCGGGATGTCGTCATATCCGAGTGTTGTATTGTTTTAGCGCTTTTTTTTTAATTGCTTCTGTATTCGGTTTGTCTGTCCGTCTTTCCATCCGTCTTTCCATCCGTCTGTTATGGAAATATCTTTTGAATCCTGCAACTTGGAGAGACCAAATTTTTAGGCATGGTACAAATTTTGCGGATCTTGGAAATCCTAAAACAAGAAAAATAGCGCCTTATTTAATTTGCTCTGAATATTTTCCCTCACTTGTTAACTTTGTTGAAAGTAACGAGAGTAGGACATTACATTTAGAGGTAAAATAAAAATACGTGCTGATAATTCCATTCAATTCCACAATTTAAAAATAATTTTTATTAAAGGTTTTATCATTTTTAATGATATTATAACGAAAATGTTATTACACTCCTGTTTATTCATACTGTTTTTTAGTATTCACTATAACAAGTGTGTATCTCCGATGTTGGTTACTTTCCACAGCTATGTAAAGTTCTGCGAGTTGATTTAAAAACGTGCCTTCACCTTCCTTCAGTGAGGAAGGAAGGAAGTAACACTGTGAACATCTATCTAACAGCTAACTTAGTCGAAATAAACAGTCTAGCGAAATAGTCCAATTGAAGCAAAAACTTTTATCCACTCTGGCGATATTCATGCGTTCTTTACGCTCGAATAAAAACTGGATTCTAAGGAGATCGATGTCGATTATCAAAGAGGCGTAATTCCGTCGCCTACTTCATCCGTGTCGTTTGTATGCATCACTTCCATTGTGAAAATCTTCCGAGCGAGATGGGACGTTCCCTTTATGGAAGGACGCATCGCGCCGATTCTATTAATTTCGCGCAGCTGAACCCAACCATCCCGAACCTTCAACACTTGTCCGCCTTAACCACTCACTACACCGGGCACATTCCATCTCCCCGCTTCTTTTATTTCAGCCTAGATTCGACGCGGCGAGGAAAATCGCTAATTCCCAGCGATTTGATGCAACAATAAAAACGTCCGAGGCAACAAAAGGATGGGGAGAGAGAAGGAGGAACAATCACTGCGTTGGATTCCGCCTCTAATCCCGTCAGATTTTAATAGTCGTAAAATGCCCTCCAGTCTCCATCAAAAGCCCCGCTCTCTCTCTCTCTCTACGAAAGATTGGGAGGGAGTGGATAGGGGGTTAGGATTGCCTCGGGAAAGGTATCGGGAGCGGGGAGGAGACGGATAAAGGGAGAAAGAATAGGGTCCAGCCGAATCTCCCCCCTCCCCCCATCCTCCCTGTCCGTATCCCGGGACGCCTCCTGGACATTACCCCGACACCCTTGTCTGTTCCTCGGAGGGCATGCGAGGGCCTCGGGGCATCCATTCCACCAACTCCATCAGCCCTTCTCGCAAACACTCCCACGCCGCCAGGGTGACCCTATTCCTTCCTTCCCATACGGCTCGATCTCTCTCTTCATAGATCCCTCCCTTCCTTCTCTCCTTCCACTCTTACACCCTACCCCCACCCCCGCCAACCCAATCTCCGGCCATATAGCCGCTGGGCGCGGTCAATCGCGCGATTCCTTTTTTCTCCGTGGCGCGTACAGTCCCTCAGCGTCCACCCGATCCATTTCCACTCCCCCATTCTCCTTCCTACTCATCCACAATTCCCGATCCACGTACCTCCTCTATAGCCCCCTCTATCACCCTCTCTGTCTAGCCCTTTCTGTTCTGTTCTATCCCATTCGAGTCCCCGTTCAAGAGTCTCATGCCTATTTCTTTCCCATCCCAGAAGATTCCCAATACAAACCAGTGGTCGGAATATCTCCCTGTTTCTCTCTTCGTCTCCCACCTCCTATCTCTTTCTCCATACCTTCACCTGTTTCTCCCTATTATTCTATCTCCCCCACCCTCTTTCTTCCTCTCCCTCCCTCTCTCTCCCTCAACCCCTCTTCTTCCTACTTTCCTTTCTCTACCTCTCTCCCTCTCTCTCCTCTCTTCTTCACTCTCTCTCCCCCTTCCATCTCCCTCCTCCATCCTTCACCCACTGCCTCCCCCCACCCTCCATTTTTCTTCTTTTCCCTCCTTTCCTCTCCCTACCTCCCTCTCTCCCTATCCCTACGCATCTTACTTTCATTCACCCTCTCATTTCTCTCCTCCTCTCCGTCTCCCTGTCTCTATCTCCCTTCCCTCTACCCCTCCCTCCCCTCTATCCCATTCTTATCCTCTCTGATATAGCCACATTAATCAATGGCTTGGATGGACTCTCCCTCCGCTCCCCCTTTCCTCCCCTTCCTCTCTTCCCTTTCAATTCTTTTCTTCCATCCAACTCTTTTATCTGGCTTTATCAAACCCATACCGATCTCTCTCTCTCCATTTAGAGTTGCTGAATTTATTCTTTTGTCCTGTCTCTTCCCCCCTCTTAACACTTATATCTTTACCATATCTTACGCTCTCTAAGCTGTTTATATTTCTTGGCCAAATTTATCCCTTCTTTTTATTGTCATAATTTCCGCTTATCGTTTGTGACTCAGTTTTCCCGGATTGTGTTATTGCCGGTGAATAATTCGAATATACATAGTGATGCGCGTGCACACACACACACACACATACTTTAGAAACTCCATTAATCAAAACTTAAAGGTAGACATGAATAATTAGAGTTGCTCTAGTCCCAATTAATGCGTTTCAACATTAGCAGTTATAAATGTGCTTCTTGGGAGATAGAAAATCCTAGATGGAAACGAGCGACCTCGAGTGAGCCAGATCATTGCTGTGATTCAGGCTAAACCAATTGGAAGAAAGAAAGTGTGCGTGTATGTTTAATATTCAATAATTATATGTTCGTTTTAAGTTTTTTCATAAAAAGTATTTAACGTTCTTAATGACTTATGGCATGCTAAGTTTTCTGCATTAATGCGCCTAATTTCGCAAATGACAAGTGCCGGTCATAATTTTGAAAATGTTATTTTGCCCCCTCTGCGATTTGTGTTTGGTATCATTAGGAGATGATCTAGAGCTGTGTTATTCAACCTTTTCTGTCGGCGTATCCCTTAAGAAATCTTTTAAGAAATTCGTACCCCATGGTATATAATGAGTTACTCTTTCCCAATTGTTCACCGCTTCCCTTTATTCGAACGTTGTAACCAATCCGTCATAATTGCATTAATTACAGCAGAATTCTCCTCTTCACTCTTTCTGTCCTCCTCCTACTTTGCCTTTTCCTAACTGTACTTACTGTCCGTTTTTCTCCCTCTCCACCGCCGTTTTTTCGATATTTATTTAAATACCATACGCTGACTTTATCACGAGTAAAGTGAATTTTCTAATAAAATTTCTTCGCGTTAGTTTATTTAACCAAAAGAGATGAGAAGTACTAGTAGTGAAGTAGTGGTAAGTGGAAGTTGCTGATGCTGGTTATCGAGTGGGAAAGTACTGTGGGAAAATATGAACCTTCTGCTTTAATATATTTGCGTACCCCTTGAAAGTCCTGCGTGCTCCCTGGGGTACGCGTACACCAGGTTGAATGCCGCTGATCTAGAATTCTAGAGCAATGGTTCCCAAACTGGTGCTTGAGAGCGTCTCTGCGCTCTCTGCCAGCCTGAATGTACTATTCTGCGGTGCTTAAAATCGTGTTTCCTTGTAGCAGCAATTAAATTTTTTTCTGTTGATTTTTTTCTAAACGTATTTAAAGAGAATAAGAATAACTTGTTTGCTCGATTGTATTGATGATCATTTCATTATTGTAAAAGAGCGGCGGTGGTCGTTCGATATTCAATGGCACAACTTTTTTGCTTGCCACGTCGGAAAGGTTGGGAACCTCTGGTATACAGATACAGATTCGAAAGGGTCGATATATTCTAGGCGTAAATTCGTCATGGCGCCAAAGCATTTCATCCGGGAGCTTATACATTCTCGTTAACATTTTTCTTTGGTTGGACACAGCATCGCAGGACGGCGGTTTAAAAATTTGAATTTTATTTAATTTAATCATATATAAGCCATATTGAATGCACGATTGCTGACCGAGCTCATGAAGCCAAACATAAAAAACGTGCCTGCCGCATTAGTTGTGCTTGTATGAAAAAAGTATCCGTTTTATATGGTAATGATGAGAATCAGCACATCGTCATACGATACACTCGTTACAGGCGCTCCTAATTCGCATCAAATATTTCACACGGCCTTTAGAATTAGCAAAAATTTCTATATTGATAAACGTAGAGTTATAGGAAGCGTGTGCGTTACTTATTGGTGGAAAGCAATTCATTCTCGCGTCAAATAGTGCGGATCTTGGATTCAAAGTTTTCCATGTATTTTAAAACATATATTTATGTATTCTTATTCATACTTTTCATCGCAGGAAATAGATTCGTCTTTTAATCAAAATAATTAATTAACAGCGCGACCTTACTTCACACAATTTATTGGATTATTGACGTTTTCCCTCGAAAATCCAGCATGGATTCGAATTTTATATTCGACGGGAGGAATTACACTCTTTCGGGAGTCCTTCTCAATTTTCTTATAGATATTGCATGATTATTTCCTGTTTTTAATGCAACCAACTCTAGTGCATTTCCGTTTGTCGCTGAGGCCTTCTTCGTTTAACTCGTTGTTTGTATTCTCGTAATTGTAATGATGCTTTTGCGAACCTCTCGATCGCTCCAGCATGATTTGAAACAGTTTACTGATTGGAATCTGAAAATGGGATATGTGTGATGCGCAAGCAATATTTCATGTTCGGCTAACCTCCTCCCGCGCTAAAAGAAATGGAGCCAATTCACGCCGTCCATTCCGACATCATTCGTCATTTCTTCTCTCCCTCTCTGTGCTATCTTTTCTCGCGTCTTTCCTCACTATATCCCATTTTCCCGACAAATGATGTCGTTCTAAAGGCTTTTAGAGGGGGCGAATGGCATTTCCCCGTCTTCTCCGCCTATTATTAGGTATTCGTATTTCTCATTTCGCTTCCAACTTTCCTTCCATCGATTTCCTCATATGCAATTCCATTCCAATTCTGGCCTTTCTTGTATTCTCTCTCTATATTTCCCTCTTCTCTCTATGACCTCTTGTCCTTCTCTCTTCATTCGCTGTCTGTCTCTTTCTCTAGAACAGGCCTGTCTAACCTTTTAACTTCAGCGGGCAGCTCCAACAACAAATTTGAAGGTGCGGTCAACATACGTTCTATTATTATTATTATTAGTTTTGGCCAAAGTTATTGAGCTACTATCTATTATACGTTCTATTCATTAACTTGAAAATGTTAATATTGCTAAAAAATTATCTAAACCTAACAATATTTTTACGGAAAACCAAAGTAATTTTATTTTTTAGAATTCTTGTGTGAGATATTACGTTGAATTTTTTCATCTAGCTTGGTGTATGAAGGGACATATTTCGTCAAATACATTCTCATACGGTCATTCAAATATTTGTCCGTCAAAATTGATTTACACCTTGATTTAATAATTTTCATATTATAAAAGCCGCATTCGCCTAAATACGTTGGAACAGAACACGAATTCAGTCTAAGAGAGGCATATTTTAGAATTGTTATTTCTTAATATGTATTAATGACCCAAATTTTGACTGCGGTGATTATTATTTCAATGGAATACCTCTTCTAAATTCAATCATTTTTATTTCTTATAAAGTAGAACCTTGCTTGCATATACTAGAAATTTGACTGATATCTTGAAAAGGATTTGAAGTTAATACCACCAAACATTTTCTAAAACAAAAGTCGGAAGTCTTTTTTTCACAGTGATTTGAAATAGATCAAGACATTCAACATACAAGATAGGCTCAAGTAATGCATCGTCTGCCCTCTTTTAAGGTATGGGAAGTTGGAAAATATACCTCTGCTGTGCTGACTCATCCATAGATTCAGCTTTCTTCGTAGAAGAATGAACTGATCCCGACATTTCAATGACACCTCTGTTTTATTCATAAAGTTCAACATTGAGTTCAGTTTAGACCTCGACTCGGGTGTAATGAAAACGAATCCTTTCCTGAATTGCAATGTCTGATGAAGCGACTTTTAAACTTAACGCTACTGTCAATAGGCACAATGCACAGTGGGATAGAATTCGGAAAACCTGGCCAAAATCAAATTTTCAAAATACGATTAGTGGGTTGAAGCAATTTTTTTTGGCAATGCAGACCGTGGGAGCTAACTTTCTTTCACTCCTCGCCTTCAACAGAGCGGGATGATACTGGGGATCGTGCAAGTTTTCCTCTGCATACAATGTTATATTAATGGATTGCAATGTAAAGCTCAGAGTCTCTACATTGTTGCGAATGTGTTAAATTAGCGAATTTTCCTAGATATTGAAACACAGTTGATGTTTTCTTGCATCACTTCCTGAATGAGAGAAATTAAATGGACTTAAATGAATTACTTGCTTTATAACATAAGATTGGTTGCGATTGGTGATGGGTGTTATTTTATATGGGAGACCGTTCTGAACATAATACGAGGCCGAAGAAATATTTTGCACATACTTGCACAAAATGAGATTATCCGCCCAATGAGTCATACATGCCTCGCCATCTGGGAGGAACGGCGCAGCTTAGTAGTGCAGTATAGGTGTATTAATCCTCGACTCGACGATTCCGAAGAGATTTAATACAGTGCTTTATCGTCCTACATTGATATTTACGTGCTGTGAGTTTCTTTCAGAGAGGATATAAAAGGTGAGTGTATTATATTACTGTATATTTAGCTTAGATAAAATTTTTAGGTGGCCTCGATAGTGATAAAACAAACACATGAACCCATTGAAATTTAAAAAAACATGATTATAGACAGGAAATGATGATTCATTATCGATTTTAGATGTAGCATGGCGTTCACACAAACCAAAAGGTAGCTTTACAATGCGGTGCGAGAAAAAAGTGGTGAAGGTAGGGCAGCCCAAAGGGCACATTTAGGTGACTTCGTCGTCCATCAAATGGGCATAGAGGACAATTATGAGAAAGAGAAGAAAAAAGTTCTGCGGAAAGTCACAAGTTTCTGCTCACAGTTATTTATACGATTGGACAAGTGTCATAGAGTGGAAGAAAGATTTCTAAAAGGCTATTCTTGCTGGCTTGACACAAATATTTTTTTCATGGTTAGTGAAGAAGGTACAGCCACACGTGGCCGTCCAAGCATACCTTTTGTTAACTGTAGCATGAGAAGCAAAAGAAGATAATTAGGTCTTCGCCTAGATTATACAGCCTCACAGCTTGCTTTTGCAGCTAAAATGAGTGTACGGGAGGATAAAAGAGAAGAAACTGCCAAGCTGGTTAATGAAGCCGTTTTCACCACGCCTAAAAGAGCCGAAAAATAAATAGGGCCTGGAAGTCGATTAAGAGTAACCCAGAAATTATTCCTTATACAGCAAATGAAGCTCTTTCGCTGCTGGTAAACACAAAATTGAGCAAGCAGCAATATATTAACATCAAAATTCTGGCCAAAGAGAGGAAAGCCAACATATACCCCGCATATGGACGCATCAGGGAAGCGAAGGAGCTGTGCTATCCTCCGAGGGAGGCCATGATATTTACAGATATATGTGCAGAGGTGGAGCTACAGGTCTTGCTGAACCACACGGCGTTTCGCATCTTGTCTCTGCAGGAGCCAGTAATTTCTTCCTTGGCGCCATGCGATTTAAAAAATCTCTTTTTAATATCTAAATGGGGATGCGATGGGATCAGCGGCCAGTCGCAATACAGGCAAAAGTTAACAGAATCCGGGTTCTCTGACAGTGATATGTTTTAATCCTCCTTTGTACCACGCCAAATGTACACTTTCAGAGATATTTCTGGAGAAAATGTTGTGATTTGGCAGAACCCACGACCATCTTCAACGAGATTCTGTCGGCCTATCAGAATGCAATATAAAAAAGAGACAGTAAATGTGATTTTGAAAGAGAACCATATTGAGAGGCAAATTCAACATCTTCAACCATCCCTGACCACTGCCAATGATGGTGTTCAGATAAATGTGACACACAAGATGCAAATGACAATGATAGACGGCAAGGTTTGTCATGTTCTCACGGAAACACCGTCATCTCAGGCATGCTATGTATGTTGAGCAACGCCGAAAGAAATTAATGACATCGACCTAGTCGTCAAGAAAGAAGTTTGGGTTGTCCACATTACATACATGGATTAGGTTTTTTGAGTGCTTACTTCACGTTTCGTACAGATTAGACGTAAAAAAATGGCAAGTACGAGGTTTAAACGACAAGACCAAGATGTGGAAAAGGAAAACCTTAATTCAACACAAATTCATGGAAGAAATGGGTCTTTTGATCGATCTTCCGAAGCCGGGAGGAAGTGGAACGTCCAATTATGGTAATAACGCGCGTAAGTTTTTCAAATATCCTGCATTGTCCGCCTCCCTCACTGGAATAGACGAAGTCCTCATCAGACGCTTTGTCGGGATTTTAAAAATTCTTGTCTTGTGGATTTCAAATTAATGTGGATGCATTTAGTGATTACGCATTAGAAACGGCGAGACTTTTTGTAAGACTATCCATGGCTCAACATGCCATCTTCTGTACATAAGATCCTTATTCACGGTTCAGTGGTAATCTCCGCCGCACTTCTCCCAATCGGACAGATATCCGAGGAAGCGCAAGAATCTCGAAATAAAGATTGCGAAGCGTTCCGAGAGCATCACTCCCGGAAGACTTCCAGGATGGCTACCATTCAGGATGTATTCCAGAGGCTTCTCTTGTCCTCATATCCACTAATTTCCTCGATTAGTCGCACTCAGAAGAAACGTATAGGTTCTCACTGTCCGGAAGTGTTAAATCTTATATCGGAACCCACCACACAATCTCAGGGAACGACTTCGGGCGGAGACGAGTCGAGTGGTGAAACTGACAATGACCCTCTCGGTGATAGTGGGAATGATAGCAGTGAAACTGAGTAGCCTTTCTTCAGGTATTTGACGTTATTGTTTATATTTCTGAAATATTTACAATATTATTAAAGAAAATAAAAATTCGGAAAATTCTTTTGTGCGGAAAAGTCATTTCTTTAACATAAGTGCGCATGAAATTTTTAATTTCCAAAATGATCCATTGTCACTCAAAAATAGCCCAAAGTCTTTTATTATTTATTATTAGTGTCTTTTTTAAAATTGTTGATTTTTGGGCATTTGTGATCATTTGCCAGAGAATGTTTTTTTATGGGCAGGGATGGGAAACCAACCCGACCGCTGAGTGTTCTTTGTAAGCTGAGCGCTTTTTCATGAGCTTCGATATTTTCTGATCCATAGATTTCAAAAAATTAAAGTGACAAAAATATCCCAGCAATTAATTTAAACATGTATTGAGGTTCATGTACCCATTCCTCCTTTATTCTACAAAAATTATAATGGAATAATACATTTTTTATTTTTGGCCAGCCTTTTTGGATTCTATCCCACTCGGCAATGGTGTGTACTCATATAATCCACATGTGATTAAAGGTAAAAGGGTAAACAAGGGTTACAGTGTGGTGCGGGATCAGGGGCGTGACTACTATGCTGCCAGGTCCGCCATCGCGGGGGGGCTCGAAGGGTCTGGGGGGGGCCGAAGAATCTGGAAGCCCGCGACGCCGGCCTAAGTAAGCATTTTTTATAAGTCATTACTAAAATTCTTATTTTTCCACCCACTGAAAACAGAGCCTAGCAGGCCGCTTGGCCTTTTGAAGTTAAACATTATTCCTCGAGATCCATCTGGATCCATCAGACCCATATGGAAGATAAAAAGAGCTTTTGTGCTGTATTCATTAGGCATGACGATAATATAGGGAATGTGTGTAGTTTTGGCTAATAAGCCTCTTGGATTATTATAGATAATATAGGGAAGAAGGCGGAGTTAATCACTAGATCTGAATACGTATGCCTGAATCTAGTTGAAGTGTGAAAACGTTATTCCGTGAAGCCTATCCAAAAACTTCGGTTATTTTTCGGTGTCTTTGAGGAGAGAATCATTAAATTAATTTGATAAGTATAAAAATACAATTGTCTTTATCTTATTGCATTATAAAGTATTTATTCACATATATTATATTGCATACTAGCGTATTTGCCGGTCAAATATGACGGGATTATCATAAAAGTATTCCAGATATATTTATGATTATGTTATGATCTGGTTTGGCTTTCATGCACAATAAAATCAATGTTTTTGAAAGTTATTTTTGATTTAATTATACTGTTTAAGTAATTCTTAGTAGAGAGGAAAAATTATTATAAAAAATTTTCCTGAAAATAAGAGGAAAATTGAAATAATAAGATATAATGCATAAAGAAGTAGCTGAAATTTATTTGAAATATTTGAGCAAATTATAAGTTATTTAAAACGTATAGAATTTAACTTAACTAGTGATACCCGCAAAAACTTTTACGAGGTCAGTCAGAAATCTACATGTTTAAAAGTAATAATAGCAAATTCCTCCTTCTAAAATTAGAAACATTTTGAATGACATGTTTGTTTTTATAATTTATATGTGCAATTTTAATTCTCTCTCTCATACGAAAAAGGCCACATTCCAGTATTGAAATAAAGAAAGATTTTTTTCTTTTGGTCAATCGTTAAAAATGCCCACAGCCCACACGTAGTTTACTGAATAATAATAATCTTTAATTATTAAAGTTGCAATCTATTATGTTTGACATTACTACTACAACTATAATTTCGATGTTTCATAAACAGCGCGAAGTGAATAACGCAGTTATTTTGGCTATTTGAAGGCTTAATAGACGCTAATTCAATAGGAGGCAACTATGTGGGTCGCCTTGGCAACACCCGGAAAGAGTACGAAAAAGCCATATAAATTCGAAAATAAATGCGTGTTTCTGAGAAATTATTCCGTGTAACATAAAAAATGCAATAATAAGATATTTTATAGTTTTATCCGTCGAATAAAGCAAAAACGGAGATATTCGGACCATATTTACGTTTTTAATAAATGAAAGAAATAAACCTTGCACCTTGAAAAATCAAAACTCCTGTGTAAACATATATAATCGTCTCCCGGAGTCGAATCCGGGACACTTCCGTAAACGAAAATAGTTTTCCCGGGGTCTCCTAGTTGGTAGAAACGAAATGGCGTTTACAGCATTTCTCTATGACAAACCTTTCAAGAGATAAAGGGGGAGACAGATGGACGGGCAGACAGACGGACAGACATTGAATAATTATATATAAAGGTAAATGAATTATTTTACTCTTATTAACTCGTAAAAACAGGATAAAATGTGAACGAACTGTCAATTTACCAACAAAGGAAAATTGTGTAGTAACTTACTTACTCTCAACTAATACTTACATGAACTGCAATGAGTTTTAACTATATTTTAAGATCGCATTTTTCTTTTAACTATATTAGTTTTGAAAATTTTGCAGAAAAATCACTTTAGTGAAAGGAATTTAAATAAAAGTCATAAAATGTTATTTTTTCAATCCTATTTAAAATTCGGTATGAAATATTTGCTCTATTATCAGTTAAAGAAAAGCATTGAAAATTACGTGACCTATATTTAGTTTAATGAATTTACACAATTTGGCAATGACGCATTATTCGATAATATAACATATTTTATAATAAATTATAATTTATTATTGTTATTTTTGTACTGCAGCTCCTTTTAATCCTATACAAATGCTACGTCCTCTTCCTGTTTCTCAGGTTCTGCTCATTCCCATTCTCTTTTCCTTCCCTCCCTCTAATTACTTAATAGATTCAGCAAATAAGTTATACCCATGTATAAAAATCTGACCCGTGTTAAAGCACTAAATTGGTGCATTTATTATGAGGCCAACAATATAATTCAACCCAATATAAATAAAATGCGTGAAAACGTGAAAAAATCTTATTAAAACGTAATTTTTGGAGATTTACGAACGAGATTTAAATTCTTCTCATCGCATAAGTTAAATACGTCATCCTTGAAATATTTTAAAATGTAAATGAAAAAGGTCTGCATGTGAAGCAATGGCTTTTTGCGTGATTCATATATGCGATGCGAATTTATAACTCCGGTTAATGATAAGATGCACTGTAAAATACTATGAAAATAACTATAAAAATAGTTAATCACCAAAAATTTCAATAGAAAGTTAACTGAAAAAAATTAATGGAAAACACGATTTTAATTATAAATAAATCGGGCGCCTTCTCTCTCTCGAACTAAAGCATTCAAAACACACTTTCCTTACGCATATAGTATAAGGACGACAATACAATCTCGAGGTTTAACAATGACACGGTCGGTAAGACAATATATTTTTAAAAAACCTGAAAATTTTCCAATAAATGTGATTTAAACGTATAACTTGAGCTATTTCGAACCGAAGGCAAAAGTCTACGATAAGAATCAGAATCTGTTTATTTTTCTTTAAAATGGTCTAGGTCTGAAGATCGTATGGTCAATTACTTCTAATTTAATTTTGCAAAAGAAAAAAAGCCTGCAAGTGAAAAAATATATTTTTAAGTGTTCTCTTATGGGGTTTTCTATAGAGCGTTCCGACGGACGGACGGACCAACGTACAGAATAAGGATATTATGTATATAATTGCTAGATATGTAGAGTCGGATTTAAAAATCACGGGTCCCTATACAAAGCATCCCGACTTTCGTGTTTCCGTAACAAAATAAAGTATTAATCAATATATACTTAAATATATCTCATTTGCGAAAGTTAGAATTAACAGAAACTTAATATAATTTCTTTTTACTCCACATAAACATAACCTGCCACCCACCAATAAGGTGTGCATTTTTGGGTATTCAACCTCGTAGATAATTATAGCCATAACTCCTTGCACACCAGACGCACTCACAAGGGAGGGGGGGAACCCGGTGTCGGCATTAGGCTACTACTCTATATGAAGTGCACCAAGGGGGCCAATTGCTTAACGTCCCTTCCTGGAGCTGTCTCCTCAAATTAGACAAGTAGGACACGGGGCGATCCTAGGTTGAAAAATCCGACCTCTACAGGATTCGAACGTGGGACCGCTGCAGCGCGCTGCTTGGAAGACCAACGCTCTAACCACTCCGCCACTGCCACTGGGGAAAACTTTCGCGGGAGAGGGGGGGGGGGGGGGCATAATTTTTAGTTAGGCCACTGTGCGGGATATTTTGTCAAGTAATTGTGGAACCGTTTTTATTTGACGGGACTCGCGCTAATATTTGGTATATTTACAAAAGCTGCAGGAGAACATCATGCCTTACATTGACGAGTCGTAAACCTAGGAGGTATGTTACTTCCAATAAGATTACCACAGTGGTGTGAGAGATTTTCTCAATGCTCATTTGCTCTTAAGGTTGGTAGACTTTTACATGTGGGATACTCTGAAGAACATAGTATATGCTAGAAAGCCAAAAACACTGGAGGAGTTGAAGCATGAGATTGAATTTGCTTGTACTGCTTGTACCAGCAACATGTTCACAAGTGTGCCACTCAGTAGCGCATCGTTGTCAACCATGCATTGATGCTGATGGCGGCCATTCGCGCCTTTAAACTAAATGATGTAACAAGGTACCAGCATCTACATACTTGTTAAGTAGTAATATATGGGGAATAAAGTGGGTATACATTTTTTAGGTACATCTTGTAAGGAATTAAAATGTAAACTTTTGTAAAAGTGAAAAAAGGCTGTGAGACATGAATCAAGCACTAACTTCGACGAAATATAATCTCCGTCAACTATGTGCTTCTCTCCCTATTAATACTTCTTCATTATGCATTACTTTTTTCATCTCACTCTGTTTTCCTCACGCTTTCTCTTATCCTCATCTCTATTCACTCCAAATCTCCTCGTCCTCTCTCTCTCTGCCTCTCATTCCATTTTTCCAACCCAACACTCCCATTGCTGTCAATCTTCTACGCTCCACTTCTCCCGGCATTCCCCAATCAGAGGCATCTCTACGAGAGGAAGAGAGAGAGAGAGAGAGAGAGAGAGAGGACAGAGAGAGAAATATATAGAACGGTTTAATATGACAGTAGAGGGAGAGAGAGAGAGATAAGGGTACAGGGGATGGACACGGGGGAAGAAGCGAAGGGAGGGGAGGAAGTGGTGAGTGGCCATAGGACGAGGCCTTAGCCTCGTATAAAGGATAGCAGCACAAAAAATGCCCTCGGCCTCCTCTCTCTCTCTCTAAGTTGGATTTGATGAGTCTCGGTTGTTGTCGGTTGTGAGTTAAGAAAGATGAGCGCTCGTGGAGTTACAGTTTTTTTATATAGCCCAGCGCGAGTGTGTGTTCCCTATTTAAACTCCTCGATAAAGGACTGTTATTTTATCTCTCTCCCTCTCTCTCTCTTTCTCTCGGGCAGTTAATTATTTTATGTACCGTAATTTCTCTTTAATTCTCAGTCGAGATTTAGACGCGATTTTCGTTACTTCGTTACTTTTTCGATTTTGTATCTTGTTTTCCTCTGGATTCGCTCTCATTAACTCGGCCGCCGAAAAAATGTATAAGTCGACCGTTTTTCAGTCTCTTTTTATCTTTCAAATGAGATTTTTAGTGGGGCTCTCTCTCTCTCCCTCCCACTACCACTCCCCTCTCTTTCTATCTCTCTCCTTCTCTCTTTTTCAGCCTCCGGGGATGGCGACTCGGAGGGAAAACCTCGGTTGCACCAGAATTTTTTCCTTCTCTTTTCTCCATTCTGCTGCAAATCCGTAAAAAAAGACAAATTTACCCTCGTTTGCCATTCGGAGCAAGTCCGTCCGTAATTGAATCTTATTAACGGTCAGAGGGGGTTGAGGGAGGGGATGCGCGGATCGGGAAGGGGGGAGTTTGAGCGCCCAGCCAATTCGCCTCTCTTACAGCACAAATGGGTATCTCAGAGGTAGTGCAATGAATAACCGGGGAAGGGAAAAGGTAAACCCGGTGCCGGCATTTGCCTGCTCTTACGAAGAACACCAGGGGGGCCAACGGCTTAACGTCCCTTCCGAAGGACGGAACAGCTGAATTTACGCGGTCTCCTCAAACCACACAAACAGGGGGCCGGGCGACCTTGGAAAAATTCTACAGAATTCGTGCCCAGTGCCTTTTCAAGCAGCAGGCGAGTAGCAGCCAGCGTCCTAACCACTACACCACCGGCACCCCCGAAAGGGGGGAGGGGGAGAGATTGGGTCGGGGGAGATATCGAATGGCTTCGAAATCGTATGGGAATGACTTCATCGGTCTTCTTCGGGAAGAGGTTATGCATTCTTTTTCCCTTCGAGAGAGTGTCCGAATTTCCAAGAAAAAATTGTTCAGCTCTGAATTCCTCTGTGTCTGTCGCTCGTTTTTCTCGGTCCTAATACATAAACTAGTCACCGAATTGTTTTTTTCCGAGTACTGGCCCCCTTATCGTTTCGTCCGAATTCGCGGTGGGAAATTATTAGTCACACTCGTCGGACTGCTACGTGACTCGTACTTTTATTTTTCGTGTTATAATTTCTTTAGAGTAAAATTACGACTCCGAGTCAAATGTTTTTATGAGAAATTGGCGGGCTAATTCTGTAGCTTCAAGGACACTTCTGTATGAAACGCCTTACTTGTGACACTTTAATAACTATGATAAATACAAGATGTTTTGTTATGAAAGTTTGAAGGAAGATATCCAGATAAACTTAATTCCACTGGTAAGTATATTTAGAACTTAGCAAGATGATCCAAATGGAACTTATGATGCCTACTTTCCATTTAATCATTTATTTAATACTTACATATATTGGCTTTAATAGCTTTAAAATCATCGCGGATATGTTGCTCTTTGTGTTTCCAAATTTCATAATTTAGCGTTATAAAATATTAAAAATAAGTTCGAAAGGAAAACTAAATTGATCACGCGTATTTGTGCGGCAAAAATAACGCGTGTATGTATGAATATATCGAATCCGAGTCCAACAATAATCGTTGCTATGGCTTCACTCTCGAAATGAGTGATAAAAACTGCAAAAACGCCAGTATTTACGAAAAATTCTAAGAAATACAATCGATAAGCATAATTCTACGACAAAAATTAGAATCTTCATTCCTTTCCTCAGAGAACGGTACAAATCTCGCTCCGATATTACAATTCTAAGATATTTTAATGTGCAATAGAAAATTACCCTGCACGATGGAATATTTTCCATGTAAATCAAATGAGAATGATAGTTCCTGGAGTCAAACCAGGGACTTCAATATTCGCAAAAAAAACTATCCTCGGGAGCTTGGCCCAAGTAGCAAGAGATTTCCACCAAGTGTGATGAAAATCGATCTATTGGTGCAAAAGTTTATAGACAGACACAACGACGACAAAACTATAAGCCTATTTCCATTATCGAAAGTAGGCTAAAAATCTTAACCTAGAATTGGGTGCCCTAATATAAAACAAGAAGTCCAAACCAGGACTAATACAGGCTGGTTTCCCAAAGTTGACGTCCCGAATTGATTACTTATATGGACAGGAAATGTTTGAGTATATATTATATAGTCCAAGGAATTCTCATACCGTAAATATTACTTGTAGTTCATAGTTTATCAATGATAGAGAAAATTTGAATAAAAATTAATAGAGCATTATCAGGTTTAAAATACTAAAAACAATGTCAAAATCTCTTTTTGACATTATATCTTGCATGTATTTTAAAAAATAAAGGTATTTAATAAATATTACTGATTATACGCTAATATGTCTGTATCAACTGTCCTTTGCTGAAGAGTAGTCGAGCGGAAAAGAAAAGTTTTTAAGATAAATAAAAACTTACTATCAATAATAATTACGATAAATAAAAACCTACAATTATTAGCAGAAATAACCCTTCAAAAAACGTAGGAGTCTACATAAATTCACATTAAAATAAAGTTCTCTTACACCATCAACAATTACAATAGTTTGTTTAATCTCGGTGCTATGATTGACGCGTCTATCTTCCCACGCGAATTCAAATACACATTTATCAAAGCGCCAACCCAAGGGTGCGACGTGCGGTGAGGTGGTTAGTGAGGTTAGACGGGGTACAAAACATATAAAATTAAGTTAATATACAAGTAAACGTATAAAAATGAATTTTTATAACCAACTTTTATATGGCTTATACTTTAATATGAATAAACTTGTTAATATAATTATGAAAACTTTTCAGCTTGCATGGGCGTAAAAATTTGAAAAAGTGTCTGCCTATCAGATGTTGAATGATGTGGGGGGTCTCTCTATGTAATTCTTTACAGTTGAGAGAATGGCAGACAGAAGTAGAGAACTCAGTGGCAAATGTAAGAATGTTTGGTATATAAGTAGTAAGAAGTTTGATAGTATCTTTTGTTTTATTAATGGAAATACTAACTTCTATAGTTCAGAGTAATTCAGCTTTAGATACTAGTAGGAGTGAAATTGTTGAATATTTCATATTTTAGTCACCTAACTTAAATGACAAAAATAATAAATTGTTCTTTTCCTAACATCACATCAACCATCCATATAAAACACTGTATAAATATAGTTATCTGAAGAATTGCTAAGCTACAACACAACACTTTTAAATGTTTCATTTACATTTGTTCAAATTAACATCCTTTACAAAAGTATTACCTATCTTAAATAGAGAATATAGACAAAAAGTATTTAAGATAAATTAAAACACAATTATTAGCAGAAATATCCCTTCAAATAAACTGATGTGGGCAACACATGACTTTCTCCATATTTATATGGCAAATTACATGTTGTTAGCTCTGGGATCGTTGTCAATATTTACTTCCGGTTGACAATTAAGAAAAGAAAAAGGAGCGTTACTAAGACGTAACTAAGCGTCAATTGTTAACAATAGTCTTCGGTAGGTGGCGTGGTGGTGGCAGCTAAAAATATAAGATATCTCTTGAACAACGCATTATATGGAAAAATGTATCAAACAAAGGTTGTATAAATTAAAATTTCCTACAACTTTTATTCCATTACATTTTTACATTTTTCAAATATTAAAGCAAATATTTCAAAATAACGGATGTGACAGGAGTAAACACCCACTTCCGGTCGACCGATTTTTATCAAAAAGTAATCAGATCTTCTAACCTTTATAGAAATGTTAAATATAAAATTTTTTGTTGACTTCATTAATAGTTTTTGAGTTAGAGCACCCACAAAAATCTATCACATACAGACAGACAGATACAGACATCATCGAGAAAATAGTCAAAACGTGTTAAGGGGACCTTAAAACATGTATTTCCGTTGAAATCTCGAATTCCATTTTTTTTATGAAAACAATACTTTCTCTATATTTCGTATATGGAGAAAGTAAAAACGTAGGAATGCTCGTATCACTACCAATCAAAAGAAAGAGACTTCTATTAAATATTACAGCATTAACAATGATAATAGTTTGTTTAATCTCGCTGCTATGATGAACGCTTGTCTATCTTCCCATGTAAATTCAAATACACATTTATCGCAGCGCGAATGTAAGGATCAGGTGGCCGCAGTGACTAAAGCACTCGTCTTACGCGATTGTGAGGTGGAATCTTCCCCGCAAGCAGCTTTGGATTTTTTTCAGGTTAGACGGGGTCCAATATATATATATATATATATATATATATATATATATATATATATATCAAATCAATCGTGCAGAGATGATTTTTTAATACATTAAAAAAGCTTAAAATTGTGATAATTGAGCGGGTTTTGTACTGTTCCAAGGAGAAAGGAATGTAAATTCCAATTCTTATCGCTATATATATATATATATATATATATATATATATATATATATATATATATATATATATATATAAAATCATCTCTGCACGATTGATTTGAGATTTCCTATGTAAAACAAATAGGGAAAAAGTTCCTGGACTTCCATCTTCGCCAATTAAAATATAGCCCGGAGGTAGGCCCTGGCAGCACGAGTCTCATACCAAGTTTCATGAAAATTGATCCATTGGTGCAGGACCATTTCATAAGGCTATGTCTCCTTTGGTGCTGCTATCTAAAACAGAAAATGTTAGTATGCACATATTGTCATCTTTGTAATGTATAATTTACATACTATGGAGACCAGAGGCGCAACCAGAATTAATTAAGTTTGTTACAAAATACATACCCAGAGGCGGACTTAGGGAGTACGAAGACCCTAGGTGAATAGAATTTGCGAGACCCCTCGACTTAAAATTTAAATATTTTTTATTTTAATCAGGAAAACATGCAAATAAATTTTTAATTGTTTATTTCGATGTATACTTACGGTATGGAGGATGAGTTTCTGATGTCGGGGTAGCGGTGGTCTAGTGGTTAGAACGCTGACCTACCACGCAGCAGTCTAAAGTTCGAAACGAGGAAAAGAAGAAAGCTATAGTTTTCTCTCTGCGCTAGGTTCTTCACTAACGACAACCACTTCTGCAGATGTTGATGCAACACTAGTATCAAACTTGTCTCACCTTTTTGAGTTATTATGGATAGTTACATGTTTCAGCTTTAGTATGCACAATTATATCGAGGTCTTCAAAAATTTCACTTTTACTTTCACAGATAATATCATTAGGATTTTCATTTTTCTCACTAACATTGCAACTGGAATCACTTTTTTCACTGCTCTCCTTGAAAAGAAATCGTCAAAAATCCTTGCAACATTTGTTTCGATTATTCCAAAGAATATGCTTTTCTTAAACCTCCTGATTCAAACTTTCTATCTTTATTCCAGTCTCTACTTGACATTGTAATATTTTTATGGTTTTTAATTATCATTTTAAAGGTAATAACTTTACTAAATATTTTAGTCAGATTAAAAGAAAGATGTCAATTATTCTTATGATTAACGTATAAAATAAAATATACTGCCTATATCAACATATGTAAATAACAAATACACAATTATTTATTATCACAAAACAAAATCTATTTTCCTTTTAGTTTTCGAAAGCATTTCCAAAACTTCATCTACGTTTACTTTTATGTATATATATATATATAATGCCAGTCCGTTTAATCTCTCCTGGCCGGTAACATTTTTCAAATAATTTTTTAAGTATTTTAATGTTGAGAATGATCTCTCAACACTTCAAATTGTCACCGGCTACGTTGCCAAAATCTTTAGTAATATGTATATGTTGGTGTTACAAACTTTCAAACTCTGTATCTATAGCAGATTTTGGTATTAAATCTATCGCCAATTCATCAAATTTTCTTTACCAAGGTGTATTCTGCAATTAAAGTATTTGCACTGCAGTTTTGTAAGTCAAATGCATATTTTGACAATAAAATCTTAAGTTTTGCTTCATAATCGATATTATTTCTTCCGGGAATTAAAATATCCAATGACTGAAGTATTTCCTTATGTTTGACAAATCTTTCCTGCAAATGTATTATCACTGAATCTAACATAGGAATGAATACTGAGACTCGATAAAATGTTTCTATTGCCTCTGTATTGTGATTTGAATTATGAATTTGTTGACTTGTTGATCGGGGTATTGAAATTTGAAAATTTTAATCAGATATTTCCTGAAGAATTGATAACGATTTTTTTTAATATCTGAAAATATATTTGTTGCAGAATTTCGCATTTTTTTCAATTCTTCAATGGTGTGTTCAGATAATTCTACAGATTCGACTAAATCGAGTGACACCGATTGAAGCATTTTACTTAGTGGCAGTGTATAGGAAAAACATTTCTCAATTGTGGACAGTGCGATTACAAAAGTTGAGGTTCTGATTGAATTCAAGAGCATGTGTGCTCCCGAAGAAGAATCTTTGTCGTCCTAGGTTTCAATGGCTTTTAATGCAGCAACCAAAGGCTGGAACAATTCTGTCATTACCATTATAGTTTCATGTCGTTGAATCCAACGTGTAGGACACATCTTTTTTAGATGTTCTCTTCTGGTCGTTGGGCATATTTTTATGATATTTTCCTGAAGTACTGCATTTTTTTTCGGAGTGTTCACGAAAGAATAACATTTCTCAACAGTTGACATGCAGTTTCGAATCTCTTTGATCTGGCAGGTGTCTGAGATTGCCAGGTTAAGGCAATGAGAAGCACAGTGTACAAATAACGCGTTTGGAAACTTTTCCAGGATTTTGGCTTGAACGCCGTTGGATTTACCAGACATTGTGGCTGCTCCGTCATAACCTTGGACTCTCAAATAGTTAAGACCCAAACCTTTTTCGATAAGAGTATTAGCTAAATCTTCACCACGAGTAGATGTTACAGGAACAAATTGCAAAAAATACTCCACCAACTTTTTGCCATCACCCTCTTTGTCCACAAATCTGACGCATTGTTCCTTCGTGTTTATGTCAGTAGTTTCATCGGCCAACACAGCAAAACATCTACTTTTATTAACCTTTTCAATAATTTTTCTCAAAATTATTTCATTGCAACTATTTATAATTTCGTTCTGAACTTTCCAGGAAATGTACATAGCATTACCTTCCAAACGCGTTTTTAGAAGGTTGTCTCCAGAATCAATTCGAAATCTTAACAGCTGCCGAAAATTTCCTTCCTGTTGTTGATCTTCCACAGAATCATCTGCATTTATGCGACCCGAATCTCTATGACCTCTAAGTGGTAAACCATTGAATCTGCAAAACATAACCGTTTTTATTATTGGAATTAATTTCATTCTGTTTTCCAGAGCACCCTTGCACCCCCCCCCTGATTGCGCCCCTGATGGAGACTTTGTTTAAACATAACAATGAACTATGCTAGTGATAGTAACAATTGTTACATCGCCCCATACACTGCCACGAAAACTTACATATGAATGCTTTCTAAGAATGGTGATTTATGGGTAATTTTATGTCTACCGTGCCATTCGTGCCTTCCCATACTCTGCAAGGAAGAGAGAGCGTATGTATTTATACCATTCCCTTTAAACGCAGCTCCGGAGATGTACTCATACGATAAGAATTGAGTAACATATTTAGAAAAGGAAAAATTTTCTCTCGAAAACAAAACCCGCGTTCTTTCCGACAGAGGCAGACGTCGGCCGCCCTGACCCTTGTCCTTCGCCGTGGTCACGGGAGGCGTCTTTGTTACCAGAGGGGGCGGCGGCGCCATTGTATCGAGGACGCCACGGCGACGAGGAAGTAAACCGTCGCGTTTTCTCAGCCACGCAAACTCTCGGACGGGAAAAAGACGTCGACGTCGGACATTATGAAAAACCTCCAGCTGCTGTAAAAAGGGGGAAAATTCCAAAGTGACCTTCTCTCTTACTGGACGTCTTCTTTCCTTCGCGGCGGCGCCTTCTTCCCTTCCCCTTTCCATGTCTTTCGTTCACTCTCTTCCCTTTTCCACGTCAGGTGCGCTGTTGCTTCTTTCGTTTCCTTCCTCGTTTTTGCCAAGAAAAATCTGACATGGCCACCAGATGACTTCCTCCATGCATGTAGTATTTATAAAAATTCCAAATAGGTTAAATGATAATAAATATTTTAAGGAACTGCGAGAAAAATTTGGACTTTACAAAGAACAGAAATAAACTCAAACCGTAGCCTTCTGATATTGGCGATAGCCAGGAAGCTCCAACAATTAAGAAGATAAATAGGAGCGTTACTAAGACGTAACTAAGCGTAAAGTAAATTTAATGGACGAGGCCGATACTTCGTGGGATTCCATAATCAAAAGGCGTAAACAATACTAGATAGTATTTATAATTTTACTCAAGCAATGGTGGTGATTACTTGCCGAACCCGGTCGTGTTTCATATATATTATGTGGAAATTAGCAAATGCTTAGTAAAATTATAAATAAACACTATCTAGTATTGCTTACGTCTTTTGAGCGTAAAGTGTTTACAATAGTCGCCGGTAGGTGGTGTGGTGGTGGCAGCTAAAAAATTAGTTTTTAAAATAACTTAAAAAATATACTATACGCGGTAAATGTTTCGAACAAACGTTGTAGAAAATTAAATTTACTACAACATTTATTCCAGTACTTTTTTACATTAATCAAATATTAAGGCAAATATTTCAAAAACTAATCAGTTCTTGTCCCTTTAACAAAAATATCAGGTATAAAATTTCGCGTTCACCTGATTAATAATTTTTGAGTTCGAGCACCCAAAAAATTCCGGTCAGAGACACACACACACACAGACATCATCGAGAAAATAGTCAAAACGTGTTCAGGAGACCTTTAAACATGTATTTCCGTCGAAATCTCGAATTCGATTTTTTTCATGAAAACAATACTTTCTTTATATTTCGCAAATGGAGAAAGTAAAAATGCTTTCGTTATCACGGCCATCCATCGGTCAACACGAAAATAGGAATATGGAATTGAGTAAGTGCGCGTGTACCTGCGCAAACTGCGCGACATAACTGGGTTCCTCATCCGCTGAGCTTATTTTCGCTGCCTCTTTCGAAGCTCAACGTCCGCTTCTGTGGCCGATGGAATTTTCCCTTGGTCTGATCGCGATATTTGAAGACGGGGAGATATTAAAGAGGACAGGGAGAGAGAAAGAGAGGGAGAAATTATAAAAATTGAGAGACGGAACGGTCTTAAAAGATAAGAAAAAAAAACTACATTCAGACGAGACGGTTTTTAATAACCGCTCTCGATTGATTGTTTGCAGGGTCGCGTGGGAGGAAGGAGAAGGGGCGGAGTGGCGTGGGCGTGAGTCTGGCCGACGAGGATAACGATTCGGATGGTGATTTGCGGCCCATTTCATCGTCGCTGCATTATATTCTCGCAGGTTCCAAACACGCACCCAAATCGACGCTAATTTCCCGGCTTTTTTCGGCGCTCGCTTAATGTTGAATATCTCAGATGAGTTGGGTATCTCGGGAAAGCGAAGCGCGAGGCTCCCGCGCTAGCGTCCCTCATTTGTCTCTTTAAAAAATATATTTTTCCCCGTCGACATGGGAACACTTGATCTTATGCTTCCGTTGGTTGATCGGCAATGTTTTGCTTGGAATAGAGGAAGAGAGTCGGGGAGGGATTTGCGTCTTTTAAAAACCCTATAACGGATAATGTGATTACTTCTTCTGGATCCAAAGACATAAAAGAGACTCGTAAAACAAAAAATAAACGTCCATTTCCCGCGAGGAATCCCGATTAACGACCGCTTCTAATGGCCGAGGCACGAGCCGGCACAGCTTTGAGAATCGGAATTCTCTCTTCCAGTTTCTTCTCTTGGATCGTTTATGGGATCGTCTGAACTTCTTCCACCATTACAAATGAGATTCTATATAGATATTAAATCGAGGTTACACTTTGCGTCACGAAGCGCTCCCTTCTGTTCCACATTTTAAATTGGCCATCTAAGTGGATAATTGTATTTTTATATGCTTTGAATTTTTGGTTCACATTTCCTGTCCTACGGCAATATAATTGTTGTAGCGTTTACACTGAAATCCCATAAGCGCCATTTGATCGCATCTATTATATTTTATGATAAAATGGAAATTCATTCTTATAAAAGGGCGATTCGGCTATACCCATAGAACAACTTAATATATCACGCAAAACTACTTTCAAAATAGACTCGGGTCGTGCTTTGAAATGATTTTACCCTTTCCTAGAAATATTGGTTTTTCCTGTTATTCGAGAATATCATTTGATTGCTATAGAGAAATACTGCGCCCTCTGTCGCCGAAAGTCGATAGCGTTTCACGCCGTTTGTTTCCATTGAGACCATCGATCTGGTCGCCAATTTAGGTTTTCCGAATGGCCGAAGGCCTACTAAAACATTCGACCGGTGAAAATCGGTTTAGTACGCTTTGGTTCAAAAGCGATTGTTTAAACTCTTTAACTCCGCGAGGGTTTTCATTAATGGGGTCGCGGATTCACGCGGCAGGAAAGGCGAATAAGAGTGAAAAAGTTCTTCCGGCGAAAACATTGGGCGATAGTCGACCTAGCACCGCCGGACGAGCCAGAGGACCTCGATCAACTCTCCCGTGGGCATCGGAGCGGACCACGCTCGGTGCTCGAGAGACGCAAAGTGGAAATTGCTGTGTATTCCAAGGCCATCCATCGCCGTGCATCGGAAATCGTGTTTTATTCTCGTAGAACTGGCGTCGCACGATAACGGCAGGTCAGATCGCTCACATCTATTCGTATTGTCCGAATCTGCCTCACGCACACTCCTCTAAATTCCCACATTCTCTATTCATCTTGCCCGGGAGCGGCAGTCTTGCACGGAGCCGGTTGGGCGGTCCATCTCGTGCATTATGCCCGAGTAGTTAAATTTAGGATCGCGATGACGTTTCTTATCCTTATTGTTGTTTCTATATTTGTCGCTGGCTGAAAGCGACAGTAATTAAATAAACAAGTGCCGTGCTTCTTTTTCTGAAGGGGATCTTTGTCTCGGGCCGACCCTGTTCTTGCCTTTTGACATTCCCACGTCTTCTTGTGACTCGATTTTGCGAAGTGTGCCAAACTCTTTAAGGAGGTGACGCACCATTTTTATAACTGGTAATTTTTAATTTAAGCCAAAAATGTACATGTATGACAGAAAAAACGCATCAGATTATTTTGACTTTTAAATTGAAAACTTTTTCTAATTCTCAAAATTTGTGTGTCGGTATCAAAATAATAATAAAAATATTCACGGCGCAAAATCAACGGATCTCTTCCGGATAAAAGATTATTCCTGTATCCAAAAATCATTTGAGTCAATCCCCTATGGATAAACTAACTCGTCTGTAAGATTTAATTTAATCTATTTTTTATTTAATCTGTTTTTATATGAACCATAAGTTTAGCTTGATAATCTATTTTAGAACATCATCAACTGTCGAGAGCTTATATAAAAAATTGCGTCACGGATAAAAAGAAAAAGTCTTGTTTTGAAGCTAATAAATAGGTGCCAGAATAAATAAATCATTTTATTTAAATTATTTAAAGTCATTACAGATCAGTGAGTCAGTAGAAATCCTAACGTGATTCGCAAATCAACTATGGACGAATAGACCTAATTGACTACTCTGTGGGTATTTTCTAATTATCTCTACAACGATGATAAATACCAACTAATCCAATCTACGAAATGCCCCCTTCTTAGCCTCCCACCTTTTCTACCTTCCTTTGTTCGTAGTCCCATACATTGCTATTGTAAACTCTTCAGATCGCCTGATAGTTACTACTGTGAAAGCGATCGCGAATATAAATTACAGTGGAAATTTGCGTAATGAGTTCGATTCAATTTGAACAGAAAGGATTTTTTATTGACATTTCCAATCCAGATGACAATAGGATGTCTAGTTTAGCACGAGTTTCATGTTTGCCGGTGGTATGGAGTGTGAGGAAAAATATAACACAGCGAAAAGAGGATCATGAAAATTTTCTCTTTATCCGTACACTGAATACTCGAGCAGAAAGACACGAACATGTCTTCCGGTCTTCTTCTCTATCGTAGCAATCATCGGGATAAACTGAAGTCGATAGAGTACGAGAAGTGAAACGAGCGTGGGCTGGTGATGTGGGTGAAGCTCAATGGAAGGCAGCGAGCAAAACACGCGCACGCGAAGTATATTTGCGTCGAGAGAAGAGAGGGAAAGAGGGGAGAACTATTTTTAGCACTCGATACGCGCGCTTGCACGCATCATAACTCGCAAAAATTGCCTTTAAAATTGGTGTTTTAAAGAAATAGATCCATGTTTTTTTACTGACAGTTGAAGCGACATTAAATTTAATTATAGTATTAAATTTCAAGATTCGCTAAGAAGTTTGGAGTACCTACAGCCATTTTATGCGATCGAACGACATATAATAAAAAACGTTTTCGTTTTTATTTTCGTGATGTTTATAACTTTTTAGTGTACTAACCTGCGTGTGGTATTCTTGTTGGAATCGTGATTCAAATTCCAAACTGCGCATCCGCAGGTACAGAAACGCCTCGGATTCCCGAAAAACAATGAATGCAATAAGAGTGCCCCTTACTTTAAATAACAATAGAAAATAAACAACTATTATCATAGGCGTTATCTATAAAGAAGTTACTTTAAAAAATGCATTTTTATATTGTCACTTGTGATTTTCTATTCTCGGTTAAAATGCGATTCTTCATTCCGTATCTCTACCTTCGTGATGTAATAATTATTCGTGTTAATAAGACGTCTCTCTCTCACTAATCCGTAACGCTTTAATAAACGTGCAATTAAAATGCACCGATTTTAGCTACCCGCCATCACCTCTCTCTTTCTCGAGAGAGAGTCCAACCGCTTCATTGCCTCGTTCCAGTTATTCCACATTCTACAAAGCGGGAGTAGGGACGGGTGGGAGAGGTGGAAGTGAGAGGGAATGGCGGGGCGGAAGGACGAGGAGCTCCGAGAGAGAAAGAAAGAGAGAGAGGCGTAGGTGGAAGGAGAAAGAGATAGGACGGAAGGTATGAGTCACCGTTGGCGCTGAGGATGCACCGTCATCTTGAAACAGGTGTAACTCCGCGAAGGTTCTTATGAGTGCGTGTTGCGGCCTAGGAAGAGATACTTCTTCGGAGTGGCGTCTAGCGGGAGAGAGAGATAGATCTACATCTACATATTACCCTGCAAGTCACCTTGACGGTGGATGGCAGGGGGTGCCGCGCACCAAGTTCCTTACTAATTATTATTCACTTGTCTATTGTGGTCACGTATTGTCCTAGGGAAAAATGACTCCTTATACCTCTCCGTCCTACTATCTATTTCGCGAATCTTGTCCTCATTATCCCTCCGTCCGATATACGTTGGTTGTCGAATAATATCCTTCATTTCATTTACGAATATCTCCGACCTATATTTATCTAGAAGTTTAAGTCTCGCCTGTAATCTACGATCTTTCAACGATGGCCAACTCAACTCATCAATGAGTAACGTAACGCTCTGTTTTTTATCGTAATTCTTTTTCACGAATCTAGCTGCTCGCCGCTGTATTTTTTCTAAATCCTTTTAGATATATAGAGAGAGAAGGGGAGGTAGGAAGGAGGATAGTGAGGGAGAGTAATAGATAGGCGCACTTTGAGAGAAAATGACAAACGGAGGGAAGGGAAATAGGGAGGGAGAAAGTGAGAGGCGGAGAAGAACTGATTAATTTTGCTCTTCTATTAGGGAGATATTGAGACTAACTAGTCTCTTCTTCCATCTAAACTTTAAGATATAGGGAGAAATATTAGAATTTTTCATTTCTATCGGTAGATTGTTCGCAGCTGTGAGTTCTTGGATTCCTGGGCATGAGAGTCATTTTGGACACCTTAGACCAGTGGTATCCAAACTTTTCGGCTCGAGGGTCATATAACCCATTGCTGCACTCATCGAGGGCCACATGATTTACGTTTACCCTCTTTGCGGCCCACACCCAGTGGAGTTGAAGAATAAGATTGGAAAGGTGTACTCCATGTCGGAGTACACAGTTTCCAAACGCGTTCTTTGGGATTTCACAATGTTGTAAATATTTTTCGCTCTGATGAGTATTTAACGAGAAGCAAGCGGAGGTACGGTGTAAAATACATGTAAGTCCTTATGTAAAGTTGTCGTTATTATTGTCCGATGTTAACCAAAATTGAAATCGGTCAACAAATTTTAGTAAAATTCCTTAATACCAAATATCATCAAAATACTTACAGTGGTTCCCGAGTTGAAACAGGAACATTGTTAACTATATGCAGGTCTTCATATAAAGTGGTCGTAATTGTTATCTGATTTTAACCAAAATTGGAATCGGTCAACCAATTTTAGCAAAACTCCTCAATACCAAATTTCATCAAAATACGTCCAGCGGTTTCCGAGCTTTAACATGCGGACGGAAGGACGGAAACGACCTCCCCTATATGCGTTCACTTCGTGCAAAGAACGTATAATAATTTAAAGAACCTTTATGGTTTAGTAGGGTCAGTTTCAACTGATTTGTTTTAAATCTATTGTTTATTATGGGAAAATATGGGTGAAGGCAAATATATTTTGCAACATTGTGTCCATTAATATTTAAGCTCATGGCTGGCCGGATGTGGCTCACGGACCGTAGTTTGGGCATCACTGACTTAGACTACAGTTAAACCCTGATTTAGCGCCCGTCTATATAGTGCCACCCCCGCATTCCGCCTATGAATCGTTATGAGCAGAACTTTCGTCTTATGATTACATAGACCCAGCATTTACCTCGATTTACCGTCACCCTAGCTTTAACGTCAATGTCATTTATGGACGAACGATGGCGCTAAATTGGGATGTGACTGTATATGCAAGTCGGGAATTTTAGATTTAAATTTAACGGAAGCTGCTATGAATGTATGTGAATTACGACTTCTGTTTACTGTAAAAAGACGTGAAATTTGAGCCACTCCCTAGCTACTTTAGCCCATAAATATTTTTGAAAAACTGTGAGGCCTCCTAAAGTGTGAGGCACCGGCGGCCGTTCCGTTTGCCAGCACAGGTGTTTGACACATTTTTTCTTTTGAAGAAAAGCTGAATTTTCATTCGTTACATTACAAATGTTAGACTTGTATTTCAAGGGTCAACAGTAAGGTTTTCATATGCGAACACATTATCAACAGGTAGTGAAAGAGAAGAGAGAGATAGAGGGAGAGAGATCAAAATAGAGAGGGAGATAAAGGGAGGGAGAGAAAGTAGAGAGGTTGATAGAGGAATAGATGCAACAACTTAGGGAGAAACTTGTTTGCATGGAGATGGTTGGCAGCGGTTACGAGTCTATTTCTCTCTGGCGTAACTCCACGACTAGTGTTTGCGCCGAACCATTAGTAGCGAGGGATGATGACCGACGATTTCCATTCTCTTTCCCTCTCTACTTCCATCGCCACTTTTCCCTATCGAATTCGCTTTGTTTTTTTCTCGCGTCGTTCTATTTTTTACACTTTTTTCGCGATGTCTCCCTTTCCACTCCGTTCACCGTTAATAATAGAGCAGAATATCGCATAGTTCTCTCCTCTTTTCCCCCTTTTCCATCCTCTCGACGGATTTAGACCTGAGTAAACAATTAGCGTTGCAATATGTGAATTCCGCGAGATTGAATCGCGACCATTGTGTGGTAATATTTGGACTTTGCGGCGTAACGCTCCCGGAATAAATGCGTGCGTCGATTTTGTAATGACGTGTTTTCAACGGAAGTTGTTTGGATAGTTATTCAAACAGGGAGATTTCCGAAAGCCGTGACCATGGCAGTGTGCGGGAGCGTTCCTCTGTCGGAATCCATGCATTGCCGATATCCACATTTGGACTCCGTTCCCATGTTAGGCTTTTAAAATACTGCTTAAATCCAGTTATTATCTCTCGGAAAATTCTCTCGTCCTGCCGACGCTCTATTACACCCATCATTACTACTATTAGATGGAGCGATAACAAAATATATAAAGTTACCACGGTTACGCCGAGTTTTATTTTAAATCAGGTATTCTTTTTTAACCTTTTAACTACTTAGGTGGGGTCTGTGGGACTCCACCTAAATTGAGGAGCTTAGGTTCAAAACGCAATATGTCCAAAAAATTCATTTTTTTAGTTAGAGATGGCAGCACCATCTTTAGACGACGTTCTTTCTATACGCATAAGCCACTTGGATCAAAATGCAGAATATCCCATGGAAACAGAATGAAAATATGTTTGTTTCAAAGTGCAACTTTTCCATGCTGAAGTTAACTTCAAAGCGCAGCTTGTCCTTTTTAACCAATAAGAGCTCGTCTCTCACGCAGCTCCCGCACAGCTTATATTGTTTCCTATAGTATATTGACCGTAGCACAATTCTAAACGGTCTCCTCTTCCATCTAACCCATTGTCAGTTACATACAATTAGATAGTAACAAGTAATAAAATTAAACTAAAAGGTTACATAAAATGAAGAGCAACATAAAATACAATGAAATGTATAGGATTTAAATACAGATGGGTAATTGTTGTTGTTGCGGGGAAAAACTAGGGAAGATAATATACTATTCCCTAGGAAAAACCCCACTGCAGGAAAACACCCACACAAGAAGGGGAGTGTGAAAAACCTGCGAAAGATTTAGAGGGTCTTACATATAGTTAAATACTTAAAAGTGAAGTACACATAAACAGAGTTATAGATAAAGCATATATACGTAGTATAGGGAAAAGTATTGTATTCATGAAAAAAATCGACTTCGAGATTTCAACGGAAATACACGTTTTGAGGTCACCTGAACACGTTTTGACCATTTTTCGATGGTGTCTGTGTGTGTGTTAGTGTGTGTGTGATAACTTTTTGTGGGTGCTCTAACTTAAAAACTATTAATCAGGTCAATTGGTAAATGACAATGTTTTTTTGTATAATCAGGCCTCATTTAATAAAAAAGTTATCTTATGCATTACTTATATGGCAGTTTGTTTCAAAATGCAACACGTCCTCAGATATGATTCAAAATGCAACTTGTCCAAAAAAAATTCCTGCGGCTACAAATAACAAAAACTTTGGTTTGTAATTACGACCATTTTATTGAAAAATTGAAATCAAAACTTTAGAACAAACAAGTTATATGACTTTTGGTGTGGTTGCTCTAAAAAACAGAAATTGTCATTTTTCTCAAAAACATCTTTTTTGGACAAGTTGCATTTTGAAACTAAGCTCCTCAATTGTTTTGTGAAATTATTCCGCTACTTTTCGATTATTTACATATTACAAAGTAAAGTATATATTAATTTTATTTAATTATATTATTTAGTGAATAAATAATGATAAAAACAATTGTCTGGGAGAACGCTCTTCGGTCAACATTTCACCTTACTAATAAAAAGTTAATCTAATTTTTGATCACGGCAATAAAGCGTGTTGTTACGATGGTAGTATTTATAATTTCCAGTGACTGCTATTTTTTGTATTTTTAATTCAAATCACACCACAAAAAGCCTATCAGCGCATTAAATATAAGTTTTTTTTTAACAAATTGGATCTATTTAAATTACTTTACACCACATAGGTAACCCCCTATTCCGTAAAACAAATGAAGAAACTGTATAAGGACCAAAAGGTTTCCGTGAACGTCTGTTGGATTCGGGCCATAATGTGAACATGACAGTTCATTCGTGAATTTCGTGCTCATGGACCTATTTACGGTGAAAAAGAACAGAAAAAGGGAGTGTATGAGATCAAAACTGTGGTGAAAGTTAAAAAGAAGAACAAGACTTTGGAATAAAATGCACGCAAGGGAAGCCTACCTACCATCTCTCTCTCTGCCACCAATGTATGGACCATAGGATTAATTTGATCAAGTCGTGTGCCATTGGACCATGAGTCATTATTGGGGTTGCGTCGGGGTTAAAACAACAGGAGACTCATGCTCGCACCGGTTTACGTTTAGAGACTGTTAAACAACGAGAAGAAAATTTCCGACGCGATTCCGCTCAAAAACACAACTGCTAAGGGGAAAGAACCCGCGGTAAAAATTATTCGAAATCATTTATTGTATCAATCAAGCCGCGCAGCCGTGACAGAGGCGGCTGGCGGTCCAAGGCAAACATCCACCATCCCTCATGCGAGCCCTTATTTACCCCTTCGTAAGGAAAAAGGGGAGAGGTGTAATGAGGAAGAATATCAAGGGGTCCACTCGCTTGGCTGTCTTTATTATTAGGGCCGAGTGTGGAAAGATAGAGGGATTCATCGGGAAGGAAGGGGTGAGGGAATGAATAGGGGGAGGAAATTTCCCCCTCTCCATCTACCTCCCTCTTCCTCCATCCCCCTCCCTCTCTCCACCTCCCTTTTCCTCCATCTCCCTCTTCCTTCATCTCCCTCCCTCTCTCTACCTTCCTCTTCTTCCATCTCCCTCCCTTTCTCCTTTCTACCTCTCCCTCGGTTATCCCTCTTATCTTCCCCTTCCATGCATCGTGTTTACTAACGCGCTAACCCGCTCCGGACAAATCTAGGGAAGTATGCGATGACGGGGATGTTTGTCTTCAATGAACAGTCTATTCCTTTATGCGCGTTTACAGGGGAGAACTCGGCATTGGGATGCAAATGCCGGAGAGATTCCAGCGAGAGGATGAGGAGGGATTTAAGACTGTTAATACTGGAGGAATTAACGTTGGAGGAGTGGCAGGCTGCGACTCAGGTGGGAAGAGAGAGAGAGAGAGAGAGATTGTGTGTGTGAGAGAGAGAGAGAGGGTGTACTATGAAGATGTAATGAGAGGGGTTGGGAAGAAAGGGAGAGTGGGAGGTACGGGAGAGGAGGGGTAGGAAAGAAAAGGGATACCGCCATAGCAGGAGTTTTTGACCCCGTTCTCTCCCTAGCACCACTTCCATTGTAGCAAAAAGCAGGTTAGGCTGAGTGAGAGAATGAGAGAGAGAGAGAGAGTGAGAATGTGAGAGGGATACGAGAGACGCAGGGATTAGGGAAATATAGGTGGGAGGATTCTGCGAAACTCTCGGTATGAGAAAGGGAAAGGGCGGCCAGGGAAATAAAACCGCCGGTTGGATTAAGGTAAACAGGAAGAGTTTTTTAAGTTCCGATAAAATTGGTTTATAAGCATTCATACTAAAGGAAAACATTCGGAGAACTAAAGGTAAAGAGGAAGAAATGTGGGAAAAGTTGGAGAGAGTTAAAAAATGATAGATTTGTGTGAAACCGATTGGCTCAATCTGAGTGGAGTATAGAAACACGTAATCTTTTGTGTTCATGTATATAAAAACAAGGCTTAATTTGTGAGGGAACGCTCCGGAACGGCGTTTCGGAACAATTTTTTGAAGAAGATATGCCCGAATTGTTGTAAAAGCGTTTGTTGATGCAGAAAAAGATGGCGATTTTTCAACGGGGTTTCTGTGTGGGTGAACATGTAACATAGCTATTTATTTTATAAATATACTAGTTTGGGCGTAACGTTTTGAAGTATTACATTCAATAACATACCAAAGTTATAAGATATGTATGTTCAAAAAGTGTTGTGTACTAAACCCAATATATAGTTTTTGCGTTCCACTTTTGTCTAAAAATTAAGCACTGCGCGCGCGCGCGCGCGCGCGTGTGTGTGTGTGTGTGTGTGTGTGTGTGTGTGTGTGTGTGTGTGTGTGTGTGTGTATATATATATATATATATATATAGAGAGAGAGAGAGAGAGAGAGATAGGAAGAGGGATATTTGGGACGAGGCAGAATTAATCGTGCGTAAAAGGTGGGTCCGAGGGAAGAGTGAACGGATAGGCATATAAATTCCTCCCTCTCCTCTCAACCTCATATCCTCGTTTCAACCATTGGTTGTGCAAGAGGGATTATATTTTTTTTCGCCGGCGTCCGACGCCGCACCCTTGCGGTGCCTCTCAACCCACTGCGGAACAAGGGAGAAGGAAGAGAAGAGGGAGGACAGGACAGGGAGGAAACGAAAACAAAAAATAACGCGAGGAACACGGGCAAAAAAATGAATTAGATGGGAGCTCGAGGACACAGTGACCTGCATTCATCTTTCACGGAGCACGTGCGGGATTCGCTGACGAGGAAAGAATGGAGGAAAAAGAAAACGGAAGAAGAAACAGCTCATCGACTAAATATCGATATTGGTTTTTTCGGGGCTGGAAGTGAATCCAATCTCAGGCTATGAGAGTTATAATAGCGAGGGAAGGAGAGCAGGGGGAAAGAGAGAGAGAGAGTGAGGAAGTAAGAGAGAGAGAGAGATGGAGATAAAGTGTGGTGGTGAGAGACGGAGGGAGATAGAGAGTGATGGAGGGAGTTAGATGGAGTGAGAGAGGTGGAGGGAGAGAGTTTGAGGTAGAATGACGGAGGAAGAGAGATGGAGGGAGAGAAATTGAGTGATAGAGATGAACGGAGAGAAATGGAGGGAGAGATATGAAAGGAGAGAGATGGAGGGAGATGAAAGGAGAGAGACGGAGAGAGAGCGATGGAGGGAGAAAGACAGAGGGAGAGAAGGAGCTAAAGAGATGAAGGAAGAGAGATGTAGGGAGATAGATGGAAGGAGAGAGATGAAAGGAGAGAGATGGAGGGAGAGAGAGGGGGAGAAATTGAGAGGATTGAAGGGGGAATTGGGACTGGGAGGGAGCGAGGATATTGAGAGAGATTGGAAGGGAGAGTGGGAGAAAAAGGAAGTAGATGAAGCAAGAGTGAGGGAGGGAAAGATAGGGATGGAAAAGGAGAGTATTATAGTTATGAGTAGAAGGGAAGGAGAAAAGAAGAGATAAAAGATGAGTTATGCGAGAATTTTTTTCCAATCCCTCCGGAAGCCTCTCTATCTCTCGTTTATTTTTTATCCGGACGCTAGTCGTTTTCCGATGTTTCGCTCGCGCGGAAATACCTTTGTTCGACGCTCGTATATTCATTCATTTGTTTATTTTCCATTTCGTTCCCGCGAATCGCGAGATATTATTTTATCCCATTCCGATCCGCGAGAAAACCTCACAGCGCGTTAAGCTTTACCCATGATTCACGGGATGAAAAAAATGAAAGACACCGATCTGAAAAACCTCGTCGGAGGCAGTAGGCCGTCAATTTCGATGCGAGAAAAACCTCCGTGCTTCTGTATCTAAACGGAATACGCACGCTGCGTGGCACGCGGATACCGGCGTCTTCGTGTTAGAGCAGATAGCGCGTAGATTAATGTTTCTCAACCAGTTCTACCTTAAGGTCACCTAAGTTGGACGCTAACTTTCGAAAATTATTATTATAAAACCTTATCTCCGCAAAATTATGGCAGTATTTAAAATCCTAAAAAAAAATCTATTAATGATTAACATAATAGCAACATGTATTTGCCGTAAAAATCCACCTCTCGGATGAGATGGTGTTCTGTTTTGATCATGGTTAGGATTGCCAGGCGTTCCGTGTTTCATTGCCTTGTCCTGTTGTCCGGAAAGGTCTGTAGGGACGAATAAATGTTCCGTAATTGAGAATTGGTTTTCAAATTCAACAATAAATGTTGTTCTCCTTTTATTAATGTTCCCATGTTAAATTCCAATATAAATTTCCCAAATAAAAACTAACAGTTATTAAAATGAAAGATAAGAACATTCACTTTGTAAAAAAAGTCAATCCATTTCACTCCAAAGTGAATTCTATTTTATTTCATTTTAATTATGCAACTCCACAAAGTTACGGCGAAACAAATAAGTTTTTACAATTATTAATTATTTATTGCCTTTTTCCCCCTCAAAATTGTGTTCCGTATTTTGAAATCAAAGATATAATTTTATAGTATATATATATATATATATATATATATATATATATACACTCCATCGCTGATGAAGGGCATATGCTCGAAAAGCTTAAGTGTTTTTGTGTGCGTGTTTTCTGTGTGTGTGTGTGTGTATATATATATATATATATATATATATATATATATATATATATATATATATATATATATATATATATATATATATCTCCATCGCTGAAGAAGGGCATAGGCCCAATAAGCTTTCGATTCTTTGTTGTGTGCATGTTTATTTACGTGTGTCTCTTTGACGCCCCCAGCAGCCTGCCAACTTGGTAAGTGTCCGCTGGGATTTCTTCAACACCTTGTTGCCACCCTCATTACTACCTTTTCTTTTCCTTAAGTTTTTCAGGATTGTTTAAGTGCCCAGTATTTGTCCCTTATTTTAATGAAGAATTTCTTTATTTGTCCGGTATCCTCAAAACCAAAATCTGGCAACCCTAATCATGGTGGGACTCGGGTTATTTGACAAAATGGTTGGTGGGAGGCAAGACGCAAAAGGTTGAGAATCTCTGGGTTAGACGCCGCGCGCGCGAGTCGTGATATTTCAATTTTCGCACCTCGTCTCTCAAAAGTGTCGGTCGAAAAAAAGCTTTCGGTTTTATCGAGTTCAATCTGATCGATTTTCCCGTCGAACGAAAGCAAACTTTGCGTGATTGTTCGGGCAAAAATTTACCCATAAGAGAGCACTTTAAGTAATTAAACCTCTCCATCGTTTGGGTATCTTCCGTGGGAAACGAATTCTCTACCGAAGAGGATATTCGATTGCATCCAATATTTTTTCTTAGCGGGGGAGAGTGGAGGAGGGAAGTTCGATACGGGTTATTTCCGGGCGGAATACCCCTTGCCGCGCGCGAACCGACGTAATCGTAGAGCGAAGGATGTGTTTGTTTTCCCGTTGTTTGTAAAGGGTTCGGAAATAAATCCGGGAACCGTCCGGAAAAACGGGCGAAATTAACGAAAATTGAAAATGCGGCGCTGAGAGATTTATGACGGCTACAAATCGCCGCCTAATTTATGGAGGACTCTCGGACTCGGTTTTAAGCGTCTATTTATCCGTCGTCGTCGATGCTGGGACTAGGCAACAGGAGGAAAAAAACAGCATTAATGGGCGTGAAATGTTTTTGCTGGCTCAGCAGGTCGGGGGAAAAAGTTTCCTCCTCCTTAGATATGCTATTGCTGACATGTTGCAATATTTTTAGACCTCGCGAATTGGAATCTTGGAAGATGACAACTCCTTGCGGAGAAACTTTCTAAAAGTGTTCTTTTGGGGTGCCGGTGGTGTATTGGTTAGGACGATGGCTGCTACTCGCCTGCTGATTGAAAAGGCAGCGGGCACGAATCCTGCGCAAGTAGGATTTTTCCAAGGTCGCCCGGCCTCCTGTTTGTGTGGTTTGAGGAGAGCGCGCAAATTCAGCTGTTCCGTCCTTCGGAAGGGACGTTAAGCCGTTGGCCCCCCTGGTGTTCTTCGTAAGAGCAGGCAAATGCCGGCACCTGGTTTCCCTCCTCCCTTCCCCGGTTATTCATTGCACTACCTCTGAGATACCTATTTGTGCAGTAAGAGAGGCGAATTGACTGGGCACTCAAACAAAGTGTTCTTTTCCGAAATTATCCTCTTCTTTATTTTTAAAATTGTCGAAGGACTTTTTTCTTTGAGATCAGTATTCTAATCCATTTATTGAGGAAAATGCGTTGAAATTTTGCTATTTTTATCGACCAATATTTCAACGGTTTTTCTCATTTTCTCCGAAAACACGTGATACAATTCTTTTAGTGGCAAACCCGAGTTTTTTCGGGCTTGATAATCTAGTAGCAAACCTGAGATAAACCCACCCCATAAGAAAAGTTGTTGGCAATCACGAAATATTTCGTGTTACTGTTACTCTTTAGCGCAATTTTTTCTTGCTGTGGCGCTGCCTTTCAATAAAATATTCGAATTTCCTATCTTCTTATTTGTTATTTTTTTACGGCTGTTTCGGCATCTACTACATCAAAGAGGACTATTAATACCACAGTGGATATAATCTAACAATACAGGCCAGTTTTATTTATATTTGTTTGTTTCTAATTTTTTCCATCATCGATAAATTGAATTAAATTGCTCCTTAGTATGACATCCTGTCTAAACAACTTTGCTATGATGAGTCTGTTAGCAAATTTAAATTTGCTACTTAAGGGGTATATATTTCCATTTCTCTTGAATGCGTGCCAATAGATTCGCGAAAGACCACTGATCCTCTTAATCACTTAATTAAATCCCTTTCTCTCGTTTACCGGTTTTATTTCTCATATACATAGTATATGGAGGATCGTAATCGCGAAAACATTTGACTATGCGAGATTTTGGCGGAAATACGTTTTAAGAAGTGTTTTTGGCCATGCCGTCTTTCTATCTGAATGTGGGCGGCTCTAAAGCCTAAACGATAGAACAAAATCAAATGATATTTCTTATTTAGGCATAATATTATTCAAAATAGAATCTCTTGAGAGATGCACGATATAGCACAACAATTAAGCATAGTTTATTCTTGTCGATTTTCAAAAATGTCGGTATATTAAAAAACAAAATCTCAAAGGATTTCGATTAAAATTCACTAGATATAGCGCTTAAAGTCATAAACAATGGTACATAAGCCACATTTCTCGAAAAATAACTATAGAACGTCCAGCGATATTATAATATACTAGCGTAATTGCCCGGGGTTTGCCCTGGGTTTAGTTTAGAATTTTTCATACACATATCACTCGGTAATATTTTCATCCAAATTCAAGGTACTCTCAAGGTAACTCACCAATATTCCCCTTAACTAATTAAATATAGACTCAAATTTGCTACCTCCGTCCCCCCCAAGAAATCAAAGTTCTGAGACAGAGGTGCATATCCTCAACGTCTCTTTAGTATGTATACCAAGTTTTAAGTCTCTACGTTTCTTGGTTCAACATTGATGTTGGTGCAGGATTCATCAAAATCGATCACTTGGTTGCTGAGATATCTTCAAACAGAATGCTTTACGTAAAATTCGCCATAATATAATCGTATACTAATGTATTTGCTTTGAAATCAGAAAATTATTTTTCCTTATCAGAAAATTATTTTTCCTTATATTGTGGTATTATAGATCCATTCTAAACATGTTCATTTCGTTTTGCCATTCTATACCCGCCCTACAAACGAAATTTCTCATCGGTTCAGCCAATACCTTCAAAATTCATAGTTACAGAAAAATTCTAACCTTGATATTGTAATAACCCTGCTTAGACGACCCGGTTATTTATATAAAGATTATTATATACATAATATCCTTATTCTGTCCGTTGGTCCGTCCACCCGCCGGAGCGCTCTATAGAAAACCCCATAAGAGAACATTTAAAAGTATTTTTTTTTTACTTGCAGGCTTTTTTCTTTTGCTAAATTAAACTAGAAGTAATTGACCATACGATCTTCAGACCTAGACCATTTTAAAGAAAAATAAACATAGATTCTTATTCTTATCGTCGACTTTTACCTTCGGTTCGAAATAGCTCAAGTTATACGTTTAAATCACATTTATTGGAAAATTTGTAGCTTTTTAAAGATATGTTGTCTTGCCGACCGTGTCATTGTTAAACCTCGAGATTTCCTTGTCGCCCTTATACTATATGCGTAAGGAAAGTGTGTTTTGAGAATGCTTTAGTACGAGAGAGAGAAGACGCCCGAATTATTTATAATTAAAATCGTGTTTTTCATTAATTTCTTTTCAGTTAACTTCCTATTGAAATTTTTTGGTGATTAACTATTTTCATAGTTTTTTGCAGCGCATCTTATAATTAACCGGAGTTATGAATTTGCATCGCATATATGAATCACGCAAAACGCAGACCTTTTTCATTTACATTTGAAAATATTTCAAGGATGAGGTATTTAACTTATGCGATGAGAAGAGTTTAAATCTCATTCGTAAATCTCCAAAAATTGCGTTTTAATAAGATTTTTTTCACGTTTTCACGCATTTTATTTATATTGGGTTGAATTATATTGTTGGCCTCATAATAAATGCACCAATTTAGTGCTTTAACACGGGTCAGACTTTTATGCATGGGTATAACTTATTTACTGAATCTATTAAGTAATTAGAGGGAGGGAAGGAAAAGAGAATGGGATTGAGCAGAAACTGAGAAAGAGGAAGAGGACGTAGCATTTGTAGAGGATTAAAAAGGAGCTACAGTTCAAAAATAACAATAATAAATTACAATTGATAATATAAAATGTTATACCCCTAGTATGGGTCCGAGGGCCACTTTAAAAAAAAATATTTTCGCCTTTGGAACGGAAAGTCGCTGAATGTGCAACAGCTTGCAAATTTATGCACGGTAAATCGATTAGCATAATCTGTGTAAACGTTCACGACCAAATGTCAAATGTGAGGCGTCATGCAGTCTTTTCATGCACACCGATGTCTCAGGATTTGCTACGCACGTTCTTTGCCCATGTTATGTAGTCGCTTCTGCCATAGGTATCTATGGCAGAAGCGACTACATAACTGGTTACCAGACACTTATATGAGAATATCAGGCGAAAATGTTCGTCGTGTGGTTTCATGCTTCGACCGCACACACTCGCGTTCAAAAATTAACCGTTGTTTATCGTTCATTGATATTTTATAATAACGAAAATGACTCTTTATATTAAAATGTGAATATGTAATTTCACTTTTCCATGTGATAGACGATCACTTGAAAAAGAGGTTTCTCCCGTGATCCAGTGTCGTACGAAGTATAAAGTTTTAAAAAATACTTCGGCTATTTTTTTCATTATTAGTAAATAAAGAACCACTGGAAGTATAAAACGGAGGAAACTTATTTGGGAAGTTTTTGATTTATATTAGTAGCTTTTTTATCATGGTTTGGAATGCCACATAAGACCCATCCAGACTTTTTACCGTGAAACTTATTTGCCATATACAGTGTATACAGTTGGAACAATTTTTGAAACGAGAAAAAAGTCTGCTATGACCGGGAATTGAACCCGGGTCTTCCACTTGCCGGGCGGATATTCTACATCTGAACTATCGTAGCAGAACGTTTTCTCTCGTTTCTGAACACGGATGTTTTCCTTGGTGGGACGGGAACTAGCCAAGCTAGTGGAAGACCCGGGTTCAATTCCCGGTCATAGCAGACTTTTTTCTCGTTTCAAAAATTGTTCCAACTTTCACAGCTTATGCCTGTCTGCATAGGATCTTCGGATCATATCATTCCATCAATTTTAGTGTATACAGTGTTAAATTTCTGAAATTTCCAATTTATTTTTTGTTGATTTACTTATCGTATTTGACTTCTGTGGCGCGCGAGCTACACAATTCGCGGCTGTGTTTATTGTAGTTTTAATGTAGTGTAGCACGGCACAGTTATAGTAAAGTTTGATATTGTGTAACCCTCTAACGATCAGCATTCTCATAACTACATTTTTGCTTCTGGACAGAGCTCATATTTTCAAAACAATTATTTCCTTTGAGTGCGGTCAATGAATCTTCAATCAAAGATCCGAATTTCAAAGTTCAAATTTCAGCAGTTCTTTGGAACAAAAAAATTTTTAAAACAGAAGGCCGCGTTAAAAAAAGGCAGAGAAAATATTAATCAGGATGGTAACGGGTTAAACTCAAAACGCCCTCCTGTAACGAACTTCTCTTGAGTTTTCCCAATTTTATTAATTTACGAATGATCGTAAATAAAGAAAATTAAACCCATCGCAGAAAAATTTAGTTTCCCAGAGAGTTGACCTTATTTGGCAGTGGTGGCTGTCTCGAGCTCAAGAACGGAGGGACACTTTAAAATGAAGTAACACGAATCTTTTAATAATTTACCAAACTTAAGGGACAAATGTATTTTTTTAATGTTTTATACAACGCTCTTAAATATCCGCTTTCTGAAGATTTTTCTGGTTGTTTATGATTTAGCGCGGTGTAATATTTACATTATTATTATTGTCTTGATTAAGTTTTTGAAGCCATTTCACTGCCGCCGCCCGCTGCGCGTATGACTTATATACGCGGCCAGTTTTCGTAATCTCTCCACAAGTAAACGCGAACGTCGACCCTGTTCCTCGATACGCTTTTCCTCGAGATTTTTTATTTTCATTTTTTTTTACCTCCCGAAGCTTAATTTGCAGGCCGCGAGCAAATGATACTCCAAAAAATCTCTCCATTTTTCTTTCGCGTGCAGGTCGTTGAACCGACCTCCTTCCACGACACCTCTCCACCCCTACTTCTCCAGATATCCTTAACCTACCGCAATGCGAGATTCATTTTTTTTCCCAACCTCCTCCCCCCTTTTTATCCCCCCTCCCACCCCCGCTGTTCAATACTCCGCACTCGGTTTTTGCGCGCGGCTTCTCGTCGAGAGGGAGAGAAAGACGACGGTGGAACGGATCTCACTGTTAATTATCTCGCACGTCTAGCCTTAGAATGGACGCTAAGTGGCGGACAAGGCGTGACTTTCATCGCGGAACGGGCATCGGCCGTTCCACCTTTTTACCCTTTTTTGTTTTTCTTTTTAAATTTTCGGTGGCATTAAGAGCAGTCTCCAAAATATTAGCGTCCCTCTCTATTACTGTTTTCTTCCGTGACAGCGCTGGTGACGGTGCTGGCATTGTCCTCCCGCGTGTGCAACGGAGGTAGAAGACGCCTGGAGGTCAGGTGTCGAAACTTAAGGAGGGAGAGGGATCTGGGGAGAGGAGGGGAAGTGAGGGGAGAAGAATATTTTTCTCGGTGGGAATAATGGATGGAGTGCGCTCGGAAAAGGTGCGAAAAAGATGGAGCTCTTGACGGAAAGAAAAGCGTTTTTTTTAAGGTGTTGGTAAATGGATTGTTAACGGCCTTCGGGAAAACTTCCGTCGGTTTTCATCGTAAATTCTCGCCCAGCCCAGTGGGTCTTTCCTTCTTATTTATTTATTTATTTTTATTTTATATTAGCTCATAAACAGCCGTTAACGGCCTTTTACAATGAGCGTAATAACATTAACAAAGACGAACACATACAACCATGCCCTCGGCATGATTCGAACCCGCGACCCTAGCTAACCACCCATATACCAAGACCGGTTTGTTTTTTTTTAGATGTAAATCTATGGATGATCGAAGAAAGGTTTTGAAACGTTAAATTGAATAATAGACGGTTTGTTTTATCGTCGGGGGGAAAGGGGATTTAAGAAAACGTATTGATTGGCGCCGATTTGTGGTTTTTTAATCGTGGTTAATCCTTTTATCGATAATTATTGAACTGAAAGACATCTATACATAAACTGTGTGTATTCCTTTTTAAATAACACGTTAAAGTTGTAGAAATGCTTGAAATCTACCTTCGGCATGGAAGGCGTTTCCTTGTCATTTACAAAAAAATCGTTCTAATCCTTTCAGGGCTGAATTATCTGAAACATTTTTTGTCGTATTTACCATGTTTTTTTAAATAATCATTTAACCTTAGGCCATTTTAGGCCCCCGTGTCAAACCACGGCCTCTAGCAGTAGGTTCCGAGATATTTTAAAACTTGTTTCCGTCATCCAAATCATGGACGGATTGTTTCTTTTCCTTCTTTCTCAATATTCTTTTGGATTATCCGTATAAGTTTTTCCCGATTTTGGTGATTTTCATTTTATCTTTTGGGGACGAAAGTAATATTTCGAGTGCAGGTGGAACGCGAAAATCTGGAACGTAAGAGGGACCCGGTTTAAAAAGTCAGAACGGCATCTTTGACAACAGCGCCCAGTTGTTCAGTGTGACCTGCAAGAAAACAAGCCAAGGTCACGACTGAAACCCACCAAAGCGTGCCATGGCGAAGACTATTTAAGTCCCGAATAACGTTTTCGGTAGGTCTCTAGGTCCGTCTCCGTAAAAAATAATACCAAAATCGATCGAATATACAGGACGCGATCCTCAACGCGAGAGAAATGAATAACAGCATTTTGGATGCAATCCAACTGGCAACGTAAAGATTTTTTTATATTAAGTGCCTCCTCTAACTAAGTGCATTACAGCACCCGAATCGTCTAGTTTTTATGATTCTGTTAATGCGATCCTTTAAATGACATTACATATTGCGCCATTGCGGATCGCTTGTATATTTTTATGGAAGCGATAAAGGTGCTTTCACATTTTATCGATTTTGTATTATTTAAGCAAAAATAAATAAATGGAAGTATTTTGTTCGGGATATTGAGACGAATCTTTATATTTCTTTATTTCAATTTTTCAAAAACTAAGCTTAAAATTGGCCGCATTAGTTGTCGATATTTAGTGAGTAAGTGATTTATATTAATATTCATGCTTTGATTATTTTACAAGCCAATTTGGCTTGCAAAGTATGTGAATAATTAAACGTAGCCAAGTGTTTGATAACATTTCCAATCCTCTTTGACGAGCTATCACGGTAGCGATCTTCATTTATCTATAAAACCTCCGCAAACATTTAAGTTAAAAAAAAATAATTGATTTAATTGGAAACAAGCCGAATTACAAAAATATATGACTAGATAGATGGTAAATATAACTATTTCCACCAATGATATATCTAACTTTTTACTTTATCCATATACGTAGTATAGGGGAAAGTTTTGTATTCATAAAAAAATCGACTTCGAGCTTTCAACGGAAATACACGTTTTGAGGTCCCCTGAACACGTTTTGACCATTTTCTCGATGATGTCTGTGTGTGTGTGTTAGCGTTTTTGTGGGTGCTCTAACTCAAAACCTATAAAATAAGTCAACGCGAAAATTTATACTTAAAATTTTTATTAAATACGCAGGAACTGATTAGTTTTTGATAAAAATCGGTCAACCGGAAGTGAGTGTTTACTCTTGTCACATCCGATATTTTGAAATATTTGCTTTAATATATGACAAATGTAAAAATGTACTGCAATAAAAGTTGTAGGAAATTTAATTTTCTACAACCTTTGTTTGAAACATATTTCCATATAATGCGTTGTTTAAGAGATATCTTATATTTTTAGCCGCCACCACCACGCCACCTACCGACGACTGTTGGTAACAATTGACGCTTATTTACGTCTTAGTAACGCTCCTTTTTATTTTCTTAATTGTTGGAGCTTTGTGGCTATATCCAATATCAGAAGGATATAGTTTGAGTTTATTTCTGTTCTTTGTAAAGTCTAATATATACCCAGTATGTCACTTTCAGTTACTCTTTCGCTGAAGAAGGGCAAAGGCCCGATAAGCTTGCGTGTTTTTTTGTTTTTCTGTGTTCGTGTGTTTTAGTGTCTCTTCGACGCCCCCAGCAGCCTGCCAGCTTGGTCCTTCCCTCAACACCTTGTTGCCACCCTTATCACTACCTTTTCTTCTCCTTAAGTTAATATATATATATATATATATATATATATATATATATATATATATATATATATATATAATATACAGTGGCGTAACTGGGAGTTACGGCAAAATCTATAGGTAACGCCTTTTATTATATAGAATATAATTTTTTCCTGTGTTTTGATAAAGAATAATAGTGTTTTTATTAACAATAACTTCGGAATTTGGTGTGAAGTGATACTTATTTATGGGGAAATAAACCTTAAGCATTTTTTGGAAACGTTTGGCGCCTTTTGCTAGCGGGTGGGAAATGCCACCTTCGCCATACCCTGATTACGCCACTGTATATATATATATATATATATCTTACGACCTTTTACTGTTAGTTCCCTTTGATACAGAGTTCAGACATACTTCAATTTCAAAGACAAAGGGAAATTTTTCACGAAGGAATTTAATTTTACTCTCACTCAGACGGTTCAAAAGTTGCACTATTACATCCTCAAGCAGATCGATGACGGCTTCAAACGCACTCTAGATTACGTCTCATGTTTAAATAGATTTACTGGCTATAGTTAAAAGTTTTAGATACTCCTTTGGTTGTTTTCCAAAAAAAATAATCTCTGTACGATAGAAACTATGTAGAACATGGGTTTGCAATTTACGCTCTCCGTTTTCTCATGGAACCCTAAAGAGGATTTTATGCGACCTGCAAAACTATGATGAAAAATACATTCTCAAACTTTAATAAATGCGGTATATTTCATTAAAATTATACTCGTAAATCTTTAATTGTTAGGCTTCAACAGTGAAAGTTGTTAAAGATCACTTTTCAGCTCTACGGTATTACAGAATCTCTTAATTACCTTCCCATGCTAGCTTGTAAACTTATTCTTAGGCCTTTACCTTCGCAGCGATGAATTTGGCCAGCAATTTAATAAAGGTTGCCCATTCCTGATTTAGAATTTTTCTGATGGAAATGATGCATAGTCAAAAGTTTTTAACCTGCTCAATCTCCAATTTCAACAATAAAAAGTGGAACAAACAGTTTGTTAACCGGATTATTAGTTCAAGAATAATTACTTTAAAATAAAACTATTGAAAAAGCACTTCTTTCAGTTATCTTCAACAACCACAAAGAGGTTATGAAAAACCAGAGGCGAATTTCGAATGCAATGCATTTCTTTAGGAATTCACTTTCGGTGAATTGCCACTGTAGACAGTTGCATTGTAGCCGTAATGCTTATCTGTTTTTCATAATCTTGTCATGGCTATTAGAGATATCTACTTTTTATTTTTTTTTTAATTTTCAAGTGCTTATTCTGTAATTTTTCAGTCATAAGACTAAGTCGACGATTCTCTGTTGAACGAATTATTAGTGTTGTTGTTTTATGTTGATTGATTTTCCATGCTATGACTCAATAACAGTTAGACGAAAAAAATGGAAAAAATTGAAAGGTATTTTATAGAAATTCGGAGATAAATAACATTATTTTACAATCCTCCGTTTAAGGCTAATTTATTGGTGTAATTTTCTGATGATTTAAAACACTTCGTTTCCATGCTCGAGACCACTCAATCTTCGGGAATCAATAGACAAGACTCGTGCATTAAATACAAAGAATCATAAACACGCGGGATGATTCGTTGCGAAAGCCCATAAAAAAGATTAAGCCAATCAAATGGTGGCGAGGAAAGAGCGATCATTTAATAAAAAAACGCCGGTTATATGACTCCGCAGAACAGCGGGAGTTAATTAGTCGCACGTCATCTAGTACAAATGAGATATCCCTCGATAGTCCGCGCCCCCTTTTACGTCCTTCCCTCATTTTTAGACTCATCTTCCGAGCGTCATCTGTTTCCAAGAGAGAGAGAGAGAGAGAGTATGGAATCAGCTCGTTTGGGAAGCGACGGAAAGTCGCTTCATCCGCCGACTGAGCGCACGTGTTCCGAATCATCCTCTCGCCACTATCAAATAGAATATCATCCCTGCCCCTCCCGTACTCCCTCCATATCCTCTCAGTTTCCTCCCCTTTTCTGTCCCTCCCTGGAAATAGAAGGGAATAAAGAGCGCGAGAAACGATTAGCCGTTAATGTCTGCGCCCTTCGGAGGTTCATTGTGTGGCTTCAAAGATGCTCTATTTTCGTTCCGCAGCTGACCCTCGCCGAGGGGACGGGTCGGAATAGAGAAAGTAAAAGAGAAAAGTAAAGAAAAAGTGGAGAAAAGGAGAGAGAAAGAAACGTTGCGCTGAAAGAAAAAATCTGATTTGGCCAACACATGACTTTCTCCATAACTAATATTTCTAAAAATTCCACATAGGTTAAATGATTACAAATATTTTAAGGATCTGCGAGAAAAATCCAGACTTCACAAAGAACAGGAATAAACTCTTAACGTAGCCTTCTGATATCGGATACAGCCAGGAAGCTTCAACAATTAAGAAAATAAAAAGAAGCGTTACTAAGACGTAACTGAACGTAATGTTTACAAATTTTGCCTCCAGCTGGTTTGGTGGTGGCAGCTAAAAAATATAGACTTAAAAATTTCTCTTACAAAATGCATTTTAGGGAAAAAGTTTAAACAAACGTTATACAGAATAAAATTATCTACAATATGTAAATTTAATGTTATTAAAAATCATGAATTTTTAATGGAGAGAATTGATTAAAACGAAAAAGGGTCCAAGAGTAAAGTATCACTTCCGGTTGACCGATTTCAACCAAAACTTTATCCACTCTTGTGCTTTTGATAAAACTTTCAAATATAAAATTTCGCGTTGATTTGAATAATAGTTTTTGAGTGAGAGCACCCACAAAAGTCCTATCACACACTCAGACACAGAGAGACATAATCGAGAAAATAGTTAAAACGTGTTCAGGGGACCTCAAAACTTTTTTTCACGAAAATAATACTTTCCCCTATACTACGTATGGAGAAAATGAAAAGGACAGCCCAGGGTAGCAGCGGCAGTAGAAACGAGATAGATACCTATATAGAAATAGGGGAAAGGTTTTCTCCCTCCATTTTTCCTCTCTCTCTCTCCTTTCAACTCCAGATCTGAGAGGTTCGGCGTGCAGCCGCGAGTGCGTCAGAGACGTTTCCGCGTGCGAGATGATGATCTACACGGTCCAATTCGAGAGGCCTCTTCCTGGAAAGGAAGGGAAGGAAGAGAGAGTGAGAAGCAAAGTGGACGTAATCTCGCGGAGGAGGATGGCTCTCCTGGTAGTCTTTTGGTTAGGTGGTGATGCCACTGCAGACGAAAGACTGGCTGCCCCCTTCACTCCCCCCCCCTCTCTCTCTTTTCGAACGAGGTTAGTAGATATTTGGGAACGAGTGGCGTTTACGACGCACAGGATGAAAAAGAGGGGGAGGGACTGAAAGAGGAGTGGGTGGAAGGGATTTATTGTTGTAAGGTTTCCCAGACCAGTTTTTATTGGATGCCTTTTGTATTTAGACGGATCTGGACGATGAGGAAGAGGCGATGAAGGGACCCTTCAATGCCCCTTTCGATATTACGAAACTTTTATTTTTGTAAACGGGGATGAATTTCGCCACGCGGTGCTATTAACGTAAACAAATCTCGGATACGCCCTTTTCGTTTTTTTAAATACCTTTTCACGCGAGACGGGAAGTCTTCTTCCTTGACCGACATTATTTTAAAAGCGAGCGCTACTCTGACGCCAATGCAACTTACATGACAAAAAATCTCTCCGACCGCATTTATGATCGTGGTGACCCCGCTAGCCTTTGGGAAACCCGGATGTGAAATTCGGGTACAGAACGTCCGTCGTCAGTGGCAATCCACCGACCGTTAATCCTAAAAATCTGATTTCTTCTTAGGATCGAGAATCCGTAAAATCTTTCCGAGCACCATTGCTTTTTATGCGAAAAACGCATATTGTAGTTATCTTGGTCATAAATTGGATTCCAGCCATAAAATAGGTAACTTATTTTTTAACATCACGTTATGACTGCGGTTTTGTGACCGTAAAATTTACTTAGATAACTAGCTCTCCACCTGAGGTACGCCGAATTGCTTCAAGTATTCCGCGTCAACCATTAAAAACTAAATAAAAAATAGAAGATGTCGCAGTGAAGACAGGACCGTATTTGCGCTCCAAAAGGGTTAGTTGTCGGAAAAAACAGACTATAAATGCAGAGCTTGCAGCCAAAAAGGTTGAGGAGTACTCTCACATATCATATCTTGAGAACTTGAAAAATCCGCATAAAACACCTCTCGCAATTGGTGGCTGAGAAATCCAGCAGAAAAAAGAAGTGTGAATGACATTCCTTTCGCTTCATTGTTTGATCGCGGTAAACTTGAAGAGGTGTGGCGAAATATTCCATGAAATATCATTCGATGAAATACGACGAATGACCAGGAAATTTTCCCGTTTACACGGTGATATGATTTAGGTATTTTCTTACCGGATGTCTTGCACGGTACGGCGACTTCGTTTTCCGTCAATAATAACTAGTATACCTAGATGGAAACATCATCCGCTGCTTACTGAGAAAAATAAGCGAGACTTAATCGAACGTCAAATGGAGCGAAAAAACGAGAATCATGAGAAGAGAGGGATAATAAAGGCGATAAACTGTAGGAAATGGGGGAGAAGTTGGGAAAGGAGAAATGGTTTTGAAACCGGGAGAGAGACTGAAGAGAGAGGGAGAAAAGTTCGGAATCGAAAGAGAGAGAATGAGAGGAAAAAGGGAAAAACGGGACAAGATGGAGGAAAAATGATAGAAGCAGGTGGAAGATGTAGGGATAGAGCGAGAGAGAAAGAGGACGAGAAAGATGGAAAAATATCTCATTTTCATTTTTGAATATCTATATATAACCTCCTTACTCACTGGTATTCCGGCGAGGGGACGGAGTAGATAACATTGCCAATTTTCCTACCGAGAGAAGGATTTTAATTCATGAATCCAAAAAGCTAAAAGTGAGAGAGATAGAGCCCTCATTCTATACGGCTTCACAAAGAGCTTTATTTTTCTTTCATGTTTTTTCCACCAAATCGATCCATTCTTTTCAATTTTATCATCCTTATGGCATAACACGTGTAAAGCGTAATCGTTTTACTCGCACGCTGGATCTCATAAACACGTCCATTCGTAAGTGCGATCATTTTTCAGGAGGGTCAGGTTCATATCCTCGCTTGAAGCTGAGAGGGAATGGAGGGAAGGAGGAGAGAGAGAGACAGGAAGGAATAAGGAGGTGGTTAAGGGTAAAGGGGGTCGTTAAGAAACCCGGGGAGGAGAGAGGGAGGAAGAGACAGAAAGAGAGGGAAAAATGAATTCGAGGTTTTTGTAGAGACTGATAGAAAGTAATGAGGCATAAGGAACAAGACGCTATGGAACGGGAAGATGGCGGAAGGGTGAATGGGGAGAAAGTAATGGGGAGATGAGATGAGATGGAGCTTAAGAAAAGAAAGGTTGGAAAGGAGTTGGAGAGGTTAGAATACGAAGTGAATAATATAACGAGAGGGTGAGAAAGGGGATGAGATGGGCGCGAAGGAGATTGATGGAGAGGGAAATGTGTACCTGAAAGTGAAGGAGTGAGGAGGTGTTGCAAAGAATGATGGTGGTGAAGGGGTGGGGGAATGCAAAAATGGATGGGAAAAAAGAGGCCAGAGAAATAGTGCGTGAATAAGGAATAAAGATAAGTGAGATATTGAGGAATGAAAGGAGAGATTGACGGAGAAATTCGAATGGAGTCTATATATCTTTCTAAACACATGCGCTCACATAGAGGCGCGCGAGCGCGCACACACGCACATTTATACAGATATATTTATGTACCCACGCACGCTTATTTATAAATGCGTACATATATTAAAATGCGTGCATGTATGTCTAACCCACCTCCATTACCGAGTGCCAGGCATCGAAAATATTTTGATAGACTGTCTTCGTATCCTAATTCCAGTTAACCTACTTTTTAGGATTAGCCAAGGCATGGTTCCCACAGAAACCTCCGAGAGTAGTTTCTATAGCTCACGTTATAATTTTCATGTTCTTACGAGTGAGCGAGAGGCTTCCTGCGCTGTTTATGATTATAACTGAACTTTTATGGATTATGGCATTACTGTTACATTATTCAATACTTCCATCCATAAAAACCCTAGTAAGGACTGTTCCATACAAATTTATATCACCATACGGTGTAGATCTACAGCGTATATCTCATGTAAATACAAAATTTTATTAAATGAATGCAACATTTGCTCGTAATAAAAATACTTAGTTTTTTATATTTTTCCATAATAACTCACCTGCTGCCCGACATCTTTGATTATCGCATCTAGCTCAGGTGCCAAGCGTGTCGAATATGAGGGATTATACGGTATATAAATTTTCTCTGGGTGAAAGGGTTGTATGACTCACTAGAAAGACGCGTATACTCTCCCGGACAATACTTATATATATCTAAATAACTATCCGTGACCGATAACTAAATAACTTCTCTAACTCAGAAACCACACACGTTAATTTTTGGAATGGATCCTACTTAACAAAACGATTAGATAGAAGTATTTATATTGGCAAATAAAATACACATGTAATAATATACTCGGCGGGGCGCCTACAAAAATAGATAAGGCAAAGAAGCCATATTTTTTTGAGCCACGAATTTCAGAGCGATAAAAATAACGATATAAACTTCATGAGGAATTTAAAACTAACGACGTATTTTTAGTCCGAAAATGAGATGCGTTTTTTCTGCAAAACACTGCGGCGGATGTTCAACGAGTTGATTTTGCTATATCCGAATATCCCATTCGTTCTAAACAATCTAAATTTGTTCGAACGACTCTAATATTCATCGACCTTGACATATCGACGACAAAGAAACGTAAATCTTCCCGATTCAAACCGAAGCAAGACCTGTGGATTAATATGATAATAAAAATCGATAAACATTCCAGCATCAACGTCCCTCACAAGAGGCATTCGAATTTACGAATGCCCATTTAAAAAAAATTATACATTCATCATCCGTCCGTTAGGCGACGGAGAGAGAGAGAGAAGGAAGAAATTTTATCAATTCTTTAAAAACAATAGGATTACTGTTAGAAATGAAAGAGGAAATCGATCGAGTCAGCGTCGGGGGACGGACGAGTAGGAGGAAGAAGAAAAAAGCGCCATCTAATAAATTAAATACGGCCTTTGAAGAGAGAGAGAGAGTTTTTAAACCCGCCGACGAAACAGGAAAAAAGAACAAAAAGCGTTTTCGGGCGCGTTATGGAATGCTTATAGGAGGAAGGAGAGGGGGGAGGAAGAGGAAGGAGGGGGGGGGGGAGAAATAGAGCGCACACAAAGATGGCGGGCGGAGAAATTCGTGTTTATTCTCTAGGGAGAAAACGGAAGAAGCACGAGTCAATTTAATAATCGAGAGTTGGTTCCGCCAAAAGAAGGGTAAAAAGGAGTATATGGAAAGAGGAAAGGGAAGAGAGATAGAATGAAGTAGGAGGTGATGGAGGGAGAGAGAGAGAGAGAGAGAGAGAGAGAGAGAGAGAGAGAGAGAGAAGAGAGAGAGACGAGGAAGATGATAAAGCGAGCTAAGGTCACGGGAGGTGAGGCGGGAGGATGGGAAGAGGGAAGGGAGGAGAAGGGAGGTTCTTTTGGGCGCTGTTCAATTCAAACGAAAGAGATTACGGACGTCTATGCATTTGGTATATATTAAAAGTCCCTCCATCAAGGCTTCTTCGCAATCTTATCGGCTCTGCCCAGTTATTTTTTTTTCATTTTTTCGTAATTTATTATTTATTTTTGGGGTCAAGACGCGACGCAGAAAAGGGGTCCTGAGTGGTTTGGAACGCCATCAGACGCGGATTTTCGACGAGTTTTCTTTTTTCGTATCCTTTTTGCTCGTAAAGAGATTCTGGCCGTAAAAAACATACCTAAGGCGGAGTCGACGCCTTCATATATATTTTTTATAGGTTTCATTTTTAGTTATTGAGTTCTGTGCGCGCTTCCTGACGCGCGGTTAAATATTTAATGGCATGGATATAGGGAGCGTTGATTCCGACAGAGTCATAGTAATCTGGATGGCATTCGTGACATTTGTTTATTATGATTTTTTTGTTATCTGTTCAAATATTTATGGGCCAGCTCAGTGCCAAGAGAGAGATTTTCCTTATCGGAATTCGGTTAATTTTATTTTATGCGCCGTCATACACGAATACAAGCTTGTTTATACGTGCTATCTTCTTCTTCTCGTGTGTAAATTCCTGTTCGGCCTGTGCCCCTTTAATAGAGTAAATGTTGACACAAAACGAGAAGATAATACCTGCGTCGTATTACTTCTTAGGATAAATTAAATTCCGATTTGATTTAGGCTAGAATATGTCGGCTTTTGGTGCGTTGCCACGTGAAACGTCTTACTTTGAGCTTGATAATATAATGACGTTTAAAATCTTCTTTCATAAAATATTTTAAAAATATTTTTGGGCTAAGGAGGTCACTAAGCTGTACCTATTTGTCCACAAAACATACACAATTGCATTCGCTATTTTCTCATTTTACCAATTATACAGAAACGAGTATGGCGCGATTTCATGTCAATGAATACGGGTGTGAAGTCATTTTGATTAATTGTTTATACGCGATTAAAATTTTGCAAAACGTGGTTTTTGTGTAATATTTTAATTATAGAGATGTTCATTATTAAACAATTTTGTTTTTTTCCTAATAATTCAATCAAAGACGACTTTGAATGCGATAGTGGAGGTTTGCGATAAAAGAGGTCGAAGTATACTTTGTAACATTTGTTGTTTACGCATGCGTCAAACCTGCCATCAGTGAGCCGATAAACTCAATCGATGCGTGTGACGTACGTCGTCGTGCGATGCTATATTTAATGAATTTTTCCTAACAAATATTCGTCTTTTAAAATATTTGTCTCAACATTACCGTTATCTGCCGTTGCATCAGTCACAATAGCACAAGTTGAACTTGCAGACAAACTGTTGATCATTACGTAGTTTATATCTATGTTGGATTAAATTTTGATAAATCGATTTGTATTATTTTATGTTTTCTCTTGCTTTTTATTTTTTAAGTTAGAGATAAAATCAGATTAGCATATCTTACACTCATACCTTTCTCTCTATATCGAATAGTAGCATTATGTTTTATGCTCACATTATCAATAAACCATAAAAAATGGCATTAGTTTCAATTAACCTAAATTTATTTAGCCATAGTTAGTTTATTTACAAATCCCAGGCTTTGATATCAGTTGATTTTGTAAATAATTTAACCATGAAACTTGAACTGGTATTGGTTCGCTTAAAAATTTCAGTGAACTGTATTATGGTGTCCTGTTTTCACCGAGCCAACCGCTACTGCGTCTCTAGCTTAACCCTTTTATACCCTGACTGAATAATTCAAGCTAACAGTAACGTATACCGTTCCTACGGATTATCACAATTCCCTATTGCCCTTATTCCTTTTGCCATTAGATACCAGGTTTATACCAGTCAAAAACGACGGTAGTGAAATGAAACGAGAAATTATGCATGAGGCTGTTCGAAAAAACTTTACGTAAAAATGTGAATTCAAGTCAACTTTAACTGTTTTGTTTTTGAAACATTCTTTTTTTACTTTTGAAAATTTCATAGATCTCTCTCCACTTTTTTCTTATATTGAATCGATTTCCTCAGTTGGAACCATATTTAAACATAACGATGCAATACGAGAGAAATGAAACTACAGCGAAAAAATTGAGAATTTACAACAAACTCTTAAACCGTATGAATCTTTAGGAGTTTGTTGTAAATTCTTGTAAAGATGCAATATGATTTTACGTGAATATCACAAAAATAAAATAAAAAATCAATTTTATAATATAAACTCACAATTTTAAGAAACTCGGTAAATCTTGTGAGTGTAATTAAAACAAAATATTATATTTACTATATACACATACGTATTACATATAAAAAATTTCACAATTTAGAATAGAAAATAAAATAAATTTAAAACATTTCACTTTTAAAATATTTTTTCCTTACCGCATTTATCTGAATATAAGACGAGATATTTTTCTTATTTTTGCATCTGAAGAATGAAAGGTAGTCCTGTATTCGCGTGGTCGAAGACGTCAACAGTTTGCGACCAATAATTTATGATGTGGGATGGATTTCTTAGGATAACACTTTTTATTTATTTTTGTCATATTTATCCTTGTAATATGTGTTATATGATGTAGCTTAGATAATATATCTTGAAAATTGTTCTTCTGCACGTAATTCAAAATTACGTATTTCAGGTCTCTACCAATTTTGGTAGGTGGTCTTATATTTGGATAAATACGGTGATTTCCAATTTCTCTTTTTAACTTATGAGCTTTTAAATGGCAAATCCCGAAAACTCTCAAACGATCGATATTTCTAGATCATTCATCTAAAGAAAATCTCTTAGATTATTTTTTTCATCCTAGATCTGTTATTACTGAATTAGTGTTAGAAATTAAGGGATTGTTCATGGAATTTTTGCATGTTGGACGGTATTGACGTCTTCAATATCCACTTTTATTATGTATGAATATGGGCGGACTGATCATATGTATAACCTTCCGGTAAGGACAAGGGCCGGTCTGCTGGAACTTATATGTAATTTGTTTTTCAATTAGTCGTTATTTTCGACGAGAAAAGTTGTTCTCCATTTTATTACACGATTTTAAATAAGATTTGGCCCACTCTCCGCTAATAGCGTTATGAGTTTCGTGTTTTTCACAAATAATACCTCTTATATTATTTATACCACTTCACAAATTATTATACCTCTCAGTCCGCCCCTGTAGTATGGACTGGATTTCGCTTTATGTCATGATGTTGTTATTAGTGATTTTAGACCAATAAATTTCCACTTTGAAGGGGTTTATACCTGAGGTACGAAACTAACACTTGAATGTACTTGTGACCAAACTGATGTATTATAACGTACTAGATTTACATGAATGTTAATATTACATTAAATAAAACATGCAGCATTTAAACAAAATATTGATGATATTTTAAAGTTAGCCAACTTACCTTGCCATAGCATTGCACCAATAAAGTCTCGAATTTAAAAATATCATACCAAAACTTAGTTTTTTGTAATTCATCGTAAAATTTCACACTAATGTGACACGGACTCCGGTTGATCCTTCAACAGAAACTAACTGACAAGTAAGTATATTCATCCTGGCGAACGGGCTTCCGGATTCCCGAATTCGTATCTTGATTTTAACAAATTTAAAGATGGAAATAAATGAATGCTGCATCCATTCTCTCCCATTTGTCTCTATTCTAATCACAGAAAGACGCTGCTTATTATATTAATAAATGTGAGTCATTTAACCCCCTTAAACGCCATGTTGACGATTAGAGTCAGCATTCACTTAGGGCAGTTTCCTGACAATTGACGATGAGGCTTTACCCTATGTTTTATGACTGCGCCAATTACAATCATCTTAATCACGTAAGACGTCAGGTAAGCTCTTTGATTAATTTCTGACGTGCATGCTTAACTCAATTGGTATCAGAATGGATCGAATCGACCATTATGAATAGAGCTCCATCTGCCGAGTTGAAATTGTTAAAGTAACCCGTGGAAGTGTGCTCAGAATGCGCGTCCGTTGCTTTTTTTCTTTTTCGCAACGAAGTCCTAATACAGAGAGCCGAAGGGAACATTTTTTCCCCATGAAGCGCTCAGACCGATGCAACTCATGGAAATTTCTCGGAAGAGAGAGACAATGGTGTGGGCAGGAGCAGTTATAAAACCAGTTTCCCCGTGGTTCACTAACCTCTCCGGTTGCTTTCATAATCGCGGAAGGAATATCAAACAGTTTTATGATTTTGGATGAGAAGAACAATACAACTAGTATAAATATTCAAGCCCATGTGTGCAAAAACCGGGAGAAAAGTTTCCAGCTGCATATTTCACTTTGAAATGGAGCAGCAACGAATATAATCAGAAACTATCTCGTAATCGACACGAAAAAGGGAGATTTTTTCATAACTCCTCATTTGACCTTCGTACAAGTCTTGAAATTTCTCGCTGATCCCATTATGTAAACGAAATTCAGTTATTTATTCTATTCCTAACTTAAAAGCTTTGTTTTTGTCGCGATCGCTGTTGTTGCTGTTGTTTTGTTATATTTACCGCGTTGCCGTTTAATGTTCCTACGTAATTTGGCCTTAGTTATGTTTTTGGATTTGTAAATAAATATTTGCTGATACAGATGGGATGAATTTTTATAAATAAATGACTGATGATACAGATGTAATGAATCCATTTGTATACATTCCAAAAAGTTACTTTTGTGACTAGAGGTTTCTAAATATTCCGGGGAGGTTTTCTTGCTTAATTTCTAATCAACCAAAACCCTTAATACCATTAGGTGCAGCAATTACCATTTCAGCTGAAGTGAAACAATCTCGAGTATCTATACTATTTAATTATCAGTTTTCCGGAGAGCGAAGGTCGCGCCATTTATTTCGGGACAAATAGCGTCGAAAAAAATGCTTCTTTTCAGAATTTAGATCATCTGTCTCTCTATCGCGACGTCAACAAAAAACAAAGGTTACATTTTCTCGGCCTATTTTTTTAGCAGAATTTTCCTTCCTTTTTCTTGTCTCAAAACTGATTTAATTTCGCTTCATAAATTTAAGAGGAACTGCAGACATCAAAGCCCCGGATGAGTATTCATGAAAAATTTGCATCTGAGACCTTTTGGACGAGGAACTTTTGTAAGCGTGATGCTAGGAAGAAGAGGCCGTATATGTGAGAATGTACTCAATGTGACTTGCAGAAGGGAAAAAGGGGATTATTTGAACAACTTAGGAGCTCCGTAATTATTGTATCGGAAAAAAATGAAAAAAATTATTTTAGGCGGTGGTTCTCATTAGTACTTTCGGTAACCATGCCCATTTTTATGGATATTCAATTACATTATTTTAATAACTTCCGATGCATATAACAGGCACAATTGTGGATAGAAAAGATATTGGAAATTGAATGCCCTATTAGTTAGAAATTCAGCGAAGGAATTACCGGCGTATTCAGAATTAAGTTGCAATTGGAAAAAACAACGTTTATCCCCCAGTTAAAATTCATGACTGAAATGGCCTCGAGCTTAAATTTTTGTATAAAACAAATGTGATTCTTAAAAAAATTAATTGGAGCGTCGATTTAGTTTTCACCTTCTATAACATTAAAAGAGACAGTTTGTGTGTGTCAGCGCCATATATCCTAGACCATTCAGCCTAGAGACCTGCAACTTTGCATGCATACTAAGGGAACCCTGGAGGTATGTAGTACCTGGCTTTTATTTTTTACATTTGGCTCAAAAAATGTTGTCCGAAGTTTAGTCTGGTTGAGTCTCGCTTTGAAACGGGGTGACGGGATCTGTTTACATTACAAACATACTCGCGGAAACTTCCTTAGGTAACAACTAAGGTTTTTAATACATTTTAATGTCCAACTTGTATTATTTTTTGGTATGATCAAAATCTCAGGATTTCAGGCAGTATGAGATGGAAAAAATATACTACTGTAAAAAAATAAAATTTTGATTACTCCAACCCGTGCGAAGCTGGGTACTTTGGATTGTATCTAAATAACTGGATGATACACATTCTATCAGAGGAGTTGTTGATGTTTTGGAGAGCGATTCTGAAAATGAATCAATCCGATCGGATTGGCTGGTGAAAGTTTATGTTATTCATTAATCTTTAAAAATTTTGCACTAGCGTAAATACTCGTAAAAATGATTTAATTTATTTTTCTATTTTTTTTTGTCTTGGTTGTCAAATAGAAAGACAAAAATCCAATGTTAAATAAAAACTTTTTATAAAATGAAAAACAACTTAATTGATTAACTATATTTTATAAATGTTGTTCGCGCGGAATTTCTCTCCTCCCTCCCTCTCCCTCACATTCTCTCTTTCTCCCTCCTTGGCAATATTTCTGTAAAAATGTAACAATTTGAATTTATCTATTGGTTAGTGAAATAGAAGATACATAAATTGGAATTTAATATTCACTTTTGTTTTAAAATATAGTTAAAATTACTTCTATTGTGTGTGTAGACGAAATGTACATACCCTTGCTATTAAGTTGAATATTTTTAGTGAAAATATTTTAGACAGGCTTCACTTTATGTCGTTTTTCATTTAATCCTGTTTTATGTACGCTATTTCGGGAAAAAAATATTAATACGGTTGCCCTTGACTTTCACCTAAGAAAACGTAAAATTTTCGTGTGAAAAACAAATTTTTGAACAGATTCAATGCGAATTTGATAATCGACGCTGAGAATATTAATTTTTAATCTTCTGGATCTTCTTTGGTTCAAGGCTCGAATTTGTAAGACGATTATATTTATTTTTAAGCGTCGTGTAAAAAATATTCTTTACCCATTCCCATGTTACTCGAATAACTTAATGAGGCGCTCCTAGGATTGAACTCGGGCTGTCATTGTGCGCCGTACATTCGTCTCACCTGCAGAACCGTTTTCGTACCGTCGGTAAATACCTTCCTTCTTTATAACCATCGCAAGATGCACTTTGAAAGTGGAAGAAGTCAGCTCCGCAAACCCTCTCGGCGCGACCTTGGTGGATATTTTAAAAAGTTCCATTTTCACACGCGCACGCAAAATTGGATCCCGCGGGAAAAAAACCGTTCGTCGAGCGGCGAGTCCCAACTCCTCCCACGGAAATCGTCCCGGCGAATGTTTCTTTTCTTTTTTTCCCTCGGCTCTCCGTTTATCTCTCCAGACGCTCCCAGGGAAAAAAGGAGTCTGCGGAAGGTCATTTTTTAATGGGACGTCTCTGAGCGAAAAAAAAACGAAAGTCTTCGAGACAAATTTCTCGTTTCTTTTACACCCACTCCCTCCCTCCCTCCTTCCCTCCCTCCCTCCTTCCTTCCCTCCCTCCTTCCCTCCCTCCCTCCTTCCCTCCCTCCCTCCTTCCCTCCCTCCCTCCTTCCCTCCCTCCCTCCTTCCCTCCCTCCCCCCTTCCCTCTCTCTCTCTCTCTCTATCTCGTTAAAGATGTTGACATGTAATGCAAACGTTCCGTTAAGACATCCCACGGAACGGCGAAAGGGAGTTAGGCCGTCTGAGAGAATAATGGCGACGGTGCTGAGGAGGGGGAGGAATGGGGGAATAAGAGAAAGGGGTGGAGGGAGGGAGGAAAAAGAAACGGGAAGGGTAAGGGTGGGGAGGAAGATTCATTGTCAAGAGAGGGAGAGAATAGAGGAATGGAGTACTCGGGAACAGTTTCAGAATAGAGACGCAGAGATCGCGAAGAGGAAATAGTTAAAGGAAGGGTATGGGGGAGAGAGAGAGATAGAGAGAGAGAGGAGAAAGGCATTCATTTATGCATAGAGACGTCGAGGATCTTTCACTTTGGAGAGTTAGGACGTAACAGAAGGCAGAAAGAGAGAGAGAGAGAGTGAAAGTGAGGGAACTCGTGGTAGTCGCTACGTAATCAGTCCATTGCTCTCCCATCTTGCGACGGAGGTTTTTGAGTTTTGGGTGGGGTTGAAGTTGAAACGAAAGAGGGCGCATGATGGGGATAAGGAAGGGAGTGCGGAGGGAGGATTTGGGGTTGCGTGTGCGTGCGTACCAGTGCACGCGTGGGCGTGGGTGGACGAAAGTAGTAGTGCGAGATGGGGGGGATCGGATGATGGTGGAAGAAGTAGGTTTTTCGGAGTAATGGAGAGATAACAGGAAGATGGAAATAGGAGAGGAGTGGAGGTGAAGGGAGGGTAAGAGGGTGACCCAAAGGGATAGTGGAAGGGAGAGTTGTTGATTGCTTGGAACTGGCGAGGTCAGACTCAAGACGGCCATCTTCCTCGGCGTACAACCTCCGCCACCGCCCTATGCGCGAAGTAGGAGGCTCTCTCGCTCACCGGAAGTCTGCCCTCCGTTCTGTTTACCGTCCCCCCTCACCTCCCTCAACCTCACACACTCTCCCACCCCTCTCCCCATCCCACCTCTCCCGTGTTCTCTCTCCCTTTCTCTCTCTCTCTTGCTAGCAATCCGCGTATGTGCTTCGGTTTTAATTGTCTGGAAGAGGAGGTTCGCTGGCACCTATTTACAATCTTTACCTCTCTCGGAAGGTTAAATGTTGAAAGGATAAGAGATCGGAGGGACTTTAAAAAGTGATTTACGTTTTTTTAACTCGAGCTGAAGATGATGATGGATGATTTTCCGTTTGATAAAAAGAGCCATCTTCTCGGGTTGGAAAGTATGATGTTTACCGGACTTGTTTTCTTCTAAATCTACAATTTGACGGCCCCAGCCTAAAGAAATCATTGGCGAATCCCCGGAAAATCTTCTGGCTCTCACAAAGGTGTGAAGATGGAATTCATAGTGTTTATTTAAGCAGCAAAGTTCTGAAACAAAAGAGAAATAAATAGAATCCCAAAACGGAAAAAGTTTTTAAAAAGCTCATGCTGCGATTTGTGCGAAATGGACGACATTGGTGCTATCCTATGTCGCAGAGGAAGGCAATTTTGTAAATAAAATTCACGTCTGGCTTACTCAAAGGTTACAAGAATAATGTATATCATCTATTACAAAGTTAATTCAGGAAAATCATATTTGTAGCTCTATGAGGTAAAATATCTCTAAAATCTCCCCCGACAAAAGTCTGTCAATCAAAAGTACTTTGTGTTAGTAATTTACCAACCAGTCGTTTATGATTGAATAATGTAATTATATGCATAATTCACGCAAAAATAATTTATGCGAACGTAATTTATTACGGTAAAATTGGCGTACGCATTATATACGAGCACATAATTGCTGACGTTACGATAGGAGCGGTTGGAATTTTAAACCCATTCATCGCGAATTAAGTGCACCGTTGTTCTAATTCACCTAGGAGATGAATCCGCTTCCATCTAGTCAAACAATGTCGTTATAGATAATAGATAATCGATCGCGCCGTAATGGCGAAATCGAATTTGAACCCATTTGTATTCCAACGCAAAACTCGATCAAGTGATTGCATAACGAGAAGGAAACGGTGCCTGCTACGTTACGCCAAGTGTAGCTCGGTGAAATAGTTAGAGAGTGAAAGTCCTCCGTCCATCATTTTGCAGAGACGAGACTTTTTAAGGGGGAAGGGGAGGAATGAGGGAGGGATGAGGGAGAGAGGGTGGGGAGGGCGAGGGAGGGAATTCGGCTGTCTGGAATTGTTGCGGGGGCGATTAGGGCAATTAGGCAAATGGACGAGTGGTTATTTCATACGGCGAAGTGCCTCATTGGTTTAGAGGAGAGTCCGAAAGGGGTTTCGCCCGAATCGCAACAGGGACGCCGTCGGAGGGCGCGGTTGCCTAGCGATCCTCCGGAGCGTGCATTCGAGGAATCGCTCAAGTGGACTCTCCCCACGCACCGCGACCAGAGAAAACGAAATTATCGAAGACGTGCGACGCTAATACAGAGATTCTCGTTAAACGAAAGGGATACGTTCCTGAATAGTGGTTCGTTGATCGAAAATTGGTAAAACGAAAATGACTTTTCCATTAATTTAAAGGCAGTAAATAGAGATGCTTCCTGGCAACTCAAGCTAACGCATATACAGTGTAACTTCGATAGAACGAGTACGACATATATCAAGAAATTACTTATAGCTAGCGAAAATACCGTCGCCGTCAATCTCTTAACGTTACATATAAGGAATAAAATTTTCTGATATTACGAATACTCGTTAGAACGAGTATTTGTATGAACTTGATAAAATATAGCTATATCGGGGTTTCACTATGATAATACCTACATACTTACCTTATAAGAATTATAGCACAGAAAATCGATGTAAATAAACAACATACATGTACAATATAACGAGCAATAATTGGATATAATTATAAAATATAAAGAAAAGAAAGAAAATGTCAAGGTCGAAGTGTGATGATTCTCAGCTCGCCCCAATATGATGAAAAATTGCTCGTTCAGGAAACTGTTGTTGTAATGTGAAAATATAATGTACATCGAGTTCAATTTCTCTGCCTTTGCTAAAATGGGTGGAGTTGTTTATGTTGACTTAAATCTTTTGCGAATTAATTTATTTTGTAACTGAACCACGTGCCGAAAATTTGTTTTTGACAAACTTTCGTTATAGCGAAAATACGTTTCGTAAATCGAAAAGTGCTCTGTTTTGTTTGTATGTTTTTCTGGCTAATCAGCTTCTTGGAGTATTATTATTATTATTATTATTATCCTTCCACACCGGGCACACACACAAGGGAAGAAGGGAACCCGGTACGAAGAGCACCAAGGGAGCCAACCTCTTAACGTCCCTTCCGAAAGACGGAGCGCGCGGTTTTCTCAAACTACTACGGGACGACCCCAGGTTGAAAAATCCGACCTCCGCCGGATTTGAATCCGGGACTGCTGCATGGAAGGCCAACGCTCTATCCACTTCACCGCCGCAATTCCTGAAAAGTGCTCTCTAATTTACCGTTTGCGTTATAGTGAAAATTATTAAATCGAGCAATCTCTGTGTTATCGAATTCATATCCGCGCTTCTAAAAAGAATACCCGCGGGAAACCTGCGATTTCTCGAATCGAGGAGAGACCAAAGTGCGATAATTCGATGGTTCGATCCGAAAAAGAAATTCGAGGTGTCCGACCGCGACGGACTAGAATTGGGTTCCGCCTCGCTTAATCCAGAAACACGGCAATGCTTGGGGAGGGAAAAAAATAAACAAAAATGCCTGAGATTAGTGGCGCTAATTTGTCGTAATTGCATCGAGGACGCAATGGGAAACTTGGTCATCTCCCAAGTTTAATTCGGAGTTCTGTCGAGTGGAGGAGTTGGAGTTGGTGAGCGGACAGAGGAATGCGGCCACGGAAGGAGCACCGGGCGGGGCGGAGTGGGGTTGGCGGGACGAGAGAGGGAGGAGAGAGAGAGAGAGGGAAGAGGCGAGAGGGAGAAGTAATGCCGAAGAGAAGGGAAGAGAAAAAGGAGGAAGACAGAGGATGCTGCATAGTATATGTAAGCGTCGAATGAGGGGCGGTGTGGAGAGGACATAGGACGGAGGGAGGAGAGCGTAGAGAGAGAGAGAGAGAGAGTGTGGAATGGGTAAGGGAGAAAGGGCAGAAAATGTCATCGAGGACCATGGAGTCACGTAATAATCTCTCTTCAGTCCACCACTTCCGGTCCTCTCGACCGGGATCGTAAGTGAGGACTACACCCCGAATTCCTGAGCGAAGTCCAATACGTTTTCTTTTTGTGCTTATAATGGGGAAGGGGCGCATAAGGAGTCGAGTTTATTTTAATCGAATCGCATCGTCGGATTTTTCCTGAGAGTTGTCTGTTGGTGAAAATAAAATCCATTCTGGAGAAATATGTTCGGTAGTTATCCGTCAAAATAACAGCTAGTGAAACTATCGATTAACTTGATATGACGGTAAAATTTCAGACATTTTTACGTGTTCCTCGCATTCACATTATGTCAGCTTACAAAAATAAGCCAAAAATATGCGTTAGGATAAATGATAGGAAATAATTATTTATAATGTTTACTTCAATATGTAGGTATTTCAAAGATTTTCATGAAATTCTGTTTCCGAAGTTATCAACTTGGGAATTTGGAGATTTTTTGCCTGTTATTAACTACAAACGAGAGGCGTGATTTATGAAACGATAGACAATTGCACTTTCCTTCCATTTACATTAATCATAATACTCCTTTATACAACGCTATTGAAGAGGATTCTTTTTTAGAATACAATTCAAGCTTACGGTCTTGTCCATTGATAGGTTAACTTAAATTTCTTCTGGTTTAATTAAAATAATATTGAAGATAATTGACCAAAAGATCTCTTATTGTGCATCATATTTATTTTATAAGATTCGAAAGAGAAAAATGGGCTCAACACAGCTTGAAGATAGTGTAGCCAATATAAACAAATCGACAAACGCTGACTTATTTATATTTTTATCAGTACAAGCTCGAGCTGTATTGGTCCAAGTCCAACTGTCTAATTCAAAGCCCGTAAACTTATCAATAATATTTCTTCTCACGTAATATATTCTGATTTTGGAACCGATGTAATATTTACTTAACCCCCATTTTTAATTTATTCGTTCTATCTAAATCCCTGACACTTACATACTCATTTCCTCACCATCGCTGTTATTTTTAGCGGGAGCTTATCACGATAACAATACTTTCTCAATATACTACGTATATGTGAAAGTAACAAACCGTTTGTCGAAGATGACTCCCAGATTCTTCGAGAAATAACCGGTGCGTTGTCTTGCTTATTTCGCGTGAATCTTACGAAATTTACAGATTTTTTCCTTCTCGTATTCATGACCCAAATCCACTTCTTTGCATAGAATGTCTTTCGTTTGCAGATTATCTGAATCCTTTCCATTCCGGTGTCGTCATTTTCAGTGAAACCCCTTTCCCTTCATCTGGGATACTTTCCAATATACTCATATTGGAACCGCTTGAATCTTCCAGGCGTTTCTTGTAATCGAATTATAAATTCGATTACAAACTCGCGAAAAATTGAAAATTAAAGGACGCGGATAATTCGCATTTGGAAGAATTTCTCCTTTATGCAATTATTGCTCCTTTTTATGCTCTTCATACCATTCTTATTCTCATAATTTAACAGTTTCGTATAGTTGTCTTCAGTGTTTTTTTTAATGGATGCTCAGATTTTATGTATCTCTATATGGTAGGAGGAAATTTACTTGAAATAGAAAACTATCGAATTTGCTAATTTTTAAATTCTTTTAAACATTTTTCTGGAAATTGTTTTTTCCTAGAGCGTTGAAATGGGTTATTTAATTAAGGTTTAGTATTTTTTAAAGGTTCTGATACTGCGTACCTCCAGAAAAACCCTGATTTTCTTCAATAAAAGCACCTCTGAGTATAACTAACCAAAGATAGAAACGTGGTAATACTCCGTGTCCCTAGTTCCCGAAGGCCGATATAAATGTTTACCTAAAGTCTCATGCCTCTCTTTTTGGAATGTACTGCTAGTTTTAAAACCCATTGCCGTATTTCTCATTAAGTACAACTTCCCACAAAACATTACCACACAATTAATCCTTTCTAGCTGCAAAGTCAAGAGTTTATCGAAACAACTTGTTGGCTACCTGGATATTCATCTTGTGTGAATTTTTTTCATATTGGTGTCGGCCATTTTTTAAAACTTGAGTGGCAGTTACGCAAAAATATCTGCAAATATTGTAATTCCATAGGTAAAATTAAGCTAATACACGACCCACACTTTGACTTGTTGCTCTAGTCTATCAAACCAAGTTTTTCCAACCTATTATGTAGCTCCACTATAATTTTGTGACGACACACTGGCGGTGAACATCCTGTAATTTTGTATGCGCAATTGTGTTCGTCATTTTTATTTACCGTTTGGACCAAGTCGAACTTGTTTTCGGTGATAACGGTGCAGCGTTAGTTCTTTGGTGGCCTGGCGGTCTGTGTTAGCTTCCGAACCAAGAATACTCCCTGTACCACGGGAACTCGATGTTTCCTACCAGGAAATACATCCATCAGACGAGTCTGCAGTTAGGCTTCATTTAAATCGTTTGAAGCGATACGATAATTCCTTCGGTACTATTCAAGGCGTAATATATTCTTCTAACCCTGATAAAGCTTATGAATAGCAAGGGTAGGGAGCACTTCCTCTCCAAATTCTTTCAGGATGTCCGAGAATAGCCTCCGGTAATGCATTTGATGATGGATCACATCTACTATGAGGACATCAGTTAATGCGATTGATCACTATGTCCAAGGCCGGCTTGATGGCGATGTCAACGGTGCGCTTACGGAGGTCCCGCTCTCTCTAATAAATAACTGTCGTGCTTTTAAAGAACATACATTAAAAAAGTCGGGGAAAATATCGGCCACTGTCATAATGAGAAATGTCGCTTTATTTATTTGAATTTACTATTAAAAAATTTTGACGCCCCGCACGCTCACTTTGAGCCAGGCCCCGCGTTTTTCCTAGCAGTCTCTGAGTTTGTCCCTCCCCTATGTTCCTCTTTAATACTAATAACTTCTTCCTTTACATAAATTGTCGGGAAAATATTCTCTGCTTGGTTTTACATTCGCATCTTTGATTATTGTCTCGTTTCCGTAGCGATAAAATACTTCTAATCGATATACAATTTTTGTTGGACGAGATAACTTTGAAGGCCGCACTGCAAGCTCTTCCCACCTTATTCGATATGTGATAAAATAGATGACCGATCTTCAAATTGACGTGGCAATTTCATTTTCGCGTTCCTTCACTTATTTCGATTTGCACCAATTTCATCTTTACCGGTTGCTCTTCCACATTCCATTTCCCTCGCTGTCCCGCAACAAAAATCAGTCGACTTAACGATCGAGCTGCAACCCTTTACTTTCATTCAGCGTGTCCTCAGCATCCTCCCGTCTGCCTTTGTGCCCTTTCTGACCGCTGCCGCAGCTAGGGGAAGCCCGGCCTCTGGGGTCATTGCGTGGATCTCATTGTAATAGAGGTGTTTACCCCTGACTCACGGCGTTGGCCAGACGGGTTGATGAGTGCTCCTCTCTCATTGGCCCGAGTTGTTGCCCAAGCCACGAAAGAATGGGATTCTTCTCTTCTTTCATTCCCAAGCGTCCGCAGGCGGCTGAACCTGCCGCCATCCGAGGACAACTCGGTGCCTTCTTTTCCCCACTTCCGCCGCTTTGATGCTGGGAATGGATGCGGTGTGATGCGCACGCAATGTTTCACTGGCCAGAGTTTTCAAGGACAGAATGCAACGCGATGATGAAATAATAATCGTCTCATTAAAGCCGGCAAATTACAGTAAAATGACGCTATCGTTGTTCAGCCTTGTAAAGCTTTATGCTGATTTTCCTTCTATTACCATTACATAGTCGATAAAACGTTAACATTCTTACTTCGAGCATGATTTTTGACGAGATAAATAAGATTCATCATCGACTCTATCCTCTCAAGAGTTACTGTTCGATTTAACAGCACCATTGCTAGAAAAATAATTACTAGTATCTCACCGAAGGTTTTAAATTGCAATTAAAGATGAAGCATTTACTATAACGATATGTTAATTGTTGTTGTTACATATACACTGCTGCTGCTGCTACTTTCCCGATAGAGTTAAAGTAGATTTATTACAATAAATAATGATAGTGAATTTCCTATTAAATAATATATAATAATAATAACATTTAATAATGAATAATATTACTATCTTAATCACTCTGAAATTCCCATTAATACCACATATATAAGTGTTTCTCAACATTTTTGGAGCCGCGGACCCCTTAAGAAGTCCCACAATTTCTCCATGAAAAGTTCATAAATTTTTCATACATTCATCGGTGAGACAACTCCTTCAGTCACTGTCGATACAAGTTAGCCCTTGTAGATGCCCACTTAGTGGGCGAAATGCATCGGGTTTTTAATAAATTTTTGTAGCTAAAGGAGTTGTTTCACCGATGAAAATCAAGCCATAAGTTAACCAAGCCACCAACCTTTATTTTTCATACATTGTCTCGTTTTTTCGCTTTGAAATATTAATCAGAGCTGTGCGCGGGATCAAACAAGTTATAGATATATAAATAGACGTCATGCCTAACTCAAGGGATCCGGGGACCCCGATTGAGAAACTCCGCCTTATATTTTGCGTTTTATGGCGAATATAGAAACCACAAGGTTGTGAGCATTAAAATCCTGTTGGATACCGCTGCTATAACATTCGACGCGAAGTTTGTCACTCATCTTCATGTGTGACGACGGCGGAATACTAATATGCGCTTTATGAAAGGAATGTTTCTTATAACGCAGGGATCGCCAAGCTACTGCCCGAGGGTCACACGGACAGATGGATTTTATGCGGCCCGCGAGGTTATGATGTAAAGGCGATTCGAAAAATTTTAAACGGACAACTTCATATTTGCTAATTGAAATTATGGTCATGAAACCATCTAGGAACCAGAAGGATGTGACAGTCGTGCTTTAATAGAAACAGTTTTTGATTTAGAGAGAAGGCATCGAAAGAGAACTGCGCATGGCATACATGGAGAGGTCTTATTTTTGCGTCATTTTTTTGACGGAGGGAATTTTATTTCGCCAAAGTGAGAAGAGGAGAAACAAATCTGGAAAATTTATTTTATTCGACCACTTCAGAAAACGTTCTAGTGGCCACCAAGGGAAGAGTGAGAAAGAGAGAGTGAGAGAGAGAGAGAGAAAAAAATAGCCATGCATGTGGCGCAATAATAAGCTCCCCCTGAAGTTCCCAGCCAAAGATATCCAGCCCCCTGCGTCCTGAAAGATGGAAGATAATTATCGTTGGAATAACTTCTGGATGAAATCAAACAGACGGAGGAAAATGGGAGGGATGGGAGGAGGAGGAGGTGTATTTTTGGCTCGGGAATCGGTAGGTCAAATGGAGAACTCTTTCCCTCGAGTGTGCGATGAAAATCTCCGGAATGGAGCACGAGCAAACAGCAATTCCGGATGAACTCATATGAGGGCGCTGCGCAGTTGTCTGCTGCGAAGGCCTTTTACTGCCCGAGTTAGAAGAGTGAGAGAGAGAGGGGGAAGAGTGGCGTTTCTTGTCCGAGTCCCGAAAGAAAGCTGCCCCAGCAGGTGGCATATGGGCTACCTAGTGCTTCGTGGTCGAAGGGAAAGAATGGATTCATAGGTTTTTAGAGGAACCTTCGAGGTCACAGCGAAGAGACGCTCGACGCGCGGAAAAAATTAAACAAAAAGAAAAATGGAAACACGGAAATAATGGGACAAAAGATATTCGTCGCCATTCGTCCGGATTTTGCGGGGGACTTCTGGAAACAATCGTCGGTTATCGAATCTGAATGTTTTTTTTCTACTTCTGCTAATCTTTACTTTTCCTGTGCAAATGTAAGTCTCTCATTTCATTTTTTAAACGTATGTTTGGAATCCGACCGTCTCGTCTTTATTTCGGAAAAACTAAGGGCAAAAGAAAACGACGAGAATCCTAGTCCGGAAAATTGAATTCGCACTCGTGTTCTCGGGCTTGAACTTTGGTCGGAATATTCTTTAAAAACTTGATCCGCGTCAAATATTTGCCCTTTTTAGCAAATAACTCCGTGGAGAGCACTGAGTTAATGAATTTCGAATTTCCGTAGGAAATTTTGAAAAGTTCTGTTTGATTAGACGTCTGATTTTCGGACCCCAGATTCTCTTGAATTGTTCTCTATTTATTTTTATTAATTAACGGAAAAAAGCGAGTAAGATAAAATATTTGTGATATGTACCAAAAGGAAATTTTAAACGAGAACAATATATGTTCTCATAGATGTTAACTCACTGGTAATATAAAAAGTTACTTAAAAACTTCATTTTCGAAAAGTGAGCACAAAAGGTTTTAAAGCGTTGATGGCAGATATTTCGTTTATCTAGGAAGAATAAATTTTAGCAATCAATCATTAAAGCGAATGGAAGTATAGTTAATAGTTAAATAAAATGATATTATATATTTACACGACATTTTGGTGCTTGCATACTGCAAGCGCTTAAAAAATATAACCATACACCAACATCTAAACTCGTAAATAAACCAACTCGATCTCCAGGGAAACAGCACTTCAGCCACGTGGAGCCTACGTGTATTAGATAATAAATTCCACGATTTATAGTAAAATATTTATAATTTTCCGCGTAATTAAGGGAACTATCCGTAATTTACAAATTCTCTAGCTATCACCTCTTATCCAAGTTTTCGTATTTCAAGTTTCGTGTCTTAGATCGCCCTATATGTGCAATAAGAGTAATCATCATTAAGACAATATCCTATGCATTAAAAATTATGGAAAAATTAGGATATTTTGTGTTAAGATTGTGGCATCATCATCCATGCCTTTGGCATGTATTTGGATAAAAATCGCAAAATAGGTATGACGCCATTATATTTAACATTTGAATGTTTCAAATTTCTCAAAAAACTACGAAACACAACATTAAAATACTTTTTACGTTTTACTAAATTTCGTGTGTTAGTATAACGACGCCATCCTATGTTTACGTCGTAGTTTAAATTCAATGGCATAATAATATATAAGAAAATAATTTTCATTTTCTGCAAAATTAAGTCATGTATCCGGAATTTTTAAATTCCTTGGCAATCGGCTCGCGTCCAAGTTTTCGAATTTCAGGTGTCATGGCTTAGATCTTAATGTTTCAGCAATAACTATAATCATCATTAAAACAATAGCCTATATGTTACACTAAAGTTTTTGTAAAAATTAGGATATTTTTTGTGTTAGGATAATGGCATCATCATCCGTGCGTTTTAGTACATATCCGGATAAAAAATTAATTTAAAATTATAACATCATCATATGTAAATCTCGTTGACTGAAATTAAATTGATTATAATGCATTATAAACATAAAATCAACGCTCTTGAAGTATGGAAAATGCATTCCCATTGAAAGGCATTGGAATCGTTGCTATGCCAGTTAAAATTTTTCGTTGTTGGATACAGAAAAACTTTTCATAATTTTATGATTAAAATCAAATTTTTACGAAAATTCAGCATGGGTTTAAATTATCTTAAAGGAAAATAATCTTCATTCTTTTTTCTACAGTACTGTGCATATTCTGACTTTGTATCTTAATTTTAAATAATTTAAAAAGGCAATTTTATATAGTCCTGCACAATTTTCAATATTTTTCTTATGAGTGTTTAAAGTTAGACATTGGGGTAAAAAATCCCTTAAATATAACATTTTCTGGAATTTCGGATTTTTTCCAGAGGTTGTACCCAATGAACTATCTTCCTTCTAACTTTCAGCTCTGTAGCACTTCTAGAAGACCCTACCATAGGTTTTATATGATATATCCTATATATGTAAGAAGCAGCTATTTATACTAGTATACTAGTAAAAGGTGCTTGCATTCTGCAAGCATTTCATCTCACCTTGAAAAACATTAATTTTTCAGAGAGATATTTCATTATTAGAAATATCTTTTTTAATTCAAAATATGTCGCCTCTGAACCAATTTTCGTTCTTTCCTTAAGGAAAAATATTTAAGTAAAACATTACCTAAAATTCGCAATTTTAAGAATATTATACTTTTCCCATTGTGGGATACTAATGCCACACCTTTGTGCCAAATTTTAAAGTTATTGCGCATCTAGAAGTGAAATAATATTTATCTAATTGTTTAAAATTTAAATATTGTTAACGGCCGCAATAACAACTTCATGGAGATATTCAAATATTTATTTGTGCATTTGCACTAAGCTCTAAATAACGTTAAAATGTCAGCTCCGTAGTTTGCCCTGTTTTAGGTAAACATTTACCTATTTGTTTAAATTTTAAGAATTTTTAACAGCCAAAAAAATTAAAATATCAATATTTCTATACGTCTATTTCGTTTTTTTTTTACAAATTCTACCTTTAAGAAAAAATTCAGCTCTGGAGCACATTTGGAAATAAATAATTCCTGAAAATTTGTTTAAACAATTGCGAATTTTTAGCGGCCGCATTCTTGAAAAATTTTAAGATTTCTGTTTTTTTAATATATAGAATTTGTTACAAAATGTTTGCAAAATCTCGTAGCAAGGACTTATAGTTTCCGTGAGAAACATTAACAAACTTTAATGTACAAATGGGTTAAAACAACCCTTAAAAATGAATAACTTTGAAATTTTTTATTTTTCTAATTGGTTGTGAGCAAAATCCTATTATCGTGCAAAATTTCAGCTTCGTATTCCTTTTAGATTGGTCTACACATTGGAATTCCTTTTCCCCATGTTAACTTATGGCAGATTTTTCTCTAATATTTCCTATTTTTGGATTTTGACGTCGTTATAAGTTTACGCCGTAGTTTTAAATCAATTGCATTATAATACAATCCACTGATTCTCATTAGAAGCACTAAATTAAAGCTATTATTATATACAGTTCATCAACCCCCATAATTGAAAGGAGTAACGTTCTTTTATTTAATAACATACATTGCGTTTTAAAATTATGACGTCATCATATGTATACGTCTTTGGTTAAAATCAATGGGACAGTAAGAATTTTCCTATTAAAAAGCATTAAAGCTATGCTATTATAATACGGATTGTCAATTCCCATTGAAAAGCATTGTCCTGGTTGCTATGGTAGCTGAAGTTCTTTATTATTGAGCATCTGCTTTATTCCGATTAAAAACATATTTCTTTGTCAATTCGTCACCGATTTGAATTTAGTCTTAAAAAATAAAAAACCTCATTCTTTTAGCTATATAATTGTTTTTGTCCCGAGATTCTATCATAATTATAACTAGTTTTAAAATGCAAATTTATGAAACTCTGCACAGATTTCCATGTTTTTCTTATGGACTATCGAAATGGAATATTGTTGTCAATAATACTCCATTAAAAATTTAAAAAATTGGAATTTTTGATTTTTCTGGTTGATTGTATCTAATAACCTATCATCCTGCCAAATTTCAGGTCCGTGGCATGTCTAAAAGTACCTTAGGTTTTATATCATATATAAATCCTATATCCTCCTCCGTAAGAAGCAACTATTAATAATATTAGTAATCGGTGCTTGCATACTGCAAGCATTGGTGCCCTATAACCACCACACCATATTTCATTCCTACTACTTGATGAGAATTACCGTAAATTAATTGCCAAATATTCCGCAATGCTATTTACACAGGGAAACTCAAATGTTGGAGTGCATGGAGTCGAATCGAGGAATCCTACAGGAGTGGTCTCATATTATCCAAAGGCCTACTCATGACATCTACAAACCCAGAAAATTTCTGCGCAATATTCCTCTTAGTATTGTCTGCGCACCCAAATATGTTTTCCCTTTGCTTTTAAATGTCAAGGTCTGAGAGTGACGTCATGACACTAAGCTACTTTTCAGTTCGTAGCACTAAGGTCTCGTTCAGTTTTATTAACACGTAAAATAAATTCCCGAAGAAAAGCATTGTCTCATAGTCATGACAGAAATATTGAGCCATTGTTATAAATTGTATAAAATCCCGTTTTTATGCAGTAAAAAACAAATAATTGGACTAATTCGGCATGGATTCGTGTTCTACTTTCAGGAAAAATGATCATCGTTCTTTTTCTCGTCTTCTAATTCTGGTCCGGAGTTTGTACCTTAATTAAAAGTAATTTAAAAATGCAATTATAAAAAGGCTTGTACGGATTTAAATGGTTTTATAATGGGACTTGAAAATGAACGTGTTGGGGTGTAAAAGACCCCGTTGTGAGGGGAAATTTTGGAATTTTCGATTTTTCCTGATGGTTTTGGACCAACACCAAGGTTCGCGCCAAATTTCAGCTCTGTAGAATATCCAGAAGTACCTTAGGTTTTATATAATTATATATAATATATCCTCCGTAAGAAGCAGCTATTTATTATAGATAAATAATAACCTTATTCTGTACGTTGGTCCGTCCGTCCGTTGGTCCACCGAAACGCTCTATAGCGGGGGTGCTCAACCAGTCGATAGCGATCTACCGGTCGATCGCAGCCTGTTTTTTGGTAGATCTTTATTTTTCCCTCAATTACGTGTACTTATAATCATTATTTTAGTTGATTTGAAAAAATGATATCAGTCGTGATTTAATCGCAAAACAGACAGATATCTACTTTACCGACTGGTAAAAATTGTAGTTTACCTTCCTGACAACAGGTGTCTGTATCGTTTTTACTCTCTGGAACACTCAATTATGTGAATTTTGTATTTATTGTTTACGTTTTAGTGCATCTAAAAGTTTTCATTAATTTTTTTATTTAAATTTGAACTTAATTCACGCATACCCGTCATATTTGACGAGAAATTATGCTAGTGAGTGACAAAAACGGCAGTATATGCGCGAAATTCTAAGAAATCAATTATGAAAAGAACTAAAAAGTTAACTTGGGAAAAATCGGCCTTTGAGTGAGAATTATACGGGAAATTAAGCCCTTCTCTTTGAGATGAGTCCTGGATCTTTCTTACTTAGAAGTCTTTTACCTTCGTCGAAGTTCACTTGATGCCGAATGTTCCTAACAAACTTGAACTTTTTCCGATTCCGTTAATTCGTTATAAAATCATTTTATGTACAAATTAACGTCCCTGGATTTCATAGCATGACTTATAAATGTATTATTTATAATAACGAAGGGCGAAGAAATAAAAAGACGGATATCAGCAGCCGATTTACGTTATTTTTTATAAAAATTTTAAGCTTCCCGCTACAAAGTGGAAACCATGTGACGTCATCCGCGAACTGGACGCGTTTTCGTCCACCGGAAGGACCTACCTGGTATTGTAGGACCATGGTCATAAGGACTTCCTGATACGCTCCAAGAGGACAGATTGTGCTGCAACGGTTTGACAAGCATTTTGAATCCTCCGCCAAAGCTCCTCTCTTGTGTTGACGTATTCAGCGTAAACCATGGTAAGTTCCGCGTATTTTCCTTTTGCTCGTCTGTCAGATTTTTGGGCACCCTTTTTGCACAAACTTTTCGTATGTCCAAATGTTCTGTCAAAATTTGATGGACGGTATTTTTATTATTGTTCAGCTCATTTGCAACGAATCTAACCGGCAACCGTCGGTCTGTAGCAATGAAAGACCTCACCCCGCTCCACATTCTCATCTGATTTCACCGTGGAAGGTCTTCCCGAGCGATGATCATTTTCCACATTATCTCCTCCTTCCTTAAATGCCTTGTGCCACTGAAAAACTTCTGCTTTGGATAAAACTTCATCGCCATACGCTCTTTTTAACCTTTCAATCGTTTCCGTAGCAGTTTCGTTCAATTTTAAGCAAAATTTAATGGCGTACCGTTGCTCGATATTCCGATCAATTTTTACCGTTACGATATGCACAAGAACGACCTTGAATAGCTAACAAATACACGGCCGACAATCAACGGCACAAGACGCAACTGTTGTCATTGTTTAAACAATGGTAAGGGGTAGGAGGGGGCAGTGTTGTCACATCGTGCATAAGAATTTCAGTCTCTTTACTTTAGGGATGGTCCTCGTACTTTCGTGAACTCTTTAAGAGAAGGGTCGTCGTTATGGATTATTCTTTTGAAGAGTATGCAGACATGCACTTAGTGTACGGTGAAATGGAAGGAAATGCATCAGCCGCAGTTCGCCGATATCGTGAGAAGTTTCCGAATCGCCGTACGCCTATTGATAAAACGTTTTTTCGGTGGATCGCCGATTGCGAGAGACGGGTACACTAGCTCCGAGAAATGTTGACAAGGGGCGAGCTAGTAATCGTGCTCCCGAAATGGAGGAACGAGTTTTGAAAAGAATAGAAGACGATCCTGAGACCAGCATCAGACGAATAGCAGTCGCTGTTGTTCGGAAGGAGGTATTTTTGAACATTTATTATGATTTTCAAGTACTCCATAGGATTGTTGACAACATTAATCAAGTTACGCACTACAATGCTCTCCTTTTATTCCTTCTATGACCCCCAACTCCCACTCAGCAGCATGGACTAAATGGAGCTGTATCTCGTAAACGTTTATCGATATATAATCATATGAACTTCTCTCTTTAGTTTGAATCGCTTAACAAGCTCCCGAAGTTTTTGGAGGTATTTCCATATCACCCTATATACACACACACACACACACACACACACTAGCAGATGTACCCGGCTTCGCTCGGGATATTAAAGCGGCACAGTATTTAATTTGTTTGAAGGTTAAAATAACATAACTGAAAAAGAAGTCCGAGAACGAAATAAAACACAGATACCGGAGGCTGTCTGACAATAATTTTAAATAAAATATATATCATCATACTTTACCTTTCGTTTATAATAATAACTTGTAAACAATATTTGTTATTTTTCCTCCAGGTGCTAGGATGGTTAAGTTACGTGGGCTAAAATCCAAAATAAAAATTTAATCTGAATTTATTCCTCAATTTCGACACAAATGTAACACTCAAAAGGACTGGCGTACTCTGGGGGTTACCACTTTTTTAAAAATCCAAAATTTTTTGCCTGCAATACACACGGGTGAACCATACAATCAAACTTATCTGCAATTAATTAAGTTGCAATCTATTACGTTTGACGTTGCTACAACAATAATTTCGATGCTTCATAAAAAGCGCGAAGCAAATAACGTAATTCTTTCGTCTATTTGGAGGTTTAATAAACGCTAATTCAATCGGAGGCAACAATGCGGGACGCCTTAGCAACACCCCGAAAAAGCGATAGAATTTAGAAAATAAATGCGTATTTCTGACAAATTCCTCCGTATAACATCTAAAAATTGCAAGAATAAGATATTTTGTAGTTTTAGCCGTCGAATAAAGCAAAAATGGAGAAAATGGCTTGATATTTACGTATTTTGATGAATGAAAGAAAAAATCTTGCAACTTGAAAAATCGAAAATCCCGTGAAAACTTATGGGAAAATATAATTCTCTCTCGGAGTCGAATCCGGGACTTTTTCCGGGATGTTTGATTTTTCTATGGACTACCTCATGGGGGTTTAACGATTGTAAAAATTTCAGCTCGTTAGACATAGATCCGAAGATATTCAGCGAGAAATATTTGAAGGAAACGGCAGACTCCCAGCCAGCCAGACAGGTGGAGTTTTATATCTACATCTACATGTTACCCTGCAATTCACCTAATTGGTGGGTGGCAGGGGGTGCAATGCACCATAACCTACCTAAAGATTGTCTATCGCAGGTTGAAATTTTCTATTGTGATCTCGTATTTTCCTCGGGAAGAACGAGCCTAGATAACGCTCCGTCCTACAATCGATCTCACGTATCTTATCGTCAAAGTCTTTTCTACTTATATACGTTGGTGCTTCAATTATTCGTACAACCTCGTCTTTTAGACATTCCGATCTATATTTCTCCAGAAGCCGCAACCTTGAGTGCAATGGTACCCAGTTCAAATCCCTCAATAATGAGGTGACGCTTTCCTTATGTTCGTACTTTTGTTTTACGAATTTGGCTGCTCTGCGCTGCACTCTTTCTAATTGAATTATATGTCCCTTCTCGTACGGATCCCATATGCATGAGGCGTGTTCCACTTGTGCTCTAACCAGTGATAAGTAACATGTCTCGCGTACTTTTTCTGTAGTGTTCCGTACTATTCTACCTATGAAAACCATTTTCTTGTTGGCCGCGCCTATAACTCGACGAATATGCATGTCCCATGAAAGATCTCGACAAATGGTTACTCCTAAATATTTTACATACTCGGCTGCTTGAATATTTATTCCATCTATTTTATACTCGAAACCTACTTCTATGTTCTTACTTTTACAGAACGTAACTGCGGAACATCTAGTGTAATTAATTTCAATTTGCCATTCTTTGCACCACGTTGAAATGGCTCTTAAGTCTTCAAGCAGCGACTAATGGTCCTCCTGGTTTTTTGTTTCTTTATATAGAAAGGTATCATCGGCAAAAAGTCTCATTTTACTACGAACTACCGAGCAGATATCATTCACATAGATTAAGAAAAGTAGAGGGCCCAATACACTTCCCTGAGGAACATCCGACGCCACTTTAACGGGGGACGAGTATTTCCCATCGATGAGAACTATCTGTTCTCTATTCGAGAGGAAATCTCTTACTTAACTGACAACTTTCGGATTGATACCATATTGTCCTAACTTCGCAATTAATTTCTTATGAGGTACTTTATCAAACGCCTTTCTGAAGTCAATGAATATGGCATCGACCTGAGTATTTTTCTCTCCACATTGCAACAAATCATCCACGAACAAGCCGAGCTGCGTTTCGCATGATCTACCTCTCCGGAATCCGTGCTGGCATCCGCTAAGCCAGTGGTTCTTAACCTTTTTAGCTCCCCGCACCCCTTGGTCTTTCAGAATATCCTTTCGTACCCCCGAAAAAATATCTTTGATTTACGCAAATGTTTCTTTCGAAGACATGAACATATAATCGTCTCATTTATAATGACTTGCGTTTATTCAAAGGCTGTGACAAATTAAATGACATTTCTCCAAAATGTTTTGTTGTATATTTTATTTTGTTTCTATTTAAATTAATTTTTTTTAAATCTCTAGATCAACACCTCGCACCCCTAGAAACAGTGCCTCGCACCCCCTGGGGGTGCGTGCACCCCAGGTTAAGAACCACTGCGCTAAGCAATGAGTGACTATCTAAAGATAGAGATCTATAATAATATAACTCTAAGGTACTTTTAGAAGGGATAGAAATCTTAAATTTGGTATGTTGGTAGGTCGGGTGACACAACCGACGAGAAAAACCAAAAATCACAAAAAAGTTTATATTTAAGGGGTCTTTTTAACCCTATTGTTCCATTTCAATACCCATATGAAAAGCATGGGATTCAGTGCAAGGCTTTCTAAAAATGCATTTTTAAATTACTTTAAATTGAGATACGAATTCGGATAATGAACATATCTATCTAAAAGAACGGAGTTCTTAATTTTTTAAATCGGAATTCAAATAGATACCGAATTAGCGTAAATATCTGCTTTTAATCGGAATAAAATGTGAAATTTTTCCTCTTTTCAACAACAACTTTAAGTACTATGCCAACGACCGTGTCGCTTCGACATCCCCGGGGCCTCACCAACCTGAAGTCGTCCGATTGGTGAGTGTTCACTGGGTTTCGTCATCCCAACACCTTGTTGCCATCCATATATCCATTTTACCTTTCCTTTTCCGTAAGCTGTTATATATATATATATATATATATATATATATATATATGTGTGTGTGTGTGTGTGTGTGTGTGTGTGTGTGTGTGTGTAAACTTAAGGAAAAGGAAAGGTAGTGATGAGGGTGACAACGAGGTGTTGAAGGAAGCCCAGCGGCCACTTACCAAGTTGAGGATCAAGTTGGCAGGCTGCTGGGGGCGTCGAAGAGACATGTACAAAACGCGCACACAAAAACACGAAAGCTTTTCGGGCATATGCCCTTCATCAGCGATGGAGAATGAGTAACTTACATTGTGTGACGCAACGGAAATGTGTTCCAAGCGAATTCGTTCTCCTATCATTTGAGCGATCTATGTTTTAAGATTAGAATGCTGCTATTGCTTAATAGCAAATTGAGTATGACCTTGACTCCTGGCTCTTCCATCGATGTAATTATCGTCGGAGAAAATCCATTCTTATGTACAAATGAGTCGTGGTACTTAGTCTGTTGTTGCGTGCGCAACAATGCACTTTATTCACTCCCTTATCTGGATGAAAACAAAAGAAACTGCAGGTTTTAATCGTTCGGAAGCGTTTTTTCATGTTTACGTATTTCTTTTCCCAGCCTCTGCCTTACTTTCTTCTCGTCATTTTTCGTTATTGAGCTGAGTGGACGTGACTTTCAATTCGTTTGACGAAGAGTATACATGACTGAGAGACGTGCTAAATTCCGCATTGAAGAGCGAAAATATGTCCGTCTCTCTCTCTCTCTTTATTGACATTAGTCATATTTTGAGTGAGAGTTCTCCCTGAGTTATCACAACATTTCGCTTTAACCTTGTAATTTCGCACAATTAAATCGTAAAAAATAAACGCGTTGGGTTCTCTATGAAAAGACTTTATTCAGGACAATTTATCTGTGGAACGTAACCATTTACTTTTAGCGGAATGGTTGCCGATTTTGTCGAAATTATGTATTATTTTTCTCCTATGTAGAGACCTCTTTAGTGATTCCTTCACCTGTGATTTGTTTGGTGTTGCAGCTGATGGAAAGTAAATTTTCATTATTTGATAGCTGTTTGAAGTGGAATATATCAAGTTCTTGTGGCTATTTTCGCTCCACTCATCATTTCACCAAGTTGGCGATAACAGAGTTCGATGATGGACAATGTTACTCGCATCTTTTGTGGGTAGGTGTTGTCTCGGGGAACGTTAAATATTAGAGTCTGATTTTAGTACAATTTATTCAATCTTGGCTTCATGATCAAAGGAGATTCTTTTGAAATGACACCTTGCAAACAAAAGCATCATTTCCAAGCCTATTTAACAGAAATGAAGGTTTGTTTCCCAATGAATTCCTACTTACATTAGTTCATCTACGAGACCTTCGATATTATGATGGCATCTCATTTATTCCTGTGTTTTGCAGAGTGAAATGTCTGCGCTTTGAGTAGTGTCTTTCTTATGTAGGCTAACACATGAAATGAACGCCGAAATATTGGTTTAACCAAAGAAATGATTCGCCTCTCCTGGCAAACTTTCTCCTACAGAAACCATGCTTATTTCGCCGGATTGCTTTAATCCGATGCAATAGGGCAACAGAATATACATAGATATATACTGAAAAATCTTTCAGTAATTAATGAAAATATAACTATAGCAAGAAGTAAGGCCTTTGTTCCGGGTAATTTATCCTATACAAACCTCCACTTTGGCAAGTTTTAGATTAAGGTAAACTGGGGAATGAGAAGCCTTCATAGGTCAAGTTTAACGCATCAACATCAAGCATCATATTCTTCGAAATGATTTTGCTTTTAAAAATAGGAATCGAATGCATATTTTGATAATTTTTGTCTCCTATAATGTGTGTGACATTTTCTTGGACTTCAGCAGACAGTTCAAATTTTAATTATTCGTTTGAGCCAAATTTTCGTGCGACATAGGATAATTTGCATTTAGGAGGTAAAGTTAAAACCTTTACATTTTCTCAATATGCTTTATTATGTCTGTCACCCATGATTCAGGTGTCTGTGTAAATTAAATTGCTGTTAGAAATAAAAATAGCTCTCTCTCTCTAAATGTAAGAATGCATCTTATGGTCTAAATTTCGCCCGAATAAAGACGATTATCTATTTATCTATATATATATATATATATATATATATATATATATATATAATTAAAAATACACCCGCTCCCCGATTAACGCTCCTAATTGGTACCAGGAAAATCGAGCACTAACTGAAACAGCACTATTCGGAACAGGTACTTCCATAAGATTTAATTCGTTCCCGAGATTCTATTAATGGAAATGAAAATAGGTAGTATTATATAAATAATACACCAAAGTATTCTTTGTTAACCATATTACGTAGCGTAGAATAGGTCGTCATTTGCATTGCAATTATATTTAAAATGGAACAGTAAAACTTGAATATAAATGAAGAACACATTGAATTTTACGGAACATATGTTGATCTCACGCTGAATACATCGTGCAGAAGCATTAAGGAATAGGAATTAGAGTACAAGATACCTGAGTCTACTTATATATACGGGGTGAGGCAATAGTCACTATACAGCCACAATTTTATTAGCACAAAAAATTTGGAATATAATAACATAAGCATCATGACTGAAGATGCTGTTCAATTAAGAGAAGGCAACCAATAATACAAAAACAAAATCGTATTTCGAAACCTTACTACGTTTTGATAAAGAAATATCGATTTATAAAAGAATTATCACATGTGCTTGATAAGTAAAGGAACATGGAATGAGACCTAATAAAGGAAGAATTCAAATATCTTGGTATTACATTTAAAAAAACTGAACAATCGAAAAGGGAGCAATAAACAAAAAACAAACAAATGTTGGCGCTCTCCAGCTTTTAGTCCCCGTAAAACCTCTAATTTAACCTCGAGAGTGAATTTTTTCCTCTTTTTCTCCTCTCACCGCCGGTTATCACTCATGGCCTTTTTATTTAAAGGGAAAATATAATTTTAAACAAAGTTCACTCTATATTTTGACCTATAAAAACATCGACAAGTGAACACAGAACCATCAAGAAACTGCAAATACTGACGTCTTGTGTGATGTAAATGCGCAGAGGCGCGGCACAGTGGATTTAGTAAATTACACCAGAAATTTTGAAGAGCGTTAATGTGGAACGCGCGAGCGCAATTCGGAAAAAGGTATTAAATTATTTTCAGCGTTAATACGGAACAGCGTTAAAGCGGGGAGTGGGTGCTTAAAATTCAAGTTTTAATGTTCCTACCCTACCTACTCTCGCTGTAGTCTCGTTCTCTCCATTCCTGCGCACAATGAGGACAACAGTGCGACGATGAATTTTAATCGAGATGGCTCTGGCTTCCCACCTCCAGGTGGCGGGCTCGAAACCTTGATGAGCGCTGTGTAAGGATAGCGTTAGATAGCATATCCTTCAAAAGCGATCGTCATGGTAGATAACGTGTTGGAATTGCATCTATTTAGCTAGCACGGTACTTTCATCCTGACGTCCATGGCTGGATTTCTTTCGCAAGGTTTTGTGGCTTGATGAAGTCCGTAATATGCGGGCGTTAACGACGCCTCAATTCGAACTATGACGGTGATAAAATTCGATGCCATAGTTGAATGAAATCTAATTAACCTTATCTGAAAGATTGCGTCAGTATAGTTTCATTTAGTTGAAGGCAGTTTTCAGTTTTTTTATTCTCTCTATGCGATCCAATGATTAGGTTTGACGTTTTCATAATGTTAAGTGTTGATTAAATTTCGCTCTTAAAACTTGGTATCTTCATACATTTAATTAATAAGATATATATTTAATAAGATATATATTTAATAAAATATATATTTGTTAATGGCTTACATTTATCATCTCTACCAAGAATTAGATTTCAGTGTTAACAAAATCATTTGCTTTTTCAAAGACGAACCTCGGTGCGGGTGCTTATAAGCTTGAACCTTCCACTCATCCAATAAATTTCTCATGATGTTTTAAAGGAACTACTGAAATTGGGAAGAAAGTTTTACGTTTAGACTATCGTAAATATTGTAATAGTAGGTACGTATATAAATGTATGACATATATGTTGATTTAAATCCTCTGACGCCAACGTATATATCTTTTATGTCTGCAGTAAGTGAGGCGCAAAAAATTTTTCTTGATAACTTCTCATTAAAATTATATTACCATTATCTAGCTGAAGATTTGAATTACCACTGCAGATGGCTGCATTATAACCGAAATGCACACCAGGTTTTTCATGACCTTGTTGTGGCTATTGGAGATACCTGAGCTGAGTACGTCTTCAGTGTTTTGAATTTGAAGTGCTTATTCATGAATGATGTTCATGAAATGGGAGAAAAAATGTTCATTTTCGTAAATATTGCTTAAGAATGCTTAAATATCTATGACATATGTATGGTAGATGGTTTCACATCATTCAATACTGATACATATCATTTCGCAGAGATCGTATTTATATACCGATATAATTGAAAACGCCCAGCTTAAAAGTAGATAGGTGATATGTTGGTACTTCTTTATAGGTGGTTACTCGGAATAATTTCATTGGAAAAGGGCAAAGGTGTAAAGTTTAACTATAGTGAGTACTTTTAGTGAAATACTTAATTATTATAAAGCTTAGAAATTAATAAAAATTATAACGGACTTCACCTCAACTACATCAATTTTGCTAGTAAGAAATTTATTCAACAGATGGCGTCTAAAAATTGGTTGACAGTTTTTAATGATCTTAACCTTGTTAGAATGACGCTGAATTTGTTATATTTGGAAAGTTACAAGTAGTTTTGGGATTTTTATTTACGCCGAAGTATTTTTTTGAGGATTTTCCGGATATATTCTCAAGTAAACATACAATATTTTTATATGCCTGACATATTTCTCATACTTTCAAGTAATAAGTTTGTTTTTTGTTTCACCTATGAAAGAATAGGGAGGTCTGCAAGGATGAAGTATTTATCTTAGTTTTAAATTGCACTATTAATAACGTATGCTATATGACCGAATTTAAAATGCATTAGGACGTGTGTACATAAGTCCTGCTACAGGGTGTTTTTTTAATCTCAGAAGGTCGGTGAATTTCTTGAACTTAGGATTTTTTGGTGTATTAGCTAGTGAAAATGAATCCCGTTGATACTTTATAATAAAAATTCTATTTTTCTAAATTTATTTCGATTAAAAAGTTAATTATTAGCTTTATTTCCCGTTGTGCTTGTAATTCATAATTATCGAAGTTTCTACCTGCTCGTCCTTTGTTTATAAAATTATATTCTCGATTCTGGTAGTAATTTATAGTTTTTCATCCTTTAGAAAATGAGATTTATCTACAAAATTGCACGACTTAAGCAGGAAACAATTAGTGTCGTTAAATGCATGGTTTTTGGTTATGTTTTGTGTTTATTTCAGGCGTAGAAGCATGGGATTTGATTTGAATAGATTCCAGGGTGATGTTGATGAGGAACTAGTATGTCCAATATGTTCAGGAGTTCTTGAAGACCCCTTGCAAGTGAGTTTTACGGAATGTTTCGTTGTATTATGCAAAATATTCAATCCAGAATTAGTCTACATGGTGACTGTTTTAGGCTCCGGATTGCGAGCATGCGTTTTGCCAAGCATGCATACAAGAATGGGTTTCTCGTCAGCCAACATGCCCAGTGGATAGACAACCAATTACTTTTGCTCAGTTGAGACCAGTTCCTCGAATATTACGAAATCTTCTTTCCAGGTGAGCGATGTGCAAGTTATTTTTATTTTCATGGTTTAGTAATATTTTTAACAGCGAAAGAGTTTGCTATTCTCCATAATAATTTTTAGTATAGTTAATTAATTAGTAATCTATTAGATACATTTTAATATAGTTTATAGTTCATAGATAAAATTAGAAGATTATAGATAGGTGAATATAAGTCATAATAACAGTTGTGCGCCGGTAAGTTTTGAAGGGATTTAATGTGTATCCAGTGGAATTTCATAATTTGACGCTAAAATATAAAACATATTCAATTGCAGATTATGTATAACTTGTGATAACATATCCTTTGGATGTACGTCTGTAATGAAGCTGGACTCATTAGCATCTCATCTAGAGGACTGCCCACACAACCCTAAGCGACCAATTCGATGTGAGCAAGGCTGTGGCCTTGTCATTCCGAAAGATGAGTTGAAGGTATCATTATCTGTTAATCTTAGTAATAATTTTGAATGTTAATATTTTAAGCATATTTGGTAACTTTTTAAATTTTAATGCATAGATGGCCATCTGGGAGTAAGACTTAAGGAAATCAATCCTCTCTAAGTTGTATAGATTATAAAATAAGTTTTTTTCTCTTAATTAATAAATTAGAATGATTTTGTGTTTTCACATATAATACTATTCATTATTAATTAGGGCATTCCATCTCCTTGGGTAATCAATATATTATAATCATTCTTTAATAATTTATAAGTGGTATCTCATTGCATTTATTGTCAATCAGTAATTTATTGAAAATGGTTTAAATAATGCTCTTTCTTGACTTGTAATGTGCTATTTTGTTACACAAGTGGGTACTGTTCTGTTATATCCCCGCCACTAGTACCACCGCCTACAGCACTCCCCGCAGATGGATGTTACCTGCACTAAAGCTATTCACAATCAGTTGCAGAGAGTTCTTTGATGTTATTTGTCGTTTGTTGCGGATGCGGAAGGTTATTTATAAATGGAAGGTAATTTGAAAACCATGTTTTCATTTAAAAAATTTTGCTGTGAATTAGACACTGATGAAAAGGGCGTTCAGTTCCTACAAGAACATGGAATATTGCATAAATCAAGACTGTTCAAATAGCCACGAAATGACTTGGTATTTCGACGACCAAATTCATTGGAGATGTCTCAGATGTTCATGCCAAAAATATGTTACAGTAAGAATAAATACTTGCTGGTATACCTCCAGAATCCCATTTGATGACATCATTTTGTAATCTATTCATGGGTGCACAAAATTACGAGCCTTTGAGAAGGAACCAAAAACACTTCAAATAACTTATCCAACCCAGTCCCCGCAGGCGGATGTTACCTGCACTAAAGCTATTGATAACCATGGTACTCTTCTGTCAACTGGTTATCAATAGCTTTAGTGCAGGTAACATCTGGCTGCTGGGAGTGCTGTAGGCGGTGGTACTAGCGGCAGGGGTTTAACAGAACAGAACCCACAAATGTTACATTTAAAAAAATGGCCTCTTTTAGGAAAACTCAATATATCGATTTCTTTGATGGAATAGTGATGATCCTAAAATTGGGATGTCTAGCTTTTGGTGATGCTAAATCAGTAAACTTGTCTATTAAAGTATTTGTATGTCATAAAAAAGCTACGATCTCTTACAAAATATTAAATTTTTCATTGCATTTTTACTATAATAATTTATAATGTCTGTTCCTGTATTCATTCACATATTTGAAGCCGTTATATTATATCTTTAGGATCACAACTGTGTTAGGGAGCTTAGATCTCTTATTCATACGCAACAGCAAAAGCTTGGAGATTTTCAACAAGGGATGGCAGAGTTGCGTTTTCAAATTAGTGAGCAAAAGAGGGAACTACAATTACTTAAAGTAAGTACTCGAAATTATTTATAAAGCACATTACCTATGGGATTGAATCATGTAGTTAAAATGTCAAATTATCCTTAAAAATCAGGACTTCATGCGTGCAATGAGGATCTCAAACCCAGCCATGCGAGCCATTGCTGACAGAATGGAACGTGATGAGGTCATTAGGTGGTCAAATACATTGGTCAGAGCCAGAGTCACTAGATGGGGTGGAATGATTTCAACACCCGAGGTTGCTTTAAGGGTGGGTATTTTTGGTTTTAATAAAAAGAGCGTGTTCATGGTTTCAATCACCTCAACAGCCACTGTAGTTGTTGCTGACCTTACATCAACTAATTTCTGTTTTATAATTAATGTATTTTAAGCTTCTTAGTTCTTTTGATGAGCAATATTAATATTTTACCTTGTTACATTTGTCAATTAAATTCTACATTATTTGTTTTTTCATATTCGTAATATTGATAAATAGTACAGTAGAACTCGATTATCATGACATTCAAGGGATTGGCAAAATATTGTCATTATAACCGAGTGTCATAATATCCAAGGATAAACATAGAACAAAGAACTCTCTCCAAATTCTACAATTTATTATATGTTCTTAAAGTTCCACATTTAATACAATAAGTAAAATAATTGATATTTTTCTGTAACGTATCTGTTTTTCAAGGTCATCCTCAATATAGTGAATAATATTAACTGTCTTTTCATTAGTCTCCTTCAATTAAAAAAAAAACGTAATATCTTTTTCATTGCTTGAATAACTTCATTAATAATTGTAACAGATTCTTCTAGAATTTCTTACATTTCTTCTTCTTCATCATTGCTACACTTTCCATGCTTCCCTACCATTATCTCCTTCACAATGTCTAGATCTGTTTGAGCTTCCATAGTTATCACATCCTGGTCAATTTCTGTATATAAATTGCTGCCTTCACAATTTATTAAATTTTCTTCATTCATCTCCTCCAACCATTCTGTTATTGTTGTTTCATTAGAGCTAATGTCTACTGACTTGGTGTTAGAAAACCAGCATGATGAAAAATTGTTTCCCATATCACTCGTCTCCATGCTTTCTCTAACATTCTGATGGCATCCAATAATGAAAATCTGTGATCTTTGTTCTCAATGCATTCAATCATTCGATGGAGAATTTATTTTCGAAAATGGCACTTGAGGCTTCTTATTACACCTTGGTCCATTTAACGTTTTTAAAACATTTAGGATTTTTCGATTTGCCAATGACAAACAACTTTTGTTTCTCACTCCCATCCATATTGTCATAAACAAAAACAGTAATCCTATCATTAGAAAATTTTCCTCCCACACACTTTTCACCTTTAAATTTTAATGTCTTGTGTTAGCTTATAAAACAACTCAGTCTCATCTCCATTAAAAATATCACAGTCACTATAACCTTAATAAAGTTTAGACCATACCATTTTTAACCAGTCACTAATTATTTCTAGGTCTACATCTTTAGTTTCACTGCATACTTTTCCAAAGTTAATATTGTAATATTACTTTAAATCTCTCTAACCAACCATTAGAACAACTGAAATCCTCAATTCCAAGCCAAATACCAAATTCTTCAGCCTTTACCTTTAACATGGTCCCACTTATCGGTATGTTTAAGCTTCTTGGCTGCGTAAACCAGTTAATCAAAGCCTCATCTATGTCATAACCACAGGTTTATGGATTCATTTAGATGTTCAACTTGAAGTATCCATGGCACTGCAAATTTTCTGTTGATTAGACCAAATTGTACAAACCGTGGATTGCTATGTTTAAATTATCTGCATACTTCACTTTCAGTTGAGACACTCAATTCATCTATGTCTACTTTTCTTGTAAACTTAAAACTTTTTAAAATTACCATGTTTCCAACTCAATATAAGGGAATGACTGACAAGAGTAGAAAACTAAGACTGTTGGTACCAAAGACTAGTACCCCTACAGAAAGACCGGAAACTTAATGCTATAAAACGATTCCCAGGTTTTCCATGGAAGGCTACGAAAGATGGGTCAATGGGAAAATTTGAAACTACGTGTTCACGATGGCTATCATGACGTCATCACAGGATGTTGCTCACCCACTTCCCCTCCCATTTTAATATGATAATTGTAGCAAATATAAATTGGATGGATAGAAGAAATGGACTTAAATGAAAGAATTGCATTTAAGAAATCAAATTTATTCTCGTATATCACACATTGCAAGAGTACAAAGTCATTATCAAATTACATAACAGTGAGGTATTTGTAAATAAATATTACACAATAAAGATATAAAAATGAATTATTGTAACCAACTTTTATATTGTTAATACCTTTTATGCATGAAACCTATTTAAAGGAGATTTACGTGGATGACGAAAACCGTCAAACTTTCACGTCAAGAATGAATTTGTGGATCAAGCAAAAATCTATTGTAAAGTGATTTCTTCGGCCCTGGAACACAGTTCTCTTTCTGTTCCACCTGTAAAAAGAATGAAAATGAATTTCTAAGAATGTCAATCATTAAACCTGCTAAATCTAATGAAATTGATGCAGGAGGCAATGGGCATTCTTCAAATGTTGCGATAAATGTAAAATAAGGCAAATGTGCTTGTGGTTCATAAACAATTACTATATAGATCACATTACCATTTGTAAAATTAAACATATATCACATTGCACTACAAAATGTCCACTTTGTTTATTTATAATTTATTCTAAGCACCATTGTATTTGCTGACGTTTAGGTGTTCATAGCAGTTACAGTTAGGCCATTTAAGATTTATATGTATTCATCAAATAACAAAGAAAACTTTTGATATGGAAATTTTAATTTCTAGATCGAAAAATATATATATGTATTTCTAAATACCTTTTGAAACAAAGATAGAAGAATTACCTTAACGTCTAGGAATACAAACAAATGCATAATGAGAAACAAGAAATAATCAAGTTAACAATTTCTGTAAATTCAAAATATTTCAAATTAAAACATAATGAGACATCACTATGGTATACTTATTTCATTCTATAACAAGCACAATTCTATTCCCAGGCATCTACGTTGCAGTTTAACTTCCATAGAATTCACTATAATCTACTGATAACCACGAGAAATTCTAAATAGAAATTTCTATTACTCAATCTAAAATTACGGCTTATTTTGTGAACAACTGACACATACCATATTCACGCCCAGGGCAATGATGGCACAGCTAGATGAAGTAAGCGAGGCTTAACACCTAAAAATGAGAAACATTTCCTCTCAAAATGCTTCTCGCACACAAAAACGAGAGAAATTTCTTTCTTTCCTTCCAAGGAGATCTATCCAGTGCAGGTATCTGTTAAGAAAATATAAAAGCATTCTCACAAAACGCATTCACATAACACTTCATAGAACTATTTCGTCAGAATTAAAATATGCTTGGAGATCAGAACAAATTCATTCTGTCGCATTTTCTTAAACAGTGATGAATGCATATCTACTATACATATATCTACTCGACAAAATCAGAGTAACTGTCAACCGCTCAATAAGCAATGTTGAACTTCTATCAAGCAAAATGGCTGCTGTTCCACTATCATAACAGACACAAGGAATGTGTGGTGATGTGGTAGAGAGAGAGAAATAGAGGGAGAAAGAGAGAGAGGGCTGGCTGTGACTGCCGCATGATTGGTATCCCCCGTATCATCATAGTGAACTATGTGTAAAACCTGGGTATCTATTCTCCCATAAGAGTTTCATATCCCTGAGTGGTACTAAAGTATATGGAACAGATGAGAGAGGTGATTCATAGGGGGAGTCATATTTTGTAGCATTAAGATACAATGTAACCTTTCACTGTGTTTCTTTTTAAGGGTGAGAAGGGTATTATTGGAAGCTGGAACAGTGGTATAGACACCCATTAAACTTTTAAATACACCAATGCATATTTCTATTAATAGGTATAATAATCTCCAGGGTGGAGTGGTAAGATGCACTATTACTTAATTTTGACTTGAGGTGATGCCATTTACTGTTTCATCAGTGACAATGTTCATGAAATAGCTGTTATTGATTGTTCGGAAAGAGAACGTTTGAGTTTTTAATACGCACCCTGACTTTTTGATTGAGTTTTTGTGAAATGAATGCATATTATGTATGGAAAATTAAGAAACTTGCTAAATTTTATTGTCGTTATAACCGAGTTGGCTAATGCATTATAACTGAGATTATTATGTTGTTATATCAGAATTGTCGCTCAAACAAAAGTTGTAATAACCAAGCTCTACTGCATTTTAATGTGTCACTGTCATACTGGGTGACTGCATGGTAAATATTTTATTATTTTGTATATTTGGAGATGCCAGTACACAACTAGTAGTGTGAATATTATCTCATTACTCTTGCTACAGTTATTAGATATTGCCAGCTTCTATCAAATGACGCTTCATAAAATTCAAGCTCTAAAGCATTATTTATGTAATTTGAAAAGTATATTGCATTTATGCTGCTAATGAATAAATTTTATTGGCTTTTTTATATACTTGTGTATTTGTCTATCAATGTCATGACAGGATAGTGGTTGTGAGATTTAAGTTTGACTATTTTGTTTTTACAATATGGTTCCAATTTTGAAAAATCTTAACCAAATACTATTTCTCCTCAGTATTGCCAATAATTATTTAGAGTAAGACACTAGATGACATCTTTTTGGTAGCTAGAAATTTGCTAGAGGTTACACCGAGTAGGAAAACCAGCTACATAACATTGTACATTTTTTCGTGAATTGTGTTTAATATCGTTTAACTTGCGAAACATGGTAAAAAATAAAATTTAGAGACTTCAAAAATATGGCATTATCTTACAACAAAATCTTTTCCAAAGTTAATGTTAGGTTAGTGTTATTCTAGCAAATTTTAGCTATAGAAATATAATTAACATGCCATCTATAATAAAGTCAGTAGCTGGTGCTTTCTGGCAAAAACTTTCTTTTCTGATAGATTAATCCAAAATTTAATATGGATGGACTCTCTCTCTTCCTTTGTCTTTATGGCTAGCAGTAGCACCATTTCCATAAATGGTACCCACTGTTTTGGTGCTTTGTAGTAAATTGCTGAAATTACAGAAAAAAAACAATAAAATAACAAGAAGGAAAAGTATACTTCATAAAAGAATAAACAAATCTCAAAGGCATTGTTTTTATTATTATAAATAATGAAAGTTATGAATTTTTAATTGTTGTTTGCTGATAGAACTGTCATAGCGACGGATGTAAACAAAATATATGATATTATGCTTGGGATTTTCTAGAATTTTTATCTCCAAAAGTATAAGTTGTAATTATGTAGCCTTATGGATATTTTTGTAGTAAATATTGTTCTCTATCCAAATAAATTTTTAATCTTTACCTTACAGATCATATAAGTGCTAGAGAGAAAAAAATATGGCACAATTGTTGCTTGTCGGATGCTGTTTAACTAGATACAAATATAAGTTTATTTAGGTGATTATGTAATTTTGAAGTTCTAATTGATGAATGCAATTCAAAATCATAATATGTGATAAATTTTAATTAGAATCATTCATATTTAATCAACCCCTGTCCTTTTTTATTACCTGTTGACCTCACGATCACCAATTAGTCACCCTTTTTGCTAACCATCACAGAAGTTGGCATATAAAAAAACAGGAGTTGGGTCTGCATTACTGATTTGTTCTAAGGCATGTTTGTGCTGCTTACATAATGAAATTGCATGGTGTTGGAATGCAATCAGTTTTTCAGTGAAATCAATCTGCAGGCGCTGTTATAGATCCGTTCTTTGTCACAGGGAGTGCCGGTGGTGTAGTGGTTAGGATGCTGGCTACTACTCACCTGCTGCTTGAAAGGGTAGCGGGCACGAACCCTGCAAAAGTAGGATTTTTTCCAAGGTCGCCCGCCCCCTGTTTGTGTGGTTTAAGGAGATTGCACAAAGTCAGCGTTCTGTCCTTTGGAAGGGATGATAAGCCGTTGGTCCCCTTGGTGCTCTTCGTTAAGAGTAGGCTAATGCTGGCACCTTGTGATTCTGTTTGGTGTGGAAGGAGTTATGACTATAATAATCCAATAGGTTGATTAGCCAAAAATACTCACACCTGCACAGTTCTTTGCCACAGAGTTAGGCCAGTCCTGCACACCTCTCGAGCCCCTGTGGGCCGATTTAAATTATTTTTGGCACTGCAACTCTGATGATCAACCTGAAGTTCCTGCCATTATTTTCTTACGAGTTACAACAGCCACGGACTTACACACGACATCTTTTATTATTATAGATTTTCTGATTTTGAGGCCTTTCAACTGAATTATTTCTCATGTGATTGCCATTCCTTCATTTCATTTTTCAATTACAAAATCAACAAGTTTTTTGATTTCGTCAAACTGACAAATCTTGGGCCTGCGAAAAGATTTATGCCAAGAATAAGGATTTAATAAAGATTGCTTTTGACCTCTCTACCATCTTAAATTGCTTTTGGTAATACCATATTTATTGGCAGCTTAACTTTTGCTTGAAGTTTCTGCCTCCTGCACACATAATTTTAACACTAGCACCATAACTCTATCTCAAGCCTTTCAACATGTCTTATTTTGAGCAGCTTTTTCCACATGAGCAACTGCCTTTTTGTAAACTCTAAAATAAGAGAAAATTTTATGAAATCCAAACTTTTTAAGAAAAATTACTGAAAATCCAATCAGCATAATAGAAGAAATCGACATAAAACATACCCTTACGTAGTGCTGGTGAATTTATGACACCCCAGTGAGAGATATATATTCATTATTTGTTTCCTGATGGATCTCATTTAAACAATACTGTACCAATTCTACACAATGTCTCGAAGTATTTGCTGCATCACAGCAACTATGTCGCTACAATGTTTAACTCTTTAGTACCGAATTTCACCATTGCTGACCATACGAAATGGTACTTGTTTTGCTTAGTCCGCGATTATAAGGGGAGTATGAATTATTTGGCTTAAGTTTTAGGTAAATAACCTCACCTTAAATTCAGGCCAATATGGGATGTACATTTTGTTTTTCAAGTTTTTTTGTGTTGAGTAAGAACTCTGATGCCGTAATTTTATCAAATAGCTAGAGTTAGTTAGATTTTTAAATCGATGTGCTAGTTTTGTAAAATGGTTGCCATAGTACATTTTTAGGTGCTAGATTGAACCTAAAGTTGCTAGATCTAGCTACAAATTTGCTAGATTGGCAACACTTTCTCCTGACTCTTTTATCCTTTTTCTCTGCAGCTGAATCCATTCCTCTCTGTGTCTACTAATCTAGCAAATGAGTCAATTTTGTATCACAGTTTTTCATAAACTGCTCTTGAATAAAAATGTGTTGCAACAAAAATTTCTTGATCACAATTTAGTCTAATTGCAGAATCTTATGTTTTTAAAATGAGCAAATATTTTTCTTTGAGAATTAATAATCAAAAAGCTATCTTTAAATTGGAGTATCCTTGTTTTCTAAATAAACACACAAAAACAATAAGGTTTATTTTATGGTACATATTCTAATTTGTTTGTGATTTGATTAAATTTTTTTATAAATCCAAAGTATCCTTTATATGGTGGGTTAGAAATTAGATGGCATTATTTCTTCATCAGTAACTAGTTACTGATTAATAAGCATGTGACAGGCCATCTTCAAGTGAGAAGCAGTCACCACCCATGATGTCCTAAAAAATAGTAATGAATTTGAAAACTCTCATAGTAGAGATATACTATATGAAATTTCAAACCACCTGATCAAGTCAGTTATTTAAAAAAATTTGGAACCACTTACTATTTGTATAAACAGCTGTTGGACTTCTGGTAGATTAAAAAAAAAACTTTCCAAAATAGTGCTTATTTACAACAAAGATGATAGATAAGCTGTGTCCTGGCAGCTACAGGCCCATATCTGTTGTCCTTACTTTCTCATAATTCTTTGAAACTGTCATAAAAACCCAAATTTACATGTACTTAGAAGCTTATAATATGATCTCGCCCATGCTATTCAGTTTTTAAGTACAGAAATCAACTTCGTGCAATAGAATATCTAGTATCTTCCATCTCTGAGGCTTTTGAAAATCGATTCAGTACCATATTAACATCATGCGACCTGAGTAAAGCCTTTGAATGTGTGGCACATCCAATCCTTCTGTCCAAACAAAGCTATTATGGTATTAGAGGTAGGGAATTAAGCACCCTGACATCATATTTTGCTGGACGAAAACAAATTGTCCATAAATGGTAATCAATCAGCAGCATCTCCCATGACATATGGTATCCCTCAGGGATCTGTTTTTGTACCCCTGTTGTTCCTAATCATGATGAATGATCTTGGCAATGTGATGTCATCAAATTTACTTATATATGCAGATGATACAACATTTTTTAGCTTGAATGACAGTCTTGATGAACTCAACACCTTAACAGCTAATGCCTTCACAGAAGTATTGACAGGGTTCTCTGCAAACAATTTTTGATTAAATGAAAATTAGACTCAATTACCTTTAGTTTAAAAGAAAACAAAAAAGACAGCATCTATGAAGTTATTAGGAATCTATATAGATGCTAAATTGACATTGGATCTACACATTAGTTATGTGCGTGGTAAACTATCTCGTATGCTGTGCCTACTTAGAAGCTTAAAAAATGTCCAAAGAGAATATTTGTGTAATGCGTACTTTGCCTTTTTACAAAGTACACTTCAATATGGGCTACAATTGTGGGGCTAGGATCTACAGGGTGCTATCACTGCAGAAGCAAGCGATCAGAATCTTGACTCACCATCTGATGCATACTGTAAATCATTCAGTAGTGAGGCTATAATGATAGTGATTAATTTATGTATATTTGATTTGCTCGTTAAAACGAAAACCAATATAGGAAGCTACCCCTGTAGACATAATGTACACTCTTATGATACTATGAATAAGCACCTATTATATGTTCCACAGTTCAGTTTAAGCAGGACCATGCAAAACCACAATGACTAAGACTGTTTAATAAGCTACCTCCATATATTTATAGGTACCACTGGTTAGATTTGATTCTATTTTAGCCTCTTGGCTGCTCAAAATGCCATTTTATTTGGTCATAGAATTTCGAGATCTGGACATTAGGTAACTGATTGTTCCTTTAATACTATTGTTAGATTATTCTTTGTATATAATGATGTGTATTTGTAAATTTTCACCGTGTAATGTTTTGCTCCTTTATTGTAAAGTATGGCAGATGATTAAGTATTACTACTTTTTCTTTGTTCAACATGTTTATATCTATTGTTTCTTTTCTTTGTAATTATGTTTATCTTATTGACGATTTCTCATGTCATACTGACCTAATGGAAAAATTAAGGCATTATTATTACTTTCTCCATGTATGTAGTTTAGGGGAAAGTACCGTATTTATGAAAAAATCGACTTCGAGATTTCAATGGAAATACACGTTTTGAGGTCCCCTGAACACGTTCTGACCATTTTCTCGATGATATCTGTGTGTGTGTGTGTATGTGATAGCTTTTTGTGGGTGCTCTAACTCAAAAAATATTAATCAGGTAACGCAACATTTTATATTTAACATTTTTATAAAAGTCACAAGAACTGATTAGTTTTTGGTAAAATCGGTCAACCGGAAGTGGGTGTTTACTCTTGTCACTTATCCGTTATTTTGAAATATTTGCTTTAATATTTGGTAAATGTAAAAAGGTACTGGAATAACAGTTGTAGGAAATTTGATTTTCTACAACCTTTGTTTGAAACATTTTTCCATATAATGCATTTTTTAAGAGATATCTTATATTTTTAGCTGCCACCACCACGCCATCTACCAGCAACTATTGTTAACAATTGACACTTAGTTATGTCTTAGTAATGCTCCTTTTTCTTTCTTAATTGTTGGAGCTTTGTGGCTATATCCTATATCAGAAGGCTATGGTTTGAGTTTATTTCTTTTCTTCGTTAAGTCTAAAATTTTCTTGCAGTTTCTTAAAATATTTATTATTATGTAAGCTATTTGGAATTTTTAGAAATATTACAGATATGGAGAAAGTCATGTGGTGGCCACAATAGATTTTTTTACTTAAGCAATAATGGGTTGGTGCATAGAGATGATAGTGATTATTTGAGTAGCAGTATTTAAGAGGTTTTTGACGCAGTTCATTTGTAAAGTTGAAGAAACAATCTGTTGGTGGAAAGGCAGAACAGATAAAGTTGATTGATTTTTATGGTAAGAAATGTGAAATCACATCCTGCAAAATGATTTTTTTTGTACATGTAGGGCCCATTCATAATCAACCTTTTGATTCAAGAGTATTTTTAATTCATCTTGTCTAAGGACTGTTTTGCTAAAATCGTCAAAGCCACAAACATGTAAGTGATGAACTAGGGTATAGGTTGAAAGAACCTCAAGAACTAGGGAATTTTAAGAGCTTATAAAGTATTTAAATTCTGTGGTAGAGAGTAATTTAACAAATGCGAACAATACAGCAATGATGGTGTAGGAAGTAGTCTGGGGGTTAAAGTTCTTGTTGTTCAATATCTGGAAAATAAGCATTTTTTAAATTCCAAACTGATAAGAGATCATTTAAGGGTGTTTTAATGCTGTTTGCAATAAAACTACATTTCATTCTGTTTGCCTTACATTTGTTCAATTTACAGTATCTCAGTTCTAACCAAATTATTAATGAAAACATAAAATATGCTATGCTAATTCCTGTGTTGATCAAATAGAACAAAAAGGAATCAATGAGATTCAACTAAAATTATCATGGATGCTATTCAGTCATAAATGTGACAGTAATATAATAACAGTATGACCTGAAAGTTTGGATGAAATTATCAATTTCAATACATTAGCATTTATATATATTGAGACGAAACTGTCTCATTTTACATTATTCTCTCGTAATACTAAAAGTACTTGAAAATAGTTAAACGATACGATACCCTTGGTGACACTGCTGCTGCCTACCACAAATCAAATAGCATATACTGGATAAATGTCACGAAATGTTCTAACAATTATATTGCAGTGACATAATACAAAGCACAAATATAGTACAATACTTAGTAGAAATGTCCACTTGAGGAATCACAAATGATATGGAAAAGGGTTCGACTCGCAGCTAACCTTTCCGCAGGTGCGTTCGCCTCAGCTGTCTTCGACTCTCTCCTCGTCCTATCTCTTTCCCCCTCTCTCCTTCACTGCCTCTGCTCGTGGCAACGTTGTCGGGTCAGAACTAATTCAGTTCGCAGTGAAGTGCCAGTAGATTGCGCTGCACTCGCGAACGCTAATTGGTTCTACCCTTGATCTACTAGTGTCCTCTTCCGGGCTAATGTCTGTTGCTATAAAAGAAGGCTTCCCACGAAAAAGGGTGCGTCGCCCACAAGGTGCATCGCAGGCAGGGGTCGCCATTTGCTGGCGAACACGAAAGACTGATGGGGAACTCGATAAACTGTCAAAAGTAGGAAAATGCTGCAATATATCTCTTCATAGCTCTGTGCACAGACACAGGCGACTTTTGTATGTAGTGAAATCCCAATTCATAGTTTTTCCAGGACATTAAACAACTCATGCCAGAAGTGTTTTTGCATTGTCCATCTGTCAGGTGGCCTATTAAAATTGATTGAATGCCACTTCATATGCGGAAAAGTATTGTCCTTAAGCTAAAAAATGGGCTTAGAATTTATTCCATGGGTTATGTTAAAGGGCTAAATATTTGGTAGAAATAGTGCAATTGGCAAATTTTTAGTCATAATCATTACAAATTAAACTTTTGAAGTCTGTGATTTCAAGTCTGTGTGAAAGCGCTGCATTTACCTACATCAAGAATGCATGGTATGAATTATAACTTATTTTGAAACAAATTGAAGAAACTAATGAAGGTTTCTACTGAAACCAGTAGTTAAGATGAAGTGGTAAAAATTACGTTAAAATGTAAGTAATCCATTGTAATATCTAATACATTTGCAATCTATTTCTCTTAAGTGGATATTAGAACTTAATTTTTAAATTTAAAATGCAAAACATTTTCATTGGAAGATGCTAATATATTAGGCATCTTAACCCTTTTATCAGCTTTTGCTTCTCGGGCGAAGAGTGCCACGGCCGATATATTGGCTCTGGCGTAGTCTGAAACTGAACTGGTAATAACTCATCATAGTTATTACACATCCCACAAACACATTAGTATAGATGAAACACTAGTCAGAACCAAAAGCCACATGCAATTACTCCAATATTTTTCCTTAATAATCCTCACTGTATTAATTTTTTATTCGAAATTTATGGCTGCAGAGGTTGATTGAAAAATCTGTAGTTTATATTATTTTTTGTATTTCCATGTGATTTCTTATTATTATTTTCTGAAGTAATATAGAGACTATAGTTTTTAAGTTCTAATGGTGTATATTGTATATAAGATGAAAATTATTCATGATAAACTTTTTTTATTAATTTTTTGAAATAACTTTTTATTGTTATTACATAATTTAATATTTAATTTAAATAAAAATTATGTAATTATGAAGAATGTACTATTTTTTACTATTTCTGAAAAAATTAGCTTATTATCTTGAGAAATAATTTCACTGATAATATTCCTAAAATAATACAAAATTCACAAATTGCCCGTGGCACTTCTGGCTATACCCACCGAAATTTGCATGGCACTAAAAGGCTTAATATAATGACTTTAATAAAAATTTATGATTAAAACAGAAATTTTTCATGTCTCTCATAAGTTAAATTGTGGAGAATTTATATTTTAGGTATGATAGTAGATCCGTAAACTTGTAAATATTTTTATGAAATTTAGAAAGGTATATTTTCATTTGTTGTTACAGACTTTTCTTTTGCAACATGTTGGGTTTGATGTTACAGTTACTTTCTACAGCTTTCATTTTTCTGACTCAGTTCACTTTTTAAAAGATGTAGGAAAACCTCTGTGTATTCCTCTTACATGGACCCATTTTTTAATCCCTTGCAGTTTCCTATTACATTTCTTAGGAAAAAGATCTCCATTAATTGCACACTCCCTTATACAGACATGGACACTTATTTTAACGAACAAACAGGCACAGCAAGCTTGAAAATCTATTATACAATAACTTTATACATCGATGACTGAAGGATGAGTGTGGCAAAGTACAAAGTAAGAGTACAGCATCCAGAGCCGGTCTTAGGAAAGGGCGAGCAGGGCGGTCGCCCGGGGCCGCTGAATTGTACATTATGCCCTGTATAAAAACTGGGAGGTAAATTGCATGATTTTTGGCCAGATAGGTTTCATATTTTTTCCGGATGCGATTAGAAAATAATATAGAAATACAATTATATTGTTTAGTGATAGTGTCATCATGGGAAATGTGTAGCCCCCCTTCTCTGCCAAAACAAAATTGGAATCTTGAGAAATAATTTCAAGCCCTAAAAAAAACAAATTTGGGCATAATTTGGGCATTCTTTGGGCATGGGCCCCTGCCGCGGGGGAGTATCCGGTATGCCACTGACGATAGTTAAACCTATGTCTGGCAGTACAAAAAATAGCGATGAGGGCAGTGATAGTGATCCCTGTATTCCCAGAAACGCTGTTGAATTTGAGTAGAACAGTGTGGAGATGGGAGAGACTGAAAATGCACCTCGTTTTTTGGAAGAAAAGTGGATGGAGAGTCAACAAAGAGGAATTGGCATGAAGTTCAGGGGTGGTGTAATTAGCAAGCTCCCATTTTGGAGAAAAGGTCCCCAAATGTGGTGGAGGGAGGGTTAACATAATAAGGGGATGGCATTGGTTGAAGGATGTGAAACAAATTAGTTACAGCATACTCCTGCAGTGCAGAAGAGAGAGATTCCTATGATCTATAACACTTAAATACATCCGAACCATATAATTATCTGGATTTTGACACCAAGCAGTGTCTCATCCAAGATTAACTCTTTGCCATTCTGCTGCAAGAGTGTTGTTCGTCTGGTAATAGGGCCAATGCGTTTGTGTCGGGTGACAAAAAAGTTTCTTGGCATGAATTGGTCAGTGTGAAAAGGAGCTTAGTCTTTGTCTCCTTGAGTTTTAATCCTGTTTAGTTTTGCTAATTCCATACCTAACACCCAGTGGGCAGGAGCAGACTGCCAATACTAATCTGGCCCGGGTGACTGTGTCACTGGCCCAATTTTTTTAAAATTATATTTTAATCACTTTAAAAATTTATCATCTCATCGATAAAAATGCAGATTAAAATACGTTGAATAATATCTCTCAACTGTTTTAATAAAAATAATAAAATTTCTTTATAATAGGGCTATTACATTTAAACCAATTATTATAGTAATACAATAACAATATTACAATATTTAAATTTTATACCGACCTAGTCAGCACTCATGGGCACCGACCATTCGGGCGATCGCCTAATCACCCATATTACTAGTTCTTCCTGCCCGGTGGGTGATCTTGGCAATTCTTTTCTGCCACTGATACTTTTGTCTGAGGGCGGCCCAGTCTCTTTTATGCCCTGTGGATGACACAATTTCAATTTAATACTCTGCAGCATGGCAGACTCGTCTATTTCTAAATCAATTTTTGGAGTTGTGCAGCAAATTTATGTGCTATTTTCTGGCTAGACATGATTATGGCAGGCTTTTAAAAATCATGTTACTAATTTTACAGTAAAATCATTATCGAAAACTCAGTGGGAATGTAACATTAATTGTGTTGAAGTGATTCAGTTTCAGTTGGCGACGTTTGGGACCTGTTAATTTCTGTTTCAGAAACAACAAATTTTCTAAAAAGCTGAACCCAAGCACTTGCATTGGCTAAAGAACTGAAATACTTTTAATTTTTGTTGATTTTAGTGGTTTTATATGAGAATCTTGCGCAAATTAATGTTGTTAGCAAGATTATGCAAAAAAAGGTACAATAAACTTCAAACATTAAAATGAATTCATTGTGTTTTGAAATGAAACTTTTCATCATATTATTGCCTTTTTATTTATATCAATTAACAGTGATTTCTCACAATATTGAGTGTTTAATAATGTTAAACGAGGCCATCAAAAATGAATTTGCCCAGGGCCGCCAATTGTCTAGGACCGTCTCGGACAGCATCTATGAGTTGTGGAAATCCCACATGTCCAGTAAGACATTTTCTTCCAAAAAGATGTGTGACTAAGGGAATTTGTCATTTAATATCTCTGCATTTTAGTTTAGTCTGTTCTGGTATAGACTGCATACAGCGTGTGTGCTTGTTTAATTTGTTTTGGTTTCTGTTGTGAATGGTGCCTAAGGGAAAAGCTTTTACTCTAAAAGAAAAGGAGAAAATTCTAGAGCAATCTAAGAATATTGTGGGACCAGAAAGTTTGTTAACAATTTTAAGATAAGGAAAATTCAAGTGAGTGAATTATTGAAGAAAAGAAAATAATGAATCTGTGGATTATTATTATTATTATATATTTACAATGCAATTGGGCACCTGGCCCGGTGGCAAAGTTACAAAAGTTTAACCTATGAACATATTAAAATTATATTTACAATTCACATCCTAGTTACAATATTCTCTCCAAGAATCTTTCATATCAGGAGCTAGAGTTTTCGAGGTTCTTGGCAGGCCATCACAGCTACCGTAGCGGTCACGGGGCTCTCGAAGTCCCCACTGTACCTCACCCTACCAAGCAATCCATCTACTTCCTCCAGCTCCCTCGTTAATAATTTGTCTTAAAATATGATTACATTGTAATACTAAAAGTAATGAATATCGTTTACATTAATATTTTTAACTCTAGATTTAAAAGTTTTAACATTTCTGGGGAAGGGTTGGAAGAGTTCCTCAGGTAACGTATTCCATTCCCACACCCCACGATTTATAAATGAATACTTAGATACATTACTTTTCTGCCTTCTTAGTTTTATTTTATACTTGTGATCATTTTTCCCCACAAACTCAGGTTTACTTAGTCGCCTGTTCATGTCTACCCAGCCATTATTATTTACGTACGCATTGTACATTCCTCCTAGCCTGTTAACACGCCTTCTCTCACTTAGCGTTTCCCAGCCTAACTCTTGAATCATTTCTGTTACGCTATCCACCTTCCCAAATCTCCCTAACACATACCGCGCTGCCTTCCTCTGAACCTTTTCTATCTTATCTGTGAGCCCTTTCCTATATGGATCCCAAACAGGTGTTGCGTACTCTAATGTTGGCCTAACAATGGAAGTGTAAGCTAATTCCCTTGCCGTCTTTGAGCACCCTCTAAGGTTTCTCATTACAAAATGTAAATTTTTGTACGCTTTATGAACTATATTATCAACATGCAATCCCCAATCTAAGTTTTTTGTCATAAGGACTCCTAAATTCCTGCAATGATTCGACTTCGGTACCTGTTTCCCATTTATCTTGTAATCATAATTACTACTAACTCTCTTATTCGTAAATTTAATACATTTGCTTTTGTTCACATTTATATTCATCTTATTTAATTTTATCCAACCTGCCACCTTATCCAAATCTTCCTGAAGAACTAAGCGATCATTTTCATCCGAAGTCTTCCTATAGATGACGCAGTCATCCACAAACAACCTAATATCCGACTTTATTGAAACCGAGAGATCATTTACGTAGATCAGGAACAATAAAGGTCCAATAACACTCCCTTGCGGAACACCAGAGGTCACATTTACTTCTTTTGAAAATTTCTCACCTATTCTGACCTTTTGCCTTCTACCCTCGAGAAAATCATTTACCCAGTAAGCTACTCTCCGATCGATATTCATGTCCCATAACTTTCTAATTAATCTATCATGAGGAACTGTGTCAAACGCTTTTGAAAAATCAATTACCACCGCGTCAACTTCCTCTCCTTCGTCTATGGCTTCAGCTATGTCTTGGCACAATGCAAGGAGCTGTGTTTCACACGAGAAACCACTCCTGAACCCATGTTGGTTTTTAAAAAGCCAATTATTCGCTTCCCAAAACTCTCTTATATAATCAACTATGATTCTTTCCATGACCTTACACACGACCGAAGTTAAACTAATTGGTCTATAATTTTCTACATCTGTTTTATTTCCGCCCTTATGAATAGGCACTACCGTTGCCAATTTCCAGTCGTCTGGTACTTGGGAGTTTTGGAGTGATATATTAAATAATACTCTGATATATGGAATTATTTCTTCTAAACCAAATTTTAATATTTCACTTGATATATTATCTGGCCCTCTTGATTTATTGTTTCCGATCTTCAAAATTTTCTTCATTATGTCCCTATCTCTTATCATGATTGACTTCACAGATGCAATCCTTCCATGTTTCTGACCTCTCGAGTGGAGATCTTTAGGAATCAAGTATTTACTTTCTTCCCCAAAAACACTAGCGAACCAGTTACTGAATTCGTTAGCAATCCCTTCGTCATCTAAGATTATCTCCCCATTATTCCTCTTGATCGTTCTAATTTTCTCCGAGCTATCCTTACGACTTCTGATATATTTAAAAAATTTATTATTATTTTTAGTTCTAAGCATATTAAGGAGATAACTTTCTTGAGCTCTTCTTTTTTCCCTCGTTAGTTGCGTTAGTAATTTCTTATAATTAATTCCATATTCTTCCCCTTTATTCTTATCTTTATGTGCTTTTCTAACTTTCTTTTTCAATACTCTCACATTTTTATTATAATACTCCGGATCAGTCTTTAAAGTTAGTACTCTTTTGGGAACAAATTTTTGCATTCCTTCAAATACAGTCTTAAAATTTTCCCATATTTCCTGCACCGTTTTACCTTTCCCAGCCCAACTCGAAAAGTTTTCATGTAAGTGATTCAAAAAACCCTCTCTATTGCCTTTTTATATTGCCAGATAATAGTTTTTGGTACTATATCATGGGTTTTATAAAAACCCCATTCTAATTCTAAACATACTGATTTATGATCGCTTATTCCTGGCATTGTTTCTACACTTAAAAACAGCTCATTAGGTCTTAACATGAAAACATCCAACAAATTACCTTCCCTAGTAGACTCTTCTACTACCTGCGAGAAACCATCTTCTTGGGTCAGATTGTTTATCAGTTCCTGTGCCCTCCCACCTCCCGCAGTTCCACCTCCCCACTTAACTTTCGGAAGATTTAGGTCACCCGCAATTAAGCAATTTGAACGACCAGGATTTTCTGAAAACAACTCGTTCAAGGTCTCTAACAGGTACATATTGCACCCTGGACTCCTATAGGCTGCAATGATATCTAAAATTTTACAGCCCCTCGGGCCACTCAACCATACACACATCATTTCACAATCCTTCCTAACCCATTCAAGAGCACTCGGTAAACCTTCCTTTACGCAAATGAAAATCCCACCACCCCTAGAATCGCGATCTCTCCTGTACTTCGTAAAATCTTTCGGGAATATTTCATTTGTCTTTATATCGGTTTTTAACCATGATTCAGTCCCAATTATTACATCCGGTTTGTATGCATCCAATAATGTTGAGAACTCATTTATCTTATTTAGCAAACTACGACAGTTGACCTGAAGAATTCTTATGCCCTTACCCGAGTCAATTATTTGCTGCATTCTTAGCGGCACCACTACTTCCGCCTCACGTCTTCCCACAAACCACGTAGTTTCACCTCTGGGAGCGTCAATGACAGTTCTCGCCTTCCCACATGCAATATCACCTCCAGTAACCTCTTCTAGTTTCCCTGCCCCTTAAATTTATTAATGACATCACTAAAAAGTTTTCCCATTTTAAACGATCCATTCCTATTCAAATACAATCCATCTCTTGCCAAGTCACTCTCTTTGACCCAGCAATTTGGATCCACAAAGCAAACACCTTGCTTACTGCAAACCCAGTCTATCCCCTCATTGATATAATCAACCCTTCTGTTGGAAATATCCCTTCTTCGCACAATTCCACTAATTATCACCTTCGCATTTTTAAAATTCTTCTTTGCCGCGGTGCACAGGTCCCAAATCTGCCCCACAACGTGATCATCACTCCTCGCCCCTTTAATATCATTAGTTCCGACATGCAATAACACCACGTTTTCCTTCCTATCATCGCCCATTGCATGAATTTTGTTTTCCAGTTGTTCAGCTTTTATCCCTGGAAAACAATCCACCCTTGCTCCTTCTTTTCTACAATGCTCCCCACTAAATCTGACCATTGAGTCACCCATTATCCTAACTACAGGCTCTTTTTCCTCACGCCCCTTTTTTACAGCCTTTGCCCACTCACCTCCTACAATTAATTGGGACTTGAGATCTTCATTTTCGTGAGTTAGCACTTTAATATTAGAATTCGCCAACTCGAGCTCGTTCTGCAATCTAACAAGCTCGTTCTGCAGGCCTGCAATAATTTCCTTTTCCGTTAACTTCTTTTCATCTCCACACCCGCTGCATATCCAGCCATCTTCTACGCACTCCTCTATCGTGCTTTTGGAGCATTTAAAATGGTACCAGCAGCCGCAATCACCACACTGAACTCCATTCTTTAATTTCCTTCGACACACCTTACACTTCACCATTACAACCCCCACTCTGTTTCCCTGCCCAACCATGCCCTGAACTTTCACTTTTCGGAGCAGAGACAAACACGTCCTCTCACCTCGGCTGCCTCTGGCTGACTATAAATACCCATGACCAATTAGAAAGAAAAATGTCACCAAGCTGTGGTGGAGAAGCAATAGTTAAAGCAGTTTTTGAGTCATTTTGTCCAGCTCTTAGGCAAAATATCCCAATATCAGAGCCTTTAATCCAAGAAGAAAATTCAGACAGCAAAAAAATTGAAGCACGAAAATTTTGAAGCTTCAAACAGATAGTGGGAGAAATTCCATTAAAGACATATTATTGTTTTTAAAGTAATTTGTGGGAAAGCTGCTGCTGTAAAAAATGAAGATGTCACAATATGGACAGAAAAACTTGGAACCCTCCCTCATAATTAATCCATAATGTGGGCCAAACCAAAGCAAATGACAACTTTGAGGAGAAAAATTTTGAACTTGATCGGGAGTTGAGCCTGCATGCCCCACTTGCTGGGTAGTTGCTTTAACCAAGCTATCAATCCAGTCCTATTCTCCATTCTGAAATTGGGGTATTTATGGCGAGGAACCTTCAGTATTGAACGTCCATCTTGTTGAAAGCTGGACTTTTTTTAGCTCTGCGAGAGAGAACTACGAGTTTGAAATCTGAAAAATGTCCTGGTGGTAAGATTTCAAAGGAGTGTTTAGCCATCTTTGTTTGTGTAAATATGGTGGGAGATTTTGAGTGACCTCTAGTTGCTGGAAAGACTGAAAATGCTAGATGTCTTAAAGGGATAAACATCGACTACTTGCCAGTGACATGGAAATGGAATAAAAAAGCATGGATAACAACTGAAATTATGACAGAATGGTTAACGAATTTTGATAAATGGAAGGAAAATGAAAGTAGGAAGATTCTCTTATTTCTGAACAAATTGACTTGTCGTCCACACCTTCTACTTAGATGCATCAAAATCATATTTTTATCTCTTAACACTGAGTTTTATGATTGACTGACCAAGGAGTGATTTGAAGTTTTCAGGTGTTTTACAATTAAGAAAGGAAGCAACTCCTGTGCCGTAATTTAACAAATAGTGTCACACAAAGGTAGAGGGAGAGGAAATAATAAAAGGAAGGTTAAATAAATGAAAGAAATTAACACTCATAATTTTCAGGGAACCCAGGAGCCCACTTCCGACACCCTCCAACACAAAAGTCAAGTGTCTCCTGACTGCAATACAGCTTATGGATGCACACACAAACAGGCAACTGACACACAGATGATTGAAAAATATAAACCAGGGAAAATATGAAAATAAGAAATAAAAATAAATAGTAAAAAACAAGTGAGGAATAGCAGCAAACACACTACATTTTGCATGTTTTTTAAATGTCTGAACGTGTTTCAAGGTCAAGCTCTCATCATCTGTAGGAGATGTATTCTGAAAGGGTTTCATATTTTGTAGATAGTTGAAGTGAGAATGAAAGGAAGGGAGGGAAGGGGTTGGGCCATTAGAGTGAAAAGAGGAGAAAATGGGTAGGCCCAATTTCATTTTCCCCCTTTTTTCATGCTAAAGGCTTAACCCCTCATCTTTGCCATTGTCTTCACTCATTATTGTTTACAGACAATTTATCTTAATTTATTTATTCACCAGTTTAAATTCAGTTTCTTCTGCTAACCATCTTTTCAAATAAGTGAATTTTCTTGTCATGATTATTGAATAGATTATGCTATCACAAATTAAAAAATAATACAGTGCGGAATTATTTTATTAAAACTGATTTCCACAATCATTAGACAAAAAGTTAATCTGCAGAAATCGATAATAGCAGTATGAACAAACTTGATGATCTTATCACCACAATCTGAGTTAATATAGACGCAACTAGTTATGCTAGAATAAATGATGACTTAGTTACTGTAGATGAAACCATGTACATTGTGCAAATCGTGAAAGAGCAGCTCCAAAATGAGAAACGGTTCACATAAATGAAGATTCTGAAGAAGTAGAGGAACTATGTGGTGAACACACTATTAAATTCTGAAGGCATGCTTTAAATAATTTATTAGAATTAAATCTTTTTTCAATAGCAAATCAAAATATGCTACAATTAATGACAACTACAAATAAGATTATAAAATGAAATTGTTTTTTTTCCAAAAATTCAAAGCAAACTACATTTAAAAATAATTTAAAGCAGAATTAATGTACATATGTACCCATAATAACTTTTGTTTCTCCCTTCAATGCTGTTTGTGCTTACTTTTTTTATTTTTTCATGTAACTTGTATTCAGTGATATGTATCACAAAAGTATGAACATAAATGTGTGTATATTTTTCAATAAAAGTTTTTATAGACTTTTTTAGACTTAGAATAGACTTTGGATCCTTAAAATGTCTCCCTTGATTTGCATAAACATTCTTATCTAATAATTTTTCAATGTAAATATTTAAATACATATGAGCAAGCACCTTGATTGTTACTCTTTGTTCATTATTCATCGCACTTCCCTATTTGATATTAACATGTCTTATGCAGACAAGATCTTTTGTGCCATATGTGTGCATATAAGAGAGATTTTACAGTACACTAGAACTGGGTTTTTCAAAGTATGGGCCACGAAATGTTGGAAGTGGGCCGCAAGGCCCTCGCCCACAAAGCATATAGTGCCTATATGGGTAAAATGGTTATTACTTAATAAGCCGAATACCTTCCTTACAAAATTTTTCACCTATTCCAGCTGTTAGAGCACTTGTCATTGTCCTGTCTTTCTCAAAAACTAACCTACTGCAGCACCCTCGCACAGCAAGGGAGCACCATCTGCTTCCTCACTAATTGTTTTCCTGGAAAATGCAGTGTATTTTCCTAAGTTTCATTCTTGAAAATCTTATATCTGAGGATACATTGCCTTTAAAGTATTTCCAGAAAATAATCTTTAGTTCAAAGAGAAAATTATATAATAACCCTATGGTTAATTAAAACTAATACAAAGTGGAGAAACTTCCTAATAACCATTAAAATAATAAAAAGGAAGTACTCACATGCCGGATGCCAGTTTAGGAGAAATTACTCCACGCCAGGAACCTAACACATGCAATCTCACACATGCATAAAACAAAATCCTTTAAAGACCACATGAAACACTTTGATAACATCGATATTGTCCATGACTTATCTCAAGATACATTTTCTAAACAAGAACTCATTCTCTTGAACAAAGAACTTAACTTTTGTCTCCCTCACAAAGAACCTCCTTTGGATGATATTATAGGTATTGAATCATCCATTAAAAACCTGAACAATACAACCAAAAATCATGTAAGAGCTGCTTGAAAAATACAACTGGAACATGATATAAAAAACAACACTATAAATCACCTTTCCAATCCCGATTATAAACTCATCAAAAATTTAAAATTCCATTGTCATGTCATGAATCAGCTTGATTATTTTGATAAAGTTGAAGAATTACTTTAAAATGGACCTTACTTCTCACAAGATATCCTCTTAATAAAATGATTTTTTTCTACCAAGGGCCCCATAAAAAACTGCCAAAAATTCAGAAGAGGTCTTACGTTATAAGATTATGGTTTCAAATCCTACCATCTAAATATTACATTGTTTACCTTATGTCCACAAACCTGGAATTTCTATGAGACCTATTGTGTCATGTATAGATTCTCACACTTATACCCTTTCAAAATAGATAGTTGACGAATTAAAAATCCTACCTAAAAATGCTGAATATTTCATTGAAAATGCCAAAAATTTAATACTTACAATTAGTGATTCCTGAGCATTAGTTTCTTTTGTTATCACGTCTCTCTTTCCTAGGATCCCAATAAATACTACACTTAGTTTTCTCAAAGAGTGCCTCACTAATATAGGTGTTTACCTCGACATATCCACTGAATAAATTAAGCTCTCTGAACTCTGCATGAAACAAACTTTTTTCCTATTCTACAAAATTTTTACATATATCATGATTGGACAGCCATTGGGGACCCACTTTCACCTTTTTTGGCCAATTTATTCATGAACAATTAGTTTCCATTATAAATCTGGAGAGTGAGTAACATTGCATGAGCTTGAAGTAATTTCCCCTAAACCAGTGTGTGTGTACTTCCTTTTTATTATTTTTATGGTTATTTGGAGGTTTCTCCATTTTTCATTAGTACCAATCTTTAGTAATTCTCTTTTACCCCCATCTCCTGCATTTCCTTGCATAGGTTCTTTGCGCTTACAACTGTAAGACGAAAGTCTTAAAATCACTTTGTTTTGGGAGGTCGTCGTCTGCTTCCTCGTGTGAAAAAAGGAAATTGATGTCGGTAAAATTTTTCTTTTGGTGATAAGAACAGAGAACTATCTGCGTGCATATACAGCATCTGAAATTCAAGTGGTAGTTTTTATATTCTACCATATTTCCAGATAATTTTTGCCATCATGTATTTTTCCAACCCTACTTTGCAATAAGATAAACAGGATTTTTTATTTTCCTTGTGTAATTTATAACTCATTTTTTGAATAGCATTGTATAAATATTGTTTTGATTAATAATTTTAAATAAATATTCAGCTAGTATCATACGGATAATGTAATTATTCAGAGTGGTGAACGATTATTTCAATCTTCCTAGTAGTATCAAGGAATTGGGGAAAATTTCCTACATATTTTTGCTTCAGTGTAAAAGATAATTTCTTGGTGTAAATAGTGTGGTAATTATGCAGTAAAATACTGTATCTTTTATTAATATCTAATGAGTTCCAAATAAAATCAGTGCCAATACTCATTGGGAAAGGAACTATTTATTTCATTTTTCTGGTATTAAATTGTGCACGCTTGTTGGATTATTCCATTTTCCGGTTTAAATACACCTACTGTATTCATTGCCATGCAGATTCATTTTTAAGATGTAAATTCAGTTCTGCATTTCTGGTTTACAAGCTGCGCACATATATTCTTGGTTTGAAATATTACTTTTTGAAAACTATGTACAAAAGATTTAATTAATTTATGCTATTTCGTGTTGCAGTTTCACTAATTATTAATTTTTGTGTAGTGATTCATGAAAAAAAATTTTTGTGGGCCGCAACATATATTTGCACATTTTACTGGGCCACAGAGAAAAAAGTTTGAAAACCTCGGCACTAGAACATTATTATTATTTGCATACCATCATCGTATCTAAAGGATATTTTGTTTTAGATTCAATCTTCTTAAATATTTAGATGTTGGCATTTTCGACTCTCAATGGTTACAGAAGAATGACTACTTATGTGAGATTCCAAACCTTTTTTGCAAAAATAGACTTCGGTGAAGAGGGCCCTCTCTGAATGCAACTGCCCTCCGCACATAGTAGATGACTTGATGGAGAGAGCACACGAGAGCCGATGGCCACCCGGTTTGAGTTCCTTGGAGACTAGACAGGCCAACAGGCGGCAGTATGAGAACTTTGTCTGTAAGCGGATCCCAGGGCGCCAAGCTGTTGTTGTCTTACAATGTGACAACTCCCATATGTCTGAAGATATGATGGTCGAACCTGGGCTCGTCATGATCTTTGCGCACGGTATTATTGAGTGAATGTTTATTCGCTTGTTATTGTTTTGGAAGGGATTGTTTGTTTTTTATTTGTGCTTTTAAAAAACTATATCTTTACTACTGCAGTCTGTTGCCTCTATAGAAGAGATCTTACAGATTATTTCTCCATTTTTCTTCTATTATTGTTGTTGCATGAATGAGAGTACATTAAAATTAAAGTAATGTTTCTTTTAAATTTGATTCTCTTTCATTCCTTGTTTTATGTGATTTATAAATTTTTATCATGTTGTTTTAAGTCTCAGAATATATTTGTAAAGATTTTTATATTTCAAGGACTTTTTAAAACGTCATTTGCATTTTCATTTCATGTTGGTAATTTATTGAAATATTTTCTTGAAAACTTGACATGACATTTCTCTGTTTTTGTTGGTGTTTCATAAAATGAGCCACCTTTGGTACATAATAGTGATATTATTCGGTAGAAGTTTTATATTTTACTCTGTATAGATGGAGAATTTTGCCTTTACACTGCAACTGTTTTTGCATTGCTAAACATTGACATATATCTCTTACTATCTCATAAAATATCTTGCCAAAAAATGTGATATTTTTTTCCTGGCAAGGATTCGCAATTTTTATGGGACAGCAAAAAATTAAAATCATCAGGATATTGAAAGTATTTATATCATAAATTTATAAACAATATTTAGAATGTGATGTTATATGAACCATATAGCAATTTTTGGTATCGTCATTTGTTGGGGGAAGATGTGATTGTTTCTCAGTAATATTTGTTTTTTATCTGGTTTTACTTCTGGTTGTTTTACCCATGGTCACACTTCCGTGTGCTGAAGTGTTGCACAACAAAACTGAAACCTTTTGGCATAGAATAAATTTCATGATTAGAAATATTCATATTGTTTACAGTATGAATGCTGAATACTATAAGAGATATTTTACATATCATACTTTGTGTTTTTATTTTAACCCTTTGCACTCAGATTTTTCCATTCTGCTTTCAGTTTGCTTTAATTAAATGTTTAAATATTCAGATATAGATCTTCTTTGATTATTAAAGTATTTTAATTTCAAAATTTATATTTATTTTGGCTTTTGCTTTAGAAAAATTATTAGTTCCATTTATTATTTATTTTAATATTTATAGTTTTGTAGGTTTTGATATTTCTTGAAGCATTTTCCCACACAAATCCCCTTTTAGCATTAAAACTTGTCTCATGTGTAATTCTTTTTTTCTTCTGGTGCATTTCTGTTGGAACAAAATGTGCAATCAGACCTTTCCTACAGGTTGCATCATAACTACGTCTCTTCTCACCCAATTACTGCTCTATGGCTGCACAAACAGATTATTTTCTATTATTGGAGAACATGGTAATGCTGTGATTCTCCATTCTATTTACTGAGTGTATACCTCATTTCATATTTACCATTAGTGGATAGTTGTATACCATCAAACTATATCATAGTAACAACATTGGATTGCATGAGAATACTTTTAAAAATTTATTTTTGAGAGGCAGATGGTCTTGAGTCATGCTCAAAATGTGTGTTGAAATAAGCAATAGTAATGTTGAGTCAGACATGACAGGAGTGCAAAGGGTTAATATTTCAAAGTGGAATCTGTTACCATAAGATTTGATAATTTCCTACTCTTTTAATTCTCACATTTTATCTACTGATTGCAAGAAATTTTAAAACTTCTAATTTAATGAAACTTAAATATTACTTCTTCATTATTTGCATGTTTTTCAGTTTTCAGTAAATAACGAGCATCTCAAGTCCAATTTCAAAATATTACCTATTTTCATTGTACTTTTGAATATGTAGTGAAGATCTCTTGAAATGTGTACAGCATATAATTTCACATTTTGTGCTTATATAGCTTCCATGCCCTTATGGGTTACTTTTAACAAACAAACAAACAACTTTCCCACTGAAGGAATTATGTGAGCTATACTTACTTAGTTTTTTTACTTACCTGTTTATTATTTAAACTAAGTTTAATCAATTTGATTTTATATCATTTTACTTGTTAATCTCTTGATAACCAATGTTTTACACAGTATACTCCCGATTAATCATGATTAACTGTTTTAAAGAGCTAGGATAATCTTATAAACAGAAAATTCAAAAGTGTCATGAATTCCTTAAAATAATGTTAACTATTTTCTTTTCTTATCAGGCACATTTTTATTATATGCTAACATAGTCTACTTGTTTCTTCAGCATGCCATGTCTGATCAGAATGATCTTTTATTTCAGTCTGTGAAGCTATTCAAAAATTCTTTCTATTAAATTTAATAATGACAATTAAACCATATATCACACATTATCACAAAATCTGAGCCATTTTTAATGTTTACAGCATAGTAATTACACAACTTTTACACACTAGCAGTATTACTTCTTTTCTTATAACTAAATAATAATGTTTGTCTGCTTCTTCTCTAACTTAGGGCCTTTTATATCTTTGGAACAATAGAAAATTAAGAGTGTTGTTCGTACCATTAAGTTTATCTAACAATAGCTTCACTTATCATTTTTCTCTCACAGTTTCTTACTCAAAAACTTAACCGAATTAATTGTCTCAATTCCCAAATAACTTTGGTGAAGGATCATTGTAGATGCTTAAAATTTTTGCTTTAACAATTTTTGAGAAGTATTAACATACTTTTCTAGCAACTCATTGGAATTATTTTTATCCGTCTTAAAATCTGGATGTATATACAGCATGTATACTGATAAACATATGTTTTGCCTTTTCTGGTAGCTGATGTTTTGATTTAATGGCAGTTATAATTCTTCTCATGAAAGTCATAAAACTTAAGATGCATAAGCTTTATAAGTATAATCTGCACACGATCAGTCAGGAGTGTACTGTACACCTGGCACTATAAAATCAAAGTTTGATTGTAGTCGAACAATTTTCATAAAAGAAAAATTGTCATTGTATACTTCATCAAACAATACTTATAATAAGCTGTGAATAAATCCTCATAAATGAAATGGAAACTAATTTCCATTTGATAAATATTAAACCAGTGATTCTATGAGTCCAGAGTGATATATTTGTGGAAAATAATTTACTTTTATAAAGATATCCCTACACAATGAAAAACTAACATTTTTAGTCATTGAAATTGTGTGCAATGACAGAAGTATTGCCTTGTGGATTAGAAATTAAAAGCTAATTTTAATTGTGAAAATGAATTTTTTGCTATATTTTTTGTATTTGATCAAAATAAAATGAAAACTGAAAATATTCATGAATTGTTCATTTAATCAAAATAATTTAGCCTTCTCTGGACTATATAAGTAGACTGAAATTTTTAAATTAATATCTATAAAAACGTCTGGGATTTGGAGTGCCCTTCTTGGACTGCCACATTAGATGGAGTAATCATGGAAGTATACCGTTATTCCCATTTTGTGCATCTGACCTGAAATCTTCAGTGCTTCAATGTCTTCCAAGTGACAGTAATATGGCTTTGGTTGCTTTTTAGTAAATGAGTGCTGTTTTTTTAGTTCAGCATAAGCAAATTAAAAATCTTTAAAATTTCATATGATAAATTGATCATGGGGTGCCAGTGGTGTAGTGGTTAGGACACTGGCTGCTACTCGCCTGCTGCTTGAAAAGGCAGGCACGAATCCTGCACAAGTAGGATTTTTTCCAAGGTCGCCCGGCCGGTGGTTTGAGGAGACTGCGCAAATTCAGCATTCTGTCCTTCGGAAGGGATGTTAAACAGTGGCCCCCTTGGTGCTCTTTGCAAAGAGTAGGCAAATGCCGGCACCGCATTTCCCTCCTTCCTTCTGTATATGTGTGTCCGGTGTGGAAGGCAACGGGAAACCACCACACTGTATATATATATATATATATTCCCTAGTCAAAACCAGTCTATGAATTGGTAGGACCTGTCGTAAAACAACACGAATGAATGAATGAAATTGATCATGATGGTTAGTTATTGTCACCATGTAATTGTGTCAATATTTCCTTGTTTGTTCACAGATATATTCTTATCCTAATGTGTAATGAGTCTTTATAATTTAGGAAAAAATTTCTACAGATTAAAAACTAATTCCCCTAATATCAATATCAATCAATTAAACATTCATAGTTTTTTGATTTGGCTATATTGGTTATGGTTTTGTTCAAGTTATTACTTTCAGTGATAAAGACCTTGATTTTAATACCTGAGATGACAGATTTTTCAGCCTGGGTCTATTCTCTGATAATGTGTTGTGAGAAGCTTATCCACTGAGTTTTGTTCCATCAGGTGATATATTGTTAAGGCTATTTTCATATTCATTTTGGTTTGTACTTTGTCCTCATTGCATATATCTGTGTAAATCTTGGGGTTATTTGTTATCATTGAACTTAACTTTGTGTAAAAAATAGCCATGTGAAAATTTGATATGATGGAGCCAGGATTACTTGGACAATAGAAAAGTTCATGATTCAATTAACATTGATGTTCTTCTTATATTTGGGTTGTCTAGTTTCAAAACCAGACAAGTCCAAAATATAAAATTTTTCTGGAGGAAGAAAAAACGTTTTATTTCTCTTTGGCAAGAAGCAACATTTTTGGAATGGGTGAGATTAAAAGCTTATCACATGTAGATTCAGGGGTATAAATTAGATTCCCAACAGATTTGAACTGGGGGTGTAATCTGAATTTTTTTGAAATGTAATGTTGAAAAAAATACTGTTTATTTACTATTTTTTAAAAACAAATATTTATTTAAAAAGAGACATTAAACTGAAAAACATATAATTACCCAAATACCTTCGTTGTATTACAATAAAAATTAAAAATTACAAAATTCAAAATTGCTTTAAATAAAAAAAGTAAAAATAAATTCTTGTGGTAACATAAACATCTTTTAGACCACACTAAATTAAATTTAAGGGTTAAAAACCTCTTGAGATTGTTGTAAAATGACAAAAAAGTAGGATATGTACACAACATATAGCTTATCACGGTAACATCAGTAGCTAATAATCACAATAAAAATCAAAACACTCTTCTATGCTCCAAAATTAGCTCTTTTGGAAAGTAAACAGAGTGAAATAATATTGACTAAATAAAATTTGATTTTCATTACATTATTCCTCAAATTGTTCATTATTATAAATCATGCCTTTGTTTCCATTAATGACTTTCTAATAGAAAGTCAGTGAGCTTAAAGTGGCCCAGTCTTCACTATAGTATTTTACAAGTAAATTTTTGACATCCCTTAGAATCAAGGGAGCTATTGGGATCCCTACTGGCACAGGCTGTGGTCGAATCAGTTTATGTCTTTTGTTAATGCTTTTGTAACTTTCGCTGTCAATTCGGTAACACATATCTTTCACTAAAATATTATTTTTATTTATTTTTTCAAATAAAATGTTTTTGCTGCCTTAAATTTGAAGTGCCACTGTCCTGGTAATTTCAAAATACCTGCTAATGTACTTTTACTTTTAAAGACTGCCTTATAAAGGGACCGTTGTACCAAACTCAGAAAAAATTATAGCGTATTCGGATGGATCTATGGTTGTATCTATTTTCTTGATTCGTTTTTCAATTTGAGTATAAACCCTGTCTGAGCGGAGAAAAGAGTGTCCTACTACTGGAAATATAATTTCGACTTCTTTGATGCATGGTGAAGCATTATGCAAAAACCAACAAGACAGTATCCTTATCATTGTTGTGTTTTTGTTCTGCCCTCCATAGCCATCACAGATGACCCGGAGATGTGGGCAACACATGACTTTCTCCATATTTATATGGCAAATTACATGTTGTTAGCTCTGGGATCGTTGTCAATATTTACTTCCGGTTGACAGTTAAGAAAAGAAAAAGGAGCCTTACTAAAACGTAACTAAACGTCAATTGTTAACAATAGTCTTCGGTAGGTGGCGTGGTGGTGGCAGCTAAAATATAAGATATCTCTTAAACAATGCATTATATGGAAAAATGTATGAAACAAAGGTTGTAGAAAATGAAATTTCCTACAACTTTTATTCCAATACATTTTTACATTTCTCAAATATTAAAGCAAATATTTCAAAATAACGGATAGATAACAGAAGTAAACATCCACTTCCAGTCGACCAATTTTTACCAAAAACTAATCAGATCTAACTTTTATAAAAATGTTAAATATAAAATTTTGCATTGACCTGATTAATAGTTTTTGAGTTAGAGCGCCCACAAAAATCTATCACAGACAGACACACAGACATCATCGAGAAAATAGTGAAAACGTGTTCAGGGGACCTTAAAACATGTATTTCCGTTGAAATCTCGAATTCGATTTTTTTCATGAATACAATACTTTCTCTATACTTCGTGTATGGAGAAAGTAAAATTCATATTTGCACTGACAATCATGGACAGCTGAGGCTACTTCAGTGGACCATTTTCCTTGTTGAGTTTCATTCCTTTCATAAATGAACACACTGTCTTTACTAAGCTGTTTTTGAGTCTCTTACAACAATAGAAAGATTGTATTTATACAGCATGACTGGTGGACCTTTCAGGAACCGATGGACTTGGGTGGTTTTGATTCGTAAAACTTTGTGGGTAGAAAGAAGGGACTTTGTATTTGTAAAAAACGCAAAAAAATTGCAGATTTGGACATCTGGTTTTGAAACTAGACAACTCATTTATTAGTTATGTTATGAGTTTTTGCCATTTATTGAATTCTGTATGAATTGAAGAGTAACTATGGGACTTCAGTTTATCTCTCACAAGCTAATTAGTTTAGTGCATCCTCCCCACCGCATAGCAATTTAGGGGCCCCAGGTGCTAAGCAGTCGGGGTCCCTGCAATCTAAGTATATAGTGAAACCGATTGTGACAGCTACTCTCTTTTGTGACACCTCTTAACGATCATTTTTCCTATGGAATCATAGAGAGGTTCCACTTATTTTTAAATTGAGACATTTAATATTTCTGAGATTATACACACGAACTTTTTTTCGGGGCCCCTGGCGCGCGCCATGTGCGACCTCCCCTAAATCCGCCACTGCTGGCACCTTATTTACCATTCACCATATAAAGCAAATTTGCCCCATGGCCATCAATAATGTTTACTGCGCGGACCGTCATACTTCCCCGTCCTTGATTACACAGTCTAACATTGGGCATATTTGACCATGGAGCAAAGTTGCTTTACATGGTATATGGTAAATAAAGGAGCCAGTGACTAAAGTTGCTTTACACAGTCAAAGGGTTATGGTTATATGTCATCTATAAATGAAGCTCATCCATATCTGAATCATTTTAACCACTAAAAAATTTGAAATGATTAATTGAAGGAGGTTCTCCTTGGCAATATTTTAAATATTTTTCTTTGAACTTGATTAGAGTGGAAAAAGTCACACACACAGTTTCTGAAATCCAAAATATAAGATCATGTATTTCTTTTGGATTTTAATCTTTATTATGAAAATGCATTGGAGCACATCTACTTCTGGCTAACATTTTCCATCACTGAACTTGATGCACCTAATATCGTTAATTAGTTCAGGTTTACCTGTTAGCTCATGATAGAAATAAAATTCAACTATGTATCTTCCACAATTTTAATGTGACAACCAACAGGGTTATACTTTATCACCTGATGATGCTATGATTGTAGCGAAACCGGTCATGTTATATTAAAATTGTGGAAGATACATAGCTGAATTCTATTTCTATCTCGATGCATCTATGTCATCTCTGAATGCATCTAACACTCAACTCTTTGGGTTGATATTCACAACTGGCATAAAATAACTCAAAAAAATCATTATTGGTCAGTTACTAGTATTTTTGCTGCATGAACTTGCATTATATAGTAGTCCTCCCATATTTATGATTGTTGCATCCCTGGAAAATGGCACCAACATCGACACTACAAATTTAGGTACTAAAAGCTTAACCCTTATCAACAGTGCATACACTTAAATGTACATAAAATGTAGGTGATGTTGGCAGGCAGGCTTTTAAATCCGTACAATAAAGGTTAAGGTGAAGCTAAGCAAACAAACTTTTTTGCTGTTCTCACCCTTTTCTAAGCACTCCTTCCAATTCCTTAGCATTTTGGGGCCATAGTTTAATCACAGTATTGCATGTGTTCAAACAAATTGTAGAAACTACAGTAACTTACAGACTTTCTAACAGTTAAGGAAACAAAGACATACTGATAGTATAGCATTATTTGGGTATCTTGTTTACCACTTCCCCAGTTGTTCCTCACATGCGTAACATCGTCACTCTTTTCGTAGTATGCATGCACCATATCCTTGTTTTGTTGTTAAAAGGAAATCGGGCTGCATTTCTTGTTTTCCGGCAAATGAGCAAGCCATGCTGAGATCAGTTGGCATGAATAAGTGAAATTTACCTTGCATGAACATTGAAAATTACTACAGTTATTTCTGTAAAACTCGAGGGACTACTGCTCCTAATTATGCTGAAAACATTTTTCCTAAACCTTTATAACAACAATGTATATGCAAAGAATCTTGTATTAAAGATATTTCTGCTTGCATGCATTTAAATTTATGATTACCTTTGCTCTGTTGCTGAGTATAGTATTCTTTGAGAGAAGAATGGTATATAATGTTTTATTCATATATTTCAGGGAAGATATTAATAGTCATGGGGTGTTATCCTTTGTCTGTACTGGCATGTACTTAATAACAATTTCTGAGAAATTGTGTTTTTCTGTTACATCTTTAGAAACGAAACTTGAATTTCAATCATTTACATTAGTGTAGGGATTTTCCATCAGTTATTGTATTTACTGTATTTATAATGAATTACTGCTATAGTAAATTTTTGCTTTGAAATTATTGAGGTAAATGATTACTGAAACAAAATATGAAATTATTTTAGTTGATGGATTTCGTGTCTGATTGTCACTTCAAATATTACGATAACATTCTTACTTCCAAGTAGTGATTGTGACTCATTATATTGTTAGAATCTTGATAAAAGTCTTAAATAAAGTTTGAACCTACTATTTGTTTTGAGGTATTCAAATTTTTTCCTTGATTCATGCTTAAGTGACAGTATTAGTATTTTACTTTTTGTGTCAGTATATTTGAATGTAATTGTGGGAATGATTCATCATTTTTATAATTATATTATTTTAAAATAAAATATTTCTTTAAAAGATTTTATTTTAAAAGCAAGCAAGTAAAGCAATTGAACCAATTTACCGTATATGCCAGTGTATTAAGTCGACCTTTGAAGCTCCAAAAAAAATTCCGAAAACTTAAACTTATATGCCGATTATAAAGTGTGACCCTTAAATAACAGATTAAAAACATCGATATTTACAAAAACATTTGATCTTACTGCATAGGTGATTGCCATTTTGATTCAGCTGCTCCATTGTTTACACATTCTTTCATATATTTTAAAAGATTTAGAATAATTATTTTTAATAGTTAATAAAAATTAAAATTTTAACTTTTGTTTTTATTATTGAATCTCAAAAATATAAATGATCTATTTGCAATTACAGGAACGAAGGATAAGTAGAAATACATTCTGCCAATAAATGGCAATACAGTATATGACTGATCTTTCTTAAATTAAACAAATGATTTAATAACTCAAAAATCGACACAGCATTTTTTGGAAAAGGTTGCATTTAGGTTTTAGAAACCATAAAATTCCTCATATTCTTCATTCAAAGTTTTTTAGCGAATAAGTGGGGGGTCGGATTATACGGCAAATATGTCTAGTCGTGTATTTACAATCCGAAAAATCGATGTTGACTTATATGCTGGCATATAGAGTAAATAAAAAATTTTTATGAATTTTTATAATGATTTGTCTCCTTAAGTAAAAAATCTAATAATCTGTCTTAATCAAGAATTATTATTTGATTATTTCAATTCATGAAAACTTGGATTTGTTTTTGATTGCTCTCTTACCAAGAAAATGCCCTCACCCTTATTTCAAATTATTTATAAACTATATCCTGAAACATATGAAATTGTTATATTCAAGGTTCAAACTTCAGTCGCGGAGTCCTGGAAGATGTGGTGGACTAAGCACAATTACAGCCTTCCAACCCTTTTCTAACAACCTGTTGAGGTACCAACCAGAAGATATTATTAACTCGGTAATTTGTGAACAATGTTAAAAGGGAGGCATCTCCTCATGTGGCTATTTGTATTCGCTTCGGGATAACTGTTTGTCTATATTAATAGCTTTCACATAATGTTTAATGCCTCCTATTATCCTTCATCTCGTTGTTTGAACAAGTGCATGAAATGAAATGTGAAAGGTGCTGGGACAGTGATATTAAGAAATGCAAGGTATTGAATTGGATACAGTAGATATGTTTGTATTATTATTAATTCATGTGAAAGTATTTCATTTGTTTGGTTTAATTCTTGAAACATCGAGAATTACTAGTAGTTTTAATTTCCCAAGCACTCCTCAAATATTTGATTTGTTCGAAGGGACCATGATAAGAACTAAGATGAAATTGTATATTTTTTTAAGGTTTTAGTTGCAGGATGTGTTGAAATTGTCTTTTCAATCAGATGTTCCTGAGCGAGTTTTATTAGTGATAATTGAAAATTTCATAGTTTTCATAAAGTAGCTATTATTTTGAAATAGTTAGTGAAAATTAGGTTGATTGATTTATCTTGAATTCATTTAATTATTGGTTGCTAGTATTAATTGAATTGGCTTTTGCAGCTAGAGTAAATTTTGTTAGGAAAAAGAAATTAAGTTATAATTGATAAGTTTTTGTTTTGTTTGCTAATTTTTAAAAAAATAATTTAATTGGGGGGTCAGAATACCTTACTTGCTCTTTGAAATAAATCATCCAAAAATTCAAGTTGTTGCATGTTGAGAGTTGAATTTGCCTTTGGAAATATTAATTATTTTCAGGTCATCAAATTTTTGAATGGTCTGATTACAAGAGGATGAATTGTACTTGTACATGTAGTTGAAGTTTTTGTTACATCATATTTAAAGAGAATGGGAGGTGTGTATCTATTCTGCTTGATCTCAAATGCCTGTAACCTGTTTCATGACTTAACTGGTGGGTGTTCTGTAAGCTGTGTGCTTCAAAGTGTTCTCTCTCTGCAAATTTTAATCTGAAGTCTATGCATTATGCAGTATACTTATACTCTTGTACATTGTTAAAATTTAAAATCAAAAAATATGTTCTAATAAATTTCAATGATGTTTATTATTTTTAGAGTTTTTATCAATTGAGAAATGGAACAACAATCCCTAAAGATTAAAAATATGAATGTTATTGTCAAAATAAAATTCCATTTATATAAGTGCAATGATGCAAGCGTCTAATTTTTATCAAAATTGCAGGAATTAAACGTTTTTCACTCGTGTGAAAAAGCTGACAGCTATTGTAGAACTTCATAGCAATGCATATTACCATGAATTGATTGATCAGGTGTTCCCAAAGTGTGGCCCACAGATCAACTGGGGCCTGCAAACTTATTCCATATAGCCCATTACCAATTTTATAGTATACCATATATACATGTATAATGCGCACCCATATTTTATGCCAAAAAATCCCGACTTTTTCGTATACCCTGTGTATAACGCGCACCCTAGATTTTGAGGGGTATAAGAACAGAATTTGAGAATTACATTGTTTTTTGGGTATTAACTAGAGTACCATAAATAAATACAGACCCTCCCTGGGTTGCGCAAGACTCAACTTATGAAAATCTGACTTTACGTAAAAACCTCAGAATATTAATTTTTTAAATTAAAAAAATTCGAAGTTGTGGAAATTTGCTTTTAAGGCAAAACGTGTCAGGCTTAAATGTCAAATCTTGAATGAAGTTTAAACAGGTCAATTTATTTTAAATTTATTAAACTATATACAACTCTTATTTACTGAATATTAAATGGCTAGAAATATTTAATTACAGTATTTAATATTTAATCTTAAATTTCGTTGCGAATCACAGTCACCTTCCTCACATAATTATTTGGTGTTGAAGATGATGAGGAAGATGAATTTTATGGGTTTAAAATTACTTACATTGTTAATTATATATAATATAATATATTCATTAACTGAAATAATTATTTCAATTTGCATATATACTATGTTTTTTGTTTTTGATATGTTTTGTGGGAAATCTACCTGGTGATTTTGCGGGAGACTACAGCAATCAGCTGATTAGCTAGTTAAATGTGGAATATTTAGAGAAGATGGAAATACAATTGTAAGGAAGTAATCAGAAGTTTGATACATTTAATTAATATATGTATAAGCTGGATTTTCGATAACTAGCATGGTTTTCTCCTCAATTCACCCCGAGAGCAAGAATCTGGTGCGAGGTAGGTACTTAAATTTTTTATTTTAACTGCACAGAAGTGTTACCTGTGTATAATGCGCATCCCTACTTCATGACCTAAAAATTTGGTCACAAGTATATATGGAATATTTTACATATGCTTAACTCAGTGGTGCTCAAACTTACAAGTCACATCTGACCTAGAGTACCCACCTGTTCGGTTTTCACCCGAACTGTTTGGTAATCAGACAAACTGTTCGGTGTTCGGTACCGATGCTATACCGAACACCGAACAGTTAGGTAATTTGGAAAATTTTAGGTGTTTGGTATCCAACGTACATACTACACCCATAGATTGCTTGTGTAGTGGGAGGATAAGTGAATGCTAGCACTAAAGAAATGCTACAGAATCAGAGATCCAAGAGGTAACTTAAAATTTTTCTTTGCGCAGTTGTGTTTACCAGGCTTATTTATCCTCTTTTGTGACAAAGAATAAATCTGGAATTCTACTTTCCTTGGTTAAATTACATCTTTATTTTTCTTATAAAAACATGATTTTCATTTAATTATTTACTTGACAAATATTCATTTATTATATGCTAAGCGATAGTTTATCACTCTAGGTCAGTGGTGCCCAACCTATGGTACATGTGCCAATTTTGGCACATCCGCCTCTCAAATGTGGCGCTTAAAATAATTTTAAAGATAATTTCGTTTTTCCACCGTTGAAATATTTGAAATTTAAAAGAATGATCTCAAAATTTTATTGCATTTGCATTGATATATTGGTTTAGTTTGTGAGGTTTGAATGAATAAATAGTTTTGAAAGTGAAGAATTTAGTGGGTGAGTGATCATAAGGAAACCTTGTCATGTCTGATGACTTGGGTACCCAAAAATTCCACCCGACACAAAAAGTATTGCCATCCCTATTCTCTTCCCACCATTGTTTACTCATCATGGATCAACTTCTAAAAATTAGTTATTTTGTCGCCTCATTTGCAATTTCCGCAACTTCGAAAATTTGCTCAGTGTCACATCTGCCAACTTGCAAGCAAATACTCATATGAACAAGTTTTCTCATTCATGTAACATGCTATAATAAAACCTCTGCCAATTATATTTAAAAAACAGACTAAGAAATTGCAAATATAGATGTGAGGTGACCTCAGGCGCCTATCCAAAGGGGCACCAAAATTTGATTCCAATGAAAACCTATTTCAATATATTCATTTCTAAAGAATGTTAAAAATCTTTCTTTTGAATATTTATATTGGGCTGTGTATTAGCATCTTTTTAAAGGATTTCTACAGCTTACTCAGGTAGAGCAGTTTTTTTTTATTTGCATCAGGTAAAAGGTTGTCCTGTTTGCATAAGTTTTCTTTTCTCCTTTTAAAATAATTTTATTGAATAGTCTCAGAAAGATGTGTGTAGAAACTTCTATGTAGTATAATTAATCCAGTTAGCAAATGTAATTTACATTGTTCGGTTACGTTCGTAGTTTTTTAGAAATTTTATTAGAATGTTCTGGAATCGAGTCAAAAAAAGGGGGCAACCCTAATCTGACCCACAGAGTGTGTTCATCTGGCCTGCCATGATTTGAACAATTAAAGAAGTGTAACCAAATGATACTCTAAATTTATTAAGGTAATATATTTTGTCTTCAGCCCTCTATTCCTATAATACAGGGGTGGCCAACAGGTCGATCGCGGAGCTATTTTCGGTCAGTGTTCGCAATTTCCGAGTGGCAATCTATCTCGAGTAACAGCAGGCGATGCACATGTTTTCACGGAGTGGGTATTTCATATTTTTTGACTTGTGACATTTTGACATCTATTTTTGCTGTTCTAAATATTTTACAACAAAATATTTGTACGCTTCCGTTGATGCTAGCACTCGGGGGAGGGGGGGGGGTGGAGTAATGTGGTGGTGTGGCAATGCTGCGGTTGTGATCAGGAGGAGGCAAGCAGGATTGGTACAAGATAAATAGAGGTCTTTAGGCAAATACACTAGAATAGTAATACCATCCACTTCCCTTCAAAATATGAGAACAGTGATGATAGCACCCGTAGTGGCAGGGAGTGATCGGAGGTCTAAACAGCTGAAAGGTATATGCATTCTGTATGAATGAATAAATAAAATTAATTTATTGCATCATACTGTAATCAAGGATCAAAGTAATACTGATAGAAAAAGCAAATTATGATGTAAAGAAAACTTCTCATTAATTAAAATTAAAAGTTATCTTCATTTTTTGTATATTTATATTTCAAAATGTTTAATTCAAAATGTTTATTTTGAAGTGTTCTTCGTTTATTCAATAAATTCAATAAACTTTGTTCTATCAAAACTTGTATATTTTGAAATGAGTAATTTTTATTTTCCCTTTATACTCGTATTTAATAATTGCATTAAAAAGTTTTTCGTCATGGTAGCTCGTGACTACTTTTTATATAAAAAGGTCGATCGCAACAAGAAACAAGTTGGCCACCCCTGCTATAATAGATCAATACATTTAAAATTAATCAGGTAATATTGATCAGTGGTTCTCAGAGAGAAATTTGTCAAGGCCACATCTGTGGCCACCTGCCATGTTGTGATGGCCACATTGTTAAATTTAAGGTCTAAGTGATATTTGGTATTCTACGTAAGGCACATAAGAAGTTTAACAAGATAAAATATCAATAGTAAATATTAATTATGAAAAATGTGATGTCACAGTATGCATCACAGTCTGAATATTAATTATTGCTATGTTTAAAATATAATTTTACTGGTGACTGCACTTGAGAATCACTGATATTGATCTACATCTAAACCCTTTACCTTCCTTAAATTATTATTCAACTTTTTGACTGTGTGGGGCCTGCGATGAGTGCAGAAATGGGTTATGTTGCTATTGAGCCAATAATCTTTGGGCGCTACTGGCTTTGACGATCACATCTGAATATCAGTTATTTTAATAATTTCTTCATGATAACAGCCTGTCATAGCTCAAATGCATATGAGCAGCACTGGGAAGATATTTTTGCGTTCTAATCTAGGTTTGAAAATTATACCCCCCTCCTGTGGAAAGTATACATTACACAATTTTACTTCTCAAAACAGTAGTTTATTTACAATGTAGAAGTAAAATAAAGTACATAAGATAAATTTTTGTATTATAAAATGTTATGCTTAAAAGATCAAATTGCCATTTGTTGAACATGCCCTAGGTGGGTGTCTTGTTTCCCTATCCCTTGTCCTGGCTCTGCATATGAGGATTACTGATGTAGTCTTCAATATGATTTCCCAAATTATTTGGAATTTTCTTATTAAATGTATTAGAAAGTTACTGAATTGACTACATCCCTGATAGCTACCTATGCATTCAGTATAAGAAGGAAAAAATTTAGTTAGATATGCTCTTGGGCCATTTTTGTTAGCAAATAAAATACAGTCAACTCTCATGCAACACAGTAGTTATGTTCCTGAAACTGCCGCATTGCTAGGAAATGTGCTGCCTGAATTATGAGATAAATAGGGTTATGTTCTGCATGTTAGGGAAGTTAAACATTATTTGTGTTACTAATGTAAAGCAATAATATTTAAAATGGTAAAAACAATTTTAAAGCTTTAATTTAAAACAATTTGAAACAAAACAATTTCCTGCAACCAATCAATTGCTATTGGTTCATGACCCTTTGTCTTTTGCTCAAAGGCAGTAGCCTCGCTCTCGTCTCGACTCTGCTTAATATATTTTTTGTGGGTTGGTATTGTTTTATAATGACTGAAGTAGGCCAAACAATATCCATGATCAACTACAAAAATATTTCAAAAAATAAATAAATTAAAATTTACATAAATTTTGTGTATATTATTTTTTTGGCCATTTGGCACCCTTTGGCTAATGGCTTTCCAAGTAACTACCCAGTCAGCCAGTACCTCAAGACAATCCTGGGCACAACATGACTGGTGTTTAGTTGCCACTCTTTATTTTAGTGGCATTTCAGGTACCCAAAGCAGTGCACAAAATTATAATGGTTGAAAATGGACTGCATTATAAGAAAATAAAATCTGCACAGTACTGAAAATGCACTGCCAGAATGTATGTTGGTTGCATGAGGTTTTATTAAATTTAATTTGTGTAATTTTTAACTAGTCAAATGGCTAAACATTGACAATACTAACTATATAATTAAGAGCCAATCACTATCTAAGTATAATTCCAGCAGTACATAAACCTGATTTTCCCAGCCCAGCTTACAAGAAGAAAACAGTTTTTCCAGAAATAATTTTACTGAATTCATCTAATTGGTATTTCATTAAACACAGAGTTTCAGTAGATTTTTACCTATAATTTAGTGTGAGATATGCTAAAATAAATTTAGCATAGGAGAAAATCATTTGATATTTACTTCTCCTTTCTCCTCAACCTAACAGAATAAACTGAGCTATTTTATGATACTGAACTGTAAGCTATTAAAGATAACCAGTTGAGAACTCCCATTGTATTTATAATGAAAAACAAATGTGTAATATTGGTAAGAGGTATACAGCTACAGATGCATTAATTGGATAAAATGCATTTTTTGGAGGAATCCAACACCAGAGGTCATGGAGATTAGACTGGCAAAGGACAGGGCTTACAGGGAATTGAGGATTATGTAGAGTGATCCCTGAGAGGCATAGCTAAATCCCTATATTGTATACTTGATTGTTAAAAATAAGTATGCTATACTTCAAAAAAATATATTTATTATTAAAAAAATGTTGTAATCACAAATAACTACTGTATATTAATAATTTTATAGCCAAGCAACCTCTACTGACACAGCCTACCTGGCCTTATGCTTAAAATTCTACTAATAAAATTCCTCAAACCTCTACCTCCCTACTTATTTGTAGTCTTATCAGAAGGTAAAATTCCTCTTCCTGTCTCTCCTGGTAAAGACTAATTAAGTAGCTTATTCAATAACAAATTTTTATATTAGTAAAATTAGATTCGAAATTTTTTTCTTAGATAGGATTTTGGGCAAAACCAACTAGAAAAAACGAAAATCTTGAAAAACTTCAACAATGCGGCCGCTAAAAGTTCACAATTGTTTAAACAAATTTTCAAGGTTTATGTATTTTCGAATGTGCCACGGAACTGAAATTTTTTTAGAGGTAGGATTTGTAAAAAAACGAAATAGGGATTATAGAAATTTTGATATTTTTATTTGTTTGGCAGTTACAAATTCTTAAAGTTTAAACAAATAGGTAGATGCTTAGACACTAAGCCGGAAGTTAGGAAGCTGCAATTTTTAAATTATTTAGAGGTTAGTCTATCTTAACGAATAAACATTTTAATTTATCCATAAAATTGTTATTTTGGCCGTTAAAAATTATTTATATTTAAACAATCATATAAATGCTATTTCACTTCTAATTGTACTATAAATTTAAAATTTGGCAGAAATGTGTGGCATTATTAACCCAATGTGGGAAATTTATAATATTACTAAAATTGCAAAAATTTGTTATTGTTTTACTCCATTATTGTTCCATTAGGAAAAAACGAAAATCGGTCAAGAGGAGAAATCTTATGAATTAAAGAAATATTTCACATGATGAAATATATCTCTGAAAAATTAATGTTTTTTTCAAGGTGAGATTAAATGCTTGCAGTATGCAAGCACCTTCTACTAGTATTATATATATGTTATATCCTCCTCCTCCTCTGTAAGGAACGTCTATATATAATGATACGTTGAAAATTTCTTCATAAAATCGTATTGAAGTAAGCGGTAAAATGGATTCTTGCCTTCAACCGACCCCGGTTCTATTCTAAATGTCAAAAATGAAAATTCAAATGCGTAATTACATAATCGTTATTAGTTTTCTATCTTGTTATGTTTTAAGTTCGCTCAGCCCATCGCACATGGTGCGATTTAACCAATAGAATTTCTCGAGTGGTGTGCCCTCTTCCCGGAGAACTGAGCGAACTAGCTGACTTCCGAACAGACAACGTCGCCACGTCGCGGACAGGCAGACGGTGGAGTGACTAGCGGTGATTAGTGTCGGACCTGAGTGAGAGATGGTGAGAGACGGAGAGAACGAGGAAGCAGCGAGAGAGAGAGACGATCCTTGAACCGGCCAGCGGAAGATTTCCCTGTTAGTCCATTACTTTTCGTATCGTTAGTTATCCCTCCAAGTGGACTATTCTATTAAGTATCTTTGTATATTTCCGCTTTGTATAACATCAGTCCAATATAGTTGTAAGCATTTCCTTGTCATTTTACCATGGTGTTATATTTGATTTCCTGTTGGCAGCAGCAGTGTCACCTAACAGGTATCGTGTCGTTTTTCTATTCCAAGTACTTTGCGAATTACGAGAGATTAATGTAAAATGACACAGTTGCGTCTCAATTGCTTAAACGTCATGCAAGATGCAGTTAATCGAGTTACTTCCAATGCATAATTCGTTTTATACTTAAATGTCGTTTCCGTGGTAAATCAATTTTGATGTCTCTGGCTTTAATGTTTTTATTATGCTTCCATAGAGTATTTCTTCGAAGAATGGAGTTCATTATGTGGGCTTTTCATTGTTATTTGAAATTAATAGATGCAAGTTAACCGTGCGATTTTTTCGTTTTCCTCCTGGGGTAAAGAGGAAGGCAGTGGCGCAACCAAGGATGGAGGGGCAGCCAGACATTTGCCCACCCCATCCCAATATCTCAAATAATTTGAGCTGCGACTGCTTTCGCAGTAATTTCAATTTACAGTTGAAAAATACTACATTTATTGACTTCTAATTTGTTTTCATTTTATAGCGATATTTTGAGATATTATTGCAAATTAGCAAAGAAAAATAAGAGAATATGAATACATGCCATTTATTATTTGCCACCCCAAAGTAAATTCCTAGCTGCGCCAATGGAGGAAGGTATACCCTCCCAGCGAGATATCTTTTCGTGCGTCAAATAAAGCTGTAGTCAATCGCGAAGTACTTCCTTCTGAAGACTGGTGAAGGTCGTGTTTGGTGGGAGAGGGGGAAGGTGGATGGGCTACAGTCAGCTGTGCTGTCAGGTAGTCAAAAATGAAAATGGGATTTTCTATTCTTGGCTGTCATCGACCGGTTACAATCTGTCTACATTTTTTATGCCCACAGAGGTATTTTTTAAACCGGCATCATTTTTGTTGTAATTTAATAAATATATTATGCACACACTGAGACATCTTGAATTGGTTTCTACTTTTTTTGAAGCTTCCTTTGAAGGGAGAGTTAAATAATAGGTTTAATTTTTTCTTGGAAAGTACGTGTACTATACGTGTACGTGCAATATCAAGATCGCAACAAAATATATTTACATTTAAAACGATATTGTTTTTACATATACTTTTCATGCAGGGTGCATGGTTTATTTTGAATTGAGAGTCTGCATTATTGAAGGTTGAAAATTTTCAGAAAAAAGCATCCTGAGCACTAGAGGCACGTTATATGGTATTTGGGGGCACTGGCGGCAAATGGAGGCTCTCCAATTTATATTAATGGAATAAAAACAAAATAAACAAAAATATATTTTATTTTTTATACATACAACATATATACATACAACAGGAAATAATAAAAAATACTGTGCTTTTCTGGCTTTTAGTTTAGAAAATTGGTCAGTTGTATTAGAATAATCTATTTCTTTGGTAATTTCTTTTTCAATAAATAATATTGCTAAATTAATGTTTCTCTTTATCTCAGTTATTCCTGAGAATTTTTAACTCGGGTCAAAAAGGAAAGACCTTTTAACAGTTGCATTTGAAACTGGCATTGACAGAAATATTTTCAATGAAATTGAAAATAACGTAAGTTGTCTAACAATGAATTGCAATGAAAAATGGACTAGTATCTTTATGAAAATCGAATTTAGCCGGTAAAAAGTGAATTTGTAAGATTATACTCGTATCTGTTTACGTTTTCGGATCACAATTCAGGCTGCGAGAGAATATTTTCTTTATTACAAATCCAATGGACTAGTGAACGCAATGGATTTAAAATCAGTACCTTTAACTCAATAACTATTTGCATTTTCAATATAAAACATCTGAATTGTAAGGATTTCATGAATTCCACCAAATAAAATAAGGTAATAAAAGCTGCGCAAGGCTCAGCCAAAAATACAATGATATTTTAAGATTTTCATTGGTATTTTCATGACAAAAATTCATAAGTTAACGATGCTATTTTAAAAAGATCTTTATGCAATAATGAAGTGTTATGTGATTATTATTTGTATATAATGTCGTATCTGATTTTTTAGTTGAACATGTAATAACGATTTGAGTTTTAAATGCGCTATTGGTTATATATTACCATTTCATTTTAATTTATAAGTTAATTACTTGATAATGTGTATTTTTCATCGATATTGGATTATAATTTAAAAGTCGTATGCAACATGAGTTTTTATGTGATGATGTTTTATACTTCTATGGGATAACGATTAATTTTTCACGAGTTGCTCGACTTTTGCGTTTTTCATGTAACCATGACTTGGATTTTGTATGCAAAAAATAACGTTATATTCTTTAGTTTTTGTTTTGAAATAATGACTGTAAAAATTGGGTGGAACTCGAAAGGAAATACCGTATTTTCGGCATATAAGACGCACTGGCGTATAAGATGCACCCTGGTCTTTTAGAAGATTTTTGAGGAAAAAAGTATTTTGCTTCACTAAGGCATTTACGAAGGAGTACGTCGTGTATCATTTCCAGCCGTAATTAAGTCCATATCCGGCAACATTTACAGAAAACATTACGGCGTGATAACAGTCAAATATAAGGTTTATATAAACTTAATTCTTAAATAGGGATGATTTTAAACAAATAATTGCTTCGAAACTTTTAAAGCTAAATGTGTCCTGCGTGAACGCGGCAGTCGTATTAATGAAGCTGTCGGAGTGCGCCGCAAATGTCGCACGTATAGATACCCTTTTAGCGATAGTACTTACGTAAACTTAAGTGCTAAATTATAATTTAATGGAATAAATGATAAATGGAATGCATATGTAATAACGATGCATACGCTAAACTACTTTTTCTTCTGCAACTGCTTTTGTCTCGTACATAACGATTTTGATCGATACAGCAATACCAAACTTCCTCTGTTCTACTATGCATTATTTCTTTCTGTAATTGTGACCATTAAAAACTAAGCTTTCTCTTTTCTCGTCCGCTTCAGTTTTTCCTCATTTTCTGCATTCACGGATTATTTTTTCTTTGGGAGGTGGACCGAAATGACGTGCTGTTGCTTGGTTTCCATGCGTTTTTGCAAATTGAAGCACATGAAGCTTATAGGTAATAGTGTAGGCATATCTTTTCATTCTTGTAGCCATTGCTATCTCAATATACGTAACTTTATTTACCCTAGATATGTATAAAATATTTATGACATCTACACGAATTCTACTGTTCCGTGGCATTAATCATGCTATTAAACGGGTTCATTAGGAACTAAAACATCGCAAATGCACCGAAATTGTAACCATTGTAAGCGGACGTTTAATAAAGTGCAATAATGAAAATTCATTGGAATTCACGATGCATAAGGTATTAATGTACTAGTAGAAGGTGCTTGCATACTGCAAGCATTTCATATCACTTTGAAAAAACATTAATTTTTCAGACAGATATTTCATCATTACAAATATTCTATTAATTCTAAAGATTTCACCTCCGCAGCGATTTTCGTTTTTCCCACATGTAAAAATAATAATAACATTTGGGGATTTTTTTAATCTATTATTTTTACATGTGGGAAAAACGGAAATCGCTGCGGAGGTGAAATCTTTAGAATTAAAAGATTATTTGTAATGATGAAATGTCTGTCTGAAAAATAAATGTTTTTTCAAGGTGAGATGAAATGCTTGCAGTATGCAAGCACCTTCTACTAGTCATTATATATAGAAGTTTCTTACGGAGGAGGAGGATATAACATACATATCTATTACTAATGTTTAGGCACTTCCAGATGAGCTGGAGATTTGAAATTTTTTTCCTAGATAGGATTTTGTACAAAACCGTCTAGAAAAAACAAAAATCTTGAAGAAGTGCAACAATGCGGCCGCTAAAAATTCGCAATTGTTTAAACAAAATTTCAAGGTTTATGTATTTCCGAAAGTGCTACGGAGCTGAATTTTTTTTAGAGGTATGATTAAAAAAAAACGAAATAGGGATTATAGAAATTTTGATATTTTAATTTGTTTGGCAGTTAAAAATTCTTCAAGTTTAAACAAATAGATAACTGTTTAAGTACTACGGGATGAGCTAGGATGCTTAAATTTTCAAGCAATTTGCACAAATAAACATTTGAATTTCTCCATAAATATATTGCGGCGGCCATTAATAATGTTTAAAATTTAAACAATTAGAAAAATTATATTTCACTCCTAGGAGTGCTACAACTTTAAAATTTTGCAGAAATGTGTAGCATTAGTACCCCATAATGGAGAAAGTATAAAATTCTTAAAATTGCAAAGTTTTGGGATTATTTTAATATTTTTATTTTTGCATAAGGGAAAAACGAAACTCACTGGGGAGTTGTAATCTTTAGAATTAAAAAAATATTTCTAATGATGAAATATCCCTCTGAAAATTTAATATGTTCTTCAGGGTGAGATGAGATGCTTGCAGAATGCAAGCACCAACTACTAGTCATTCTATATAGACGTTTCTTACAGAGGAGGAGGATATAGCATACATATATATTAAATTTTAATGTTAAAAAGGATTTGTTAAAGGAGGCAAAATGAAAAAAACCAACCCACAAGAGAATCGAACTCACGCCCTTACTTTTTGGATGCAACCACTATATTCCCACTGCCAACAATTACTTGATCAATTAGGTATGCATTTAGAAATGCATACCAGTTGACATGAAATTGCAATATTTAATCGCGATTTTCGGAAAAACTATTGGCCATATATGCCCAAAAGGGGGGTTTGCAGTGATCCTGAAATCCAGAGCTATACACCTCCCAAGTTTCATAAAAATCTGTGACCCCACTACAGTGTCCTCTTCTTGTTAGTACCATCAGTACATATGGAATAAACCATGTATCCAAAATAAAACACATCATCTGGCTGTAATTTTTGATGAAATTTAAAATATTGAATTGAATATTGTCAATATTTATTGCTCACCATATTGTTATTTTATTGTTGAAAACTTTTCATTTTGTGTTGTCTTTTCAAAGTCTTTACTACCGTAAATATCCGCGTATAATGCGCACTTTTTTTCAAATATTTGAGTTAAAAATTAGGATGCGTGTTATGCGAGGGTACATAATCTTCCTATTTTCATTTGACCCCATATTTCCACAATTTCGGCACATTAATCACTGCCCGAGTCTTGTAATTTTATTGGTGATTTTTACAAAATGTAAGATAGATAATAGTTAAAATTTATTAACTAATTCTATAAACATACATTAATTATATATGAAAAGAATGAATTCAGTATTTATTCATTTTAAAAGCCAAGAAATTCTTCATCACTAGACCATTCTGCTTCGATGTTGTTATCGGAATCGGCATCTTATGCATGACGTAACCCTACACCGGCGCCCAGTCTGGTGGTGAGGTACTGGTACTACAGTTATCGTTCCCTACTTTTCTCTCAGCATTCATACGTGATTTATTCTTGATTCTTAGAGTGTGTAGTTAATTATGGTTATTTGCTATCATTTTTACATGCTCCAGAGTGTTCTAATAAGGGTAAAACTGAAGGTTGGGCAATTCCGTCCACCTCGGGCATGACTAAAACATATGTAAAAACTTCGACATAGGATTATTGTCATTCCTCAAACAATGTCATATGCCATACTATGAAATTAATATAATTGAATTTATTGTGTATATCCTAATATCACCTTGTAACTAAACAGATTATGTAATGATTGAGTTAGCTGATGTTCTTCTGGAACATTATTCGAAAATTTCATTTTGCACTTTCATTATGTTATCAATACATAACACCAGTAATTCAATCATTGCTTTAGACCATGTTACACCATCTACTTTATTCTGGTATGGTAACGCTAAAAAAAATCTGTTCATGCTATAGCGGGTATATAGAAATATCATAGCTTACGAGGTTGAAAACCCCCCTGCGCATTATATGAGGGTGCACATTATATGCTGGTATTTATGGTAATCTTCATCTTCTGTTTTACAATTAGCTTCAAACATTTCAATTGTTTATTGTGCTATGTTGACTTCTAAATAACCTGTTACAGTAGATATGAAAATAATAGTGTGGAAAGTATGGAAGATTTTTTGACAATGAGAAAAAATTGTTTTTACCGTCACCATGAGTAAATATTGTTTATAAAGGTTGTTTCTAAGTTTGTGTATTATCTTTATATTTTCTTCTAAATACCCGTTACAGAAGATATGAAAATAATAAATATGTGCAAAGTGATTCTTGGACCTAGAGCACTGACAGTTCTTTTAAATACCACAGTATTAATAGAAAAAAATAGGTTTTGGCTATCAAAATATATTTCTTAATACTGGATTAAGCTTAAGAAAAATATTTATCAAAAAATATAAATATTTTAAAATTTGGTACATAAAGAGTTAAGGGAGAACATATTAGTGAGAATTACATTGCATGATGAAAGACTGCCTGATTTGATTGTTTCTGCTTCAGGGACATCAGAGGAGTAAATGGTGGATGCCAAGTAATTATGAATGTGTAATCTGTTACAATATTGATGTTGGGGATCATCTGCAGAATTCAGCTCTACCAAGTGATGCCATGAAGGGATGGTGAGCACAGTCGCTTTGTGTGTGTTGCAAAGTTGGAATGAGCTTCCTACTGTTCATATTAGAGTTTAGGCTTTGATGTGGCAGGTGCTGTTGTCTGCTCTTTTTTGCACCTTTTTTTAGATATCATGAGACCTCCATTACTGTGATCCACTACATTCCATGCATCTATTATGATCCTTTAATTCACTCACTAATAGATTGTTGGAATTTGATGAAGTTCACCATATTTTCCAAAATATTTCCAAAAGCACACGAATCTTTATGCTGGAATTAATTTAGAAAGAGGAGTTTTCTGAAATATGGGATGAAAATTTTACTAAACTAGTAATATGAATTTAATGAAAATAGCAGAATTTTAGGCTATAGTCTGTTATTATGGTCCCAACTTTGTTCCAACTTTTTTTAACCTTTCTTGGTTCTACACTTCTCTATTCCAATGATATTCAGTTATGTTTTACTCTCAAATTAAAGACATTTGTTGTTTTTATTTGCTTTATTTGTCTTTCATGTATTCACTTTTACTATGTTTTTATATTGATTTCATGCAATTCTACAGTCTTTTGCAGTCCTGCCAAGATTGTAAATTTTACACTTGTTAAAGTTACTGGTGGATTGGGTAGGGTTCAATTTTGATGAATTTTTGCTGAGTTGGGTCTATTTCCCCTTACTATTTATAAAAACTTATTCGTCTTGTCCTTATTTTCGTCCATCATCTTTCTAAATGCAATTGGGTAAGTAATATGTATTCAAATTTTACACTGTCTGCTGTATGGTGGTGTTTGAAATGGCACCAGATATTTCACATGAGATTTTGTCTGAGCTCCTGGTACCTCAGCCTTGAAGATGATGCTATGGTTTACTGACAGGTGGATTTATCCTTCGCTTTCCAATCTCCCATAATATTTCCAATAATCTGTTCCAGTTCATGTCCCTAACCATATCCATTCCTATATCAATTGTGTTAGTGTTTCCGCACTTCTTTAATACAATAGACCTAGGAATACTTTACTGATTTCTCTCTCCATGTCCCTAAATACCCATTGTATCTTTACGTAGTGTCTTCTATTGAATTTGCATTTGGCAAACTTGCTTTTGTCTGCTTCAACCATCCTCTTTGGACCGCCAATTTTTTCACATTGGATTGATATGAAATTCACTAATATTTCTTTCACATCCTGATTCCAGTCTGCCAATGTTTACTTACAGAATCCATAGTCTTGCATTATTTTCATAGTGGGGTGGAGGTGACGATGGTGGAGTGGTTAGAGCATTGTCCTTCCATGCAGCAGTCCCAGGTTCGAATCTGATGAAGGTAGGATTTTTTAAACCTGGGATCACCCCGTCCCCTACTTGTGTGATTTGAGGAGACCATGCAACTCAGCACTCAATTTTTGGAATAGACGTTAAGCAGTTGGCCCTCTTGTTGCTTTTCATAAAGAGTAGACTAATGCCAGCACTGGGTTTCCCTCCTCCCTTTTGTATGTATGTTCGGTGTGGAAGGAGCAATGGCTATAATAATCCAAGAAGTTGATTAGCCAGAAATTCCATGCAAACAAACAATTATTTTTGTAGCAGTTAATATCATTATTGATGACTTGATTTCACTAAATCATGATGCATAATGGATGCTTTTCACGTTACTGCATATTCTTCCATTCACGTTATTCCTGCATACCCATATCAGCCCATCCTTGAAACATTTTTCTGCATTCAGATGCATTCCACTTCAATGTTTCTCATAAATCACTTTTTCTAATTAACCCATTGTCAATGAGAAAGTTGTGCAACAAGTGTTCCTTACTATGGGGGGGGGGGGGGTGCCAGTGCTGTAGTGGTTAGGCTGCTACTTGCCTGCTGCTCAAAGGGGCAGCAGGCATGAGTCCCGTAAAAGTAGAATTTTTTCCAAGGTCATCTGGCCCTCTGCTTGTGTAGTTTGAGGAGACTGCGTAAAGTCAGCAGGAGATTAAGCAGTTGGCCTCCTTGATGCTATTTGTAAAGAGTAGACTAATGCCAGCACCAGGTTTACCTCTTCCATTGCGTGTGTGTGTCCAGCTGATGACAGTGCAAAATGACCATGGCAGTTAACACACTTAAAAATCAATTAAACTAAAACTTCCTTACTAGCTAAATAAACTAAAAACATTCTTATTGTCCATCCATATTTTCCTATACATTTCCCATCTATCATCTTGGGTAGGGGATACCCTTTTACCTTGGGCCGGATTTTTTCTGATGACTATAACTGATTATTTATTCATTGCACCACATTTTACTTTATATAGACACAAAGCTAGACAGATGCCATACATTAATAATTTTTTCAAAATTTTAAAAATATAGCATCAATGTGATAAATTACTGTTAAATAAAAGTTGCAAGTGGCCCAAGGTACAAAGTAAAAATTACTAAATATCGACCAGTGGCATTAAAATATACACTAAACTACAGTTAACTTTGAAGCGTTTTTCTTTTATAGATGTACACAGTCAACCAAACGTAATTATATATATATATATATACGTATATGAGAAAGTTTGTGCAATGTATATTGCGTCGTTTATTTAATCATGTCATCTTTTTTAGTTATCACAGCTTTGCAGTCAAAACTACTGGCATACACTAAGCATTTCTACCCTTCTTGTATGCACTCCTCCAACTTGTTCATAGTACATTAGAAGTTATACCAAAAACTGCAAATCCCACACTTGACACAATTCCAGAGATTCCTATGACATACCTTTCGCTTAACACATTCAGTGCGGGTGGCTTCATATGAAGTCATCGGTCTAGGGATGCTATTTACCTTTAGTTTGGGTGCTAACATGCTCGGGGTGACCTTTTTTCACTGCGACGCTCTTAGTTGTTCTCTAACCATCACAGAGGAAGCAGCCGTTTCATTGCCAGCCGATTTTTTGGATATCATATATAACTTAACGTCTATGCTAGCAAAAATTAGAAAAAAATATCCCATCACCGGGAATGGCAAACAAATTTGCGCCCACATGGAATGTGTTAACTAGCACTGCATTCTGCTGCTTATCTACCCTGGCTATCTCCAGACACTTTCACTTCATGTCCTCTCACTTGGACGACCTGTGACTATATATGTAATACTATATAATAATTTTATATTCTTAAGTAATAAATATAGGTAATTTATGCTGTAAATTGCACTGTATGGTAATAATTTGACATAATGGATGAGGTGAATTTTCAGAATTTCCTATGAATTTCCTGATCTTCAAATTAGCTAAACATTATTTTGACATATACTTCAATATTTTCTTCAAAATTTTGATAATATGGGACCACAATTTGTCGGATGATTTAATAAAAATGTTTTTAAGTGAAAGAAGTGCTTATATGGCAAGTATTGCAGTAATATTTAATCTTAAATGTAACTATTTTACTGATTGAACAACATATTGCTGTACAACATAAATTCACATACTACATATAATATTTGCTATAATTAAAAACAAATTTTTTATTTATTTTATTTTCACTATTTCGTCAGTGAATTTTGTGCTCTAACTCAAAAACTACATCAGATCAGTACAAAATTTATATTTACGATTTTTATTGAGAGAGCATTTTCAGTGAAGGGTAGCTTCTTTTCATAAAACCAAAAGAGATGCTCACGTCTAATAATTCTGTTTAATATGCCATTTGTTTTATTAGATTATAGTTAATTACCTGGGCTTACCCCAGATTTTCAATTTCGAATTTTTCATGCTCATTTCATTTGCTAATACTTTAATTCAAACTAAAGGTACCAATATTCCAATATTCCCATTTCATTGACATGAACAAATTAATATTTTTCTAAGAATATTCTAAATAAGTTATGTAATTTTACAAAAAATTAACATGGGCCGAGTATGATTTGCATGGCACCTCCCTACCCAAAAAATCAAAATTTAGGCTCAAGGTCTCTTTAGTAAGTGTACCAAGTTTTAAGTCTCTAGGTATCTTGGTTTTTTGCTGTAGGATATGTTTCATATGGCATCCCCCTCCCCACTCCCCTTCCCCTGAAAATCAATATGGCAAACTTTGTGAAAGATGTACATGCTGCACATACCGTTAAATTTCTTGACGAGAATAGTGATATTACTGAAAGTGAATTGCTTAGTGGCAGTGAAAGTGATTTGCTTACAGATGGTGATGACTTTATATTAATGCTAAACATGATTTATTTATTTTTTTAAATTCAAAATGAAAAGCTATAATTTTTACTGAAAAGTGTGCTATTCAAAAACATCATAGTATTTACAAAACTGTTTATTGTAATATCAGTGTTAGCATTAAAGAGGGAAAGTTGTTGAAGATGCAGATCGGTTGTCCATGTTTCATTGTCGGGCAGGGACTTTTAAAACTGCAGTACTTTATTTAAAAATTTCCAAATAATTGTTAACATTTTTGTGATTTTTTTCAGCACATTTGTAATTAAATTTTCTTTATTATTTTGTAATAACTATTAGAGCAAGTATTAAATGTAATTATCTTCCTTAATATTAAAAATTATTTTTTTAATTTTTTAATGTAAATTAAAAATCACTAATTTGTAATTAAAAAAATATTCTAAAAAGCTTTGCATTATATATGAAAATGAAATTATTATTGCAAGATATGAAAAAATCAGGATAAAATATTAATAAATAGTGTATAACAATTTTACTAAGGTATTACAAAACAAAAATGACTGGCATAGCAGTAAAAGGGTTAATCTCTAAGTTACTTGGTTTTCCAGAAATGCTGTAGGATATGTTTTGTATTGCACCCCCACCACCATAAAAATCAATATTCTGACACCAAGGTCCTCATGGCCTTTTTAATATGTATACCAAATTTTAAATCTCTAAGTGTCTTGATTTTTGAGAAATACTGTAGGGTATGATTTGTATGGAACCTCCCTCCACTTCCCTCACCAAGGTGCACATCCACAAGGTCTTATTAGTAAGTGTACCAAGTTTGAAGTATAAGTTTCTTTTAGTGCTTTTTGTCATTGCTGTAAAGGACTATTATCTTCGTGATGTCCATCCGTATGCACACATATATCAGGGAAAAATTGGCAGAACCGATTTCAACTAAATATGGTACACTTAATATGCACATAAATTAATGACCAGCAGGGGTACCACAATTACAAAGTAAAACTTTTTTTGGTAATTATGAATTTGGAAGGAATTGGCTGAACCGATTTCAATGAAATTTTGTAGGAAGAAGGCGTGTAACATAGAAAAACAAAATCAAGATGTTTAGTATAGATATAGAAAGCAGGACTGCCACAATACAAGAAATGAAAAACATTCTTTTTACACATTTGTGATGAACTGTCAGATCAATTTGAACCAAATTAGATAGAAAACCATAATAGCCTATTTAAACTCAATCAACCAAATAGGGGTGACACAATTACAAATTAAATTCTTTCACTAATTATGGAATTGGAAGGAATTAGCAGAAAGGATTTCAATTAAATTTTGTATATAAGATTTATACAACATACCATAATGAAATCAAGATTTTATAGACGAGTTAAATAGCAGGGCTACCACAGTAAAAAGTAAAATAATATTTCTTTTACACCTAATTCTAGAGAACTAATGGCATGATTATATGATGTATATAATCTTTATATAAATAAATAATAAAACCGGGTCGACTAAACAGTTACCACAATATCCAAGTTAGAATTTCGAAGGTTTGGCAGAACGGATTTCAAAGAAATTTCGTTTGTAGGGAGAGTATAGAATGACAAAACGAAATGAACATGTTTAAAACAGATCTAAAAAGCAGAGTTGCCACAATATAAGGAAAAATAATTTTCTGATTTCAAAGCAAATATATTAGTATACGATTATATTACAGCAAATTTGACGACTCACGAATTTCTGCACCACTGGAAACCCATTTACATCCCTACTTTTATTAATAAAGATTTTGATACACTGATAATTTACTTGCATCCTTGCGTCCTCATAAACACTGAAAAACTGAGTTGCATTAGACCCATTGATCCCCTTGCTGCTTGGTAGATTTGGACAAGTAAATTCCTGAGATGCATATTAAGTGGTGAAAAAGTTGTCTTAATTTACTTTCTAGAGTTAATCTTTCTCCTCCAGAGTGATGTTTTTAAAAGGTGACCTTTATTTAGTTTGTAATATAATGGCAATATTCTCAGGAATTCATTTTCAGGCAAATATTTAGTGTTATCATTGGAAATCTTCCCTTCATATGAACAGATTCCAGATGAAATCTCCATGCATGATGAATCAATTCTGCTGGAAGTGAGCAGCTAGAAATTTTGTCAGTGTAAAATCACAAAAATTAAGAACATAAAGGACTCTTCTCTAGCATATCTGAAGAGAACATCCCTTATACAAAGAAAATTAAAATTGTTTCACTTAATTGCATTAGGAAGTTTGTGTAATGAAGAAAAATAATTCCCTTTTAGTTATGTTATATCTTACAAGTAATAAAATGTAATGAAATAGCTGCATTATGCATAAGAAATGATAATGTAACTGATGTAATAAATGCAACTGCTATTCTGCTGTGTATTGTTAAAGAAAAATAAATGAATTGTTATCTATGTTGTTTGTTTTTAAACTACCTACTTTATGAAAGCATGTGTAGTTTTCTTATAGCTTTCTAGGAAAGAAACTTCTAATTAGGAAGGTATTATTTGAGGGAAGTCACCTGATCTCAGGAAGGTAACTCAAGCAGGTATATTCTCTCCTAAGTCTTGCAAGGAGGCATCAGGAAGTCACCTGCCAAACTTCATCTCAAGCAGATATATTCTTTTGAGAATAAGTCTTGCAGAGAATAGTCTTCTCTGATCAGAGGCAATAGGAAGTCTCCTTAATCTCAAGCAGGCAAAGTCTTTTCTATAGGCCAGCACTTTTAAGAGAGTCGAGCTTCATAATAGCACTATAAGACAGCACTCTTTAAGAGAGTCGAGCTTCATAATAGCACTATAAGACAGCACTCTTTAAGAGAGTCGAGCTTCATAATAGCACTATAAGACAGCACTCTTTAAGAGAGTCGAGCTTCATAATAGCACTATAAGACAGCACTCTTTAAGAGAGTCGAGCTTCATAATAGCACTATAAGACAGCACTCTTTAAGAGAGTCGAGCTTCATAATAGCACTATAAGACAGCACTCTTTAAGAGAGTCGAGCTTCATAATAGCACTATAAGACAGCACTCTTTAAGAGAGTCGAGCTTCATAATAGCACTATAAGACAGCACTCTTTAAGAGAGTCGAGCTTCATAATAGCACTATAAGACAGCACTCTTTAAGAGAGTCGAGCTTCATAATAGCACTATAAGACAGCACTCTTTAAGAGAGTCGAGCTTCATAATAGCACTATAAGACAGCACTCTTTAAGAGAGTCGAGCTTCATAATAGCACTATAAGACAGCACTCTTTAAGAGAGTCGAGCTTCATAATAGCACTATAAGACAGCACTCTTTAAGAGAGTCGAGCTTCATAATAGCACTATAAGACAGCACTCTTTAAGAGAGTCGAGCTTCATAATAGCACTATAAGACAGCACTCTTTAAGAGAGTCGAGCTTCATAATAGCACTATAAGACAGCACTCTTTAAGAGAGTCGAGCTTCATAATAGCACTATAAGACAGCACTCTTTAAGAGAGTCGAGCTTCATAATAGCACTATAAGACAGCACTCTTTAAGAGAGTCGAGCTTCATAATAGCACTATAAGACAGCACTCTTTAAGAGAGTCGAGCTTCATAATAGCACTATAAGACAGCACTCTTTAAGAGAGTCGAGCTTCATAATAGCACTATAAGACAGCACTCTTTAAGAGAGTCGAGCTTCATAATAGCACTATAAGACAGCACTCTTTAAGAGAGTCGAGCTTCATAATAGCACTATAAGACAGCACTCTTTAAGAGAGTCGAGCTTCATAATAGCACTATAAGACAGCACTCTTTAAGAGAGTCGAGCTTCATAATAGCACTATAAGACAGCACTCTTTAAGAGAGTCGAGCTTCATAATAGCACTATAAGACAGCACTCTTTAAGAGAGTCGAGCTTCATAATAGCACTATAAGACAGCACTCTTTAAGAGAGTCGAGCTTCATAATAGCACTATAAGACAGCACTCTTTAAGAGAGTCGAGCTTCATAATAGCACTATAAGACAGCACTCTTTAAGAGAGTCGAGCTTCATAATAGCACTATAAGACAGCACTCTTTAAGAGAGTCGAGCTTCATAATAGCACTATAAGACAGCACTCTTTAAGAGAGTCGAGCTTCATAATAGCACTATAAGACAGCACTCTTTAAGAGAGTCGAGCTTCATAATAGCACTATAAGACAGCACTCTTTAAGAGAGTCGAGCTTCATAATAGCACTATAAGACAGCACTCTTTAAGAGAGTCGAGCTTCATAATAGCACTATAAGACAGCACTCTTTAAGAGAGTCGAGCTTCATAATAGCACTATAAGACAGCACTCTTTAAGAGAGTCGAGCTTCATAATAGCACTATAAGACAGCACTCTTTAAGAGAGTCGAGCTTCATAATAGCACTATAAGACAGCACTCTTTAAGAGAGTCGAGCTTCATAATAGCACTATAAGACAGCACTCTTTAAGAGAGTCGAGCTTCATAATAGCACTATAAGACAGCACTCTTTAAGAGAGTCGAGCTTCATAATAGCACTATAAGACAGCACTCTTTAAGAGAGTCGAGCTTCATAATAGCACTATAAGACAGCACTCTTTAAGAGAGTCGAGCTTCATAATAGCACTATAAGACAGCACTCTTTAAGAGAGTCGAGCTTCATAATAGCACTATAAGACAGCACTCTTTAAGAGAGTCGAGCTTCATAATAGCACTATAAGACAGCACTCTTTAAGAGAGTCGAGCTTCATAATAGCACTATAAGACAGCACTCTTTAAGAGAGTCGAGCTTCATAATAGCACTATAAGACAGCACTCTTTAAGAGAGTCGAGCTTCATAATAGCACTATAAGACAGCACTCTTTAAGAGAGTCGAGCTTCATAATAGCACTATAAGACAGCACTCTTTAAGAGAGTCGAGCTTCATAATAGCACTATAAGACAGCACTCTTTAAGAGAGTCGAGCTTCATAATAGCACTATAAGACAGCACTCTTTAAGAGAGTCGAGCTTCATAATAGCACTATAAGACAGCACTCTTTAAGAGAGTCGAGCTTCATAATAGCACTATAAGACAGCACTCTTTAAGAGAGTCGAGCTTCATAATAGCACTATAAGACAGCACTCTTTAAGAGAGTCGAGCTTCTTTATATTTATTACAGGAGAGGTCTTATCCGAGAGAGCAGGAAGTGAATCACTTGTAGACTTGATCTCGAATAGGTAACTTCCTGTTGTCCCGGATAAGGCTAGACTTACTCTCAGGGAAGAATATACCTCCTCCAGTGTGACTGGATAGAGGTACTCGGAAAGAAATACAATTTCTTTGAAATGACATTTTTAATCCCAAAGTATTTTAGTTGACATGTTTATTTATATAATTATTTACACATTCCAACATTAAGATCCCAATTTTAGAACTGTGCAAGGGTAGCTGTGATCCTGGTTTTTCTCCGAGCAGCATTTCCAATCATTCTTGCAGAGTCAGAATGGATATCAGAGCTTATTAGGATTTCTGCACTCTCCAGGTCTCTGAAACAACGGAATTCTTTTATTTTAAATGTTGCTTTTAGTACTAATTTCTTCAATATACCACCAATGTTATAAGCTCACTATAGAGCCTGTTACATGTAAAACATTTATTTATAACAAAAAATATTATTTGTCATTTGCTTTCAAGTTTTATAATAGTAATACCAGCAAAACCTTTGAAATCATTAATTATGAAAAGGATTTCCCACTAACAAACATTATCTGTTACTATCTTGTCATTAGCTGTCTTTTGCTGTCGAGATTATGTTGAATTTTTAAACACTTTAATCTTACGGATGACCTAAAACAGTGTACTTAACAATCAGCTGAACAATTTATAATGTTTTAAGTAACTCCTTTTTTAAAAGACCACTCATACTGGATGCTACTTCTACTTGCATTATAAAATACCTGAAGCAAAAGCACTGATAGATTCGAAATTAATAGTGTGGGATGAAGCTCCAATTACTCATGTTCACACCTTCCTGGCTGTAGATAGATTTCTTAACGATCTAATAAGATGTACGAAACCATTTGGTGATAAGGTCATCCTACTGGGTGGTGATTTTCGTCAAGTCTTGCCTGTAATATTGAGGGGTTGCCAGCAGTATGAACTTCATATAATGAAACTAACCCGAAACATGCATGCTCTGGATACTGAAAGAGAATTTGCCAAATGGCTGTTAGAAGTAGGTGAAGGCAGAAATGGAGAAACAGTTAAATTACCAGAAAGACGCTATCCACAAATACAAGATCCAATTGAGCAAATACAGGGTGATATAGATTTTAATAGTCACCCCTCGACAGCTTAAAGGAAGAGCAATTCTCAGCATCACTTGAACTAAACAATCGTGTATTGGAACATATAACAGGAGAAAGGATAATTTACGAGGTACCATTGTCAGTGAGGATGTGACAGATCAACTGGCATACCCCAAAGAATTTTTGAACAGTTTAACACCAACTGGAATGCTGAGTGAGACCAGGCACTGTGATCATGTTACTCAGAAACCTTCGACAGGCCTGTGTAATGGGACCCAACTCACAGTCACACAACTACAACATAACATAATCGAAGCAAGAGTTATAGATTTAGATAATTCTGAAAGTCTTCTCATACAAAGAATTCCACTCATCCCATCAGACACAAACATGCCTTTTAGATTTAAGAGAAAACAATTCCCAGTAAGATTAGCTTTTTCTATGACTATCAACAAGTCGCAGAGGCAGCCTTGTGATCAAATTTCAAAAATCAGTATTAACCATGGGCAATTGTATGTGGGTATCTTGAGAGTAAGATCATTCGAATCTATAACGATTGCCGGACAGAAAATTCTGTTTTTTAAAACTAATGTTTGTGCGTTGAGCTTGTAGTGCTTCGAATGTACAGTGCACTTATTTTAGCGCATCGCATATTAAAATTATTAATGTAACTAAAAATATAGCTGTTTTAATTAAAAAAGTTTTCATTTATTTCATATATTATAGTTTACAGTTTGGCTAGCGCGTAGATGTTCTGCGCAGGTTAGCTAGTAAAGGGGAAAGGTTCACTTATTCTTCAAAAATGTTCGAAATCCATGTATACAAAATGACCTGACCAATATTATCACTCGCTCAGTAACTGACAATTCTCATTGTTTAAAAGTAGAGTTTTTTCGTATTAAAAATGGATTTTCCGGGAAATTCGGCAAGTAATTGAATTTTCGCGGTAAACAAAATGAACTTCATTGTTTGCAAATTCAATCATTTAGTCCCGAGTTTGAATCTAGATTCTAACTAATTTTAAAATGTGACTTTATAATGCCTGATTCCAATGCTTTTCTTATGGAGTGCAGGGGTGTCGGAAAACCCCCCTTAAAAGAGAAAGTATTTAACGCTTCCGGTTGAATTTAGTACCTTTAAAGAACAGAAGATTTCCGCATTATAGATGACGAAAATAGACACAAGCTTCCCAATAGGCCTACCAAAATGTTCGCCTGCGACTACGACGTTTACAGTTATACTAGGGAGATGCCCGTTGAAATTCAATGGGTAAGTTTTCATGAAATAATATAATGAACAACGATAATCAAAGTATATCTTTTGTTGGAAACTTCGCATACTTCCCCATTAATGCCTCCTATCATACTGCGGTAATCATTCAAGAAAATAGGTTACATTTAAGTTAGAAATAATTAATCATTCTAGTAGCGATTATTAGATTCTATCTAATTATTATCTTTCAAGTCTGGTCTTCTTTTAATGATCCCATTATTAGCTTCATCCTTTCATGACGATCGTCAGCATCGATTAAGTGGGGCGTTGCAAGATTGTTTATACAATAACTTCATATCTACTAAGAATAGGAAAATTTGAACTTTGCAATAGTACAATCAACTTATTTCCGGTAACTATGCCGCTTTCTTGCACGAAATTTTGAGATAAACACACTAATGTTATTGTTTATTTATAATTTCAATAAATAATTGTAAATATAAATTTACAAATGAAACGTATTCTTATGTAAGTTTACTTCTAATTAATTTTTACTGTTAAAATGTAACGTGCCAATTGTTAACAGATTGCCATCATACCCCTGCATATAGCGAGCCCCTTCGCAGCTCACCCCTGCCTTGGCGCCCTAGAAAATGATATTATTATATGTATTTATAATGCTAATTATTAGCAGTTTTCGAAGTAAACTCAGTTTGAACTTCACCGACAACGCTTCGATGATGAAACTTTAGTTTAAAATTTAAAGAAACGCCATCAATTTAGAATGTGAGGTTTTATCCGTGTGCATATTTTGAACGTAATTTAAGGAAATTTTATTTTGTTTTTAGGGTTTCATTTTATTGCGAGTTTTTAATGTAAATCTGATGTCAACGTACGATTTTCTGCCGCGTATTTTGACGAAAGAAATGTTACCACTTAAATGCTTCGTTTGTGATGTATTTTGAATAATTAACATAAAATTTATCACGTTCTTACGCATTTCGAACGTAATTTATAAATGTTACAACCGTGCATCACGTAATCAACATTCCATTTAAGTGAATGAACAAAAGATGATCGAAGATCACGGCGATTATAATATAGATTTCTATATGAAACTGAATTATAGATATTTGTTTTTCAAGATTTACTTCCTTTTACAGGTATAGTTGTTTATTTATATTTATAAAGCACATACAGTGCAATAGAATCGTATTTCTAGAGAAAATCTATTTCCATTAATTACCGAGCTCAAGGGGCGGTAAGTGACAAATCACTCACAAGAAGAGCTATATTTAGGCAAGTAATTATTTTAACCTAAGCCAGCAATATTCGACAATAGTGGTCAAACGAATGTATAGGTATCATCCAATAAACATCGCCGATAATTTAATATCTGTGTTTCGATTACATTATTTTGTATCGAAGTTATGTCATTTGTGGTATAATGTCTTATAGTGCTTTCTAGAATTTGTGATTATTTGAAGCTCAGTCGTAGTAAGGCGAAAAAATTGGCAAATAAGTCATGACGCTAAGATATAATTAATAATTGATGTTGAATTATGTGTCATTAACTGGAAATTTGGCAAAAGTAACTTAGAATTCAAAATGGATGCATTTTATAACGCTAAAAATAAAATTACCGTAGTTATTTTTCTGAAGTCGGAACGTCAAATTCCGCTACTAGGAAATTGCACGCATTTATAAACCTCACGATGATTACGTTCCGTGGACTGCGATGAGGAATACTTAGCAACTAATTACGCGAATGCGATATATATGGGACACTAATCACCTACTGACTCACGTCTACGCCTGTAAATCACAGTAAAATTCGAATGACTCCACAGAGCCCCTCCACTTCACCGTCAACTCCCGTGCACCTCCCCTCCTCTACCCACTCCACTGTATTTCCCCTCTGGAGGGAAACTGACCCCAGGTTATTTCCAATTTCTTTACGTCGGCTCGGTTGGCGTAGTGGGTAAAGTGCTCTGCCCCCCAATACCGAGGAAGCGGGTTCGATCCCAGCAGTGGAATCGTGCGCTCATGTGGAGCTAGGTTGAAAAAAACTTCCGTCGAAAACAGTGTGTTTACGGCCGCCCAGGGGACGGGAGTATTTTTTCAGGCTATCGATTCCACCGCTGTGATCGGCCCGCTTCTGTATTGGTTGGGCATCACTTGCCCACGCGCTGCCGTAGTTGGCCTCTGTGGCGGGTTTTGCATCCGTTCACTAAATCATTTTCCCAAATGTTTTATATAGTCTATATTTTTCATTACGTAATATGATGTTAAATAATTCATGATAGAATAAATCGCTCGTGGCTGGAAAACAAAATATAATTCTTGGCGGAAAATAAATTATTCATGGCCGGAAATAATTACAAAAGGTCGAGAATTATTCCTGGTCGGAAAAAAATACATAACCGGAAAAATTAATTCGCGGTCGAAAAAAAAACATCCTGGACCGAAAAAATATTCATTATTAAAAATCAGAAAAAGTTGCATCACTTTCGGAACCAGAAAAAATTATTAATGGTCGTAAAATAAAAATGTAATTAAAATTCGGAAACGATACATCACAGAAAAAATATATCACGTTCAAAATTATTCGTGTTCGGAAAAATAATTCTTATTCGGAAAAAATATTTGCGTTCAAAAAATACTCCGGAAAAAATATATCATGGTCGTAAAAAAAATATTCACAGAATCACAGAAGGAAAAAATTATTAATGATCTGAAGAAATAATTAAAGGTTGAAAATATTGCATGGCGTGAAAAAGTAACTTAAGGTCAGAAAAGATATATCACGGCCGGAAAAAAATATCGGCAAGATGATGTGGCCACCACATCACTCTCCATGCCTGTAACATTTTAAGGAACTGCGAGAAAATGTCAAGACTACAAAGAACAGAAATACACTCAAACCATAGCCTTCTGATATTGGATATAGTCCCGAAACTCCAACAATTAAGAAAATAAAATGGAACGTTAATACGACGTACCTAAGCGTAAATTGTTTATAATATTCGCCGGTAGGTGGGGTGGTGGCAGCTAAAATATTAGTTTTTAAAATATCTCTTAAACAATGCATTATATGGGGAAATATTTCAAACAAAGGTTGTATTCCAGAACTTTTTACTTCATTTAGCAAATATGTCTAAAAAACGGATAAGTGACAAGAGTAAACGCCCACTTCCGGTTGACCGATGTTTACCAAAAACTAAGCAGTTCTTTATCCTTTAACAAAAATGTCAAATATAAAATTTCGTGTTGATATAATTAATAGTTTTTGAGTTAGACCAAAGAAACGCACCCATATCATCGAGAAAATAGTCAAAACGTGTTCAGGGGACCTTAAAACATGTACTTCCGTTGAAATCTCGAATTCAATACATGGAGAATGTAAAACATCGGAAAATATTCATGGAAGAAAATTATTCAACAACAAAAATTTATTCGATCGGAAAAAAATAGTTAAAGGTCGGATTAAAAATCAGAAATATTATCAATTAAAAAATCCGAACTAGTGGTAATGCTATATTTTGGGGATATCCCTATTATTTGAGTTAGTTAGTAGTAGAGAGAAATTCCTTTTATTGAAAAGAGGTTGAGTTAAAACCACATACTGATATACTCGCTTATCTAAGCAGTCAGTTTCCAGGACACGAGTTTACCTGTGAAAAAATTCATAGTGGAAATGCAATGTCCTATTCCTCCTCGGACTATACGATAGCGCTACTTGGCCCCCTGGAGTATCAGTCAGCCACTTCAATATTAGAAACATGACACTCCTCACCCATCATCCCAGAGCAAGTAGTGGGATCAGCAACCTTTATGACTAATGAACAAGGAAGACTGGAACCTACTAAACCTATTAAATACAATTAGTAAGATAAGTGTACTGTTCCAAAATATTCAGTGCCTAGGTAATAAGTGTAACTTCATTGAAATGATGGATAATCCTAATATACTGTGTTTCACTGGACACTGGCAAACAAATGAGGCTATTGAAGTTTTAAAGATTGATAAATATGTTTAGTCGCTGTAATTCAATTCATGGGGGTTCTGCCATCTTTATAAAGGAAACAATTGGGCATTATTTTCCAGAAATCTCTGGCTTAAGTTGTAATTTTCACTTTGAAATTGCTGCAATTATCACTTACAGATCCCCAAAAGGTGATCTTATTACTTTTTTGGAAAAATTTATTATTAAAAAGACTATTATGCTCATTTAAACCTTTTGTTATAGGAGATGATTTTAATATCGATTTCCTATGTGACATTGCAGAAACTTGAGCATTTAAAAATTTACTTATCTTATGGTTTGTGCTTATGTAAATGAATCCACCAGGATAAGTAGAAATGCTGTCACTTGTATTGACAATGTGATTATACAACAGAATGCTCAATTTTTGGTCAATCTGACCATTTGGGAATTATCCTAGACATAGAATTTAACCAAAGTGTACATAACAGAACATTACTTTAAAACCTAGACTAACCCATAATAGCTGGAAAAATCTCCAAAACCTTCTTTCAGTTTTAGACTGGAAAACTGTGTATTCGGCTAATTCAGCGAATGAGAAATTAAAAGCCTTCCATTGCATATTATTAGAATGTGTAAACACTATCTTATCACTAGTTAATCATTATACCTCTACCAAGAATGTTATGAATATAAAGACTTGTGAAATACTGTATCAACAATATAAAAATGATTAAACAAATCAGCAGTGGCGGCTCGTGTATAGGCACTGCGGAACTGCAGCACCCCCTATTTCCACTTGATATTATCGATAGCATTTAATATAATTATATTTATTTATATTTATATATATATTATATTTAATTCTTTCTTTATTTTTGTAGTACAATATATATTCCTTAAGCTTAATGTCAGTACTTCAGTAGCCATCCCCCACAAAAATCTTTGTATGGAACTGGGGGCTTCACAGTGCCAGCGACGTGGTGTTTGACTGTTGTGCGCATCCGCACATAGGAGGGGGGTGGGGAGGAAGGCGGGACTGCCAGGTAGAGAGAGCACTGTTGCTCTCACAGTGCCGGCTCTGGCGTGATGGTGGAAGGAAGTTTTTTTTTACTCAGCGTGTGTTGTGCTTAAAAACCGTGTACCATATTCTTGAATGTGATAAAGTGTAGAAGAGTGTAGAATTAGATTATTATTCTGCTTCCAGCTATTCTATTTGATTCATTTTTTTCGGTTCTTTTATTTAACAGAAAACTTTAACCATGGCCTTGCATCCCCAAGAAATAAGTTCTGTGACTGTAAGTGAACTTCAACAGCTTAAGTTTTCACAGCTATCTCTCCATGAGAAAGTTACAGTTAAGAAAAGAGGTCGTTCAACACCTGATATCTCAGCCAGGCAAAAGCAACAACAAGAAATATATTCGTAGCTTTAATTCTGAATGGTACCAACGGAAAAGTTGGCTTTGCGGCTGTGAAGTAAAAAATGCACTTTTGCTTCCCGTGTTTGCTGTTTGGAGGTGATGTACCGTGGACAAAAGATGGTTTTAGAAATATAAACAAAATGAAAGAAAAAACTGAAAAGCATGAGAAGTCAAAGAAGCACGTTGATAATGTTGTTTCACTGTCACTTTTAGGAACCGTAAGTATTAAGGAGAAACTTAGTGAGGCATACAGACTTTCAATCAATGAGCATAATATAAAAGTTAAAAAGAACCGTAAAATTTTGTCCAAAATAATAGACTGCATTTACTTTTGTGGAAACTTTGAAATTCCCTTACGTGGACATGATGAAAAAGACGATTCAGTAAATCCAGGGGTATTTAGAGGATTAGTAAATTTTGCATCTAAATTAGATTCAGATTTGAAGAATCACTTAGAAACCAGTGCAGTCTTCAAAGGTGTTTCTAAGACCATTCAGAATGAGATACTTGACTGCCTGCTACAAATATACCATGAGGAGATAAGGACGGAAATTAGAAAAGCTTCCTTTGTAGCTGTCATGACACAACAGATGTTTCGGAACATACTCAAATGGTCCTTGTTCTACGGTACGTATTGAATGAAGAAATATTTGAGCGTTTTTGGGGATTCTTTATTCCAGAAAATCAAACTGCAGATGGCATATCAAAAAGTATTTTAGAACAAGTGGACATAATCCTTCAAGGAAATGGAGAAAAACTGATAGCTCAGACATTTGATGGTGCAAATATCATGAAAGGCAAAAAAGCAGGAGTTCAAGCAAAAATAATAGCAGTTTATAGTAATGCACATTTCATTCACTGTTATGCACATCAACTTAATTTAATAATGAGAAATGCAGCAAGTATTACACGAAACGCAAGAATATTTTTCTCTAACATTCTGGCTATTCCAACATTCTTCTCAAGATCACCACAATGTGTGTCCATTCTCAAGCAACATATGGACGTCAGCATTCCATGTCCATCCTCTACAAGGTGGACCATAAACAGAGTTCATGAAAATTTGCAACCTTTAAAAAACTGCCTTACTGAAATTCAGTCAACATCAAATGCAGATCAAACCATTGCAGAAGCAACAGAAATTTTAAAATACCTGAATGATGATAATTTCAAGTTTTGGTTAGAGCTTTTTCATCAGATTATGCCTCATGTTGAAATAATTTACAACCAAATGCAATGAGAAATTAGTGTGTTTAAAGTTAATGAATATATAAAAAATTTCAAAACTGCTATTTTAGAATTGAGAAACTCAAAGTACTGTGAGAATCCTTCAAGGACACTCATGGCAGAAGCTAAGGAAGTGTGTGACTATATATGTGTTGATATAATGGACACATATTCTTCCACTAAACACTTAGTAGCTGCTAAATTGTTCAACAAGAAATGCTTCACTAGATTTAAGAATGAACATCCCACAAAAGAGATAGTACTGACCACTGAAGCTTATCCCATGATTGACAAAGAAAAGCTTGAAACTGAACTAAAAGTATTCTATTGTAGGACTGATATTCATGAATATTGCAAATTAATTGAGCTGCTGAAATTTATCTTGGAAAATAATCTAGATGATGTTTTTAGTGAAATTACGATAACTGATAAAAATCCTCTTGACAATTCCCATGACTACATCAGAGGCAGAGTGCTGCTTTTCAACATTGAAAAGAATAAAAACTTTTTTAAGAAGCACTATGAATTCGGAAAGACTAAATGTGCTTGCAGTACTTTCAATGGAGAAAAATTTCCTCAATTGTCATCCAGAGATCAAGGAGAAAATTATTGAACTTTTTGCGCAAATTAAAACAAGAAGAATGGATTTCATTTTTAAATGAATAGATCAAGCTTGAACTGTAACAATTTAAGTTAAATTAAATAAAAAATGTTTGGTTTTTTTTTTGTTAAGATTTTATCAAGTTCCTGAATAAATTTTCTTTTTATACATGTTTTTTTCCTTTTACACAATTTTAAAACAAAGGCTAAAAATTTTCTGGAGCAGCACCCCCACTAATTTTAGCTACGAGCCGCCACTGCAAATCAGGAACTGGAAACAAATTATAAGACAGCTAAAGCTAATTACATCAACCTGTTAAAGACAAAAAAATCTCTATTTCACACAAATCTAATTATATATGCTACAAATCAAACTAAAACTACCTGGGATATAGTTAACAAAAATGCTATTATATATGTATATAGAGAAAGTAAAAATTCATATGAAGCAAATGATTTAGTGGAATTTTATTGGATTCTATATGGCGCAAAACTTTCCAAAAATTAGCCTATTTGTCTCACAAATGATTACGATATTTGGATGCAATTACATTTTCGCAAAAAAGTTCTTACGAATGACGTTCGTAAAATTTAATTTGCTAACAAACATTTACACAATGTTTTAAGAATTTTTGTGACAAATATTGATGTTAAAATAACTTATCTCCCACAAAATCTGAAGGTTTCCAATGTTCACATTGACATTTAATTTAAAATATGTAATAACATTGTTTTTCCAATGCTACTATTTCTTATTAGTTACTGGCAGGGCTGGACTGGGCTGCCAATTCCAAGGATACTAGTACTTGGGTTAGATAATCAAGGCACAAAGACTGTAAAAATAACAGTGATCGAGTGAATGAAATTATCATTAATTCTGCATCACTTTCTCTTCACAAAATTCTGTTTTTTTCTCACACATTCCTTCACGCTTATCTTACTGCCCCCTTCCCATATGTCTCGGGTCCCTTACTAGGGTTTTTCTCTTTTCTCTGCACGAATGGGTAAAAAGAAATGGCCCCTTTTATAGTTTCCAGATGTAGGAACATTTCCAAGCCCTTCTTGAAAGACGGAAGCTATTTCAGAGAATTAGCCTCATTTGGATTCTCTTCGAAACAACATCAATAGTTCGAGTTTGTATGTTTCGTTTACACTGAACACTGGATAAAGGTGATTAAGATATTCTTCTGAAGTTATTAATTTTCATGATTTGATCTCAACATTTTACATTGGGAACAGCTTCGGAAGTTCTTGGTTGCTGACCAATACTTTTTCCCGGATACTGACTGCTTTCTACAGTATCCAATTAGCAGTATTTGGTAAGTAAAGCTAATTATTTTATGATGCAGAATTTTGTTTAATTTTCGTTGTTAATAATAATGTCCTTTAGGATACTGAAAGCCCTACCATAAAGTAATTGAATGATTTTGATAAAGTAATTTGAAGTAAACTTATGAAAACTTTAATAAAATTTTGCTGTAATTTTTTTATTAGAACATCATTGAAACAAAACCATTAGTAGAACCACCAGTAATCACATCAGTTTCATCTATATCCTTTACAGAAACTCGGTTTGAAAAGTCAGAACCATGTGGAATTGACTGGAGTGATATTGGTCTGTGGCCAGTACCTCTGAATAATAATCAGCCAGTCTTTGTAAATGATAAACATAAACACTGTCAATGAGAGTAATAGGTGTTATTTTGTATAATTGTACACTCAGAGACTTTTAAATGGTGAATGAATTTCAGTCTTTCGAGAAACTTTCTATTTCAATAAATACAGTGGAACTTCCATTAGTCGAACTTCAAGGAAAACAAAAAATATTTGAGTTATAGATAGATAGTTTTATCGTCTTGAAGATTTGCTATACAAATATAAGACTCATCAAAGGTAAAATAAAAAGTACATAACTAGGGCACATAAAATCTTAAAATCATATACATAGATCTTGGTTGACCTCAAAATAAGCACAACAGAATTTAAAACACACTAATCCCATTTGTGGTGCAGTGCCTGTATTGGACAAGTTGTTGATGGTTTAAGAGGTAAGATTTAATCCAGCATAGTGCAATACCTGTTATGCCTAAGTTTGAAAGCTTTTCGAATAAAATACTGTGATTGATGCTATCAAAAGCTTTACTAAGGTCAAAAAATATACCTGTGCTAAGGTGGTGTTTGTGAGAAATGCAAATTTGGTTTATTAGTTGATAAATAGCAGTTTTGGTGGATCTGGCCTCCCTGAAACCATGTTGAGATGTGTGGAGCAGGTTAAAATAGTTAAGGTAGTAATGATGCAGTTGTAGAAAAGTTTCTCGAATATCTTGGATAATACTGAGAGAACTGATATGGGTCTATAATTTTCTGAGTTAGTGAGTGGACCTTTTTAATGTATTGCTGTGACCAAGGCCAGTTTTAAGCTGCCAGGAAAATGGCCAAGACAGGGATGAATTAAAGATGTCAGACAGAGGGTTAGCAATGATATTACAATAGGCATAGGGATGCCATCAATACTGACAGACCACTTGCTATCAAAGGAATTTATGACCTTAATTACCTCGAGCAGGTCTGAGGGGAAGAGGAAGGCAGACCTATGAGAGGAAAAGAGTTTGTTTGGTTTTGGAGAGGGATTACTGTCAGAGAAACAAAATTGATTGTTGAAATTACTGGTGATATCTGTTGGATTGGTAACTTTAATGCTATTAAATGTAATATGACTAGGGCTCAGGGCCCTATTTCTACCTGTAGTATATTGCTTAATGACATTCCAAGATGCCTTAATCTGGTTTATCGAATTTCTTAAATAAGATTCGGTTGCGACTTTTCTCTCATTTATTAAACAAGACTTAAGGTCTTTGTGAGCTTGTAAATATTGGGAGTGAAGCTGAGGATCATGGAATTTGCTTCTATAATAGATGTCATTTACAGTCTGAGCCTTAAAGGTAATAGTTGCCGAGTATATTTTCTTTTTGTGGTTAGTGGCCCATTTAATATGCTTGTGAGGAAAAGCATCGTTGAAATGGATTGCAAAAGTATTCATAAATGTGTTGAATTTGATATCAATATTAGATTCATCAATAACATCTCTCCATATTTCTTGGGACAATCCAAAAAGAAATTTGACAATAGAACTTTCATTTACATATAAACTGAGGTTTTGGACTAACAATAGGCTTATTAAATTTGGCATGAACAATAATGCCAAGGTGGTCAGAAATACTGGCATAGAAAACATTGCAAGAGAGGGAGGAAGTTAAGTTTAGTTATAACATTGTCTATTAAGGAACTTGAATTGGAAGTAATTCTAGTGGGCTCATTATTAAGAACAGAGTGTTTGAGTAAATCAATATTAAAATCACCAAACATCAGGATTCCTTCAGTATTTTTTGAGCAGGCAAAAGTTAAAGTATCACTAAGAGAATGGAAAAACTGGGAGATGTTACTGTTGGGAGGGTGGTAGATATATTAAATGCAATACAGAGAAGAGTTAACTTTCAGTGAAGCTATTGAACATTAAAAAACTTTCTCAATGCAGCTATTGTAGCTAATGCCATAAATATTTATACAAGGTTGACTATATGTGGTAACACCACCACATCTGTTTTGAATTGCGACAGAAGTGGGAAATAAGATTACACCCATCAACATGAGATACAGGGGTCTCTTCACTAGATAACCAATGTTCAGATAGTAGCAAAATATCAGTATTGAGTTCTTGTAGTACAAGTTCAAGGAGGTGAAACTTATTTCTGATGCTCTGAATGTTTAGAAAAAAGAATTAAACTGAATCGTCACTAATAATTGGAGGGACACTTTCCACATTGGGATATTTTATAGTATTGTCAGCAACACACTTCTGAATTGCAACATCTGCTTTGTTGCAGCCTAAATTTTGGGTGGTGCACTGATTATTACTTAATGTTGCATCATCTAGTCACTTTACTTTAGGTTTCAATACACCAGCTTGACCTTGAGTGATCATTTCGGGAGCCTGAAAACAGGGGGAGTTGTGGCTGGGGTTAGGTGGCAAAATTGGAAGAGGATTGTTATCGACACTTTCACTTGCATTACTATCACAATCAATGGCGCTGGCTGAAGAATCATAATGAGCACTTACTGTATTCTGACTTGTACAGGAGAGAGACAACTGTGAGGGTGCGTCACTTGATGCAGGTTTGCTAATTTCACTTTTCCTCCACCTTGTGAAGGAAAACCTACTAATGCATGTACCGTCTGGCCAGTTTTCACTCTTATTTAAATCTGATAAAAGGGAGAAATCAGCACCAATTTTAAAGGATGCACTCTACTGTATGAGTCAAGTTTTTTGCACGTGAAATTATTATTATTTTATCTCTTTAAAAGGAAGTTTATAATATTATCACAGGTAACATTCACATTTACTCATCCCAAATAGAGCCAGGCATGTTTAAGGATTGCTGTAAAACTGTTATTTTCCTTGCTGGAGCCAAATAATGTTTCTTCCTTGCTTACCTCGTTTTACTATGCCAAGACCGTGTTTTGATATACTCGTACTCTCCTTAATGGAAAGTTCTGATGCACATTCCCAATGAGGGTTTTCACGAGGGCTGTTGGCATATTTACTTACGGTTTTGTTCCTTTTTTTGCAGCTCATCTTTGTGAAACCATCATCACTTTGAGAAACATCTTTGTCAGAATTCCGACGCATTTTGGGTATCAGTTGGAGATTTTGGCATTTGCAGGTTGGCACTACAAGTGGTCACAGCAGCATACTTAGCAGTTGGGTTGGAAGCTAATTCCACATTGATATCTGCAGTGACTACGTTACTTGGGATAACTTCACATTCAATGAATGCATTGCTCAATTTGTTTTTAATTGAATTGATACATACTTGCTTAGACTCCACAAGCACCAGTCTCTCTTCCAAACAAAATAAGTTTCTGATAATAAAATAAAAAACGGACGAAGAGGAATTTTCGATGCCGAATCGTGCGGTTTTTGGGTTCACTGTTAAGCAACAGGTTTCACACATCCATAAAATTGACTTATGACCCTGGATTATGTTGAATTCAATTTCTGTGAGACTGGAGCACTTTATGTGGTAATATCCCATGCATCTACCAACACAGGCTAATTAAAACTTGTCTTGAATAGGATTTTTGCATGAGCGATATGACACCGTGTTTACTATATCCGCCATGTTTGTGTTCGACTTATGGAAATATGTTTTTCCCATAGAGATTAATTCACTTTGAGTTATGGAAAATTCGAGTTATAGACGTTCGTGTCATGGAAGTTCCATGTATATATGCCTTGAATAATATTTTTCAAACAATTCTAACATTTTTATTTAGAATAAGCTTTATTTTGGCTGTCCTTGGTAGACAGGTGGTTAGAGTATCTGCCAACAGATGATGATGATATGAGGGTCGAATCCTCCATGGAAGCAAGAGAAGCATTGCCTCAAAATTAGAAATTAAAATAATAAGAGTAATAACAATAAAAATTACTCATTCACAATCGCAATTTTAGAAGCACACCTTTAGTAAAACAGTGCGACTGAAACAACATTTTAAAATCCACCTTGACAACTGGTGCCAAACAATGGCCAAAAATAACAATACTAGGAAGCAACAATATTATTGCATACACATCAATGATTTTAGTTTCAATAAGTCGTAATTCTGATGTTTCACATGAACCTTCATGCTTATAGAAGTGCTTCTGTTAGAGTAGTGCATCAACAGATATTATTTCCAAAAAATTTGGCTCAGATAGGAGGTTATTGTATATTAGCTCAATAACTTTAGGCTTAAACAAAGTAAATAATGTAAAACTCCTATAGCAAAAAAAAAGGATTAACAAACCCAATGAATTTCACCCATGATGTGGGCATCATCAGGGGTGACCTGATCTTGACAGTGACAAGTGGTCAACTGTGAGGATAACAGGAGGTTTCGAATTGAAGAAAAAACGAAAAACTGCTGAAATACGAAACAAATTTTTGGCATGTGTTTATTTTAGTCCATCAATTTGTATAAGGTCTTATTGAAGTCATTATTACTATTCATTCAAGTTCCATGGTTTTTGTATATGTGTAAGTTTTCTAAGGAATTAAGTGAATTGTTGGAAGAGATTAGTAATTTTATATCATTTTATATCATTTCGAAGATGTGATTAGCTACACTGGATTTATCAAACTGGTTGTATTTGTAGTGTGCTAAATGCTCCTTAAACCGTGTGACTAATTTCCTTTTGGTTTGACCTATGTTTATCACAATGTGAACATTGTATTTGGTAAATCCCCGATTTGTCTAAATTTTCAATTTTATCTTTTGTACTCCCTAATAAATTTTTAAAATTTTGTGGATTGGTGTATGTTATAGAGTATTTCTTCTGTTTGAAAATCTTATCCAAGCCTCTATTGAGTGGTGAGAAATAAGGCAGTTTTATGTATTTGGTCTTGTTCCTATTTTCAGTTGTGAGAGTGGTGGAATTTATCAATGTTTTTTTGAGGCTGTCTTTTTTCACTAATTTATTAATTAAATTATTGTTGAAACCCAGTTTTGTGGCTATATCTTTTATATATTTTAGTTCTTTTTCATATCTAAATTTGTTTAGAGGTACATTGCAGAGTCTATGTACAAGGTGGTGGAAGACAGCTGTTTTTTGGTTAGTGGGATGAAAGGAATTTTTGGGAATAAAATTGTTGGTGTGAGTGGGTTTTCTAAAAATATCAAACTCGATTTGCTGTCTATTGTTTATGATTAAGAGGTCGAGGAAAGGCAAGGTATTGTTTTGTTGAATTTCGTATGTGAACTTTATGGTAGGATATATATCGTTGAGTTGGTCCACAAAATCATCTAGTTTCTGTTTATTTAGGTCAAAGATTGCAAATATGTCATCTACATATCTGAACCAGATATCTGGGAAGTAGTTGAATTTTTCTTTACAATTATTTTCAAAAGATAAAAATATTGGCCACGAATGGTGATAAAGGATTTCCCATAGAGGTGCCTTGGGTTTGTTTATAAAATTCTTGTTTAAATTGAATTATGTTTGGTGCCATGCACAGGTTGGTAAGTAATAAATATTCATTAATAATTTCATCAGGGATATTTTGTTTTTGTAACAAACCTTTTAGTATTTGAGATGTTTCTTCAATTGGCACACTAGGGAAAAGGCTGCAGACATCAAAAGTCTCTTATGTGAATTAGTATTGACAATACCTGCGACCAGTGCCTCAACTGAACAGAGTTTTTCAGCTCTCAAACTTATCAAAACATCCGTGAGGAATTCCACAAATCAAGAAAGACTCTAAATTATCAATTCTATCAATCAAAAAAGGCCTCATCAAAGAACTTTCACAAAAACCCGTGTTCTATGATGATGTCATTGCAGAATCAGCAAATAAGGAAAGAGGAATTCCTCTGCATTTCAAATAACAAGGTAAGATATGATTTTCATAATTAATTGCTTCCGTATAAAAAAATTTCAGGATCTACCACTGCTGCACACTAACAAAGCAATTGGAGTATGTGTGCACACGTCACTTACACATCACCGTAAAAGGGAAGGGTTAAAAATCTTAAGAAATTGACAAATATGTAAACGTATTTTTATCCATAAAAAATGTGAAAACCTGATAATCCGCGACAGGTTTGCAAAAAGCAACCTTTATATGAATATCAAATAATTTTCGCTGATGAAAGTTTAAGAAATACTATATTCATATACTTTTTCCATAGCACCAACACTACGTATTCACTTGGAGACGTTTCTAAGAAAATACTAGTTACCAGGTTGGCGTTAAAAATATTTATAAGCAATTGAACACACGGTTTGTCGGACAAATGTGGATTTAAACTCCATGTTCCATTGTAACTTCTATTTTATCATTTTACATTCAATAGATAGATTTTTCGACTGCAAAACTTTGAATAAATGGCTTGCAACCAAAACAATTTAAGAAATATACATATTAAAACCAAATTTTCAACATCACAGCATTTGCTTTCTTCAGAACAAAGTTGGATCATCGAATGTTAACACTATACTTGGAAGATGTTGTTTTACAAAACAGTACTAGACACAAATGCAAGGATAGACTTCGCAAGAATGAATCTTAGGCAAGGGTGTGCAAACTTCTTTGGATGGCGGGCTGCAATAGTAATTCCGAGTAAATCGGCAGGCCGCATTTATAATCGCGGTTATTTCTATGGGCCGCATTTAAAGTCTCAGACGACTCGATGGGCCGCGTCGGACTTTAAGAGTGCGCGGTATTTTGTAACGTAAGAGTCGCGTGCTCTCATTTTGAACGCGTTGGAATTTTTTTTATCCGTTTGAAAAATAAAACAAATAAAAACAGTTTGCGAGTAGGTTTAGTAAATGGATTGTAGGTCTGTAAACAATTAAACAAGTTCTTCTCATTTCTAACAACTTGAACGATAATTTTGTGCCAAAATCAATGTCCTACTTGGAATGAGCGGAGGGAGGAATTGACGCACGTAGTCCTTGAAGCAAGGGATTGAGCGCCATAAGCGACAGGGACGGCGCACCTAGTAATACGTCGTTCCGGTCTCCGGTAACTATGTATAGCGATGCTCCTTATTCAGGAGCCGTCAACCTGAGGCTCTTTGAGGACTAAGACTCATAATAAACTTTCTTCCAGATAATGCGCATGAAGCGTCATTTTATCTCGCAAATTTACTTATACGACAGTTCTTAAGCATTTAAAAATAAATGCGGTTTTTCTTGTTAAACTTTTAGAATTTGATAGGAAAAGTTGGCTTCTGTGGATTCAGTTGCTGACTATTGCTCTAAGCCATAGGTGTCCAGATATAGAAGCTCATGTTGCCTTATAGTGCCCAGAAAAAAATCTTGAGTGAGAGAGATTTGTTTGCTAAAACCTTCATTAATTTTGTTATTTTTTATATTGCATATTTCTTAAAAAGTTTTTTTTCAAAGCATTTTAAATTAATTAAATTCAAATTACAAATTTTTCTTTTCTTTTTGTAATACACATTTCTTTAATAGAGTTTAATTTTTTACAAAGTATTTTAAATTTATTCAATTCAAAAGATGATCAATTTGTAAATCCTTTAATTTTGTGGATGATAATCTAAGCTGATGGGTCCGATTTTCAACTGTCAAATTATACTGGTATCGATTTTTTGTGAATTTCGTTTGGGTGAAAAGCTGTTCGCAAAGGTAAGCACTTCCAAAAAGTGATGTCATTTTTAAGGCATGGTCTCTGAAACCTGGATATTTTTCTCGTGTACCTAATATAAATATTATGAAAATTTCCTTGTTTTTCTTTAAAAGCACAATGGGCTTCAATATCAGATTGCAGTTCAATAACCTCAAGTTGCAGACGATCTGGTGCAGAATTATAGTCCACAATAAATGGGTTTGATACGATAAAAGATAATGCAGGCTTAGTTTATTCCAAGCATGCCATTATCAAATCGCGGGTCTTGGATAACTTAACTGCGGTTCGCAATCAAATTTATAAATCATGATCATAAAGTCTCCCGCTCGAATTGATATAAAGGCAAAGTAATTAGACGGATATAAGTTAATATGTTAGTAAAATTGGCACGTTTGCACTACAAAATACATATTTTAAGTGGTATATGTGCCTTATATCTCTTTAACCTATTCTCTGCTGCTCTCGGACGTCTTCTGGTTCTCGAATTTACGAAGAATTTCGTATGCGGTTCTAAGGGTATCAAGTTTGGCCATGCCTGATCAAGGGAAAAATATGAAAGTTTACTTTTGTGTAGGAATCAGTGGGTATGGCAAAGCTATCGACGTCCCTGTAGAATAATTGAACACTAAGACTTTTCCAACCCTGTGACGTAAATGGTTTAAAATATTTTCAATTACCACGAACAACATATCATAACATCGTAGGGCGACTGAAGCAATCAAACTAATTTCAGAAGAGTAAATGCAAAAAGGAAGGGGAGAAGAAGGATAGGGAAATGGAAGTGCAGTGGTTGGATGACTGAGAAGTCAGGTGACTGCTGAGAGATAGTGAATACCAAAAGGAGGATGGGATAGGAGCGAGTGAAAGATGGCATAACAGAAAGACTAAAATCCCCTTATTAAGTGTTTTAACATATTACCGTTTGCCTCTTGAGACGCTCCGCGACAACGCCCTAAATCCGTGTGAGAAAATTCTCTTTCAGTGAGGTTTGAAGTGTTCCGAGGGAGTATCAACGTATCAAGTAACGCTGGCAGGACGACAGGTGCATGACTCATCATCATCCTAGGAACAATAAATAACAAGCGAGGAAAGAACTGCGTTTTTTCCGAAAACACATTCACCCTTACCAAAGGAAATCGAGAATTAAGAAACTTTAATTGGCCCCATTACTAAAACAATACCTAAGAATATATATTTAAACAACAAATAAAATTACGACGATTGAAAATATTTTGGAATATCTTCCATCGAAAATGGCTGCAAGTACATTAAAAATTAAAATCATTCAGCGTGCCGCAAGAAATCGTGAAAGTGGCCGCATGCGGCTCGGTGGCCGCAGTCTGGACACCCATGCTCTAAGCGTTTACCGGTTTGCAACCCCGCCTTCACCACCCTCTACTCGCCATTCCCCTTTCCTCCCTTTTCACCCAACTTCCCCTATCGCCCTCTTCCTGCCTCCCCCTCCAACTTCCCTCCCTCTATCGCCTTCTCCCGTTCTTATCCTAACTTCCATTTAGACTCACTGAATTGAATTGGGCTAAAATGAAAAGCGTGCTCCGTAAATGAAAAAGACGGAGATTTCAAAAGCTTGCCTTACTTTGATAGTCCAAAATCATACACGCGAGTGATGAATTTTAATGACGATCTCTCATATTAAATTAAATCAAAACGATTCCAGCGATGAACAACGCGACAAGTAAAAAAGAAACGCTTAAAGAACGACAATGAAAATATTAGAATAACCGCAAGTAGTGATCTTGAAAGAAACGAATTCTTAATTTATGCGTACATTAGAACTTTTCCTAATTTAGGCAAATAGATCGAGTTTTGTCTGGATGGTTTAATTTATTACGAACGACTTATCCTTATTCTTCCCCGATGACTGATATAGAGAATATCACGTCGCGTAGGACTGATTTGCTAAAGTTAAAATCGAATATCTAATGGGAGGTCGTACTCATTCACACTGAGGTGGCTATTATGTAAAGTGATAATAATGGAGATTGCGGGAAATAAGATTTCGACATTTCAATAGAAGGGGGCGATCTTTTCTGACTCACCGTTCGATTTATTCACTGATGTAAGCGGCGGTTTCGCATTCTCACTCTCTATCACAAACGGGCGCCCCAGGCAGAGATCACGGTGAAGCATTAGACCTGTTGAGGCTAGCTTTAGTCTCCATTGCAAAAATCTCGTATGCATTCACGGAGGCGGTCCATTCAAGCCCGCGCTTCCTGAATTGGTTGATATGCTATCAGCATCCGAACACATATATGTACACCAACCAATCCACATTGAAATACGCATACATACCTTCATATATCCCCTGTAAAATGACAGCTAGGAATCCTTTTCGAGGACTGCAGGCACCGCCCTTCTTCCAGCAAACTAACGACGGTTCCATTGCTCTCCACTAGTCCCCAAAGACGAATTACGATGACAGAGACTGTCTCCAACGAATCTTTAGTCGTCAATTATGGGTGTGGAATAACCATCTGAGAAGATAAGAAATGTCGAATATCAACACTACTTATTAGAAACAACAAGAATATATTATGTAAGATAAAATACTTCGTTTGTCCACCAATTTTTACGCGACGCACTCAATCAGATCCTAAGAACGTCATGTTCTTTCTTCGGAATGCGCCAAACGACAACACTCCAGCGAATTACAGGCTCGTTCTAAGTTGGTGCACTTTTCGTCCAGAAGAGGGCCAAGCTTCGAGGAGGGCGCTTGAGAGGTGAGGAGTGGAAGGAGAATGGAAGGAACAAAAGAGTCAGGCTCGACGAGAGGGGGGGGGGGGGGGGGGCGTGGAGGGGGTCTACAGTACCCGGGCCCGCAATTCTTCGAGGGGTCCGACCGAGTATACAGTTATGCTGTATACTTGTATTGTTGACAAAGTGGATGTGCGGTGAAAGACGTTAACGAAAATTAGAGTGGCCAGAAATAGAGATCTCAGCGGTTTCCTAGTATTCCTGGTGTTAACATCCATTTATCACGGTCATTTATACGGTATAAATATGTACTATGTAAGTATTCAATTTTTTAGTGCAACCAGCATAAATTATATGGACTTATATTGTCAATACGTTTCATTGCGATTAACAATAAAGGTAAGTATCGCTAACTATTTATTTATATCCTTAGTTATATTTATTTAAGCAACAATATTTTAATTGATAATTACTCATAAGTTAAATACCGTATTTACTTGTGCACTCGTTATATTTACGTTTCATTACTTTCTCCATATACGTAGTATAGGGGCAAGTATTCATGAAAAAAATCGACTTCGAGATTTCAACGGAAATACACGTTTTGAGGTTCCCTGAACACGTTTTGACCATTTTCTCGATGATGTCTTTGTGTGTGAATGTGTGTGTGATAGTTTTTTGTGGGTGTTCTAACTCAATAACTATTAATCAGGTCAACGCGAAATTTTATATTTAACATTTTTATAAAAGTCACAAGAACTGATTAGTTTTTGGTAAAAATCGGTCAACCGGAAGTGGATGTTTACTCTTGTCACTTATCCGTTATTTTGAAATATTTGCTTTAATATTCAATAAATGTAAAAATGTACTGGAATAAAAGTTGTAGGAAATTTCATTTTCACAACCTTTGTTTGAAACATTTTCCCATGTAATGCATTGTTTAAGAGATATCTTATATTTTTTGCTGCCACCACCACGCCCCCTACCGACGACTATTATTAACAATTGACGCTTAGTTACGTCTTAGTAACGCTCCTTTTTATTTTATTAATTGTTGGAGCTTTGTGGCTAATATCCAATATCAGAAGGCTAAGGTTTGAGTTTATTTCTGTTCTTTATAAAGTCTAAAATTTTCTCGCAGTTTCTTAAAATATTTATTATTATGTAACCTATTTGGAATTTTTAGAAATATTAAAGATATGGAGAAAGTCATGTGGTGGCCACATCAGATTTTTACTTTCTCCATACAGGTAGTATGATTTCTGTGTGAATGTATGTGATAGCTTTTTTGTGGGTGCTCTAACTCAAAAACTGTTAATTAGGTCAACACGAAATTTTATATTTATCATTTTTATAAAAGTCACAAGAACTGATTAGTTTTTGGTAATATTATAATAATAATAATATAATAATAATAATATATAAATATATTATTATATTTTTAGAAATATTACAGATATGGAGAAAGTCATGTGGTGCCTACATCAGATTTTTAGGAACATATCTGTCATGCTTCCCGGTGATTTTAATCCATTTAGGAACGTATCTCTTTTGTTGCTCTTATGTAAAAATGTGTTTCGCAATAAACTGATTCGCTATACGCTCTGTTTTTTTGGAAAGCAAGCCGAGCGTATTGCGAGCTATACCTGTATATTTCCTTTCTATTTTGTTTACATACTGACATTTTGTCGTTATAAAAATTTTCAAATTGAAATGATCCGGAAATAGTAAGTATGATAATGAATTATATCTATATATTAATATCGTAAAAAATAAAAAAAATTAAGTTAAAGTAACAGCCACCTTAACGTGTGATGCATCAAATTAAACGTCTCGACCTACAGATTTGCAGGAAAATAATAACATTGAAATCGGTCAAACCGTTGGCGAGATATTGAGGTTTTTTGACCGTCTAAGCTCTGCTCGACGTAGTTGTAGTGGTTGATGTTAAGGTGGCGCTGCTAGCGGAAATTAGTAGAAGGAAATAAACCTTGCAGTAGCTGAGGTTGATGGTAATGTGACAGAAGGCTAACTACAAAGACAATATTAAATCTAACCAATCAGTCAATTTATCGACGGACAACTGCTAGTTGCAATTGAACTCGCGATTTTTGCTGAAAATCCGGAAGATTTTAAACCTATTATTCATCGATATACATATATTCAGAGCTGTAGTGGAGGGTATACGGTGGTATACGCAGTATACCCTTATGAGAAATTATACAGGTTGATTGAAAATAACAGCTATTTCCTCCTTTTTCGTGGCCTCAAATATTGAAGCTGCACCTGCAATTCTTGAAAATCTGCGGCCCACGAAGAGATTCTAGGGAGCAAACTCTATAGAGAGTTCAAGGTCGCACACCTCCCCACCTAGCTTTCCCCCTCCACATGGCCGAATTCGCACAGTCTCGTTCCGTTGAACGTGATTTTGTTAAAAACATTGATTTATGAATACTACTTTTTATTTCAACTTCATTTTATTTAGAAAAGAAACGGAATAACTATTACGAAGCATATAACAGCCGTACTCAGTGCCGTAACTAGGGCGGGGCAACTGCCCCGGGTGCAACTAAAGAAGGGGCGCAAAAATTATTAATAGTAAGTTGTGAGGAGTTTCATGGCACAAGGACAAGAGCGATTTCACTACTATACTTGTTCCAGCAATTACGCATAGCAGAAACTATAAATTTCGATGATGTCATTGATGAGTTTGTTGCATTAAAATCCCGTAGAATATCTCTTTAATATTAAAATATTTATACTTTCTGTATTTAAATTATGTATGCATGTAATTATATTTATAATTACGTATTTTAATTATGTACATTCATAGTGAGAAATTATATAATTTATATTTTATTTATTAATTGTTCACCCAAAATTCATATGCTAAAAAAATAGGTATTAGAGAATTTTTTATGGGCGCATATTTGGTAGTTTGCCCCGGGTGCTAAAATAGTTAGTTACGGCGCTGGCCGTACTGCAGACTGCACTTCCCTCCTATTAGGCTGGCTCAGATAGTGAGTGGAGGGGGAAGTGGGGAGGTGTGCGACCTTGAACGCTCTATGGAGTTGCTCCCTAGTATAATATTCTAATACTACTTGTGTTTCGATCTGATTAAAAATAAATACTGTACTTATTATTTTTTAATTTTTATAAACATCACTAAACTATCATTGAAATAAAATTTTCAAGTAAATTCAAAGTAAGCTCATACGTTTTCTCCTGCCATCGTAGCATTATATGTAGTCATGTACTTTGCTCTTAAAAAACTGAGTAAGACCCCCCTTCAAAATTTTACTTCCGCATACGGTATAACCTCTGCTTTTTTACGACTACAGCACTGCATATATCAAGACTGGTGTAAGGATATTAGGCAAACTTTAAGCCATACGCCCCCTCAGTATTTGGAGAATGAATATTGTCCAGCAGTATGAATGAAAATGTAATTACGGATCTACAATTTTCATTTCCCAGCACTGAAGTCTGCATGTTTACGTATTTAGTTTCGAAATTAATTCATACAGAATTTTGCCACAGCCCAAATTTTGCGACCGCCTGGGTTGATTAGTGGTTGTTTTGCTTAAAATGAAATTTTTTTTGTGTATTTATAAAGGACTTCGACCCAGTGAAGGGAATAAATGTATCTACGATCCTTCAGTATCAGGGCAAGGTCAGTCGCCGGAAGCATCAGGCCCTGGAGGTCGCTTCAGTCCTCGGCGTTCATCGAGACTTTAAACGCCCTTACCTGAAAAGGAGTAAACCCCTCGTGACGTAGGCGAACACGTGATGGCAAGCCCCTCATCTAGGGGGGAAGATATCCAACAGCGTACCTCACACTCATTCCCTCCTTGCTCTCAGGGACAAAAAGTATTAATGCAACAGAGGCGCCCGTCAAAAATGACGGAACATGAAGTTAATGTCCTATTTTAAATGTTCTTAACCAAAAATCTATGATCAGTTTTTTTCTAATTTTTATTTGCGAAAGAATGACAGCCTGTATGCCGAACATCTTACTTGAACAAGTCTACTGGCAAGTTCAATGTGAAATTGTACAGAATAATTAAGACAACTTTAGCACATTTATGCTTCTAATCGCATACTAGACTGGATATTACAGAAAGCATAATATGAAGTTAACTTGAACGATATTTGCGGAAAAGACGCGGAAAATTCTATTAAATTGGAAGATGGTTGAGTGGATTGGTTGTGCCGGTAGAATAGGAGATAACACAAAATTTAGAAGTACTGATGAAAGGTTATGACATCACATAAAATGACTATAACTAGGATGTCAATTGCAGCTTCGCTTGCAAAGAAATCAATAAAAATTAGTTAGATAGGGTGTGGGAAAAATTGCTCACACTAACAATGGAGAGATGTGGAAAAACTCAAAACTAAGCAAAATGTATGAGGAACAAATAATATAGAATGAAAAGATACCAAGGTATGGTAGGACATTGCCAGTCACTTTCATTCGCAAGTCCAGAGGCCAAAACACATTTTTGCCTGGATAGCGGCGTGCTGGATACCTTTCTGCATAAGCCCTGACTGCAGCGTAGGCCCGATTACCAAACGCACCATAGATCAAGTACATTTCATGGTATTCGTGTAACGTGGAATACATATCATTTCCCCTTTCGTGCTGACAGCGTACTGCTATGGAACGATTGCACAATAGACCAGTAGGCCTGAATACTGCGCGCTGAGTGTTGGTCACTGTCCTCCGTGGTATTGCAGTGAGCTATCTTTGTCTTTTCTGTGCCATACATGACGTCTTGTGATCATTGGTCCTCTCACGGCATTACTATATGATTTCCCCAATTGACAGTTCCTTCTTACCATGATATCTCGGTACCTATTCATTCTAGAGAAATTGTTCTTTATACATTTTGCTTAGTTTTGAGGTTTTCTACCTGTATTCATTGTTAGAGTGCGCCATTTTCCCTACATCCTGTATACAGTAGAGTCTCGATTATTTGCCATTCTTTTATCCGTTACTTTCGGTTAACCGTCACGCTGCTGGATTTTTTTTTCTAAGTTTGAACATACATTCATAATACTAAGAACTACATTCGTCCATGTAAAAATTCTGTTATGTAATGTTTGCTTGTATATGACATTATTTCAGCCATTCCTAGTAAAAATTCATGTTCACTTCTCGCTAATGATTCCCGGAATCAACACCACACGTTTTCACATACGCAAACAATTCTCGGAATTAACATCCCTTCTGTTTCCGTTTGTCATTTAAAAGTTTTTGGTAGTTTTGAATGGTCAACTTGTGTGGTAAACATAAACTGGCGGAAAAACGGAGACACGTATCTTTTTGGACTTAATAAAAAAGTTCGAAATCTTTCGATGTTTAAGGAAAGGCAAAGGTGCTTCCAGTTTAACAGAAATTTACGCTGTTGCAAGAACTATCATTAACGATATGTAGCGGGATGATGACAAAATTGAGGACTTGGTAAGCAAAATGGAAGTGAACTATGGAATCGTAACTCGAAGGATAACGATGAAATGTGCCACTCACAATCAACTTGATATCGCAATGTTTCGGTGTTTCGTTCAACAACGGAGTAAAGGAATTCCTCTAACAGGGCCAATTATAACACAGAAGGCCCTTGTTATTAATGCAAAACTGAATGGCGATTCAACCGAGCCGATATTCTATCTATCTATCACTCTCTCTCTATTATCCGCCTATTTCTCAAAAATCTTTGTCTCAAACCCTGAGGAAAATCGAGGTTCTATTATAGTATGTGTTAAATTTTTTGTTTATTATTTGTATGTATTTTAATAGAATCAATTCTATTATTTCACGTTTTATTTATTTGACTTTTCATGTGGCCGCGTATTAACGGAGGGGGGAGAGAGAGAGGAGGGAGGTGGAAGATGAGCGGAGATATAACTTGAGGTAGAGCAGCGATTCCCAACATAAGGTCCCCGCGCGATGAGGGGTCGGTGGCGGCGAAAATGTTGGGAAGCCAACTTCGAGAAAGGGACTGAACTGAGGTAGTACTGGGAAGCCGTTAGCTGTGTTCAAAATTTCAAATGGTTTCAATGTAATTCGTACATTTACCCGCATTAAGACCGTCCGAAGGAGGGCCGAAGATAGCCCTTGAGATAGAGCAGCAGTTCCTAACTTGGGGTCCTCGGACTAAAAGCGGTCCACGTTAGCGAAAAGGTTGGGGAGCCCAACTCTGGAAAGGGACACGACCGAGGGCACTGCGAGTCCGTAAGCCATGTTCAAATTATCAAAAGATCTCTATGTAATTTGTGCATTTACTCGCATTGAGACGACGCGAAAGAGGCGCAGAGATAGAACTTGAGATAAACCAGCGGTTCTCAACTTGGGGTCCTTGGACTAAAAAGGATCCGCGGGGATGAGAAAAGGTCGGGAACCACTGAGATAAAAAACAGCTTTCGCTTTTCAGGCAGCAAACTACGCTCAACACTCGTTACGAAATTAATCGTATAGACTAGAATAAAAGCCTAGATGTGTTTGTTTGTATAACGCTGACGTCATCAATGGCACTTTTTAACGCGTTTTTAACAAACTTCCCGACTATAAACGCGATGTTAATTAACATTATAAGCGTAGAAATAGTCGACGTAATAGGGAGGACAAGGAGGCAGTAAATAATAATAATAATAATAATTCAGTAGCGCGCGAGGCATCGTTATGTAGTAATAGCGATAAACTAAAAATCATCACGATTAACTGTCGCAGCATTCGCAGAAAGGAGGCCGAACTTGAACATCTTATTTGTAGTCTGCGTGCTGATGTAATGATAGGTACAGAAAGTTGGCTAATGGCGGACATAGCCAGTCAGGAGATCTTTCCCCGTGACTATAGCGTTTTTAGAAAAGAACGATGTATCCGGTAGGGAGGTGGAGCCTTTATAGCAGTTAGCAATAAATACGAAAGTTACCCAATGCAGATTAATGACGACGAAGTCGAAAGTGTTTGGTGTAGTGTGAAAGGGAGCGACTGTAAAACTGTAAATATATGCGCCTTTTATAGACCACCAAATGCGAGCGTGGAAACTATTTATTATCTAGAGAAACAAGTGGCGACGCGAAGTTCAATTAATAAAGATAAAGCCATTATAATCGGGGGTGATTTCAATCTTCCGTCAATTGATATATATATATATATATATATATATATATATATATATATATATATATATATATATATATATATACCGGTGGTAGAGAATCTTGCGAGGCTTTACTTGAAACTTTCGGCAAACACTCATTGTATCAGTTAGTGAGATTTTCCAAGAGATTTAATGATATATTAGATTTATTGGCTACTAATCTTCCTGAGCGTATGAATAGGGTATCTGTTGCTGAGGGAATAAGCGATTACAAGGCAGCGTACGTGGAGTTTCAGCTAAACATTGAGAAACAGGAAATTGATGGAATGAAGCGATCCGAAGATCCTATGCAGACAGGCATAAGCTGTAAAGTTGGGAATAATTTTGAAACGAGAAAAAAGTCTGCTATGACCGGGAATCGAACCCGGGTATTCCACTTGCCGGGCGGATGTTCTACCAAGAATTCAGGGTGTACTAGGTGTGCGGTGCACACCCACGGAATCGCAATGTCACCGGTATTATATTTTTGCATTTATTCCTGTTAAAGACTCCCCTAATAGTTTTCTGGCTTCGGGTGATTCCTAAAATCAAATCCAATATACAATGTTTCATGAAGAGAAGTTTCGGCGCGTAAACATTGTATCACATTCGCGTTAATAGCCCGGGTGTGCGGTAAGAAATACGGACAGCTTTGAGCCCTTTAAACGTACGTACAGATGGCGCAGCGGGTCAAATTCTTAGCCTCCTTGTGGTTTTAAACAGTCCAGAAGGTGTGGCAGGGTGTGCGCTGAGACAACAGCACCCAGAAGTAGTTAGCGGTTGTGATTGGCTATTGTGTGAAGGAATCCAATTCAACGTTATTACTTGTCATGAGCTGCTGTTTTTGTTTTCTGAGTTTCGTCTGTTTTGCGTGCGTGGGGTAAAGTGTGAACCGACGTGTTTATGACACCAATTTAGACAAGTTTTTAACATATATTTATAATTTTTTAGATATAATTTATAACTTTTTGCACATATTTACAATGGAAAATAGTGTTGACGATGTACTGAATGTCCCGTTTTCTGCCAGAGCTTTTGCGGATTGTATGACCATAGTCGAAGAAGGTAAGCCTCGTCCTCCTCTTCCAAATTTACTGTGCAAGCACAAAGATGCAAAAACTGAGTACATGAGACATTTCTCTGTTTCACAATACGATACAGTAGAATGGTTAACTAGATGTGAAGTGCGGTCAAAACTTTTTTGTTGGCCTTGTTTATTATTCTCCAAAGAGAAAGGTGTTTGAAATAAGCACGGGTATTCCGATCTTAATCATTTAGATGCAGCAGTGCAAAAACATGAGCGCTCCCAACCACATGTTCAGTCATTTTTAAATCTTAAGATGTTTGGAAAACAAAGAATTGACACTCTCATTGACAGCCAAAGAAAAATTGAAATTAGCAGTCAAAAAGAAAAAAAGTTAAGAAAAATAGAGACATTAAAGATTAATTGATGCTGTATGTTATTTGGCTAATCAAGAGCTTCCTTTGAGAGGTCATGATGAGTCTGAAGATTCAGTCAACCGAGGGAATTATATAGAATTTTTAAATGTGCTCCGTGAGTATGATCCTCTTTTAGACAGTCATTTAAAGGCATCGACTGTATTTCGAGGAACTTCTCCCACAGTACAAAATGATATCATTAACGCTATATCTGATGTGGTTAAAGATGCTATAAAGAAAGAAATTTCTTCCGCTACATTTGTGGCCATTCTTCTGGATAAAACTTCTGATGTCATGTCGAAATCGCAGCTATCAACTGTTTTCCGTTTTGCCCGTAATGGGCAAACACACGAAAGGTTCGTCGGATTTACAGACGTAAGTGATGATAGAACGTCTAGTGGTCTTTTTAAACATGTTGTAAACAGAGTTGAGGAATTTAATACTAAGGACAAGTTGGTCGGCCAAACTTATGAAGGTGCCTGTGTAATGAGTGGCCATATTAATGAGTTGCAGAGTGAAGTTATCGAGGCCTATCCTTTAGCAATATTTACGCGTTGCTACACTCACGTTTTGAACTTAGTTCTGAAGCAAAACCTCTCGAATATCAAGGAACGTAGATTGTTTTTTCCAAACTATCAGTGGATTAGCAGCATATTTTTCTATATCATCGAAAAGAGTAAATGCTTTGCAAGATTTTGTTGCTAAAAAATTACCCTCCGTCGCACCAACCAGATGGAACTTTACTTCCCGTTTATCAAACACAGTAAAACTCCACAGAAGTCAACTAATTGAATTTTTTGAACACATAGTGGAGAATTCTGGGGAATGAGACGTGGATGCTGTAATCAAAGCTCGTGGTTTTTTGTATTTCTTGCAAGATTTTCAAACAATTTTTTTGATAGAAATTGTTTCTGTTCTGTTTGGCTATACTGATGTTTTGAATAATATATTGCAAATATCATCCTATGACATATTGTACTGTTGTAAAAAGGTGCATGATACTACGAAACAGCTTAGGAATAACAAGGAACATGGATTTGATGATATTTGGGTTTCTGCAAAGGAAAAGCATACGGTTGAGGAGTCGAAGCATAAAAGACGAAGAGGATCTGAAGAAGAGGAGAAGAGCACGTGCCTTCGGTTATACCAGAGAATAGTCGACTGCATGTGCCTGGAGATGGAAGAAAGATACTCTTCACTTTCGAAACTTGAGTTTTTTCAACTCCTTTCTAGCGAAAGATATATTCAGTATGCGAAAACTTTTCCTGATGGTATTCTAGAAAAATTAAAGGATTTCTACGGACCAGTTTTTGACTACGTTCGCCTAAAATATTAACTAAAAGTGCTCTTTTCTTCTGATGAATTTGCGAGGAAACCAGTGAATCACCTATTAAAATTCATGCAAGAAAATCAGCTTCAGGGTACATTCAAGGAGATTTATAAATCAGGGAATTTTTCATGACGATTCCGAGTTCTACTGCTACAGTCGGGCGTTCTTTTTCGTGTTATAGAGGAACACAAACGCAGGAAAGGTTATGCGGCCTAAGTTCACTCGCCATTGAAAAGATATTGCTGGTGGAACTGAAGAAAAGACCTTCATTTTATGATGATGTGCTAACACAATTCCTAAGCCAAAACAGGAGATTGGAACTGGTGTATAAATAAGTAAAATGAGTTTTTTAAGCCTTTCTTTAATTCAATCCGGAAAATAATATTTTCCCAAGAGATTACTTTTTCTGATTTCTGTGCGTATTATATGGTTGTATTTTAAAATCGTAACAAAATACAGATAATTCGTGCCTCACACTAGTATTTGCCAATGGAATTCATAACTAAAGAAATCATAGACATTGCATTCAGTGCTTTATTAGTATATCATTTATACTAATTACCTACTAATAGTAATTGACCGGCATAAAAAATTGGTTACATACATATGTTACTTTTGAAAGGACCAATGGATAGTTGGACTTATTCAATGATATGATATGATATCTATATTAGTTCCAAGTGGCCATCAAAACATGACATAGAACAGGTCAAATACAAAAAATTACACAATGTAAAATATATTATAAATCAAATACAAAAAAAAGAAACAAACAGGTACATATATAAAATTCCCAAACAAGAAACTCCTTAATACTATAATAATTTTTTAGGAGGAGGCATTTTTTAAAACTAGATCTAAATTTAGCAGCAGGTAAATCTTTTCCACCTTTTAATTTATGGACCATTCCGACTGGACATTATGTGCTAAGGGACCAAATGTCTGGTTGGACCATTTCCATGTTTGGACATTTTATTTCTTGGACCTTTTGGATTGGGTCAAATGTCCTGTAATGCTTAAGCTTAAAAGAGATAAAATTAAATAGACACATAAACTTATGCATTCTTCAACATTTATAGTTGAATAAGTAAGAGATTAACTTGCAGAAAATGAAACGTAACAGATATTTCTTATGAATTAAATAACTAATGTTTATTTGTGACATATAATGAATCAGTTATGCAGTATGTAAGATGAAGTTTTTTGTTGAAACCTCTCATTATTTTTCAAAATATTCTATTCTGCTATTCTTGTAATTTTGCATTTAACATTTGTCAATCAAAATAAAAACTTTTTGAATTTGTGACAAACAGAAATCTTGATCACTTCTCCTGTACATATATTTAGACACTTGTGAAGTATCAGTTATTCTAAAAAAGAATCTTATGGCATTTGGAAATTATTATATCATATATTAATATTAAATCAATTACAATTATAAGATACCTTGGTTGCTGCAAATTAAACTCCCAGGAGGTGGCTGCTATCACAAACGATAGGAATGAAGTTCTCCACCAAGTAATACTCTTGTCCTTGCAACAGAATTGCACATAAATTCTTTGATGAGGCATGGCTAGTAGATAGCCAAATCTAAAACAACTCTGAAAAAATTATTTAAATGAAATATTAACTTTGGTATCTTAACTTTACTAGGGTAAAACAAAGCTATGAGAATAGGATGCAATGACATTTAAGTATTTTATAGATAAGATATAGGAAAATCAACTTACTTCCTAGTCATATGTATTTAGAATCTGAAGTAGCTCAAGATGGACAAGCTATAGCAAATCTATTTGACAAATATTTTAGTAGTATTTACAACTCAAACTTTGATATGAACAAAGATTTGAATTTTCAAGAAGATAATATTGCACATATTACATGAAAGGTGTCCTCGGACAATATTTTGAAAAAGTTTAAATCTGTTAATATTAAAAAAGGTCCAGGTCCTGACAACATTCCTCCATGTTTGATTAAAGAATGGTCTAGCATATTATATTTTCCACCACAAACTTTTTTATCTATCACTTTCTTCAGGTATTTCCAAATTATTGGAAAATAAGTCACATTCCAATTTATAAAAAAGCAAAAAATCTGGTATTACTAATTATTGACTTGTGCCTATTCAATCATGTCTTTCTAAATTGTTCGAAAGCTTAGTTCTTGATATGCTAACTCTATTTAAAAAAATGTCATCATTGATCAACAACATGGATTTATGAAAAATCGTTCTACTGTCACCAATTTATTAGTTTTACCAAATTGTTATTCTCGTGAGTAAATTAAATAAAAAGTTTATGTATTTGCTTCAGATTAGTAGAAAAACAATAACATTAATTACACCAGTCGTCTCAATGAAATTGATTTATTTATTAACGTTATTTGTCCTTTAAAGGTGACAAATAAGAGCGTATTAACAAAAGTTTTGTTGAATGTTCAAATATATCAACCTCTGAAAGTGATAATGTTTCTGGCATTCTCCGCAATGTCACTACCGTCTCTACACCACTGCCTTAATTACGCAAGTAATACTTGCAAGCACATAATGTTCTAACGTCATATTTTCACTGCGAACTTTTAATTTGTATATTAATGGGCCACTTATGCGTAATAATCAAAGGTTGACGTTGATGAAATAAGTAAATTAAAATTATATATATATGCATAATAGCATTGATTATAACATAAACATTTACTAAATCTTAACGGCATCGACTTTAAACTGAAATGGCACTATAAATGTGAAAATCGACAGCAGAAAACGAAAACGTATGACAGAATATAAGAGAAAAACAAAAAGTAAATAAGCCTTAAACGTAATTTATCTTTCCCGGTAGAGATACACCTTTTAAGTGATGGCACCTATGATACCAACTTTTCTCGTCGATCTGAAAGCCTTTGAGCAGGGGTTCCCAACCTTATCAATGCGGCAAGCGCCAAGTTGTATCCTAGAATATCAAGCAAGCATCACTAAAACAAAGGAATGATCATAAGTCCAACCGACGTCGAATTTATTAACAATGTTCTTAAATACCTTTAGAAAAAAAGCAACCGAACAAATTAAATTTTTGGTGCTAGGAAGCGCGATTTTAAGCATCGCAGAAGAACGCAGTCACGCTGCCAAAGAGCACAGTGGTGCTCGCGAATACCAGGATGGGGACCCCTGCCTTAGAGCAACGGCTCGATGATTCTCAGAAATCGCTAAAATTTCACTCCTTGCAATTGGCCAAGCTGATACATAGAAATCTATAAACATATATTTACATATACACACATGCCATGGACTCTCTCTCTCTCTTCGTTGGTTTGGTAAGTAGTTTTACCACAAATATAGGCCGTCCCTCGTGATAACACCCACGTTCCCGGCCGGTCAGAAAGTGCTCAATTACAATAGGGGTTGTTAATTATATTTACATGTTTCGTGTGCATAAAATACGCAGCAAACGCTGATTTTCAGAATTACGCAAGGCAAAGTCCGAGTAATGTACGCACGCCAAATTTCCGGGAGAATTTTTAAGTTAGCTAATTACTCGAGCAAATAGGGTATCCTAGGATGTCTACTGATAACTTAACTGCCGAAATATTCATTTAGAGTTTAAAAAGTGAATTTTACCGACCGAGTGTGCATATGCGTGCCTGATTGCACTCCGTATTTCCCTATAGGATAGGATACGAGCGAACCACTAGGTGCGTTGTGTGATTTTTCTTTAAACGGGTGTTTTTTGTTTGTATCTTTCCAATTTTCCTTCCGTTATTATTATTAATATATTTATTCTTTCACGGCATTTTGAAGAAGGTCCATATGGCAGGTTATTCTGCAAAGAATGATTAATGAAACACAAATAAAGGAGTCAAGCATTCTAAAATTCCGTGTGTCTCTCGGCTGCACCTCGAGGACATTCTCTTACGGATTCAAAAGCATCATTTCCGTCACTACCCCGTTGTCTGTCTGAAGACTTTGGCATCGATACAAATGTTTCGACGTGCAGGGAAAAATGATTCTGGGGGAAATAAACCAAAAATTTTATTTCTTTTCTCGGTACTGACAAAATATCTGGTTTCGTAACAACATATATTTCAGCAATTCGTGGTACTTGTAGAGGACTGAATTTTAGCTTTGATCAAGTTTAGATGGTACATATGAATGCCCGTAGAAAAATGGCTGGAAAATATTGGGTTGAGAATATTTCTGCTAAATTTTCCTTAATTTATGATGCTCTCATTCCTACTTGGGATCGAAATATTCAAGCCACTGTTTACGTGAATATTATTTGGAGTCTAAACCAACTAAATTTTAATGAATTGTAATAATATGTAATACAGAGCCGCGCCGGGCATATTTGCCGTCCGGGTGCAAGCAGTTTATGCCGCCCTTCTCTATAAGCCCAAATTTTTTTGGTGTTTTAGATTACAAGGTGTTATTAATTTAAGGAAGGCGATAATAAAATAGGATCTTCGCGCCTACGGCGCCCAACTCAAATTAGTTACAAATTATTATTAATGAATAGTTACAAATATTCCGTATTAACTGTCAATCGTTATCTATTATGTTTTTATTGCTCACATCTCTTTCAATAAGTATTCATATAATTATTATTTGGATTATTTGAATGTGAAAGAAGTTAACCAATTTCTTATGTATTAAGCAACATGCTTCAACTAAGAATCACGCTACGTAAATAATAAAGAGATTTGCCACAGATTTTCATAATTTATCAATATTTAAAATTAATGCAGAAAAATATATAACTTTTCATATTTTTTAATATAAAATTTATAATTTAATGAGTATCGGCAATATATATGTTGAAACTAATGAAAATATTTGGCAATTGAACATTTTGACATGATCATCTGCTTACGTTGCGGTAAACGCCAACATAATGACTATATAGGCTTAAAATACCTAAATGTATACTTAAAAATCAATATCATCTCAAAAGTGCCGATTTATTTATATTTTAAAGCATTGGATGCGTTTTCACGATTTTTTCGATTGAAGGAAAGAGAAGAGATCTATACTTTTTCCGATCAAATTTTGAAATTTGGACATTTGTTTTGTTTTAAAAATAATAGAGTACCATTTTTCAGCTATATGTATATTACTTTAAGTTTAAAGGTGGTAACTTAATTTAAAGCAATTTTAAAATGTAATTTTGTGAAATATTTAACCGATTTCAGTGTCTCCTAATGAGGAATAACATTGAATCATCGAGGTTGAAAATACTTTCCAAATGAGAATTTCTGAAGTTTTCGATTTTTTCTGTCGGTCGTAGCCTATGATCATACAAAATTTAATTTTTATTACAAAAAAGCGTGAAAGAAGACAGATATACGGATACGTGAGAATTATATTTATAGATGTTCCATCAGTGATCAAGTCACGTTTTCTAAAATTTATTAGATCTAAGAAAGGAAAGCTTCTTGAAATAAAAACTGTATACATATAAATTACCACTTTATAATATTTGGAAAATTTAATTAACTATTTTGAAAGTACAAGGCTATTAATATCTGAAAATAGTAAAAATCTAACAATCTTAAGGGAAAAGCGACAATAAAATAAAAATGACATTTTGGTTTATTTTTAGAAATTTACTCTTTGAGATTTCACAATTACAGATTCATTCACAATGTCACTAAAATTTAGTTTATCGCATATTTCATTTTCTATGCTAATAAGGGCCAGAATGCTTAGCCTATCTTGACTCATTGATGAACGAAAATCGTTTTTTATAAATTAAATTTCGAGAAAAATCTTTCTCTAGCAGCAACTATTACAGGAAGTGTTAATAAAACACGCAAAGCAATACAGATAATTTGAAAAATTCCTATTAAATCCTTGGTGAAGATATATTCTAAAATTTTAAAAGGACACGTACTTGGTTTCAAATAATCTTGAATAGCTTCTAATTCGTCATAACGATCCATAGCGCTAATGTCACTTTCTTCTCTGGCATTGCCTGTTAGTTTTTTTAAAGTCTGCGCAGAATTTCATTTTAGTTTCATATTTCGTCCTAGATAAGCTATGTAGATCATAGAGGAAACTGAAATCAGCATTATGCATTTTTAGCTGTTCAAATCTTTCACTAACAGAGGTTATCGTAGTAACCGAAATAGAGTAAAATAAATTAATCTTAAAGCTAGTATCAAGGTCTTGAACTGTTCCATCCTTGTGTTCGTAATCGGATTTTACTTTTTTCTTACGTGGCCGAACAGATAGCAATAGAGGAAATTTTGGTTCTACATCAACATCTTCAGCTAATTCCTTTGCGTCAACCAAAAGGCGTTTAAATCCTTCCTCAGTTTTGTTGCTTTTCAAATATTCAATCAAATTTTCTTGAACTTCTATTGAAGTATATGTGTCCAAATCTACGAGATGTAAAAGGACAAAATTAAGAAATTTTATTTCCCGCCCGCAAGTTCCGCCCCTCATATTTGCCACCCGGGTGCGATGCACCCCTTGCACCCATAAGGACGGCTCCGATGTAATATAATAACGATAATATCACGTAATTTGAGATACAGATTCAGCGAAGTAGTGTTGGAAGATCAACGAATTAAAAATTATCGCAGAGACAATGCAACCTGGAAAATATGTACCACTGATATAAAAAATCCAAATAAATCAACATTTGAAAAGGCAAACGGAGGAAATTTCAACTCTTCTCTGAGTTATTCAGGCCAGGGATTGGTCACCACACTGATTCACAAAGAATCACAAAAAATGTGTATTTTAAAAACAATTTTATTTTTATTTTAGTTGTATTCCGTGCATTAATTACCCCGCATTATATTGCAGTAAAATAATGAGTCTCAAAAATGTTGCGGACTAAGTTAATTTAAGGATTTCAGGCGCGGACAGTCACAAATTCTTAGTGTTGGTAAAGAGAAGAGAGAAAACGTTGCCTCCTCCTCTATGATGTGTCTTTAAGAAATACAAACTGTACATGCAAGTACGTTGATGTGAAGTAAGAAAAAGTCGTACGATGTTTCTGGCACTGATGTGAGTAGAGAGCATTAGCATGCCGACTAAGGTTATATACATTTATGCAATAGTAAAAGTGAAAACGCAAGATTTTTCACTGTAACCTACATGAATACGCAGGAGTAGCGGAAGGTTATTCCGATCCACGTATCAACGAGAAAAGTGAGTGGAATACTAGTTTTTAACTTGGATAAGGCAAAGAAAAAATAAAATGGTGTAATATCACAATAATGTAACCGTCTTTATATGATAGTCGTTTATTACCTCATATCTCTTTAGCTCTTGTTATTTTCTTTATGCGAGATAATCGAGTAGAAAACGAAAGCGCTTGTCGCATCAAATGAAATGAGTAGAAGTTTAAATGCTGTAGCATTTAAGACACTCAGGGCCGTGCCCGGACATTTTGTCGCCTTCGGCGTTATAATTTGACGTCTATTGAATATTTTTACTTATTGTTAGCCCTTTTAATTATACGTTGGTTGAAAAGGTAGGAAATAATAAAATATATATATATATATTCATACGTTTGATTTATCTGGTGGCGGAGTGGTTAGAGCGTTGGCATTCCACGCTACAAGTCCCAGGTTCGAATCCGGCGGAAGTCAGGATTTTTCAACCTGGGATCGTCCCGTCCCCTACTTGTGTGCTTTGAGGAGACCGTGCAATTCAGCGCTCCGTCCTTCGGAAGGGACGTTAGCAGTCGGCATCCTTGGTGCTCTTCGTTAAGAGTAGGCTAATGCCGGCGCCGGTTTCCCTCCTCCCTTGTGGGTGCGTCTGGCGTGCAAGGAGTTATGGCTATAATAATCTCAAGTGGTTGATTATCCAGATTTATATAAAATCAGGTATTTTTGTTTTGCATACAATTTTAATTAGAGCACATTTACTTTTATCTCACATCGAATAAAAACACAATTACCAAGTATGTAAAGGTAACCCTCGATTCACACGGTACTACACGGTTTTGGTTTTACAAGATCGGAAAAATGCAACCGGTTTTGATTAACACGCTTTGAGACTTTGTTTTACACGATTTTGTTTTCACTTTTTTAAATTTCTGGCTCCGAAAAATAAACAAAAACGATAGGATTATTAAACATTTAACTGTTATTTATCATCAAATTTTCATTCAAATTTATTTGATCCGGTGCAATTTTGGTATACCGTGCAAATTTGGAATTTAGGCGAAGATGAAAAATATGCCTAAAAGAAAAGCAAAATGACCATATTAATACATAACAAAAATTACATTATCTTGAATTCAGTACCGGATTTGGTATCCGGACGTTTCATCCACGAGGAGTTTCATCCAAAGACCTTTCATTCATGCCTTTTCACCCATAGGTTTTTCGCTCACAACCCAGTTCACCCACATAACGTTTCACCCAAAGATCTTGCACCTTAATTGTTTCACCAACGCAGTTCACCCAAAGACTTAAAAAAAATCGACTTCGAGATTTTGATGGAAATACACGTTTTAGGTTTCCCTGAGTCCATAAAAGTGGTTTTCGCCATGCTGTCTGTCGGTCTGTTCGCAGGTCTAGGGCCCAAACGCTTACATGAAATAGAATGATATCTCGCATTTGTGCAATATATTATCTTTTGCAGAACATTTTTTCATAAAAATGATATTGCGCAAAAATTAAGTGTAGTTTATTCTTGGTGATTTTTAGAAAAATTTTATTTACTCAAAAATGGCTCCAGAGAATTTGATTATAATCATACCAATTGTAGAGCCTGATGCCAAAAATATACTACATAAGCCATATATCTCTTGAACACTCTATATGCAGTCCAGTGACATTAAAATATACGCCAAGCTACCTTACCTAAGCCTTATGACGTCACGCCTCCGGCGCGATCCATTCAAACTCTTACTACAGTCTTACGGCTAAACTAAATCGAATTATATCTCATATTTGTAGATAATATCATTCATAAAAGACATTCTGATGAGATAAATTATATTGCGCAACAATTAAGGGTACTTTATTCTTTAATATTTTGAAACAAAATTCAATTTACTCAAAAATGACTCTAAGGATTTCGTTTAAAATGCAGCCAAACGTACAGCCTGATGTGACAAATAATACTAACTAAGCCATATGTCCCAAAAAAGTTAACTATATATCGTCCAGTGGCATTATTTCTGTACAAGACGCTCAGAGCAGGCGTCAGAGGGGAGGGAGAACCAGGAGTTTCTCTGGTCTAAAACTCCGTAGTTCACTGTTAATGCCATCCGCTTATTAGTGAGAGGTGTTAGACGTGAGAGGTTGATGGTGTCAGTCATTTTGGTTCTGTTGCTACGCATTATTAACATAATTGGCAGTGAATTGCCCAGCACACAGAGTTAATTTCGGGGAAAAAAGTGTAGTAAGATCATACGTATATGAGAAAGTTTGTGCAATGTATATTCCGCAGTTTATTTATATTAGATTTGTACAACATACTACAATAAAATCAGGATGTATAAATCGGAGCTAACGAGCAGGGCTACCACAGTAAAAAGTAAAATAATTATTATTTTACTCATATTTCTAGAGAACTGACACCATGGATTTTAAACAAATATTATATATATATATATATATATATATATATATATATATATATATATATATATATATATATATATATATAATCTGCACATAAATAAATAACCAAAACAGCATATTTCAATCGTGTCGACTAGACAGGGCTGCCACAATATCAAGGTTAGAATTTTTTGTAACTACAAACTTCGAAGGTATTGGCTGAACCTATTTAAAAGAAATTTCGTTTGTAGGGCGAGTATAGAATGACAAAACGAAGTGAACATGCTTAGAACGGATCTAAAAAGCAGGGCTACCACAATATGAGGAAAAAATTCTTTTCCGATTTCAAAGCGAATGCATTAGTATAGGATTATACTACGGTGAATTTCACGAAAATACCATAATGAAATCAAGATATTTAAAGCTGAGCTAAAGAGCGGGCTACCACAGTAAAAAGTAAAATAATATTTCTTTTACATGTATTTCTAGAGAATTGACCGCATAGATCTTATCCCAATATGGTACTATATGTAATCTTCATATACATAAATAACCAGAATTTCAACCGGGTCGACTAAACAAGGCTAACACAATATCAATGTTAGAATTTTTCTGTAACTATGAATTTCGAAGGTATTGGCTGAACTGATTTAAAAAATTTCATTTGTAGGGCGAGTAAAGAATGGCAAAATGAAATGGACATGTTTAGAGCGGATCTAAAAAGCAGGGCTACCGCCATATAAGGAAAAATAATTTTCTGATTTCAAAGCAAATTCATTACTATACGATTATACTAAAGCGAATTTGACGAAAAGCACTTCTGTACCACGGGAAATCCGCGTACATCCCTACTTGTTTACTCTATCAATAGCAGAAATTCTTATTAATGCCATTAAAACAAATTCAATTCATAATATAAAGAGATACATTGATACTGTTATCGTCACAAATATATCATTCAACGAAATAGCACAATCTTAAATGTGATGTAATATTCCCAAACAGAAGATGGGAAAAGAATAATTTAAGTGTCTCTTTGGCCTACGTTTAGTGGCACGCGAAAAAGTTCTGACGAGGCGGCAGAAGTTTCTCGCGCTCAAAGGTAAAAATTTCATATTTCGAAATCAATGACGATATTGAGTTCATTCCACTTTCAAAAATAACTTTAATCTTTTCTCACAATTTCATCCACATATAAAAGCCACATATTCCTAATAGTACGTAAGTTAGCAAGCGAGTGAAAATTTCGTGCACTGATGCAGAATGTGAAAGCCTCGTTCGGTTTTATTTAATTTTTAACAACAATGAATTGCTTATGTAACACATGCGAAAGGTACAGAAAAATGTTCGTGTGATTTCAGCGAATAGACTGCGAGATTTTGTCGTTCAAATATGAATGCGGCGGAAGAAACTCCGAAGTTTCGATGAATACGCGGGAAATATAGTTTAACCATGCAAAAATGGCGATTTTTCGATTTAATAAAATATTTAGTTTATTTTCTTACTCATTTTGTTAATTTCCCATCCTTCGTTAGGTGTTTAAGTCAGTAATTATGCCAAAAACGACGAAAATCTGGATTTTGCACGAATTGGCGACGCCGAGAATTAGCAGTATAAGGAAATAACATGGGATAGCGATACTCCCATAAGAACACCAAGTGCACGGACGACGTGAAACGCACAATAGTAAGTACTAGTAGTTGGTGCTTGCATTCTGCAAGCATATCATCTCAACATAGAAAAACATTCATTTTTCATATTTCATCATTACAAATATTTTTTTAATTTTAAATATTTCACCTCTTGAAAATTTCAGCTCCCTAGCTCATCCCGTAATGTCTAAACAGTCATCTATTTGTTTAAACTTTAAGAATTTTTTATTTCCAAACAAATTAAAATATCAAAATTTTTATAATCCCTATTTCGTTTTTTTACGAATTCTACGTATAAAAAAATTTCAACTCCGTAGCACATGCGAAAATACATAAACCATGAATTTTTTTTAAACAATTGCGAATTTTTAGCGGCCGCATTGTTGCACTTTTTCATAATTTTCGTTTTTTCTAGTCGATTTTGCATAAAATCCTACCTATGAAAAAATTTTGAATCTCCAGCACATCTGGAAGTGCCTAAACATTAGTATCCTCCTATATATATGTTATCATTATATATCGACGTTTCTTACAGAGGAGGAGATAAAATAATACTAGTAGAAGGTGCTTGCATACTGCAAGCATTTAATCTCATCTTGAAAAAAACATTAATTTTCAGAGATATATTTCATCATGAGGAATATTTCCTTAATTCTAAAGATTTCTCCTCTGGACGGGTTTTTGTTTTTTCATTATGAAAAAATAATGGAGTAAAACAATCACTAATATTTGCAATTTTCGAAATATTATACTTTTCCCACATTGAGTTAATAATGCCACACATTTCTGCCAAATTTTAAATTTATAGTACAATTAAAAGTGAAATAACATGTATCTAATTGTTTACAATTTAAATAATTTATAACGGCCAAATGGATATGGATAAATTGAAATGTTTATTCGTTTAGATAGCCTAACCTCTAAATAATTTAAAAAATTCAGCTCCCTAACTTGCGGCGTATTGTCTAAGCATCTACCTATTTGTTTAAACTTTAACAATTTTTAATTGCCAAACAAATTAAAATATCAAAATTTCTATAATTTAATTTGTTTGGCAGTTAAAAATTCTTAAAATTTAAACAAATAGATAACCTTTTAGACATTACGGAATGAGCTAGGAAGCTGAAATTTTCAAGTTATGTACAGAGTAGTGCATTTGCACAAATAAACATTTGAATCTCTCCATAAAAATATTGTGGCGGCCGTTAAAAATGTTTAAAATTTAAACAATTGGAAAAATATTATTTCACTTCTAGAAGTACTACAACTTTAAAATTTGGCAAAAATGTGTAGCATTAGTACCCCATAATGGAGAAAGTATAAAATTCTTAAAATTGCAAAGTTTTGGGATTGTTTTAATCTATTATTTTTACATAAGGGAAAAACGAAAATCGCTCCGGAGGTGAAATATTTAAAATTAAAAAAATATTTGTAATGATGAAATATGAAAAATGAATGTTTTTCTATGTTGAGATGATATGCTTGCAGAATGCAACCACCAACTACTAGTATGTTATATCCTCCTCTGTAAGAAACGTCGATATATAATGATAGAATGTAAATAGCGTTTTTAACATAACATCATCCTTTTATCTTTAATATATTCTTTATTTGTTTTATAAAGTGAAGCACATTATAGAAACTGTTATTTTTAGAGGAATGAACTTTCTGTATCATATCACGGAATCATAGTGTTTCACATTCACAGACATTCACCCATGCGTCACTTCGTCCATTCTTTCCTTATATGCCCTTACAGGATGAAATTAGAAATAAAAAACCAATTGTTGTTATGTTTTATTTAATGGTTATAGGACATATCATTTCAATTAAAATAATACCCGCAATCCTTTTTAGAAAGATCTTTTGATTTTGTTCCAGATTCGAATACCATTTTTCGTGGAATCTGATTGTTTTTATTTATTTATTGATTTTTATTTAATTAATTAGCCAAAATATACCTAATGCGTAAATAAGCTTTATATTACGATTCTACATTTATACGTTAATTTGTGTAATTCTTATTTATTATTATAAATAATACTTAAAAATACCTTTTTTCACTTGCAGGCTTTATTTCTTTCGCAAAATTAAATTAGAAGTAATTAACCTACGACCTTCAAACATAGACCATTTTAAAGAAAAATGAACATAAATTCTTATTCTTATCGTCGACTTTTGCCTTCGTTTCCAAATCGCTCAAGTTATACGCTTAAATCATATTTATTGGAAAATTTTAAGCTTTTTAAAGATATGTTGTCTTGCCGACCGTGTCATTGTTAAATCTCGTGATTGTATTGTCGTCCTTATACTATATGTGTTTTGAATGCTTTAGTAGGAGAGAGAAGGCGCCCGAATTATTTATAATTAAAATCGTGTTTTTCGTTAATTTCTTTTCAGTTAACTTCCTATTGTAATTTTTGGTAATTAACTATTTTTATAATTATTTTTAGCAGTGCATCTTATAATTAACCGGAGTTATAAATTCTCATCGCATATATGAATCACGCAAAAAGTCATTCCTTAACATGCACACCTTTTTCGTTTATATTTTAAAATATTTCAAGGATAAGGTATTTAACTTACATTATTTACGCGAAGAGAGGAATTTAAATTTCATTCGTAAATCTCCAAAAATTACGTTTTAATGCGATTTTTCACGTTTTCACGCCACTGTTGTCCCAGTTATTGAATTCTATTCTTGGACTCATAATAAATGCACCAATTGAGTGCTTTAACACGGGCCAGACTTTTATACATGGGTATAACTTATTTACTGAATCTTTGAAATAATTAAAGAGAGAATGGGAATGAGCAGACATTGAGAAAGAGGAAGAGGACGTAGCATTTGTATAGGATTAAAAGGAGCTGCAGTACAAAAATAACATTAATAAATTGTAATTGATTATAAAAAATGTTATACTATTGAAGGGTGTTTTGGGGTGGGATGCGATTATATAGCCTCTCCCACTCAAATGTCAACCTCACCTGCACGTGGTGCACCCTGCTTCACAGACGAGGCTCTGGCGTCCGAGTGACTCCCGGGATAAGGAGTCCCCCCTCTACCAAATGCCAACGGCCTATTTAGGGGCGGATGAGAAGGTGGAGGGGTAGGGCACCCTCTTGCCCTTGTGGTGGGAAACTGCCCCTAAAGGCGGAGGAACTATTTTGATAGTCAACGGCATAGGATGGAGAAGGCAACAGGAAACCACTCCATTAAAGATCCTATTGGATATCCCGAGGGTAGCAACCATGGAAGGTTTTAGAAAGGAATTTGTTACTGATCATGGTATTCGGAACCCAAGATCCGGCAGGGGATGTAGCAGGGCTTCTCAGGTCGTTATCCAACGAAATCCCTGTCAAAACGTCAAAATAGGTACTTGGAACGTCAGAACATTACTAAAAATAGGTAAATTAGAAGAAATAAAGAAAGAAATGGAGAAAAATGAGATTGATATCTTAGGTTTATGTGAAACAAGGTGGCAAGAGAAAGGAGATTTTTACAGTGATAAATTTAGAATAATTCATAGTGGAGGTGAAAAGAGAGGAAGGAATGGAATAGCAGTCATTATTAGTAAGAAATGGGCAAACAGTGTTTGCAATACATATCACATAAATGATAGGTTGTTGATGGTAAGAATGAGCACCGTGCCAACGGATACAGTGATAATACAAGCGTATTTCCCAACAAGTAGTGCAGAAGAAGGAGAAGTAGAAAAGGTGTATGAAGAAATAGAAGAACTTATAAAGATGACAAAAGATAAAGATAATGTAATAATAATGGGAGACTTTAATGCTGTGATTGGATCTAGTCGAAATAGTAGAATGGTAGGAAAATTTGGTTTAGGTGAAACAAATGAAAGGGGAGAAAGATTAATTGAGTTTTGTGAACAGAATGAGATGATGGTATCAAACACTTTCTTTGAAGTTCCCAAAAGAAGAAGATACACATGGGAGGCGCCAGACAGAAGAAGGTTTCAAATAGATTATATTTTAGTAAAAAGAAGATATAAGAACCAGGTAAAATCGTGTTATAGTTACCCAGGTCCAGATGTAGACAGTGACCACAAGCTAGTCATGGCAAAATGCAATATTAGGTTTAAGAAAATAAAGAGAACAGTTAAAAAGAACTGGCATCTACAGGGACTGAAAGAGTTACCAACGGCTAAGAATTACCAAGAAAAAACAAATGAGTTGATGAGAAATTATGAAGGACAACTTAGTTGGGAGGAATTTAAAAAAGGGGTTATTAAAGCTACAGAGGAAGTTATTGGAAAGAGAAAATTGGAGCCTAGAAAACCTTGGATGACTGAGGAGATACTGATTTTAATTGAAGAAAGGAACAAGTTGAGGAAGAATGGAAATGATGAAACTTATAAAAAAGTTAAGAATGAGATTATTAACAAATGCAGAGAAGAAAAAGAGAGATGGACCAAAGAGATAGTGAAGGAAATTGAGGAAGATACAAAGGGAGGAAGGCAAGACAAAGCATACTTCAAAATTAAAACTCTCCAGTACAAACCAAGAACTAAATCGGCAATAGTTAAGGATAAGGAAGGAAATATGTTATGGGAAAATGAAAAAGTATGTGCTCGGTGGAAAGAATACATAGAAGAATTATATAGTGGAAGAGATGTTGGAGATGGATGTAGACTTATTGAAAATGAAGAGGAAATAAGAAATGACGAGCTAGGCCCAACAATAACCAAAGAAGAGTTTTATAAAACTATTAATAATCTTAATTCAGGCAAGGCAACAGGTGTTGATGGTATACCTGCAGAACTTTTGAAGAACTTAGGGGAGGAAGCAAAAGAACATTTCTTTAAAATTATAAAAGATTGTTACGAAAAAGGAAAATTACCTGATGACTTTATAAAAAGTAAAACTATAAGTTTACCAAAGAAGGGGAATGCAGTGGAGTGCAGTAACTACAGAACAATTTCACTACTTTCGCACGCCTCAAAAGTTTTAATTTATATCGTGAAAAACAGAATAAAAAGGAAAATAGAACATTATATTAGTGAAGATCAATTTGGATTTAGAAGTGGGAGAGGAACGAGAGAAGCTATATTAGCCCTCAGGGTGATAATGGAAAGATGTTTAGAAATGAACAGGACATTATATTTAACGTTTATTGATTTGGAGAAGGCCTTTGATACAGTTAATTGGGAACTGTTGTTTAAGACTATGAAAAAAATAGGTATTGATTGGAGGGACAGAAGATTAATTTTTAAGCTTTATCAAAATCAAACTACAAGAATAAATATAAATGGATTAGAGAGTGAAGCAAAGATAAGGAAAGGAGTAAGACAAGGATGTCCGCTATCTCCATATTTGTTTAATATGTTCATTGAAGAAAGTATAGAAGTTATGAAGGAAAAGACAAAAGGCATAAAAATAAATGGAGTTAGAATACACTGCATTAGATTTGCAGATGACATTGTAATATTCAGCGATTCAAAAAGAGAAATGAATAAAATGCTGAAAGTATTATCGGACACGTTAAAACAGTGGGAATTAAAGATAAATATCAAGAAAACCAAATTGATGGTTATAGGCAAAAGTAATGCAGGGACAATATCAAAGATCAAAATAGACAATCAGGAAATTGAGCAGGTGAAGCAGTTTTGCTACCTAGGTAGTACAATTACTGAAGATAATAGATGTGTACAGGAAGTGAAAAGAAGAATAGCACTTGCAAAGCAAGCTTTTCAATGCAAAAGGAGCCTACTGACAAGCAGTCACATGAATTTGGAAGTAAGGAAATCCTTTGCAAAAGCTTTTGTCTGGAGTACCATACTTTATGGTAGTGAAAGTTGGACGTTAGGAAAGAGGGAGAGGTCCCGTCTGGAAGCGACAGAAATGTGGATATGGAGAAGATTGATAAAGACAAGTTGGACAGAGAGAAAGACAAACCTTGAAGTTTTGGAAGAAGTAAAAGAAGAAAGGAAACTGATCAGAGGAATGGAAGAAAGGAAGGCAAAATTTTTAGGCCATGTGATTAGACATAATGGATTAATTGTGAACATCTTGGAGGGGAAACTTTTAGGGAAGAAAGGAAGAGGCAGACCAAGAAAGAAATACCTAGATGACGTGGAGTCAGTGATGGGAGTTGAGAAGTACGAGATGTTGAAGAGAATGGCAGAGGACAGGAGTTCATGGTTGCAGAGACAAGGCTTAGCCTTTAGATGAAGAAGAATACTATTGAATCATGCGCCATTTCCAAATGGTGGTAATTCATAAAACTAAATATAGGTCACGTAATTTTCACTGGATTTCATTAACTGATAATACAGCAAATATTTCTAACCGAATTTCAAATAGGATAGAAAAATAACATTTTATGACTTTTATTTGAATAAATAAATATATATTTCAATAAAAATAATATAGGTAGTTAAAAGAAAAGTGCGATCTTAAAATATAGTTAAACTCATCGCAGTTCATGTAAAAATTTAGTTAATAGTAAGTAAGTTACTACACATTTTTTCTTTGGTGGTATTTTGACAGTTCGTTCTTATTTTATCCCGTTTTTTACGGGTTAATAAGAGTAAATTTATTTTATTTCATTTATTAAGTTAAATTTCATACGTTTTAAATAACTTATAATTTGCTAAAATATTTAAAGTAAATTTCAGCTACTTCTTTATGAATTATATCTTATTATTTCTAGTTTCCTCTTATTTTTATAAAATATTTTTATAATCATATGGCCTCTCTGCTGATAATTATTTAAACAGTGTAATCAAAACAAAGATAACTTTCAAAAGCACTGATTTGAATGTGTATGAATGCCAAACCAGATGATAGCATATCTTACCGATTTTCCATATCGAAATGATATATATTTGGAATACTTTTATGATAATCCCGTCGTACATGACGGATAATTACGCTAGTTAAACAATAATTACCTTGATATTCTGTTCTATTAGTAAAGAATTCCTTCTATAAGAGATTCAATTGATTTTTTAACATTTAAACTGAAGCATGGGCGAAAAACAATGGGTGACATGTCGTTGGGTGAAACGTTATGTGGGTGAACTGGGTTGTGGGCGGAAAACCTATGGGTGAAAAGCCATGGATGAAAGGTCTTTGGATGAAACTTCTCGTGGGTGAAGTGTCTGTGGGTTAAACGTCATGGGACCGCGGATTTACCTTAAGGCAAGGGTAAACACTGTCTAAAGGTACCCTAGAGGCCGTTAACTGACAGATCATCACCTCTAATGCCGAATCTCGCTACACACACAGCCCATCGGCGTCGTAAACTGCGTGTGTGTGGGCTCTGGCCTTCCGGCAGTTAACTGAACTGAAATATTTAGTCCGGCCAGATATTTGCCTTCAGTTTAATCCCAAATGGCGCGTAAAAATTGCAAGAGCCCGGAGTTTATAATTCAATTTATTGGTATTTATAAATCCAACGTGCGTTAGTGGAAGTTAAAAGACAAATATTACGCGAATAAAATCCTTCGCAAAAAGGTATATACGGATTTACTGGAATATTATAAAATGCTACCACGGAAACGGGTCGCAGTAAAGTTATTTATTTAAGAAGTGCATTCTTACGGGAGAACGCCATGTTTCACTGCGATCTTATGTTAAACCGAAGGCTGAATCTCCTAGTTTGTGGTGAACGGTGCGATTGCCTTCAGGCCGCTGCCTCCAGAGATCAGGCCTGCAGGCAACGTACTCAAGGATCAAATACGTGTGTGTCCTCTTTCGATCGTGGCCCTCAGTCCTGGCTTAACATCCGTGGCCTTCATATTGCTTGTAGCTTAAAATAAAAGTCGAATTCTTGAAGTTTTAAGTGGACATAGGAATAAAAGCACAAATAAAATCCTTAGCACGGTCTAATGAGACTGAAGGAGAACGTTAAGTAAGACTGAAAAGAAAAAGGTTGGCAAGGTTGGTCTATAAAGAAATATTGTAAAATTAAGCCCTCCGCAGGAACTATGAGTTTACGATCCGTAGAGCCGGAAATCTAGTGATACTATACAATATGGAGAAATTCGACCAACTAGTTTAACTGTATATCTTTTAGTACTTTTCTTCCATTTAATTTGAGCTAGTTACCTAAATTTTGGCCATTCCTAGTAAAAGATTTGTAACCTTGATATGCGTATTATGGTACTCATCTTCTTTCCATATCATTATTGCGACCATTAATTTATCATGTAATACAGAGAAAAGAGCGAGGTTCACAGTCAATCAGGTATAGAAAAAGAACCGATTTTTTATACCGAGACCCTCAAGCACTACACTTTCAATTCCAATATAGCGTTTTCATTTTACCATTCATAGTCAATATTAGATGAGTAGTAACAAATAATTAAAGAATTGAAGTAATGAGCTACATTTGCAGATTTTTCAAAGTTACAACGAATGTTTAGTTATATTTATCAAAATACGTAGGCTATATTTGTCGGTAAATTGTTGCTAAACAGAAATATAAAATTTAATTTCAAAATTATAGCTCAACAATTTCATCCTTTATCAAGATATGATGAATACTTCAATAGAAATTAAGAGACTCGCATATAGTAGAGATGGCAGATCACAAGCCCTCTTAAGTAATTTAAATTGAGTGAAAAACTGTAAAGCCAGACGTATTTGGTGTGCACATTTAAAAATGTATACCCAGGTTTGTCATTAAAACTTATTAGATACAATAAAATTTGAAAGGATTACTTACGAAAAACACTCCTGCGGACTGATTACTGTATTCATTTAAATAAGGGAGAGTGGTAAAATAGAAGTAAACTTGAAACACCAAAGGAAAATTTGAATATTTGCTGTGAATTTTTGCGATGCCAATTTTGATACCAATATGAGAGATTGTATATTCTCTCTCGATGTGGGTTTCAAGGTAACTTACAAAGCAAGTAATATTTACATTATCTAGAAGCAAATATGACTGACTAAAATTTATATAAATTCTTATCAACAAACATGAAAAACAAAGCAGTAATGCAAAATACCAGCCTATATAGAATAAGGTCAAACTGTTGGAGACGAATACAACGTGAGAGGTTAGCTTGTATTTAAATGTGTCTATACATCTATGCCATATATATAAAGAACGAATGTCAGTCAGGAAATGTTTTAAAATCTTATAAAAGTTTGAGTGTGTTTTAACAATCTTTCCGAATATATAGATGATTTAAATTTGGTAATAACGCTTGATTCAGAGATACAAATGGAATGACAAAAACAAAATCACGAATAAGACTGGGGTACGTCTCCAGATGATAATTTTTATATCCCATTAGATAACACGTAAAAAACAAATCTTCGCCGTACAGAATTTTATATTTTGGAAATTTAAATTGGAAAAGATTTACCTACGATCTTCGGACATAATTCAAGAAAAATACACATAGTTTCTATTTCTTATCGTATTTTTTCGCCTTTGGGGTGAAATCGCTCGAATTAAACGTTAAAGTTCCAGATTTCGGCTAAATTTTGCGTTTTTAATAAGAAGTCGCCTTGCCAACCGATGCCATTGTTGAGCTCGAGATTTTATTAATCTAATGAATAACAGCCTTTGTACTACTTTGTACTAGGAGCCCATTGCAGTACTTCCTGCAAACATTTAGGGAACTTTGGGTGAAGTGGCCCAATGCGATAGTTCCTATGACATAAAATTGTTACACAGGGTGTTATTAGTTGAACCGCTTTTATTGCCCCTCTCAAAATAATAATATTGTTCACACGATTTTCATAACCAAAAACACAGACCTACATGATTCTGTTTAACACTTACAGGTAAACAAGAGTTTTTGTTTTGTTCACTATTTCTGATGATACACCGAATCATGTTCTATTGTTGATTTAATATCAGTTATTCACTATAAATGCACCGGGCACGCGTCAAAGATCTTGCTTAATTATCAAAAGTAATTAATCACAAACATCAATATAGTAATTTTCTTTAAACTGCCCAATAAAATTAGCAAACGAAACGATATTTTTAATGTAAGCGTGAAATATCTTATTATTTGAAATGTAAGTTGTCCATTATTACAATGCATTGAAATCGTTTCTTACTCCAAGTAGCTTCGCTACGTTTTTCATTTTTTTTATATTTACACGAAACTTTTCATATATATTTTCAATCAGTTATTGTATTTGATTTGCTTGTTTTATTGTTACCTTGGTGGAAATGCACTTAAAAGCCCAAGTCCAACAATGGAAAAATCTGAGATCAACAATGCCAGCAACATTAGAAAACTCCTTTTTGAAATGTTGAAAAATCGGAGAAAATCTAATCTAAACTTAAAAATCTGATGTAGCCACCACATGATTTTCACCATATCTGTAATATTTCTAAAAATTCCAAATAGATTAAATGATAATAAATATTTTAAGGAACTGCTAGAAAATTTTAGACTTTACAAAGAACAGAAATAAACTCCAACCTTAGCCTTCTGATATTAGATATAACCACAAAGCTCCAACAATTAAGAAAATAAAAAGGAGCGTTACTAAGACGTAACTAAGCGTCAATTGTTAACAATAGTCGTCGGTAGGTGGCGTGGTGGTGGCAGCTAAAAATATAAGATATCTTTTAAACAATACATTATATGGAAAAATGTTTCAAATAAAGGTTGTGGAAAATTAAATTTTCTATAGCCTTTATTCCAATACATTTTTACATTTATCGAATATTAAAGCAAATATTTCAAAATAACGGATAAGTGACAAGAGTAACCACCCACTTCCGGTTGACCGATTTTTACCGAACACTAATCAGTTCTTTATCCTTTAACAAATATATCAAATATAAAATTTCGCGTTGACCTGATTAATAGTTATTGAGTTAGAGCACCCACAAAAAGCTATCTCACAAACACGCACGCACCGATACCCACACACCCGCACCCGCACGCACGCACACACTAACACGCGCGCGCGCACACGCACTAACACACTCACGCACGCGCGCACACGCACTAACGCACACAGACATCATCGAGAAAATAGTAAAAACGTGTTCAGGGGACCTCAAAACGTGTATTTCCGTTGAAATCTCGAATTCGATTTTTTTCATGAAAACAGTACTTTCTTTATACTTCGTATATGGAGAAAGTAAAAATGAGCAAACGCGAATTAAACAACAGAATCAAAGGTAAGCATGAGAATATTAATTTCTTTCTACTTGAAATAGTGTAAATATCGAGTGAAAGTCTCGATCGTAAATTATTTTAAAATGTTAAAGACTAAAAGTTTACACATCGTATTCCAGCCGATTATGTGTTAATCAAATGCAAAAACGATAACTTTCCTGATATCATATCCATGCCTTTTCGGAAGACGACTACTCGCTTAAAACCTGCAAGATTTCGCGCCGAGTATTCAAATCCCCAGAAACGCTCGAGTTCGTACCCAAATTAACAACCAACCAATATTAATTGACTTTTATTTCGGTTTTGTTTACTTTGACGACGAAACTAATTTGGTAAGAACTTAGGAAAGTGTTAACACCTACTTAAATTACATAATAGGATTCTTTATTGCATATTTTTATTGGTTAGCCACATAAGAAATATCAATTATTATATTATATTTTTATTTGATTTATGTTTAGTGTGGTACATCACAACGCTTTCACTCATCATTATCTTTGACAGAAAACGAATACCAATTGCAATTTCGACAAGTTATTGATTTTATTATCAGTGTTAATTTTATTTTAGTTTAAGTTTTGTTAATATAATTTTAGTTAAAGTTTAAGGCAGTAATAGTCCGTTATTTCATCAAATGGAAGAAAGGAGAAGATATTATAGAGAATCAATGAGGAGGTCAGAGGAGGAAACAGAAGAAGATAAAGAAGATCGACGTAGAAGAAATAGAGAAAGAGCGAGAAGATCAAAACAGACAGATGAACAAAGGCAAAGAGCGAGAGAGAGAGCATAAACGAAATCAGGTACCAAAGAAGAACCTGAAGAAGGAGGAAATATAAGAAGAAGGCAAAACAGAATCGATGCAGCCAGCAGCAGAAGACGAAGAAACAACATAAATTTAAACTCAGCAAGAGGAAATGGATTGCCTATTCGACGAGATGATTCATATTTAGAAAAATGGATAAAGAATGTCGATATTGTAGAGGGTTATTTTTTAACAGAGAAAAGCATAACAAATGCTGTAATCAAGGTACGAGAATAGCACTTCCACTTCCAATGCTTCACAGAGGCTCTAACATAATTTTTGTGCATTAAGTTCCGGACCGGGACTAGATGTCTGGGGGTGGTGGCGGGATCGAACTTAAACCAACGGGCTTAAAATGCCCTAGTTTTATACATTTTCAAAATAACTTGAATAAAATAAAATAATTTCCACAACAATGGCTTTTACGACAGCACAAGGGCGATAACCGTATGCTCACTAATTTAGCGGATGTTAAAGACATTTTTATGGATGGTATAGAAAACACATATCGGCTCATTTAGACAAAAATACTCGTCGGCTACGCTTCGATCAAGGGGTAAAAGGATCGCCCAAGTTGCACGCATTGGCCCTAAACGGGAGTAAGTATGACAATGGACGTAGTAAACATTCGGCTTAAATTTTGGACGAGTCTTCTCGCTCGCTATCCTGAAAATAGACTGACGAGCGCAACTAACCGGCAAACAACGCACCAGTCCTTTGATTTGACTACCTACTACTAGCGCGAGTTAAGGGAACAAATATGCACTTCAGCCAGAGGAAGTAATTTTTTGAGAAGCTGCTATTAAGGCCTTAAAGAGCCGCGTGAAGCTAAAGAAGAGGCGTGTTGCGAGCTGGCAATGTGACGAACTTCAAACTATAAAAATAATTTAAAATTTCTCGAAGGGACTGACTGCTCTGCTCTGCGTGTGCACGCGAAGGAATTCCGTTACAATAATGCTACAGCGCAGTCAAACAATATCGAAAAATGGTATTCTAGGAATATAGGAACGCTTATGTAATGATATTCATTTTGGTCAAACTTTCGTCTCAGCGACTCACTTACAATTACACTATAAAGGGTAGCAAATAAAAACTTTATCACTAATTACGTTTTATAACGATCCGCATAGTGTACTGCAGCATAATTTTATCGTTTGAGACCGTTTGATTAACTAGTAATTATCTAACTCTTGAAAGAAATTCCATTCATCTCGAACCTTTTTTTCACGCTTACGTACGTCATTGGCAATAGGTTTCTAACGAGCTTTTAAATTAATGTGTGATTTAGGAATAAGTTACAGTGATAATATATCGAGGTAAAACTAAATAACTGCGTCAAACTTTGATTCAACGGAATACATTTTTTTGCGTTCTTTGCACGAAGTGAACGCATATAGGGGAGCTCGTTTCCGACCGTCCGCATGTTAAAACTCGTGAACCGCTGGGCGTATTATAATAAAATTTGGTATTGGGGGGTTTTGCTAAAATTTATCGACCGATTCCAATTTTGGTTAAAATCGGACATCAATTACGGCCACTTTACATGAAGACCTATATGTCGTCTACAATGTTCCTTTGTTTCAACTCGGGAACAGCTTTATGTATTTTGATGAAATTAGGTATTGGGTAATTTTGTTAAAATTAATTGACCGATTCCAATTTTGGTTAAAATCAGACAATAATTACAATTACTTTACATAAAGACCTACGTTTATTTTACAACGTACTTCGCTTGCTTCTCGTTAAATTCTCATCTGAGCGAAAAATATTGTGAACATTGTAAAATCTCAAAGAACGCATTTGGAAACTCTGTGTGCTCCGACATGGAGTACACCTTTCCAATCTTGTTATACACAAGTAAATCTAAATAGTTATGACCAAAGATATTATTATTCCTTTCCAACCGTAAATCTTGTGGAGGAAAATACTAGAAAACGTAGAGAAATAATGATATAGAATCTCGTATTCCATGCAAACTAATGAACACTAAGCTTAATCTACAAATTATATTTAATAAAATAATAATAATAATGAAAATTGATATCTGAGGTGCCAAAAATTGGCGATCAAAAATTAACTAACAAAATATTTTTTGAAATTTCCGACTGGCGTTCTTCTTTCATTTTCTCGGCATTGCGTTCGTTACTGGGCCATTCCCCAGCTTTTCGCTCGAAACGGTTCCGCTTCGCTTCCACTCTTTCCTTTTGCGGAACCGCAGATCCGCGCGCATTTCTGGGGCACTTCTTTATGGGCGAACACCCAAACCAGCTGCAGCCACAGGCTTCGACATCTCAATGCAGACACCAACGCATTCACAAAAAGGGAGCCCGGACCAACCCACGGTACATTCTGAAATGCGCCAAGGAACCACACAGGTTGCGTGTCCTCTTCTCCAAAAAACGAAGCACGAAAAGGCACTGGTTGAAAAAGTTTCGCCGCCGTAGCTCGAGCCAGAACTCCGACGACGCTGTAGGTTTCTGGCACGCCTTCTTTTTCCTTTACTGTCAACTCGTACTATGTATAAGCTCTATATTCTTAGTGGCCAATAGGATTTCGAAGGTGCCAACTTGAAACGATCTGGTGCAAAATACAAAACACAGATCCCTCCCAAATACTTCGATTATTCGAAGTATTTGGGAGGGATCCATTTTGGAATATCGATTTGTTCGGATGTCCGGTCCATATTCGAATAGAAAATAAGTGAACTAGATGTAAAAACACAGTTGCGCTGTCTTTTTGAATGAATGCGCACCCCATGTTTTAGTATAACGCAGTGAATAAGAATTAACAAGTCTGTAATTTTCTATTCAAAATAAGTTGATTTTCGGTCGCAGTAAAGTTGATTGGCTTTTTTTCTACTAAATCTGGAAGAATATTAAGACAATCATTTTCGAATAATCGAAGTTCGTATAATCCATGCCTTACTCAAGTGCGAAATTCGTTTAATCGAATGCGCAACTTCTCGTAATGAGGTTTGAGGCTGTAAACCGTCTTCAATCCAGACTTATGCACCGCAGAAAACGACGAATCCGTTCCCATTCTTCCACAAAAAATGAAAAGAAGACACCCTGATTCGAAACGTTCGCATGGCTTAACCATCTGAAATAAACCCAAAGAATAGATAATATTAGACCTACGTTGCTTATTACACAAAACGATCATGAAGACATACAAAAACGCAGATTATTAAATAAAAGTTCAATCGCTTCATCGGCGAACGTATTGTGCAAGAAGTTCGGATCAACAAATTATGAATGGATTTCATATATATATTCCTCAAAGAATTTCGATTCAATGTTTCGGCGGACACAGGAAATATGCCGCCGTTATACTTTTATTGAAAATGGGCTGAAAATTCTATTCAAGATGAGATTTTTTTTAGGTCGCTTCTGCGGCGCATCCGTTTGTTAGGTTTTTAGAAGCAGTCACTCGCACGCCCATTGAAGTATGCGTCATTGTCTCCGCAGGTGATCCGGAGCTGGTTAACGGTAAATCGGCCAATCTGCACCTTCGCGATCGGCAGAAATGGGTATCATTCATTGCCTCCATGACCGCGAGGCGTTCTTTGCAATTTGGAAATTTCCAGAGTTCTGTTAAAGAATACCGATGAAAAATTTAATGTGTATTTTATTAGCGCTAATTTCATTGAAAAAAGACAAGAGAATCCAAAGGTCGCAATACTTGCAACTTATTATTAGGACAAAAAAGCAAAGTATGAATTAAAACGCAAAATGGATTTTTTGGTGTTGCTTCCATTATTTACACTAAATGACTTCAACGTAAATAATTTTATGGCACGATCGATAGAATGATGATTTGTCGTAGTAAAATCATACGAAACAGTACGCCATCTATATTTAAATACGTCAATACTGTTTTCACGCCTTTCCGCATTTCAACGAAGTTTGGTTTTAAGAATTCATATCCGAATTGAAGACGAAAATGATACACAGGCACAACTAACTGTTCGCGAATTTTACGTTCCCGGAGTATCCCACGAACGAAAAGTAAATAAAGTGATGGGGAGGATGTGGTTTGTTTGCAAAATCTACGAGATTGGATAGTAGGGCGAATTTTATTTATCCTTACTGAAGACAGAAAAGAGTGAAAATTCTAGAAAAAAGAGAAAAATATTTTATTTAACTCACTGTGAATGATGTAGCAGGCAAATTTTAGGCGCTGAAGATGGAGATGCCTGAGAAGGGTTTTTATTGGAGTTGGAATAAGGAAGAGGGTGGCTTTAGGAATTTTGTGATCTAAAGCTGCGTTCCTTTTGCTTTTCATTTGTTTTTATAAATTTCTACATAGCGAGCTACCGCAGAGTCAATGCTTATCTTGAAGTCGATGCCATTTTCCATGAATTTGTCAAACTCCATTGTTTTCTCTTTTAGCTTGCCAGGCATCTTAACTGTCTCCGACAATGTTTTCACTATTAATTGTGGTTTCTTATGATCTATTCGATGACCTTTACTCAGTCCTAGGGAAAACATTCTCTCGATAGATTTCTGTCCACCTCGCGTACATTAACGGAAAGAACATTTTTCTTTGACTTTCACCGCATTGTCTTGATATGAATTCATATTTAACATTCATAAGCCTGCAAACGCCTCCTCCGTGATTTTTGAACACGGAAGGGTTAAAAAAGGATGCCAAGAAAAGGCAAAACTGGTCGCTATTGAGGTCATCCTGATTCAGAAAAACTGGGAACGGCAAAACCGCTAACGTCGAGGGTTATCCGTAATAGTATTGAACCACTCAATCGAGGCATCAATGAAAAAAGGAACTTTCTACTCGTGAAATATTTTTACAAAGGTTTTGGGGCTAAAAAAAATTAACATTTCTCTCTATAATCTACAGTAAAGAAAAATTCTATATTTCCACTTAAAATAGTTTTGTTACGACCATGTTTTCGACGTGTCAAACGTCGTCTTCGAAAACATGGCCTAATAAAATTATTTTCGGTGGAAATGTACAACTTTCCTTTACTTAAGCACAGGGGTCGACAAATCCCAGGCGCCAGGTCGGCATGGCGCCTAAGATTTTCATTCCGGGATACTTACCTACATTAAGGGGAATTTATTCAAATAAATACAATATTACTGTAAATCATATGATAATCGTGTATCTTTCAATTAAAGTGATAAATTAATGCATTTCAATTATAAAAAAAGAATAAAAGATAAGAAAATAATACAACATCACATGGGAACCTTCTCAAAATGAGAACAAAATAAACATGCATAAAAACAATATCGCTGCCAGAAGTAAAGCCTGATCTATCAAAATGTCCAACATCAGAATCGAAATGTTCAGTTTCAGCGTGATCAGTATCTTGTTCTATCTACGAACACGTCAACAAGGATCAAACATCAGCAGAAATTATACAGCTTTTTTCTTTGGAAGTGGCCTAATGCTAGAGAAGATATTAAAAGTCTATGAATCAAGTCTTTATTTGTCTTCATTCTTGATGATTTTTTCGTACGTTGTTCGCGGTAAATCTTGAAGTCCTTGTTCCGGGCCTCTTGCGCTTCTTAGGTAATAAGAATGATTTTACAACCTCGGCACCATGAATTAATACCTTGCGTACGCTAGATGGCATAGAGTACCAATTGTACATACAATCGTACCTACAGCTCTGCAGTTTTCTGTGTATACATTGTAAATTCATTCACATTTACTTTATACCCAATGGGTAGCGCATGTAAAATGACCAAAAATCTACGAATCAAAGTTTCGTCTACACCTGTTATTTCGGCTGATTGGCTGGAATTTAAAAAAAAACTGCAAGCTCTATCGCCATCATTAGATGATCCGCTTCCTTGTTTGGTTTGATCAACTAAGAGACTTATTTCATTTCGAAATTTTTGAAAATGTCTTTTTCCTGTGCGCCTCTAACTTGCCATTTTTTAATTTTCATCCTGTAAGGAATATGATAATACATTCAAAGAAACGCATCCATGCGTGAAGTGTGGATAGCCCGAATGAATATACAGACACATAAGATTTTCTCATTTTAATTTTGTCCAAATCGTTCATATTCTTTGGGGATGCACCGCATATATAGCACATTTGCGAAGAAGTTCCTGTCATCGCGTTACAAATTTTATTATCAACCATGGTCTTGTGTAATATATGACTGACCAAAATAGACACACCTCCTGCTGTTACTGGTGATGGTTGAAGGGTAACAATTTGGGACTGTACGTTATGAAATTCGCACTTAATTAATTCTGCGGTCTCTTTCTCAAATAGAAAATGAATTGGCCGACAATACCTTGTCGACGATAGACGTGGATTTTGCCAAAGTATAAGATTTTCATCCTTGTTATTCTTGTGAAAACTGACTAAATGCACTGACACAATAGACGTAAAAAATGTCCGTGTCTCTAGAGACACGAGAGTTGAACACAAAACTGTTTCCTGAACAGCGACAAGGCAACTTACAGTCGTATGAAGATCTTGTAATTTTATCTCTGCAGAAGTGTCTGTAATTTTAATTGCTTCCTTTACCGAATAAGAAGCTTCTTTAGCCCTATTAAGTACACTTTATGATGGAATGATGTCGATTCTTTTTTCTTTATTAGCTTCCTCAATGCAATATACGTGTGTTTTGTCAATGATCATTGCCAAAGCTTCTTCAGGCGTAAACCGTTGAACTCGACGTTTACACTGAAAACCAATACGCCTTTTTCAACTTGGATGCTCTAATCGGTGTTGTCTCAGAAGCCTCCTCAACAACTGATGCAGCATTTCGTTGTCCCACAGTCCTCAGACTTATTTGAGCCGCAAAAGACAACTCACGAATACTTCGCGATCCAAACAAAATTGGAGACTTTTAATCTCTCACTCCTAAGATATTTTATCGAAAGACTTGCGTGGACGACCGCGGGGCTTACTTCTGATCATACACTCAGTAATTTTCTTCTCCAAAATGGGAATAGTAAGCTCTTCATCAAGCCAATTTCCATTTTTAGTCATGAACCTCTTGAAGCTTCTATAGCACTGAGTCCATCTCGTAGGCAGAAAAGCGGTGAAATTTAAAATCATTTTAGAGGTCATCTTCTTCATATTTTCTGTACATTATTGTAAAGAAAACTTGGATTCAGTGTAATCATACAAAATTGGTCGAGACCGAGCTTGTGTTGGTTTCATTTCTCCACCTTGCCGTAAAATGTTGAATAACTCTCTATGAGTTACAATGCGCATTGTTTATGAAAAATATTAATATATTAAACAGCTGCAACTGACTGAAAATAAAACTAACAAAAATTTAAAATATAAGAATACTTTGTGATAAAAAATATTTCACGACGTAAAACTCGGTTTTTATAAATCTAGTTAAAATCAAGAAATAATATACGATTCCTTAAATGTAGTGTTTTATTGATATTGCAAAAAAAGACGTAGAAATATTAATCTGAAATTCAAATAATACCTTTGGCAATGTTTTCCACAATAAACACTAATTCACTTTGGTTTTTACAGTTGTAACGACTGAAAGAAATACAGGTCGGAATCAGACTGGTGCAAAACGTGTCAATAATCACTCGCGCCAGTGGAGACTTTGCGTTGTTGCCAAAGCGTGCAGTTAATTTTATCATAGCAATATTTTATTGTTAAGGGTTCTTCAGTCATACAACGATAAATTCTAGTTTATTTTAATTTCATATGACATATGTAAATTTCCGATTAAATTCTCACTATGATTTTCATATAGTGTGCGGCGCCTAGATATTGTATTGCGTGCTGTAGTTAGGTTTTGGTTATACTGTAGTCAGGTGCTGTAGTCATATTGTATCGACTGGCTCAGCAGTAGGAGCAACAAGATATAATATATCATACCTGTTCAAGTTCCTGAAAATAAGTGCAAATTTTTATTCTTGATCGTAAACTACATGTTTTTAGAATATCATTCGACTTTTTCAGATGTGTAAGGCTCATTTTATATGTTCTGCTACGTAATGTGGCAGAAATAAATGTGCATGGCTTAATTTTTGTAGCAGATTAGCCTCTAAATTATTAAACATTTATTTTTCTGACGTTGATAAAAATATCCGCCAAAATTATGTAACGTCTGCGCTAGCTCCTAGATTTGTATAAAATTTTGTCGAGCCCTGCTTTAGAATATGGAGAGATTCCACAAAACAACGACTGCAAGAGTTAACTTTATTTCTTTTTATATCAATTTTTGCTATTTAAAGTGCTGTCATCAAACGTTTTCTATTGCGCGTTTACGCTCATTTCCTTCGGCGCGTTTGTATTCCAGTCTTCTGTCTATAAACACAAGACAAAAATTGTCCATATGAGTCCCGTCACACGATTAGGACAGCCAATTTTTACTTGGTAACACATTAAAATTCAGAATGGTTGGGTAATGACACTCGGTCAGGACAGCCATAATAACGGAAATAGAATTTAAAATTCCTAGACTCTTAGAATTAGGTAATTTTAATTAATGTTTTTTGTATAATTCGGCGCGATTCATAGATTTACTGTGGTAAAATTTTAAAACAATATTTGACAGAATGAGTACTTAAAATAAAAATGACAAAATATTTGATTCCTCAAGTATCTTCAATAGCAACACAAAAGTTATGAAAATCCATATATATATATATGTTTATTTTTATAACCTACAATCGGTGAATAGCCCTGGTAGCCGAAAAACGCAAATAGTTTTTCATGACCTTATTATGGCTATTGGAGATAACCTGAGATATGTACTCAGTTTGTCACTTTGGTTTTTAAGTGCTTATTTTGTCAATTTCATTTTACCCATAAGATGAGCTCCACGATTCTCTGTTTAAATATGTTACTTAGGAAAAACTATTGGGGTATTTTCCATAAAAGTATTCAGATCGCAAAAACCATGCGATTTACTCTTATTATTAAGTCCACCGAACATGATAATAGTAATATCCATCTTATACTTGTAATTTTCTGGAAAAGTATACATTTGCTTAGGTTGTGTGACATAAATTGTTTATCATAGTTTATCTTACCCAAGTATATATCGCAGTGATTGAATTTTTCAGTTCGTCCCTTCATGACAGTATCAAAATAGAGTTGCTCCTCTCTAATCGGGAATACTGTGGTTCGGAAACATACCCGGTCCGAAATGGTTCCGGAAATTTGGCTAATCCGGAAAAACATTATTGATTTCGATTTGGCGTTTCGATTTTCCAGTTCTCTGCGTTCCCACGGCAAACGAAAGAATTTTAAAAACGTTCGTAAAACATAAGAGCAGTCAGTTTCATTTATAATCCTATCCGGATCGCGCAAACCAAGCTGTTTGATCGAATAATCTCGAGCATAAACATATCAATCTTTTAATATTACTTTATGTCTTGCCAGGCTTTTTAATTCTCATCCTTTTAGCTAATGACATGGTATTATGCATTGGATAATGTGTACAGTGACATTACAGTCATTATATACTAACCTAACATACTAACCAGCCGTTCTTCGGAAAATACTATAGCCCGGAATTTTGCGGATTACAGAACTTTAACTGTAGTTATATAAAGCAATAAAGTGAACTTAAAGGTCTCTTACAAAACCACAGAGACAAAATTAATTACTATTTCTAAAAAAAATGTGGTTTTTGTTTCGTCTTGCATGGAAGATATTGGTATGAATGAAGAGTAATATTGTATTTCCAATGCTGGATTGAAGAAAACTATACTGAATTCTCACATTCTTTACAAAAACTGTGATTTTGAATAGAGGTTGGTCGACTGCCATGCAGATTTTCTCTCGAAAGATGTCGTAATCTAACAGTTACTGTTCCGCGCCAAGAATTTGTCCAGATACCACAATTATATGAGTATCATTTGGCGTGTGGATTACTTCATTGCATTGATAGCTTGAAAACAAGAAATAAATACGTATACGCAACCGTTTTTCTCCGAGTTGTTATTGCTAAGCAGCAAATTACGTAATTTAAATTTGCATTATTACATATTATTTGCCCGAAGTGATAGCTCATAAATATTCATTTATTTACCCAGGTACACTTTAGCATCTCAGATTACAACGAAGCCAACTTCGTTTTTGCCTTTATGGTACGTTTAATGCCAGGGAATTAAGGCCACATTAATATCTAAGTTTGGACTCTTAATTTCTCTTACTCCATAAAAAGTTTTTCAAACACCGTTTTAGAGGAATGGAACATTTTCTTTTCTGCTAAAATCAATTTTCTTCATTCTGCAATGTTAAGAAAAAAGAATCGACAAAGACATGGGATAAACGTCTTTGGAAGAATTCCGAAAAGCGATTGCAGAATACTGGAACAAAATAATTGATCTACGAAAGCTAATCATCTATTTTGCACGTTTTAAATCTTAAAAAGAGCAATCGGAAAGGAATTTTCAAGGAACTACTTTTAGTTATTTTCCGTTTTACAGGATTTTTACTTGACTCGATCGTTTTCATTGTTGTATATATATATATATTAAACGTTCGGATAGCAAAAACTGAGCGGTTAGAATTCACTGCATAGACCTTCGCGTCGCGAAGACTTAGTAACCTTCCATAAGAAACCTTTTATGTGATGTCGGCCACGTTGTCCAATCTCACCGACCGCCTTCAAATGATGATCAATAATGTAGGTACCCCGGAAGTGCAGAGCACTCACTAAAAAAACCAAGGAATTAAAAAACAAAAGTATAACGACAGCTTTTAAAGTGTAATGTGAGTCAAGAGAAAATACTCGAAAACAAGATAAATATCTGAAAGTTGTTCGCGATTTCAAATCGTGCTCCGGATCAGTAAACGCTTCTTTTCATTGTCTGCACCCAACAACGTGAATACCGCAATCTTGCGTACCCTTGGCCTGCATTACATCGGCTGGCGTTCGATGTTTTTGCATGCATTTATGGATCGTCATGGTTACTCATGTCGTAAGTTCTCAATATGGTAACGTTTCCGACCTAAAACAAGAGAGGAAAGATGCACACTTCATGCGTGCATACATGCAAGACAGAGGTATTCCTTACGATTTATATAATCATCCTAAATCATTATTTCTACAACTTTTCTTAGAAGTCATTTCTGATATGACTAATATTTCTTCTACGAGATATGATCGAAATTTCATTTTTGGTTCATAGAATGGTGGTACCTCTGCTTTGGTTATGAAAACCATTGATGTTATTTCCTGATTACCTTAAGCCCAAAAAGTTCTTAGTACCAATTTTAACGAAAATCCACTCAATAGTCTCGAAGACTAAACATGCGGACAGATGGAGAGACAGTTATCCAAGAAATGTCCCTAAGGCAGGGGTGCCCTACCTGCGGCCCGCGGGCTCTTAGCAATTTCATACGGCCCACCACCGGTGTTCCGTAGTTGTCAAAACTTTTTCATTTTTATTTTGATTTACCCACGAAATGTTATTTTATATCTAGCAAAACGTGTTAAAATGTCTAATTGTGTTTTTAATCTTTTCTCAAACGTATTTCTAAGATCGAAACCCATCATGGTTCTTCATATTATAATTTTAACCCAAAAAATTTAATTTTAATTTGATTTTCACTCATATGGTGCCTAGGAATCTCTAATTAACTTCTGATTTAACTTAAATTAAATCCGCCGAAGCTTTGAAAATTTCCAATACGGCTCACCGAAGGCTTCACTGCCACCAAGCAGAAAAGGTTGCCCACCACTGCCCTAAGGCATTCATTTTTTTAAACTTTTTGTACAGAATGTTTAAAAATCGAAACGAAATTAGTTTTCTAGCTTCAGAAATAAATTTAATTAGTGCTTGATAATCCTGACAATTTATCTGTAAATATAATCTTTCATATGCCACAGGAAAAATTTATTTTAATAACTCAATTGCCACTACATGTGATGTACCCTTTGATAAAAAGAGCCATCATATTCACCAGCTTTTTCGCTGTCTAATGTTAGCGGAGACACGGATAGACGGCCGCCATGCTTTATCATCGATAAATGAGTTGCATAGTACGATGATATGTAGTTGTTGTTTTTTTAAAGAAATCGTCTCCTAGACAACCATCGCTGAAAAGGGATTGCGACGGTGGCAGGAGAATCATGCGTGTCCAAGGTGCACGAGCTTCGCGGAATGTTTCCCGGCGCTATGCGGGGGTGGACAGTAGAAAGAGGGAAGAAGGGAGGGTGAACGGAATGGAATGCATAAGTGGAGGTGGCTATACTATTCGCCATTTGCCTCCTCCTTGGTCGCACAATGGGGTGATGGTGGGTGGCGGTGTCGGCGATTGTTGCGGGCGGAGGGATTTGTCGGAAGGTGCGTGACATATAAAGGGAGGGAGAGGGAGAGAGAGAACGGCGTTGTTCTGGATATCTCGCTCGGGAAAGGAATCTCTCAAGGACTGGCGGCTGGATACGCCCAGTATGCCACACGACGTCGTTCGCGGAAAATGAAGCCAAGCTGCGCTTTTTAATGACCCGGGAGAACACGAAAAAAAACATGCGCGCCTCGTATCGAGGAGCGCTGCAGCCTTGCGTTTTTCGACCTTCATTTGCTCGAATCGAATCATTAATCCAAAACGCTGCGCTGAAAACGAAGGGTAATACTTTTTTCTTTTTAATTGGGGGTTTTGATAACGAATAGTTCGATAATTTGGTTCGAAAGACTCTTGCAGCAGAATCTCCGCAATTTTTAACAGAAACCGGGAATAGGGTAATTACAAATACTCGGAGTAAACGAGCGATGTTTAATATTTATTGCTGGGAAATTCTAATAGTTTAGCTAGTTAAAGGAATGCGGTGAATCGGTTTCAATAATATTGTAAGCACGTCTACCTAATGAAGATAAAAATGGCTCGTTTGAGTTATAGTCTGGAAAAACCAAGGTCCTAATAATAGTTTTATTTGTAGTATAGTAAATAGATGATAGAGTTTTAACTTTACTATAACCAATGTCGTGTTATTCCTTGTTTTCTTCAAAGAAGGTCAGCAAAGTGAAGGTTATAAATTTTGGTATAGTCGTCGAAATTCAATTACCGCAGGTTTATCTTAATCTTATTGAAATAAGCGTTGTCATAGCTACATAACATTGAGGATACAATTTATTTGAAGATGCATTATCTCCAAATTAGAAACTTGAGCTAATCATCGACCATACTGACTTGTTTTTCCATAACAGTTTTTATTTGGCAAAGTGCGAGTTATTTTTCAGGGCTGAAAAGCCATCTCGAAATAACCATGGTATTTTTTCTTCTCAGTGATACCAAAAGGAAACTCAGGCCTTATTTGTCGTCGTTTTTTTGCCGCGTCGTTTATAATGACCGCCGAATTCCATCTATTGTCGCAGGTGGTGGTACGTAATCGTAATGGTCCCGCGACCTTGAAACTCCCTCTGACGTCGGTTATGGAACCGCCGAACGCATTTAGAATGTAGGTCGTTCATCTGTTTCTTCTTTTTTTATCCCCGAAGAGCTCGATTAGATTTATCCACCCTTCTACGACCGACAGCGTCAGGCAAGGCCGAACGTCTCGAAGTGCCGCTGTCCTTTTTGCCGGAAGCGAACGGAACGTTTCATTTATACTGTCGAATCGGGTGCCGTTCTCCTTATTTTGCTTCCACGTGCCTTTTTTTCCTATTCTTCAAGATCGTAATTCAACGCCAAGGTTCCCGATCAAATGCCACGCTTTTTGTGTGATAGTTTGCTAAGGATAACGTTTACACCTGAATTTATTTTATAGCTTCGGAAATGATTTATGAAGCCAAATAATGAATATTTCAGCGAACCGATAGTCAGCAACCAACGAGAACTTTTTTCTACAATTCTGCCATGCTTCTGCGCCATAATATTTGTGCATTTTTAAAATTACGGGAAAAAGTTACCTTGGAATGCAAAAAAAGTTCCGAAGATTTCATAATCAGGCTATCTTATATATGATATATTATATATGATATGAACAGTTCTTGGCAAAATTGCGGTTGGCGAAAGCTTACGGTTAATTGGGGATCAGGGGGTCTGATCACTAAGGAGAGACATATCTTAAGTCCTTTAATGTACACTTCAATGGAAAAAGTATGGTATACTAAAAAAAATATTTCTATCTTATAAAAATATAAAAGAAAATACGTTTAAGCTTCAAAGAAGTACTGTACATTTACAATTTAAGAGAAGAGGCCGCGCAGTGAACCGCGGATACTCAATGCTTGATGCCAGGGTTGGCAAAACCAGGTACAATTTTTCAACCGAGGTTGGCGAGGGACTACTGTAGGTACCTCAATTTAAATATCTATCCATGATTCCATGGAAAAACGATCGTTAAGAGGGAGCCACTTAAGAGGATAGTCTTTAGGAGAGATTTCACTATACGATATATTTAGATTGCAGGGCCTCAAGAAGGCGTAAATCCGCCACTGGATATATGCAAGTAGTACTTAATTCCATGAAACGGTTGTGGAAATCAGGTATTCATTTCAGGTCCAGAGTGACGCTCTTCGGTGGTGATTCACCGGTCGTTGATTCTATCAATGAAAACCACGAGTTGGGTTCGATCATTTATCTTATGAACTTTCATTTGAAGCCTCTCGAGTCAGGGAAAATTGCGTAACAGATGGCGATTTGGGTCAGGAGGTATTAAACTTTTTAAAAGTTAACTAGATCACGTCTCCAAAATGTGTTGCTGACGTTTATTGTCACACTCGAAAATCAGATGGCTGAAAATTTCCGGGAAATATTCCTCACGCAGAAAAATTTCGGATTTAGAAGAGGTTTGTCATATTTTTGTGTAGATTTTGCGCAAAAGGAAACCTTCCCCGAGCTCAAACCGTTTTCGACCTTATTTCATGAAGTTCGCTAAATTCCATTGTCTCGAATTGAGTCGATAGTAAAATCCAGATTCTGACACAAAGAAACTTGAGGGCAACATGCTTCCATACGAGCGCCTCTTCTAAATACAATTTTTAGCATCAATCTACTTGTAAAAAAACATAAAAAATACTTCATTTTATATTCAGGATAAGAACGTGGATCTATCCAGTTTGATACCCCCCAATAAATTACGGAAAGTCGCATAATAATTACATTGGATAACAATTATTTACAAGAACAAAAGACATTATTTAACGAAACAGTAGAACTTACGTGATTAATATTGACTGAGTTAGTTCCTGAAAATAAATTATAGCGCTCAAACTGTCAATGCTAAGTTGCATTTCATTGCCTATGAAGGCCAAGTTAACATGTGGGCAATTAATATATGCACTTCAACGGTATATTGAAATTGATTTATCAGAACAAATGAAGACGGCTTAGAACAGTTTAAAAATATAGCAAAAATTTCTACTGACGTTTCCAAAAATACTTGGAACTTTTCCATCATTTCAGTTAGAGTGAAGTTCATCGAAGATGATTTAGCGGATTATTTATTTTTGCCATCAATGAAGATCTTTCTTTTCAAAAATATTCATATTTTCCAGTTAATAACATTTAAATGTATAATGAGTGTTTAAACTAATTCGACATATTGTTATAATGTCAATAAAATTAATTACTTTTTGAGAAAGCAGTACGTAATCCAGGTTAAAATTTCAAGAAAACATTCCTTTTTCCTGTTCATAACTGAAGGTAGTAGCATGTAGTCAGATCTCTATAGCTAGAAAGAGACAATTTCTCCGCCACTATTCATGTAGTACGCAGACATGAAGTCCAGTGATTCGAATATTTTCATCCACAAACTTCGAGCAATGAAAATTATTCCGTATCTATAATATTCTATTTCAAAAATTGCCAAATATCTGCATTTCCACGAACAAGAATTTCATCGGGCAGTCAGACCCCGACTCGCCCGAAGCTTTCGACGGTGACAACCCTCAAACAAAATAAAATCGAATTAACGGAACCGAATAACGCGGTCTCTCATGATCTGGTGGCGTGCCGCCAGCGGAGATATGTGGAACAATGCCAGAAATGCGAAGCGGGAAGGTGGCTTTCGCTCCCTCTCTTTCGTCTCCCTGTTTAGTAAGGAAAGCTAGGTTCCGTCGACCAATGAGATATTTCGTCCGCACCGTTAAGTTTGCGGAGGGAGGAAAGGGGCGAAATGTCGTCGAAAAAAGTCGCGGTCGCACGAAAATCACGACCTAACAAATTGATTTTTATTTTCTACCACTTTTCCGAGCGCGACCTTTTTGAGAGGCGATTTTTTCCTCAGGAAATACCAAGAGAGAGAGAGCGGCATTGTTTCGATTGACCTCGCTAACGTCGAATCATATTTATATATATTTCGATAGGTCCCGCGAGTTTCCTTGCGCAGATTTTCATACAAAAGCTACGACGAAGGATAAAATGTTACCATGGCAAAACTATTCGATACCATACCATTACCTGGATAAATAGTCCAAGATCACACCACGCTCGATAGGAGGAACGACGTCGATTTTACGGTCTCTCGCCGTTCGATATCATACGCTCGCCCGAGGTATTTTACGCGATCGCGCCGCAAAGCCTCACGAACAGTAACAAATTCTACGGACGTGAATTCCCCGAAGAAGCCTTTGGTGACTCCTGAGATTTCTCCGCGGGTTTGTCTACCCTCGCGACGTTTTCTGCTCTGCGGAAATACTCGAACCGTACAATTGGAAGTTCAAAACTCGGGTGAATTTAGAATTTAGAAAATTTGGTTGGAATTAAATTTAAAAATATTGCCGCGCGAGTCAAAAAGGGGAGATTCAACGAAATCGTAAATTTAGTCTTCGTTCGAATCTTATATGGAATCACCTGAAATAATTTTTTTTTTCAAATAGTCAGAGAGAGAGAGAGTGTCGTCCAGAACGTGGGTTTTCAATCCGCACTCGTGATTTATTCTTGGAATGCATTTCCGCCTCCGTAATTTCGTCATATGAATAGGTCGAGGGCGTTATTCATGCAGGGAGAAACATCTCTAAAACGTCGTTGTGGGAAGAATCATTTTAATGTCAAAGAGTCGCTCAACCATGCATATGCGAAGTTAAGTTACTCGTAAAGACTTGATGACATACAAAATACCATACGCATGTTTTTACCGAGTTGTTTCAAGGAGTTTGCGTCTTTTATAGCTAAAACAATTAATCCTTGTTTTCTTTATTTTAAATGTGAAACTTCAGTTGACGAGGTAAGGGAGAGCCAAACACGTATCTACTGATGGAATGGCGAAGAACGACGTAAAAATCCAGGTAGAGAAGGAGATTTCTACAGAATTGTCAATGGTAAAATAGAAGAAGAATTCAAATAAAAATATTCTTTTTTGTCGAGAAAATAGATAATCGAATCTTGTGTAATTTTTCTCAGCCTTTTCAACATACGCAATGTAATAAAGCGCATTAAATATATTTTTTAAAATTACAATAACTAATCACGGTTTTGAATCGGAAGTTATCCATTCGTGAGTAAATTAACGATTCATTGTTCTAGAGAATTTTAAAAAATACAATGGAATACAAAGCACCTACCGCTTTCGGGACACGAAGCACCTGTTCCTGGAATCGAACTCGGGAGCGATCGAGTTACTTCTGCCCTCGATTCTCCTCATCGATTTTTTCGTTTAGAGAGAGAAGGGTGGCGCGAGGAGGGGAGAAGGGGGGGGGGGCGGGAGGAGAGGGAATAGGAAGGGAGCAACGGTGCGTCCTCCGCAACGTGGGCCCCAATGGTGAAATCAGTCGAAGTGGGTGAGGACGGGTTGGCCAGTGGCAATAGTCGCATCAAAGGTCGTCCGTCCTCTCTTTCTCAAGCACCTATATCGCGGCTCTCCCTCCGCATTCGCGCGCCTCTCTTCTCTTTCGGGTGCGTGTGTGTGAGTGAAGAAGCGAGTGGGATCGCCCACACCTCCTACTCCTCCGTCCCTCTTCCTATGCGGTCATCGTCCCAGAGGGCAAGGGAACAGTTGGCGGGCCCGCAGCCAACCGAAGGGGTGGGCGTCTCAGGGGCGGCGAATAAAATAAAATGGTCCGAGGGAGGAGGATGAGGGAGGGGTGCATGTGTGTGTCATCGTCAAAGGGTTGGCGGACATCATGGATATACCGACGTACCTCCCTGAACGTAACGCTAGGATTTTTGATAATAAAAACTCATCGAAATTACCCGAAAATAAGGATGTCCTGTCACATTTTAAGAGTTTAAAGCAATAAAATGTAACCTGCATGAAAAGTAACCTTTAAAAAGAAATATATGCATATACATACACCTATATCTTAACAATATAGAGGCAAGAAAACACTCCCCATACATAAATTTCCTTTGGATGGAATTTTAATTTTTCTTGTCACTAATATATTATCATGGATTTACACATTCCACAGTTAATGCATGTTTCAATTAAAACGTGAACAATTTATTGATGGAAAAAAATTTCTTATATGTATAAACTCTCAACAGTATTTTTAGGAAAGGCTCCAATAAATGGTTCCCAACCTTTTTCATTTCAGAGCCAATTTATCCATCGGGTAAAGCAGTCGTTACCCTAGCCGTAGAAGTACAAAACTTAAAAAAAAACACGAAGCTTAATTCTTGTCTTGTTTGTTACAGGACAGGAATTTATTAATCAACGTTCCAACCATAATACATACAATGCCACGTTACCTGACGGCACCAAACCGGATGTCATCAGTCCCGGCGTAAAAACGGACCCATATGAATGATTTTAATATTGTTCAAATATGAGACAACTCATAATTTTTCAAATGCTGAACAGGTAAACAGGGTGTTTCCAGAATGTTTTAATTTTGTAAAAATTCTAAATTTTCTTCACAACAAGCAAAATAATAGATGGCCAATGTTGATCAACTCTTGGAAAATGCAAAATTAGCGAGAGTGGGGTAATTTACCAACAGTTTGGAAACCACTGTTCCAACACATTAAACGATACATAGCATGAATTAATTAAATTAATACGCAATATCGAATTTGCGCGAATAGTGAATTTGAAACGAGATATATACACCTGTATTGTAGGAGTGCAAAGAGAGAGAGAGAGAGAGACGCTCTTCCTCCTTCCCACACCAATCTTTCGACCTCCGCCTCCGCATTTGTTTCATCTCGTCTCCTTTGGGCGTCGTCATAACTCCTCCCCCCCACACTCACCCCTCCACCTCCGACACCCACCGAAAAGGTTCACTTCCGCGCACCTTCCTCCCTCATTCTCCGCGAAACCACGCAACTCGTCTCCTCCTCCAAGTCCCACCTGAGCCTCCCTCCCTCCTAAACCCCTCCTACTCCTCCCTCCCCTACGACACACTCCTCTCTCTCTCTCTCCACTCCCTCGCTGTCCCTGACGTAACTCGGGCACCAAGCTGCTTTAGTCCCTCTCTCTCTCTCTCTTTTCCCCATATACTACTACTTCCCCCCTCCGGGCTTCTCCAGTACGCGTGTATGTTTGCGGCCTTTCTTTCTCACTCCCTGAGCTCTCCGATGGTGTCTCTCTCCTTCCTTCTCCCTTTTGTCCGCAACTTCAGTTCCACTCTCCTCCTCTCCGTCGACTGACACGCCCGCCGCGGGTCTTCTCGTAACGCCCTGGAGTCGATCCGATGACCTTCGAGTTCTTCAGGATGTGCACCAGGAGGTTTATGAGCGCCATGCGGTGGGTGTTCACCTACTCGGGAAACAACAGTTACTGCTACGAGGTGAGTGGAATGGACCTATCTTTTGGGTGGATGTATTTTATTGGAATAGGTTCGTCGTCTTTTTGTGGCGTGTGCGCTATAATTCCGCTTTGAGTCGAATGTCTTTTTTTTGCTACGTTCGGAAAACTGGGAAAGTTCGCTTGAAGTAGGTTTCGGAAGATTTTTTTCGATGACGAAGCGATGCGTCGAAATATAGGTTGGCTCCAATCTAATACAGGTGCGAGAAAAAATTGCGTAAGGCGACAAGAGACTGCGGCTTGTGCATTTCATGTGTGTGAAATGGAAGATTGACCGTCTACGTAATTTTCCGATCTTCCGGAAACGTCCGAGGTGATCCTCGGCGAAGGTGAAGTGTCCACCATTCGCAACTGTGTTGTTTATGTGTGTTTGTGTGTGTGTTTGATGTGTAAATTCGATTTGTAAAGGAGTATACCGACGCCCTGATTCGTTACGTGCATTACCGGTGCATTTTCAGTGCGTTTTACTTCGTTTTTGTGTGTGCTAACGTAGAGCGCCATAAAGGGTTCTGATCGGTGCACGGAAGCCCTGGATATTCCCTCACCGAAACCTAATTGCATATCGCTTATCCGGTTTTCCCGTTTTGTGTGTGGCTCGCAGAAAGCTTCCTCTGCTGTGGTGACATCGTGCTTCTTCGTCAGTGCGGTGACACGCACATCGAGGATTACTTTATTTGATCGAGTTTCGGATGGACGCGCTCGTGATACCGGCGCGCACGTCGATGTGGTGCTCCGGAAGAGTGCGCATTCGATGCAGGAAATATTTCGCCATATTCACCCCCATTCACGAAGACCTGCGGTAGTGCTTCCAGCTTTATCTAAATTTCATGTATAGGACTGGAAAAACCAAGGCGCCCTTTCGTCATTGGACACTACAAGTCGGGTAGTGGCGACTATATTAATTTTCTGTTACATTTCATCAATTCAATAGAGTTACTACATAGATAATATTTTTTACGTAGTATGTTCTGTGTGCATGTAATGAATGCATATTTAAATAACCCTGATTCTTAATCGCATCGCGTTGAAATCTAACCTGCCTCCTGGACTTTGAAATTGGCTTTTAGATTCGGTCCATATATTAGGGTGATAAAAAGCCTTGATCGGTGCAGAAACAATGGTTGATAAAAGACTGAGCGTTAACTTAATAAAAAATTATTTGAAATTTTGCGATCTGGTCGGATTCCAACCACTTAAAGTTCTCGTTTTGTGGCAACGGTAGGAAATGAAAGTTTCGGGGCGCATTTGGCGCATCGACTGAATTATTTGACAATCGGGACGACGCCCATACAGACGAATCGATCACATAAACAGAAAAAGTTTTTTATTTAGTTAATGTCTCATTTTTATGACATACTCTCGTTTCCAGTTCAAATGTAATGTCTCTTATTGTAAAGCTATTTTTTATCGGCAATGTAACTCATATGCCCACGAGACGGCTTCAAGCGTGCATTTCAATTGCAGTGGCCACCCTCGGTAGTAATTCATAACTCTATAATTCTGGAAGGTCACCGTTGAAGAAAGAATATGTAGTGAAGTCTCACGCGATAATTGGTATTTTTTACAAATAAAAGTTTTCTTTATAATTAATTTCGTATTATCCATACGCGGAGCCGGGACAAGATATTCTTGCGTCCTGTGCACAGTTTGAAAATTACTCCCCCCTATTTTTTTGCGCCCTAGAGAAGATTTGAAAATCACGCCACCTCCAAATGAAAGTATACGGTAAACAATTTTATTTCTCAATAGAGTAGTTTATTGACAATGTAGAAGTTAAATAAAATGTATCATATTTCCCCGATTATAAGGCGATGGTTTTTTTCTAAAATAGAAGCCGGAAAATCCCGCTTATCCCACACTGCTGCACGAGGAAATACTTCCGCTATCAATCTTTCTTTTCCATATTTAAACGGCAATCCTTAATTTACAATGAACTGTGCCACACTAAATAATCTACGGGTGCCCAGGTGCCTGTGAGTCAGACTGGGGTATGGGGTGTCCTTGAACGTACCAATCGGAAGCCAGATTTCAGGCATCGATCATCGCACTATCTGCACGGAAACAAACAAGTTTGATTCCTTGATAGATGCGATGTTTGAGTCGATGCTTGTTGCGAGGGTCGATGCTTTACTATGAAAGGGCACATTTTAGCACAATGTGTTTGATTTGGAGAAGGATGCGATGCTTGATGCGATTCTTAGTGCGAGCTCCACTATGTTTTTACCCTAAGTGTGTTGGACGGATGCTTCGCTCGCCTAGTCCTTGTCCCGGCTCTCTCCATACGCCGAGCTCGAAAATCCTTTTCGTTTTGTTTTGTTCGATTAAGATTTTTGCATGAAAACTCAGCGGATTTTTATATTTTACCAGTCAATCATAGGATTTTCAAGACTTTAATTGTTATCTCTTTTATTCAATGTTATTTTTCACTGTTGGTGAAAGAAAATTACTTTTCTATTGTTACCTATTTATCAGTAGAAAAATAATGAACCTCTGTCCCTTTTTTGGATTATCCTGTTTTGTGTGAAAATAGGCCGATTTTTACTGCTGATTTTATTTAGAGATGGAACTGAAGCAATAAAACGCTTATTTGAAATAGGTGTATCTCTTATGAGAAATTGAGATTTTCTAATTCTACACTGTTGCGTCACTGCTTTCAAAATCACATTATAAAATTTCTATTAGCGGAGAAAATTTTACTGCAAAGTGGCTAAAGGCTTATGACGGATCAGGCATTGGAGCCCGTTTCATAATGTTACTGATGGGTCCAGTTTCTTTCACTAAAAGGATAGTCATTTCGACCAATCCAAAGATTTACTCTATATTATAAAACAATGCTTTTCAACCAGTGCAGAGGATGATAGGCTCTTGGTTGTACTTAGACGCAATCATAAATAAAAAATCCTACAAATAAATAAAAACTGTTAACAACTACAACCATATATGACACTTATTTCAGTGATATTGCGCCAGAATTTGAGAATAAAATATTTGACGAACTGCCAGACAAATACGTCTCACACCGACGAGTTGAAAATTTCAAAGCATTTTTATTAAAATAGGTTTATTATTCTTTCCCGTCTACAATCACATTTATGCCGAATTATTTTTTGTTTGCTTTGTTTTCTTATATATATATATATATATATATATATATATATATATATATATATAAATTCCGCTGATATATATATATATCTGCACATAAGCTTTAATGTAGTGTGCAAGATATCTTGATAAACGTGAAATTACGCATAGTTACGGAGATGTTCGGTGTTGGAGATGTTTAGTGTCGTAGTTACTTATTATTACGCTCTTAATAGAGAAAGGCTTAATCTGGACGTGTTTGTGTGTATCGGAACGCTATACGGAGTTAAATAAAGAATGAGAAAACACCTTACAAATCGATAAATTATCGATAAAAATTTAAGGAATTATTTTTCAGCGCAACTTTTTTATTTTAAGCTGTTCGCCGTCTATATTGAAGTCATGGGTTCGATTCCAGGATCATTTATTTTCTCTATTTGATTAACAGGGGATGAGTGTAGCAAATTTATAATTCGCATATTAAAATTAACTTGGAATCATTGTAGAAGTTCGAAACTTGAAACAACAAACACCTAGAAGAGCAAAATTTTGTTTTCCTGCCGTCGATTTTCGAATACGCGTCGAATATGTCCGGAAATTAGTTTTTAACGCGAAAATTTGCCAGTTTCGTGTAATTGCGCATGATGGACTGTGATTATAATTTCGCGTTGCATCTGTCCACATGTTCACAAAATTCAGGCGCTATTTTGATGTTTAAACAATACACTGGCAACGATAAACAATACGACGGCAATTATAGTAAATAAATAAATATTGAACTATTCTCTGAGTAAGTTTTTAATCTTTGACTAAAACAGAAAATGTATTATAATTTATTTTAATGAAATGTTTTATATTCACTACAAAATATAACATTCACATAATAGTATGTTCCAGAAAGTTCAAATAGTTTTGGGTATATTGAAGTTGACTAGCGTAATAATTATCAAATAAATATTTATTCTTTATGTAAGATTTTAATATAATTTCGGGGAGAGAGAATAGAAGAGAAAAAGAGAAAAGAAATTATTTAATAATTGTATACATAATATCCTTATTCTGTCCCTCCGTTGGTCCGTCCGCCGGAACGCTGCTTTGATTCGTATTAGCCAGCCATACACGAGTGGACTTTTTGACAGACCTGGTCCGACGGATCATATCTCTCGACGCCCACTAACGTTGCATAAAATATCCGTGGTCCGTTGAGGATTGGGTCCGTCATCGGGCCAGGTCCCATAGTTAGTGGCTGAAAATCCTCCGGTTTTCGACGGAACTGGTGATAGCGGACCAGGTACGCCGAACATTCAACTTGCTTAAAATCACCAGCAGACTTTTCGGCGGACCTACTGTTTCTGAAACGCTTTAAAAGTGTGTTTTCAAGTATAAAAGAAAAATTGCAATTGTCGCTGGTGGGATTTATGTATATTATCATGCAGTGTTATGTAAACGAAAAAAACGTTCGAAATTGGTGAAAAACTGGATCGCTTAGAGAGACGTTTTTGGCCATATATCTTTAATAAAAGAATTGAAATGCAACGAACCAAGTGACTTTAAGAACTCTTTACGTATGTGTGACTTAGAGTTAATTTTATCCTTCCTTACGGCCCTTCTCAGGTTTTGATTCTTTTCTTTCATACTTTTCGTGGTAACATCAATCATCCCTTTGGAATATAAAATGTTTGCGAACTCTTCATACGCCGAATTTTAAAAATCTTTATTTTTGTATTCTTCAGACGTAATCTTCCATAGGCATTTCCTGAGCCGGTACATTTCCATAAATTCACTCAACGCTATCTTATCCCACTCCATAATGTTGAAATTACTGAAAACGCTAGTACGTTGATGTAATAATTTTCATTAATGCGACCGTTCCTACGTATATTGAAGATATATTATTATTAACAATAGTAAGTCTTTGTTAATCGTAATTATTAATTATTATTGAAGTTTATTTAAGTTTTAATTTATCTCAAAACCTTTACATCTTTATTTCTTCAAGGTTATTCTGAAAACTTTTTGCCTATAAAAAGAACACTGAAAACTTCAATGATTATTCCCATAAATGGGTTTGATTAAAACCAGTACAAATTACGTCTGGAAAATCAAGGCCCATATAAGCTCATTCACAGGGCCGGATTAAGTGGTACGCAAAACACGCAAGTGCGTGGGGCCCAGGGGGGGGCACACTGGGCCGACCCAATCTCGTCTCATCTTGCCGAAACCCTTTCCAAGTGTTGCCGTACAGATTACAAAACTTAGAATAGTCTGTTACTTGTCTCAATTTCTTTTCTTGTATCAAAATCCACGATTTTCTTGGTAAAACGCTTTCTTTCTTTGTTAATAATTACAAGTAATACATTTTGTGTAAGACCGCCTACAGGTAGTAGGAATAAGCAGTCCCGTATCTAGGGTATAGCACATGTGGCAGACATGGTTGAAGAATTATATGTAGATGAAATAATTGATTAACCATATACTATACTAGTGAAAAGTGCATGCATTCTGCAAGCATTTCATTTCGTCTTGAAAGACATTAATTTTTCAGAAATATTTCATTATTAGAATTATTTTTAATACAAAAGTTTGCACCTCTGCACTGATTTTCGTTCTTTCCTTATGGGACAATATTGTAGTAAAAGAAATTTGTAATTATAAGAATATTATATTTTTTAATTTTTGGTACTAATTCCACACATTTCTGCCAAATTTTAATGTTGTAGGACATCTCGAAGTGAAATAATATTTATCAAATTGTTTAAAATTTAAAAAGTTTTAACAGCCGCTATAACAACGTCATGGAGATATTCAAATGTTAATTGCGCTTTTGCACCAAGCTCTAGATAACTGAAAATTTTCAGGGCCCTAGCTCGTCCCTTAGTACCTAAACATTTATCTGTTTAAATTTTAAGAATTTTTAACAGCCAAAAAAATTAAAATATCAAAATTTCTATAATTTCTATCCGGTTATTTTACGAATTCTGTCTTGAAAAAAATGTCAGCTTCGTAGTTCATTCATGAACACATTAATCTTAAATATTTGTTTAAACATTTGCGAATTTTTTTCCGGCCGCAATATTGAACTTTTTTGAGATTTTTGATTTTTATAGTCGGTTTTGCACATACTCCTACGTACAAACAAATTTTAAGCCTCCAGCTCATCTGAAAGTGCCTATACATTAGTATCCTCCTATATGATACATGATGAAATGTGACATATCATAAGTAAGAAGCAGCTACATATATAGAATGATAAAATAAGAAAAGATTTCTTATTTGAAATGTTTGTATATTGTTTCATGATTTGTTATTTTGTGTTAAAATTAGAATTAAATATAAGTTTATTGCTTAAATTCCTGATATTTTCATTGAAATGTAAGATTTGCGTGGGGCCCATGGGTCTCTTAATCCAGCCCTGCTCATTCATGTATTTTATTATTCTTATTAAATTATAATGAAATTTGTATTTTTCTTCTAATAATAATGCGTTGCATATGCATTGTATTATAATGAAATTACAATTACATTCGTATTGATTGACTATCAATAACCATTAATGCGATCTTTTCGGAATAGTCCACATTGAAAATTATATTGAAAACTATTTTAGATGATAATATTTGTTTATACCGTTTCCTTCGTGAACATAATTTAATTCTTTGGACATGTCCACTTGGCTTATTTCGTACTTAGGATGAAATCTTTTCTAAGATATGACGAAAAAGATATATGTAACTCCAGAATAACGGGAGAAAAGACTATTTCGTAAAAGGAATGATTACAAAATAAAGAAATTAAACGAAACAGCGGACGATAAAGAAAAGTGTTTACGTCGTTCTCGTGAATACGCACAGAAAAAAGAGCAAATGAAAACTCATGTGAAAAAGCGTTTCGTTTGCAAGAGCTAAGAATGAAACAAATACCAAATATTCAACAGTTTCGCTGTCGCAAACATCTAAAGCTGAATTACCCTGAACTAACAATAAATTTTTAATGTTTTACTCAAAATGAATGGAAAAATCAGTATTTTAATTAATGAAACAAAAGATGTTAAAATTATAAAGGTTTCGAGACAAGATTAATCTTTGAGTTACAGTCCGGTCGTTAGCGGGGAGCGAGAGACTTGGTCCGTCGGGCCTAGTCCGGCGGACCTGGTCTTATGATTCCAACCCTTATCATGGTTTTCCCTTAACTAAAGGATTTGGTCCGCGGATTCGGTCCTTGGCGGACCAGATCCGTCAAAAAGTCCGCTCGTGTATGGCTGGCTATTGAGTGGAATCTGAAGCTCGATCGCAATCTTTTTAACGTGTTTTGAAAAAAATTCAGACTAGGTAGAAGATTGAAATTTAGTAGGAATGTTTGATTCTTATAGCAAAAGACATTTATGAAAAAAATCCCCAAAAAAGACCCGAGTTCGACTCCAGGAGATCATTTCTGTTTCTCATAAGATAACACGTAAAAATCGATTTTTCGACTTGCAGGATTTTACTCTTTTGCAAATTAAAATCAGAAGAAATTGACCTACGATCTTCGTAACTGGACCGTTTTAAATAAAAATAAATATTGTTTTCTATTCTTACTGTCACATTTCACCTACGATTCGAAATCGCTCAAGTTATACGTTTAAATCACATTTATTGAAAAGATTTCAGCTTTTTAAGGATATGTTGCCTTGCCGACCGTGTCATTGTTAAATCTCAAGATTGTACTGTCGTCCTTATACTATTTGCGTAAGGAAAGCGTCCTTTAATGATTTAGTACGAGAGAGAGAGAGAGAGCTAGATAGATAGATAGATAGATAGATAGAGAAGGCGCCCGAATGTTTTATAATTAATATCGTCTTTTTGATTAATTTATTTTCAGTTCACTTCACATTGAAATTTTTGGTAATTAACTATTTTTATTGTTATTTTCATAGTTATTTTTGCAGTGCATCTTATAATTTATCGGAGTTATAAAACCGCATCGCATATATGAAACACGCAAAAAGCCATTCCTTGACATGAAGACCTTTTTTGTTTACATTTTAAAATATCTAGAACGCATTTTATTTATATTGGGCTATTGTTGTCCCAATTGTTGAATTCTATTCTTGACCTCATATCCACTCTTAATAAATAGACCATTTTAGTGCTTTAATACGGATGGAGGTAGGTAAAGAGAATGGAAATGAGCAGAAATGGAGAAAGAGGACGTAGTATTTCTATAGGATCTGCAGTACAAAAATAACGATAGTAAATTATAATTGATTATAAAATATTTTATACTATCAAATCATGCACCATTGCCAAATGATGGGTATTCATAAAACTAATTAGAACGTTATTTACAATAGATTTCTTTAAAGGATAATACAGCAAATATTTCGAGATTGAAAAAATAAAATTTTATGACTTTTATTTAAATTTCTTTAAATAAACACAATTTTCTGAAAAAAATTAAAAAATACTATAGTTAAAAGAAAAGTGCGATCTTAAAATATAGTTAAAACTCATTGCAGTTCATGTAAGTATTTAGTTCATAGTAAGTTACTACACATTTTCTTTTGATGGTAAATTGACTTAATTCATGTTTTATCCCGTTTTTACGCCTTCAAAAGAGTTAATAAAATAATTCAATTATTAAGTTAGATCCAACCTATAAGTTTTAAATAACTTATCATTTTCTAAAATATTTCAAGTAAATTTTTCATGCATTATATCCTATTATTTCGCTTTTCCTTTTATTCTCAGGAAATACTTGGATAATCATTTTGCCTCACTGATAATAATTATTCAAGAAATATAATTGAAACAAAGATAACTTTCAAAAACACTGATTTGATTTTACTGATTTTTCATATCGAGAACAAACATACTGGGAATACTTTTATGATGCTTTAATAGGAGAGAGAGAGAGAGAGAGAGAGAGAGAGAGAGAAAATTAAATGTTCCACAAATTAAAAACAGTTTTGGTCATATAAGAATTGTATAGCGTAATGTATTTCTTTTTCAAAAAATTTCTATTCCCCCCAAACTATTTTTACTCTCTGGAACACTCAATTATGTGAATTTTATATTTATTGTTTACTTTTTAGCGCATATAAAAGCTGGTTTCATTATTTTTTTACTTTTATTTATTTACCTTAATACTTAATTCACGCTTACCCGTCATATTTGACGGGCAATTGCGCTAGTTTTAATAATAATATAGGTACTTTATCCACGCGTACCTGTCGTATTTGACGGGCAATTACGTTAGTATTGCAAGAAGTGCTTATGCGCTGAGCCAGTGTTGCATGAAGGTAGTCGGTTAATCTTTTTTTGTAATATTCAATTTTGAAAACGATCTTTCCGTCGTGTCTACTGTTATCGGAATAATTAAAAGTACATTTAAGACCGATATAACCGCATTGAAACTTGAGGGGCATTTGATTATAAATAACATAGCTGGGTCATTAATAGTATTTAATTCTTTAATTTTTTATTTAAAATATTTTTAAACTATTTTTTTAAACGATACCAATAGCAGATGAACTGATAGTATAGACTTTGTATGTATTCTAACGATTGGGCGTAAAATTCTCGGGCCCCAAAAATGCTGTTTTCCCCCCCTTCTTTCCCCACGGCTGCAGGCCCTACGCCACGCCGCAGCAGATGGTAAAACGGAAAAATGTTGGAAAGCAATTATACACAAGGTAGCTTGTTTTAATAAAATCACTTCTGCGAATATCCACAGATTATCTGAGTCACCTATCATCTACACCCAAAAAGTTGGTCAAATAAATCCCACTAAGAAATATACTTGTCAGTTCATTTTAACATAAGGAAATATCACTCAATTTATTCGTTACTTAGAAACACTAACAGGTTTTCAACATCACAACCTCATCATCACGTGAAATTTATAAATCGGCAAATATTTAACGGAGACAGATTATTTTTGGTTTTTTCGTATAAGGCGAAATGGAAACGTTTTAATTCATGAAAATTGCTGTTTTGAGGGGTATGTAAAATTCTTTTTCGAATGACACTCGCTTGACAAACGACCTTAAAATTTTTACCTCGAACCGCAGCGCAAGCTTGAAATTCATGCGCATGTATCCGGCCATTCTTTGTGAAAAGGTTTTCTTTGAATCGATTTCCAATGCACGGTCTTCAGAAGCAAGTGTGACAGTAGATTTATGATGCGCACAGCTTCGAACAATCCGGAAGCTTTTGGGGAATTCGTCCCGTGCGCTGCCAACTCGTCTCCCCTCACCCGCTCCCTTTTTAGGTCCTCCTTCCACCATTTTCCCTCTATCTACTTATCAATTCAGCTAACTCTTTCTCTCCCTTTGTCTCTTCGTGTTCCGAGGCCCCTCGAACTTAAAAGAGAATTATCATGTCCAACGCATCACGAGGACCATTCCGAGGACTCGCAGCGACGCCTGTTTACATGACGGAATTTCGCTCCTCGCGACTGACGTGACGGCGGCGGAGTCGGAGACGGTTTCTAGTGACCTCTTGCGGCGAATAGGGAGAACTATTAGAGCTTGCCGGAGCGCTCAAATTTACGATTTGCGCATTTTTCCGGAAACTTTATTTATTCGTGAAATCTCCGTTTTTTAATTGGGGCCATAAATAGAGTGAAAACTGTTGAAATATAACTATTTGAAGATTATAAACATTTGTGCGATACCGATATATAATGAAAAATTCGTTAGATAATTAATTATGTACTTATCCGAGCATAAAAAAACTTATTTTAGTTTTGAATATCTATAATTGAACAGGAACACACATAATGGAGTCTAGCTGGATGACTGGGAATTTAGTCATAATACAGATTAAAAGTAAAATGCTTTTAAGAATTAGAAATCAATTGGAAAGTCTGTTTTTTTTAATTTTTCCAGTTAATATGATGAAGCTTATTTTAAAATGTAGTCCTAATAATTGTTCCTCTCAACAAGGTATCTTAGCATCCAGTTAAGAATTTATAATTCTGATGGAACACGTACAAATACGCATAGGTATCTCTCGATATACTTTTACATTCGCATCGCAACAAAATTAGAGACAGATTCTAGATACGCCATCTTTCCTCACTCTCGATCGCATTATAGTTCAGCCAGAAACGTGAGAGTTCTTCTGGATGCGCCGAACGCGTTTCGATCATCCGAGAAGCGCGGAAAGAATACAAGGTTTAATTTCCTTTATGTCGTTACTTCTACGTTTGGAACTGCATTAATTTTTTTTTAAATGCCGATCCTTACGAAATAGACATAATTTGCATTATCAGCGAATATAACAGTTTTCGGCGATTCCACCTCGCTCACCAGCCTTATTTCTGTTAAGTATTTTGTAATCCAGCATAGTTTTGAATAAAATAGTATTTTAGTAAATTGTAGCGCATTCGAGCCTCATAAGTGTAATTTTACATCAGAATTTAGCAGATAATAAGCTGATGTTGTATACATTGTTGTATACATTGTAGCGCATTCGAGCCTCATAAGTGTAATTTTACATCAGAATTTAGCAGATAATAAGCTGATGTTGTATACATTGTAGCGCATTCGAGCCTCATAAGTGTAATTTTACATCAGAATTTAGCAGATAATAAGCTGATGTTGTATACATTATTGTATACATTGTTGTATACATTGTTGTATACATTGTAGCGCATTCGAGCCTCATAAGTGTAATTTTACATCAGAATTTAGCAGATAATAAGCTGATGTCGTATACATCGCTTTGACGCAGGGTTTTATGGGTAAATGCCTTCCGAGACGCGCATTTAGAGATGAGTTTATTCTCCTAGACTCCTACTCTCCTTTATTTGCGTTTGCATCGCACTAATTCTTTGGTCCAAAAAATGACGCCTTCTTGACCGCGAGCAATTGGATGTTTCACAAATGCTACACATCAACGAAGTAATTGCTACCGTTTTCAAGTAAAAATAGCAATACGAGAAAGTATTTTTAAATGAAACACTTTTGCTAATTTCCACGAATAAATGCGGTTTCGGTGAATAATCGCCTCATCAGGGTATCGCTATTTTTATTTGAATATGGAATTCCACGATGTATCGGCCTCGTCCATTAACTTTACTGCCGTTTTACTAATACTTCAACCTTACATATAATTTGCTGAATTATCTCTGCATTTAACACCATGTCCCGAAATAAGTCACTTGAAGCACGAAGTCCAGAAATTATCAGACGTAAGACAAATATTAATTCCCTTAAATTATCAAACTAAATTTTAAGGCTCCATATATTAACGCTTATAACTTGGTAAATACGATTTTAAATTTTCGTTATATTAAAAAAAATTGAAAGAAGTAATAGCCAGACTGGAACTTTATACAGTTAAGTAATTAAAACTATACAAATTTGCCAGAATACGTGGTTCAAACGTTTTTTTTTGTTTTTATATAGTAACTTGGATTCTACTATGGGGTGAGCATGTAAGCTAGGCCATCCGTTTTCGTACCTCTTCCTCATACGACCCCTCAGAGGTCACCCTTTATGCTGCTTTGTGGTTTTCTTTGTCCCATCAACGCGGTCAGAGAAAGCTCTCCTTTTCAAAAACTCGCTTTCATTATCAAGTCCGCTCGCGTCCAAACTCGTGATTTTTAATGTGTAGGCATCCGTGCGACCAGGAACTTGGGAGCCATTGTCATAAAGTTATATATATATATATATATATATATATATATATATATATATATATATATATATATATATATACATATATATACACACACACACTCCATCTTTTTTACGAACTAAATCCTAATTTATGATACTCTTCCCTCCCAGTTTGATAAATACTTAATTGTGTCAGCCTAACATCAACATGAAGGATTTTGTTGTAGAAATGATTCATTTTATTAAGAAAAATCCTGGATGAATGCATCGATCGCAGGTCATTTGGGTCCATATAAATGATTGTTTGAAGAACGAGAATATCACCAAATTTAATATCGTATTTACTCGCGCGATTTCCCCATTTTTCGCACGATTTTTGTATGCTGAAACAAGGGTGGGACGAATATGCGGCTTTCCGCTATCGTATAAAAGTTATCATATCCGAAAAAGTATTTTATTTCCTCCAGATAGCTCAGGTGGGGCAGTTACGCGAGTAAATACTATATATGTTAACGGACAATAAGATTGAGAACTTGACGTGTATTTTGCCACATTTCGGAGATTCTTTGTTATCACAATAGTAGCAAATAACCGTAGTTAATGGATTGCAATGCTCTTAGTAAAAGTGAGTGAAATTTCAATTTTAGTACATGTTTGTTCTCGAACCTTTGCGTCCGAAAAGAATTTAAATGTAATGAGAGTAATCACTGTTAAAGCAATTTTTTCGAAACTTTTGGTAAGTCATGATAATGAAACAAAATTAGGCAAATATTAATTGCTATATCTAAAATAAGCACTTAAGTATCAAAAATTGAAAAATGAAGCATGTGGAATCGAACCCGGAACTTCAATCTTCGCAACAAAAACTATTCTCGGGAGCTCGGCTCATGTAGCAAGGGATTTACCAAGTTTCATGAAAATCGGTCTATTGGTTCAAAAGTTAATAGGGGGACGGACAGACAGACAGACAGACAGATACAACGACAAAATTATAAGCCTATTTCCATTCTGGAAAGTAGGCTAAAAATAACTCAATTTTTCAGTAGTCTATGCTCAAGCCGAGTTCGGTAATAATCGTCTCCATAGTAACAATCCGATAAAATACTATTTAAAACGCAAAAACGCTGTTTTAGTAGAAATTCAAGAAAATACAATAAATTATAAAAATTCTGCGATTAAGAAGATTAATTTACACTCTTTTTCTCTTAGAACAGTGCAAACCTCGCTACGATATCACAATTTAAAGATATTTTAAAGTATCAAAGAAAACATCTCTGCACGATGCATTTGAGATTTTCTATGTAAAACAAATGGGCAAAAAACGTTCCTGGAATCGAACCCGAGACTTCAATCTTCGACAAATAAAATATAGCCCAGAGGTGGGCCCTGGCAGCATGGACCTCATACCAAGTTTCATGAAAATCGGTCCATTGGTTCAAAAGTTGTTAGTAGGGGACACACACACACACACACAGACAGGACCATCTCATAAGGCTATGTTTCCTTTGGAAACCAGCCTAAAAATTACACGTCTATGTTAAAATGTTTGCCTCTTTAGGTTTCACTAAAAATTATCGAGCTCGTCTTATGGCTAAATATAAATTCCAAAATAAGCAAGCTTTTACTAAAATAAGCAAGTATAAGAAGTTGGTAACCTAAGTACTTTTATTAGGTATCTCCATTTTAAAAACCTTTTTATGCCTATTCTAAGACGAGTACTCTTGAGGTTTGTTAAAATTTATTTCGTTAAATCACGTTCGTTTTTCATTAAAAGTGGCAACTGAGATTTTCGATATTAAATACTTCAATTTGTTCCTTTCGGTAAAGTTGCATCAGTACACGATCTTAAAAATTAAAAGAGAGATTTTTACGGTTCATATTCATAAGTCATTTATCATCCGTAAGAGTAAAGAATAAAAATTGGATTCAGCAGTGATGAGAAATAAATGCATCAATAACGGAAATTGATATTGCTTATACTAATTGAATCTCGGGGATAATTTAGTACTTGTCTCGCTGTCAACATCAAAAAATACTACTCTCAGAAATTCTTTTAAAATATCACATTGGATCTTTGGTTTAATTTCATTATGTATTAGTTCAGGTTTCAGCCGCTTCATAGGTACGAGCGTTTCGATAAAGTCATCATCTACTTACTTTCAATTTAGACAGGCATGAGTAACCAAAAGAGAAAAGAGACGATGTAAAATGATTTGCGACTCATACATACGAGAGAAATAGTATCCGTTAAGTGATATAAACGACTTGTCGGCATAATGCCGACAAGTCGTTCATAACTGTGTTCTTAGAAGGCCGCCCATTTTCTTAGTTTTTAAAATTATTACAATTCGGCCTAAATTTCCATCAAGATCTCAAAGTTTAGCATCAACACCCTCTCAGTAGGTCAAGAGTTTTCTCTTTCTTCTTATTCCCGAGCAGTGAAAACGGACGTTCTTCGACAACAATAGGGCTCAAAACGACGGTTTAGAAGAAGAAATGGAAAGTCCTCCGTCGTATTATATATTTATACATATATGGGAATATTGTACCGTCGTTAGCAGATGGCTTAATTAGGTCTCCATCGAGAACAATTGCTCGCGAAGCTCTTCGATAAAAATCTTTCCAGTCGTTAATTTATAGCAGCTTCCGAGTAATCCGCAGCGCCGGAGAGTATGCGCGGATATTCGCGGTGAAAGTGAACGCAATTAATCGATGTTTTCATTCTGGAGGACCAATTTACTTGCACCCAAGTTAAATGCAAAATAGGTTAATTAATACTTTATAAGGCGGTGTATTAGCATTCAAATAGTTTGGTTGTCTAAATACACAAAGCATTTGATACTTGCGGATCCAACGTAAGAACATTTTGTTTTTCTTTGCTATCTATAAAATTTGGGTATTTTTTCTGGATATTTATGTTATAGAATACATAAAAGTTAAGTTGATTCTTCGGAATAAAAAGGTATTTAAGCCGGAATTCACAAACTGCGTTGTTTTTAAAGTTCAGAGTAACAATTATCAACACGAGTAGATTTACCGCTATTAATAAAATTAATTTTGACATTGCATGCACAGATATATCGGAATTATTGCCACTAAGAAGTACTAATCCAGCTTCTGTGCCATCCAAGCTATAAGTACGGAACCATTTCAATCACGATAGCTATATATCTATCTGCCGGCAAAACTATTTCTCACCTCATGTCTCCTGCCAAGGTTAGGATGCGAGGGCATTGTCATTATGAGAGTAAACACCTGCTTACGCACGCCGATGGAGTGCCATCAGGAGAAGAACAATGGCTGCTTTAGATTGCAATGCGACGTTGACCTGGATTATGTGTCGTTTGTACGATGGAGACGCCTTAGCAAATGCCATAAAGCGTGCGCGGCATGCCTCTATACATTGTATTGCCTTGAACTTGACGTCCTGGTTTCCTTATTATCTTTGCCTCTACAACGAACATTAGCACGTCCTCATGTGTTGGAATGGCGATGAAAAGGTGATAACTCATGATTTAATTTTGAGGAAACTATTCTGCGGTACCTCCCTCAAGTCTTTCTCTATTCAGCGTATCACATTTACTCGTCATGCTAAGTCTTTGAAAGTTATGCTTCTCCGATAACCATAAAAAGGTTGGAAAAACCAGATGCGCATTTCAGCTACAAATCAGCCGTCATCAGAGGTGATTAAACGATAATAAATTACAATAAATTAAAGGTGAATCACCTCTGATTACGGCTGGCATGTAGCCGAAGTGCACGCCTGCTTTTCCCAACCTTTTCATAGCTATTGTAGAAACATAGTCTTTCAAGTTGATTTCAGCCGTAAGATGAGTTTGGATGATACTGTCTTGAATGCGAAATCACTTTCGAATTTTAGCTTTAACAGCAACTATGATTGCATTAAAGGTTTTATTATTTTTTAAGCTTTTTAGCCTAAATGTTGAAACTTTTGTATCAATATATGGCACCTCCATTAGTTGCAGGGCATTTTCGACGAAATCAAATCATTTAGAGCATAGGTCGGCAATCTACTGCGAGAGGGCTGCATGCTGCGTGCGAGAGCATTTAATGGGGCTCGCAAATCTATGGCCAAAAAGCCATTCGTGAAATTTTACGCTCACAATTTAATTTCGTCAAATTAAAATTATGTTTGTAAAACATTATTTTTTGAAGTTTCAACACTAAAACCTAGCAGATATTCCATTTCCACGTGTGGCAGTATAACAGAATTTCAAGTAACCTCCGATGTATACTTCTAAAGCCGAAGCAACCGAGACGCAGCGAAACTCGCTAAGGCTTTCAAATCTCGAAAGCGGTCCGCCATTTAGGAAAAGTTGCAGATCCTTATCTCTGAGAGTTATGATTTTTATTTTCGAAGCTCCGACCAGTGATTTTAAGTGATAAATTTTACGAGACGTGAACTTTCTATGAAAGAAATGTTTTCGCCCTATCATTCATTCACTCTAAAATTGTCAGTTGTTATATTTATAAAGATTTTCGAGCTCGTGTAGATAAAACCGCATTTAAGGTAATAAATTTAATGCGTATCGTCGGCGCTGTGTCCTTTCGTCCGGCTTGCCTTTTTTCATCCGAATTTCCACTCCTTCCTACCCCACGCCTGCAAATGAAGGCCAATCAAACCCGCCATTTACTAGGATGATCGCGCATAATTGCTCCCTCTTTTGATTAAATGCCGAATCCGCAACGATTTTCCGCTTGGGTGACCATCTCAACGCCACGAAACCGAAACGTGCCTGGGTGTCTGAATAAGGGTATCATTTTTCTGTCTCTGTGATATTGTAGTGCGCCTATTTGAGAACAATTAACTGTGGCGACTATTTGTGTAAGGAGCACGTGACCAGAATGGACGAAAACGTGTTTCGGGTTCCATCGCATTTATTTATTTTTATTAGGTTGTCGGGTGCAGGTAGTTGGACCCTTGAGATGGATCGTGAATGAAATGAAAATTTTAAAAGCTGACTGAGAATCGAGAAAACCCTTCTAGTCATGACAAAGACAATTGTTTCTCGTATTTGTTTTTGCAATTAAAATCGGAGTTTAAACGTATCTTGCGGCTATAAAGATACGAGAATCTAGAATATCGGTTGTCAATATTAATTTTAATTTATAGCCATTAAAGGTATACCTATTAGCATATGGCTGATATCATAATGGCATGTTATAGTTTCCCTGTTGGAATATTTGATCCTATAAATAAACATGAAAACATCTCTAAATCGGATGATGTCACAGGCGGTAAAACCCTCTGAAGTCTTTCCTAGATAAGCCAGGGGTCTCTAACTCAAATTAAATACGGGGATAATGGATAATTTTGAAATATATGGTAGGTCCCATGCGTTAGTTTCAACAATATGGCGAGCCATATGTCATAATAACGAATCTAAGCATTTTTTGTACACTTCATATATCTTTGTTACTCCATTTTTGTGTCCTCTACTCCAGCGTTTCTCAAACTAGGGGCCGCGTCCTATCGGGGGGAGGGGTAGAAAAATTATTTTGGATGTAAGGTGAAATTCCAAAAAAAAATTTTACGAATAATAAAATTTTATATATATAAATATATATATTTTTAAGGAAATGAGATGTTATAAAAATTATTAATAGCGGTATAAAATGAAGAAAATTGTACTGTATTCAAATTGATGGAATAAATGATCATAAGATTTTAAGCAGACAGGCTGCGTAAGGAAACTAACCAAAAGCTGTCTTCATATAATAAGAGTATTGTTTTTGTGTGCATAGAATATGACTACACAATTTTTTAAGCTATTATTGTCTTTAATACACTAACAAGAAGATGGAACCTTCGTCTGATTGTGTGCCAATTTCTATGGGTAATTAAAAACTATTTTAAAAGTCTTTTTCCCAACACTACTCAATTTATCCCCCCATACGAATTGCATGGGAGGTATCTAGCAATGCATGCTCCAATTTTTAACTCGTAAAACAATGTCGTAATTATCTACTCTCACAGACTGTTTTGGTGATACCCTCTTTCCGAATAAATCTTTTAATCTATACAGTACAAGGCATATACATAATGGGTAAGAGCAAAATGCAGATTTCCTATTGTTTCCAAATCATTATATGATACGAATACGAAAAAGAAGGCGTTTTTATTCATGTACCCATCTTCCAAGTTTTGTACATAAAATTACAAAGGGACGCTTTCTTAGAGTTGTCTATAAGGAATGGATGTGGACAAAGATCGTTAAATCTAACAAAAATTTATCTGGGATTACATATTTCATTCTTAAGATTTTTTGGGTAGTCGCTAGAAATACCCAGATTTTTTTTATCGATTCGCTAGATTTGTAAGAAGTCGGTAGGGCCTTTTTTAGGAGCTAGTGTGAATGTAAAGTAGCTACATCTAGCTACAAATTTGTTAGATTGGCAACACTGGTTCAGTGGTAGAATATCTGCTCAACAAGTGGAAGACCCGGGTTAGATTCTCGGTCATAGCATAATTTTTTCTCGTTTCAGAATTATTACCTGTATTATATGCAGTTCAAAAGGGGCCACGTGATATTCAAGGGGGCCGCGACAATTGAAACTCTAACATTCACTGCTCTACGCTTTCTCCTCCACCCATCACGGTGGAATAAAAGTAGGTAATGAAAAGGCCCAACTATTTTAACTGCCAAGCGACTTGTGAACCACGCGTTTGAGATACTTAAGGTGTTTTTTTTAATTTTTACTTTCATTTTTGTATCTTGATTGTTTCGCGTATTAATTAATGTTTTACCATATTTGATTAAATTGTCGCCATTCAAAAACTGCGTTTTCATCATTCGAGACGTAATTTTTTATAAACTTCCTGTTAATCATGTTTTGTAGAATCGATCATCTCAACGGTCGGCCTTTACGTTTGTCCGCTCTCATCTTTGACGACGGCATTTTTGCGCAAATATAAATTAAATCGTTCCTTTAGTATTTCCCGGTGAGAACCCGAAGTATTCCGCACGCTAGGAAGCGATTGTTTAACTCGTGCTAAACCCTTCGTTGCTTAGCTCCCCTCTAAAACCGCAAATATAATTCGCGGAGGCGCGCGGTCAAATCCCCTTTGGCTTGACAATGGGACCTCTTTCTCAGGCTCGTGACCTATTCCCTGACCTCCACGACCTCTTTCTTATTTCTCACTCTCACTCAAATACTCTCTCACGAACACGCACCCTCGCGCACACACGTGCGCCCCGCGATAACAATAAACGCGTGTTTTCCAAGTATCTCTCTCCCTCCTCTCTTCCACTCCTCGCGTATTTTTTCCCACTTTCTACATTCTCTCCCACCAAGATGGCTTCCCATTCTGTCCCCTTTGCCTTCTCTTCCGACCGATTCGCGGCCGAAGAGTTCGCTTTTCGTTGATCATTCAGGAAGTAATGATTGCGTGCTAGGTACGTTTTTATGTCGTATAAAATTTTTGGTTTTCATTTTTCGTTTTAACCAACCGCTCGAAAGTGACGTTATCTGTGTCGCCATCTGAAAACGGGTTCAGTCAACGAGTGCAACAGTAGTGGTAGACAATGTTTTGGTGAACTTTACAAGCGCATTTCGAATACGAGGTGGTTGTCGTTGGCAACGCTTAATGGTGAATTGAGTAATGTTATTCTGGAGATGAAATGAGCATTCGTCTCTATCAGTTGTTTTGTGGCTTCAGGCCTTACCTATAGAAGCCGGTCTTACTATTAGTAAAGGGATGGCTAGCGTGTGTACATCCTCAGTGCTAAGGTCGCGACTTCTAATGTTACTTGGGAAATAGGCGAGTCATTTTCTTAACTGTTATTTAAAAAGCTCCATGTAAAAGGCCAAGCAAGTTTTTTTAAAGAATTGAAAGATAAATTAACACAAATTTTAATCCAGCGGTCCCCGAACTAGGACCCTTCGGTAGTATCCGCCTCGCGTAGAGATTTCATGCGGCTCTTCCTGGCACTCCATAATTTACATATGACTATACTGATATATTACATCAATACCGGCTCCTGCCCTTAAGGGAATTTCCGGAACAAACAGGCTATTTTCTGGGGACACGTTGTCAGCCATTAGCTCAGCTCGATAATTAATATATTTTTTTAATTTTGGCATTTTTCTGTTCTTTCAAATTTAAATTGTTATAATTACAGTTTGATTTTCTCGTGTTTACATATATTTTATTTATTGGCGGGTTGTGTGCTGCTATCTGCAGTCGAAAATAATATTTAGCAGAAGATGCTTTGAATGAATTCATGCATTTCTTTGAATCGAATTTTATGGACGATTATTTTTTAAATAAGTTAATATGATCAAACTTAGCCTTTTTAAATACGATTTTACAACACAAACAAGTATTTAAAATTTCTTTTTTTAATCGTTTCACCAACTTGAAATCGTAACATTCAGAATGTATTCTTATTTGGCCTCACCACCACCTGGAAACAACGAGAAAAGATAATAAGGAACAAACCTTTCCAACATCCGAGTTCTAACCAAGATGGACTGTATTTTTTAACATAAATGTGAGAACTTGGCTCACTGAATCACTTAACGCAGCGTGCGGTTGCCATCTGCGAAGATCAGAAGTTTCGGACAGCAAATTGAAAGATTCATTAAAGCATTGTAATTGTTTCATGTTTCAGCGTTGCTTCCGTTTCGAACAGATTACCTATCTCTTGAAAGCTGGCCAATAAGTGGAACCGTATTTTCTACCGCGCAAATTCCATGAACCGTTCACTTAAGAGTAACTGCCTTATAATTTACTTTATACTGCATGTCTCTGGAAGTTATGGAGAGCGCAACATTCACTTTTCAAAAGTGCAAGACTCGTGTCTCAGATGTGAAGTGGAGCATAAAGTATGTGTCTATCGTCGACAAGAAGGCAAGTGCAAACTTAAGTTATCTTATTTATCTGTGTGGTAAAATGATAATTAAAATATAAAATGAATAATAAAACGACTAATTGGAGATATTCAGTGCAATAATAATTATTTCGAACTTGGCGATGACACGCTGATCTGCTTCAACTTTAATTTCGTTGGCTCAAGACCGCGATAAAAAAGAAATAGAAGGTTTGATCGAAAATAAAAAAAAAATAAAAAAATGAAACGCAGAGCTCTCCTTGTGGCTTGGATCAAATAAGTGATCTATGAAACCCCAGCGACAATATAACGATTGGTTCACTTTTGTGGTCCCACAAGTTGTGTAGATCATACGTTGGAAGAAGGTCGTTGAACTAAATGTCAGTGACAAGAGCGAATTTAGGGGGCGCGAGGCTCTAGGCGATAGTGGTTTGCGAGGCCCCTAGGTCAGTGCTCCTCAAACTATGAGCCGCGGACCCCCAGGGAGGCGCAAAATTATTTTGGGTGCAAGGTGAAATTCCAAAAAAATAAATTTTTCACGAATAATAAAATTTCATCGGGAAATTTTTGGAAAAAAACGATATGATAAAAATTATTAATAGTTACATAAAATTAAGAAATTAGCAATAAAATTTCTTATTTGTACTATTTTCAAAATCAAAGGGGGTCGCAACAATCGAAAATTTAAGAACCACTGCCCTTGGCGATAGTAGTTTACAAGGCCCGCAACTCGAGAATTCTGGAAAGGTGGTTAAATTTTATGGAGAAAAAGAGGTTATCAAATTCTTAATAATTTCTTTGCATATAAATTTAAAATATAAGTGGTTGGGCTTCTGAGGTCGATTTCGATTGCTGCTCAAAAGTCTTCGAGTAGAACTCTTAGAAATAAATATATTTTTTTCAATGATACCCGTCATGTGAGACTGCTTTTCGCCAAATATTATTCCGCCCCTGGTCAGTGAAAGACCATTTCATATATTTGCGTCAGAGTTTTAATTATTTCGATTGCATTTTTTCGGATTATCCGTTCTTTTGCACAATTCGCAGTGCTTTCCCTCTCCATTACCACTTTCAACATTTTTATGTAATACTATGTGTATACGTGTTACAGCGCGACACAACGGACGTATATCTATATAGTATTCTGTAAATCTCCAGACAGGTGGGTGGCAGAGGGTGCAGCCCACCAGACTTCCTAAGAAAAGATCTCAAATTCAGTCTTAAATAATCTGTTATGATCTCTAATCGTTTCAGAAAAAAATATCATCAATATCCCTCCATCCTACAATCTTTCTCACGTATTTTTTCATTGCTGTTGACGTAATTGTGCCATTACAGTCGATGAACAAATTGGAGCGCCACCTAGCATTTTGTGTGAACCCCCATCGAAGGGATAAGTGCAGTATTATCATAATTTTCCCTTGGACCGCCTTAGCGTGGAAAATGCTTTAAGGGCGTCCTCCTCGTGTTTGGTTAGGGCGTGACCCTCTGGGCGTTCGAAATTTCCCCGTCCCTCGCCATTATGAATGCAAAATGGTCTAATTCCATCCCGCCGCGGTTTGTGCTGCACGTGTGCAGCCCCTTGTCGCAAGAGGTGAATATGGCCGAGCGACGCTTCCGACCGATAATACGACTGAGGCCGATGACCCTCTGGGGCGCTCCACTATCCATCCTCCATCCCCCACCCCAGATAAACCCTCCCCAATTGGGAGAGTGCACTCCTTTCCTATCGATTGTGGCGCTCCCCAGCCACTAATGCCGCGAAAGGCCATGCAATTACGTGTCGCGGTAAAGCGGACGGCAGGGGAACTAATCCCGCGCATCTTTCATCTAGCTTTGAAAGGCTTTCCCGTAAAAGATTGGACGGCACACATATTACGGCCATTATGATCGTGTTACCAACGTTCTGTTTCTCTGCGGATGAAATCCGATTTATGCAGACAAAAGTTCTAAGTCACCAAACCGTATCAAATCTGAGGAGCGAATGTGTTTTGCTATCTTCAGTTTTTTTATTTTTAAACGGTATATTCTAAATAGAACCAACAGTCGCCGATGTTATCTCTAGCGTTGCACTTGACGCCTTGGTTCTCTAAGAGGCCTGGACGGATTTCCAATTTTTCCGTTTTAAAGTATGTTGTCGCCCGACTTCATGGGCGTGTAATTAACCGATGTTCTTTTTGCCTCGCTCCGTTGGCGATCGAGGCCTCCTTTCTCTGTAAGAGCTTAGAACAGTTTCCTCGTCGGTAAGGACTTGCTGAATAGAAACTTCCAAGAGAGAGAGAGAGAGAGAGATAAACGCTACCTTCGACTATTTTTACGGTCACTATGCTTAGGAAAAAGGGAAAGGTCTTTCTCTCATGACTTTTCAAAACCGCGACTTTCGCACAAATCTCTATCGTTTTTCGAGCGATTTGGTTTTCATCTTCCGATCGATCGATTGGTTCTATATAGATAAGACGTTTGAGGGAACGACCTCTTATCTCTGGGAGTCGTTTTCTCTCCGATCTTCTTTTTCGAGGGCTTTTAGTAGGTGTGGATGTTTGCGAATCTCTCTCCGGTGGCAGATCTTTTGTCTCGGACATTCCAAGCCCTTTGCTGGCAAGAATCGTCCTGGAAAAGCGTTTGGCGTGTATCTCTAGACTGGGGACACGATACATACCGGCGGAATGGTCCGAGTATTTATGCGAACCGTTTTGCATCATAATGAATGCCGCGCAAGACTTCGTTTCGCGTCTGGTGACGTCAGCACTCTTCAATTGTCGCATTCGGTTAAAGATGCGACGAGTAGCTTTTTTTTACACCTTTAAACCAAATAGAAAGCGTCGTCTCAAGCTCGAGTGATAATGAAGCGCTAAACACGTGCATCGATGATAAAAATGACAAATTTTAAAGTTGGTTAGGACCACACGCACAAACTTTCAAGCCGTAGTTTTTATATATTTTATAAAATTCCGCAAATTGCCGTTTAAAGTTTATTTCTCTTAATTTAGAAATTATTTCACTGATAAAGATAGATTGATACAAAGTTGAACTGTAGAGCTCAGCCGATGGCCTTCATAAAATAAATTATAAAGTTAACTACTGGAGCAAAAACACTGGTTCTTTGCATCAAATAGAAATAGTTTATTTCATACAAAGATGACTTCAATAAACAGCCAAACAAACGGGCTTTTCGTGCCATGTCTTCATGTATATTTATAAACATTAAATTATATAAAATTTTAAAAATCACTTAATTTTTCCGTATTATAATTTTAAACCTCTCGGAAAGAACACCTGTAGCGAGTGAGGTGCGTTTTTGGCATGATAATTATGTGACCGCATTTTTTGTTATGATTTTTTAAAAATTGCAACATACATATAGCAACGATCACTACCAAATCGGTAAAATAAGCGCAATTTCTTAATGAGCTTGATTTGGAATTAACACATGCTTCGCTAAAGAAGATAAAACGCAACTAAACTTTAAAGACATCATGGATTTGAAATAAGGCGAGAAAAGTGAAAATTAGACGAGATAAATCTATTTCACACTGATTAGTCGGTGGAGGAGGACGAGCGAGGGAGGACGAGGAACTGCAACTGGAATTATGATATGGAAAAATAATTTCCCGCATCGAAATTTAGCTAGAAATTCTTGAAACAACTGAATGCATAATCTTTCAGTGCCTCGTTACCAAAACACGTTTCTGACTCCTTCCTGGGCGAAGAAGCTTTCAACAAACGTGAGCTCTATTCCAAATACTTTTCATTCTTTTCATTGTATATTTCTATAAAATAACGAAGGAATGAAATTACACTCGACATATTCATTTGATCCGAGGTTTTCTTTGCAAATTTTCCACTATTTAGTGAAATATAGCGAGAATTTATTAAAATTCATAAAAATACTCGTAATGCCTGAAAATTAAATTTCGTGTATGTAACGTTAAGAAATTTATGATGACGGTGTTCTTGCTCGCTATAATTAATTTCTCGTTATATGCCGTACTCATTCTATCGAGATTACACTGTATTTTTATTACGGTGCTCCTTCATAAATTGGCTCCCTTTCCTTTACGAGCAGCATAATTTATCGTCCAAATGTGACATTTCTACATAAAAAGCACTCACCCGCTCAACTTCCGACATAACCAAAACGCTGGTTTGACTGAGACCGGCTAACTGAGAAAATAGGGCATGCAATAATCTCAAAAACGGCGTCAGACACGAGACTGATTTATTCACGTGTTTTTGTTTTTTTATCAATGTTAAATGCCAAATGTTCGACTACGGGTTCTATTGTATAATATACATATTGACTAAGCGCGTCTTGTTTTGTTTTGATTAACCGGTGTGAAAGAAGCCTGAGGGTAAACCAATTTCCTGAAAACGCAAAATATGTTACCTCTACATTACTTCGGAAGACCAAAACATTGGCGCTATTTGTGAAAAATTCCATAAACCTCTCTGTTTAAGGAATGACGAAATAGATCTGTGTGATAAATTACGTAAAGGACGGTCTTTGACTATACGTAATGCCCGTTTTTTCATCATTGCGTGTTAGTTTTCTCTTTGGTTTTGCTTCAATTAAAATGTGTTAATGTTACCGATTTATTTTTGTAAATAAATATCTTTTGTTTCATTTAATTAAGGGATTTCCTCTTTGAGAGTATTTTAATCTTTATCCTCCACTTCGGGTCGATTGTGATCCACGTTACGCATCAACGTGCGTGAAATATGCCATGCATTTAAGGGTTAAATGAATTGTGAACACAGACAAAGCCGATTCAAAATGGCGATCACCTACGCCGGAGGATCAGCCACCTTTCTCAACTTATACAATTCTCCTGAAATTCAATTTTCACATTTTCATTCTATTAAGATTTTGCAAAACTTGGAAGAGCGGCATAAACTCCGCGATAGGTGGCAGGTAAACACGGCGGCCGGTGAACAGCCACGGAGAGCGGTCACTTGGACGTTAGAAAGCTTACATATGGTTAACTCGGCATTTTCATGTTTGGGAGTTAATAAAGTTCCTTTTAATACCCCTGACACGAAAAAAACCTCGTCTTATACGGTCTGCAGCAAATATCATTAAGCTTAAATAAATTTCTTTTATATCGTAAATTAAATCTGCGTAAAATAGACCCGGAAAGGTCTGCAATCCCCGGTCTATAATCACGTTGCGCTCCCGTCGCATTACTCAGTCTGATATTCCTACTTTTTCAGGATCGTAAACCTTTGATAGCGTGCGCCGCTACCTGCTACCCTCGCCGTATAGAACATGATAGAAGTGCGTGAGAGTGGAATTTCCTTCCTGGTCCCTTCGGCTGCGGACGAGAGAATCGCGAACACGCTCGTGATCCTCTCGCGGTATTAAAATGAAGAGAGAAAGAGAGAGTCCTGTTCGCTTAGGGAAAACAAAAAAAATACCTTGCGAAAGTAACGTGGAGAAAAACATTGCGACGGACATCCATAAGAACACTAAAAATTCCCGAGGCAGCAGCCCCTGTTCGTAAAGCTTATTTATGTCGTGTACAACCGCAGGAGAAAATTATCTCCCTCTTTCCTTTCTACCTCTTCCTTCTCCCCCCCTCTCTCTCTCTCTCTCCTCCCCTCTTGTCACAGCCACCCCAGACGGTAGAGGGCGTGGCACTCGCAACCCCAAACACTATCAATTTTCCCCATCCCTTCGTCTGTTTACTTTGTCATCTTTTCGCAGCAACCTCCTCCCTCTCCTCTTTTTCTTCCTGCCCTTCCTTCCTCCCCGTATCCTGTTATCTCCTCTCGCCTCCAATCTTCCTTCCTCTCATACTCTTTGCTCATTTCCTATCCATGCCCGCCGTCGCGCCTTCCTCTTTCCCCTTTTTGACCTCTCATCTCTCCTCCCCCTCCTCTTTCTCTCGCGCCCATTTACTCTCCTCTCCCCCCTCCGTATCGACGTCCCCCGTTTTCCTTACATAATTTCGCGTTCGTTTTCCCAATAAATCGTCGCTTCCTTCTCCTCATCCTTCTCGTCGCATCCACACTGGGCGTGACGCGACTAGACCCATTACACGTTAAAAGGCTGAGGGAGAGTATCGACTGACTGATATTCCATCAGTTACCTTCCTTTCCTAATATGGTAAGTAGGGGAGTGAAAAAAATATTCTCGAGAATGAGGAACAATCGGTATAATTTTTGTCGGAAAAATGTTTTGTGCTTTTTAGCCTACTTTCCAGAATGGAAATCAGCTTATAGTTTTGCCGTTGGCTGTCTGTCCGTCTGTTCCCCTCTATTAACTTTTGAACCAATAGACCGATTTTCAGGAAACTTGGTGGAAATCTCTTGCTACATGGGCCGAGCTCCCGAGGATAGTTTTTGTTGCGAAGATTGAAGTCCCGAGTTCGATTCCAGGAACTATCCTTCCCATTTGATTTACATGGGGAATCTGAAATCCATCGTGCAGGGTAATTTTCACTTGCACATTAAAACATCATAGAATTCTAATATCGGTGCGAGTTTTGTACTATTCTCTGAGCAAAGGAATGAAGATTCTAATTTGTATCATAGAATTTTGCTTATCGATTGTATTTCTTAGAATATCGCGTAAATACTGGCGATTTTGCAGTTTTTATCACTCATTACGAGAGTTTTGCCATAGCAACAACTATTGTTGGACTCAGATTCGGTATATTCTAATATGTACACGCGTTATTTTTGCCACGCGTGATCAATTTAATATTCCGTTCGAATGTATTTGTAGTATTTTATAAACGCTAAATTGTGAAATTTGGGAACAGAAAGAGCTACATATCCGCGATGACATTAAAGCAATTAAAGCCAATATAAGTATTAAATAAATGATCAAATGGAAAATAGGCATCATAAGTTGTTTGGATCATCTTGTTTTTAATGATGACATCACCTCCGAACCGAGTTTGTGTTTTGCGATAATTATTTATATTTTTTTGAAAAATTTGGAACATTTTTCCCTCGTGAATTTTTGTTTCCCACCTTCAAGAATTCAGTAAGTTCACCGATTCGTTACGAGACCATTCTGAAGCGAAATTCTCACACCATATGATAACATAGTCTTCGTTTCTTCATATAAAATAATTAAGTAGTATAATTCGACTGTCTTTTTTTGTGCATCGAATAGCGCTGATTTTTATTTGGCTCAGTTTTCTCTGTTTTAATCTGATCCGATCCAGTACATTTATTCGTTCGTGTGCTTGGCTTCGTTTTCTTGGTCTACATCTCCTGGGCGTTTAGTTTACTATTTTTCGTATCTTTTAAAGATCTTTTGATATCATCTGATTCCGTTTATACCGCCATAAACAAAAAATACCCACGCGACCACACTAACGCAAATTTAAATTCAGGTATCTTAGTCAGATATGCGCGTCCAAATAATCGCAGTCAACTCTTTTATGAGCATAACTCAATCATGTAATTTCTATCAAAATTCTTGTTTTCAGGATTCTGATTTCAGTTTACCTTACACGTAAAAAACGGCATTTCCACTATAATGTATACCCTATCACGCGGGGGAATCCTAGGCGTGTTTGCTATTCGCCAGTAGATCGCAATCGAAGCGACTCTGGAATTAAACAATACAGCCGGCGTTTATTTTTCTTTCCCGGACTTTCTCTCTCGTTCCTGCTTAACCTTTTTCTTCGTCCTTCTCTTCGCGCGCACACACACACACCCTTTCCCCGAAGCGCTCTCTCATTCCTCCGTGTACGCCCATCGCAACACTCAAAAGGGCGGAACTGCCCTAAGAATCATTGCCCCCCCATCGCTTTAATCCTATCCATTCCAGTCTATCGCTCTCTTCTCTTTCTCTCTCTTTTGTACTTCTCCCCTCTTTTTCTATCCCTCTCTCCTCCTTCACCCGTCAATTTCTCGCTCTCCTTTCCTTCTCGCATTCTTCCTTGTCCATTCTCTCTCCTTTTCTCCTCTCCGCCCATTCGAAGCGGAACCTTAAGTCTTTGTGACAGGTCACGTGATCGGCGTTGCCTCCCGAATGGAATTCCTTTGGGTCGGAGGAGGATTTCGCGAAATTGGTTTGGCTGAGCCGACCACGCACGCGCCGTCATTCGAGATTAGCGGTGGAATCTCGATTCATTACCGAAAAAGGAACGCTGGAATTCGTTCCGATTTTTTTCGCGTGGAGGACCGTTTATTTTTTTCTTTTTCTTTTTCGTGGATCCGATTGTTCCGAAACGATGGACGACTCTAAAAAGTCGTCCGTGTGATTAATTTTTATTTTGGGGGTTGTATTTTGCGGCTGAATTAATGTTTGCAAATTATGCGTTGGACGGGACGTAGTTGCAGATCTTGACGGGAAAAGTATCAACAACCTCATTTCATTAACGAGAAACGATCAATGGTCACTGCGGATAGATGCGTTATTCCAGATATTGCAGAACAAAATTTTAATCGATGGGTTTCGACGCGTTTGAGGTCTAAAATATAATTCAATTACTTTCCAAAAGAAATTCACGTAAATGAACTTCATTTTTACTCTTTTGGATTGCATCGAGGAAGACATATCTCACTTAATTTGCTCGCCGTAACTCGGTGCTCTTGCCAACCTTGGAATGCGATAATTAAGGCTAAGCGGGTGGCTCAAAATAACAAGCCATAAATGGGTCTTGGATACGGAATCTCTCGCCCAAAGGAGCAATGACTCTTTCTCCAGGCCAACGCAGCAGTTAAACTCAACATTTTCGCTGAAGGTAATGCCCGTGCATCTCCTGGAATACTAATGCCCCCCATCGATGCTCCGCCCGCTCTCCTCCCTCCGACGACGCAGGTGTTCCAAGTTCAAAGCTATAAACTCACGGTCGATCGACGCACGAGAGCTAAATAGTTGGTTACCAAAAAAATGCAAGGTCGTTTTCATGTCGCCCCTTCATTGCGCTCATAAAAAAATAATCGAACTTATGACCATAAAAGGTAGAGCATTTGAAGTACTTGCATGGAACCATATTTAAGAAATCATCTTTTACGATTCGCCGTGGTGAACGCCCCGGCTGCCCATTTATGTTTTTTTAGCATATCTGTCTGAATTAAACAAGCCTTTGGATGGTAAAATGGTTTCAGATTCGTGCGTTAGATGGTTCTGGGCGGGCGATGGATTAAGCATTGCGCCTGTGCCATTGTAGTTTTTTTTTAATCTTTAACGAGAGATTATCTCTTGCGACAAAATAATGCCCAAAATGCTTAATTTAAAGGAGCTTATGTAATTATATATCTTATCCTCAGCGAGCACGTTTTATGAACTTAATTGCTTAATACTTGAATATAAAATCTCTCGAGCGAAAAATTGCGTCTTCCCGCAACCTAATATACCTCGTTCTCTTCCGTTTTACACTTAACGAGGATATTAATCCCTCCGAAAAAAAGAAAACGCTTTTTTCAAGAACCTCATAAAGAAGCTACCACCCTTAGAACCACGATATCACGCCAAGTCGGCCGCCGCCGCAGGCAATTTGGCTAAGTTGGGAGTGGCCGCTTCTCGCTAGGGAGAAGTCTGATGAGGGAGATACTATGGGAAGGAGTAGGAGGAGGAACGGGAGTAGGAAGGGTAGATAGAAAGTGAGAGAGACAAAGGGAAAGATAAAAAATTTTCTTTTCGGGTGGTTGGTTATGCCAGTCCGTCTTTACCCTTCTCCTCCCCTTACATCAACAAAACTACCGAACGCCGCGAAAAAACGACTCTGCCCTTTTTCGGTGTGGATGAGAGAGATTAGGGGGAAGAATGGAGTATGGGAGGAAGAGGAGTAGGATTGGGGGTGAGGAGGGGGTCGAGGGAGAAAATTGTTCGGCCGCGTCGGATGAAGTGCAGAGGGTAGAGGTCGGGTTGATGGGGAGGTGGGAATGTGTATAGAGGGAGAGATATACATCCTTCCGTTGGTGCACTGCACTCCCCGTCTTTCGTGTGGATGGGCGTTGGCTGCTTAAAAGTTCTTCGACCATCAGGTTACGCGCTCTCCCGCCTCCATTACCCCCTCTCTCGCCCTTCTCTCTCTCTCTCTCACCTCCCTCTCTTACTCCGACTTTCGTCCTCCCCATTCCCTCCCTTCCTCTCCTTTTTCCACTTCTACGTCCTGCTACCACCCTCACACCGGCTCTGCATGACATGCGAGGGCGGAATAATGGCAGGACACAAAGCTGCAATTTGAGTTTGCACTTTGCGGCTGATAGAAGCGCTCCATATGCTGCATCTTAGTATTTTATAGCAACGAAAACCCATCTGATTACTTGTGGATGTCGTGTGAGGGAATTAGAATAACTCTCAGTTTTGAAGATTATTACGGGATAATAATCTGTAAAATACCGTATTATTCCATTGGATACTAGGTCACGGAATATAAGAAGGCTGGTTCCTCGTGGCAACAATGTGAGAACTGCATAAACAGTTAAAATATTTTTTTAAAGTGTTTTTTCTATCAAGTAAATACTTTTATTCTAACATGTCTCATTTTATTTAGAGTTATGAAAACTCAACCCAGAAGCTTGCTTTATTTTTTGATAGATTTAAGGATAGGTCTTGTTTTTCTCCTGAATCGCGCGATCAAGATTTGCCAAATCCATGAGGATTATTCGCAACAGATATAAATTTATAAACGTCCACCTGAAACGTGGATATTGTTGGAAAAGATGGAAACTGGTGTGAATACAGAGAGAGGAAAGCAAAACATAAAGGTTAAGAAAAGCAGATGCGCATTCCGTTCACAAAGCAGTAGTCATCAGTGATGATTCACCGATAGTAAATTCTAATATTGTCACCATTAATGGCGGTTTCTTGGAAGCCGATATATGCATATGGTTTTTTCAACAATTTTACTGCTATTAAAGATAAATTTGTGTAAATAAAAATAGACGAATATTTGTAGAACAATGTACGAGTATTACATTATTGTGGTCTCATGACTCTCATTTCTTTAGATCAATTGATATATTCTTTTGGTGACACAGGTGTTATTTACAGGCATACATTTCAATACTCACGGGAGACAAAAATTCATAAAATAATTTCAGTAATACTAAAAAGATAACAAAGCCATCTCAAGATGCGAATAAAATCTCCCAGGGCTCATTTTCATTCTATTTTATGACAGAAAACATCTAAAAATGTGATCATTTCAACAAAAGAAGTGATTGAATTTATTTACTCATTTCAAAAACCACCTGTATCTTTTTTATTAGTTTAAACAATTTCCATTGCATTCTCAATGATCTTTGCCTATGAAACCGTAAGATGTCTACAAAAATTTAAAAATACCATTCTCATGTGGATAGCACTTCAAATATACACTCTTGGAAAAGGACGCCTCTTAACTTTTGACTCTGCCTTTCGCAGCATGTGGGAAGAACTTGACCCTGGCTTTAAGTGGCGGCTGCTGGCAGCGCCACTCCGAGTGAAGCACGCGTGTTTTAGAGGGGCGTAGGATAAGAGGGCGTAGAGGAGTTATTTTGAGAGGAAACGAAGAAAGACAAATAGGATTAAAGGGAAAAGATTCGTGAGAAAGTATCTGCGTATATTTTTCAAATGTATTTGTTTGAGCTGTCAGAGATTGTTATTTAGACAACTAAAGTTTGTTAACCAACCTCATTTTTGATTTATTTATATATAATATATACATGAATACAGTCACAAAAATGGAGATCATCTGTAGTAAAAGTTAGGAAATATCATTGATCAGTAGAATCAGAAAATGGTAAAATCATGGCAGGTGTCTTCCCTCACAAATACCTTGGCTGCCATGTATAATGTTACTTCAGTGACAATTTAAAAATGCGATCAAAATGAAGATTGAATTATTATAAACTTTCTCTGTGCTCATTCATATCTTGGGTATTTTCGGAATTTTTAAAAATGTATTAGGCACCTATAAGGCCATTATTAATTTCTATATTTTCGAAAGGGTGTTTTTCCATTAAACGCGCTGATTATCAGACAATGCAAAGCTTTCGCCAAATTAAAATAACCTCTTTTTATGTTAGGCGACTTAAAATTCGAGGGTAACGAATTTAAGAAAGGCGTTCCAATCTGATTGGAAACTTGAAATCCTCCCTCGCCAAAACGGAGTGGATGGGAAACACCTTTTCCTTATTAATAATAATTTGACCGAAAATTCCCTCTGGTGCATAGGAAATTTTTCTCGTGCTTCCTCGGCTCTATATTATTTAACATAAAATTCACCAATAATTTAACTCTACATCAAAAAAGATAATTTTGCCTAATTTATGGAGTGAGCGCCTTTACGGAAATAACAGTAAAAACTTTCCGCGGAGGCGAGAGAGAGGCGAGAAACTGGCGAACTTTAAACCGAGTCGCGCACTAGTTTTCGACAGGTTCTTCAACGTATGGCTTCTCTTGGCGTCCAAAAAATAAGGGAACAAAACAACAGCCGAAGCGTGGAAGCTGAAGAGGAGAGAGCGAACAGTTGAGGATACACTTTTTTTTTGCGCGAATGTTGGACGTATCGGGAGTTTCTGAAGAGGCGGCAGTCCCTCGGGTGACTCAAGGTAGATGAGTCGCTCGTGCGGAGTTGGGCGGATGGTTTACCTGGTCTGGAGGAGTTCAAAGGATGAGGAGCTGGAGAGAGAGAGAGAGGGAGGGGAAGGAGTAGGAGAGGGAGAGGAGTGGAGTGAGGGAGGGAGAAAGGGAGGTGGAGGGAGGAAGAGAGAGGAGTGAAGGAGGGAGATAGGGAGGGGGAATGATAGGGCGGAGGTGACTAGGAGGGGACCGTGGGCGGAATCACACGGATCGATAGAATGAGGAAGTGGGTGGGAGGCGGAGATAGGTGTAACTGGTTCCCTGCAGGTTTCTATGCGTTTGTTTTTCATCTCGTCCTTTTCTTACAATTCGAACGCTTGGCAATCCATCATCATTAAAACGCGTCGGGACGTTTACATTTAAATCCCGGTTATTACGTATTTTTTTCCGACTGCGTGATTAAGAGGTCTTGGCATCGAAGTCAAAAAATACTTGGATTGCAACATCTGTCATTTTATCTTTTTGGTTCCCACGGGATATTCGGCATTAGTGCCCAAAATGCGGGTCGCTTCGACCGTTATTATTGAAATTATGCTCAGCTCGACCTTTTAAATGTCGGATGGCTTTATATTTACGAAGCAATTGACCTACAAGGTAAATAAAAATCCTTCTATGTGTCGTCGACTCTCACTGCATTAAAATGCACGGTCGATTCGTGCTATATTTTGAAGCCTCGAATTCAGCAGATCTTTAGCTAATTCAACTCGACCTGGTAGGTTGGACTGCTTTTCATGAATGTAAATTATGATTCGGTAGCTTTCTCTTTTTTAGCCCAATTTATGTTCCATTATTTACTGCTTGAGATAGTTATTAAATGACAAAAATGTTTTCCAATATTTCTTTCTAGATATCTATCTTTTATTCGTTGCTTGAGTGCTAAAGGCGTTGAAATCTTTAAGGTAGCTGACAGCTCTTAAATAATTGAGCAAGTTAGAAAAAAATCCTTTTTTATTTTCACGCCGAGTTGAAGTTGAACATTTTTGCATATTACATCAAATCCATGAAGTTTCTGGGGCGCAGAACAATTGTAGATGAAAAAGATTCCTCCATCCGTTATATTTTTCATACGTCCAGAAAAATAATGGATTAGTCGTCATACATCTGTTATTAATTTTGTTTGAAACTAAAAAATTGTCACCTTACATGCATGCCGAAAGCGATGGATTGCGTTAACATCGCTAAATTTACAACATAAGCTCGACAGGTGATTTTTCACAAAAGTATAATTTTATGCCTTAATTATAGACAAAACAATAACGCAATTCCTCTAGTTCCATTAGCCCAAAATGTGACGACATTAATATATTACTTCATGCACTTGTTTCCAAATCATCTGGAAAATTATAGGAGCCCCTCATAAAGCCAATTAAGCGGGCTCATGTGACATCAATACGCCAATGTGGAGGAGACGGCCATGGCCTATTTAAGGAGACACATAAACCACACATTTGTATTTACGAGCGAGGAAAATCGTGGACGGTATGGAGCCAGAAAATTTACCAGGAGATATCTCCAGGACAGTTTTTCTAATAGTCACGACGTAATATACGATCATTGAAATCAAATTCTCAGGAGTTAAGGACAAAAAGAATAATATTTGACGTCTCGGTGGAACTTCGAATTGGTCTAAAAATCATCTATCAAACAATGAACAATCTTACCAACCTGATTCAAAATAACATTACAATGCTTGAAAGTAATAGATACTACTTTTTAAGAGGCAGAATCCCAGTGAAATCGGTTGATACACTTAAACAGTATGATTAAAGTAATTACGATCGGTCTTTGTAGCTTGATATTGTGGAAGTAGAGAAAATTCCAGTTCAATACAAATTCCACATGTTGGCCATTTAATTACTAGGCAGAATTTGGGTAACGGTTCGCGACAAAATTTGATCCGTTTGTCATCTTTCTTTGTATGGTATAACAATGCAATCCACGGATGAGATGGCCTATAGTCCGCTGCTAAGGGTGCATGAATGAACGCCAACAGAAATTTAATTTCATCTGTTTGCATGGGGCGCATTTCAATTGAAGATGCGTAATCTCTTCGAAGCGGTCGGGACGAGGACTTAATTGGGTGAACATGCGTTGGAGTTGCCGGCGAGGGAGGAATGGTTTGGAGAGAAGGGGTAGGTGAGGTCAGGAGGGCAACGAAGCCATGGGCAGAGGGACAATAGCAGGCGGCGCATGTCAGTGGCCAGCGCCGAGACGCAATCGCGAATGAGGGGGCTGTGCGTGTGTGTGTGTGTGAGAGAGAGAGAGAGAGAGAGAGAAAAGGGGAGAGGTCATGGAACCAGTCAGAGAGTGCAACTCCGTATTCCCTCTCACCCACGCATCCTCCTCGCCTTGTCCTAAAGAAGCAACAAGAAACTTTCCTCCGCTTCGACCATCGTGGTTGTTATGCGTTCGTACATCCATGTTGAAAGGCTGCATATATGCTATACATCATTTTGAATCATTAAATGTGCGAATATTTAGGTAATAAATAATGAGATTTTGAACAGCAATGATTTTTAAAACGTATAGAAGACTTCGATAACTCCTATTACTCTTTGAATAATCCTTTTCTCTGCGCCAAAATTACTAAATGGTATAATTAAATTGTGACAATTCTTATGGTGTTTTTTGCTTCGAAAATTCGAAATATTTCAAAATTTTTGTCTCGTGTGCGATTTATGCATTTATGCGTTCAGTTTGCGAATTTTTTTAAAAATCTTTATATGCGGCATCGAAATTTCAGTGTCTACCCAAGGGGTCTTAAACACATGGTCCGCGGGCCCAGTAGTTGAAAAAGTACGGTCCTCTCGTTACTTTACTTCTACTATAAGTGGATGGAACAGAAAGTGTATATGATACAACTATGGGTTAGCAAAGAGGAACGACAAAATACACCGATGTTTAATACAGAAGAGCCTCGATTCTACGGAGTACCTATATGAAGGAAAAGGATGTCCGGATTAAGCAATAAGCATATAGTCACATAAGTTGCGCAAATAAGTTATGAAAGACAGCTCTGTACTGTATATATATATACTTTCTTTCAAGTACGAAAATCTTTATCTATGTGATACATTACAGCAAGGATTTTCAATTTATTTTTCAAACAAGTAACATGTCACACAAAAGTTCGATGATTGATATAATCGCTTTAGTGATAAAACGGTCGGTTAAACCAAATGCTACAAAGCAGCTGCCTTAGGAGAAAATTCCTTGACCGTTGATTGTTTCCCAACAGTAGGCGAGCTCGATAGTTCATTTCCGTTACTATTAACTTTCCAATTAATGTTGCTTGCAGAGCAAAGAATTTATTTTAGAATATTGGTAAAAATTAGCCATTAAAACGTTCTCAACAGTACAGAAAACAACCGACTCGAACGATAATTTTTTCGTAGACAAAAAAACCGGTTGGGCGGACGTAAAATCCGAAGTCCGTAATGTCCGAGTCCGTAGAATCGAGGTTTTACTATAATTGATAATTGTATGATAATTTTTTCTTAAATAAAACATATACCACCTCGATGTGTGTGCTTTTAATGTTCAATAAAATGCGTATGTTCGTCAGTGGCGCAGCAAGAGAAGAGGGGCGGCCGGACATTTGTCCCCTCCCCCTCAATATCGCAAATAATGTGAGCTGCGACTGATTTCGCCTTAATTTAAACGTTAAATTAAAAATAAATATATTTATTAAATGACGAGAATTTTTCAATTTATGGAAAGTATTAAAAAATAAACAAGATGTAAAAGTATACATACTCTATAAACGCAATACACAGAGATTTCAAAGGCGTTCTTTTTGGGAAATACGTATGAAATGGTATCGAAAGATTTGGCGGTTATTCAAATTGTATCTCCGGAACTATTAGTCGTGATTATGTGCTCCCGCGGATCTTTATGTTATAAATGTCATCCTTTATTCGAATACAATTTTTAATCTATACCTCACAGATCATATAAAAGCATGGGAGAGAAAAATATGGAGTTTTAATTGTTGTCTGCCGAGAGAACAATCTTCGCGATCGATTAAAAAAAATATGTATGCGACTTAAAGCTTGGGATTTTCTCGAATTTTTATCTCCGAAACTATAACTCGTAATTGTGTGGTCTCGCGGACTTTCTTGTAGTAAATGTTGGTCTCTATCAGAATAATTTTTTTAATCTGTACAGATCATATAAGAGCTAGGGAGAGAAAAGTAAATTATTTCATTGTTGCTTGACGGATGCCATTTAATGAAATACGAGTACAAGTTTATTAAAGTAACTAGCGTAATTGCCCGTCAAATATGACGGGTTTGCGTGGATTAAATTTAAGGCACTTTCTATTATTCCTCCTTTTCTCTCTTCCTCTCTCCAATCCTCCTCCCTCCCATTCTCTCTCCCTCTCCCCCTCTCTCCTTCTCTGTAAAAATAGACTTCCTAGTCTCAATCTTGCCCTAATAAAGATTATCTATCTCTCCCCCTTGCCCTCATTCTCTTCCTATCACTCTCTCATGCTTTCATTTTTGGGAAGTTAAGCAGTTGGCCTCCTTGTTGCTCTTCGTAAAGAGTAGGCTAATGCTGGCACCGGGGGTTCCTCCTTCCTTGTGGGTATGTTCAGAGTGGAAGAAGTAATGGCCGTAATAATCCAACAGGTTGATTAGCCAGAAATTCCTAACAAACAAACAATCTCTATTTCTCTCTCTCTCTTACTCACTATCACTTCCTCCGTTTCTCTCCTCCTCTGGAAAAATAGTCTTCCCAGTCTCAATCTCGCCCTAAAAAACACCATTATCTCTCTATCTCTCCCCCCTTCTGTCTCGCTCCCTCTCTCTACCTCACTCTCACTCCCTCTCTCTCGCCCTCTGAATCTCTCCTTTTTCTTCCTCTCTCTACTATTAAAGCACTCCTTCCTTACGCATATAGTACAAGGATTAAGGCGACAATACAATCTCGATGTTTAACGATGACACGGTCGGAAAGGGAACGTATCGTTAAAAAACTTAACATTTTCAAATAAATATGATTTAAAGGTATAACTTGAGTGATTTCTTATAGTAGGAGAAATGTGACGATAAGAATAAGAAACGTTATTTGTTTTTCTCTAAAATGGTTTAAGTCCGAAGATCGCGGGTCAATTATTTCTAATTTATATTTACAAAAGAGCAAAAGCCTTTAAGTCAAAAAATCGATTTTTACGTGTTATCTTATGGGAAACAGAAATTACCTCCTGTGGAGTCGAACTCGGGTCTTTTTTGGGGATTTTTTCGTAAATGGCATTTACTATACGAATCAAACATTCCTTCCAAATTTCAATCTTCCACCTACTCGGAAAGTTTGTTAAAAATAGCATTACAGTAGGTCATAAATAGTTCATATTAGTCGAGCGTGACCGGATTTCTTAGCTCAAGTGGATGTTCTAATTGACGGGTACAGTTAAAAATTACAATGGGGCGATAAATTTTAATAAGGATCACTCCTACTTATTTTAATTAAAATCCGTCCAGCGCTTTAGGAGGTGAAAATTAAGACAGACGGACGGACTAGACATACCCAGAAGGCGTTCTGCTATTAACGCTTCGTCGGTAAAGAACGCATAAAAATCGGTGCAATATGCATTGCGCAAACTTTCTCATATTCTATGCATGCATATGGTCTTGCTACACTCTTTCCTAACTGGAAGAATTTCCTACTGCTACAAAAAGCAACAAAACCGTGGAAAATGTCTTGTTCACGTAAATGGTATGGATATATAGATTACCTCATATATGTGAAAATCAAACTTGATAAATATTTATACTATACATAAATATGAAGTACTTGAATATTTACCCGGCTTCGCACGATTTCCCGTTTAAATGAAATATAGAACATATTTTATTACTAAAATTTATATACTTTATTTTAAACTTTTCATATTGATTTTTTAAATACAAATTATCTACTAATTTACTAATTCTTAATATTAAAGTTAACTATATATAAACTAATTAATAAATTTATTAATCGCACTTAAAATCATACAAAACAAAATGCGTAAATACCAGCAATGTGTTGGAAAAACATTAAATTCAAATTTAAATTAAAAAATCTATAATTATATAGCTACTTGTGCCTCACTCACTCACTGACACGAAACTCTAAGGTACTTCTAGAAGGGATATAATTCTGAAATTCGGTATTTTTGTAGGTCGAGTGACACAATCGACGAAACAAATCGAAAATCACAAAAAAGTTTATATTTAAGGGGTATTTTTAACCACGATGTCACATTTCAAAACCCCATAAGAAAAGCATGGGATTCAGTGCAAGGCTCTCTAAAAATGCATTTTTAAATTACTTTAAATTGAGATATGAATTCGAAAAAAGAACAGTTGTCTATCTAAAAGAACGGAGTTTTTAATTTTTGAAAGCAGAATTCAAATACCTACAGAATTAGCGTAAATATCTGCTTTTAATCGGAAAAAAGTGTGAATTTTTTCCTCTTTTCAACAACAAAAACCTTTCAATACTATGGCAACGACCTCAATGCTTTTAAAGGGATCTGATATTATACGCTACGATTGCAGTAATTTAATGCCTTTAATGGAAATTAATGCCGTCATAACGAATTAGAGTTGAACTTCCATAACTCCAATCTCAAGGAAAAGTAATAATTATTCGAGTAATAGAAAATTGAAGTTATGGAAATATGTATTTAAATATTTGTATCTATATATACAGTGGAACTTCTGTAACTAGAATCTCAAAGGAAGCAAAAATTATTCGAGTTATAGAAAATTCGAGTTACGGAAATATATATATTTCATTTTTCTTTAATTGAATTAACATCAAGTTTATTCCCATAAGCATATAATTCTAATTTTCAATATCATGCATATTATAAAAACATCATCACCAATATTTTATTCCTTTAATATGTAAGATTTTACTCTATCCAAAACACTAATTGCATCACGACTGTGATTGAGATAATTGCAATTCTCACGTGCTACTGATAGCACAAACATGACGATTACATCTGTGTTATCGACTGTAGGAAGGAGCGAATAGGTTTGTTTTCCTCCAGGGCTATAAGGGATCACAATAGGAGAAGCAACCTTGATAGCAGTGGCGGTAAAACTTGAAAAGTATTTTAATGTTGTGTTTCGTAGTTTTTCGAGAACTTTTAACTCTTTTCAATTGTTAAATATAATGGCGTCATACCTATTTCGCAATTTTTAAATCCAAATACGTGATAAAGGCACGGATGATGATGCCATAATCTTAACACAAAATATCCTAATTTTTCCATAATTTTGGTGTCTTAATGATTATTATTCTTATTGCTCATTCAGCGCGATCTGAGTCACTAAACTTGAATTACGAAAACTTGGACACCAGCCGATTGCCGGAGAATTTGGAAATTACGGATAGTTGCCTTAATTTTACGGATAATTATAAATATGCTGCTATTACTCATGGAATTTATTATTTAATACATATAAGCTCCACGTGACTGAAGTGCTGTTGCTCTGGAGATCGCGTTGGTTTATTTAAGAGTTTAGATCTTGGTGTATGGTGATTTTTGAAGCGCTTGCAGTTTGCAAGCACCGACTACTCGTATACTATATTATTACACCACGTTTAAGCACGATTCACTAAATAAGAATATTTATTAAGTAATTCAATAAATAAACCGAAACAACATTAAGTCCTTGGACTTTAACAATGTCATTGTCGTCAAGGTATTTATCGTTAAAAATGCAAATTTAGTCAAAATTATTGAGAATAAACGTGAAATGCGAGCGATTTCGAGTCGAAGACGATAAGAATAAGAAACTATGATCATTATTCTTAAATACTGTGCATGTACAAAGTTCTTACGTCAATTTGTCGAATTTATATAAATCGATTTATGTTTCGATAAATCTTTCAATGTTAATGGCAAAAGATAACAATATACCTAAATATAATAGCCGTTGTCCGTAACGTAACGCTGACATCATCAATAGCACGTTTTAACTCGTTTTTAACAAACTTTCCGATTAGGTGGAAGGTTGAAATTTCGCAGAAATGTTTGATTCAGATATAAAAATTAAATGACGAAAAAAGACCCGGGTTCGACTCCAGGGGGGGGGGGGCGATTTCCATTTACCGTAAGATAACATGTAAAAACGACTTTTTCGAGTGGAGGCTTTTATTCTCTTGGAAATTAAAATTAGGATGAATTGACGTACAACCTTCGAATATGAACTATGTTTTAGGAATATTAATTAAGTTTCTTATTCTATTCATCTTTTTCCGCCTATCGTTAGAAATCTCTCATATTAAAAATTTTAATAATATATTTTGGGAAAATATCGGCGTGTGTATGAGAGATGTTTGGACAAAAACGCCTGAAGAACTACTCTTGAAGCAATGTAAGCTGAAAAAGCGATTTAAAATAAAAGAATAGTTGGTCGGCCATCAAAGTGAGGTCTATAATTAACTGTGCTTTTGCGTTTTGTGAAGGAAGTTATAATAGTTTCATCTTGCTTTTCTCTAAGGGACGAGTAAAAGAAAAACTATTATTTATTAACTCTATAAGTAATATAAAGATGCTTGGACCGCATCCATTTAGTGGTCTTTTAAAATCCTATATACCACTAGAAGTGCTGAAATTTGACAACAGGATAAAAAAAGGCATATAATCTATGGGAAAACTCCCGTTTCATAAAATTTCAGTTTTGGAGATGTTATCCGATTCCATCACTTTGATTCCTATTCATTACAATAAAAAAGAGGGAGTCAGAGTAACAATTATCAAATTGCATTTTATAAGAAGATAAAAACTTTACCCTACGAAAATGACCGATTTATACAACCTCAAGCAATATTAGTAGTTACAAAATGTTTTCTTATGAATCAGAATATTCTTTCATTTCACAATTAAATACGTAACACTCATTCAAGAACAAGCACTTCCAAAATACTTGTCTCGTTATAAAATATCAGAAGCGCATTTCGGCTAGAAAGCAGCCATCTTCAGCGGTAATTCATTGAAAATGGATTCTAAGAATTACCAATGAAGACGGTTGCTTTGTAGCCGAAATGCGCTTCCGGATTTTTATAATCTTGTTGTGACTATTGGAGATACCAGAGACAAGTATTTTTTAAGTGCTTATTCCTGATTTTTTCGGCCATAACACGAGCTCGATTATTCTCCGTTAACCATTTTTTCAAATAATAAAGATGTGTTACAAATTCATTTTTCGTTTTAAGCACTTTTAAAAATTATTTAAATAAATTTTCTAATGATAAAGCAAAACATTATTTTAAAGATAAAAACTAATCACAATTTTATGCTAAAATTTAACTTTGAATAAAATTTATCCAAAATGAAAGATAAAACATAAGTGAAATACACTCTATACACTTGACTTATAGTATATAATATAGCTGACATAATAAAAAATATTTAACATAGGTAGTAATAGAATAAAACGATAACAAAATTGTTAATTTCGATCGAATGCTCAAACGCGGCTACAATTATTATATGCATTGTGATACTTCAAAATCTCATGAGCGTGGTTTCCTGATCCACTGTAGACCCGATATAACGCGGACGTTGGGGTCCAAGATATTTGACCGCGTTATAAGTGAATATATCGCATATACCCATTTATAATTACATGCAGTGGCAGCCGACGCCATAAACCTACGAGTCAGAAATGACATTGCGGTAACCATTATCCGCGCACAAACGGGCGAAAAAAGAGAGAAAAGAATACAGCAATTGAAAATGTTTTGTTTTAAAAATTTTAAATAAATATTTGATTTTTATTGTGTTCCACTTTGAAGAATAAACATTTACTAATTAACAACATCCGTGATTACAAGTTCTAAACCAACACACTTTTATCGTCAATATAGAGCACATGCAACGGAAAGGTAACTCTTATGTCTATAACCAAAGATGTTTGTGGAGAATTTGAGTGAAAACTATGTAATTACAAAAGAAAAAAGACGGAGTCCAACCATTGCCCGCGTTATAAGCGATCCCGCGTTATATCCAGCCGCGTTATATCGGGTCTACAGTGAACTAAAATAACTTTTTGCACTAATTCAGAATGGATTCAAATGATTTCTTCATAGTAAATAAAATTAGTTCTTTCTAACGTATAAATTTGTAGGTCCAAAACTTATACTTCGTCATCGTGCTATTAAAGTATGCGGCTTATAATGTCCTGTAACTATTCTATTGTATATCTAGTGGAGGTTATGAAATGTCTAGAGGCATTAATTAATTTTGGTACCTTAAAACTCTAAATTTTTTCTTAAAAAACAAAGTTTAGCACTCCAAAATGCTGGCGAAATGCGTTCCCGCTGAAAACTTTATAGAGTGGTTTAAGTAAAAATAGTATAAGTCATGAGAATGTTCACACCTAATATGATATCATTCGCCTGCCGTCTCAAAAATCTAACTCCATCATAAGCATTCAAAAATGCAATTAAAATCATCATTTAAATAAACTAACATTATATTGCATCAAATGGCGACATTGGATGTTAGTAGAGATGGGTCAAAATAAGTTTAAAAAGCGAAAGTCAATGTTTATGAATTTCAATCATTTATTGATTTCGAAAAGTTTTTTTAAATGTGAGATCTCCGCACGAGGCACCGTACCAACATAGCTAACATATTTGGGAGAGACGGTATGCCAGTGCCAAAATAAATTAGCAAAATATTCTCTTATGTTTATCGCTGAACTCGCGTCACTATGCGTCACGACTATAGAATATAAAAAGTTGGCGACAAGAGTATCCGAGCCGCAGATGAAATAAATCTCAACGTTTATTTTATACATACTTTCAAAAAGAAAAGTCATACTGATTTAAATAACTACGCAAAGTTTTGAATAAGCAATTCGATCGCACTGACCACTTGCGGAGGCGTGGTCGTCGTAAAATCTTTAGTGTGACGAACAAATAATTAAGTACTCACTTTGGCTTGTCGTTGACTTAATCTGGCAGGATGTGAGTGGAAATGATTTGCGGAATTCGAGCCAACATGCAACTCCCTCGCTCATGGAACATTTTGATGTCTTCCGGTTTTCTCTTCAGCATCCTAGAACTCAACTTCACGTAACCACACTCGGAGTAGCACTTCATGCTTTGTTTCTTGTATCCAATAAATAACATAAAAATGAGCAAAAATTTGTATTTAGATAAATTGGGAAGAGACAAAAACACCAATGAAATATCCTTCGTACCTTGAAGGGTTATAAGTAGCAAGACCGATCGCTCTCAGGACTTGGAGACTACTGTCTTTTTCGCGCCTGTACTTTTTAGGCAATCTCGTATTCTTTGTTTCGACCAATCAGCATCCATCAAATTTCCCTCGCTTTCTCCCCCATAGCCATGATAACATCTTCAAGTATCGGTTTACTTGGATGGAATAACCCCTAAAAAACTTGAACCGATTTGCCACCTGCAAGTAGTAGCGTATCGCTTACTAACGATAAGACTCCAACACAACTTCGGGTATTCTAGAATACGTCATCGACTTGGCGGGCATTTTTTAAGATGACTGTTGATTGGTCGTACCAAGTGGTGGGATAATATTTCTAAAAATGAGCTGGCAAGATGGTAGGCGGGTGGTGATTGGTTGAAAAGAAGTGTTATTAACTGTCGTAGTCGCCGTCAGTCCCTGAGAGCTGCCGTAGATGACTAACCGTCCTCCTACGTGATATTTTGATAGTGCAATTACCTTCTGTAATTAGCGGTGCGCTACTTAGCGCTCATTTTCATCGTCATTCGTTGAGTTTGAGGCTAAAAAGTGTGATAGAAGTGCTACTCTTGGCGTAGTTGAGCGCGATCCAGGTTGAGTAAAAACCGGCGTGCATCAAAATGTCGCTCGGGCTGACCATCGGTGCTGATACAAGAGAAGGATTGACTTCCGCCTGTATTTCTACTCGTCTCCCGCTAGATAAGACATCAAAATGGCTAGGTGAGTAATTATCTATTGCAAACATTGTTTTAAAAATGCGTTAAACTTAAATTAAGCTTGATCAGTTACTAAGTAACTACAAATATTTGCGACCTAGGTTTCGGTCTCCCGTACGATCTTCGGGAAATTTAAAGTGTTGTTTTAAGCGAAAAAATATTTTCCTTAATAATGGGATTCTAAAAAGTGCAAGCTTTCGTAGTGAAGTTTATTAATCGTAAATTTGTTCGTCACAAAATGGATGCTCAGAACCGCACCGACCTCGAGAGATATTTCGATGTTAATTATTCACCAGACGGTTTGTTATTTAGAATGTTGTGTTATAATTTAATGCAATTTGGTTTATGTTTGTCAGTATAAAATAAGCATTTCGGCTGAGACTCAGGCGATGTTTCTACTCCCGTTAGCGACGCCATCTTGTCAAGGTTGGGTATCAAGTTTCCACATTTGATCTACATCTACATGTTACCCTGCAATTCACCAAATTGGTGGGTGGCAGGGGGTGCAATGCACCAAAACCTACCTAAAGATTGTCTATCGCAGGTTGAAATTTTCTATTGTGATCTCGTATTGTCCTCGGAAAGATGTATCGGAACGTTGATCTGAGTGTAAGTTGGTTGCTCTTTTGGAGCGATTCGTTTTAAACGTCAAGGAACCGCATACTTCAGAGCAGTGATATTCAAACTTTTTCGTCGGCGTACCCCTTAAAACAGTTTTTAAGAAATTCGTACCCCATGGTATATAATGAGTTACTCTTTTCCAATAGTTCACCGCTTCCTTTTATTCAAACTTTCTAACCAGCCCGTCATAATTGCATTAACTACTTCCGAATTCCCCTCTTCACCCTCTTTTCCCTTCTTCCACACTGTCTTTTCCTAATCGTATTCACCCATAGACAGGGCCACGCCAACCCGGGGTGCAAGGGGTGCACGGCGCCCGGGCGCCAACTCACTAGGGGCGCCTTCCCATCAAGGTATTTGATCTATATGTTATTGGATATTGAATGGGCGATGCATTTCGTCCTCGCATTTCGAAATGCAGGATGTTAACAAAATTAAAAATAAATTTTTAATTTGTCATATTGGATGCAACTGTCGAATCCTTGCAGGAAATATTCGAATTATTAGAAAGCATTAGCGCTGCATTTAATTCTTTGGGCAAAATAAAAGATTTTCGTGCAGTTAGTAGAAACGGAGAAAAAGAAGTGAGGTATGGATCTACATTCTAAATTATCTGATAATACTAGGAAAGAATGTGATATGAAGGCCCTTGGTATTTGTTATTAGCTCGATATAACCCAAGAGTTATTTAAAACCATGAATGACAGTTTGTTACGTTCTGGATTATATTTTCATCAATAATTTATTAGGCACGTGTCCCATCATTGCGATTTATCTTCGGATTCTTTTAATCCCGTCCGACATCGATCAAATTTTTAGAATTTACTAAATATGTTCGAATAAAATAATTTTTTGGCTGCAGAGCCTGTGACTACAAAGATTTCAATTCCATGAACCTTCCCTTTCTCCATTTGATTAGCGAATCAACGTTTTCGATTGCTTTCAAGCGTTCACCAAAATGTTTGCAACGCGTTTAACACTCCGGGATTCCAGGAACGCCAAACACCGAAGAATGAATTAAAATAACATGATATTTCATGAATTCTTGCCTAAAATCGTCTTTCTTTACTGTAAATTTAAATAGTTGCCCATCATGAAAGTGCTCTTAAGAAGAGGTAGTAAAGCTGACCATTACTTTCGACTGGCACTCTAATGGAAAGCTATAAGTTAAAAAACGTAGCGAAATTAAACAATTTGTTTGAATCAAACAAAACATTATTGATTAATAATTATTAAATTGGAAACAACGCTCCAGAACCCGGGCAAAGAACAATTAACTTCGTTAGTGTTCATATAGGGAAAGGGCCGGGAGTTGGGGAGGGCGCAGAAGAAATATTTTGCACCCGGGCGCCAAGCATCCTTGGCGCGGCCCTGCCCATAGATTGTCCGTTTTTCAACTTCCCTTCCGCCGTTTCTGCGCACTGCATTAAAATACCATACGCTGACTATCATGAATAAAGTAGAATTTCTAATAAAATTTCATTATGTTGGTTTATTTAACCAAATAAAGCTGATTAAAAAGAAGATCACCTCAAGGCAAATTAGGAGTAGGTGGAAGAAAATGATGCCGATTGTAGTTTGAAAGTGCTGTGGTAAAACATGAACCTTCTGCTGTATATATTTATTTGCGTTCCCCTTAGAAAGTTCTCGCGTACCCCCAGGGGTACTTACGCATATCCCAGATTGAATACCGCTGATTTAGAGTACCTAGTCTACTTAATGCCGAAATATGATGAATCTCCGTCCGGTAAAATTGTTTTGTAATTGTAATAGCAGAAGAAAGAAGTGATGGCACAAAATTATAGTTTATTTTCGAAGAGAAATTAATATGGATTTCGTGTTTAAAACTATTTATATAATATTTATTGCGACGGAAGTTTTGTTGCATAAAAATTTTCTAACGATAATTTCCGCTACTCGGGGCCGGATTAGGTGCCCCATGGGGCCCACGCTCAGCACGTTTAAGCCTCCACCCAAATCGTAAATTTGCACCTAGTAACAGATTATTGCAAGGTGATCTGTGCGGCAACACTTGGAAAGGGTTTCGGATGGACGAGATAGGGTCGGTCCACTTTGGGCTCCCTTGTCCTCTGGACCCCCAATGCACTAGCGTGTTTTGCGTACCGCGCAATCCGGCCCTGGCGCTACTTAATCAATGTTTCAAATTTTTTAGGCGATTGGATATTTCTGCATGATTGTTATAAGTTATCGTACTTCATGCTCGTGTTTTGGTAGATCGTTCATAATTATGTATGCGTTTTATGGTTCGTTTTTCTTTTTTGCTGAAAGTTATGAATATTTTCTGCAGCATGTGAATTTATAACTGTTGCTAGCTTAACAAATTTAATTTTTTAATATAATTAAATTTGATGTTAGAATTAAGTTCTTGCTATCAGAAAAGTCGAAAATGGCTCGGGAAATTTTTTACAAAGCAGTGCGAAAGTCGATATACCCTTACGCAGAGGCGAATCCAAGGGGCAGGCGATGTGGACGATCGCCTCATCCCCGTGGATGTCTCCATGGCCCTCCACCGGATCCCTTCTTATACCCATTCCGAAAAAAATCCCTTGATTTTGCACCGCAGATTAAGTCTGGAGGGCCAGGGGAAGAAATATCCTGGCAGGTGTAGGGATTTTCAGAATAAAGGGTCGTCGGCAGTGGCGGATTAAAGAGAGGGGAGGGACGATTGCTCTCTCCCCCTCTTGAGAAGTTTTGCATCGGTCCCAGCACCTTATGGAAAACGCAAGTTAAAAAGTTCTGGCACTAAAATTGGTTATAGTCTTTGATTATCTGATGCATATAATAGGTATTAAAATATCACATCGTTCATAAAATCATTTGTCTTGAAATTTTAGGTGAAAAACCTGTGCTAAGCATGCCCAAAAATATAACCTACCCATAAAACTTTTAAAAGTTGACTTTACTTTTCAATTCAGCTTGATCCATTATTATAAGTAATCCGTACGTAGACAGGTCCGTGACTATTATTGGTTTAAGCTGGTTCTCCACATAATCCCACTTTTCGCAATCTTCTTCATTTCTTGGTAGCTCTCTTTCTCTTTCAAGTCGTCTATCAGCTGTAAACCTTTCCTTCTTCTCTTTTCCCTCCTAGTTTCCCTGCTAATACGTCCTCAACCATGCTCTCTCCTAAGGTAATGTCCAATCCAGTTCGCCTTCCTCTTTCTTATAGTCTGTATAATCACTCAATTTCATATTCTTCTTAGTATTTTCTCGTTTTTCCTCCTATCTCTTCATTTCAACTTCAGTATTCTTCTCCACGTCCTCATTTAGAAACTTTCCAAGTATTTTATATGATTTTTCTGAAGTTTCCATGTTTCCTATCTATAGGAAGCGATAGCCCATTCATGGCATCTTATCAATTCATCACGTATGGCTTCCTTTCTTTTTTTCCGTAAGTAGAAGGTTTTTCTTTTAAAAGCGGCTTTTAATTTCGCTATTCTAGTCCACATTTCATCGATGCATTTTGCATCTCGTGTTGTGACGCTTCGAAGGTATTTATCGCCTGAAACTTGTTCTTATGACTTTCCACCAGTTCTTACCATCAAGTTTTCTTCTTTTCCCGATATTCGCATGAACTTGGATTCTTCTGCATTTATTTTCATTCCGTATATCCCTCCTGTTATTACCAGTCTAGTGATCAGTTTCTGGAGTTCCCTTTCCTAGCTTGCTGCTTGCTACTTGGCCATAATCATATTTTACTTTTCTTATAATCCATTCTCCCATCTTAAAATCTCCTGTGCCTTCTAGCGCTTCTTGCGTTGACCTTTCTCCATAAATGTTGAACAGGACCGGCAAAAATCTTTTCTTTCTCCTCTCCCGATATTTACTCCGCTGGTATCAGATTTCTCCAATCCGACCTCCACGAGTTGATTCATGTATATATACCTGATCATTCTCCTTCCTTTCCTATCTATACGTATATCCTTGAATATCATCAGTAAAATTAATGAATTTACCAAAGACCTTCCGCCCTTTCTGATGTGATTCTCACTGCTCCAATACCATATCTGGTTCCACGTCTTTTTCTGGAACCGTGATCTTCCCCTAAAATTTTTTTAGCCTTTTTTTTAGCCTTTTCCTTTTAGTAAGAATGTTTGTCATCTACGACAGTAGGCTTATCGTTCTGTAGTCCTTACAAAGCAGTTTTATTAGAGATTCATTATTCGTCGGTATTTTATTTTCCATTCATTTTAAATCCCGTGGTCATTTTTCCTTGAAATTCTCCTCAACATTCAGAAAAAGTCTCGTTCTCTGCAGATTTTGGCTGATCGCCATTTTGTATAGACCAGGGGTGGCAAAAACTGCTTACCCTCAGTGCCGCATATGGTAATCTTCCTGAGTTCGAGAGCCGCAAGGCACGCATTCTGCGCACAAAAATGTACGAACAGTAAATATAACTTGTCTTCGAAACAATACAGAGAGAATGCATGTCCCTTAAGCATCCCCAAAACGTCTTAGTCGCATCACGTTATTGCATTCTGACGTGATAATGAATAAGAGCCGCACGTTAAGTTAAAAGAGCCGCATGCGGCTCGTGAGTCGCGGTTTGGCCACCCCTGCAATAGACCGATGGCTGCAAAAAAACCCTTTTATGCAGCAAGTAAAAAAAATATTTTCCTCATACAGTGCTTTTCTTAAGTCTCGTTTTTCCGCATTTTTGCGTAGAAATAACAATTTGCTGTCCAAATAAGAAATTTTTGCCTTTTATCCTATTCTTGACAGAGTTCGGTTTCTTTCTGTAATTCGATTTCTAATTAATCGACAACTGTGGTACGTTCGTGTGATTGTTATCGCCCTCCTCTTTTCACTGCTGTATTTCGTACTTGTATTTTTATCATTATTGTGTAGATATATTTCTTTTCTATGCTAATTTTCTTCGTTTAACTCCGTATCTTATCATCGAATCTCATTTTATGGCAGTCTTTTATGTACATTACATAATTTTGTCGAATCTTTTATTTAATTTTTTGATTCTGTATAAAACACATATTAAAAGTAAATTTAATTTTTACCAACCGCTAGGAGTTTGTTTTTTTATTGATAAGATTTTTCTTCCTTCTTGCCATGCAAGGACTGCTATACATCCTGCAAAAACTTTTTCCTAAGCTCTGATGGAACTTTATACTCAATCTCACTTTCTTTAAAACACGAGTTAAGTTTTTATTGCAACCGCATCATCGTACTTCTGTTGCAGAAGTCCCGACTCAACGTTGTCGGAGAAACATCGATAAATTAATATATTAGAGCTATGGATTCCAAAAGATGGGGCACGATAATCCGTGAGGGGATATATATATTTTCATATATTACGATGCAATTAACTGTCATCAGTTTCAACCCTCGAGTTCGTTAGACATATTTTTATTATGATATTAAATAAGAGTAAAAAAAGCATCAGGTATACATACATACTGTATGTTAATGGTTATCTAGATGATATGGAAAGTTTGTAGGAATATATTTTTTGTATGAGGTTTGCGCAGCTAGATTTTGCCTTCAATGTCATTTTATAATATTTAGCTTACTTTTTTGCGAGCTATTTACAAGTTTGGTACCTAATGTTTTAACAAGTTCAAAAGCTATGTGTATATCCACCTTCATCGGCTGATTCATCTCGCTTTAAGCCATTGCTCTTTAATAAAGCTATTTAGATTTTGTGGAGCTTGGCTTCCCTTTATGTGAACAGAGTTGAGTTCAAGAGCAGTATTTATGCATTTTCTTTTGTGCTTGTTCAACCCTTTTAATCCACCTTTAGAGCCACCTTTGTTCAACGAGGTAATCAATGGTTACCATGGAGGCGAGCGAGGTGATTGGTTGAAAAAGACAGAAACAAAGAAATAATTCAGTAGAGAATGCGTCACTGATGCCTCTCCTTTTTGAGGTCGTTGCATTGAAAGGGTTCAGGGACAAACAGATCGATATCAAAGCTTCGGGCTTTTACGGACACGTAAGCCAACCGAGGTCAGCAGAATTATTGCTCCAACTTTCAAAAGGAAAATTAAGTCAATTTATTTATATCCGTTTTATAACGATTAAAATCTTATCAGTGCACGCAATTAAACATTTTTATATTTACGTTGCTTTCATGAAATAGCCGTCGCAATATCTTTAAAATATAAAAGAATACCATGTTATGGGCGATATTTTGAAAAATATCTCGAATTTATATCGGAATTTTTACTGCGTGATATGATGTTATGGTTTCCAAATTACGTTTCCTGTTTTAGGAAGTGATCTAAATACTTAAATTTACAATTAGAAATTTTATTAAATTGACATTCGAGTAGATCATTCCGAACGAAGCAGAGTTGAAAATTCTCGATATTTCATGAAAGCAGAAATAGTTTGAAAATAATTATAGTTTTCTGTTTTTCTTGAATTTATCCTTATCGTAATGAGTCTCTTGAATCTGTTAATATTCTTTCTTATGTGCAGCTTTCCTTCTAAAGGTCTAATTGATTTAGTGTTGGATCTTTCTTCTTCGAAATTCTCGTAAGCTCTCTCCATTATCTCAACTGTGTTTCGTATTTTACCATCGGTGGAGGGAAAATTCATTTGGGTCTCTTTGCTGGAAGCCGAAAAAACCTTGACTTTTCGAAGGCTCTGCCGGATGGCTTGAAATCGCATTGAATTATAACGGATTCCAATAAAGTGGAGGGAGAGAAAATCAATTTGGCCAAGGCTCAAGATGGTCTGGACGGGAATTCCCACGAGACAAGATTCCTTTGGCGGGCTTTCGTTCGGGATTACACGGGGAATACAATTTCATAGGATACGAATAAATAAGAACCTCTGAATAGGAAAACCCAGGTTTATTTTCCTTTAGCCAATGACAAACGAATTCCTTCAATACTAATCATACAATTTTCACCAAAATTTACATTACAAGAGGGCATTTCTTTCGGTGAAACCTTTAGTGACGATCAATTATGGAATTCGTTGAAAGTAGGCATTCGTATTTTATAGCTAGGCAGCAGTTGATGGCTAAAAGGAATAGAATTGAAAACCTTTCTCCAATAGCCGTATTGGGAAAACCAGACGCGTATGTTGTCTGCGAAGCAGTCGTCGTCAGTGGCGATTCACCCATTTTGTTAGAATTTTGTTCAGCTTTTACTTAGTTTTTTACAACTTTTTTACGGTTGTCGGAGAAGCGTAGCTTTTCAATTTTATATCAGCCATAAAGTGAACTCGATAATTCTTTCTCGGACTATAAGGGATCATGTCACCCCATGAAATCCACCAATTTAGCAAATTTCGGGCAAAATGTAGGCACAAACTCATTATTTCCAGCGCCAATTTTTTTTCCACTCTGAGATAAAAATATCAAAATTTATCGTTCCAGGACAGAAAATAAAGCGCACATAACTCGGCATAATGTATTTGTTCTCTAATGAGCTCATGCCTTCGGGAAAGAAGGGGAGGGAAGACGATGATATGTATCCAGTCCGTTCATTGTTGCGTTTGACTTTCACCTCGGGCGTAATTAGCCTTACCTTGAAACCTCGTCGACGAGACCTCACGCGTGCGGAATTCGCATCGCCCGAGGAGGTCCACGACCTCGCCGGAACACGAACCCCAGACGACCTGCGTGGAATGAAGGAAGGAAGCCGATAGACTCCCATCTGTATTTTCCGCCTCCCTTTGCGCCGGACGTCTCTCGGAACATCAGACTCATTTTCTCCCGAGTGAGGCGATCGTGGAATGGGAAGGTGAGGGGAGGGTGAGAACCCGTGGGAATGGGTTCGTCGGTGAGGGAGGGGTGGAGAGGTAAAGGAGCTATGGCGAGAAGTCGACCTCCCTCCCCTCACTCTCCCTCTCTTTCTCTTATGTCTCTCATAGTGGAGGGATGAACCTCCCCCTCCCTCCCCCTACCCTTAATCTTCCTTCTCCTACTAGTGCCTCCTTTTAAGACGCGGTTTCCCACCACGCGCACGGTCGCACACACACACAAGCTTGCTAGTGTGTCTACTCGGCAACTTGTAAACTTTCATTAGGCACGGTCCCGCAGGAGAGGGCACTTTCTCCGTTGTTTAACCCCGAAAAGGAAAATAATGGTCCCAAAGCGCCTAGTCCCGTCTTAACTCACCTCCTCCACACAGACGCGCAGGCAGACAAAGAAAAGGGGAAAATGACATGCACGCGACCTCTCGTCTCACTCCGACCTCCCGCCTCTTCTCTTTCATCTTAAGATCGCGCGCTCCTCTCTCTTGGCGAAGATGTTGTGCACACATAATGCGTACCAAAAGCGGCACATTAAACGAATTCGTTCGTCAAGACGCGTATACCGCCGATAGTTGAACACTTTCTACTATATGGATTTATATGGATTAAAAAAAAAACATTTTTTATAAATAACTTTTATACGTTTTATATAAAAATTTAGTCTTTTGCCCGTAGAATGGTACCTACTTATTCGCGTACTGTTGGGGGCTAGTTGTCGTAGGGCAGGCATATCAAACTCGAAGTGGCATCAGTGCCACATTACTGCATTCGATGTCATGAAAGGGCCGCATTAGCATTGCAATGGCCGGAGTTGCATAAAACAGACTTACTTTAGAAGATGGGCGTATGTTTTGCCATTAAAAACAATTATTTAGAAACCTCGTTCTATCTTGTCTCAATAACTAAGAAAAATTTCTCCTTTTCACAAAAATACAATATTTATATAAAATCTCGGACGATTTAGTTGAGACAAAACCTTGCATCCGCGTCACCCAGCTAAGTCCGCATGCCTGGCGTAGGGAGTAAGGTAGGTGGTTCGAAAACCAAGGTTTCTCGGATCAAATTCAAAAGGTGGCGGAAATTTTTCTAAGTAAATTATGGTCGTATTTTTAATGGTAAGATGGAATCATTCATGTAGACATATATCTTTAGAAATGTAGTAGGCAAGTTAATATAAAAGTTGTTAAAAATGAAAGCTTCGAAATTGAAAGCGACGATCAAGAATCTGGCGGAAGTAACGAACTGACGAAAATTCTTGCGCTACTCACGTTCCATTCGATAAGCTTAAAAATTAAATGTGAAATGCTCCCAAGTTCAAAATTCGAGGTCTTCGTCCTTTTTCATGGGGCCTCCAACGGTGTAGCGAGAGAGGCCCGTTCGCTAACGTTGGGCGAGCAAGGAATTTGAAGAAACACGTCGCATAGCAAATTTTTCTTTTGTTATATGAAGTGTGCCTTATGGTTACATTTTAAATTGATTTTAATGGGAATAATTTTGAAACGAGAAAAAAAGTCTGCTATGACCGGGAATCGAACCCAGGTCTTCCACTTGCCGGGAGGATATTCTACCACTGAACTATCGTAGCAGATCAATTTTCTCGTTTCTGAATGATTTTAATGAATAAAAAATTCTAAATGGAATAAATGACCGGATCTTGAAACCGATGGGAAAAAATAACCATTTTCACGGATCAATAAAATGATACGCATGATCTGCGTTATGGACATGCACGCAAAACGTCCGTCGTCCAGGACGCAGCAGTGAAATGGGAGATTAATTTACGGTTTGATGCAGGTAGTATTTAGGTTATTTTTTTGCCATATGTCAGAATAATAAATGATCCTGTAAAGACTCATAAAAACATTTAGGGCACCTTGAATCATGTCACTATATTTTTTAAGCTCAAATGAAAAATCAGGGTTGCCGTTATATCTTAAGACTTTCCACCTTCCTCTGATCAAATCCCAAAAAACCCTAACTTCATTCCTCACAACTTCGCCACACCTTCTCCTTCCACCTATGATATCATCTCCGACCATAGCTTCCATAGCCCAAAACGGTCTCCTCCTCCCCAACCTCGGCAGAATCACCGGAAGTCCCTGCGAAAAAAAACAAAATGACGGTTCAGTCCCGAAATTCAATTTGCCATGTATGAAAAAGAAACGGGCCGAACGTTTTTTAAAAACAATTTTACTTTTGACGAAAAGTTAATAGACTTTTATTCGCTCCATATCTCTTCTGCTCCAATAACATGTTCGTTACCATGTCAACAGGCAACAAGGGCACTCCGTCCGGCGGAGGATATAATGTGGGAGTGATCCTATTTAATGAAAGAAAGGCGATTATTCGAACCCAAATGCGGGAAGGGTTCGCAAAATATCAGAAGAAAGTGGGATTGCTTTCACCCACACTCGCCTGATTTTCTCGTGTGTGCATTTAAGAATACAAAGAAAGGGAATATTTCGGATGATTCGTTGAAACCTCGAAAAATGTTCGATGCCTCCCATTGTCTTCAGAATCTCTCCATCTCTCCATCTTTCGATAAATCATCGAGCCTGCGTTTTCCTTGCTTTTCATCGGTGAAAGTGTTTGCTCAAGATTTGTTTGTTGTGTTAATGTGGATTATTTCCCGGTTGTACCCGAGATGAAATGAGCAAATAGGACCATCAGATATAGCGAATACGTTGCACATTTCTTACCGACGGTCGAGATTACCTCTGTCTATTTGAAAGCCATCATACCATCTTCTATTTATTTGGTTTTATTTATTTATTTTAAATGGCTCATAAGTAGCCTTTGTCGAACATTTACAGTGCGTATTGCCACGATAACAAATGCAATGACCTTTTAAACCCGAAGTTTATTGTCCATCTGTTAGATTTTTCGATTAGGTATCGGCAGCAGATTATGAGCTATAACGTGCGACTTTCATTCGTGAAATACGCAATCGATTCATATTAATCGGGTGTCCTTTTAGTCGAAGGCGTAGCAGCTACGGCTGCGTGGGCCCCGGATCAAGAATTTATGACGTCCTCTCCCCTCAACCTCTTACACAGTAAAGAATTAATCGAAAACTAACAGTTAATTATCAAAAGAAATAACTATTTTTTATCGATTATCATTACTTTGGAATCACAGTTAAACAAATGATATTGTTCTGAATTGTTTTTGCTATTACGGATGTGTAAAGACAGTGATTTCAGTTTCTTATTGGGTCCCCTTTGCCGGTGGGTGCCGTTGCCTGCGTGTCTTAGCCTACGCCTCTGTTTTCAGTGTCTCTGTTATCTCAGGACGTAATGCCTTGGTGTCTTCGTGCGAAAAATAACAGGTGACGGCGATAAGGAGAAAGAGAGTTAATATTTGAGAAAGCATTTATCTCTCCTCTTCGCCTTACCGACTTTCAACGGAATGTGCTACCTTCCTCCTTCGCGTCTCAAGTTTGTTGTAGATATCTATTTAAAAATATTTTGATATCCATGGTGAATTCTTTAAGTAAGTTGTTATTTTTTACTGATAGAGCACAATTTCCAAAATTTTTACACGAATTAACTTCCTAAATCGAGTAGAGATTTAAAAGCCGCCATATATATGTATTACACTTTTCTCGAATGTCTCATTTGTGAAATAAAAACGCTGACAAAATATGTCTCTATAATAACTATAAAAATATTGGGAAAACTAGATCCCCACATTGGCTATAAAACGGTCTTCATCAATGATGATCCACCGAGAGTGGATTAAAATCTGCAACCGAAATGCGCATCTGGTTTTTACAACATTTTTATTGCCATCGGGAAAACATAGTTCATCAATTTGACTTCACCTATGATGTTAACTCGATGACTCTCTCTTGAATTGAAAATCAAGCTTCAAAATAAAATAAATCAAGCAGTACACAATTACGAAAGATATTTATCCTCAACAGTTACGAAATCTGGAGTAACCGCAACATAATATTTGAGTGATAAACCAATTTGCTAGTATAAAAATTTCTATTATGCTTTTTCAGTCTAAGCGCGTCTAACACCGAAATTATGTGTGTGTGTAAATATCTTTGCTGGGTTCACAATCTTATTATTCGTTTCGGACCATGGTAACATCATCATTATCATGCTGCTGTCCGAAGACATGTTTTAGCTGAATCGCTGCCTCCACCTCTCTCTCTCCCTAGAAGCCTCTTTTATACCTCTATAAGTACTATATTTCTGCTTTATATTCTCTAATATTCCTATTCTTTTTCTCCCTCTTCCTCTTGATCCGCTAATTTTGCCTTCTAAGATCGTCATCTGTAAACACTGTCTTCTCAATATGTGCCCTATCTAATTTGTTTTTCTTTTCCTGATTGTTTTTATTAGCATTTTTTCTTCTCCCACCATTTCTAATACTTATTCGTTTCTCTTCCTCTATGTCCATTTCACTTTCATCATCCTTCTCCATACCCACATCTCAAAACTTTCTAAATATTTTTCCTTCTTTCTCCTTACCGTCCACGTATCTGCGCCATAAAGAGCTATGCTCCATATGTAGCATTTCGCTAATTTCTTCCTTGTTTCAAGATTTATTTTCATGCTTGTGAGAAGCTCCTTCTCGTTAAATGCTGCTTTTGCCATTGCAATCCTACTTCTGATGTCCTTTCTACCACATCCATCCTGCGCTAAAATACTGCCAAGATATTTGAAACTACTTACTTGTTCCAATTTTTGGACATTTACCATTATAATTAATTCTTTATGTTCCTTTTAAACTACCATGACTTCCATTTTTTCGGCATTGATCTTCATTCCATATTGTTGGCCAACCTCCACTGGTCTGTCTGTCATCCTCTGAAGTTCTTTCTCGTCTTCTGCTATTAATCCCTGATCATCTGCGTATTTAATGGTGGTAATACTTTCACCTCCTATCTAAAATCCTTTCTCTTCCATCAAGGATTCTTCTGTTATTGTTTCTGCATAAATATTAAATAGGACATCCTTGCCTCAGTCTCCTCCCTTTTTAAGTACTTTCTGTTTCTTTTCCTTCAACCCTGACTTTAATGTTTTGATCTAAGTAAAGGTTTGTAAGCAATCTTTTATCTTTCCAATCTATCCCTATTTTATTTAAAATACCCAACATTTTATCCCATTTCACTCGGTCAAAAGCTTTCTCCCGATCTACAAAACAAAAGTACACATCTTTATTGACTTCTAGCGCTCTTTCTATCATCATCCTCATACATCCTATAGCATCTCTTGTCCCTTTTCCTCTTCTGAAACCAAACTGATTATCTTGCAACTCCTTTTCTATTTTACCTTCAATTCTTATGGTTATTATTCTGGTTAGAACTTCAGCTGTATGAGAAATTAAACTAATAGTTCTGTAATCCTTACAACTTTTTGCATTGTTCTTTTTCTCCAGTGGTACCATAACAACATCTACAAAATCTTCAAGCCATATGCCAGTATCATATACTTGGTTAAAGAATTTTGTGAGTTGCTTAACTGCTTTCGACCCCAAAACCTTAAGAACGTCCACTGGTATATCATCACTCCCAACAGCCTTCCTTCTTTTCATGACATAAATTGCTCTTTTAACTTCAGACTCGATAATACTTGGTCCTAGCTGGTCTTTTTCCACATCCTCTTTTTCTAATTCAATATTTCTTGACTTACCTTCTTTGTCATATAGCACCTCAATGTATTCTTTCTAGACATTCTTTGAATTGTCTGACTCCGAGACTATTTTACCACTTTTGTTCATGATTTCTTTAGGTCCTATCTTTCTTGCCTTTTTCTTGAATAGTTCCCTTGCTTTGCTATACATGAGGTCTGTTCTACAAATTCTTTTCTTCAGCTCCCTGCCCCAACCTTTCCTTCAGCTCAGCCATGATAGCCTCCTTGTTCCTAAAGAGTTGCTCTAAATTCCATTTCTTGTTAATTCTTATGTTTCTCTTAATACTCTTCAGTCGACATTGTGTGTTTGCCACCAAAAGTTGTGGTCGGAATCGATATCTGCCCCTGGAGGTGTTTTCACATTTTTAATGCTATTTCTAAATATTTCATTGATTAATATGTAATCTATCTGGTATTGCATTTTGTCTCCTGGTCTTCTCCATGTGTAAAGTCTCCGCCGGTGATGCTTAAAACATGTATTAGTTTCAATCAATCTATATCTGTGGCAGAATTCCACAAGTTTCTCCCCTCTTTCATTTCTCTTCCCTAGCCCATATTTTCCCAATATGTTATCTTACTGTCCCCCTCCGACTACACTGTTCCAGTCTCCCATTACTATGGTGGTGATCCTTCGTTTTCCCTCCTCCTCCACTATCCCCGTAATCTGTTCATACATTTCATCTACTTCGTCTTCACCAGCATTAGTTGTTGGCATATACACTTGAATTATAATCATTTCCACTGGCTCTATCTGAGGTTTTACGGCTATTAATCTATCATTAACTGTCACTACCTTGCTAATTCTTTCAGCTGTCTCTTTTCTCATTATAATCCCCATTCCACTTTCCATTTTCTCTCCTTCCGAGTAAACAATCTTAAATTCGTCTGAATTTATCTCGCCTTCTCCTTCCCACCGAACTTCACTAAGACCTACTATACCTACATTATTCCTTCTCATTTCCCTTTTTTAAGTTCTCTAATGTCCCCCTGAATTCATAGTCCTAACATTCCATGTGCTTATTCTTCATTTCTCACTACTTGCTTTCTTCTTATTAATGTTACATTTCCTCTGTACATCCCCTAGGGTAGTCCCCACCCGGAGATCCAATTGGGGGACTATTTTACCTCCGGAATATTTTACCCCAGAGAGATCCATAGAGGTATTTGCAGCTTTTCAGCCTTTCATGGGAAATATAATGAGGTAGTTTCCCCTTGCTTTCCTCATCGCAGTTTCACAAGAGTGATTACCCATCTGTAGCTGTTCAGATCCACATGATCACCACCTACAGAGGTACTGTGCAAGCTGCTGCCCTTGCACAGGGGGATGTAAAACCCCCAAGACTGCTTCTTAGTCTGACTCTTCCCCTCAGACCTTTCCGGCTTGGATGGTCCTACCAGGAGAATTATCTCCCGCTAGCATAGCTCTTCGGTTCATAAGAGTACACAAACCCTCCCGCCTCTGTAAGGTTATGCAGTCCTTAGGGAGGGCATGGTAACAAGGACATGCGAAATTCAAAGCTCTATCAAGACCTAGTCGGCTTCGAGAAAAGCTGCTTGTTTTAAGGACGCGGAGGACGAGGACTATCTCCTTCCGAAACGATATAACGATCAAGAACGATGTGAGAACCGCATCCTCCGAAAAGTATAAAATAATCTTCATTCCTAAAGGATAGAGTTTTGGAGTTTATAGCGCATTTTATCTTGCGGAATTCTTCAACGGTAAATTTGGTATCTAAGTGGGGGAAGAGGGAAGAGTTTAAAGGTAACAGTCAGCATTATTAAACTTAGTTTTGAAAATGAAGCCGCAATAAAAAAAATTGTAGGCTGTGCATAATGAGGTTTACAATGATTCAAGTTCAAAATAACTGTTACGATAGCGGTTTCCGCTTTGGTTTTCTATTTCTCCTGTCGAAGTTTTTACGCTAAAAATTACATTACTCAATTCAAAAATAGTTTTTTCGGTAAATATCAATTCTTTAAATCTGCCGAATGGCGCCTCTACGTCATCCATGATTCATTGATTCCATCATCAATTTGATTGTTTTGTTGTGGGACAAATTGGAAAAGTTTTCGAGATATTTATAGCAACTACAATGATCACTGTCATGTGTATAACTTTATACGGTACATAAATCCGTTTATGGACGAACTTAATATATTGAAAAATGTCTCATCCAAAGCGAGAATGCAGCTTAATCAAATAAATTATTTAACGACCTTCCTCCGAGAGTCGTACTTTAAAAATCCTCCAAGTGCGGAAAAGAATGGAATTAAGCGGGGAACTTTATCTTTAATTAACGAAATCAATTTTCTCTTTGTAAATTAATGAGAAATATTTTAAACTGGTACGTGAATACAAGGTGAGGTGATGTATCATACTTCTGTAAAAGTGAAGGGCACTTCAGTCACAGACGGAGAGCAAGAGCCTGTATTGTGTTTTATTTTCATTCTAAGATTGTCTTGCATTAATAATGACAATCGCCGGCATCTAATAAATTATTTTAAAGCGATTAAGCAGAGCAATCATATATTCGCCGAAATTCAACGACATATCATTGGCTCATCGTTTATCAGTATAATAATTGATATGATAATTCCCTGCTGCTAGAGGAGATAAATGGTTAGAAAGTTTCTATAATACATCGCTTAGTCTGCCTATTGTGTATCAGATTCAATAGAGTTCGCCTAAGCATTTTAGGGCCTAACTAATCGCCCTTTTTTTTACTCTCTCAAAATGAAACGGGCGGTTTCGATTGCGCAACCTCCTTCAAAAGGGCTATTTTTTCCTACGTCTGAGGGCCGCATTATCCTCCCATTCATCGATCACCACACATCGATTAGTGGAATAAATCGACCCTGAATTCCGTAGATTGGATGCCGTAAACCGCAAAAGATCGACCCTCTACTTACGTCCGCGCACGCTATAATCTGTTCTTTTGTACATCCTCTCGAGGATTCGAAAACTCCCACCCAAAACACTCCGACGCGGAGGATCAAGAACATCACATAGCATCGATAACTAATCGGCCACAATGGCGCCTCCTAGTCCCCTTCCCGACATACTTTTTCTACCCTCGGCAATTAATCTCTGCCTCTTGTCCACGCCCTTACGAAAATATTTCGCGCAAAACAATAAAAAAATAAGGAGCGGTCGAAGAAAAGTTTTCGTACGTGGGACATCCAGTCATTATCCTTCGTCCGTCCTCGTTCAAAACATAAATCACCGTTTTTTTCGTCGCCTTTCTTTGGCGCGTTTTCTGTATCGAAACAATGCGCCGAGGTTGATTAAAGAAGGGAAGAGATCGCTAATAAAACGAATCGAGAGAATTTTTTAATATGGGGAGGGAAAAGAGTAGGAGGGAGTTGAGGTCCGTAGACGTGTGGGTGAACGAGAGAGGGAGTTTGATAGGGTGGCGGAGGGAATGGGGGGAGTAATGGCTACGTGGGTGTATGAATGGGGTGGCGGCGCGAGTGAGAGAGAGGAGTGGGGGGAGCATAGAGCCACCGTCGGCGAGGAGAGGGAGAGCGACACGGCGGCGGAGGAGGGAGAGTGAGAAAGGAAGCGGGAGAGGGAGAGAAGGAGGGAGGGAGTCCCACGAGTCGGCTCTTGCCTTCGGCGCTGAACAGTGGCCCGAGTGGTGTGGTAGGGGACAGGACGCGGCTGTCGTTCGTTGAGAGAAAGAGGTATTTAGAGAGAGAGAGAGAGAGAGAATACCGCGACTGTGTCTAAAGGGGAAGCCCCGTCTGCCAACACAAGAGAGGTATCACCTACCGTGCGTAAGGCGTTTAACATCCAGTTTTTTTCATCGGTGTCAGCGTCGTCTACCTCCCCTCGTGGCGCAGGTATCTCCGACCATCAATGTGGGAGGGGTTCAGTGGAATTCTTGGAACGGACAACCGACTCACCCCCCACCTCCCCTCACATTCAAAGGCGAAAGGATTCGATTCTATCCGACGGAAAAATGACCGTGCATTACCGAAAATTTAAAGTGATTTTTTTCTCTTAAACTTCTCGAAGAACTCTACAGGACCCTTTTCTGTAGTACCAATTGAATGGTAAAAAAATAGTGAATTTAGTGATTTTTTCCCATCTTGTGGTTTATAGAATAGGAACTGTTTCGGTCTTCTTTTCGATAGAGGTAGTATCTTGTGTACTGTTGGACATCGTCTTCTAGAACGTCGTTATCTCGCTCATCCATCAATCTTTCTTGAGACGATCACGGGACGCACCTCGAAAATTAACAAAATTAACGAAAGAGGAAAATAAAAAAATAAAATCAACGTCCGCGCGGCCAAGAAGGCGTGGGCACCGAGTCTGCGTGCTTTGGACCTCTCCGAGGAACGGTTTCATGCCGTGAGTCATTCGCACGGTTGCAGCCGAAGGATATCGAGGTGCCCTTCTCTCGTGCTCGCAGCTCCATAAAAAGATCCACCCTCTTCTACTTTCGGTGCCCCTCGCAGCGTGGTGTGAAGAGATTTCGTTCGGAAAAATCGTTTCCTTTGTTTTGTTTTTTTCGGTGCGTCGTTCTCCTGGAAAAAGCTCGGATCGTAAACGAGGAAGATAGAAACAAAAGGAGAAACGAATCGTTTCCGTTTTCGCCGTCGTCCGATGCTTTGTGGAAGATCGTCAGCCTGGCGGAAGGCGGAGGAAGCTGTTCTGCCCCCAAGGGGTGCGCGGAATACTCCCGCCGACGGTCCTTGACATCCCGTTCCCCCGAGTTATACGAGGCACCTCTTTCGAAGAGGGTTGGCGGCGAAGGAGGGAAGACCGCAGCAATGGCGTACGTTCTTTGGAGGGTTATCATGAAGAAGTACTCGAAGATAAGGCTCGGCCTCCATCGAAATTTCTTGGTGAGTCATTGGGTTCTGGTCCTTATTAAAAAATAGAGTCCCTTCGCGAAACAGAATGTCACCCGCGAGAGACGCCGCTCCCGATGTCGGTTTTTAGCGTTTGTCCTCGATGACACCCAACCGAGGCCTCTGCAGCGCCGCCGCTGCAGACGAAAGTGAAAGCTGTCAAGAGGGCGCACGTGTTTGTTGCCGTGGGTGCATTCGACAGGGTGCGGAGGAGGGGCGGGTGGGCGTGGAAGGGGGTTTCATAAAAGGGGGAAGGGAGCAATTTTTTTCTATCGGTTCACGCCGATATTTCGGGCAAAGTTAAAGATCTCGAAGGGTTCAACGGCACCGCGGTTAGCAAATCGACCCTTTCGGAAATCAACCACTTTCCGTTTCGAGATCCGCGATCGGGGTTGGGTTCACGGCGGACGAAAAGCAAAAGGAGGCGAAAGACCGAAAGCATTAAGCGGGAAAGACGATTTCCGCGCGCTCTGATTGTCTCTCGAAATGTTGGCCGCCTTTTTTATAATGTTTCCGTGATCAGTCGGTCATGACTGTCCGGCGTGCGTTTTTTCCCTCTCGCTGCTTTATATTTTCTGATTCTCGGAATTATTTAGAAAGGATTCTGGAGAAATGCAGCCTCTTTGTTCCATTTCCCGATGTCGCGACCGGGTTCACTTTGATGGGAACATTTTATTCGCGGTGGGTTAGCATTACGCGGGGCTGTTGCATCGCCCACGTCGGACTTGGGGATTTGCAGAAATGCAAATGAGATCAAGAGGACCTAAAAAGAACAGCCTTTCTCGTGCAGCCGGGAATTATACCCAAGGCCGAGTCACACGATACGAAACGAAGGGCGTTAATGTTCGATTTGTACGTATTCATACCACGTGTGACTTTTTCCGCTCGAAGCTTCGTGGTAATCTCTCGGAAAACGAAAAAAAACGGAAGTTCTATGACTGAATTTATGCATTGTATCTGCCTTTCGTAAGGTTTATTACATAAGGATTGCGCAATGGCATGTTGAGTAATTATTTCGCGTTGCCCTTTTCATCCATATTGGACAATAAAGTTTTATCACCAGTAAAAAATAGTTTCTCTGGAGAATTATCGAGCTCGTCTTATAGTTGGAAACAATTTTCAGAATAAGCACTTATTATAAAAAATTAATTAATTTTCTTGTTATGGATATTGGAGATACCTAAGACAAGTACTTACTTTTTCAATTTTTGATACGCAAGTGCTTATTCTGGAATTATAAGATTACCTTATTATCATTATTATTATTTTTCATCATCATTTCCACGAGCTCTCAGTGCCCATCGTTTTCATTTGGAAAATTTGAAAAAATATAATTGAAAAATTAACCGGCCTGTGATTGCATTTCATGGCTATAAAGTTATGCGGAGAGAATAAAAAAATATCTAAAACCATCTATTCTTCTACTATCTAATTTAACCTTAGCTGTTAATGGCGACTGCATGATGAATCATGGATGACGGCAGCCACAAAAATCTTACGACTAATTTATGGCCACGTGTTGAGAAAGAGAGGAATCAAGCTCAGTTCCTGCATATTGAGGAAATGTCGAAACATTTTTTTTATTCAAGCAAGACACTTTTCCACGTATCTTAAGGTTAACCTCCCCCGTTAAATTTTGAAACCATTTCCTGTTTCCTCGGCAAAAATATCCCTCAAAACAATTCGTAAACAACGCTCTCACGGCGAGCAAGCCGGAAAAAATTAAAAAACAAACAAGCGATTCGGCAGGATATCACGAGTCACTTTTATAACTGCTCGAGCCGGACTGCGGAGCGAAGTGAAAAGAAGCACGAAAAAACAAATCCGCCTTCGTCTGTTTCTCCGCGTTCGCCACCCTTCACTCTCCTCACGTAATTGCGTGCATCCGCTTTTAGACTTTTTCGCTTGATGGACACTAAACAGCTGATCGAGCAGAAAAAGGTCTCTCCCGTGGACTGACTCTCTCCGCCCGCTTGCACCTGGTGGCAGACCGCTGCATTTTATCCCTCCCTCGTCTCTCTCTCTCTTCATCCCATGTTGTTTCTCCTCCTCGCTATCTCTCTCTCTATCTCTCTCTCTCTCTCTCTCTCTCTCTCTCTCTCTCACACACACACACCTTCCGCCCCCTTCAGCAGTACTGCTTTGTTCTCCTTTGGTGGTCTCCACAAAGGAGGTCTGATCGAGGGAGGAGGTGATTTCCTGATCGCGTCTTACCTCAATGAGGCTATTCGAGGGATACGAGTGTTGTTTGCTCGATACCATAGTTGCTCACCGCAGTGTACTCGTTTATAAGCTACTTCCCGGAGTGCGAGGCGAAAATTGGGGAAATCGATGACGAGAAATGTGAGATTTAAAAAATTATGGCGATTAATTTAATGTGATTTTGTTTCGACTTTAACACGTCGAAATTGTTTATTGTCAATGTGAAGATGTGACTGACAGAAAATTTTCATTTTTTTCCCTCGAGCTTCTTCTTTACTGTGGATTCCATGGTACATGCTACCTTTTGAAACCACCGATGATTATTGTCCTCTCACAGGCGAAGTAGAATATCGCAAGCCATGAAAATTTCTGTCGTTATTCGGCTTATCGAAAATCAGAGAAATTCAGTGAAATTAAAAGCGGAAATGCTCATGAATAGCTCACTCGTAATATATTTTTAAAATTTTATTTTTTGATCTGAAGTTTACTATGGCTTTGCAGGATTAATAGCATAAGGTGTTCTAGTGATTGTATTTCGATCACCGCTCTCCCTAAAACCACACGCCAAGCATTTTAATATTTCCGTAAACCGATAACCCGTCGCCACCGGACCAATTACAAAAGCGAAAGTCGATGGATCCTATATAGACATAATCCACATACGATCGCGGGAGAGTCGTCACGTGACCTCCCGATCGCCTCGCGGATTCTCTCCCGCCTTGCTGTCATGTCCGTGTGCGTGCGAGAGCACGGACGATGAACACGCCTAAGCACGCGCTTTCGATTCGCGGATGATTCCAATCCCATATAAACCTAACCCTTCCCTTCCGTAATCCGGTTAGTCACAGTTATTCGTGACTAGCGTGACGATCCTCGTTTCCGAGATAGTTGCGCCTTCGCGCTTTCGTTTTCTTTCTGTTTGGGCGGAGTGTTGGTGGAAGCAGCTGTTCTGTCGACCCCCGAAACCTTCGTCCCCAACCCCTCATTCCCTCCGAAATCCCCCTCCGCTCCGTCGATACGCCGTTTGTACCGTTGACGGGCAGGGTCGACGCAACCACGCAACCGTTGTCAAGGCCGGTCGAAGTTGGGTCGAAGCGATGGCGAAATCTTCGGTCGCCGCGGTTACTCAATTCGGGCGCGCCTTTTAACAAAGGATACACGCGAAACGTCTTCTTCCCAGGTTTATATTTTCCCCTCCCCGCATTGTGCTGTCAGGTGCCATTTGTTAACTTAGTGAAAGATTCGAGTTTGTAAAAAAGGTCGTTTTTGGAGTCCTATAAGAGATGTCATCGCAAACTTTTGGTTATGTTTCGTTCTTTGTTTCGGTAATCGACAATTTTGTCACGCATGTTCATGTCGAAATATTCTTGGAAATCTTTCCAAACGCCACAGTCCGCATTATCGGGGCGTAGAATTTCATGTGTCTCTTTAAGCACGTGTGCTTTTAAGTTTCTCATGTGGACGGTTATATTTGTCTTTAAAATGTTCAGCAAATAAGCATAACTTTCATTTCTGGTCGTTATCCGTACTATCTTTGTATAAAATTTTGGCACCAAACTTAATTTCCTCCAAATTCTTTAATGGCAAAGCGTTTATAAAATTTAGGTGAATAATGGCCAAATTGACCATCAGCGTAAGTTTGTCTGTCTCTCTTTTTCTCAAGAACATATAAAAACTTGGAGTTTAAACCGTCCAAACTTGAACAAATTTGTATCAGATGCCCGAGGCAGCCCTGAAACTTGGGAGCCCATGACCGAAATTAAAAGTATTGGAAATGTTAGTATGTAATTATGCCGCTATGCTAGGAACACGTAGTAGATTGAAATATCATGCAAATAAAAAATGGACGCACAATTTTTAATTAAAATAGTAAAAATGCATAAGATAATGAAATATGTAGGTGTCACGGTGATCTGGAGCTCGCAAACGGAACTGGGGATAAAAATGTACCGATATTAAAAGAGCTTGGATTAGAATAGGACGGAATATAGGGCGCGAAGATGAAATTTCTAGGTGCCACGGTGGCCTATCGCCCGGTATTTTTAGAGCCCTTCCCACGCTTCCAAACCCTTCTTTATTCTTATCGCTGCACGAAAAAATACATCCACCCTGCAATTCAACGCTCGGAATTCCCGATGCTTGTTTTCCCCTTTGCGATATATCTCAATTCATCACTCGCTCCTTATAGATATTGCGGTCATCTTCATCTCTCGCACCTTGGCCGTTTTTTCGGCACTGTCTCAAGAGGTCTCCGCCATTCGGGGTTGAAAAGTCTTCTTCTTCGTGATCTTCGAGACCTTGAATCTTGCAAAACCAGCTCCGTCCCTCCCTTAACCCTCTCTCTCTCCTCTCTTTTTCGCCTCCTTCCACTTCCTCTCTCTCTCTCTTTCTTCCTCCCTCTCATTCCCTTGGCCGTATCGAACATTTTTAAACGTTTTTTTTATTAAACTCAGGCATGACATACTCCGCGCCTCTCGTTTGTAGGTGCGGCTGAGGGTGGAGTTGAGGGGTGAGGGAGGAGTTGAGGGGTGAGGGAGGAGGAAGAGGGTTGACATTGAGAGCGAGGGAGTGCCCAAGAGTGTGAGTGCAGCCGAGATTTTTGCGTGTGTTTCTGCGAGTGGGAGGATGAGATTTTTTTCTTTATTCATTTTTTTAGCCGCGCCGTGGTGATTTGTAACACTCATTGTCGGGGCGGAGAGTGTAGGTGCGGAGGTTGCTGGAAGAAATGAAAGTACGCCTAACTGAAACCTATTCGTCGTCTCTCTTTCTATTTCTCTCTCCTTCTGTTTCTCCCTACTCTCTTACACCTTTCTCATTATGGAGCATTGCGAGTTCTCGATCGTGAGAACGGCCTAGTAAGCGATATAACAATTGGCGATCACGGGCCGAGGTAGCACGGGATGTCTTCGATCGTACGAAATGCTCTTTTTGCGTTACTATGGAAACGACCGTTTTTTTATTTGAGTCTCCTGGCAGAGTACGGCAGTAATTTCAACAAGAGAGCACAATTCTTTCCAGATCGGATTCGTGATGGGGCACCCTTGGTCCTTTAGAAAAAACGGTCGTTTAAAATAAAACTTCCATAAGTATTGATCGTGATTTCCTTCGATACACTGCGTTTTGACAAAGGTCGCGAGGTTTTTTTAACGTTAGAGTAATCCAATTTATGTATTACAGATCACGTTTTTTTGCGTCTCTGAAACTGGGTTACTCTCCATTTGCGAGCTTTCTGGTGCATGAAGGGTGAAAGCGTTTCATTGTTAAATCTGACATTTCCATATCTTTTACAAAAACGGGCGCGATTGTAGGCAGCAAATCATTTTATCTAAAAGTATAAACTGTCAAAGATATATGATAAAACTAAATATACACGGGTCTTATATTTTTTTGGAGTATGAATCCATCACGAAGCAACGGGACCCCTGCTGATTCTGCTATTGTATCCATTTCCATAACTACCTTCGGCAGTCTTCCAAAAAAGCGACACCTGTTGAAACTTGCGCAATGAATCATTCAAGGGAGGATATCACATTAACGCTTTCTGTTGGTCCGTAATAGATTTTGAATGAGCTTATTCAAGCATTATTCAGATGAATGACATAAGCTTTTTGTAGGCTTGGGGGTCATAAACCACATTTCCCTCAAGTTTAGTCAAAATGTTTCTACTCTAGGATACAGATTAGAAGGGCAGTATTTTCTATTAAATGCAATAAATAAAGAACGATCTCAGTCGAGAAAAGTACTGGCGCTTATACGAATAATATTCCTACCAATTCCTTAAATACGGACATTGATATTTAAGGATTAACTCGTGCAGCCGAAAAACGGAAAACCATAAATCAAATATGGTTGAATTATCACTGAAGACGACTACTATGTAGCATCTAAATGGACATCTGGTTTTCTCAATCGTTTCTCATGATTATAGAAGCCATCTTGATTTATCAGTTGAATCACAGCTACATCGCGAGCTCGATCATTAATTTTTCGCGTTAAGAGAATAATTTCGTTCAATTCTTAAAAGTACGATGTTTGGTATAAGCAGATCGGTACCAGAGAGAGAGAGGACGATGTTAATATCCGTTACTGTTTGTAGATGTGGAGCATCAAATGAAGAACGCGTCACCGGTTTGTGGAGGTCTTTAATTAAGCCAGTTATCTCCGCGTGGGGTCGGACCGAGCAAACGAGACGACTTCCATAGTCACACCCTCGAAGAATCGAATGCTCCTCCTCCTCGGACACGTTTCTGGGAATAACCCACATATTAATTCAATTGTGTTCCTTTTCACGCTTCGCTTCTCTCTCGAGTCGCGTTTCATATTTTTCTCGTCTTGGTTCGGTATATGTCATCAACGGCCTTTTTGTACCATTACTTTTGCTTGTTCGCCAGTTGTCGCGCTCGCCGTGTTTTTTTTTCTCTCCGTCTCCAGGTTTATTCGCAACCGTTACCTTTGGAGATCGGTCACGCCACCTACCTACTACCTCCCTATCTCCTCCCATCGTTCATAATCACGCGTCATCTGTCTTCCAATAACGTTCTCTCTTACACGTTATCGCTTATTTCAGGAATAGGCGTTTATCTAGTCTCGCCTTGTTGCCCGCGAACCTCGTTTTCTTCGGATCTCTTCGCAATTCTTGGCGGGTGTCGTCGAGGCGTGTGTAGTCACCCGCAGAAACCTAAGTCTTTTCCTCCCTCCTCTCTACCTCCCTCTCCATCTCTGGGGGCCGTCTTTCATTGTTGTCTTCTCGGCATCTGTCACTCCATCTCCCTCCTTCCCTCTTCTCTCCCCTCCTTTCTCTATCGCCACCCCTCCCTTCTCTATCGCCACCCCTCCCACTACCATTATGTATAGATTTTTTTCTAACCCTCGCCCAATTGATTACGTGTACCAAATCGCCCCATCTCCTATAATGTGTCCAATCTTCGTATCTCACGTCTCCGTATCTCTCTCTCTCTCTAATGCTCTCTCCCCGTCTCCTCTCTTCCCCATGGTCCAAGGATTCGACCGGTCGAGCCTATGAGCTATCTGTCGGCCGACGGCGTCGTGGCTCCCGACCACTCCCGCTGTTTTAAGGGCTGTTATTTATTTTCTGTGACCTTGGCTCCGATGCGACTCGTAAGGATATCCGATGAAACGTAATTTATTTGTTCAATTTCGTCTAGGAAGGTGGATTAGTGGATTATATGGGGCACGATACTATCTCGGGCTAATAAACCCTTCCTTTAAGGGATTGTTATTTATCAGCCAGTGGAAACAATAAAATAGTGCTTAAATATCGAAAATATTTTCAGTGAATTTTTATACGGCAGTGGTGCCCAACCTGTGGGCCGGATGCGGACCGTGAAAGGTTTCGATGCGGCCCGCGGAGCTGTGATGAAATAGCAATCGGAAAAATTTAACACACAAATTCTTATATTTTTTATGAAAATTTTGATAGTAAAACTTTTAATATTGAAGTGCTAACCATAAAAACCTTATTTAGAATCGATTTTCACATATATGGGATCTTATTGTTAGAATATATAGGTAACTTCCAATGTAAACTTTAATCCGGCCCGCCGAAGGATTCACAACCGCCGATGCGGCCCGCCAGGTAAAAAGGTTGGGCACCACTGTTCTACGGAAGCGATTAAAGCTGCAAAAATTAACCGTTCTTATTGATCCAGAAATTCGAAAACCTTCTTGATCCATACGCTCGCCTCTATCCTAGGGCTGCCACCCCTCCGGTTTTCACCCGGAGACTCCGGTTTTCGAAGTTCATCTCCGGTTTTGAATAACCAATTTCCGGTTTCGAAACGTTTTCAGATAATTTTTCCTCAAACTGCCTGTATCCCTTTTGAAATCAATAAGGAACGAACTTTGTAATAATGCGCGTGCCGTATTATTACATTATATTATTTATAAGCGCTACAATTTCTGTTTATATAATTTCTTCCCTTTATCGGCGTTTTTTATCACATTGTCTTGCTATTCAATTTTTTTCATTTAGAAACCCCTAATTATGGCTGATCATAATAAAATTCCACATAAAAAGAAACTACGATACGAAACATCGTTTAACAGTGAGTGGCTCGACAATCCACAATATAGTGTGAGTGGCTGCGAAAAATAGATGGAAAAACTGCAAAATGCATTTATTGTAATTCCAACATTACTGTGGAATGGGATGGAGAACACGCAATTTCAACGCATTTAGAAACAGAACTTCATAAAAAAATGTCGCAAACATGCTGAATTTTGCACAAAAATTAATTATAATATGAATTGTGAAGAATTTTTAGAATTTATTGGAAAACTGTTGAAGAGTTGCCAAGAAAATGTGAAATATAATTTTAAATTTGTTAAAAACTAATTTACAAATGTATATTGCAATTTTTTTGTTTTACTAAATTAAAATAACTGAATATTCAGTCTATTATACCTATGTATTTTCTTAAAACCTTTATATCGTGTGTTTTGTTCTATTACTTGTTTAAATATATTTTTCCATACAATTTCTTAATATAATTTTAATTGTCGCTTTCTCCAGTTTTGGAAATCTGCTGAAGTAATTATCTCCGGTTTTAAAATCTTGTATATGTAAAAATCTCCGGTTTTTGAAAACTCACAAGGTGGTAGCCCTACTCTATCCCCATACTGAAAATCGGCCAAAAGCCATGTAGCAGAATTGTTGTTCCTATACTGCACCACGTGGAGTCGAATGATAACCCCACATCCTATTTATATAGGATGGCGTCGCATTATTTTAATAAATAGTGCATGTGTCGTATCAAGTGGAACATTCGCTGACCTTATCGTCGCTAGTTTTTCGGGCATCGGATTCCCATAACTCACTGAGACTCTTGAGATACAGTAGTCATTTCCATTATATTCTATCATTTTCTTATTACGTACATACTTTGTAAAGCTTCTTCTTATATCAAAGTCGAGGGTATAATTTAGCTTCGAAAAATATTTTCTTGGACAAAATTGAAGCCAAAACATCGTCAATGCCGAAATGGACCAAAAAATTCTGTATAATGTTTTTGACTTCCTCCGCACGTAAACTGTTTGGCGCTAACAGTGACGTTTTTCAGTCTGAGAAGATGTGATTCTTTCTTTAACCAGGTCAAAGAGACTCACGTAATGGCAGAGATGCTCCGAAAGCGAGGATAAACTACGCAAACCCACTTTCCTTCTCAAAAAGAGCCAAAATTGCGAACGATAGGACACAAGCGCGCGACTGTCTTCTATCTCCATCTCTCTCTCTTTCTGGAAAATGGGGGCAGGTCAAAAAGTGGGGGAGGGAGATAGTCGAATAGAAAAAATTCCCAAGAAATTGCCCAGTACATGCTTCCGTTCTAATTTCTCGGTGAAAGGCATAAGGAACCAAATGCAATAACTTCCACTCATGTTTATACCGACGCAATGAAAGAGGTCTTGGGGAGTTAAATGGCGATGGACTCAATTTTTCGCTGCTGAACGTCGTATATCTAAAAAAATGTTTCTTCTCATTCTCTGATTTTATTCTCGGAAGGGCATCTCGAGATGGTCATTTCGCTTCGGTTACATCGTCAAGTGCCGCCAGCGCCTGTTTGCGAGACGGGACCGTCTTTTTAGTCTGCTCCTGTGGCGCGCTCTCTCTCTCTTCCTCACTTCATTTGCCCTCTTTCCTATATCATTTCCTTCGCTTCCCTCCTCAACCCTCTCTTTCTCTCCATCTTCTCGCCGCTTTTGAAGTGTCGCAACGGATAAGTCCGGTCTTCTCGGATACGACGCTGCACACGCGCTGTTTATTAACACCGCTCGTTTCCAAGGCTCCCACCTACTTTTTTCCCACCCCCCCCTTCCCTTTGCGTCTTGCGCTCCCTCGCCCTTCCTGTACCCGTGATAATGGCCGGGACGCACTCGAAGGAGATTATGCGTATGACGTGAGCACACACAAAGACACATTTGCCGCCCTCCGCTTGTTGCATGACACCATACCGACGAAAATAATACTTTCCTTCTAGCAGGTTCTTTTTCGCTTGCCTACTCCCTCCGAATTCATTCCAGTTTCTTCTTTGTTTCCAATTATTCCCTTCTCTTTTGTATGATCTTTCTATGGTTGCGTATGTTTTGCTCTCGTTTATTTTACATTTTTTTGAGTAAAAAAATATCGATTTTCAAACATTTATTTTTATCCACTGCTATTCTTGTTACCCATTCGAAATGAAATTTAATTTATAAAAATTTTCTCTTTTATCGTCATTTTTTCTTCCAAGTTACCAAAGGATTATTTGCCTGTTCTTGTTTCGTTCGTTTTTCTATTTACAGATTATTTTTGAAAGGTATTTTTCTGATGGAACGAACGCGAAAAAGCATTTCTCCGTGTTTCAGAATGCTCTCATAAGTTCGCATTTTCTTTTTATAGGAAAAGTCACAAGTTTCTTGGAAAAATCTAAATTGTAAAATGGCACTTTGACAATGCTTCAACGCTTAAGGACTTAAGTTTTTATATTTAGAAAGGCCTAATAAACATAAACATGTAAGGATTCTTGTTTCCGCGTATATAGAGAAGGCTTAAGGAGGGAGAAAGGGGCTGGATAACTCTGCTAATAATGTTTTTGAATATGTCTGGAAATTATTTTAGGTATGTCTTGTAACATCATAAGTTTCTTCATACTGTAATTGCTCGATTATATCATAGGAAGCGTGCCACCAATTACACCTTCGTCGAGGGTAATACTACTTTCATAATTGAAGGAATCGGCATGTGTAGAAAAAAATTAATTGCAATCGTATGTATTACCTCACGTTCAAAAACATTTTTTTATTGCTTCATCATTCTTTTGCGTTACTGCTTCCCTTTCTTCATCTTCTTCTTCCTCTGCTTTTCTGACCTTTCTCTGACTCCTATATTCTCTGTCATCTGTAATTTCCGTTATCTCATCTCGGTTTCCTTTTCCTAGAATCGCATAACCTTGTACCTACTCTCTCTACTTTATTTCTTTTTCTCTCTTTCGTCCTCGTCTCGCTCTTTGCGGCATGCCCACGTCGTATATATCGCCCACGCGACCCGTTGGCACGACTCTATGGACCCGACGTCAAGACGTGAACCGAGCGAGTTTCTAAAAAAAACAGGCTGCTTCATCCTTCCTGCCCAACCATGCCCCGTGTAAATCCTTTGTTAGGTGAAATTCTTGACATTTTATAATCGTCCGCATGTTTAAAAAGATGTTCCGTCCTGGATTATGTCGCATACGTGTTTCCTCGTCCTGAATTCATTAAGGGTCAACTGTCGTCTGTCCTTGGGAATGATTATGGAGTGCCAATGTCAAAATTATTGTGCCTATCGCTTTAATTCTACTGCAAACAGAAACTTCGAGAGCTGGAAACGAAACTTACATTTTTACAACTCCTTAGAATTTCCTTCGCTTTCGAGAAGTCATGCAAGTTTTCCAATTGTGTGATTTTCTTACGTCTTAATTATTTGACAGGCACTCCTTTGTTTTAATTAACTGCAAAGACGACAAATTGCCTGGAAATGGATTTTTTGGTCTAGCAGATCCAGTTCGCATTAGTAATTCGGTGTTCATGACTTCATGTAATTCCATTGCCCATTCTTCCTTCCCGTTTCTTTTCCTCCCATAATTTCTCTCCACTTTTCCCCGTCACGGTCATCCATTTCTCACGAGCTAAGACCGGTTCATTTTGCGGAGGCCCGACCGCCGCCGGATTCCACCACGCCATATGGGAAGCACGTTCCTGGATTCTTCTTCGCCGTTGATGAAGTTCCACATCGTTTACCTTTTTTTGTTAATCGCATTCTCTCGTTGTGGCGTTCTCGTCAAAATAATCGCGTGGGGTGTATTGAAGCGAATAATTTGTCTGTCATAGTGAGAGGGGTGGTTGGCGTGTCTTGATCCCAACAGTCTTATGTGCTCGTATTTGCTGTCGTTGATACGTTGATTGTAATAGGCTCTTATCTGCTGTTTATGGGCCATTTAAAAATTAACGGAACAAATAAATTAAAAGGCTACAAAGACGAACGTTTTGATCATCATTTGCTCGTTTAATGGTGTTAACACTACGAAAGCGTTTGAGAATATTTTTATTGCTCAAAGACCCACATTCAGGGAATGTGTTGTCCACTCACATGTCACCTGCTAGTTCGTTTAAATTCATTTATTATTTTAAGATTGACAGCCACATATGATCCACTCTCCGTGGGGGATGAAAGTTTCTTAGACATATTGTCTATTAATCAAATCTACCAATTATATGTTGGTTGTAATTGACGCCGACTTATAAACTTTTGGAGACCAGTTCAACAGGAAATTATCGAGCCTGTCTTATGGCTGAAAATATTTAAAAAAAAGCACTTAAAAAATAATTGCCTCAGGAATCTCCAGTAGCCACGACAAGGTTATGAAAAACCTTTAGAATCTATTTTCGTAGAATTGCCACTGAAGACGACTGCTTTCGCATCTGGTTCTTTATAACCTTGTTGTGGCTATTGGAGATACCTGAGACGAGTATTTTTTAAGTGCTTGTTCTTGAATTTGGGAGAGCAGTTATGCATTTCGAGTGTAAATAAAACGTCCTAAAATGCTTAGGATACAATTTACCCGAATTTTATTCTAAAAAAGAATTTGCAGGGTCCTTTGCTCTGTAATCCATTTCCTAATTTTTCTTGATTATTCTTGCCTTTCTCCGTTCTGCCTCTTCCATTCGCTTGTCCGATTCACCCTTTTCCTTTCATTCACCCGTTCCCCTCATAATTGTGCCCTCATTTGACTGACAAAAACTCCCTTTGAGCAAACAGATAACCATTCCCGGCCTAAAACGTTCCACGCGATGACTCACCATCGCTCAAGGAATTATGCGGAAGGGAATGACTTTGAAAAGTGAAGCGCAAGTTTTGGAGGATGGGGAGAAATGGAAGAAGGGCCAATTATAAACACGGGAAGTTCCTCGGACGGAAGATCGATTTTTCGTCTTCCGTTGTTTTTAGTGCTTTTCGTCATTACTGAAAAGCACTATTATCTTCGTGATGTCCGTCCGTACGCATATATCAGGGACGAATTGGCTGAATCGATTTCAACTAAATTTAGTACATAGAATCTTCACATAAATATAGGACCAAAATGGCATATTTAGACCAGATAAACTCAGCAGGGGTGCCACAATTGCAAAATTAAACTTTTATGTAATAATGAATTTGGAAGGAATTGGCCTAACCGATTTCCACGAAATTTAGTATGTAGAAGGTGTGCATCATTATAAAACAAAATAAATATTTGTAATGATGATATAGAAATTAGGGCTGCCACAATACAAGTAATAAAAAACTGTTCACATCAATTTTAACCAAATTTAAAATTTGTAATGCACACATATATACAAAACCATAATAGCATATTTGAACCGGATAAACCAAACAGGGGTGCCACACTTACAGATTAAATTCTTTCAGTAATTACGGATTTGGAAGGAATTGCCTTAACGGATTTTAACTAAATTCAGTATATAAGATTTGTACAACATACCATAATGAAATCAAGATTTTTAAAGCGGAGATAAAGAGCAGATTTGTCACAATAAGAAATAAAATTATATTTTTACACGTATTTATAGAGAACTGGCAGCCTTAATTTTAATCCAATATGGTACATATAATCTTCATATAAATAAATAACCAAATCAGCATATTTAAATCGGGTCGTCTAAACAGGGCTACCATAATTTCAAGGATAGAATTTTTCTGTAACTATGAGTTTGGAAGTTTTTAGCTGAACAGATTTCAAAAAGAAATTTCGCTTGTAGGGCGAGTAAAGAATGGCAAAATGAAATGAACATGTTTAGAGCGTATCTATAAAGCTACCACCATATAAGGAGATATAATTTTCTGATTTCAAAGCAAATACATTGATACATGATTACACTACGGCGAATTTGACGAAAATCACTTACGTACCACGGGAAACCCGTGCACATCCCTACTTGTTTTAGCTATCTCGTCGAGCTTCTTCCCATTTGGGGTTGAAGACGGATGGATGACAAAGCCGGATTGTACGGGGGAGAAGGAGATGGGTTAAAAGCATTCGGCAATTGAGGAAGTGTTGATTGCATCGCACGAAAGTAATCGAGCATTATGCGCGATAACGGGAATGTTTTGGAACTACGAAACGGGAAGCGTTTGCGCGCTTTGCGTGCACCCGAAAAATGCCTGAATAATCTCTGAAGTTCGTTTGTATCACGCCGACGGACGTTTTGAACTCGCATCTCGGAAAATTTTTGTTATGATAAACGGATGCGTTGTTTTACATTCGGCGGATAATGCATTAATAATATTGATGACCCACCACCGTACAGATCTGTGATGGCCAGGTTCACCACATCGCCTGGTCCTTCTAATCCTTGTTGTTTTCTTCATATGTCTAGACTATCTCTGGTTACTCATCTAGTCCCTCTCCAGTTGTTTAAGCTTTTAGTTTAAAGAAATTCGAACATTCACGAGTTCCTATGGTCACTAGGTTTCCTGGTTGGAAATTGTAAGTCTGTGAAAACATCTGAAAATCAATCTGCCCTCTTGTCCTAAGAGGTCTTCTCCATATTAATTAATCCCGGATGAATGGTATATATACCATTGGATAAAGAGCAGCACATAGCCAGACCTGATTTGTGCGTTCTCTGCGAGTCGCTCCGCGAATGCAATCAATGTGGCGTATAGTGCACGGTATATCACGCTGAGTGGTTAATGGCCGAGGCCTTTTTCGTCTTCTTCCTCTGTTGCCTTCATTCGCATATTTAATCATTCGGCCTCTTCTCAATAAGTGCCCGATCAATTTATACTTGGTCTTTTTAGTCATGTAGCATAAAATAATTTTATTTCCTAATTTTGTTAACGTTTCCTCATTTTTTTCTTTGCCCGTCGAATAAAAATGTAGTATTTATTAAGTTTTTGTATTGCGATGAGGTGTTGCGTCACCAAATGTTGTTTTTGATATTTCTATATTTTAACGATATTTTGGACTTATAGTTCTTTTCTGCGAAATTCTCGCTCCATCTCGATAGGCCGATTAAAAAATTGAGGGTGAGTCCTGATGTTTGTTTGATAGCCTTTATGCGATAAAGTCGATATGTTTTTCTCGGTGTGTTTGTCAATGTTTGTGATGTAACAATCGCAATCCGGTAGATTTTATTAAAAAAAGTGCCCTACGCCTTTACTTATAAGTAATTGTTCCCGTCTTGATTGCTGCAGAGTTAGTTTTTTAATCGATGCATTATATGTTCTGATAATCCCTTCCCGTGTATAAGACATTCGGCGAATTTATGAAGAATATGTTTAATCTACGCGTTTAAAATTGCTTTCTCCTTATCTGTTCCATCGCAATGGATTGACTTTGATTTATTTTGGAGAACATCTATCGTGGGTTCTGATATACCGATAAAAATGTGATTTTTAATTAGATTTTTACCTTAAGATCACAGGTGAAAAATATGAATATGAATTATTATTTCCTATTATGTCTTGAATCCAGTAGATGATATAGGAAACTGTTGACATAGAAGTCTTGTGTGAAATGTTACACATCGGAGACGATCGTAAATTCAAAAGTGGGGTTTTATTAGACTCAGCTTTTAATTATCATTGAGAAAGTCTACTGCTTAGCGTATAAGCATATTTATACAATCGCTTTAATGGATATTTCGTTTCCTGAATCCTATTTTATCTCAGTATTACAGAAATTCCTGCATTAATCATCCTGAGTCAAGGTAGTCACAAGTCTTACTCTCAGTTTTCGACTGCCGTTTCATCTTGCACTACTTTCCATACGATCACCAATGGCAAGAGTAGCAATATAAAGAAAAATTTCATATCTCTAAAAGATGTTGACTAGTGAGTCCCAGGCATCCGGCTCCGGGCGATATGCTTCCGCAGGCTTGCAAAACCCGTTCTAGATTAACGCGTTAGCTCTTAAAAGAGAATTAATTCGGAAAAGTCTTCCCTTTTCTTCTGTTTTCCCACGCCGGTTTTTTACCTCGCTCGCCAACACTTCCACCCAGCAGAACCACGCCCCCCCTTTCCTCCTCTCTCCTTTCCTTTTTGTCTCTCTCTCTCTCTCCCTTCTTCCTGTCCTTAACGAGAAAGCGCGGCCGAAATCTCCCATCGGTAATGAGGGATGTATGGGGGCGGGATATTCCGTTACCGAGGGTACCCATTCGGGCGATTCTGTCAGGAATTTGGAAAATTCCAGTGTATTAGTTCGAAATAATTAATCGTATGGTTTCCGCTCACGAAATTTTCGTTTCCTCCTCTTGTGTCCAGGAAAGGAGGGCTCATATCCCTCTCCGTACCGGCCGTCATTGAGACCTGAAGTTATTTCAATGGAGTTTCAAGATCGGATTCATTAAACCGCAGATAAGCAAGGCGCCGCTCTAAAATAATTAGGAGGCAGGAATCGTAAAGAACTATCCTCTCGAAGAGTTTCGAAACTAAGTTTATTTCTAATCTCGACGTTATCTCGTCCTATCGATAAATCGTGATTATAACGCGCCAAAGAAGTGTCGTCGAAACAAACTCGAACCTTGGAAGAAAGCTGGAACATATAGGAAGAAGAATCTCCTTTGATAATTGTGTGCCGAATGCTGGCGTGTGGTTGCCCGGACGTGTGTTGCGTTCATAAACAGCTTTTATCCTTGATTTTATCAAGGAACAGGAAAGTGATTTTCGCCTCACTCCTTGCTATCTCCCCCAAAAACATATATGAGAGATAGTGATGGAACTACACTGGACAAACAAGACAGAAACACGGTTTCAGAGCGATTCGACTTTCACCGGTAGCGACCGCCGAAGGACATGGAGACCCGAGCGAGGATCTACCTCGGGAATGGAAACCATCTTTCATGCGTCTCGCCGGCGTCTGCATTTTTTCAGAAAGGAGACATCTGCTATTCACATCCATTTTGTCAAAAAATATTTTGTTCCGTCCGCGTATCCGCTTTCAAAAGGCAAAAGCCGCGCCTCTTATCTTTGTTTGCTCGCTCCCCTCCTCATCTCCCTCTTTCCATCTATCTCCATCTTCTTTCAAATAAGGCAAAGGCTCCGTTAAGTTCCCATTCACTGATAATCGTCCTCACCCTTCCCGCCCCGGCTTCCTCCTCCGTCTCACTCTCATTCTCTTTCGCCTCCTCCAGACATTAGACCCCAGTGAACGCAGAATGCTCAGGTGTGGGCGTATAAGAGACGCTGGTGTTTCGAAACGGTGTAATTTTGGACGTGTTGGATTGCTGTTGTGCAACAGTTCGTTGTCTTCCCGTATAAGAGACATATGTTTGCGTGGGTTTCCGGCTCGGTGAAGGGGCCGAATTTTCGGCGACTACATTTCTGCTTTTTAGTGTGGCGCCGGCGAAAGAGATGAACGGGAGTATTTTTTTTCTATTTTTAAAACCCATCAGTTATTCCCTTTGGGAGTATCCAGGCGGTTATACTATGGGGTTTATAATCCCGAGATGAAAATCTTTTAAGCGTCATCCTCGTTCCTCTTGACTGCGTTGGTGATTCAGAGAGAGTTGAGCCTCTATGACTCCACCCGATTGATCCTTATGAGATTTGGTCGGAAATTCGGCCTTTTTAAGCGGTGGAAAAATGCCTAAGCTGTTGTTTCAAGCTTTTCTACCGCCGTGAGTCAAGAGTATGTTTTTTACGCTCGAGCGATATTTTCTTGAAAACTAGGTTTCTTGGTAGTTGTCGGAGTCGGGTGGTGTGATTAATGTGAGAATTGGTAGTTTTTACAGAGAATATTTTTAAATATTGCAATATTGATTTTAATCTAGCAAATTTTTAACTGTTTCGACCAGGGGTCGGCAACCTATGGCACGCGAAGTGATTTTACATGGCACGATATTTCAAAGAAAAATTGCAAACCTATTTTTAAAAGAATTTTACTTTTATTTTAAATGTATTTCGTACTGTAGTGATAAAGCATTATATTCAGGATATAATAAGTTTTCGTAAGCGTTCATCATAGTTATTCTGCCTTTCGGCAGAGTTTTGGCTCATCCAAATCACTTTACGGACAAAATAAATTTAATAGTGGCAAGCTTAGGAGGCCACAGATCCTGGATATTGATAAAGAGTGGCATCCAACAGAAAAACGCTGCCGACCCCTGATTTAGTCAATACACCGTCGTCTTTGTAGACAGGAGCAATTTGCATACATACATTTAAAATTGGTTTAAAATCTTGGTATTGCTGTTCTCAGGAGTAAATATATGATTTGTTAATTGGCGTAGGAAAAAATAATCGAAAGTAACACTCGTTTTTTAAAATTTCATTGCATATTGCATATAAAATTTCCAACATTCTCAACATTCGGCAATGCCAATGATGGCATTGCCGAATGTTGAGATTATGGTGTATTTAAATAATTCTCAATTTTTCACCGTAGTCTCCTTTCTCTCATATATAATTCTATAAGTGATTTAAAAATTGTCCCCTTAGTTTCAATTTTTATAATCAAAAGTAATATCTTGTGCATTTAAAATCTCTGTATGTCATGTAAAATGTCCAATATTGACAATACCAAAGGTTCAGATTTAAATAATTCTATAAATAGTTTTTAATAAATTCGCTCAAGTTTAATTTTTTCCTACATGAATGCTCAAATGTTTATCACACTTATAGTAGATATTGTGGCCTCGATCAATTTTGTACGCAAAAAATAATCCTTTTAGCAATATCTCAAAACGATAACTTCTTAAATTTATTATTAAAGAGCGATGAAAATGATTCATCCTTACCGGTTTCCGATTCCGAAATGGAAACAAGCGCCGGAGACTGCAAAAACGAGTACAAATAACAGCGCTATGAGTGAATATTGTGTTTTTTAAACGTTGGTATTACGTTTCTCCTGCGTCATTCTTATTTTTTTATGACGCTTCACCCCTCAGCTAAATGCGATTACGGCCCCTAAGACTTTGGTCGTCTGACTGCGTGCGAAAAGGGCTACCTCACTCACTCCCTCTCTCTCTTTCTATCTATCGCTCATATTCCCTCTTTTGGCATATTCTCCCTCCTTCCAGGTTTTCCATTCGCGCTCCTATTAAAAAAAAGAACTCTCGCTAAGATAGCATTCTCACGAGCACCTTTTTTTAATAAAAGACTGGCACGGGAGTTATCTCCGTCAGTGGATCTGTTGAAAGGAGTTTTCCCATGGAGTTTGCACCGCGCTAATTAGCCTGCCTCTCGCTTGCTACTCCCCCGCTTTATAGACGCGCCTCCCTCCCCTTCCACTCCGTCTCCCCCTCCTCTCTTGCTCCTCTTCAAGTCCATCCCTCCCCTCTCCTCCCACCTTCATAAGGCGAAAGCTTCTATTGTTTTTCGTAATTAAGCAAAAAACAGCACGCGCGTTGTTAAATAAGGTGCGATGATTTGTATGACGCTAAACTGACCGCTTGTTTTTTTTTATAATCGACGTGCCGAGTGGGAAAGTTAAATCATTCAGAACACGTACGGCAAGGGTTATTTTTTAAAAAGTGAGAACGGAAATTCGTCGTTTTGGGAATCAGGGAGAAAGTTAAAGCATCATTGTTGTTGATTCGCGTGCATTTGGCAGTTTAATCCCTGCGCTTTTGTATCTATGTATTAATGTGTAGGTCTAATGTCAATTTTTATACCGAAACTTAAATGCGAAAGGTCGCTACGTATATACGTTTATAAGGAATATGAATCATACCAGTAGGCATTTAAAATTTAACCCACACTGCGATAAGTTGTGCACAACAATTTTCTCATTGGCTTTTTTCTCTAACATAAGACCCGATGTAAAAGTTAAGTTTCCAGGTAATCCAGGAGTACTGCCATAATGGACATAAGACTACGCCAATTACCTTAATTATATCATGTGGAGTTACAGAATGGCTTGATGGAATGGGCGGTTATGGTGTCCTATGATTGAAGATAGTGAAGCGAGACGATATGTGAAATAGTCATTTTAAAAATTTATAATGAACCGCACGGTGCGAAATATAAAAGCGACTTTCCAAAAGAGGAATCGTCTTGCATGCCGTTTTACCGTATGACGTTTTAAGCAGGACTCCCAGGGTGACTGAACTTTAAACACTGGCTCTAAGCCAAAGGAAATAGAAAAGAGCGGAGAAGAAGAGCTAATCTCGTTCGAGTTTTAGTGGTTCACAGGCTTTCCCAAAATATTGAGGAGCTCTTTGACAAGTTTTCCCACATAGGGAAAATTTTAGAGAGAAGATATTCCGGAGAGAAATTTAGAGGATTCCTTAGGAGGCGGGAAGCGCTTTTTACAAAAGGATGGCCAATTACTTTCGAAAGGGAATCTCGCTAATTTGAATCTTTTGGGGAATGAATAGACTAAACCTATCCGCTTCTTTTATTTAATGGGGTTGTTATTTATTTTATATTCATTAACATGTTATCCGTGACAGTTTAGATTGCGAAAATGATCGATTAGGATTTTTATTAATATTTTTTTGGCGTAAATTTCCGACTTGAGTAGTTGATACAAATAATTGGTCAGAATCCCAGATTGAACTGGAATTGCGCTCGTCGACTTCATTGTAAATATGATCTTTGTAAAGCGCACCATCTTGTTCTGTCTTTTTGAACATATATAATTGACGAATAAATATCAATAAGATAAGTCAGATTTGTTACTGGTGTGTGCGTACTCAATCCTTCCAAAACGATTTATTATTCGGTAAATGCGCAATATTCAAAATTCTGGTTTTAATTACCAACGTAGCAGAAAAAGCACAATATCCTAGTTATTATTGTCATTCGAAATATGTAGGTATAAAAAATTTTTACGATAGACATATTTACACCTTGCCGTGCACATATTTTCTCGGTTTTGCCAAGCAGAGCCGTCTTGCGGCCAAGTGATGATGAGGGGAATGAAGCAAGAAGCCATTGGTTTCTCCCCGCGACTCCCGTCCTAACAAGCAACTCACTCTACGGTCTTCCTCCGCGGAGGATTAGCGACTGTCTTGTCCTCTCTCTGGCCCCCCTCTCCCTATTTCACTTCCCTTCCACACTGTCCATACTCTCACACCTTTTTACCTCTTTCTCCACTTCTCCTCCCCTCCGGCACCGCCTATTACTCCCTCTTCCCCCCTCCCCCTCCTCATCAACGTGACCCTCTCTTCACCCGCGATCTATCCTCCCAGATTTCTTTGCAGATTTTTTGTTCTTGTTTAGCGACCGAAGCACGCTAAAGTCCGCCAATTGACAAGTCGAGAGGCGAAGTGACAATTTAAACTCGAGCAGAGTCGGAAGTTGGCTTGCGTTTCTTTTTATTCCAAGATGAGGAAGTGAAAGCTCACAAAAAAGGAATGGTTTTTATGTGTATATTCAAGGATAAATGATCGAACTGATTTTTTTCTATTACGTCATGTTAGGAGGGGCCGGAAGATTAGGAGTGGGATGGAGATCAAATTATTTACCGGCTTGTTTGAAAAATTATCGTCGTCTTTAACTCAATGTTTCAAAACTGCGTTCCAAGTAGTTGCTATGGAGGAAAACGTGGCGCTTGAAGTTTATTTTTTTTTAACGGCTTCGCGGCTTAATGGAAAAATTCCTTTTATTTGCATGTTTCGCGCGTTGGAAAGTTACGACCAAAGACTGTGTCAATGTGAACGCTGTAGCGTTTAGCGGCATATTATTTACCATTAAATTCATGAAATTTATGGATAGCTATGTGGTAATTTTGTGTGTGTCATTCTATTTAGTTTGAAACTTTAACTTCGTGATTTTTACGAATGTAATTATAACCAACAAGAAATTATAGAATGTTGTAGCGCAATTGTATTGTAATTAACATTGATCGGCCTTGTCTGTTCGATAGAAAATTAACTTACAATTTTACAAAATTCTTTAAAATCTGTGGCATCTTATAATTCCAATTTTATATATAAAGAAATTTGATCTTCCCCAGATGGAAGTGATTAATAATTGTAATAATAACAACATGAATTTATATAAATATAGTATATCAGCATGTGATACATTATCTCTCTATCATCATTGAGATCTTGCCAAGATATTATATGTAAAACTCAGATTTATATTATAAATTATTATCCAACAAAATCAGCTGAACTCTATAAGCCAGATTAGGATAATTATATTATTTTAGATGAAGGCTCGGAGGAACCAAAGTCGCAACGATGATTAAGACATATACGCCTTGTTTAAATAAAAAACCGAGCGAAAAAATATATCGCGAAAATTATAACGGCAGGAATCGCTTGCACAAAATAAGTAATTCCCCCGTGCTTTCTCAACATGTATGTATGCTTTTAACCAGGTCTGATCGTCACGAGAGAGTTCTGTCCGCCCTCTGGTTGCGCGAGATGGTCGTGTGATGGCCCTTTGCCATTTCCCAGCCGTCTACGCTCGACTCTTAGCCACGGAGAGGAAGTAGAAAGAAAGAGAGTCGCTAATTTATTTGTCGCTAATCTCCCTGTCGGTTGAAGGAGCAACAGTAGCTGCGGAGTATAGCGCGACGCACACGCACGCACGAAGAGTGCAACACGACCTCGTAGGAAGTCCAAAAGACTGTTTCAACGGGCGAGGTTGTCCTACACATTCGCACATGAGATAATAAAACTATTCGAACTCTCCTCTAACACGGCGATGGCTCACTCGCAGCTCACGTTTGCAACGAGAAACGCCGTTTCTTCCCTCGCTTTCTGTCTTTTTGCGTTTCAATCGATTCTTCCTCTCAGTATCGTGTCAACGAGTTCTTATTGGTGTCAGGAGCGGATTCTAAAAATTTTTTTGTTTGACGATTTATTATGCGTGCGTTATTCTGAGGACTCGCTATTTGACGATGGTTTCCCATGCAACAAGGGTTGGTAGAAATAAATTTCAAGCAGCAATATGAATTGATCTTTGAAATCAATTATTTAGTGATGTGAGATTTGTATGCATAAGGATAAAAAATCAAGTAGTGATTTGGTGATGATGACAGACGCAGCGCTGAAAGTAGCTATTTAACACCCGGAGCAAACTACCAAATATGCGCCCCCTCTATAAAAAATTCTCTAATACCTATATGGATTTAGGGCGAACAATTAATAAATAAAATTAAACTATAAATGATATCATTTCTTACTATAAATGTGCATAATTTAAATACCTAATTATAAATATAATTGCATAGAATTACTAACATACATAATTTAAATACAGAAAGTATAATTTTTTTAATATTAAAGAGTTATTATATGTGATTTTAATGCAGAAAACTCATCCATAGCATCATGGAAGTTTACAGTTTCTGCTATGCGCAATGTCTGGAACAAGTATAGTAGTGAAATCTCTCCTGTCCTTGTTCACAACTTGCCTTTAACAATGTTTGCGCCCCTTCTTTAGAATTGCGCATAGCAGAAACTATAAACTTCGATGATGCTATTGATGAGTTTTCTGCATTAAAATCACATATAATAACTCTTTAACGTTTTAAAAATTATACTTTCTGTATTTAAATTATGTATGTTAGTAATTCTATGTAATTATATTTATAATTATGTATTTAAATTATGCACATTAATAGTAAGAAATGATATCATTTATAGTTTAATTTTATTTATTAGTTGTTCGCCCTAAATCCATATAGGGGTCATTACAGCTGATCGATTTAACAATATAGAAATAGCAATAACAACAACAAAGACAATCACAAACAAACATGACCAAGGCGGGACTCGAGCTAGCCACCTCTCTAACTTTTCATGAATTCCTATAGTTCACTTTTAGAGTAGGAAAATATATTTGCAATCTTACTCAGATAGAAATTTATCTTAATATATGTTGCATTTTTATATAGGAAACAAACCCGTAAATATTTGGTAAAAATTCCTCCAAATAATTCATTATTTAACAACATTTTCTCTTATTCTGTGGTTGGTGCGGTTATATTCTATTTCCTTCGTTCATTTTTACGCGTTTGACTTAAAATGGGATGGGAAGTATTTTTTTCGTTAAGCTTCAGACCGTGAACTTGAATTTCCAAATCGTCGCACATCCCAAGAACTTGAGGTGATTCTTTGTGTTATTTTTTGGTGGAATCAAAATAAGCTGGAAGTCTCGCAAAAATGATGGTGTCGCGAATTATGAAGGACTCAAAATTCTATTATAAACCTAAGCGTAGCTGCCACTACCTTAATGCAAAATTTTCTCTAAGATAATTTTGAGTTTGCTTTATCCTTTATTCATTTTAAGCTTCTTAAAATATAAAATGTCGAGACAAATAAAACTCAAAGTCGTTGACACCTTTCTCTTTCTTATTTAGAAGGAAACCCGGAAATCAAGTTTATTTAAATAATAAATATCCTGCATGGATTAATGTCACATTTATATAAATGTACATTAATCTTAAGTAATATATAAATGAATCAGATTCATAATAAATAATTAAATGAAGATACCTAGACCTGTCTATCAGAAAATTTCATCTCGTGCAGCTCTGTAACGATACGTAATTCCGAAGATGTTATCGTAATAACAGCGACCATGCTGAAATGTCAGATTGCGTTGACTTCTCCATTGGGAATGTTTTATCGTTTCGCAATTTTTAATAATTACCTCTCCGTTAAAGTAGCACATGCGAATAGTGAGGTCGATCCTTAAAAAAAAGGAGGAAATTTTTGGCTCCGGAGACCCAATCCGTTCCCAATTCTTCGGCTTTTTTGTTTTCCACGTGTATCACTGCCAGAAAATTGGTTTTCTTTCCTAGCTTTTAGTCTGAAAGAGCTGGAAGGAATCACAGGAATCCATTTGCCCCCTTCTTGAAATTATCATTAAAAACTGCTTGGAATACGACAGGTATTTGGACGAAGGTCGTTTCGTGATTGATCAAACTTTGTTCGATGGGATAATCGATTAATCGATGCGTAGTGTAAGTTGGATTGCCAAAGAGGGAGAGAGAGAGAGAGAAACAGATAACGTTTTTCTCCTCTCTTCCGTCCACTCCCTTATATTCTTTCTCTTCCGTCTTTCTTTCTCGTTCTCTCCTCTGTCTCTCTCTGGCTACCGTTCGAGATGTGCCTCCCAGATAAAATTCCCGTCACCGCAACCCGGATACGAGTTGTGTGGGTTCTTTGGCGACACCTGTTATCTATCATCCGTAATTGCCCTCTGTAGCCGCGAGTGGAAAGTGCGGATCATAGCGCTAAGCTCATATTAAGAAAAAAGTAAGGAGATATATAGGTAAGGAAGGAAGGAAGTAGGTCGATGCTTCTTTGAATAAATTAATCCAGTCTCATTCCACGAAGAGTGCTCGAGGAACGCTGTCAATTTCTTCTGCTGAAGTTGCGTTTAGTCATGGCTACCGGAGTGTGTTAGAAAATGCGCTATTCGGAATTGGAATATGGTATCATATCTGCCATTAAATGCGTAGTGATATTTTATGACGGAGAAAAAGACGCACGGATTATACAAAAATGAATTTAGGTGCGTCTGCTCATGTACTTTTGGAATGCGTCTGTTTTGTCCAAGTTCCTTTGGATTAATACCTTCCTTCAAAGTACTCTCAACAAATTACTGCTCATTATATCTCTTTATTTATCGTCAGTGGTACTATTTATCGATCCAAAATTCTTTATTCAACTTATTTAAAATTTGAACACCGAAACAAATCTTATAAGTATTTTTCATTGATCGTCGCGTTATTTTCCTGGGCGGGACTTTTACATCGTATTTTTTTAGAAACCTCAATAGTGTTGGAATCTATCTCGCTTGGTAAAAAAGAGATCACGTGATTTTTCATCAAGCGCAATTCGTCTTCGTCGTAGGAATATGACTTTCTTTTTTCTCTTTAAAGAGACAAAGATTATTTTACCGTCAAACCCATTAGGCCGCTGACTGATAGAACGCGGTTTACGTTAAGATTTTTCTTGAGGCTGGTTCGTATATTATCCGCATTTTTATCTCAATTCCCAGAATCTCTCCAACTTTTCCTCGATCGAAGTCTTTGAGTGGCATATCAATGCCAACCATTCCTTCCAAGCGACACCACACTGGCTTACTTTCGAGTCTGAAGATGAGTGATATGGAGCGCCTTATCTGAAACAGCCATCTCAGAGCTATATGGTCTCAAAGGAGTCGTCGAGGGACGTGTTATTACATCAGCTGATGCCATCGCGTCTGGAGCGGCGTCGACCTAATGAGATTTTACGCAGTTTCGTAGCACGCATTCGCGAAAATGTCCATGGCTGCGACAAGTTTATTTAGTTCATTTGGAAGGCATAGTGTTCTCATTGTTCAGTTTCTATACCGAGCCGTAATTTTTCAAAGATTTGCTGTGAATTTTTTGTCGTGAAAGTAATTTGGCGCAAGGGGTTTGCATAGAGAAGCATAATTCCATTAATTTAAGTAATGTAGCTTACTAAATTTGATTATCGAGCATATAATACAGAGGTGCACAACTCAAAAGTTGACACGGGCCAAAAATCTACCTTGATTGGACCTAGGCGGGCCACGTTATGAAAGTTTTTTGCATAAAAAATGTAAGTAAACTATTGCAGATTCAGTGATTACCGTAACAGCTTTTACATGCAATTTTTATGCGACAAAAATGAGGTGACAAACAAATATAATTTATAATTTAATATAATTTATGTTGCATCGTTTTTCTCTCGCCATTCCACTTATATCCGAAGTAATGCTGGTAGTTGGTGTTCTTAGAATGTTTCTTAAACTCGGATCTGTCAGTGCTCAACGTAATGGAGCTTTGTTTAATTTCATACGAGAGAATGTTTGTTCACCCATGCAATAAATATCCATAACAAATTTTAATTCTATTTTTTTACGGAAAAGGAAAGCACCAGCTGAGTTAAATCCTGCCGGGCCGAACAAAATGTGTCGGCGGGCCATATGTTGTGCACCCCTGATTATAGTATAAGGTAGTGTTTTTCAAACATTTTGGCTCGCGACCCGATGGGTTGTTGTTGTTGGTTTGTATTTATGGCTAATGAACCTCTTGGATTATTATGGCCATTACTCCTTCCACAACGAACATACACAAAAGGAAGGAGGGAAACCCGGTGCTGGCATTAACCTACTCTTAACGAATAGCACCAAGGAGGCCAACTGCTTAACGTCCCTTCCGAAGGATGGAGCGCTGACTTGCGCGCAACCTGAAGGTTACTTGATTTTTCATTAATTCGTAATAAAAAGCAATATATGATAAATGATTGGCATTTATATGAGAGTTTCGTTCTCTGTCATTTTAGCTCTATTTTGCTGACTATCCGGAGAGTGCTCACGTTATCCTTATGAGGCTCGTGACCCCGTATTTATGAAAACACAACGTCTTGATCTGAAATGTAGCTGAGTTTTTATTTTTATCGCTAACTTCGGAAGTTTAATTTGTATTACATAGCAAAAACGTCGGGCAAATAATACACCTGTACCTTTAATAGGTTATATGTTTCACTATTACATATTGAACCAGCGGTATATTAGTCGTTTTTGAAGGAGCCGTGTCGTCTTGGGCAGTGGCCTGGCAAATAACACCATGGTTTTATTTTTCGTTCCATTAATTTCACATCCGGTAAAATTGACCTGGCAGTTCTGTTACAGATGGCACATTATTTTGAAGATAGTTTTCATTTTGTAAAATTAAAGCGTTGTCGATTGTTGGCGGTGTCCCCCGAAAGTTGTGGAAGCTGCAAAAAAGATTTCCTTGATAATTTACGTTCCATGGTACTGCATAAGGTTCCAAAAGCACCGTCCTAGGTAATATTTCACGATGTCTTTCCGCCCACAATTCAATGCCGAGGTGAAATCAATCTTCCATTCATCCTCCACATTCGCATTACGGACGTGAAACGTTACGTGACTCGTAGCCAAGCACCTTTTTTCGATCTCATAAGGTCTTTTTCTTTCTCTCTCTCTCTCTCCACATTATGAAACGGACGCGAGCACTCTCGATCCGCGTCTAGCGAGATGTATGGCCATAAAGAGGCGTGCTTTAGCGAGATTTGCCCTTCGGCGCGTCGCCGGAGGAAGCGGGAGAGAAACATCTCGTAAAGAGAGAGAGAGAGAGACCGTGTGCTATCTGCACCACCCGGAAGCATCTGGCATCGAATCGAATTTCGAAAAGAGGTGCGCGGAATTCAAAACGAGATCCCAAGCACCGGTGTAAAGGGACCGTTAACTCTCTTTGAAATTCCTAGGAAGGCGAGACATTCCCGCAAAAAAAGATGAGTAGGAGAGAAGGGAGTCGTTTTTCTCGGTGACTTTTCGTTCGTGTTTTTTTTTATTTTGTGGCGATGCGTCCAAATCGCCGATCTCTCTCTCTCGTCGTTTTTACATCTTTCTTTAATAGATGGATACCTTTCTCAACATCGACACGCTCGGTGGGTTTGAGTCATATGTGAGCAGCCTTCCATTAATGGTCGACTGCGGGATCGTGTGTGCTTGCATGTGTCTGTGCATGTGTGCGTGTGGCCGTCAAAGCGTGAAGAGGAAAAAATAAGCAAGTGGGAAGGAGAGAGAGATATATAAAAGATTTTGTTCGGAAAGGTCGGTGGTGCTTTATCGGATAAGTCGTCATTCATTCATTCGTTTTCTTTTGCTGCTTTACTAATCCATACGATCCATCGCTGGTGTAGGAGAAGCGTGGCGTCACATGATTTCCGAGTTTTATTTATTTTTCCTACAGCGAAATTTACGTAACATTCGTTAGAGCGAGTATATGTCTGAATTATCGTCCTGTATTTTTTCGCTCATTATCCTGAACACGAGTCTTTGTGAAGATTTGACTTTGAAAATGACCAATACATTATTAATTAAAATCGTTTTCTAAACCTTACATTAATAATTAGCTATTTGAATGATCTCTAATGATCTCTATCTTAGAGATTATATCTATTACAGGATGTTCTGACTGAGAGATAAAATAGAATGAATATTTTCTAATCATCGCTATTAGATAAACAAGACGATTACTGCTTCCCAAAAATTTCATAATTTATCGTTATAAAATATTACAAATACATTCGAACAGAAAACTAAATTGGTCAGTTGTATTTGTGCGTCAAAAATAACGCGTATGCACTAGACCAGAGCTCCTCAACCGTTTTGCAGGTACGGAACCCATTAGAAACTGGACACAGCTTCGTGGAACTCCACAATGCTCTTCACACTAAAATATCTAAGAAACACATTACAATAACAAAGTAAACAAACCATACAGTAAAACGGTTAAACTTTACTCTTATGGCCACTAAAATACTGGTATAAATGACATAAAAGTAACAAATAAAAACAATCAAAAAAGCCAAATAGCAAATAACGAAATAAGATCGATATAGAGGTCCTTCCAAGATGATATTTTAATGTTTGACTATCTGTTAAGCAAAATAATAATAACACTAACATCTAACAGCCCAAAATGTTTAGCTGGTAAAATTAAATCGCAAAAAGTTAAAAAATGAAAATGTACTACAAAAAATTGTAGAAAAAGAACAATTATAAAAATGAATAATTTATTTAAAATAGTAACTTAAAGATATGTTAAATAGTTGAATAGGGTATTTTATGGTGCACCAGAACGAAGTAGAAAACTGATAAATAATAAATTAATATTGTTACGTTTTATTTCGTATCCAAAAAAATAAAAAATACATTATATTTCTTTCAATCACGATCCAACTTAAGGTTGAAGAAGATGAAAGACAGCTAAATAGTTATAATCAAGTAATTTTAACGTTGCGGCAAAATTTATTGATGTGTCATAATCAATGTAATATCCCTTTTAAAAACTTAAATGATAAAACAAAAGTAAATATGAAGCATATTTTGGGGAGGCGGTGGGGGGGGGATCAAAATTGGAAATATTTGGGTTGACACCGAGCCATACTTTCCCCGTTAATGAAAGTCTGTCACAGTAACATACACAGCTGTGCCCAACAGGCGCTTCAACAGTCACCAAAATCCTAGAAGTCTCCAGTATGTGATACTATATAAATTTATTTATATCAATCTATGTTAACATTTAATTGCCATAACAAACCATGTATAAATTAGACAATTCTGTTGACATATGCTATAAAGGCGTTTAAACCACATCCTTTCTGTTATACATGTACATATTATGGCGGAGCCCCTGGACTTCTTTCGCGGGAACCTGAGGTTCCACGGAACCCAGGTTGAGAAGCATTGTAATAGACTATACCGAATTCGAGTGCAACAATAGTCGTTGCAATGGCAACACTCTCGTAGTAAGTGAGAAAAACTGCAAAAACGCCAGTATTTACGCGAAATTCGATGAAATACGATCGCTACGCAAATTTCTACGATCAAAATTAGAATCTCCATTTCTTTCCTCGGAGAATAGTACAAAGCCCGCTCCGATATTACAATTCCAAGATATTTTAATGTGCAAGAGAAAATTACCCTGCACGATAGATTTCAGATTTCCCCTGTAAATAAGATGGGAATGATAGTTCCTGGAATCGATCCCGGGACTTTTAATCTTCGCAACAAAAACTATTCTCGGGAGTTCGGCCCCAGTAGCAAGAGATTTCCACCAAGTGTCACGGAAATCGGTCGATTTGTTCAAAAGTTAATAGAGAAGGGCAGAAAGACAGACGGACAGACAGACACAACGAAGAAACCATAAGCCTATTTCCATTCCGGAAAGTAAGCTAAAAATTCCATATGTGATAGCAGAAAAGATCGTCATTCACTCATGGTTTCTTTTATGAAAAAATATAATATTATTTTTCAAACGGGTAAGAAGGGACTACTGCAATTTAAAAACTGAAGGAGAAATAAGATTTTTTTATTTAAGGAATCATGTTTTCCTTTAATCTTAACATTTTAACGAAATTTTCGAAATTGTTGCATCATGAATACTTATTTATGTGCTAGAGTGTGAAAATTCAAGTCAACTACCTTAAATTTTTGTAGCGAGAGTCTTAAATTTAACTGAAAATCTGTTCTAATATTAATTGGGTATTTTAAGGCGCCGAGTTTATGATGCACTGCAGCAAGCCCTACGTAAATTCAATCGTGGGATAAGCGGTCAAGAGGGGACATAGATGAAACCTTATTGACTCTGTTGTATACGACAACGGACATGAGGAGACCGTAATAAGCTTAAAGATTAAAAAATGCCTCTTCCGCAGAATTAGGCAGTCGTCGCGGATATCTAACTTGATATTATTCGCTCTGAAATAAATATTTGAGAAAATATTTATGTCCAACGTGAACGCAGCAAATACGGCTGCAACGGCATGATTTACGCGAAAGTGCAATTTATATTACTCATGAAATGCGCTGTAACCGTTTCTGCTTGTTATCGCGCAGAGAAACATTGTGTCTGACTTTCTTTGTAGGACAGTTGACCTTATTACCACTTCTTGTTTTCTGTAAGCATCTTTTTTACGACTTGGGTGACTAATCCGCGTCCGACATTGCATAACAGCAACAACACGACGTTGCGACACGTTCCAAAACGAACATCTGACGCGTTTAGGGAGTCTGCCCGATTGTAGGACCTTAGCTGCTTCCACAAAAGATCCAGTCTCGCTCTGCCCGCGAGTTCTAAATAAACAATCCGTCCGTGAGTCTAAAACAGCGCGTGTTTTACGCTTGCGTCATTCCAGGTTTGGTTTTGCTTCGAAAAAAATTGCGCTCAAAACGCTCCAAGCGTGCGGATGTGAGAGGAAATTCCTCTCTTTTTACTCGACCCTGCTACCTCATAACCACCTCTCTTTATATTTTTACTGCTGCTCCCGCTTATCGTAAACTTGCTAATTCGTCCCGTTGCCCAGAGGCGACGTAAAAAAATGTCGCTCATCATCGGAAAACATTGAACGGACTCCGTGCTGGTGCCTAGTTATTTCGGGTCTATTTCATGTAGACTGCGAAAAGAAAAATTTAAAAGAAAACTGGAAAAATTTGGGAAAGCTACAGTTGTGTTTTTAAAAATTCGAAGAGTTTTTATCGGCACCCGAGTATTTTTACGAAAATAATGCATTTTGTAGTCTTGAGGGAAAGAAATCAATCCAAGTAAAAGATTTCGTAGTTTTTGAAATCGTCAATACACCTTACGGAGAAAATCACGCACTTCTTCGTTGTCACGTTTAGTTTTTGTGGTACGAGTAGTATGAGCAGGGGCGGCTCGAAACACCGGCGGGTCCCAAAATTTATATGATTCGTTAACGACTTTTCAGTATATTTCAGGAGTGGTCAAATATACCCTCGGAATCGCATACGGTAATCTTCAGAAGTTCGAGAGCCGCATGACACATGTTTTGTGCTCATAAATTTATGAACAGTAAAACATAACCTGTATCAAAAGCAATTCAGATATAATTCAGATCATTTAGGCATCCCCAACACGTCTCAAGTCAACCTGCGTCATTGTGTTCAATAGTAAAACCCGTTGACACGATTCCAAATGGCAATTTAAAAGAGCCGCATGCGGCTCGCGACCCGCGGTTTGACCACCTTTGGTATATTACTTGCAAATAGATAAATGTTGGCAAGCATTGGTTGTCGCAAAGTGAGCTGGGATATTCAGTGGTATTTATAGATTTTTTGTCATTATTTACATTTTTATCGCAAATTTAAAGCAGCAATATGTTAAATTGTTTCCGTAAAATTTTTTAAAAGTAAAGAGTGAGCAGGAGTGGATCTTTTCCAAGACGCCGACTATCCGTGAACTATATGTCAACATAAAGGTGAAAATTTTAAAAACATCTCGCCTTCCGTTCTAGTTCTATTCATCATCAGCCGCAACTGTGTGGACGAACGCATACTGTTGTAGGCCACTGTAAAAATATTAAAACAACCTTTGAAATCAGTGGCTAAATGTTGAAAATTTTCGATGAGTATGCATAAAAGCCGAAGCGTTGACACGTCGATACCGTTCAATAGAGGTACGGAGCCGGAGTAGGCTGATTAGGCAGAGCGTGACGAGATAGCGAGCGGCTGGAATTGACCACCGGTACGAAAAACTCTCCCTTTCCCTCTCTCTCCCTCTCTTTCTGTACGCCCGTCCGTCGGATACCGCTGCGGCTTCCTCCAAGGAAGAAAAAAGGAAAAAGGGCTTTCTTGAGCCGCGAGATGGTCTCATCCGTGATAGACTAAGAAGATAGTTCCGTAAGAGAGCAGGTTGTTTGTTCCCCTTGGAACACGGGGACACGGTTTTCTCCCGGTAGCGGTGATCGATCCGACGACACGACGGTAAATAGAGTGTGAAGCTAAGCCTCGCGCACCTACTGGCCGAAGGGGAATTGCTGTGAGGCGATCCTATGAAAATACGGAGTATGAGATTTCATCCTATGCGTCAGCGTGCGGTTTAATTTTTTTGCGCACAGGATGATTTAAAAAAAAAGCATCCTGAAACGATCCGAACGCGTCGATCGATAATTTCACCCGCCGTCGTCATCATTTTAGCTCTCAATGATCCTAATTTTTCTGTAATAAAAAAATTATAACACCGCCTTTGCGCATTGAAATATATGAAATAAGTATAGTTCGTATAATAGAAAATTTGATCCCTCATTTAATGGTTGCGGAACGTAAACCTTTATTTTTTCATGTAACATCTAAAGCAGGGGTTTTCAAGTGGGTGTACGCGTACTCCTGGGAATGCGTCCAGATTTATAAAGGGGCACGCAAAAGTATTAAAGACTATGATTCTTTTTCTAACTTCAGCTTTCATCTTGATTTCGGAATCGAAGGTTGTGATGCAGGGTTGCTAGATTTCAGTTTTGAGAATACGGGACACGCACAGAAAGTCTTCATTAAAATACGGGACACGAAAAGATCCGAAAAAATTTCTAGATGAGAGTATGAAAACTAACAAAGTGTATATTTCGCATTTTAAGAATTAATATACAGAATTAAACAAGAGAAAGTTTTATATAGGCATATACTGTAAAATGATTGTTGCATATTCAAACTTTGATCTAAAAATAGAGAGCAGATTATTTTGGGAGGGGAAAGAAAGATAAAAATATGATTGTTAACTTTTATTTGGAGAAATAATGACATTTCACAACGAAATTTTTTTAAGTGCTTAATTTAAAGAATTAGTGTTAATTTAAAAATTATATTTCTGTGGGACCTTTGCGCCTAACTGCAACTGTTTGAAGTATGTAACGGCGAAACTCGCTGCACGACGTGTTTATATTTACCAAGCAGCGCAGAACTACTTCGCTTTGAATATTGTTTCATCCGCATTAATCCAGGGTGGATTCAAGAAAAACTAATTCGCGCTAGTTAAAAAATACTAGAAATAGCGTCCGGTATACAGTTCGTTCGGGACGAGGGACTATTTTTGAAAATAGGGGAATCCCAACCAATGCAGAACGATTGCCAGCCATGTTGCAATGTTAACGTTACAAATAACGATACAAAAGGTATGCACAGTTCTATAGACCAAAGGAGATCAGGATAGAAAAATTATTTATTTTCGCGTATCTCTTTAAAGCAGCTTATTTAATGGAGGTCGCAAGGTCTTTTTCACGAAAGAGATCACGCACGAGTTTAGGAGAGTATGCCAAAACGAATTTATGAAGTTTCATTATAATTGTTAACATTTATAAGCCTGAGGTATCTGATTTAATTCAAGTTCTGTTCATTTGAATAATCGGTTTACAATACACTGGTGGGTACGTGAGGATTTAAGAAGTTCTCAAAGGGATACGTAAGCCAAAAGAGGTAAATGAACCCTACTTTACAGCGTGTAAATATTTAGCATTATGAATTATCCAATGTACCATAATTTTATGATTAATTAATTAAAAATTTGAATGTGGATTTCTTGATAGTGTGAAACTCTTTCTGGATGCAGTGATGAGAAAAAAATGACGTTGACTTAATACAACTATTCTTGGGTTTATTTGTTTCTACATGGCAGTTTAAACTCCTTATGTACTCTTTCATTTACTCGAAATGTTTTGTCGAAGCCAACTTCTAATCGCAAGTTTCTGATATCCATCTCGCGTGAAGTAGACCTGCTTGATATTCGAATGGCGCAAACCTTCGCGACCACATGGAATGATTGAGCGGACGCGACGTGTAATTCAGCAAGTAGGCCGTGATGATTTGCGCCCCGATATTTCCCGCAAAACAAGCCGAGGGCAAATTCACGACAGGGGGAAAGATAGAGAGAGAAAGAAAGGGGGAGAGAGATAGAGAGAGAGAAATGGAGAGATAGAGAGAGATAGAGAGAGAGAGAGAGAGAGAGAGAGCGTTCTTTATTACGATCCACTTCTCTCAGCGTGAAAGTGTCGCAGTCTGGGATACGCCCACCTTTAAAATGCATTTCCTTTTTCTGCTGCTGGCCCTCGTTTCCGAGAGAACTGGTATTTATCGACTGAGCCGTATTACAAAAAATAAAGCAAGGTTAGGAGCGAGACGACCCCGAAGGGAAGAGCCATCGATCGAAGTCCTCCTTATTTAATCACGGCTGCTAGGTCGGCCTTAATAGCGACAGATTTTCTGCCCTGAAAAACTGTTATTTAAGGGAGGGGATCGTCCGAGAATCACTTTCGCCTCGCCGCCTTTCAAAATCTTTCCCGTTAGGAACAAGTGGGCGTTCCCCTGCGAGTGAGCGCGCGCTCGACGGTGTGGCCACCGCCGCCGCCGATGGATATTGCAGTCTCCGTCTTTTTTCTCCCGAGCCATATCTCGTTTCCATATCGAATCAAGGCACCCTTGGGAGTCTTCGTACCCAAAGCCCGGAGCGGATGACAATGAGTCGTAATGTTCGGTCGTCTGAGCAGGGCCTCTTTTTCCTTTATCCTTCCGCTCCTTTATCCTCCTTTTTAAACCCTCTCTCATCCTTTCATTCCATCTCTTACTTCACTCTCTCTTTCCTCGAGAGTTATTTTAGGCGAGGGGGCGTTTTTGTTTTATTGGCTCCCCCCCTGCGTTCGTCGAGAGAGAGAGAGGGCGAATATTCGCAGATGTTATCCGTCGAGAGATACGCCACAGAGGAAGTTGTCCGCGTTTATTATTTCTGAGGCCTTCAAAATCTACATATAGGTGGTTCCGTCTTTCGTCCCATGGGGGGTGGAATTCTGATCGAAATCTTCGTTCGTTGTATGTTCTGGATATAATCTCGCCGAGCAATTAATTCTAAATTCGGAGAAATGAAAGTGCAGCGCCATCGTGAGAGGGCCGAACGCAAATGCCCTTTGTTGCGTACCGCTAATTAATGGCTGTTGTTATTTTAGACAATGTTGAGCAGTAAGACGTCTTTCTGAAAGGGTCCTTCAATTATTTAGGTGTAAAGAATCACTTATGTAATAGTTAAGAATATGTCAGATAAATTTTCGTCATCGATATTTGTGAAATTATTCAGGCAGTACTTCTTAAAATCCTTTGACACATCGTTAAACCATTATTTTCAAACTTTTCTTGAATAACGCCCCTTTTCTCTACAGAATATTTGCCGACTTTATTGAGTATCAATAAATAAAACTATAACAAAATTAAACTTTTGAGAAATATTTATTGAGAAAACAGTTTTACATTATTTATGAATAATTATGGTTTCAAGTCAGTCACTTGATATGTCCGAGAAACTTTTCAAATGCAGTGTAAATAATGCTGAAGATAGCAAAAGTCGATTCGATTATATGGTGCGCATGTCTCTTGGATCATCCTTTATTTCCAAAGCTCCTTTAGATTCATAAAATAGCCACGGGTTTTTGAAAATAGGGGAATAGGGGCATCTTCGTTTAAGACATCTGGTTTAAACATATCCTATTATACTAGTTAACGCGATTCACCGTTGATGTGCGTAACAATCTTATGTACAAGCATAATTATTTAACCAAACAAAATAGAGAAAGTATCAATTCCAATTCACTATGCAATTTGAATAATGTGGTATTTATGTAAATTATTCAACTAATTTGAGCAAATATTTCTAATTTAACTGACAAGCCAGTAAATAGTGATGATTTTTCACTGCTATTATGTCGAGGTATCAGCGGCATAAATCATGGTTTTCTAAGGAAGTTTGAAATTTATTAATTTTTTAATCTCGCAAATTTATTATATCATAACAAGGTGATTAATAGCTTGTTATTTTCAATACTACGCAGACTCCTATTAGGAGATATTTCTCTTGTGTGCAGCCAATAAACCGTCCATCACTGAAGTGTGTTCCACCTTGAGTTGGGAATTGAAGCGACACAGTCAGTCCTGATCAGATAACACATCACATCTGTTCCAATAAGAGCGATGAAAGCACACCATCTCTACCAAGTTAGTCGCCGAATTAACCGCGTCCGACGGTCAGGGATCCTTTCCGGAGACTTTAACGCGCGAGCCATCACGCACCGACCATAAAGTCCATTTCGCTTCAAGCACACGTAAAAAATCGAACGTCTCTGAAAAAGCCTATAATGTGCATACCTAACTAAGCACATTTGCTTCCACCTCCCTCTCTCACTTCACTTCTTTTAGCCTTCCTTACTCATCGGGAGACGCGTTACACTGAGGGCGTTGGTTGCACATCACCCTCCTGTCTTTTGTCACGACGGGGAAGGGCGTGTATCATTCGCGGGCTTGATACCTTGCGACCACCTATGGGGATAAAGCGGGCTCGGGTGGCGGACTGGGCACGGAGGAGTTATCGCGCCCGCCGGAGAGGCCGCTGCAAGGGCATAAGAGGGCGTAGTGGGAGTAAAAAGACCATATGACGCTAGTCTTTAATAAGACGCTCGGTAGTCGAGCGAAAATTTTATGCAGCCGTGGATCATAAAACGCGCCTCATAAAGCTCCTCAACAATTCCGTTTGTTTCATATTTCGGTCGTGGATGTTGCGGAATGAGGGAAAAGATCCTTGCGGATGTCGCAATAACGATCGTATCGCCACTTGTCCTATTTCGATGTTAATAATTCAATCCGACATCCGAATCGGGCGCAGATTTACTGCTGTCGATCGGAAGATTTGTACGAGATCGGATGGAGAGGTCGATTTGATGCTCGAAAGATAAATACGAGGAAATATCGGACCAAAAATAGTTCGAATGGATTAAATAAATCTTTAACGTGATTATACGTGTAAAGGAGATTTTTGAATTCATGTGGTGTTACTGTATCGTAGATAATGAACGTATGTAGAAGAATGTTGTTGTAAATTAGTATTAGTATTAAGGGGATTGAATATGTTTCAGCCATTGGTGGAGTTCAGCGATCGGCAACCAGCGGTTCCTGAATCTCATGCAGCTCTTTTTGGCCTCTGGTGCCGCTTTCTGAACCAACTCCTGTTAAATCAAGTATCTAGAGCTACGCTTTTGCCCACGGCTCACACGGTCGAAAGTGGATATTTATTTATAAGGGAGCTTTAAATATGGCGCGACCTTTTTAACGAAATTCTTGAAATTGACGTAGTGTCTTAACAACAGTTCTTTTTTTATATGCATTTGCTGCAATTTTATACCGACCTTAAAAAAGGACCCATTCTGTATAAAAAGCGGTATTATTTTACAATCACGGCTCTTGTGTCATAATTTCTGCGTGAGATGTCTCACATCACCTTATTATTGGTTTTATTGAACTCTAGAAACCAATTCCTTCTCATGTGCAGATGGAATTTTCATTCGTTTTATTGACGGAACTTTGGCTCTTCTTTTCTCGAATTTTCTTTGAATCGGTGCTGGGCCTTGCTGTAGTTCGTAACACTTCTCTGATGCATGATATAGTTTTAGAGGGGGATAAAACGATGGCGAAGTTAGGAAGTGATTCGATGTGAAGGCGGGACGTGAATAGGCGGAGGTGGGAAAGAAGCTCTCTCTCTCACTCACTCGGTGTTACATTACACGACGACGGTTGAACGAACTCTTCATTCATTCCCTGGTGGTCCTCCTCTTCTCTTTGCACTGCGTGGGTTTCTAGAGACCCCCCTCTCTTCTTATTTTTCCATCCATCTCTCTCCCTCCCTTTAGTTCTCCATCTATTCCTCTCTGCCACTCTCCTTTTCTATTCGTTCTCCACTCTCGCACTCATGCCCCAGCCTCTCTCACTCCTATGGACACAACGGGTTTTTGCGCGGGTGTCTTAATGCGCCTTTGACGCACTTTTCCTCTATTTCTCTCTCTCTCTTTCGCTGCTTCTCATATCTCTATGTCCCCTTGGTAACGCTTGATAGGGATTTTCCGTATTTGGTATGCGAAGGCCTCTGTGACGCGTGCGGGGGAGTTAAGGTTAGACGCATTAGCGTACCCATGGAGATATAATTCAATCCATTTAACGGCGTTCGGCCACTTAGATATGCCGTCATTAATTCTGCGTCCTAGGTTGATGTTTTTCAAGATTGTTTGTTATCTATTTAAATGCGGTGTTTAGTGCGAGGAAAGCGATGGTTAAATCGCTTGGTTTTAACCCTGGACCGGAAATGGTAGAAATATTTTCAGCATCAAGTTCGTTGAAATTTAGCGTCAAAATAATAATAATGTTAATAGAACAAAGGCAGATATCTAACATATTCGTGGAACTCGGGCTGATATCTAACATATTTGTGGAACTCATCGGACAGATTAAGATTAGTTTCATAAAAGTTTAAAATGAAGTTGATAACATTCACGTAGCGGCTTAACAACGGTTAGTTTTTGATGCGCAATTTCTCGAGCAGAAAAGTTATGCCGACCTTAGTAAAAATGGAACCGTTCCGAAGAAAGCGTTATTATTTTATACATGCGTAGTCTTGTGCATTTAATTCTACTCATTATGTCTTACATCATTTTATTTTACTCTGGAAACCAATTCCCGAGCATGTGCAAGTAGACCCTTTTGTTTGCGTTATCGTTTCCAATTTACCCGTTTATCGACCAGCCAACGTTCGAGAAGTGTTTTGTTCACGACCTAAAGGTCATAATTTTGAATCCCGACAAGTAAATGGCCATTTTATTTGCCTCGTAGTCCCTCTTCCCCTCTCGCATTTTCATGAGCCTCTCTCCGTCTCTCCATATTTGTTCCTATGTGCTTGAGTCAAGTGGTCGTTGCGCGAACGGAGATAATTAAAGAAAACGTCGGCGCCGCAATGATATATCCCCCGCCATTCCATTTCCATCCTAGTGCTAGTCAATACGCGTTCTTAATCCTCTCTATCAAAATAACTTTATCCCTTGAATTATTAGTGTCTTCTTACGACTCCCATTCGATCCCAAAGATTACAACCATATGCGTCTTCGAATGAGGTGAGGAATGAGGTGTCCGGGAAAATGAAATAAACTGGGAGCGAGGAAGGAAGATAAGAGGATTACAGAAACGCAAATGGAATTTCCGGATTCTGCGGTACTTATGAAATAACTGATGGAAACTCAGGAGAGTTAAATGGGAAAGTATTGTATAACGGTGTCTCTCGGACGTCACTCATAATTACCTCGATGCCTATAAAAGTGAGATGAAGAAAGTTTTTAAGAACGATTATCTAAAAAGAAAACTATATGTTTTAAAGTTAAAGACGTGGATATTCCAAAGAGGAAAGATAGGAGAAGTTATATTATGAAACTTTTCAAGTAGTTATGTCACCAGCGACATAAAACTAAGAATTCAGTCACATTATGCGTTGAGAAAAGAATAATGTCCTAAAAGCAAAGAAGTTGACGCTGATAAAGAAAAATATAATAAAGGCTCATATTGAAGTTCCTCCATTTGAAGGCTGAATAACAAAATAAGGGAACGTAGAGCTTTAGAGTCGAGGTTTTTATGTGCAACAAAATTTAATTGTAGTCGTAAAACGAGTATAGGAATATGAAATGACATGAAATAAAATGAAGATGAAGACTGAGAAACGAACAAACAACGTGGAGGAAATGCGAGACGCCGTGAAGATAAGAGCGTATTCGCGCTCAGCAAGATTTTTGTTAGAATGGCACTCCTTGCCAAGCGCTTTCACAAGCGGCTTGCATGATGATAATCAGGGTCGGACCGAACTAAGGGCGAGCAGGGCGGCTGCCCGCGGCGCTAACCCGATCATCAATTTATACGTTGCTTACAAATGAATGAGAGTTGGATACCAATTTATATCGCAGAACAGGCGGGAATCTAGATTAAATTAATTTTCCTTTTTGATTTTCAATTATTTGACGGAGCAAATGGGCAAATGAAAAGTTCTTTTTAAAATATCTTATTGTTAGTAAATATTTACGGAAGGGGGCGATGGAGCGGTTTCTCGCAGGGGCTCCAAAATACCTCGGGCCGCCCCTGATGGTACTATAAACCACGGCCATTTAAAGTGCGGTACCGGTATCACAAGTGGTAGCAGACAGCCTCGGAAAGGCTACCAACAAAATTGATTTTGCGTGTATGACGGCAACTTTATTAGATGATGAAAAGGGATGGCGATACCAAAGACTAAATAAAAAAATCCAAAGGGTACATGGAAAATAAAGTTTGAAAAGCACTGATGTAAACTTAAATGGAAATTAAGATAAGTTGATGAGAATGGAACGTGAAAGGGAGAGAGATAAATGAAAGATTCAACATTGCGAGAAGAGCATGGATGGACCAACTAGAAAAAAGGAAGAAGACAAAAAGTTAAAAAGAAACCGAGATCCCCGAATGCGTTCATCACGCCTCTTATTAAACTTTCTCCAGATGAATCGAGTTTCGCGTACGCGTCGACGGCTGCGGCCGCGGTGAGATTGATTTTGATAACAATGGGGTTACTTTGTTTTCGGGGCGCATGCGCGAGAGGGTGCCTCGGAGTCGGAATGCTTTCGCGTCTAATGGGAAATGACGACGACGAATCTCTTTTTGCTACCCATTAGCCCCATTCCACTTTACTCTCAAACCGACCTCCCCCATCCACCACTCTCTACTCCCATGCCACCGTCCTCACCCAATCCTATCTCTCTCTCTCTCTCACACACACACCCTTTTGCCCTTACTCCCTCGCAATGTCAAGAGCCGAATTAAGAAAAGGAGTGTTCATTCCGAGAGAGAGAGAATAAGATGGTTCGCAGATTAAGGTGAAAGTTATATGAAAGCGACTGCACTTCAAATATTAACGAACATCTGAATCCTATTGAACATATTCCTACTGAGTAATTAATTGGCATTTTTTGTTTGTAGTCAGGGCGAAGAGATAAGCATCTCCGCCTGTGGGAAATCGGTAGACATACGTCGACATGAATAATAATGAACCTATTTTTAATGGCTAACTGTTGAAGGAATCGTATAAAAATCATTATTCAAAGTGGACCGCGAGTTGCCTTGGCAATTTAAATTGAGACGGTTTTAAAGATAATTGGATATTACTTTAAACGTGTTTTTGGCATTTTTTAGTTCTTTCTAGTGTTGTGAACGGGTTCGAATTCTGATGAACACAGCTTATAAGGGTTATAACGTTTCTCCTCTCCAATTTTTTAATGATTTACATCACCCAACTGTTGTCTGCCAATTAATATAACGGAAACCGTCGCGATTTATGTAATAAAGCGGAAGTAAACCCCACGATGGTTCTTGATCACTCGCGGAATGACTGAAGGATTGTAGAAGTAAAAAGCTACCCCATTAGCCCTAGTAATTCAATGACTCGTTAATTTTTTACTTGATTTATCAATTGTTTCCGAATACGTAGGTAAATTATTGTCCGAAGCCGAAGACACCGCCAATTCGCCTTAAACAATGCTACACGAAGTTTGATAAAAAGTTTACCGCAGCTGTTTATCATCTGGTAACAGATGGATTCATAACGGAGATAAAGTGAGTGACTTAAGTCCTTGGTATCATCTGGAACCGAAACGGAGACATTGTGGTCGTAACCACGGGATTTACGGTGACTTAAACTGTTGAGAGGAAATACGCCCGAGAAACATTCTCATAAGTCACGGAATTAGTCACAAGAAATAGGGCTATCGAGGTCGATGCTTGATTAATCTCGTCATTCAGACTCAGATACATAAAAATCCGTTTGAAGTGGTTCCTTAGACCAGTGGTACTCAGTCGGGTTCGTGAGGCGACCTCTCCATCCGGAAGTTCGGTCGCCGCGACCCCAGAGAATATTCGCGAAGCAAAAATAGAAACACTCCAGTTTTATCCACACGGGGGGGATTAAGATGATAAGGAAAATAATAATTAGAGAGTTTTTTATTTTGAGCTCTATATAAATATATACAAGGTTAGCACTATAAATTATTTCATTTACAACTACGTATGTGTATTAAAACATTCAGATAAATGTGGTGTATAGTTTAATTTTTTTAAAGACATCATTACTAAGTATAATTTCTTGTTTGTTTTTATTACGTAAAAATAACTCGTTTATTAAAAAGATTTTTGTACGTTGATAACCTACAGGGTTTTCTTTATTTTTTGAACAAATCATGTTGATAAATTAAAACCTGCAGGACTCTTAAAACCAGTATAAAATCACTTGCCTTAGCAAAGAGTGCTTGCGACCCCCCTAAAATCCTCCCCTTAGGGGGTCGCGACCAACCGTTTGAGAACCACTGCCCTGTTAGACGAAGATGATAGGAGAAACAAACAATTCCCCGAGAGATTCGCCGAAAGATGCCGCAAAATTACCGTATTTGGTGGATGGATTGTTAGCGTGTCTGGCTCCCAAGACGGGATCGCGTAATTATGCTCATTGTAAAACCTGGTAACGGTTGTTCATGAGCTAGTAAAAATAATAGGATTTCTCTAGTGTTAGCAGATTTTACAATAAAGTAAATTTTTGGATTACTGTATGGTAAACAAGATAATTTTCATTCGCGGCGTTAATTAAAGAACGACACCCATTTTCCTATACAGAAAGAGAAGGGTAAACGAGGCGGGTTCGGATTAACAATGAAATTCTAACAAGTAGGGATGTACACGTTTTTCCCGTGGTACAGAAGTGCTTTTCGTCAAATTCGCCGTAGTATAATCGTATACTAACATATTTTCTTTGAAATCAGAAAATTATTTTTCCTTATATTGTGGCAACCCTGCTTTTTAGATCCGTTTTAAACATGCCCATTTCGTTTTCTAATTCTATACTCTCCCTACAAACGAAATTTCTTTGAAATCCGTTCAACCAATGCCTTCTAAATTAATAGTTACAGACAAATTCTAACTTTGATATTGTGATAGCCCTGTTTAGTCGACCCGGTTTGAATATAATAATTTTGTTATTTATTTTTATAATGATTATATACAACATATTTGGTTAAAATCCAAGTCATCAGTTCTCTAGAATTACGTGTAAAAGAAATATTATTTTACTTTTTACTGTGGTAGCCCTGCTCTTTAGCTCAGCTTTAAACATCTTGATTTCATTATGGTATGTTGTATAAATCTTATATAAAAAATTTAATTGAAATCCGTTCGACCAATTCATTCCAACTCCATAATTAGTGAAAGAATTTAATTTGTAATTGTGGCATCCTCGTTTGGCTGATCTAGTTTAAATGTGCTATTATGGTTTTCTATATATGAGTACATTCTAAATATTATAATTTGGTTTAAATTTATGCAGACATTTCAACACAAATATATGTAAAAAGAATGTTTTTTATTTCTTGTATTGTGGCATCACTGATTTTGATTTGCATCTTGATTTTGTTATTTATGTTACACGCCTCCTTCCTACAAAATTTCATTGAAATCGGTTGAGGCAATTCCTTCCAAATTCATTATTACATAAAGGTTTAATTTTGCAATTGTGGCACCCCTGCTGAGTTGATCTGGTCTAAATATGCCATTTTGGTCCTATATTAATGTGAAGATTCTATGTACTAAATTTAGTTGAAATCGATTCAGCCAATTCTTCCCTGATATATGCGTACGGACGGGCATTACGAAAATAATAGTGCTTTTCAGCAATGAGAAAAAGCACTAAAAATACAGGGAGATGAATTACTCGCGTATTTTCTTCCCTTCCCCTATCCTTATCTCTTATTAATTTCACTTCCTATTCAAAAGCAAGCCTTCGAAACTCTTTTGCTGTTACCATCGATGTCGCTGCGGGAGGTCAGTCGTAGCTTTTTTTCCTGGGGACACCATATTGATTACCTCACGACGACGCAGCATCTATCTCGTGAGATCGCTTAGGGACGAAAAGCCAGAGCGCCGTGGCCACTCCTGCTTCGTTATTTACCGACTCCTTCGCAGTGCACGCCCACCCCTTTCTCCCTTATCTCTGGCTGCGACACTCCTCTCTTTCCCAGAAGGACCCAATTCCCTCCTCCTGGTGACTACGCCATCCCCCTCTCCCCCTCACGACTTCACTCCCCTCTTGTACACCGCAGAAAGCGAGTTGCTCGAGAGCAACACCCAAGAAGTCGTTAAGGCCTCCTCGTCCAAGACCCGGAATCGAAAGCAGTCCGTGACTTCATCGTCGGTGGATGACGTCATAAGGGGGTGTTCCTTCCGCGAAAAAGTCGCCATTGTTTAAGGGTGCGGGGGAAGGGGGGGGGAGGGTTGGGATTTTTACAACAAGGAGGTAACAAATAAAGCGTGGTCGTAGCTTTTAGTACGATAAATAGTGCGGTTGGTTTTTTGTTTTTTTTTTCTTCACGTTTTATCCTCGCGAGGTGATTTTTTAGCGAAAAAGATTGTGTGTCTAAATAGAATGTTTACGGCCCTGAATCAACCTCCCCGCTATGGTCTTCGCTTTGTTTTGATGACGAGCGCTGTATTTGATTAATTCGAGATTTGTTTGGTGGAGTTATCGCGATATTTAATCCTATTCATACACGCGTCGTTTGCGACTAACATATTTGTTTGGTCTGCTTGTCATGTTATCAAGGAGGAGAGAATGAAAATGAACAGATTCAACAAGGTTATGTTTTTTCGCTTGTCATCGGAGACATTTTTATTTTAACGCAGTTAAAGTGATATTTTCAAATTAGAGTGAGAGACAGTATGAAAATGATCAGATTCAACTAGGCGATATATTTTTTCGCTTGCCATTGAGACAGTTTTTCATTCAACGCAGTTAAAATGATGTTTTGTAATGTAATTGCGCTCTCGATAACACAATGTAGCACAATTTTTGTCCCTGGGTAGTAAGTGTTATTGCCTAATTGCTTATGCCTAAAAAGCATAGAAAATGGCTATTATTCCCCTCAAACTTTTCTTTTCTGACCAGGACAGTGTTATTTTGAAATTTTCCTATTTCCAGTGAGAAAACGGGCGAATTTGCGTCTTTTCGTTCACATAAAGTCAGAAAAAAGCAACATATGAATCAAAATTAACATGTATTTATACTAAAGTTATACAAAAACGACCACAAAAGATTTAGAAGTGAGTAGTTTTTCGAGATTTACGATTATACTGTAAATCACTTTCACGAATCAGCCTCCAAATGTAGTCTCCCATCATATTCTCGTTATACTTCCCTTGGTAGCGGCGTTCAAAGTCCAGTATATCCTGGTGGAAGCGCTCGCCTTGCTCCTCCGAGTACGCCCCCATGTTCTCCTTGAATTTATCAAGATGAGCATCAAGGATATGGACTTGGAGGGACATCCTGCTGCCCATTGTGCCGTAGTTCTTCACCAGAGTCTCAACCAGCTCCACATAATTTTCGGCCTTGTGATTGCCCAGGAAGCCCCAAACCATTGCGAAAGAACTGTTCCAAGGCGCTTTCTCCTTCCTAGTGAGCTTCTTGGGGAAATCCTTGCACTCCAGTATCTTCTTTATCTGTGGTCCGACGAAGACACCGGCTTTGAACTTTGCCTCAGACAGCTTAGGGAAGAAGTCTTGAAGGTACTTGAAGGCTGCCGACTCCTTATCTAGAGCTGTGACAAATTGTTTCATAAGGCACAATTTGATGTGCAGTGGTGGCATCAGCACCTTCCGGGGGTCCACCAGTGGCTCCCACTTGACGTTGTTCCTCCCCACAGAGAACTCGGTCCGCTGTTGCCAGTCCCGCCTGTGGTAGTGCTCCTTGGTGTCTCTGCTGTCCCAAAGGCAAAGATAGCAGGGAAACTTGGTAAAACCGCCTCGGATACCCATCAGGAATGCCACTATTTTGAAGTCTCCGATGACCTCCCAGTCGTACTCATCATACTTCAAGGCGTCCAGCTAGGTCTTCATGCTGCTGTAATCCTCTTTGAGGTGTACTGAGTGAGCCAGGGGAAGAGACGGGTACTTGTTCCCATTTTGGAGCAGCACAGCTTTGAGGCTCCTGAATGAGCTGTCAATGAAGAGGCACTACTCGTTCGGGTTACAGGCGATTCCGATTGCCTCGAACAGACTGATCACATTGTGGCAGAAACAGAGCCCATCTTGGCGGGTGAAGAAGCTGGAAAAAGTTTGGTGACGCTTCCTCTGATCTGCGACTTGCACACTTTCATCCAACAAGTTCCACTGCTTGAGCCTAGACGTCAAAATCTCGGCATTGGACTTGGTGAGACCAAGATCTCTGATCAAGTCGTTGAGGTCTTTTTGTTGGGGTAGTATGGGTTTCTCTCCTCAGCTCCACCTCTGAAATTTTCATCTGGATCTACTACGTCTTCCTCGCTCTCTAACTTGCTGTTCTCTTTTGAAGAGGGCTGCTCTCTCTCCGGAGGAGTGGGTACGGGGAGCTCAGGGCAGTGTGGCACCGGGGCGATGGATGAAGGAAGGTCCGGATACCTGATAGCAGGTGCATTATTGTCAGTCGGACGTTTGGAAGTGTCCACCATGCAGAAGTAGCAGTTGCTTGAGTGGTCATTGGATTCCCGCCAACTTCTTGGGATAGCGAACTTCATGGCTCTCTTTTCCCCTCTGTACCATGCTACAAAAGAACAAATTAAAATTGTAATGATGAAAATATAAATTTATTTCACCTATGACTAATGTGCAAGAGATTCTCGCAACATTTTTCATATCTGATATATTTTTTCAATAACATTGAATTTTAAAACATAAAATTCCGAGCAACAATTGTCCATCTTACCTTGCAGAGTTTTTTGCAGTGCTCGCAGGTGAAATGAGGTGCCCTGGGTTTGTCTTGATCCCCGACAGGTATGCCGAAATATGCCTTGTAGGCCTCACACATCTTAGCAGATGCTTCCACGGAATACTTTTTCGCTCTTGTCTTGATAAATTGGCCGCAGACATAGCAAAATGCGTCTACCGGATGCTTGCAGCCTCTTGATGCAATCTCAGAAAAATGCAGATATGTATCCACTTAGGCAGCTGGAACTAAACTGAACTGGTCGGCTTAAGGCCCCTTTATTTATACTACTATTTATATTACTGAAAAGTTCTAGAAGTTACTCCAAGTTTACTCAGTACTGAATCTATCTGGAATGTTCTGGAAATTAGGTAAATTTCAAAATATCACTGTCCTGGTCACATAAGCAAAGTTTGTGGGGAATAATAGCCATTTTCTATACTTTTGAGGCATAAACAATTAGGAAATAACACTTACTACCCAGGAACAAAAAATAAATAAAAATTTGTTACACAGTGTAATTTGGCAGAGGACAGGAGTTCATGGTTGCAGCGACAAGGCTTAGCCTTTAGATGAAGAAGAAGAAGTGTAATTTGCTCGCCATATTTCCAAGTTATTCTTCAAGGAAATGCATTCGTTACAGTTCAAGTAATACCAGCTCAAGCATTTACTTACGGAATATGGCGTTTGCGTCTCCTTGGCATCGCTACGGGAAAAGCGTGTTACATTCCTAAGCTCTGGAGAAATCTTTTGACGTTTCCGTCTTTCTTCATTGATTACCACATGTTGATTAGTCTCATTAACCAGGTAGCGGGAGAAACTAACGGAGACGTCTCCTAAAAAGGAAATGTTTGTGCTACCCTGCGTTTTAACTCTTTAACGAACTTGATCCATTTGAACTAATTCCTCGAGGAGCTTCAGTTTTAATTTAAATGGTTATCCCTGTCGTAATTTTCCGATTTCATGCTCTTTTTTGTTTTAACAATAATTAGTAACATATACTCCCCATTTACTTTGTATTTAGGGAAAAAATGAGTAAACAAAGACTATAAGAGCAGTTGTGTGGTTCCTCGCAGCTCGTTGAAACGCACTTACGGTAAAAATGTATCTCTTTAGTCATTTGTTGTTTGGGTGCGAGGTGTACGCTTTATTTGTAAAATAAAAAAATGAGTAAGGAGGGTGACTAACCATCCTGGAATTTTGAGGTCGTTAGCGATAGCATTTTGAACCTTCCCTGGGATTTTGGCGGCGCTTAATAAGCTCTTTCAACAGCTGAAGTATGTGATCTCATAAATTCATGCGATAACCTCTCAACCCTTTTATCTGCTTGGAATATTATGGGAAAATTTTAATGTTTCCATTCCGCAACGAAACAAAAAGACTCTCACTGCTCCCAGCAGTCTAACTGAAAAGGCAAGAACAGCTGTGTTCCATAAATATATCTTCGTGACAAATGAAAGCGTATTATTATTTCATGTAAATTTTTCTGCGGGAAATTAAGAACTCTTTTCGATTTTTCATTTGCCGAGATTTCAAACCATTTTGACAGATAATTTTATACTTAATTAATTAATGTCGAGCTGCATTGGTGATTGCAAATCCTTCTGTGGACCGCATTTTAAGTCGTCAATGCTTCGGCGGGCCGGATTAGAGTTTAAATCGGAAGTTAATTAGAGATTCTGAGGTATCACATGAGTGAAAATGAATTCTTAAATGCTTTGCTGTCATAATTTAAATCTAAAAACAATGTGGATTTTGTCTTAAATTTTACGGATCTAGTTTCAATCATAGCTTTGCGGGCCCGCGGACATTCCCACTCTTGTTTTAGTAGGTTGTCAAACCAATAAAAGATTAAGGCAATGGCAACGAAGATGAATATTAGAGCGCACATACATTTTTTATGTTGAATATTTTCGGTAAGGGTAACTTCCTGTGCGAAGACTATGATAACTTGGGAGAAGTTAATGTGCGAATGTATATTCATAAACGTTAGATTTGCGATTCTGTTTGCTCTATAGAGTTATAGAGTCATTACCTTTCATCCTATAAGGCAGAGGTCAGCAACCTAGGGCCCGCGGGCCACATGCGTCCACCGAGAGGGTTTTATGCGGCCCACGAAACTATGATGGAAAATTGATCGGTAAAATTTAACACACACAATTTCATATTTTTTCATTAAAACTATGCTCTCAAATCCTTTTCTGACGAAGATTTAACGCTAGGAATTATTTAGACTTGATTTTCACTAATATGAGACCACAGAATCTCTAGGGAATCGCTCATCCGGCCCGCCCAAGCTCTCGTGATTTCCAATGCGGCCCTCCGAAGCATTCACAACTGTGAATGTGGCCCGACATATAAAAAAGGTTGCCGACTCCTGATTACAAGAAATACCCTTTTGTAAGCATACCTCGTTATGTCGCTTTTCGCTCGATTTATTACTTTCGGCTGACACGAATAAACAGAGTTTTAAAATGCCTCCATACAACCCATTTGAAATTTATGATTAAATACTGCTTTTATTATGTAGATATCTAACCCCATTATATTCGAATTTTGTCCTAGGCTGGTCGTCTTTAGTGATCTTTGTTTTTTTCCAGACAACTAAACGTATTTATTAGAGTTGTATAGATAGATTGCTGTCCTTCGTCATGGGTCGTCACGGTTAGTTAATGCCCGAGCATTGCTATAAAAATTTTTTATGGTGGCAAATGGTTGAATATGGGCAAACTTTCCCCATCTTTACATATCGGAACCGGAGAATGTCACGATTAGAGCTAGGAATTTGGATATTTTATTATAATCACTTAAACCTGTTAAAACCCCACTCACATGCTATTTCTCACCGCTCTCGCTCAATGTTTATAGTAATATAGAATTTCCCAATTGGCATTAACAAATGATGAAAAGAAAACTTTCCTCGAAACATTAATTTTTCTTTTGCAAGAGCAATCGATAATGATATAACACTGTATTCGTCCAGTGACGTTTCAGATACGCCTAGATTTAAAAAAATTAAAAAATCTAAGCAAGTCGATATAAGGTTTCGAGTTATACTGGAGTTCTACCGTCATTTGCCCGGTCCTCGAAATTTTCACGAACATCGGTAAATGCTTTTTTCCCGATCGATATGATATGCCGCGGCGTGATTTCGTATTCATCTTTTCGCGGTCGAGTAGTTCAGAGATTTCGGAACAGCTCTCGGAAAACCGGCTTTTCTCTCGTGCAAACGTGACGCATTCTTCTCTCCCTCCCGGGCGTAAAAACGAGGGAATCTCGGAGAGCACCGAGAGGAGAGAAAGCGTGTGAATTATCGAACGTCCTGATTTTTTTTGGTATCTCTAAAAGCGAGGTAGATGGTGGATGGAACGATAAGAGTCGATGGTACAGGAGGGGGAGAGGGGTCCACAAGCTCTGGCGGTTGTTGTCACTTAACGTACGGAAGTAAGAGCTTCTCCACCCCCTCCTCCTCCATCTTCACGGTTATTCCCTTAGAGACGCTTCGGATGTAAGGACTTTATCTGCAAAGGGCGAAAATCCCAAGCCCGTAGATAATTGGAATTTTACCCTCTCCATGGTGACGTCTTTACGCGAGCGAGTTTATCTTCACGAGCAGAGTTCGTGCGGACCCCGGTTGCTCCGGATATAGACCGTATTCTGCAGAGCTACGGGTTCGAATCCCTCATTGCACTCGGGTAATTGGGGCCTGGCGTTTTTTTTGGGCTGTCGTAGTTAATACGCGTAAAATCTCGGGTGGTTCGTATTACAGAAAAAAGCGAACGGATTCCAAAGGTTTGAGCATTGACGCTTTGCGTAACTATTGCTCATGAAGTACACTGGTCTCGTATAATGGTCGTGAATTTAGAAATCTATCGCATGGCAGAAGAAATCGCTGCGGATGCATTGTAAGGCTTCTTATGATATTTCCGATCCAATTTCCTTGATGATTATAGGATTTGTAAATATGTACGTTGCTAAGGCGCCTATACGTGCATAGGAAAGATCGATGAATTCTTATGCGGTCCAGAAAAAGTGTTACGGTATTAAAGTGCTCTTGTTGGTATAAGTATAAAAGAAGATTTAGTAATTGAAATAACTTCTATTTCGGCAATATAATCCAAATCAGTTTATTTTGGAGGAGATTTTTCAGATATGTGGAGCTCTTGTTAACCCTAAATTAGTGAGGTTCTAAAAATTAGGCAAATTGAAAAATTTATGATTTGACACCAAATGCAGTGCTCCACGGTTATAATGCCATCGTTAATACCGAGAATGTAACGCAGGGATTCCTCCCTCCCGCATCGTTCTATATTGAACTTGAATATCCACTTCTTGACAAAGTATTCCTTTCACTAGTTTTCTTTATTTCGTTTTTGTGGCAATAAAATAAACTAAAATTTAAAAAACAGCTCAATTGTCATGGAAGTACTGCGTTGGGTCAATGGTAGCATGCTCTTCTTGAATGACGCGGTAGGTCTTATAACGAGGATCATCGTGCATCCCTCCATACGAGCGGTATATTCGGAGTTTCATTTGTCGACGCAATATGGAAAAGCGCGTTTTATTTATTGAGTTTTATTTAAATTGCAAACTTAATTTTCTTTATAAATTTATTAATATTCTTTTATGACAAAGTAATTTATTCTAAAATTTTTAACTTTCCTTCTACATATAAACATTTGCTCAGAATCTTAATTTGAAATTTTTGAAGGCACTCCCTGCCGCCCACCAATTCCTCCAAAACATTTTTGGCAGCGTAATGAGTGGCATCAACAGATCACATACACCCTGCAAATTTCAGTCGTCTATTATTACCCTTTACTTGTTATTTTAACTGAGCGAGCGAAAACATAAGCGCGTTTATAAAATGAAACACGCTAAAAATATAAATTTAATTAGGTGGCCTGCCATATATGTATACCAAAACAAGCCTTGAAAGTTGTTTTTCATCATGGACGTGATCGGTAAGGCGTATTGCAGTTGCCCTTAAAATTCTCATGGAAACGTTAGGTAACCCAAGTCGTCGGATATACGCAGAGTATATGGGATCCGTTGGGGAAATATCCGAGCTCTGAGATGGAAAGAAATTACTGCAAATAGGATGAGAGAGACAGATTAGCATCGCAGCCATCGAAAATCAGCCGCGTTGGGTTTCAATGGAGGAAAGGAGTCGAAAAGCCACGTCCATTCAATTAGGCTAATTTAAAAAAATCGTTTACGCAACTGCGAACTTATCCTCGACCAATTTTGATGCACTTCTATAATAAGATTCCTTGCCTTCATATTGGTCGTTAACGTAATTAATATAAAGGATTCACAGAGAGTTATTCTTACGGATGCATCCACTTATGGAGATTGTTAATGTCGTTGTCTTTGTAAGAGAAACGACATTTTCAGTGCTGTAGCACGCTCGCAATGGACGCACAAAAACGCATTCTGCGGAACAATGGCAAAATAAGTGAACGGCACAGGCGCAAGACAAGAGCGGACGTCCTTGGATAGGATTCGGTCTGCCGCCCGGTGTTTGCTATGCCCCCAACCGGAAGCACGTGATAATTTGCCTAGTGTTGGCGCGGATCGCTATGCAGGACGAGGGGAGGGGTAATGAGATGGAGAGGAGGGAGGAAGTGGACCCTACATGACGCACACGTACTTTTAATAAATAGTTAACAATGGATTGAAAGTCACGATCGACGTGGGAACAGCAGTGGATGTCCTGTTCTCCATGCTTCTGAATCAATGTATTTTTTGTTTTAAATCAGTGCTTATAATAATAAATGTCAGTGCCTATTAGCTGGCTCTCTCTCCCTCGAAAATATTTTTAAATTTTAATCGCTGTTTAGGTCATTTTCGTTTAAACGATTTATTTTATGGAAAAGACTCGCGTACATAGCGCAAATTCCTTCAGTAGATAACTACTTATTTACAATATATCGAATAGTATGAAAGTTATTATGTTAATTTACCATAATAACAAAATTTTATTACAAGAAATTTAAATTTGTTGTATCTATAATCACGACATTTCAAAATTATAATGGATTTGAATGCACCTTACACTGCTAACTAATCAATATGACATAACACTATCGCTTTAGCTCCTTGAGGTAGTTCCAAACTTCCTACTACCATAGTCATTGTCTTTATCTTATCTTCGCACATTGTACATTAATAACAGGCATATAGTATCTGGAAATTTATATCACAAAATATTATAAGACAAATGAGGAATAGAAACCGTGCATCCGCTGAAAAATTAGTGATAAAAATTTTCAGGCATTAGAGATAAAGGAATAACTTACGCTAGTAGAGAGGCAAGAGAGTCGGGCTAACATTTTCCGAAAATTTTGTTTAGTCTTGCCGTATTCAACGCCTAATATCTGTTTATTAGAGGAGGTGACTCATTCGCTTATGGAGGCTTATGTCCTGAGAACACAGAGCGCGAGGTAATGGCGAATCTTCAGAGACCGAGACAAGAATAAACAAACCTTGGATAAGCCAAAACATGCACTCTGGGCGTGTTTGGACAGTGCGTCTACGTTTACGTTACACCCGCAATGTGTGTGGTAAATGGTAATAACTGTTCATTCGGCTGAACGAGCAATTGAATTAGCTAATTCACCAGAGAATTATCTAGCTCGTCTGATGGATGAAAACAGATTCCAGAATAAGCACAAGAATAAAATATTGAAAACTTAAGTACTTCTCTTGGGTATCTCCTGTTATGGTTATTTGGAGATAAAATCATTTAATTTGAAAATTTTTGATGTTCAAGCGCTTATTCTGAAATTATATTAGATGAATGAAATGGCAGGGAATTAAAATAATAGAAGCCGATGTACGCGCGTTGCCGATGAATCAGCGCTAAATTTTGAACGGTTAAAATATATATGAAAAAATTAGATAAAACGGAAACAAATGCAAGGAGGAAAATAAGGGGAGAAAAACATTTTCTTCTGACTCAAGGTACGCGTGCATAAACAGAATTTAAAAAATTCCCCACTCTGGCTCGAGGATTATTTTAAATCCCAGAGCGTCGAAAGAAATAATTGGGAACCTGACGATGGGCGCCGACCGACCATGAAAATCCCACCCGACCATTTTATTCCTCGGTTCGGATCGTTAAAATTTCGTCACGTTTTTTTTCCTTCCTCAAAAAACCTCTCGGCAGCTATAAGCTTCTTGGGCGTTCTCGAGGGTCAGAACACCACTCTCCTTACGTCACTGCGTTTTTTTCGATCACCAATGAGAGCCGACTGCATCGTATCTTTTCCTGAAGGCGGACGTCTGAAGCTAGTCGGTCGTAAAGAAAAAAAATAATCGCTCCTTCCTGTGACGGACCGACGGACGGTCGTAAGAATACCGTGCCGCGTCCTGGTTATGCGTCTAATAATTCCCTATTCGACCATATTTATCAGTCTTTTATTCTATTACTCTTACTCTCTGTCTGTCTCTCTGTCTCCTGGGCAACTCGAGTGTCATCGGAGTCTTGTTGCCAGTGGTAGCATTGCCCGCCTGCCTTTTAGTCGCTAAAGCGCTGTTGCCCGAGGAATTAATCCGCTCGATCATTTTTTCCCCGACGTCTAGGCCATATCCTCATCATTTCATACAGAACCATAACGTTGTCAGTTTATGTTATTTTTTTTCGAAACAAGTGGGGTATCTCAAGTTGGCAAATCAATCGTAAAATTCTTCCGTTTTTTTCTGGAGCACCAGAGCCTGAAACGAGCGACCCATCTGGCGGTTTTCTTCATTGCGAAAGGTTTGCGCTCGGTTCATTTTTTTTACAAAGCGTCGTCGTCGAAAGCCGCGATTGTTCTGTCCGTCCGACAGTCCGGTAGCGGCGCCACTGTTCTGGTTGGATCGATCTAATTGGAACGAGGTTTCGATATGACGTCCCGTAGTCGCCGCAGAAATATCCATTTGGGAGCCAAATCGGTTTCGAATGGGTCCGTCGACGGTTATAAGAAAAGAAAAATATTTCTGATCCAGCTGCACCTGGATGCAATCACGCTGCTAGTGTAAGCATTGTTATCACATTTATGTCAAAATGGGTATGGCATCGATGATGACGAACTGCTTGTCATCGAGGTGAAAATAAACGTCGATTGTTTTCAAGCTGACATTAATAATCGATATATTTTCGTGAAGTTTTCCTCATTGAATGCTATTTTTTTAATTTTTCGACTTATTCAAACTTTAAGGAAAGACACATTATACCAACTACTTTCTGGTTTAGCCGTCCACAGATACCTATGCCAATTTTTAATTAATCCAGGTTTTAGAGATGTTTTATTTGCCATTTACTTTACAAATATCATCGGCTTATTTATTTGTGTGTGGATTATTTTCGTCCATAATTCAAATGAAATGATGAAAATGCCATTGCAGGAACGGGCGTCGAAAAACGAGTCGTAACCGCAGTAATGTAATTTATTCCCGTGTTCATTAATATCGATCCAATGTGCATCTATTCTCATAAATAAATTGGCCCTGTGCGCGTGATGAATACTAAACTAGCGGCTTAACCAACGAAAAGTGACATGTATTATGTATCTTCTCGTTGAATCTGCCAGATGGGAGTGAAAGAGCAGGTCTAATCGGAAGACAAGCATTTAGTCGACCTGGAACATGAAGCGAGTATAGTGGTATTTGCTTATCGCCAAGAGTGACTCGGCAGAGGTAGGCAGATGCGGAAAGTGGACATGAATTAATATTCCCCCATATTTTACATGGATACCTTTTCGGATTAGTATATCTAGTCGCACCTTGTTCCGTCTGCCGTTCGGATGAAATTATAATCTTTGAGAGGTTTTTTTTCAAAATGTTACATTATTACCCTTTCTACTCTATTCTCTATCGATTGTATTTGACCGCTATGCAACCTGATGATTTGTTCCTCACTAATTAGTATTTAAAGCGAAGCTGGTGATGTGTTGATTCTGAATGGAAGTAATTTCCACAAATATAATAGAATACCTATTGTTCTGACTGCCTTTGACGTTAGAATTATGCGACCTGTTGTATGCCTATTAATTTAGTACGTTTCCGTATAGTTATAGGCATAATCTTGTCGATGTGACTATTCCGTATTCCGAAGGAGGAAATAGTCGAATATTAACGATTCCGAGAAAGGCTTTGATTAAGAGGAAAGAAACGAGATTGAAATCGGACCGGGTAACGGGGCAAACGCGTGGAAGCGTTTGCAATCCGCCCCTTTATTATCTCACCCAGTTAATCTCAGTACTAATGGAATATTTGCCCAATCATTACGTCGGCCACTAGAGAACAACTTCATATCCAGAGGGCAATCACGTGTTTTCTTTATTAGCACCCCAAACTATTCTGCCTGCATGCAAGAAGGACGCAATTACGGATGGAATATGACGACAGATTCTGCAATGTAGCGCTTTCATAACATTTTTTACGGCTGTTGCAGTTACCGGAGGTAATCACGTGTTTTTCAATTTCAATTTTTAAGTGTTCATTTTTTGACTTGGCTGTCAGCCGTAAGACAAGCTCGATATTTCTATAGTGAATTATGGAACTTGCTTTAGACTCATTCTTCTGTATGAGGGTATGCGCAAAACGATTTAATTTCAGTTTTAACGAAAGCACGAGGTGTTTTAACGCCTTTCACTCTCTCCGCAGCCGATTTAACTCGACCATACGGTGCGCCTCCCGTGTTAGGAGGCGTGAGAATGGGGGTTGGAGGGGAGGGAGAGCATTGGGAGAGGGAGTGAATGTGGAGGAGTGAAGGAGGAAGGATGGGATTGCGGTGGTTGTAATTTATCGAAGGCCAGACCGCAACAGCCGCGAAACGCTGCGATTTCCTCTCCTTAAACACCACCATTGTTACGGCGGCGGTGGGCGCTAGTGGGGACTCCCTTATACGCGAAAAGTAATTAATCGGGTGCGTAGATGGAACGACGGGGAATTTTTATGCGGTGGCAATGGTGGGGGAGGGAGGGGAAAGAGAGGGGGGAGGGAGGTACAATTGGATGAGGTAGTGAGGGGGGCTAGCACGATGGCACGGAGTGACCTCTGCCCCAACTCCCACGCTGTCCTTTCTCCGTCTCCCATCCTAGTTCCTCCTCTCACCATTCTCACACTTCCTCACCCCCTCATACCCCTCGCCTTCCCGTGCTCTCTTCCCTTATCAAAACATTCAAAGCCTTCCTCTCGTGGTTGAGGTGCGTTTCCGCATTGCTACGAGACGCCCACACGCTCTGTTTCCTTGGTGAGGATCCATTGTTGTACGGGATACCTTTGACCGTCGACTGTCCCTTTTTCCTTCTATATCACTATATCGCGGCCGTCAGTCGTACGATGCATGAAGTCCAGGTGAATCGGGTCCCCTATCGTTCGCGATCGACACTTGTGCATTGAATGGTCTTTTATGATTCTTCAGATGATTTTTTTGCATCAGTATGGTGTAAGCTAATAATATCCATGAAAATATTACCGATGATCCACGTGATAAGTTGTTTGAGTAATACGACAAGGTGAGTGGGGAGTGTGTTTTTACACACGCACACACAGGGACAACACTAAAATTGAAAACTTCTGATACTTGAAATATTTCTAACGTTAGTCCGATGATGTAGTTTTATTTTTATATAACCTTTAACGGATATCGTACCGAAAATGTTCTGCCCACCCTGTCACAGACTTATATTCCTTGATATAGGACCCTCTTTAACCGTGGGTCTCCACACCATACGGGAGTTGCGGGGGTTTCCGGTATGCCCCTGCATTTAACACAATCGTTGCCGAGAAAATTTTGTTTTTCTTCTCATTTGGAAAATATTTCCTTTATTTTTTTATTCTCAAGTTTTTTAACGACCCAATTTTCGCCATGATTCATTCCATTAAAAATCATATTTTAGAATACAGCCGACTTCGTAGCTGCTGATTTAATCTTTTTTCAACTATTTTACGTTTGAATGCATAATCACGTGACAGAATATAAAATTAGACATAAATTACATCGACTGGATTGTAGAGAAATTATGTGATTTATATTTATTTACAAGTCAGTAAATTACTTCAATTTTCCTATTTAATCATTTCATCCCTACAAATGTCCGCCAGAATCTCAGTGACAGCTTTTTTGAGAGCATCACACTTTTGACATACATTAAAAAAGCTTTTATGTAATAGTTGAGCGCTTTTCTATTTCAGTTTGAAAATTAACTCGGAAATTAGTGTCTTAACCACATTATTCTTCTGTTTGAGTTTACTCGGTTCAGATGCTTTTCCTTTCTTTCGGAGAAACAATAAACAACCCTTTCGTTGCTTGGAAGGAAGGTATTTCCCAGAACCGCAGTTTCTCGCATTAAAACCATTAGTATTGAGAAACGTTCCTTAACTATTCTTATAAAAAACATCAGCTCTGTAGTCCACCGTTTCGTCTTTGTTTTTAAAAATTAGTAAGGTTTATTTAATCAGGAAATTTCCTGCAAAGTCACCAAAGTGACCGAGACCATTTACGAGCCGCCTCTTTCAATTTTGTCGTCCGGGTGATTAATCGTCTCTTTTCCCTCTTATATTCCTCCATCGTCGTAAATGATTCCTACGCAAAAGAAGTCTTAGAATTTTAAATGGTTAAGAAAAGCATCGCTATCGGGGTACATCCAAGTAAGTTTCTAAAAAAGCCCAGTTAAAATTATATTTCAAGAAAAGGTGTATTGTCAGCCGTCGATTACAATCAAATTGTATCCTAAGGAAGTCACTATGAGTCCCACTTATTATAATCAATGATTTCGTATCTGGGGCGAAAAAATCCTATACTTGACAAGGAATCAAACCCGTGTCTCCCACTCTCCGGGTAGATGCTTTAAACAACTAATCTATCAAGCCAGCATGATTCTCTATTCGCGAAGGATGTAAATCTTCAACACTTAACGGTTTCGCTAAGGCATCGCGGAAAACACCCTTACTTAACCTCAGGAACGATTCATATGCATAGTATCTCTATTTCTCAACTTTCCATCTTCCCAATGTTGATGTTAGAAGTGTGCCTAAATAGCTACACGTGTCAATTTCTAAATCGTCTCCAGTTTTTTTTACCAATCCGCACCCGAGCATCTTCCCATCCTGTTACACGGCCACGTTGAAAAAGCTGTGCAAGGCGGGTTTCTCTCTGTCCTTTCTCTCTCTCCTTTCTCCAAATCCCATGCTATAGGAACTCGCGTCTCCTCCTATCCCGTCATCCGGGCCATATAACGTAAACAGGATGCCGCAGAGGAGAGACTCCTTGGGCGAGGCAAATAAGCCGACCTCTGTGATTCTTGATGGGGCGTGCGTTAAGGGCCTAACCCTGCTTGCTCACTTCCTTTCCCTCGCTTCACTACACTCTCTCTCCTTCCTTCTCTCTCGAGAAAAAAAAGTGTCGAGCAGCACGTGTGTCAAACGAGAGAATAGGAGGGAGAGAGAAAGAGAGAAACAGAGAGGATCACAGCGATCAGGAAGAGATAGAATGGATGTTGGTTCATATGAGCGCCGCCGAATCCCATTTCCCTTCCTGGGTCTTGGCTACTTTTACCGATTTATTTTAGATTTTATCCCCTTTTACGTGTAGCGGATGGAGTGCGGTACTCGAAAGAGAGTGCAGAGAGAGGGGGGGGGAGAAAAGACTGAAGTTGCCTTTTCATTCCCCTGCAGATGAAGTGTAGGGCACTCGAGACCAAAAATAGGCTAAAGGGGGTGGTGGAAGGTGGTTGGATGGTAGCATGGTTTGCCGCTAAGAGAAGTGGCAATTGTATTTATGGCGGACATTTCCGTCATGATTAATGGAAACTTGGGGTCAGCGAGTGAAGATGTTTTGTTTCTATTTACGGAGTCTTGCTGGATTCAGCATTTATTACGGGGATTTTCACGTACACGTATACATGCACGTACCCAGAAACCCCAATTTCCAGCAATTAATTAAATAAAAGTTCTATTCAAATATTATAAATTTTTATAACGTTTTTAGATCTCATAACTCAACGCAGCAAGTGGCAGCATAGCAAGAGGAAACGTAGCAAGTTTGTAGCGTGGTTATCGCAGATTCCACAAATGTCTGTACACCGGAGGGGGGGGAGGGTCCGGACCCCCTCCCCCCCCAGGGTACGTCCTTGCTTGTATACGTTTCTTTAAATGGTCGGTTTAAGGAAATTACAATTAAGTTAAATATTATAATTAGAATCGCCTTTAAAATAAACTGCACATAAACTATACTTAACTAAGAAATTGTCAAAAATATAAATTTTGGTTGTGATAAATTTTTTATTTGCCATTTATTGGTTCTGTTAGTTTTGAAAATAATTTAAATCACAATGGAACTTTGATATGGTCCCTGATTTCCCTACTATAGGTAAACATTCTGTATGCACCTTACGTTCTCTCTTGGATATTATTTCTGTTAACTGAATATGCGGAGAGGTTTAACAAGGGGTATATATTTCACAAATTGCGTAGCGATATTTCCTTTTTGCATGCAATTATTTTTGTGCCAAGGGCAAATGAATATGAAAACATGTAATACTTTTACTTTTGCAGTTGATCCGTAGGCTACGAGTATTAGTGATTAATTCCGACTTTGTAATGCGTTTTATCAGTTATATTTAAGAATTATGAATTAATTCGCAAAAGCACACAATAGCCGAAACAAAATTTGCTTGAGTTGCTAATATTTTTCTTATAAAGTGCCTACCAGATTTTTCAAGGCCAAAGATCTCTCGTCTTCTGCTTTGTCTTTGCATTTCCATTCTTTTACCGGTTACGATTGTAATGCAGCGCGCAGCCATGCCTGTCGGTAGAATATACATGACAAATAAGTCGTGTTCTTCAGCTCTCCCTTCAGAACTCCCCGTGCATTTACAATGACTCTGCTCCTGTGTCGTAAGTCCATATTTTACGAATCTTCCTACAGAACTTTGGCAATGTGAAAATATTGACAGTTGTTCTCATGATTGCCGCTAAGATTGAACAAATATCTAAAAGTAATGGTTTAGAAAAAGCAGCAAAGTCTCCCGTTAAATCGAAATTGTGAATTAAAAAAGTACGTATGCAAATATATGCCCAGGCAATTAAAAATTCGATGTTAACAACTTTTTGTTTGAAATAATTCAAATTATCTGACCTACATGCATTTGTGAATGAGGAAGTGTAACGGTGATGAACTCACAGTTCAGGTTAGCTATTGTTTTCAAATAGACATTTTTAGTCTTTCTGATGAATAACTACGATGGTCCTCGATCGCGACAGAAGATGTACCTAAAAGAAAGACGAGAAAAATCCGTGCCATACCGCATTCTGAGGAGCGGAATAGTTTCAACTGCCTTTTGGCGCAATGAATTTATTCTTTCATCCGAATCGAGGTTGATAGTCGATATCATCCAACTGGGGCTCTCGAATGAGTGCAGATGAGGCGAGATGCCAATTTCGTATGCGCAACTTATGATCTTCGCGGAGGAGATTTCCACCGTCCGCCGTTCACACACCACTCGGCCACTCCTCTCACTCCCTTCTACTCTTGTGGCAATAAGAGGGACGCCGCTATTTCAGCAACAGCGAAAATCAACCGGCAGATGACTTCGGAGAGATTCAGGGCACAACACACGCACACACAGAAACCCGCAGAGTTTGGCGAGGGAAGAGAAGATAAATAATTCTTTGACGAGTCTCGAGTTGTTTCCCACGCGGCTGCCAAAAGGCGAGACGATGTCCAGAATGCATGCGTCGTGGCTGTCGCACAAGATATGAGAGGATGAGGGAAAAGTCTTACAAAGTACCTATTTAAAGAGTTGAATTTTTTTCGCATTAATGATTATGGGCTCCTTAATTCTATATAATTTTTGATTACCGAGTTGTTACCAGTAAATGCGGTGCGTAATTAATTTATACGAAGCATCCAACGTGAAATTAGATCACCGTATCTCAGGATTTGTACTTGTAGTTAGAGTTGAAAAGCAGAGGTTCTCAGCATTTTCGCATTCGCGTACCAAATGTCAGAACAGAAAATGTATGACCTCGGACTACCATAAATCATATCACTGTAGTCTGGGACTCTTGGAATAGCTTACTATTTACCAACTCGTTCGCTGACCGTAAGTTTAAGCGCCTCTGTTTTAAAGTGCTGAAAGTGATACCTCCATTTATTAAATACACACAAAAATAAATAAATGCCTAGTCTGTGATCATTATTGTTTACCGATGAAATACCTGTCTTGGATCATATTAAAAGATCTCCGATCAGTTTTTTTAAATTTCGTATATACTCATAGCTCGAATAGGCGTTTGATCTACTTTAATTTTTCATTCTTATTAATAAATTTAGTGTTTAATACTGAAATTAATTCTGCTTGATGAATAAATGTATTAATTATTGTGATTTAGGAATTTATAGTAAACATCTAAAGTTTTTTTTAAATCGTGTGTTAGCACGTACACATATAAAACAAGTCCACCATAAGGAAGTTAAAAGAAATTTGTTCTGTTCTGTACGGAACGGTGATATCATTAAAAGTTTAACAGAGAGAGACATAAGGAACAAAAAAGTGAAAGAGAAAAATTGAGATAAGGGGATAGATCTCTCTTCTCTGAAGACGGGAAGCTTACCGAGTATAAGAGTAAAACGATTTAGGGAAAAAATCCTTATATAATAATTCTCAAGTGTCCTTACGTTTGTATGTCACGGTATATGCACCGCGGGCAGCATAAGATACAGGGACATATTATATCGCTATCGTAGAGAAAGAGAAATATAGAGGAGGGAGAGAGGGAGAATGAGAGGGATAGAGGGAAAAGAATGGGACAAGAGAAAGAGTGAGGGAGAATGAGCAGTTTTAATTTATCCTTTAGTCATGCCTACCCGTCATTTTTACGGCCAGGTCACTCGATGAGTTCTTAAACCCAGAAAGAGAGAACTTAGTTTTTTACATTATTATGAGCCCGCGGACGAAAAAAGGTGAACTACATTTATGTAGACGTCCGCCAGAGAAGGGCCCACTTTGTCGATTCTAGTTTCAGAGATATAAATAAGCATTTTTGCGAAAAAGGGTAGAAAATCGGTCTAGAAAAGTGCATGGAACGGTTCTCTGGGTTATTATGAATAACCGTATCGAGGAATTATATCCGTAAGTGAAGTATGAGTATAACTTATTTTTAATGTCGTAATTTTGGCTTCAATTTTCGTAACACGATGTTTTTAAATATCATCTGTAATATTCAATAAAAAATTATTATTCTACATAGGAGTGATTTTTCTTTCATTTTACTCGTAATTTTACACATTTCATTCATATCTCCATACCGACAAAGTGGGCCCTTCTCTGGCGGACGTCCACATATATAAATAATGGAGGAATGCGAGTGAAAGCACACCAGAGGCCTCTGGGTTTGCGATTCCAAGGATTAGCTACGGGAGCGAAGGCGAAAGGGGGAAAATGGAGAATTGCGTCCAGGACTGAACGTGTTTTGTTCGAATGCGTTTGGGTAGGTCAAGAGGTGTTGGAGAGCATGAGACGGTTGCGAGGCATTCGTCCAAAGTGTGCTCGATGAAGAGAAATTTGAGACACGTTTTGTGGAAGTCAATATTGCAGCGATAGTTGAACCATTGTGGTAGAATTAATCAATTTTTGACTCGATGGAATTAATTGCACTTGGAGATGAATATTATACGAACGCGTGTTTGATGGGTAATAAATACTTGATTTAAGTAAATAACTTCATTAGCTCATTTCATGTTTTTTTGTGGATAGCGAGGTATATTTCCTTTTTATTTCAGTAGTTTTAGGTCTACTAACCTAAGTAATAATTATGTAAACATCAGTCATTCCTCTGTTGAATATTCTACTTTCACTTGCGTTTAGCTGAATCATGCTGCTGAGATACGGGATGTTGAAAGTATACATTTGCCGAGCATTTGGAAAAAATAAGACGCAATCGTGTAAGTCACCTCGCTCGCGTTTACATGTTAACTCTTCGGCGTCTAGGCCAAGTCCTTGGATCAAAAGTAAGACAACAGAATTTTCTGGTCCCTTTTAAGAATTCTCTCTTTACGCACGTTGCGTGCACAAAACAAAAGAACGTCCATCTGCCTTCATATTTTATAAGCGTGGCATTGATTGAAAACACAATTTTATTAAGTGACTCCGCGGGGGTGTCCTTCGTATCAAGCTTGTTCAGACTTTTCGATTTATTTACGGCCAACAACGAGAATGATATTTTTAGAGATTTGATCACATTTTCGTCGTCGTTCAGTCCAGGTTGGAAGAGAGGTCTCGCTCTGGAGATCATGGAACCCTCCGTCATGTCCATTCGCTCATACGTCGCGTGGGCTAACCGGATCAAATCTCCTCGTGACGTTCCTACGAGGCGCTAGGGATTGCTGGCGAAGGGAAAGAGAGGGAGAAAGAAAGGAGGGAAAAAAGAGAATGGGATTGAGAAAGAAGGAGAAAAGAGGGGATTATCCTCCTTCCTTCCTGCTTTTATTTTTAATTTATTTTTACCTTTTGATGGTACGAAAAGGGAGCGCGGGTTTTTTATTCCTGCCCTAACCTCGCTTCCCTCCGCTTTTTCTATTCTCCGACCTTCCTCCCTCTCTTTCCTCCTCTCTTCCAACCTCCTCGCCTTCCTCCTCGCCTTTCTCCTCCTCGCCTTCCTCTTCCCGTTCCTCCTTCCGCTGACGGCGGGGTGCGCCCGCTCCCTCCTCCCCCCCTCCTCCCCCCCTCTCACACTCTTCGTACCTCTCCCTTACACATAAGCGGCTTAAAGCGTTCTTCTCTCAGTCCAGCAACTTTTTCTTCTTGCTTTAGTCTCTCTCTCTCTCTTTCTCCCTCGTCCACTGTTACTCACGGAGAAACGTCCATGAGCTGTACTCGGGGGCGAATGACACATGTTTTTTTATGGAACAGTTACCAACTTACAGCTTTACAGATTGACTGGAACGCAATCAACGATTTCTGGCCTATTCCACGGGTATGCAATGAGTTTATTTTCTGGGACAAGCAGCTCTTGTTTTTATTTCCAATGCGATGGGACGCATGACGTAAGCCATGTTTTTATATATATTTAGTTCGGTCACAGCAGTTTTTAATTGAAACGGGTCACTCAAACATTCCGTTTAGTTCAAAATTCATCCAAATAGCTCCAGTAAACGATTTTTTCAGGATGATAATGTTTTACTTTCAAGACATTATCATCCATAAAAATAAAATAAAATTATTAGTGGTTCGATTTGAAAAGGTTTTCAGGTGACATTGAAACTTATAAATATAGCAACTATTTGTTATGAATAGTCATGAATGTCACGGGTGTAAATTGCGCATGCGGTCATACGCACCCGCGTGCTCACACGCACGCATCCATACAAGAACACGCGCGCGTACACAGTCTCAAGACGTGTCATCGCGTTTGCCGCGACACAAATCACTTTTCGAGTTCGTTTACCTTCGATTTACTGTATCTTTCGTAGTCGTATCGCGTCCATGTAACCGAAATATATGCTATTGTCCCTTCTTCTCTATATCTCTCTCTCTTCTCCTATCTCCATATCTCCTTCCGTTCAACTCCCACGCGCCCACTCCCTTCTTTTTTCCGCCTGGTATCATCCTCCGTGGCAGCAGGAGGCGGCGCTGAGATCGACCAATGAATACGGAAAAACCCGTCCGGGAACAAATTGCACATCGCCTTCCGCGCATTTCCGAGAGGATGTGCATATCGCATCTCAGATTCCATTCCGATAGCGTCTCACGGTGGCGAGAAGGAGATATTAAGAGGGAGGGAGGAGGTGATATGCGTGGGAGAGGATATGTGTGTGTGTCTGTTAGTCAGAGCCGCGGGGTCCTGCTGCGCCGACTTCTTCATCAGGGCCAAGGACGGCGTTCGAGGAACCACGCCTCCTTCGCACGTCCATAAGTTCGACCTTTTTTTGTTTTTCCCCTCGTTATTTCCCTTTCGTTCCCTCATCTGTGGTGTTCCGAGAAACGCGTATATTTAATTTTAATGGCCAGACACGGAGGGAGGGAGAGAGAGAGAGAGGGTGGAGAAGGGATATGTGGAGGAGAGAAGCAATAAGGCTTCTTTCAACCGTGAAAAGGGTCTAGCCTCAACCTTCTCCCCTCTTCCCATGTCTTCTATCCCATCAGAAAACCTTGTCCTTCTCCAGACTATGCATTATTATTCTCCGTTCCTTGTTCGTTCTTTGTTTTTTGTTTCTCCATACACTCCTTCACTTTGACTGCCTCTATTTCTCTCCCTCTCTTTTCTCTTCTTTTTTCTCTCCCTCTCCTCTTGCTCCCTCTTCATCTCTCCTATACTTCTCCCTCTCTCCCTTCGCCCTCCCCACCTCTCTCTCTCTCTCTCCTCTCATTCCTCTCATCTTATCTCTCCTCGACTTATCTTTCTATTCTACTGCCCTTCTCTCCCAGTTTTGTTTCTTTTTCCTTTTACCATTCTCATTCTATTTCCTGTTTTCTGGTATTCGCCCTTCCTCTTATCACTTTTGTCACTTCTCCTTAGTTTAATCCCTCATGTAGCGACATGATAACCTTCCCTTCACCTGTCTTGGCGTTTCCTCTTTTTCTTCCATCTGTCTCTCCCGACCAGTTTTCTGTTTTCTTTTCTCCCACTTCCTCAATTTCGTCATCCCTTTTGTTGCTTCGTGACGCATTCCTGACTACTTCTTTACCTTTTTTCCCTTTCTTTGTACTTTTCTCTTTCCTTTTTTATAAGTGATGTCACACCTGGCCAGTTACTTATTCCTCACTTGCATTTTACCCACTTAAAACATTTATGAAATAATCCCCCGTTTGGTACTTTCAGGCAATCCTTTCTGCATTACCATTGCATTACATGTACAAAATGCAAATAAGGATAGATAGGGAAGGTTGCTTATATTGTTTTTTGTTTCTCCACACACTCCTTATCTTTGACTGCCTCTATTTCTCTCCCTCTTTTTCTCTTCTTGTTTCTCTCCCTCTCCTCTTCCTCCCTCTTCATCTCTCCTATATTTCTCCCTCTCTCTGATTAGTAAACGATTGAAAAATAAGATGGGCTGGACATTGGTAATATGAGATTATTAGCATGGAACTCCCTCGTGTCTTAGGGCTCAATTGGCATTCTTTTCAAGAGAATAGTTTTTCATTGCCAATAAACATTCTCGATAATGGAATCGCCGTAATATACTCATATATAGTAGGCACTGACAGATTTGTTGTTTTGAGAATGTTTAGTTTGAATCCATCAATTCAATTTCAATTTGTTTCCTTTTTTCAACATTACGAACTTTTCCCTTGATGTTTTTGCGTTGTTCATACCACCTAATTTTGGAAAATTTTAAAAAGAATTCAAACGGAGGAAAGAGGAGTCATTGCAAGTTTTGGATATTTTCATGTTTAACAGGTAATTAGTTCAAACGGAATGTTATAGCTTTGACTAACAAGCAAAAGAAAATCAGCAGAAATAAGCTCTAAAAACTTTCGATTCTGGCGCCAAGCTTACATTCGTATAAGGTTCGTTCTATCAAAAGTATTCGTTCTCATGACCTTCGCAAATTAATGAAGTCGAATTTCTTTTTTTTCAGTTTTTATCTTGACATTTATTTACTATTCTCTTGCCGGTACATACATACAAACGATTTCCTTTCGGTGCTCGAGAAAATTTCAAATTGGTGGAATATATGCCACCGCTTGCTTTTGTCTCTTTTCTCCAACTTATTCAGTTTCTCAGTCCATTTCTCTCCCCTTTCTCTTTCTTCACGTCGCTATCTTCCTTTTTCTCTCCCTCCCTATTTCTCCCTCTCCATCATCTCTTCTCTCTACCTCCTTTTCTCCCCTTTTTTCTCTCCCTCACTTTTTATCCGCTTTCTTATAATTTCTCTTTCTATCCGTTCCATTGCCTCTCTTCATCTATCCTTCCTCTCCGCTCCTTTCCGTAGCTCTCTCCCTCAAAGCATCGCTCCTTCAATGAATCACTCCATACGACGGCAAAGTACGGAAAGAACGGGCGCAATACACACTCCGAGTTCACGGATCGTAAAATCCAATCGAAGGCGCGCACTTGCTCATGAACTCAAACGCATTCTCCGCCGGCAAAACTCTTTTAGAAGGCGTTTTTAAATCACGGCACAAATACGCCGCGTCGTTAAGTTCAAAGGACGGCCGCTTTTTTTTGCGTAAAGTGCGCGGCCGCCGCGAATGAGTTAAGGCTCATTATTTCACGCGAGAAGAATATTGCGGTCCATCTCGCGCACCTGATTTTACGGCGCATTTCGATTAATTTGCGGGAAACAAAGGGATTATTCGGCGAACTTTATTGCCGCGAATGCAGGCTTTTTTATTTTAACGCTGGAGTAAATGGTTCGAATGGAGATAAGCGCATGTCCGGGGAAGGTTATTAAGAGGGACGACACGCTCTGGATACTTTGGATACATAGTCGGATCACGGAATATATGTATGCAAAAAAATGCTAAACATCCTTTAGATGTAAGGATTTATCCCCTCCGACGATGTTATCCGTGAATTTTAGCTTCTTTGAGGAGAGTAATTTAAGTTTTTATTAATTTCATAATACCAGAATTCTTATTTTGTCTTTTTAAACAATTTTATATTCAGTCTGTTTTATTGGCGTAACTGTAGTAATTTTTATTTAATTTCGATAAATGTTAACACCGGGTTTGTTACGGAATAGTCAATATTTTTGTATGATGATTAAATTCCTCATTAAATACCACAACATATAGACGGGCCCAGTCGGTAAATACTACGTCGTTGTTAGCTTCGTTGATCGAAACTGGGCTGGGCTCACGACTAAAATCAAAATTGAAAAAAATATTTCTTCAATAGCCATGAAAAGATTTGGAAAACCAAATGTGTATTTCAGCTATAAAGCAGACAATGTAATTTTTCTTTTTTGGAAACTAGTTAGTGAATGACGACTTTGCAGCTTACATACGTATCTAATTTTCCCACATTTTACGGCTATTGGAGAAACATGGTTTTTCTTTCAGTCTCAATGACTTGTTTGGCAGCGTTTTTGGCGTCACGACCAGTGACTACTTGAGTGACGCTCCAGGATGCCAGAGCACTCCAGTTGGAATGGAACGAGCGAAAGATTAACTGGTTCTACTAAAGCTTTTTGGCTGGAGGTTAAGAACCTCGAAAAGACGACCTTTTCGTACGAATTCTACGCTCTTTTGTCTCAATTCCGTAACTTGAAAGGGGTTTGTGCACGTCTCTTCTGTGCATGTGTCAGAGCGCGTGTTGCAGGTTTGGGTTCCCAGATCGTATCTTTTCACTCTGTCTCTTTCGGTCTCTCTCTATCCTTCGCAAGACTGCGTTTGCAGGGCGCTGCACTCCTCCGATTCACCTTGCATACAAAAGGAGCCCGGTGACTCACCGTCTTCCCCCTTTCCTATCGCGGGACATTTTCCCTTTTCATTGTTGGGTTAAGAAAGGTGTAAAAATAAACAAAAGAGAGAGGGGTTTATTTCGCACAGTCTCTGGCTCAGTCCCCCAAGCCGTCCTCCATCATTATCAATCAAGAGTGAGAGGAAGAGAGGGAGAGAGACGAAGAGGGGGAAAGGTGGGGGAGGGGGAGAGATGGAGAGGAGTGGGTGGGAGGCGAGAAGGCGCGACTACCGACACCTCGGTCAAAAGTTCCCGCTTCACAAACTCACGCTCTATTTGATCGCTCTTACGCGCTGCTGGTTTAATCGGGGTGCTTTTGTTTTTTCCCCTGGAGGTTGCTTGCGGAGGAATGGACCTCTTGAACAGGGCGTGCCGACTGCAATCGGCTTTTATTGAAGAATAAAATGCGTTCTTTTTTCCCTCCGTCCGATGAAGCGTGACGCGTTCACTTTCGAAGAGATTGCTTCGTTCATATATAATTTTTTTGCTTCGGTAACGTGAAAACGTACGTGTATTTTTTATCTTCGCTTCCTTGTTGCGTAAATCGCGCGATAAGTTTTACGATGTGCATGAGCGAAAAGCCCTTCGGAGTTGATGACAACACGGGGCAACGGCTCCGGCGTGAAACTGGAAAAAGATCGTAATTGAAATTCGAACACGCGAGCGTGATGTTAACTCTATACTATATGCTATCCGATCGATATCGTAGGGATTTTTTGTGGTTTTCGCTTCAGGCACAAAGCAACAGAGTTATCCGCGAGAGTTGTGCTGTGGCTCGTAACAGCTTTCGTTGGCCGAATGGCTCTCGACTACTTCCTAATTGCCTCGGTAACTTGTGTTTCCATACAACAAATGTCGTTTTTCTCACTTTTTCTACAGTCGGTTGAGTTTGATGCAATATTTGTCGATGATGTGGCCACGGTTCGTTAATTTTTCCGTTTTAATCTGGGAGAGAAGTGCATTTCACGATGGCCAAATTAATTCCGCGCGCAATATGTACAAGTTTTTGCTTTCTAAATGAAGTGAAAGAGAACGCCTTTGCTAATTGGGTGGAATTTTTAATGCCGGATTATCGCTAGGAAAAAATCCGAACGCGCGCACAATTTGGACCGGGCCCCGCGATTTCCCTAGCCGGCTCTGCACAACAGGTGATTCATGAGGTATGGGAGGGTCAGGTCTCGATTCTTTCTCTATTTTAGCGGTTTCCAAACATTATATAGCCGCCGCCCCCCCCCCCCCCTTCCCTCACCTAAGAAAACTATCTTCGCAGCTCCTCTATATACCATGTCCAATCACAGTTAATAAATAGTACCTGCTTGCCATTAATATGACGATATTAAGAACAAACATGGACGCAGACGATACGTCCTAGCCATTTGATGACTATAATTTGACGGCTGCATATTGTACATAGATCTCAAGATTAGGATGGTTAAACAGAAAGTAAATATATGTCAAATCTTTTGTGTGTCCCATGACCAACCCACCGCGCCTCCCCAGGGGGAGAATCCACTCCTCTACTCCATCTTCTATCTAGTTACGGTTCAGCGTAGTTATTCAAAACTCATTCTACTCTTTCCTTAGTTTATATTCTCCGTCCCGCCTTCAACCTTCTTGGTATTAACTAACGTAACGGAGATTGCATCGCAATTGAGTCACGCGCGCATCCGCGACCCTCGGCGATCGTGTCAAGGCGTGTGAGAGGAGATGTTCCGCCTCGCGAAGCAGTTCCCACAGAAAAAATACCGCGCGAATCCTTCCCTCCGTCATCTAGCTCAGCGATTACGTCGATTGCGTGTTTAATATATTTGTTTTTCGGTTCTTTCTTTTCTTCACGGCACGAATTTCTTGGATGCGCGGGAGGCTCTCACCGGACGTTAAAAAGTGACCGGATGCGTGGCCTCCCACATTTCCCCATTTTTTCCCACGCATCGAATGAGGAACTTGTACGGTTGCGCCAACGGACAAAATGATGCACTAAATCCCCCGTCCGATACCGCTGGGCTCATTTTGCATGTGTTTATTCGAACCCGTAATTTTCGATCCCTTTCTCTCTTCCCCTTGGCGCCCCCATTCCATTTATATATGTGAGCAGTAATGCTCTTAGGGGGACGAGATTTTCCTCATTTCTTTCTCAAGGCGTTAGCTGTTTGGTGTGGGAAGCCTATTGTCTATTTTGTGGAGTTTGGCTAGGGATAGGAGTTTGTCGACAAATGTAATTGCTGAATGGTGAGGGTGGGAGGAAATGAGAGAGGTGTTAGGAAATGATTGATGGTTGGAAAGCCGGATTTGGATTTGGTTGTTTTTGCATAAAAAGCACACGATGAAAGAACTAGATGTTGGCCATAGGGGATAGTTACAAATTTGAAATTTGCTCCGACTTTTACTACTTATGACATTACTAAATACTAATTACGATAATATTTATCAATTTTTACCGGTAGTATATATATTTTTAACTTGTACTACACGACTTACAAATGTTTACATTAAGTTCGGAAAGTTAATTTTAGTTAAAGTAACGAGATACCCTTATCAAATATGAACAGAAGTTGAAAGGTTGAGGAAATGACGTGTTATGCATTTGCGCATAAAGCTGAAACTATATCTTGACATTTGAGAAGGAGAAAAAAATCCTGTACTTGACCTCACCGTAAATACCCCAATTCGAGAATGGAGATAGCTTATTTGGTTCAAGCCCCTATGCGGCAAGTGGGAGACCCGGGTTCGATTTTCGGTCAAGTAGTATATGCGTACCTGTAAAAGTCCGTGTAAAGTGAAACCGTGCAAATTGGGATAGATTTCCGCATAGGAATAAATGAGGTTGCATTTGAGCGTGTCCTGAGCTCATCATGCAACAATTTTGTTACGTTCTATTTATTCAGAATTTCCTTTTTGGCCGTGGTAGATGGGTTGGTTGGAGTATCTGCCGACAGGTACTAATTTCCGCCGAGGGCCTGGATTGTGTTAGTCATGCTGGATTAGATGTGAGAACGGACTATGTGGTATAAATCACGCTCTTAACTAGAATCGAATTATTATTATTAATTTTTTCTCATAACCATCTAGTCGAACCGAAACATTCCATGATTTTTAATGCTTGGAGACCATTCCTAAGCTGTGCTAAAGTAAAATCTATGGCCGTGCAATTCGAGGTAATTCTCTAAAAAGAAAACCGCGCTAAACCTAAAACGTGTAAAACGAAACCGTGAAATTCGAGGGATTAGTGTATCAGTAACAGCAATCTTTGATTTTTATAAAGGCCTTCACGCTAATTTTTCACGATCCTCCCACAAATCATTCCCTTCCGGGCATGTGCCTTATTTTATTCCCAACGAGAGACTTAAGACAGAATATGACTTTCTCATATCACACTCCAACCTTCTCATGCGATCGAAATAAAAAAAGTTTCAAAACAGCTTTTCTTGCAGCAATAAGAGTGTCGAGTTTCTAGAAAAAACGAAAGATCAGCGGAAGAAAAAGTGTTTACGATCCGTTCCAAATTCGAGCTATAAAAACTAAAAGGAAAACTCTTCAAAAAGTTCTTTCATCCATCTCCATCTCTCTCGCGCAACAATTACTTTCGCCGCATGACGCAAGTAAAGGAAAACGCACCACAATAGTTTCCATTATTGCCATTATGCCTACATTCTCGCTCCTACGGGTTCGTTCCTTCAAAAAGAAAAAGTTCCTCATCTGCCTTGGGTTTAACATCCCAATCTCTGGTCGATCGAGTCCATTCCGAAAAAAAGGTTACCGAGTTCTTTCACGCTCCGTGATTTTCAGAACAAAAAAATAATAAATTATCCTCCGGACTCTTTCGATCAAAGATGGCTCGTGTCACGGCGGCGCAGAACGAAGGTGGAAGAGAGGATAAAAGGTTCTGAACGAATACAAAAAGAAACAAGTCCTCGCAGCGCGACTCATTAAGAATTCGTAAGAGTTCGTTTTATTCTCAGTGGGTCGAATGCCTCTTCGTTCACGTCCGCTTCCTTTCCATAAATACGCTTCCTCTTTCGGATTCCCGCTTCTGCAAATCTCTTTCTAATTTTTCCGCCGTGGGACCGAGAGAGAATATCTCTCTTTTCTTCCCTCTTGTACCCTCTCTTACTCTATATGTATGCGCACACGTCATTCGTTCTCTCTTTCTCTTTCGTCCTCCCATTGTTGCGCTAAGATGGATTTTTCGCCTCCGATGAAGAAGGGCAAGGAAGGTTGGGGGAGGGGGAGTTGGCGAATCCAGGACACATCTTTTATTTGGGCCGCGAGATGGGAGTTTGAGCGATGAGACCTCCCTCGAGAGAAGGGACCCAGATAGGAAGCGGATTTTTAGTGTGGAGGGACAAGAGTTTGAATAAGTGGAGGGTAGAGGTGGAAAGTGAGGAGAAGAGAAGAACTTGTGAATGGACGCGTGTAATGCAATACTCTTCAATGAGGAGTATCTTATATGGCAGGGGTGGCGACCTACGGTCGGCGAAGCTGTGATGGAAAAGCGATCCGTAAAATTCAACGCACAAATTCGTATTTTTTTGGTATGATTATGACAGTAAAACCTTCAATATTGAAATGTTGAACCTTAAAAATACTTATTTAGACCCGATTTTCACTTATATCCGAGTTAAGCTCTAACCCGGTCCGTCCGCACATTGGCAACTTGCATTGATGCCTCCGCTATATATTCGTTGCCCACCCCTGGTTTAAGAGGTTGAAGGTAGTTGGGTAAATGCACGAGACGAATCATTGTTATCGATTTTTTTGTTGGATGAAAATTCTTAATTGTTTTTCTTTATGCCACCTTCACCTATTTTAACTTATTTTTTGTTTTAAACAGGATTAGATTGCAGGATAACCATCGGTTATGAATCAAGCCCCAAAGACGGATTTTTCTTGATTATATAATTATATGCTTTCGTAGGGTAATCGTGCTCTATTGACATAATGTGATTGAGTCTTCAGAGCAGTGAGGTAGCGAAATCTCAAGAATAATAATGGCGAATAGTTCATATCAACGTTACTTTACACTTCCTCAATAGGAAAAACATTCATGAAATAAACGCCCAAATTCGTATATTCCGTTTGGATTTCGAAAGCAGTCAATTAAACAAATGGAAACTTTGTATAAAAACATCGAGGTATTAGTGGAAAGGTACGGAAAAAAATATAAGGTTTTCATCAGGATAAAATCTAAATGTTGCCGATTCCCATTGGGAGAAAAAGATCTAACTTAATTAGACCTTAAACCTCCTATAAACGTAATCTGCTTAGGTAGGAGAGAGATGGTTGAAAACCAATGGGACGAAGAGAGGAGTAGAGGAGGATTTTGTAAGGAAAGTTGGTGAAATGAGGACCTCTTGGAAAATCGAGTCTCACGAGCTGATTCGCGAAAAGGTGTAACGCCGGGCATAAGTATCATTCGTTTTCTCAGGAACATACAATGAAATCCTTAATTAGGAAAGTAAGTCGATTTCCTCTCTCTCTCTCTCTCTCTCCACGGTCGGAGTCATAGTTTTTTTGTCCTGGTTTCCGTAACATTTGAACGGTTATTTTGCTCCGCTTGCTCCTCGAGTCGGTTGCATTTACGTTTTTCCGGAAAAGGAAAGTTTTGGTCGCTACTTGTCTCGAAAACGGTTTTTGCCCCAAAAATATAGAACTGGAAAGTTTTCTTTTCCATTCGGTTGCCCAATTGTAAGGATGTGGAGCCATATTAAATGTTTTTTTTTAAATTCTGTCTTGAATGGCCTTTCCTTCGATATTGCCCTCTTCGGAGCCATACGGAAAAGGTTTCCTGGTAGTTGCTTACTCTTGTATTACACGAAGTGTGTAATTGTGTTGCTTTCGGCCCTGGAAACGTTTTAGCAGTTTTCTTTAAAAAAACATGATAACGTGAACACGCCGTCTGTCCGTCTGTTTGTGAACAACTAACTTTTTTGTTTTGAGGGATATTTGGAAAATTCTTTTTTAATTAGGTAGCTCTCATCAATTTTCTATCGGTTGGATTTTCCAAGCAGTTCATAGATGCGCTTGGTGGTTTCAAATTAGGAAAATTCAAAACTTTGAAATGGTATTGTAGCCGAACTACAAGAGATATTTGAATTTTGTAAAATTAGACGGCTCTTATCAATATATGAATTTTCTACCGGTTGGATTTTCCAAGTAGTTCATAGTTTTTCCTCTAGGTGGCTTCAAACTCGGAAATGATATTGTAGCCAAAACACTGAAGCGAGAGGAGTGAAGTTTTCATGGATGGGAAGGTCGAGTGAGGATCTACATTTCAACGGTGTGGGTTGTCCTCTTCCAAAACAGAACTGAAAATTTTTAAGAAAACGTGCTTCCACCTCTTACTTTAGCAACAGTATCTTATTTTATACGTACCTGGCGTAAAGATTGCAGGAATTGTTCCATTGCTATCCACTGCTACATTTCTAGAAGGGAAACGAGTGAAAAAATAATAAATTGTAAAGTAAATGAGATGGATTTGTAAAAATTCTTTAATTTAACAATCACCGTAATCAGGAGATGATGGTGATTATTCGTCGAAACCGGTCGTTGTTATATACCGTTATTTGGAATAAGTCGAAGTGTTATTAAATCTGTGTTGTTTTAATTTTTGTTTTTAATTTTAACGTCACATTTCTTTCATATTATGGAATTCCACGAAGTCTCTGCCTCGTCTAATTCATTTCATTTTTTAATTGCTGAATACTTGAATTTCCTCCAGTTGTTAAGTAACCTGAGCATTTTTCATACAAAATTTCTTTCTTCCGCCTGTTCTGACTCGCATTTTTTTGAAAAATAATGTATTAAATATTTTTGTATGAATGGATTGCCAAGGCTATTATTTGTGCTCACCAAACTCTTTATGAAATCTTTACATTAGTTATATAAATTTTCTCAGACGTGGTAAAAACTTGGTCATTGCTCACTTTATAAAAATCGACATTCAGAGGAAACACGTGAAAGTGAAATTTAGAAGCTGAATGTATTATATTTTTTGAAAAACATTCCATCGTCGTTATAAAAGTATGTAATTAGAAAGAGAAAGCATAAAATTCTCGTATTTGATTTATGGTAGAATAAAAATGACTCCGACAGTTGAGAATTAAGAAAAATCTAAAGACTCGGAAATAGAACGGAGAACTAAGGGAAAAGTTTTCATTTAAAAAATAATGAAGTGGGAGAAAGCATGACTAAATTAAGTCGCTTGGATTAGAATACGTGGACACAGCGGATAGCGGTGGCATACCGATATGAGAAACGCATCTTTTGTTAGTATTTTAATTAATAGAAAGCGAGACGAACCCTTTGACACAGACATTTCTTTTATATTTCCATTTCCCGTCGAGTCCTTCAGTTGCCACAGAGAAAGAATTTAAACCGTTCAGATTCCTAAAGCCATGTAAATTGCCCCCATCCGTTGCCATGCAGGGGGGCAACAATGCGGCGATTTCTCGTCCCTTTTCAACTTTATAAGAGAGTGAAGTGGCGCAGGTTCTTCCGGCCTTCTTTATGAGCGGAAGATATCTTAATCTGTATATTATGAATTGTTTCGTCCCTCGACTGTCGCTCAAACTCGATAAATTCACGGAAAGCGTGAATTTATATTCTGCGAAAGTTTCTAAGAAGTGAAGTCTTTGACTTTAGAGTTAATTTAATTTTCTGCTGTTTATGACATTGGAGAAATCATCCTCTTTGTTAAATTGTGACAAAACGATTTAAATAAACGTTCTGAAGGACAATCTTTTGAGTTTAGTTGGGATCTTGCTTGGGTTTCATACCTGCTGCGCTTTTTTCCTCGCTTCGCTGGTTTGCCTGTTGGTTTTCACCGTTACGAGCAAAGCTGCTCTTTTGGCACGCGTTGAGGTAACTGCGCAAATGACATTTGCACACTTACACAAGGTGATTCGCGTTAGTTCAGCATTCCGTTTCCCTCCGTATCTTTATCGACTGCAAAATGCGCAAATTCTCGGCGAAATCCAAGGGAGCTTATTTCTTTATTTTGATATATTAAAGGCCATGTAGAAATTTTGAGAAAATATCCGTCCGCATCGAGGAATTCGCAGTGAGCTGATTTCCGGTACTTTATTTTTTTATCCATTGTGCGATTTCTACGAAGTTAGTCGACAACCACATCTCTATCTTGTCGGCCAGACCGAATTCGCTACAGAAAATAACATGGTCATTTGAAAATAGCAACAGACGATCAAACGTAGGTGCGTTTCGAAAAAAATAGGATTAGAAGAGCGGAAATCGACCTCTTTCACTGGCAATGGAAAGAAGAAAGAAAAAAGCCTGTAATGGCTAGGTTGAGGCTAAAAATCTCCCACTTCCACCAAAACATTTAACTATAACAAATATATGATATTACAGATGCACTATGCGTTTTAAATAGCTTAATAAATAATCATTTTGGACTTACAGCACATGAAATATTTGTTTAGGATTTACAATTTTAACTGAGAATACACACAAATATAATAGAAATTACAACTAAAGAGAGTGGTTATAAATAGATCCTACAGTGTACATTCATCTGGCAAAAATTGACTAAGTAATTAATATACTGTAATAGCTACTTAAAATTATTTCATTCGACAATTATTGATAATTGATAAATACTATCGTTATTTCTGCTCGAAAAGCGCACTGTTGCGTTAAAAATTTACAAACAAGTTAGGAAAGTGTACAGTGTATCACAAATATGCACGTTTCGCGTGATGGAGTATTTGAAACTAAACGATTTCATTTGAACGAACGCACACCATAAAACAGCAAAACACCACGACCCGATTATATCTGTCTACAAAAAATCCCCCCCCCACCTGAGTGCATTAATAAACATGTTACGTAATTTTAATGATAAATACTGCAAAACGATGCATCAGAAATTATGCCAGTGAAATATTTAATTTTTATTTACCGATGGATCTTCTAATGAGTTTTTTATCAACCAAACAATCGATTATTTGAAACATACCTCACTTGAGATCAGTAGCTGCAATATTTACGTTTACGTTCTTTTCTTCGTCGTATACAATCCATTTCCTCCCACTTACGGTTATCCTGTATTTTAGCGTGCTAAATTATAGCCTTAAAAACCTACTGTATTTTAGCGTGGTAAATTATTCTCATTGATATTTTATTATATTCAGTTTACGTAACTATAAACAAATACTGATTTTAATATAAAACCCTAATTATATAATAATGTGGCAGGAAGACCTAGTGCCCCAAATTACATTGTTCCTGAAGATGAAATTCTATTAGGAAATTTGGTTCGTGAAGAAAAATGGCGACTTTCAACGTCATCTTTAAAGAATTACGAAATGTTGAGGAGGTAATGAAGTGGTTAGCTCGTAGACGTTTAATTAATAACACGAGCACATGCAAACAATGTGGCCAACGACGTAACCTCATTTCTTATGCCGGAAGAATTGATTGGCATGCAAAAGATCCAGAAGTACAAAGAGCATTCGTGCTGACTCTTTCTTCGATAAGAGCCATTTGTCCCTGCAGCAAATCATTACGATTGTGTATTGCTGGTGTTACGATCTTCCAAAAAATATGATCACGCATGAAGCAGATGTTAAGGAAGATCATAAAGTTGTAGACTGGTGCAACTTTTGTAGAGAGGAATGTGAATGATATATATGGAAAGAAATCCAGTAGAAATCGGAGAGGTTTAGATTCTTTTGGAAACCCAATTATAGTGGAAATAGATGAATCTAAAGATCTAAAGATCATAAAGTTGTAGACTGGTGCAACTTTTGTAGAGAGGAATGTGAATGATATATATGGAAAGAAATCCAGTAGAAATCGGAGAGGTTTAGATTCTTTTGGAAACCCAGTTATAGTGGAAATAGATGAATCTAAATTTTTCCACAGGAAATATCATCGAGGACTATGGAAAGAAGGGCATTGGGTATTTGGAGGAATAGAAAGAAAAACCGGGAAGTGCTTCTTAGTAGAAGTACAAGATCGATGTAAAAGATACTTTGGAATCAGCTATTTCAGCTTCACATCCTACCTGGAACGCATATTTTAACGGACGGATGGAAAGCATATGCTTACCAAAATAAAATCCAATTTGGAATTTATATTCATTCAGTTGTGAACCATATTGTGAAAACTTTGTTGATCCTGATAATGTTGAAGTACATACTCAAAACATAAAATCTGTGGATGCGAGCTAAGAGAAAACAAAGACCCCAGTTTGGAACCAACAAAACCCTTTTTCCAACTTATCTAACAGAATTCATGTATCGCAGCTTGTTTGAAAAGGAGAACATATTTGTGGGAACTTTCTTGTGTTACTTTCAGAAAACAACTATCCTTACAGAACATGATATTAAATTAATTTTCTGTTTTTTTTTGTATTGTTTCCGTTTTATTCTTTGCTCTTCCATGATATTATTCTGTTTTGTTGTTTTTTTTTGTTCTGTTCTGGTTTTTGTTATGTTCTTATTTTACATATAAAAATATATTTCTACATCTGAATTTCCTCTATATAGAGGTTTCTTTTAATTTTTCTAAAGGTTCCATAATTTACCACGCCAAAGTACTGTAGGTTTTTAAGGTTATAATTTAGCACGCTAAAATACAGGATACTTACAAAATCTTTCATTCTTGCGTAAGGAATTAAATGTATTTTTGTAATTATAGCATATATTATTTACTTCAGTAACCAATAAGATTTTTTACGTTGACAACAATTAGGTAGCTATGCAGGAATTTTTCTTATTTACAAGCGATTTGCGACTTTCTTGTTTGATTTTCTTGATAATAGCTGCTCCTACGATAAAAAACATATAGGAAAAGAAATACTCTACTAGTTCTAAAAGTTTTATTTGAATACTATTTTGATATGAACGATACTTGACGAGATATAACGGAAAGTTCATTTTTGCCATCAGTAAAGTGGTACCCCTGATTGGCTTGCGTGATTAATTTATGTGATTTTATTATTGTCTTTGACCGTAAGTCTTTAATATCAAATTACATGAAAATTGGTTCAATAGAAGCCGAGAACGAACATGCGGACGGACGGACAGACCGAAGCTATAATAGGCGCTTATGCTGGAAGCAGAAGACGCTTAAAAACGGCTGTATCTTTGAAGCACTTTAATGAATCTTTAAACTGCTCCATAAATTTGTTAATTTTACCTTTTAATATTTAGGAAGTTCATTAAGAGAGACTACCGTATCATCTACGCCATTGCTTGTCTATCTTACCTAGATGAAATCAATTTCCTAGTTAGTCATAGCAAATGACCGCTGGGTGACAGTGCGCTACATCAATGGTTCCCAAACTGTAAAAATGCGCCCACGACCTCTTGGTAAGGCAGCCAACTTATCGCGACCCACTCAACCTCATACATCAACCAATAAATATAAAATGCAGTATTAATTTCAAAATATTATAAATATATTTTATTGTCGCAAAAATTAATTTTATTCAGAAAATACCCATGCATAAAATTTAAAAAAAATGAAACAAAAACATTGCGTCTTCCTTACCCCTTCTGAAAATTTTTCGCGATTCCTATTTTCGAAAACACTGCGCCTCATAGTATCTACTCTTCCTGAATTGTTGGCGTAAGGCTTACAGCGATTATCTTCTGCCATGCTCAGGGAGCGTGAGACAGGTGAACACGAAATGGCGGCAGCAAGCGTTGGCGTATTTCAGGTGACGAAAGTGTTGAGAATATTTTGGGTAATGAATGTGAATTATAGTAAAGAATACCAAATGGTAACAAACTCTAATAACAACTGAGATCATATTGTGAAGTGATTAAAAAAACATCGAATTAAGGAGAGATTTTCACTTAGCGTTATTAATATTTTGTAATAGACAGATAAATTATAAGTAGAAAAATTTACGCTTGCTAAGAAGAATTAGGAGAATATGGGACGATTTACGGTTAGTACTTCGTGGACCCGTGACCGCTTCGTTTGTCGCGAAAGACTTTCAGGCACAAAGGAAAACTTACATGAGATGTTAATGGATAATTTTAATTTTATGTATTTTTGTTGCTGACTTGTAGTAAGCTATTTTTTATCATAGTAATTATAAATATTTTTGTAACTTATATATTATTGTAGTATTATATTGAGCAATAAGATAAAAGAGAATTGTAAATCTTAGTAGGGCGATGCAAGATTAAGCACTTAAATGTAAAAAATTTTTAAAAAGTACTTATCATAGGCATGTAGCTATAAGAAGGTTATAAATGGTTGTGGTTATTGGAGATACTTTTAAAAAATTTTTTATATGTTTAAGTATTTATTCTTGAAAATTTTCAGGCATAATACGATCATTTTCTAGTGAATTACTTGGATGACAACAAATGTTATTTTGTATATAAAGTTTCCTAGTTATGTCCAACTTGTAACCTCTTTTGAAATATATTATAATATTTATAATGAAAATTTCTTCAACAATCTTAAAAAAAATCACCAAACCTCTGCCCTTAAACATACCTAGATAAGTACACATGCCTAGATAAGTACACATGCCTCAAATATACCTGATGGTGAGATATTATTTCAAAGTAGTTTTCTTCTTACCACGTATTCTTTTTCAGAAACTTGTCCATTTTTCACGAATTAAAGATCTTTATATTGTACCTCATCATTCGGTAAAAAACCACCATTCCAAAAAACTTCGCGCCAGGTGACTTGCCGCATCCGCGAGTTTCTCTCTCTGTCTAGAATGATTTAAACTGACTCGGAAGAGGCGAAATGTTGTGATAAACGCTTGTCGCTTCGTTTTCCGCCAATGATATATATTAAGGTACTCACTTTCTAACTTGTATTCACGGGTCTAATCGAGTTTCTCATCACCAAGATCGTCTTTTATGCGTCTATTTTAAAAAAGAAACCTTTTACTCGGTGGAAAATTGATCCCTTTCAACGGAACCTATCATCATCTTTCTCCTAAATCTCTCCTCTTCCTTTTACTCATTCGCTTACCTTCCAACAGTCCGACTCTTTCACAGGAATGCGAGTAAATAAGGCCATCCAACTTCTCTCATTTCTGTCTGTTTGTGTCTCTCACACTTTTATAACCGCTCTTTCATTTCGCCATCTTAAAGATTTCCCGTAAATGAAAGACGTAATATATGTATATGCCTCCCAAATTGTGATCCGCTAACTCTTTAGATAATTTTTTTGTGAGAACGTAACGAAATGCGATGTTTTAAATTTTCCAACTCATTACACAAATTTACGAGGGAGTTCCATAAAAATATACGAGATTTTAATTAAAATCGAGATGGGTCTTCCATGGAAATGGCTCGTTTCCTCGCGTCGCTTTCGAACGGTTGTTGTCTACCCGGAGCGGCTCCTCCGAGCTCTCGTAGTAGTTCGTCTTCATCCCCACAGAGTGCTCTGCGGAGCTCTACGGGGTGGAGAGCTCTGTGCTGACATCTGCGGAAGGGGTCGAACTTTCGAGTGCCAGGTGGCGTGGACGGGGTGCGTTTTTTCGTGCTTTTATTGCGCCCAAGCGGATTAAGAGGATTTAATAAATCAAAAGCGTGGACACTGAAAGCGGACGCGGCACTCCACGCGCTAAACAGCACGATTCTATTCATTAGCGTCGTGTGTCGCGTTCTAACAAGAGTCGTCGTCAATGCGATAATTGCACTTCGGATAAAATATAGGACTGGATGTGTACACATGACATAAAAATTACAGGACAATAAGGTCAATTCACGCAATAATAATAAAGTTTGCGGAATGATTTTATCAGCGTTAAAATGGAAATTTACCAATAAGTTTGTTATTACTTAAATATATTTGTGAAAGATTTAAAATTTTAACCAGAATGGCCGGTGGTTTAACAATTACTGTTAATTTGCCTATATTCAAGTTATATATATATATATATATATATATATATATATATTATACTATTACATTCATTTCAAGAATGTATATTATATAGCAGGATTGGTCAAACCTACTTGCTGTCGGGGCCGCAAACGATAATCTTAAGAAGTTCGACAGCCGCAAGTCATACATTCTGTGCATACATATAAATTTCTGAACGGTAAACATAACCTGTACTAGAAGCAAGACATATAGAATGCATGTCTCTTAGGCATCCCTAAAACGTCTCAATTCACAGTGCGATTTTGTGTTATTTAGTGAAAAGCGATGACACGCCCTTTAATAGAAGTGTAAAAGAACCGCACGCTAAGTTAAAAGAGCCGCATGCGTCCCAAGAGCCACGGTTTGGCCACCCCTGTAATATATATCATCATCACGTCTGTGCAACCCAACCCATATGGGAACTTAATCGGCCGCCTAATTATTCTTGAGGACGTCTTCTTAGTAACTTTAATGTGCATATGATTTACACAACCGTTTGATTTAGAAATAATTTACTCGATACAAGCCATAAGCCATGTTTGACAGTTCATTTATGGATTCACCATTAGAACGCGTCAGAAGTTGATCTAATCAGTATCAACATCGGGATAAAGTCTTCGCTTTTAAAAGACAGGGGTATACAAGATGGAGAGATAACTAAGGTAAAGTTAAACCCCGATTTAACGCCACCGTTTGTCCATCACTGACATCTGGGTTAAAGCTGAGGTGGCGGTAAATCGAGGTTTATGTTTATTCTATGTAATCATGAGATGGAAGTTCTGTTCACAAGGATTCATGGGCGGTATATGGGGGTGATACTATGTAGATGGAGCGGTTAATCGAGGTTTGGCTGTAATTTTATTTACATTTTAGGTGGGTACAGGTATTACTCACTTTATAACTACCCTCTTGCTCGCCCTATTTTCACTGAAAATGAATAAATAAAAAAGAATCGCCTCGCTCATCCTACAGCTGTGTCATATTTGCCGTATGATGCAACTATACGCAATGTTATTATTTACTGATGCATATATCGTCAGGGATAAACTCTGAAGTGTGCCTCGTGTTGGATCCATTATAATCGATTAGAGAACTTAAATCCAAATTGAAACTTTGAAACATAGTCATCATTAGTAACATGCCAGCAGGCTGATCCATAATTATAATTTAAATGTGGTCCTCCTCGTAGTCTTTTTCTTCGAATTCGTCTTAATTTTGCAATATCGTTTTATCTTTCCGTGTTGAATATGATTTAGAGTTGATAATTAGACGATGAAAACTATTGTCGTGTCTGTACACCCAGCCCTCTTATAACATGCGTCCTGAATAAGTGACGTGTTTATGCGAACCTGTCTTTAGGTAGTGTTTCTCCTAGTCCCAAAATTCTCGAACTTCTCTTTGACGCACATATGTATGTGCAAGAAGAGCGTTGTTTTCGTTTGCCTAAAGCTTATAAAAGAAGTACTCTACCGCCGACACGCCTCTTCCTCGCTGTGCTATTTGCAGTGCCTTATCCCAAGTCCGACCAAATCGCGTACCTTTTTGTATGAATTTTAGTCATTTAAAGCAAATCGCCAAGTAACGAATCCGTGTTAAAAGAACTCGTGTCGTACGGGGACCGGGAGAATGTGTTGGTTAAAAAACAGTCGATCATCTGATCAACTCAACCGTTTACATAGCTGTCGGGGTCGCCTACATTCTATTTTCTCTTGCCAGCGAGTTTAAAAAACACCCAAGTGCTTGCATGGCGGAACCATGTTGTAGGCGCCGTCAGGCTTTGGCGGGCTGTCCTCGGGGCGATAAAGAGGTCAGAAGAGAACGTGAAACCGATAGGGGGCGCCCTTTTGTGTCGGCTTTTGCGTGCGCTCCGGGATGACCGGAGGCAGAAAGAGGATCATCGTATTATGCGGAGAGGAGACTTCGGTCTTGAAGGGGAGCCACGCCTTCGTCGCCGGCATTCCTAAAAAGCCTTCGGCATTCCGAACACCTGCGACAACAAATGAAGCCTACCACTCGATCCATCTCTCTCCCTCTCTCTTTCCATATCTCTTCCTTTTTCGGGAACAAAAAAATCGTGCCTTAGAAAACATTGGGTAAATATATTTTTTTCCCTGGATGTTTTTCTTAGTTCACGCGTTGTTTATCCCCTTTTCGTCACCGCTCGCGCCAGATCAAGGGGAGAAGGATGGGAAGGAGATTTGTTCCATATCCCTCTCTCTCTCACACACACAGCGTCGCCGCCATCCATTCTCTTTGTTCGCTCCCGAAGTTACGCTGTTTTCTTTATTTTATCGAGGCTCGCCCCCATCCTCATAGCTCTCATTCCTAAAGGATTGAGAAAGAAAAACATTTTCTTTTTCGCTTAGCCGCGGTATCGAGCAATAAATCCATTACTGAGGTGGGGTTGAAAAAATTATACGCAGTTTATTGCGCCATTTACATAACGGCGGAAAAAATATATGTTAGAACCTACGCTGTATGCTGACTTTATTTGTTTATTAACTAGATCATACAGAACGCTAGACGGACTTTTATAATTAGCATAGCATCGATACAAAGACGAGCGCATGCGGCCGTGCCAGGCACGCCTACGACCCCTGTGGTAAGCTAGATGCTACAATCAGAGGCGTAACTGGGAGGTATGGCGCCTATGGCAAAATTTTTTGGAAACACCTTGTGTAGGTAGAATATGATTTTTGCTACGTTTTTATAAAGAATATTAGCGTTTGTATTTCTAATAACTGTAATATTTGAATATTAAATTAATACTTATTTATAGGAAAATAACTTTTGGCATTTTTTGCGGGAACATTTGGCGCATTTTACAAGGGGTTCCTATGGCAAATGCCACATTCGCCATACCCGAGTTACGGCACTGGCTATAATATATGTATGAACAAATACCAAATGAATGAAAAGTTGACTACAAATTGTTATTTGATAGGAGATATAAGCGGACTGAAGTTTTTTTACTGTGAATTATAGTCTGAGTTACGTAAAAATTTATCGACGTTTCGCGAGATAGTATGACTTAATATCGCTTTGAACACGCGGTCTGCGAAATTAAAATAAACGGCGCAATATGCATTGCATAAACTTTCTCATATACGTTTGTTCGACTGTGTACGTTTATAAAATAAAAACGCTTATAAATCAAAGTTAACAATAGTTTAGTGCATATTTTTATGTCACTGGTCAGTATTTAGTAATTTTTTGGGACATATGGCTTAGTAAGTATTATTTGTGACATCAGGCTGTACGATTGGATGGATTTTAATCAAAATCCTTATAGCCATTTTTACTTGCTCCATATACGTAGTATAGGGGCAAGTATCGTATTCATGAAAAAAAAAACGACTTCGAGATTTCAAAGGAAATACACGTTTTGAGGTCCCCTGAACATGTTTTGACCATTTCTCGATGATGTCTGTCTGTGTGTGTGTGTGGGTGTATGTGATAGCTTTTTTGTGGGTGCTCTAACTCAAAAACTATTAATCAGGTCAACGCGAAATTTTATATTTAACATTTTTATAAATGTCACAAAAACTGATTAGTTTTCGGTAAAAATCGGTCAACCGAAAGTGGGCGTTTACTCTTGTCACATCCGTTATTTTGAAATATTTGCTTTAATATTTGATAAATGTAAAAATGTACCGGAATAAATGTTGTAGAAAATTTAATTTTCTACTATCTTTGTTTAAAATTTTTTTTCCATATAATGCATTGTTTAAGAGATATCTTATATTTTTAGCTGCCACCTCCACGTCACCTGCCGACGACTATTGTTAACAATTGACGCTTAGTTACGTCTTACAATTAGTAACGCTCCTTTTTTTTTCTTATTGTTGGAGCTTTGTGGCTATATCCAATATCAGATGTCTACGGTCTGAGTTTATTTCTGTTCTTTGTAAGTCTAAATTTTTCTCGCAGTTTCTTAAAATATTTATTATTATGTAACCTATTTGGAATTTTTAGAAATATTACAGATATGGAGAAAGTCATGGGGTGGCCACGTCTGATTTTTGGGTAAATCGAATTGTTTCAAAATATCCAAGAATAAAGTACCCTTAATTGTTGCGCAATATCGTTAATCTCTTCCGAGTGTCTATTATAAATGATATAATCCACAAATATGAGATATCATTCGATTCAGTTGAACCGTTTAGGCTGTAATAAGATTTTTAGCGGATCGCGGCGGAGGCGTGACGTCATAGGGCTTGGGTAAGGTAGCTTAGCGTACATTGTAATGCCACTGGGCGCCATATAGTGATTTCAAGAGATATATGGCTTACGTAGTATTATTTATGACATCAGGCTCTACAATTGGATTGATTTAAATCAAATTCTCGGGAGCCATTTTTGAGTAAATAAAAGTTTTATAAAAATCGCCAAGAATAAACTACCCTTAATTATTGCGCAATATCATTTTTATGAAAAAAAAGGGTCCGCGAAAGATGGTATATTTCACAAATATGGAATATCATTCGATTTCATGTGCGCGTTTGGGCCCTAGATCGGCGAACAGGCGACAGACAGACAGACGGACAGGAAGACAAAAGGCATGGCGAAAACCACTTTTATGGACTCAGGGACACCTAAAACGTGTATTTTTACGTCTACTTTTTTCACGATAACAATACTTTCTCTATATACTACGTATATGAGAACGTAAAAATGTTTGTTCTACAAATTATTACGATTGAAAATTTCTCTTGCTTCTGTAGTAATGTTTTCATTTTCTTCTTCAAGCCATTTTTCCTTTATTAGTTTCTTTTAGGCGCTTTTTTATAAAAATTGCTTGTTTTCACTTCGGCCGCCCGTGCCCAAAATTTTGAAGCAACTATGGCAAAGTTTGGTTATGTTTACGTTACTACAACAAATAAAGCAAAGCGTAAATATGTTCAATGTACTTTCGAAAAGGGAAAAAAGTCATATTTCAACTCTTAAATGCGGTGAGGTATGTTTTAAGTAACTTTTGATTGATTTTGGGTTTTACGTTTTGTTTTTAATATTAAGTACAAATGATTTCTCCACAGCTCTCAATGTTAATTGTTTTTTTTAATATAAACGAAATTTCGTTCTTCTAAGGTCTCAAAAAATAAAATAAATTTTAATAATATATTCTTGATTACGTATTTTTTGCTCCTTTAAGTAATCGAATCATACCGTACCATATTTCCTTTTGTGAGACAGAAATAAAGCGGAATTTTACGAGAAAAGAAGGAGGGTGGAAGAGATGGGGGAAGTTGGGGGAGAGACTTCCTTGCACCTCCTCCTCCCCCTCAACTTCCTCATCAACAACTAATCCTACCCATTGGAGTCAAGAGCGAGGGGGAAATAAAAACGATGTCACGACAAACAGACGAAAAAGCTCCCGATCTCCATCGTCGAGTCTCTTCCACGGCACGGAGAAGCGAGTTTAAAGGAGCGCCATCTCCTTTAAGTAAAGCCTTCGGTAAACAACGGAAGCGGTGGAAAGATCCGAAATCCTTCGGCTCGAGTTGATGCCTCAGCGAAGGATTTTTAAAGAGCCCCCTACGGCTGGGGTCGAGTCCCCGAGAGAGAGAGAGAGAGAGATGGATGTGCCCGAAAGATCTGGCGTCGCTAGGAGACCTCCCTTTCCCCTCATTCGCGGCGAAGACTGTCCCTCGCTCTCTCTCTCTCTTTACCTTCCTCTTCGCCACATTTACGCAATTTCTAGTCTTCCTACTCCTTATCCATTGTCACCTCTCCCATTCCCGAGGGAAGACGAAAAGATATCCCCCAGCTCCATCTGCAAACCCGTCAAGTCAAAACTAAACTCTTCCCAAGTACAAGCAGCCGTGTTTCTTCATCCCTAGGTCTCCGTTTTCTCTCTCTCTCTCTCTCTCTCTCTCTCTCTCTCTCTCTCTCCTTCTTAACCCTCCTAGCATACCGCACAAAATACTCTCGCTTCCTTCCAATCCCCAATTCCCGGAAGAGGATTCCATCTCTCTCGCCCTCTCTCCCCATTCCTTGCCCCATTCTTCTCACTCCCTCTTATTCTTTGTCCATCTCCTTCTCCCCCATTCCCCCCTCTCCATATCTTGCGCTCATTCTCACTTGCCCCCCCCTCCTCACTAATCCCTTCCTGTGTCCACCTCCCTCTCCCCTACTCCCCACACTCGCTCTCCCCTTTCTATCTCTCCTCCTTGAGAGGTCTCCGCCTCGCATCTCACCGACCCCCAAGCGACGTCTTCTCTATTTTTGGAAACTCATCCTCCCACTTCTCTCTCTCTCAAGTCCTCAACCCTCTTATCCGCCTCCCTCTTCCGTCTTCCTCCCTCCAATCAACACATCCCTTCTCAGTCTCTCTCTCTCTGTTGTTTGTGCAATGGGGTGAATTCATCCTTTTTTGTTTTTGAAGTTGAGTGAGGAAGAGAGGGGGTGGATTGTAGTTATAAATTAAAACGGTTTGCGAAGGAGCGGGAGGATGGAGATGAAACTGGAGAGGAGGGGGTAGGGTGGAAGTGATGGAGATGGGGAGGAAATGTTGAAAAGAGGAAGATTAGGAGAAGGAGAGGGAGGGAGGGAGAGTTTGATGTATCTAAGATAAAAAGGGAAAGAAGAAGCTATTCTATTAGGGGAGATAGAAGGGAATGGGGGAGGCTGAACTGCGAGGGGTGGAAGAAAAAGAAATAGGGAGGAGTGGATTGAGGCATTAAGAGGAAGAAAAGGAAGAAATGGAGAGGAATGGGGAGTCTGAAGAGAGACAGAAATTAGGAAGGGAAAAGAGAGAGAGATGGGGTCGTTTTCGAAGGATGCCAATTAATTTGTAGATTGAAAGGAAGAGGGAAATAGAACAAGCAGGAGTTTTTAGTGTAAGAATGCTGAGGGTGGCACGAAAACAGTCTTGAAATCGAGGGATTCGGGAGAGAGAGGGGAGGCAGGTGGGTCGCGTATATTTGATGTTCTTGGAATTTTGTGTGTGTGTGAGCGTTCAGAAGAAGGCGAGTGGATTGTGGAAAGGGGAGAAGGGAGAGGAGTTGCCACCCGGGAACAAGTGGGTGGCGAAAAGGAAGGGATAACGAGCATGTTTGTCGCTAGATCTCCGAGATGATTGCCTCCTGTTCCGTGGTCGGGGGGAGAGGGGATGGACGGGAGGATGGGGCAATGAGAGAGGAGATGTGTATTGGGGGAATATGGCCAAAAAAGGCGTGAGAAGATTTTTATTTTCATACGTTTTTGAGGAGACGTCGATAACGGAATTGGCCATTAAAAAGGGTCAAACTGCGCACGTCATGACACCGAAAAGCTTGACTTTGGAGGAGGGGGTATTATTATGATGTCAAGTGCTCATGCATACTACGTAAGACGAATTCGCCCGAGTACTTTAGTTCGTCTCCCCTTTGATCCTTCTCGGTAAGCGTCGTCATCAATTAGGCTTGTATGCGCGATCCTTTTGTTTGAATTCGGTCGAACTAAATTAGCTCTTAAGTTGTCCCTCGGCGCCACCGAGAGCGGGCAGAGGAGAATTCCGATGCTTGAAGAAAAATTCCAAGACGTTTTCCAGCTAAGGAGAGGTCCGTTTGTTTCCCAATTCGGGTTTCTGGTAGATGCCTTATCGAGAAAATAAAAATTTATCGGAAATTCATATAATGTAATCATTCGGGCATAAAAAGGCAATATGACAATAAAACTAAATATTTCACTAAAACTATGTAGAATAAAGTATGGTTTGTGTATTCGCTTAAACAAATAGAAAGAGGATTGTTGATCTATTATAGACGTATGTGTTCTTATTGGTAAAAGAAATCATCCCTTACTAATAATTCAAAAACGTCAAACATGCAAAACATGACTTTCCAAACCTACCTGCTCATCCTAAGTTGCTTATAATGTGTGGTTTAGATAGCTCCTGTGGCCATAAATGCTCAAGGAAATCGGATTTTCATATCAGCTACAAAGTAGTGGTAATTTTCCCGCCGTCGCTTCGATTCAAGAACGGCTATATCTTAGCAGAAACAAAACGTTTCATTGTTCCGCTTATGGATTCGGGTGTTACCTCCGTGAGGATCTTATTTGGATCCAACGTCCAGATATATTTTAAACTAAGATGAATTGCAATCCATCGGATGGCGGCATTGTTGAATGATTAAATCAAATCCACTCCTATTAATCAAGGCATTTTTCGATCTAAAAAAATTTCTTTACACATGTACGTTGCCACGTTTACGATCAGTGCGCAGGCTGAATTCTTGGAATACTAAAGTCACTTCTTAATTAATGAAAAGGAAAAAATATCGTATTTAAAATTGTTCACCTTAAGGAAACGAAACGTTAACTCAGCACATTTGTTACGTGAGACATTTCCCTGTGATCGGATCTGAAGAAACCCTCTTCTCGAGGCTCTCACGAAAAAAGTGACGTGTGTTGCAGTCCAGTATCACCCCAGGCGGAGTTCCCTCTTCGGTTAAAAGATCTCTGAAAGAACGGCGTAATGTACGTCCCAACTTATCTTTCCGACGCCCAAATCACCCGAGTAGATTTCATAATATATTTCAAGCCGTCCTATCTTCAACCGGTTGTCCGTGTCTCCCGTCCTATCACAGTCCGTCCCCGTGAGCGGGAGCATTGCAGGCAGCTCTATCATTCTCCCTAGGCCGCGAGCGCGAGAGCTCTATTACCTCTCTAGGAAAGAGATCGACTGTCTTCTCCGCAGGAGGTTTTTATTTTGACGCGCTCATCGCTCACTTTATCGCATCCTTCTCATCTCTTCTTCGCAGGAATAAAGGGTTTTATAGCGTATATCTCTCTCTCTCCCTTTCTCTATTTTCTTCAAACACAAAGTCGTATGTACACAAGAGACCTCTGAACCGATCTGATCAATTCCCACGGCACAGTTCATTTCGAGATTATCTTATTCCTAAAAGATAGCTTCAATATGTATGCATGTATGTATTTGTGTGTAAATTTATGCATAATATGTGGGTGTATGCATGCGAATATGTGTGTGTTTGCGCGCACACTCTATAGGAAAAAGAAATACGGGAAGCAAGGTGTTGAATGAGGTTCAGTGGAAACTTACCAGGTTTTCGGAGAGTAACTGGGGCGATTACGACAAGTAATCGTAGAGCTATCCCAAATCATTCTACAGAGAGCGCGGTATTATGATCTTATCTTTCATCGCGACTCGAGATATATTTGAACCCCGCAAAAAGAACGACGCGGTTTCACCTTTAAAATTTAAATAAATCGTATAATGTTCATTGGAAACTGTTCGTTATTGGATTTTCCTCCTTTTTATTGACCCAGTAATTTTGTTCTGTTGCCAAATGATGAAAATATAAAGCGTAGCATATCGTATTCAATTAATTTGGCTGTTTAATATCACGGTTTTCACATGTCGGTTTGGTTTTGTAACTTTCAAGAAATAAATACCTAGTTTCGTATATCCCAGGTTAAAGAATTTTAACAGAGCGTTTGAATTTCACAGGTTTCGCTCTTCTTGCGATATTGATGACCTTATTTGGATCATGTCTTACACGCTAACATCCTATTAATTAATGTGATGCATATTCGGTTCTGCTAAAAGCGTGAAATTTCTTTACCAGCTTTCACAAATCCATTTTTGCATACACGCTTTCTCAGCCATCTGCCTCCATTCCAGGCAATACTGGCACGAAAATTGGGAGTGAACGATGCGGTATTTTGGGAAAGAAAATTGGGGTCGTATCATTTTCCAAGTTGATTGCGAAATACACTTTAGGCATCTTTGAGTGAGTTTACCTTCTGTTTCTGTGTTTAGAGCTTCAACGAGTTGAACTACATCTTTTTGCTGTTTATCCACTCACATTACGATCAATTTCCATTGCAAAATAATGTTTTTTTGATTGTCTAGAAAAAGAAGGGATGTCCTTATGTGCTATAGTTCGTCTTCATCGCATACAGCTAAAATAAATATTTACATTTAACACATCTCTGGAATTTCAAAATTTGGAACGTCGTCTTCCAAGTCCTTTTTTACCTTTAATGACATATAGGGGAGCAAAAAAACGTTTTTGTTATATAGGCGCGTAGCCGAAATTGACTCCACTAACTTTCTTAACGATGAAGTGCCAGAATATAAAACGGTTCCGTTAGTTGAAAAGGTAAGAATGAAAGCTTAACTTGTAAACTTGTAAACAAGTTTTTTTATGCATTCCTTTACCAGAGAACGTCCGTCAAACATCATTAATGCCTTTCCATCAACACTTTCAGACGAAATACACTGGCAGCGCTGGGTGTTTTAGAACACCATCACTAATAAAACCATGAACCCACCACTTAATCATGCTGCTATGTTAAGAAGGTCATAACTCTTATATGGTTCAACCTAATTAATTTTTATTTTGACAATCGTGTGAGTCGAAGCTATCATCGTGGCGGCTGGTTTCAACCGCTAGCAATGGGGGAAGGCCAAGCTGCATAGCGAGGTTATTCTTGGTAAAACTTCAATTAATATATTTTTTATACTAAGAAGCTTCAAAATACTGGAAGAAAAATATATTCTTTCGGCAAGTCGGTAACTATTACCATGAAGCCCTTTTTTATTTTAGAGCCAGAGGAGGGTTTATCTATGTGTATAGTAACCCGTATTGGTAACACGTTATCGCAACGTTATGGAAAAAAAACGACAAAAAGTTTACTTTTTGATAAATTTTTGTTCTTTATTTTCATAACAACGTGATTTACCTATGTGACTCCGAACTTATAATGGTGCCGTACGAAACACAAAATCAGCTTTATATTTGCCAAAGCAATATTAGCTATCTAAATGTATTCATTTACTCTGCTGTCCTCTCATTGGTGCTCCACTTAACAATAAACCGAGGGAAAAAGGAGTGCCTAATATAGAAAAATAGCCCAGGGACCCCAAAATTCACAGTCAACTCGTGTTCTGAACCTAAATGAAAATAAATTGTAGAGAAAACGTTACGTAATAAAAAAAACTTTTGGGGCCATTAAAAACAGTCTTGTTTATTCTTTGTAAAAATAGAACAGATAATTGTGAGTGAGGAAGGGGATAAGACATCTAGGAAGAAAGATAGGAAGAGGAAAAAGAGAGAGAAGTGTGGGAGAAAGGGAAAAGTGGGAAAAGGGAGTGTGACAGAGGACGTAAGAGAAGAGTATGTCAAGAGGGTTTTCCCCATTGTTTACGAGACGCGGTGGGATCGCCGCTATCGATCTTGTGGCAGGAGGTGCATTCTGCCGCGAGGGTGTATCGAGAGAAAGAGATGGGAGGAAGGGAGGTGGCTCATCCTTAAGGGAGGAGAGATAGATAGGGGTACGGACGCATGCATACACACTCCTCTCTTCCATCGCCTATCTATTTCCTACCCCACCTCTCGTGGTTTGAGAGCAGCGGAGATGGTGATAACAAAGGACGAGTATACTCGTCTCTTTTTGCTCTCCGCGTGACTGGAGAGGTACGAAGGGCTGCGAGGTCGCGAGTGCCCTCTTTTAATTCCTCCACCGTCCCACGCAGCAAGGGTTTTGCGTGAGAGAGAGGGAGAATGAGAAAGGCGGCTGGAGAATGCAGAGATGCGTGTAATAGGATGTCGGTCGTGGGATCCTTTTGAGCCTAGCTCTTCTTTAACACGTCGCTTAAATGATTTTATATTCAGTGACGGAGATTTCTTTGGAAAGTCTGTGGTTCTCGTCTTTCAAATACGAATTCCATACTTATATTATATATATATATAATCTTCCTTTTTTTGAATTAACGAAAAGGCTTCGTTCAGTGTTACTCAACTTGTCAAGTTTAATAAACTATGACATTTAATTAGAATGATTCGTCATAAAATAAGCGCTTAAAAATCTGCTAGATTAAATAAAAACTCTGGTATTTCCAACATTTATAAAACGATTATGTAAATCCATGCGCGCATTTCGGCTACCAAGCAGTCGTCACTAGTGCCATTGGCGGGGAATAGATTGTAAAAAGACTTAGTTGAATAGCACTGGTAACGGGTACTTAGTAACAAAAATGATCGTGTGGTTTCTCATAACCTTTTTATGGGCAAGGCCAGTGTTAGTACTTGTTTTATTTATTTTTAAAATATGATTTGTAATAAATCTTATTTCGATTTTTTCAGCCATATGACGATCTCGATTATTATAGCAAACTTTCATTCATTCAAAATACATTTGGCTCGTTTATTATTCACAGAGTGAATTTCTTTTTCCGCTGGCTTTTGAAATCTATACCGAGGACGAAAATAAAAGCGAAAACACATTTTATCCTGTGTCCCTCACTTACCATACCGAAAATGAAATATTGTATGAAACCTGCGTCCAATGCGGCGGTTTACTATGACACACAAAACGCATCCAGTCAGATGATAGCGTCTTTCCGCGCACGACTGTATGAACGATTTATTTGGTTAAGCGGAAGCAGAAAAAACGACGACTGCGGCGAGAGTCATTTTCCAAAGCCGGTAGTAGTCTTTAGTCAGCAGAGTAAATTGACAAGAGGCCTTCGAAAAGAAATGCCCCAATGGACCTCGAGATGGAAATCATAACTCTTTAAAAAGCTCTCTGCTCGCTTTCACCATCACTCAAGCAGATCTAGAGTGAGAGAGAGGGGGGGGGAGGATATGTAAAAATTAGTCCCGGGGATATACGTGGGAAACTCAGCCACGATACACTTTGCTCTGTTGTTGATGCGTATCCGGGTGGGTCGGTGGTTGTGTGCCGCTGCTCCCTGAGCCCCTCCTCCATCTGCCTTCCCACCCACTCCTCTTCCACGGACCTCCTCCTTTCTCCCTCGGTCGAAGCTTTCATATTTTTCCTCTTCCGACCCTTCCTATCCTCCACTTTCTTCCTCCATCCATCCCTTCACCACACCGCCTCTTCCGCTCTTCTCCCAGTCACCCTGGGAGCTCCTGCAAGAGGTCGACGGGGGCGATGGACTCCGCTCGACCCTCGGCGCGCCACGCCCCCTTATTCCCTCCCCTTCCTATGGCGGTGCCTCCCTCCTCCTCCTTCCGACCTACTCCTTTCTTTCTTTCTCCCCCTCTCTCTCATATTCACCCGATTGACTTTTGCTTCTCTAAAACTGGGACGACCAAGGTACCGCCGACTTTGCGTCGTCACGCTCCGACAGGAGTCACGAATCCTCTTTCTCTCTTTCTCTTTTCTCTCTTCTCTCTCTCTCTCTCGCCTTTCCCTCCTTCCTCTCTACACGTCTCTCCTTCCGCCGCGCGCACCGTGTGTTTGGTTTTCATTACGGCCGTTTCCCATCGCGCTAGGGACTGGGCGTGATCACCTCGGGTCACAAAGTTGACCGCCCACGCCTGGGAAGGGGAGATGGAGAGGGAGGGAGAGGGGGTGGAGGTGAGTGGGAGGAGGAAGGAAGTAGGATTCGAGTGCGTTGACGCGGGGAGATCGGCATATGTCAGAAATTGGTCCGATTACGCCCCCTCGGAATGGAATAAGTGGAGTTATTTTGGCGTCGGATGACTTCCGTGAGATTTAAAGCGAGGTTTGCGCCTTTCGCGATTCATTAAAGCGGTTTGTGTGAGACTCGGGATTTAGGGCAGTTGTTTGAGGGCCATTCGGATCGACTGATGGGATTAACGAGTTTTTCCTTGCTTTGTTGCATGATGAAAACATTTGACTATTTTAAATATATAAAATGTTTACCCACTACCTTTGCTGCGTGTATTCAGCAAATATCTTTGGTATTTTTTCGAAAATAATTTTACAGGAAAATTGTGGGTTTCCTTATTTTAGAAGTTTCCTGATATTTTTTTCGGCTATTTTGAAATAATATTTCCTCATATTTTAAATGACAGAAGAGCCTTAAGGGGTGGTGGAGTGGTTCGAGTGTTGGCTTTTCACGCAGGGGTCCCAGGTTCGAATCCGGCGCAGGTCGGATTTTCCAACCTGGGATCGTCCCGTCCCCTACTTGTGTGATTTGAGGAGACCGCGCAAGTCAGCGCTCCGTCTTTCGGAAGGGACGTTAAGCAGTTGGCCCCCTTGGTGCTCTTTGTAAAGAGTAGGCTAACGCCGGTATCGGGTTCCCCTCTTCCCCTCTGTGTGTCCAGTGTAGAAGGAGTTATCCTCCTATATATAATTTCGAATGTAAGTTCGTACGTACGTACATAAACTTGACGCTGACGTCATCAATGGCACTTTTTAACGCGTTTTTAACTGAATTGTAACCATGGTGTTGTCCAATTGCGCAGATGGTCAGTTTTTTCCCTTTTCCTTAGCGTCGAATTGCGCGGCGGCCATAAGCGGTCAGATTTCGAATTGTGCGGAACTGCCTGGGGTTGACCTTTTTCGGACTCCCCGGGGCGCACGGTCGATTCGGATAAAATTCGCACTATAAAATTGATACTTACTCCCGCCATATTTGACGGGCAAATCGGCTAGTGGCTATAATAATATGGAATTTCTGGCTTATCAACCTCTTGACATTGATTGGCCAGAAATTCCATACAAACAGAGGAGCCGTGTTTCAAGGATACTCATTGCGCATTACATTTTGACGAGTGGCTAATGAAAATAAGACTACTCGATTTAATATTTTGCCGAGTTTAAGCTCATAAAATTGTTTCCCCCATTCTATTTGAACTTTATGGACAACCTGTAAAACATCCTGCCATTTCCTGCTTCAGAAAGGGCGATCCGGTAATTCTCATTGTTACAGTATTTGTAACAGTTTTCGGTAACCAGATAAAAAATAACATGCCTTGATTCTTAATAGCATTTACTAATTTTATTTATAGTTTTTGTACAGGAGAACGTAGCACCGGCGGTCGTTTCTATTTGTGCATTTAATAGAAAACGTGAGAGAAAGGCATTTGTCTTCTATTATCAAACTATTTATTCAGATTTTCCCTAAAAACTTGTTAACTTCAACGTTTCTTTGAAAAGACCGATATAGCGTAAGATATTATTAGCGGATGAACGTTATTTCTAACGTGGCGGCGCTAAATTAGAAATCAGATCTTTCTTCAAAATTCAGCGGAAACTCGATTCTAAATACGCAGAGGTAACAAAAACCTCCCACGTCTTTTCAGTTTCAGTGGATCATCTCTCAAATTCAACTCCCAATCGCACAAATGCAGCTCATTTTCTCCAAGTTTTGTCGCAAGATGTTTTTGGGCATCTTTAAAGGACCCCTGGCACACAAAAGCGATGAGATTCGTGACTATAAAAAAAAAATTATATCCCTTCCGTTACCCGTGGATTGGCACCGAGGCGCTCTCTGTTCGTCGGCGGCGATAAAAAGATCCCATCGCTACAAGATGCATAGAGGGTGATATACGTAGAGAGGACGGACTAGAAAAGCCATTTACTCGCACAATTCCCGTGCCGCTGACGAGCGAAAGAAAAGCGCGCGATCCTTTCGTTGTCACTTCCCCGACGACGGACCCACTTTATCCCGACTTGCATCCTATTGCGGCTTCTTCCCCGAGGGGGCGCGTTTTTCGTGCGCATGTGGGAAAAATCTCCGACGAAGGGGAAAAGAATGTGTGTGAGAGAGAGAGAGAGAGGAATATGTCGGTCATCTCGGACACGATGAGAGCGACGGTATTTCGCTCTCCCTGCCATTCTCCTCCTCCTCCTCCTCCTCCAGCCTCCATCTGACGGTAACAATCACCCGAGTGACCGTTAAGCGAGGAGGATGTATGCCTTCTAGAGAACTCCTCTTTCTTGCTCCTCCTCGTTCGTGGGATCTACACTTGTTATTTCGGAAGTCTTCTTCCTCTTCGCCTTCTTCTGCGTCGGTCGACCTTGATGGTGAAGGATGAATCACATGGAGTTGCAACGTGATGGAGGAGGGAGAGATCAACGGTTGTTTTCTTTCTGACTCCCCTCTTTCTCTTTCAAATCCTCACTCCTCCCTCCCTCTCTCTACTTAACACACCTAACCATCCTCTCCATCGCTCTCTTGTCTTCCTGGCTTCATCTTTCCTTTCATCTCTTCCTTCCCTCCTCTCTCTCCCTCTCCTATCACTCGTCTCTCCCCCTCCCCTTTGGGTTAGATGGAATATGGGTTAGATCAGGGGTCGGAATGGGGACGTATGCGGCGCTTTATGCGGCCCGCGAAGCTATGACTAAAAAGTGATCGGTAAAATTAACACGGTCAATTTCATATTTTTTCAGTAAAATCATGATCTCAAAACCTTTTCAGGCGAAGTCTTAACGCTAGTAAATTATTTAGACTTGATTTTTGCTAATAAGATAGCACAGATTCTATGGGTAATTTATGATGTTAACACTCATCCAGCCCACCGAAGCTCTCGCGGCTTCTTGTGCGGCCCTCCGAAGCATTCACGACTATGAATGTGACCCGCCATTCAGTAAGGGTTACCGAGCCCTGTGTTACATGGAGGAAAAGGCTGTCTAGTCTCAATATCGTCCTAATAAATACGAATTTCTCCCCTTCCTCTTCCTCTCCTTTCTCTTTTCTATCTCCTTTCTTCCTTCCTTCCATCTCACTCAACCATTCCCTCCTTTCTCACTCATTTCTCTTCCTCCATTGCCTTTTATTTCTTCTCTCTCATTTTCCCTTTATCCTTCCCACTCCACTCTTCGCTCCTTCCCTTTTCTCGCTTCTCCCTCTCTTCGTTCCTGTCTACTGTCCCGTTCACGAGGATCACACGTCATGGCGCCGAGATTCCGCAACGATGTGAAGTTTGTCTATTTTATTTTCTCGAAATAAAAGAATGAAGGGAAGCGTTATTCGAAGACTTCGTATTTTCTCGGCGGTTTCGGTCAAAGGACCTTTCGTGCTTTATTTCGCCGCTTCCTTATTGCTCGCTATCCTTTCCCATCGGGCTGTCCAAACTTGTGTTGAGGCTGAGATGGGAGGTGAGGAAGAGGTTGCGTTATTACAACGTATAATGTGATGTTTTCTTAACCCTGTGTCCGACTGGATAGGATAATTGGAAAAGGGGAGGAACCGGAAGGGTCACCCTCTACTTATCGAGGCGAGAATTCTAACGATTCGTGGTCTGCGGTATCGGCCATTGATCACACAGTGTAGTCTGAATTACCGCTATAAGGCTGCTTTTAAATATCGGACACAGACGGGTATATTACTCTGTCAATATTTATATCTTAGTCGATGACGGACGTTGCAGCAGTTGCCAAATTAAAAATTGAGTAGCCAGGGTATGTCACTATCAGGGAGAGAAAGATTCGAAAATTTCAATTTAAGTTGATTTACTCATAATTTTGCTTAGACGGAAAATCGCAGACGATCGTAGAAAATATAAATAGAATGAAAAATTTGGTCTGATAAATTCATAAAATTCTAAGGCCTAACATGAATGTGTGGTACCTCTTTTTTCCGCAAAAAATATAATCGAACTGCAGTAATTAATAAAATACTATGCATTTAACACACCTGTGGGCAGTAGAATTTTGCTGAATTATTCTTAGTATATCCAAGTGCTCCTATGAATGTTGAACTTCGCTTAAAAATGTTAGAATTTATTATAGCCTTATCAGTAATTATTTACAAATAGTAACTGTGACTTATACAGCCGTATTGCTTCTATGCAAGAACACAAGTACGACGGCTTTACCATTCATATTCGTGAAATTGTTAAATAACAGCTGTTATTGATAAATTTGAATACTGAAACCCAAAAATTGCTCGGGTATATAAAATATAAAGTAGTGATGCCGCATGTTATCCCAACTATCAGACAAAACTTATTATCAATAATTTGTCTTTATAAAATAAAATGCATTTAAAATAAAAAATGCGTGTAAAAGCCCCCACCATTGCCATACTTGACGTAAAGAGCGGTCGCGCCCTGCACTACACCTGAAGACGGAAACTCTTCATCGCGTATGGTCGATTTAAACTAACTACACCCATATATAATCATTAGGAATTAGTTTCTGCCGCATTAGATTGTTAACCATGGGAAAACAGCATCGTAGAAATATAACCGACGATATATTAGAAGCAGGAAACCGGTTCGTTAAATCTCCTCTAGCAAATGAACTTTTGCCTTGATTGAAATTTCTGAGCGATTTATCGCCCACTAAATCCGCGAACGGAGTTTATAAATAGGCTCGTGAGATTGTGGCGGCGTTAAAATGGTATTCGCGAACTATGAGGGCGAGAGAGAGAGAGAGGAAGAAAGAGAGACAAGAGGTAAGAGAGGCAAAGGGGACTTGTAGGGGGCGTGGGAAAACGAAGGAAGACGAGTCCCTTTTATCTCGGATCCCGATAGATGGCTCTGACCGAGTTCCCAGGCTCTCTTCTCTTCCTCCTTACCCTTTCAGCCTATCGCCCATTCTCCCCTTTGTCAGCGCCGCGAAAAAGAGAGAAATGAGATAGAGAGAGGAAGAGAGAAGTTAACAAAGATAGGAAGACGACGAAGACGAAGTCGGACTTTTTTCAAGAGGATTCGAGCAAGAAAGAGAGATGGAATCTCTGTTAAAAATACTCGGAATCGAAAGCCGAGTGTTTGAATAATTACCGGCAGAGGGAATGAGAGAAAGAGATAATAAGAGGAAGTGAAGACATCATTCTTTGGATGCGTTGGTCTTTGGAGGGAGATAGATAGAGAGAGAAGCATTTCGAAGCTGCGATCGTCTCTCCGCTGATAAATGCGAAATTACGGTCCATTTCGTTTCCAACTCTACGGAGTCCCTTGTGTTTATCTTCTTCCCTCCGCTCCGAAGCGATGAGGATAACCCCGGGTACTTTATTGGCTCTCTTTCGCGTTATTCATAAATGATGGCATATATTTCATGCTATCTAGGTTCCTACGACCTGTGGTGGAAGAAAATGACCCCTGGGGTTGAAATGAAATGAGCCGAGTTTGATTATTTTCGTATCTTTCTTTCTATCTATATGGATGGAGCATTATTGGTGTGTTTATTTTATAAATATGTGATTTCTTGTTAAATACACGTTCAAATAATTGCTGTGCTACAGTTATTTAGCGGTATAAATTGCAATGGTAATAGCAGAGAATAATAACAAGTGGAATATCCGCTTTAGCATATAATCACGGATCTGTCAGGAGGAAGAATGCAAATGATGATGATTAATTGCAACTTACTGGGTTCTAGTCGTTATTGATCAAGGGTTAAAACATTAATGCTAAATTTTTACGAAAATAGATGATTATGGTTTAAAAATGCTTAAAGTTATTTTTAACCTTTCACGGGTTTGTCTTCCATTTCATATTATAAGACGTATCATTCGCGCAGTTACCTCAGATCTGTCGAGAGCTTTATCGCAGCTGTCCTTTTGGGCGCGTGATTACTATAGTTTAGTGTTCTTCATGCCATTAAATGATATTCATTGTTCAATTTTCTGCCCTTTTTTTGGTAATTTGTTGTAGTTTTCATTCTTTCTCCCTTATTTTCTTACCCTTCGGCATAGAAAAACAAATCTCCTCTACGAAACGCACTTAGGCCCACAGACTGTGAAATGATAATCGTTCTCAAGAATTCTTTCACCTACAATCGGAAATTTATCTCGATTGATGTATTCCATAAGCGTATGATTGGCCCATTCTTGTTACTCATTGTCATTGTAGAAACTTTTAACGTCGTTTAAAAGCCTGCGACGCTCATAGTTATGTCCATATTAATTTGTGTCGTGTATCACCTTCCCCGTTTTCCTAGTTTTACCCTCACGGCTATAACTGAATCAAAAGGAAGCCGAATAAAATTAGATCTTCTGATAGAAATTGAGAATACTTTCGTTCATTTATTAGGGTTAATTTCATAAAATCCTTTCCTTGATATTTTATTATATTTATTATTTATTTGTCACGCTGCCTACCTCACTGATTTTTAGAGTTTTTGTTCTGTTGCAGTCAAAAAACGTATGCTTTGATCTTCGTGCTGCAATGATCATTGAATCCGTTACTTCAACTGAAAATGCACCCGATTGTCTACTCACGCAGGGGCAAATTTTCCACTCCGGATGGACATCCCCTTAAATTTAATGTATTGTAATAGGAAACATCAAGTCTGAATTTGTATTTATACAAATTATATTGGGCATATGCAATTTGTAAATAATTTTGTTGTTTTCTGAGATCCCTTATGACGTTTAAATAATATTTGCTGTAAAAGAAATTAGAAATCAGGAGAAAAATTCCCATGACCGGGAATCGAACCTGTCATTTCCACTTTCCGAGAGGATATAACACATCTATCATGGTGAACTAATTCTCCTGTTATGAGTGTGGGTTCTTTCCCCTTTGTTTTAATTTATTGTACTAATGCTCATCAATTATTAAATAATAATAATAATTTTTATTCGTCAGAGCATTTTTACTTATGAGCAGACTATTTCTGTCAAATTTCATTGTTGTATGTACATGTTTGATCAAGTTATTCGTCTTTTAATGTATTTTTATCACCAGTTACGCAAGGACGGACGAACAAACGAACGAACGCACCTGGGATTTTATTATATTTGTATTATAGGAATGTTTATATTAGTAAATTCTTTCTTCGAAAAAACCTTTTACCTGTAGAAGCAATAAAAATTTTACCTTAGCCTCCTAAATGTATATTTATAACTATACTATAACTCAATCCTTGCTTCGGTAAAATAACCAATTTAACAGCGGCAGAAAATCCGGATTTATCATCTCAAATGATTACTTAACAAATGTTGAATAACAATAGCCGTAAATAGCAATGTATTATTTAACGTTACGGGATCTAAAAAGGTATACAGTAATAAGAAAACAATAATCTTCTCGGCTTCTTTTCATATGTATATTTTTAAAAATTTGTTTGTTTGTGCAGAAAAAGTCCTAATTACCGATTTCCTACCGAAGTTAGCAAAAGTTTAAATTTTGATTTTAGGTAGACTGCTTTCGTTTCCGAAATTATATATCTAGGTAAAAGTCCATAATATCGGTTTAAAATTTCCATTTTTAATACTCTACATTACTTTTTTAGATTTATTTTAAGAAACTAATTTTCAAAAATATTAAAGAAACATTTTAAAACAATCATAATGCCAAAACGACCACGGAGATCATTCTCAGTTACGGACAGATTAAAATATAAGAGAATAGCGACAGCAAGAGCAGCATAGTCTTCTGAACAAAGGCAAATTAGACTTCGATCACAACGACTTAGACAAGGGCAGTCTTTTAAAGTTACAGATATTGAATTTTTATACGACTGCTTTGCCCATGAACAATTATATATAGTTACGTCTAGAGAAGGATACGGGAAAAATTATTTATTTAAGAAGAACATGGGAAGACAAGAAATATTGCATAACAACAAATATTATAATAAAAATTAACTTGATTTAAATACTTAATTTATTCTCACATCTTCTTCATATTATTTTGTCTTGATATAAAAACCCGAGCAACGCCGGAGATATTTGCTAGTACATTATAAAGAAATCCCGCGATCTCTCCAAAATTTCTATTTCTCGCTCAGCAATCTGGAATCTCATATTTCAAGTCCGACAAAACCGCGTTAATGCGAACCATAGTCCGCGTTGTAAGAATTGTTAGTTTTAAAAAGCAAACCACGTTATAGTGAATCCATAATAGAGAAAAGCCAGGATAAAACTAACGAGCGGCTTTACTTAGGATGCTGCTCACCACGAAATTATTTGGGAAACGTGTAACTTCTGTGGGTCCCTCTCTCTCTCTGACACTGTTACGTAAGCTCTTCCTCAAGGGTTACTGTTTCCTATACTAAAGTTTGAGCATCAGGATTCCTGTCGAGCCCTCATTTCCCCCGTATTAAGCATTCACTCCCCGGTACGCCCTTTCCGGTTCTTCACTCCCCTCATCTCTCTCCCTTCCTCCCTCCCTCTCCTCTCAACATCTCTCCCTCATCTCCGCCCATCAGACCACTCCTACCTCATTTTGAGACTTTCTTTCTTTCTCTCTCTCTCACACACGCACTCATACACACACACTGGCCGGACACGCAAGACCCGCTCTTCCTCCCTCTTCTCTCCCCCTCCTACCCTCTCCCCATCAGCCGATGGGGGTGTGGCAGAGGGCGGTAGGAATGTATAGTAGTCCCACCTGGGACGCATCTCCCGCGAACACCCTCTCTCCATCCCTCTGCACTCCCTCCCAACCCATACCTGCCCCCCTCCCTCTCGTCCACCCTTCATCTCTCTCTATAACCCTCCCTCTCATCCACCCTCTATTTCCCTCGCTCTCCCTTCCTCTGCCTCCCTCCCTCCCCCTACCTTCCTCCCTCCCCCTACCTCCCTCCCTCCCTCTCGTCCACCCTCCATATCCCTCTCTTTCCCTCCCTCCTCTCTCCCCCTCCATACCTCTCCCTCCCTCCCTATCCTACCCTCCCTCTCCTACCCTCCCTCTCCTACCCTCTGCACCCCTCCCTCTCTCCGCCTCCCTCTCTCCGCCTCCCTCTCCCTCCCTTCCTCTCTCCTTCCCTTTCTCTCTCCCTCCCTTCTTCTCTCCCTCCCTTCCTCTTTCCCTCCCTTTCTCTCTCACTCCCTTCTTCTCTCACTCCCTTCCTCTCTCCCTCCCTTCCTCTCTCCCTCCCTTCCTCTCTCCCTACCTTCCTCTCTCCCTCCCTTCCTCTCTCCCTCCCTTCCTCTCTCCCTCCCTTCCTCTCTCCCTCCCTTTCTCTCCCCTTCCTCTCTCCCACCCTTCCTCTCTCCCTCCCTTTCTCTCTCCCTTCCTCTCTCCCACCCTTCCTCTCTCCCTCCCTTCCTCTCTCCCTCCCTTCCTCTCTCTCTCCCTCCCTCTCTCTCCGCCTCCCTCTGCCTTCCTCTTTCTTTCTTCCTCTATCTCACTCCCTCTCCCTCCCTCCCTTCCTCTCTCCCTCCCTTCCTCTCTCCCTCCCTTTCTCACTCCCTTCCTCTCTCCTTCCCTTCCTCTCTCCCTCCCTTCCTCTCTCCCTCCCTTCCTCTCTCTCCCTCCCTCTCTCTCTTTCCCTCCCTCCGCCTCCCTCTGCCTTCCTCTTTCTCCCTTCCTCTATCTCACTCCCTCTGCCTCCCTCCTTCCCTTTGCCACACTCCTTCTTTCTGCCTCCCTCTGCCACCCTTCCTTCCTCTGCCTCCCTCCCTCCCTCTGCCTCCCTCCCTCCCCCTCACTCCCTCCCTCTGCCTCCATCCCTCCCTCCCTCTGCCTCCATCCCTCCCTCCCTATGCCTCCCTCCCTCTGCCTCCCTCCTTCCCTCTGTCTCTCTTCCTCTCTCTGCCTCTCCCCTCCATCTCCATCCATCCATTCATTCTTCTCCCTTCCCTCTCCCTTCCTCTCGCTCCTCCTTTTCTCCCTTGTCAAAGGGAAATGCTGCGTTCCGCGGCCAACACTGTCCTCCCCGCGGGACGTCCGGAAAGGTTTAATTCCTCTCCTTTCTACGCCGAGTTCGTGTCGCTTGAAAAAAGCGGTAAAATTATGACCACCCTTCCAATCTTTTCAACGCTCTCGACAAAGCTAGAAAATCCTCCGCCTTTCTTGATGGTTTTATTTCTTTATCGCGTAATTGTTAGTTATAATGAGGAATTATAGTCTATAGTCACTTTTTTCACTTTTGAAGAGAACCCCGAGAAGGTGTTTTTCAATCGTCACGCGACGCAGTCGGTTCCGACGTTGTTAGAGACTATGTAATGGGAAGAATTTTTGTTATTATTTTTAAAACGGTTGTTTGGTGCGCCTTCGAGTGGGGTAGGCCAACATCCTCTTCGTTAAGCCACAAAATGGATGCATTTTGATGCAGTTGTAGTCATAATTGAGTAATGATGCTGTAAGTCATCTTGAAAAAATATAAGTTGGCACTGGATTAATGGATAAATGGACTAAAGTTTCCTTGAAGTAAATCATGCAATTCACTGTGGACCCCATAGGTTTTTCTTGCTGTATTACAGGATCTATTTAACGAAGCAAACGTGGCGAGATGATTGCATTCATTATATAAAGTAGCTTTAAACGTTCATTTGAATCTCTTGATATGAAATATACTTTATAGTCATAAAAGTAAGAAAATCTAAAGTGTGTTTGATGAGACCTATGTTTTAAACAGAAAGGTTCAAAATTTAGATATTTATATATGTATTCAACGAGTAAAAATTCTCTGAAACGAGAAATCGAAACTCGTTTACCTTCAGCTATCCGCTAATTTGAAAATGCTGATAATTATAATGTTTATTGGTCGAGCACGAATAATAATTTTCGAAAAATATCTAACCTAAAACTGCTCTCTGCCCTTTGGAATGCACAAGCCTCCCAGCTAATTGTAAAGGCTTAGCAAATTTCATCGTTTAGGTATGGCAAATTAAAAGCTCAAAATTTTACATTTTCTATTCTGGAAAATTTTTGAAAGCAGTCTTTTTCTCCCCGAAATCTATCCATCAAAACTGTCCCAAATTCATCGACAATACAAGCGAGTAAGTACATACGGAAAGTCAATAAATGCGAGCAGTAGATTCTAAAAAGTAATTTTGATTGAAAGGTGTTATATTTTTTCCGCGGCATGAAGACGCAGTAACAGGTATTAACGCACATATTCCTAAATAAACCGACGAAATGGATGCGCGCATTTTTTTCACTTAGTTGACCATCGCCACCTATTTTATTTTATGGAGCTGGCCAGTATCTCATCTCTCGAATCTGAAAAAAAGACCACGAGAAAAGTGTCATACAAAGGAACGCTTTCATTTCGACCTGTGCGGTAGTTGCATTTAAATAAACAAGTCATAAATCATTTCCCAGCCGCTAACCAACTTCTCACCAGCGTCACATCTCACAACCGCTCAACTCGAAAGGAAAGAGAAACTTTTTCCCGGGCGAGGCGACATCACAATTTTCTCTCTTTCTCTCTCTCACAATCCATCTCCAACCAGTTCGTCCTTTTTTTTAGGTATTCGTAGCCCGCCCTCGCGACGTGCCCTTCCAAATCTCTCCTCGTGTTAGAATCAACCTCTTTTTTCCCTACTTTTCTCCCCATAAAACCCTCTCTTGTCCCATCCCCTCTTTCGCCGCCGACGCATAACGAAGGAAACCTCGAGGTTTCCGCTACGGGAGTGACTCGTCAGAAAACCTTTTTTTCCCCCTCCCGACCCGAGATATCCTCGTTGCACACCGGGATGAGACGAAGGTGGGGGGAGGACGCGTGATTACGGGGGTTAAGGAAGGTTTCTCCTTTTTTATACCTATTCGTCCTTGTGCACAAGCGGCAGGGATGCAGAGGGGAAAGCAAAGGGAAGAGTTTATTGATTCCGTGACAACAACGAATGCTTGTTTTCCGCGGCGGTCCGACCGTGTACCTACGCGCCGGTAAATGTTGACCCTTAAATGGTATGTCAAACAGCTAATTTTTGCCTGCGTCATCCTCCCGTCCGCAACGCAGTAAGTAGACTCAAATCGACCTCTAATTTGCCTGGTAATGCCTTTTGTTTATTTTTCCTCGCGGCGCCATGTCTGTCTGCCATTCGTTCGGAAATTTTTTAAAGACTTATTTTCTGCGTGGAATGATAGCTCGCGCGCGGCTGGAACAAAGGACTGTTTGCTAATCTTATCGAGTTTCCTATGACTGAAGCAGGCGATTGATTGACTCCTTGGTTGGCAGTCGCCTTGGATGGTCTTTATATTGATTTCTAGTTGGACAATATAGGAAAGAGTTTTCGAAGTGTGTCAAATGATCTCTTCTTAAGACAACTAATGAGAGCATAACGATATCAGCTGAAAATCGCCAGTACATAATCACGTTAATAATGGATAATATGATGCATGATATAATGCAGAAAGGGATCGAAAATCGTAGTTTCAACAAGATGATCCAAATGGAACTTATGTTGCCTACTATCCCAAAATTCATAATTTAGCGTTATAAAATACATTCGAACGGAAAAATAAATTGATCACGCGTATTTGTGCGGAAAAAATAACCTGCGTATGTGCTGGACTGTTACCGAGTCCAACAATAGTCGTTGCAATGGCAACACTCTCGTAATGAGTGATAAAAACTGCATAAACGCCAGTATTTACGCGAAATTCAAAGAAATACGATGGATAAGCAAAATTCTACGATAAAAATTAGAATCTCTTCATTTCATCAGAGAATAGTACACATCTCGCCACTATATTACAATTCTAAGATATTTTAATGTGCAAGAGAAAATTACTCTGCACGATGGATTTCAGATTTCCCAAGTAAATCAAATGGGAAGGATATTTGCTGGAATCGAACCCGGGGCTCTCAATCTTCGCAATGAAAACCTATCCTCGGAATCTCGGTCCCAATAGCAAGGGATGTCCAATGAGTGTCATGAAAATCGGTCTATTGGTTCAAAAGTTAATAGGGGGGGGGGGGGCAGACAATGAAGAAACTATAAGCCTATTTCCATTCTGAAAAGTAGGCTAGAAACAAATAGACAAAACTCAAGCGGTGTACCAATTTTTGTACTTCGTCGATATACTGTGCGTTAGTTAAATAATAAACGAAGAGAAATTTCCACTCGTCACATCAAATTGAGTTTTATAAACGATTTCTTGTACATAAGAGGAGCGAGCCATTCACTTAAGAAACCATATTGAAGGGCTGAAAATGTTTTTGGGCACAAGTTCCCAATGACTTACGCGAAAGTCGGCTTCGCTCATGTGACTTGAGTGAAATCTTATTCAGGAAAGAGAGGGGAAAAAACTCGGGAAACTTTCGAGTCTCCTCGTTCATGTAGATTTCGTAGCGACGTATGGATGAGCGGGGGACAGTCGGCGCCATGGCTTAAGGTTACGGACGGGGGATTGGGATAATAAGCGGACGAAGGGAGGATGGATAGGAAGACTGCAGACGAGATATATAAAGGGTATCCTTCCTTGAAGGATAGAACACCTCCTTTTTTAAAACAGGCTTCGCCAGAAAGGGTGTGGTCGATTGAGATATGGGATATTGGCCCTCTAGCCGTCTGGTTCTCTCACTTCTCGGATGAAGAATGGCCGAAACCCAGAGAGAGAGAGAGAGAGGGGTGGCACGCAGTGGGTATCCAAGAGACGGCCGCCGAGGACACGATTGGTGGAGACCTTCGTTACTGCGTCTGGGAAGAACCCTTTTCGACGAGGAGCGAAGGGAGGGACTGGTTGTGTAATGTCAATTATAAGCGATATGGATGTGGTCTAAAGGTTGCGGGAGAGTGGAGGAGAATGGGAAATGGGAGGGAGAGAGAGAAGGGAAGGAGAGGGTGGCGGTGGTCGGTACGATCTTTTTCTTCTTGACAGGCAATCCGAACTGATGTTATTTGACGGAAGATTCGATTAACGTGTTTTTTTGTGTCTAGTCGGAATTCGTGTATGTTTTGCTAGTACGATTACTGTGTTTTAAGTAACGATCTCTTTTATTTATATCAATGCTTTCAGCTGCTGAAATGTTTAATACAAAATGTTAATAATAATATTGGAGTACATGAATATTGATCATTTGCTATTTTACAGAATTTGTCAAATATTTTATTTTTCATCAAGTATTATTTTTACCTTTGGCTTCATATTTTTTCTTTACCAACGAAACGCGTTTGTGTTTCTTCAAAAACTGAGTCATCCCATGCGCATGAGAATACTTAAGCCCAATTATGGAATATTGCTATCGTGAGTCGTGGCGTTATTGCTATTTCTTTTGTGCTTGATGCACTGCGCATTTGAATTTATATTTAGCCAAAAATTAAAGTAATCACCCTTCGAAATGAGATCTCAAAAATCTGTCTTCTGTTGCGGTCTTATCGGCTAAATTTATAGCCATCAGTTGAGCAACAGTCGTTTTAATTAACCCGGAACCAAAAACTAAAAGTAAAGTCGATTTCATCACTCTGTCCCCCAAGTTGCATGTATGATCTTATGACAATTCATCGTATCCCGCGACACCATTGCAGATCCTTGGATTATAGAATGGGTGAAACCATTAAAATAATCACACTTCCTTCGTTTCTAAATTCTTCCAGTAATAGACGTCCTTTCACTTTCCCGGATTCTCCTCATTTCGTACAATAGAACAATTTCCTCGACACCCATAGCGTTTTAAACCACTGCCCTTTCTCGCCGCACGGATACCGGCCGAGGGTGGGAAAAGGGAGTTTCGGCGTGCCTAGACGTTAATTTTCTCTGTAACTGGTTTCCTAACTACAGGATGACAGCAGATGCACGAGAAAGAGAAGGGTGGTGAGGGGAGAAATAGGGACGAGTGGCGGAAATATAGAGAGGGAGCGAAAACGGAGGAAATGCACTATGCGGGTAGAGGCGTGAGAATAGTCGGACTGCGATATGAGAACGAGGGGTTGTATTGGAAAGAGGGAGGCGAAGAAGGGGAAAAGGGAATGGAAACGAAAACGGAAATGGAGCGTATAGGGTGAGGAAGAAGGATTGGAGGAGGAATAGACGAGAGGAGATGGACCGATAGAGGTCGGAGAAAGAGGCGAGAGCGAGGGAAAAAGATAGATAGTAAAAGATTTAGATGGAGGGAAAAATTGGACTTGATCTGAAACAGAGCATTATGTGTGAGAGTATCAGATATCGTAAGATCAGCTGAGTAAATTCTTTGCGAGCATATATATAAAACCTGAAGCAATCACAAACGAAAACAATACAGGAAAAACCCTAAGTGATAGGATTTATTCTAGATTCAATGTGGGATTTAAAGACATATACAAAAGAATCTTAAAAATCAAAATAACAAATCTTGTGGTCCAGACGGTAAACGTGGAGAAGCTCTTAAAATCGGAGGGGTTGATATAGTGCCATATCTACGGAGGATAGTCATAATGACGCTAATTAACAGTGATATACCAAACGATTGGAAAGCAGCGACTGTGATTCTAATACATATGGGGGGCGATAGAATGTCACTAAATAATTATAGGCCAATCAGCTTAACAAGCGTAGTGAGAAAACTACTGGAGGGGATTATAACTGACTACATTGGGAGTTTTTGGAAAAAGGAATAATGGTTAAGTTAATGCCAGCATGGTTTTAGAAAAGGATACTCTTGTGATACAGTCAGACGCTTGGACTCAACCAAGACTTAATAGAAACTTTCGATCGTAGAGAACAGATAGATGCTATTGTCATTGACTTTGCAAAAGCTTTCGATGTGGTAAGTCACGAATTACTACTAAAAAGTTGGTGAAATAGGTTTTGACCAAAGAATAACGAAATGGATAAGAGCATTTCTCTACCAACGAACGCAGAAAATTATAATAGGAGACAGCCTATCAAGAGCGATACAGGTTACATCGGGAGTTCCTCAGGGAAGTGTGATAGGACCCCTATTATTTTTAATCTATATAAATGACATACCAAAGAAACTTAACTCTAAAGTTCGATTGTTTGCTGACGACTGTATTATCTACAGGGTAGTGAAAAATAACGACGATTGCGATAAGTTAAAAAACGACCTGAATGAACTAAATGCATGGGTAGTGCAGAATAGATTGAAAATTAACTCCATGAAAAGTAAACTAATAAACTTTAATAGAAATAAAATAAATTATGCATACCACATCGGGGAGGGATACGTGGCAGTTGATAAAACAGTCAGATACCTAGGCTTAACATTTAATAGAGATCTAAAATGGAACGAACACATTGAAAGCATCGTTTCTAGAGCTTATAGAAACTTACACTTCATCTTCAGGACCCTTAAAAATAGCAAGAGAAAAGTAAAGTAAAAAGCTTATTTGACGTGTATTAGGCCCACATTGGAATACGGAGCTAGCATATGGGACCCACATCAGGCCGTGTTACAGGACAAAATCGAACAGATTCAAAGGAAAGCAGCTATATTCGTGTTAGGCAAATATGGAAGGAAAGAGTGTGTAACGAAAATGCTAAATGAGTTAGATTGGGAGAGTCTACAAGAAAGAAGAATGTTAAACAGACTTGGAAACAGGTTTAACGTTTTACCGGAATGCCACTTTTAAGAATCTTCAGAATAGGATTCACAGTCCAATTATTTCAGTAGACAGGACCACAAACATAAAATTAGCTACCCAACACAAAAAACTAATGTTTGCAAATTCTCTTTTCTGAATAGGGCCACAGAGGAATGGAACAATTTACCTGAGGAAGTTGTTGAGCCTTTCCCTCGTAACAAAAATAATTTTTTAAATAAATTAAAATGCTATCAACAATGAAGATGGAAAATAATGTTCTTAATATTTTTAAAATTCCAGCGAATAATAATGTATAATATCTTAAATGCATATGTATATCGTTTTAATGTAAATGGCACAATTGTTATTCAATTACGTCTAAACCCCTGTTTACATAGCAAGGACAAAAGACGACCTACTGTGAGTTGGGAGGAAGTAGTAGGATTGCTAGGTATTGCTCGTTTGTTTAGTGGTGACAGTCAGCGACGCGTAAGAGGGGAAGATAAAGACTTGGGAGGGGAACCTTTAAGGGGAAAGTCTACGTCATAGCCATGCGCAGTAGCACATTTTGAGTTCGGACTAATAGTTCGGAGAATAGGTCGCGCAGCTTTTGCCCACGGCTAAACATGGCCTCTGCTATAGGCGGTCCCGCCTCAAGGAAGGACTCGCCCTTCCGTTAGAGTGCCTTCTGTGCACCGCCACCACTAAACGTACATACTATAGGGTGATGTACGGTGGGGACGTTGAGGGCCCCGTGGCAGCTACGGTAGCCGTACCTTGAACCTCGAAAACTCTCAACTCAGGAATCTAATTGTCCTTTTGTGCTTAAAGATTGTCCCTATGTTTTCTTTAAGATATCTTTACAAATATCGCTGTATATCCTTATTGCTGTATTGATATTGCCACCTGTCTTAGAGCCAAATTACTTTGTATATTTTAATAATAATATTGGATTCATATGTACACTACACTTACCCTTTCAGTATTTTCTCGATGAATATTATCGTAGGTAATATTGGCTGAATTAACTGAAAATAATTATTTCTTTTTATAAATGTAATACATGCACGAATTCGTTAATGTAATTGCGCGTCACATAATGACGAGATTAAGCGAATAGTATTCGGCATTAATTTTATTTCTGTAGAAGTATTAATATACGTTAAAAGTTGATTCACATTATACGTAACGTAAACGTTTAGACACGGACCATCTTCGACAAGTCAAAATGTTTTCTCTGTATTTAGATGAAGTTGTACATTCCATCCATCACGTCACCGATCCGTTCCGTCACAGTTTCTCTGGACGGGACGGTGCCGGTCCGAACGTGTCCGTTCCTGTCTTTTTTCTGATAATGTGGAAACCTCACCGGTCAGGTTTCTGTCACTCCCTGTTATATTACAAATAGTAGCAGTTCGTTTTTATCACCAAGGACGAAAACTAATAAAATTGTAGTATTATTTTTTAATACAACCATATTTATCTTCTTGAGCAATATGCTAAATTGGTACCTACACATTCTGAAATACTGATAAAAATTTAACTCATCGTCTGTCAATTCCTTAAATAATTTCCTAAAGTCTATTTCCGATTGTATGTTCCACAAGCGTTTATGCACCCACATTCTCTTTTTAGTGCGGATAAGTTCACGTCGATGCTTCTCTTCTTCATCTAAAAGTAGAGCTTTTACTCCCAATTTCACATTAGAAAACATATTAAAAACTTCTAGTTGCAATCAATAAGTTCTAACCACTGAAAAGGGGGCGGTAAAATGTGAATATTGATGAAAAATGACGTGACGGTCCGTGTCGGTACGTTGACGATACGTGAAATGTGAATCGGCTTAAGTCATTTAATCAGAATGAAATTATTCTTTATTACGGCGTCGGAAAAATAATAATCTTAATAACTTTTTCGGAAAGATCATTCTTAAAACTTAGCCATGGACGCCGTATTTTCCAGTCAAAGCTCTAAGTATAACAGTTGTTTTTATATCGAGACTAATAAGGCTTAAGGAATTCAGCGATATTCCATCAGATGAGCCATAACCCATCAACTATAGAATAATGCAGGTGAATATTCATAATTTCTTTGGTCCTCATAAATAACAACAGACCTCCGTGAACGGCGAAGCCAGAAGTTAAATCGTAAGAAAACAATCGAAAGAACTGGTCACCTTTTAAAGGGAAGTAAAATAAAAAGTAAAAAAGAAAGACGAAGATGTACAAGAAAAAAGAAACGAGAAGAGGTGTGAAAAAGCGAGAGAGAGAAAGAGAGTCGGCGGGAAGGGCATTGGGAGAAGCAGACAGAAAAAGCGAAATTGTTAGTTCCTTGTAACAAGGAGAAAGGGAAGATGGAGGTGGGCGGAGTAGGTTTTAAGACGGCGAGAAAGAAAAAGAGACGTACAAGAGAGAGGGATAGAGAAAGAGAAACGGAGGGAACACGAGTGAGTAAGTATTCTGTCAGCGTGAGATATGGAGAGGAATGATGCGGAAGGGAGTGGGTGCGGCGATAGGGGAGATGCGTGCAGGATGTTCTAAGGGAGTGTATATTGAGAGGGTGTGAGGATTGAGAGGGAGAGATTGGCAAAGGTAAAAAAGACAGCGATACACGACGGAATTGGAAGGATTCTACCTCTAAGAAATATTGGGGATGGGAAGAAAGGGAAGAGAGAGAATTGCCTCTTCCTCCTTTAAGAAACGCCATCTTTCGAAAGATGCGTCTCGCGGAGGATTTGCGTTAACCTGATTCTCATGTTGACACATACCTGTACACGATCCCTCCCCCTCCATTTCTCTGTCTTTCTTCTCTCCTGCTCCTTCCTTCACGTCTCCACGCATCATATCCACTCTACGACAAATAAATGAACACCTTTCACTCCGCCTTTAAATTTTCCGTCATATAAACGGGAGTGTTTTCTTTTATTTCTTTTAAGGCTACTTACCCAATTTCTCTCTTCCTTCTACTGTCTCCTATGATTTCAGACTTATTTTTTTCAAATCTCCCAGCAAAGGTGCGTGCGCGCTCTTATTGCGTAGCAAAGGGTCTCCGATCGAAGCTGGATTGTTGGCAGGTGTTTCAGAGAGAGAGAGAGAGAGTGGAGGGATTGGGGAGAGGGAGGAAGGGAGGGCGGGTAAGGTGTATGCGAGAGGGATGGGGCTTTAAAGGAGGAAAGAAAAGAGTCGTCTGGTCGGTCGAAAAAGGTTTAGGCCAACGAAGGGGCTGGGATTACCAAAGAACGTAACGCGGAAAGGTTGTTTTCTGAATCCTTTGACTCTTTCACGAAAGGGTTTAGGGTTTGAAGATACGGAGCCAGAGTGAGAGAGAGAGAAAGGAAACTGATGGTCTTAGAGTGTGGTGGGGGATGAGAGGGAAAGAGAAGATGTTAGGTCAGGATGAGAGAAAGAGAGAGAACATGGGGGCTAGAGAAAGCAATTCGGGTTTCACCCCCGATTTTTTTGATTCCACTGTAAACGGCGACGTTCGGGCGTTTGTGGTAAAAAAAATATGGCGAGAAAATTACTACCGCGGAGATTTATAGCGCCGGTTAATTTTGTTTGGAGGTTGTGATTGGGTGCTACGGATATTTTTAGACCGAGTTTTGAATCAGGGAGTGATTGATGACCCTCTTACGAGTTGGACGTCGCTTCTTCTCCATCGGCTTATATTCGCTTTTGTCTGCGACTCCGTATCGAATATGTATCGGTAAATGAAACTTGATTTAAAACGTCCCCTTGTTGTGTCGGAATTATTATTAGGATTCATCACAAAACATGTTACATTTATCTACAGTCTCCATTGTAAACTGAGGGTTAAAGAATTTCTCCTCGTTCCCCTAAAGAGAGAATTTACAATGAAAACTGAATGACAGGAATCAATGTATCAAAAAATATGTATTTTTGATTTATTTTTCCAAATATAAATAGTGATATTGATCATGGATATGACAGCAAGTCGGCCGGCCGTTTTATCGAGCCCGTATACACAATGTCATCTTTTGAGAAAATAAATTAACGCTAAACATCATGAAATTAATTCAAGAAGAGGCATTTAAAAAATCAAAAGAATAAAAGAGTACATATCTTACGTTAGATATCTCCAAGAGTTAAATTTTATTATACAATTGTAGTTAATTTTAAAAATCTTTAAAATAATGCTTTCCTTTACCATTAGAAAATTGATTCGAATAATTTAGAAAAGCGATTGAAACAACGGATTACTTTGTAACATATCTTTATTATTTGAAAAATTGAGTGGTATGTTAAAACAGGGAATTATCGAACTCGTCTTACGGCTGAAATAATTCATGAACAATCACTTTAAAAAATATTTATCTCCAATAGCCACAACAAGGTTATGAAAACCAGATGCGCATTTCGGCTACTAAGCAGCCATTTTCAGTGGTCATTTTAGAATCTAGATTCGGTGAATTGCCACTAAAGACGGCTGCTTTATAGCCGGAACGTGCATCTGGTTTTTCATATCCTTTTTGTGCTATCGGAGATACCTCAGATAAATACTTTTTTAATCTTTTGTTTTTAAGTGCTTGTTCTTGAATTTTTTCCGCCATAAGACGAGCTCGATAATTCTCTGTTGAGTCATTGAAGTTATATAACCTCTTCACTGCAAAAAAGGGAAAATGCGCGTAGATTTGCATGAGAAATGTTTGTTCTCGCTCTCTGTTTTCCAATAAAATCATTTTATGGGACCCACACGGTTTATTACCATAGTTTTCCTGAGTAACAAAATATTTAACACGTCGTCGACCTGCCAGAATCTATTGAGACATTCCGAGACAAAAATTACGACCGAATCGGAAAAAAACAAACGCTTTATAAAAGCTTATGTACCTACGTATGAATACCTTCGTACTGTATCGACATTAAATCAGTACTTTTCTAACCTTCACTTTCTCGAATACCCTTGAGAGCTGGGTGCGAGAAGAGGAATGACTGAAACAGTGAGAGCGGCCAAGTGCAATGGGTGGAGCGTTTGTTCTAATATCTCACTTTGACCCCACTTTTACCGTCGGCAGCTTTCTCGAGATGAAGATGTCTCTCTCTCTCTCTCCAAACTCCCGTCTTGTGGATCGCTTTGTCTCCCAACTCTTACGCATATGCGTATGCCTGATCGTATGCGGGTGAGAGAGAGAGAAAGGTCAGGAGGGCCCTTGAGGTTTGAGAAGGAAGATGGGGGGGCGTGGTCAGCTCATAGCTCTCTCTTTCTTTCTCCATCCCTCTCTCTCCTTAAAAAAATGCGTCTCCGCCCTTATTCTACCCCTCTTTCTCATAATCCGCCCACGCTGGACGATGCTCGTTTTCTCTCTCTTCTTGAGAGAGAGAGAGAGGGAGTAGCTTGCATTTTTGAGGACGCACGCACACACACACGCGCGCTCTGACACACGCACGCCCCCTGTAGCGATCTCTCTCTTTATCTCAATCGGAGACATCCATCCAAAGAAACCTCCCCCATCATCTTTGGGTGAGAGAGATAAAAAGGGGTTAGACCGACCTAGAATTCGGTTTCGGACGCACTTATTAACACGTGTCCGGTCGGTGCGTAAGTATTCGTCGCTTTCTATACACGGCGCGGTGGAAATGCCACTTTTCTGTCTGATTGTAATTAGAGGGAATGCGACGTTCGTCGAATAAAATATACGCGGTTTAACAAAGGGTGTGATGCGACGCCCGGGTTGTATTTGGCTTAAGTTTGTGATGGATTTTTAAAAGCCCCAGTTATTTCTCCGTGGGAGAAAGTGTTGCTTTTGTTCGAAAAAATTATGGAGCGTGAAACGTTTTAGATTAACATTCAGAGGGATAAGTCATAATCACTTATCCTTCTGTTTGCCAATCCAATTGAGGAGTTATTTGCACACAGGATTTTAAAAAAATTAAAAATGCATTATTTCGAAGTAGTTCACCGTATAAAATTTTACAAGAACGTTTTACGGAGTATATAGAAGCCATTTTGGCACCAATGCTTCCATATATAATAGAAAAAAAGATGAAAAACTTCGAATAAAATCCCTAGTTTAGAAATTTGTTAACAATTATGTGTCACCAATTCGTCGAAAAATGAGGATGAAAGCATTCTATCGATAATAGCTATCATAACGGCAGCAATTGTTACATATGGAAATTAAAACAACATATTGAGCCGTAGTATGCAGATGTAATAAGAAAATATGTGATTTACTAACGGATTTCTTATTTCTGTGCTGCGTGCAAAGAAAAAAAAACTAAATTCTAAGAATGTGGACAGTCAAAAACTTCGTACACAAATAAAATTCAACATTACCAAATGAATCAATTCTACACTGCAGGAAAAATACAGAACGTCTTTAACTGGTGCAGTTCCATTTTCACTATTACGCTTCTGCTGCCGCTATAATCGTCGTCTTAATTAAGAATAACCTTTTTTATTTTATACATTTCTATGTTGTATTGGTAATACATACTATAATAAATTCTTCGCAATAAAATGCATAGTTAATCCGTCTGTAACTTGATGGACACGTAAAGAATTTTTTTGATATGACATCTGTAATTATTTTAGCTTATTAAACTGATAGAAAAGAATTCTTTTGTGAATTATGATTTCTCCGATTTTCTGTTACTCTTGGATATTCTTAACTTACATATATTTTCCTTTGTTACAGGTAAGAAAAGTCTTTGTTCGACCACTTTACGAAGAGTTTCCGCAAAAATACGTAAGTGGACTATGTATTACTCATTTCTGTGTTCGGAATAATGTTTTCTCCTAATTTTTGCGAGTTTGAAAATTTAGCGTAAACTACTCGTAATTTATAATGTAAATTCAAGAAAGTTAAAAACCTACACACATGTAGAATTTAACAATTTGTCTGTATTGGCCGTTGTCTATGTAGCAAACAGAATTGACTGCGAAGTGTTTGGATATCATCGGCCATCATAATGAGGCGATAATGGGATTTTCGATTTACATTTTTTAAGAAAAGCATTGCCTTATAATTGGAAATATAAGGCAACCTATTGATTTAATTAGCACTTAAAGTGTAGCATAGTCTGAGTTTTCAATTTCTTTCGGGATATTTTTCTTTTGTAGTATCAAAATACAATCGTAATAAGTTCATAATTTATTCGCTGAGAAATACAGGCATACCCCACAATAACGTACAGATGCGTTCTAGGGATTTGGTACGTAAAGCGAAAGTGCGTTAAGCGAGTACAGTAATTACATGAGTTATTTTGCCAATAAAATCCAAAAATTGTTATATTAAGTACTAAAAGCATTAATTAATACATAAACAGTTCATAAAATAGTTTAAAATGCAAAGAAAGTCGTGGAGTTGTTTCGTGGCGGGCTGGTTTCTCGAGTCACTAAAAATTTGAGTATTTCGATATCCTTGACCAAAAATTCTTGATGAAAAGTTGATAGCGGAGGAGGAATGGAATGAAAATAAAATAAAGATTCAACAATAGTATTACCCGCAGCGGTTCGGCGCCATGAGGACTCAAAAAAACAAGCGCGGTCCAGCAGGTGCATTCTCGCGTAAGAGCGGCGTAGAGACGATTCTGTTACCATGTGAGCCTTGCGCAGCAAAGACTAATTTCCACGTTTTTCACATTTACTTTGATATTGTCTCTCGATCAGTGTAAAATCATATAAAATATTGATTTATATCGCAGGAAAAACGTAATGGAACGCCTAGGCCTGATACGTTTCGACAACATTGGTGCCGATCCTTTAATATTTTCTAAAATAATGTCTTTTTGTTTCAGTATCTTTTTCACGGTTGATTTATAAAAGTTCATAGACCTTCCAATTTCAGTTATCGAAATGCCACTCTCGTATTTTCTAATCATACTTAGTTTATCCTCTAAAGTAATAGCTTTCCGCACTTTCTTCTCACAATTAGAGGCATCACCAACAGTTTTCCTTTTTTTAAAAGACAATTATTTAATGACTTAAATATGTAAAATATATTCAGAAATCACAACTCGACCTGCACCGAACTGAAAACAATGCGTTGTAAACAGAATCTTCTAGAGTAGGTGTGTGCAACCTTTTTGCGTGGCGGGCGACATTCGTAGATGTGGGCCGTATTATAAGTTACGATCGTCTCGGTGGGCAGGATGAGAGTTTATATGGGAACTTACTGAAGAGTTCATATGTGATTTTAAAATGAAAATAAAGTCTAAATATTTTTTTAGCGTTAAATCTTCACTATGTAAGGTTTTGCAGACCCAATTTTAATTAAAGTTTACGAAATTGTCTGGATTAAATATCACGGACCGCCTCCTAATCAAAGCATCGCGGTCAGTATAAAATACCGTAGGTTGCACGCCTCTGAGAGCTCACAGTACGCAGCTTCTGATTGGCCGAAATTTGACTCGGCGTCCTTTACGTACGTTGTACGGAGATCTAGGTATCAATGTTCTAAGTACGTTATAGCGAAAGTACATTGACAGGCCGATTCATATTATACGGAACGTCAACGAACCGTCTCCGTCACGTCATTTTTCATCGATGTTCACATTGTACGCTGAGATTTTGACGCGGGCGGTAACATTTTCAGTTTTGGTTAGAACTTTGAGTCTGTGACTGGAATAAGTTAGTAAATATGTTTTCTAATGAGAAATTGGGAGTAATTGCTCTACTTTTAGATTAAGAGGAGGAGCATCGACGGATGCTTATCCGTACTAAGAAAAGATAATTCTTGTTAAAGTAAAATGATATAATGTCAAAAATACTTAACAAATTCTTAAATAAATATCTGATAAAGTATTGAGTTTTACCTGATTTCTTTAATTCTTCTCCAATTTCCCGCCACAGTTTCTCCTTATGTCCATTATCAGTGTACGTTTTATTTACCATGTCGTAAAATTCTTCATGTTCTCTAACCAATTCTATCAGTTTTTCGTCCAATGTGATCAAAACTAACTGTTACTAACAGGGACTGACAGAAGCCTGACGGGTTCGTTGTTCACACTGTAAGAGAGCCACAGGAATCGACAAGTTCGGACCGTCACCGTCCCGTCAAATATTCCTCCAGAGAAACCGTGACGGAACAGAACCATGACGCGACGGATGATGTAAACAACTCTATCTAAATGCGTAGAAGAAATTTTGACGTGTCGAAACGTTGATGTCACGTATAATGTGAATCGACCCATCGTTCAGTTCTCCACACGACCGGGTTGCCTACCTCAAGGCGTGTGGCGTCAACTTCCAAACCTCATATCTCGGACGTTAAGCGGTCCCGGAAGCTGGGACAAGGTGTTTCGTGCTCTACGCTAACCCCCTACTACCTCTATAATTTTGTCGGTAGAGTTCAGAATCACCCTGTACTGTAATCCTATAACTACCTTTTGTGACTGAATTTAATTATTGATCTATTGATTTCCAATTAAAATTTCAAAATTCAAAATTTCAATTGTCCGTTGGAATAGGTGAATTATGCGTAGAGAGGTTGTGCCATTGTTTTATACTACTACTAAATTTCCAAAATTTTCTCCAATCGCGCTTCTATGTCCATATCTCCTCGTGATCGAGGAAATCGCTAAAAGTTTTCAGTGTCAAAATGTGTAAAAATAAATGCTCAAAAGCAATGACTAACGACTTTAATGGCCTTCATCAATTCACTAACTTAAATGGCTTTTTTTATAATACCATTATGAAGCACTTCTCAAATGCTATTTTATATTATATTATGGCAAGTATACCGCTGCGTAAATATAATTTTCTTGAAGTTAAGTATAAAATACCTTAGAATGCGTCGTATACTATTTAATTGTATAGTGAGAGAATGAAACAACACGAGAGAAGCAGCATAAGTAATTTTGTTGTTCTGGGAATGAAATACCAGAAAATTAATACACAGTTTTATTCCAAGTAACTAAATTAAACTGCCGTTGGACTAAACAGAAGAATATTTATCCAAATCGCACTATCGATATCAGTGGCGGATTTACGCCTCCTGGGACCCCTGGCGCTAAGCAGTCGGGGACCCTGCCATATAAATATATAGTGAAACCGCTCCTAACGGCTGCCCTATTTTACCTCTTAACGATCGTTTTTCTATGGAATCATAGAGAGGCTCCGCTGATTTTTAAATTGAGACATTTAATATTTCTGAGATTATATACACGAACATTTTTTGGGGCCTCCTTACTTCAACGGGCCCCTGTCGCGCGCCATGTGCGACTTCCCTTAAATCCGTCACTGAGTGTAAGGGAGAAATTCAAGATTGAGGGTAACTGAGTTGTAGGGAAATCTTGCCTTTTTCCCCCATTTTCGCGGAACCCTAGGGCTCCGCATAACCCGAATTGTGATGCACTGCCATATGTCACGGGACCCCATACTTCACGGTACCCCTGGGTCACACCATATGTGACCCCCCCTAAATCCACCAATGATCGATATTCATTTAAATAATTATTCGATCATACACGAAATCATTCCGTATATTGTATTTCTTGACTAGAATCGTGTAGTCTCTCATTTATTTAGTTGAGATACTTTTTCTGTATTTTTCTCTCATTAGGTTTCAGAATTACATCAAGAGCAATGAAATAAAATAATATAATGATATAATAAAATTAAAATTAAATAAAGAAACGAGGATTATCTTAAGGCTTCATTTTATAGTTATATACGGAGTCGGAAATGTAACTGCCAATGGCGCTACTTTCTCAAAAGGATGCCAAGACCTAAATTTTAAATCCTACCGGAGGTGCTATTGAGTCGTCACGTTGATAAGTCTGTAGCTAAGAAACATCGACGTTTCCAAGGAGAAAGTTTTTTATACTATTCGATAAGTTGGACTTTTATTGGTGTGATGAATTCTTCACCTCTCTATGTAGTTGAAAATAATCCGTTTTATGTTAGTCTCTTTTAATAGAAAGATGTGAATTTCCCGTCTGTAAAGTATAGTATCAGTCGAACGCATCTCATATTTCTAGAACTGTGGATTGTTCGGAGAAAGTTGTTTTTACTTTTTCGGATGAATGTCGTTACGAAAGGTTTAGTGTTATGTAGAACACAATATATATCTAAGTTTTATCTTCTGTGTAATAAAACGGGTTGTTATGTAAGTAGCAATGTGGTGTTACATGTCTAGGCTCTATAGGTTTCAGAAACATAATTCAAAAATGAAGAGGTATTAATTAAATTTGTGATTCCTCGCGCCATATTGAATCTGATGGATAACTCATGTAATGATTTTTATGATTCCACTGAATACGACAGAAAATTAAACCTAAAACGCTTTTAAGTTCTAAGATAATATGATATTCTGCGAGTGATTGCAGCTTTACCATTTATTTTATAGATAGTAGTTTATTTCATGTTAAGTTTTTAAACTTTTCGTCAATGGTTTATAAACTTAGGCGCGTGTTTGTCATAATATCTCACCCGAAGCAAAGTTCACTTAAGACGAATCTTGCACTGTCCCTGTTTTCATTGTTTACATGTTCGTTGTAAATGCACTTTGTGCTGTCTTTTGAGGCGTCGTTGTATTGATAAACAAATTGAGGATAAACTTCGTAGAAGACGTTCCTTTAAATTTTTGGATTTAACTTGCTTAGTCTTCCATCTATTTTTTGCGCCGTTATGAAACGTTGGCGCGATCCAAATATTTCCCAGCTTGTATTGTCGAGTAGATATCGGGGTGTTGCACATCAGGAGGTCACTGCATGGTTCAGTATAGCGCCTCCTTCGGCCGTCCGCCGAATGCCCTCCCCCGCACTGTCCCCGTCACTTCTTTCCTCCACTTCTGCCACACTCTCTCTCTTTCTATCTCTCCCCAAAAAGAGAGAATTGAATATACACACACCACATGTAATGACGCCCTTTTCCACTTTGCCGCGCCGCCGCCACGTGAAGATGTCTCCTTTATGACGGCATTCTGAAGCGCCCACCCGCAATCGCTGCCCCCACCCACAATGCACTTTCACTCGGCGGCCTCCTCTCTCATATCTAACAGACCGCCGACGGCACTTTCCCCGCTCCTCCCCCTTCATGCCCTTTGACCTCACGCGATCGAATTAGAAAGGAATGGAACCTCCTCCTCCTCTTGCATCTCCCGGATCCCTCATCTTCACCCTTTTCGTTCTTTGTCCGTTTCTTAAATCTGATTAACCCCTCTTGTATCGTATTATTTTATTAATACGTACGCCTCTCTGACTGAGCGCCCCTCAGGCGCGAGGTACTGCTGCATGGAATGTGCCGAGGCAACAATACGAAGAAATAGAGAGATGAAGAACAAGAGAAAGGTTTTGGTTTAGGAGTGCCGCTTATTAAAAGGTAGGCTCCCAAAAGCGTGATGTTAGTTCGATTAAAAAGTATATATTTTACTGACCGCGCACGTGGTTAAGTTGTGTGAATTTTGTGGTCTTTGCCACTCTCTCTTTCTTACTCTCTCTTTCACCAAATCTCTATCTCACGACGAACTGATTGCCACCTCGCGTCCAAATTTTCTTTCCTTGAGATAACGTCATCCGTCAACGTTTTCGTACGATTGTCCTAAGGGCAAGGCACCGTATTTCATATTATCTTCGCGGTTTATTACGGAGCGCAACTACTTTAATATTCAACGTAACTTGGGGATGGAGTTACATTGATGTAAGAACTCTATTTCCAACAACCGAAGGAGGTTGAATTTGCGAAATTGTTAGCTCATCGAAGAAAAACCGTTGTTATGCTTCTCCGAAATATCGTGAGAAATGAGCTGCTGTTTGACAGGCAACCTAGTGATTGTCTTTGTTTCGATTGATAGTTTCTTACTATGCTTTGTGCTGTTACTGCTGAACCTGTTTCCTCTGATTTTTCTCGCCTTTCGTCCGCTGGTAATTGTGAAATATAAAGAAAATAACAAAGCTAAATGGAAACTTTAAGTTTGAATTATAACACGATAACTATTTTTGATCCCTAAAGTACAATTTTATCTCAAATCGAAATCATATTAAAAATTAAATAGTAATTTTCAATTTTATTATATGGTGTTGAAGTAAATATTCCACTACCATTCGAGATAAATTATAATTAGGCTTGGTAGGATCGATTTAAATCGCAAAATGTCAATAAACATCGAATTCGTAAAAATGTAAAAATCGACGAAAATGAATTGTCGATTTTTCACTTCTAAATTTCCTATGAAATTATTCGTCAGAAGTTTTAAATTTGTGTGATCAGACTCAAATTTAATATATTTTGGCGCCAAACGACCAAAACAAAAGAGAAAATCGGCATCTGTCATACCAGACAGCCACACTTCATTCGCTATATTCCATACCCTTTCCAAGATCCCTTATGTCTTAAGGATCCATACTGAGCTGTCACGGGTACGAGACAAAACAATACGACCGGTTTATTGCACTCGGTGTTTAATCTCGACCACATCTGACAATCCCTACGCGTCTTTACTCGCTTACAGGATATGATCAGCCTCCATATTCAATTTACTCTAAAGTTTTATGGCTTCTGCAGACAACCTCTAAGCTGCGAAAAGAAAGATTTTCCTAAACTGAATTAATACTGATCGCCAAATATCCCTATATCAGGTCTCGAAAGTATAACTAAATTTTACACCCCGCTTGAGAGAATCCACTCGCTCATAAATCATTTCGTGGTTGGTTAGGTTAAAAATCTACTGCTACGAGTGCCTTTCTGGAGTCTTGCCCTATAGTATTTTCAAAATCACAGTCATAAAATTTATATTTTTGGTAGCCATACCCGCAATTCATTCTCCGAATGAGAGTGTCCCATGCTTATTATTTCTTACAACACTGTAGCATCGTTCAATTTTCGTACAGTGGGCGTTTTTGTACACTCATCTTCTTTTGCCACTCAACAAGATAAGATTTGTTCTTCAAAATATTCACATATGTATTTGTTTGTGAATTATATTAACGTCACATTAATTTTGTTATTGATTGGTCACGATTTCTTTAATAAGAGGCGATTTAACTAGTAAAATTTACTTGTGATTTATTCCAAAAAATTAGCTGTTCCGGGTTGGTGGGCGATGGCAACAACAACACATTCACCAAAGTTTAGAGAGCAACAAAAAATCAGGCATGCGTGAAGCCTTATTTTTATATATAAAGTTTTAGTTAAAATTAATTGGAAGAATCAAATATATGTAATTGTTATTGATAACAATCGATAAAATGTTTTCAAGTGAACGTTAATATTCATCTTCGATTTTTAGGAAAAATAAAAGATATTAGTTGTCGGTTTTTAAGAAATATAAATGTCGAAAACTACCAAGCCTAATAAAATGTATTAAAATAAACTTCGATGTTCATCGCCGATTTTTAGGAAAAATAAACGATATTAATTGTGGAATTTCTAGAAAAATAAACGCCGAAAACTACCAAGCCTAATTATAATATTACACAAGATATTTAGACTTCAAAAACTCAAACAATTGCATAAATTTTTCATTTATTGCTTGAGTCCACTGATTGTGAGATTTGCGACATTCAAAAATTTATTTTTAAGCGTCACCTTTCACCTAATCATACAACAATATTAACTGTCCTTAAAGCCGGTAATTATCTCCTCCGTCGATTTTCACCGTTTGAGAGGAATTATATCAAAATTAAAATTTAGCAGAACAAAACGAAATACAAAATAAAAAACTTCATATTTTTCAAATTGCTAATTTATTTTTCTACATTTTATTTATTAGTGCAAAAAATCATCGCTTTGATCAAATGCATTTAACGACATTAATTGTAGTGTCATATCATGCACAAGGTGAATAGCAAAATATTAATTTACGTTAATTAAATCGGTGTGAAACGTTAATTATTTGGGACGCTTCAAAGTCCTTTAAAATGTGTGAATGACATATTGGCCGTGGCGCCTGTCGTGATGGATGACGTCATTCAATGGGTCAATGATAACGCGGCCTCTCCGTCACAAGGGCGTTTTTCCTTGGGAAACCTTAATTTGGTTGTTCTTCGGCCAATTTTCGATTGGCTTAATCGTATTACGCCTCGGGTCGCTAATATTTTATCTTATTAAGCGAAAAAATGTTTTCAAGATCAGAGAAACGACCCATTTGAACCCCCCTGCGAGCTTCACAAACACTAATCACAATAAAGGTAATCAGCAGCATCAACATCAACGCTCTCTCTTATTGGTAGTAAACCAATCTCATGCATCTCGAAACGTCAGCTCTCTAAACCTCAACGGACAGGGGAAGAAATAAAAAATATTTGTCCTAATTGGATTTTCCTCCTGCATAAGTAGGGTGTCTTATTTAACATGGACCGCCTCCTTTCTCTCCCAGAGTGGTCTCTATAAAATCCCTTCATCTCAAGGTTAAGGACAAGACTTTTATTAGGGAATTAAAACAAAATATATATGCATCGACCTCCTCTTTTGAAGATATTTCTGCGGCTGAGTCATCATCGTCCCGTGGCCATATTTTCCCGGTGCTGAATACCTCCCTTCCCCTTTCGAATTTAGTATTTCAAGCCCGTGTCTGTCGCCGGAGAACAATTACGTCGAAAATCGAGGCGGAACTTTTACCGGGTTAATAGGTGCGTTAATACTGCCCTTTTCCACGCAAACGTCACTCAGGTGTTCGGATCCCTGCCACAGCGTCGATCCCTTTCTAAAAGGGAGAGAAAAATTCAATTTTTTTCTCTTTCTCTCGTCTAACGGGCATCGAATGGCCCGCCTCGCTTCGATCCATTATCTCTCTCTTTCTTTCCCCGTCCTAACTTCGACGGCCATAGGGCACGCATGGGGTTGATGGAATCGGAAGATAAAGGGTTCGTCGGCTGAAGATAAAAGAGGAGCGAGACGTGTTTGATGGGCAACGTCCCCGAGATCTACTGCTTTCACCCGCGAGCGCGCGTTTTTTGAGCCGCGGGCGCGGCGGGAAAAAATGCACCGCGTTATGTGTGCAACTGGGAGGAGGGGGGATAAGTCCGTCTCTCGCGCTTGTTTTGTTCGTTTCGTTTGCCTTTCTTTTTATTACTATGCGTGGATGCTTGTGAAGTTACGCCGGGGAAGGCGAGATGGGTGCCGTCACTCTTTCTTCGGTCAGATTTTGGGAAGATGGGGTTGGAACGAGGGGGTGGCTGTCGGCCATAAGTCGAAAATGCTAGAGAGAGAGAGAGAGAGCGAGAAGGCATTATCTTACCGGAGATCGCGCCCTCGCCTTGAAGGTGAAAGTCTTTTCGTTTTCCAATGCTCCATTCATTCACATCATGCGCTTCCGTTTTGTTGAGCCTCTAATAAGTACGTATTTAACAAACAAGGTCTTTTTTTCTACGCGATCGAGTAGTTAAAAAAGCTCTCGTACCGGTTGCCATAGAAATCACTTCCGTTAGTGCCACTCACGTCTCCGATCGGATTGAAAAGGGAAAAAGATCGACCTTCCAGTCGGTCGCAATGAGAGGGAGAAATTTCGTCGGATTGCCTTTACGACGGTTTCTCGACTCGAGGGTGAGGGACGTCTCGTGTGGAGAGAGTTTTCACTCTAAGGGACGTTTTTTTCCTTCGGAGTTTGTGCGTGTGCGTTATAACTGTCGGCTGGGATGTGTTTTGTAGCCTGCTGTTGATGATACTAAAGCGTGATGCCTTGTGTAAATGTTGGCTCTGGGCACTACCGTCCGAGATCCTACTTGACCCAGAGCTTAAAAAGATTCATGACTTTCCCATTTCCGAATCGCATCAGCTCTCGATCGATATTTCGGTAACGTCATCGGTCATTCCGGGTTACGACGCGTCAAAATTCGTGTTACGGAACGAAACATGTTTTTTAAGGAGCAAGAAGAACTTTCAGCCCGTCTTTTTTGAACGAGCTTTCTCCGTTTTTCTATGAATGATAGGCAGTAACAATCACCATAATTTTCTGTAATGCCCGAGATGTTCTCGCTAGTGTAAATCCGTCATTGACCTAGCTCGAAAAACTTAAAATCATGAAGCGGAGGGTCAAGACAGTAAATATTTTTTTAAAGCCGTCATTGCCTTCAGAGGGTGAAAATTTTGATAAATGAATTATTGAGCTCGACTAATGGTTTGCATCTGGTAGGTGGTGTTTGAATTGGGGGCAGTCGAGTCACCCTTGAGGACTGCTACTTTGCTGTTCAAATGGCCATATTGTTAAACCGACTGTTATAACGCTACAAAATTTTTCTAAATATAGTTTATTCGTCGTTGGTCGTGGGAGTTTTTGAAATAAATAATTGTTATGCTGAGGCGAGGAAATGTGCTTTCCCAAGCCCTCTATCCGAAATAAAATAAACGAAATTTCGTTAATATTTATCCCCCAAGCTTATTGTGGCTATAAACTTCTTAATCTTCTGAGAAACACTTTCGAAGTCTTATTTCGTAATCTGCTGGGAATTCAGTATTAAGCTTTACAAATAAATTAGTATTTCCCTTCGATTCAGTATTCATCCGAAAATCCTTTACAAATTTAAAGTTGAAATATAGTTCAAATTTTATTTTACAGTTCTTCAGCTACTGCATATTGGAGAGAATTCCTCTTCAGCCGTAATAATTCATTCCATAACAGACTATGCTGTAAACTTAGTACTTATTATTTATTAATCTAGCCACATCCTTACAAATCTGTGAAAGTTTTGTGTAAATTGATTGTAAAGATTATGTCGCTAGTTTTTCATGTTTATCTCTCTTTGATGTGATACACCCGTGAAATATTTTAAGCATGCATTTACCGACTACATCAAAAGTCATTCAGACTTCACGTACGGACGTTCAGTAAAGAAGCACGACTTAAAATGAAACCAACTGAACGGATCATACTCGCACATATTAACACGCGAATTAAATTCCGAAGTCTGACTAATTGTATCCGATTACAGAGTCGATTGAAACAGACAAGGGAATTGCTCACTCCCTTTTGGTGGACGCAATGCGACCAAACGAAGCGGACTTAACTCAGTTGAGCAACGCCGCGGCTCTCCCGATCCTTTCCCCCCAATCCATCACGCAGTCCTCCCGGCGGCAAGGGGTGCTGAGTCGCGGGAAGAGTTGCGTCGTTGGATGGTTGGCTGGGCACGGAAGGGAGGGACGGAAGGAGGTTGAAAGGGTTGAAGGGGGTAAAAGAGTGGAGGGGTTGGAAGCACAGGAACTGTGTGTGTAGGATGGTCGGCTCGCCCCCGTTATTCTTCTACCCACCCTCTCGAGGATGTGGCGTCCCGCTGCTTCAACAATACTTTCGCTTTCGTAAGAGAGACACATGCACACACGCTCACTCCTAATTCACACATGCGCACGTGATGGAAGTAAGGATGGAAGTCTCCAAAGCAACACTTTAAACTCTCCTCTATTCCCACACCTCCTTTATTCCTCTTCTGCTCCCTTTCTCCCTCGGTCTTTGCATCTCCTTTTGTCGTTTTATCCCTCTTCCAGTACATCCTCCATTCTTAATTTCCCAGTCTTTGCATTATTCTCTCAATCATTGTGCTATAAAACTTTGGTTCCTCTTCCTTCGTCACTCCATCAATGAAATTATCCTGTGCTGATCTTCTAATCACATCTGATTTTCACCTTTTTCCCATTTCACCGTGTTCCTGCACTTTTTGCATCCCCTTAAATTTTATCTCATTCTCCTTCCCCCGTCTTTCGTCTTTTCCTTGCCTTTACGCCCCTCATCAACTAATCCTTACCTTCACTTCGGACGGAAGCCGTTGAAGAGGACGTGTAAGACACGAAAAGAGCTCCAGCAGAAGGGGCGATGAGGAGACACGTGAGTGTGTCATGAGTTTTATGCTCGGGTGTGCGCGCGCGATGGGAGTGTCTGTTATAACGGTAGCTCGGATGATGACAAAGCGGGTGAGGGTAGAAGATAAAAAAGATGCTTCGGCAAAGAATGAATCAGAGAAGATTAATAAGGAAGGTATGAAGTTTCCTCTCTCTCTCTTCACTCACTCTGAGAACTCGGAGATAGAGGAGGCAGTCGTACGGAGAATCTCATTATAATAGAGAAAGGGTGCGAGACCTATTAGGTAAGGGATGCGTGCCTCGAAAAACCCTTCCATTACGTTAAATCATTCCTCCATCCATCTCTCTCTCCTACCCCTCTCCTCCCTTCTTCCCCTCCCTCAATTTTTCTGAGATCTATCTACCTCGCGTCCACCCCTTCCTCAAGCTTCCTTCTTCTTTCTCCCCCCTCTCTACCTCTTTCTTCCCCAGCTCTCCCTCTCCCATCTCTCCCTTTCCCCTCTTCATCTCATTTCCTATCTCACTCTTCCTCTTTATTTCTCTCTTTCTTTCTCTTTTTCTCACTCTTCATCTCTTTCTATCTCTCTTGTTTTCACTCTTTCTATCTCTCTCTTGTTCTCACTCTTCTCTCTCTCTCTCTTCCTCTCTATCACTCTTCATCTCTATCACTCTTCCTCTCTCTCTCTTCCTCTTTCTCTTGTTCTCACTTTTATTCTCTCTCTATCTCACTCTTCCTCTCTCTCACTCTTCATCTCTCTCTCTCTCTTGTTTTCAATCTTCCTCTCTCTCTCTCTCTCTTGTTCTCATTCTTATCTCTCTCTCACTTTCTCTCTCGTTCTCAATTTTCCTCTCCCTCTCTCTCTTGTTGTCACTCTTCTCTCTCTCTCTCTCTCGTTGTCACTCTTCTCTCTCTCTCTGACTATCACTTCATCTCTATCAATCTTTCTCGCTCTCTCACTTTCTCTCACTCTTCCTCTCTATCACTCTTCATTTCTATCACTCTTCCTCTCTCTCGTTCTCAGTCTTCCTCTTTCTCTGGTTGTCACTTTTCTCTCTCTGCTTACCTATCACTCTTCATCTCTGTCCCTCTCTCGCTCTCTCACTCTTTCTCTCTCTCTCTTTCTCTCTCTCACTCTTCCTCTCTCTCGTTCTCAATCTTCCTCTCTCTTGTTCTCACTTTTCTTCTCTCTCTTCCTCCCTATCACTCTTCCTCTCTATCACCTTTTCTCTCTCTCTTTCTCTCTCTTTCTCTCTCTCTCACTCTCCCTCTCTCTTCCTCTCTCTCACTCTTCCTCTCTCACTTGTTCTCATCTTCTCTCTCTTTCATTTTTCCTCTCTATCACTCTTCATCTCTATCACTCTCACTTTCTCTCAGTTCCTCTCATTTCCTCTCTCCCTTCCTCTTTCTTCTTCCTACTTCTCGTCTTACTTCTCATCCTCTCACTTCTCTCTTCTCTTCCTATCTCTTCTCTGTCTCCATCCCTCTCTTCCTCACCCCGCCTCTCTTCCTCTCTTCGCCCCTACATCTCTTTTACTCTTCCACTCCTTACTCTTCTCCCGTCATAGGTCGCTCCATTAAGCGCAAGTTTTTATCGCGTCTTCAATCGATTCTTCGATCCTTTTTTTACTACACGACGTGAAAAAACTTTTAAACATCGAGTTAATTAACTCCCTCGTAACGTTCTTATCTTCCTTATAGAAAAAATAGATTCACGCGCGCACGCGTTTTTCCGTAACCAAATTAACCGTTCAGATAGATTTAGGACGGGAGAGTTTTTACCGCAATGTACGTGACGCCTTTTGTTTTCAAATTTTCCCGGATGCGTGCTCGGGAAATCATTGCACGGCACGTATTTCTTCTGCCGGGGGTTTATGTGGGAATGGGAATTTTATCCGTACTCGAGAAATTACAAAAATTAGCGTGAAGTCGTAAGTTGGGCGTCGAAGTCTACATTAGGTTAGTCGTTTTGATCGGTTCATTTTTTAGTTGCCTTTCTCTTTATTTTTTTTATCTCCATTGAATTGAACTCGGGACCTCTAGTCACGTAACAGACCATCTCTCTTCACATTATGTCCTTTTTGCCCCTATCTTCCATTCCTCTCTCTCGGACACTGCAAGCTGCTCCCACCTTCTTCCCGTCCGTCTTTTGTCTGGAAGCAAACAATGCATTCTCGGAAACGGTGGTTGTTGCCACCACTGTCTTTTGTGCAACACCATGGCTGGCTCAACAAAAGGGTTGGCTGACAAAAATTACACGGAAAAGGCGCGCGTATTGAATAGATAAATCGCGAGATTTCTGTTTTTCCTGCCTGGGACAAAGAATGGCCAGTTCCCGTTACGGTAAATAATTCAAGCGTAGTTTTACAGCCGTACGTGCGGAAATTTTTTCCCGAACCTAAAGGATTAAAAAGTAATTGTGTTTGCCGTGGAGGTGATATTGGTTGACAAATTGTTTTTGAATCGACGATCCTATTCGGAATATGACTTATTTTTGAAGTTTGGTGACAACTATCGGAATCTTCTCTATATTAAAAAGCAGACTAATATCTTGTTATACTGAAAATTAGTTTTGTTTATTTCAAAATTTTGTTAGCGTGAGTTAAAATTTCAGGTATACGACCATACAAGAGAGTGAAATAACGTACACAAAATGTTAAATATTCTAAGAATATCATGAACTCAGGGTCGCGTTTAAATTATGAAAAGAAAGAAAAAAGAAAAAGAATTTTGGCCTGGTATTTTTTTATTCGCTTGTAATCAGGGCCGGATTAAGTGGTACGCAAAACACGCAAGTGCGTGGGGCCCAGAGGGCAAGGGGGGCCCACACTGGGCCGACCCAATCTTACTTACTTACAATAATCTGTTACTTGTCTCAATTTCTTTTCTTGTATAAAAATCCACGATTTTCTCAGTAAAACGCTTTCTTTCTTTATTAATAATTACAAGTAATACATTTTGTTTAAGACAGGGTATAGTAGGAATAAGCAGTCCCGTATCTAGGGTATAGCACATGTGGCAGACATGGTTGAAGAATTATATGTAGATGAAATAATTGATTAACCATATACTATACTAGTGAAAAGTGCATGCATTCTGCAAGCATTTCATTTCGTCTTGAAAGACATTAATTTTTCAGAAATATTTCATTATTAGAATTATTTTTAATACAAAAGTTTGCACCTCTGCACTGATTTTCGTTCTTTCCTTATGGGACAATATTGTAGTAAAAGAAATTTGTAATTATAAGAATATTATATTTTTTAATTTTTGGTACTAATTCCACACATTTCTGCCAAATTTTAATGTTGTAGGACATCTCGAAGTGAAATAATATTTATCAAATTGTTTAAAATTTAAAAAGTTTTAACAGCCGCTATAACAACGTCATGGAGATATTCAAGTGTTAAATTGCGCTTATGCACCAAGCTCTAAATAACTGAAAATTTTCAGCTCCCTAGCTCGTCCTTTAGTACCTAAACATTTATCTATTTGTTTAAATTTTAAGAATTTTTAACAGCCAAAAAATTAAAATATCAAAATTTCTATAATTTCTATTCAGTTACTTTACGAATTCTGCCTTGAAAAAGTTGTCAGCTTCGTAGTTCATTCATAAACACATTAATCTTAAATATTTGTTTAAACATTTGCGAATTTTTTTCCGGCCGCAATATTGAACTTTTTTGAGATTTTGATTTTTATAGTCGGTTTTGCACATACTCCTACGTACAAACAAATTTTAAGCCTCCAGCTCATCTGAAAGTGCCTATACATTAGTATCCTCCTATATGATACATGATGAAATGTGACATATCATAAGTAAGAAGCAGCTACATATATAGAATGATAAAATAAGAAAAGATTTCTTATTTGAAATGTTTGTATATTGTTTGATGATTTGTTATTTTGTGTTAAAATTAGAATTAAATATAAGTTTATTGCTTAAATTCCTGATATTTTCGTTGAAATGTAAGATTTGCGTGGGGCCCATGGGTCTCTTAATCCGACCCTGCTTCTAATTGAAAAGTAATGCACACTTTTGGAATTTACAATTTTAAGTTTGATGGAGATGAGTAATGTGTGCTAAAAATAACTGTATTCCACGTTTATCTACTAGTCTATTTCATAGTAACCTATTATCGTACATGTATTCACCCTCTCGAATGATTTATTGTTTTTTGAAATTCGAATCGGCTGATTGACATTAAAATAATTGATAATATGTAATTGTTAACGTTAATAGAATATGAGCGTAGTGGTCTCATTTAGCCACTGTTTTAAATAAAATTTTAATCGATTTATCAGGAGTATATATTTCAAAACTGCATTTATTTTTTAGCATAAGTGACCTATATATTTTCTATCCAATTTTCTACCAAATACTGTAAAATCTTTATTGCCGAGAACGTTTTTTTCACCGCAATTCATATTCGTTTTTAGACTTTTGGTTTCACTGCTGGTTTTCTAACAAAATATACTAATGGTCATTGTTTTCTAGCGATTGTTAAACTACAAACGTGTGTCCGTTTTGGTGCTGTTTCGTCGGGGCACCCTTTCTAGCGGAGCTTAATCACAGCTAGAGAGGTTATGAGTTACAGAGAGATGGAGAGAGAGAGAGGTTGGGAAAAATCAGGAAAGAAATCCCTTACGAAACCTATCGTCGCGTGAGTGAAGTGACTGAGCGCGCTGAAACGCCGCCACGATCCCACGCGTGATTCACGTTCGAGCGCCGCCGAAGGCATTAACAGCTCGCGTCTGCCGTTCATCACAGATAATCTCTCGCAAATCACGCTTTTGGCACCGAGCGAATGACTCACCGGCGATCGTTTTTCGCTTCACAATTCCTTCTCTCTTTCGGGCCCATATTGATACATAGCCGAGAGCACGGCCTACAGCAGTCCATTCAATTTACATGGAGACAGGGGCATTTACTAACCTACCAACTGTTTGGAACCCAGCATGATCGACATAAATATTTGGAGGGGCAGTCCAAAATTAAAAAAAATCAATGAAAATAATAATATGATAACAATGTTTTAATTAATTTTGATTGCATCACTCATGCAAATGAAAGGTATTATTATATCAAGAACAAAAACGTGCAATACTTAATGTATCTAAAGTCAAACCCCGATTTCACGCCACCGTTTGTCCATCACTGACATTGGCGTTAAAGCGTGGATGGCGGGTAAATCTAGGTACTATATGCTTGTTCTATGTAATCATAAGGTGGAAATTCTGTTCACAACTATTCAAAGGCGTTATGAGGGGGGGACACTGTATAGAGGTCCGCTATATTTTAACAATAAATTTAAAATACAATATCCAGCAGGGCCCAAGGGGAATGGGGGTGTGACGTCTAATAAAGATGGGCCAAAGCCCCTCCAGGTCCTTCCATAGTTACTTCTCTGATTCTAGATAGGCTTTTCAATTAAAATAAAAGTTTATCTCCGACAATTGAGATCAAAGAAAAACTATTTCGGTTTCTGATGAATTTTTACGAAGTTTTACTTTTTATCGCCTCCGCCGTTGGAAGATTTTACGAATCGCTTCACGTAGCCGGAGCGCGTCGCTCCGATAAAACACTAAAAAACCCTTTTTCTCCCGAAGTTTCACTTTTTTCTACGCGGTTGTCAAAGCACGCGATGCCAGCCGCCGTCACGGTGCGCGTCGTCAGTGGCTTCACTATGGACGCCTCCACTAAATTCCCCTAACCTTCCCCGAACGCGGGGGCGGTCATGCGTGGTGGGGCCGGGCGGGGTGCGAGGGGTTCGGCGGGATTCCCTTCTTGCGCCCCCGGAAACGCAGCCACGGCGCCTGCTCCGTCCCTCCCTCCACTCTCCACCCCCTCCCCTCACCCACACAACCCCTCCACCCCACTCCGTAAGCTCCCTCTCTCCACCGACGCGCCCCTCCCCCTCCATCTCTTGACACTCCCCCCCTTCCGACGTCGGCCAGTACGCGGCGCCGTAGCTCGGAGTCGAGTCGCCGAAGAGAGACAGACAGGGTGCCTCGGTGAGATTCGAGGGGTAAAAAGAGGAACCCTCCCTGGATGGGAGGTGTCGTCGTCCCGTGGTTGCTTCGGTGTGTTCTCCCGTAAGATCTACCCCAGAAGCACCTCATCCGTCCCCTCCCCATCTCCCCCTCCCCCTATCTCTCTCTCTCGATCCCTTTCCGCCCACCAGACCCGACCGAAACTGCCCACAAGCCACCGCGCGGCAACACACGGAGCTCTTCAAATTTTTTTTAATGGGATGCCGTTTTGAGGTGGGCGTCCTCCCGAACACGTGACTCCGGCAGGCTCCATCCGCCGCCTTCGCTTCCTTCCCTCCTGTATCCTACCGGGTTAGTGTGTGCGTGTGTGTGTCGGTTGTTGTCGGGGAACAACCGGCGAGTTGGCTCGGAACCGTCGAGCGGAGAGGACGCGTGCTGCGTGTGTGCGTGCGAGTTGGACACCTTGCGTGATTTTCGGTCTCGGAAGGGACTTGGAATCGGCTCGTTTTGTCTTCATTCGGATTTAAGAATGTTCTTTCGGGCGTTTGTTGCTCGATCATCCAGTTTTGGATTAACCGGATCGTCGGTTTAAAAAACAAAAGAAGAGACGGCAGAGACGCACCTTCGGAGCGGGTCACAGGGAGAGAGAGAGAGAGAAAGAGTGAGAGAGCGTGTCCCGGGAATGACTAGCGGGAGACTCGCTTTCGTTGGGAAAGTGAAAGGGGTGGCGACGGTAGCGGCGGGCGTGTGAGAGGCGTGAACGAGTGGTAGTGGGAGAGAGAGGTGGCGACAAAATCCACGCCACGCGTCCTTGACCCGCGACCTCCTTCTATTCCTAATTCTCGATCGGAATTCGCGATCGAGTCGTGCGAAAGAATTGTAAAACTTCCGTCACAAATGGATCGCGCGATGATTCACGGACCGCGATGTCATATAGTGTGAATTATCCAGTGTCGCGATTCCGTCGATTTTTTGTTCGAAAATAATTGGTCGAACGTACGGATTTATTATTCCTGTCGTGGATTATTTGCGTGTGTCACCGCGTGTTTTTTTTTCGCCGGATCGTGTGTGTGTGCGAGAGAGAGAGAGTTGTACCATACTCCACACGCATCCCGATTCATAGCGGGTGTCCACGGAGGCATTGGCAGAGTCGAAGGTGTGGACCGCGCCCAACAAAAGGGTGAGTCTTCGGGTAATAGTCGATGGTTTGTGAAAGGCGGGGTGAGGGTGGTGTCCTTCTGCGGGGATGAAGATGTTTGGGAGGGAGATGATGATGGAGGGAAGACCTCCGAGGTATTCGGGAAACTCCTCAAGCTGGACCCAAAACCTCGCGATACGGTCGCTCCTCTACGACCCACCTCACGAAAAAGAATCTTACCCTTACTGGTAGAGGGGTGAGAAGGCGTATACCTATCGATGGGATGGTTATAAATAAAGTAGGGTGAGTTAGGAGATGGAAATTTTCCCTTCTGTCTTTCTCTCTATGTTCCGCTTCCATCCTCTTCTCCTTCCTTCCTCTCCTGTCCTGTCCGAGTGGGCGTCTTGAACGCTTAGTGGGCGAGAAGTGAGGGCACCGGAAAAGGAGATCCCATTCTACCTCCACCCAGCTTTCCACTCTCCCTCTCCGTTCCTTCCTAACCTCCGCTTCCTCCATCACCTTTCCTGTACCATGCTCTCTTAAAAGCCTCTCTCCCTCCCCATTTTCTTTCTCGGACCCTCCCTCGCCCCTTTCACACACACACACACACTCTCTCTCTCTCTTGCTCGCCCAATAAAACCTCACTAGAAATTACACACTATCCTCATCCCACCACCGGTCACTTGCGCCATACCCACCGAACTAAAGGAGACCCTCATCTTTTTCTTTTTTCGCTCCCTATTTCTCCACCCGCTCCGCGTTGCCACCACTTCATCATTGTCTGAAGTCTGTATCCTGAACCTTTACATTCATTCCCCACTCCCTCTACACCTCCTTATGTTTCCTCCCTACTCCCCTTCTTCCTTCCACACACGTGAACCCTCTCTGTTTTTCTTTTTTTATGCACTCTCTTCCTTCACCCTTTTTTCTTCTGTCCCTCCCAACTTCTCCCCTTTCATACTTCCTTTCTCTCTCTCATGCTTTCCTTTTCTTCCTCCCTCAGGTCTTTCCTCCACTCCCTAAGCTGCGATTCTCTCTCCCCCCTTACTCCTTTACTCTCCCACCATAAGTTTCCCTACTGTTTACCCTAGCCTGGAAACATTATAGGGGAGTTTGGTGTATTAATTTGTCCCTTCCAATTCTCCCATCTCCCTTCCCATTCTCCCGGCTCTCTCTCTCTCTCGCTTCCTCATTCTCTTTTTCTCTCGCGTACTTTCTTGAGGACTCCTCCCTCAATGAGCCGCCATTATCTACACCCTTTTGAATCGTATAGCTCCTCGTTAACGATTTTGTTAGAGCCTTTCGTCCCCGATGCAATTCGTTTTGCTCACTGGCGTTTTTATTCCTCTTCTGCTGTGCGCCTTTTCCTTACCAATAACCCGATGTGTCGATTTTTTGTGTCCTCTTCGAAGTTGAAAATTAATAAAGGTTTAGAGCATAAAGACGAAAAAATAATTAATCACCGAGCGGTGGAGTACTGAAAGTTTGAAACTTTTCGTGAGCGCATTGAAACCTCCATCGATTATTAATGAAAAAAAGATAACATTTTTGTGGTTCAGCGTAACTACTAAAAAAATATATAGTGTGTGCTTCTTTCAACTGCTTTAGAGGTAACCATTATCGACGTAGAGAAAAGCGAGTAATTGTATTTCTTGGGTGGATTCTTCGAATAAGAGATTTATGATGACATGATCAAAATGCGGAAATAAAACGCGTGTAAGTGCCTGAGACAAAAGGTCTTTGGATGAGGTTTCATCATTACCCGTAGCTAAACTGTGATTCTTAATGATATGAACGCACAATAACTGTCAAATAGAATTTGTGTTGATTCTGAAGCAGCTGGATGAGTAATGTCTCTTTTTTCGGGGAGCTATTGAAAATGAAACGAGTCATACAGTGGGTATGTACAAATATTCAAGGTCACCTGTCGTAATTTATTGTTAGAAGATGAGAAAATATTTGTTTACAATATCATATTCATGTATTAGTACATCTTTGGAAACCTCTTATAGTAAAGAATATGTGTAATTCATATTAGTCACCGAGACACTAGTTAACGACGACAAAATGTTCTTGAGAAATACTGTAAAGACCAAGTATGTTTCGTTACTTCTCTCGCCAGATTCCGATCTTTCTAATCATTAAATCATTTCTTAGAAATTATTAATTTCGAGTCCAGTGATTACACGTAATAGTCGCCTTCGTTCTCATTTCTACTATTACTGAACAAACTATTAACGTCAACTTAGCGAAAGGTGATAAAGAGTAGTAGTTGTCCTCGTTCTTATCCGTCATGTCTAGGCGAAATATCTTTCTCCATCATTTTTTCTTTTGCAATCTTCCCATCGCCTTCCAGTGTTAGTTTCTTCTCATCGTCTTAAGCTCTTTTCGCTACTCCCAGAGGCGTCCTGCTAAATCTTGCGCCCCTCATTGTCTTTATATCCCTTTATATTTCCTAATCCTTTTGTGTTCGATCGCGAACTCCCACGGGAAATTGATTGTCCTCACCGTCGTAACGAGTACTGTCCCCGGACGGGCGTGTCTCCCTTATATCGCCCTCATGTGCTCACCTCTCTCTCTCCCTCCCTCCTCTTTCCTCTTCCTCCCTCGCCTCATTTTTCATAACCTCTTCCCTCTTTTAACCCTCTGTCAACCCTCGAGCGGAAAACGCAATTACGCCTTTGACAAAACCTTTCGGCGTAATCTCAGGAAATATAGGAGAGAAAAGCGAGGGGGCGCATTGTGCCGTGCTTCCTTTTATTCTCTATTTATATTCCGTTTCGTCCATTACGTGAGACGATGCCTGCCTCACTTTCTTCCACTCCGCCCTCCTTACCGCGAGGATGGAATATGTCTTCCACGCCGAGAAGATGCATTTAAGACTTTTACGAGGGATGTTATTATTGTGCCACATCACTTGACAGTGGATATGCACACGAGCATTAACCGTCACGGGATAAGGATCCGTGAGAGTGGCACTTAAATTTCTCGGTTGCATTGACTAACAGGTTTTGGAAATGAGGCATTTATGTCCACGTTCATTTGTACAGCAGCTCTCAGCCAGTCTGTTACAAGGCATAAATAGGAACAGGAATCCGAATAAGATTGAGAAGATGAGGGGGGCCTTTTATTTCGAGTTATTCGTTTTGAAAGCAGGTACGATAGTTGGAGGAGTGTGGTAGCATGTCTTTCGGCATTATCGCTATCTTAACAAGTAGTGAATCATCACAGAAGCTGTTCAAGCTCGTGTTATTTTCCTTTCACAGTACATCGGGAATTGCTATTGAGATTATGTTCGCATAGCGTGCAAGGTAAGATGAAGGAGTCATGTAAAAGATTGTATTGTTTCTCATGCAATCGTCCCATTTTACTTTCGCCCACTTCGCACGTACAACGGGGAAGGCGTCGGAACTATCTTATCAGGAAATGTCTTGACTGCTTCATCAGAAAGCTCATCACTAAATTAAATGCGTTCGCTCGGACGTTTCTCGGAAGACTGCGGTGACGGTGATAAGGCGACTGCGATAGCGTAAGATAGGGATTTTTTGACGCTATGGCGTTAGCATGAAATGGATCCAGGGAGGCGATCGGTTTGTTTTCCCTGGAAGTATGCGTCGTGAAATACGAGCGAATCACGTTCTGTGGCAATTTGAATGAACGTACAGAGAGGCCACTCGACCATTTTGCTCACCCCTGCCCACGCGAGCATTACTCCAGGTCTTATTAGAACAAGAACAAAATCTTTTATCGGCAAAGACACCGAGCATAATTAAATGAGGGTCAACATGTATCACGATGAAGATGAAAAATAAACTTTCTGAACTCTGGAATAATAAAGATAAGACCTCTAGTTTGGCATTGAAATGAAGTTATTAATGAAGGATAGGATGTTTATTTGATCTCCTGCGTTTTCCTCCGAAGATAATTTAGCATTATCGAATGAGTCGTAGCTTAAAATCTTGCGAGTTTGTAATTTGGGTCTAGGGTCAACACAAATTAATTCCAGTCGCAACTCTTACAGCAAAAAATTATATATGTTCGTGTAACAATTTTAGTGTTCAGGTATTTTATATTATTATAAAATAAATAGTTTAAAAATTATATTCGATATCTCTTTGAATGTGTTAATCTTATTAACCATCAAAATTCATCTCTTGAAGTAAAGAGAGATGATGGGCATTTATATTAGTTATTAAAAGTATTAATCGCAGCATATTACGGGTGAACGAGAAAGGCATTTAAAATATTTTAGTTTTAAAAATCTTTTATAAACCAAATTATATACGCACAATTAAATCAAACTAATATTCAGGAGTTTTATGTCAGCACACCACATTGATGAGATGAGCTGCCGAGAGGCCCTTTAAATATTCACAACATGGGGTAGGTTACCGTAGCATTGAAAAACGTGAAAATTTTCCTCGCTGAGTTATTTTTTCAAAGATCATTTATTCGGTGGAATGGGTCAGTAATGGCATCATAATGGACTCTACGTCCCTTAAGGCAGGCATTCGGTTCGCGGAATGCATCATTCATTCCGCACTCCGTTACAGCTTTACGACTTCATTAAGGTCCGGCGTCCAGATAGGGAACGAGCGGACGCCCGAGCATTCGCGTGGGGGATGCCGGGAAGGGACGCCTTCTCGGCGATTAGCATTACCACTCGAGGCGAGAGGGTGCCGCTGCGGAAATACGTGAGCGGAATGAATGGAGTTGCGTGAGAACGAGGAGGTTTGTCGGTCGGTCGACGCTTAAACACCAATGAAGATAATAGCCTCGGTGAACGGCAGGAAGTGAGGAACTCCTTTCTTACGTGATTTGCGGAAAAATTAACTCGGGAAGTCGGCGGAGAAATTGGCAAGCGTGTGCGTTCTCAACGAATTGAAGATGACGTCACTCCTCGCGGAATTCCTTCTCAGATTAGAGACGCAATTATTATAGTAAAAATTTATGCTAAGAGGAACGCGATTAATTTACGTAGTTCAAAAGATAAGAGGAATGTTTTTTTCATATCAAGGCTTTTTTAGGAGAGAATTACAGCCTAATTAGTAGATCAAAGCAGAATATGCTTTTTTATCTTATTTATTTTTTACATACAAGATTTCGCGAATTTATCACCCTGGTTCTTTTTTTTGAGGATCAGATAATTTTAAAAGTTCTTTTGCAATCTGTTGTTTCTGTTATCTTTGTATGTATAGCTACGTAATATTTATGAAGAAAAGGAGCAAATAAAATGGTAACATGATTGCGAAACTTTCTTCAGTAAGTTAGAAATAGGGGAAAACTGTTGAAGTTTCTCTCGATATTCCGACGACTTTTCCTTTGTCTTTTGTACACACATCTCTCCGGGGAACTCTCTTCGAGGCATTCGCCACCATGTAAAAAGTTTTCGGCGACTTTATTTTTCAGTCAGACGACTTTTTCAAAAAATTCTGTAGAGAAAAAATAATCACCATCTTTTCGAAATTGAATACCCTGATGCGTAGATAGTAATAATAAGCTATCACTTTTCCTCATATTGTGCACTAATTAAAACTCTTCGTCGCTGTAAAAGGAGGGTTGGATTAGCGGAAAAGACACTTTTTAATACTTAAAAGACGTGTCGATAACCTCTGCTCGCAATAGGATCTTTTTTTCTCTTTCGGGAGTTTCTTTCGCGTTTGACCTCGGACATTCCTTCCGTTGACCTCTCTCGTAGTTGCTCTTCCGTCGCCCGGAGATAGAAAAGGGTTCACTTGAAGCCCCTTTCCAACTTCTTCCCGCAGCGGGGTTGGGTTGTCGCGTTGTTCGATCGTGGGTAGTGTGTGTGTGTTTGTGTGTGAAAGGGGCGTGGCGAGCTCTCTCTGAGATTTCCTGGAAGTGCGGAGGAGCGATGCGGTGCAGAGAAGCGGCGGTAGAGCAAGAGATGGGGAGGGAGCCGCCGCACGCTAAAGGTTTGAGTGCCTCTTCCCGTGTTAGTCCGGGGGACTCGGATAAAATGGAATGGAGGAGTCTGTGCCAGAGAGGCGTGGAGGACTTGTTTCACTCCGCTTTTATCCTGCTTCTGAACAACGATTCAGTCTTCCGCAGTCAGTCGTAAACATTGACAAAGAAAAGTACCGATGTCATTGTCCGCGAAAGGACTCGAAACCGCGACCTTAACGTTCGGAGGTAGAAATGCTAGCCATCATCATACTGAGGTCTTGTCTCTTTTGGGTTTAATGTTTCGCGGTTCTCCTTAGGAATGTATTGCGCTGGTGCTCAGTAGAAAAATGCTGCTGACGGCATAAGTTCGTCTTGTTTATTCGATAAAGGAGGAGCTCGCTGATGTTTAGTAGAAAAATGCTGCTGACGGCATAAGTTCGTCTTGTTTATTCGATAAAGGAGGAGCTCGCTGATGTTTTATTCCTCAAATAACCCGAAAATCTTAATCCTTAATTTCTTTGCGCTAGAAGATAAGCGGAGAATCCCTCACTGACGTTGCATCGATCTTTCGCAGAATCGTGAGATTGTGTGAAATAAGCCATTGATGACACCGAAATATTAGCGAAGAAAGTTAATGTAACTAAAAATCAAATGTTACTTTCCACGACGCAAAAGTCCTTATCTTTTAGATTTCGAGAACACTTCATTGAATAGGTATTCTCTGCAATGAATAAGTATAGCTCATTCACATTGTAATAACTAAAAAAACATCCGCCTTCAGAAGCGGAAGAATTAATCTGCTGCGATTGATCAGAGGTAGAATATCCGCTCGGCAAGTGGTATACTCGGGTATGATTCCCGGTCATGGCAGAATTTTCTCCTGTTTCAAATCAAATATTCCCAAATTGTAATAAAGTGGGGCAAGAATTATAATCCTTTTAATTAGGCACCAAAACTCTGTACGTAAATGTTCAACGGCCAAATTAAGGGTTCAGTTATTAGACTGGTGATACCTTAACGATAGATATCACTTAAAAGTTCAGACTGTTGCTCCCATTAAGCAAACATCCATTACGTTTATCTGGACGATGGAAGCAGCCGCGGTGGCATGCCCACTGGTTGTTTGTTATTTAGTGAATCATCGCGATATCAATTGATTGAAAAAACGGCTCACAATGTCGTTTCGGAAACCTGAGTCATCGTCAGCAGCTGCTAGGTGGGTGAATTTTTCAGTTGGCCTAGTGGAGGGCGAAAAACTTTTTAAGCGACTCGGTCACGCTAGAAATAATGCCGAAAGACAGAATCGAGGTAAACGTTTTCAATAAAAGTACACACATGGAGGACTAAAAAGTTAAATAATAAAAAGATGAATAAAGGGAAATTTTTTAATTTTTGACGTAGTATTTATTACACGTACTGCTGATAGAAAGAATAGGTTTTGAACGTCGGTATTCTTGTTTATCGTATGTGTCAGTCCTCAGAAACGTTTTTTGTGTTCACTGTGCTTACTACCACTCAATTAATGATAGTTTCAATTGAAGCAAATGTACGACTAAAATCCCAATTACTGGTATTTTGCAGTTGGCTATATGTCATAACGACCCTCCATAATTTATTTCCGAGAAACGATTTCGGTGTACTTAATTAGCAAATGAGAAACGAATGACACAATTTCGCGATTTTCCTCTTCACAGCGGCGTTTTATTCTTTGCAATTTTTTTTAACGTTCGGCCGTGACCTGAATTTCGCCGCACGTCGTTATTTTTCTTCCTTCGTACCCTCCGCCGGAGACATTGATGTGTGGGAAGCGTTGCTCCGGCGAGATCATTTCGCGGCGCGGGGGCAATTTGACGAAGCGACGCCCACTCGAGGGGCGGGGCCGCATTTTACAGCAACCTGGGGTTCTGCCCCGTACCAAGGCACCGACTGTCACAACCTTTGCGCGCGTTCATTACTGCTTGCATAATGTGTCAGGAGTAGGAATAAAGGCCAATTCGATCCATCGCTCGCGCTTAACGGAAAAAATAAATTACTTTAGTTCTTGCAGATGTTTGGAAGGTTTAATTTTTTTATCTCCCGTTAAATTAAATAATGATGTAGCGTAAAAATTGCGAAATGGCGAGAAAAATATATCACGAAATATTTTTGTTGTATTTTAATCAAAACGTGGCTATATATACACATATATATGTATACATAATGGTAATCCATTTATGTTTTTGTGTGATTATCAAATTTACCAAAAGATTTTTTTAGTTGCTGCTTTATTAATTACCGATAAATTGAACAGACAGACTGAAAAAAATTAAGTTCTTTAAAATTGCAATTTGAACAAGCATAGTCAAATTCTATTATAAAATTCGGTCATTAAGATAAATTCATATATCCAGTTAATATAGAATCGGCTATAAGGTGACATTCGTACACAATTTATTCCCTTTATCGATGGTTTCGAAGATGTTGCACAATTTTCGATTTTGCATAAGCCTGTCATGTAAACCTTTAAAGGAATTGCAATCACCATGGCAACAGCTACTCTCCTCGAAGCTTGTTCATCATTTGTGAAGCTTTTGATGGCTATGTTTGAAGAAAATTGCTCGGTCTCTACACTTGGCCGACTCACAGTACAGTTTACCTAAATCGGACTTAGGAACCCTCACGGTTCCCCAATATCATTATGGCAGTAAGTAGAACAGGTTATTTTCCATCTCTCATCTACCTTCTCTGCCATCCGAAACGCCATATAGTTAAGCATACAAGACGGGAACGATGTACCTGCGACGTCTCTACACGTTTATGTATCGCGATTTATCTTTTTTATTGCGGAGAGGATGGGGGAAGAGGTGGAACGTCTGATGGTGGAAGAGAAATGAGCTTTGGGTTTTAAGGTTGGGAATGGTCGTGTATCACGTGTACGTTTACGGACGCCCTTTCCTCTCTCTCTCTCCCCCTAAAGAATCGAATCTCCCTCCAGCTCCTCTCCAACTCCATTCTTTCTCTCTCTCACACACACACACAGACCCTCCGTCTTACAGCCTCACGGGCTCCGATCCAGACCGCCCACACTCCTGTGTTCAATAGCGCACCAGCCTCGTTTCAATCGCCCTTATACAGTCGCATCCTGATGGTTGAATGGTTGACTGACTGACTGGTCGCGCTTCACCTCGCTTCGCAATTGCATCCTGAGATCTTTCAAGACGGGCGCATAAACACACCGCCGCACATGTATGAAGGAGACGGCAATTGAATGATTGCGCGGTTTCGAGGGGCGGAATGCACGCCATCAAACAATCACGGCGCTGTCGGTCAACCTCTGTGACTCCGAGGTTGTTATTTTCCGTTGAGGTTAACGGTGGATGTGTGCCTCATTGTGTATGTGCGTATGGATGCGTGTATGCGCGTGTGTGCGTGCGAAAGCGGTATACTCGTCCGAGCGTGAGTGACGCCTAGATTACTTCGGTGACATTCGATGTGGGACAAGAGATACTTATCGTATTTGATCCATCTTGAGACAACCTTTGCGACGGAAAAATTAAAATGAGTCACTCGTTATTCATCTTTGGTCGAGTGTGAGAACAAACCAGAACACTTAGGAGACGCTCGTTGCGCTTAATTTTATTTCGTTAGCGGTAAAACAAGCCGATTTTTTATTGTGTCACTCGGTGGGAATCGGTTGTCTTTTTTAACTAGGCGCATATTTGCTTTTGAAATATATTCGCAGACCTCGATAGACAATCAGATATTTTAATGGAGTAATTGGAAAAATTAATATTTTTGTGTATTAAAACTTTTTTTGTGGAATAAGTGTAAATAACAGTATATCTGCGTGCTGTTTTATTAACTTAATTTTATGACGCTTAATATTTAGAATTTTGAGATCATTTTTAGTATTACATCTAGCACAAGAAACTAATACTTTTCTCTTTTATTTCACAGGTAAGCCGAACGGTAGAGGGAATTTTACTCTTCTAATGTGCTATTTTTATTTAACGTAGAACCGCCAGAAGGTAGGTGGAAAAGATTTTACAAACTCGAAAAAATTATCGTTGAATATATTCTTGAATTTCTACGAAAGAGAGAGAGGGAGAAATTGACTGCAGCACTACCATTTTCGGAAAGAAATAATAAACAGAAGCGAGACTTCCCAACAGCACTTTGGCCTAAAATATCAAAGATTTTTCCTACGATAGTCCAAACTAACACCACTCTACTTTGATTAAACGAAAGATAAACGAGTTTTCCTGAGCCAACGCATTAAGTGGTTTGTTTTTACGGGGTATCTTCTGCTTCTCGTAGCAAACGGCGCAAAAACAACGAAGCTCCTAGATTACAGTGTTAGGATGTGCGGGAATGGAGGACTGCTACTATCCCATTCGCAATCTCTTCCTCTCTTCTCTCACGTTCTCCTCTTTAGGATATCCGCTTTGCCTTTGGCAGTCGCTTGGAAGCGCTGACGAATCAAAATTGCACGGACGTGCTGCGCAAAATCGGATGCAACTCCTCCCGATTGCAAGAGAAGCGGCGGCGCTAATGACTGTAATTTTTGATCTGCTCCTTATATCGAATGATACTCACTCTCGTTTTTATTACTCCTCCTCCAAGTTCAATTCATGACTCTAACGCGTTTTTTTTTAACGCTGTTCGATTTAACCACTGGTAGGAAATGGGAGTGTCAAATTCGAGCGCTATCCCTTTTACTTTTATCGGATAAACGCTCTGTTGGAGGAGCTAGTATTTCCTCGAAAAACAAAAGATAAATCAATAGATCCGTCAGAATTTTTCAAAGGGGCAATGGAAAAACTTTTCGTAGGGATAATGGAAAAACTTTTCATCCTAATACTCAACGTAGAAATCATTTTTGAGAAGTTCAATTATCGTTTTAACGGATTAATCAACATTAATTACACGTTTATTTTTATTTAAAAAATTAATTAATGCTTATCTTTATGATGGACGTATTTATCTTACATCAGCCGTTTATTATTTTCGTGAGATCTGGATCCAGGTGAAAATCCCCATAAAAAAATTTAGCTTCTTTCTCGAATTAAAATTTTATCGGACTATTACAAAAATACTGAATCTCTTTTACAACGACACCACTCTAGAGAATATATACCCACTTAGCTTTCTAGTTGCCTCCAATTTGTAAAAAATCTTACTTTCGTCTTTACATCCATTTTTCTTCACGCAGCCCACTCCTTTCTTTACCTCTACTTTAACGTCGTACCAGACATCTCATTCCAGCTCCTCATGATTTATTTTCTATATCTTCCTTTAATTCTATTTTCCTCTTCTCCCCCACCCTTTTCCTTTCGCGTATTTTTGCTTCTCTCTCTCTCTCTTTGTTACACCCCATTTGTCAACCCTCATTCCCTTTCGTCACTCGCGAACCCTTGGAAAACGCTTCAAAAGCAGAATCGCCTCCTTTCTTTCGCACGGACAAACGTCACGGATATTGCCCTCTCCCTCCATCTTCCCTCTTTATCCCCACCTTTTCTCTCACCCTCTGTGCTTCCCTCTTGAGCCAGTCGGCCAATCCCGAACCCAGCGTCGACGATCGATGCCCCGGCGGGGGGGTCGACCCCTGATGCCCCAGGTGGGGATGCCGGCGCCCGGCTGCCTTCCCAACTGCCCCAACTCCTTAAATTCCCCTCTAAATTTCTCCTTTCCGTCTCTCTCCCTCCCTCATTCTCTGCCTTTCTGGCTTCCTCTCTCTCCGCTTCCTCCCTATCTTCCTCCCTGCCTTTTATCATTTATGTTTCTACCTCAACCACCTCTTCCCCCCTTACTTCCTGCTCCTTTGTTTGCCTCAATCGTCTTTTTCTACTTCTCTCTTTCTCCTCTCATTGCTTTTTTCTCTCTTCCTACTTCGTCCCTCTTTCTTCCCAGATCCTTCTCCATAAAATCCTTTTAACTCTTCCTATCTCTCTTTCTACATTTCACCCTTCCACTCTTTGTCCCTACCATTTTATCTCACTCCATTTCTCCATCCCTCGCTCCAGTTGTTTTATTTCTCTCCTCCCTTCTCCCTTCCTTCCTTCTTCTCTCTCTCTCTCCCCTCTCTGGTCCCTACCGGCGCCATCGCTCCCGAAAGCTCCCGCGATCAATAAACGCCGCCGTTCCTCCTCCCTTCCCTCCCTCCCCTCCCTCCCACCCTCTATCTCTCAATCCTCCACCCTTTCTCTCACTCTCTCTTATAGGGTGGGGAGGCCACTGCACTCAACTAATGCTCGGCCAACAGGGAGGGAGGGAGAGGGAAAGAGAGAGTCGGAGAAAGAGAGAGAAATAGAGAGGAGAGAGACCGACAGGAACTGAGAGAGAGAGAGAGAGAAGGGGTTGGGGTTTCATTCAAAAAGCGATGCCACTCACCCCACTCCTCCAATCCCCGAGGCGGGGTTTTTAGTGGATGGGTTTTAGCGTTTCGGTTTGGGATTTGTTCGGTACAAATTAGATAGGGGTTGAGGGAGGAAGAGGTTGTGAGGGTTAGTTAGGTTTGGAACGTTGAGAGAGGGAATTCTATAGATATAACGACGAGAGAAGCGACCCCGTGACACACAAGGGAGAAAGAGTGAAAAGGCGGTTGCTGCAATCGTTTGCTTTTCCAGTATTTCGAAAAAGTTCTGTTTGTTTAAAAAGTGGGTGCCTTTGCCCGCTCACTTTTTTTTTAGAAGGGTGAGTTGCGGTAGAGCCAGAAATGAACGCTGCACGAACCGCGGCGGCGGAGATTTTAATGAAAAAACGGCACTCTCTCTCTCTCTCTCTAAACTCTTTCTCTCCGTACGCTGGTCTCTATTTTTGTTTGCTCGGCGGCTCGGTTGCTTTTGTTGACAGAGAAGAAGAGAGGAATTGAATAAATTGATCGTTTTCGAAAAGGACTCCAGGGCTCTGATCGAATTCAGTCAAAAAACGGGGATTAAAATTCGATACATATAGTTCGCGGGTCTGATTAAAGTTGGGAGTCATCACTCAGGGGTCGTTTATAATCGGGATAATGGTAGACATTTTCTCGCGCATTTCCTTATTCGTTTTTACTCTCATGAAAAAACTCGTATAGAAGAGGGAGAAATTATCCAAAATTTGCAAACTATCTCTGAAAAAATTATAATTTACGCATTCACTATATAAATTGCGTGACAAGCTTTTGATGCTTTGGAAATTCATGATGCGATAAATGCAAAACTCTTGACGCCGCTAGCGGTAATTAACATATCGGTCTTAAAAGTGTAAATAAAATTCCAACTTAAAATTCCAAAATATTCGTACCGTAATGCTCGATTTATGTGATCAATCTGATATTTAGTCCATGAGATTTATTATTTTGTTTAAGAGTAGATAAAAAAGATTTCAGTATGGTTTATTACTCAGAACTAAATGAAATTTGAGATGATATTTTTGAGTTATCTAGCCCAATCTGTATCTCGTGCTAAAAGAGGTATGTCATATAGATGCAAATCTTAGTCAGAACCATGAAAATCGAACTTGTTATATACATATATCGTTGCTGTTTCAATTCGTATCTCATTAACATCCCTTTAAAATAGTCCTACCATTTATACCTTTTAAGTTTACAAGCAATACGTGACATTTTCATCACCTACAAGCGGTGGCGGATCGGCTTGAGTGCCATGCGGCGGGTCTGGGTTCGCATCTTGGCAGAGGTTGGGTTATTTCAACCTGAGTTTGACCCGACTCAACATGCATGTTGTGAGGAGGATCTGCAAGGACATCATTCCGTCCTTAAGAAGGAATGTTAAGCAGTGTGCCCTCTTCGTACTTTTCACAAGAATAGACTAATACTGGCACAGAATTTACCTCCTCACTTCCCTATGCGAATGCGTAGATATTTTGTGTGGGAAATTCGGCTGCATTACTTTGCCATTAACTCCTGCGAATTTGTAAATAGAAGAAACTCAGCCTGTAAATAGACGGATGAGAGTGTGATTAACGTTCAAAATAGTTCTCCGTTTGAATTTTTAACGAGGGAAAACTGCTCTCGTCGCCTCCTACTCGAGTTAAAGTGCCACTGCGCTCGGGTCCTCTTAATTGAAAAGGACGTCTAACTAACGGTGGAGGTTCTCGGGAAGAAAGGAGAGGAGGAAGAGGGCGTTTGCCCGTGCGTCGACAAAGGAAATTAGCGCGGCGTCGCGTTTTGGGAGCGATGCACGGTGAAAGTACCCAGTCATTATTGCCTCCCTCGGCAGTTTAAAAGAGATACTTTAAGGGAAAAATTTCATTTAACGACTGAGTTTAATTAAGGATTGAAATTATTTTCATAATCCTCATTGATTTCAATCATTTAACTTATATGACCATTTATTTAAAAATACTCTGCAGTAGTTGGAGGAATATGTTTTATTACTCATTAGTTTTCAATAAACAGGTTTCTTAAATTTATAGCTGGCTCATTCTTAGCAATCTCAGCATTCCTATTACACTTAGACTAGAATAAGTAGAATAAGTTTCCATGCGATTCCCTTTTCCACTCTCAGCCACTCGCACATTATCTTACGACGCAACAAATCTTAAAATAGCATAAATTTACTGCAACAAATTAACATCGCTCGCTGCAATCTTTTTCTTTTGTATCCTTTGAAAACTTTACGTATGTACATATCAACGTCTTCTTCAGGACCCATTGATCTTCTTGACGATACAATGCGGAGTGAAGAGGGAGCTTCTCAACAGCCTCTCTCTCACATTCCGTGCTTGCCCTCCGTTTCCATCCACAGACTGCTTGCGTATCGATCTCGTTTTCCCTTTAAAATGCCCCTGTAACTGCGCAACCCTCAATACGTTGAGCGCCAGCGTTCATCGACGCAACCTTCTCGAGATCATTCGTGACCCTGACCGTGAGAATTCACGGGCACTACACTCACGTCGGTTTCCCCTCTCACCAGGCTCCCCCACCCCCTTCCTTCGCTCCCTCTCTTCCTCCTCCTAGCCTCGCTCTCTCCCTCCCCCTTCGCCTATTCGTTACGCTTCCAATCTTCGCTAGTTTTATGCCTTTCGCGATTTCTCCCTCGACGCCTCCCGCCGTCGCATATTCTAACCTAGGTAGACTGATCGGGGCCAGGGTCGCGGTTTATCATCTCGAGCGTAACGGGGTGTCGAACTGCATGAGTGAGGGATTTGTGCGTGTGTTCACATGTGAGCGCGTATGTGTTCGTGCGGAAATAAGGGGCAAGCTTTCCAAAGCAGGAGGTAGCTCGAGGCGTGGATTTTTGTGTCAGAAGGTCTGAAGAAATTCACTCTGTCGCTGTCGGTGGAGAGAGAGAGAGCGCGCACGTATTATACGGGACTGGATCAGAGATTACGATGTGAAAGAAAGCGTAGAGATTTCAAACTCTTAGAGAAAAAAATTGGGTAAAATTCCTCTCGGTGTAGTTTGTGTACCTCTGTTTTTGGTTATCTGTTTGATGGTCCAGTGAAAGATAAAATAGGAGGTTGATGTAATCTTAAGATTGTTGTAACATTTGAAATTATCATTAGCTTGTTAAAATAAACTCATTAACTTCGTTAATCAATATAATTTCCAATTTAACATCTTTAATTTGAGAATTTTACTTACTATAACAAAAACCTGTTTTGTGCAATGTGTGCGGAACAGTCAGGATTTGAACTAAAAGAGAAAGTACAATTAACCTTTCTCCTTAACCTCTTAATCAGTAAGAAAATTGTGATCGCATTGTAACTGAGAGGCGTTTCCTTAGAACGCTATTGTTTCCATTATTACTAATTCATATCTAAAATTACCATATGGTAACGCTAAAATTAATTTTAAATAGAGCTTAAATTTTTTAAAAACTTTATTTCGTGAAAAATAAGTCTATATATTTCAATAAAAGTCTGATAAATGGTGTAATCTTCTTGATTTAATCATTAATTAGATTTGCCTTTCATATTGTTTTATGAAAAATTAAAAGATTTCCCTAAATTAATACAATCCTTAACGGGCTTATAATCTTTCATGGGGGTTAAGAGGCAATTAAAAGAAAAAAAACCTAAGCATTCACTTTATTTCTTTGTAAAATGGAATCAATCGGAAAGTAGCGAGGTAATTTGTCACTATTACTTACATGGTATTTCACAGGTCACACCTCAGCTGTTGAACGTTGAGGCAAAAAATCAGCTAGGTAAACACAAGCGTTGGCGGTATTATATATCATATACAGAGTTGAATAATAGGCACTGTAGCAAAATAACTCCCATCCGATTTGTTTTCGATATAAATCACGCCCTTTTTAAACTATGCGGTCGACAACCGCTTCGCATCTCCCGGAATCCGGGCTATGTCGCGGCAAAACGTCAAGATGAGTTTCTGCTGGAGGTCGTTAATAAAGGACGTTTTTCTCTTATCGGCCGCATCCGATCCTCTGCTCGCTATCTTTTCGGCTCTTCCTTTCTTTCCTTCCTACACCTTTCTTCTCCCACCACCACAATCTCTCTAATCCCTAGGCCACACCCACAGGAAAATGGTTCCCAAATCCTTGCGGCCATTCCCTCGGCTTGTTTTCGGCGGATGTAGTCAAAATGTGGTGCATGAGGTGGCATTTTAAAAAGGCGCGGGAGGGAGGGTGTGGGGAAAGGGAAGAGATACGAGGTATAAAAGAGGGGTATGGTGGTAAGAAAGGCTTTAGGAAACTGCGTCGCACACACGATGGATCGATTGAGGGACTCACCGCCAGGAGGAGCAGCGAGAGAAAGGAGGGGGGGCAGATAAGGGTTACAGGGTGAGGGAGGGATGAGGAGGAGCCGCTGGCCAAAGTGCTTCTGCAGCCATTCCTGTCTAATTTTCTCTCAGTCGATACTCTTTCAAGATTCCTCCGCGGTATCCCCTCGACGCGTAATCGGGTCAGGTGGCTGAGGTGACTCATTCGTATACGGGAATGCAAACGCAAATGACTCATGTGGCTGTCGAGAATTTTAGTTTTCGCTCCTTACCCTCCCTCGTTTGTTGATGCGATAGAACGGTCTCGACTCATGAAGAAAACGTATCCGAGCGCGTGTTATTTCAGGATGAGTCATTCCGAGGAATTCAGAAGGATACGCTTGTGATAATCCCATTTTCATGCAGCGGACTCCAACCTCGGGTGAGTCACTGTTGGGTTTTATGGGTTTTTACCCCTTGAGTCAGGAAAATTTGATTATTTTCCATTTTTTCGCGATGATTTTCCGCTTTTAGGTGAATCCAAGCGATGTTGAATTACTTAACTGAGTCATGAAGCAGGTGCTCGCTTATGTTTCGAAATTATTTTAATCTATTATTGTTGTATTTTTCCATTTTAATTAAATAATCAAAGAAACATTTTCAGAGCAAATATAAAAGTCAATTTTTAAACCTTATATTTTGTAAGTGAAACGAAAAAATTAAATAATTTTCTCGTTTTGTTCGGATTAAAAATTTGATAGTTTAAAATATATATATTACGCCTATATTATTCTTATTTACTGACTGATATCAGAGATACTAAGAACTTTACGGTATCGATATCTCGTTTTAAATTTGAAAAAAATGTACTCTTCTGAGAACGTGCCCATTCCTTTAGACGGTTGTATCCTCGGCTAAATCTCAATATGTGCGGCGTTAACTCCACCAAAATTTTAATAATGCATAATTAATGCGCCAGTTTTACGCGCTCCGTCATTGAATGCTTTCTACAGAAGCAAATCTCTCAGTGAAAAATTTCCGCTGAACTTTTAACAACCAACAGTTTTAATCTAATAAGGTGCCACTGGATATAATACGGCGACTAAATCACTCGCGCTAACTATTCCGAATGAAATCGCAGCTTCGAAATTCAATTAGCAGAAAGAAGAAAATCGCATCCCATAAATACTGCAGAATGCGACCCCCATGAATATAGAACGCTTTCGATCGGAGTGATGCTGTATCAAAAGGGGTGAACGGCTTTCCGGAGTCGGGTCGAAGAGGAGGCGGCGAGAAAGGGTTTCGGGAAAGATTAAAAAAAGGCGAAGATTTGCAAAAGGGCATCCTTCTAGGAAGATCAGAAACTTTTCCTAAAAACAATCAGTGGCTCAAGGGAAAGGCGGAAGATGGAGGGAGCGAATCACTCGAATCTCGGATTCTTTCGGAGTCTGGGAAATGATTTCGGGAGTGCTTAGGGAGAAGGGAGATCCGAAGAAGGAGATACAACAGAGGTAGAGAGAGAGGGGGGGATTAGCTTAGAAGGCAAAGGAAGCTAGCAGTCTGTTTATCTTTTGACTTTCTGTTGTGGAAAATTAGCGGTGAGGATGATGGCGATGTCAAAAATAAAGGATTTTCTCATCCAGGGAGCAAACATGGAAGTCGGATTTAAAATAAACAAGAAACTGTTATCAATGGCGAGTGGTGGGTTTAAGAGAGAGAAGTAAATATCGAAGTTGAAAATTGGAGTAAAAAAGGCAAGAAATTTTGAAGTTTACATCACTCGTTTTAATGAATGAAGTTCCGAATGGGAAATAAATTTACCGAGTCGAGCTAAAACGCTTTGCGAGTTATTGTCGTTCTTTAGGTTCCATTAAGTTTCGTGATTGTCAGTAACACTTTTTGAAAATGTGAAAAAGATTGAAAAATTTTCCTTTTAGTAAGTAAAATCTAATTGAGAAAACGTTTTTTATTTAAAAATTAGCAGTATCGATGTAGGATTCGATTTAAATCGATAAGTGTCGATAAACATCGAATTCTTAAAAATTTCAAAATCGACGAAAATGAATTGTCGATTTTTCACTTCTAAATTTTCTATAAAATTATTCGTCAAAAGTTTTAAATTTGCGTTATCAGACTCACATTTAATATATTTTGGCGCCAAACGTCCAAAACAACAGGCATCTGTCATACCAGACAGCCACACTTCATTCGCTATTGGCTAGTCCATACCCTTTCCAAGATCCCTTATGTCTTAAGGATCCATACTGAGCTGACATGGGTACGGGACAAAACAATACGACCGGTTTATTGCACTCGGTGTTTAATCTTGACCACATCTGACAATCCCTACGCGCCTTTACTTGGTTACATCATATGATCAGCCTCCATATTCAATTTACTCTAAAGTTTTATGGCTTCTGCAGACAACCTCTAAGCTGCGAAAAGAAAGATTTTCCTAAACTGAATTAATACTGATCGCCAAATATCCCTATATCAGGTCTCGAAAGTATAACTAAATTTTACTCCCCGCTTGAGAAAATCCACTCGCTCATAACTCATTTCGTGGTTGGTTAGGTTAAAAATCTACTGCTACGAGTGCCTTTCTGGAGTCTTGCCCTATAGTATTTTCAAAATCACAGTCATAAAATTTCTATTTTTGGTATCCATACCCACAATTCATTCTCCAAGTGAGAGTGTCCCATACTTATTTTTTCTTACCATACTGTTGCATCGTTCAGTGTTCGTACTCGGGGATTTTTTGTACACTCATGATAAGATTTTTTCTTTAAATATTCATATATTTATTTGTTTGTGCATTATATTAACGTCACATTAATTTTGTTATTGAATCCGAAAATCTACAATTGAATTTTCTAAGGTATCTAACGACCAATGCGAATGAATATCTCTAATTAGAGAAATATTTTTTAAAATCCATTCGAGTCGGAGTTAATTGTGTTATTTTACATATTTATTTTATTCTTCTAAAAATCCATACTAATTATTCTAAGGGGGCGTGAAGCTCAAGTGATTTCAATAGATATTTCCCGTGATCGCCGCTGAATTCTGCTTTTGGAATTTATCTCACGAATTACTGAATTCGATCTCTGATCGCTCTTTGGAGGAGGGAGATCGCAGGAAAAAAGGAATGGAGATAGATTGGAAAGTAGAATGTTTTGCCGGAATCTTAAGAGGAAACAGTAAATAAAAGTGACTTCGGAATGGAATTAAATTCAGATAACGAATGTTATGAATGAAAATCTTATCACGAGATGATTTTTCGTACCGCGGAATAAGAAATGCCTCGTAGAAAAGACGGGGAAGTAATTTATTATTTAAAAATAAAGCTCCACCGAAAGATATAAATAACCGAGTAAATGGAAGAAGAACTGTCTGCTAATATTTCAAATGAAACAGAAATGGACGACCTATTGATCCCGTGGCAATTCTTTTTCTGCCTCGAAAATTCTAAAACAGTTCCGTGATAAGAGAGGAGTCTGATCGAAAGATTTTAGAGATTTGGAGGAGAGAGGAAAAAAACGAAAATCGGTTGCCAAACGAGGCGATTCGTGAACTTAGGGAGCTCGCCTCGTGATGCTCGGTTATCGACTCGCCCGTCCGTTGCTCTTTCACTTCGTGTCGGAGCGATCCGTATCTCGTCCTACGCTAAATGAGTAGTGACATTTTTTGCGAAATTATGTAATGGAGCGGAACGGGAAAGTGAGTATCGATCCTCTCCTTGGCAACGCGCGTCTCGAGGACTCTCCGATTTTCGTGAAATACCAGTTCGATCACGACGCAACCGTTGCGTGGGATGGGGACGTTGTCGCCTAATCCTTTCTTTGCTCGTTCTAAGTCATGACTCTCCTTATTACAACATCGATTGATTGGGAAATTGTGAATCATGTTATGGACATACAATAAAACAGGCGCATGCTTAAGATATTTTTGTTAGGGCGATTGGAATTTAGTCTATCCAAAGGAGGTCGCGACAGACAATGGGACAGATACGAGGTACCGGCAAGAAGAACCCGTGGTGCCAAAATTTAGGAGGGCGCTTGAGCAAGGATTTCCATGCAAGTACATTATTTTTCAACTAGATAACTATTGGAAAGTATTGGATGTCGATGAATGAGCAGCCATCTTCCATGACATTTCTTTAGTTTATTAACGCCTTTTTATCCTTATCGGTATTTTAAATAATTAATAAAAGAACTACAGTCAAACCCCGATTTAGCTACACCATTTGTCCATCACTGACATTGACTTTAATGCGGGAGTGGCGGTAAATCGAGATATATGCTTGATTTATGTAATCATAATATGGAAGTTATGTTCGCAACAATTCATGGGCAGTATGCGTGGATCAACTATATAGGAGGGCGCTAAATCGGGGTTTGACTGTAAACTGTTTTCGTAAAAGTTTTTCTAAGTAAATATGGCGATGGAAAGGGCTCTGCCCGGGACGCCAAAATACATAGAGCGGGTACTGGGCCAGATGATGATGATGATGATGGTGATGCTAAAAATTCTGAGATAGCGTGTTATTCTCTTGCCAAAAGGGAAATACGTGAGGGTTTTCATGTCAAATATATCCGCGATTTATTTTATGGAAATCCCATTTCGAGACAGATAGGAGAGTAGATTAAAGACGTAATCACGAACATTGAAAAATGTATCGTGCTTTTGTTGTATCATTATTGTTGTATGTTGAAAAATTACCGAGACACGCGATTTACTTCGAAGGCAAAATTCAGTCTTAAATATCCCCTTTAGGACTAGAATCGGTAACATCCGAGAGAGCCGTTACAGCTAAATAATCCAAACCTTCCACAAAACTGCATTTTTCTTTGGCCATTTTCTGTTTGAACCCGAAGGAAGAAATATGAGAAGCATTTCTCTCGCAGCAATCATTTTCCAGCGAAGGGGATCGAGCACGCGGCTTCATTAATAGAAAGCGATCGATTCCCGCATCTGCCGCCAACTAGGGCTACACACACTGGATGTGGGGAAAAAGGAGGATGGAGGGAGAGAGAGGCGACGGAAAAGAACGAAGATGGGTGCGGAGCGAGCACGCGGGGGCGGGAAAGGGAAAAGTGAAGATAAACAGGATGGAAGAGGGCGAGCGGAACGATGGGAGAGAGAAGGAATCGGAGGTCGATATCGCCCTCGCCGTGCCCTGGGTTCGCCTTCGCTCTCTCTCTCTGGCGTTCTAACTGGCGGAGTCAACCAATTACACGGCTTTACCCTTTTTCCATCGAGATACGGAGATTGCCATCTCTCTCTCTCTCTCTCTCTCTCTCTCTATGCGAGAGAAGGAGGAAGATGAAAGCCCGCAAGAATCTCCGGAGGGTTTCAGATGCTCCTTTTTTTCTCCTTCCGTGCGATATCATTCTCCTCCGCCCGTTCGCCTTCTCTTCTTTTCTCCGTTATATTGACTCGCATTCCTTTCTTTCCTCAAACTTTATCATTCCTTTCTTTTCGGAAGATATACCGCGTTCTGCCTTTTTTTCGTTCTTCAGCGTTTCCCTTCGCTCCTCCAGATGCCTTTTCAACATTCCCCTCCGCCAACTCAATCGGATATCCCTTTTTTCCAAGTCCTTTGAAATGTCCAAAATTTCAACCCTTCGCTACCTTTTCCTCTTCCTCTTTTTTTTATCTCGGATGTTTCCTCTTTCAGTAAACTCTCTCCGCTCGGAATCTATCGAGAAAAACTTCTGTCCATTCTCTTCCCGCCTACCTTGTTGCACGGTGTACAATGAGATCCTTTTTCCTTCGAGGTATTCCTCATCGTGTGCACTTTTTTATTGCCGAGAGCAACAGAAAAAACCAGCACGTTCATTTATCAGCTGTTTTATTTTCGAGCTAACAATAAGCAGAGGTGCATCGAGAAAATCAGCCTTTGAGATTACAAAAATTTTATTTGAGTTTTTGTCAGTCCATCTATGTTGGAAACAGACATGTAACCAATATATCAATTTTTAATATAAACGTGAGCATTTGAGGCAGTTTGTGACCCTTTTGTTTGTTCAGTATGTTTTTGGTTGTTTTCTACTCCCTATGGGTCCGCTTCCATTTAAGTGAAACAATAAGCAGCCTTCATTCGATAAACCATCTCACCGTCATATTTGACGGGAAAACACTAATTCGATTCGATTCGATAAATTCGATAGTGGGAACCCTTTCGTTCAACTCTCTCTTCGTTTTCTCTCGCTCGACGCTAATGAAGTTTGGATGGGTTGTCTTTTTCTCGGCAAACATGTCGGTGATAAGGGCGAACCCCTTTAAGTTTCAATTTTGTTTGGCGGTAACCATCCTTGCGGAAATTAACTTACCTTATCTTCCTCTGGATGCATGTGCCTTACTTTTCAGGGAATAATAATTCAAGACGAGCTCTGCCTTTTGCGGTGTAGGAAATCAGCCACGTCATCATTTTTGCCCCTTAAGTTATCTTTCTATTACTTCTTTTGGAGTGGGCGTGTTAAAGTTTAGGTAACGTCGGTATGTTTGCATATCATTCAGTCTTCCCGTTTCGGATATTCTATCAAAGCACTTGAGTTGGGAAGACTTAATTCGATTTGTGGAATGCATCTCGCTGTTACAGTGTACGAATCCAGAAGAAAGTTCGGGGAGGGCTCCATTCTTTATTCAGTATATTTTTTAAATTTCTGATTGAAATAATGAAGCGTACTTTTAAAACAGATCATATTCTTTCATCGATTTTAGTGCTTGTATTTTGTGTTTTAGATGCGGTGAAACCTCGATAAAGCGAGAATTTATAAATTCCTGAAACTACCCGTTCTAACGAGTACTTGTAATATCCTAAAATTAAATTCCGTACATGTAACTTCATGAAATTGACGGTGACAGTGTTTTCGCTCTCTATAATGAAGTTCTCTTTATATGCTATTCTCATTATATCGAGGTTACATTGTAATATTTTGGAATATCATGATGTATCGACAATTTTTAATGTCATTTACATTATCATTACTTATAGTTGAGAATTATATTCGGGATGAGTCTTATACCAGATTTTAAGATGAACAGTGGTAAAAATAAAAATAATATAACGCAACTTAGCGATAATTGTCATATTAGTAGCTATATTTTTAAAAATCCTTTGAGAGATTTTCTTATTTTAGCCACAAGTAATAAAATAAAAACACAGCCCTAATTAGACGTTTGAAAACCACGAAAATTTCTCATTGTAATTATAAAAAGTCGATCTCTTTCAATATTAAACATTTATGACTTCCTTTGGCAATCTTCTATATTAATGGTTTTTGTTGTGTATTAGCTTGCCCGTATGCGAAAAACTGTGCTTGCTTAAGGAAACAAAAATATGAATCATATACGCTAGATAAAATCCGAAAGGAGAATTGGAAGAATTGGAGAACTATTTTACGCTGAGAGAGAAACAAATGATTATTTGAACGGCTGCCTTCATTGGAAAACTTAAGAGGAAGAAATGATAAATACAAAACACATAAACAATCGGAGGCAAAGAGATAGAGGAATGGCAGAGGTTGAACGTACGATAAAGGGAAAATTGCTCGGAAATCGGATGTGGTTGCCGATGAAATATAGGAATGGTGAATAAAAAGAACCACCCTTAAAAGTTTTGAGAAAAATTTAAAAAAGGTAATCATAAAAAAACTGCTTGATATCGAAGAGGAAACTGCTGAATTACTCAAGAACGATTCGGAAGAAAATCACGCAAGTTTCTGATGAAAAAAGTGAAAGAGAATTGGAGATTTTCGAAGGCAGTGATGAGAAGGGAGGGAGAGGTGAAGGACGGGGCGTGGCGTGGGAGGAGGAGGTACTGTTTCCCAACGAGCGGTGCGCTTCGAGAGGCGAGACCGAGATAATGGCCACACTACCCTGTGACGTTATACGACCGTGATTGCCCCTTCCGATAACCGACGAATCAATCCCTTTTTTTAACCGTGGCGGACTTGGGACTTTCGAGATCCATTCTGAGGCGGAACGAATGTTTCGCCACGGCTACTGGAAAAGCTGCCTTTCCCCAATTTACGTTATTTTTGTACCCGAAAACGTTAAACAAACAATAGACGCATCACAAATGTTTGCCTTTTGTGATAAATCTGTCTACGGGTTTTCGTTTTCGCGTGTGCTGATTTGAACTTGGGTTTATATTTCATTTTATGAGGTAGAGCTCAGGATCTCGCGAGTTTTTAACGAAACAGCATCGCTGAAATGGAGATGTGGGCAATATTGTGAGGAGATGCAATGAGCGCGGTCTATTTGAGCTCATTCATGCGTACTTTATCTATCGCTTTATCTAACCGCAAATGGACAGCCTTGGACGCTTTGCGCTCGGTTTGCCTAATCCTCTAATCGACAGCCTGATGTTCCGTTTTATCACATGTTTGAGCGATTACACGCAAGCTTAAGTTGACCCTTCAAGGTGATTGTCAACATCAGTGGAAGGCAAAGACATTTTAAAAAAATTAATCAGTAATTCACAGGTCCCTTTTAAAAATCGGCAAGGCAGTGTGTTAAAAGATTGAGGTAGAGAAACTTCCTTTTAGGTTAACAATTGACAAACTGACTCAATTATTCTAAAGACAGGTGTAAATGGTATCTTTACCGTAACACAAGTAAAAGTTTTTACATTAATATTTTTACTCGACTTGAAACATACTCTAATATTTGGCTTTCTTCATTTAAAAGTCTCAAACACAACTCCAGTCTACAAAAAAACTGTCAAAAAGCTAAACTTTGCAAACTCGAGATAAACCCATTTGCGAATGTTGAAGCTTAACTGCAGGCAAAGTTAGATGGAACTTTGACCAGCTGTTTCAAGTCAGTTCCTCTTCCCTCCACCTCCCGTTCTTTCCTCGCCCTCCCCCTATTCCTATATTCCCTCTCTCCTTCGGCTCCAACTGCATTGTTTATCATAATTTACCTCAACGAGGAATAGATACTGCATCAGTAATCGATTTAGGCTCGCACCCGAACCGGAGAAATTATGCAAAATGGATGCGGAACCTTTTCTCTTTCTCTCTCTCCCTCGATGCAACGGGCGCGGGTTGAGATTTAACGAAAGCGGCGGGCATTCTGTTGGAAGATTGCTTTATCTCCTCTTGCTTCCGTAGCTAACGGCTTCGAACCGTGTTGTGTTGGAGTAAAAGAGAGTTCTTGGGCAAAAAAGCACACGCCTATTTCACCCGTGGATTGGGCGGTTTTTTTTAAAAAACCTCCGTTTTTCTCAGCGGCGGGTTCGCCGTCGCGGCCCGTTGCCCTGGCTACGCTGGAAGCGAACGTCCTACCGAAGAATGACGGCATCGGGAAAAGGGTGGGCTGGGAAGCGGAAGGGAGGGTGAGACAGACAGACAAACTACTTTATCCTGGCGAGATTGAGACTTTAATGTCCTTTATTATATTGTTCTTTCATAATCTTTACATGATGAGATGGGGCAAAAGAAAGGAGGAGAATGGGTGGGGCACTTAGGATGGCGGAAGGGGATGGGCAGACTAAACGAGGGAAAGTGTAAGTAGGCAACATGTTTTTTTTAATGTTTAACACGAGTTTACAGTCGTGCTATTCGAGGCTTAGATGGAGTTGATTTCACACGACTTGACTCTCTTCTAAATACGGGTAAATAAAATTTTAATCAGAATTTTCTCAAATTCTCAGTGTTTTTTAAACCAGATGCTGTGTGAACTTTGGATACGCCAAGTTCCAAAGACTTATACTATGTACGGATTAGGTTAGTAGCCTACTCCGGTACCTATTGGTACTTATAAGTAAAGTTTTTTAAGTGAATGGGGTACTAACCCAATACACAACGTGGAGTATTCTTACTCACATACGCGTTCACCCACGCATCCACACTGAAGGTAGGAGAGAAACCAGCAGCCAATTGTGGCCTACTTTTGCGAAAAGCACCAAAGAAGCACACTTCTTAACGTTCCCTCCGAAGGACAGATTGGTGTTCTTGCGTGTCCTTATAACACAAAAGGAGTAGCTCAGGTTGGAAAAATAGATCTCGCCCAGGGTTCTAACACTGGCACCTTACGCGGGATGCCAGCATTCAAGCCACTCCGCCACCATCAGGTAATTAATTATATGGAATCAGAAAAATTCTTCTGTAGTTAGGTAAATATAAGAAATAATATGCAATGTCGTTCACTTCGTCGATTTGTATTAGAGCGTTTCAATTTACAGTTTGCTTGGTTTGTATATTAGCGAAACAAAAATTGTGATCGATGATATTTTTTAGTTCTACTGCGACTTATTTCGTCACAAACCGACAAGACCAAGATTTGCGACGTTAAAATTTGCAAACCTCTTGCGGTGTGGTATTTTTAAACTAAGCGACTTAATTAGAATATATAGTGAGCAAGGACGGATCCAGGGGGGAGGTGTAAAAGGGGTAATAATCCCCCTCTTCCCCAAGGTTTCAGAAAACCGAAAAAATTAACAAAATAATAAAAAATAACCTATCGAAGAAATGTTATTTTTACTGTATTTATCTAAATCGGCATCCTTGTGAAGATATTTTCAAATACAAGTTTATTTTTTCGTCTTTTATTGCCTCACAAAGGATGAACCCTGGATCTGTCCTTTCATAAGATTAATTAGATATCGATATTAATGTTTATAATAGATCTCTAACTCTTGAGAGATACCCAGTCCACAAAAGGTGAAACCGACTTTATATCAAAGAAAACATCTCGGTACATATAGAGGAGGAAGAAAGCGTGGAGGGAGAGAGAGGATGGATACCAGCCCGGACTTAATGGACATTTGCATATTTCGTCGAAAGGAGCGAAAAATGAAAGAGATAAATTTAACCTTAATATTCTCCCCCTAGAAGTTCGGAAAACAAAATTTAAAAATATCCGGAGACCGTGAATTGAATAAAAAATGAATGATAAAATTAATCGCAACATTTTTTTCAATGGATGAAAGGAATTTTGCGATACAATTTTTATAGCGAATATTCGCAAAAAGTTTGGGCAAAGGGTTCCAGAAAAAAAAACGAGAGGCGACAGAGAGGGAAAAAAGAGCACCTTGAAAAGGATACGGTGGTAGCACACACAAAATGCTCAGAATAAACTGACTGGCGGCAGAGATATAAAAAATGAAAGAAATTGGCCGACGGAGATATCGTTGAATAAAACTGGACAGATTGGAAAGAGACTGATGGGCGAGATAAGGGGAAAAGAACGAGAGTAATATATAGGGGCAGAGGAAGAGTGGGGAAAAAGAACGAGCCGGAAGGAGGTCGTCATGGAGAGTGAAGAAAGAGAGAATGGACCGGAAAGAAATGGACGGAGGTAAGGATGGTGGAGAGTGAAGTGGATTTGAAGGGATGGCGGTATCTTCTGATGAGAGAGAAAGAGAGAGAGAGAAAGCGAAGGAAAGAGAAAGAGACGGACTGCTTGTATGTTAAAAGGAAAAACTGGGTTTTATTTTTTTGACAGCGGTTTGCTTTTTTGCTACGGCCTCGAGGATAGGAATCGATTCGCCCTGGCCGCGTTTGAGAAAGAGAGGAGTATAAAGAGAGAGACGTGGAAAAAGGGATACGGGTCCGTCTCTTATCGCATCTATAGACGGATCTCCTCTCGCGGTACTCGCGTGTATTTGTTAGCGGGATATAGAGGGAGGTCGTTCGCGTGTGCACCTTCTTTTGTTTTTCCTCGCCGGTGCTATTAGCTAAGGGGGTCGGAGAGAATGAAGAAAGCACAAAAAGAAATTTCGCCGTAAATAGTGCATACGCCTGGAGGATGGACAGACGGAAAGAGAGAATTAACGAGAGATAAAGAGCTCGGGATGGGTTTTATAAAGGGGAGAAAGACGTATTTTTTTCGTTATCTTTCGGTTTGAGACCGGACTCGGGCGGTGAGGAGGAGATCCGGAGGTTTTTAGAGTGTGGGTGGGAGGAGGTGCGAGAGGATGAGAGTTTTAATGGCCAGAGGGCGAGGATGCGAAAAGGAAAGAGGGGAGTGGGAGGGGAGAGGAGGTAGTTGAGGGCTTACGCGAGGTGGTCCGCTTGGTGGTGTTTGAGCGGTGCGTTGATTTGGAGGGAGGAGTGAGGGTGTGGAGGAGAAGAGGGAGGGGATAATTGGAGGCGGGTCTGGGCGAGAGAGATGGACGATGTTAGGGTGCGAGCCGACGAAATCAGATGGGCGAGTTCTGTGGGTGTCTGCGAATCGAAACTTTTTTTTGACCAGGAATGAAGTGTCCCGAGGCTATGTAGAGGGGAGGCGTTCCAGGAGGAAGGATTGATGGAGGAGAAATAAACACGGATATGTATACAGTAAAACCTCGTTAATATAAAAACGTTTAACACGAAATGCTCCTTATATGAAGTATACGGAAAGTTAGATATATGTTGGACGTTGCAACAGACCTCGTTATTAAAAACTTGCGAATAAAGGAATGCAGACTGAATTAAGTATAACAAATGTAACGTGTAAACAAGGAAAGAGCTCTAGCTTTTGTGAAAATAGTTTGAAATCAGGAGAAAATACTTCCATGACCAGGAATTGAACCCGGGTCTTTCACTTTCCGAGCGAGTATTCTACTACTGAACTATGTAGCAGACTATTCTCCAGTTTCAGAACGCGGATGTTTTCTTAGTTAAGGCCGGGCTAGCTGAACTAGTATCCACCAGCCCAAACGGATGACCTCCAAGAGATAACATCGAAGAAAACCCTTCCCTTCTCAAATAGTGAGATTGCCTCAGTTATAAATTAATGGAAAGAATTGGTCATAAGATCATTATGCGACAGGCATAAGCTGGAATTTGGGATGTTATCCGCGTTCTGAAACGGTAGTTCAGTAGTAGAATATTCGCCCGGCAACCAGAAGACCAAGATCTGATTCCTGATCATGGCAGAATTTTTCTCTTTTTCAAATTATTCCCAAAATTTCAACTTCCGCCTGTCGCATAGTGGTCTTATGATCAATTAATTCCATCAGTTTATTAGCTTTTGCAGTGAAAATAACTATTATGGAATAGAAGCAATTAATTTTGCACGTTTAATGGACCAACCCTTGTATTGAGAATATTAAAATATATTCGTCTAAATCAGCAGTGTCACGCGGTTGATGACTTTTAAGTTTCGTACTATATTTTTCTGATGGAAATGCGTGTTTAGCCATTTTAATAGGATTTTTGTAATGATCGTCCGCATTCAGATTCTTTGGTACTCATCCGAGGTTTTAATGTATTGATAAGGTGCTATAAAACTTTTTATATTTAAGAAGATACCAAAAGCAAGCAAGATTTATCAGCTTTTAGGAAATTTATTTAGTATTTATAGCACAGCAAAATAATACACACATTGAATTTCACTAAGGGGTCGTTAAGGACTCCGTCAACGAAAGACACAATTAAGAATTGTTCGGTTAAATGAAATAATGATTTCCTTCACTTATCTCAGTTGGAACTTTTCAAAAATTTCCTTATAAATTTATTCTGCTGGTCGTTAAGCATTAATACGTTATGCCGCTGCGTCGGATAGTCAGAAAAAAAGGCTCGATGCACGCTTTTGCTTGGCACGTTTTCAGTCTACAGGTTTTCATCTTGGAGAACTGCCTCGAATTGAACGGCAATCAATATAAATTTAGCCCGGCATCGGAACGGTTCTAAGCATTGCTAATCATACAATGTTCAGTTCGACTCGAAGGTTATAATAAAGAATAAAGGAAGTAGTTACGAATACAATACAACTAAACTGTTGCTCGTTGAACTCAAGACGACGCTTAAATGTAACCTCATTTATATTTTGGAGGAAAATCTTAACTACTTTTCACGGTATATTCCAAGAACCTACGTACCGTGCAAAGAGAGGGATGAGTGTAATTATTCCTTTTTCCGACTTTATTTTTCACTTCGTAGTAGGGCAAGCGTTGAATGAGACAGCGAACGCGCTCCAAAACAAGCCCCCCTTCCTCCAGGGCTCTTCTCCGTCGCCTTCGGACCCATCCCGTTGTTCTCTCCGGGGTTATTTTTGCCCGGGCGAAGCATCTCTCGCATCTGGCGGATGCAGGAACTGCGTCCGCGCCGAGGTTAATGCACGGGAACGCGCGGGTGGGCCCTTTTATTTATTTTTTTCGAGCCGACGGAATTTTGTCAGACTTACAGAAAGTTGGCAGCGAGAGCGGAAAAGCGACTCGCGTTTACCATCCATCCATCCATCTTTCTCTCTCTTCAAATTTATCTCAAAGACTCCGAAATGCACTCCTTTGACCTAGCTTAGCCAAGAATCTGAGCCAGTCATCGCTAATCCAATTAAATTTCTCAAGATTGGATAGACTCTGATGACGCTGTCGGGAGTTTTTTTTCCGGGTTTCGCCGCTTGGAGATCGTTTTCCAATGCCCCACGTCACGCTTGCGTTGCAGGGAGCATCTTTGGGAATGAAGTGCCAGGTTGATGTGGTTGCCTATATACATATATGTATATGTGCCCGAGGTGGCACCTTTCCTTTAACCTTGGCCGGTCGTAGCTTCACTGCCGAGCTAGAATTTGACGATTCCAATCTTCAAAGCAAAGCTTGTATAGTCATTCTCTAGTCTCTCTCACAGAAAATAAACGTGAAGAGGTGATTGAATGTCATCGGTAGCCGTCGATTCTCGTAACAAAATTGAGATCCACGCAGGAGTGAAAAGCGTAATGTCGGTAACGGCGAATCAAGACAAACAGGACATTCCACGCCCCTCTTTCTCGCCCGTCTCCTTATCTCTGGCCGTTTTTCTTTCGTGGATTTATACGGCTAGGAACAGGTTTACGCACTCAATGCGTGAAGTGCCCTCGGGATAAGCGTTGATTTCCACGGGAAAATTTCACGGACAGTCGACATCGGGGTGTAGCACCGCGTGAGCTTGAGGCGTGAGATTCCGCAGCTGGTATTGACCTCAATCTTTATCACTTTTAAAAATTATAGCGTGGAGAAGAAGATTGAGGAAATTTCGAAATAATTTGCGTCCATTGTCGCACTCCGTCTTCTCTCTGGATGTATTGTTCTGGAAAAATGATGCGTTTTTTTAATTATACGTGTGCAGGAAGGAATATTTAAAAAAAAAATATTTCCGAACTAGCCCTGAGGGAACAGTGCGGCTTGTACAGCTCAAGCATTGCTTTCTCCCTCATATGTTTACGCTGATGCCATAGCCTAAGGGCGGCGAGAGGTCTTGAGATAAATTTCTCCATATTTTCCTCTATAGTAAAGTAAACAATCACTAGAAGGCTTTACTCATTCCTACGTTTGGTTCATTTTTTTAAATTTTTCTTTCATTTAGGTGTCGTAGCATCATCGTATTTTGGTAACAATATAAAGAATTTAAAATAGTTTTCTAAAATAGGCGGACTTGAATATTTGGTCTCTGTGATCAATTTATTTATTCTTGTTAGGGCACACGAATATCTGCGTGAAAATAAACTACTAATACTCGGAGCAGTTACTGTCGCAATGTTCTATGTTACCTTTTTAAATTACGTCAACAGTGAACGATTTTCGAAGAAGATGCTAATCCCGCAAAAGAACGCATATCAAGCAGTTATGAGTCACAAAATGACTTTTTGAATTTTGCCGGATTAGAAAAAATGTCTATCTGGCGGAAAAATGATGCAGTGTATGTAGTCATTTTGTGAGTATCGCTGGGAATATCACGCCGTATGCTTATTTAAAAATTTTCTTATGGAAACAAACGTGAATCGTAAATTAAATGCGCATGCTTTTACTGAAGACGCGTTTTATTGACTCTCACCAGCATGCCCATCCTACCTCCCTTCTTTTAATCTCTCGGCCCTTGGAGAAAAGAGGGAAAGAGAGAACTCCATCTTGGCATCTGGCGGGTTTTCCGATCCCGTGTTAAAGTGGGGTGACGATGGCTCGGAGGGAGCACGTTATCGCGTCTCCCTGGTTTCGACCCCTTATTGACCCGTTCGCCTACCACGTCCTCGCAAAGTATCCGCGCTGCACTTTTCTTTATTTTTTTAATTCCGCCGCGGAGAGAATCGATATCCCCAGGCGGTGGATGCAGGAAGATGGGGAGGGGAGGGATAATTGCCATCGGGGGCACTGCGATCTTGACGGAAAACTGGAAGATTTTAATGAGGGTACTATTTGATCGTCTTTTAGTTCCTCTTTCGTCCGCCGAGGGGGAGGGCGAGCGTTATTTTCTTCGCCAGCAGATTTTAGCCAGATTAATACGCGGGTCATTAATTTAAGTACAGCATATCCTGTTATAGAGTTAATATTAATTTTACATGTATATTAAAGGCGTATCAATTGTATGAATAAGTATAAAGACATGGAGATTTAAGTCTTTGGAGATAAAATCATTCTATAATTTTGTTTTTAAGCATCACATTATGTTTTTAATTAGTATGACCACAACCAAATGCAAATTAAACTTGCTTTAAAATTTATGAGATTTCATCTTCGATTTCGTGACGGTCGATGGTAATGTATAGCCTTAAAAAATAGAGTGAAAAAAATTACGAATTTCCAATGTATGTTTGAATAAAAAGTACCGATAAAGATAGTTACCCCATTAATTTAAATTATAAATGTAATCGTATTTTTTAATAAAGTAATACGATGGCATCCCCAAGTGAATGTCCAAACAGTGCGATCATAATAGAAGGCCAAGAATTTTATGAATTTTTTTCTGGGTGAGGTTTGCAACATTTCCTTCCCTCAAATGTAGTCGAAGAGTTTACTTTTATAGTTGCGGTTTTATTTCTTAATAAGGGATAGTTATATACGTTTTCGTGGGAACAATGACATTTAGAAATCTTTTCAATAACTGATAACTCCTACAGCTAAATCTAATGGTCATAAAAAGGTCGAGTAAACCATATGCGCATATAAGTTGAAAAGCTTGAATGGCTATTCATCCAATGGTTTATTCTTATTTTAGCATGATTGGCGTCTTTTTGGCTCAATACATCTATGGTTGCAAGGTTTACTTAGGTTATCTAATGGCCTTATCGATCTAAGATGCTCGTTATTCGATGTTTAGGCAAACATCAATATCTCCCTGGAATTCAGACACTAGTCACTCAGACATTTACGATCGAAAAGAGGTATTTCCACATTCCTATTCTGTAAATTGAAGTTGCGTGACTCGTTTTCACTGTCGATCTTCTTTTTTGGCATCCCGTTTGTTTGTCTGACTCCAACATGCAGTAGTCATCGGTGAGCGGCGTTGTAACTCTGAATTAATTTTTCTCCGGTTCTATCCGGCGGTGTAGTTTGGGCAAACAAACGGTAAAAAGAGAACAAAACAATAGAGTACCAAGAGGACTTTCCATGAGCCATTCATCCCTGGGTCGGTGAAAACGTTTTATAAACGTTCGCCTTCTGTTTTATTTTTTCCCGCGTCATCATGGGGAGTATTTTTGCCATCGGCTTCCTCCTCCCCCACGTCTCATTTCTCTCCGACGGAATCGCGGTTTAATACGGGGTCGAACGATTTATTAATGGATAATGCGTTCGGGTTCAGGCGTGGGAGGAGGCTACATCTTTCATTGCTCCTTAAATCTGCAGCGAAGCTGATTTATCGAGGGTACGACGCCCTAGGCAGGTAGCCTACTGACCAAGTTTGATGTCGGATCTCAGCTTCCTCTCATCGGCGCTGCTCCTCCCGCAAGCGCCTTCCGACTCGAGAAGAATTCCACGTTGGATGTCTAGCAACAACTGCGCGATTCGTTGGTTTACGACGGGTTAGTTGAAGAGGATTTTATGTGGCCGGCAGGAGGAGGCGCTTTTAAATCTTTAATAATGGTTTCTCCCGGCGTACCGTTTTATACCCGTACGGGATGATTTAAATCGGAGCGGTTTCGAAGCCCGTGGACTGGTTTTCGGGGCAATCGTCCAAGCGCCGCATACCACACGCGCTTTTGTTCCCGCTGCTGCGCCGCGGAGGCAGTAAATAATTCGGTCCGATGTGGAAATGGGTTCTCGAAAGGCGGGTTGCACGCGTTGCAGGATACGGCGTTTTTGTGATTTCTCTGAACGGCGCGGAAACGCGTTGAGCGAATTTTATTCCGAGAATACCCGTTTTACGTAGATATAGGCGATTTGTGGGGGAGGATAAATTTCCGTGGGAGTTTATGCGGGTCTTCCTTTCAGTGGGGAAAATGCATGCGTGGAGGGTGAGAATGCGGCGGAAGCGAGCCAAAGTTAACTGCCATATATGCATAATTCGAGAAAGAATTATCGTTCTCGCTCTATGGTGTGAAACTAATAGATAATCAATGCGGCTCCTGTAGTCATAAATTAGTCTTTTCGACCACTTTATGGGGGCATGAGTTGTCTTGGTCGTCTATTCAGAATGAAGTTCTAGAGAATGTTTCTTCAAGGAGATATCATTTAAACTTTGAATGTTTTTACGCATTTTCTCTTTCCGTGAATAGACTTTCTCTGGTTTTAATTCAATTTTTTTATATTATTATCGTATAATAAAGTTCTCATTTAAGAAGTATTTTCATGGAGCCTTTTTTATTTAAAACGACATAACACAATCAGAAAAGAAAAATATCGTTCTCATGAAATCTTTTTCTCGATTCATCCCGAGACGAGCACATTCAATAGTTAAAGATGGCAAAAGAACTGATTTATGCATCGCAGTACTTCAGTTGGTAAAGCCCCCTTCATCAGGATCGATTTTTCTCAAAATATCGCTCATCTCCAGCACGTGCTTGACTTCCTCTTCCTCTCTCCCTCTCTATAAGTACTCCCTTACTCCTTTCCACTGCCTCCTCATCTCATCCCCTCTATCTCCGGTAATTGAATGACCACCTTTCGGAACCGGTCGCCAACTGATGCGATTCGTGACCAATCTAAAGGAGAAGCTCTCTTAACGCTCTCTACCGGTAAAGTGAGGGCCATTAAAAAAACAGACCTAAATGGAATGGTTTGTCGTGGTTTGAACCTCGGGAGAAGTACGAGTGGCACAAAGAGGGTAACGTCGTGTTAGGAAAAACTTTTAAATATTACCAGGGACTGAGAAAGCGACTTTTTTAAGTCGGCTGAAAAAAACGCCGTTTTCCAACGGGAAAATTTGCGTATTCTCGAAATTTCTCCGCAGTTTTGCATATATTTTATTTTTTGCCATAGCTGTTTGAATTATGGAGCAAAGTTATGGTTTACGTGCGATCAACTTTCGAAAACGTTTCTTTTTGTTTTTGTGTTGGCGAATGTGATGAATTATTGCGCGCCATTAGCGGTCGGAACGATTCATTTCGGTGCCCATGTTTCTTTAGACAATGAGGTCGTGAAAGGGATCCAAATAGAGGCGTGGCAGTCCTTAATAGCCGCAGTATCTCTCATGGTCCGTTCTGACCGCTTTGACCCTATATTTTCTTAAACGAATCTCAGCATCAATGCTATTTTTTATATTTTCTTCCGCACGCGAAACGAAATCCTTGACATCGGTGGAATTTGCCCACCACCTGTTTCTTCAGCCACGATATAATATGCCACTTTTTATGAAGACACTGTTACGACGTAATATGAAGGGTTCAAGTTTCCGAGAAAAATACGCCTTTTTTACGCTAAAAATTTCAACTTCTAACGGCCCTGTCCGTGACTGTTCTTTTTAAAACCCTTGATCAGTTTTGAGTGGCAAAAAATAACCCGACCATGTGTTCCGGGATGGCAGGAGAACTTTGCGGACTACCAATTCAACCCCGAAAAGATTTGCGAGCGAGACCCCGCTCACGCAGTCATCAACGCGGGGAAGTAATTTAGTAGCCGGTGCATTATATACGGCCGCATTTGGCCTTAAAAAATCAACTACTTGCTTACAGTTAAGAGTTATCGGATAAGCTTTCGCTTCGAAGGGATCGCGCAAAAACCAACGCGAGAGGGGCGAATTCCTTCCTTCTCCCCTTCATTTTTTTGGCGCTAGGCGCAATTCCCCGTGGAAAGCGCGGACATCCCGTGGGACGCTCAATGGAGAGGACTGTTATAACACGATGTCAGGGCGTGTGTCTCGGCGCGCGCACTCGAGCCATTAATCTCGTTCGCGTGGTGGTGTCTGAGCGCAGAGAGGGAGAGAGAGAGAGAGGAAGGGAGAGAGGGAGTGAGAAGGAGGGAGAGTTGGGAGTGCGGTACATCTTCATGAGACTGGAAGATCAAAGAGAGAGATGGGATCTGGGAGATGAAGCAGAGGAGGGGATGGGGAAGAGGAAGATACGGAGAGTAAGAATAAGAGTAAAATTGAAAGAATAGATGTGACGATAATAGGTATATGGATGGATAGATAGATATATGGATACCATCATAGGTAAATGCGTGTCTTTATTAAGGTGAGATGAAGAATAGAAAGTCGATGCAATCTTTTGTCGTGTATAAATCACAAAATAAATTTGACCGTAGATAGAATGGTAAAGATTGAAATGAAAAGTTAAAGCTTTTCTTTGGGAGAAACTAAAGGGAAATAGACTAGATGGAGCTTTGAATAATCTCCTTTGCAAGAGAAAACTTACACAAGAATAGAGAGTACGAAGAAGAACAGAGTGAGAAAGGTTGAAATCATAAATGGATAGAAGCAAAGAAAGGAATGTAAGACTGTGGAATAAAAAATGGAGAAAAAACAAGAGGAAGGGAGGAATAGATAAAATGTTGTACTAAGTTGGGAGAAATGGAGAACGAATTAGAAAGGCAGGAAGGGATTGAATACGGGGAGTTTGAGGATAAAGGTGAGGAAGAGAGAAGTTGAAAGAAACGAGAAGCGAAGAAAAGAAGAGACGGAAGGAGAGAGAAAGAGGAGGAAGAGAGGAGAGGTATTCAAAACCCTACATTATCCTCCTTTGAAGCCGGAGGGCATATGAAGAGCCTCTTCCTTCTACAGCGAGAGAGGAGGAGGTGGGGGGTGAGAGCGTTGCGTGGGTGGGTGGGGCGAGCAAAGAAGAAAGCTGCCGGAGCGGCCGAGGAGATGTCTAGCACGCGTGTGAAAGAGGCTTTTTTTCTTCTCGTTGCCCTTCCTCTCACCTCTCCGAGACCTTCCTCCTCTCATTTTACGCCCCACCACGCCACCTTTCTTACTTCAACTCCGCCAACCTCCCTCCCTGTCTCCATACGTGCTCCTTTCTCCTCCTCCTCCTCCCTCTCTTTTTACATCTTTATGGCGGCGCGAACCCAGCCCACTCTCTTCCCACCATCTTTCCATTCATCTCTCTCGTCCACCACCACCGTTTATAATCCTCTCTCTCTCTCTGCTCTTCTCTCCTTGCACACCTAGCAACCTGATGTTGCTTCTCTTTGCCTTCCCCTTCTCCTCTCATTCACCTATTGGGACTTTATTTATCCCTTCAATTTCTCTCCTGTTACCTTTTCCGCTAGCTCCTTACGGGCTTTAAAAGCGTACTACTCATGTCGTAGAGGGGAGAACATCTGTAACCGCTCCTCTTTCTTCGCATGGGCGTCACTTGGCATTGGCGCGCACGTTTTTAGAGGCGTTCTGTATGTGTGTCATTGCATTTCCTAACCGCCTTTTCCTCCCTTCGACGTTCACTCATTTTTTAAAGCGCTCTCTGAGAGAAGGGAGGATATTTTTGTCTGTAAGGGAATGAGTGAGAGGTGGGTGGTTTGAAGTTTTCGTTGAAGACGTCCTCTCTTGGTCGTGCTCGCGGAGGTTATTAGTTCCAGCCCTTTTTCCGCCATTACTCTTCCTATGCTGGGACTTGGTGCGCACTTCGTTTGTGTGTGTGTTTGTGCACGAAGGAATTTTATTTTCTTGTCGAGGTTAAGAGGCGTTTTTTTCTTCGAGGGGAGGATTTATCAGCGGTACGCTCCCATTAGTCGAGTCAGTTCGTGCGGAATTCACGAGAAGAAGAGTATATCCTTCTGCTGTTTGATTCGATAGTTGTATCGATAAAAATTGCCAATAAATCTCTTTGCGATGTTTTATTTCCTGTAACGATGCTTCGCTGTTTTTGAATTATTTTTAGAAATATCTGTTTAGAATGATACGCTATTCTATCACGATATACATTTCATGATATCGATTCTTTATTATTATCGGTGAACCGCCATTGATAAGAACAGTTTTTAAAAATGGTAATGGCGCATCTGGTTTTCTTAAAATTTTTATGGCTTGTTGCCTCAATTTAAGTCATAATTTTGGTTTCTCAACGTAAATTCATAAAATATTTTAGTTTTTTAATTTTTTTATGAAGTGATAAGGAATTGTTTAATTTCTCTTATGGAATTAAAATTTTCTTTTTGATATTTGTACTAATCTCCATACGTATTTCTTTGATTGTTTCCTGCAGTTTTCTAAAAATATTTCTCGATTTGTTCCGTTGATTAGTTCACGAATTGGATATATATATTCTTCCTCCTTTCACGCACGTTATTGGAGAAATCCGACTCTAATAGCCAAATAGAGAGTCACGACAAAAGATTTCGCCATTTATCTCTCTCAAAGCATTCAATTTACTTACCTTTGTCTAAAGAACGATATATAGTCGAGAAAAAAACGCATCTAGTCTCGAATTCCTACTTCGTAAGAAACCAAACGAATTAATTGTGAAACGAAAAGCAAATCCACTAAGAAGCCTAAAAATCCAAATAAGGGAAATTAAAGTCGCTATCTTCCCACTGAGTAAATCTTTTTCTCTCTCCCCTCTCTCTCATTCTCTCGTCATTTTCGTTTGCCTCCGAAGACCTGAACGACCGAATATTTTTTCTCGGTTCGAGAGTCATTTTTTTCCCTTTGTCGATATATAGGCGTCTCCAAGGAAATATAGGCTCACGGATCTCGACGTATCGAAATGTGTGTGAACGAGGAGGACCGCGAGGATATTTTTTTTTAACCCTAACAATTTTTTCCCGGTCGGCGTTATTCATTTTTTTTTCGAGACGCGGGTCGCTTCGGGGTCAGAGAGTTTTCTCTACCCCTCCCTCCCCCATCGGAAGAGTGAGGAGGGAGATATGGAACTCAGATAAAAAAAGCCCCGTCAAACAGACACCGCGAAAAAAAACTGCCGAGACTTGGAAGCGGATTCGCAAAACAAATAGTCGAAAGGTATGTTTTTGCGTATTCCTGCAGGGCAGAGGCAGAAAATCACACGTTTTGCGTTCCACCGGTTATGTACCTCGGCCCTTCGAGCAGAATGGCAACGAAAGGAGAACTTATTAAATCTAACCGGAGATAACCCAGATAAAATCGTCGTTCGGTTTCACTCCATTGTCGTAGAAAAACGAGAGATATCGCTCCAGAATCCTTTGATATAATTTCACTTATCGACGAACGATCGATCAGAATGCCCCAGAGGCGGGGGTGGGGGCGGGCCAAGGAGTCGGGTTGTTTGGAAGTGGTTGCGAGAGAGGATGTGGTGGTGGTGGGGGTGGAGTAATCTCGAGTCTCTCTCTTTTCCTCCTGTCGGTGATGAGAGGGATGGTCGATTCAATTTCTAGACTGTGGGAGGTTCCGGAATAATAATTTGGACGCGAACTGATAAATTACTTCAGATTCGGCATCCGCGATGTTTTATTCATGGCTCTGATAAAAAATCGATAAACTCGTTCTATCTGGCGATCATCAATTTGTTTTGGAGATAAAAAACTAAAGGCTTAATTTCGTCATTTAGCATCCATTAAGAGGTCTTGTGACACTACATTTATAATATAATTTCATATTTGGAAAAAAGCATCAAAAGTCGGATGTTATCTATGTGCATTTCAATGATAAATTGAATGCAACGCTGAAAGTGAGCTTAATATTTTTTTAATTTGAGAACTCCGCAGAAAATGTTATACATTGTTCTACTTCTTTATTATTTCTCTTACTATACTTTTACCCTTCCTGAATTTATTTCATATAAATTCTTAAAACCTTTTTCATGCATTGTTAAAATTTAATTTTAAGAGTGTTGTTGATGATTCGCATATCACGTTAAAATTAATTTTTTTGTAAATTCTGACTTTTCAGCCAATTAAAAAAATGTATGAATAAGCTGCAATTTTCATATCCACCAGCATTGCCATTTCCTAGTTTCAGTAATATAAGGCTTAATTACCGTAATTCAGTCTTAACTTAATCTGCGGCCAATTTTTCAACACTACTCCGTAACTCGGCGATTAGCAGTCTCTGTCACTTATATTGACGCTATTTCATGCTCGGAATTCCAAGAAGATTACTCACAGCAATTGAATTCTTGCTCCGGTGCAGATAAGGTCGGAAAATTACACTCGTCTCGCGGACCAAGGGAGCATATCTTGTAACCGAAGGAAGCAAAAAAAAGGCTGCTCTCGCGGTATCTAATGGGCAATTCATTTTACTGTCACCCGTTGCCCATTAATTTCCTTCCTGGATCATGCGCAAACTATTAATTTGACCATAGGCCACTTTCGCAGAGAAGGCTCCCATTCTTTTTCGTTCTGAGCGCGGCGTTCTCAAAAATGTGCCCGAGAAACCGGTTGGATCATTTCTTGAGCTATCAGCTTTCACTCCCCTCAAACAAAAGTAATGGGATAGGTTAGATTTCCAATCATACATGCATGATGCCCACCCGGAAGACGTGCTCTTTCTCTCGAAGGGAGATTGCGCGGGGAGGTGGGGGAGGGAGACGGGGGCGAATGATGAGGGTGACTTTGCCAAAACGAAAGTGAAGCAATGCTTTGCATGCTCCGGTATTTTGCTGGCGCATTTGCTTATGCAAACAGTGCTCAGATTTCCGATGGCGAAAGGTCGTTTTGGTTGCAGGCGTGAGAAATCTCCAACTCCAAAAATCACTATGTCATGAAAATGGTAAATATGAGCACCATCTGGCTTATTAAACCTAATTTTTAGAAATATCAATCGGACGATTTTGCAGGGGAGGTGTTAGGAATAGTTGAAGCACCAACGTGCATAGATATACACGATCATGACGATAAAGTGCGTGAGATCGATTTAAGACTGAGCGTTATCGAGGCTCGTTATTTCCGAGGACAATACGAGATTATCCTGTTGTTGTTGTTGTTGTTAGGTGGGCTTTTGTGCTTGCACCCTCTGCCAACCACCGCTGTGGAAACATGTATATGTACACATTTAAAACGTTAATAATAATAACACATGTCTTCCTAGTTCGGGTTAGAAACGTCATGCGCGATTTGAGGCATTTTCCAATTCTTTGTTGAATTTCGCATTCTTCAGCTCCTGGGCAAGTTAAGGGGTACGTTTATAATTTTTTTGACCACGATTCCGAGCTCTTTTTCTTTGACTACCGGACTCTGTCCACATACTGCCTCTAAAATAGCACTAAATATATTCCAACTTTTTCGTGGCTGTTGGAGATGCATACTTGGCCAATTTGAATTCAGCCTTGAGGCGTGCCCGATGATTCTTTCCCTAATACAGGGGTTCGCAACCTTTTCAATGTGGCGAGCACCAAGTCACATTCAGCGAGCACCACTATACGTTTATAAATTGCAATGATCATAAATAAAATCAAACAAACGTCCGAGCGAACAAAATAAATTACTGGTGCTAGGAAAGGCGATTTTTATTCGCATCTTAAAACATAATTCATGATTCTGAGCTTTTTTGTCGATTTTGTCGCTCGTCCGGAGTTTACAGCTCATTCTTTTATAGGTAGTGGATTGCTGGATACGAACTAAGCCTAAAAATTAAATCGATCTATATTATCTCCCTCTCTCTCTCTCGAAGTATGTCCTAGACGAATAAAAAAGGAAAAATAATGCGTTTCCATAAGATTAATGAAGAGTCATGGCGTTTGGAATCTCATAGGAAACTGGAGTAGGTCGTATACAGTTTTCTAAATCTGGGCGCGTCAGCTCACGCGAAACATTCCTCCTGACAATCCCTGCCCCTCCCTTCTCTTTCATCTTCTTCATAAAGATGATTTTTTTTCCTTCCTGGCTTCCCGTTCGCCTGCTCCCCTCAGAAACACGTGTTCGGTTGCTTGTTCCTCGCGACGTCTAACTCCTTCTCATCCTTAAGCCTTAAGAGGGCGTCCATTGTTACCGATCACCGCGGGAGACTTACTTCCTCCTCCTCTTTAAGGGGCCACCCACCGCCGCCACCTGGCGGATGGCGCGTCACTCATCTCGAAATCGATCGCTTGTTCGAATAATTAACGCTGTCCGACCTCAGAGAGGCGACGAAAGGAAGACGTACGCACTAATGTGAGATGAAAGCCAATAGGCGCGGTCGGGGAAGGAGGAGGCTATTCTGCCGTCATCGCCGTTGTTTGTTTTGATCAATCTCGCCGTTTTTAATAGCGCGGTATCGTTATTCGTTTTTTTTTTGCTCTTGACACGCGTCCAGCTTTGTGTACTCTCGTTCGATATTTCTGACTCGTATTTGTTAAAATTGTTTTTTTTTTATTAACTGGAAATGCTCCGTGTAGGTTGGTAGAGGAAAATACTTTTTGATGCGGATGGTATCATCTGATAAAAAGAATCGTTCATTGCTCTAGCTGTGTTTTTGCATGCTTACGTTCACTAAGTTAAGTGTTGTGGTAGTTTTCATGCGATTTGTTTCATTTGAACAGATGTACGTACAAGTCTTTACACGGGTTTATTTTTGAGGGAAATTAATGTAATGAGTAAATATTTGCTTGTCAAATTCCCGAAATGATTTCCTCTAATGGGCAATTTTTCATTCATCGCATGCTCAATTTGAACGACCGTTTAACTTCGCTTAAGCGTTCGCTTCATTTCGCAATCACTGCTAAAACGTTAGAAGAGAACACGATGAAAATTAGAGATGATTTCAATATTACATTTCCCCATAGCCGAAACGAAAACCTCCTCTCTCATTCTTAATCCCCTCGCGGCGGTGTTGCTTAGGAGCGAATTTAATGGCGAGTGATTATTTCCGCCTTATTCTCTCTGCCAATCGTTTCCATCGTCAAAGAATTAACTTTGGTTAATTTATTGCGAACGCCCATCCTCAGGATCTGGTCACGTCGAATTTCGGAAATAGTGGAAGGAAGTGGAGGAAAGAGGAGGGAGTGGATGAGAATGCGGAGTGTGGGAGGGGGCGCCTCGGGGGGTCGATATACAGCTCTCGCATGGAGAGATCAACGTCCAGAGGTCCCGAGGGAAGGAAACGGAGAAGGGAGTTGGGGGGCGGGGTGGTTAATACAGGTTCAACGCGATTTGGGATGGGATGGGAGGGGGAATGTTTTATACGGGGAGAACGAGATTGGGAAATGGTTGAACTCCAAAAAGTAATCTCTCTCCTTGATAATAATTGTGGTGATGGTAACGCATTTAAAAAATTAGTAGGAAGAGAGAGAGGGGGAATTTAAGGTCTTTATACGAGAGTGTGGGGTGCGGTGGCGGAGACCCCCTACGGCTCATCCTCGAAACAGAGCCGTTCCGCTTCAGAGGACGCGATTTCATGGGGGCAGGTTGACGACCAGCATCCACCTCGTTGGATGCCGAAAGCGCCGGCTCTATCTCTTTTCCTCTCTCTGCCTCTTTCTCTTACCTCTTCCTCTCTCTCTCTCTCTCTCTCTCTCTCCGTAAGACGTCCTTTCTGTATCCCTCTGAGTGGATGGAATGACGGGCGTGCGCGGGTCTTATTGGGATTAGATGGAGTGGGAGGGGATTGGATCGATACAGCCTTGAAAGAGCATCCTGTCACTTGTTATCTCGTCCTTCTTCCGCTAGGTCTGTTCGAGATCGACAGGGTTTTCCTCTTATCGGAGATCTTATCCGTCTGATGATTTTTATGCTCGGGAGACGTAGACACGAGCCGAAAATAAAATATCAAATGATTTGATCTCTTTGTTAAAACTGCCGGTTTTTATATGGTCAAAAGATCGGTGTAAATGATTCATTGGTAATAAAAATTGATGTTTCATGATTGCAATAAATTTAAGCACGAATAGGGATTGTGCAAAATGAAATATTTCCACGTATGGTTTTAATTTAAATTAGCGATACCTTAAGTTTTGTTGTCAGATTGCCTTCAGTTTTTTAATGTCATTGAAAAAGAGATAAATATATTATTTGTCCTTATTTTCACAGAATCCGTAGAAACAAGTACAGATTTTCAATGACTTCGTGCGTGTTTTATTTACTGCCTTCGTTCCTTTCTATTATTGAGTCAAACAAGTATCGGGCTCTTCAGCGAACTACAGAAAGAAATATACTAGCAGTCGAAATTGTCGGCAGTTTTTCTTTCGTGCAGAATGTCCTTGTTATACGTGAACTTGATTTACGTGGATTCGCTCATACGCGATCGACAAAATAGGGAACACAAATCGATTTACACGAGCGGGATTCTCTTTAACGCGATTTTGTACATGGAATTGTGCATAGGAAAATAGGATTCGATTTACGCGATTTTGATGTAAACGATGGTATTCGGGAACACATCTGCCACGTTAACGAGGACTGCCTGTATTTCCAGTTCGACTGTCTTTATTTACCTCAGGGAGGTGAACAATGCATCTCAAGGATCGTATCGTATTTTAAATATATTTTCACCACATCAAATTCGAATCGATATAGATAGCGCTAATTATTATTTTACAACAGCCATCTAATCATCTCTCTTTGTTAAAACAGTCGTAGATGTAGATTAGAATTCAGTTCGTTCTGCAGCAATTATAACCCGCATAATTGATTTCTAACAACATCGCAGCAAATGCCTTCGTTGCCTCAAAACACGCCTTCTTTTCCATCTTCGAGAGCGCCTCAAAAAAATGAAAAAGGAATCCTCGCGCCGACGAAAGGGAAATGCGAGAGAAATTTTTCTTAACGCGGAAGGTGCGGGTGGATAAGAGGTCGGGGGAGTCATGATCGAGGCGTGGTCGTAAAGAATGGAGCGAGAGAGAGAGAGAAAGAAGGAGAGAATAGAGGGAGTGTATTAGCGGCGAGAGAGGGGTGAGGTTGCGAGCGGAAATTGCTGCGTTTTGGCATCTCCTCCCACACCGTCCCTCCCTCCTCCTACCACTCCTCCTTCCTCTCCCTCTCCAACTAACCTCCACCCACCCTCCCGATGCATAAATACTATCGTCTGAATCGTCCGTTAGGCGAGTGAGAGCGGTCCTCGCAGTGGGAAGGAGAAGGAAAAATGAGTCGAAAAAAATGATGAAGAATCCACGGGGTCACGGGGTCGAATCCGAGCCAGTCTCACCTCTACTCTCTCTCTCTCCTCCCATTCCTTCTCTCCTTTTCTACCGATGCTCCGTAACTCGGCATGGTGGGAGAGCCACGAAAGCAAGAGGAGAAGGAAACCAAGTCGTATTCCGCTTTCGCTTGGACATCCCGAGGGGATGTTCAAAGGGATTGGAAAAAATGAGGGCGAGAGAGTGTGTGAGAGTGAGAGAGAAGAGAGAGGCAAAAAGAATGAATAGAGAAGCGCACCTGGCAAAAAATGGTTATGAATAATTCTCATCCTTTTCGATCTTGTTTTTTTCTATCTCGCCTCTTCCCAGATACCAAGTAGACCTCTTTGTTCCAATTCGTACTTTTTCCTTGTTCCCTAACTCCTTTATACTCATTACTAAACCTTTTACGAGGTGGGCCGCCTTAGACTCCGGGAGATCTTATACATAGTTCACTTTGTAATTATTTTGAAATGGGGATTCTATTATAGAAAATCGATGACAAGTATTTTAGCGTCATATATTCAACAAAAATTTCTTGTCATCATTTCAACTAAAAATCGATGAAATTGTCTTTATCAAAATTTCACGGATCACTTTCCTGATGGAATTGGGGGCTTCATGAAATGCTCTGGCGACCCTCGTGAGTCCCGCGGGCTGTGGTATGCTATATAACAGGGGTGGCCAAACCTAATTGCTCAAGGAGCTGCGTACGATAATTTTCAGAAGTTCGAGAGCCGCATGACACATTCTGCGCCCATAAATTTACCAACAGTAAAACATAACCTGTATCCTAATCAATTCGGATATAACGAACGTACATTAGGCGTCCCAGACACGTCTCAAGTCATATTACGTCATTGTGTTCTGTAGAGAAAAACGTTGACACGCCACTGAATGGAAATTTAAAAGAGCCGCATACTAGGATGAAAGAGCTGCATGCGGCTCGCGAGCCGCGGTTTGGCCACGTCTGCTATATAACCTCTGCCGTGCTCGAACCGTGCTATCCTAGTCGTCGACAAGGAATGCGATCTTACTTTTGATTTCCCTTATCATTTCCCTTCATTAATTTTTGAATCTTTGTTCGGAATCTCTCGCTACCCGGGACGCCGTTTTCTCATCTCGCGGACGAATGATATTTTTGTCAGACGTGTTTTTTTTTGTGTGTTCTCCCCCTCCGTCCTCATATTCCATCTGGAATCCCTATCTTCCCACCCGCACTCGGCCAAGAAACACCCGATCACCCTCGCTAAGTGATTGGATGACTTGCAAATGCGGGAAATATTTTTTTTCGTTTGTTCTTTTTATCCTCCTTTCCGCGCTCGCGGTTTATTTTTTCCTCCTCGCTCGATTTTTTCCCTCCTCTCTGTCTCTCTCGCTGATTCTCTCTCTCGAGTGACACGCCCTCTTAAAGAGTCGATGAGACTAATTTGATTTGCTTTCATGAGGAGTGGGCTCTCGCTACAATGATGATGAATTAAAAATAATTGAGCATGAGGATTTTGCGTGTACGACCTGAGGAGTGGAACATTTTTTGTTCATTGATTGGTTCGCCTGATTGGGAGAAGTGGAAGGAAGGGGGGGGGAGAGGATGGAGGGGGGAGAGGGGGGGTGCGAACTGTAAATGTTGATATCAAGGCAAACAAGGACAGAGAGAGAGAGAGAGAGATCGCGGGTTTATCTGCATATGTGTATGTAGCAACTAGGAAGTGGACGGCACACACACACACACGCACCAGAGATGTGTATCTAAATGACTCTTTTTTAATTAAAGAGAGACCGGAAAGGCGTATCGCCGTCGTTGCGTAATTTTTTTTCTTTCGTTAAGAGGGCGTGATTAATGCATCGATCAACGAATGGTACGGAAGAGAAGCGGCTATTGTGACTTGCCTACTCATAGGCCCCGAGGTGTATAAAGGAGGAGTGGATCAGACATACTACAAATAATAGTACAAGATATTATTAATGACTAGCTAATTTAATGAAGAGTTTTTATAATTAATTTCGATAGAGGCGCCAGGTTAAAAATGACTCGGCGAGTAGTTTAAAATAATATTTTTTGTGCGATTTTCTCTTGCAATAGCAATGATTGGCTTTATTTATGTTGGTGAGATGATATTTAATTCTGCTCTTATTTATCTGCCATTAGATGTGATAATTACACATAAACACACAGGTGCACACAAGGTTATGGTTTTTTAAATATAAAAATTGGCTAGGAACTCAACTCATCGTCAGAACAGCATTGAATTAGTATGTATAGCTGACATTTTATTGGATGTGGACGAGTTTCTCAATTTGTAGTCTCTTGGATTTATCATTGAGTTACAATTGCAATAAAATTCATACAGGTATTTTGGAGACAAAGGAGAAATGAAGGACGACTGTAGTTATAATCATTAAGTAACATTTATTTCCCTTCGGAAGCTTATTGTGTCCATTGTTCCGCATTGGAGAGCATGTATGAGTTATTTATTCCCAATAGGTTTCATTTAAGGACTCTCTTTCCACATCAGAGAAAGGCATGGCGGGAATTAATTGAATTTGTAATCGCCCCACTTAACTGTTATACTCTTTGGCACGTTTCCCTCCGACCAATGCGCGCTTCGGATCTCTCCGCTCTTCCCAGGAGTTTTTTTTTCCTTCTCCCTCACATCCCACCTCACTCTCTCCCTCCACACCTGTCTCTCTCTCCCTTTATATCTCTCCGCTTACAATCGACCTCTTGCTATCCGCCCCCACCTCTTCCCTACCTCCATCTCCGGTTTACCGCGAGGAGGGAGTACAAGGCGCGCCTGCATTGTCCACAGCCGGCCATTTGTCTTGGCTGAGTTCTAACCCCCCCTCCCTTTTGCGGACCGTGATGTGGAAATTCCTCCGTTAGGTGTCCCGAGGAGGATTATCTTTCCGAATCTCCGACGACCTGGCAAGTTAGACCGTTCCATCGCTCCGCCAAGACAGATCCGCCAATTAAAGAGTCGGTATGTTATCGGAGGGGTGGATCTCGAGAGAGACACGTACGGCTAGAGCCATTATTTGTTTGAATCGCGGGAAAATGCCTCTAAAATTACTCTCAGCGCCGTCTTTAAGTAGCGGCGATTCGGCAATGACTTGCGGGTGGGAAGGGATGACGGAATCGTCGGGGAGTCTTTGAATAAACGCTCGATTTAATTTAAAGGGACCGTGAATGATGCGTTGCGCGGCTAACGTTAGGATTTAAGTGGCGACGACAACGTAAATTGCAAATGGAAGGGAAAAACCTTTCTTCGAAAGTGAGTGTGTTGTTATCCATGATGAACTAAGGATTCTTATAGAAATTTAATTTGTATGAGAGGTTGTAAAAGTTCGTCGTGGATTTTTAAAAAGACTATACGTCCAATTGCGAAGTTGTTTAATTAAATATCTTGTTATAAATTAGTATAATCATTATTTTGTAACGTTAGAGTTTTTTGGGAGAGATAACATGCTGGCTCAGTATTTTTTACTCTTCTATGATGCCCTTTTCAAAATTTCTCTGCCATTAAATAATATTGTTAATGAGCCATTCATATTATTTATTTGATGAAAACTATAAAATGACTTCGCTGCCCTATTTCGAACTATTTTTTGCATTCTTCCCGAATAAATTGCATTTAATGGATGCTAGTAATAAGGGAAGAAAGCACGACATGCCGATCCGTCAATTCTCGCCGTAGCCCACAACCGGCGTTAATTCTTCGCGATAAAGAACTTTTACCTTTTTCTTTTATTTTTTCATTCAACGGTAGGATATTTGGCTTCGTTCCAACCCCGCGCAACTTTCGACGCGCGCACGTCATGTCGCACGGAGAGGGAGTTCCCATTTAAACCTCGAGTAGCAGCAGTAGCAGCGGGAGTCCCACGGGAATCCTGAACCGCGCTTCCTCTTTCTCTCTCTCTCTCTCTCTCGCGGCCAAAACATACTCCCATTTAACACGCTTTTAAAATAACTGGCGTCGATCAGATTTTGCGCATTCCGCAGACGAGCGCATCTTTCTCTTCATCTTCCTCGATCTTCTTTACCTCCCTCTCGTTTTCTTCCTCTTCCAGTAAATAACGAGATAAAGGAAGGAAAGACTGGACCGCCGTGGTATCTATCTACCCGTTTTATCCTTATATGGCCAATCTCTTTGATCTCTGACACGCCGGAATTTTAGGAAGCTTTTCTCTATCTCTCTCTCTCTCTTTCTCTTTCTTGCTCTCTATAGCGCGCGCAAAAAATTACGCGTCGCCGTCCTTATTTCCCGCGCGCCCTTTGAAAAAAGATGCCGACTTCACCGTTACGATTCGCACTTTAAAAAGGGGTGAAAAGAGAGAGAAACTACGCCCTCATACATGGCACACAAACCGCCCCTTTTGCCTCTCCCTCTTCTCCATCTCACACATCGACTTAATGCGCGCTTTTTTTCGATTGTATCGTTTTGCGTCTCTTCTTCATTCCAAGCCCTCTCGACTTCTCTCTCGTTTTATAACCAGTTCAACCTCCACTTGCGTGTGTTTGTGCAGTCCCGGGAGCACGGGAATGGCGGGGTGGGAGAAAGGTATAAAAAGAGAAAGAGGGGAAGAGGAAGTATTGAGGTGGAGGGGAATAGGGTGCCTAGGGAAGGTGCCCTGATGTCGGAAGCTACCCAACACCTCCAGGACGGTTGATGGTTTTTGCCCCAGTCTCTTTGGTTTTTTGCGATGACGATTGTTTATTTATATTTAAAGGCGCGGCCAGCTAACGGCTGCGAAGGAAAAAAGTCGCGGGAGGAGCTTTAAACGGAGGAAGTTATCCCTTGCCGTCATTACGCCTTGTTGCTTTCCTTAATATGTTTTATGTTCTATTCTCGATCTTGGCGTTTAGTTTCCGATGGAATATCAATTGATTTACGACGCTTTGTTCCTTTAATTATTCTGCCCGCCGTGCTATGAGTTGCGGTTGGATTTTGATTTATTTTATTTAGTTAGTAGTATATATATATATACTGAAATTTTTTCGTTGAATTCTTCTGCTGGACAATCATACAGAGATCGGAAAGTTGCGGCCCGTGAGAAAATTATTCTGCGGCTTTCGGACACATGATATGTTGGTCGTTGAAAGCTAAAAAAAAGGCGATTTAATTTTTCTCAATTAGAAACGCGGTCATAAAACATTCCCATATCATGTTTTTATGTTGAAAAGTCTATCTATGCTACTTCCGGATGAAAATCTTATACGGCCCGCCGAGTCATTTGTAACTCGATGTAACATTCTTATATACAAAATGCGGCCCTCCGCGAAAAATGTTGTCAACCCCTGTACTGAATATTCGGCACTTAAGAGGGTTCTCGATATAAAGTTGGTATTGGTGCTTTCCGGTAATATAAAAGGCTACATCAAGGATTTTGCTATCAAGTGCCGTTTTAAAACTATTATTTGCCATTTTTCATTGTAAAATTTTCGTGGGTTAATATGTGACCCACCAATCCGTGACCATGTGGACGTAAAAATGTCAAAGAAACCTACTTCTCCTAATTTATGCAACATTCCATTGTCCTAGAAAAAAACCTCCGTTTCGTTTGCGGTAAATTGATGATGCAAGAAAATGAATTTCGTTCCCCTTTATTTAAGTTGCTTATTTTAAGTGCGCAAGATTCTGATTCTCGAGGTTCACTAAAATGCGTGATTAATTGAAGGAAGTTTTCGCGTCTTTAAATTCCTTACAAAAAACAACCAGTAATGGACCGTAGCCAATAAAATCATTCGTGATCCATGCGGAAACCTCACTATCTCGTCACATTTACAGCGTGCCCAAAAAATAACTAGCGGAACGTGTTTTAGGCAAGGAAAACGTGCGTTGAGATGAGTCACATCATGTGCACATTTACACATCAGCTTGATCCTCTGAATACGTGATCAAATGATAGCTTCTTCGGTAAATATTTAATCTTGAAACGAATAATTAGCGAAATATCATCATTGGTAATCTGTTCGTAGACAGCTGCGTGATTATTAATGGTTGAAGCTGGTTTTCAACACACTCCTACTTTCCGCAATCTTCATTTCTCGATAGCTCTCTCTTCATTTCAAGTCGTTTATTAGCCGAAACCTTTTCCTTCCTTTCTCTTTTTCCTTCCAGCTTTCCTTCTAACACGTCTTTAATCTCTCTCAGATAATATCCGATCCAGTTCACCTTCCTATTTCTTATACTAGTAGATGGTGCTTGCATACTGCAAGCATTTCATCTCACCTTGAAAAAACATTAATTTTTCAGACAGATATTTCATCATTACAAATATTCTATTAATTCTAAAGATTTCACTTCCGCAGCGATTTTCGTTTTTCCCACATGTAAAAATAATACTTGAAAACAATCCCCAAATGTTGCAATTTTAAACATTTTACACTTTCTCCATTATGGGATACTAATGCTACACATTTCAGCCAAATTTTAAAGTTGTAGCACTTCTAGAAGTAAAATAATATTTTTTAATTGTTTAAAATTTAAAGATTTTTAACGGTTGCTGCAATATATATATGGAGAGATTGAAATGTTTATTTGTGCAAATGCACTATTCTGTAAATAATTTGAAAAATGCAGCTTTCTAGCTCGTCCCGTAGTACCTAAAAAGCTATTAAACTTTAATGTTCAAATGTGGTTAAAACAACCCCTAAAATTTGCAATTTTAAAATTTTCGATTTTTATAGTTGTTTATGAGAAATGGTCTATAATCTTGAAAAATTTCAGCTTCCTAAACTTATTAGATTGGTCTACACACTGGATTGCGTTTTCCCATGCTAACTTATGGGAGATATTCCGGGGTCTCTGGAGTCGAACCCAAGACACTGTAAGCAAAAGTGACAATAATTCCTAATAGATATTGCGGCCATCTAGCAACACTGAAAATTTCATTTTTCTAGCTTACCGGCAAATGCCCATAATTAATTTACAAAAATGGCGCAATGCTTTTCTTATGGGAAAAAACGCAACTTTCGGAATTTCTGGAGTCGAATTCATATCACTTAGGTAAGAAATCTTATTTTATCTGAAGGTTTCTCCATCATATCTACAAAAACTAAAACTTTCAGCTCTCTAGCTATTGTAGTTTGGGCTGGACATTAGTATCCTCCTATATGTTATATATATGAATATATATATCCTCCTCTGTAAGAGTCGTCGATATATAATGATACTGTATAATCGTTCGATTTTCGCCTATTCTTCTTAGCTTTTCCTCCTTTTCCAACCCATCTATCTGTCTATTTTATTTTCAGTATTCTTCTCCACGCCCACATTCGAAGCTTCCAAACTTTTTTTGTCGTTTTGCCTTAGTGTCCACGTTTGCGCTCCGTACGTAGCATTATATATCTATTTCATATATATATCTTCCTTTATTTTTCTCCTCCTCAGTTTCTTCCGAAAGCCACTTTTGCTTATTCCTAGTCCTTATCATTATGATTCTTCCAGGGTATTTGCAGTCTGAAAATTGTTCTGTCTTTCCACCAATGAACATGCTCAAGTAAATACATGCCATCAATTTCTATATTTTTATTTTCCAGAAATCTTCTTTTATTGGAAAATACGTCTAGATAATCCAGAAAATTATTAATGTAGGCGGGGGCGGTTTAATTATATGTATGACCAACACTCTGCGAGCTCATTCTAAACTTGTACAGCTTTTAGCGTCCATCGACTTCTACTTCCTTTGCTCCTCCGGAAAAAATCAACGAAGGAAGTTGCGCTTTCTAAAAATTCGAATTAATAAGGTTACAATGATCGCGACCTTATCTACGGATGCCTCAGGGCTCGCGTTCTGATTTCGGACTGGCCCTACATTACACGATCGGAACCATCTTTCCCCCGTACACTCTCCCATTTGAATTCGGGTCATTTATGATAGGCGAGAGATCGTCCGCCTTTTTTTATTCGCAGCGCCCTCTCCACGGAGCTTTAAAAAAAATTATAGAGAATGAAAGAGTTAGGTCAACCATATAGGGACCTCGAAGACATTAACTCATGTTCTGACACACGCATTTCTTCGACACTTTACATATTGATCCCTTCCCTTCCTACCTTCAGTCCGATACGCGGACGAAATATTTTCTCGGGTCGCATCTACGGCAATATATCTTCATTTGTTTTTTTTTTTTAAAGTCCCGTTTCCTAATGACAGATTTACGGCAGGTCGCGACCTCTTTCCTTTATTTCCCTCAACCTCCTCCTCTCCTCCACTTGTCTCTTGTCTAAGGTCGTCCCTCTTTGAATTTTCTTGCTCGCTATAAAAAATGATATCGCTGTTGATATTTCACGTCGCAGTAATGAGAACTGCACATAAGCGTCGATGTATAATGGTCGGTTGCGAGTACTTAGTAAAAAATGAAAGATTCACTCATAATGATTGTGTGTGTGTGTGTGTGTATGCGTGCGTTGCTGGCAAGGGTGCTGAATATTAGCAGTAATTGGCCATCTATTGCCTCGAGGGCATTCCGAGGTCGGTAAGTGGGGTTCCAATTCGCCTTCAGCCGTCATTAAGAGCGATTGAAAGCGGGCAGCAGTATCGCATTGCCGTGATGAGATGGAGAGAGGTCTTCTAACAATCGAAAGAAAGATTCCGGACCCGGATTTTACCGAACATGGTTGTTGCCTGGAAGCGCATGAGTCGAAAGTAACTCGTGTTTATCTTCTTGACCGCTTTAATTTCATTTCAACTCCGCGGTCCATTGTGTAGCGCTACCCGGAATCACTTAATAATGATGAGCTTTCATAGGCAAGCGTTTTATGGCGATTTGTCATGGAGTGCGTGTTTTGCGCTGTTTTTTTATTCGTGGAGGTTTTATTCGGGGCATTTGCGTAGGTGGTGTTCCTGAAATGGCGTTCAATACAGCGAAAACGAATTTTCTCTTCATCCGATAATTAGAGAGAAATTTTCTGTCATGTTTATCTACGTCCGAATCCCCGTCATATTCGTACTATTTACAGGTTTCCTGTTTGTCGGATGAATTTTTTTGTCTTGTTAGACAATGTTCGGATTAATTCGCATGAAACAGTTAGTGAGCTTCTGAATTAAACGCGCTTCTGATTTTAATTTAAATTGATTAAATATCGTACCTTTCATAGTTTCGTATTTTATATGACACTTATTGGTGAATTTTCCTTTCAAATGTGTTGACATTCTACAGTTAATTTAGTAAGTTTGTTTGTACCACAAAATATGATCATCGAAATTGTAAGATTAACTTTGCTTACTTATATTAGTGATTGCTGCGTAAATTTTCTGATACGGCACAGTTGCCATATTAGTTCTGACGTAAGACATAGGAATAAAAATATTCCAAATTAATAGCTAGATGTCATTCTTCTCTATCTGAAACATATGAATCACTCTAAAGTCCCCGTCACCATAATTCTTATAGATATAAACCGATTGAGTCGTCTTAATTAAATCGTTTTCTCCATAAATGAGTTACTCAAATCATTTATTAGATACAAAAAATAAACTTAACCCTTTCATTCACGTTTTAAAGTACCAAATATCTATTTTTCCATGTTATCACATTGTTTCTTAATTAAGTAGAAAAAAATATTACAAGCGTGACGCTCCAGTCGTAAACAATTTCTTTCCAACTTAATACCAAAGTTTATGTTACTTTTTAATCGTGTTTATAATTTCACATTTATCATTATTCAATAAGTCGTGTTCCAGTTACAGGGCAGCCATTTTTCTTTAATCTCCATTAACATGGTCAATTAAAATAGAAAGATTTAGAGCGAAAAAAAACACCTCCATCACGCCCAGGGGGACAACACCCCAAATGAAAACGTTTCTCTTCCGTTACATTTCCTCGGGCCGTCCTTCCTCGTTTATGTTTTTTTCCCCCTTTCCCTTAAGTTTATTCGTGTAAGGGGTTCCATCCCACCGCTCGACCCCGAATCGATATTAATGACTTTCCCTCGCTCATTGTCCACGTCTTCGCGCGCCCACACCTGGAATTTGCGGTCGGATCTAAAAAAACGCAATTTTCATTCCCCCGCCTTCTCTTTTTAATTGCCGCGATCCACCTTTTCCCCCCTCCCCCGCCAACTTAGGATCGATCTAGAAAAAGGACGCGATTTGTTACAAACTGGTTAAGTGAGAGATGGCCATCGTGGAAGACTCCTCCAAGGCTAAACGATGAGAGAGTCGTAGGTGGTCTCTCTCTCTCTCTCTCTCATGCTTTTCCTCGTTCTCTCCGTTCTTTCCTGACCAGAAACAGCCTTAGGATGTCCCGAAATCAGATTTTTCGCATTCTCTTTCGCTCCGTAATTACGGGTTCCCTGAACATAGTATCGGACGATTTTGATTCCTCCATTTTCGCGATTTTTGTTACCCATTCTGTGTCTTACGACGTCCTAATTCCCCTCTTCTGTGTATCGCTTACCGTTCTTCTTGTCGATACTCTCGTTCACCCTTTCTCATGATCTCGTTCGCCTTCTTCATCCTGCCGCGATAAAGTATTCGTTTTCCATCTTTACATGCCGAAAAGGGAAATATTCACATTAATGTTCTCCGTCCATATCCAGGAAGAATAAATCAAATTTTAATATGTGTTTTAGTTTCCACGAGCTCAGTGAATTCCCTGTAAAACTGGATTACATTTTTCTTTCCTCGTGAAAGTTTTTCTTGTATTTATGACATCCTTGTGGTCATTTTTATGTATGTGCCTTGAAAATGACGACCATTTGGTTTTTTTTTAGGAACTGCTGTACGGAGAGAAGGCTGCCTTTGGCAGGAAGATCGTTCTTGTAAAAAATGTTGTCCTTCGCAAATTACAACTTCCTTTCTTGCTGTTTAATTCTCGTAATTAGCGTCGCGTATGAAATCCGTGGCCGTTTCATTTCTCTCGAAACTCACAAATTTACATTGTAAATTTAAAGGTACAACTGCGACCGCTTGCCATTGACCGAAACCCGTTCGGCGAAATTTCCTTTTCCCTCGTTTTCCAAAAGCTCGGTCGAAAAGAATTATGAAGGAGCCCATCGATGCGTGGCAAATATTACGGCGAACATACCATCAGTAAGATGAGTGCGTAATCTTCCGCTCATCATGAAGTTGGCTTATTCTCTCTCTGTATACGCTACATTAGCCGAACACTTTCTTCCCCCTTCTCTTTCTCCCGTCCTCCTTCCTTTCTCGGCTCTCCCCCTCCCCCGCTTCATCCTCCTCAATCCCCACCCACTCCTACCTTGGGATCCCACCCGCAACAGCGAAATTCGCGGATGTCTGTGGAGAGGGAGAGGGTGGTCGGGAGAGAAGGAACTGGAATGGGGCTAGGGAAAGCGGACGCGGGAGGAGAGAGATAGAGGGAAGGAGTGAGGGAGGGGGAAAAGGAGAAGAGGGGGAAAAGGAGAAGAGGGGGCCTGTTTGTTGGTCTCTCGCCCGCAGAGAGGATCACGAAGCGATACCGCGTGGAATAGTCCGCCATTCAATCCTCGAGGCCTCTTGCCCCACAGCCAACTCTTCCCACCCCTCCCCCCTCCATACAATGCTCGCCCCATACCATCCGACACTTGATGTATCACTTCCCAGCCCTCCATTCCATTATTCCAAATCCTCGATCCCATCCCTCCCTATCCCACCCTTCGAAACTTCTCTCTCTCTCTAGGCTACGCCCATCCTCCCACTCTCTCTCTTCTCCTTTTTCTCACTGCATCTTTCCGTCTCCATCTCTTACTCCTACCTTCATCCTATCTTTCTACCTCTACCTTGCTTTCCCTCTTTCTTCCTCCATCTCGCTGTCTTTCTCTACATCTATCTGTACTTACCTCCATCCCTTTTCTTCCCTAAAGACGTATGTATGTCAGATTCTCCCTTCGTTTCCTTTGCCCTCTCTTACTTCCCTTTCTCTCTTCCTTCCCTTTCTCTCTTCCTTCCCTTTCTCTCTTCCTTCCCTTTCTCTCTTCCTTCCCTTTCTCTCTTCCTCCCTCTCTCTTCCTTCCCTCTCTCTTCCTTCCCTCTCTCTTCCTTCCCTCTCTCCTCCTTCCCTCTCTCTTCCTTCCCTCTTACTTCCTTCACTCTCTTTCTTTCTTCCCTATCTTTCTTCCTTCCCTCCTCTCTCTTTCTCCCCTCTCTCTTCCTCCCCTCTCTTTGGCTCTCCTCTCCTTTCCCTCTCTTCCTTCTCTCTCTCTTATCTTCCCTCTCTCTCCCTTCCTCTCTCTCTTCCTTCCCTCTCGCTTTCTTTCTCTCTCTTGCCCTCCCTCTCTCTCTTACTCTCACTCCCTTTTTCTCTCTTACTCTCACTCCCTTTTTCTCGCATGTACGCATCCGCATATTATGTTCTTCTTTCTCTATCACGAGTCCTGACTTTTACGCCATCTCTTCTTTTGGCCATCTCTCCCTGTCAACATACCTCGTATCCCCTTTTTATCATCCTAATGTCCTTATTTCTCTCGCCTATTTTCATTATTGCTTTCCCTCATAACTTCCTGCCTTTGTTTCATTACTCTTTAAACCCATCTCTCACCTTCACGTTTTATGATTTATTCATCTCGACTCACTGTATCATTCGAGATCTTTTCTCACTTCCTTTCTAATTATTCACCTCTTTTCCATATGACGTTTTTATTTTTTAATCCCTCATTTTTTCTCACCCGGTCACCATTTTGTTTTATATCAACTTCCACTTAAAGATTTTCTGCATGTTAAGTATTCTTTATTCATGTTTTCAGTGTACTCGCCAAACAATATTTTTCGTTTGAAATCTGCTTTCTCATGCCCAGTATTCTCTTTCTCTTTTTAATCTCGAGTCTTCAACTTATGAAAAGAGAAATTTGCCTATCTCGATATAGTCTCCCAACAAAGATGCTTGTGAATCTATCTATTGTTCCACCGATAACCTTTTGAAGTCTCGGGTCCGCATTCTCCTCTGTGTTGGCTGATACATTTTTGAGCCAAGATATCAGGGACTAGATGTATTGTTTCAAATTCTCCATTTTTCACACTTCTGTCTTCTATAATATCTCGGTACGATTTTAATCCGACTCCCATTCATTACATTTTCAATTGTAATATCGTAAATTAAAGGAAACATTCATCCTTTGCTCATATCAATAGGTAGCACACATCTGTATCTTCTTCGTTTTCGCTTTCTGGGGATTTTTGGTATTTTTTTCTTTTTTCTACTGTTTTTCCGATTGCTACAAACATGTGTTCTCCAAATACTACCGCTATTGACCATACCTAGATATGCCCCTTATTAATTAGTATCAAACGCAGTATTAAAGATAAAGATGTTAAACTCCGCGTTTGTCAGAGTACTCCAGATTTGATCTCTAGCCCCTTGGATAACTTTCTATACCTCTCTCTCTCTTCTTTTCCTCTCGCTCCTTTTTTGCCATGTTGCTTACAGGAAAAGAATATCACGATGCGTGTATATGTTTCTTTTTTTATTTTACCTTAACTCTTCTACCTCCTGGAGTCTCATGACGGGCACCTGTAGAGCCCTTTCTCTCGTCTTGTTGGTAGGTGGGCGTATGCCTATCTATCTGTCTCTCTCTCTTCGAGATCCATGATCTACGAGATGTGTTCGGATATGCGAATGCCACACGCATACACACACTGATGGTAGTTCATATGCGTGCGAGAGATGGCGGTGTAGGGATGAGATGTATCTGTTCCGCGTGCATTTGCTTAGATTTTTCCTGTTACCGCGCGATTACCGTGGGCGTGTCGTGCGTCCAATTGGAATATATTGTTTTTTATTCAGTCCAATATTCTGGATGGTGAAAATTTTTGCGGATGCACAAACATTTCTATAATTAATTAATTGTCATAATTTCTTTATTAAATAATTGGATTAGTTTATGTAATGTTATTCCTGTATTTTAAAAATTATTATATTCGTAAACATTTATATCTTCTGAAAGTTTTATCGGCATTGATATGACAGGTATATGCCGATACCGAGATATTTATACCTGAACCCTGCGGCTCAGTTTTCACATATACGTCTTTTGTCGATGCGTTATTGTTTAAACAACTCGATTCGAGCCGTATAATGATGGGAGGCGTGATTTGAGGTAGATTTACGATGACTGCATCGTGCTCCGAGGTTTTATAACTGCCCTATTATTGCAAGACGCACGCACTAGAAGACCATAAACCAATCGCATTGGCGTTTGGCGTGATCAATGAGGTCGTATGTGAAAAACTGACAAATTCACCGGAGAACGTTGTGTGCGAAGCTCCACTAAATCATTCATGTGGAATTTAAAACGGACTATCCTTGGCGTTTTGTCTGTCGCAGGAAAATTGCTTCGAGTAAAGGGTTTCGCAAATCCCATCATTGGCAATCCAAATAGCGCCTTACTGACCTGTCTTTATCTGTCGCTCTTATAATCGATCCACTGCAGCGGTTTACAAACCCATCCACTCTCAAATGTTTTCTACTGAACAATGGCGTTTGCTTGAGGAAAACGTAATAATTCTAGAACAGTGGTTCTCCGAGAAAATAACAACACCAGCCATTTTGTGGTGACCGCATTGTTAAATTTGGGGTCTAAACGATATTTGATATTCTACGTAAGGCATCTAAGAAGTTTAACGAGATAAAATAGCAACACCAAGTATTAATTATAAAAAATGTGACATCACAGTATCCATTGCAGTCTGCATATTAATTATTCCTATGTTTTTAAAATATAATTTTACTGGTGGCTGCATTAAATATTCTAGCGACCGTACTTGAGAATCACTGTTTTAGAGCAGCGTAACCTAAAATAACTTTGTCTACCAGTGGCTTATCTTTCAGGATTTTTGGTTGGTAAACTGTCATGACACTTTTGTTTTGGCAACTCTGGGGAATTATAGTAATATTCTTCATAAGTACATTTAAAGTTACACAAAATATTGCTAATATCTATTGCTAAATAGAGAGGCCACATATAATGAACAATTTAAAATAGTTTTGATATTTTGTAAGGGTCAGTTTTTTTGTCATTCGTCTTTTTCCCAAAAAGAATGTCGATTAAAAAACATAGATTGTTGACATCACGTTGTCGTTATTTATGAAGCTGCAGCCGAAACTTATATGATACAGGTTTACATTATCTGGCTTACTCGGTTTCAAAAACTACCGGTCCTACTCTTATGTTTATAAAATGATTCGAAAAAAATCAAAGAAAATTTTTCAAGATGGTGGAAACTTGTTTCCGGGCTAATTAAAACTTCATTTGCACGTGTTAATTATTCTCGCCTAGAAATATTGTACGCCTCAACTTTCACAGAGCTAAAGGGTAAACAAATTTATTTATCAGACCGAGTTCTGTACCTTGATCCTCTTTGATTCAGTCAGAAATTTTGGCCGTTCTTTTTCTTTAACCGCAAGAATAAAAAATGCTAACATAAAGTGACGAAAGACGATTAGGACGGATATATCAGTACTCTGCTAAAAGAATAATTCACAACTAAGGAGCGTTAATGAGAAATAACTGCTAAAGCACAACGATTTCTCGTTATTTTTGTGTAATTTAGGCTTCAGTTTATACGAATTTATTAATCTTTGAAACATTAAAGGAATGTTCATAGTCACTAATCAATCCGGATGTCTCGTAAGCCTTTAGGTATCTTGTTGTCGGGCTACATCATTCTTAATGTTAGGAGTAATATATTCTTATTTAGGGTTTATTTCAATATGTCGTCTGATTGGTGACACGTATATAAAATTGTTTTTAACCTTGATTGTTGCTCATCTAATCTAAACGGTAGATTATTTTTCATGGTTCATTTCCCCGCAAAAAAATAAATAAACAATAACTCTACTGCTACTACATGCACCTATAAGTTCAAGTATCAATTTTTATTAATTATTATCCCCTATTTCGAAAATTGAAATTGTGTCTGTTAAATTGACTCGAATTAAAGTATTTCACTGGATTCTAAGTTTAAATAAGAGATTAAAATAATAAGGGAATGAAAAACGAACGGAATGCCAACTTTACATTTTAGGGGAGGACATTTTCAGGGCAAGGAAAAATGAGTTAGCGATGGCCATTTAGATTTTATTTGCCGTCTCGTACTTAAGCTCGCCTTCATTTATCGATCTCCCTCGCAAGGAGGCGGGTGCCCTTAAAAATCGGGTCACGAGGCAAAGGGGTCGCGGGCAGTCAGAGAAACGGGAAAAATAACTTCGAAATGCATTTTTATCTTCTTCGTCCTCTGCGGATCCGCAACGCTTCTTTTTGTCGCGGGTCATCGAGTCGCAGTCGGTCAGTCTGTTGCGTCTGCGTCTCATGCCATTGCACCTTTAAGTTGCAACGCTCGCTTCACCCACTGGTTTTTATTCCTGGCTTTAGTCTTATTGAAGGTACAATTCATGTTGTTGTACTTGTATATTAGATATTTTGTCGGGGTTGACTTTGAATTCTGCCGAACAGGCAAACGATTATAAATTTGAAAAGCTTTTTTTCGTCGCTACTTTGAGAAAGATTGTTCATGATCTCTCAAAGTTACTAAGCTTCAATTATGAGATCATATAATTTCTCGTTGCACTGAATTTGTGTAGGAGGAGTAGTTTTCGCCTCAGACAACTCAAGTTACTTATCTACACCGCTAAGAAAATCTCACTTTTTAATGGGTGCATAAATTCGCTGAGATAAAATACTTTTTGATGCTCGCTGAGAAAAATGGCGCAGACGAAAGAATACGATCTTCCGACTATCTTAACTTTTATGTAGGTGCGTATACACAAGTTATTTAATGAATTATACTGATATAAATATACTGAAATCCATGGGAACCAAAAATTTGCATATTATTGTTTATGGTCTAACAGCCTATCAAATATCTAGTGAAGTCTTATAGATCCCACGTGTATACCTAATTAGCTGTCTCTGTATTATCAAACTTGAAAAAAGTTGTTTCTACGAAACTCAGAGAACTTATCATGATTTCTATACGTCGATTCAGGAGAATAAAAGTATATTGCGCCGTTTCCAAAACACGACGAAGAAAAATTTTTATTCCTCCCCAAATTTAATTCGAGAGCATTGACTAACTCTCCGCCCTTTTTCTAATTACCAAACATTGAAGAATCATATGTGATTTGTGGAGTATTTTCAGCCACTTGGATAAGTTATAGAATAAAGAGGGAGCTACGGTTCTCTTTCGTTGAAATCCGTTGCGGTTGGAAGACGTGTGAATGGTATAAATGCACGCGGAGAGGAAGAGGAGGAACGGTTGGGATAGCAGGTGGCCCCCAAGGTGCGCGCGTGGAAGCGTCTGCGGTATTACCTCTCTGCTCCTGCCGCGTGGACAAGAGGGGGAAAGGGCGTGTGCCCAAGGCGGCAGTCTGCTCCTATGGCACGCTCAATTACCGTCTTTCGGTGGCGATTTGGCTTAGGAGAAAAGAAAAACCGCTCCCTCGCCCCGAGATCGTCTTTTTTTGTTGCCTCTTGTCTCTTCCTTACTCTCTTTCTCTCTCTCCCTTTTTCTTTTCTTCGCTCCTCCCATCGCGTACGGCCACACCCTTTCTTTCTTCCGTCGCGCCCTCCGATGGCCCGGAGTGCTGGAGAAAAACCGTGAAATGACCGAAGAACGTTCCACGGCTGTTGTGAAAAGGATTTTCCTTTGTGGAGATCTCCGAAGATCAAGTCTGGAGTTATAAATGCCGACCTGTGCCTATTTCATTATAGAATATTCGCGTGATTTTTCGTTATTTTTGGTATGTTTTTCGTTGTATCTGTAACTTAGGCTATCTAGAGATGGTATGAGCCCTACGGCAAAAATTACTGAAATTTAAGGACTCCTTAATGTTAAATTTCAATATAATTACGCTGTCATATATCCAGAATTTAAACATTAGTTTGAGGTTGCGCTCGCTAAATTAGATTATATTCTGATAGGTCTTTTGAGAGTCATTTTGATTTAATCGTTAAGTCGTCGCAAATTGTTTTTCTTATTATTTTTGCTCTGGACCTTCATTTGTAAGTAAAAATAACCCGTCATAACATGTATAATTTTTTTAAACAATGTTGCTCTTTGATTCTAAGTTTAGTAAAGTGGTACATTAGCAACATTTCCTTTAAAAATAATCCTGTTATTCTCCAATGATCATCCGAACGAAATGTGTTATTTATCGACTCCGGACGGACTCGCAAGGTGGAACTTCATTTTGAAACAACGTAGGTAGAGAAGGGATACGTGCCATAATTTTCTTTACCAATTGCTTCCCACCTGCGGTAATCTTTTCACCGCCTTCGTAATCGTCATCATGTAACACCGACGCATGCAATCGCCCGAAGTGACTATGACGGCGTCCCTGTCGAACCAACTGCATAAAAGACGCACGCATTGAGGTCTCCGAAGGTGAGGAGAGGAAGAGGGACGGACGAATGAGTTTCCATCTCCCAATCTCATCACGCCCTCTCTCGCACGCATGCCATGAGAATCAAGTTCGGACCCCCTCCCTCATTCCATTCCATCCGAGAGACACCTGCATCACCAGGGACACTGTTCCCAAGGGTCCCTCGGAGACGTAGAGACACAGTCGGAGGTCGTGGGTATAGAATTAACGTAAAAAAGGCTATGCTCGGACAACGTCGGGTTGTTTCATAGACGGAAGATGATATGTACGACGACAGAATATATGACTTAATGCACGTTCTTCATTCCGAATTCTTCTTTCGGCATTTCCAAAGTAGATTATTAATTTTTTCCTCTGTTGATGTACAATTCTTACCAGTCAGTCTCTACGTTTAGATCTGAATTATTCCACTGAAATCAGATGGAAGTGTTTAGCAGGTGGTCTCAATGAATCATGCGCCCATCCCTCGTTTTTCACTTTAGATCTGTTTCTGAAAAATACCGTGTAAAGAGAAGCCGCGCAAAGTGGGATATGCCTTTCCATCCTGATACATTAGGTTAAATGTGGGCGTGTTTTCAACGATTTAGTTACATTGTATTCAGCATTGCATTCTTACAACCTCTTGAGTCGAACTGAGGCATTTTATGCTTTTTTTAATCCTCGGAGAGTTTCAAACCCATGCTAAACTGACATTAATGGCCGTGCAATTCGCGATAGTTCTTCAAAGAAAACCGTGCTAAACTGAAAACGAGTAATGCAAACCCTTGAAATTCGAGGGATGAGTGCACTCACTAATTGACGTCGTTATTGGTTTTTATTGTCGTAAATTAGAAAGGAAAACATTTGAATAAAGTCCTTTTGAAGTAGCTGCTCACTGCTTGATTTTTTAAGGAACGATCCTGCAGAGAGCATTGACGTAACCACTTCTTTTACTTCCCTTCGTCATCGTCGAAGCACTCCTTAGCGCTCTCCTTCACATGAACTCATAGAGCGTGCAGTGCTTCGTCCATTTGCACCGCGCGTATTCCTGATTAGGCACGACTCGACGCGAGAGCGAAAGCGTGTCATTGCGTCTCTGCTTTTTAACCGAGGGTCGTGCGAATGCTCGTTCTTAACTGCGGTCCAGTTACGGCCGCATTTTTGCGTCGCCTTCCTTCATGAACAAGTCTTTAAGAATTCCGCAGGAGGTGGCAACCACACGCTGCTCTACGCTTTATTATTTTGATTCGCCATGAAATGCTTAAAAATTTCATGCTACGAGCATGGAGCCCAGAGATTCGGACTTAAAAAAAACGAATAAAAGCCTATCAGTGTAGCGTGTGGCGGTTATACGATATTTTGAACGCTTAAATTTTACCTGGGTGCGGGGATCGTTTACGTGCGCCTGGTTTATATTTATGTTTCTGATGAGAAAATTACACGCAACTATATGGTAATGAAATGTATGTCTCTCGTAGGAAAATGTTTGTGCATGTTCGAGCGAGATTAATTACATTTGTATTATCTCATTGCTCGAAGCTTCGCGTCTACGCTGAAGGAAATGTTTGTGATGCAAACAGACCGCATCTGAATAACTCAGTCACCTGGCAACTCCGCCCTCTCTAGCAGTCCATCATCCTGCCTATCCCCTCGCTTCCCTCATTTCTCCCTCCCATCCTCTGTCTCCCATCCTCTATATCCCATCCTCTATATCCCATCCTCTATATCCCATCCTCTTTATCCCATCCTCTATATCCCATCCTCTCTCTCCCACTTTCACCCCTCTCTTTCTCTCTCCTACCTTCCCTTTCACTCCTATCCTTTCTCTCTCTCCTACCCTCTTTCTCTCTCTCCTACCCTATCTTTCTCTCTCCTGCCTTCTCTTTCTCTCCTACCCTATTTCTCTCTCTACTACCCTCTCTCCCACCATTTTCCCGACACCGTTCCCCTTCCTACTCTCATTCTCCCGCAGCAATTTTTCTCCTCAAACAAAAGACTCGTTTTCCACGCTACCTTGCTTCTTTCTATTCGCGTTGGTACTCCCATTCCATTATTCAATACCCGCATTCGTTTACGTTTCGACCCTTCAGGAAACATTACGTGGCTTCCTGCTCTTTATCCGATTCCTTCTCCATTTTTCTTCGCTTTCGTTTTACATTGCAGGTGGAGATGCTTAAGCGTTATGGCGCCATTACATCCTTGTTTTTTAATTATTACCAAACCCTCCAAAGAGAGAGAAGAGTAGGCATTTTTATCACGCTAATCTTTCGTTTATGTTACACCATTATGTTTAAAATTAACCTGCGTAATATCAGAGCGATGATTGAGAGATTTGGCTACTTTTTTCCACTGTAACATATTTTTGCTCTCCTAATAATTAATATTTTTGTCAATAGTTATAAAAAGATTCTCAATCACGTTGAATTTAGATTTTAATTGTTATGTTTTAAGTTAAAGATGTTACCGAAGCAGATATTGTACCATTCACTTCGATTTCTTGAATATATACTCCATGATTGAATATGCGTTCGAAGACAAACATGAAGAAAAAGGAAGAGATTTCAGCTGATATACGACTTGAAAAGGAAAGAGAGTTGTCAATAAATTAAGAAAATTGCCTAGAAAAGGAGAATGTGGAGAGCCAGATGTAACATATAATAGCTGATTTGTCTGCGGGCAGAACACTTATACATGTACCGTTTTACATTTCTCAAATTAAATATGGACGAAGTTTTTCAGTTATATGATGCACGAGGCGTGTTTTGAAATAATTGACGAAATACTTCCGTGAAAAATACATTTTAGGTGGAGGGATTAGAAATGTATTTTAATTATGTTAATGTATCTTAATGTCTCTAAACGCATAATCTGTAAGCTATTACGGTCCTGGATTTAATTTAAAATTTCAAATATAGCTCTTTAACCTTACCGGTATTGGCGATATCCTTTGTACAACCTCTCCAATTTCAGGATACAAGGTTAATGATGTAACTTTGAAAATCTTAATAAAAAGAGTTAAACCATCACTTAAACTGCAGAGACGCATAATTATCAAACTCCTTAATCTCTAATGAGGGCCCTGATTAAAATGTGGAGATCGTAATGGAGTCTTTTCCAAGGGGAAAGCCGCCACGGAATCGTTCCCCGCGCATCGCTATCTCTTCCAGCTCATCCTCTCAACTTATCGATCGTCTCCTCCCATTCCACGCAGTCCGCTTCCTCCGCTCATCCAGCCCTCCCTCATTCGTTCACCCCCGCTTTCTCTTCCCTCGATTTTTTCTTCACTGCTTTCATTAACGCCTACCTTCCAACCATAATTACGAGGACGTGCGCGCATGCATGTGAACGGACGCACGCTCACGCACGCACACACACGTGTTCAAAATCGTCCGTTTCGGGACTTTGCTTATAAAAGATACAAAATGCGGGACCACTCTTCCTCTTATCTCTCCTCTCCTCCGCGCGATATGTGTACTTCTATATGTAGCAACCCTCTTAACAATAAATCCAAGCCACGGAGTCCTAAATTTGTAACTTTACAATTCTCCAAACCTCCCGCCAACCAACCCTTTCGCTCGCCTTTACGAAACGCACACGTCGCACGCGAGATAGAGAGAAATAGCCGGTTACGCTAGGAACGGACATTAATGGACGCGCGTGCTATTAAGCAGCGTGGTTTCCTATAGCTTTTCCTTTCTACGGAATATACAGGAGGCAAATTGGTGGAGATTGGATGGCTCTTATGCATCCCGCCTCCTCCCAATCTTTTTTTTTTACCTCTCTCCCTTTCTCTTCATATTTCCCATGATTCGGCTCAGAAAATGACCTTTCCTCTTTCCTTTTAGCCATCCACAATTTTCCTCCTCCGTTATGAGACCTCGTCTTTCATTAAAACTTCCTCAACTAAGGCGGCTCTCATTCCAATTCATTCCCCTCCCGTGGAGTTGGCTCCTAGTGTGAGAGTTCTGTGCGTGCATTGAGCAATTTCGCCCTCGCATGCAACGACTAATGCTAGGGAGGGTGGCGCTCGGAGGTTATTTTGAAGAGGTTCCCACACCGAAGCAATTCGGATACAATCTCGCTTTTTTATTTCGTCTCCAGTGTGTTCCTATCCTTTCCGTCATCGCGGCGAAGCCTTTTGCCTCCGTCCCTTCGCTTCCGCTTCCCTCCTGTCCATTGTTGTCTCGCGATGTTGGCCCATACCGTTGTCTCGCGCACCGCGATGCATTATTCGCAGCGTGCACCCTTCTCTCATACATTCTCATTTCGATATTTTTTCTTTTTTCAGTAGTTTCCTTCTCATTTCTCGAGCTTTCCGTTGAGTTCCAGCTTGTTATAGTCATCGCTACGTTGCTTTGTCTAGTCATTTCTCTCTCTTAGTTATAATGGCTTTTTTCGATTTCTGTTGCTAATTTTGTTTGCGTGCACGCGTGCTTCCCTTTTGGTGTTCCTCAATAAGTCTAGCCTAATCACTGTAAGTCGAACGTCTATAGCTCTAATTTCGGGTCTATTGTAAAAGATACAGTAAAGCCTCGTTTAATGCAAAATGCTCGTTCATACGAAGTAAGCGCCAATATCCTGTCAAATGATAGTTTTATATTGGTCGATTTAATGGCCCGTTATTACAAATCATGATCGTGTAGATCTGCAAAAGTTTGTATTGGCGAGGTTTTACCGTATTTTTTCTATTACTATTATTATTGGTATTTTATATATAATTCAAGATGTTCTTGTGTGCTCGAAAAGTTCGAGCTATCGATGGTTGAATTTATTGAACTCATTTGATCAGTTCTCACGCTGACCACGTTTGATAGCCGGCCTCGGTAGAGGGTTTTGTTAACCTATCTGGCTCACATTATTGGCGTTGCAGGTTGGAATCATGCCGAGAACATGTCTGTATGCCTTGATAATTGTTATTGTCTCATTTTAAAAGGCAGTTAAGTGCTATTTGTGAGCTAGTTGTCAGTTAATACAGTTATTTGTCGACAATGTAGGCTTGTAATTTTAAGATATGAAAGAGAGGGCGGGGTCGCTTTTCGTCCTTTACGGAAATCTCTCGGGAATTTGAAGCTCCTCCGTCCATTAACCCACTGGATCATCTCGCCTCAGCGGAACTGGGAAATTAGATGTCCAAGCCTCGGGATGAACGATTATTCTGCGTCAATTTTTTTTTATCAGTCCGAGGCCGGCCGTGAAGTTCTCTACTCGAGAATGTTTCGAGAGATTCGAAGAGAGAGGTAGAGACGGAGGGATGGAGAGGTGGAGCACACGAAAAGAAAATCGATTGATAGGAGAAGTGGGAGGGATCGGGCAAAGGAGGTAATGAGGACCGCGCTACAGTCCGAGTGACATGCGTCGATAGCGCTTCGGTGCTTAAATGTAAAACTGCGCCGACGATCAAGTGGGTCCTCTTAACCCTCCAAAAAAACATACATCCCAAGAGCATCGACGCCTCGTTCTCGCTTTCGCCTCAAAACTGTTTCGACGACCTGACATATTGAGGGAGAGGTTTTTGGAGAGTCGTCGGATGTGGAAAGCGCGCACAAAAAAAGCGTTTTAATAACCGGGACATCGTTTTTTTTTTTCGTCTTTCGGGTACACGGATGGGGTCGTCCGAAGATGATCGAGTGCCTAATTTTAACGTTTAATGCCTCGTTTTTTTCCCTTTCTCTTCTCGCTCATATTGAAACTATTCCGGACCACCCATGATCGTAAAAGGGTTTTTTTTTCTTTCGGTGCTGCAGTTTACTCGATCAATTTGTTGGCCTGCGGTATGACAGTTTCCGTCAAAGCTCTTGTTTTTTCTTCGTCTTCCGCAAAGAGCTTAAAAATAGGTCATCCAATTAATCGAAATGGACGTCAGAATTAAGCAAATCGATGGCATCAGGTACATCGTGCCTGATTGCGTTATATTTTACAATACGAGCTTCTGTTTATTTCACTTCTAAACTCGTTTACTCAAAACTATCTCTCATTTATTGGTTTCCGTTTAAAGCATGTGAGAGCGAATGAATACTTTAACAATAACAAACCAATCTTCCGATTCATAATAAAACATGCAGTGATGGCGAAATACCTCATTTTAATTTCAATTATTCGCGTTTTTAGATAAAACCTGAATTAATCTGTTGCAAAATATGCTATAAGTTTTGTTTCTCTTCACAGTCAAATGTTTTCCATCTAATTTCTCAGGTGAACGGAGACCGCCCGCTGCCGAAGGAGCCCATCCCTTCGCACCGCGCCCTCGCTCCTTCGCCCCCTTCACCCGCCCACGCCGCCCTCCCGGATTCGGAGGACGACTACTCCCACGCGCACCACCGCACCGACCCGAGTCCAACCTCTTCCCAAGGGTCGGGTCGCCAGAGGCAGCCCAGGAAATCGTCCGACGTCAGCGCTTACGTTGTCGACAGGCCGGAGGTCAAACCAGGAGGTGAAAAAAGGAAGGGAAGCAGCCCCCGGAAACGGAAAGCGCCACCGCCTCCGAGGCCACCCCCTCCGGATCTCAGCCGCCTTTCCGGAGGAAGGTCACCATCGAGCGGCGCCGTTCCCAAGGAACATCAACATCACCACCGTCAACCGGAGAACCAAGACTTTCCCGTACCAGTCCATTCTCCCCTTGTGGAGATATCGGTCGAGGAGGTAGTCGAGACGTCGCAGAGAGGTCTCTACGAGAGGAGAGCCATCGAGGACAACTATTTTCTCGCCCCGTCCAGGACCCCGTCTCCCTCAGTGGAGGCGCACGATGATAAGAGGGTCGTAGTCCAAGAGGCGTACGAAATGGGAAACGGAATAGGAAGGGCTAGCAGCGTAGGTTACGGCTCGTCCACGTACGACCTGGAAGAGGTAAGCGCCTTCGAGGAGGCAGTGACGTCGGCGACGACGAGGGAGGAACAGGACGTCTCCGCCGTCTACCAGAGGGTCGCCGACGATGATTGCGACACGGCTTCTCGTGCGGCTGGCGCGGCGTCTCCGCCTCCGGACTCCGGTCGCGGAGGCAGCGTCGGCACGGAGGTGCTCGATTCTCGCACCGAAGGAGGCACAACCTCGAAGGGGCAGTCCGATCCTCCGCAGTCGCTGCAGCTCCTCGCCCCTCCTTCGTCAGATCACCAGAAGGAGGGCACTGTAGCGAAGGCAGCAGCAGAAGCCGCGGCCGCCGCCCCTGCTTTGGCGGTCTCTCTGGCGTCCCTGGACTCCATCTCGTCCATAGTGAGCGAGGAGGTGGACGAGTACGACGACCTTACGGCGCCTCAGAAGAGCACTACCCTTTCTCCTAATGCCCTCTGCCTGTCAGAGGTATGTGAACGCGTGTTTTTCCCGCATTTTTAATTAACCGAGCTCCATTTACAGAGGTATCCTGAGAAAAAATTCCATGGGCCGAAGTGTAATATTTTTCGAAACATTTCCTTCCGTTTCCTGTTTAATAATTCTAGTCCAGCCATGACTCTTCTCGAGTCTCGTCATTATTTTGCTTAACTTTTATGCCAGGCTCCATGGTTCTAACTTTGATATATATTATAGGTTGTAATTGTTTTGTTCGCAGTTATATTATTATTTCTGATCCTTTTGTTGGTCCACTCTCTGCATAAATTTCAATTTGAGTAGGAAAATTTTTTTTTGTCTTTATTCAAGTTTTCTTATAAGGGGTTTCATAAACTGCTCCCCATGGAAATTAATTCTTGAACTTTCTAATAACTCGTAATTATTTTTAAAAGCGACGAAGTATTCATAATGAAATTTTTAGAACTAAATCTTCATAAAGATCAATTAACCCCTCAAGCCCGGAGGAGATTTATTAAATCCCACCCGTACGGCCGGATGAGGTTTTTAAATTTTCACGATTGCGTTGCAAAAACGTTCGAGAAATTTTTTAAAATCATAACTTTATAAGTTTTCTCTCGATTTTTCTGATTGTTTTGTGGATTTACGAAAAACATGAAATTTGTAAATATCCATTTTTCGTATCATATTTTACAAACAAACATTGTTGCAGTAGAAGAGAATGTACACCAATCGCTAATTTTCCGGCTTGCGTTCGCGCTTTATATATGACATTTAGCACCGGGAAATCTATGAAAGATATAGATGTACAATCTTAATAAAAGGATAACTTAAATTAGTAACTATTTTATTCTACGAATCTAACCATCTAAACCAATTAGGCGAAAAGTTTTACGTATCTCACCTTTTTCATGTCTTGACTGAAAATTTTTAAGTAAATGTAGTATTACTGATTTATTAGAAGACGATTTATTTATAATATAAACGTTTTAGTTATATAGTCATTATTCTTGGTTACTACAAAAGTCACATAGAAGAAATAATTACATTTTGTTCTTTGGTATGCAGCGAGGAACGAAGGATCGGTCATGAAAGCGAATGTTTACCGAAATTATTTTACTCAACTCAATTCCATTCTTCATGAATTGCATCGTAAACATTTCTAATAAGACGTTTTCCTTTCTTTTTTTACATGCCGACGAAGACCTTTGTCGCATGACATAAGCCAAATGGCTCCACCAGGAAAAAAGAGGAGAAAAATCGTGACCTCCTTTGAAAAGATACACAATTGCTACGTTGCATTTCAAACACCAAGGAAAGGTTCCTTGCCGTATTAAAAATCGATTTTTATACGGAAAAACACCGTCATATCGTAGTAAAATTGAAAATTCCATCGCAAAATTCAACGTTGATTATATATTTTTTAAACAGGAAAAAAATACAGTACAAGCATAGATAGGAAGTACAAAATATATAAAGGTTATTTAGATTTAAAGCAGTCTCTAGTGTCAACAGATAAAAGAAATTATGGCTGACGCAGGACGTAATAGTACGTCTGACGGCCGATTGGACAGTTTTCGCAGGACGTAATAGTACGTTTGACGGCGTTTACGGATTAAAATATATTTTCGGCTGTTTTTTACGTCGCGCAATAGACATTTGAACTAAAAATCACTTCATCTTGGAAATATCGAGATATCCCGATTGTCTCAGAGATAATAATACTATAGCCTCACCTGGCGCAATTCTTTTGAATTTTAAAATGTCTCAAGTTGAGGCAGAGTGGTTAAAAGAACCTGTCATTATTTAGATTGAATTCTTAAAATTGTTTTTGTTTTTGAAAAAATCCATCGACTGAGTTTGAACGGAAACATTTATCTGGAAATTTTAGTGCGGAAGAAAAGGAATCGACAAAAAGAATACACGAAATATACGTTTTAATATCTCAATTGGATCTCGAGGAACGCATTTTCAATTCCTTCGAAGCGAAGAGGACCCCTATAAAACTTGTCATCATCTAGCCATCTCTTTAAATACGAAACGTATTTTTAAAATGCGAATTCCGTCCGAACTTACGTAACACTGCAGTGTCTTTGATCCGACGTGTGAGGCCCTCGGGGAGAAGCGGCGCCCATAAATCTCTGTTATTCTGGAATGCTTTACACGCCCATTAAAAGAATTATTATCGGTGCTTTGCGTGCCGATGGACCATTTCCGGTCTCCGAGCGACACCTACAGGAAAGGAGTGCCCTCTTACGGGTAGACGCGTGACGATCGCATCTAGCGCCGCGGGATATCCTTTCGAACAGACGGACTCGTGTGTGTTATCATAGACCACCGAGATATCCTTGGCGCATTAGGAGTCGCATTTGGGGAGTGCATCGTGCACGGAGAGCGAAAGGGCGTATTTTTAATGTTTAAGTGAAGATACGTCTTCTCGAGAACGAAAGCGGATATTAAGCAACATTTCACTTTTGACATGGCAATATTTTTCTCAAATCGCTCGCTGTAAATTCGTAAATTTATTAAGTTGTCGCCCTCCGGCTCGGAGAAGCAGAATTTGATAATTTATCTCATTTTGTAAATAATATCCAATTCGCAGAAATTAATCGCATCATCCTCTCCAGTGAGTACAAATTATGATATACGATCAGTTAATACGTACGATTTAAAACTTATAAAAGGATTAATATTGACTAGTAAAAGATTTTGCACTTTATTCATTTACATGGACAAATATTTGCAGATGTTAGTTGTAATCGTGCATAAAACTTTCTTAAAGTATCTTTCGCGCCATAAGTCAAATTTCCCTTATTATTCTAGTATATTGTTTAATTACGTATTTCAACGTTGTGGAGGAACGTGTCAAAGTGAGGATATTAAACGATTGCCCATTGGCAATTCATTTTGCTAGTACATTCGATCCTGAATAACGGTGAAATTTTAATTAAGGTATCCATAAAAACATTCGGCCATGCCATGTGGATAATATTGTTGAATTTGAGACTCATTAAATCTGTTTAATATTTTTAATACGTTCCAACAGTAGCGGATTTTCCATTTCAACCAACTTCAATACACCTTTTTTATCACAGAGAACATTATTTATGCTTAGGTTACCTTCAGCACACTGCCATATGGCCACCTAATATAGCATAACGGTACACAACCACTCCATCGAGAGGGAGAGAGTGAGGCAAACCCCTTCTCTCTTCAACCCATCTTCCTTCTCTCTCTCTCCCTCTGTTTCGCACGACTGCGGCACCCTCAGCGTTCGCGCGCCTCTGTCGGCGGAATTTCCTCCTCATACACGGCAAAAAGGGCAAGCATTTGCGCCTTTTATAATGTCCCTTTAAAACATTACACTGCTCGACACTGACGGAGAGAGTAAGAGGGAGGGAGGTCGGAGTGGAGGGTGGCCCAAAGCGTGAGGTAGGAAGAAGGGTCGGAGATTTCAACGCCTGAAAGCCGCCGTCATCGTCACCGCAAAGAGGCGGAGGTCCCCGCGGAGAGCGAGACACCCCTTTGGTCGGCCTCCGGCTCGCTGTCGACGGCTCGTGTTTTCTCTCTCACCCACCCTTTTCCTCTTCCTCCCCTGCCCTCCTCCCTCCCCACACCGACGTCGATCTCGCTCCCATAGAGACCCATCTATATACCCGTTGCGATACCTTTGACTGGGGAAAAAATAAGACCCTTTCGCGCGAATCACGACTCGCCGTGTCCAAGACGGCGGCGACAGTACTCTCTTAGCCCCTTCTCTCTCTCTCTCTTCCTCTGCACCCCTTTCACTCCTTCCTTTCTCTCCTCTCTCTCCACCACCCTGCGGGTGAACAAGGGGTGACTAGAACAAGAAGGCGAGCGAGGAGGGCCAGGGGAGAGGGTGGAGTAACAATGCACGATTAAGTGGGAGGATCGTGGAAGGAGGGGAGGGTGCGGGAGAAGCGGAAAAGGATAGAAGTTGGCGGCTGAGGTTGGTAGTGGATGGTCGTCGTGCATTTAGGGTCGCATTACGTTTGTGCAACCCACGCGCCCGTGTCTTCGTCACTCGGGTAGGGGGTCGATGTCGGCGGTGCGGCGTGTGCAGTTGTAAGCGGAAGAAACGGTGGAAACGTGCCGTTTGAACCCCGTTTAATGGGATTGCGGGGACAATGTAAATATTCATGTGACGAAATGAAGGGAACGGGGCTTAATTAAGGCGAAACAACAAATGGTTTATTTCCTAGGTTGCGCTCTCTCGAATGTTCCTCCGCTCTCGCCTCGGGAAAGGAAGAGTGTGTATTTTTTATAGACCACTTTCAAATATTCGCGATCGGGATTTTATGGGCTCTATCTTGCTGATATTGACGTTTTCGCATTTGGTATTATTTTTATTTGCGAGTGTTACATAAAAGATTCCCTAAGGCTAAGTTACTTTATATTTGTCGAGTTCACAGATTTCAAGATAGTTACGGAAATTCGATAGATCTAAAGCTACGTATTTTTTATTTATCTTTAACCGAAAGGAAACGTGTCTGTCAGATATTTTAAATTATCATGCATAAATGAACTACAGATAAGTATTTTCGAAGTACATATGTATCTTTCAATCGCTCAGGTGTACTTTTCAATACGATTTAACGCGCTGCATTAAAAGGCATTATTTATAAAATATTCTCTGTTCGATTTCGTAATATTAAAATCCAATAACTGAAAATAATTTCTATCTAGTTGAAATGCTATTCAATAGTATAAAAAGCTACATGCGGATATTTATTGCTTCAGTTAATTTGGTCACACATTTGTCAGAATTCCGTCAATAATTTCATGTCAATCCAAAGACAAAACTAGGATCGAACGTAATGACTTATTGTTAGTCACGTATCATTATCACAGCTCGATCGTGATGGGATGATCCAGATGCGCACGCCCTGCATAATAACAGAAACACGGGCGCGAACTCTCCGTGTAAATCGATTCCCGAGCAGCGTGGGAGCTCTACTCCCGCTGCGAGGTTGACTTACCTCCTGCTCGTCTCTCATAGAGAGTTTATTCTAGGGTTCGTCAAAATGTTGTTAATAATTAAGGAAATTGCATGCGTTTTTTAAGAAGAACGAGGAAGCTCCATCTCCGAGTGCATCGCGAAAGGTGAAGCGGATCCATTGAGACCGCGAGGCGCGACCCGTGAGAAGAGATAAATCAGCAACACATAGCCTCGTCAGTCCCTCGGTAACTCCATACTCCTCTGCCAACCTCTTCGCAACCTCCCCTGACCCTTGCCCTCTCGCCATCCCTCCCGTTTCTTTTTGTGCCTTTCTCCCACCCTCCTGTCCCATTCCGCCCTCTTTCTACCTCCGCTCTTTCCATTCCCATACTCTCCAAAACACATTTCCGCCTTCCGAGTCCCACTCGTTTCTCCGCGTCTGTCCGTCTTGGCCGACTTCATCTGCGTCATAGAGCGATGCCGACTCCGCCCGTGCATACCTCTCCCCCTTCCACTTTCTTTCATCATTTCTATCTCTCTCTTAAGCCACCTTTTTTCTACTCACTTTACACTCTCGTGCATTAAAAAGATAAACCTACCTGTCGAGACTACTTGCCGGTATCTCCGTTGCCAAATTTTCTTTCCTCGATGGGCGCATTTTTCATTTCGAGCGCTTATTTCCTTTGAAGTTGTTTTTGCTTTTTCATACGCATAGCACATAGAGTAGGTACGGTGATCGCGAAAAAAATCGACTTCCAGATTTTGATGAATGTCCACGTTTTAGGTGACTCTGAGTTCGAAAATGTTTTTTTTTTTCCAATTCTGTCAGTCTGTGCGCTCCTCAAGTGGCTAAACGTTTTTATACAACCCGAAGAAATGTGGTATTTTTATAGCACATCATCCGAGATATAAGTTTTCTTGGAATTGAAAATATCGTGCAATAATGGAGTTAATTCTTATCGATTTTCATAAAATATCAATTTACTTAGGAATACCTTGAAGAATTTTCAGCAGAATTCGTTCAGTTGTAGAGATTGATGTCATAAATAATACTAAATAGTGTCAGAAATAATTAAACCCTATGTAACATTATAATACACGTATCAATTTTCACTCCCAGCTCCCCTCACACTCTCCCTCACTCCTCTGACGTCATACAAAAATTGATTTATCCCCTAGAAGTAGCACAGTTGCTGCGAGATAAACCGCGGGAAAATATTTTCCGTGCGTAAAATGTAACCAGTGAAATTATTATATGGATTTGGAAGCATGCGGATATGAGAAATTTTGGCGAATTTATGCCGCGCCGATTTTTTTAGCCTACTTTCCAGAATGGAAATTGGCTTATAGTTTTGTGGTTGTGTCTGTCTGTCTGTCCGTCCCCCCTATTAACTTTTGAACCAATGGACCAATTTTCATGAAACTTGGTGGAATTCTCTTGCTACATGGGCCGAGCTCCCGAGGATAGTTTTTGCTGCTAAGATTGAAGTCCTGGGTTCGATTCCAGGAAATATCCTTCCCATTTGATTTACACGGGAAATCTTAAATCCATGGTGCAGGGTAAGTTTCACTTGCGCATTAAAATATCTTAGAATTGTAATATCGGAATGAGTTTTGTACTATTCTCTGAGGAAAGACATGATAATTCTAATTTTTATTGTAGACTTTTGATTATCGGTTGTATTTCTTAGAATTTTGCGTAAATACTGGCGATTTTGCAGTTTTTATCACTCATTAGGAGTGTTGCCATAGCAACAACTATTGTTGAACTGAGATTCGGTATATTGTAATACTGACTCACGTTATTTTTGCCGCACAAAGACACGTGATCAATTTAATATTCCGTTCGAATGTATTTGTAGTGTTTTATAACGCTAAATTATGAAACTTGGAACACACAGATCTATAGCGACTGCGATGACTTTAAAACTATTAAAGCAAATATAAGTATTAAATAAATGATTAACTGGAAAATAGGCATCATAAGCTCTGTTTGGATCATCTTGTTTTATATTTGGTTTTGTTACCTTTAAAAAAATTAAATATTTCATCCCTTCTTGATAGTTTTTTTTTTATCTCTTGGGAATTTTCTAGCCAGAGTTTATAAACAAACATGCAGTATAATACACGCGGCCGTTTCGTTTCGTAATGGTAGTTACGTTTAATGTTCTTTACTTTCCGGACTAGATACGGAATCGCATATCGGTATAATCTTAACATCGGGGTCCATTAGTGTTATCGACTCTTACACGGCTACCCACCGCAGTTACGCGAATAATGGAGGTCCCGCGGGCGGCGGGGCAGTCCCCGTTTTCCATTATACGCATTCCATTAATGCTACTTAATGCAAACACGACCGTAATGGGAAATGGAGGAGAGTAAAACAACCGTTGCCTATAAATAGCCGTAGCTCTGCATTCACATATTAATACTAAAGGATATGCTAAAAACAATGTAAAATTTTAGTTTTTTTTACATATAGACCAAGGTTCGCGGGCGCAAAGTTGCCCGAGAGAGGAATCGTAGCTATCCAAAGTTTGTATGTATTAGGAGGTCCAATGTCAGGATTTTCCAAATATATAAATGCGTTATTACATTATAGTTATTGTTATTTTACTCCAGATCACGGCAATACTGGTGGCCCTTGCCAAATGGGATATTATTCCTGTAAAGCCCTTAATAAATGTTTTTTCTTTGGCGCCCGCTACCATCCAATTATTATTTAAATTAGCCAGCAGGGGTCGAAAGCTTAGCGGCACCTGATCTAGAGATTTGTATGAGTCGTGCTTTACCAAAACTGCGTACAATTCTTTTGTTTATCCTGGACTCTCGATTTGTGGTGAAGCTAGTTTTTTATATTAGAGAGGAGTTTTCATTCTTCAGTGTGAGGCGTTGAAAAAGTATCAAAGGAAGTCGAGCTTTCACTCGAGGTTTCCTCCACCGCGTTCATAATCGTTATTGGCAGTCGGAGGGACTGAATAGCAAAAAAACATAATGAAGGAATAAATTTTCTTCCAGATATCATCTGTTTTCTCGGGGATTTTGCCGTCAGTCACTCGCATCGATTCCCACCCTTCCCTTTACTCCATTTTCCCCACCTCCATCTCCCTCCCTTTCTATCTCTCTCTCTCTCTCTCTTCCACATTCCCCGTTTACTCTTTGTGCACGCAATTTTCACCCTCCTTCCCTCCCTCCCCTCCGCCCTCCCTTCCCCTCCCATCTCCCTCCACCCTCGCACTCCGGACGAGCGATTCATTCCGCACTCGACTCTGCACCCCTCCCTTCTCCGGATCGTGAGTCTTCCCGGGGAAAGTTTCCCACCCTTTCCTCCCTTTCTCTCCCTCTCTCTCTATCCTCCCTCGCCTCCCTTAACCCCAACCATAAGAGGGACCATCCACCACACCGATGCCATCTTTATTGCGATGCATCCAATAGGCATTTTCCCATGCTCTTCCCTCTCCTTTTCACCTCCATTCTCCCCTCTCCCTGCCCTTTTCCCCACCCATCTCTACTGCATCCCACCTCCATTTCTCCTCCGGACCCCCCTCCCTTCCTTTCCTCTTATCTCCTTCTACTCCTCCCTCTCTACATCCCAACCTTTCTTCCCCTACTTCTCTCCCCTCTGCATCTCATTCTTGTAAAAGGCTAATGACCCCATTCCCTCATTCATTTCTCTCGCTCCCCCCTCATTCCGTTCCACTCCTATTTTATCGCTCTCTCTCTCTATTCACATTGTCTTCTCTCTTTTCTCTACCCCCTCTCTCTTTCTCCATCTCCTCTCTGAAACAACGCGCTTCTTTACGCCCATTGCTGGTGAGTCCGTTGGGTGGCTTGGGTTCTCTATATTTTCTTGCTAAAAGATGATGTGGATTGTTTTCCTTCGAGGGTACTGCTCTCCACGCTCTTCGGATTTCACTCGAGGCGATGGTGCATAACTCATCCTATTTACCGGGATGTTAATTTTTTTCGACTAAAAAACGAGATGGTCTTTTCCCATATTCGGTAACCGCACAGTTAGGCGTAATAGGCCGTAACTTCCCCGTCTATGTAGGCAAGGAGACGAGGTTATGGGCGTACACAAGCCGTCGCTTTCGGCATACACACACACACACACACACGCACGCACGCACGCACACACACACGCACACACACACACACACACACACACATATATACATATATATATATATATATATATAGCAAAAATAGCGACTCCTATCTGTTTGTATCTTCCATCTTCTTCTTCTTCGATGAAAGTCCCAATTTTACGAGACTAATCGGTTTTCTCCGTCAAGCCTACTCAGCTGGCCTCCTGCAATATTTTCCCAATTCCCCAAGACTCTAAGTTTTTACTTCTTTTCCCAAAAAATATGACCACCGCTCACCTTCAAACCTTATCAGCAACTCCCTCTCCTGTCCAATTTCTCCCCTCTGCTGCATTTTTCGCCTATGCCCTCCATTCGGCTAAGTCAATCATACCAAAATCGCTCGGGTCTAAGAATTATTTACTGTTTTAGCTTTATATTTTGGGAAAGTTTATTGCCGAGTGTCAAATTATTTTATTTTGAGCTAATAAGATGAATCTTGCGGGATTAATATATCCAACAGGAATGTACTGCAGAGGTTTATGAGGCAATTGCATTAACTCGCTAACAGCATTAAATTTCAAAATAACAGCGATTAATTTAATTTAAATTAAATTTTAAATAGAATTACTGAAAGATTCTAAATCCTATTAAGTCCTATGAAGAATCAGTAAAGGATGATACAATAACTTAGCAATGAGTGACTCCAACAATTTCTAATTTGTTGAATACGAAACTTTTTCAAAATTTACATCGTCTCCTGATAAACAAAAGCGACGAAGGTATTCAGTTTCTTATTTACCACCAAAAGTTTTTGCATGGTATACGACGCATCATATTAAAAAAATTAACCATATTTGTCTGCAGAAAAGTTTTTTGTAAGCGCCCTTTTGATATCATCTGCTGTACCTGACTCATTTATATCTGGTTTCCGGTTCATTAGCTTGATTTATACACATGCCATGCCAGTTATCTGGGTTATTTGCGTCACCGCGAATCCGCCTCTCACCTTCTACTCTCCTCCGCATCCTTTACTCGCGTTCCGCCCCATACGCGCGCCTCCGGAAGAGTCTTCTTCCACATGACTGGCATGCCTCCGGGGCAGGTGTGTGTGTATGACTTGCAGAGAGGGCGGGGCGACCCTTGGAGACCTTAATCGCAAGAAGCGCCAATGGAATGCACTGGCAGTGTGTGTGCGCGTTGCGGCAACTTCCCTTCCTTAACACGGCCGCCCTGATGCCACAAGAGTCAATCACGGATTTCGAAGAATCACGTCGGCTCTGGACTGGTATAAGGGATGGAATTAAATTAACGCACGGAACTGACGCACGTGCGCTTTCATTGAGTGATTGATCGTATTTTTGGAGGTTTGACGACCTTCGTTTAATTTATTAGGCCGTAATTAAGCGGGATGCGAAATGGACTTTTGACGAGTGTTGATTAACGGTTTTGCGGCTTTTGGTCTGGTTGCACTGACCCCAGGCTGGGTCATTCGACCTGACGAAATGGCAAATTAAAGGAATGATGCCTACGCATGGTGAAAGTTCTGTATTTTTTCACGTGCATAATTAGCGCATACCTAAAATTAAGAAAGTAATCGATTTTTGCCGTTGGTTCAAATAAATAAGCAAAAATAAAATATATTGCCTGCATTTAAGATAGCAACAGTATTAAAAGCAAACCCAGTGCTACATTTAGTTGGTCAAAGTTAATGTTGTATTGGTCTTCGCTGGAAATGTTTCTTCGTGAAAGTATTCAGCATTACGAAAATTATAATGTGTTAAGGATTCCTGTTTTTATTACGATTGATTTCCAAAAGTGATCCTCCATCAAAAACGAACACCGATTTTACGGGCATAAAAATTGACTTTTTATCTGTATTGATAGCAGATTTACCTCGTTTACTGTAGCGTTTCAGAACCTTAAGACGTGCAAAGAAAATTATGAATGCTAAGTCAGCCTATGAGTGATAAGCTCTAGAAAAACCTCATCCGTTGGTGTTTAGGCGGTGTAAGGCTAACAAAATGTCCATTCAAAGTCAACCGATTTATCCTCATCCGCAGTCGGAAGGTGCGCATAATTCACACCCTAGAGCCAACCACCCGGAAATAATTGGTGCGTGCCCTCTTGTAAAAGGTCAGCCTCACTTCCTCGCTAATGCAGCTGGTAAATCACAAAGTCTGTTAACGGAAACTTCGTTAAAAACGCAGAAGGCATTTCTTCGGTCGTTTCTCATTCAGGGGAACTGGAAATAATAAAACGCCGATGTGTTGACGTGTCTGAGAGAGACGATTATATAACACGACGCTAAAAAATACTATACTTTTCCTTTTCGTTCTTCGTTGCTTCCCTTAGACCATAGAGTAAAATATACCCTTTGAAAAATGGCTGAATTATGAGTATAAATTTAGAAAATGTTATATGTTACAGAGAATGGTATGAAAGAAACCAGATTTTCAAAGATAAATGTTTTTAGGATTGGCATAAGTCTCAAAGGATTACAATTGGTAATCCATATCATATTAATAAGAAGTAAATAATCGAAGTTAGTCGAATGATACGCATCAACATGAAACTATCTTAAATATTTTTAAGACTCGGATAACTTTACTTATCACTTTTATTTTTACAAAAATGCAAATTCGTCTTCTAATTTCTTTGAATTCGTCTTGCCCTATTGTGCATTTATCAAAATACGAATCGAAGTTGCATCATTACATTTCGGATATCATCCGTACTAAAAAATATTGATTCGAATATTAATATATATGTCCCTTTCACTAAGCGGAGTTTAATTCTTGTCAAGCAAAACAGCATTACGCGAATTTAATATCTTGTAGTAAAAAATCACCTTTTCTTGTATTTCTTGACACGAGATTTCTCACGCAATATACGCACAATGTGGCGCGAGCCCAATTCAGCATATCGTATGATTGATATATACACACATTTTTTCCCGTGTAAATATAATCCGCTTAGGATAAAACCGCTTTGGACGGGGCTTTTCCGTGCCAGCATATTACTATTTAGGAGAAATATCATGCCTTCCCCGATGTTGGTGCATCGTGTGAACCCTCCGGGCCTCCCTCGGCGGAAACTCGAATTAGTCATCTTCAATTTTATCCCTCCGTTATCTTCCTGGTAGCAATGAGAACTTCGTGGATCCGTTCCGTAGCGAAAAGCTCAGAAATGAAAAATAAAAGCACGCGAAACGCTCATGAACGGCGTTTATTTCTTCCTTTTCTTTTAGGCGTTCAACTTTCTTTCTCCCTTTAACTCAAAGAGAACTAACTACCCTCCCCTTTCCTATACATTTCTCCCGAAAAATCTTCCCATATAGCCTCACAAACAAATCCGTGATGACCTAGTGACACCGCCCCCCTCCCTCTCCCCACAGTCCGAGATCCGCGCGCCGATAAAGGCAGAGACGGCCCAAAACTTTCTTCTCTTTTAAAGACGATGAATTAGCGAACAATGAAGTCGTGGATAGGATAAATTGCACCTCGGGCGTTGAAAACGAAGGAAGAGACGGAGGAAAGGAACCGATCTGCCATCGCAAAGAAGTAAGAGTAACAACCGTATAACTAACTAAGCGAAAGGGTTTCGGGTTACGCGAGGCCTCGGAGAATATTTTCTCATTTGTTTATCCGCAAAGAGAATCGAAGAATCAACGAGAAATCGTTCGCGAGTGAAAAAAATAATAATACTCGACCGACTCGTTCTCGCAGGGGCAGAAGAAGAGGTTAGCGAACGTCATTTTTTTCCTTTCGAACGTACGGATATATTTTTTTCTGTGCCGCGACCGAAAATCCATTCTCCACACTCTCGCGCCGATAAATTTTCGGGAATCCTCTTTTTTCATTCCGTAAGTGCGTATGTATATTTAACACCTCTGCCTTTCTCTCGCAAACTAAGATGCGAACCCTTTCAAAGTATTCGGCCGTTATCTCGTATCCTCCATCACTTGTTCTCCGAAAGTAACTTTTCAGAGGAATGGGAGAACGCAGAAGTTGAGTGCTTGAAGAAAGAGGTTCAGGTCAGAAAAATAAAAGGAATGACTTTTTGAAAAGAACCTCCTGAAGAAACGAGGAACGCGTGATACCAGGTAAGAGAGGGACTGAAAGGATAAAACGCTGAAGAGATTATTTTTTCCCTAAGACAGCCGATATGTTGTTGCTGTGTATCATTTGACATCCATCGTTTTGGTGTTGTCCAGTAGTGTTTTATTCTCAACTTCACTTCCTTCGTTATTAGTTCTCTTGGACAATTTTTTTAGCCTCGCTCGTATTTTAGGCGCGTCTTCTTTTCATCCATCCGTTCGTCATGTACATTTCTTAAAATAAAAGGACTAAAAAGATAACATTTTCGATGGCCGTTCATAACCCTATGCATGAGGTTAAGTGAATTATATTTATAAAAACGCTTGATCCGTTCGTTTAATCGAATTTAAAAGAATTTTACTGTTAAAACTCCCATTCCTTTTCTTTCTCTTCTATTCCAATGTCTTCATTCACATTCTTGTCTTTGGTGTGCTCTTTGAGACACTTTCATGAGTATTCCCAGGCAAGTTCACAAATTCTGTATGTCAGATCGTAAAATTCCACCTGAATCAAATATATTATTATCAATAAATCGAATATAGTACATCTTACACGTTGCTCTGATCAGTTAATAGTACGGTAACAAAATAAAAAATAACTTTAAAGAATTTGGTTGAGGTGAGATCTGAATCACATATGGGAGTGTTTCTCTCGATATTCCTCTTGATTTTAATGGTGCTGCCGTGGCAACCACCTTTCCTTCTCATTCATATTTCGTCCGATTCCTTCTTCGCTTGACTAATTCCCTCGATTTTCAATCGCTCGGACGTACGGTCTCTTTTCTTTCTGTCTTTTCACCCTGAGAATTTCATTTAAAAGGATCAACCATCCGTTCCGGAATCTACTTGTATGTTTCCGGTCTCTTAGAGGAAGTCTCTTTCTGCGTGAATAGCGGCGATACGGGATATTTTTAAATAACGAAACCTCGTAATTTCTATTTTTGAGAAATCTTTAAAAATCATACGGCGGAAAATAAAAACACTTTCTTGTCGAAAACGGCATGTTGTTGACTCGCTTTCTAAGTTGTCACTCTAAACGTTTTAATTCTATGGAACTCGGGAAAAATGTCTGCCTCGACTGGAGGAAACAAACTCGGCCATACTACTAGGTGCATCCACATCTACATGTTATCCTGCAATTCACCAAACTGGTGGATGACGGGGTGCAATGCACCAAGGCCGCCTACCTAACAATTATTACTCGCAGATTTTACTTTCCTACCACTGAACTACGGAAGGAGGCAAATTCTAATTTTTCGGGAGAGGTTCGATTTTCATGCCAGTCGGAATATTTATCCTGCTTGCAGTCTGCCATCACGCATATATAGCCACGATTTACATATTTTGTCTTCATTTTGAGTCGCAGTAACTGCCAACCTCGGTTCCTCTTTCGAGTCAACTTCTCTTCTTTTCCATACGCCTTTTTATGAACCTCGCGAAAAAATTACATATTCTCTTGTTTCAACTGGTTGAAATTTTCACTTTCCTGGAGTGGGATGTTTACACCTCGAATGAAATATTTCCTGGCGTTCATAATAGAACGTACGAAAAGCCAAAAGTTTTTTTAAAAATCCCGTCTGGCGAAAATTAATGAGACTTCCGGCGCTATGAAGTACGCATTTCCTTTCTTCCTGCAGACCAGAATATAAACTTCTCAAAATTATCAAACTCCCAACCTCTATTCTAAGCTATCGATTCTCTCTCTCTCTCACGTTATCGCTACCTGTTACCCGTCATATCGCCGTGCTTCTCACTTTCTCTCTTTAACTCACCTTCCTCTTCTTCCTGAGAAATGACTCCATTTCCCGTCTGTACTTCCAAAACATTTTAATCTTACCTTTATGCCGCTAGAGTGAGATCAATAAATTTAAGCCTGTGAATATTAAAAAGTACATTTTTCACTTCGAATATTTTCCAAATGTTAAAACCTAAGTTTAATATTTTCTTTCTACGTCCACGAATTAAAAATCAGATGAGGTGAGTAATTTTCATTCGGCAGAGAAGAGTTATGTTTTTCTTATCACTCCTCGAATTAGCCACTGGGATCGATTATTTCTTATTCAGATTTCTTACTAACTAACACCTTATATTTCTTCTCAAGCGATATTCATCATCATTAGCAATTTAAAAGAGAATCCTCTACGTCACCTTATAGCTGGAACTAATTTAATAAAGAATATGTCTCTCAAATGGCCATATCAATATTGTTTCATGAACATCAAACAGCTATAGTTTGTTAGGCAGCATTAATTTTTAGGTGTTCTTTACCAGCGAAGCGGTAGTAAAGGAAGGCCTTATAGGCGCGTCTCGTCCGTCCGTCTGTCATGACTTTCTTCTCCTGAACCACAGGACGGATTTTAATTGAATTAAGTATTAGTGATCCTTATTCAAATTTATTCGCCGAATTGTGATTTTGAACTACATTGGTCAATTATAACTTCTACTTTATATACTTTTATATACTTATACTTTATATACTTTATATACTTTTTAATACTTATACTCGTATCTCGTTAAATGGCATCCGTAAATCAACAATTAAATGCCATTTGTTTCTCTCCCTAGCTCTTATATGATTAGTAAAGTATAGACTAAAAAATTTATTCGGATAAAGGACAACGCCTTTGAAATCTCTGTGTATTTCATTTATCGAGTATACTTTTCCTTCTTGTATTGTTTGGCTTCCTTAGCTTCATTTTACCTCCTATTAAAAAATTATTTTCAGTCGATTTAATTCAAATTTCTGTTATTTTTATTGCGTTCAAGAATACGTTAGAGTAAGTCCCATCAGAGATTTATGGAGAATAAATATATAAATAATACGATCAATTTTGTTTCTATAAAGCCACTTGATACTTCCTATCATCATTTAAAAACAAAAATATCCAGCTCATCACGTGGCTGGTATCCGATGAAAGTTCAAGGTCAGTCGAACAGCCGCAAAACGCTTGGGTAAACCTGTTCTTTTTTTTAATTAACGATCAGAAGTCAGCCACTGAGGCAGGCTACTAAGCAGGTGAAACGTGGGTCAATTTTATAGTTTTACTGGAAAGTAAATTTCAAAAACTTGCCTCTCTCCTACCTCATCGTCCTTACTTATTTCCCTCCCCCTCAAATCCTAGACTCGTGTTTCCATTGCCTGCTCCCACCTTTCGCTGGCGAGCTCTCCCACGCCCCCTTTTGGTCACCTGGCTCTCCCCTCCCCGTCCCTCCTCCCTTCCTCCCCCTCTCCTCCCCTACCCTCTCCCCCTTCCCTCCCCCTCTCCTCCCCTACCCTCTCCCCCTTCCCTCCCCATACCTCCCTCCACCCTCCACTCCCTAACTCACCCACCGCTCAACCTTTACCAGTGCCTTCTTCCACCGCTCGACCTCGGTGAAGAGCAAGAGGTCGTGGCAAGAGCTGCAGCGAGATGAGAGAGAGAGAAACCAACCCTCTCCCACTCCACCAGGGTGCCCTGTTCTCGCATGCATGCACACGCGCACTGACCCTTCCCCTCCTCCTCTTCCTTCTCGCCGGGACCCACCCGAACTACCTTTCCACCGTGTTATGAGCTCCACCCGAAAGAAAACAATATTTACGTGCCGCGTGCATTAATATAAGGGTCTCCGCCACTGCTTTTGATAGGGGATGGATAGATAGCATCGGCAGCGCATTGTGGGTAGAGCGAAAAAAAAAGATTTTTACGGGAGTTATTTAAACGATCATTATCATATCGGATGAGATTTCTTTTTTATTACAACGACCGTAAAAATATTATCTACTTCATCGCGAAAAAAATACGCGCTGAGAGTTTAGATTTTAATTTAAATACGAATTAATGGGGTTTCTCAAGGAGTGTAGGAGTCAATGCTGTCTCGTTACCGTATCTTAATATCGTACGTGAACATTTTTTTTATCAATTTCGCTTTTTAATAACATAAAAAATTGGAAAAGCCATACTTACATTTCAACTACAAAATAACAGATTTAGAATCTATTATCGCTGAACCACCACTGATGACGGCAGCTTTGTGTCCGAAATGGGTACATATATAGTTTTCCAGCCTTTTTATTATTATTGGTGGAGAGTAGTTTGTCGATTTGATTTCAGCCCTGCAGTAAGCTCTATGATTTTTTTAAACACCCGAACGTTGGCGATAAATGCCGCCAATTCATTGACGGAATTACAATAGCTGTTTTTGTTGTGCTATCTTGCGGTGGAGTGAGAAGGAATCAGTTTCGTCGGAATTAATAACGCGTTGAAGTCAATACTCATTACCCTCGCGATCTTTTTTATTGTAATTTATTGTGAAACCTTTCGCTCCTTTTCAATTTTTATTCGTCAATGCTTCGTCGGCCGTGTTTGAACTCGTTTTGGCAGGTGGTCGGAATATATATATATATATATATATATATATATATATATATATATATATATATATATATATATATATATATATATATGTGTGTGTGTGTGTGTGTGTGTGTGTGTATGTATGTATGTATATGTATATGTATATGTGTGTGTGTGTATATACACACACAAAAAAGTCCACTTCCGTCGATTAAAGTGGCTTGTCTTGCCTCTTTCTTTCTTCCACCGGAGGCATTGAAGAGTTGATGACCTTTCGAGACTGACTTTTCTGTCTGTACCTCTCGATGTAATTAAATCCTCACTGACGAATGAGCAAGTTTAATTAACTGTTATACGAGTATTTTTCGCTAATGTGAGCAATAAATGTAATTCATTTTCCGATGCTAGATAAAAATACCATTTACAACCATGCGCCGTATTTCTAAATCCCCGCCCCAACCGAAAAATATGAAATGGCGCGAATCTAATGGAAACTTACGTATGAAGCATTACATAAGAAAATGGAGAGAGTAAATAAAGTTTTAGCTCCGAGAACGGGCAACATTTTAAATATAGTCATCTGGCAGAGGAATTTCAATTTCCGCCCAGACATGCATCGATCAAGGAAAGACCCAAAGAATATACCCATAAGGTCTTTAATACACTTTAAAGGCAAAATGGCCCTCGTGCGTAATTTTAAGGTCTGTGCACTAGAACCTGCAGCATGTAATCTCACGTGACTTATTCATATTTTAAAAAATATTTCGTGTATCATTCGTTCCATTATATCACGCCTCTTTCGTGTCCAATTTCTTGCTTGCTCTTTAATGTGAAATTACTCCATTAATCGCGTAAAGGAGCAATTTTTGGAAATTACATATCGTGTTGAATTCGAGACTTCCGTTTGATTTTATCCGGTCGATGAACGAGTTAATGTCTCTATATGCGCGTTCGGAAGAAGAATGAGTGTTTTGTTGCATATGTCTCTGACGCTCAGTTAGCGCACAGTATAAAATTAGTTAAACATCATAACACGATGAAGCTGTCAGCGCTGGTAAATGTATTAATTTACACAAAACGGGGAACTTAAAAGTGAAAGAAATTAATATAAATATGAGAAAATTGTATTATTATAAGCTTCATGATGGTCCAGTATGATATGAGCTATTTGTCTATAGTCGACGAGAAACTAGTTGGTCTCTCAGATGTTTACACTCAGAAATTAGAGGGGGAGCTACGTTGTCGAATTTATGCTTACAGGCCACGTCCGTTATCTATTTATGAACTAAACATTAAATAAAACTTTAAAATTCCACCAAAAAAATACGTTCTTAATAAAACTATTCATTTAGAATCAATTTACGCAATTATTTTCGAAAAGTCTTTTAAAATAATTTTCAAAACGATGATATCTACATTTAGTAAAAAAATCAGGTTATTTTGCCTTTTTTCCTGATGTAATTTTGAAGTAATAGCCAATTCTATTAAAGCGAAAATTTTAAAAAACATTCGTCATACATTATTCTGTAGAATGAGTAATATTATTTGAGTGTATAGGTTACCAATTCAGTCGTATAAATTTTTATATGTAGTGAATGACTCATTTTTTGGATCGCTGTATTATAAAATGTAGTATGCGACAAAATCGCGTACTGTTGTTGTTACACCCCAACATCATGTGTATGAATTGCACAATAAATTATTAAATTAATTTTAGTGAAGATTTTATTTCAATAAGTCTATTGAGTTGGTAGATATGAATGTTTTAACAAACGATAAAACTAGACATGCGCCGACTACGATTGTTATGCATCGGAATTGACCAAGATCTAGTTTTCTTTTAATTAGAAAGACGTACTTTATTTAAAATTAATGTAATATCAGAAGTAGCAAACAGTTTTTATAAATAAATCGATATATGTGAGTATAAAATAAAGTCAGATCATTAAATGACATTTGGCATAGAGAGTAGATTTTCTGCTCGGGAATTCTAATAAACCAAATTACATGAAGATTTATAAATGGAAACTTTAATATTTTAGTTTATTAATGAAAATATATGTATGCATTTTATTCTAAATCACAACCTTTGAATTTATTTATGATAAAATCTTATGTATTTACCCATCTATAAAATATTCCAGTTCGTAGACATCCATATCAGAAAATTGTTTGAGGAATCCTAATTCCTCCTTCTTTTATTATTATAAATTAGGGCAGTAACCGATCACACAATTATAGGGTTTTCCGTATTTGCACACAATACACACAATATTTTTGAACCATATATCGCGGGCCGTTTGTGAAAGAAATTGGCAAAATTATTCTTCTGCCGATATTTGCCGGTTCTATATTAATTATTATTTCCCTCGCTTGTCCTCAGATTGGGATACCTCGCTTAAGCCTTCCTCGAAAACCACTCTCTTCAGCCATTTCAGTTAAGAAACGAAAAATTTCTTAAACGGAAACCACTTCAAAAAACTTAACTAGCAAAACAAAAAAAAACGTAATAAGCAAAACAGCGACAACAAAACTGTATAACAATGACCAAAAAACAAGACTCGGAAAGAACCGGCGCACAATACTCGTAAGCTGACAATCCAAAGGCTACTGATTGAGAAAACTAAGCGACGCTATTAAGGCACAGAATGGTAACATCGCAAGGCTCTGATAGGCCCAAGCCTGAAAATTGCTCTGCTAATGCCCCCACCTTCAACTTTCTAAGGAGCCAACGTGTTTCTCGCCGAGTATATATACTTGTTGATTTCTATGTAAAATAATATCAGGGAGTGATAAATATGAATGATAAAGATAAATTCAAAAATTTTATTCGCTTGATAAATGAACCGATAAAAGGTTTTGCTTTGCAAATCACGCCAATGAGATGGGTAAAAGTGTTATTAAATCAAGAAAAGGTATAAAGGTTCACTTTGGTATGAATACCATGCATGACAAATATATCGAACTTTTAAGGAATTTATTTTTTATGGAACCTCAGTGGTAAATAATGATTTTTATATGCTATTTACAGCATACTACGAATTCTCGAGTAGTTTTCACTTAAGTTAAGATGACAGGTAGCATTTTAACGTCACGTTTTTACTTTCCCTGATTTAATTATATATATATATAGAAATCTGAAGGACCGAGAAAATTTCTAACACAAAAAAACCCACACCGCATTAAGGAAACTTCCATTACACGTTACATTTATTGCCGCTATACGCCTAGAAAATTACCGCTCTTTATTTAGAAACTTCTCTAAAATGCGCCGTCGAGAATCAAATTTATTACCGTCTCTGGGAAATTTTCGACAATAATTAACGTGACTCGAGGGTATCGTCGGTACGGGCTGGTTATACAGGGAAACTGACCGATTTCAGAGAGAGAATTCAAATGAAGTAGGGCGGCCTCCCGATCCGACAAAAGGAACCCATTCACGACGACGCAATCAAACTAATGAGCAGCCCTTTGGCAACAACGGGAGTAGAGGAGGGCCTCAGCATCACACTTTCCCTCTAAACGCCTCCATATTAATAAAACGCCCCGGAATCCATCCGCTAAACCACTTTAATGCCCTCTCTCTCTCCGCCGCTCCCTCCATCTCTCTCTCTCATTAATATTTTCATCGACCCAACTCGACGTATCTAACATCGAACATGAGCCGCTAAAAGATATCAATCTAGAGCAGGGGTGCCCAAACCGCGGCTCTTTTGATTTATTATGCGACTCTTTTATATTTACACTCAGAGACGTGGCAACGTCTTTTGCTACAGAACACAGTCGTAGTGTGACTTTAGACGTATTGGGGATGCTCAAGGGACATTTATTACATCTGAATTGCTTCGGATACAGATTATATTTTACCGTTCGTAAATTTATGAGCACAGAATGTGTCATGCGGCTCTCGAACTTCTGAAGATATCGAATGCGGCTCCGAGGGTAAGAAGGTTTGGCCATCTCTGATCTAGAGATTCACAACCGGAAACAGGAGAGAATTGCGCGAGTTGGAAGGGAGAGACACGGGAGATAGAAATGGTGGAATAAAGAAAGATAGACGGAGAGCCTATGGCAGGGGTGGGCAAGCTACGGCCCGCGGGCCACATCACGCCCGTGAGAGCATTTTATGCGGCCCGCGATGCCATTATGAAAGCGAACCGTGAAATGTAATACAGATAATTTCATATTTCTTGGTTAAAATTATGGCCCTAAAACCTCTTCTACTGAACTCACGACGCTAAAATGTTATCAATTATTGATTCCCTCTAATGGGTTCCTTTGCATCACCTCAACTTACTTCCGATGCGAACCTTAATCGAAGCACTTGAATCCGTTAAGGATCCGCAACTGCTAATGCCTCACAGAAAGTTTTCCCACCCCTGTTCTACGGCTAACCCTTCCTCCTCCTTCCTCCCCAGCGGAAGAGGACGACGGCTGTGCTTTCTCTGCACTCGGCCGAAAAAAAGCTTTCACTCATCGCTGTCGTGGAGTGAGCGAGGCGGGCACTCACTCCCTTTCGAGGAGAAAGCATTGGAGCAGGACGCAAAAGACACCTCCTCCTTCCTCGATTCCTCCTCCCCAACACTCCCTCCCACTCCTATATCCTCTCGCGGGAGAACCTGCGGGTCCGGGAAAATCCGAAATGAACTGCCGGCGAGAAGTTTTTTTTCATCGCAAATTAATTTCCGCACGCCTGTGAAATTACTCATTAGACACGGCCATCGGTTCATTAAATTAGAGGTCCGAAAGGGGGGAAAGGTCGCTCTCCCCTCCTCCCCCACCTTCTTTCACCTCACATTATTTTCCCCACTTAGATGAGAGAGGGATCTTCCTGGCGTTAATGCAAATGGCCAATAGCACCCGCTTCCGCTCGGTGGGGATGAGCGAGTTCAGCCAATCAGCGGGCTTCATCGAAATCTCTTAACTCTCTTTCGAAAGTATGAGTAGCGCTGTGCTATTTTATCGTTAAAACGACATTAGAGTGTAACGAATTGTAAAAATTGGTTAAATTGATCTGAGATGGCCAATAATTGGCCGAGCGAAGCGAGATCTCTCCTGTTGAGTCCCTGTGCACTTGGTTTGTCTGTTTGTTCTATGATAACTGCTGTCTCGGTTGTCTGATTTTCGTGTGCATGCACAAATTACTTAGGGTCGGCTGCCTTTAGTTTTTCTAGAACACCACCTTTATAGTTCCTGCGCAATTTTTGTTAGCGCTTTGCGCTAATTTCCAAATCTTATCCAATCAAAACAGAATTTAGCGTAAATACAGAAAACATCAAACGATGAAGAAAACGTCAAATGTACAGGGAGCCTCCCAGAGACGCGCAATTCGCGTTCGCGCGGTCTCTGCTGTTGGGTCCATGTACACTGTGTCTGTTTATTTGTTTGTCTGTTCTACTATAACTGCTGTCTCAACGAGGAAACACAAGGCTACAGGTTCATTTGCCGTTAGTTCTGTATTTAGTACGTTTCTTAGATTTACATTTCTTTCATACATATTTTACTGCTGACGTCTCCACTGTATGAAGTGAAGGAGAACTATGAAGACGATAATAATATTGAACATGTGATTCCCCCCCCCCCCCACCAGCCCTAGGTGGGCTGAGCTAGGCCGAAGATCCCGCGGATCCCCTAGTAATAATAATAACTATCATTTCGGGGCTTAATGTAATTGTCATAAAGACGCTATTTCGCCTATTCATTCTATCACATTTAATATATTCATGAACGTATCCTTTTATCTAAAAATAAAATTAAAATATCTAACAAATAAACGTTCTTTAATGTTGAAGAAAATAAATATTCGTCGCATTTCTAAAACTCCTGCCACTCTAGATGGCCATTCCTATTTCATATCTCCATTAAAATCTTCTCATCTCGAACTGGGGAAAAGCAACTACACTTTCTAATGTTCGCCGGATGTCTTGTCGTCTGCCCAGTTTACATAAACTGTTCTCGGCCACCGAACGACTCTGCTCGTCCGAGCCTAAGTACTACCTTAACTCATCGAAATATTACTCGGTTTCCCGCCGGTATGCGTTTTGACTCTCTTTGGGTCTAATGGATCCTCGTCCGCTTAATGTCCTCGAAGCATCTCACAGGCGCACAAAACCATGTTAGTTAACTTGATGCGCTTTTGCTTTTCAAAAATGAATTGGCAATCGTGAATTTTTTATCAGAGGTGTGCAGACTACGGCCCGTAGGTGGCCCTCTATAGCATTTTTTGCAAGCGACCAGTGTAATTTAACACGGATAACCTTATACTCTTTTCTTTAAAAAAATTTGGGATTTGCCGTCAATGACGCAAAAAATTGTTTAAATTTTATTTTCATCAGCAGTATTCCGCTCAAGCTCTCAATTACTTTAGGATGCGAACCCGTTTGTTTGTTTGTTTTTCTGGCTAATCAGCCTCTTGGACTATTATAGCCCTAACTCCTTTCACACCCGGCACACAAAGGGAGGAGGGAAACCCGGTGCCGGAATTAGCCTACTCTTTACAAAAAGCACCAAGGAGGCCAACTACTTAATATCCCTTCCGAACCACTCATAACTGCTACATTACATCGTAAAAAGTTTGCCCACCGCCGTTTTAAATGGCGTCATTATAAGGATAATGTGAACTTTATACTTAAAGAATAATGGTTTCATGAATGACACGCATAAGGAATAAGAGGATAATAAGAGCGACGTTAAAGGTCCTTCAGATCAATGACACGCACACATATCACCGTTAACGATGGGCCATCTATCTGCCCCCCCCCCTCTCTCTCTCTCTCATTCATCCTCTCGTTTTGCGTGTTTGAGCTCTATAATTTTGTCTCGAGAGAGGTTCCGAGTACGTTCATTCTTGATTTTCACGGATCATTGGGATTTTTTTGCGCGAATAAATTTCCATTTTTTGCGTTATTAATTATCCCGCGACTTTCGAGTTTCGATTGAAAATACGAGCGTGAAATCCAATCGAAGAAACCGTGTCGGATGGAGTGATCACAGATCGCGGCAATCAAAGCGTGTTGGATAGATGGCACGTGAATACGTTTAAATTGGCGGTTATAAAAGAGGGATATAGGGCGAAATTACGTGCGATGTAGGTTAATAGTCTATCAAAACGGAGTTTTTTTGTGCGTGTGCAGAGTTTTTTCGGTGCAATTTATGAAGGCCGTCTGTAAAAGTTGGCCAATGACGAGGAAGAAAGCATTAGGATTGCAGGTGATGTTTCATTCAAACTTTTTTCTCGACTTTGGCATTAAAATTATTCGTAACCAGCGAAAGGAAAAAAATCGATTTAATCTCGTCGTAATATATTTTCTCTTTTAGAAAAAACATACTTCTTAAGAGACCATTAAACCGCGTTTTAATCCAACACATTTTAAAACAGGTTAAATTCGCGAGATCGAAATGACTAGCAATTACTTAAAAATAAATGTATGCAAATAATAATTTTCATTGAGATTATGACCATGTCAAAATTAAAAATAAAGTCAAATGGAATTGATCGTAAAACCCATAATTTTGAAAAATTGCATTTTATAAATTTTTTCTCGAAAAAATTTAATGTAACTTGTAAAGTTACACAAAGGAACATTAAATTTTTGCAAATTAAATTTTGTGCAACCGAAGTCACTATTTTTAGTGCTGTAACGCTTATCATATCTTTTTATCGTTATCAACTTCCAATATGAATTTTCGATATTTTTTTCATGTAAATAAAATCACATTAGAAAAATAAATATAATACATGCAATGAATCGAATCAGGCGTGACTCCATGGGAGTAGGCAATATTATTCATCTGGCCCGATGATGCCGTATCACGCGCGAAACTGGTCCCAAGAATAAAACTCCATGGAAAAGTACAAAGTTTATCATTTAACATGAATAATATAATACAGTTGCATAAAATTCAGCAGGAATAATCCGATGAAAATACTATTTATCTTCAATAAAATCTTCATAAATCAGCTTTAGGGATTCACAGTTAGGAAATTATACGAATAAAAGCTAAAACAAAGTAACACAGGGCTGTCGCAGAATTTCCCGGTATTCTTAAAGGAGTAAAAATGCATTAAAGACTCGAGTGAAAAATTAAAATTAAAAAAGCGAATGTGAAAGCCCATTCGGTACAGAGGCGCGCCATTTTTTCCGGGGCAATTAATAATTGAATCGTCCGTTAAAAAGTAATTAAGCGCGATTTTCAACGCCTTTTAGGTAGCAGTACGATTTAATCGCTGAAAAACGGCAGACTTGAGAAAAGGGGATTCCCACTGGCTTCCCTCCGTTATTGTGACCGCGCTCAATCGCAGCCGATTTCCTGCATGAATGGCCCCATCGAGGAAATTTACTTTCTCTCGGCCGGAGATCGTGAGGAACGAAATGGCTACTAGATTATAAACACAAAACAAATAAGAAACAACGCATCTCAACAGTTTGGACAACCTTTTAAGATTGCTGGTAATTCCAAGGCGGCATTTTACCTTTGGCTTTAAAGAAAAAAGTATGACATATATTACAACCTTCATTGCATTCGTTTTTCAGATGTAGCGACCGAAGCAAGTGCAACCTATTATGGTGCTCTTTTATGTGTAATCGTAAGCATTGCGTGAAACAGTCTTATGAAAAAAGTAACTTTTTAATTTTCTCAAAATCAAGAGAGACTCATTATATGGCTATCTATTTATTGTTACTGTTTTGCATGGTTTATGTGAAAAATTATTGACGCATAAAATATGAATAAAGGATGCGTATTTACATTCGGTTATTTACAGCTAGTCAGCTCTGAAAATTAGATAAAAAATGCAGATTTCATGGAAAAGGAAGGGCACGTCAAATCGTAAAATACGATATCCTATGTAAACGGTATCCATATTTTATAATTTTTTGTTTAAAATAACTTTTACTACCTTTTCATTTTTATATTTATTTAAAATATCTAAAATATGATTAGTGTATCCTGTATTATTCATATTCGACTAAAACTCTGCATCTGGTTCATTGGTTTTAATTTATGAAAGCGTAGTTTAAAATCCATAGCATGTACACGTGAAATAATTAGTTTCTCTGGGAGAAAGTATCGGGCGTTAAATATTAATTGATGTGGACAGAAAAATATCTCTGCACACTCATCGGATTCAAATACTTTCATGTTACGTGAGATAATTAGAAAACAGCTTGTGCTTTCGTGGAATTAAAAAAAGTCGAATCTCATCCTGTATTCAAATCTCGTTCGAGGAGTCCTCCTACATAAAATTGCTTATAAATGCCTTGGAAGTACTCGCAAAGTGCCGCGGAGTCACCCCATTTTGCTGTGCGCATTTTATCAGATGAAACTGAAACTTGCACGTTACGTGAGATACTCCTGAAAAGATATAAACACGTGCTCCCATTTCCAACTCGTAGATATCATAATAAATTTTACGGATCATGAACTTAAGTTTGTATTCTGGCGTCGTTTCCAGCGCCTAAGTAATTATCAAACTCGGTGTTTTCCTCGGCCGTAAGTGAATAATTAGAGGTGTGATCGGTTTTTTGAGGTCCTCCACGTGTTAAGGCCCTCCTGAGAACGACCTGCCGCTACAGACGGTCACTCGCATTCTGGATCAAGAGATTAAAGAAGGCGGAATTCGGCACGAGGTGTCTGCCGGACCAAGTGCTCTGGGCGTGGGAGGTCGTATTATGGAGAAAGCTGGGCGGAGGCATTGGGGAGGGTGTCGAGGGATGCGAGAGTGCGTCAGGAAGAAGGGTTGGGTGGGGGAGAGAAGGATTGGGGAGGGGGGAACAACAAGAATAGTATACTGGAGGAGGGAGAGAGAACGCGGGCCTTTTATGGAGAGGGGTGAGGTAGGAAGGAATGGACAACATTCGAATCGGTAGTTGGTGATCTCAACCGCGGGCATTGTCATGGTTGGCGGAGCGCGAAAAGAGTGAAACGAGAAGCCAAATGCCTTAAAGAAAAGAAACGCGGAGGAGATAGAGAGATATATATGTAGAGGTGTGGAGATATGAAGGAGAGAAATAGAGGGATGGAGAAAGGAACGCACGTAGAAAGGCAGTAGTTAGAGTAACTGGAACCCGGATTGGAAAAGAACAAGCGTCATTACTGGATAGAACAGTTTAGGTAACATACTTACGTTTTCAAATTTTAAAAGTCAAATAAACGGTTGTTGGACTATGAAATACATTTACGGAGCATAGGGGGTGAGGATGTTTTTTTTTCGTGTTTACCAGCAAGATGTACATATTTACGAAATCTAGAATATATTATTTGAGCATTTGGAGGCAATATACTTTTAATTTAGAAATGTGTTGCATTACATAATCAAAAAATTTCTCGAAACTAGCTCTTCGAAATATGCGCACGACGCTATCATTCATTTGAAGGGTCGTACCTGGTTTGGAGTGCTACATAAAACCTCATGTGGCCCTTTTAGTAAAAGGTTTGGAAACCTCTTGGTTTAAGAGCAGACCTCGGCAACCCGTGACTCGCGAGCATAATTTTTTGCGGCTCTCGTGTTCTTTCATCATCATCATCATGCTTCTGTCCGAAGACAGGTTTTAACTGAATCGCTGCCTCCATTTCTCTCTCTCCCTAGAAGCCTCTTTTATACCTCTATAAGTATTATATCCCTGCTTTATATTATCTAATATTCCTATTCTTTTTCTCCCTCTTCCTCTTCTTCCACTAATTTTTCCTTCTAAGATCGTCCTTTGTAAACACTGTCTTCTCAATATGTGCCCTATCCAATTTGCTTTTCTTTTCCTGATTGGTTTTATTAGCGTCCTTTCTTCTCCAACCATTTCTAATACTTATTCGTTTCTCTTCCTCTATGTCCATTTCACTTTCATCATTCTTCTCCATACCCACATCTCAAAACTTTCTAAATATTTTTCCTCCTTTCTCCTTACCGTCCACGTCTCTGCACCATAAAGAGCTATGCTCCATATATAGCATTTTGCTAATTTCTCTCTTATACATGTGCATAATCCCCTCCACTTCGTTTACCCGCTTTCCAATGAAGTGAAGAAATTTCTTTGTATGATAAACTTTTCAAAATTTTCACAAGCCAATTTTATATTGATGCGAGTTCTATTTCTGAAGAATATCAATTAGAATTGATAGAATTAAAATAAAAACTCCTGAACCGTAAAATAATCCAGATGAACTCTCACACGTCCTTAAGAGAAAATAGAAAAAAATTAAAATGATACAAGTTTGCAGGACGATGGCCTACATGGACCTGTTATCGAAAACTAGCCTAAAGGAAAAAGAAAGGCACACACATTCACGCATTCACTCGGAAAAACTCACTAGATACGTATTTCAAGAGCTAAGCTCTCTTCGGTAGCTGAAGTCGTATTAATAGATTTCCAATGCAATAATGAGTTGCGAGACATTTTTTTCAGCAATGGAAGATAAAATTGAATTTTATGACAAATTCATAACAACAGAAAAATATTCAGCTTTAAGAAAAATTTCTTTAAAAATTGCTAGTATTTTCAGAGGTATATATCGATGTGAAGCTTTTTTCAATATTAAAATTTGCAAAAAATATAGCTTTGATGGTTGATACAAATTTGGAAAATCGATTATGAATCACGATATCCAAAATTGATGCCAGCCTGTAATATCTCAGCAGCAATATGGAAAACCAAATTTCTCATTAGCAAATCTATATATTTCTTTTTATATAATTTTTTTGCGGCTCATTAAAAAATATATTTCTTAAAATGGATCTTCACTTGGTTTGGGTTGCCCACCCCTGGTTTAGAGGGTGGGGAAAACGGATGATTTCCTGGGAGCTAGAGAATCGGCTGAATGCGAGAAAAGAGAGACACGAGATTGTGCTCGGTGAGAATCGGAATGAGGCGTGTGTTGCTAAGCAACGAAGAAGGATGAGAGTTTTTTATAAAAAGAGATTCGAATCTGTAGAAGATCGAAGGAAGTCAGGTTTTAGGCGTGGTGAATGATGAGGGAGAAAGAGGGAGGATGGCGAAGAGTATCGGAAATTTCGGTGGGCGTGCGTGCGTGCGTTAAGAGAGGGACGATACAACGCGTGGGCGGATCCCGGAATGAGCGATATCCAGGCGGTATAGGAAGGGGCGCCGAAATGCGTTCTTTCTGGTGGAGAGAAACCTCGATCTCCGCTGGTGGGGGTCCAAAGACAGGGCGAGATACGGGAAAAGAAAAATGAGCGTTCGTCTTTTCTCCCTTCGAAAAATATAGGGCGGCGATTATCGCGTTTGGCTGCGAATGCGTTCGAATTCCGGTCGTGCGTGCGTTTGTGCGCGTTCATGTGTCCGGTGCAAAAGCTCCCGATTTAATCCCTTGATTCACCGTCTTTGTTTATTGAGTACGGGCGGTGAAAGTCCTCCGAGAGACTCTTTGGCGTAACGTTTAGCCAAATGTGAAATTTATGATGGGGCTACTTTTCATTCTCTTCGTGATCAGCTTTAAAGGATTACCTGCCCGATGAACGTTTTAATATTAATATGTCGACATTTCTGCCTTATAAAATATATTTTATTAAATTCTCACTGGGTAAATTTGTTTAGTTCTAATTGTTCATTTCGTCTCATGGCTTGAGCGGCATCGTTTGAAGATAATATTGTAAAAAATAAGCGGCATATTTTTTAGGATTATTTTTTTAAATATTTACCTTCATTAAAAAGGTATTTAAAAAACTATGTAAATTATTGTTAAATCTTTTCTAATTTATTTTAAATGCAATACCGCCAAGTCAAGACTTACTCGATGAGTGTTATCGTAAAAGCGTTGTTGATTTAAATCCGTCGCTCCGAAAAAATCTTTATTTCCTAAACTGTACCCAGAGATAAATCTTATGTGCGGGTTTGAGCTTTATACACCTCAAGTTTTTCGTAGATAGAAAGATGGACACACTAATACTTAAATAATTTTAATGAAACAAAAGACGCTTAAATGCGCGATGTTATTTTTTACGGACTGTATCAAGGGAACTCTATCGTTTACGATCTGACTCTTTTTCGCTCTTTTGATATCCCTTATTCGGTCAAATAATAAGCAAACAATTAATAAAATGCATGATTTTAATTCTGCTCGACTCGATCAAAAAATCATCAAATGATGGTTTATCTTCCCGTAAAATTCAGGTTCTCTCGGCGTAACAAATTACCTGCATCAAAAGGTCATTACAGGTCTTTCGTGGAATAATTTTTATGTTCACTATCGCGCAACGTCATTCAAAAGGTTAGTCATGACTGGATTTCCCACGACTTTCGCAAGGTTAAGCACAGATCTCAGTCATCGAGCTCCGCTTTAAAGGTGTCCGAAGGAGGTCAGAGTTTCATACTGCAAGCCCGAGCCGCAGCAGACATCCTATTCGGGCAAATTGAATTTTCAGCTCGGATAAAAAGAAACTAAGGAAACCTTTCGGGATCGTAACAGCTGGAAGAGCCATGCCTCGAGTTTCCTGTTCGATGGCCTTCCTCTAACTTGGTCGATCCGGTCGACTCAGGTCTCCGCCGTGAGAACAGTCGAAGCGCATTTTTCATAGAGCGTGTCTGCTCGGTTCTCGCGAACATCCTTATTAACCCTCTCTCCCCCTTCCCTCTACGTCAGAACCGACTTTCTTCTCTCAAACCACTACAAATCTAGTCGTTCGCTGAGTTATTTAATTTAATCCTTCGCTCTTGCGAGAAAAGGGGTTTTAAAATATCGACGGTATTTTTTTGCCCTAGGGATTCCGATTGAAAAATATATTTCGTTTTTTTTTAATTTGCCGGGAAGACCACGGGGATGTAATTAATATTGATTCATATTTTTCAATCCTCTTGGGATTTTTTTCACTTAAAATTCGCGCCAAACTGAAATAAGCAATTATCTCTCCAAACAAACAAGCTGGCTGTGATGGGTCAATTTAGCTTCCCCTCGTCTCAACGACGAGGCAGAAGAAAGCAATATTTTTCCCCTAACGAAATGGCAATACATATATTTATATATAAATCTAGAACACAGACAGATATACCTTCCATCAAAAAAACAGCAGGGGATAAAAATTATTTTGCTTTATTTATTCAATTACGAAAGAAAGAAAATTGTTGGACATATAAGAACTCATATTTATCAATCGTATTTCGACTTTCAAAAGTAAGTTTAAAACTTCTTGGCCTTGTTTCTAACATAAATGTGTGTAATACGAGGTTAGATAAATGGCATGTAGCTAAAAGACTTTTCAGATACCAGCATTACAATCGCGATTCCGAAGGAAAGTCACCTCTAAGATAAACAAATTGTCTTAGAATCTATTCTGGAGCTCATATTTTTAGATTAAGAAAAAATCATTAAAAGTACGTTTTAATGGAGTGAAAATTCCTATTATAACCAACCAAAAGGCAATGCACAATCATGTAATAATAATAATTCCCTATTACGCACATCTGAACACACTTGCTTATATATATATGATGTATGATAGTTGGCTAATACATATAAATGTAGTCATCTGAGCTTAAGTGTTGTTATAAAAAAACGGTTATCTTAACTTTACCTCGCCGCGTACCGATGAAAGAGAGAGAGACCTCTCTACCTTTATCTCCGCTCCTACTGTCTACTTCTCTCCTACTCCTCCCCATGCTTCCCCTTGCCCTCTCCCTTTCCGTGACCCCAACCCTGCCCCATCTCGGGGCCTCATTACAGACGAAGCAATAGATTGCTTCTCCCCATCCTCTCTCTCTAGCCATGAACCACTGCGCCCCCAATTAGTCCGCGGCCATCCTTCCCCCTCTGCCGCGCCACTTCCTCCCTGCTTCATCCCCTGCCCTCCTATTCTCCGTTCCCACCTCCATCTGTTATACGCGCCTTCCCCGGCACAAACACCCCCGTTTTCAGTCCGTTTCGCGGATGCTGCAGTGCCGGTTCTCCCAACCCTTTCCTTTTTATACAAACCTCCTCCTCCGTCTTCGCCTCTTTCCATCACTTCTTCCTCGTGGACCTCTTGTGCCCCACTCCCCATGCTCAAACAGTCGCTCCGATTTAATGAAGTGGATTCGCTCCCATGAGACCCAGCAGTTCTCCCTACCAAGACTAGCTCAAAAAAGAGCTGGGATTATAGGAGGCGCGCATTCCCTTAAGTTGGAACTGATGTTATTGGTCGTGCATTAAATCTCTCTCCCTCCCTACCTATCTCTCTCTCTCTCTACCCGACGCTATTCTTATCCACTACCTCATTTTCCATTTTCCTATCTCTCCATCTCTCTCACTCTATTCCTATCTATCTCTCTCACACACACACACACACACCCTAGTATGCTCGGTGGATCGACGATCGACTCATTAGCGTAACGAAATTACTTTATGGTCTCAAACGCCGCGGCAGTTATGATCCGTATTTTATGGGAGGTGTACGTAACGCGGAGTTGAATGAGATTACTGTTATGTTAATTAAAGTCGGTCGGTCGGGAGGTCTCATCAAGAAGCGAGCATCGCTCGGATTACGCTGTTTTCTCGGAGATGGGCAAAGGGCGATTTTATCCGCGCATACAAATCGCTCGCCAGAAGAAGGAGATAGAGAACATGAAACCGTATGGAATCGAGTTGAACTCGGTGGTTTATTTTTCCTAAAATGTCGGCAAGTTCATCGCATATGCATGATTTGTGTTTTTAAATGGATTGGCGTTTTGACCTAAATACTCGGAGAATTGGCAACTTCTTCAAGAATAACTTAAGGCTGAAGAGGGTTAGAGTTGTTGAGTTGAAACTTCATCGAAGATCTTACCGGCCGAGTTGATTTGTAATTAAAACCATTGCAATAATGAAACTTTTATTAAAATATTACTAAATTTAGAAATGAAAGGCAGTAAACAACCATAGAAGAAACTCTTAGTTGTCAGTTTAATTTCGTATCCGTAAGTATTTCACTCTCCCAAGGATTTTGTATCCTCAACATTATACAATTCGGCATTACTTAGGTATTATGTACTGCACGGGCGTACTTAATACATAAGCCACTTTATCTGGTACTGCCATTGAACGGTGTTCGATTTACCTAAAATTATTCCAAATCACAGCATCTCAACAAAGAGTGCTCCGACAAATTGGCATTTGATTATTCGCATATTACGGCCGACGATATCTCATACCGTTCGGTTGCGTATCAGTTCATACGATCATTCTTGGTCGTTATGGATACAGCCGCTTCAATCGATGTTAGTAATTGCATTACGTTTTGTTTAATGGTCTATTGAATGAGTTTTCAACTATTTTGCATCCATTGATCACCCGAAGGAACAGAATATGACCATGGACTACCATCGATCATATCTCTCAAGTTGATATCTATTATCGTTCCCTGATAGTAACCCTACTGGACCGCTAATGCCTTCAACGTCATCGTTTCTAGCATTTAAATTTAAATTTGTATTTTAATCGTTAACGTGGACCGTCTACAGGAACTTCGCGGACCACAGTTTACTCTAATTTCAGGTTCAAAGCGGCAGTAAATATTTCGTTATTAATTAGAAAATCATTTAGTGGATTAGTTTAATTGCAATTTTTTGTTAAAGTTAAATTTCTTGCATCACTGTAAAAAAATGTGATTTTCTTCTTTTAATTTAGTATTTTATTTTAACAAATTTTCTCCATAATATTTAAAAATTATTTGAGTGCGCAGAAAAAGCTCGAGTAAAGTCGAAAATGTGTCGCGAAATAAAAGAAAAGGTCGGAAGCTGTGCGTGTGACCAACAAATTTCGTCAAAAACTAACGCCGAGGTTTTTTAGCACGAAATTGAACGACTCTGCGACCACGCATTGCCTAAATGCTTGGCATTACCCGTTCCGTTAGCGCCTTTTTTTGTATCTGACCAATTTAAATAGTAATGAAATAACCGGAAGTGTTTCAAGCTTTTCAGGTCATAACGGAGAACTCAGGAAAATACACACTCGGCAAGAATTACGAGCTTAACTCCATGAATAGAATATTCATTTCTCCTCCCCTTCCCCCCGGGGTATATGGGTTTCGACGTTTCCTGCGTGACTGCATAGATCACGTGTGATATGAGACGCTTCAGCGGGAAGAGGTGGAGATAGGACGCGTGTGCGTGTTTCACACCCACAATGGATTGGTAAGCCCTCTGGCCGTGCGTGTGTGTTTGTGATGTTTCAGGAGGGCCAGCTGAAAGATAGAGTAAATGGGTGGTGGGAGGGGTGTAGGACGGGAAGAAGCTGGTCTAGTTAGAGTAGGTTTATTGGGACAGTCTGACCTTTCTTGCTGCCACCTTCGTCTGCTTCAACCTGCTGCCGCCGCTGCGTCGATATCCTACTCCCGCCTAGCGCTGTGCAACGACCCAAAGAAATGCGGCTATAAAATATGTAAGATCTTCTTCCAGTAGGCCTTGTTCTGGTTCTAACCCCGGCGGCGAGAGATTTTTTTGAAACTCTTCTTGCTGTTGCGTAATCTCGTTTTTATGAAGGCGTCACCGTAGCAGTGCTCACTCGGGGATGTGGAGGGCTGACAGTCAATCTGCGAGCAAAACCTGGTAGGAGGACTCATCAACTTCGGATTTCGCGTTCGTGAAACGTGAAACGTGAAACGCATGATGTTCTGAGATTTTGAACCGATTGCATAACAAATAAATTTAAATCGAGAGAGGAATTTCGGGCTCTCCTTGTAGATGAAATCTTTTTTAAGGATTTAGTGCTGGTGAATCACCACTGATGGTTTGTGGAATAAAGTAAATTTTTAATGAGGATCAGTGTGACGCCGAACGGTCAATATTTTCTGCCGATTTCGAATTATGAATAATAAGAATTTTTGTAGCCCAGATGCTTTTAAAAACGCTTTAACCTTTTCATTAAAAATATAAAATTTGTGCGAAGAATGAATCTATCGCAAACATTTTATCCGTCTATGTATTGAGATTCGATCTGCAAGTGTTACCCAAGCACTCATTCTCTCACGAAATCTTCTATTAAAACGCTCATTTGCGTGATGGTCTGATCTAATCTCTCTCCGCTCTACCGGTATGATTTATGATGGTACTTTCATTTTATTCGAGTCGGGATCATCTCAACGCATGTGTCGCTTCGATTTTATCCTTGATGGACGTACTCTTTTCCGCGCTAACACTCGCCACAATTCCTTCTCTCCCCATTTTCTCCTCCCTTTCTTCCATTTTGTGCCCATCTCTCCCCCTCTCTCATTTTCGCACCATTATCCTTCCTGCTCTCCCCAAGTTCAACCGGATTCCTTCATAGTAGCACGAGTCGGACGGCTTAAAGAGTTGATGGAGCGTGTTGTTCGCGGTCTTTTCCCTCTCGGCTGTTCCGCGGTAGCGCCAACGCTTGTCAGTTGGTCGGCCAAATGGACACTCGCACACACAACATTCGCTCCCTCTCTTCCACATTCCTCTCTCTTTCTCGCTCTCTCCTTTTATCTCTCCCTATGACAACAAACACGCACTTCCCTCTCTCTCTCCATTCCGTTTTTTCTCTTTCTAGCGAGAACACACCTGACCGTTCCACACAAAGCATGGATGGAGCTAGAAAGAGGAAGAGAGGGGGGACAAAGTGCTTCTCCCTGTTTTTTGCGCTCCATCCGTCGATACAACTCTCGATGTGGCATGGCATAGATGAGCGGAATGAAAATGTCCTTACTAAATAAATTCTGTATTTTTCCTCCTCCTAATCACAGTTTCAGTGCACTCGAGTAATTATTATTGTTTTCGAACGAAATTCGTAAAAAATATCTCTCACCTGCCGCAATACGTATGACTTATGTCAAATAGCATCATCGTTAAGTAAACTAACTTCAGACAGGCTCCTGATTATATTTAGTAATTAAATAATATTACCGCATAGGAAGATTTCTTTAATAACCATGACTGAGGTTAAATCGGGTTCTCCCCATTATCTTCAACTTCGCAATCTTCTGCATCAATTAATCTTTTTTTTCACTTTCATTCGTTTAAACGCTGAATCTTTTATATTCTTCTGCCTATTTTTTCTTGAATCGAGGATGTACATAGTATTTTCTTGTTTTTTAATTCAATTATTTTGCCATACAAATCCGTTCCTTTCGAATTCCCCCATATTTTTTAAATCAGTGTAATTTTAAAATATTTGTTAAAATACAAATATTCACGGGTATAATGTTTATAACATTAAATAGTTATCATAACATAATAAATCTTTCAGTCATTACGATTGGTTACTGCAGCTCCATATATTGCCCTATCCTGTGAAAGAATCTTCAACTTTCCGTAGTTGGAAACAAATGTCTCTGATATTTTCTTTACGAATTTCAACCTGGATCTTCCTCACTCTCCCCATTTTCATTTAATTTTCATTCAGTTATCAGTTAGAATGCCACCGTATCTTAACATGCGTATTCTTTTGTTTTTTATTACATTTTCTAGATTTTTTGTCTTCTATTTGTTCCAAAACATCAAAGTTAACGATTTTAGATGCCTGTTTAGCTTTCCATGTTTCTCAAAATGCTTTTCGATTGGTTTGGACACGATTGTATTCTTCGAAGTTTGGCAAACATTTCTACCCTTTTCCAAAGTAGCACATAATTCTAAGTTGGCCCGTGTTATATTAATTTGCTATCCAAAGAACACAAACTTCAGCCACATCAAAAACTTTCGAGACGCTTTTTTTCGGGCGTTTATGCAAAGTGATGGGCTCTCGCAAAATAAATCCGGTCATAGTCAGATCCGACCAGTTGTGGAGAAAAAATCCACGAGCTCCGAACGTAACTTCTTTCAACGATCCCCGTCGAATAAATTCATTATTTCACCCGTGTTTATTTTCACGCGCGCACGCAGCGCGTTGCGATTGTCATCGCGTTCTCTCGAGCACCCTGTTATTCGCCCCGGCCATCCTCCATCCCACTCTTCTCCTCCTCCTGGAGCTGGATCCGGACGTCGAATCCCTCTTTTGATTGAAACGCATCTGGAGATCGATGACACGGCGCCCGAGAGATGGCCAAGGGGTCAACGCCATTCATTATTCCGTTGTTTTTTTGCCGTCGTCTTTCCCACGCCTTACCCATTCCAACCTTCCTTCCTCTGAGCCATCCCAACGGTACGTGTGTGTGTGTGAGAGAGAGAGAGAATAAGCGGCCCTTGGACACGAATCTCTGTATAGATAGGTGGCCGCCACAACAACCCCATCCAGACCCCTTATGGTGTTCCACAAGGCAAGGGGAAGAGGGAGAGAGATGAGGAGGAGGAGGAGCAGACGTGTGCGAATGGCTCGGAAGAAGAGTCAGCGAGGATAATAATCGCGGAATACACCTCCGCCTGTGTTCCATTCTCGTTTTTTTTGTACTTGCAGCGATACCGCCTTCTCCCTCCTTCCTTCTCTGCTCCCCGTTCTCTTTCCACACGTTGGGGGTGTACCGTTGAGTCCCCGTGACACAGTTCGATCACGGTCAAAGGACGCCCATCCACTGTGATCATCCGCCTAACCTCCTCTGTTTGTTTCTCACAATCCCTATTTCTTCATCCTTTCTTTATCTACTACTACTTCTCTTTCCTCGCCCTTTCCTTCCTCCCTCCTTCCCATTTTAATCCGTCCTTACTTCTTCCTTACTCCCTTTTTTCTCTCTTCCTCCTTCTCTTCTTAGTCCCTAATTTCCTGCTCACTCCCTCCCCCTTCTTCTCCCTCCCTTCTTCCCTTCCCCTTCTTCTCCCACCCTTACCATTCTTCTCCCTTCCTTCCCCTTCTTCTCCCTTCCTCCTTGCTACTTCATTAATCCCTCTATCCTCCTTTCTCCCTTCCTTCTTATTCCCTCCCTTCCCCCTTCTTCCTCCCTTCCCCCTTTTTTCTCCCTTCCCCTTTTTCCCTCCTTCCTCCTTGCTCCCTTCTCCCTTCTCTCATGCATCCCTCCATCCTTCTTTCTCCCTTCTTTCCCCTTCCTTCCTCCCTCCGACCCCTACTCACTACTTAACGCAATCTCCCATTAAAAATGTCAGGCGAAGGAACGCTCTCTCTTCTGAGACTTATCAGCGGCCCCCGCAGCTTCCGGCTGGTCACTTCCTATCTCGCGGAAGAATATCTTTTTTAAAGAAAAGGTCATTGTTCGTATGTCGTTCGCCTCGTTGGTGTGGAATTGAGGACCATCGTCGTGACTCATTTTTTTGAAATGGAATTTCTCCTGGAAAGGGATGACGTGATGTGGATTAAGACGGAAAGGTTTCTTCGGGTCGTATGGTTTTCCTCTATTTTCTCCCAGTAAGTGCGTGCGGCGCTGGAGAAAATTTTTTTGTCGTTCGGGGTGACGGCGGTCTCACTTCGGAGTGCCTAGGTTGTGTGGAATTCACGTCAAACTTCTGTTAATGCTAGCATGTGTCATTTTTATATCACTCTCTTTCAGCTTTCCATTTTAACACGGGGTATTTTTTTAGTTTGGGTACTGCACTTTCTATACGGTGATACATTTGGAGATTTCTTGGTCATAAAAGAATACAAGGGTTACGCGGGTTTCTTGGCATTTTTGTGTTCGTGATATACAAAGAGACGGCGGTGTCGCAAATTTATTATGTGCATAAAAGGTAGGGAAGGGGAAGTAACTGTCTTTATCCATCTCTCTTTCTCTCTCCATTCGGATGTTAGACATTGTGTGGTGAAACTTTGGTGGGAAAAGGTTTTCGTTTCTTGGAACGCGGAAGTGCATTATGGGTTCGTTTTCCTGTCTCGCTGCGGCACACGTTTTTACCATAAATGTTGGACACGAAAATGATGTCTTGTGACAAATTGATTATTCAGGAAAATTCAAGGCACGTGAATCGCAATTGTAAAAAGCCAGCTCTTTCGAAACTCCCATTGGAAAAATTGAGAGGCGTTGAAATAAATACTCAAACTTTCCAATAGCATCGTCCACTCCATCAATGAAACTTCTTAAGAAACGATTGCCTCAGACAGTTTGGGAACATCCATGAAAAATACCTTGCTTGTGGAATAGCCAAAGACCTCGTTTCTGTTGAGTAGCGGTTCTAGAAAAGTGCACTTCCACGTGACAAAAATCATGATGAGGTGCTTAAACTGAATATTTTGATGAGATGATTTGAACAAATTATGTCACATAATAAAACCAAGGTTTTGGCCTTGGTTAATCAAATCCGTTTCCATATGCAACAGATGTATTAGTTTCATTTTATGTTTTCTCTGACTATGACGGACATAAATGATCTTTTTTAAAGAACGCTCTGGCCGAGAAACATGTTAAGCGTTCCAACATGCATTCTTTGCAATCTACCAGAACAAGATGCTATCATAACGCTAAGATGGCTTCTTGAATTTTTGATTGCCGTTAACCTGCATCAGTTTGGAACGTTGATGCTTTAATAGATGCATAAACTTGTCTTCATTAGATAAAATCTCTCCGAATTTAGTCAAATTAGTCCAGATTCACGTCGAACATAATGTTCAGGGATTGTCATTAAAATTGTGAAGGTTCCTTATGATGTACAGTTGACGGCTTTTCTGGTCATCGGAGTAACCGTAGTTTTTCCTCGTAAAATAATCGGAGAAGATTCCTGAAATTCCTTTTTCCTTCTTTGGGAAGGCCAGTTTTCATTCTGGAGGTAAGAGTGAATTGTTTTGAAGTGCTAAAAGTGTCATCTCTCCTCGAAACGTCGGATTCATCCCCAGCCAATTAAAGATGAAGGAGAAATTTGTAATTCTCTCCTCCACTTCTTCACTCCTTTCTCGTTCTTCTCCCTGTGAGGAATAACAGTCTCGTTCTCCGTATGATGTGGCTTCGGTTACTAAGATTCCAGATTTCCTAGAGTGCAGAACTGCTTTTTATTCAGTTATCGTGAGGGATGACGCATATGTATCAGGGATATCCTCAAAATCCTATCTGAAGACTGAACGAGATTAACTTCCGTCCAACTTCTCGCTACCATTCCTTTAATATGGAAATCGGTAATCGATCATTTCGAGATCATCGAAATCCAAGGGGGCGGCTGGGAGCTGTAAAAAATCATTGGATAATTTTGTAGGGTTTCGGGTTGGTAGGATGAAAAGCGTTTAGCGTCATCTAGACGGCGGCGTTTCTTTTTCCTATTCGCGAAACTCGCTAATGCGTTCCGTTGGGCCAAAAATGCATGAATGCTATAACCATAGACATAACCAGGGTGTGGCTAAGGTGACACTCGTCATGGTCATCACTCTTAATAGACACCAAACGGCTCCCGCAAAAGTTGCCAAAAATATATTTTCGTTCACATAAATATTTATCCGAATTTAATTTGTACGAAAATACAGATTTTTTTACAATTTATGCAATAGCAACTGAAAGCAGTCGTGTTTCAATTACTGTTGTGGAAATTGTAAATTTTTGTGACAAAAATTTTGTAATTTTATGCAAATAAAGATACAATCGAGTTCCACCAAATATTCCCTTGCAACATCGATTACATTTATTCGATACGCAAATATTAAAGTTATTTTAATTAGAATTAAATTATTCTTTATTGAAGAAAATGAAAAATAATATTATGCTTGACTTTTTTTGAAGACGATTGCTTAAACTTTGTCATGGGCACTTTATCTCCCAGTTACGGATCTTATGTTAACCACTGGTTTTATATTGAGATCGATAATATTTAAAGAAAGAAGACTGCAATCCATTTGACGATTCATACCTATCAATTAGAAAATGGTGAAATTTTTTCATCTAATGAATAATTTTACATCTCTGTGGAATGTGCAATAGAGTAAGAATGAAACTACTCGTATTCTTCATTAGAAAACTTTTTCGAAAGTTGCTTTCTGAAACTATGCCATAAGCTCCGCCTATCTTACAGTTACGACTCTTAATGTAATTTTAATGCCAGTTTAAAGAAGTTACAAGACAAGGAAAACGGAATGGTTTATTATTATTCAAAGGATAGCATTACTCTGGTTAACTCAAGCAAGATGATAATATGGTTGTAAAAACCGTGATAGCAGTGATATTTAGAATCTGTGATATGTGATCCTAGATCAGGAGTGGTCAACCTTTTTTACATATGGGCCACACCGGCGACTGCCAATACTTCGGAGAGCCGCATTCGAATAAGTTACCAACGTACTGACTGGCCAGATTAGAGTTTCAATTGGAAGTTACCTAGAAACTCTGATGCGTAATATAAGTGGAAATCAAGTCTAAAAAAATTTTAGGGCAAAATTTCAAAATTGAAGCTTTTATTGTCTTAAATCACATGAGATTGCGTTCTATACACTTTCAGGCACCCTCTTCCAGATCCAAAATTACCAAATCACTCTTTGGTTCAATTATTTCTGCAAATAGTGTTGTTGCCCATTTTATAAATTTATAAACAAAGCACTCGAATCCTCCAACACACCTCTTCCTCGCCCAATAATCTGTAATCCCATATCCCAAATCGGTCCAGGTTAGTACGAAACCGTAATTTTTGTTATGTGAATTGTTAGCATTAAATAAACAACCGTGTTTTAGCGAATCCATCTTATAAAATCGTGTTATGGGAGGGCCAGGCACGAATGGTGGTTTTTTAATCCCTTCCGCAATGGAAACCAACCACCATATAAAACAAGCTTTGCACTCCACCTGCAACGGACCCGTAATAAAACGAGACGAAGTCCTCCTCCGTCCCACACTCTTTTAAAATCATTAGGCATCCGGGTTAAATTTAATTATTTCCCATTCCCTGCCTATCAATGTAGATCGCGGTATGCGACCCGTCAATTTTTTCCTACAAATACTCCGAGATTTTTCCCCAGAGCGATAAAATTCCCAGCGGGAGAAATACTCCGTTTTATTGAAGCGTAAATTTTGCGTGTGTCGGTCTCGAGGAATCTGAAGCGCAAGCTGAACCGCGCCAGAAAATGAGTAGTTCAAGTCCCTTTTATAATCTCTTTAAAACGACCGCTTTATGTGTATTTTTCGTAAGTGAATGAGTTACTCGAGTAAAGCAATGAGCATAAATTACGTCACATGTACCGGAAATTACTTTCTTGGTAAAAGAAATGTGGATCAGGTTTGATAGGGACGATGTCTGAAGTCGTCTGCGGGGAATGAGAAAATAAGTTGTGATGTAATTCGCTCGCCAACCGACGTGGAATTAAGAGTACAAGATGAAACGATAAAAGAGAGGAGCTGAAAACTACGAGAAGCGGTTTTTTTTAAGCGGCTTGGATGGCAATTCCAGTTTTTCAGCGTGTCTTTTCAAATAAGCCTTGCCAGGAATGCTCAGTTTAGGATATACTATTTGCGAGACTTTAAATATACCTTTTTAACGGTAAAAATAAAAGTTTCCATTAGGCATAAATTCACTTTTATCGGTAAAATTTGTTGTAGGAGCATCGTTATTTTAGTTTGGGTGCAAATCTTTTCGAAAGTTATTATTATAGTGTTCATGCGTAAACAGGTTTTATTCGTAATTTTTATTTATTTTTAACTGCCTCTTAAATAGCACGTTTTTTTTACAATGAGCGCAACAACGATAATAAAGATGAGCATACACATGGCCCTCGATAAGTATTCGTACCGGTGGCCCTAGCATTGGAGGCTAAACACGCTGACCACTCCTCTACCACGACCGGCTAATTGGTACAATTAATCATATTTCTCCAATTGTCATGAAAAGGTTAGGAAAAACAAATGCGCAATATGATTCGCTGGTATTATATACTAAAAAAAAATTTTTTAGAATCCATTATCATTGAAACACTAGCCGAGACCCGTCAAAAATGACGGAAGTGTACAGATTAGTGAATAATGAAAAAAAAATTAATAAAGGCAAAAACTTATTCAAATCGTTTATTTTATTGCAAATTATATTTTTAAATAAATAAATTCAATAACTGCTTAATAACTACATTTTTGGTGAATGCGCGCTGTTCATCTTGTGTAAGTAATTTTTCCTGCTGCCAAGTGCTCTGAACGTATATTTTCACGTTTTAGCGGTTTCTTCCTCGGGTTAGTGCCACATGTCCGAATACCGGTTCAGATAGGTAAACGCCAACTCTTTCAAAGGATTGATCCTGCAGTCAGTCAAGTTTACGTAAGTACGAACTTACATTCGAAATTATAGTATTAGATCATTGATGAAGGCTACTTGGTTGCCGGAATGCACTTCCGGTTTTCTCAAACTTTTTATGGTTACTGGAGAGAGCTATTAAATTTGATTTAAGCCCTAAGATGAGCTTGACAATTATTTTTTTATTTGTTGCAATATCCCACTGGACAAATATGGCACTGCGGTCATAGTTTTGATGACTTGATGGAACATTCGACGAATCTAAAACGTGGTAGATTAATTAAATTTGTCTTGTCTGGAAGTTGGTGCAAATTTGACATTCCTTTCTCTCTGAAATTAGCTGGAAACATGAAACGTCTCCCGTACGCTACCGTCTTTACCCAATAGCACGCGCGCGTCAAAAAAAACACTCTCGAATAAGCAGGAAATTGAGGGCCGGGTTTCTTGATTTTCTGATTCACTTCTCTCGTTCGTTTATCTGTGACTCTGAACCCTAGACACTGAATCTACGGAGAAATGGAAGGTCGGGAGTGGGCGTGGTGGAGACCCTTTACAAACCAAACATTTATAAAGTAATCCTATCCTGCCACTTTTTTCTCGACTCAATTCATGAAACCTCCTCCTTCCCTCCATCCCCATGCACACACGCCCGTGATTCACGTTTTCGCATCGTCCCACGGGACTCCACGGCATCTGTCAGCACAACCAGGGCGGTGTAACACTCCTCTCTCTATGCGTCACATCCGTCATGTCGATGAAAGAGAAGTTTTTTTCTTCTGCCCCATAGCTTCTCACCCCCTACCTCTCTCTCTCTCCTGCGCGTCTCCGGGAAGACAAAACAAACACGCCTTGAAACGTGATTCTCCCATTGTTGCATAGGAAAATTCTAGACGAAGGCGTCTCGTCACCTCGGGCACACACACACGCACACAGAGTCGAGAACGACGGGCGCACTTGCGAACGCACGCACATCCGTAACGCGATACGCGTAATTTCTTTAAAATGCGCGAAAATGGGGGAGCGTGCGTCGAGGGAGAAAGAAATAGGTGAGTAGGTTTATGATCTCGTCTTTTTAGGGGTGCGTGGGTGTTTACTCGCAGGTGGGAAGGGGAAAAAGGAGGCGAGTGAACACAAACACACGTCGTACAAGTACTCAGCAAGGGTTCTTTTTTCATCCGGATACAGAAAGAGGAAAGAGAGAGAGAAGAAAGGAGGGAAACAAGACCGTTAAGGATACGAAGAGGTATCGCCCCCGTACGTAAGTACACTATCGCGTTACACTACGGTGATGGGGATGCGGCAGATTCCGCGTTTCAGAACCTACCTGTCGGAAAGAGGAGTCTGGGAAGGGGATGGGGCAATTTTCTCTGATCTCCGACCCTCGCAATAAAACCGCAATTAAGCCTCATCGATGAGGAGGGATAGAGAGTGAGAGAGGGGGAACAGGAAGGTAGAGAGATCTCCAGCAGTGATCTTCTTCTCCTAGCGATGCTCCTGCGAGCCTCGCGTCTCGAATCCATGGCTACCGATCAAGACTCGGTCATAATTAAAGTGTCTTGGTAGTAGGATTTTCGATGCATTGCTCAGATACGGACTCGTGTCCAACAATAGAACAAAGCGTTGTCTGTTACGTTCCATCCCTCCTCGCAATACTAACTCCTCGATTCTCCTCCTCCGTATTTCCCGAGCTGCGGCACTCACCGTGCCGGTAATACACCCCGTCTCTTTAATACAGGAGATGGGAGTTGCGGGAAGTTGGCGGGAGATAAGAGTCCAGTCTTATTTGATGTGCAGCTGTTACTTCTTCTGTGGAGTGGGAGGCGACTCCTCTTTTGCATCCGCGGATCCGCCTACATATCCACCTCCCTCTCTCTCCCTCTCTAACCATTTCACGAGAACCTCAGAATGGTAAGCTCGCTACAGACTTCTCCGCCTACACTATGAAAGCGGTAATAAATAAGGTGATAAGAAAAGGGGGTTTATTAATGCGCGAGGTACAAATTGCAGCGTTCATTTCTCGCGTTGCTTTTTTTTTAATTTCCTCCCTCGCATCGCTTAGGAGAGAGTGAGAGAGATTTTCAGTGCGAGATAAAGAGTTTAAAGACGGATAATGCACTTTTGGGAGTTCTTATCGTAAATCAGTTTTTTTTTATTCTCGCGAGTTTATTATCCGCGGAATTAAAGTAGAAGTATAGATGCTTAGATTTATGCGATAAAACTGCGGCGTTTCGAGTTTTTTTCACGGCTTAATTCATGGATGCATTGCTTTTTTGCTCCGTCTTGCTTTCACCAATGTTATAGCGGGATTTTTTTTTAAATCAAGAAATGAGAATGGGAACGCGCACGTAATTCGTTCTTATTTTAGTTTACAAATCAAGTTGCCGGCACGATTTTGAGGTACCCTTTCACTGGGCACCTTTAAATAAACGTATCAAATATTTTACGTATGGACTCTATGCGGTTGCATAAATTCGAACTCTTCACAACAAATATTCATCTGTCCCTGTTATTTCCGTCGCGCCGGAAGCTGCAAATTTGTGGCTCTTGTCAGCCGAAGTGATATTCCATACCGGCAGCCGCTAGGCAGCTTGCCGCAGGATGCGCTTTCGGTCCTACGGAGTAATAAAATTTCCGCCTTACTTCATAGACAGCATCTGAAATGGATTATAGAATATCGACTCCCGTCCGTACCCTCGAGTCATACAGACCCCGCTATCTCGGGTCGCTCATCTTACCCAACCTCCGTCTTCGCTGTCCCCGGGCGTACTTCACTATATTTTCCCTTCTCTCTCTTTCTTCCTCTCTCTCAATTCTCTTTCTCCCTCTCTCTCTTTCCGTCGAATCATATTTTCCTCACCGTCATAAGGCACGCTGCTTTCTCGGTCGCGTTTCCCCTGCAAAACTCCTTCCATTGCACAGCGGGAAGCCGCAAGAGAGAGAGAGAGAGGGTTGCAGTGAAGCATTTCATTTTATGGAAGTAGAATGAGGACTTCCTATTCCAACTTCGTCCCCAGAGATACACGCTTCGCGATTCGCCGTCCGTTGCTTCCCTTTCCACGTCGGCGGCGGCAGACACTTTGGGCGTGGTCGGGTGAACCGACTCGCATCTCCCTTCCGCTCTCATTCTTGTGCACCCGTGTGCGTACGAAACTTTTCATTCAAGATGCCCTCCCTCACTCCCTTCGATTCCGTCTCCCATTGTGCCTACATGACCCTGCTCAAGACGAAGGCGCAGGCGCCAATATCTCTTCCCAACAATCTCTCCAGTCATTTCCTCCTTTCAAAAGCTTTTTGTTCGCGATATCTTTAACTCGTCGTCTGTTTTTTTACTCCTCTCGAATGGCTATCGATGTTTATTGCGAGCACGGGGCTCTTTATGCCGTTCCGGCATCCTAGCAAAGGTGATTTTTCGCGGTTTATTATCTAGTTAATCGGCATCGATTTTCCGCTCTCGCTGTATCGCAGGTTGTCGTTTTTTTCACCTTAACCCGGCGTTGTTTGCGGAGCGTTTATGATCGAGAAGAGCGAGAGAGAGAGGGTGGGTACTAGTGTTCGCGTGAAAGGGCACCTTCGGAAGTTAGCGAGGACCCGATTAGTGGCCATTAGACCTTAACAAATCAAGTTTTATTCAGTGTAGGCTGTTACATGAAAAAAGGGCTTCTCGTGGAATTGAGAGATTATTTGATGTGCGTGAAATTTAAGTGGCAACTCTTCAATGGTTGAAGGTGGGGACAAAGTATCCCACATAGCTTTTCCTACCTCATACCTTCAGCCACATTTTATTGCGCTACATTTTGGTATGCAACTGACAAATTCTGATATCTGAACATCTTCGGAGAAATTTTAAAAGAAAATATGTAGAGAAAACTCGTGCACGATGTATTATTTATCATAAGCACTTTATCAGTTGTTGTTATCGTTACAACGCCAGCTATAAAAAAGACAATCTTTGCGAATAATTTTTCAACTTCCGTTTACATATGATTAATTGTCGAAATTTATTGATACACTGAGTAGGTAATTTGATTTCTCTTATCCGACTGACCAATAGTCTTAATTACTTCTTGGTAGTTATTCAAGAACGATTACAGATGAATTGTCTAGAACATGGAGATCTAGTATCTGTATAACGTTTTGTGCTATTTATTACTTTTCCTCTGCTAACACAAACAACTTCATGATTTTATGTAGATTTATCTCATTGTCAGTTAGAAATGTCATTTTTCGCATTAATTGGCTTTATAATGATTAATTTCGTAAGCAAAACATTTCATCTAGCCTAAAGGTGTGGATTTATCTTCGAATCAATAAATATTAATATAATTGGATACGATTCTCTTGTTTCATCGTTCCCACAGCTCGGCCTAAAAAGTTTATGAGAATCAATCAGAAACGCAAATTAATACTTTGTCACTCGGTTTAAAATATCTCTTCCTTTTTCTGACCAATGATGTATATTTTTTTCGATTACTAATATACTGACTAATTAGTCAAAACGTATACGCAATCGCTCGGTTAACCTAAAACCCTAGAGGCTAGAAAAAACCGAATATGATGAACGCACCTTCGCCCTCTCTTGTTCCGTCCTTCGGCCAGTTGGGAAAATTTATGGGGATAGAAGAGGAAAGCTATTCTACTCCCATAAGACGTGAGCTATCTGAATCTTGTATATTTTTTCCTCCACGCATGAGACTTGTTATGGCGTAAAGAAGAAAGATGCGAGCCCTTTCGGCATCATCATAGATCCCGATCGTGGATAGAACCTGAACCGTTGTTTCAGGGTTCCTCCTGTCATGGTTCCACTCTCAGATTATGAGAGGGGAATAGTGGGAGGGTCAGTGGCTCTTAAGGTCCGAGCGAGGTGGAGAAACGGGGGAGACACTCTGGAGATTTAATCGCTCGGGAAAAATGTATATTAAAAAAGAGGCGTCTATTCCCAATCCTAACTTCCTTCCACAGCCCGTCTCTACCCTTTCTTCTCCCACCCTCATCCTACACCCTTGCCTTAAACCACATGATTTTCACATCCGGCACATTCTGTGCGACTTAAGGGAGAGAGTGGTAAAAAAGTTTTCGGTTCTTTTTTTTCGGTTCCTCGTAGGTTCTCTCTCTCTCTCTCTCCCTCTCCCTCTCTCTCTCTTTCTCCCTCTTAATGGAAGCGCCCCTTCATTAGCCCTTTGATTGAGAACTGTCAGGAGGAGGGACCTACCTCCCTGCTCCTACCTCTTTCCCCTCACCCAATCGCCTCCCCTCCAAGGGCGGTTCAGAGAGGTCACCCGCAGGTATTCCCACAGGTGTTACCGCAGTCGCGTCGGTCTCCTACTTTACTGTTAGGGGAAGGAGCGTTTATTTCCCCCGCGCGGGGTTTTTACGGCGATTGTTTTTCTCACGAGGAGAGGTGCACTCGACAGACATCCTTTGGTCGTCTTCTCCGCCTATTTCTTTATTTTATTTTTAAGACGCGCGCCTCTTACCAGGGATAACTCCGTAAAAACCTATATAACGTCGTTGTTTTATTTTTACTCATTTTCCGGTCGGTCGATATTTTAGGTCTGTCATGCCTTATTCGGCTTAAAGGTATTTTTTTCCTGGGGATGCTTTTCATCATCTAGGACAAACGTTTATCTTATGGGAAGTGCCTCGCTACCCTATAACCGCAACGTCTAAACGTTTTTAGGAGCATTTGTGTGCCGGCTCTTAGAAAAAATGTGGGACGTTTATTTTTTTTGTGACTGTTTAAACATGCATCGATGTTATGATTTTTTTTTTCGAAGTCCTCCCAGTTCATATTTCCAGAGGAAATGAATGGGAAGCGGTGCAGAGCAGTGGCGCAGGGGCCCCAACGGTGAAGGGGACCTACTGAAATACACTAAAATTATCATTTTCTGTTTGTTATACGCAGCTACAAAAAGTTATTTTGTTTTTACTTATTGTATCGATGTAATGGTATGTAATGCTATGTGTTTTATTGTGAAAATTCGATGAATTATATTTATTAATTTCCTTTAATTGTTCAATATGTGAGGAAAATCAACGCTTCTTGTGACAGGGCCCACGCAGTCGTAGCTACGCCATCGGTGCAGGACATTAAGTTACATTTTAACTTGAGAATTATAAAATGATTCGGTTCTTAGAGGAATGCCCAGTGAAGGAACTTAAGTTTTATTTTGATGGCGAAACTTTTAAAACGCCAGAGAACAAGTTAACGTTATCCGCGGTTTTGAAAAAAAGTAAAGTCGAATAGAAGGTCATTATTTGTCCTCGCACCATATTCCATCATTTGTTTGCATCCAAAAGTTCGTAGAACAGGCTTTTCAACTCTCAAGTATATAGCTCATGCGTCGGAGAATCCTGTTTCTAGCTGAGATCTTCGCTGTCTTCCCAGATCATAACTCCCTTCAAGCTCTTGCTCTGTTTGAGACTCAACCCTTTCCTCGAAGCTGACGTCTCTTATTTTTCATTTCTCTCTCTTCCCCCCGTCAATCCCTTCTCCGCGGCCGCAATATTGCCATGAAGTGTTTACCATTCCTTCTTCTCCCCTTCCTCTCTCATCCACCCTCTCCCCGCCCCCTCTTCTTCCCCCTCGCTCTTCTTTCACCGTCCCTCCGATCATTAACTCCGTTCACTTCCTTCCAAGTCAAACGGACCACCTTGCGTCACGTTGCTCCGACGCCTTCTCCAACGGTTGGGATGACGGGGAATGTCAAACCAAAGAGCAGCTAAGAAAAACTTCAGGAGGAATGTTCGCGGCGTTTCATGCATCAAACATTCTGTAATCATTATGTGTTATGCTCACATGGGAAAATATGCGTGTTTTGGATGCTAATTTCACGTTGTGAATTTCTTTCAATCCGTAAGAAATTGAGCACTTTTAATGCAACGCGAATTCCGTTGTGATATCTTTCAGGTAGAACTTATAAGATCAAATTTATGGGTTTTTAGCTTTATAATATTGGAAGTTGCCAATTCTTCGGCGGGACCGATTAGAGATTAAATCGAAAGTTATTTGTAAGTTCTAAGGAGCCATATAAGTGAAAATCAAGTCTAAATAAGGCTTTTATGGTTAAAGTTTCAGTATTAAAAGTTTTATTGTAAAAATTTTTCATAAAATGTATGAATTTGTGTGTTAAATTTTTCAGATAGGTTTTTCATCATACCCTTCGCAGGACGTACTTTAGGTACCCCTAAGGAATTAGGATGGGAATCATTAGCTGAGCGCAAACATTCTCCACCGACGTAGAAGAAATAATAAGAACGCCAACTTATATTGGTAGAATGGACCATCCTCGTAAAATAAGAGAGATAGCCTGTAGGACAGAAAGATACAAAGGCTCGTTTTTCCCTAGAACGATAGCTGACCAGAACAGAAGTAACAATAAAACATTAGCTGTCGTATGGCGAAATACATCGTCCTAATTAATTGCTTTTCTTGGTGCTATTGCACTCCCTGCCACACACCATTGCGGTGGCTTGCAGGGTATACTGTAGATGTAGATGTAGAAGTTAGATAATGTTAAAAATCAATTTCGTGGAAATATTTTGGTTCATCATAACAGCGGAGGTGCAACTCCAATGCAGTATTTTTTACCTCTGTCAAACACAGAATCGCGTTAACGTAAAGGACATCTATAGATTAAGATTTCTCCCGAGGCAAATTAATTCATTCTCCGCGTCCGTGTTATTATACCTGTCGCGACGTCAATTCCTTTTTAATTCTTCGATTAATATTCACAATTGTCATGTTCCGAAAGTATCCTTTAATAAATTGAAATGATGTGCATTTGTTATCGGAGGTTTTCCAGGTGTCACTCAGAGGTGTTACGGCATCCCTTCGACCGGAGATTTATCTTCGCCTTCCTTCGCGAAACACTTTGCGAAGATGATCGATGATGATCGTCCTTCCCCAATCGCATCGGCTCTTCGTTATAAATTACATCACACATCCGTGTCATTTCCGCCTTGTGATTTCTCGACAGTAAGCCGATACCTTTGGCCTCTCTCTCTCACCCAACTCTCTCCCTCTCTCTCGTCCTCACTCCCACGCATCCTGGCAAGTGGCTCACACTCCCAACTGACACAGCCGCGAACTCCACTAAAGACGCTACTTATCCGGTGAAAGAAAAAATCCCTAAAAGACACCAAGGGGTCAAGATCCTCTTCGCTTCCCGCTCACCTTCTCCTAGCAAGAGACGTGGTAAGAGGTCGATATTTTTTACGACATCTAGGAACGGAGCCGACGTCCCTTTCATTCCATGGGACGACTAATATTCCCCCAGCAAGAGTGACAATCATAAATGGTTCTATGAGAGGAGGAGAAGGCGAGAGAGAGAGAGACAGCGCCATCGCCTCAATACCCTCGTCGAACCATTCTTGAGAAGCGCGGACGTTATTATCTCGTGCTCGCACTTGCCTTTCTCCTTGTTAACGCTCTTATGCTAGTTTGACGATGCTTTACCTCAGTAAGTATCTTCACTTGAATTTTCTAGCAGCTCCAATAGCCATTTCTCTCTCCTCTCTTTCAATTCTCCCCCTTGGCTCCGCGCTTCCCTTCGATTCTCAATTCAGTTTTACTATCCGTTTCTCCCTCTTAATACTCCCTTGTCCCCTCTCTTCATCCATTCTCACCCTTACTTTCTCTCGTATATTTTTTCTGTTCCATTTTATGGGTTTCATATTTTTTCTCTTTCACTTTCCCTTCATCAGCCCTTCTATCTCATTTTCAATCTAACACATCTTTTACCCTTTTACTACCGCCGAGGGACAGGAGCCCACCAGATCTTAAAAGCTTTAACAGAGGCAAATATAACGAAATATTTTATTTGAACGCTTCTCCCTGGTATTTCAGTCGTAGGCTATCGGATCGACGGACTTTTGTAATTTTTGACAATCGAATTTTTAAATTCATTTTATAGGTGTAAAGAATGTTTTTGGAAGGAATTCAAGAAAAAATATAAATTCGATTTGAAAGAAGGAAAAAATTATTACTTTTATCGGGAATCATGTTGGGTCTTCTAATTTTTCGGTGGAGACTTTATCCATCTATGTTATCCAGTTAGTATAGTTATCATTCATAAATTAGAGCATTTCCAATGAAGGAAAGTTGTAAACCTTACCACACTCATTAGGGTGTAACAGAAAATTTTCTTACTGAATGTCAGCAAGAGAACTGAACTTACTAGATTCAACGTAAAGTAATTGATGTTTTGTACGCATTGGTGCATGTACCGTGATGTAAAATGAATCCGCTAGTAAATGGGAGACCCAAATTCGATTCCCAGTCGAGTTGAAAAAATTTCTCCTTTTCTCATCCATGCATTCAAAGCTTTTTTCCGTCACATTAATATCAGAAATGAGAAAATGCCAGAAAAAGGGTTAATTTCCCCTCTCTATGCGTGCGTCTTCTCCGCCTCTTTCCCTGACTTCTTCGCTCTTATCATCCTTTCTTTTCCCACATCCTCATCTCCGCCTCCTTTATCCATAATTCTCTCTCTCCCACTCCTCTTCTCGCCACCCTACCTCCTTACTTTTCCCTCACTTCTCCTCCCTCCTCTTCTAAATTCTCATCCATCCTCCAAAACTATCCCTCCCCTGTCTCTGCCCCTCCTCCATTTCCTTTACCCTGGAATTCCTCTCACCGCGCCTAATTTACAACTCCCGAAGACAAAGCGGCGCAACTCATGCTCCGGGATGACCGCGCTTTCAAGTGAAAAAAATCTGTGATTCCGAATGAGAGAAGTCACCGCTTTAAATTCTATTTCCATCCCGTCCATTACCGTCTACGTCGTAAAAAATTCATGGTAGTCGTTTTGAATTAGTGGCTTTTTTCTCTCTCTAGAAAGGTGTGATTCGCTTGATACTTTTGTGTAGGTTGATGTTTTATTTTAATCGTAAGTTCACCTTTTGATTTTTTTATAACGCGCATATGCTTGGAATAGTTTCTGATTAACGCGTTTCATTTTTTCCCCACAAATCCACCTGAAAAAGAACTTTATGGACTTTATAGTTTTATTTAACCGTCGGGTGGTAATTGTCACGAAGTATTAACGCATACCTTGCCTTAGCTTAACTTTATTAAGACAACCTAACCTTTTCTTATCTCGAGGCTTAATTACTGCCATCTCCCTTTGTCACACGCCCTTCTCCCCACTCCTTCCCACTCTGCCCTAATCTCATAGAGAACACATCTCGCCACATTTTCCTTTTATTTCTACGCTATCTTTCTCTCTCCGCCTATTATTCCTTCCTTAATGCCTAGAGAAGGAGAAAGAGCTTCTTCTCTCGTTTCCTTTCTCACGCCCTTCCACTCTACTCGTGCTTTTTTTAAGGATATCATCCTCTTCCCATTTTGCGCCCGTTACCCTTTTCCACGCTCTCGTGCACTCACACGCAAAAGACGCGCAGATGCCTCGAGGGGCCAGGAGAGGCAGTAAAATTATTATGGGCACGGCACCGAATTAGTTAACGAACCTCCCCTATCCCGTCTCCTCATCTTCTTTTGTCCCTCCATATCCTCCCCTTCCCATCTCCTCGCGCTTGTACCTTTTGTTTCCATCTCTTTGTCACACTTCTTCGCTCTCACCATTATTCCCGCCCTTCCATTCTCCTCTTTCTATCCCTACATCTTTCGTATTAACCTCTCTCTCCTCCTCACTAGCCTCATCTCTCTCTCTCTCGCCTTCCTTTTCTCTCCTCCGCCTTCTCCCCTTCTTCTCCATGTCTCGCGGCGTTTTATCCGACGCCCTTTTCCTATTACGAGAATCCTATTCCCGCCCCTTTCCGCCTCCGCTACGATTTTTTTGGATCCGACTCAACTTTCTTACTTCGCCTGTGCTTCCCTTTTCCTTCCACTTTCATCTGTCCTTTTGCGTTGTATATTCTTGGGCCGGTTTATTATATCAATCCGCATTTTTTTCGGCTGCGATCAAATAACGTTCGGAATGTTTTCGATGCTCGTGCCGTTCGGCGAGCTTCAAATTCTGACGTTTCGAATGCCATGGTAGTATTTCACGATGGATGACCGTATTTATTTTATTTGTTTATTAAATGGACAATCGGCAAGCATTTCTCTTTTTTGCAAGTGAAGTTTATTGCTTTTTAAGGAAAGAAAATATTTTCTCTGTCCAATGTTTGCTCGCGGGGTTGAAAAACAAGTTTCGATCAGCGGAAATTGTTTGTTATCTGGAATTGGATTTTATTCTTTTTCAAAGTTATGCTATCCGAAAATTTCCCCTTGCTTAATTTTTTGTTTCATTTCATTTGCGTAAGTCGATAAATGCGCTATTGAAGGGTCGCGTTGGTTATAATCTTGTCCATGGAGATGTCTGTGGAAAAATGGAGGAGTATTAAGGAATTGGTCGTAAGAGATGAGAGGATACAAATACGCGTGAGCCTCGGTAACGTGAGAACAGATATACTTATCATTAATATTATTTTGAGTCCCTTGTTTCTTCATAGACCTAAGTTTGCGAGAAAGGATAGCAATGGAGGCAGAATGAGTAAAACAAGTATTCCGAGAGCTTCGATTTGTTTTTACCTCTGTGGAAACAACGAGAAAACCAAGATGAAGGAGAAGATTTGTAATGCTCGTCGCCCTTCCAGCATGAGAACGAAAATCTATATGTATTGGAAATCAATTTTCTGGTCTGAACCAAATCTTTCATATCGATGAAGATAAACAATGGAGTATTCCTAGAATATTTATCGAAGGAAGTATGCTATAGAATAAATATGCTTCTCGATAATAAACGTCAAGATGCTCTCCGTCCCCCCCCCCTGCGATCCACTCACTCCTCCACTCTCCCCTCCCCATTGCCCGCGCCCGCTTTACACCCCTTTCGGCGGCTAAGAACGAAGGAATCGTAAAACACTTTGATGGAACCCTCATAAACGGACCCTTTTGCGAGTTCGCCATTTAGTATAGAGAGACGAGAGATGAAGTGGATGTGGACCTATGGCGCCGCTAAAGGACTTTTTCATTTCCGCCCAAGGAACCTTACTTGTTTTTACGGCGTCTCCCTCCTTCGCTATGGTCTCCGTCCGAATGTATTAAAACGTATTAGTAAGTACACACACGCGTGCGAAGACGCGGTTCTCTCTGGAAAGGGTAATGTTCGCGCCTTCGTCCACTCTCTCGTCCATTGCTTTTCTTGAAAGGTCACGGAGAGGAAATGAGGGAGAGGGTGAATGAGTGAGTCTGGGGCAAGGTTATGTGCACCCTGGCGCGTCGCCTGGGGCAACGATCGATCCGCCGCCTGCTCGAGCACTTCCGCTCGTGCACCGAAAAGGTCAACGGAAAATCTTTGTATGGAGGGTAGAAAATTGTGCTGCATGCGGATGTCTTAACGTATTAGTTTTCTGAGGCCGTGTCGTAGAATTTTATTGTTTTTACAAAGTAATGCCGCGCCAGGTGGCGAAGGAGGTAGGTTTATATTCATTTTAACGATAGGTTTTAGACATCACTTGAGTCGCCGTCGACATGTAGCCTTTTTCGTCTCGTTTGCTTCAAGATTTTTTCTTTAAGTTGCAAAATATTGTTTTTTTTATTTGAAGTATATGTTTTGGAGAAGGGGTGTGATTTGTGCTAATTTAGTCAGTATCGAATAACGTTTTCTTTCTCAATGCTGTTTCATTGTTTTATAACTTAAAATTCATATTTTACCCCTTGAGTCGTTGTTATTTCTGTTCCACCCGTTATTCCACTTAAATATATACAATTTTGCGATTGCTTTTTCATGTTGAGATTAGGACACTTTATTTTTTTTTTAAACGATATCCATTAATATTTTCAATCACCTAAAAAATGCAGAAAAGATATCTTCAAAAAGTCAACAGTTCCTGCGTTGCTCCAAAGGCAAACAAATTATTTGTTTTCGTCCGTCGTGATCATTTCCTACCGTTTTCAAACAAACGTGACCGCGGAGGTCATCGTACCAAAGGTGCAACTCAAAAATTTCTATAACATGAAGCTCGCGGAGATGAAGTGATTTCCCTCCCAGATCTAACCGTCGTCTCACCTATCAGAACGAGCGTTGACAAAGGAAGAGAAATTGTTTCCCGGTTGCCTCTTTCGAAACACTTTCCCCGCTCAAAAAAGATCGCTCCGGCGATACGATCTCCAATCCTCCGGTCGCTTGGCACAACTAAACAGTCGAACGTTATCAGATCCGCAATTATTTCCATCAATAACACGATCTAGAAATCGATCGGTTCGATTTCACCATTCTTTCCGGTTTGTTTTGCGAGGGAAGAAAGCATCTCTCCCGATCTGTTCCTCGTTCCCGCATCCACGCCTGCCGCGAGTTATCCATCCGACGATCGTATTTACCCCTATTATATTGTGCGGGAAAAAGATTCGGATCTTGTCTGCGTCGCGGATGTATTTAGGCCCAGATTTTGGCTCCGGCCATGAGATCGACGTGCGTGGGCGGTTGCAAGGTTAAATGCATCGAAAGTTGCCTTTTCGCCCTCTTCCTCCTTTGAGTAGCCGGTTGGAACAGGTGATCCTTATCTCTTTCTATTTCTTCCACTGGCTCTTTTCTCGTCTTTTCTTTCCCCCGCTCCGCGCAAGTATCCGTAGGAAGAAGAATAATGTCGGGAAGAAATAGACCCGGTATTCGAAGCCGCGCTCTCTCTGAAACGCGCGCGCCCTCAGTCTTTCGACTCATTTACGGAGGAGTTAGGATGTAAATCAAGCCGAAGGGAACATAATGCGGAACGGATTCGGTTCTTTTTTGAACAGCGATCGGCCTGGCTTACCGCTGTTTTTCTTTCTTTTTTTCGGCACCTCGTATTTTTCACACTTTGTGGATTGGTTGCCAGGAGACTCCGCCACGCGCTGACATTAAAGGAGCCGGAGAGTAATATATGATTGCATTTGTTTTCTTACCTGCTCGTCCTGGAGGGCTTTTTCCGTGTATTTTCAGGGAGGATGCCATTTATATCGATTTCTGGGTAAGTCGTAACACGTGACGAGGTGTTAGAATTCGATCCTCTGTTGTAGCTGAACGGGAAGGGAGTGAGTTAGGCTTCTTCGTATTTTCCTTCCTTACCGAATGTCTTACCGTTCGCGCTTCAAGGAAAATTTGTTCGGCTTTATATACTTCAAAAAACTTTGCAGTGGCGAGGACTGAATATTTCAACATGTGAATTGTTGGAAATTTTGAATAAAGTGGCGCGTGTGTGTGTTTTTCTGGCGAATCAGTCCCTTGGGTTATTACCGCCGTGACTTTACTTAAACGACACTACACAGAAGGGAGAAGGGAAGCCCGGTGCCGGCATTAGCCTACTCTCAACGAAGAGCACCATGGGGGCCAACTGCTTAACGCAGAGGTGGGCAAACGACATCCCGCGGGGCATATGTGGCCCGCGAGGGCATTTTATGTGGTCCGCGATGCCATTATGGAAGCGAATTACTCAATGTCTGTCCGTCTATCCGGGCGTCTGTCTGTCTGTCTGTCCATCCGCCCGTCCCCCCTTTTATTTCTTGAACAGTTTGACATGGAGAAATGCTGTAAACGCCATTTTGTTTCTGCCAACTAGGATACCCCGGGAAAACTATTTTCGTTTACGGAAGTGTCCCGGATTCGACTCCGGGAGACGATTATATTTTTCCATATGTTTACACAAGAGTTTAGATTTTTCAAGGTGCAAGGTATATTTCTTTCATTCATTAAAAACCTAAATATGGACCCAATTTCTCCTTTTTTGCTTTATTCGACTGCTAAAACTATAAAATATCTTATTCTTGCGATGTTTTGATATTGCACGGAATAATCTCTCAGAAACACGCATTTCTTTTCGAAATTTAATGGCTTTTTCGTACTCTTTCCGGGTGTTGCCAAGGTGACCCACATTGTTGTCTCCGATTGAATTAGCGTCTATTAAGCCTTCAAATAGCCAAAATAATTGCGTTATCCACTTCGCGCTGTTTATGAAGCATCGAAATTATAGTTGTAGTAATATCAAACTTAATAGATTGCAACGTTAATAATTAAAGATTAATATTATTCAGTAAACTGCGTGTTGGCTGTGGGCATTTTTAACGATTGACCAAAAGAAAAAAATCTTCTTTCTTTATTTCAATATTGGAATGTGACCTGTTTCGTATAAGAGAGACAATTAAAATTGCACATATAAATTATAAAAACAAACACGACATTCAAAATATCAGTTGTCTAATTTTATAAGAATGAATTGGCTATTATAACCTTTAAACATGCTGATTTCTGACTGACTTCGCAAAAGTTTTTGCGGGCTCCACTAGTTTATTATTGATTTTCACTAACAGGATCCCTCGAATTATCTGAAATAACTTCCGATGTAAATCTTCGCCTAATAAGCTGCAACTGTTAATGCGGCCCGCCACGTTAAAAGTTTGCCCACCCCTGGCTTAACGCCCCTTCCGAAGGAACTTGCGCGTTCCCCTCAAACCACACAAGTAGGGTACGGGGCGATCCGACCTCCCCCAGATTTGAACCCTGGACCGCTGCGTGTAAAGCCAACGCTCTAACCACCTCGCCACTGTAACCCCTTTGAAGAAGTCTGAATACAGCATTTTTTTGATTCAGTAAGATTAATATAATTAACCATGTAATTTTCTCCGGAGGGCACAATTGTCATGGAAATTTCAAATCGTTTTCACAAATAATCGAATGAAACATATATTATACTTAAATAAATAAACTTTAGGCGCATGCCATGAAATGCTGTCGCCGTCATTCGAACGAAGCACTGCTGTTATTTTAGATTATTTGATTAATATATGTCCAAAAGTCGTGTCATATTGAAACGATTTCTCGGATTCTTCTTCAGAAGGATCGTTATTTACAAATGATTCACTCTCCAAAAGCAATGTTCTTTTTCTCTCTAAACCTCTTCAGAGGTGACGAAAATTCAACCGTCCGCTCCTTCTTTCACACCCCGCCATCCTCGGCTCTCCCAATCCACCAAATTCCTCCCTTCCGGCATCACTTTCCTAATCCCTTGAAAGACGACCCCATCGAGGAAAGCGGAGACTCGTACGGGAAATATATATAAAAGAACTTCCCCTCCGTTCCAAATCCCACTCGTCTCCTTGGCAACTGCTTTGTAGGACGGCCCCTCCTCCCCTTCCGGCGAAGGCGGGGAGGCTGGAGGGAAGATTCTGCCGAAATATTTGCGCCGATATCCCAACAGGAATCAACGGAGTAGAGAGCGATCTTTTGGGTTGGTTATCCTGTAGCGATGGAGGGATGAAAGAGATTTCTGGGTGGAAGGAAAGGAAAAGGGAAGGGCGTAAGGAGAAGCTTCATCCCATCACTCATCTTAAAGAGGCCTGACTCAACGAACGTGTTTTGTTTCCCTCTTTTCTCTCCTCTCTCCGTTCGCGGACGCACGCGTTAATTACACGCCTCGAGGGGGAGGCGAGAGGGAGGCGTTGTGGAAGGGTGGGCGGAGTTCAACACTCCGGACAACTCCAATGATGAAAAAAAGGGAAAAAGGAGCGGCCAGCTATGCCTTTTAGCTCGTCATTAACGCTCGTCTTTTTTAAAAGGCCATCTTTCTCTCTCCCTCGCTTTTTCGCCTTCCCGCCAGCGCCGCTGACCGTTCTCCATCACGCCCTCTTTGGCCAGGCTGACACCTCGGCGAGTCGCCCGACATATGGGGGGCGGTCGGTGCGGTTACCCTGTGAATTGCTGTTATGGCTTCGGGAATTATGAAGGAGGGAAATTCTACAGGTCCGTGTCCTTCGACAAAAGGTTTTCGCGACAAAATCCAAGTTTCTCGTTTAGGTTATCGAATCGGGAATTTTTTCGATTTTTATTATGACGAGTGGATTTACCATTCTTTTGACTATTACTCCACCCTGCTCGTTATTTATCGCGCACACGAAGCCAAATGTTAGGTCGAACTTTTAGGACTCGATAAAATTGAGTAAGCGGATTAAAATAAATAGCAGGCGCTTTTAATGCGTGCCATTTTCTCCCATCTGCCCTTCCTTCAACGAAAACTTCGACGCGTGCAGCCCTCAAAAAGACATCCATCATTCTTCATCATCGCCATTCCATCATCTTAATTGCTTCATAAAGTGCGATTATTGATAAAACAAATGCGGGGGAGCAGCTGCGCGCCTATACCTGGGGTTGGCACAGCCGATGCATCAATCATTCCGCGCTCTCAATCATGGCGAGAAAAATCCTTTCGTTAGTGCCCGATATTCACAGAACATGGATGGATATGAAGCCTCCCGGTTTTAGCTGGAAGAATTATCCGAGGTTTCAGAAGGGAACGAGATGTGCGCCATTGAAAATTCGCGTTCGACTTCCCGGCAGCCTTAACGCAGTCGGCGCCTGCACGCGCGCGCGCATTCTTCGAGACTGGTACCAGATGCGTCCGGGAGAAAAAAATTAGAAGCGAGCGAGGAAATGTTTTCGCGAAAATGTCTCGTCTGTTAGGAAGGATGCGATTTCCCGATATCCCGTACGTGCGACGTCTCCTGGGTTTGTCGTTCTCCGAGTCTATAGAAACGATCTCTCACTGTTGTGAGGAAGAGATAGGGGGTGGGGATGGTAGCCGGCGTGGGAAGGGGAACGGAGTGTCTTCCGGAGCCGTCTGACGGCGAATGCAGGGTTTAGGTTTGGAAAGAGTGCTTCCACCTCAGGGGCTATGGACCCCTCCTTATTCCTAGTAACGCCGGGTTAGCTTGGAATGGGGTTGGAACGGGGTGGGGTTGGAGGCTGGATATAGAAGAGGTGGGGGGAGGGGGGGAGATGGTAAAAATGAAAGGGTATTTTTTTCCAAGGGAAGGGAGGGGATTTTTTTATAAGCGCGCGTTGTAAGGTGGAGAATGGAAGGGGGGAGTGAGGAAGGGAGATAGGGGCAAATAAGTGAGAGGTCGGTGAATTGGAGAGAGTGGAAGAAGATGGGAAAATGCGCTCGCCTTAAATTTTTTTGCTCGGATCCTTTTTCGTCTCCTTCCACGCTGGAACGAATTTATTTGTCTTTTTAATGCATATTGTAATTTGATAGAGAGAGGTCAATTACATGAGTTTTTCATTATTACGTATACTTAAAATAGTAACGATGGTTAGTTATTGCAGTTATGTGCTAGTAGTTGATTTAATTCGTAAACGTAGCCTCTCATCATTCGATTTTAAATTGCACTGGAAACTGTCCCTACGAGTTTTTGTAGTGACTGGGATGAAGATGCTTAATTCTTTCTTATAATTTGATATAAAATGAGGCGACCACTCAGAATTTTAATTTAAAGGTGCGAGAATTTTTTGGTACGGCTTATTTCATTGCATAAGAGGGGATAGCATACCGAAATTTTAGTTAATTTAATTAATTGAAATACCTAATTATCTGTTGTAACTGTATTTATGCTATTCCAGATATATGATCTCATTCTCGAAGTGTGAAATGAACAATTTGAGTCATAGAAGAAAACATAAAATTCACAATGGAAAGCCCGGATTTCCGATGGAATATTTCCACCCGTTATTTCAAATTAACACGGAATTATTTTCGAGATTTTTTCAGAAATACTACACTGACGATCCGCGTCAAACAAATAGAAGTCCCCATTTGCCACGAGCCCATTTGTACGATCGCTGGCGTAATATCATAGTGCCAAGAAATATTAAACCACCGCGGTGCACCGGTACGGCTTTTATGGCACCACGGAAAAACATAATTTTTCAAAACAATTTCCCCCCAAAGCAATCGCCACAAAAACGTCGGAATGGCTGCTACGTCGCAGTATCCCGTCCTATCCACCATGCGCTCGCTCAACGTTTTTTTGTGCCGGCGAGTAATGCAATTAAAACCAATGTACACAATGGCGAGTGTTTCTTGCTGCTTTATCTTGTGTTTCACGACATTTTTTTTCTCTCGTCGCACGGTCGGATGACTTCTTTAATGGAATTCTTGTATTCTCGATCCCGGCTCGTGCGTGACGGACTCGTTGGGAAAGACCTCCGTTTATTCGCCCGTCACACCCGGCGACCCTCGAGGGTCCCAGCTTTGTCATATCGGATGCTCCTCACTCGTCGCCCTTTCCGACATGGTCGTAATCGAAGATTGATTCCTCAAGAAGATCACCCGTTAGCCGAATAAATTATTTAAAAAACTCCGCCGTTAACGGATGAGTTATGATTGAAATGCGCGGCGTGTTTTTAACGTTAGTCATCTACGAAAAAATAGTCTTTTTGTGAGCTTGCGCCTCTCCGCGTCGGATGGATGATAACGTAAGCTTTATACGCATTGCGGTACGATCTTGGACGCGGCGATGAAGTCCTCAATACCCAACCAAAGTGTGGTTAGGACTACCGAATTCTGGGTTGTAAAAATGCCTTTCCCACCGACGAATAGAAGATAAAACGACAAGCGCATAATTAAATGCACATATACTTTCCTAATGATTGAATGATTCAAAATCCCGGGCAAGATAATATTTTATAAATTCTTTCTGTATGGGATTTGGACAACAGTGAGGATGTGTCCGAGAAAGTGAGGACGTTTTGCTGTCGTCTTTAAAAACGTACCGAATGCTATTTGGTTTGGATAAAAAATTTGAATGGTAAGTCATTTAAATTGTAGAAATCCTAAGATTAAAAGAGAAGAAATTTTCTCATTCCGTTTGATTTTTGAGCATATGAATGTTAAAAATCGGGCAGTTTTTCATTTGGCTGGAATACATACCTCAGCAATTCACGTGATCCAATATCAAATCGATTAAAAAGTTCTCTTTGAATGATGTTATGCATATGATAAAACGTGGTACATTTGGATATGAAGACAGAATTAATTTGAAATTCAGCCGAGATCCATAAATGTAGGAAACTTGAATTTTATCACATTTGTAAATTTTTCGTTTTGTAAGGCCCCTCACCCCCACGGCAACGATTTTAAATACGAGCTGCTCTTCCAGTAATGAAGCATCGAGTAGAGCCTGACGTCGCCCTTGACGTGGATCTAACCGTACATGATTATATTTTATAGTTTCTTTAACCCCCTGTTCCTGTGCTAGGCACATCCCGGCCAAATTGACCGAAGCGACCGTCCATTAGGACCCCTTGCATTCCCGGTCACTTATCTTCTTTAGCCGAGGAACGCTATTAAAAATTCAGAGAATGAATCAGGTGGATTGGATTTTTGTCTCGCCGGAGCGAAGGAGGCCATTAACCTCTACGGCAATTGGTTTTGGATCGTAAAAAGAGACGGGAACACATTGCATGCCGGGACATCCCACGAGAGTTTTAAGGATTCCAAAGGCGAATATACATGCCCGTCACGACGCCTTCTGGAGGTCCCTAGAGGCATGTGTGCGCCTTTTTTTTCCTCGGCAGAGGTGAAGTGTACAAATATCTCCTGATGCCTCAGCTCACATCTCTCTCGCCAGGATCCAATGAAGAATGAGTTTAGCGATGAAGTAAGATGGCCCAAAACAAAATCACCAAATTTCACCAAAGTTACAAATTTTTACCCAAAAGCAGAACTTCTACATGTAAGGTCAAATAAATAATTCGGCTTATGGAGCTTAATTTCAACGTAGAGTAACGGGAAAAATGCCGTAAGATTATCGAAGAATTGAGTCATAGGAGTTAGTTGCTCACTCAGATTTTCAACTTTATAAAATTGAAATTGAAAGAAAAAGACTAAAAATCTTAAGTAAACGAAGGGAAATTTATTCGGATAAAGAGGGTTGGATTGGGATGGAATGGCGCAGACCAGGGGCGTGCTACCTAAAGCCCATGCGCCGAATCCGAGAGAATTTTATTTGGCTCTCGAAGCTTTGATGAAGAAGCAGTCAGTAATACATGATACGGCCAATTTTATAAAAATCAATGAATTTCATGGATCCTTGTCAGGTGAAATTTAACGCTAAGAAATTCTTTTTCTTCCATTTTTGCAATAGCACACAATATCTTGAGTACCTAATATCTAATGCGGACTCGTTTCCTGCCTGCTGGCGCACTCGCGTCCGCTAATGTGGCCTACTAGTTAAAAAATTCCCACGCCCCTGGTGTAGACGACAGTGAAGATGTCAATTCTTCTGTAGTTCGTCTTTATTAGCGCATAAAAGTATTTTTATTTGTCTCGACGTCTCCTTGCTAAAACACAACTCAACATATTTATTTATTGATTTTTCATTCATTTCTTTTAGTAATAAATATTTCATATCTTAACACACACTTTCTGATTATATTTTTAGTAAAGAAACTCCGTCGGCATTCACTTGCTCCGGCCGAGCGAAAATGAGTGAATCTTAACCCTCCCAAGGGACGTCAAATTTACACCTGTCAAAACGCCTCCACAGATTGAGATGGCAAAGTTTGTGGAGATAACATTTACCCAGTACGGTCGTCCTCCACCCTGTACTTTCCCTCTTTTATCCCGCCCGTACTCTCGCAACGGCACATAAACCCCTTGAATCCATCCCTCCGGAGGAGAGGAAAGCCGTCAAAAAACCAAAAAGGCGTGGTTGTCGCAGTCTCCGACACCAGGGAACAGGTAGCGACGGTCCCTTCTCGTCTGGCGAGATCCACCCACGGTGTCCGTAAACCGATCTCTTCGGTCATTACTCCTGCTATAGTGTTCGAGACCATTCTCTCTATGTCTCTTTAAAAGGGGAAAGGGATCCAAAGGGTGCCCTCGCCGAATTTTGGTTGGTCCGGAGAGAGGGCGGGGAGTGCTTTAAAGGCGCCGTTTTGGTTTGTCGCGGGGGAACTCTAAGAAACTTAAGAAAAAAATGAGAGAGGTGGGGAGAGGGACGAGGGAGGCTGGGTAAGTTAGGATGGACCTCACGCGGCGAGAACACGAAGCCTAGAGAGGGCCTCGAGGGCGTCAATCACCGGGCATAGCGTGTTGGGAGGTCCTCATCCCTCCCACATTCCCTCGGGGCCCGGTCCCTCTACGACCTTCCCCGCCCCGCACCCCCTCCTCCACTTCCCTCCGTGTCCCTGAGAAACACCAGAGAAAGAACCGACTGCACTCTCCGTGGCAACCCTTACGTGAACAACCCAACCCCATTCTTAACTTCTCCATCCCTCTTCCCACACGCGCACACACACATGACTCCACCTCTTCGCCCTCGGACGCTAAATCATCGGATGGCTTGCTTGTGGGGGGTTTTGTCACGTGCTACGAGATATGTGAGCGGAGCCACCGAGGTATTCTTCTTATTCTTCCTACCGTGCCCTCCAACCCCATTGCGCACCAACCCAACCCTCTCTCTCTCTCTCTATCTCTTCTTCCGTGGGGATGCAAGACTGTATCGTTTTAAATATGAGTTTGTGTGTGGCCGAAGTGCATTGTGGTCTCGGAATTATCGTCCGTCCCAACGAAGGGAAGAGATATAATGGTCGTGAGGGTGGGCTGCTCTGAGGGGAAGGTGGGTTCTTTTCTTTTTCTCTTCTGATCACGGCTCTCGGAAAGGGTTTTTTTGTTCCCTTTTTAGGCGTTGCGTGTGTGTGTTTACGTGCGTGTGTCGTGCCTGTGTTGTTAAAGCCAGTTAGGAAAAAGAGTTATTTCCTCGTTTAATTTTTTGGTTTTGTTATCTCTAGAATGAAATTTGGCGGCCGAGGTCGTTATCGTGGTCCGTAATTTGCTACAAGTTAAATAAAGGAGAATTCATTGATGATAATGACGAAGAGGGACGGGTGACTTAATCTCCTCGAGAAAACCGTCATGGTGCGTTGTCTTGAAATAAATATAACATGTAATAAAATTTTGGGAAAAAGCTATTTATGAAACCGAAAGTGAAAGTATAAACTTACTTTAAGTATGCTATATATTATTTTTATGTCTATATAAGTCAATATATATATATTTAAATTCTTCGTCAATTTTTATAGATGAAGCTATACTATTATTCCCAAGACTTTACTGCTCAAAATCATTGTTTACCTTTTAATTACGCCAAATTAATGTATTTTTTCTTAAAAGGATGGTCTCAGTGAAAAAATCTGAATTTTTAATGATAATAGAAAAGGAAAAGGAAATCGATGGAATGTACACTTTGAAAGTTCTCTATTGTTGAAAGATACTAATATATGTGAAGTAAGGTTAAACTTTTATCTTCTCCCTATTTCCTTATTAATATCAAATATCGTATTAAAAACTAATATTGACGAATAAATAATGCTAAAGTTAAAAATGAGTCGTACTAAGTCTGAATTGAATGTATTTTTATAAATATTTATTTGCATCGTACTTTAATGCAACGAAATTCTTGCTAATACATACAATTATTCTCCCTCTTTATCTCAAACTCTTAACTTTTTTGTAAGCTCTCATTTTCGCTGGCAATGAGCGTATCGAATGGGGGACTGTAAAAATATTTAATTATGTTTTTTAAATTCATTCTAATTGACTTAATTACTCCCTGTGAGCATTTTTTTGTTAAATCGTCTTCATTATGCAAAAAAAATATTTAAAATAACTCTTTTAAATATCCCGCGAAAACGGCATCTTGGTTGGAGAGAGAGTAGTAAGGGGTACGTGACGTCATCGCATGCCACTCGTTTAAACGTTCTACGACCGTACTGAAAGCACGCGGTTTTGATACTTCGTCCTGTTGCTTTTCCTGATATCATAGATAAATGGAGAATATTGAACTTAAGAAGGGTTATAATTATTGTCTGGTACCTATGTGCTTAAATACAACGATTTAAACCCCGAGAAAATTGTTCTTCACGCTACCGAGCTCTTTGGGAAGAAATAAGAAGCGGAGAATATTGTGGTTCAAAGCCATGAGGAGATACGCATCTGATATATCAGAACGTACAACTGCATTTGTATGCGAAGATCATTTTAATCTAAGTACTAGTACGTAATTGTATTGCTTCGTATTTTAGTTTATGGCTTATGTCGGCATTACATTGACATGATACATATATTTCTGGGGAACGTTGAAAGAGTAAATTATATTTTTATGTTTCAAAGATTAGCATATATATTTTAACAAAACCTCCATAATATAATATACCTATTCTAAATACGTAAGATCAAACTTACGGAAATCGTTGGGCTATTGGTTTATTAAGTAAATAATTACTGATGCAGTGCATATATTTAAGTACAAAGTTTTTAAGCAAATGCTTTTACAAATGTTACATATTAAGTTAGTTCTGTAATTTAAATATTTTAATAAACTTGTTCCCATAATATCCACGAAAGCATGGTATTTTGAAGGACCATGTTTTGCTAAATAAGGGCAGTCATGACACTCCACAGACATGACTAAATCTTCTTCTTCATCTACAACTACACTCACTTCATAACCTCTTTATCTTATTCTGCGTTCAGGGAAAATCTTCCCTTTAACAATACAATTTTTTCCTTCTCGCTTCAGTTTAACAAATCCAACAGCATTACTAACATAGTCTTTCCTCATTGACCTCAAAGGTAGAAAAAAGCCATAAAAGCAACAATGAAATTCGCGACATATACAAAAGAGACATGCAGTTATGGCAAACACTTCTACAGTTTTTCTTTTCACAAGTTTAGGTAATAACTAAGAGAGATAGACACTTAAAACAACAAACTCCACCACATTTCCTATAGACAAGACACACGGAACTAAGTTTATTCGCATTAATTTTGTATATTTCTCAATATTTGAACTGATGATTCTGTAAAGGCAGATGATGGTGATTATTCACCGAAACCGGTCGTGTTTTACTTAATATATTTTGTGGAAATTAGCATAAGTTTAATATAAATAAAAAATACTATCTAGCATTGTTCATGTTATTTTATTGTGGAATTCCACGAAATCTCGGCCTCGTCCATTACCTTTTGTATACTTATCTAACTATATTTTACTTACTAGATACTAGGACAGCATGGGAAACAATACATAAATAAATATTCTATAATATTAGTTAAAACTAGAGTTGTTTTATTTATTTAATATGGGAAAGCTGTTTTAAGACGTCAATCTATCTTTTACATGTCTTCTGCGTTTCAGTCGAAATAATTGTACTATTACAATAACTGAAAATAAAAGTGCTAGGTCGAACTTGTTTTATCAATTAAATGTAATACAAACCTATCCGCCTTCACTCCACCCATTTCAACATCTGAATATTGCTCCCTACGACTTCCAGTGTACCGCAAAAGCATGTACGAATCAACGTTGGGTAAATTATTAGATCTGGCTACACAAAACCCTTCAGATGCCATTTTGCAAAACACAAAGCGAAATAAATACAGGAAGGTGCAGTACTTCTACCAATATTTCTTCTAAGACGGCATATAGAGTAAAACAACAAAATTATGTCTTTAAAGCTTCTACTTCTATATCGGCACAATGGCTTCTAGCACGGCTAGCAACTGCTAACATGCTTGTGGCATGCACTGACGTCACTAAACACTCGGCAAACTTCGGGTACCAATCGGATGTGATCGGGTTCGGCATTAACTCGTCCGTTTTAAATTGATGTTTTATAAGTATCTGTTAAAAATTTAACGAAAAAACTTTATATTTGCCTATAACAGTAGCCATACAATACAACTTCATAAAATTTTCGGTGACAGTCCCCCATTACTATAAATATCTTCTAAGTCATGAAAAAGACACGCAATGAAAACTATTTTTCATTTATTTTAGATGCAATACGAACACCTTTGTGCGAGGGATTAAGTTTAAAAGGCAAAGTAAAACCAACTGCTATCCTAGCTACAGCACTCGAGTGATCTATATCACCCCTACGACACTTCGTCGAAACGCCGGCCCTCTTCCGATCCCCCTACCATTGCCTTTCCTCCCCCAGTTTCCTGTTAAGTGTCTTAGCCCTTGCGACCCCATTCACCCCCTCAATCCACCCACTATCTTCCAGCATTCTTCACGGTCCATCGGCCACTTTTAGGAGAATACGTCTTAAAAAGATGTCGTGAGTTTCTAAAGCAACCGAGCAACGTTCTATGTCGTCAGCGGCGGAGGCGGAGTGTGAGGGAGAAGTGTTTGCAGCTCGTCTTGACAGCTGATGATTAATGAGGGATTCGCTTTGATGGCAATGTCAGAGGGGAGCCTTATGCGTTACGAGCATCCGAATGGTAAACTCTGGAACGAAAGGAGGATCTCGCGAAGAAGACCAAGTTAATAAAAGGATCCGACGGCGGGTTTTGCATTTCAATTCTAATGGAGTCTTCATTGAGGACTTTCCCAGCTCTTTATTGAGATTATAAATGCAAATGGCCTCCCTTTTCGATTATTGAAATTTAATGAATATAGTGTTAGGTGACCGCTTGGCGGTAAATATTGATTTTCTGTGTTGAAAAGCAAGTCTGAAAATATTATTGTGGATGGCTGCGTTGAAATGTTTAAAAGAAATAATATTTCTCGCGATGTTGATTTTGACTGAAATTTTCCAATAAAAACGCGATATTTTCTTACAGGTAGGAATTTAGTAAATTTTACGACTTAAGAGTTATACTTGAGTTTTAAAAATAAGTTTTTAATATTCTATTGATATCCATTTACGGTAATTTTTGAGTATTCTATCGTAATGACTGCTTATGAATTTTCTTTATTTTGATAAACAGTATTCATTAATTTGTTTTTCTATTAATGTAAGTCCGGGAGAGGTGCCGCATTTTCAGTATTACATATTTCCACCGTTAATGTAAAGCTGTGTTTCTTACAGTAGTTAGATATCATTTACTATTGAAATTGTAGGACTTGAATTGATTTCTACTGTGATAATTAGCAAAAGTTACTCCGTTTAAAGGTGTAGGGCGTAACAGTTTTACCCTAAAATTTTTATCTCGCATATTTCAATTTTTCTGTAGTTTTTTATCCGATAGTAACTTGTATTTTCGGTGGTTTGTAGGTGTTATTAGGGTCTTTTTATTTACTGCTATGAATATTTTTGCAGTATTATTCTTCTGAATAGTTTAAAACTGGATGCTGCATCTCTGCCGGCCATATAGGGAGAGAGGCCGCGTATGTTTAAGGGAGAGATGCCGCTCCATAATATCGACCTTTTTCAAAGGTTTTTAGTGCCTTTGATAGTATTATTATTATTATTGGAAATCCCCACTAACAGTGGTGTGCAAAGCATAACGAAATAGAAGGTGGGCACGAGGAGGAGGGGGGCAATGCCTTCCAAACTCGACCTTAAGGCAAGTCTTCCCACAGCTGTTGCCAGTGAGGCCTCCTATGGGCAGCGTCGTCATATAAATTTTGTACTTATTTACTTTATACTCTGTTGACGAATATAAAAAATAAATGCTTTAAACCATAACAAAGGGCTAGTTGACTGACATCACCCAAACTGCGATGCGGCGTCTCTCCCGTAACCCTTGGGAGAGACGCCGCAAAGAGGATGTTTACTATTCTTAGTTTATTCCATATTTACAGCTGACATTGCTGCGAACTTTTTTTAACAGTAGGTACCAAAACTGTAATCTAATAAATGAGTGTACTTTTAATATTTTGGTACTATTACTTGAAGAGCTAGGTGAAGATTTTCGAAACTCTCCCGGACTTACCTTACGGAATCGAATCTAAACCCACAAATATATTAGCTTTCGTTTATAAAAACGTTAAAACAGCTCAAAAAAATCCACAACAGCAGAAAAAAGGGTGAAACCTTTGGGCTATAATAAATAATCGTCCATTTCAATCAAAAAAATGGGCCTAAACGTTCATTATGCGGATAAAAGCAATAGTTGTCCTAGATTTACAACGGTCTGGAAATTTTGTTCCGTAACAGGATGGATAGTTTCTATTAGGAGGAGAGCCACAACAAAACGTCGATGTTTTGACAGTTATGGAACAGCCATCTTCTTCGGGGCCATTGCGGGTCACGTGCACGACCCGTCAATTTTGGAGATTTATCTGACGACACACAAACACAAGGAAACATATGTCAACTCCTGATTCGCCCCAAATTCGGGTTTTTTCGTGGCGTCGAACCAACCAAGATGGCCGAGGGACGCATGCGACGCGGGAGATGACCTCGTTTCCCGGTGTCAGCATTTCGAGTGATTTCACCAGAAGAAGGGATTTTAGGGTCCTTTATGTCGCCCATTTCGGAGAGGCACGGGCCAGTGGAGTGATTGTGGGAAACAGCTTCGCACACCAATTAGTATCTCGAGTGCATTCGAGCGGGTGATGGAGCGTGACGTATCTAGGGCTCTCCCACGAGAGGGAGGAAAAACGCTTTCAGGAGAGGAGATGCACTCATGAGAGCTTTCTCTATTTTCGGAAGTTAATGTGTCCCGTTCCGTACATCCTCTCCATCCATCATCCGTTCTTGCCTGCGTTCAATGGTTTTGGGTATTCATGCTCGCTTGGTTAATATGGGAATTCACCTCCGATTTTCCTATCGCTTTTCGCGTGTCGATAATTGCTCCACTCGTTCGGATACCCGACCACGCAGTGCGCAAAGAGCCCACCGACGGACGGGGTCCACTTAGAGAGATTAAAACTTCCAATTATTATTTCTCTCTCTATGTACAGATTCAAGATAACATTTTCTATTTTCCAATTGTATCATAAAAACAATTAATAAAACTACACTTTTCCTCGTAATAATATAATTTTATTTTTTCTTTAGTTCTTCATTTATCGTTTTAGGTGGGGAAAGCATAAATTAATTCTCACGTCAGATAGCCGCAGCTTCTGGTTGGGTATGAGAAAAGAATATTCATAAAATAATGTGTTTCAGCACTGCCAGTGTGCAATGATGAGATAAATAATTAGCACGTTGATGTGTTTGAGACTTAAGTATAACTTGGAGAATTGGTAAAATATATCCTCTTAAAATTGATGGAAATGTTAAAATGAAATAACGTCGCTAAGTGAAATACAGCTCAATAAGTTGATTATCGGCGAAAAATGCGGTGATAATATCCATGTATTGCGTGTTTTATTTTGAAAATAAATAGAAATTGGTCTGTGAAATCCATAGATAATTTTTTTTTCGTCGTTAAATTGCTAGGGTAGATTTTTCTCTGTTGCTAACGTTACCACTGGCTTGGATTTACCTATGAAAACCTATTTGAGAAATTAAAGTTGATTGAAAATTAAAGGTTCCATAAGTCGTGGCAGAGATGTAATGTTCGAATTTAGCAATACGGTTGGAAACGCTTAATTACGCTCGAAAACTGAGCAGATCACCCAGAATTAACTTACCCGACCCTCCTTGAATATTCCGCTGGCTTGAATCGTCACCGACTCGATAACCGCACGTGTATTCCAATCAACGCTTAACGTCAATAGGCATTCTCTTCGAATACACAAGGGTCTCTCTCTCTCTCTCTCAGTCACTACTCTCACGAGAGCTCCTGTTGAAGATAAAATTCCGCGAGACCCGAAATTGATCTCCACCCGACCCTCTGACTCCTCTTCATCTCAGTCAACACAACTTTCCCCGATAGTATTCTCTCCTCTCCATGCCTTCCTCCCATCTCATCTTTCACTCATTCTTTCCCTGTACTTCACTCTCTCCTCTCTCTATCTCCCATTCCCTCTCTCCCTCTTTTTCCCTTATCCTTCCCTCTCCCTCCATTTCCTTCCCTCCCTCCCTTTCCCTCTCTTTCTCCCTCCATCTCCCTCCTCTCATCTCCTTCCTCTATTCTTCCTATTCTCCGTCTCTCTCCCCCCTCTCTCCTCCCCCATCTCCCTCCCTCTCTCCCCTCTCACTCCTCTCTCCCGATCAAACACCTTCCCTCTAGTAACGTCCTCCAATTCAATCTCCCTCTCCAACCACTCTCCCTCCATCTCGTTACCCTCCCCCATTCAATTCGCTTATTGCTTCCTGCACCCTCCCTTCCTCCCTCCCCACCCCTTCCCTTCGTATTCTCTCCCTCTCCACAGTTCTATCTTTCGGTACAGTCCCTCGGGCCACTATGCAAACGCATTCCAATTTCTACTCCCTCCTTCCACTCGCCGCTCCCGAATCCCTTCTTTCTCCCCACGCCCTTTTCCGTCTTGTTGCAATGGAGCACTATTTCACCAATATCTCAAATTATAGTCCCTCTTTCTCTTTATATATATGTGCGGTGGCGTACGTATATATTTTCCCCTTTCACGGTAGCCCGCGGGTTTAACATGCGCGCCGTGCGGGTGGCATGTGACGCTGTCTTTTTTAATAGGAGTTTATGTATGTACCTGCCTCTTTTGCGCTGCAGCGAGGTCGGATGAAAAATTGATTTATGAGTTTTGGCAATGAAACTGATCCGCGAATTCTCGTTCGCTTATGTTTATGTCCTTGCCTTTTATGTATTTTTCTCCTGTTTTTTCTACCTTTCCAATTCCGTGTTATATGATCGCTCAGCACACTTTCACCGCTTTCCTTTCCTTAGTTACACCTTCCTCGACAACTCTCTACTCCCATTACTGTCTAAACTTTCGTCTACCTGTACTATTATTCCAATTTTAGTTTTTTTTTCCCCAAAGCTTCGATCCGTTTTCCAATATTGCTTCTATTTGTCGAATCCAGACGGTCGCGAGCGGTGCAGGTCGATGCGTCCGAACCATTAGGTCGCGTGTTCTATTCCCGCGTGGGGATTCTGTGGTTGTGACGTGCTTCCCTAACACTCGCCGTCACGCGTCGATCAAACCCAACAACTTAGTATTCCCTGAAGATGAGTTCGGACGAAATAGCCAAGTGATCGATCCGTTTCCCTAGCTTCGTCCCTTCCCCCGTATCCAGCTTCTAACTGGACAATATTCTTTTGTATTGATCACTTTAATGTCCCTCGATTTTTAAATTCTCTTGCGCCTATATTTTACTTCGCCTGTACTTGCCAGGCTTCTTTCCATATTAATTTAATTTCCTTTTTCCTTGCTTGCTTGGTTTCTTCCCTCGTTTTGTGACATGAGACCCATTAATCAGGGATTTTCAGTTGCGTTTGTGGCTTGCTGTTGATATTTCCAAAGTAAGAATGCGTACTAACTAGTGATTTATTTATTAGGATTTGTATATGACTCAAACATGCACCAGAATAGCTGTTAATTTCACTCTTCCTTAGCAGTAAAGACTTGATCATCTCCAGCGACACTCGTCTACTCCTTTACCTTTCTTCTCTCGGCGAAGTCACATTTCTTCTCCCATCTCTCTCTCACCTATTCTTTTGATTTTGTACTGCACGCCGTCACCTTTCATTCCATACCTGTTTACTGTTTCTCTCTTCCTCACTTCCTCTCCTTTCATCCGAACTTGCTTTCATCGTCACGTCTCTTCCCATGCTCAGGCCTCACTCTCCCCGTCTATCGCCTTTCCCCCCTCTCTCTTCTATCTCCCCCTCACCCGCTCCTTCCTCTTCTCTCCGTGTTATTCCCTTTCGTTCTCTTGTCACCCCTACTAAATTCTCCATCTCCCTCTCTGCATCCCCTGCTTTCCCTTCTTTTCCGCTCTGTTGGATCTGCTCCACATCCTTCCTTTTGGTTCCCTCCCTTTCCCTGTAACAGCACCTCTGCTCCTCTCCCCCTTCTTTGCCTCCCTCACTGCCTGTTACTCCGCAGGATGTTTTGACTCTTGGTCGATATTTGGAAGGGAAAGTGCTTGAGGGCGTTAGCGCAAATCGACCGTCAATTTCTCTTCCACCATGCCCTCTGATGATAGTGCTATCTAGTATATATTTGTTGAGATGGCTGGCAAGGAGGTTCCCTCTTAAATCAGATTCGATCCTTTTTCGACGCATTTCGTTATAATAATATTCTTTTGACGCTTTTGGAATCGTGTTGTTCACTTTTCCACATTTTTAATAAAAACAATATAAAATGTGAAAATTTTCTTCTTGACAATCCGATTCTCAATAAATATGTATTTATACACATGAATACGTAAAAACATCGGACCTGAAGAAGTATTAGCATTTCCCTTGGTTGAAGGGGGGAGGGCAGCCATTCGTTGCATTACTTCTTAGATACCCATTGCGCGTAAACAAGAGGGAATAGCAGCTCGTAAATTCTATTCTATGTAGAAACAAAATGTGTTTATTTCTTTGTGATAATCATTTCAGGAAGATGTTAATGGAATGTGGAAGCTTTATGTGACAGATCGTGGTAGTCTGCTCAAACCGTTGGATATGACATACCGAGGTTAACGTTTTGGAGTAAAAATCATGAAGTAAAGATAATTGTATGGATTAAAACCCATAAGAGCGGTCTCTGTCATTTGGCCTCCCAATGGCTTGACATCGAACGCTATATCCGTGGATCGATTAAACACTATTAACATTTATCTTCGTAGCTATATTCTCGCATAAATATCATAAAATGGTTTCCTTTAATGAAAATTTCGTGTCTGTTGGGTCGCACTTGACTGGAATTCAGTGCTGCATCCCAGGTTGCGTGAAGCGTGGGATTACATCTTATCGTCAGCTCTCGACCCTAATCAGTCTTACCAATTACTGCGTATCTTCCCTACAAGTGACGCTTTCTTCAAATTGGCTTTTCTTATCAAACCTAAGACGATTAGAGAGAAAGAATTCTCTTGCACGCCTCTCTCTCTCTCTCTCTCCCCCTCTCCCTCCCTCCCTCCCTCCCTCTCCTCTCCTCGTTGGTGGACAAATTCATTAGAGGGGCGGGGAATGGAGTAAGGGATCCATGAGAGGCGTGGAATCTTCCACGGAGATCAGATCGAGTCCTCGCTCCACTCTATCCCCGATTCCCCATTCTCTCCTCGGGACTCCCATCCACTCCCTCCTCTCGCCTCTCAATCGGATCTAGCCAGAAGATTTGAATTTTAAATTAGAACGTTTGCGCGTGTGTTTGTGTTGTGTGTGCTCGGGGAGGGAATGTCATCTAGTAAAAGGAAAAGGTTGTGATGGGGTCCAACGTTTTGAAAGCTGACCGGGTCGATATCCTTGGGAGATAAGATGTGAAGGAGGAATGCATTGAGATGGGCATTTCTCGAGGAATCCAATTACATTTTTATTTGTCGGAATCTCATTGGCCGCGTGCCGTCTTGCTTAACTGGGAGCTTCAACTATAGCAAATGCCAGAGAAAGAATTCGAGTGGTAATTCAAGGAGGATGAGATTCCAGATTTGCCATGTTTGTTGATCACTTAAATTAGTTTGATGGTCAAGATAATTCCTGTTTGCAAAATACATTTGAGCAGACGATTCGTGCATTTTTAGGCTGGTCTCCAAAGGAAACATTGCCTTATGAAATGATCCTGTCTGTGTATGTGTGTCCCCCCTACTAACAACTTTTGCATCAATGGACCGATTTTCATGAAACTTGGTATGAGGCTCGTGCTGCCAGGGCCCACCTCCGACATACTTTTGGCGAAGATTGAATTCCCGGGTTCGATTCCAGGAACATTTTTCCCTATTTGTTTTACATATAAAGTCTCAAATCCACCGTGCAGAGATGTTTTCTTTAATACTTTAAAATATCTTAAAATTGTGACATCGAAGCGAGGTTTGTACTGTTCTAAGAGGAAAAGAATGTAAATTCTTCTTCTTAATCGCAGAAATTTGATAATTGATTGTATTTTCTTGAATTTCTACTAAAACAGTGTTTTTACGTTTTAACTAGTATTTTATCGGATTGTTAACATGGAGACGATTATTACCGAACTCGGCTTGAGCATAGACGACTGAACAAATGGGTTATTTTCTTTTCCACCACACTACCCTTCAGCAATGGACAGCTGATCCATACATATTAGCATACAAACAGTAACATTTATTTAAATCGTTTATTTAAAAAATACATGCAATACATGCAGAAAGAGATTTTGACATTTTTTCAGTATTTTAAAACTGTTAATGCTCTATTAATTTGTTTTCCAATTTTTCTCTATCATTGATAAATTATGAACTACATGTGGTATTTGTGGTATGAGAATTTCTTGGAATGACTAACACATACTGAAACATTTCCTATCAATATAAGTGATCAATTCGGGACGTGAACTTTGGGAAACCAGCCTGCATTAGTCCTGGTTTGGACTTCTTGTTCTTTATAGTTGTCCTCGTCGGTAATTCTTTAGATTCAGCGATGAGGAACTGATTGAAACTTTGTAGATGATATGCGCATTTGATTTACTCAGCTATTTTATGGCTACAAATTTTCCTATGATCACCAATTGGAACCAAGCCACAAGTTTCTAAGAACCAAAGAATCCCGTCTGAACGATAACGCTTCAAGCCTACAAATTCTCGGTTTCAACAATATTGTAGTTCTTTAAAAACAATTGTGCTTTAAATCGGATAAATTTTTAACAAAACAGTCATTCGCATGTCCATAATTAATTTTAAATAAGGAAAATAAATTTACAATTGGAACTTTTCCGAATTTATTTATTAAAATTCGATTGAAAATTCCAATTTATTGAAAACAAATATTGACTGATTTCATTGTTTAGCGTTCTCTTGTTACCCAGTTGTAGCGACAGAATCAGATAACCCTTCCTCGACAGTCCTAACCAACCTCTCCGTCGTCTTTATCTGTCACCTCCAATCCTTCCTCTTTCTTATCGCCGCGCCCGCTCGTATTTATCCTCCGACTCTTCCTCTCACCGCGCACACTATTCGTGCCCACTCGCCTTCAATCTCTCTCCCCCCCTCCGTCCTTCTACACCACCACTCCGCTCCATCTCCGAAGGCTATCGTTTCGTCCACCCTTGACCGCCCTCTACAATCCCATTTGTTCCTGCTCCTTGTCCTCCTAGGATATATCCCTCCGACTTTTTCTCGACATGAATTTTCTCTCTCCCTATTCCCTTCTTTTTTCTCCGTCTTCTCCATTTTCTCTTTCTCCTCTAGTTGTCCCTTTTCTCTCTCTAGTTTCCCTTTTCTCTCTATTTCTCCCTTTTCTCTCTATGTATCCCTTTTCTCTCTCTATTTCTCCTCTATTTATCCCCTTTCTCTCTCTATTTCTCCTCTAGTTATCCCTTTTCTCTCTCTATTTCTCCCTTTTCTCTCTCTATTTCTCCTATTTGTCTCTGGATTTCTCCCATTTCTCTAGATTTCTCCTATTTCTCTCGATTTCTCCCTTTTATCGCTCTATTTCTCTCTTTTCTCTCTCTAGTTCTCCCTTTTCTATTTCTCCCTTATCAGTTTCTATTTCTTCATTTTCTCTCTGTTTCTCCGTTTTCTCTCTGTATTTCTCCCTTTTTCGCCTCCTACTCTTCCGTTCCTTGTTATCCATCCCCTTTTATTGTTTTTCGTCTCCTTTTCTCCAAACCCTTTTCTCTCTGGTGCTTTATTGTCTTTTGCTGCTCTTCTTATTACCCCTGCTTTTCTATCATTCCTTTTAGCTCATTTTCACTTTCCCATCTTCCCTCGTCTCTTTTTTTTGTTCCTTTTATAATTCATCTTTTTCCCCCCTTTCTCTATTCGGGCTTATTCTTCAGTTATCTTCTTTTTCTTCTACTTTCATCCATTCCTATTCACCGTATTGACCCGATAGTAAGGCGATGGTTTTTCTTTAGTTTTAAGCCGTAAATACCAAATACATATGAGATATTCCTCCTTTTCTCTCATAAAATCGTATATGTTTTACCTAGACAGTCGTTTGCTCTTTAACGGTTAAATTTCTCATATTTTTCTGAATGAATATACTGTGCGCTTAATGATTTCCATTTAAATTGGAAATTAAGCTTACCCCTTCAGTCATTTAGAAATAAAATGTTGTACTGTTCCTAATTTTTTTACAATCGATGTAATTTCACATGCTATATGAAGAGGGAGAGAGACATAGAGATCAATTTTATTACTCTTGAAGAAGAAGAATAGGGCAAGTGAATGTCAAGATTGAAGAACTATCAGTTTAATTTCGCATGCAGTTAAAGTTACTCTCAGGTTTTAGAGCGGGAGGCTAAAAGCGAAAGTGAACAACTGCATAGGTGCAGGCGAGTTCTGATTTCTGAAAGAAGCTGGGAGTACATTCTTAGTGTCACATTAAGCAAACGCCGAGTTTTTCATTTCTTCATTTTCAATTTTATCGTCGATCGTTTTCATCCTATCTCTTTGCGGCACATGTAACAAGTTAATCATCATCTTCTCCCCAATCGCAATCTCCACCATCCCTGCCTTTCTTCCACTCTCACTCTTTTCACTTGGCTCCTATAGCCAGCCGCCAATTTTTAGAATCTCCCACGCCGATCAGTCCTCACCCAAATTGGAGCATTATCTCTCTCTCTCTCTCTTTTCCGTACCTTACCAACTTTAACCGTCCCGTTCTCTCCCTATCCTCCCATAAAGCCCCGTCCAGCCCCATATTGAACCGGTTCCGCCTGATTAAACACAACATGGTACCATACTTCCCATGCCCATTAATTATCCCCTGCCACTCTCTCTCCCTTTCCTCTCCTCCCTCACCCCCATCTTCTTCTTCTCCTCCCTCACCCCCATCTCCTCCTCCCCCCATCTCCTCCCCCCCATCTCATCCTCCTCTCCCTCCCCATCTCCTCTCAGCGTCTTTTCTATCTCTCTCTCCCTCCCACATTCAACTCACTCCACGGTTCCTTTCTCAAAGCGCACCATTGTGACGTGCCTCGTCTCTCTCTTCACGGTGGATATCGCACGCACGTGAACGCTGAAATGGCACGGTCGCGTGCTCTTGTACATATTGTCCGAGGGCGTGTGTGTGTTCCGGGATCTCGTTTACTCCGAATTTCCGCGACATCGTCGAGATTACTTCGTACGGAAGAGCACACGCGGTTTGGTGTCCCTCCGCGAAGGTGCCCCTCCGTGTAAATCATCTTCCGTGTCTTCTCGAGGCTCCTCCGAAAGGGTTTTCCTTGCGTGACTGCAAGAGTAGTGAATTTTAACTTTGGAGTTTGTAATAAAAAAGTTTTTTTCCGCATGCACGAAATATTTCGCTATAAATCGGATGGGCCGTGTACAAAAGAGTATCGCGGAGAATTTTCCTCCAGAGATGTATTCCTTTCTCTATTCTTGAATCGGCGAGTTTCCGTAGCTCCGACAACTACTTAACCGCACAAAATTGGTACAAATTAACGGATTATAAACACTATACCAAAAATATCCCGGCAATGCTCTGAAAATCCAAAGCAATTCATTCCCTATACGAGAATTTTAAGTTTCGTATAAATAGGAAAAATGAAGAATGAAAAGTGAAGATAAAAACAGAAAAAGTAGTGTAGACTTGATGTGGAAATTAACCTTACTATCATAATTCACTTATTTTTAATGCCGCTCACAACACAAATAGGTATTATTGGGGAGATATTTCCTTATTTTTCCGGCAGAAACTACGAATGATCCATATTATATTTTGCCAAGATAGGAGTAAAAAATTTAGATTAATTTTCAATTTAACTTCTCCCGGTACTTATTAAAAAGATTAAATCATTATTTTATTGCTAAAAGTTTTTGATGCAGTAAATAGTTGCGGAATTTGCTTGAAATTATGCATTGTATCAGCTAATCGACAATAAATAAACGGTAGATAGTTATCGTGGTGGAAAATTCGGGTCTTTGTTACATTTAAAGATGTGGAATCTCGATAACGGTCGAATTCCTTCTTTTACGACTAACTATAAACCGGAATTACCTTACCCCATGCAAATGTTAATTTCTCGTCATTCTGTTTCTTTCATGTTAGCACATGGCAACATTTTGCTTGAAAAATGCAGAAGAATAGCTTTCTTACGTCCATTCATGTTGGGACTAATCCGTTCGAAAATTAATGGCTACTTCGAAGTGTACTCCCAAAAACGGTTGAGGCGGCGAACGTGCTCCTCTCATCCTTTTCCACTCCTTTCAAATGGTTTCACTTTTTTGCTTGTCTTTTATCCTAACCATTTTCTCTCTCTCTCTCTCTCTCTCTCTCTCTCTCACTCGGCTAACAACTCCAAAAAGTCCACACTCCCACCTCGTGACGCACCCTTTCTCACGCGCTCCGGGTTTTCTCACACGATTTCCTCCCTCCCTCTACCCTCCTCCCTCTCTTCCCGAAGAGACCCTTTCCCTCTACTCCATTACTCCCTCGTACCTATGGCAACGGCAAACCCGCCCCCTCCCCCTACAACTCTCTCGGCCCGTTCTGTCTCTCTCTCTCTCTCCCATCGCTTTTATCATCCCCACCCACTTTCACTCTCGACCGCGGTACACGCCCTTTTGAAACCTCGCTCATCCCCTTTTACACTCCCTCACCTTACCTCTCTCCCTCCGACCCACACTCACCCGTCCCATGGAAATCCTACGTTACTCCCTTCGTTTCTACCGCTCTTGACTCTTCCTCTTGTCGTCCTTCCTTTGTTCTTTTTCTCTTCCTTTATTATCCTGTATTTCCTCCTGTCTTTAATGTTTTTTTTCGTCGGCATTCTCTCTCGCTCTCCTCTGCCTTTCTTCCTTCCTCTCTCTCTCCGCCTCCCTTCCTCTCTCTCTGTTTTTTCTATCTTCCTTTAACCCCGATGTCGTTTCTCTTTTGTAACTTCTCTCTTCTTTTATTATCCTTTATCTCCTCCTTTAATGTATTTTTCGTCGGCCTTCTCTGCCTCCCTTCCTTTCTCTCTCTGCTTTCTTTCTAGCTTCCTTTACCCTCCTACCTCCTTCCTCCCTTTTTCTCGTTATTACTTTGTTTCTCTTCTTGTCTCTCAATATCTCTCTCCCTCAACTTCTTTTTTTTCCTTTCTCTACGTCTCTTCTTTCATCCGTCTGCTTTCTTTCTATCTCCAATTAAAGCCCTACCTCCACCCCTTTCTTCCTCCCCCTCTCTCTTTCTCGTTATTACACTTTATCCCCTTCCTGTCTCTTTGGACAATTTTAATATTATTTTATTATTCTGTATCGTGTTTTATTCTGCTGTAAATGACGAATGGGTTTACGTTTAAGAGGGATCTTGCAAGTCTCAACCTCGTCCAAATAAAGGCACCTATCTATCTATCTATTTTTCAACTTCAACATTTCTTCCTTTTCTTTCTCTTCCTCCATTTTCCTCTTCTCTCTCCACCTTCCTCTCTCCCTCCTCTCTCTCTCTCCCTGTTCCTCCTCTCTCTCCCTGTTCCTCCTCTCTCTCCCTCTTCCTCCTCTCTCTCCACTTCCCCCTCTCTCTACCTCCCCTTCCCTCCACCTCCCCCTCTCTCCACCTCCCTTTCTCTTCCTCTCTCTTTCTCTCCCTCTTCTCTCTCCCTCTTCCTCTCCCTCCTTCTCTTTCCATCTTCCTCTCTACCTCTTCTCTCTTTATCTTCCTCTCTTTTCCCACCATTTCAAATTTCCTTCTCTTTTCCACTATTCCTATTTCCGTTGCATCCTCTACCTCTTTCTCCATCCCCACGCCTCTTTCCATTCTTTTCTGTCATCCCTCCCTCCTCTCCTTTACAAATCTTCCTCTTTCTCTCATCCTTATTCTTCTCCTTTTCTTCTATCCACTGCTGCGTTCTTCACAAACGCCATTTCGAATTATCCGACGGTTAATAGATGGATTTCGACCCTGATCGTTTTCTAATCATTTTCAATGGAGCGAATGGTAAGAAGTCGGCCTGTGTGCGTGTGTTTGTGGGTGCGCGTTTGTTGTTCTCCGTCTGCGTGAGCCTTTGGATTCAGATTCACTTCCGCGAGAGAAGGCTCCGTGCGCCAGTTCTTCATGTATTAGTTCCGTGAGAGAAAGAGACCCCTTTCGATGGAAAAGGTTTCTCTCTTCTCATAACCTCTCCCACACCCTCGATATACATATATATTTTCTCGGTCACGACTGCAGTGAGGTTGGTACGCTCTCCCGCAAACCTTTCCTCCTCTTCCTTTTTTTTCGGAGAGAGCGCCTAGTATGTGTTACGGCCATTTTTTCCGGAGCTTCCCATTCGGCGAGTTTCAGTCTTCTTGGAGTCACACGTGGAATTTCTAGATGGCCGCAGCGATTAATGAAAGGAGTGAACTAGTTGGTACTCCACGCGTGGGAATGTGACGGAATGAAATTTCCGAAACGTTATATTTTTTTAATAAATTCGGTTCATTAATCATTCGATACTCGGTCGTTACTTATTCTATGCGCAGCAGTTAATCATTCTATACTCGGTCGTTACTTAGTAGATACTCAGTCGTTGCTATAGCATGGTTACCAAAGTGAATAACCGATTAATAACGCTTGTGCAGAAAAATTTAAGAGGAAAAACTTTTATCTCCCAATAACTTATCATCTCTGCTATAAGGTCGGCGAATAGGTAATCGCGCCATCTACATTCATACGCGGGATTAATGATACTTTTCATTGTTCCTCGCATGGTTAAAGAGCGCAATCCAATCCAAATGAATGGAAGGTTAAAACTGTTATTAAAACAGGAGGAGGGCATAAAATCCGACGAAGGGAGACTTTGATAACCATTTACTCCTTCCTTTGTGTCTCGACGGCGTCCCATTCGCCCATGAACGAATTTCTGCAATTAATAAAAGAAAAGAAGCTCGTTAAAAGAAGAAAAAAAGAAGGATCGTATTCATACGACCCTTGATCCGGAGAACAGTCAATATCGAACGTCGTCTCTTTCCTTTTCCTACTTTCCTTCCTACTTTTCTCTTCAATTCTTTCGATCCGCGCCCCTTCCTTTTCGGATCGGTATAATTGATCGAGACACGCTTTTAGAGGATCTTCTCCTCCGCTCTGCGGAATCCCATCCATCACAGTCCCGTTTCGAAAAGTCCCGTCGTTTAACGAGTTTGTCCAACAATGAATCCCCTCATGTCATAACGCGGTCGCCATGGCTACAGGAATTAGTCTCGCTCCGCGTATGGGCGTCGTTTCCCTCTTCACAAGAGAAAGAGAGAGAGAGAGTGGGGAGTTAAGGGGTGGAATTATAGAAATAGGTGACGCGGTAGACCCGGACGGATTTCCATCTCTCGGAGGCAGCCGCCCACCGGAAGTGCACGCCGTTTCCATTTGCGGATATCCTCCTACTCTTGCCGATGAGGACCATAGTGTGTTTCCACTCCTCTTCCTAACCCACCCCTATCTATTTCCCCTTCCGACATAAGAACCCATAAGGGGCACTCCCTTATCTATGTGTGTGTGTCTGTGCGCCCCCCCTACTTTCGATCACGCTCATTTTGAGCAGGACAAGAGAAATATATGTGGAGTGAAAAGGGGGAGGGAGAGAGGTGGGCTATTTCTGCCCCGCTTTTTTCCCCTAGGCTAAATACGCGTATCCCCGCCTCCGCCCCTTTTTTTAAATTAGGGACGCTCCTACGGATGGCCTACCCATTCTCTTACTTCCCCATCCTCCTCCCCGCCCCCTTTCTCTTCTCCAACCCACAACACGCTATCTTCATCCTTTTCATACGTCGCTCAAATCCTCCGCTCGTGAATCTCGGCACAAAGTGATGATAATAATAATGATGCCTCTTAATCAATAACCGGCGAGGATGATTAGGAACGAACGGTATCACCGAGTTTGTTAAGGGGAGGATTAGCGCGGCCGTTTAAAAGAAGGAAGGACATCGACGCGTATGCGATCCTCGTCCCGTCACATCGGATGCTATCGGTTGAGTCACGCGCGGATTTTTCACGCCCAATATAGCTGTCATGCCCACGCAGAAGGGATTATGGGGGTTGATGCGGCGTGCTATTACTATTTTGAAGTGCGTGTCCAAGGGACTTGTCATTATCCAGCTGGCACACGTTGGATCTTGAAACAATTTGCGAAGCAAATAAGGCCAGTTGTTTTGGGCGAGAGTGCCTTTTTATCTGGTATGTCCGTGGTTATACGAATGAAAATTTTATGAAAAATGACGTCATAGAGAAGAATAAAGGGAATGAAATGAACGGATAAACTAAGAAATGGGAAGTAGTAAGCAGAAAAGAATAAAATATACAATGATAAGAGGAAGGCAAACTGGAGTAGGGAATTCCTGAGAAGATAAGATGAAGGAAAACTTGAAAGCAAAAGAGGAGGAAGAAGGATTCAACTACTAGATAAATTGAAGAGAAAATATAATTACAAAAAACGAAGTGTTTCGAAGGACAGGATATGAAGAACTCAGTTCGAGCTATAATTATGGATGTCTGCGGTCGGATTATTTTTGTATATATGTGTGTGGATTCATTTGTATACTTATTTGTCAAATTGAGGCATAACTCAACTTTTTTGTCTCCACTTGAGATTAGACTGTAAATATAAACCCACACAAACATTCTCCCACTCTTATTCAGACGGTGGACTCCATTTCTTATTCATCATTCTTCGTAAACCCAAACCCACTTATTCTTGACCGTCATTCATGAATATTTAAACGTTTCATGTAGACCGAAAAAATCAACCACTAGTAATTGGCTTCCAATTTCGATATCATTATATATAGACGTTCCTTACAGAGGAGGAGGAGGATATAACATATAGGAGGATACTAATGTTTAGGCACTTCCAGATGAGCTGGAGATTCGAAATTTTTTTCTTAGGCAGGATTTTGTGCAAAACCGACTAGAAAAAAACGAAAATCTTGAAAAAGTGCAACAATGCGGCCGCTAAAAATTCGCAATTGTTTAAACAAATTTTCAAGGTTTATGTATTTTCGAATGTTCTACGGAGCTGAAATTTTTTTAGAGGTATGATTTGTAAAAAAACGAAATAGGGATTATAAAAATTTTGATATTTTAATTTGTGTGGCCGTTAAAAATTCTTAAAGTTTAAACAAATAGATAACTGTTTAGGTACTACGGGATGAGCTAGGAAGCTGAAATTTTCAAGTTTTTTACAGAGTAGTGCATTTGCACAAATAAACATTTGAATCTCCCCATAAATATTTTTCGGCGGCCGTTAAAAATTTTTAAAATTTTAAACAATTAAAAAAATATTATTTCACTTCTAGAAGTGCTACAACTTTAAAATTTGGCAAAAATGTGTGGCATTATTAACCCAATGTGGAACAAGTATAATCTTCCTAAAATTGAAAAAAATTAGTGATTGTTTTACTCTATTATTGTTCCATAAGGAAAAAACGAAAATCGGTCCATAGGAGAAATCTTTTGAATTAAAGAAATATTTCCCATTATGAAATATATCTTTGAAAAATTAATGTTTTTTCAAGGTGAGATGAAATGCTTGCAGTATGCAAGCACCTTCTACTAGTATTCTATAATTTGTACGCCGCGCCGCATTGACGACAAGTGCGTGCGAGAAGCCACATCAACTCTGAAAGTTTGCGTCACAACCTCTCGATATCACTCAACCACGCCCACGGCCGTGCGTGTCGGTGATCGAGGGCGTGACGATTTGTTCGACGCGAAACAAAAAAGCGAAACTTTGCGAAATGCCTCTAACAAATCGCATTCGCCGATTTTTCCGAACGAGAGATTATTAATAACCTCACGAGCGCTCTCACACGCATTCGCTTATGTTTCAAAATCCACGCCCCCGCGGTGAATAATCGAAGAACAAATCGGAAGGGTTAACTTCCTTGCGAAACGTTTCCGTTTTAACGAACTCTGCTTTTCCTCTCTCCTCTTCAGGGCAAAGAGGACGTTGCTGGATTGGTCGAGCTCCTTCTGGTCCCCATATACATCGCGGCAGCCGCCACCGACGGCAGCGCCCCCGCGGCGGCGGCCGTCGAAGCAACCCGACGCGTCCTCGTGAGACAGGCGAGGGATGTCCTCGTCTGCTCGTTCCTCGGAAATCTTAAGCGCTTCCGCGTGGAGTTCTGCCTTCCGGCCGCTGCGGCGCTGAGGAGGATCAAGAGCGCGGTCGTCGATGAGGTGAGTGGGACAGTGGGAATTTAGGGGAGGAGAGAAAAGGGGAGGGAGGGTGGATCCTTGAAGGAGTTTGTGGTTTTATAAGCATTCCTTACAACTCAACTCTTCCGTCGTGTAGTAATGGCAGACGATACAACTTAATTTCTTTGGCCCTTAGAATAATCTCATAAAATTTAATGATTTAATATGAGTTACATGAATCGCGTGACAACAAAGAAATTTTTACTTTTTAGTTTCGTTGCGCATTTAATGTAGGTACTATAATATGCACTTGGTTCCAGGCGGGAAAATTATGTTGGAATCTTGGTATCATTTGTGATACCGGCGGTCTTAGGAGGGTAATTAACGCATACAAGAAAGAATGCTCGAGCTTACCTTATGACTGAAATTAAATCGAAAAATTATTTTTCATCGATAGCCAAAAGAATTTTGGAGAACCAAATGAGTGTTTGGGCAAAAGCAGCCATAATTAGTAATGATTCAGTGATTTAGAGTCGATAGTGATTCATCCACTTAAGGTTCGTGAATCAACAACGATGCCGGCTACTTTGTAGCCAAAATGCGTCTAAGCATTTCCCCGCCATTTTATAGCTACTAGAGAAAGAGTTTTTCAGTATAACATGCTTGCCTACTTGTATAACTGATAGAATAAACTATTCCATATTGGGGTAGGAAATATCAAAAGAAATCATTATTAATTAGGCAGGAAAAGCCAAATATTAATAAATCTCTTCATATTTAGTAAAGAGCTACTTGTAGGAATATAGGAAAGAAAGAGGAGAAAAGAGGTGAAAGGAAGAGAGATATGGAGGTGAGAGAAAAATGACAGGCAGAGAAAGAAAAGGGGACAGTAGAAGAACGAGAAAAAAGAGAGAGAAATCGCCGGAAGAAAAATTTTAAAATATAAAAATATCTATAAAATGAAGATGAAGAGTGAAAAGGAGAAGAATAGTGTGATAGAAGCACGGATGGAAAATGAAAGAAAGAAAATTACGGAGGAAGAATTAAGTAAGGGCAAGAGGTTAGCGTGAAAGCAAAGAACGGAGTCGGGAATGGAGAAAGGGAGGAGGCGACTGAATTAACGCATCATGACAACATCTTCGAAGCATGACGTGCGGTTAGATGGAGGGAGTCGCCCTGAACTTGTTAATCATCAAAAGGGAGAGAAAGAAAGAGAGGGAGGGAGAAAAAAGGAAACTCGGTATCTTTTTAAAAGGGACTCGATTGTTGCGTCAAGACGCAAGCAACGGTCGCGGTGAATATAATGAGGTGTCCGCGAACATTTCTCATTTTTCACTCGCGTATTTGGCTATCGATTTAAAGCTCGTTTCAAAAGCGTTATAAATGAGATGTTCCGATATAATTTATCTTGTTCGCGGTGCTTTGTTAAGTAAAAGCTGGCCCGAAACTTGCTGAAAAGTGATCTTTTTAGCGATAGTCATCATCGGCATAGTAAAAATGGAGTTATAATATTTTGGTCATGATGGAAAATACATATTTATATCGTAAAACATTTAAACGTTGAATTCATTTTAAGAAATATAAAATTTTGTTGATTGATCAATAAACTCAGTTCCTCCTCAGTTCTTCTTAATTCAACTTATTAGCCATAATTGAGACTAAAATATAAATATTTCAAGTTTATATAATATCCTACCAATGGTATTATGTTTGAATCATTTAGATTATTGTTGCCGTTGAATAAATATATCGACGCATCTTTACTTATAATGCCTGCAGCTTTATCTTGGTAAATATAGTTGTTGTTTAATTTTATCATTTTGTATTATTTTTGTCTTTTACACAATGTTTGAACTACTGACAAAATTAATTTCACTCATTTTTTCATCTTATCTCGTTTACTCGGACCATAGTTAACTGCGCAGTAATCGAGTTACAAAGTTTCACTCCAGTTTCGTGAGTTGAGAACGGAATCGCGGTGTGTGGCCTATTCGATCTCATCGATTTGAACGAGCGGTTCAATATCATCGCGATCGGACAATGGATCACAAAGCCTTTATCTTTCATAACCAACCTCCTTACCGGGCAGAACCACTTTATTGAAAATTCAGTATGCGTAGTTTTCCATCTAATCCCATCTCTTCCGCGTCGGCGTGGAGGAAACATTTCGCCGCCCTTTTACCCCTACTTAATTTGCGAATAAACCGGAGGCTGCAGTCGATAGAGTCGACGATGGAAAGAGAACGGCTATTACTACAAGTGGTCGACGCCAGGAGCCATGCTCCTCAAGTCCGCGTCTCTCTGAGAATGGCACCGCCCGCGTCACGGAGGGAACCCAAAAAAGGGAGGAGCGCTTTAAATTCCGAGATCCGTTCGCAAACGAGATGACAGGTTTGTGTGCGCGAGTCGAGGATGGATGTGGGAGTTCTGAGTGGGATGTCTAGAAATGCCACGCCGGGGAGTGGGAAGCGACGTGTGGGATGAGATGAGAGGGACGGAGGAAGGATCGGAAGGGTGTGTGGATGAGGGAAGAAGATTGGTAGGGAGTGAAGGAAGGAGGGGAAGGGAGGAGGAATACGAGGCTGAGTAGATGTGGAGGAAGTGTAGAAGAATACGATAAATGGGAGAGAGAGAACGAGGAAAATAATTGATGGAACAGGTGGAGGAAAAGTGAAGGAGAGGAGTTATAAGGAGATGGTGGAGGAGAAACTAAGTGGTGAGAAAATGTAGAGAAAGAGAAGAGAGAACCGAGAAAGTGGAAAAAGATGGAAATAAAGAGAAGGAGGGAACAAAATGACGAAGAAGAAAAGATGGAGGAATAATATTAGAAGGCAAATTAAATAAGATAAGAATAGATTCGGGACAGAGAAGAAAGAGAAGGGAAAAAGAAGGGTAGGCGAACAGTGGTTTGAGGAAGTGAAGAGAAAATGAACTGAAGAGGTGAAAGAGCTGTCTGGAAGGAGGCAGAAGGAAGCAGGCTAAAGGAAAAAATGGAAAGAAAAGAAAAAGAGTTTTGGGGAAGAAAGGAAGAATCCTTTGAAGCACTGATGGAGAATTTAATATTATTTGAAAAAATAGGTGCTTTGACTAATGAAGTAATAAAAAAGTGAGCGTCGAAAATAAAATCGCCGATGAACTTCAAAATAGTGGTACTGTTTCATTTGAAATATCCATGACTCAAATAATAACAAAACGAAGTAAGAAAATCTAAGTGGTTTCCATTGAAGCCGCTGTGTCCGGAAACGTTAAAGGATGACCAGCGGTGGAAGAGGGAGAGAAAAATCGAAAGAAGATGATGAAGAGGGTCAAAGAGTGGGATGAGTAAGGAAGGGCCTCGTCTCTGCTCCGCTTCCATCAACAGCTGTTGCGCCTACATATCCGAGAGAGAAAAAGAGACAAGAAAGGCGGAAGGGAGAGACGACCGTTGCTTCGAGACGATGATTCATGGACAAACGATGCCGTTACGAAATTTTCGGAGATTCCTTTTTTCAATTTCTTTTTCCAAACTTTTTTACAACGGAGGATTTGCATCTTAAGTGAGTCATTTGAGTGAATTGCGCGTGATTACGCTCGTTGGATAATCTCGGGACGGAATGGAAAAATATTTGTTAAACGGTGAAAGTTTGCCCGAGGAAATTCTAGGGCGGCTCCTCGATATGATAAAATGATATTTATGGCGTTTAAGGCTTTTTTCCAAGTCCATCACAAGGTTATGCTTGAGTTACGTCGGTGCTTCCGTATAGGGTTGCGGCATCGACTGCAATTATTTTAACTATTAAAAAACGCCCCTTTAATGTTCGTTTTAGAAGAGATTTTAGAGCAATAAATTTAAAACGATGACTAAACGTTTAAAATGATACCGAAGAAATAATATTTGGTAAAATGGACTTCTATTGGATAAAGCTTATAATAAATGACACTTCTACTTTAGGAAAATGGGAGATTAATCTCGTTAATCATCACGTGTGAAATTTCTGGAAGAATTCGTTTCTTTATAACATTAGAGTTATTTAATTTATCAAGAATGAGTCGTTAAAATAACTTATATGGGATTTTTTTGCGTAACATAAGTGTAAATACTAGCCTTGGGTTAGAAATAAAAGCATTTCATCAAGTTAATTTTCTCCTGTGAAATCACAGTAACACACGGAACAGCTGGTCGTTCAGCATCAACTATGGCTGTATTAACATTTTATTAACGAAACTGGAAGATTCAATTTGTTTACATTTATTCACAACCGAAGAAACTGAGATAGGAATACTCTTTCGGACGGAAGTGCCATGCTTCACCTACCGATACAATTGCATTCTCAACGTTCCGTCTTCCTTTTCTCCACAATGCGGTCACAGTTGCCAGCCTCCAGGAGATCCGTCATAAGCCTCCGAAGAATTACGCAACGCTACCACCCGCGCAGCACCATCTTCCTTTCCTTTGACTCGTTTTAGATTTGTTTTCCTTATCCTAGAGTTGGATCTTCGTCTGCGTCTCTCCTAAACTGTGTCAGTCAGTTATTGCGGTTAGCGATGGCTTTTGGCCTCGCGTGAAGAGGACCCGCTCGGAGCGGTGCTTTCCCACACCCCTAAATGGTCCCTCCTATGCCTACGCCGTCACTTCTCCAGCTGCCACAGTGATTAGTGTTTCGCCGAACAAAAGGTAAGCAATGGAGCTCCCAACTTGGTCCCGCCACCTGATAAGGGATCGGCAAAAGCAACCCCGCCCCTCTGGCTCCCGGGGGCAGGTTAGTTGTTTATCTCTCGTCCGCCGCCTCTCTCTTTCTTCGCCTTCTCTCGCTTCCTTTCTTTACTTATCTTTCTTTTCCCCCTCTTCCTTCCTTTTCCTCCAACCATGATCTCTTATCGTTAGTGTACCTTAGTGCAAATCCACTTCTCCGCTTAAAACAGCCGCACGTGTTTCTCATTACCATGACGGTTGAATATAATCAGAGACCGTCTCGAACCTTCGCCCACTGACTTTCCTGCCCTCCCTCTCGCTCATACCTTCCACTACCCATTCGATGATTCGGCCTCCAAAAAAAGTTAACCAGACTCTTTAGCACGGGTTTTTTCTGCCACGGCCAAGTTGAATTTCAAAAGGTTAAAAAAAGTTTAACAAAATTCCTTAATATTATTTAAAAATTAATGTTCTTTTTTATCCGCGTACTTAGTGTTTCCGTCTGTAGGGATGAAAATTGTGGATTTTATTTTAAAAATCTAAAATTGGTCGTAAGTGATTTAACTTTTTCCATCAGTATGGCGATACAAACTGTTTTTAATTTTTCAAATGTGTTTAAATTCCGTTGGTAAAAAACCGATTCATTTTCACATGGGAAATCAGTGCCAATATTACCTAAGGCAATTTTTTTTTCGTGGTAGTAGTTAAAAATTGAATTCTTCGAATGTAACTGCTCTGAGTAATCTTCGCGGCAGGGAAAAAAATAGAAGGCTTTTCTTCGACTGAAAATTTTTTTAAATTAAAACTGTTAATGTTTTTATTAAGGGGAATAGCGTAACACATCAATGCTGACTTAAACCCTTGCATTCCGGAAGATCATATTGGTTGGGCATATCTTCGAAAGAAAAAAATCCGGATAACACAGCCTTACACAATCGTCTCGCTTCCATAACACGCACTTGCTACGTCAGCCCTATCTATTCAAAACATTCCCACCCCTTTCTCGCGCTCATATCTCCGTGTCCCCTGTGCACCTCTCCGCTGAGGTTTCCCTCTCCTCCTCTTCTACCGGTTTCAGCCTCCATCTCATCTCTCACATCTTCCAGACCTCTCTTTTTCTCCATCCTCTGGGTTCCCTTTTCTCATCCCAAATAGTCCCCATCTTCTCTCTACCTCATTTATATATATTTCTCTACGGCTCTTAGCAGTTTTTCCCTAGGCCTATACTCTTCGCCTCCCGCTCTGCCACCACGCTACCTCCCTACCCTCACCCCCCCCTAACTCCCTCCCTTCCCGCCACCTTTCTTTTGTCGCCCTCCTCGCTGCTTCCCCTAAGCGCCTCGACTCGACCCGACTCCTCTTCAGAGCCCAGGATAGCGTGAAACCCAATGCTTCTTTGAGGCTCCTTCCTTGAGAGTCGTGTTGGAGTGAGACTTGACCCCTTCAACCTCTCACCCTCAACCTACCCTCCCTAATCCTCCCCCTCTTTCTCTCCTCTGGCACTCCACAAAGGCACAAAAGCGTTGGAAGCGACGATTCGGATCTACCTCGGATGAGGAAATATGAATAGCGCATGCCTGTTTTTAATTACGGGACGGTAGAAAGAGAGAGAGAGTGAGAGATAAAGGGCACTGGTTTTGGTTTAGGAAATTTAACGGGAGAGAGAGTGTTTCGTTTTTGTCTAGCGCAGGTGAGAGCAATAGATGGGCGGACGTTTGCAGTGATGTCCGGGAAAAAGGAAAGGCTCATTATTGGGCGGCTCGTGGAATTATGAAATCGTCGAGCTGAAGATAGTTCGTGATCGATAAATTATTTTCGACGTAAGGCCGTATTTTACTCGATGGGCTTTGTCGTAAGGAGCGCCAGTTCGTGATGGATGGCTTTTATTGCTTTTCGTCATTGCTGAAAAGCACTATTATCTTCGTGATGTCCGTCCGTCCGTACGCATATATCAGGGAAGAATTCTGATTTCAACTAAATTTGGTACATAAGATAATCACATAAATTAATGGCCAAAATGACATATTTGGACCAGATCGACTTAGCAGGGGTACCACCATTGCAGAGTTAAACTTTTCAATTATTATGAAATTGGAAGGAGTTGGCTAAACCGATTTCAATGAAATTTTGTATGAAGGAGGCGTGTTACATAAAGAAACAAAATAAAGACGCTTAGTATAGATATAGAAAACAGGGCTGCCACAATACATGAAATAAAAAACATTCTTTTTACACATTTGTGCTGAAACATCTGCATAAATTTGAACCAAATTATAATATTTATAATGTACACATTATAGATAACCATAATAGCATATTTAAACTGAATCAGCCAAACAGGGGTGCCACAATTACAAATTAAATTCTTTCATTTATTATAGAGTTGGAAAGAATTGGATGAACGGATTTAAATTAAATTTTGTATATAAGATTTCTACAACATACCATAATGAAATCAAGATGTTTAAAGCGGAGCTAAAGAGCAGGGCTACCACAGTCAAAAGTAAAATAATATTTCTTTTACACGTGATTCTAGAGATCAGAAGGCATGTATTTTAACCAAATGTGTTGTACATAATCATCATATAAATAAATAATAAGATTATTATATTTCAACCGGGTCGACTAAACAGGGCTACCACAATATCATAGTTAGAATTTGTCTGTAACTATTAATTTCAAAGGTATTGGCTGAACGGATTTCAAATAAATTTCGTTTGTAAGGCGAGTATTGAATGGCAAAACGAAATGAATACGTTTAAAACGGATCTAAAAAGCAAGGTTGCCCCAATATAAGGAAAAATAATTTTCTGATTTCAAAGCAAATATATTAGCATACGATTATACTACGGCGAATTTGACGAAAAGCACTTCTGTACCACGAGAAACCCGTGCACATCCCTACTAGTTTAAAATTGCAATCACATTGTTTCAGACGGATGATTTCCATCAACTCGTGTTTTTCTAGCTTTGATTGGTTAAACCTCTAATTTTATTGTGGGTCATAATGGGCTGAAATTTACTAAAATGGAGAATGTTAATTTACGTCGTTACGGGTTTCGAAATCCGCTTGTTACTCTTCGACCGGATACCGCGGATGACGAAAGACTTCTTTTACTCATTACAAATTCGAAGTACAGAATTTCTACGGGCCTTTTTAAATGTCAAGCATCTTAAGCTTTAAGCACTTGAATTCTCTTAAGCAAAAAAACTGTGCAGACTATTATTTTGCTGCTTTGTCGATTAAAATATAAAAACAAACGTTAACTGAATGAGCCATAACATTTGGGTAATCCATGATCACGATGCAATGAAAATATGAAAAACCTGCTCTGGAAAATACAAGCAAGCGGCCGATAATTATCTTTTCTCCTTTCGAATTGAAAATCTCTTCAAACGTTTATTTTCGCATTATTTTGCTTCACCGTATATTATTAAAGGAACTTATTCAATGTCTAGAGAGGACAGAATGCACATTTTTTCCCGAAATTTTGAAACCTATGTAGAATGACAAATTCACGAGGCCTTATCTCAAAGATTTAAAACATCGATGTGAAATTTTGAAGGAGCGAGACAAGAAGAAGAAGTAGAATATAATACCAGGTAAACGACAGAAATCCTAAAAACCAGAACGCTCGTTAATTTCAGACGATGCATTGAGATGCGCCGAGAAGGGGATTGGTCGAAAATAAAAATTAACTTCTCGCACGCGGGATCTCAGCGATCTATCCTGTTCCATTAGCCAGAAACGGAAGTGCCATTACCTATGGGTCGAGCCAACTTCATCTCGCTCTCTTTCTCGCGTTAGTTAGCAGGAGAAGGGGTTGCGGAAATGAGGGAAAAGGCTTTTAAGGAGGGTTAACGAGGAAGAGAGAGGCGTAACCGGATATATTATTTTCGGAAGAAGCATGACGACCTCTGCATCTCTGCCAGTCCTTCCCGAAGAAATGCATTTGTCTTGCCGGGCTATTTCCGCGTTCCTCTCCTTGCACGGAGGAGCCAATTTGTGGGAGAAAAAGTAAAGCGAGAGGTGTTTGTGTGTGTGAGACCGAACGCAGGGGAGTTAAACGATTTTTTTAAATCCTCGTTGTGAGCGGCAAGAAGGGGAATGAAATCACGAAGCTGTGAAAGGGTTTCAGAAAAGGCGCTTCTGTCGGAAGTGGCATTTTGAACTTTTTTGAGTGCATTTCTACGGGCTTCCCGTGGTTCCTAGTTTCCTAGAGACGTTGAGCGTATTAAACTAACAACTTTTCTGAGAAACGTGTGGTTAAATTTTACAATCTGCTTCGTGTTGACATGACCTAATGAAGCTATAATTATTTCTTAAATTCAACGGAGAAATCTTTCTTTGTTCGTTTAAACAAGGATAAATTAAAATTCACGAATTATAATTAATCAAATATTCTAAATAATAGAATAAACACTGTGTAGTGAAATAAACTGTAATCAGCTAAAGTAAATTTAGCGTATAATATGGGCTCAAAATAAACGAATAATGCTCGAGATAAGGTCTCCTTCTTAAGGAGAAACAAAACAGCCAAACATAATTTCGAACCCGTGACCTGGAAGCCGACACATCGCCATAACCCGCCGACCTAAGGGGGAAAGAAAAGAAGTATCCAAAAAAACTACCGACACGCTTTCAAAATTCAGTAGCACCCAAAATTAGCAATTCATAACGTCCGCGAGTGGGATAGGCGCTTCTAATACAACCCCTCGTCTGAAAAAACGCTTTGGGTGTCGTCCAGGAAGAAATCCGAGAGGCGAGAAGGGATTCGCCGCAGACGTCCGTGCTTTAGAGAGTGGCAAACCGGCTCTGCAATATTAATGCGAGGCCTTCCTTCACTGGATGCCACTCCTGAGCGTAGAGAGAGAAAGGAGAGGGGAGGATGCGTTGGAGTGGGCTGCGAAGGAGGGAGGAAAGGAGAGGGCGGCGTGAGAAGTCCGTCCTCGTCTCCTCGGTGGAGCATTCGAAGCGACTGACACCCTTCACGGATTCAGAGCCCCCTCCACCCACTCCTCCTCCCCTACTCACTCCTCTAATCTCCCCCTACTCCCCCCAATCTCCCTCGAGGAGGCAACGGCAGCAGCTGAGACGGCGCAAGGAGGAACAGCGCCACCTCTCACGAGAGAGAGCCTTTCACGCCAATAATAAGAAGGGTTTGAAGGCGAACGAACACTCTTTCCTCTTCACGTCTGTTTTACTTTCTAGCCTGCGTCGGTGGAAGGAAACCGCCGTTTTAATGAATGGAAAGGGAGAATCCAAAGGGAGAATGTGTTCTGAGGTACCGAGGTAAAAGGGTGTTGCGGTTGGCGATGGACGGATCGCCTCTTCTTTCCGCCCTTATTGATGGATGAGATGCAAAATGCCGAGGGAGAGAGATAGAGAGAGAGAGGCGTTCCAGATCTCTGCAATATTTTCTACACGGAATGGAGATCGTGAAGCGAGCCTTTGGAGATTGTCTGATACAAGATTGGTTTTCACAAGCAATCTCTTTTTTTCGCTTCCTTTTGCGAAGTAAGGAATTCGATAATTCATCGTAGCTTTTTTACTATTTCGGTGTTCACGATATTTACCTTTTCGAACGGAATCTTTAATGATTTTTTGCAATTAGAATTCTTCCGCAAATAATTTTTCATTTTTGAGCTTAACAAAGTTACTGCTTAAACTGATAAGAATGACAAAAAATGAAGGGAAGATAATCGACCAATTTATTCCTGTTTTTATTTATATGCCTAAGAACAGCTGAAAGAGTAATCTTGTGAATCTTCAGAAAAAGGTTATTTTTTAATTATTCGAAGTAATTGTCATGTTTAATATTGTTCGTTTCGGGTATCTTATCTTTATCAGTATGAAGCAACTTACGGTATGTACGAACCTGGATACAATCGTTCGAAACATTGTACTCGTATTCCAACAGTCGGACGACTCTTGGGACACAATCGGTCGGCAATTTATCAAAGGATTCGTCGTGTTGCTTGTTTCCCGCGAAATATTGAAAACATCGACAAGTCTGTAAGCGGCCAATATTGTTTCCAGTTATTGATAAGTTATTAGGCGGATTCAGCAACGAATAATAAAAGGTGGAAATGCAGCACGAAACGTCGTATCAGCTTTCATTATTTTTGGAGCTACCATTTTTAGAATATCCTCAAAATCGGTAGTTGACATTCTGACAAAATTACGAAAACCACTTCCGTCTTCTAATTTTAAATCAGACATTAGTTTATCTCCATCATTTCCACTTTCAACTAACAAATTTTATTCTCCGCCACCTTTTTATTGATGATTGATTATCCTCTTCCAAATGAATGGAAAATATCCGTTGGAATACCTCGGCATATTTTGGTGGCAGTGATAGGAAACGGCCCATAAAGTTAATCGATTGCGGTCACCTACATACACTGGAATGGGAATATTTCTCGCTTCAAATGAAAGGAAGTTTTCTAAAACAGTAGTAAAAGCCAGGGATGTTTGAGTGGAGTCACCAGAGAGTTTCAATTCATTCATCAGTAACTTACAAAAACATATTCCAGAATTAGCACCTAAGTTTCAAAAATTGAAAAACAAGGTTTTAAAAAAACAGATGCGAAAATCGGGAACAACGCATCCGTCTCAAGTGGCAATTCACCGAAAGTGGGTTCGAAGAATTTTTATACTTAAGTTCATATTCTGGAATTTGCTTTCAGTCATAAAACGGACTCAATATTCCTCTTGTGAACTACAAAAACATGAGAAAAATGTATCATGGCGGCCATGAAAACATTTTGCCACGAGGATCTTCGGACAAAGACTCTATTATAAATTAACGTTTCGATACAGTAAAACACCAAAAATTTCAGTGTCTGCAAGACAGCCATCGAAGGCGAAGTCTCACGAAGACGCGCGCAGCGTGATTAGGTCCCCCGGATGGACTTATTTTGGTTGGCGTCGAATTCGTGGTCGCACGGTCTTTCGTCAACCTCGATCGCCGACGCCCTCTTTTGCTGCCCTTTTTTCTCCCGCGAGAGGAGGAGCGAGCAGCTCGGTCCGTTCAACCCCAGAATGGGATTCGTTAACGTGATTGCTGAGACGTTAGTTTACCGAGAATCGGGTCTTGACGAGGAGGGGCCGCCGCCATGAAAGAGACCGGCGTTGGGGAGTGAGAGGGAAGAAGGAAGGGGGTAAGGGACGTCGGAAAAAAGGATTCCTTATGATAGAGGAAGACCCTCGTCCTATTTCGCGTCAATAAGCCCCTCTCTGGCTTTCATTTCTCTACGCGCGGAACGGGAACGAGTGTTTCGGTCGCTCTGTGACGTCGGCCGATCGCAACGATTTTCACAGTGATCAACGGGCCAACGGACTCGTCGATGAGGTGAAGGAAGGAGGGAATAGAGTGAGGCGGCGAGTTTAATAAGGCGCGATTTAAAGGGGAGGTCAAGGAGTGACCGTTATGGCCGGATGAACCTGTTTGCGGTCCGCTTTGTCGGCTGAAAGGGTGAAAATCGGAAAAAGAAATAGATTTAACCGTCCCCTTAAAAAAAGCGTCACTTCCTATTTTTTTCGCGGTTCGATGCTGTCGACATTAGACTACATGTAGCGCGTATCACACATTTGCATCGACCCAGGAAATTGAAAATGGTTTCATTAACAGAAGAAGGAATTTACGAACACTTAATTTTTAATAGCTTCGTGGTGATTGCAATTACCGCTATTCTGGGCGCGGTAGTGCCTTGCCACACAACTGCTCTTCATTGAGGTACATAAGTGGCTGGGGGTGACTTGTGGAGAATTCGTAGAGTACACTGGGCTCACTCGAACCCATGGACGTAGCCACGGACAGAAAACTGAAGATTTGGTAAAAGTACTTATTAAGAACCTGAAGATCTTAAACACATTTTGACCCAAATTCGGTACATACGTTACATGAGTACACGGAAAATAAACGGAACTATGCTGGAGAAAAAAATCACTTGACCGATTTTTCTTTTGTTTTCTACTCCGCTTTGCGAGACGTGAAACACTACAACTGCTACCCTTTTATGCCTATATTTTTTTGGGAAAGAACTTCTCTCCCCCTCTCATCCTCCCCGCAGAGCGAACGGTCGTGGCGCCATCTCTCGCTTCTAATCCGAAACCTCCTCACGTTCTCCATATTCTTAGCTTAAAAAGAATAATCTCCTCCGGTAGATCTCGTAATAATAAACGGTTTATATATTTTAACTATCCAGCCATGTTTATTCCTTCTGGGGAATCTCTGACCCGAGCAGAGAGTCAGTCACGACGCCATTGCCTACTTGGCAACAAAGGCAAAAGCCAACCAATCCTTTCCTTCTCTTTCCCTCCGTCTCCCCCAACCCTCGCTCCCATCTCTCATGCTCATCCTTCCAACCACTCACCCTCCACGCTCCTTTTGGAGTCATTTCTTGGCAAACTCTAAATAATAGATGCTGCGAATCCTTTCCCACACATACGCACACGCGCAGAATCCTAGGACGTACAGTAGGATGACTCTTTAAAAGACGGAGCCTAACAGACAAGAGCTGGGCACGCTGTGTTATTCGCTCTTTGGCGGAGGGATAAGGAAGAAGACTAGGAATGAAGACCGATAAGAAAGGAGGGTAAAGGAGGAATTGGCAGGAGGAGGTTGTGGGATGACGGGCAAACATGGCGGAGGTGGAGAGAGGGGAGACTGCGTGGAGTTACGAGGTTGGAGAGAGAGGGAAGGGGAAGAAGGAGAGAGAGAATAAAACGAGGAAGCAGTCGGGGTGGAAGAAGGAAAATTGAATAAAAGTAGGCAGGGTAGAAGAAAGAGGAGGCAAGTCGATGAGGAGGGATTTCCCTCGGGGGATGGCCTGCGTCAGGGCAGGAGTGATGAAGGCTGTGCAGATGGCGATGGAAAATGGGGAGGTTTTTATTTTTTCTTTTCCATTGCTCTTTCGCTCCGTTTCGTTCGCTTTATCTTTCGCTATTTTTTCTCTTTAAATTCCTCTCTCTCTCGCTTCTCTCCACTTTTCTCTGCTTTTTCTTTCTCAGCACATTTCTCTAACATTTCCTTCCTTTCCATCTTCACTGTTTTTCTCTCTTCTCTCTCACTTTATTTCTCTCGTTCTTTCTACTTTATCTCTCTCCACTTTTATCTCTCATTTTTTCTTTCATTCTTTTCCTATATACTTTTTTCCTTTTACTCATTTTTCTCTCATTTTCTCTTTTATTCTCTTCCTTTCTTTATCTCTTTTTAATTCTTTCCCTTTTTCTCTCCTCCATTCTCCTTTCTCTACTTTCCGCTGTCATTTTCTCTTTTATTCTCTTCCTTTCTCTCTTTATCTCTTTCTCTGTTTCTCTCTCTACTTCTATCCCTTTCTCTTTATTTTAGTCTCTATATTTTCTTATTTTTTCTCTCTTTTCCTGTCACTTTCTTTCCTCCCTTTTCCGCCTCTCCCTGTAACTTAAAAATTTCACCTTCTGCTTTACGTAACATGCTAAATCAGTCTCTTCCCTGCCTTCTCCTCCCCTCATCCACTCTTCCTTCATCACACCGCATCGCGAAAGCAAGAACGAGTCGTTCATTATTTTTCTCTGCTAGCATCGAGGAAAGCGTTGGCACTCTTACAGATCATTAAGGATGCGTCCTATGCATTCGCATCAAAGGTACTTTGATAGAATTCCATTAATCTCATGTTCCATCTAACGAGTAGCACCCGTAATTCTACTCCATCATAATGATTGAGATGTTCATGAGGGAATAATAATCGGCTGCTACCTAAGTGCTTATGAAAATCCCATAAATATACTCCTGGGTTTGCGTCTGAAAGTGTATGAATGCATGCGTATATGAAATTAAATACTGACTTGTTATTGCTTGTGAGAATTAATGTTAAATTAATCTTTGGATTTTGTTTCCATCCGAAATGTTTTTGCTATAAAATGGAAGGAACTTTATTGCTCAAATTAGTTGAATAAATAGAAATAACTTCAAGAAATTTAATTGAAGTTAAAACATTTAAACAAGGTGTTTAAAGAAAAAATTTTCGGCTGCTTCTTTTATTCCGTTCTCTTTCCGTCTTGGAGATGAGAATGTTCCATCATCACGTGAAACATATATCTACATTTTTTAAATAGCTCTATAAGGAATTTTATTTATACCTTCCCGTTGAAGAAGCCGTAGCATTTTAGAAATACTTTCAAAGGCGCGTAAACAAAAACTAATCCTTTTATAGTTGCATATTGGCTATAAATTCAACAACGGAAATGTTAATCGTCTTCACTAGAGAAATATTCCAACACAATATGAAATTCTACCCATGTAAAAGATTTTGTCTTGGTTGTAAGTGAGAGTTAAGCAAAAGAATAAATTGCCTTTTCCGACACAATTGGCTGAATTTGATTTTGTATATTTATTCCCTAAGTGATGAGGATTATTTTAGTAATGCACCGTTTCACTTATAAATTAAAGAGGTTTTTTCCTCTTAAAATTGCCGCGAATGTATTTAAATCGAAATGGGTGTTTAAACTTTCCTACGCGAAATTGAAGCATTCGTAAAAATTGAAGCGGGCGCGGTTTCTTTCCTCTCGCAACTGGCAGTATTCTTCGACGTTTCTCGGAAAAGCTCTTTCGTTATTCATTGAAAGCACTTTGTGTGCTTCTTTCGGATGATAAAGCTGAGGGCCATAAAGGATAATGAGCTGAAGGAGCGGGTCTCTATGACTCTATCGCGACTAAGAGGCGATAGAGGCAGCAACTACCCTTTCCGTCCCCCACCCTCCTCCTCCCCAGTTTCCCCCACATACCGTTCACTTTCAACCACTTCTTCTACTTTTAATTTCTTTATTATTTTTATTCGTCTATCTTTACGTGTCACTCTTTCGTATAATTTGATCCTTCTTAATCCGGCGAAGTTCCTCTCTCGATAATATTTTCTTTTTACATTCTCCGTCTCTTACCCTTGCCGTATCATTGTTAACTTCAAATAGTGTTCCGTCGTTTTCACTTTTTGTCTCTAGTCTTTTTTTTCATGTTAGTATTTATTTATTTGCCAACCCTCATTACCTTTTCCAAACAGCGAATGAAATTATCCCAATTATTTCCCCAACTTTTACCTTTCGTACTCTTTCTTCCTCAGCAACTCCCACCTCGCGTTTCCTTCCTCAGTTTAACTCTTCCTTATAATTCACTCTCGTTCTTCCCATTTGCTCTACCTCTCCTTATCCCGCCTGGAGAAGTCGTCGCGGTGTAGTGATTTCGTAATCTAAAGTGATAATTTTCCGTGATGCCCAAAAGAAAAAATACACAGAGTGATTGAAGTTAAGCTGGTAAGTAAAAGGGAGAGCTTATTTGAGAACCTTTTTCCACTCCTCTCTTAGTGAATACAGCATAAACACGAGGCGTCGCATGAATGAAAAGAGAGAGAGAGAGATAGATCCTAAATGGGTCGGCACATCCTTTTGGTGGAAAAGGCTTTTTTCTGAACGAGACCGACGGATAGGAGAAGGGTCTAATATTTATGTTCGTCCCTCTTTCCTTCTCTCTTCCTCTATTCCTCTCGTTCTCCATCTTCGGCCGCCTCGGTGTCAACTGACACTCTAACTCATTTGTTTTGTGGAATAGGAAAAAATACGAGAAGCGCTAAAGAAGAGCGAGTGGCTTTACGAGTTGTCGAGCAATGGTGGGAGGGGGTTTGTTGGGTGAAAAAGAGGAGAGGGGAGGAATGAGACCGCGTCGCCCTTGCCTTTAATATGAACGAGAGATGAACTGTTATGAAAACCTCTCGCATAGCGGAAGGAGAGACGATCGCGTTGTCAAAGGAGAGAGAATTGAGGGAAATATTATATAAAAGATTCAATGCCGTGAATTTTTGAGGAACTGCGCGGAAGTTTTTTTTATATTACCCAGTTATTAGAAGTAAGTACGTGCCTATTTAATAGATACTATCACAGCAACGAAGCAACCAACGTGTGCCAAAATAGAGTACTTTAATTGACATCTGCCGAATAGAAAAAATTGAGGTAAGCACACTACGTTCATCAATTTCATAAAAGAAATCCTTATTTCGTAATTATTTTGATCATAAAAAACTGCATTCCTTTATTCATAGTGTTGGCAAACTGTCTTTTGATCTCAGCCGAGTTAACATTTAAATAATGCCATCTCTTTCGTGGTAAATGGATGATTATTCATTTCACGCCCCTTAAATTCTTTGTTTTTTTGCGTTCATAGGTTTCAAAATATTGCGTAATTATATCACACTTGTTTTTGAAAGAATTTTCCAAAATAACATATAGGCAGGGCCTTGATGTTGAAAACAAATTTCTGCGTTTAAAAACGTCGGCCTAAAGTTTGTTTTGAATTCTCTTCGAACGAAATTTTATGGGAACGTCTGTCCGCTTCCCACGAGTTTAATATTTCACTTAGATTTTTTGCCTAGGATTATTCGTGGCCCGCATTTAAGGTGACTTATGTTATTTAAACCTCTCGTCAACTCAACAAATGCCTCCTCATAACGTCTTTTTTGTGACTTCTTGCTTCCTTCCCCTTGTGTTTTTCTTTTTACCGCCCATAAAAGCAAGCGCATCCCCTACGTACATTCCACACCCAACCCCTGCTGTAATCATTCCTCCTCCGCCGCCACTAAACATCAAACTCATTATTGCTATATTTTTGTAGACTAAGGGGTCCCAAACATACTTGTGCACGTATGCTTTTGTATGCGTGAGTGTGCGGGCACACGCATCTACACACACACAAGCACGCATGCCTATAAATTCACGCGCCAGCTGGTGGGTCGTTAGCAAAGATAAGTGTTTTTAAAAACTAGATGAAGATAACCAGAGGGAGATCCTAAAGATGGAATCATGTTAACTTTTTCTGTCTTCCTCTCCGTCCATTCTTCTCCATCCCGACCATTCCCCAACTAATTCTTTCTCTCTTCGTTCTTATGTCTTCCTCCCACCATTCTCCTCCCATTCCACTCTCAACCCTCTCACTTAGCACTCCACCAAAAAATCTTATTTTTCTTGTGTTCCCATTGCGCCTATTCTACTTCAAAGGAGAGGGAGGGAGAGGGATTCAGGGAAACATTAACCCCACAGAATTGACTGTTTCTCATTTCCTGGTAAAAAGTCCCCATCGCCGTAACCCTTCAACACTTCGCCGTTGACGCTTCTCTTTCGGCGCTGTCTTGTAGAAGTCTCTGGAAAGAAGAATGACGATAACCTCCCTCATTCACTAATTCACGATCGCACTTGCTTTTAACCGAAGATCTCGAAGCGTTGCCGTGGAAGTAATCGATAGCGATGGGAATGGGAGTCTTAAGCGGTGTAGGATAGGCTACCTCGCAGCTTTGGGAAAGGGGCGTGAGACTTGATCCTAGATGGGGTTTTGGGCGCAGGAAAGTAGTAAAAATAAAAATGCCTTTTAAGGGATATCTCTCTCCTTAAAACTCAAAATGGGACAAATGCCGTCGTCGGCCAGTGGATGGGGTGGAGAGGAGGTAAAGGAGGGTTAGGTGGGATGGTTATTGAGTTGGACGGGTTGAGCGTGTCGTGGAAGGAAATGGAGGAACAAGGTCTTCGACAGTTGGGGAGAGGGGGGGGGGAGGATACGAGGGAATGGTATCGAAGATGGTGGTCCCAATGTCCTCCCCTCATGTCGACCGTTAACTGGTTCCAATAATGGATACAAATGGTGGCAAGCTGAGGGGACTCCATTTTCATCCTTATTCGTGCCAATTAGGACGCTTTGAACTGAGGGTCGGTACTTACCGCTCGAATTTCGGCCGCGGCGAACGACCCAACCTGAGGGAGGGGGGAAGGGCGTGTGACGCGTCCAATGCGCAGCGGCAGAATCAAACAATTTTGTTTATTTATTTCCCATTAGTTATTCAACAGCGCAGATTTGTCCTTATACAAAGATCTTGTAAAAGGCAATACCTAAATACAACCTCAGACATCCACACCCGCAACAAGATTCGAAACCGCGGCCTTAGTATTGGGATCTATACCAGTGTTGACTTTGACGGATGAATTTTATTTTGAGGCAAGAAACGTGATTTTTTTTTAATTTATCGCAGCTTTCAGTGAAACATTTCGTAAATTATATTATTCTCAAACTACTTTCTCGGAACCAGTGAGTTTGATGACTGTGGCGTGAAATGAGAGAAAAGTGTCATTATCTTATTTTTCTGTATTCTCTGTAATTATTATTGTTTAATGCAGTATTTCCCAAACTTTTTGACATTACGCCCCCCTTTAGGTTATCAGAAAACCCTCACGCCCCCTCAGTTATTTGATTGAAATAAATGTAACCGTTTGCACGCATACATATATTATTGTTTATATACATTTTTAGGCTTTCTTTACCAGCGAAGCGGTAATAGCGGAACGCCTTATGGGCACATCTGATCCGTCCGTCCGTCGTAACTTTCATCTCCTAAACCGCTGGACGGATTTTAATTTAATTAAGTATGAGTGACCTTTATTAAAATTTATCGCCCAATTATGATTTTCAACTGAATCCGTCAATTAAAATTTCCACTTTACATAATTACATTAATAAACTTATACCGTCAAGCAACAATGAAATATCAAACTTTAATCTCCCTAGCTCTTTTATGATCAGTAAGGTATAGATTAAAAAGATTATTCGGATAGAGAACAACATTTACTACAAGAAAGTCCGCGAGGCAAGGTAATTAATTACGAGTTATGGTTTCGGAGATAAAAATTCGAGAAAATCCCGAGCAAAACATTGCATATTTTGTTTACATCGGTCGCTAAGACGGTTCTCTCAATAAACAATAATTAAAAATCCATATATTTCTCTCCCATTCTCTTATATGATCTGCGAGGTATAGATTAAAAAATTTATTCGGATAGAGAACAACATTTACTACAAGATAGTCCCCGAGACTATAGTTTCGGAGATAAAAATTCGAGTGAACAAAAAAATAATGCCGGTGTTCTCACATTACACATTAAAAATTGATTTTTTTTCTCATGGCTTCACGCTTCCCCCTGTAAGCACCTCGTGCCCCCCAGTTTGGGAACCACTGGTTTAATGATACCGAGAAAATTAAAATAATTTATACCACCTTGAATAAAGAATTGAAAATATAAGGCTTGTATGTAGATGAGGTACAACAATGACAACAAAATACTATGGTAAGATATTACAACAAGTAGTTTCCATCTTTTATACCATAGGAGTTACATAAGAAAACAGTCGAAAATTATTTAAAACCTGTCTCACTTGAGTAATTGTAACATAATCTGTACGTTCAAGTCCATTCCTTCGTCGTAAATTATCCGTTCTTTTATAATTACAAAGCGCTTTATGCGCACGAAAGGAAAATTAATGTATTTACGTTCATTTCTTCGTCGTACATAATCCATTTTATTCGTATTCGTAGATAATCCTTTCATTTACTATGTTATGTGTGCACACAAAAGTAAATTAAACGTATTCACGCATTTATAGTAGATCTTGTTTACCTCAGAAGTTAAGAAGATTGTTTTCGTTGACAACAATGGATAAAACCGTGTAAGGAAATTTTCTAAGTTTAAAATAAATTACGAATTTTTCTGTTTTCAAGAATAAGTGGAGTTAATGTGGAAACGTGTGCTCAAATTTTCAGCTTTCTATCTTTTACACCTTCGGAGATATTTAAAAAAGTAATTTTAAATGGTATCCATTCCTAACTTTTATATATTTAAAAACTCAAATGTAATGAAAAACAAATGGCAGCAGTACAGAAGTCTAACCTCCAAGTTTCAGCTTTATATCTTTTACGGTTTCGTCACAACTTCATTTAAGCAGGTGTACATACAGACGACTAAATGAAACCATTAGCCCATTTTAAAAAACGCACTAAAAATAAGGAAATGGGATCAAGAAAAGAATTATACTTCATAATAACACATATTATCTCAGAAATCATCCAGAATAGATTATTCATATGCGTCAAACTTACTATGTTAATGATTAACTTTCTTCCAGGCGTAGAAATTCACAAACGGTTCACAATTCACACTCGCGTTCAGTTTTGCAATCACATTAATCTTAAGCACGCGTGTTGGCAGAAAATTACTAATGGTAGACAGGGATGAGTAATTGTGATGTTTCTTTTGTTTAAGTCACATCATCTTCATGGCGTATTTCCGAGTTGAGAGCAATTTGCATATGCGAGGTGGATGAGGGAGGTGGTACCACATACCATTCTTTTCCCCCTTTCCAGTATTCAAGTTCTACAAGAAACGTTCACAACTATTAAATGTTGTAACTCTTTATTAAAGAAATATAATTTTTACATATGAAAGGGCAATTAAAAAGTTCGCCACAGTAATAGTCACTACTACGTGTTCGCCCTTTGTGGCATGGAGTATATCTATAGTCGATATTCTATTCATAATACCAATGGTTACACTAAAAAACTAAGAACCTTTTGCACCTGCATCAGCCCTGAAGAGGCCTTCCGCCTATACCAGGGTTTTTTCTGATGTATAAATGAAATTGAAAAAAATACTCTAAACCATGATGTAAAAATGAAATGTATATAATGGCTTGTCAGAAATAAAAACCTATTGAACTTGAACATTCATATCCAGATGCATTGAAACATGTCGACAGTGACGTTCGCTATAGCAGCTTTAATTCGTTGCCGAAGCTCGATCACATTGATGATTTCGGTTTGGTACGAAATGTCCTTTACATAACCCCACAAGAGGAAATCTAATAGGGTCATTTCTGGTGAGCGAGGTTGTAAAGGTTTCTTGTGGTGACCCTGCAGTTATACATACCGGAACGTTACACATTTTATTTCCCCCGAATCCGTCCCCTACTGCGGATTACGTCATTGATTAACAGCACCGCATGTTTGTTCTTGCGGGGTGTGGCTGTTTTTTCCCGGCGGGTGAGGGCGTTGTGTGCGCGCCCGTGTTTGCGAAAACTGCAGGGCGTCGTCGCCCTAAGGGGTGGTCGCGCTGATACCAGTGAACACCCGTTTACCCATCCGTGAGATGTGAAGAGAAAGCACTTTTATCGAATTAAGTGTCGGGAGTCGCTGCACTATCTCACGGCGTGCTTTTCTCGAATCGTCTATCATCGGCCGCCATGCGGTCGCTGTTCCTGACGAAAGGGTCTTGAAAGTTTATTTTAAAACGCGCGGTGAGCTTGTTTTCGCGCGCGCTATTTATCCTTTCCGGCCTCCGTCCTTAAAAAGGTTTATCTGGATAAGTTAACATTCCATACGCGTTTCTTTATCTCCCCTCGCGTTCTTATCGCATTTGACGCAGCGCGAACGTTTGACCTGTAGACGTCCTTGAAGATATCCTTATAACCGCAGAGGTACGTCCGAGTCTTTCGTATCGTATATGCTTCTAACTCGTGGAAAATTTTAGAGAGTAGATCCTTAAACGTATTACATCGGTATCTTTATGTTACGTAAAAAGCAGCCTATTATAAAATCACAGAAATTTTCCGTGTTCGCGAGATAAGTGAACCACCTCATATGAGGCATTTGAAATATGCGGGCCGTTCTCTGTATCTGATCTGTCGAATTCATGTTACTGAAGAATGGCGGGCGTGCATCCATTCTGAACATAGTTATGTATGATACTGAGAGGTATGCATAGTAATAGTGTTTAGTTTACTGCCTGTCAATTCATCGGTTTTTATTACTTTTTACTTTTCTTGCTTCTTCCAAGAAAAAATAATGTGTACCGTTAGATCTATTTATGGACTTTTATGCATTTATTTAGCTATTTATTTACGTATATTATAATTTATTTATTTAGACAGTCCAAAGCAGCACTCAGGCCTTTTACATTAAACTTAATAACCGTTATTTTGCTTCCGTGTATTCGGAAAAGCTTTTAAAAATGAAATCAAACTCACTTTTTAAATTTCGCCTTTAATTTATATTCGCGACCGGTTTCTCGGTAGCTGATTTCCCTTGTATAATGTCGTTCCACGAAGTGACACCTTTAGATAATTAAATCGGAAAAGCTTTCCTCGAAGACAGTATTTCCTTTAACGTACAAAAACAAGTAATCCGTCCATGTTATTTTCGACGCGCTATATTTTTTTTAAAGCTTCCGTCGTCTCAAACAACCATCTGAACGGAAACTCGAAACACATTACCTACCTCGAACTACATATAATGAAGATCAAACGCATGAAAGTAGACGATAGAGGTAGAGCTCTTCCCGCTGGCCGGCCTATGAGCAATTAAAACAGAGCTCTGAAATTATTCCCGGTTATTTATAAATCTGGACAGATGACTCCGTAAACTGATAAGGGAGAGAGAGAGGAGGAGGACGACGAATGGGGGGACTGTAAAAGGGGTTCGTTCCAATGCGATGTCTGGAACTGATTCGGGAGGACTTAGCTAAATAGGGTGTGGGGGAGTTGATGGAAGGAAAGGGAGGAGGGGAGAAAAACAACGGGAGGGAGGAAAGGGGAGAGGATTCGAAACGGCCTCCTTTGAAAGGGTTGTGACTCGAGGGCTACGGAGGAAAAGGGAGTGGTGGCGACCGGGAGAAAAATGGGAAAACGGGCAATAAAAACCTCTAAGGGACTGATGGACGTCTTCTTAAAAGTCATTAAAATCAAAGAGGTATTCCCGTCGAGTTTGTTTCGTCGACGGTTCCCATGACAGGAAATGTTGTTTTCTCTCCCTTCCCCCTTGCGTCGGAAGATCATGCTCACAATTGAGAATGGACTGGAGATAAATTTTTATTTTTATCCGGCCGCGTCGACTTTAAAATCGTTTTTATTTTGGAACTATCGTTCCCTTAAACGTGGCGATCGGAAGAGGAGAACTTTAAAAATAGGTTTAATGCGAAGATTCTATTCCAGGATGAGGGTCGCGTTCAAAGGTGTAAGTTTTTGTCGATGATAATGATCCGACCATTTAGATACTATTTGAGAATTTAACGACGAGCGATAAAAACATTTTTACGCCTTCCCAAGTTAGAGAATTCTTGGTCATTTTTTTAGGTCAAGAACCTTAGAAATGAAAATCCTTAAGTCTTTGTGCACGAAAGTTGACGTAATCTTTGACAAATGATTCGTTTGCGTAGTTTTATTTTAACCTAAGATGGGGTTTATTTTCATTGTTTTTGTAGTTGCACCATTGGAGAAAACAATTTGCGCTTTAAATCATCACCTACTTCATTGAATAAAAATGTTTTTTTTAAAGCGTTTCAGCTAATAAATAACAAAAGTTTAGCTATACTGTTGTTTTTTACCTTTCTCTGAGTCCTTCTATATTTTCAGTTAGATTAGAGTGAACATAAAAAGAAGTTCCATTTACTATTTAAGCTTTTTTAATGTTCCCGTCTTAATCGCGAAGGAGGGATGCAGGAAGCAAAGCGTCGTTGCGGGTGTTTCCCTTGAATGATTGGACAGAATATTTAATGAAGATATCTTCCTGAAAAAAGACGCGGCGGAAAACTTCTCAGCGACTTCACTTGAGTTTCAGAGAGACTTGCATTATTAACAGATGCTTTTGTAATGGAGTCATCACGCTTGTTTTACGAGAGGAGTTATTCGTGCATCCGCTCATGAATTTTTCCGAAAAAAAAATCATATCGTCAGAGATATATATGGCATACGTAAAGTTGAGGTATGTAAAAAATACATGAGAATGTATATATGCAAATGAGAATGTATATATGCGAATGAGAATGTATAAGAAAGGTACATACATACATAGGCGAGACCGGAGCGAAATGCGCGTAGGAGTAGTGCGCAGACACGCACAGGAAAGAGTAATGAAATTCGAGTCTATGACTGCGAGAGAGCACCCTAAGGGTCTCGACTTAGGGATTTTCTAATTCAACCCTGGGGACAAAAGATATTCATTACGCGTGCTTTGCGAACCACCTTTTATTTAGGTAAGAAAATCCTAAAATAAAGGATATTATAAAGCAATCTGCGACGAGAATTACCACTTTCCCATTTCGCTTTACAAGATCTTGATTTCTAAAAACTGCAAGCTCCCGAAACTCAACGGATCTCCTCTCTCTTTCTCTCTCTCTCCTTTCTCTATTTCCCTCCCTCCCTCTCTCTAGCTCTCCTCCTCTCCTTTTCTCCCTTTCTACCCTTCCCTCCCCCTCTCTCCTCTCATTTTCTCCCTTTCTCTCTTTCCCTCCCTCTATTCTTCCTCTCCATTTTTCCCTTTCTATCCTTCCCTCCCTCCGCATTCCTTTTCCTCTCTCTTTCCCCTTCTCTCCTTTCCTCCCTCTCTCTCCCTTCCTTCCTATTTCCCTTTCTCTTCTTTCCTCCCTCTCTCTCTCCATTCCTATTTCCTTCCTCTCTTTAGGTTAAGTGGAAGATGGGACCCCAAATAAAGACCATATCAATCAATCAATCCTCCCTATCTCTCTTCCTCTTTCCCCTCTCTCACTTCCTCCCTTTCCTTTCGTTTCCCTCTCTCATTCCCTTTCTTCCTCGCCATTCTTTTCTCTCTTTCCCTTCCCCGCTCTTCCTTCTGTAACTTTCCGTATTCCACGCTCGAGTATTATATCAATGCTTACAACTTTTTCATATTCCCCCGTCGTGGATATCGTACTCCTTCGGTTAGCGAGAAGTTACAAAAAGTTGGAAGCGAGGGAGAGGAGATAACCGTCGAAAATAATGCCTATTGGTTTTTTCTCGAGAGAGGTCCTTCGTTGCCGTGGAAACGCGAATACTATGGAAGTTGCCGAAGGCATCTGGCTTCCCTTTGTGGGGAGAAAAGAGGGAGGAGTGTGCGCGTATGCTTTCGTGTGTGGATGGGCGGTGAGGAGAGGCAGAGAAAGAGGGAGAGAGAGGGAGAGGTGGGTGAGCGAGGGCAAAGGGGGAAGATTGAAGGGTGAAGGACGGAGGGCTGGTTTATTGTCAACCTCCATCACACTCTCCAAAAACTGCCTCCGTTAAAACCCGCACACCAAACGGTGATTTGGAGGCAGAGGAGAATTTAATTATTGCTCCTCGCTGGGGCGAATAGCGCCCTACCGCGCTGGAATTATATTACGAGAAGAAAGGAGCGGATTTTTTGCAGGAACAGCATGGAAGTTCCTTAATTATCGGAAGTTATCTCTCTCGGGCGTGTAATTTTTATCTCGGAGGGTTTCTAATAATTTGTTTCACATCCAATTCCGGTCGCCTTTTCGAGTCTCCTTAAAGGTTTATTTAATCTTCGTGGCTAAATCTGTGTGTGTTTTAGTAATCGATATTGTTAAATAGAGGTATTGAGAAAAGCGCTTAAAATATTAAGACGATTAATGAGTTATCGAATAAGAAAATAATATTCGAGAATCGCTCAATAATGCTGATAATATTTCAGTGCCATAATTATTCATTTCTACTGTTATCGGTTGCTTTGGAAATGAAATTCGTTATTTGTAATAGACAGTGAAATTTGATCAAAAATTTAGTACAATAACAATCCCCTAATGTCGGTAAGATCGAAAGATGTGGTTTGTTTTTAATTCTTGCTCAATCGCCCAAGAATGTGTCACATTTTATTCCGATTTTCCCTGCGAGAGACCCATATTTCTTATATATTCTTTATTGAGCCTCCAGCCTTCTATTGGATCGCCATAGCGGGAAAAAATGCCACTCTGCAAAATATGGAAATTAAGGTTTTTCCTCTGGATTTTGTATTTAACCTAAATATATGCGACTCCATCCCATGAATTCTATGAGCGGAAGCAGTTACACTATTTAACGTCTAGTTATGCTTCGGAGATGTACATATTTGCGAATCTGAAACCAAATATGCGCTTTCAGGGATCTAATATCGACGAAAACTCGACATCAAAAGCGATCCTTTTACTCTGGGCATCTTATCCTCCTCCTCTTCTTCTCTCCCTCTTTTTGGGCATTTTTTGTAAATCTTTTTAGCTGTCATCCTGCAAGATGCACGCACTCGGTGGCGTATATACATTCCAGTCTCGTACTTGGAGAAATACGTAGGTCGATGGGATCAATACGTCGATTTCGTGTACCTACATAGACTAATCGAATTGCTTTATCGGTTAGGGTTTGCTTGACGTTGGATAGATTTAGTTTTATCTACGTATAAATAGCTTTTAATAATTTCCACGACATACAGAAGACTATAACTTTGAATCCTACCTATCAATGAATGTTTGCATGGTGATCTCCTATAGTTTGTCGAGTTAAACCTTAAAACATGTTAAATTAATGTTTCTATTCCTCCATTCCACTTCAGACGCGATAAAAACGTATGAAAACGACGCACCGGCTTGGCATCGGCGCCGATATCGTAATTTTATTCCGATATGACGTGTAGTCATAAATGTCGATATGGAGCGACATCCTTACAATGCGGGTACATACATCGGGAAAGGGATCCCATTCGTCCAAGTTCGGAGGAAGTTAATGCAAATTCCTCGAGGAAGTGCGTTGGTATATCGTATGGATCGGGTTTCTTCGGAGGAGGAGACGTGCGGCGGAGGAAATAGAGAGAGAGAGAGAGAGAGAGAGAGAGAGAGAGAGAGAGAGAGAGAGAGAAGGAAGGAAAACGAGAGTAGGGTTTTACGGGCTTGAGGCCTTCCCGGGCACGTAAGCCTGGTATCAGGGATGGAGGTAGCGGGAGGAGGGAAGGAATAAAAGCGATGAGGGAGAGAGATTGGATCGACTAAGGGCGGGAAGGAAAAAGGAGAAGAACGGAGGGCGAATTGAGGCTGGTGTGAGACGGATGAAGGCTCATAAAACTTGCGCATGAGGATGAGCGTTTTGCGGTCGTTGTGCCTGACGGTACCAACTTCTCCTTTATTCCGCCCTCTGCCCCTCCCGTATCCACGCGCCACCTCCCGAAACCTCTGCCCTTCTCTCCCCCCTCCCTACCGCACATCACCAGCTTCTGTCGCACCCGAAATGGCGCGGATAACATAGTGACTAAAACTCGATTGCAAACGTTGGAAAAGAGTATTTTTAAAGCCTGACTTAAATTGTGCCAGTGTTGGCAATTTTCAGCTTCAAAATGTGGGTATGGAGATGCATGCTAAAGATAAAATTGATAGATAGAATGGAAAACGTGGGACTACTAAAAAGAATAATCGCGTGGGCATAGATTCGGCGCGAAATTTAACATCCCACGAATCCTTGTGTGAGCGTTTACGAGTCGTATTCGACAGTGCTTCCTTTATTCTATAACCGTGTTATAAAAAGTGTTTGAGTTATTGGTCGTTGCGTTGTTATTTGTTGTTGTGTTATTAGTTGTTGTTGGTTCAGAGGTGCAAACTTTTGAATTAAAAATATATTTCTAATAATGAAATATCTATCTAAAAAATGATTGTTTTAAAGGTGAGATGAAATGATTGCAGAATGCAAGCACCAACTACTTGTAGACTATAAGAAAGAGGAAGGCGAACTGGATAGGCCATTACTTTAGGGGTGAGAGAGCATGATTAAAGACGTGGTAGAAGCTATGTAAAAGGGAAAGAGAAAGGAAAAGGTTTCAGCAGATAGACGACTTGGAAAGTAAAGATAATAAATATTTTAAATACCCATTAATTTTTCTTCAATGCATTTTATGAATGTAAAAACATAGATTAATCGGTAATTCCAACTTAAGCAATAATTCAAGAATGAACTATCAAGATCACCTTATGGCTGAAATCAAATTTAAAGAACAAATTTCTCTGATAGCCATAAAAAAGGTTGAGAAAGGGTAACAATTAAGCCGACGTCATTGGTGATTCACTGATAGTAGATTCTGGCATGCTATTGGAGAAATATAGCTTCTCAATATGAGCAACGATTCCCATGTTTTGCAGTAGTTTTGAAACTGTTTTCTGCTAAATTTCTGAGAACGTTAAAACCCAGCATGTATTCATCAAATAAAATATCGTTTGATCCAAAGATATCCAACCGTCTAAATCAGTATTGTTCGAGTGGTCTAATTTTTTTTTAAATCGCTGAATCGATATTTTCAATAATTTTTTTAATCATTAATTTTCCGGATCAAGCTAAAATATTCGCATCGAGATCGTGTTGTCGTGACGGAAGAAATAAAGGAGTTTTCGTGGGTGATTTTTTAATTTTTATTTTTTATTTTTGACTACCTGCTGATTCCCTCTGGCCTACGCGCAATGGGTATCTGAGAGGTAGTGCAATGAATAGCTGGTCAGTTATAAATTTTAAGAGGAAAGGTGACTTCCCAATTAAATTTAGTGAGGGTGAATTTTGAATAAGTATTCAAAGGTACTATATTAATCCAATACAGTTCGCACGCTTCCATATACGTATACGTATTATCTCTTACAAACTAAATTTTCGTTTCAATGAAATCTATCTCTCTTCCGTGATATCAGCCGCAGCCGCCTTTTAGTAGCCCCCATGGGGTCTCTCTCGTACCCTATCATTCTCTTAAATGTGAATTCCTACCCTCCAATCCAATACTTCAGATTTATACCCTTTCCTAGCTCCCTCTGTATGCCGCCTCGCTTCCACCTGATTGTCTCCCACGACCTGACACACTCTTGGTCCCTCGACAGAGCGATCCCACGCGAACTAATCAAAAGCTATTTTATGAGAGTCATTTCGGAATCCCTCGGAGGAGAAATGCTTCGTTTTGTTGAGGACATGAGTAGTTATTTCATCTCTTCTCCTCCAATGGAAATACCTCGGGACGGAGGGCACTGGGGGGTGCCGGTGGTGTAGTGGTTAGGACGCTGGCTGCTACTCTCCTGCTTCTTGAAAGGGCAGCAGGCACGAATCCTGTGAAAGTAGGGTTTTTTCAATGTTTCCCGGTCCCCTTTTTGTGTGGTCTGAGGAGGCCGAGCAAAGTCAGCGTCCCGTCCTTCGGAAGGGACGCTGACTTTAAGCCGATGCCCCCCGTGGTGCTCTTCGTTAAGAGTAGGCTAATGCCGGCACTGGAATTCCCTCCTCCCTTGTGAGTGTATTCGGTGTGGAAAGAGCTATGGCTATAATAATCCAAGAGCTTGATTAGCCTAAAATACATACGCGCACACGGAGGACACTAATGTTAAATTTTATTTGATTTTCGATTCGAAGCAGTTGCGTGAAATTTTGTCATACAAGAGGATTCAATTGTGACTGAGGCTTTTAATATCAAAGTTCTGGTATAAACCATTACATGCGTTTATAAATCAGAAATTAATTGAATATCAAAAATATTATCAATAAATTAATATTATATTTAAATACATTGGTTTTTAAATGCCAATTTATAATGATTCCGTTGCGTTTCTGATATATTTGCAATACTTACGAAAATTTTGTAATGCTTACGAAAATATTTACTCGCTAGAAAGTCTCTTTAAAAGTTTTTGATATATTTTGACAGTGAAAGATTTGAAAGCAACGCATCATTTCCGACATCTTATCGATGCCGGAAAAATAGCCATTCGAATTTTTGTCATGCTGTTCACAAAATTACATATCTTCGCGACGGACCGGAAGCATTTCGTCTCTTATCGCTCCCCCTGATAGCATAAAACGCTACAGAGCATGTACACGTTTTTCAATCTCTTGTCTTATCGTGCGTACACATACCTCCTCCGCGGGCGAGGAGCATGAGGCCAATAAATCAATTAGGCGTGATTACGATTCGTCTCGACATCTCTCTATCGAGGGAGAGAGAGCGAACTTACGAAGAGAGTGAAAGCGATCGAAGATTATCCGTCCATATTAATATTTACGAGTGCAAGCTGCGAGGCTATCGCTGGAAAGGTCGATAATGACGACGAACCTCGAAAATATAATATGTTATTTCCCCGAATTCTTCCTCAGTCAAAAGCGGTCCCTCCCTTTTCTCGCTCCCATCGGCTTTAATGGGATGTATCGCGGGTGTAAATCACCGAGGTTCACTTCACGCAGTAGGTAATCTTCCCTCCCCTCCATCCTCTTTTTCCCCCACTCTACCGCCGTACTCGCATTCTGTTTACTTCCCTCCCTCTTGCCTCTTAACTCCTCCTCCGACCCCACTCATCCCATCTTTTTAGTGCATTATCCTCAAAAGAATCCTCCTCCTCTTCGTTATGATCGTGACGGAAAGAAGTACGTAGTCGACTCGCCCATTAAGTACATTTATCGAGGAATCAATCGTTCCATTCCCCGCTAAGGCGTCCATCTCTTTCTCATTCCCGTGTATCCACTCACCCTCTTAACCCTATAAGCCCCCTCCCTCCTCCCCCTCCCTCCTCCCACTCCCTTCCGCCCTTTTCGCATCCTTTTCACCTCTCTCTCTCTCCCCCTCCTTACCCCACATGCACCCCTGACCTTTCACGACCCTCAACCTAAACCCGTTCCTACTTTATTAAAAAAAAGAAGTCCCAGTTCCACCATCCAGTACCATTAAACTTGTTATTACTGTGACTTTCTTCGGATGTAGCTATATCTGCCGCAAAAATTTATCGGGTCGCAGAAAGGTGTGTGGTTGTGATGCTTTCAATTTTTCAAGCCGAATACTTTTTCAGTAAGCACTCGAAAGATTGCGATGACGTAAATTATATGGTTGAACATAAAATATGTAAATGTTTTGGCTATATTTCATCTCCTTTTCAGCATACTAAGCTTTCCAATTTTAGTTTCTTAAAGATTCAGGTGCCCGTTATAACTGTTATTATACTTTTTAAATATAAACTTTACAATTTTACCAAATTATTAGTTGAACGTTGAGTAGAAGGGTATCTTTTTAAGCTAAACTTAGGAAATTGCATTTTAAATTGAGATGAAAATTCTTGTAAAACCTTTGAAAATTGTTATGCAAATATATATTTATTGCTATTCTGCAACATAATAAGGAAATGGCCAAACAAATTAAATAAATATAAGTAGCGGAAGCAATTCTATTAAAAATTCTACACTTTTTTCTTTCTCATTCATCTCCATTTTAACGGTGTATTTACGATTCTGTGTATTTGTATGCCCTTTATTATTATATCAATGACAAATTTAATTCGTCCGCTTTGCATGTATAGGAAAACGCTTTTATTAATGTCTCGTTTACAATATAATTTGTGTATTTATGGTTTAAATCGAATATATTTAAATTTATTTCATTTTCACTAAAACAGCCCGTCCTTTTGTTATACTCGTCATTGATTCTAACTCGTATTTCATTAATTTAATCTCACCTGGGTGTTTTAAATGATCATATCGTAAACAATCATATTTCTAAATATTTTACCCCTTTAATATATACGCATTTCGAGAAGCGATGAACTCGTAGCGTAAGCTGGCACCACTCCTTCCGTTCCCGAACCCCTCCCCTTATCTCCTCCCTATCCATTCAATCTCAGTCCCTTTCTCTCTCCCCATCTCTTTCTCACTCCCCTCTATTTGCCCTCCCTCTTATACCTCTATTTTCCCGTCCCTTCCCTCTCTCAATTCCCTGCCTTTTTCGTGCGCCCTCTTCATCACTCCGACATCTCCGAACCCTTATATGGTCTCTCCCTACCCCTTCACCCCTAACCCACACTCCCCAATAAACCCTCACCAAAACCCCCCTGCATTTACTTCCATTCACGCACGCACCTGTAATTGATTGGCTGCGTGCGGCGGTCGCAGATAGAGGTGGGCAGAGATGAGTGCGGGGGCGAAGGAGAGGGTGAGGGAGAGAGATGGATGGATAGATGGGAAGGGGGAGGAGTGAGTGTGTGAGTGAGAGAGAGATTTCTGGACGGCGGGTGGTGAGCTCTGTGGCTCTACGGGTGTGGTGTCTGGGAGTGACGCGTGTAGCTTCTCCATCATGACCGCGGTCCGTGGCAGACGAACCGTCTACTTTACTTAGTTACTTAGGTGGGTGGAGAGATGGAGGGAGGAAATTCCCTTTCCACCCAACGTGCTTCCGCCCTCTCTTCCCCTCTCCCGTCTTCCCAGAACCGCTGCTCCTCCTAAGCCGCCCCGTCGTGGCTCATTTTTCTTGGCGGCGTTGCTTAATGGGGCGGTGTGTCGAGGGGGGAATACGATTTTTGCCCCCCCCCTCCCCCTCTCTCTCTCTGTAGTGTTGCTAGGAGTCGTTTCGCGGAAGCATTGCGTAGTAGGAGGCATTCCTCATTAACAAAGAGGTCTGTGGTGATAAATTCGTCCGGAAAGCGGAAAGAGGGATTTTTCGTCGATTATCCCCGCCTGATTTATGCGTTAGTATCTACCGAGGCTTCTAAAAACTAAAAAAACGCGTATCGTAACCGTAGTTCCATCTAATGTTTTCCATCAGTGCGCGGAATGAATATCGCTTTGCGCGCCTACATTACGCTGTTGCGCGGATAGTCTCCATACAAAAATAATGAATATTACTCTGTGATTTTCACGCGTGGTGGAAAAATAAACAATAATAGTTAGTAATTATCATTATATTAAATTAATTTTATAATTATTAAAGTTGTTTTATGGTAATTATTCTTGGCTGTTTTAACAAATTTCTCAAACGACAGGGTAAAAATTCGGAAAATAATTCCTGAATCACATATTAAAAAGCAATTATAGAAAAAAGTACTCAAAGATGATCACTGAGCGACTCGGCAAATTATCCAATGTTCTAAAACTGCGTCGAGATTCAATTCTCTATCACTTGAAGAGTGAAATTTTATTCGCATTATCATATCTAAATGAGCCTCCTTTAATCTGTTCCGTGATTTAGTTCTATGTTATTCATGAGACAATCCTCGCTCACAGTCAGCACTGGGAGCTTGAAATGTTGCACATATATCAACAAGCTGGGAAACAACACTATATTGTTTTCCATTGTTTAGAGTGTAATTCAATATTTTGTGGAAGTTAGTGATTGACATGGCTTCATATTTTTCGGCAATTAGATATTTGAAGTCGTTGTATTGGTTTACATTGAACTCCTTTTCCTCTAGGGTATTGTTTGCGGATTCTTTCACTTGACTTAAGTCCAAAATACTCCTGTACTTGTCAACCAGCTTACTAACATTCTCAGTACCATATTAATAAATCATTCTCTGCATTAAAAAAGAACTAAAATCGAAAGTTCTCCATTCATTTTGCTCATTCTCTGGAAACCTCTTATTTAGGTGATCATACAAGATTGATATGAAACGAAGAATGTAATCGCCTCTGAATATTCCATCACTGACGGCTGATGAAATTAGGTTTTTAACATTGCTGCTGCAAGATACTGCTGTACCAAGATACTGCCCTCTTATTTTGCGGATCTTTCCCCTCGCTAGCTGTGCAGCTTCTATTGTCATAAGAGAACTTTTCTGAAAGAATTTGGTCAACTCTGATAATTCACACAATACATCATTTAATGCATTCAAAGTTATGCGATAATTGCTATCAGTAATCTTTTTTAAGCAATACATTGCAATCGGATCATTGTTTTCTAACACTTTACGATTCAAGTGTCTCATTAGTGCATCGTAATTTCGTATTAAAGCCCTTAGAGAAAAATATCTAGAAAGCCCCCTTACTTCATTTAGAGGCTTAAATGAAACCGTTTCATTTTCAGTGACATTTGCCATTTCTTCAAATTCACCTCTTCGGACTGAATATTTACAAAAAATGGTATAAATGGTTCTCAAGAGTGTCTCGATCTCCTTCTTCATACATTGACCAACCCCAGATCTTCTCGATGAGCCACACAGTGTTGTTCTATTAGATGATGAATGCATATTGTTTAAAAATCGGGACATTCGACAGAAAAGTCGGGACACGTTTCTAGTCATCGATGGCAAGTCCTCGAGTGTGGCAGATGTAGTCTCTGGAGTGCCGCAGGGTAGTGTGATCGGACCTATGCTTTTCTTGCTTTATATAAACGACATCAGCTCAGTTGTAAAAAGTAATATCAGGCTTTTTGCGGATGGCACCGTAGTCTATAGAGAAATTAGTGGTCCTAGCGACCATCGTCAGCTTCAGGATGATCTGGATGCGTTATCTGTTTGGTGCAAGGAATGGCAGCTAGAAATCAATCAGAAAAAGAGTAACGTTCTAAACTTTTGGAAATCTAGAAGCCCATCGTCCGTGTTTACCTACTCGATAGATGGTGAGAGCATTCCTGTTTCGGAATCCGTGAAATACCTCGGGGTAACCTTAAATCGTGACCTGTCTTGGGACACCCACATAAGACGAGTGATAGGTGCGGCAAATAAGAATTTGGCTTTTGTGCGTAGGATAGTCAGGAAAAGCACGGAAAAGGTGAGAGAATCCTGTTATTTATCCTTGGTTAGACCTCAAATGGAATACGCAGCAGCGGTTTGGGATCCATATCAGAGGGGACTCATAAAGGATTTAGAAAAAATACAGCGGCGAGCAGCTAGATTCGTGAAAAAGAATTACGATAAAAAACAGAGCGTTATGTTACTCATTGAAGAGTTGAGTTGGCCATCGCTGAAAGATCGTAGATTACAGGCGAGACTTAAACTTCTAGATAACTATAGGTCGGAGATATTCGTAAATGAAATGAAGGATATTATTCGACAACCAACGTATATCGGACGGAGGGATAATGAAGACAAGATTCGCGAAATAGATAGTAGGACGGAGAGGTATAAGGAGTCCTTTTTCCCTAGGACAATACGTGACAACAATAGATAACTGTGAATAATAATTAGTTAGGAACTTGGTGCGCGGCACCCCCTGCCATCCACCGTCAAGGTGACTTGCAGGGTAATATGTAGATGTAGATGTAGTTAGGAGGGCACAACTATTAAATCCGTCTTTAAAAATAATGAAAATTTAATAGGCTTTATGGTTGAAAATGACAAAATGCTATAATATTCAGGGGATTAAACTCCGAACTCAATCTTTCTTTAAATATGTATGCTTTGATCTAAAATAAAAAAAAATGTGATTTATGAAAATAAACAAGAAAGAGGCATCTTATTTTCGCAGAGAAATCGAAACTAATGTTTTATTACACTTACTTAAATGAATTTAAAAATTAACACTTGCCAAACGTGCGCTTCTTCTTCTGGACGACCTCCCCGGGAAAAAATCTTTCACACAGAATGAAAAAATAATATTTTCTTTCTTCAATTTACGCACACCTTACGAAAAGAACGATCCTCCTCCAACGAAAGGCAAAATTGCAGCCCGAATAGACGCAGCTCTGTTCGTATGCAAGATACATACACACAAGAAGATAGAGTCGTGCGCGCTCGAAAAATTGAGCGCGCGGCACTTCAAAAACTATTGCGCAGGCGCGCAGCTTAGAGGGAACCCTGGTTATAACTCTTTTTGGATGTTTATACAAAATATGCGAAAGGCAAAATTAGTCAATTCAGAGAATATTATAAAAAATTGTAGGTCAATTCTAAGTGTGAGGATACTACTCGGAAATTATGTCGTCTTCTTGTTGTTGTGCTTCGACCGTAGTTAATTCTCCCCGTAGATAGCGCTGATGATCGTAAAGTGTTGCTAAATATTGGTCTACGAAATTTATAATATACCTATAGTATATATGCAAGGTTATTTATTATTTAGAAAAGGGAGTGTTAAATTCGACAACGTTGTGATAGGTTTCAAGAGAACCGGGTTGTTTTCCCAACCAAGATGTTTACAATCATGGAAATCGGTACCGTGAAATAATTTCCCCATAGGTTCAATTTGCGCCATAATTTTCCTTTGCCCTTTTAAAACTTCCACTTACCATGTTAATGCGACTTTTATTCAGCAGTTGGTATATGTAAACTTAGATCAGTATCTCACTTTTCTCGACCTTGAGAGAAAATTGCTTCTTTTTTACATAGGCCTTTCCGTTTTGCGATGGAAAAATCTACGCTCGCCAGCCATGTTGGCCTGCAGGTGGAAGGCACCGTCTGGCACCCGGGCCAATAAAAATTTGCATAGCTATCTTTACGAAGTACGAAAAACACACCAACTTCGCTGCATATCGTGGGAAGAGGTTTCTTTCCGCGCCTCTCCGCTTTCAAATATTCATAAGGCTCATCATCGTATTTGGAAAATGACGACCGAAATTTCGTGACGGCCGACGTTTCCGGTGACTGACGCCGCCATCTGCGCCTTCGTGACCAATCTGCCACACACACAACTCCGCGAACAATTTTTTTCCTGCTTGGTTTTATCGAGTAATCCGCCGTTTTTCCGGTTCATTTAAAGATTCGAAAAATAACAAGGAATTTTTATTTTTTCGTCGACTTCGATAGTCCTTCGGCATGCATTTACCACACGTCCTACAAATATTTCGATTTTACGGATGAAACTCGTGTTGAGTTTTAGGTAAAAATGATGAAATTTTATCCAATGTGAAGCATTTTAATCATTTCCATTTTAACTGTTAGTTTGCTTTCATTTAATTACAACCCTGTCGGAGGTGGATAACTCGGGTAATTTCGATATTTTCACAACGAAACTTGAAAGAATAATCACAAACATTTAATTAAAGCGTATCACGAAAGGATTATCGGCCCTCTCATATTATCGTAATTACGTTAAAAATAAATATATACCTATATCTATGCGTGAAATTTACATTTTAACGATCAGATCCGAATCTAATTGGAACATACATATAACATCACCGAGAGGCAAATATTGTATAAATACTGTACTGCAAAGAACATGTGTTCATTTTCTATGTATGAGGTAATAAATCAGGTAATTCTGAATAAGAGCTGATTAACCCGTTGAAAGCAAAAACACGGAGGCAATCACGCAACCAGCTGGAAAACGACCGAATGTCCGCACCTGACGCTGTCGAGAAACGAACAAACGCGATCGGTTCCGTTATATCCTGTTAGTATGTGGACAATGACCGAGACCTAAAGAATCGATCATATCAATCACATTCGAGGTCATCACGTGCGTGACCCAGCGCCACCTCTGTATCCATCTCTAAAATATAGAAATAGAATGAGAGAGATGGCCATTGGCACCCGGAGCCACCCCGTTCCTTAGGTTCTGGACGCGCCAAAGAGGGCGGACCTACAGTCATCGAGCAAGTCCTACCTTTTTCTCTTCCTTTCCATCTCTCTCTCTCTCTCTCCCTCTCTCTACTCATGCCCTCCGTCCTCTCGCATCACCCATTTTCTCATTACGAAAACCTTCTCCCACTCTTCCCTTCCTCACCTCTCGTACCCTCAATTGCGTATACCCTTTATGGCATGCTCTCCCCTCCTCCTTCGCTGCAGATCACCCCTTTAGTCTTTAGGAGTTAGCACTCGCATCCATTCTCCTCCTCTCCTTTTCTTCTTCTCCAGAGCACAATTCCAACTTGAATGAGACCGCCGAGTGATGATGATCTTTTATTTCTCTCTCTCGGCCACCCCCCCCCCCCTCCCCCGGAGGGCGTGTGCACTTCTTCATTCCCGTATTAGGCCAACGATTATTCCTCGTGTTTATTTTATTTTCGCCGGTCCGATTATGATTGGAGGAAAGGGTGGGAGAGATGGAAGAGGGTCGCAAGAGGGCGCCTCACCTCGCCTTAATCCCCTTCTTCTCCTCTGCCCATCCAATTTCGAATGTTAATAATTCCCTTTTTGCCTAAGAGAAGAGGAGCTTTCGGTGAGGGTTGCGAGGATGAACGGTTTCTTTAAATTATACGCATTTGCCATTTCGAGTCCGAGCGATTGAGGGAGAAGATCAAACAGATTATGATGCTCAAAATCCGCAGGGGATCTCGCAGACTGTCTGTTATCTCTAATAATGTTTTGGCACTCCGTATATTTTTAAAAGAAGAAGGATCTATTGCATTTGATTTTCTGTCCATTCTGGACTACATTTGGGGAGAATATTCGAGTTAGTGGTCCCTTGACGTTTTCAAATAGCGACTACCAGCGGGCTTTCACGTTAACCGAAATGTTCAAGGTAATGCTATCATGTTCATTTATTTAATTTTAATCGCCTCTTTAAAAGTGACAATTTCTTTATCGGCAATAAGAAAGACGAGCAGATGAGACCCTCGAAAGGGTACGACCCATTGGTAGGCAGAAACATACTAAACATACTAAAATCTACTTTCAGTGTCGGCATCGATGTTTTTGAGCGTGACTATTTCGAAAAATAAGCCACCGGAATCCTAAAATAACAATATTAAGTTTCCCTAATACTGTACGGCAGCGGTGACGCGTTAATTATGCGCACTGTTAATTAGATTATACTAGTTCCTAAAACACAAGAACATCTCCACCTTATCAATGCGTCGAAAATTACTCAAACTGTTGATCTTGGTCTATGCCTACCTTTCAATGTTTTAGAATTTTGCTATGCTTCTTGGAGCAGCATTTCCATGATCAAAGGTGAAGAGCCCGGTGTCCGTTCGAAGTGATATCGACTTCCAGTTCGCTCGTTTGTAATAAAAATGACCCTTAATCTAACTTTAAAGTGCATTACTTAAAGTTCAACGAACTTCAGATCTCCCGAAGGCGTGGAGAGAAGAGGGTAATTGCGTCTAGTCCATCCTTTTATAGTCTGGAAATCGCCTGAGATGAAGAACATGTCCTGAGTATAAGTAACCTCATGAATGAATGTAAGAAACGCGGCTTACTCTAGTAAGGAAGACACTGTCACGAATTATGATTTTGACACGTTACTTATTTTAAGCGATTATCGGAACTTAAATGTGTCCGAGGGTTCGCATGCGTCAAAATATGTTTTCGTTATAGGTCCCCAAATATGCACGTTTTAAATCGAAATCGATGAAGAATTCGCCTGTTTAAGGTCGAAGTATGATACATGTACTACTGCGTTCAAAATCATTCCCGTAAATTTACGGCAAAAGAAAGCTTAAACTAAAAATTCCTCGAGATCCTCAAAGTTAAAGGTCAATTACAATCAATTTCGGAACGACGGGGGTGTCCTTAATTCGCTGTCGATCGAACTTTCCTATCCGGAAACACCCTCTTTAAAATTCTATTCGAAATTACATCCGGGGCCATAATTCGAATTAACATAGTCCGGATGTGAAGTGAATCCAATCACCCCATATGGTGACAATCTACTTAGAAAATTTAATTTATCGTTCACACACCCATTTCCCCTAGGATTAATTCCGCCGATGACCTCTTCGGCCACCGCTTTAATAACACGGTTTGGGATAAAAAATAAAAGCGACTATCCTGTTACGGGATGGTCGATCGTTTTTTTCCACTGAGTAAATCAATTATCTCTATCTACCGCAGAGCCGAGATGTATGTAAACGTAATATTTCATCACAAAAGCAAACGACAGATCGAGAGAGAGAGAGAAAGAAAGAAAGATTCAATTACGCCCAAGCACAAATACGGTAAACACGTACAAAAAACTTTCCGCTCTCTGTATGTGTGAGACCCTGGTATCTATATAATGGTAGGTCTCTCTACCCTTCACCATCCCGTTCCCTTCCTCAAACGTATGCATGCCTCACCGTTATAATTATTTTAAGAGTGAGATAGAGAAGATGAGAGAGAGAGAGAGATAGAGAAGAAAAGAGCCAGAGAAAGAGAGAGAGGGAGATAGAGATTGGAGAAAGAGAGAGATTGAGAAGGGGAGATAGAGATGGATAGAAAGATGGAGATAAAGAAGGAGAGAGAGGGAGATAGAGAAGGAGAGAGAGATATAGAGGAGAGAAAGAGAGGGAGATAGAGAAGAGAGAGGGAGACAGAGGAGGCGAGAGAGAGGGAGATAAAGAAAGAGAGGGAGATAAAGAGAGAGAGAGAGAGAGGGAGCTAGAGAAAGGGAGGGAGAGAGAGAGTGGGGGAGGGAGAAAGAGGAATTGAATCGTGAACAGTCCCGAAGCTCGAGAAGAGGGAAGGAGAATTAACGCATGCCTCTCTCCGTCTATCGCTTTCCTCTTTCTCTCTTTCACTCTCCGAAGAGTCTGTCCTTCCCCTATCGGATGTGGGGCGGTGGGAGGTTACGGAGAGGAGTATGGTGGTTTCGAGAGGAAGGAGGTTAATAAATTTCCCCATCCACAGTCACACTTTTCCTACGTGTGTGTTTGTGTGTGTGTGAGAGAGAGAGAGCGTTTGTACGCCCACCCTCCTCACCACGTACCCGGACACGAGTCGTACAGCTACCACTAATTTCATGAGTGGTCGTACCAACCACCACTATCTCCTCGAAGCGCTTCCCTTCCCTTCGTCCCCCTTTGCTCTGTCTCTCTTTCTCTCCACCCCTCTCTCTCTCGAATCCCTATTACTCCCTTGCATCTGTCTCTCTCTCTCTTCACCCTCTCGACCTGTGTTCTTTCTCTTTCCCTCATAAACCCCTTTCTCCTCACTCCTTCCTCATCACCCCTTTCTCCTCACTCCTTCCTCGCCCCTTTCTCCTCCTCCCTTTCTCCTCGCCCCTTTCTCCTCGCCCCTTTCTCCTCGCCCATTTCTCCTCAGCCCTTTCTTCTCACCCATTTCTCCTCCCCTCCTTTCTTCCCTCTCCTCCACGTCGACCCTCATCTCCTACCTCTCGGCACCTGAATTTTTCCTTCGTCCCTTCACTCATTTTTTTTAGACTTAACATCAATGGGGGCCGAAATCTTCCTCCCCCTTTCTCTTTTTGTTTCGCCCGCTAATTCCTCTTCTATAGTTTTATTTTTGTTTTCATAAGATTCGCCAGTTGTTCCTGTCCTTCCATTTCTTTATCCCCAAGCGGATGTTTGTTAAATTTCCTTTCTTCAACTCTCTCTCTCTCTGCTATTGTTTCTAAATTGGGACGAGTCTAGCCCGCAGTCGAATTGAAAAATTAATTATCGAGCTCTCTTTATGCTTTGATTTCATTTTATAAACTCGGTGATTATTGCAGCCATAAAACGGGCTGGTAAACCATGTGAGCATTACATCTGCAAAGTTGCCTTTGTCAGTGTTAATTCACAGTTTTTTTAAATAAAATATATGGGTTGCCGCTGAAGACGACTACTTTGTAGCAGAAATGTTAATTAGATTTCTTTAATAGTTTGTGGCTGCAGTATTTGCTGTGATCATCGATCGCGTTCAGTGGTATAAATATTCAGGAAGATAACATACAAATGCGTTTTATTTCAGGTTTATAAGTGGCGTGCATTAAAGTAAAAATGCAAATAATTAATTTTCACATTACATAATTACTTTGGCTCGACTTCTTTTTTGCCTTTAAAAACTTTCCTTGTTTCATTCTGTATCTGCTCTTTTTTTATTCGTTCTGAAGGTTCTTCCTAGAGTATTGAAATTTTACAGGAATATGCTTCCAAAACTGTTCAAATAGAACCTTTGTCGTAGTGAGAAAATGATGAGCAGAAAAATTCGATCGATGTAAACTTGTAAGACTCTTATTTTTCGTTAATTAGAAAAATCTAGCCAACAATTATGCTCGTAGTGTTCAAACCTTGCAATCAAAAAGACGGACGAGTTTACGCTAATCTCGGTTAGAAATAATAAAAAAAGTCATTTGGTGAAACACACGAAGGACAGTATTTCTTCTGACTGAAATAATCGCTCCGTGTTCTATTCCTTTCCTACGAAAAATTATTCTCGTTCATGCCAAGCCATGAGTTTAAGTCCTTAGGTTTTTCCCTCCAGTCATTTCGCCGTGCGTGCGACTCAAATAACTGGGGCCACCGCACTACTTCATTTGGTTCTCTCTCCCTACCTCTTTCTCCCTCTCTCCTGCATTTCCCTCTCTCCCTTCCTCTTTCTCCATCTCTTCCTTCTCCTTTCTCCCTCTCCCCCTTCCTCTTTATCCCTTTCTTCTCTTTCTCCCTACTTTTATCCTCTCTCCATACCTCTCACACTTTCTCCCTACCTCTTTCTCCCTCTATCTCTCTCTCCCCCGCATTTTCCTTCTCTCTCCCTTCCTCTTTCTCCCTCTCTCCATACCTCTTTCTCGCACTTTTTCCCTATCTCTTTTTCCATCTCTCCATACCTCTTTCTTCCACTCTCTCCCCCGTATTTTCCCTCTCTTCCTCTTTCTCCCTTCCTCTTTCTCCCTCTCTCCATTTCTCTTTCTCACTCTTTCTCCGTAGCTCTTTTTCCCTCTTCCCATACCATCTCCCCCTCTCTCTCTACCCTCCGCATTTTTCCCCTCTCTCTCCTCCTTTTTCTCCCTCTCTCCATTCCTCTTTTTCCCTGTCTCCATACCCTTTTCTCCCTCAATCTCTCTCTCCCGTATTTTCCCTCTTTCTTCCTCGCTCCCTACTTATTTTTCCCTCTCTCCATAGCTCTTTCTCCCTCACCCTCTCTTCCGCATGTTCCCTCTCTCCCTTCCTCTTTCTCCCTCTCTCCCTTCCTCTTTCTCCCTCTCTCCCTTCCTCTTTCTCCCTCTCTCCCTACTTCTTTTTCCCTCGTTCCATACCTCTTTAGGGTTAAATGTAAGAATGGACCTTCTGGTCTAAATTTCGCCCGAATAAAGACGATTATCTATCTATCTATCTATCTTTCTCGCACTTTCTCTCTACCTCTTTTTCCCCTCTCTCCCTACCTCCTTCTCCCTCTATTCTCGCCCAAATAAAATCTATTTCCCTACCTCTCTATCTCGCCCTGTTTCTCTTCCTCTTTTTCTCCCCCTCTCTCTTCCTCTATCACCCTCTCTTCCTCTAGCTCTTGCTCTCTCTCTCTCTTCCTCCCTCTCTCTCTTCCTGCCTCTCTTTTTCTCCATCTCTTTCCCTCGCTCGCCGCTTCCGACGATGCATCTTCCCCGCAGGAGAATTTTATTAAGACCTGTATTCTGATTTGGTGGCGAGACTGGATTTATGTCCGAGCGGCTCATGTTTCTTCTCGTTAAATGCATGGGAACTTTTACCGTCGCGTCCTTGTCGACACGATAGGACATCTTTCTTGCGGAATTCATCCCACTATATCATTCTCCACGGAATTAGGGAAAACTCGGTTCGTTCGTTACTTCTGTGGAATGGAATAGTATCATTTTTCCTCTGCCGAATGACGGAGTGGCCCCCGTGAAGTTTTGATTGTGTTATCTGTCGTACTCATTTTTCAATTCAGTTCAGTGCAAACAAGCACGAAACTTTCTAAATTCTGTACACCTACGTTGCGGCTGGGGTCTCAAAGTCCAATTGAATGGGGGCCAAATGGAAAATTTGGAAGTACTTGTCGAAATCATGAGCCGAAGCGTTTTTTTATGCTAAATGGTGTGTATATATTTTAATGAAAAAAACAAAGCATTTTTGCATTCTTTCTTATCCCTATGTTACTTCATGGTTGTCTCATCCACGCTGTCTATTCCACCCATTTACAGTAGAATTAAAATAACGAGAGTGCCACAGTTTTTGAGATGGAGGACCGTGTGCAGCCCGCTGGCTTCATCCCTGAAACCTCAGAGTTACGACATCTTGAAGTTACCGCGTTACATTTTGTACATATTAGAGAAAAAACTCCCAGTTATTTTGGAATTTTTCGGTGCTCACGTCGTCAGCGAGTTTTTACTTTCTCATATGCAAAGAATCTATATAAGTATTGTGATCGCGAATAAATTTCGACTTAGAGAGTTAGATTGATATGCAGGTTTGAGGTGTCTCTAAGTCCGAAAAAGTGGTTTTTGCAATTCTTTTGTCTTTAGTCTGTCGCGCGAATTGTTGAAATTTAGTATTTGTAAAGGGTATCATAAAAGGCCTTGTTTAAATGAAACATACTATCGTGGCAAAATGAAGCTTAGTTCATTCTTGTCCATTTTCTGAAATGGTTCCAAGGATTTTGATTTAAAATCGTTCGTTTTCTCGAGCCTGATATCATAAACAATACTGCCTATGCTCTTCTCCTAAAAATAAATATATAAAATCCACTGACATTATAATTTGTCGAGCCTTAAGCCCAACTACCACCAAATTTCCCCTATCTAGCAGCAGTGCTATTATGACGGTAATATGTTTTCCGCGCGTAAATACCTATTAATGTCATTATCATAAGGACTAGAGTGGTACGGCCATGTGAGTGTTTATGCAACCTATGCAGCACCGATTTTATCGTCCTTGATTATCTATTCTATTGTTACAACAAAGATTCCGACCCCATCGTTTAGTTTCTTCCCACGGCCATTAAAAACCTCTCCCTCCTCTCCCGCAATCCTTTGACGCGACGCCATCAGGAGCACAACAGCATCGGCACGATTAAAGAGAGAACGCACCATTTCCTACATCTTATCAAGGTTATGCGTTTTCGTACGAGGGCGAAATTTTTTCGCCGCCTTTGTTCATCCCCCCCTCCTCCCCCTCTTTTTTTTAATCTCATGCCGCCGTCATAAAGCAAACGCAATAAAACAGGTGAAAAGATCTTCGTTCCTCTTCTCTCGGAACATCTCTCCTGCCGTACATACGTTCTCTTACCCACTCATTCCATCTTCCAAAACAGGTCTGTTTTCTCTCTCTCTCTCTTTCTCATTCTCTTCCTTACCTCGACCAGAGCGCGTGACTAAGTCCGAGACCGTGAGGTCGCGAGTTGATATTTCTCGTCGGGAGAGAGAAGAAAAAACTTCTGCGTTGTCTCTCTTTTTTTTAACAATTCCATTTTTCGTGGTCCGTTAACGCCGTGTAGCATCGTCCTATTTACCCCTAATAAGGGAAGTAATACGATGCACCGGCCCAAGTAAAGAGAAAACATGCGTACGCACGTCGCCTCACTTCTCGCCGTTTGCCCTTCTCACCGCGCGAGGGCAACCACGCCCGTCGGTGCGTCACGTGCGCGCCCTCTCGCGCTAAAAGCCGAAAAAAAAATAATAAACTAGCGGCAGTGCAGATTCGAACAAAAAAGGAGCCTTTCCCTTCCGAGGGAACGAGACCGTGGTCTCTTCCTCGAATCAAAAACACCTAAACGCTTTATTAGGCGAATGGATGCTCAAAATTCGGCGTTTGCTTTCCCAATCAGGTGCTTTGCAAACTTAGGTCTTCATATTATCGTTGTGGGGGAGAAAGGATCGTAAATAGAAAACGATCCAGTTTTGAATTCGAGAGATTTTGATTCAATAACGAGTTAGATTGTGTACTTTTTGTGTGGACTATTTTACTGCAGCGCAGTGGAACCACAACATCTTGGTCACAAATCAGAATTTTTACACTCGTCATTACGCATTTACCACACTATGCATGCATTTCTTTGCGTATTTTTCAGGAGATGCAAAATATACGCAATATTCCCCTTTTTTCCCACACCCCGTGGCATAACGAGTAATTGAAAATTATAGTTGACGTTAGTCTACAACAGTGGCGCGCAACCTGTGGCCCGCGACTCCATTTCAGGTGGCCCGCGGAGCCTTCTAACAAATTTCACGTTTGAATTGTATTAACCCATCGGCTTGCTTAACCGTCGAATCATTAGGGTGGAAGATAATTATCTTAAACTGAAAGAGATGGCTTAAGAATGGAAATTCGACCTGCCATAAGTATTAAATTGTCTATATATTGATAGTATGCTCTTAACAAATTACGAGGAACTTCGCAAATTTATCCGTGTCTGTGTGGCCCGCGATTGAAAAAGTGAATCACACCACTGGTCTGCAAGTTATTGTTATGGAAATCCCACAAAAATTAAAATTAGAATTGAAATTACCAAAAATAACGCACGGAGACCATCAATTCGCAGCACATCTCTGGAAGATTTGCAGCATATAGAGAGTAAATTTAATGCCATACGCATTTTGGATAACTTAAAAGTCGAGATGTAAACTCGGGACTAACAATAAGGTTTTCGCACGAGAAGAATTTTTATTACCAATCTCATTCCATTCGGTTCCAAATAAGTTTTTAAATAGATTTAGATCCAGAAAAATCCTATTCTTTCTTCTTCTACCATTATATTTTTATTCATAATGTCCAACTCGTAGCCAAATTTGAGACTTTACGATAGATTCGTGGATCATCTCTCTTATATCTTAAATTTCTTATGCGCATCGAGTCATTAATTAATTAATATAGGCAGCGATATAATATTACAAAGGGTTTCGTTAAAACTGCGTTTATGGATGTTTTATTATTCGGTTCGCCCCTTCATTTTCTAACTTCTCATTTTTCTTTTTTCGCTCCTCGCTTTTTGAACTCATTTTCTCACCCTTCCTACTTTCTCCCTCCGTCTTTCGCTTTCTCTTTGCTCACCTATTTTCCTTATCTCGTCTTTTATCGCTCTCTCTCTCTCTTTCCTTTTCGAGCGCTAGCCCGAAAATATCTTCCTTATGTCGGCATCCTGCGTTCTTCTCGCCCCGTCCATCTCGGCCTTTTCGATTTTTCAACGTCACAATCATACATAGAAGTGTCCGTCGTCTTTAGTTTCACCTCTTTGTCTCTCTCTGTCTTTGGACTCCGACAACCTTTCCCTTCGAAACCGCCCGCCATCTAGCCCATCCGCCTAATTTATCTGGATGCCCTTAAAGTTTGATCTGACCCCTTTTTATGTTCTTTTGCTCTTGTAACTCCAATTTCCTAATAGCCAACTTCCCCCTTACAAATTCGTGTGCGAGGCGGTCCACTTCTTTCTGCCGCGTCACCGCACAACATAATTCCCTTCGATTCCGATCTCGGAGGGTTTTTATTATTTTTGCACTCTCCGCGTTAGGGAGCTAGGGGTCGTGTAATTTGTCCCTTCCTTCCTCTATCTCTGGTCGAGCTTTCCTCCAGTTCCTTAATCCTTTCCTATCTCTTTCATATCTTTTATATTCTTATCCTGACTAGGTAATGTAAGATTATAAACAAAGAATTCGAACAATTTGACTCGTCTCATCCTCACTCAGTAATCGGGAGTCTCATATCCCAAGTCCGACCAAAACGCGTTAATACGAACCACAATCCGCTGTCTGAATTTTTTGTATTAAAATCAAACCTTGTTTTAGCTAACTCGTGTTATAAGATCCCTTGTTATGATAGGACCAGATGTATTTTCGTAATGATCTTTTTTATACTTCTTTCTTTTCGATTCCATATGCATTTTTCCCTTCCCATATTTCACCATGCTTGATCCTTTTTCCGTATTATCATTGATTGTTGTTTCTTTCGACCTAATCTTTCTCTCGCAATTTAGTAACTTTGCTTAGATAAGCGTCGCTCTAAGTGGAAATGGTTATAGAAACACTTAAAGAAAATATCGTAATAGGTTTAATAATCTTGAACTTCTGAGAAAAATACGAGAAGATATTTGAAACCCGGGGCGGACTGGCCATATAAACTTCCGTGGTAAAGGGCCTGTCTGCTGAAACTTATATATTATTTTTTTATCTATTAGTCATTCTTTTCCATGATAAAATTTTCGCTCCATTATATTACTTGATTTTAAATAAGATTTGATCCACTCTCCTCTATTAGTGTGATGGGAGGGGGGCTGACAGCTTGTTCTTCACAAATTGCCTCTCAGTCCGCCCCTACTTGAAGCTCAACTCCGGAGTCTAAAAGCTTATATTGATTAATTACTTTTTAACTTAATGCCATGGATTCATCATGGCCACGGGTTATTTTTTTATTAGCCACGGATCATTTTGTTTATTTTTTGTTCATTGGATCGGTACTCTATGTTTTAATAATTTATGCAATGTATGTGCTTGATATTGCTTAATATATTTTCTAATATTTCCTTGCCAACAAGCTTACGGCCCTCTTGCAATGTAAACTAAATAAATAAGCTTAGGCAACAAGCTTAAGAGTAGTAGTTATGGATTCCAACGAAGAAAGAAAGTCAAGCGGTGAATAAATCGGATATTATTTATATATAAATAGTAAAGAAATTTAATCTGCGTGATTGGAAAGAAGAGAACAAAAATTAAATTGAGTTTTTTTATAAAGAGGATGTTGAAGGAATCCATCAAATGAGAGGTCTTAGGAAGTAGAATAGAAAAAAGTATCCGCAGTGTTTGAAGATACATGATATTTGTGAGAAAAGAAAGTGAATAAAGACATCTCGAAAGCATTAATAAAAGTACCTGATAATCGCACCTCATTTTTCTTCCTTCACTTTCATCAGCATTCCTCAAGTTTTTCCCTTTCTTTCGTGAATTTCTTTCTTCCTCTATCTCTTTCTCTTTCTCGAAAACCGACTCACATTGTGGGCATGAACCTTTCTGCAATAATCGAGATAGTTCCGTTTGACACTGGGCAGGCACATAATCGCGATGACCCGGTTTCGTTTTCTCGGAACAAATGCAAAACGTCGCCCGTGGGATAATTATGTGGTGGGGTGGCACCTCTCGGCTGGGAGTGTTGGGAAAATAGACTCTCCCCCTCTCATTACGAGGAGTCATAGAGACGGCGGTCGGGAAGCATATAAACAACGCTAACTCGCGAGACTTCTCTGAAAGATAGGAAACATGAACCCCGCAGTAAATATTTAGTGTCTTAACAAGGAGTTGGGGCGAGGTCTCTGCCTCCGTTGAGAGATGGAGCGCGCTCTTCCACTCCTAGGAATATATGATATGGACGGCTTTTGCATCTTCGTGAATGAAATTAGAAGATAATTTTCCTCTCAATGTAATCGCCGAAAGATACACGCAACAGACCGAAGGGAAACTAGTTTTATTTGTTTCGAGAACCACTTTGTATTTGTCTGTTTAGAATTATTGGTCCGTTTCATTCTTAAGGAGTAAAAAAAAGATTGCTTGAATAGAATTACCTTACTGGACGTTATGTATATTCCCCGTGATAAAGTAAAACGACATTGATCATCATTTTTATAAGATTTATTGACGTAATTTTATAAGATAATTGACGTAATTGGCAGTCAAAACTGACAGGAAAATATTAATTTTTTTATTCATTATTTTCAATTAATTACATCGCTCCCAGTTGAAGTTGATTGAATGCATCGTCAAATCACAAATGCAAATAAAAGTAATTTACTCGTAACGATGGCTAAAAATCAACATCATTTCTGGTTTTCGACTGATTCAGTACGGTTTAGCGATTAAAGCAAATTTTATTCTTTTGGCTTCTATAGTAGCACATCCAAATGCCGAGTTCATTTCTCATTTCAAACTAATTTAAAACTTCAACTTGTCCGCGATTGATTTCTACGTATTTCTTGTGGCGGAACCTGTTTATTCAGGATGAGAATAAAGAACGGTGTGGCAAAAAGTGCTAATAATGGAAATAGTTGACATAGGAATATCGTTTACACCAACGTCGACAAGAAGCATAAATATTCATAGAATATTCTAAAATGATATCCATTTGCGAGATCGCGTGAACTTTCCTTTAAAAAATTGGAACATGTTTAACTTGTTGTCTATCGTTCAAATCTATCGTCAATTTCGTCGGTGTGTTGCATGTTTGTTTTCCATCTCAGCGAATTGCAAAGCGTATTTTATGTATGGTAATGCACATCATGGCGCGGGAGATGGGGTGGTGCAATGCCTAGTAACCGCGATTAGGGATTGCAATACCGGACCAAAAGAATAAAACCGGTATTTCGTTATTTGATTTCAAGAATACCGGAGTACCGGTAGTAATACCTGTGTTTTTAAAGTTTCTTGAAAATACTGAAAATACAAGAAAAAACGAAGAACCCGTATTATGCACTAATAAAAAATTAAGATTGAAACGGAAAACATATAATTTCGAAAAGTAAGTTAAAAAACGTAGAAACATTCAGTAATAAAGTAACAAAACATTTTGAATCTAAATATAAATCATAATACTGAATAGTTTTTGTAATACTGTTTTTATTCATTTGCGATGTGAATTAAAATATGCTCGCAAAAAAAATAATTCGTTGATACTTGGGTCTGCAAGTCAGGATCGTACGTATTTTTGTGCAAATTATACCAGCTTCGGAGAAGGCCTTCTCCGATTTGACGCTCGTAGGGCGGACAGTCGTTAGGAAATTATATACTAATTGCAAATATTTACCTCTTATATTTTCTCCTTCGAACAGTTTTGATGAGATATTTAGTGTTATTTTGCATTACAATTTCACTTTTATTAATTTTGTTCATTTTCATAATTGTCATCTGCAGCTTTTCTTGCAAACAAAGTTAAACGACAGACTGTGGTGCTGTATCTTTCTCCACATTATCGATAGGATCTGTGGGAATAACAGCCTGCTCCTCTGGATTGCAAAGGCATTCCTGTTAAGTTCATTTTTTTCTCATGGCATGATTCGAGTACACGAGTTAGTCCAAGGTTCCAAAATATTTTGTCAGCGTGAACATTTACATTCATCAAAAGTTTGAATAAATCTCTCACACGGATTATTCGATTTGATAAATTTTTAACCATCTGACAGCGAATTTCTTTGACTATTCCGTAACAATTTTCTTACAGAGTTAGCAGATTTCGGTATATCGCAAAATCCTCTAGCCATGAATGCTTTCCTTAGATCATAAGAAGTGCAAAAAATATTAAAAGGCAAACCATCACTTGCTGTCATGTGGGCTAAAAGAGCAGACAACGATTCATCCTTATTCTGCTAAAGAAACTTGTTTTTTTCCCTCTGGATCCTGGATCCTTGTGCATTACTTGTGGCATGAGAAGGACCAGCAGATTCATCATCCAAAGCATTTATACTTCCTGAATATGATTCACAGATCAACATAACTACAAAATCGGAAATACCGGTATTGATCTTTGAAATACCGGCATTTTTTGTAGCGATTTTTCGTACGGTATCCTGGTATCCGGTATACCGATATTGCAATCTCTAACCGCGGTACACGCTTGCGTATAAGCATCGTCCCTTCTGTATATGAAGCAGCTTTGTCCTTCCATCGTAGAACTCCACATTCCAATATTGGAGCAGCCATTCCGTCAAAGTCTAAACAAGATAAATTTATTTAATTCTATTAAAGTTTTAAAGATTCCCTACGAGCCTAAGGCTAGTTATCTTATTAAAATTGAGTCATAGTATATTAAAAATTTCATTCCGGGAGATTTTAAATGTTTGATTCGACGCTTTGCTTCTGCCCATACGCGTTTTTAATGATTTTCTTACCAACCAAACGATAACATCTATTTCTTTTTTTTAATAGATCAAAAAGCATCATTTACGTAAAAGGCAATGTTTTGTCTTCTATCGCATGACGTTTTGCTCGAACATTAAGAACTTCGAGCAAGGAACCTATCAAGTGTTGCGCGAGCTTACAAACTCGTACAACACTCGAGAGCAGTGGTTCCCAACCTTTTTCACTTCGCGAACCCCTTGGATTAACCTTTTATCTTCGCGAACCTCTTTAGTTGCAACAGTTTTGGCAGCAAACCCCTTATAATGGCGAGTAAATTTTGTAAAAACAAATCTTATTGAACGCGTTTAATTAATGAAATATAAAAAGTTTATATAGCGCACACTATGTAAACGCCCGCAATAAAATCAAAATCTCTGATATTGTCATCAATTTCTAGATAGTACCCTGTAAAATTCAGATATAATTCTTGAAGCATAAGAAAAAATTGAAAATAAAACCATGCAACTAATTTGAAAGAAACTAAAATATTGGTAAGAGTTGTAGAACCAAGAAAGTGAAAAAGACGCCATTATCAGATTTTTCTCGCGAACCCCTCAGATTTATTTCGCGAACCACTAGGGGTACGCGGAACCACCGGTTGGGGAACGCTGCGCTAGAGCGAGGTTGACACGTTGTACCTCAGCCTAGCAGTAGCAATAGCCGTCGGGGATGGCCGCGGAACTGGGTCGTGGAAGGAGGGGGATGAAGCAGAAGCGGCGTCTAGGAAGCGCGTTGCGTGTCGCTCCAGGTGCGAAAATAAAGGGAAGGCAGCGCGAACAGATGATTGACAGGGGAACTACGTGTTAACTCCTTCCACGCCGCGGGAAAATGCCCGAAAGGTTGAGAAATGTAAAGGGGCGTCGGCCTTTTTGCATTCTCGCATCTAGTTGAGAGGGCTAGGGGGATATTCGCGTGAGAATTACATATTCTGAATGGCGAGAGAATAGGGGGCGTTGTCGCCACTTCCGAGAACTAAGGCGTTGTATAAGGCATTCGTGCCAACCTCTGGAGAAATGGATGAGGAACGTCGGAGGGATTTTTCACGAAAAAACAGGAGAAATAGGTACTGCTCGCTTCACGCGAGGCGATGCGGCATTAGCATTGAATTCGATTCGATTTGAAGTCGAGGCGTTTTTTTTGCGGGTTCTTCCGATCACATCCCTTTTCATCCGCCGCTCAGGGGCAGGTTAGCGAAATTCTCTAGACCTGTTTGGTGGAGTGTAGAACGCGGCCCCGTTGCCGTTTACCGGTCACTTTCGTTCCATTTTCTTGTTTTTTTTTCCTTCCGTTTGTTTCGGGAGCGTTGCATCTGATAAAGGCATTAAGATCCCTCGTTCGCATGTAAAAATCTACCAGGTCGACGCGAGGAGTGGAAATCTCGGTTTGAGTGTTCTAGGTGGAAGTGATAAACTTGTTTTTTTATAAATTAAATTTAATATAAGCGGGATATAAGTTCAAGGCGGTCATCGTATGCGTAGTGCGAACGGCGATTTCGAAAGATAATGAAGCGGCCGGGAAAATTTTCCTCGTCTTAATTTTTTATTGCATCTGTCAAAGAAAAACAGTTGAATAGAGGTAAATTTTTTTGTGCCCTTGCCTTTTTAACGCGTTAGTTTTAATAATCGTTTAAAATGTCATAATGCTTTACTTCCTTATCAGTGAGAGTTCCATCTCCCGATTAATAATGTAGTCGCTTGAAGAAATTACTTTCGCAGACCGCGCTTCTATGTGAATGTATCAGCTAATGAAGAAAAATCACCTTCTGATCGTTATCGAAGTTAAAGACTTAACAGTCCATCTTACCCAAGAATAATCCCCGGCATCCTTTTATATTAAACGGCATAATAAATACCTCTTTTATTTTTCTTTCTGGTTTTAGATCCTCACGCAATTACTTCCTCAGCTCAATGCCTCGGCCGCTTCGATTCACATTCATCGGTTAATTTATCTTTCTTCCCGCTCGCGATTGGCGCTGTCGCGAGGAAAATAACAGAAAAAAACGAACGGCGAAAAAGCGTACTACTTAATTAACCTTGGATTCGGCGTCGGCAAAGCGTGTTAAGATCGTTCGCCCGGAAGCGTCGCATGAAAAATGCTCCCACCTTTCCTCTTCTTCCACCCTCCCATAATAATAAGACCTCCCCTCCAATTAATTGAGCGAAATGACGAATGGCGCCACCAATCCGCTCCTCGTTGCCGTTAATCTGCCGCGTCCATCTTTGCCAAACCCGTGCAGTAGCCCGAGGTCTTCGAACCTTTATTACAGACAAGCCTCATTCACCCGATTCGTTTTTTTTTCATTCTCACGGTTCTTTCCCGCAACGCAACGAGGCGTTCGTTCCGTCGACAGCCGACTAACCGCGGAGACATTTCGAGATCATCTCAACTGGAAAACACTCGTAGTGAGCCTTGTAGTGCTTTCGACGAAAGAGCAGCTACGTGATGTTTGTTAAGTTTTCGCCTCAGAGCATTTTATTTTTGTATGGACACATTTTAGCTCAAGACTCGCTCTAGTTCATATGCCAGTTTTCTTCTTTTTTTCTAACGTCCTACCCTCGAGGTAATTCGCAGCGTCTACGCGCTGAATTTTCCGCAGCCTGATACCGCTTAGGCTCATATTTTTGAGTGGAGTACAGACGTTTGCCCAGGGGGTCTCGAGTTTGATCCCGTTCTCAGATTACTTGGGTGGGATAACATGACCGTGGGCTAATCTCCTCACAAGCACACACATGCGTACGGGAGGTGCGAGATGAGGAAGAGAGAGCCTTCCGTTCCATTGCGAATCAGATAACGAGGTGTGTCTGCGACACGTGAGGTGGGCGTGCAGAGGAAGAAGCTGAGACACGGCGTGATCAAGAGTCTTTCCTTAGCGTCTTTAGCGATCATCTGCCTCGGTGAATTTTGTCGGTTACGTTCGCCCACTGCTCCGAGAGACGGCTTGTTGGATATATCGGACGAACGGAATTATATCGGGTTGTCCCTTTCGTACTTTCTTTTGAGCTTTATAAGGCCTTAAAATGGTTGGAACTGTTTGTTAATCATTAGGTTAGAGCAGAGGTGCACAACTCAGAAGTTGACACGGATCAAAATCGATCTAGATTGGACCTAGGGGGGGCCACGTTATGAAAGTTTAGTACATAAAAAAATTAAGTAAACTATTGCAGATTCAGTAATTACCGTAACAACTTTTACATGCAATTTTATGCGACAAAAATGTGATGACAAACAAATATAATTTACTTAATGGGAGATGTTGCACCGTTTTTCTCTCGCCATTCCACTTATATCCGAAGTAATGCTGGTAGTTGCTGTTCTTAGAATGTCTCTTAAACTCTTATCTGCCAATACTAAACGTAATGGAACTTTGTTTAATTTCATAAGAGAGAATGTTTTTTTCACACATGCGATAAATATCCATAAAAAAATTTACTTGTATTTTTTATGGGAAAAGAAAGCACCAGCTGAGTTGATTATTTATATTGATTCAAAAAACAGAGGCTAAAATTTACAGAGCACGCATGCTTTCAGTTGTATTATTATTAAGATTTTTTAATTATATCGCCGCTGCACAGTATAACAATGGAATCGTAATTATGAAATTGTTGGGAATCATTTTGAAACGAAAAAATTCGGCTATGAACGGGAATCGAACCCGGGTCTTTCACTTGTCGGGCGGATATTCTACCACTGAACTAACGTAGCAGATAATTTTTCCTGTTTCTGAATGCGGGTGTTTTCCTTAGTTGCGTCCGGGCTAGCTAAACTAGTATCAATCTGCCCCAACTGACGTCCTCCGAGAGAACGTCGAAGAAAACCTCTCCCTCCCAAATGTTGAGAAATTATCTGCTACAGTAGTTCAGTAGTAGAATATCCGCCCGGCAAGATCATGGTTCGATTCTCGGTTATAGCAGAACTTTTTCGTTTCAAAATTATTCCCAAAATTACAGCTTATGCTTATCTGCATGGGATCATATTATTTCATCAATTTTTATGACATTGTTATATAATATTTCGAACAGATCCCTTAAAACGCATTTGGACTTTAGTCGACATCATTTCCTTTTCTCCTCCAAAAATTCAGATTAGCACATCCTTTTTTATTCCACCAAAAAATCATCAAATCGTGGGCAGGATATTTAAGAACCCTTCAAACTCCACGAATGGCGAAAAAACGATGTTTCATATACAGCGAAACCTTGATATAGTGGGAATTTAGGATATTCATAGAAATGCTCATTAATTGCGAGTACTCGTAATATCCGAAAATTACATTCCGTATATTTACGTAACGTTAAGAAATAGACGTTGACGGTGTTTTCGCTCGCTATAATGAAGTTCTCGTCATATATGCCGTGCTCGCTCTATCGAGGTTACACTGTATATTTTAGTGATATTAATTCAAGTGGCGAAAAATGCCTCAAAAGGGCGTGCAGAGTAGACGGCGTGAAAACCTAACTCCAGTAATGCTCTGTCCCACTTTGAAATCAGCTGCCTGTCCTTGGGAGGTGTGGGGAGGTAAAGAAAGAGCGAGGGAGAGAAAGAGAGAGAGAGAGGGAGAGAAAGAGAGAGGGAAATAAAGAGAGGGAGAGAGAAAATCGATTCGCTCCCGCGAGGAATTCTCAGCGGACGTTCCCCCGTCGGGCCAAACCCTCTCCCTCCCTCTCTGTCTTTTCCTCTCCACCTCTTCCTCCGTGCATAAACTGCACGCGCTGTGCCGTGTTTATGACGGCCGACGGTTGCAGGAGGGGCGGCGCGGAGCACGGTGCACAAGCACTAAAGAGAGGTGCTCCAAGGGTGAGGAGCAATATTAACCGTCTGAGGCTATGGGGAGTGGGATGGAGAGGGTGGAAGGGGTTTCCGTTTCCTGGGAGACCTGCATGTCGGTGTTGCGTGTTGCCAGCACGCCATAGACAGACACAGCTCCCTCTCCGCTCATTTTTTATTTCGAAGCCCCACCCGCCGCGCCCTCTCTTCCACGAAAGAACCGAGTGCCGCACCGCCGACCCGCGCCCATTCTTTTTCGCGTGGCGGCAAATATAATTCACTCTGCGGAATTTCCTCTCGCGCCGCCGGTTCCCTCTGGCGAGCGTGGGCGGAAGCATTTTTCGTCGCGCGTTCGGAATCCGGTCGCGTTTTAATGGCCCTTCGGGTGCGCGGTGCGGGGTTCGATTGCGGTCGGGTCGAACGCATAGAAGGTGATGCAAGAGTCGGCTCCGCGCGAGTAATGCGGCTTTATAATGCATGGCCTGGGCTCGGATCCGCGGGTTGCGGTTCGTTTTGAAGAGCCGGAGGGGCCGGGGAATGAACACGTGATGTTTGCAAGCACGTGAGGGCGCGGCGCGTGCGAGATTGTTCGAATACTCTCGAGCTGAACTTTAATACCCGTTTGATTTTACTTTTGACATCCTCGTGTTCGGCCTGTCAAATGTTAAAACGCGATAAAGAGTTTTAACATTCTCTTTAAATGATTTTTTTCATCGCCTGACTACATTACAGCTTATGTGGAGTTGAGTACCATTAAAGACGTATGTTACGTCAAGGTTCTTTCTGATAGGTTTTTAATGCAGAATGCAGCATTGATATTGATGGTTAGTAAGCCATTTAAGCTCTTCATATTTTATCGTGAATAGCATTTTTATTCATATTTATCAGCATGGAATGTATTATGCCATAACATTTTGTTTGAAAATTAGTAATTGTAATATTAATTTCATTTCTTTCTTTTTTCACAGGTAAGAACGGGAGAAATTCCTAGGCATCCTTCCTTTCACATTTTGACGAGGTTCATGTAAAGGTAATATTATAATACTATATGTAACTATCCATGAGATATTTGGCTATATTCATGAGGAAGGAGGTTAGTTTAAAGTGAAAATTGATATCGGAGTCGTTCTACTAATTAGGCTCGATTTTTTATGAGAATGATTATGACAAATTGTACCACGTCTATTTATAGATGTGTTTACCGCAAGTTTATTTCCCACTTGGCGGATAACTGATGAAGAGTATTGAATATCCTTGCTTGTTTATAAGTTTTTTGCGGTGTTACTACCCAAGGCGTTTCCTATCGTAACTTATATTCCAACCATCATAGGTTAATACAATTAGGAACACACAGTCGACATTGCATTCGGTTATGAAAAACCTCAAATTCATTATAGTTTCTAATGTCATGAAATGGACAATAGCTATTTCCCTTTAAGTATGCGTATATTTTGACCGGGTATCGCTAAAAGTCATTGCTTTCCATGTGTCTAATTGTGCAGATATCTCAGCCTGAAGAATCAATTAGGCAGTCGTACCACTACAAAAGGCGACCAGCGATCGCTTTTGAAATAGGACAAGAAAATTAGGAGTCTCGTGCAATAGACTCACTCTTCCTAGTGTAGAAAAATAGGTTGTCCCCGTAAATTTTGTCTTACACCTGCATTATTTTACGTTGATCAAATCAAGAAACATGCAAGCTAGTCAAATCTTGCCGCGGCACATGTTACTTGTCCCGCAGAAAGAAAATGAAATATTTCAACGAATACATAAACAATGTGATAGGATTAAAAATTAGGTCGCTCGCATGCGAGATTAAATCAACGCAGCATGCTATATTCAAGTTGCATTTTACTCTTACTTAAGCCTCTTTGAAAGTCAACCAGACATGAATTATCGTTCCTTTTTATTCACCTCCTCTTTTCTGACACATCCCCTCTCAAACCCCCTTCCCCCGCATACACCCACGCACACTCATCGTGCGCCGGACACCTCCGTCGCCGTGACGACAACATAATGTGAATATTGTCGTGTGCTGTTTTACGGAAAGAGGAGGGGAAGAGGGCGGTTTGCGGGAAGGACCTCTGGTGCTCTGTCGAATGGAGAGGAGTGGACAGGGATTGATACGGCACCGAACAGTTCGATGGGAGCGGACCCCTGCAGCGGAGGAGAAAAACAAAGAGAGACAGGATGATTGAAGCATCCGGTATTTCCCATCCGCCGCGCGGTCGCAACCTTTACTTTTTTTATCTTTGACCTCTCGAATCATGCGATACGTTGTCGCCACCGACGCCGCCTCCGTCGCAGTGGCTCCATCTTTCGATCTCGCCTCCCAATCGCTCTCGTGCCGACCCTTTTTTTGCCCCCCCCCCCCCCCCCCCCGCACTTCCACCATCCAGGGAGGACTGCGGTCCCTGTGGCGCGGCGTGACCTTGCGGAGAAAGTGAAGCGCGGCTCGATGTTTGTTTGTTTGTTCGGTTGCGTGGGAAGAAGTCTTTTGATGTCGATGGAAGAGGTCCATCTCTTCGGAGCGAGGGGCGTGAGGGAGAGGAGGGAGAGAGAGAGAAGGAGAGAGGGAAAGGGAAATGAGAGATCAGAGGTCGTTCTCCGATTAAGTCCTCGTGATCTCCTTTGTCGAACCCTTTTTTCCTCTCTCGTTGGAAAGTATGTTTTTGTGCGTGAGGGCGTGCCCTCTCTTCTTTCCCTCTCTCTCTCTCTTTCTGCGAATCTTTTTGATCTTTCCGTGGGATCGCTTCGGATAAGTCCCGAGAGCTATTCTTTCGATCGCCGTGTAATGAATGCGAAATTGAAGGGAGGTGGGTGAGATACCACTTTTCGGCACTTACACGACGAGCGAAAAATCTCTCTCTCACTTTTCGCTCCGAGCGTTTTTCCGGCTCTCGGACGTCTCCTCATGAATGATTCAGCTTGATCATCGTGGCTCATATATTTGCTCGAATGTACCGAGCTGTTTTTTAGATTTTTTCCTCGGGTGTGAATTTATGCTCGGTCCCGGAAAAATAAATTTGCTGGCGTTGTGTAATCCGTCGGCAGAAAGCTCTTCAACTTGGTTGGATTTGCTTTTCGAAATATTTGGTAATTTTTTAAAGAAGGGGTTTTTCGCGTTTTGGTGTGTATTGGAATTTTATTCGATGAAAATAGTGATATTCGTTTCTGCAACAGAAAAATATTGACTACCGATCTCTCTAATTAATTAATTAATTAAACGCAATGTTTTTATGTCTTTCTAATAAAGGGAATCACAAGCGCAGTGTTAAACAAGTAGGGATGTACGCGGGTTTCCCGTGGTACAGAAGTGGTAGCCCTGCTCTTTAGATCCGTTCTAAACATGTTCATTTCGTTTTGTCATTCTATACTAGCTCTACAAACGAAATTCTTTGAAATCGGTTATAGCGAATAACTTCGAAGTTCGTAGTTATAGAAAAATTATAACCTGGATATTGTGGTAGCCCTGTTTAGTCGACCCGGTTGAATTATTTTGGTTATTTATTTATATTAAGATTATATATACCTTATTTGTTTAAAATCCATTAGGTCAGTCCTCTAGAAATTCGTGTAAAATAAATAATATTTTACTTTTTACTGTGGTAGCCCTGCTCCTTAGCTCCGCTTTAAACATCTTGATTTCATTATGGTATTTTGTAATAATCATATATATAAAATTTAGTTGACACCCGTTAAGCCAATTCCTTCCAAATCCTTAATTACTGAAAGAGTTTAATTTGTAATTGTGGCACCTCTGTTTGGCTGATTCAGTCTAAATATGGTTTTGTGTGTGTGTAAATTATAAATATTAAATTTGGTTAAAATTGAATTGGACAATTCAGCACAAATACTTGTAAATATATAAATTTTGTATTACTTGTATTGTGGCAGCCCTGGTTCCGATATCAATGCTAAGCATCATGATTTTGTTTTTTTATGTTGCACACCTCATTTTTACAAAATTTCGTTGAAATCGGTTATGCCAATTCCTTCCAAATTTATAATTACAGGAAAGTTTAATTTTGCAATTTTGGCACCCCTGCTTAGTCGATTCGGTTGACATATGTCATTTTGGTCATGTATTTATGTGAAAATTCTATGTACCAAATTTGGTTGAAATCGGTTAAGCCAATTCTTCCCTGATATATGCGTACGGACGGACATCACGAAGATGATGGTGCATTTCAACATTGACGAAAAGCGCTAGAAAAACCTCGTAAAATATCTTTATCTGTTGAAACCTCTATTTTTAAATTTTATGAAACTAACAGGCATAATTTTTTTCCCCCAATGAAGTTAATCATATTCTAATTTTGAGATATCTCTATGATTATTTTGCTATTTACGATAAATTATAATAATGGTGTCACTAAGTCACGACTACTTCAGAACAGGAAAAAATCCGACAATCTATTTTTTTGCATTTCACACCGAGGACCACAAAAAAAACACCGCGCGGCCGATGAAGACATTAGCGAGCTTTTAGCGGCGAAGAGAAAAAAACCGATCGCGCTCCGCGATATCGTGAGCTCTCCGTTCAATTTAAATCAATTAAAACCCGAGTGCCGTTTTCCCGTTTGTTTTTTTTATTACCCTCCCCTCCCACCTCTCCGCTAAATCCACCTCGAATCACGCTTCGGGCGGAATCCCCCGGGGGCTCAGCGATCTGGAAGGCACCTCCTGAATCGTGATGATGCCTCTGCAGCCGCCGATATACCCGCTCCGCATCATCCCCGTCCATATCTTCTCCGTTCGTTTTATTTCAACCGTCCTCCTCTCCCTCGAACGCATCTCCTCATTTAACTCCATGTTTCCCGTCCCGCTTTGCCCCTCCGCGGGCACCTCCTCGCCCCATTATCCTCTCCCTGGCGGCGCAGTGCCCCATTGCGACCTGCGGAAAAAACAGACGTCCGTGGCGCAACGATCGCACCTGCTGACCTTTTAGATGCGCAAGGCGAGCCCGGCTCTGCGTGTGTGTTTTCGAGGGGTGAAAGACGATAGGGGAAGAAGAGAGGTAGAGGTGAAGAGGGAGGTTGGAGAGAGAGAGAGAGAAGTTAGCTCTTCAGCACCCATCTCTCTCCTTATTTAAAGGATTGTTACGCTCGCTGAATGGCTCGAAGGATTGAGATGAGACAGAGCAGAAAAGGCGATAAGAGAGGAAGGAAGAGGAGGAAGGAGAGGGTCACCCCAACGCTCGGACGGAGGGTTGAAGAGTGGGACGAAACAATGAGGAAGGGCAGATAATGAGACGAGGAGAACGCAAACACGCGGAGGACGGACGAGAGATCGTCGCAGCAATAAATTATTTATCTACATATTCGAAACCTATTCATAACAGAGGTAAAGATATTTTCAGTAAAATCAATTTTATCTTCCAACATGAAAAGCTGATTTAAAAACATGGCAGATGAACTTGATTTTAAATTTAATAGAAATAAAAGAAACGATGCGAAGGCACAAAGTGAGACGCGAGTTTTAAAAGGACGAGATAGGTTGCACGGAAGAATGATCGCTTGTTTCCTCTAGTCGATTGCCAGGAGCAATCGTTCGAGAAATTATCAAAGCGATTGACATAATAAAATTGCGTATTAAACGAGTTGGGTTATCTTTCAGAAGCTTCATACGATCGTAATGTTGCGGACATGCTGAATGCTCTTTGGTCTCGTCCTCATTAATTTTCTATATCCTCGGTAGTACATGAAGAGCTTTTATATCTAGAAGAAAGTCGGTGCAGATATTTGGAATCGATGATTTTTTCCGTAAATTACTCATCGTCTTCTCCCGTTACCTCCGTCCACCGTTCAATCACCCATTCTTCGTTTGAAGGGAACGCTTAAAGGGATAAGAGGATGATAAGTTAATTAATATTTCCGAGCGTGTTCGACGTAAGTTAAAAGAAAAAACAAAACAGCGAACGGAAGGGAGCGCGTATACCGATGAGAATGTTAATTCGACGTTCATCAAACGTGACGAGAGTTCGGAAAAAAGAAATGTTCAAATTCCCATTAAAAAAAGAATAATCAAGTGCAATGACATCATTCGTTCGACGAATATTCAATATAAAGATAACTGATAGAAAGCGGAATTGAAATTGTGAGTTTTTTTCAGGGTAATACCGCCCTTGACCTTGCACTTCGACGTCATTTCAAAGGCCGATTTGCACCAGATCCTGCTCCCCTTCAAGGTCGGTCCTCTTGTTTATGTTTTCTTGCGCTATAATATCAGGCGAAATGAACAAATTTACGGGTTGCTGTAGGCGAAGCAATTCGCCTGGACGCCACGCCATTTTTGCGGAATTCATCTGAGGAGTGCGGCTTTTGCCGTCATTTTTTAGTTGAGTTTGACGTCTATTAGCTCTGTTCTGCATTCCTTTAAACTACTCATAAGCAGCAACTTTTTACGAAATACGGTTAAGCAACGACAGTTATTTTTCTCGTAAAGAACAAGGGTTTTGGATGGATTTTCGAGTCGGTTGAGTTTTACGAAGAACGTAATATCAAAGTCAAACCTCTGCACTTAAAAGACAAGTTCCGTGAAGATATAATATCGCCTCGAAGACTAGAACCGCCGCGGGGAAGAGAGAAGTGCGTATTCCGTCGCGTATTTGCAAGCCTCATAAATGGACGCCATTAAGCGCACTCCGAACCAATTGGACTATTTTTGTAACAGTGCGATCGCCCGGGGTGGCGCTTTTCGAGTGGAATTACGAAAGCAGTCTAGATAGGAGGAGGAAAATATAAAAAATAGACAAAAAACGACCGCTTCCTCAACAAACGGGCGGCGGATTACACGCCGAAAGCACGTATTGCGGTGCCTTCCAGGAAGGCTCGATAATGATTCGATCGATAAACGTCGATCTCGAACAAATGAAGGATTCCACCGAAACGAATGAACGCGCATGTGTATATTAATTTCTTCCCGATCGGTTAATAATGATTGATATTTTCAACTCGACATTGATTTGTCACGGAATCGTTTCCTGGGCACGGAGCGAGAGATATTTTACAAGTAAAGGACGAGAAGGGATAAAAGGCTGTATTCGCGAAAAGTAGGTTTTCCTCACAGACCACGAAAATGTAATTAGCCGTTTTCGAAGGGGCCCAGGAGGGTAAAAAAAAAGAGGGACCGGGGTAACCTTTTAAAACTTTAATTCCATTTACCACTGACCCCGATGGCATTATTATTTTTTTCCTCTATACTCCCCTCGAGAGCTGGGAGAGCAAAGACTCCATTTCTTCCTCCGAGCGAGAAAGGGAAAGATTTTTTTCCATTTCCATCCCCGTGAAGCAACTCCTTCTATCGCCTTATGATTAATGTCGACTCTCTCTCTCTCTCTCGATATCCAGGTACTTGTCTGCAAGAGCGGCTGTTGGAGGGGAGAGAACGGGGGAGGAGGGTCGAGGAAAAGGGTGAAACGAGAGATGGATTAAGAGAGAGAGGTGGTAGGTAGTCGGGAATGGAGGAAGGTGTAAATAAAAAAAATCTGAGAAAGGTAGAGGATATAATATGGAAATTGAGAAAGGGGGGAAAAGGGAACGAAGAGAATAGAGATAAATAAAGGGAGTGGGATAAATGTAAGAAATGAGGATGGAATGGAATGAAGATATGCCAGTAAGAGGAAATGGGGGAGGAAGAGGATATAACAAACAGGTGGGAGGAAAGTAGGAGATTGGCGAAGGTGAGTGGAAAGGAAAGGGAATAGGGAATAGAGCATAGAGGGAGTGGATAGGATGATAATAGACAGAATAGATGAGAAAGATGGATCAGAAGAAGGGTTAGTTAGGAGGGGAAGGAGGTGGAAGTGAACAAATAAGAAAACAGTAGAAAGATGGTAACGTGGAATGGAGGACAAGAGAAGGGAAAGAAGGCAGCAAATGAGATGGAAAGGAAGGGAGGTGAAGGACAAGAGAGAGAGAAAGTGGATGTAGATCGAAGTTATGCCAGATAGTTGGAAATGGAAGAGGAAGTTGAGATGAAAAAAGGAAGGGTGGGAAGAGAATAGGAGATATTGAGAAAGTAGGTGTGTGAGAGAGGAGGTGAAAAGAGAAGGAATGGAGTATGAAGAAGTGAGTGGGAGAGGAATGAGGAAAAATGAGGGAAGAAGGGTGGTGGCAAAGGGAAATGAGTGAGGAGATAAGAGGGGCATGAGTATGCGAGAGAGGAGGAAACAGCATGAAATGAGGAAGTGGAATAGGAAGAGGGGGAATAGGGTAACAATGAAGGTAAGAATGGTGGTTAATGTAGACATTTTATGCGTCAAGAATCGAAAGAATGAGACTCAAAGAGAGGAAGGTAGAAAAGGGAGGGGCTTTAATCCATCGAGGGATGAACGAAGTGGAAATGGTGGATGAGGGGGAAGAGGAGGAGGGTTTCGTGAGCCGCTTACATCATTTTTGCGCTCCTTCCACCACGAAAGGGAGACTGTCTTTGCCCTGCCCCGATGCAGCCGCTGCCTCCACTCAAACGTAGCGGGCGAAGGGATAAGTACTGGTTTCTTTCTGGCTTCGAAAAGAAAACTTCTTTACGACTTTCTTGCCGTGCGGCAACCATTCCTCCGAATTAAAAGAAAAAAACGCTGCGGCCGGTGTACAGCCACGGGGTGGCGGTTCTGGTTTATATCTCTCTCTCTTTGGTTTGTTTGTCTCAACTCACGTATCTCTCAAAGTTATTCTCTAGGTTCTATCGGTCGTTATGGAAAGTGGGCGATAAGTACCTTTTTTTACAGAATAGTCGAGTAGTTTTCCCGACGAACGTCATCGAACGAAGAGAATTACGCCGATAGTTTTAAGCGTTCCGAGAAAATCTTACGCGGATAAAACTCTCGTTTTTATATTTATTTCGATGATTTCACTCGTACTTTCTCTCTCGATTTTATGAATTACAGCATTTGTTTTGCGGTTTATTTTCTAATAATCCGAAGCTTTTGTGTATCCGGCTTGCTAAGAGCCGAAGATCGATAAGTGAAAAACAGCCGTGATTGCGATCGGCGCGCAGTAAAATTTAATGAATCCCGTTATTTGTCACAAATCGTGCAATTTATTGTGTGTCGAATTAGTGTACTCTGGGGTCCATTAAACGTTTTGATTTGGCGCGATTTCTCTGTCGAATTTTTTCACACGCACCGAAGTGATCATTATTCCTCCTACTCGGAGAGAAATCACGAATGCTCCCGTCCCTCGGCAATCCACCTATTCTTTCGTTTTTTTTTTCCGCGAGCCGATTCCAAAAATTTCGGCTCACGATCTCTATTTGAACGATCGACGACGCGCTTTCCGTGCCACACGTTTCTGATTCGAGGGGAAAAAAGACATTATCGACCGTTTCCGCGAGCCGTTCCCCTTCCGCGTCATTTTTTTCCTTCCCTCTTTCGACCGAATGTGTTACCGCTCTCTTTTTATTTTCCGAAAAAATAAAAACCCAAAAGAAACTTTCGAGCACAACGGAATCGAACGCTTGTCCCTTGGGGCGCACGCCGTTTTAAACCCCCTTCCCCTCCTTCCTCCACGTATCTCTCCTCCTCTCTTCCCCCACCCCCTCTCACCGCGCCTTTCCTTCTTTCGCCCTCCACCTCTCATAGAACCGCTGTCTGCTCCGGGGTAGGAAATCTGGTCCGTTCCATAGAGTCATAAGCCACACGATTCCACTCTCTTTTCCTCCCCCGCTCTCTCTCTCTCTCTTTCTGCCTACCTTTCCTCCTCCGACCTCCTCCTTCTCCCACCCCCGGGCCTTCCTCCTCCAGCCTCCGCCCCTCATCCACCCCCGTAATCATACCACCCGATCCGCGGCGCGGGAGTGAAAGCTGATCATGCACGGGGTGCATAATATTCTCCGCTTCACCTTCCGCCGCCCTACTCCACCCCCGCCGCCTCCTCCTCCTCCTCCCCTTCGCTTCTCCTCTAACTTCGCCCCTCCATCAAAAGCACGAGTGAAGCCTGATGAAGGAACCTTTTGCTGGCAGTAGGAGGCACAGATAGAATAAGGGCTAAAGGATAGGAGGTAGAAGGGGATACGTAAGTGCCTGCGTGGTGGTACATACTTTAATTTTTTCTCGACCGAAGTGCAGCGAAAATTCTTCTGTTTGCCCAAGTTTTGTTATTTTTTATGCTTTATCCCTTTCGTGGGCTGCGGGAAGTGTACTTCCCACCAAATATATTCCATATCTAGGCTCGTGGGAACCATGTATCCCGCTTTTGTTTACTGCTACCATCTATCATATTCTATTCTAATATCGTAAAAAAATACTGTCTGGCATTCCGCTATCTTGGCACGAGAGAGTGATGATTAAACTGATTGTGTTCTAGAACCTATAGAAATAATTTGCCCATGCTGATTTCTGCTTATTTCAGTGTAGTATAACCCACGGTTGCTACTGACGGTGAGGAAGGGGTTCCGCCATATCATGTCAAGTTACTGAAGGGTGCCGTGATTCGAAAAGTGTTAGGAGAAATTTTTTATACGTGCTCGAAGTGGCAGTTGAACGGGATTCAGGTTATTTTTGGCTGATTTTTTTAGTGTTTCTTTTTATTAGGTCGAGTCGAATTTATAAAGGCTCGTTATTTTTCTTTTGTTTCTAGTCAAAATTGAAGTTTTTTGCAGTTTGCGTGAGTTTCAAAGGTTTTATGGTTATATTCCTATTAAGTCTCTCAAACAATAAATGATGAACCTTGTATGGGACTCGGGTAGTTAATTTTGTGTAACATTCAGTGAAAAAGATCTTTTTCGGTACTCCTCTTAAGTAGCTAGTTATTAATTCCAAATCACTTGAATTAGAATTAGTGACTTTTTAAATAAACATTAATTTTAATAAGTAATCGAGTAGGATATAGCGCCAACAAAGATGCCATACTAGTCACATTTTTTGCCGTTAACATCGATAAAACTTTTTCTTCTGGCGAGTTAATTAATGGTGCGACCTGAATTAGTCCCAATTAATTTTCAACGGATCTATGACAAATTTTAAATTGAAAATGAAAATAAGAATTTTACAGGTTTTTTAGAGTGGGTTTTAAAGAATCTAACAATTCCGTTCTAATTTCCTCCGTCATTCATATCACGGCGATCTCTCCCGTTAAAAAAAAACTAGGTTCGTTAACGAGACGTTTAATCTATTTCAAATCAACAGCCTAGATACGCAGGTCTTTATAGTACCTAGATGAATATCTGCTGGAGTAGTCGGTACCTGTTTGATTCATTGCTTTGCCAACACGGTGGGAGGGTTCAATCCTGAAATCTTTTTTGTGCCTATTGATTTCTCTGTCGTCTTCCCTCGTTTCTCAAACATTTCTTGCCCCTCGTCCCACTTTAAGGACTCCTTCGCGAATCTAAACCCAGTATTATTCGATTTATTTCCTTGTCCGAATATTTTTTTACGGGAGTGATAAAACAGGCGAGTGCGTATATAATATGTTTAACTTTTTTATCGGCAGCCAATGAAGGTAGAGAGAGAGAGAGATCAGGCAAGTTTCAAGAAAAGAAGAGATCGCAACCTTCCAGATATTCTCGGCAAGTGGCGGCGCTGTTCAAGCTCGAAGAAGAAGCAACCCATCTTAAAGCTTCGCTTATTCTCTCTCTCTCTCTCCTTAATTCTCCCAGTCTTCGCTTTGCGCCTGACCCTTCCTTCTTTACCCCCCCTCTCTCTCTATCTCTCTGAAAAAGGCAGTCGGATTGCGCGTAAGCAGAATAAGGCCTTTTCAACTCTTCCAACGCTGTAAAGATTGCGTCTTCCTCCGAAGAGGAGGGGAGATATAAAGGATGGGAAAAGGCGCAAGGGATGGGGGGATCCCGATTGCGTCTCATTACTTAAGCTCGGCGAGGGAAAAGGATGCGTGGGAGAAGAGAAGGGTTGGCAGAAAGGTGGAGATGAAAGAAAGAGGAGGTCATTATATGGACGGTATTAACGCGAAGGCTCTTTTAAAAAGACGCGCCTCGCTCGCGGTTCTGCTGGAAAAAACGGCGCGATCACGGAGAGAGGGCGAATGAAGTGAGAGAGAGAGAGGAGGAATTATCTTGCCTCATCGACGGGTTTTTATTTTATTTTTTCAATCAACTCGTCTCGTGGCGAGGTGGGATGAGAGGTCAGATATTTCATAAATATGCAAATTTCCTATCCTCTACGGCTCCTTCCTCGTAGAACGGAAAAGATACTTCTTACGAGCCGAGAGATAAGGAAGAGGAGCACGGAATTCTTGATTCTGGGAACTTGGGAGTCGCTAAATGGTTGGCTTTTATCTACTTTATTTTTACGCTTTTTTAGGTGGTATCAATTGTGTTCCGGGCCTATACAAAAAAAATTACACATCTAAATAATTTCGGTGCGGTCGTTTCCAGTCTCGAACGTATATTTGGATACCACTTTTTTCCCGTGATGCTCGCACGCGGACGTGCAGGCACGGCGCCAAATATTTTCTCAAGCTTAGCGGATGCACGCGGAGAGACGGAGGAAGGAAGGAGGGAAAGAGGCTGTCTGATGGAGGTTAGGTGCATGGAAATGGCCTCTGTTGAAATAGAACGGGAGGAGGAGGAGAGGTCGTAAAGAAAGAGGTAAATTGAAGAGAGTGGGAACGGGGGTAATCAAATAAAGAGATACCGAGTTGAATGGATGCGAGGGGGAGAGAGAAAATGGAGACGGGAGCGGGTGTTTTTTAAGCGCGATGATGATTATGGGTAAATCTAATTGAAGATGAGGGAATGTCTCGATCAAACATAACGCGATGACGTCTTTTGTTGACGATTAAACAAAATTTCACGAATGTCTCGATGGATTTATGTTTTCATCAGATATATGTCACTTCGAAACGGAATATGCCGTAAATCCAGTCGGAGTTTCACGAGATTATGCGGGGAAAATTGAACATGCCATTTTAGGTAAAAAAAAGTCGGTCTCGGCTGGAAAATTCGTGATTTTTTCCATATCGGAATTCGACCCGCTCATGATTTATAGGTTATTCTCGGGTCCCGACAGGAATTCTTATTCTTCGGGGTTATTCGCTTTTAAAAGCGGACCGTCCACGCCGTGACAGCAACAATGATTCAATCGGAATGACGTCGGTTTGGCGAACAATAATTCCCAGGCCGTAAAATCGAGAGAAGACGGTGGAGCGAGTATGGAGAGGGAGAGAGAATGAGAGAGAGGATAGAGGTTGTGAGGTTGCGGTGTAGAAGGAGAGAGAGAAAGAGGAAGATTGTGGGTTGCTCTCTGTAGATGCCGTGGTGGGCGGTCTGGCAGGGTGGAGGTTTGGGGAGGGAGGAGAAGCGAAGGAGGAGAGAGAGAGAGAGACTCGAACAAACATAACGGAAGTGCCTCTCCTCGCTCGCACATGAGGCACTTCGAAGCATCTCGCGGCGTCGGGAAAAACTTGGTATTGCTTTTCTATTCGTTTCCTCCCGAAGGAGAAAGTAAAAATCTTTTTCTCCCTTTCGATCCGAATTCGGACCTGCTGACCGCGCGTACGACCGCGGCACACTTCCATTTATCGAGTTGCTTTAAAAAAAATCGAGTGATGTTGAAAAAAAAAACATCGGTTCTCCCGAAGAACGATGAAAAAAGCGTGTTATGAGCAGTGTTAATCGAAGTCGTTAAGTGTAACTTGGAGTGATAAAGAGGCATGAAAAAATTACACGCCTGAATGCAAGCGGCTAGCATTCTTTTCCTTTGCGCACTGCCGACAATTAACGCTGTTATGACAACGTCCGCTCTCCGCATGTGCGCTCAAACACGGGAACTCGTTAGCGGCTCGGGCGGCGGATCACAAATAAAAACCGGGTCACAGAGCTCACATGTTAATTGCGTCGGCCAAAGATGGTTTTCGTTTTTATGGAACGGCAAAAGGTAAACAGCGTCATAAGGCGGCGGCGTACTGTTATGTCCCTAAGCGTTGGACTTATAAAGTTCAGACGGGAGTTACGTGATAATGCAATACCCGCGGGAAGCCATCGGATGTACCTACCGGCAGAAATTACGATCGACTGGGTAAATAGAATCACAAAATCCTAATCTGTAGCATCTACCTGCCAGTGTGCGCGGTTAACGATGCGCTAATCTTATATTATCATTTAGTGGACCTCGAACTGAATCATCAAATATTCCGCCCACTAAGATTTCTCACAGCATTTAAGCTCTGGGTTTAATAGCTACAAAAATTCAGGTTTCAAATTGCCGATTAGATCAGTTAACATGAAGAGACAAATCATCGACTGTCACCGATCACCTCGAAATATCGGAGGTGCTGCCCGTTGAAAATTCGATGATAATTGGTCCGGATGATTTCTTTCACGTCAAATCGTGTTATAACAAACTCCCTTGCTTTCCCTCGGGTTCCACCGGTAATCTTGGACGACAAAAAATAACCAAAACCCCTCGCGTCCTTCTCCCCCGTTTACGAGTGGACACCCACGTGTCGCGCTCTCCCGCCGCATCGCGCCGCTTTCCGTCTCATCCTCACAACTCCGACAAAACCGCTTCCATCCGCACCTCTTTAACTTATCGCATGTTTAAGTCTTTGCTTGCGTTTTCCAGTTCTCCCTCTCTTCCCCTTCTCCCCCCGCCATATCCTCCTTAACGAGAGGAGACCTCTCGGTGGAATAGAGAAAGAGAGAGATGGAGAAAGACGAGGGAAAGAGAAATGGTGATAGAGAGAGATGGGAATGAGGAGTACTGCGGGGAATGGGGAGAGTGACGGAGGGGAAGGGAGTCGGCGGGAGAGGTAAGCATGGAGGGAGGAGGAGCGAGCGGAATGGAAGGGGGAGAAAGGGAAGGAGGGGGAGAGAGAGAGAGCGCTCCGTCTGTTCTCCCGCCTCAGTCGCCCCCAGCCGGCCGTAGCGGGAGCTTGTGAATTGTGGAGCGGAGCGTTTTCGAGTCAGGGAGGTTGTTACTCCTCGACCAGTCCAGTCGAGCCGCCAACGCTATTGCAAAACCCCCAGGTGGACGTCGTGCCTTTAATCCTACGAGAGTGTGTTGCGTACTTCGTCCTCCAGACCCTTTCATCTGTCCCGTCGTCGTTCCGTGAAGGAAGGAAAGGGTTATCCGTGTTCGGAACGAATAGAAAGAGTGACCGTGAACCTAGTACGTATTCGCCGCCGTCTGGGATGTCGTACCCGTCAGAGCCTTCGATACCTTAAAGCAAGTCTCGTGTGGAGTTTAACAAGAGAGAGAGAGAGAGTCTTGCCGCCTCCGTCGTCTCGTTGTTTGACCTCGCGGAGCTGAGTGGGCACCTGCGCCGGGCAGTCCGCTCCGCGACTCACAGGTGAGTGTTTGGGAGGCGTCCGCCCACACTGCAAAACCCCCATTTATGCGCCAGTCTGCTTCTCCGGTAAGAAAAAATAGAGGAGATTCCCCCGCGAGACTTTTGCAGTCTCCGACTCGGTCTGGTGAGGCGGTTTTTATGCTTTTTAAGGGTTTCCGGTGCGCGGAGGAGTTTGCGTGTGAGAGGCGTGCGCGCGGAAACGTTCGATGTTCCAGTGCGACATTATTCGTCTCGGCTTATGTATATGTCGGCTCGGAAGGATGCCGCGATCTCTTTGTGCCGCGCGCGTGATGCGTTCGCAGGAAGTTCTCTCTTCTCCTCGCTTTGCCCCGCGAACTAAAATAGCGACGAGGTTCCGAGCAAGGAAAAAATGGGAGCGTTTTTGCGCGTCCAAGGGATCGCGGGTTCTGAAGGAGCTTCAGGATTGAATGGTGGGTCTCTTGAGAAACAGTTGTCAGTCACCTGTGCGTTTCACATCCAGATGGTCATGCCGTGCTTTTCGAATCTTTGGAGTTTTTAGTGGCGAAGCAAATGGTGCAGAGCATCAAAAATTTAACATGGCGCTATCTCTTTTCGTTTTTGCGAGACCAAAGTCGGGGATTTATGAGTTTATACGCGAGAAACCAGGCAAAAACCAAAATGATAAGCGCGAATGGTTGGTTACTCTGTGCGGCTCGAAAATTAAATTCCGACTGTTAACCTTTTCCCAGGTTCGGTTTTTTTTCACCGCCGCTGGGCCGCGATAGGTTTTTGGAAAAGATCCAAACGTGCTTATAAACCAAAATCGTGGCCTTACCGGAGGGATCGATCGTAGCGACGGGGGCTGAATGAACTGCAAATATACAGGAGGGAACGCGCGTCGTGGGAAATTATTTTGCATCACCCATTGTCATAATGCGACCGTCCGTGGGGAAGAAACGTAACCTCTTCACGCGGCGAGAATGTGCGTCTGAACGATTATTTTCCTTTTATCCACTCTGCTAATCAGTATCTAACCAGGTTTATGACTCAAACATTTGTGATTCTTTCCCATTACATTTCCATAAAAAATAGTGAGACTTGCGTGGGACGTAGACAAAGTTGTAATATATATGGGGATGCTACATTTCTCCCCTCGGGAAATTAAAAGTTCTTTTCGATCGTAAAGATAATTATTTTTCCGCGAACAAAAACGGGAAAAAAAGATCACTCGCGAATATTTCGGTTCCCGCGTTGCAAACGTTCTCTCACCACTTGGCGTGCTGCGGAAGATACTCATCTCCCTCCCACGCAGTTCTAAATTGGCCCTTTTCATGTTCAAGAGGGAGAGACGGAGGTAAGAGGGAAGCGAGAGAGAGAGGTAAAAGACGGGAAGAGGAGGTTTTTACTCGCTAGCTGGTCGGAAGCGTGGAGGCTGAACCTTGAGCCCACTCCGGTGGAACAGGTCGCGAGGGAATGAAGGGGTCCCACGAGCGTGAAGGGAGATATAGTGAAGGAAGAAGAATCTTCAGCTTGCGCGACATTTTGAAAACGTCGTGTTTTTTTCTTATTGTTTTATATTACACGATCGGAGAGAAATATACACGGTGGCGTAGATATTGCCCTCGTGTTAGTGGGGGGGGGGGGAGGGTGGGGGGCAAAAGAGATCGAAGGCGAAGGAGTTGAAAAATTCTAGTCCGGAGGTCCGCGCTATCCTAGTTTCATAGGACGTTAATTCACATGGCAGCGTCGATAGGAAAAAAGAGTTTATCGGATGTTGTGAACCTTGACTAGGTATAGATCTCTGTGGACTTCTACGTTTCAACTGCGCAGCTGTTGGATACGGTCACCACGTCTCTCTGAGTGCATGATAAGATACGAAATGTTATCCCTCCCCCCTCTGTTTGCGTTTCCCAATCGCGCAATATCGTGAACGGGGAGAGAGATTTCCAACCTGTATCGGGAATGCGGAATTGGTCCACCCATCGAAGGGCGATGTCTCCCCTGCGCTTTGTCCTCTACCGCCTCGCCTTAACGATTTACCGCTTCGACGACCGACAGATATCACGATATTGTTTTCAGTTGTTTTTTATTTTGTGAATTTTACGCTTTTGATGTACCAACTTTTAAACGCGGCGAGGCGTTTATATTTTCAGTCGACTTGTTCGCGTAGCTTCGGGAAAAAGTATCCCTCGCTGTATTTTAAATTTATTCTTTTCCTACTTTCACGTCACGTACGTAAAAGGTTAATTGCCGGAGCTCCGGCCGGTGGAGCGCGGCAACACAAAAATATAGGAAAGGAAGAACTGTTGCGATAAATTGTGATTCTTTCGCCTTCATGGACCTCCGAAATGGTCATTTTCCGACTCCGTCATTCTCTAATTTCCTTTCCATTACGACAATCTTTCCCCATTTTTTTCTCAAAGGCGAAAAAAGAATCGCCTCGGCGCGACTGAGTGCTCCCGATTTTCTTTTATTTTTGGTTCGCATTTAGCGTTCCTGTCGCGTGCAACGCGCGATAAATCGGCGAAACTCCGTTTACGACTCTCTTTCTCCTCTTCTTCGCCACCCTCTTAGCTTCCCTTGCTGACTGCTTCCACCGGAAGTCGCTAGCCAGTTAATCCTCTTCCTCACTCTCAAAGTCGTTTGTTTGTCTGTCTCTCTGTCTTTCGCTCTTTTCAGTCCTCATCTCTTCTCTCTCTCTCGTCCTTTTATTCCTTCCCTTTCCAACACTTTTTCACCCTTTTCCCTGAAAACCGTCAGGAAAACAGTGAATCAGGATGACCCCGTGGCCATCGGTTACCGAATATATTCCCTCTCTTCTTGGCTACCGAACCGGGTCGTAGAAGACGAGAAACCTATTCCTCTCCCACGCACTCGCTCACCAAACCCACAGACACCAATAAACGCGCTCTCGTATGAACTCTTCGTAAGTTAACGCAACGCAAGTATTTGGGAAAGGCGGTGTTCTTTTTTTTGTACAGAAAAAAAAGAGTCGCGGTTATTGAGGTCTCTCTCTCTCTCTTTCTCCACGGCCTGGGAAAAAGCCTTCTTTATAACCCCCAGAGGGTTTTTCGCTCAATTTATTTCCTCGTAACGGAGCTCATTGCCTCCTCCCACTCCCACTCTCTTCGGTCCTCAACCTCTTCGGTGTCGTTAAGGAGATTGCAGGGGCTGTTTCGGAGGAGGACAAAAAGGGGACTTTCTCGGGGGAGTTTTATACGCGTACGACTGCTTGCCGCCACGTGACTTGGGAGAGCGAGAAAAGACGGGAGAGCGAGAAAAGACGACCTCAAACGAAAAAGGCGTACCCGGCAAAGGGAGCGCGTTTTACGTAGGGAAGGGAAAGGATGTTTCGTGAACGGTGCCATTTCCCTACACCCCCCGTTTTCCGAGATTTCGGCACGGTAGGCCAGGAAACAAAGCCTTGTTCACCAGAGAATTATCGAGCACGTCCAATCACCGAAAATAAATTCAAGAACAAGCGCTTCGGTATAAAAAAATTGAAAAAGCAAGTAGTTATCCTATGTATCTCCAATAGCCATAGCAAGGTTTGGTGAATTACTAGCGATGAGCGTTTACGTTTTCAATTGTTTACATTGAAGCGCTTAATCCTGAATACGATACCTCGTGTTTCCTTGGCGTCGTTTCACATTTGCGCACAGATTTTTACGTCCTGTCTCTATGGTATAAATTATCTTAAAAGCTTTGTAAACACGGTTTCTGAAGGAAATTACGTTACACATACGTTGTCCACTCGTGATTCTATGAGAATAGATCGAGCGAATCGGAACGGTCGGATTGATCGTTCCTCGCGGGAGCTTAGATTCAACAGGTTGGCATTTACATTAGGGTCATGACTTGGCAGCTTATTTTATCGCCACCTTAGTTTATCGAGAATGGCGAATTTACTTTGCTTGTCACAATGCAAATATTCCTATCTCTCAGACGTCCGAGGCACGTCGTTTTATATCCTGTCTCTCTAGCCCGATATTTCCTTTTCAACTCTTGGCGCTAGGACAAACAGCTTTCGTAACCTCTCGACATCTCAATAATTTTAATGGCCACTTTACGCACGAGCCGGCTCTCGATCCCGATTTTGCGTGCGAGATTATCCAATCGCTCGCGCGGCGAAATGCTTCTTTTTTTTCTTTCTCTCCTCGAGCGATCCCGTTTAGTCTCTTCCACATTGGTGGCGTGCATGTCTCGTACCTTTGCGTCACTTCCCCCGCCTCGCCGTAACTCCGAAAAGCATTCCGTTCCCGCGGTCACCTGGCAGATGGCAGAGGGAGATAAAAGTAAGAGTCGCGATCATTTCTCCCCCGTATATCGAAACACTTTCCCGCCCCCCTTTTCGCATTTCTCTCACTTACGACCTCGGCGCCGACCCTTTGGCCTTTTAGGCGTTGTCACGCGATTTATAACGCAGTCGCATTTCTCTTGCCCCTCCCCACCACGCACGCACTATTCTTGCACTCGCACCTCACCCGAAGGAATACTTCGCCTCTCGCGGGTGTCGCGGCATTCGGGCTCTTTACAGCATGTAACTCGGAACGTTATGAGCGTGGGCCGTGAGATAATCAAAATCTCACCCCTGCATGGAAATGGTAAACAAGGTTTCCTTTTTGCCACGACTGTGTGCCAATGCGCGTGTCTTTTTCCTTCCCCCTACTCCACCACCTCTTTCTCTACGCTCCTGGAAAAACGCCAAGCGCCGTCACCTAACGACAAGTGAGAGTGAGCATTGCGAGCGTGCAGCCAGGTTACTCCCCTCCCAATACTCCTCCCTCCGTTCTCTCCCTCCCCTCCAGCCTCACGAAGGAACTTTCTCACTCATAACGGTATCGATACAACGACGACGTGAATTCGACGGAGGAGAATGAAAAAAAGAGCACCAACAATCACACGGTGCCTAGACGGCGAGGAGGAGAGGGGGGGTGGGAGAGGGAGGGGAAGGGAGGGAGGGTCAGCCGGAGGCTCACACGCCCCTTTATCTGCGCTGAGGACCGTGTAGACATCCAGCGTGAATGTGGTGCGGCGTAAAAATGGATTGGGCGAAGGGAGGGGTCTGGGTGCGAGGCACGGAGCGGGGAGACTTGGGAGGAGGGGGATAATGCCGTTCGGTGGCCAGTGATCCCACTCCGGCTGTCTCCGTTCCATTCTAAGACTGTGACAAATGCACAACATGCAAATGGAACGAGAGGATGGCGAATGCTTTGGAATGGGAGCGGTTATGGGCGAAGTTTCAAAGACGCCAGTTGATAGGTCTAAATAAAAGCAGGGAAGAGTAGGGAGGCTGGCGGAAGGACAAGGGTGGAGATCGCTTACGAATAAAGAAAAAGGGCCGATCGAAATCGACCGTCCTCGGCCTCCGGGATTATTTAATCGCAACTCGAATCGAGATTTAGAAATGAGTTATGAGGCTCGGCTCACGGTGGTAATTCACCTGTCGTAGATTGTAACGAGCATTGCGGCTGTTATTTTTTGTTCAACTGGGCGTATGGGTTTGTCAATGGTTTGATGGTTATAGGATGTAAGCTGCTCGCTTATTAAGTGATTTTTATATATATGTTAGATAAGTAAGAATCGAGAGAGAGAGTAGGAGATTGTTTTCTCTATCCTTCGCAAGAAGATTGTGTTGTATCAAAACAATAGGTTCTTAAAATCCGCCTTCATTTTGCCAGGAGATTGAGAAAATTACCTATAAATTCTATATATGTTAAAGTTTATATCTCATGATGTAAGGAATTTCAGTTGCCTTCTTGAAAATCAACACCATTCGTAGGAGGAGGCGGCTTATGACATACTGGTTGCATTCTCAACCCTTATAAGCCCGTGGGAGTTCCTCGTACAACGCGTATTCGTTTCCTACTACATTAATGGCTTCCGAGAAAGAAATTAAATCTTACTGGAGATGAATTACGTGATAGCTTGGGAAAAACCCGCTTATGTTAGTCCCTTCTCCGTTTTGAAGCTCACATTAAAGTTCGCTTAATTTAAGAGGCGATTTCCTAAATGAAGCGAGACATTTCGCTGTGCCATATAAAGAGGATCGTTGTCCTATTGAGTGAGGCATGGGTTAGAATGGAGGATGTGGCGATTTCTCGTACGCCCGTGGGATACAGGCGGTTGGGTTGCGTACGCATGACAGTTGAAGGCAGAGGGAGGCAAATGGAGGGGGAGGGAGAGGCGCCGCGATCCCTTGAGGGATTAGACATGTGGCATGTGCATGGGAACTGGTTTTCCGAAGGAATCGAAAGAAAATAAGCGCGTTTTTTGTCCTTCGCTCAATTTGGGTCGATCTGTCTTTATAAACCGCCACTCAGATAGCACTCTTCGTGAAAGTTGTCTCATATTATAGACGAGTTAAATAAGAATACGAGTACATGCATGTATTCACGCGAAGTTTCGCAATGAGATGCATTATCAAAACAATTTTCAAGCGCGCGCGGTCTCTTAAAATTGATCACATTTTAAAATATTTTAGGGTTCGTTGTTTTTTGTGAAAAACGAATGCCTTACAGAGATCAAAAGAACATTTGCCACCATACGTTCACTATTTTTACGCGAGAGAACGCCTCCCAAGGTCAAAAAGAGCAATCGGTTCGTTGCGGTTCGCGGAACGTCTAAAAGAGATCAACGAACGATGGTGGTTAGATGAGGTTACCTCTGAACATTTCCTTAAGGGCACGCACGGTTTGATGATATTAAAATCCTTTTTCGCGTCGACCGTAACCTTCCTGCCGCTCATCTACATACCCGGAATCGATATTGGACACTCCTCATTTGGGTTCCAGGACACCGTAATTCTCCTGTTTTATGAATTGAATGACCTTTCCGCCTACTACCATCTTCCAAAGGGTCAGTCCCCCTTCGGACCAACTCGGCGATTAAAACTATCCGATTAATTTTATACGAAATGTTGGGGAGTGGACCGTAGAGTTTTGTGTTTCCATTTTCGTGACGCATTCCATCCCGGGGTAACCATTATCTTTTTAATTACACTTTTACGCGGAAGGGTGCGCGCTGGTGTCGAGGAATTATGTGATATTGGAAATTAAAGGTTTCTATTTAAAAAAAGTCGTTTCGACCATAAAAGGGGAAGCTTTTCGATTACCTTAACACCTAATTTGATCGGATAGCCGTTATTAATCGTCTGGTTTCGGTTTTTATGAGACCCGCTGCCTTTCGGTTTAGCCATCATAACGTCTTTTATGCTGACCACGACTGCGAAGTTAAAAGTCAAGGTCGATAAAATCATAATCTATCGGTCAAATTAAGCAAAAGGGCTAAAGAGTAGTTAAGCGTATCTGGTTTCAATTTCCAATTAAAGATGTATCAGTGCTCGCAATAAAATTATATGTAGTTAGAGAAATGGTCGGCTTTTAAGCTCCCCATCAGGAGATAATCATCAGTTTCGCCGTATTTCCTGTGTTTTATTTTTGTCGATGAAGCAGCCTCATCGTTTAAAAAAAAATAGAAAGAATAAAAATAATTCATTAACTGCATGCTATCTTCTCATGAGTTTGTCCCAAGATTAGAGAAGAGTCAGTCTTATTAATAGAGGTCGGTATTGCTGTTCTCTATTTAAACCTGTTATGGTGAATGTGTTTGAGTTCGCGTGCCAAATCAGTTAAAAAGAGGAAGGGAAATGTTTTCCTTGTCGGTCATGATTATTTCTCCACTTGAAAATTACATAAAACTCTTGAAGAGGTAATTTTTTCAGTGATATATAGCAGGGGTGGCCAAACCGAGGCTCTCAAGTCGCATGCGGCTCTTTTAACTTAACGTGCGGCTCCTATTCATTTACATTCAAGGGCGTATCAAGGCTTACCACGTCAGAGCGCAATAACGCGGTGCGACGAAGACGTTTTGGGGATGCTTAATGGATATGTATTATCTCTGTAATGCTTCAAATACTAGTTATGTTTACTGTTCAGACATTTTTGTGCACAGAATGCGTGTCTTGCGGCTCTCGAACTTACGAAGAGTATCATTTGCGGCTCTGAGGGTAAGCAGGGCCAGCCCGATGTATGCATAGTTTTCCTCCAGCAACGAAATATCTTCTTATGGTCAAAATGGAAACATTGGTCAGTTTCTGGAATCTTGGTTTGCATAATCCTTTTGACCTCTTAAAATTAATAGAACGATGCCAATATTAAAAGTGCAAGCAATAATCGACCTGCGTTTTCCTTTCATTTTATGATATTCCATTGTTCTCCAGAAACCAGATGATTTTTAATATTGCCTTTTATTGGACTATATTTTAATATTCAAGTAGAACGTATTCTTCTCTCATTTTCATCACATTAATCCGAATCACTTATTATGGAAAGAAGATGATCCAAACGGAACTTATGATGCCTAATTTCCATTTAATCATTTATTTAATACTTATATTGCCTTTAATAGCTTTAAAATCACCACGGATATATTGCGTTCTTTTCCCAGATTTCATAATTTAGCGTTATAAAATATTATAAATGCATTCAAACGGAATATTAAATTGATCACGCGTATTTGTGCGGCAAAAATAACGCGTCTATGTATACGGAATCCGAGTTCAACAATAGTTGTTGCTATGGCAACGCTCTCGTAATGAGTGATAAAAACTGCAAAAACGCCAATATTTACGCGAAATTCTAAGAAATACAATCGATAAGCAATATTATACGCTAAAAACTATAATTTCCATTCTTTTCCTCAGAGAATAATACAAAACCCGTTCCGATATTACAATTCTAAGATATTTTAATGTGCAAGATAAAATTACCTTGCACGATGGATTTCAGATTTCCCATGTAAATTAAATGGAAAGAATAGTTCCTGGAATCGAACCCGGGACTTTAAAATTCGCAACAAAAACTATTCTCGAGAGCTCGGCCCCAGTAGCAAGAGATTTCCACCAAGTTGCATGAAAATCGGTCCATAGGTTCAATAGTTAATAGGGGGACGGACAGACAGACACAACGACGAAACTATAAGCCTATTTCCATTCTGGAAAGTAGGCTAAAAATTAGATACGCTTTTGCAAAGCAATGCTTCGATTAAAATATTATAAATAGGAAGAAAAAAGGAAACGAGCATCATTTCTCCGCACGTAGCGAACCTATTGGACAAGAATTTGCGTTTCTTTCGTATCGATCTTACGCAATTTTTATGACCGGCACCCAAGTCTTCCCTTCAGTTTCGAATCGATATTTTACGCAACGGGATGTTGTTGGAACGTAATTTTCACGACATGATTTTTCAAATCTTCTGCATTCCAGTTCTCGCATTTCCGGAAATCCTCCTACCATACCGAAGGTCCTTTCAGTATTGCGATCCTCGGGGGAAAAAAGAAACCTTTCTCGTTCTTATTTTGCCTCTGTACCACTGACCTCGATTGCAATTCCGTTGAAATTCCTACGTGAGAGAGGAGAGAGAGGGAGTGAGTGAGTGAGTGAGTGAGTGAGTGAGGGAGGGAGAGAAAAAAATGCCCAATTACCTTCGATTAACTCAACTCCGGTAACGACTCGACCTCTCTTCATCCCTCGCTTGCGGTTCCGTCAGGTGTTTCAACGCATATGCGCGCGCACACACACACACCCACACACCCTTTACCCGAATAAGATCCCCTCTCCTCCTTATTCTCGCCTCCTCACCCTACCCCAAGGGAACTTTCCGTTTCCTGTTTCGAAGCGACGGAGGTGGATGTAGGAAGGAAGAGGGTTCCTCGGTTTATGCCGGCGCGACCTCGTCCCCCACTGACGCCCGCCACGAATAGAATTCCTTCTCTCTCTCTCTCTCTCTCCACGACCGCCGCGACACTCACCCCGCCATAACACAATGGAGATGGACAGATGCAGATGGAGAAGGAAAGCGAGCAGAAGCAGCCTTTAAAACGCTCTCTCCGATGTGGAGGCTCATTGTATCGCGCGCGGCGCCTTTTACAGATAGGACTAAACATAGCGTTTCGGTGACGGACTCTTGAAATGTCGTCGCGTCGTTCTCCAGATATGGATGCTCGATTAAAGAAAAATAAAAACGACGCGGATTGTAACCCCCGAGGGGAAGTACGCCCTCTCTCTCTCTCGCACTCTCCGCCATTTTGGTTTTCCTTCTCGTGGATTTCGTCGGCTCCGCAAACAACCGAGCACGTGAGTTCGTTCTACTGGATGATACGCGATACGATGAGACTTCGCGTCGGAGAGAGTGTTTTAAAGGCTGCTTCTGCTCCCATTCCTTCTCCATCTGTATTTCCGTTCCCGTAAAAAAAATCTGTAAAATTGACTCGCAAGAGATAAGATGGGAAAGGCTTGGTAGAGCAACTTCATCGGAATTAAAATATTACAGTTAAGTTCTGTTGCGGAGTTGTTCACTTGTTATCTTGCGCGTGAATCATTCTTTAATAGCAAGAGAGCATCGTTGCATATCTTGTCGCCTATTGTGCTCTCCTTTTGGCCGAAATCCAGTTGATAATTATGGTAGCTTCGATGGCCATTAAGATTTTTATGAGAACCAAATGCACATTTGTTAAAAACAGCCGGCCACAGTGGCGATTCTCCGGTAGTATTTTGAAGTTATACTTTCTGAATACCCCGGTTACACCGCGGATTTCGGAAGATATGCGGCGATCCGCGTTGTAGGACCTCCCGCGCTATAACAGAGAGCCCTTTGACTCAGTGTGATATGTACGTACAACTGCCTAGTTTTTTTTTCAGTTTTCGTCTATCATGATCGCTTCAAACAACAAAATATCAAAATCAGTGCTGAAATCCAATAACCTTAATGTGGCTATTGGAGATACCTGAGACAAGTATTTTTAAGTGCATGTTCTTAAAGTCTTGACATCATTTAGTAGTCAATAATGTGGAATTCTTTCAAGTTCAGCGTAGAATGTGGGGAAAATCCGCGGTAGAAGCTACCTCGAAATAACGGGGAAGCACCACGTATTTCCGTGTCTCTCTTATTTACTCTATACCTATTCCTCCAAAAATCTCCTTATGTGCCTTTTAGCACTAATTCCGCCTTTTTCCTAAAGAGGAAGGGTGGGTGAGAAAGGTTTGGTGGAACGATCCCGGGTCAGTAGGCAGGGCACCAACCGCGACAGATGGGGGGGTTGAAAGTGGGTTTATAAGGAAGGGATGGGAGAGAAGTGCACGCAAAGTGTACCCTTTTACGAGGGGAGGGAGATTGTTGAAGGGTGGTAATGCTGGTTCGGCAGAGTATACTGGAGAGGGGGGGGTTGATTCGGAAAAGGGTGAAGAGGGAACGGTAAGGGGTGAGATAGCGAGGGAAAGAGAAGGGGGTAGGTTATTCGACGGCTGGGGAAGAGGGAGTGGTTTTGGGAAGGAGGGTTGGAAGGTAAGCGGAGTTGAACCAGGCGGCCTTCGCTCGAGTCCAACCCCGGAACGATGCTCTGGCTGCGAAGGAAATCTCTTTGGACTCTTCTTCCTCTTTTCTTCTACTTCCCTTCCCTCCGTCTTTTTACCTCCCTTTCTTACATCTGAACTCTTTCCGCAGCCTTCCTCTCGTTTTGTTTTCCTTTTTGTCTTTCTCTTACAATCTCCCCTCCCTTCTCCATCCTTTCCCCTCCTCTCCCTTGCTCCCTCTACCTCCCTCTACCTCCCTCTCTCCTCCCTCTCTCCTCTCCATCCTTCCATCTCTCATCTACCTCTTTCTCCTTCTGCTTTTCCTCTATCCTCTCCCCCTTCTCTCCTTCCCTCCCCTCCCTCCGTTCTTTCCTTCATCTCCTCATCCCATCCCTCTTCTCACTGCACTCTCCCTCCACTGTCCTCTCCTATCCTGTCCCTACCCTCTCTCTCTATTCCTCCATCCTCTCCTTTTCTCCCTTTTTTCCTCCTTCCTCTCTATCTTCTACCTCCAATCCTCTACATCCCTCCCCTCTTCCTCCCTATCGTACTCCCTCCCTTCCTCCTTCCTTCGTCTGCTTTCCCTCTACCTCCCTTCTATCCTTCTCCTTTCCCACTCGCTATCTCCCTCCTTCCCTCTCATCCCTCCCTCCCTCTTCCCCTCTCCTCACTCCCGTTTCCCCTCTCCTCCCTCCCGTTTCCCCTCTCCTCCCTCCCTCTTCCCCTCTCCTCCCTCCCTCTTCTCCTCTCCTCCCTCCCTCTTCCCCTCTCCTCCCTCCCTCTTCCCCTCTCCTCCTTCCATCCCTCCTCCGCCCCCTCTCCCTCCCTGCCCTCTATTTATCCCACATTCTATCCATTCCCCTTTATGTATCGCAGATGACGTCTCCACTCCCTCCCATCCATCCCGCTCTTCTTCCTTTCCGAGTCGTCGCTTTATTTACTCTTTTTGCGCCGAGAAACAGAACCTTTTTCACTTTCCCTTTCTTTCCTCCATGTTACCTTGCTTCCGCGGAAAGAGATAGAGGGCGAGAGGGACATAAACGTCTTCCGAATAAGTCGGTTTTCTTCTTTTCTTCCCTCTTCCTTTCTCCGTACTGCTCCCGAGTAAAGTGTGTGGCGTCCCGGAGACTCGGGTCTGTTTGTCCCTCGCTTCCATCTTTGGCGGGTTAGTTTTCTTATTCTTTAGCATTCACTTTTGGTTCGTATCTCTACTCCTATGTTTCTATTTTTCTCTCTTTCGGTTTTTAACTCTTTCCCCTCCTGACACCTTGTGGCGTGGATTTAGAGATTGATTTAATCGGCAAATAATTCTTATCGAAAGATGTCCCGAGGCGTGGAGTGGGGGATGCTAATGTGTTATCGCCCGTCAACCTTCTCAAGAGAGAGACGATAGTTTTTCTTCTTGCAACGTGTGAATTAGGTTCGAACTTCGAGAGGCGAGGCGAATGTTCAGTGTTCGCATCAAAACGTAGGATTTATTGGTTGGAGGCGGAAGGTAAAAATAAGTGTGGGATGTCAGGTGTGTTGGTAAAAAATTGGGAGTGGAAATGTTTGATTTCAATCGGGTTATTTATCTTTGACTTACACGCATAAATGTTGCAAAAAGGAGTCGTAGCAAATGTTGCTTTTAATTTAAGTCAGGTTTATTTATTCGATGGGATTGGCAATCCCAGCATATCAATGGTGATACACAATAAAATGTCATTAATTAGAAACATTTTTCCACTAAATTATACACGTTTTTTAAATAATGTCGACTATAATGAATACAGCAGTTTTGTGTGTTGACGTATAAGAGAAGAAACAGTACACTTAAAGTAAAATCGCACACGTTATAGCCTCAAAGCATCGTTTATCTTTTTTCGATAAATCGGATGAAATTTGTTTCTTTCAATATCATCTTGAAATCGCGACAGATTAGCCACTCAAAACACGATTAAACGAAAATCGTGACGCAAAATTCGAGCCTTCTTCGTATATAATTAATGCGCACATGCTTAAAACTTAACATTTTCACGTTCGCGGAGTCGGAGAGACATCAAAAATCGCGACAAGTATTTCCGAATTCGATCGTATCCAGAAAAATAGTAAAAAATGTACGCGAAATCCCCCCAGCATTTATTTTCGGAAAGCCTCGTTTCGGATTCCAGCTGCGACGGCGCCCCGACACTCAATCTTTCTGCTTCCCCAGGAGGTTTCGAATGATGACAAGACCCTTCGGAGAATGCGGGAATCCGACGAACGCATAAAAAAGAATCGAATGATCGGCGAATGAAAAAAGTAAGACCCTCGCAACACGGCCGCGTTTAATTCCCTCCTCGGGCTTCCTATACGGGCAAAAGGGAAGAGATAAGATGGGAGGGAGAAGAGACCTCGTTCAAGGGCGGAGGAAGGGTAAGAGAGCGGAGGGAATGGGAGAACGGGAATGGGAGGGAGATACGAAGGACTCGGACGGAATACTAATGAGAGGCGCAAAAATAAATCGCGCCTGCGCGGGAGAGTTTTGCGAATCCGAGAGAAAAGGGATGAGAGGGTTAGGTCTACGCGCGGTCGGGGGAGCGTGACAGAGAGGGTCGGGTTTGGTCGGGAGCGCGAAAAGCCGCGCAGTGCGGGGGGGAAGACGAAGTAAAGAGGACGGATGTAGACTAGGTTGACCAACCGTCCTAAATTTGGAGGGACAGTCCCTCTTCTTTTTACCACTCGTTCCGCTTTGCTAAATATTCCAACTTTTGTCCCGCCTTTTGAAAAATCATGAATTATATGCCAAGCAGTCAATTAAACAGTCCTGTAACACGCTCATCGCTCACACCAAGCTCTCTGATGCATATTACATCTATCTATCTAAGGCTGATCCATATAATGCACCATAAATACACTACTGTAATCCCCCTCCATATAATCGGTAAATATTTGAAAATACCCTTCCTTAGCTGCCTGAAAATGTTGTCACTTTACTGTAGACCAGGAGTCCGCAACCTTTTCAATGAGGCGAGCACCAAGTTACGTTCTAGAGCACCAAGCGAGCACCGCCATACTTTTGTAAAAGTAGGAATGATCATAACGAGTGTCAAATGAACGTCAAAGTGGTTAAAAATCCCTTTCGTACGTTTAGAAAGAAAACAGGCGAACAAATCAAATTAACGGTACTAGGGAAGACGATTTTTAGCATCGTAAAAGCGCACGGTAGGAGTGCTAAAGAGCACCGCGGTGCTCGCGAGCACCAGGTTGCGGACCCCTGCTTTAGACGGACATTTATAGGATAACCTACACTCACCCGACTGACATCCTCGGTATCAATTCTCGACTCGACAAAGTCAGTTGTTCTCTTATTTTCAGCGTTTTCTCCAACCCCGAAAAGCACTTCTCTCTCTCTCTCTCGTCCCGCGGGCGTTGTCTGCCCTCGCCCTTTGTTCCCGTCCTTTTTTTAAACTTTATTCTTTCCCAGACCTGGCCAGCCGGGGCATCATCCCTCGCCCTCTCTCGCTCCACACTCCGCACTCTCCTCAGGTCCTCGCTCGCCCATTCCTTCCCGCCACATTTAGGCCTCATACCTCCTCTTCTCTCCCTCACTCTTTCACGGTCGCCTCTCCTCTTTCTTTTCTCCGGCTACCAGTTTTCAGCGGGGCGAGCGGCGTTACGAAGTTCCAAGGAAGAAGTCCGGTCCTGCATCGCCAATGACTCGGCTGAAGGGATGCTCGCACGCACACACCCAGCGCAGGAAGGGGTCGGCTCCCTCGAGAGAGCCCCTCCTTCTCCTTCGCTCTTTTTTTCTCTCTCTCTTTGCATCGTCTTCTCCTACCGCCGTCTTCTTGTTCCACATTGTCAGTCTTGTCTGGCCCTCATTATGTCTCGCTTTCGTTTGTTTCCCTCCGCTTCGTGTCGCTTAACGTTTTCCCTATTAATCAGACGAAAAATTCGAAGGATTTATGTTTTTTCCGCAGGAGAGGAGTTTTGTCGGAATTTTTTTTGGCCGCGTACGTGTCTTTGCGTATACGTATGGGGGTAGACTGTTCGAAAGTGAGGCGACTGTGTTTTTAAAATGAAATCGATTAATATTTCGCTAAAGTATGCGATGTACGATTCAGTATATCTATTCCTATCTCTCTCTCTTTAGTTACAAATATTTGCCATTGGAATTCTGTAGCCACTGAACAGCGATTTAAAGTTTAAACCAGTGGTTCCCAAACTGGATGCCGCTTCACCCTAGGGTGCCGCAGCTGATTTTTTATGGGTGCCGAGAAAAACTTTGTATAATAAATAAATCAACTATTCGGATGCGCTGATAGGCAAATCGGGCAATAATTTATCCTACTATAAATTGATTGCGGTGTGGTACCAACAAATGAATGCTTTCAAAGATTATATTTAAAAGGTATGTAAAAGTATGAAAACCTTTCAAGGATGAAATTCTGCGAAACTGTTTATCTTTGAAAGGGTGCCGCTCCTATAAAGAATTTGGGAACCTCTGGTTTAAACGAATGAAAAAATGTTTCTTTTTTGTTCGAAGATGAAAAAAAAACCATCTCAAAGATCATTCGCGTCTATGTTTTCTCAGCAGGTAAATAGGTTAAGAGTCGCCCAATTTCTGCACTCTTCTTTATGCCTCTTTTGTTTTCTTTCCGCGTCTAGTAGTTTGAGTTCCCGGTAAAGGCTTTCGATTGTGTTGCTCATTTCTCGAAAATCATTTTACGATCCGCCGATTCCTCCTCCCCCTCCACCACCTCTGAGGCCAATTTGGCGTGCTTTTCGTACGGTGTTTGCCTTCATTATCGACCGTATTTGGCTCTTTGCGCCGACGCCCTCCAAATAGCTTGGTATTAAAGTCCGCGCCTAAAGCGAAAGGCAATTTAATCGCTTATCTTCTTTGCCGTGTTAATTTGCACAATACTAAACACTATGTTTGATAGATGCCTTTTTGGAAGATAAAAGGTATTGATGCAGCCATTTTATTTCCTGTAGGCGCGAATTATTTGGTTTATAATTCAGCTTCTTTTCCAAAAAAAATAATGTCTGCGGAGAGTTGAACTAATGTTCTCTTAAAAGTCAATGTCAGAACAGCGAGTAAAAATCGCTCGAATGTGATAAATATAGTACTAAAGTTATTTATTTATGTAGTCCACTTATCTGGCCATATATCAGAGATTGCTCTGACAGAAAGAAATTTTGAGGGAATACTGCAGTTGGAGGCTCTTAATAAAATTATTTTTTTTGTAAAAATTTAAGGGTTTAATTCGCTCTTTGAAAATGCAATCGATAGAGTCGCTCAGCTCAAAGGATTTTTATTGTATGTATACGAATGCTCTTAACTTAACAGGAATCTGTAAGCTTTTTTAATATAAATAAGATCGAGGCGGCCATTTTATGAAAACGCGCTTTATAAAGGCCTCTCCGAACGAAAGGTCATTCTTGCGAATGTAACGTGAAAATTAATATTATGCGTCGCGTACTTATTTTTTTAATTTTTTACAGAAAATGTCCATCAGAGCGTAAAAAATCAACGTGAAACGAGCTTAAATTTATTCCACGCGGCAGGCACGCGTTATTCCAACCTTGTTTTAGAGTAACCCGGCGCCACCCTCTCCTCCTCTCCCCACGCCGCATTATTCATCGTCCTCGAGACTTCCCACTCGACGGATGGTGAGGCTCTCATCACCTTCCCATCCTCGCTCTAGCCCAAAAGCTTCACCCTTAATATCCCTTTGTTTCCCGCACGTAAAATTAAACTACGTCATCGCCGTCGCATCTCCCTGCAACCCCTCCCACGCAACCCTTCCCATCCTGCTCAATCACCCACCCTCGCAACGAGACAAGACAACCCTATCCCACATATCTCATCCTTCCCCACGTTCCATTTAGCACCTAGACTTATGATTCACTATGTAGGAAGTGATGGGCGGGGTACACAGCGGAGGACGTGGAATAATCGACGCGGGATACGTTCCTAAAATGGTTAACTCGATAGACTTGTTCATAGAGTTATGAAAAGGTTTTTCGCGGGATGTCTATCGAGCCTCCGTAGTTATTTCTGGATTCCAGGAGAAAAGGTATTCCGCAGAAAAAGATCCGAGACTCGGGTGTAATACGAACACAGCTCACGATTGGATATTTCGTCCTGTGTCACTTACACTATGAAATTTAATCTTGACGTGCGCCTTTTGCGGTGGCCGCAGAAGTGTTGAGGATTCTAGCCGTGTCTTCACCTCGTTTCGTGTATTTAGACTCTTGTTTTTTTCTTCCTGCGTCGAAAGATTACAATCTAGTATTGCCGGGGCAAAAATAAGGCCACCGCATAAAAGTACATCGGATCCAAAGTTTTCAACCCTCTCAAACGACGGCACACGAATAATTCATAGCTTCTTTACCACGTCACGAATTTAGGATGAGGCTCGTTCCGTCCGCTAAACCCGGTCATTTTATGTCAGCGCATGTATCCGTCTCTCTTCCCGAATTAAGAAAAAACGAAACGCGAATCCATTTGAAATCGATTTAAAAATATCTCTCGGAGATACGGTTGCATCGAAGAGACGAATCGCTAACTAATTTGATTCCGTCTGGGATAAAAATACGGTCGAAACGGAGACGCGGACGGAACAAATTCTCGACATCGGACGTGACTTCGTCCTCGCTGTTTAAAAAACCATGAGCTCTGAAGGATGTGTATGTGCGATTTTTCGAGAGCGTGCGTGCGCGTTCGTGTTTGGATTTATATTTCCTCCGCACGGTCCCTCTCATTTCATCGTTCGTATTCACTTCATTCGACAGTAAAAAATTGCTCTCTGTGCAGGTCGAAAGCTGTCTTCCAAGGCAATGGTAAGTTACCGTCGGACTGATATTACTAATTATACTCGGCTCTCTCTCTCTCTCTCTCTGCTTCTTTGTTTGAGCATAGAGGACGCGCCAAATGGGGCACAATAGGCTATAAGACAGGAAATTCCGATGATATTAATAATGAAGAACGGAAAAGAAACGAAAAGATTTTATCGCATTACAAATTCTATATAACTCTAACCGCAATTGAGTGCAAAAAATGTGACTCATAAACACGAAATAAAACATTTTTTCGGAAAAGCTTGAATTCCACTGTATACAATTTATACAGCAATGCAAACTATGTTTCGGCGCTTAGCTCTATCATCATTGAGTCATTAAAAAAGTTAAGTTTAGAATATGGTACTGGAGGTAATATATATTATACGAACCTTCAATCTTCGTAGAAGGTCGACTGTATTCGAGGAGAGCAGATTGTGAGTGTGCGCCTGAAGGATAGGTAATAAAACAGAGTGAACTGAAATCTGGGAAAAATAAAATCCAGGAAGAACAGAAATAAAATAAGAGCCAAAGAGTGCAGAGCGGTTAAAAAAAATCTCTCCCAAAAACAAAAGAATCTCTGATAATATGCTTCCAAGAGAGAGAGGAAAGTAAGGAACATGAAATGCTACATTCAACGATGAAAACTATTCTTTTCTATTCTGAAGCCAAGGAGAGATATAAATGATGCGAAATGATTTATAGCGGGGATTAAAGACTGAATCGAAAGAAAATACGAGCTACTTCGTTTCAACAAGGTGGGGCTCTCAAAAGAGTTAGTTGCATGATGAATGCTAACGAGTACGGTGAAGAATAGGGGATGAGGGGCGGACGACACGGAAATATAATTTAAAAAAGAAGAGTTTATAATAGATCGCTAATACACTCGATTAAACGCAGAACAATGGTAGAGGGCCCAACAATACCCGACATGCAACAGGTTCCCCTGCATTGATTCCAAAAACGCATTATTGATCGCCCCAATTAGGCTGCAATGCAATTATCAATTGAGGTAACTCCAGTAGCCACAAGACGGTTGGAAAAGGGTTTTCTCAGCCATTCTTATGAATGTTGGATTTATCTTGATTGTCAACAGAATTCCTGCATTTCCTGAATATTATTAGGCGAGGATGGCTTACCAAGAGGTGGGATTCTTTTTCTATCGAAATTGGTGGAGGAAGAACGGAAGAATGGCATGGAGGAGGCGAAGTAAGGAACATGAAAGTGAAAGGAAGAGGGAGGAATTCTCGGAGAAGAAGGGCATGAGAAAATTGTGGCAGTAGGTGGGGAGGGCGACGTTAAGGGATGACAAAGGACAAAGGAAGGCGGAGGGAGAGATAGGGAGGGAGGTGGGCGGGCGAAGTATGGGACGGGTGGCAGAATGCGGAGGAGGGGTTTGGATTGGAGTCTCCCCCACTCTTCCCCTCCTCACGAGTGGGAGATGGACTTGATTTCTTCTTCTTCCTCCGTAAGGGGGTAGGATGGGAGAGAGAGAGAGAGATGTGGGGAGAAAACGTGTGTGGAGGAGGTTGGATCTGCTGGAGAAGGACGACCTCCACCTCCTCTTCCTTTTGTTGTGTGCGGGCTCTGTATCTCTTTCGGCAGCAATAGGCAAGCAGCTCACGTCCGAATCGCGGAGTCCATTCGGTGTCTGCGAGAGTCTTTCTTTTGCCCATCCTCCTCCTCCTACTTCTCCTGTTTCCTCCCACTCCTTCCACCCCTTAAAATACACGCAGGCATCCCGCTTGCGAGAAGAGGCGGGAGAGAGAGAGATAGGGAGTGTGTCGTAGCTGGGAGGTTGTCGGGGTCAGTCGGCGAAACAGTGCAGAAAGGAAGTCTCTCTCTGTCTCTTTCTCTCTCTCTTCCTTCGAGTACGTGCAGAGACTTTGCGCGAATCGTCGAGAGTAACAAGAAAGCAATTCTTTTCCTCTATTTCTCTATCCCGAGTGCGAGTTTTTCTTTTTTTCGATAGAGATCCGTTCTATCCCACTCTTAAGCGCTTTTTTCTAAAATAAATCGCTTACGTATTCCTTTTGTCTGACAGACTGTGTGGACAGTATCTCTGGAATCCTATAACCTGGGGAAGCCAACATTTCAGGATATATTGGTCTTTATGAGACTAGACATGGTAATAATTTAGTGGATCTAGAATTTGCTGCTTGAAAGTAATCGGTGTCCATATCAGAACTTTGCTAATAACTCGAGAAAGATTCATGCTAGGAAAAATGATATTTGCATCTATGGACGAAACGTTGGTGTAATGGGATATCGCATCGAACTCAAATATCGGCGTTTAATTTCGCGGGTGTTCGTAAACATCGAATTTTTTAATCGTAAAATTTTGTTGTTTTTTGACAGGGCGCAATAATATTTATTTACGATGGTTTTTGTGATAAAAAAGCGCCATGTGTAATTTACTCGGCAATTATTCCCTCACATGTTTTGGTTGGATTAGGTCGCCCGTATTAATTAGACCGTCCGCGGCGCTCCGAGGAAATCGCGCGAAAATATTCTTCCAGTCTCCGTGAGCTATGAGAGAGCGAGAGAAAGAGAGAGAGAGAGAGAGGGAGTTAAAGCTGCATTTTTGCACTCGCTCTTTCCGTCGTCTCCTCCTCCTCCTCCCCCGCAGTCTCAGCCGCCGAAGTAGGGAGCGCGGTCGAAGCGAAAGGTCATATTCGGAGAGTCGATCGTTTTCAATCGCACAGAAGGGAATCCGTCGCGCATGACGAAATGCGGTTGATATTTTAAAGGAGAGATTGGCGAGTCGTCCACAAGAGCGAGGCGAAGTTTTTTTTGTAACGATTTTCGGAATAGGTCAACTTTCACACCCTCTTCATTAGGTTCATCGGTTTTTTTTCTTTTCGGCGAGCTCGTGTCAAAAAGCGTTTCGTCTTTTCTTTATTTATTGCGAACACATTTCGCGTCGCTCCGCTATTAATTCATCAGCTAGCGTCCTGCTGGAAATTCGTCGTACTAAATTAGTTAATCGCTTATTTCGTACCGTGCTTTGGTCGCTTTTGCGTGACTTAAATGTGACTCGATCGAGAATCTATTCGAGAGATATTTCTATCTACTCCCTCACGGCAATAACACTCCGTTTGCGCGGCTGGAGGTGAAAGAGAAATGGTCCAAAAGAGAAATAAAATGCATCCTTTCGCTCGTTGGTTTCGGAAAAAGTGAGTACCGAAGTTCCGTACCAGCTAAATCGTTTCATAATTTTGAAAATGTATTTTCGTAACGTTGGCCGGAAAGTTTTTACGGAGCGTTTCGAGAATTTTGGCATTTTTTTCGCCAAAACGATTTTCACCTCGCGTAGGATCTTGCGTTTGCTCGAAGAAAGTCAAGGCTAAAAACTGTTTCCCGTAGCCACGTAATAGATCTTGCCTATGATATATTTTTTCTTGCGAGGGACTAGAAAGCGAAAGGGACACTCTTCTTTAACTTTTCGGAGCGAACTCTCGGTCATCATTTCCTGCCCAGGAAACGGTCTTAAAAACTCCCATCCGGTATGAGCGGTTTGAAAAAAGTAACAAAAGAGGTCGAGATTAGATACGACGCGGATTTCGAGCCGGTCCCAAAGAACAGGTGGAAGTCTGATTAACAGTCGTGCGCGCCTGCGTGTGTCTCCTGAAGCAGATTAAAGATAAGAATTGGGTTATGGAACACAAAAGAATCTTTTTCGTACGCTCGTGGAGCAACTTTTTGGAGTTATTTTTTCTGCCTGTCATGAAGGATTTTCGAATACTTACGAGAAATACTTATCGAGCATGCCCGGCCCCCTGTTTGCGTGGTTTGAGGAGACCGTGCAAAGTTAGCGGACCGTCCTTCGAAAGGGACGTTAAGCAGTTGGCCCCCTTGGTGCCTTTCGTAAAGAGTAGGCTATGGCCGGCACCGTGTTTCCCTCCTCCCTTCTGTGTGTATCCAGTTGATGACAGTGCAAAATGACCATAGCAGTCGACGCACTTAAAAATCAATTACTACTACCTACTTATCGAGCGTTTTCATGGCGACTGGGTGGCATTCGTTATTCACCGTACATATGGTATGTATATTATTTTTTCGTGATAGCGCCGATAACATTGTTCATGATTTGGAAATTAAGATATTCGATTGTGACATTTTCCCATTTCCCTCGTTTTTGCAATCAAAACGAATGATAAAGGAAGTTTTTTACGTCATTGTAATTCTTACCCGGCGTGCCGATGCCCGCAGGAAAATTCCTAAACGACAATATGAACGGAATTCTAATCGCCGGCGCGCGCGTGCGCACGTTCCGCGGTTTTCCGAAATCCTAAGTTTATTTTATTTTTTCCCTCGAGAGACCCGCGAAAAATAAGATAAGTCGGTAGTTCGCTTTCGGCACCTCTCAGTAAGACAGGAAAACGCTTTGGAAGACGGCGCCCCTAGCAAAAAGTTAGTGAGTTAAGGGAGAGAGATAGAGAGAGGGAGAGAGCGAAGGATTAAGTCTTGGCGACGGGAATGGCGAGGGAGGTGAGTAGCTTTGCTTTCGGGGGCGAGCGGGAGGGCGTGGAGGAGGTGGCGGTTGCGCGACGGACTGGAGGCGGACCCGAGACAATGGGAATCGACGGCGTGGTCGGAACCGACGTTCCGGAGGAGGAGGGAGGAAAAGAAGGGAGAGAGGAAGTCTTTCTCCGAAGCAAGGAGGCGGCATTGTCTCTCAGCTTCCCTTGGAGTTTTTGATCACGTAATAGCTTAAGGGCGTAGGAATTCGTGCCCTCCCTCCCTCCCCCCCTCTCTCTCTCTTCTGTGGGTGCGGCACTTAGGTTAGTTGAAGGAGAGAGGGGGAGGAGGGTATAGAAGGAACGGAAAGGGAGAGAAAGGCAGGGAGGGAGCGTAAGATCCTCCCCAACCCTCCCTTTCCAAACCCGCATTCCCAAATACTTCGCCCAGCCCGAGACGGTCCCGACTCCCGCGATAGAGTTCCGCCGTGCATATGTTTGGCGCCTAATATCCGGAGTGCCATGTAACGCGATGTGTAGAGGATATGCGTGTGTGTGGGCTAGTACTGCAGAGGGCGTCCCATTAGGTCAGGAGGGAGGAGGAAACGGTGGGTAATGTGGGGGGAGAGGATGTGGAAGGGGCGCCATGCTCCGTGAGTCCCCTTAAGTCGTGCCTAACCGCCATTTGTTCCACTCTCCTGGTTCCTCCGCAACGCCTGAGGGAAAAAACGAGCGATTATCGAACGCGTAAAAACGATGGACTCTTCTTCCTCGAGAAGGAGATGGAGACGTGGAATTAACCGATTGATATCGTTGTCGAGTGTTATTAAGGAGAGGTTTTCCGAGCCGATGAGCCTCGGCTCGCTTTAAATTGTTGTCGAGATATAAAGTTAGGTTAAGCGTCGAGTTTTTCACCTTGTATTCATTTAATTCAGACGAAGAAAAATGCCTCTTTACTCTTCTATTTTGCCCATATATTCTAATCTTAGTATTAAGCCATGAAATCTCATTGACTTAATATTCATAAGCTTTCTTTTTTTTTGCATGTGGGAAAATTTTCCCGAAATTTCAAAATTATTCCGTGTAGCCATTATCCGTAATTTTACGTTAAAGCCAATATTTGGATGCAGCTTAACCTCGTTAGTGCAAATTTCATTTTATGATTTGTAATAAAAAGAATTTTAATGCTGAGGTATGTAGTAATGAAGTTTGTTATAACAAGGTAGTTATAATGGGAAACATAAATTTTTGTTTTCGCATCGCACTAAATTACACTTCACATAAAAGACCGAGCTTGTATTATCGAGGTTTTTACTGTACAGAAATTCAAGCATTATGTTTTCATTAGATTTCCCGTGAGCATTTTGGTTTCGGGCGAATTTTTTCGACTAAATTTTCCAGAAGAATAGGGGAAAAAATTTCTTAGATGATCGAGGAATGCTTCGTGCAAACTATCACTTTCAATAAGAAAAAATGAGTAGAAGATAAAGAGAGAGAGCGAACAATCCCACTCCATTGATGTCTCCTTTTCCCAAGACTTTGCCATCTCAATTCGCTTTCTAAGCCGATTTCCTCCAGGCATCTTCCCTCAAAGCCACCGGATATTTTCGCTTCCGCCACGCTTTTTCTTCCCAAACCCTCTTTCCCCCATTCTCCCCCCCCCCCTCTCCGTGCTTCCTCAACCTCCCCAATCCCTATTCCCGTGGGTTAACGAAGAATTTCACGGACGCTGAGTGAGACGGACTCTGACGAGAAGGGGGTTTATGTTCGGAAACACCATGGAAGAGGGGAGAATGAGGGAAAAAGAAAGGGAAAATGAGAGATAGAAAGTGGAAGGAGCGGGAGCAGTTATAAGATAGAGAAAGAGACAGGGAAAACATGTCCTTCATTATCTATCACAACGGGCAGAGAGTGTGAGTGTGTCTGTCTGTCACTCCCTGAACATACCGTTCCGAGTTTTCTTTTTTCCCCTTTGTTTTCCACGCTCGTTCCCCAACATGTTCGACAGTGTGTGTGACTAATTTGGCGAACGAAGCCACTTGGGGCCCTTCGAATCCTGGTCTCATAACGAGTCGTTCGTTAGTCCATTGCCAACTGATTTCGGTAAAGCGGGTCGCCGCTTGGATGCCACCGGTGAAGCGAAATCAATCATTTTGTTGCGCCTCTGGCCTCTTCCTGTGTGTTCATTTGAGAATGCATTTAAATTCCGGCTTCTAATTTAGGCAGATCGCTGAGCTGCGATAAATGACGTAAACACACTTGTTGTGTTCGTTATCTCTATCGCTTCGGAGGAATCCAACTGCCAATTTTTTAAATTTCCACATACACTCTTATCAGCTTATGGAATTAAGTTCCTATATGTTCCTGTCTCCCTGAGCTTAATCCATTACAGTAGTGCTATGCGCAACGCGGAGTTAAGATTTTTGCAAATGACAGCGTTGGGTAGAACCGCGTCCTGCGAACTTAACACCTAACAAAAAACATGTGCTTATCACGTTACATAAGTACGTAAAGTACGGTGCGCGTACGACTTAAGATCGCATTAAATTAAATTTAAAACGTTTTAGGTAAACGCGTCACATTCAGTTAACCGTGTATAATCAAATCCGTCGTTTGACGAGGGTTTATTGAAGTTTGTAAATGAAACTTGTTCTTATATTTTGCCGATCAAGAATTACGCCCCACGAGTATATTTCCTTTGAACGCACAAAACGCTCCAAAATGAACACGGGCCGTGCCTAATAGAGCAGCATGACGTACTGAGCGTCTCGAGAGAAGAATATGCAAGGCTGCATACATCTTCTCAGTTGATTGGTGTTGACTTTTATAACATCGTGTTATCCAACAGCCTCTATGGGTTAATGCGTTCAATGAATTCCAGCGAAGGAAAATTTCACGGATATTACGATCGGACTTGAACGTGACATTGAGGTGACCTCAATAAAGGGCAGTTGGGAGAAAGAGAGAGAGAGAGGGAGATAAAGGAGAAAGAGAGGGGGTGGGAGAGCAAGCAATCCAATGAGGATTATGCGGCGTCCTCACTTATTACGTATGGAGCGAGTATCTTGTCCGTTAGTTATTGCTCCCAGCGTCGGACGTATGCTCGAGTGTATTCGAAACGGCAATCTTTACGATGAGTCCCGATCCCGTCGTAATTCTTCTCGGGGTTGTAACTGCGCGGCGCAACAATGCTCGCGTCCCTTGAAAACGGACTTTCATGGCGCATCCTTCGCTTTAATCGTTGTTGTTGCTGGCTTTGTATTTTTTCTCAAACATTTCTCTTTTTCGGTCGTGTTCACGTCGGTTGCCAAAGCTATTTGTGCCCGAAGTGTTTACCGATTGGCGCAGAAAAGTTTACTAATAAGTTCGACGAATGATTTTAACCATTCGGCTCGCCATGGATCTCGGAACACGAGGATCAAATCGTATAAACCACGTTCGAAAAAGTTTATTTAAGTTGCGAAACGATTGGATGTGATCGCACCCAGAAAAAGAATGGATGGTTTATTAAATTTATGAAAAAAGAACGAATTTCCGAAAACCGTGTTGAAGGTGGTCTGCGCTACTGCCATGAGAAATGCGGTTGTTTAAAATGTTCACGTATCTCACTAAAAAAAAATCCTAACGGTGTAACGCACGATGAGCTGGCGATCGATCTTCAGCAGTCTCATCTTTCTTCGGTGGGTGCCATGGATATATGCGACTTGGATTGCCTCCCTCTGGTTCCCTCTTTCACCCTCCTCTATCATCTCTTTCTTACTCCCGGAGGACGAAGACAGGCGATGAGCCACGGAGAAAACGGAGGCTGCGATTTAATTCCCTCTTACACCTTCCACCCCCGCCTCCCTCCCTTATCCCACCTCCGGCTCCCTTTTATCTCTTCTTTCGTGGCGCGATCCCGCCCCAGGGGGAACATGGACGCGGCTTTAAGAAAGAGAGCTGCTCCTCGTCTTTTCTCGTCGCCAAGAAAGGAATTCCGTTATATAGAGTTGGTCATGCGAACTCTCAGCAGCCCTTCCATTCTCCCCCTTCCCCTCTCACCACTATCTCTCTTTTTGCCCCCCACCCCTGTCACTTCCGGCATGCGCGCCCTTTTAGAGATTGAAACACCCCAAACAACAGCAGCCTTCCCCATCCCCCGCTATACCATCCCCTGCTCTCCTTCCATCGCACTCTTAATCTATCCTTTCTTTCTCACGCTGAGGCCTACCGAGAACCGTCTATGGAAGTTGCCTCCCGTTTGGTTTCCGAGAGGGAATTGCATTCGATTCCATCTCCCTACTCGTTCCCTTCCTATTCTAAAGCGGTGCATTTCCTTCGGACTAATCGCGGACCTGCATCAATTTGCTCGTGGGTTCGAATTGGATTGGGTTTCGTCCCTTTTAAGGAGAGGCTAATTTTGACCGTATTTCCCCTCTCTTTATCTCTATCTTCTTATCCTCACGAAATGAGATAGAGATAGGGAGAAGTAAGGACACTAATGCATGCGGCAGGTGGCTGCTAATCGCCACTTCTCGGATGAAGGGCTAATAAAGAGATTTGGTCCTGATTGGTAGAAATATCGAAGGCAAGGTTGACAATATAGGTCGATGATTTTTAGATAGCATATTTGGCCACAGGTTTTGATAAGAATCGGAGCGAACGTTTTACTGTGGTATAAATTTTTCATATAGTTCCAAATGGGCAGGATGTCAAAATCTATTGCGAGAGTTAATATAAAACGCCAATGAGGGTAGCAGTTAATAGTTTTTAATAAGTTTACGATTTTAGATTATTTTCTCATCTGTGTTGAAATGAGGAATTATTATCCGGAGATGGATCATTAAAAACACGTAACTGTCATGTTTTATGCTTTGGGTTGTTGCCAATTAAAGTCATTAGCTTGTCCTAACACCTGCCATTTCGAGTGTTGCACGACTCCCTCTTCAATTTCATCCGTTATCGATCGTATATTTTAATAAATAAGCCTCCAGTTGTTCAAGGTTCGAGTCCGCTCCCTTCTTTTCCTTCTTACACCTACGAAACGAAAAGGATCTACATCTACATATTACCCTGCAAGTCACCTTGACGGTGGATGGCAGGGGGTGCCGCGCACCAAGTTCCTTACTAATTATCATTCACCTATCTATTGTGGTCACGTATTGTCCTAGGGGAAAATGACTCCTTATACCTCTCCGTCCTACTATCTATTTCGCGAACCCTTGGTGCACTGCACCCCCTGCCATCCACCGAAAAGGTGACTTGCAGGGTATAATGTAGATGTAGATGTCCGATATACGTTGATTGTCGAATAATGTCCATCATTTCATTTACGAATATCTCCGACCTATATTTATCTAGAAGTTTAAGTCTCGCCTGTAATCTACGATCTTTCAACGATGGCCAACTCAACTCTTCAATGAGTAACGTAACGCTCTGTTTTTTATCGTAATTCTTTTTCACGAATCTAGCTGCTCGCCGCTGTATTTTTTATAAATTCTTTATGAGTCCCCTCTGATATGGATCCCAAACCGCTGCTGCGTATTCCATTTGAGGTCTAACCAAGGATAAATAACAGGATTCTCTCACCTTTTCCGTGCTTTTCCTGACTATTCTACGCACAAAAGCCAACTTCTTATTTGCCGCACCTCGATCGATCCCTTTCCAGTAGCCTTATTCCCACCTTCCCGAACGAGTAAAATTTCGACTAAATTTCTCGCAGATGTCCAAATAATCTCCCTTAAAAAAAGGAAGAAAATCCATCCTGTTTCAGGAAACGAAATAATTGGATTTTCCCTTTTTAAGAGAGCTAAGATCAACAGACTCGCTCGCGGTCGTCCTTCGGAACATCTGGTCTATGAGATAGAGAGAGAGAGAGAAAGGAGGCGTGAGAGGAGGAGGAGGAGTGGGAGTGGTCGAGAATCTCTTGTTTTTCTCCATTCGCAAAGGACGGCAACCTCTTTGTGCCTCGGGTCGGTCTCGTCCTTCCAGTCGGGAGTGAATCATTCCGTGGGACGCACGTTGGTACGAATAAAAAAGGGAAGGGACGGCGTACGGATGGTTGCCTATCCGGTCGGAGGTGGAAGGAAGGAGCGAAAGGAGAGGGTGGAGAGGTATGGCGTAGGAGTCGCGGAAGGGCGATTCGCAGTCGGAACGTCTCTCGTCTTCGGACGCATTGGAGTCTTAAACCCGTCACGGTCCGAGTCATGTAGGGAAGTGGGCTCACGCAGACGTCTGAGATTCGGGACGCTCCTCTCCGTTCTTTTTTTTCTCCTCCTCCTCCTCCGTCTCTCGCGGGAGAGAATTGAGATTTGGGACGGTGGATCGATTTTTCGCTTTTCTCGATTTTTTCTTCTCTATCTATCTCTTCGCATTCATCCGAACCACTCCCTCCTCTCCTCTTTCTCATTCGCTTCATCTTTCCTGTCATCTTTCCACTTTTTCCGCTTTTTATCGCGAATCGTCGTGGTGGGTGAGTGGGAAAATCCGGCACGAAAATCCGCACGAAAGCGTTCAGTTTTTTATACGCGATTTTCCTGCCTTAAATAAACTTACTTCCAAGTTGGTCAACCTATCTGAAGCGCAAACACGTACCGATGGTGGGTTCGTCGGAAAGGGAGGGAGATGGGACGATCCTTTCTCTTTAGGAAGTTTCTGAATCCGCCCCTATTACTGACACATGAAGGATCCCAGGTACGAAGAGCTTAAAATTGTTCTCTACGGCCAATCGCTACCAGTTAAATTGTTTTTGCCTCTTTATTAAGTATCGTGATATGTGTGCGTATGTATATATAATATCATTATCAACCCTTTTAAAACCGTTGGTGGGTAAAGGCCTTCCGCAGACTCCTATTGTTTTTCCTATCCCCCTCATCCAAGTTAGCTCTAAGAACATCACAATCCACCTGTCCCATCCGTTCTTCGGTCTCTTTTTCGGTCTCTTGTTGCGTCTTGGGATTCAGTGATGTTAGATGTTCAACGCTGAGTAATTTTTTCTTTAGAAACTTTTCATTCCTCCGCCGGCGGACATTTCTTTGTCTATTTCATGCCTAAATTACGTGTGCCTGATCGCGATATTTCCACCATGGCCACATTCTGTAAACGTTTGACTTAACTTGGCATTTCATCGTGTAAATTAAAGTAGCTAATTCTGAATATCGGGGATTGTTACAGATTTATTATCTAAGCTTGAGCCATGTGAATACTCATCCACAACTCATCCTTTCCATTTCGTGACAAGCGTCACTATACTCCGTCGCGCTTGCCGCGAGAAACATTCTTTTTTAAAACATTTTCTCTGAAATATTCCCGTCGCTTCGTTAACATGAATACCTTCTCGCGCAAGTTTTTTCCACGCTTTTCACATGAGAAACCCTCAAATAGGAAATTCCTTCCGCTCAACCTGAATTGAAATCTTCGTCTTCTACTCCCTTTTTCCCGTCGTCGAGGCTCTCTTCTACTTTCGGACGATATTTTCCGCTCCACCCCGCGCCTCATTTCCATCATCTCTCTCCCCCACGGCGAGAGCCTCTCTCTATCTCGAAGGCCATTTACCTTCTGGAAACCTCCTTAGTGTCCTTGGGATACCTCTTTCGCCCACCCACGCTTCTCTCTCTCTCTCTCTTCCCACTTCGCCATTTTTCCTCTCTCTCTTTCCCTAATGAAGGGACGTGGAAATCTTTTTAAAACTCTCTTCGCGTGTGTCAGTCCAGGATAAGGAGTTGAGGTGCACTTGGCGTTGTCTTCCCCGTCGAGATAGCGATTTGAGAGTCGCCGGACCGGTTTTATTAAGGGTTAGGACGATTTGCGCGCAGGAAGAGAGAGGGACAGTGAGAGAGAGAGAGCGCGAGAAGGGAACGAAAGATAGAGAGCGCAAGGGAGAGAGAGAGAGAGATGCTAACCGGTCTGCCAATAAGAGAGGGTAAAACAACGTTAATCGTTACCGAGGTACTCAATCCACCATGCCTGAATAATGGAGTCTATTTTAAAATGTCGGAGGAGAGAACGAAAAATGAGCGCAGTGAGGAATAGGGGGAGGAGTTTCGTATTGGATCTTAGCCTTCTTCTCCTCGAGTACGTTCCCGGTTAAATTGCCTCTAATTGCATAAAAAAACACACGCGAGGATATTTCGATGGATCGATCGATCGACTTTCGCGATGAGTCACGAAGTCGGTCCCCGGTTCGCAAGATTCGAAAATTAAAAAAATGCTCTCACCGCGCACTTCTCGTTTTTTTCGTCGAGTGAGCGGTGCACAGACGGTTGTTCGTTAATGCCGTCTTATTTCGTCTGTTTTAATTAGCCCGAAATCTGTCGCGCGCGTCGATTTCGCGAGCCTTTTTAAGGCTCTTGATGCTAAATAGCCAGTGCAACGTATTCGGAACCCCGACTCATTTCTCCATCCTTCAGCTAAATAATCTCCTCCCCACTCCACACCCTCAACCCCCTCCAATTCAATTCCCACTCCACCGGCGCCCCCTATAGCCCTTCCCCTACAATCGTCCTCCTCCTCAACCCCTTCCCGCGTAATGGCGGTCGGTGTTCCGTTACCCTGGTGATCGCGGTTGGGGTCGTCCTCTTACTTAAAGAGGGTGAATGGATGAATGAACGAACGAATGAATGAATTGCATCAGTAATCGAGTGTCAAGGGGAAGAGGAAGGAGGCGAGGTGATGGGAAGGAGACAGGAGCGAGGTCGCTTTTGTGCCAGGAATGTGCCCCCCTTTTACGCGCCGTTGTTCGAGTCGTGTTCCCATGATCCTCCTCTCTTTGATCCAGGACCTATTTTTTTGCTCTATTGCCAAACGTAGAGCGTGGCCAATCGTTTCAATTGTCCGAGGATGCGTGGGAGATGTGGAGGAAGAGGTCTCTTTTCCATACCCTACTCGCCATCTTTTCCTCCGTCGTCCCATTCCATCTGCAGAGGGTGGCCCTCGCGAATCGCGGCGTTCCGTTGGTGTCCCCCCTCCCACATCCCCCCTCCCCGCAAGAGATCCGATCCTGGGTGACCCCGTTGAGGTACGTACTTATCTCCTTCTGCGCCTCTCGCTTCCTCCTCGTACCGTCTCCTCTCGTGTTTTTTTTTCTTAAACGATTCCAGTGGGTGTGATCGAACTTCTTCAGACTACGACTTTGAGCCTTGTAGAAGTGGAGGGTAGTTTCTCACGCTCGGCGTCAGCTCGGCAACGCGGAATCTCCATCGGAGGAACGCGAGATGAATAAGGCGATATGGTTTTTCATAGTGCGTGTTTGTGTGTGCGAGTCGTCTCGATTAGCCATCGGAAATCGAGGAAAAAATTTATAGAGGATGTGAGCGTCTATTGCGGTCCGATGCGTGGATCATTAGCAATTTATGGTGATTCAGCATGCTGTCGTTAATATCTTTTTCGTTTTCTAAGTTCCTCGAACATACAAAAAAGATCCAGGATATGGGTGCGATCGCGACTTTAACTCATGCATATATAAATACAATGCATCGAGATGATTTATGTATAAGCAACGAAAGCCTTGATGTAAATGTAAAGGTAAAACATGTCAGGCTACAATCTACTTCAAGTTTTGCTCATTTTTTTTGGAGAATTCCAACACGGCTATCCCCAACATTTGAAATACTGAGCTAACTCTTCGCAAATAGTCATCACCATAATTACCGATTTCCCACAAACGGTTGTTGAATTTAAATTATTTTCCTACCCTTTGATTCCCGGGTGATTTTGCGCTAGGAGAAAAACTACTATCCTGCATTATACAGCTGTAATTAGTTGCCTAAAAAATTTGCAACGACCCTCGTGTGCACATTTCCCTCTTCAGACGAACCGTTTTCTTTTCATCCCCGTACTTCTCCGTCATCAATTCACAATCATTCACGCGTTACATCATCCGGCTAATGATTTCATCATCTCCCCCTCCCTCCCTTCTCTATCCACGCCCCGCTCTTTTATCCTCTCCATCGCATAAACGTTCGCACTCATCGAGATACGGGCAAGGGTTAATGGATCTGCAAACTTCCCTTGTTCCCCCGACACTCAAAACCCGGGAAAAAAGACCAAGAGACCGCATGTCGAAAATTTTCCTCTCTTTCGCTCTGAAAAAAACATCGAGAAAACGATGATTCGCGACCCTTAATTCTAAGACTTCCAATCGCGGTCTCTCTTGTCTCACTCTCTGAAAAATAAAACACGAGCGTGTGTTGATCGGGAGAGAGATGTGTGGCTAGAGGGAGGGAAAGACGGCTGGGAATTCGAGGGGTTGGGAGAGTTGATGAAGGGGACTGAAACAGAGGGTGCCGAAAGTGATCGATCATACGCTCGGCGGACGCTGCGGCGTACGAAATAAATTGGAATGGAGCGCGAGGGCGTGCGTGTGTGCCCGTGCGTGCGCGTGGACCGCCCGGCGTGACACAAGTGGCCTCGTCTCGAGCGGGTCCATATGTTCGCGGATCCCGCAGAGGGGGAGTTCGATCCTCGGCTGTCGCTCGTAGAAAATGGGGTGGAAGGGCGTTACGCTCCATCTCTCTCTTAGCGGGGAGGCGGACACGGGGCGAAGAATGTTCGAGTTTATAATAACGTTACGTCGTGTTTTTGTCATTTTTATCTGGTCTGTTTAGCTCAACAGTGGACAATCGAGTTCGTCTTATGGCTGAAAAAATATCAAGAACAACCGATTTAAAAAAATACTTGCCTGAGGTTCTCCAATAGCCATAGCAAAGTTGTAAAAACACCAGATGCTCATTTCAGCTACAAAACAGCCGTCTTTAGTGGAAATTCACAGAAAATAATTCATCAAAAATAGATTCTAAAGGATTTGTTTTTTGTGAATTGCCACTGAAGACTGCTACTTTGTTGCCGAAATGCTCATCTTGTTTTTCTCAACTTTGCTATGGCTATTGGAGATACCTAAGGCAAGTTTTCTTTAAATCGCTTGTTCTTGAATATTTTAGTTTTTTTAGTAGTTTTTAACTGTATTTATTGTTCGTCTTAGATGGTTAGCCTCCGCCTATATCTCCCATTTCTCTACCTGCCAATCCAAATCGACTCTTCTCTATCAATCTTTATTTCCTGACCTCACGTTCAGTTTGCGGGACTTTATCTCAAAGGTTCGAGTTATGATCCCGCGTTTAATGTGCTTAACGTTAAATTGAGAGAATCCGAATATTTTTTGAGGCTGAACCTTGGTCATATTGTGTTCACACATCCATTTTCTCCGTTTCTGTTTACGAATTCTTTTGATGGAAAGTCGCTTCGTTTTCTCTTGGGAGTCACTCGACCTTCATGGAACGTTCTGTTGGTCATAATTTATGGAGTTGCGACGATGGAGTGGGTGATAACTTCAACTCGCCGCCAATCACGCCCGCGGCTTTCATTGTCGATCGATTTATTCGTCGGAGTGTGAGAAGCCTTGCCTTAGTCGGCGTTATTCCATATGGATTTGTGTTTTTATCTGCGTGCTCAGAGAAGTCAAAAAAGTACGTCGACGTAATAGATTTTGGTGGGTTTTAAACCAGTCCCATTATATTGAAGCGGAGAGATTTTTTCCGGCTTCCTTTCTTTCTCTGCATTTTTCCCTGAATGCATCCTGAGATACTCAGTAAGATATTTCTATTGGAGCTCTTAAATAATGAGATAGGAGGTGTGAACCATTTCTTCAATTAATACCGTGGCCTTTTTTTTCCTTTGTCACATCTTCGGAATGGGAATGCAGCATGAATCACGCCCTTTGTTAGAGAAATTTCTCCCGTGGACGTTAGAAAGTAAAGCAGGGAACGTTTCGGGGGAAAATTAACTTTCATCGTTTATTTAACCGCTCCGTAACGTTTTCTTTTTCCAGCTTCCTACTTCATACTTTGGTCCAATTTAGAGGGTTGAAACGGAAGGACGCTCAAGAAATCTATCGGCGCGTTGCGACTCGATGTCGAGGACCTCGGCGTGAGAGCTTACTTAGCAGGAAGTTTTAAGCGCCTCCGATCGCCCGTTCAAGTCTCCTCCGAGTGTGCAATGATTCTCACATACTCGAGAGTTCATTGTTATAAGGAGGAGCGGGGTCAATTGCAGTTCGAATCCATCGTCATTGGGCGAGATATAGAGGTGCTAAGAGAGGGGAAAGAGAATTTGTAGCTCGGATACGGGAACGGTCTCTCGTTAAGTCGATTCGGTGTGCGTTATCGAATCAGCGTTACGGAAAGACAACTTCTCTAAAGAGGGAAAGAGAGATGGAGTTCGCGATGCTTTTTGCACTCCCCCTTTCCTCCCACGTTTTCTCTCCCCTCCCTACCTTTCTTTCTCTCTCCTCCTCCCTCGTTCCGCTCCCTCCTCCCACTTCTTTAGCTGCGCTCTTGTTCGGGCATTGAGGCGAGGCAAGGCCAACCGTGGCTGACTCATCGTGTTCCATCCCTCCACATCTCTCTCTCTCTTCCCCCGTCTTCCTCACTTGGTTTACCTTTCTCTCCTGCCTCCCTTCTCGATCGCTCTTTTACCTCCGCCGCCACCTGTATCGGCTTCGCCGCACTCTGCTCCACACATTCTCGTTCGACAAGTAGGATCACGGGCTGCCCTCCACCCCCACCTAACTCCTGCCCCCCTCCCCTTAAGCCGCCTCCTTCCTCAATCCCCTCCGCTTCCCTTCGTCTCTCAAGTCTCTTTGTCTTTCTCGTCATCAATCATGTACCTTTTTTCTCCCTTTTGCCGTGATTTTTAGCTTCTCTTCCTCCCTCTTTATATTCCGCCTCTTTTTTTCTTTACGCCCCATCAATCGCGGCGATCCAGTTTTCTCTCTCGTTCTCTTTGGCTCTTTCCGCTTTGTTCCTTTGCGTTTTCGTCATTCGCTAAGCTATCGCACAGTGAGCATATATCTCGGTCACAGCTTTTTAGTAGGTGGACGTGCCGTAATGCGTCGTTAACATTTTTTTTCGTTGTGCCGTGGAGTCCTGGGAAGGTTTTAGATGCGGTCGGGAAAAATGTCGTCATTGTCGCGTGCTTCGGTGGATAAATTACGGGAGATGAAACTGAAATGTCTGTCGTTAGTTTTTCGTTGCCGAAGCGTGTCGAGAATAGTGTTTTGAATATCCGATGATGCTTCGTGGCAAGCGGCGACGGACACGATGTCGGCTCGCGAGATTGGCGGCTTTGCGTGCAAAGTTGGATTCCGATAGTTGGGAAGGTTCTTCGGGTTTAGATCTAGGTATCTAGTCAAACACCTAGTGGTTGGCTTGTTTCAAGTCGATTAACATCATTTTTTTAAATTTTGGATACATTATTTTAAAAACTTATCAGACATCTTTTCAGGGATCTGAAAGCAAGATTTTGCATGGATAATCGCGTGAATATGCGCTTAAAATGTATCGCTCGTCCTTTAAAATATTTAAGATTCTATTCGTAGATAGCTTTCTCTCGTAAGCTCGCTATTCTCCATTTACCCAAGGCTATCGCGATTATACAGATAATTAACTAACTTCTTTCATAAGTTTTATTGGCAAACGTCGTTAGCGAGTAGTCCTTCCTTGGCCCCTTAGGCCTGCCAACCTGGAAAGTCCTGAGGAACGGCAAGGTCGAAAACGTGTTATCGCGACTGGATTCATAGAGAGTAGTGCATTGGAAACAATTTAGGTTTAAGTTATTCATGTCTTTGTCGTGACCGTAATTGAGCAGTTAACTCCGAGTTGGGTCGGTGCCAATGAAAGGCGAAACTGGAAAGCAACATTACGTCTCTTATAAATCTATACACACAATCACACCCTTGAACCGCCACAACTAGAGGAATATAACGCTGTGAAGGCTCCGCCCATCCCTTCGGATTTTCGTATCCCTCCCGGCCATAAAAATAATAGATCATCACTGGACACTATCAAATCTATAGTTGAGGCAGTCCGAGGGTCAAGGAAGCTTATGTAAATGGCTCCAGCAAATCGCTGAACTACAACGCTGCCATATCGTGTGCAACCTCTAATCCTCCCTTTCACTACGGTCCCTTTTGGTGCGCGGTTTGACAACGTGGTTCTCTCCCCTGATTTACGTCAGAGCTCGAGGTAGACTCGAGCCCTCTTCACCATTTTCGTCCAAAATCTTGTCTTCACTCCACAATTCAAATTTCACTTTTCGCTCCTTATACTTCTACCCTTCCCATTATCCCATCTTTTCTTTTATTAGCCTTATTCCCCCATCTCCTCCCATCACCTCTTTATTTTTATTCATCTCTCCCCCCGCATCGACCGCTTCTATTTCTGTACTGAAATCCTCCTTTCTCGCTTCATTTTCTCCGCCCTCCCATTCTATTGCCTTTTGCTCGTATCTCTTTCTACTCCTCCACCCTTCTCTCTCTCTCTGTCTCTTCGCGTCGCTTTTTTGTAATATTTTTCGTCTGTGGCGGTCTCAAAGGGATTCCTTTTTGATGACTTCCAGTCGCCCGCCTGAGCGGGGCTTGGAGGAGGCGAGAGTCGGAGGAAGGGAGAGAGGAATGGCTGATGGAGTAGGAGGAGAGGTAGTGAGAGTGATGAGAGGCAGAGAGGGAGAGTGAAGGATCGGGCGTAGAGTAAACCTTATATTCCTTCCGTATATAGCAGGCATGCCAAACTGGCAGCAATTTATCTGCCTTACTGCGGTGCGAACGCGAATTCTTAACTGAATCGGTCGAGATTTTGTATAAATACTTTATTTTGGTGTAAAAGAGACAAGATTTTTTCTTAGTTATTGAGGTTATACAGTAGAACGGATTTACTGAATCATTGTATTTTTAGCAAAAGAGACGTCCAATCTACTATATAAAGTTTACTTTTCCCTCACTAAACAATTGTAATCATAATGCGGTCCTTCCATAACATCCATTGCTTCAATGTGGCCCTGATGCCTCTTTTAGTTTGCTCTACGGCAAGGGTGTCCAACAGAATTTTGATACTTACCTAACTTGTGGCCATCAGGTCATCATATCCGCCTCACGATTCAAAATATACGCTACGTTAATTAATTGAATGTGCTGTCTTTTGAAAACTGGTTTGAGATTGTAAATCTACATTAATCAAGAGTTATACCATTCACGGTAAAATACAATATTTGGTGAGTTTTGAAATGTTGACTTGAGAGCAATACATTTCCATTCCTCATAGCTCAAACATAGGAGGGGTGTATTTAAAGCATGGTTAATATTATTCTCAAAAGTTGTTTATCACGGAATACATTTTCCTCATGCCAGAAAACATTTTTCGGTTAGTTTCAAAATTAAAAGAAAAAATATAACTGATGAAGGGCATGTATATGGCCGATTTGTATATGGCAGACGTAACGGCCAAGGGCAGGGATGGCAAACCTTTTTTTGCTCCCCTGACAACATAAAAACATTGGCTTTCCGTTTCTAATTTACGTGCCAGTTAAAAATCCATCCAAAAATATATAATTATGTTATTTAACTAATTTATTCTCAGACTTAAAAGCTGGGAAAAACTATAGATTGGTTATATAAAATTCAATCTATCATCTAAAATGGCTCGTTTCTCTGATAATTTATGACAGAACAATTGTGGAGCAATGGGCATCTCGTTCTCGGGCAAAAGGTCACTATTGGTCAGTTATTTTATCGACGTAGTTGTAATCCCGCTATATCGAGTCAGAAATGGAAAATATTAAGGAGGAATTCAGTAAACAAATTTTCTTGTTGCGCGTCAACCGAAATCGTTTTTGCGTCCCATAGGCGTAATATTCCTGGCCTAAAGTCTGCAATGACGGGAAAGAGTGATCCAATTCCTTCCGTACAGAGGATTACGTCGCTCTACTAAAGCCCGCGCGTGTAACTGCCTCGTTTTCTTTATGCGACGGAATTCCGAGACGTGATTATCGCGCGTAATGTTGGTACGGGCATACTCGACCTCGAGCTGCTATCTCGGACTGCGGGGTGTGAAACACATCCTCGTGAAAAGGTTTCGCACGATCTAAGCGTCCGAGGCGATTTATCGCGCGGGTTAATTTTAATCTCTCAAGGAGAGCAGGATCGGTCCTTTTTCATCGCACGTGCAACGTTTTGTTGCGTTCGTTCGCCGAATATGTTCCTTTTTTTGCGAAAGGCGAGCAGGATATGCAAGCGACGCGAGGGGAAAAAGGGATTCGCCCGACGGAGGAGGTGGATTTCTACGGTCACGCTTGTTATGATTAAGTCTGGACGAAACCGTAAATCATTGCATGTGAATTATCTCGGATGAATAACGCTTATGAAATAAAGGAGTGTACTAAATTGACGCCGCTTCCGGTAAAATTTCCTCCAGTGCTCGAATCGAGTAGATATTTGCGTATAGTTGTATAAAAGCGGTCGAAACTCGATAAGTCGAACGCCCATAATTCGAATTCTCGATGGGTCGAAGCGGACACCTTTTCTCTTTCACGTTCACTTAATTTAGAAATGAATCCCTATGTCTCGAAGTATTGATATTTCGAACTTTTTTCCTTTTTCTTGAAGGTTACATCAAAATAATTACTAATTACAATTCGACTGATCACGCCAAGTCGAAATTATCGCTCGGAAGCATGCATCGCTTCGACAAAGCGTCTAATTATCCTCAGGCGATCCCTTGTCGAGACCCGCGTGTCCATTTTAATTAAGGTGCAGTTGCGTCATCGCCACAAACGATCGAGCGGATTCCTTATCGTCTGGTTCACTCATTCGAATTCCTCTCCTCGCAACCGCGATTAAAAAATTCGCGCTCGCAATGACAGAGAGAGATAACGAAACGAGGATAAGCGTCAGAGGGGGGAATAATTGGCACGGTGCAATGATCGTGCTTCCACGGCGCGACCGCGTCCCAAACCGCGCAGTCAATTTCGCTCGCACCCGGTTCTCAAAAGAGCTCAAAAGACTTCGCGGTCCCGGAGATCGCTATCCGCGAAACGGACCGCACGATGACGTCACTCGAAATGCGCGGACACTTGTTCCGTAAGAATGGGAAATTTTTTCCGGGGCGTAATAAAGCGTTTCGCGAGTTCAGGCTGGCGCTCCGTAATAGAAAGTCGCCGGCGGTTAATCATTTTGTGACGCATTCTCTTCCTATTCGATCGGGTATTTTCTCTCGAATTACTACTTCGGATAAAAGGCAACGCTCGTTGTAAATCGATAGGAATCTATTGAAAAATCTTTCGAATTCCTATAGTTCTCTGTCATCGAAGAATGATGTGGATTATCGCTTCTAAATATTTTCACGCATGACGAAATTTTGTTTGGCGAGTCACGGTGGCGCTAACCGATAAAGCGAGGTCTGGAATTCAATCGGATGCGACGCATAATCCGCGGCCCCGAAATTCCTTTCATGGTGCAAAAATCTTAAAGTGGAGGGCCATAAATATTTAACGGTTCGCTTTTTAGAAGGTTAAAAAAAGTCTGAGACGCCGTAACAATAGGAAAACGGCGAATATATGCAAATTCGAAGTCGTCTCGCTCGTCTAATAACGAATGCGCGGCAGGTACATCCGTTGCAGAGAGCGAAATATTTAGATTCTGTCAGCCCTACATCCTCCGGAAGATAACGACGCAATTAAACCCCGCGTCAAAAACATTTGCCGGACAAAAATTTTTATTGTGGTCCATAACGAGCGATTGAAAGGAACTGACGATCAAGTCCTTCCGACGCGACGGCCCTTATGGGAATGAGGAGGAGAAATTAAAAAAAACGGGAGGGAAAGAGAAAGAGGGATCGTGAAAAGTGTCATTCTCTTTTTCAATCCCGTCCCTTCGTTCTCGAAGTACTTTTGCTTTTTCTCCAGTTTCAAGTTCTCGCCTCGGAAGTCCTGCATGCTCTCCTTTACATGGAAAGAAGGCGTTGCAGCTGCTGTAGTGGTGGAGGAAAAGACTTCTCCCTCCCTTCTTCTCTTTCACCCTCTCTTTTTTACCCTACCCAACCCTTCTTCCCCTCCTCCCTGTCCTTCTCCTCCCTCCCTATCCTTCTTCCCCTCTCTCCCTATCCTTCTTCCCCTCTCTCCCTATCTTTCTTTCCCTCCCTCCCTATCCTCCTTCCCCTCCCTCCTATACTTTTCTCCCTCCTTCCCTATCCTTCTTCCCCTCCCTCCCTATCCTTCTTCCCCTCCCTCCCTATCCTTCTTCTCCTCCCTCCCTATCCTTCTTTCCCTTCCTCCCTATCCTTCTTCCCCTCCCTCCCTATCCCTATCTTTTCCTCTTACCCCTCTCTCCTCTTTCCCCCTCTACCCCCTCTCTCCTCTTTCCCCCTCTACCCCCTCTCTCCTCTTTCCACTCTATTTCCTCCTCTCTCCTCTTTCCCCCTCTCTCCCCTCTTTCCAGTCTCTTTCCTCCTCTCTCCGCTTTCCCCTTCTCTCCTCTTTCCCCCTCTCTCCTCTTTCCCCCTCTCTCCTCTTTCTCCCTCTCTCCTCTTTCCCCTCTGTCCCCTCTCTTCTTTCCCCTCCCTCTTTCTCCTCTTTCCCTCTTTCTCCTCTTTACCCTCTCTTCTCTTTACTCTCTCTCCTCTTTACCCTCTCTTCTCTTTACTCTCTCTTCTCTTAACCCTCTCTCCTCTTTACCCTTTCTCCTCTTTATCCTCTCCTCTTTACCCTCTCTCACCTTTTCCCTGTCTCCCTATCTTCTTTCCACTCCCTCTCTATCCTTTTCCTCTCTCTCTCTTTCCCTTACCTCTATCCTCTTTCCTCTCCCTCTCTTTCCCCTACCTCTCTTTTCTCTCCCTCTTTCCTATCCCTCCCTTTCTTCTCCCTGCCTCTAATCTTTCCTCTCCCTCCTTTTCATCTTTCCCCTCTCGCTCCCTCTTTTCTCCTCCTTCCCTTCACTCTCTGCTTTCTCTCACATCTCCCTCCCCTTCATCCTCTCCTTCCTCTATCCCTGGCAAGTATTCCTTCCGCCCAAGGTGGCCTCGCGCTAAGTCTCCTCGAAGGAGGCAGGTGATTGCACAGTGAGAGGGAGTGGCTCGTACGGAGTGATAGGGAGAGAAAGAGTTTGAGGTAGGGAGAGGGACAGATGCGAGGAGGGTTAGGAGGGAACGTGCTCGAGTGGGAGGGAGAGCATGTGGAAGTGTGTGTGTGTTCGTGCACCTTGTAGAACTGGATCGAACTATTAATAAAGTTCGGGATTGACGTGGAGGCGGGGACGAGAGGGGAGGGAGGCGAATTCATTATTGATTTTTTTTAAAATGTTACATCGGATTTATTTTTGGTTTGATTTATCCCCGAGGATTACTAGTTAGAGAGGATGAGATTTATGTGAGCGGACTCGAATGATGTCTAATTTCTTCGGATTTTTTCTAAATGCTTTGTTTCGGGAACGGCTTAAAACCCTGTTTCGTTTTGTGGAGGAACTGTTTTGTGTGAGAGCGTGAGGTTCGACCGAATATCAACCTCATCAAAAAGGAGATAGACCGCTTTTGGCTGGTGGGAAGAATTTTACAGCTTTCTTTGTTTGACGATATTAGCACTTTGTTGTCTCGATTTACGTGATAATTCGAAGTTTTACTGGACGTTATTATTATCTTCTCTGAAGGCAATTTCCCCTTCCAACAGTGACTCTGCGCCAAAGAAAGAGATGAATTAACAGATTTATTTTCCGCTTCGCCCGCTTTGGCGACGGTAAAATTAAATTTACTCCGGGGTGCTTCGTGGAGCGTGGAAAGTATACATCAGATACGTTGTGCTACGGTTTCAGAGTAACTCTCCAACTACTATTGTAGCAAATGAGCGACTAGGGGAATTAATCGGTTTCCTACAGTCAAATTTAAAAGTCAGCCTTCATTTGGTTGGAGCTAGTAACTTTTGTTGGTTTAAATAAAGCAAAGGAAAACTGAGACTGAATGTTAGCAGGAGTAACGCTATCGCCGCCCTTGTCAACGACTTCAACGCCAAACTTCAATACACACCGACAGAGGGACTTGTTGGACTGACGGAGTCGCACGCTTTGAAAAAAAATTCTTCATTTTTTAATTTTCTTTTCAAAAGCGACGACTTACGAAGTCAAATCTTGAGCTCCCCAAGGTCGATCCCGGATAAAAAATGATCGATGTGCTCCATCTGCCGGTCGTAGGATGCTACGGATTGAATGCAGAGAGAGAGAGAGAGAGTGACAGGTGTGGATGGGAAAAAGTAGCTTGGTGCGAGATATATGCGGGAAAATAGAAAATGGGAAGGTACAAAGGGGAAGAGAAATAGAGGGAAGGATAGAAGAGAGAAATTAATTGCCTAAGCCGATGATTGGCCTTGGGAACAGAGGGCAGTCCATGTTGTGAGGTCGGGTATGAGGTGAGTGTGTTAAGGGGGGCTGAGTTCGGTCTGTGAGGAGTTAATGAGAATAGAACAGCAGGAGAAGCATAGGAGAATTAAGGGAGTGGTATTCTCCGCGATGTCTACAACAGGAGTGTCAGAATGCCATGAAGATGGTCTTCATTTGCGACATCGACACCACAACGCAGCAGCAGCCCGACTTCAAAGCGTTTGTCGCCCACGTAGGTAGGAACTTTCGTCTTTAAGTTTGACCTCCTGAATTCAAACCTTGAATTATGAAATTTTTTCGAAATATCCTTATTATACATGAAGAACGTGTTTGAAGCAAAGCAGGAGTGGTCCAACTTTTTAGGTGGATCGAATTAGCTGTTGAGACTGCTTCGGCAGGCCACATGATAGTTCAGAGTGGAAGCTGCTTGAGGGACTGCGAGAGATCTTATAAGTGAAAATCGATAATAAATAATATTTTAGGGTCATAACTATTTCCAGCTAAGATTTAAAGCAACAAATATGAAATTATGCGTATTAAATGTCACAGTTCGCTTTCAAGAGGCCTTCGCGAGCCACATTAAATGCTCTCGCGGGCCTAATGCGGCCCTGTAATCGTAGAATGTCCACCACTTGAGTAGCATATTGGTTAAAGAGCTGATCTATGCTTTTCAGTAGCTTTTAATAACAATCACTCAAGCTCGTTCGCTTTCTCTCTCCCTCTCTCCGAAAGCACAGAACCGAGGCGAACGTGAAAGTCAAAACGCAAGTGCGGTCCTCCGGAGAACGTTTGGACGCGAGAGGGAAAGGGAAAAAAAGACGATCGGAACCCCGCAGTCAGCCGATCGTATCATAAAAATATGAGTTAATTGATGTTCAAACGTTTCGTAACGCAATCGGGTGGGAATATCGTTGTTTTTTTCGCTCCGACAGCGAACGGTATAGGATTGATGGGGCGATTTTTATCGCCGCGTTCTCAAATCGGTGATCATAATAAAAGGCTCCCGTCACGGTTCCCGTTTGTCGATACAAATATTAAACTTATATTCCGAAGAATCGGGTTACGCAAGAGATGTCGGAAGATATGCGGATAACACGTTTAACATAATGGGATCCATCCGGAAATACGAGGTGGCTTTTGTAAGAGGGATGAATAGCTTTGCTTTAAATGTGATAAAAAAAAGCGGAGGAACTTTTATGATTCAATCGTAAAATTCTCTTCCGTCCCGCGAGGGGATAGGGAGGAAAAATTACGTATGAAAGAGAAAGTAGAGGTACATACAAAGATATACTCTTGTTAACTGAAGGGTTATGACTCGAGACGTTAGAGAATTATTTTATACCAGAGAGATGTAAGTAACGACTCGAGGGTTGCTCGAGTCTTTGTATCGGTAACGGCCTCGAAGAGAAGAAAAGATAAAATATTTCCAAGAGACCGATGGGTGGGAAGTGGACGAAGGAAATGTTGAATAAAAGGAGAGGAAAATAACAAAGAGGAGGGTAAAGAGAGGATAAAAGATAGCGACGTGATGTTGGCAGCGCACACCTTGTTTGACGGAAGGCTTGAGATTGATAAAATTGAAGTGGAATGGGCGTTAAAGTAAGGATTAAGAGGGAAGGAAGTAAGAAAGGAAGGTGAGGAGAAGGAAGAGAAGCGTGTTGGGAAGAAGCAGAGAAGGGAGCCGGCGCAAAGGCGCGGCTCTGGAATGAGAGGGAGAGAGTGACAGCGAGTGGCAGAGAGGTGGGGAGAGCTTAAAAGCAAGATGAAGTGATAAAGAGATTGAAAGAGAGAGAGAGAAAATGCGAGACAAAGGGATATGGAGTGCGCGAAGGCGAAGACGGAAGGGAAAGAGGAGAGAGATAAATCCCGCTTAAGTGTACATCCGGTTCTTGTTTGCGCTCGATTGCTGGGATGGAGGAGACTTGTCATCAATGCATCTCCATGGCGACCTGCTCCGCCGATCGAATTGCTTAATCGGCTGCGTTAAAAACATTTACGTGCGTTTTTAACGAGATAAAATGTTTCTTCCCGACATCGAATTAATTTTGTGTCTTTAATATTAGTCGGGTGAAAATTAACTAGTTGCAAGCCATTTCTATTATCCCTACTAGTTTTGGCTTTTGATGTTGTGTCTACTTTATTTCGTGTAAAGACATTTATTCATTACTTTACAAGAAATTTCGGCGTATATTTTTTTAATTGCTGACTGCTCGGTTACTTAGCCATGTCCATGTTCGAGGACGTTGCTCGAGGCATTTCTTCTTCTCACGCGAAACATCCTCGGCCTCCTCGTTTCGTTTGCGACCTTCGAGAGAGCGTTTTAAAAATAGAGGGCAAGGCATTGAATGATGTTGAAGGCATGTATTGCAAAGGCGGGGAACGAAGAGGAAGGGGAAAGAGTGGGGAAGAAACAGAGAGAGAGAGAGAGAGAGGAGAGAAAAGAAAGGGAAATGTTGACGGAAAAGCACTCGGGATAGGAATTCAAAGGATGATTTGTAGGTAAACGAATTTTTAAAAACTGTTAATGGAAGGGATAATATTTTAGTCACATTTTGAGAAAGAGAGAGAAGGAATAAAGAGTATGAAATATTATGAAATCAAAAGGTTGCCTCAAAATTGGTGGGAGAAACTGGATCCGTATTTCAGCTGCAAAGCAACCGTCTTAATTGTTAATCCACCGATCGCTGGTTATGAAAAGAAAATTTATTTTGAATCAGCGATAGTTGTATCATCGCAGAGGACGACTGCATTATATCTTAACCATCAACGATAAGAATGAATAAGGTGATTACGGCACTTTGGAGACAAAGGATGAAGAGGAGTAAAGGGAAAATGGAACATTGAGAAATAGGGAGACGATAAGTAAAGGATAGCAGGAATAGAGAAAGAGACCGTAGGCACGGCGTTGGCGTCTCATTCACTTGCCCGGGAGATGTGGGACGCATGCGGACTCGGAATAACTGGGAGACAATCGAACAGTGGGCAGCTGAGGGAGGAAGAGAGGAGAGGGGGAGAAAGGGGAAGGGGAGAAAGAGGTGAGGGAGAAAGGGGAGGGAGAGAGAGGGAAGGAGCGATAGGGAAACTACGAATTCACGGAGGAGAGAGGAAAGGGAGGGAGCATATCGGTCGTGGTTCTGTCCGCGGAGAGGTATCGGAAATACGGCTTACGGATAGGATTGTGGTTCCAGATAGGGTCCGTGAGGAACTTAACCGAAAACATTGTTTTCTCAGCAGCATTGCTTTCACCGCGACCGTAAGATTTTCCCAAGAATCGAATGCGAGATTGATTGTTGAATCCTACGATGGGTGAAGGGGGGTTTCATTTTGTAGGAGGCGTTGCCATCACGTGACTTCTTGTGGACGATGGTCGTGACGTTTGCGGTGTTTCTTCTAGCTTGCGCGGAAAATTGCCGACGAAATATAAATCAGTTGAAAAAATTACAGTTAAAGGCGGGGCTTGTTTTTGTTCTCGAGACAATGGAACGTGTTTTTTTATTTGATCGATTCATTCATGGGATACCCGTGTATGAATGAAAGGTGGAATGATTATTACCAATAGGTTTTTTTCACGGCGTACTGGTAGCATTTTGATGTTTTTATTATGTTTATATATGATCTAACTGAACGTTACTTTTATTAATTAAAATAATTATTGTGTTGCATAAAAACCCTTCAAGTATTTATACCCCTAGTTTCTTCACAAGTAATTGCCATCTCAATGTTGATTTGTATCATATGTATCAAGCTATATATATTATACATGTATATTAGATATATTCAGTTAAAGCTATTATATCCTAAGATATTCAAGGCAAACTATAATCTTAAATTCGTTTTTACACAAAATATCTTACTCGTTTTAAATTTACGAAAAAAAAATTGAGGGCGGTATCTTTAAATGTTTCCTGTCATTTAAGAGCAGGAATCTTGCTCCACTCTCATGCTGATATTTTTAATTACAAAACTTTCGCAGGTATTATTCGTATTGGAGTTGGCAATGGAAAATTATCGCTACTATTCTCCTCTATCTCGGTAAATAGAAAGCGACCCATTATGCCTTAGCAAACATTTTCACCGTTTCACGTCCATAAAGATAAAAATTGCCTAAAAAATAAATGTCCATATAAAATGTAAACTTTCTGAGACGCAATGAAAGGCACCGCCACCTCGTAACCGAAGTCGCAAATTCCATTAATTAATTAGTACGCCACGTTATTCCGTCTGGCGAACAGCCGCCTCGACACGTGAACGCGACGAAAATTCAATCTCTATCACATCGTTCCGGCGAAAATAACCGTCTTCCGCTTGCTCATAAATGAAGATTAAGCATTTCCGGGCGACATTAAGTATTAACTTTTTGAGAAGCCCCCGACAATCCGAAATTAAAAATTTGCGATTCTCCCACAAAAAAAACAAACAAAAAAGCTCTACAGAAAAAGTAGGAAAAAGAGAGAGAGAGAGGTATAGACGTGCGCGTATGTAAACCAGTTTATCAGCATAACCGAAACGGTTGCCATGGGAACGATAAATCAACGACAACCTACTGTGCGCTCCAAAAACTGCAGCTGCCGGAAAATCGTTTTCTTCCTTTATAGTCAGTTTCACATCGAGATGACTCACGTTCCTCCTAAATATTCTCCTTTTCCCCGTAGCTTCCATCGCGCCTCTTCGTTCCCAACGCGACCGAGCGAAACCCCGGAGCGTTTTATTTTTTTCCGCCTTCCGCTATCCTTTTTTTTGTTTCTTGATTGAAAACGCGTCTCAACCTGGTTATTATCTTAGTGTAAACGAGGCACAATTTACTTCACGAAGATTAAAATCGTGTTACGCGATTCCTTCGCTTCTTTTCCCCTAAGCTGTGTTTAGCGGTGAGATATTCCTGTGCAATCGAGGTTCTCCTTTTTTCCGCGAAATTTATGTTCGCGACGTACTCATTACCTCGCTGATGATTCTCCCGAATATGTTCCTAATTCGTTTCTACGGGGGAGGCGCACCGCGTTCAATGTGCCGTAGTTACGGAGCGTACCCCTTAATTTATTAAACTCGCATCTTTCCCGATGCCGGTACCTGATGTATTCAAGCGCAAATTAAACGTCCGTAAATCTGAAGGAGTCGATTAGAGCATAGTCGAGTCTTCTTGATTAGGAAATCTTTCAACGATTTCGTTCCCCTTTCCAGTCTTATAACGGCTTTATTCTATATGTATCTCCCTTAATTCAAAGCTGTGAACCCATCAGGTATGTTATTTCTCCTAAAAAAAACAAAAATAAAAAAATGAGTTATTGATTTCACATAATGGCATGAACCAAACGGACGATCCCGTTAACCATCAGCCGAATGGCGTATGTGGTTTACTAACCCGTTTCAACAGCTACGTGACCTCTCTAAGTCTCCTCCACTTAAATTTCCTATTTTATAAGAGAGCATTCCCGGAATTCACGTGACTCAGATCCGAGTCGGGATTTAGAAGTCGACGGAATTCGGTAAAGGTTTATTCGAGAAAGTGTATTTTCCGGTAGTAGATTGCGACTCTGAGGATAGAAATCGACGATATAAAAAGCGGATCGTCGATTCTATACGACTGTTCATTAAGCGCCTTCTGATATCTATCTCCAATGAACCAACGCAGCGATCACGTGGATCGGACGCGTCCGTCCCTTGCCTGCACGTGCTGTCGTGTCGTGAGGAGCAGGGGGAGGTGGAGTAGGGAGGGAAGGGAAGGGAGGAGGGAGTTGGAAGTGGAGGGAGTTGGAAGTAGCGGCAAATCAGTGAAATCTTGTTGTAGCGTATGTCTACTGGACCTGCGTTTCTCCGCCGAAAGAACTTTTATACCGAACATTTTTTAATATAGGTACTATACGCTTTGGAAGGGAAAATTTTTAGAAAGTCATCATATTATACCACCAAGCAATAACTCGAAAAAATACTTGAGAATGTGAGACGCGTAAGACCGAGGCAAAGGTAGATGCCCTCAATGGAACGATAAGCAGAGGTAAACACTGAATCGCTGAGACAGTAAAAACTTAGAAGTATAATGTGAAGAAATTGCGATTGCCTCTGTGTTACGCCATTTGATTTTCTTCAGTCATCATCTGCACCAGAGGTGGTGCAACTTACGGTCTCCGAAAGCTATTTATACGACTCGTGAAGTTATGACGAAAGACCAATTCATAAAATTTAAAATAATTCGCATTTTTCTGGTAAAATTGTGACAATTGAACCTGTAATTTTGAAATTTTTACCCTAAAATCCGTATTTAGACTTGATTTTTACTTATATGACACTTCGGAATCTCTAGTGAACTTCTGATTCAAACTCCAATCCGGCCCGCCGAAGCGTTGGCAATTTGCAATGCGACCCACCGAATTAGTCACAACCTTTTCAATGAACACCCTTGATCTACACAAATTCACGCATATTTTATAGATACGTGCATATCTAAGTGTTTGCATAGTGTGTGTCTATATATATGCATGCATTTGTTTTTTTTTTTCAAAAAGAACTTTCCACAAAGGTAACTTAAGTCGTCAATCGATTATTCGTTCTATGACTGCATTGTCTAAATACAGGCGATATTGATTTTATTTCGATCGAACGATTCATTATTGGTGATAATATTTATTTGGCGTCTAGAGGCATATTCAGACTTCATCTGACCTTTATAGACACGAAATCCAATCAATGGTAAAACAAAGACATCTTTGGTCAACTGGTCCCAATTTCCCCTTCTGAAAATAGTATTTGCCCCTCGAAGTGGAGTGCTGTTGGTCTGAAAGAGAGGGAGAGTGCTGTGGATTCATGCGGTGATGGATATTGGTTTGGCTGTGGTTCTCAACGTGACCATTCCACGCCCCGTCTACGCTAAACAGAGGACACGTGCGCGTATCAAATGAAACGCTCCATTGGTTTATCCCGTAGCCACCCCTTCCTTCCCTCTTAGCATCCGACTGGAAGATGAGAGGAGATATGACTCGGCTCGCGAAGTTTTATCACGCCGGTATATGACATTAGCAAAAAGGACGAGAAATAAAGTACGATTATATTTCAAATACTGACATCAGTTTCCCTAGGGACGAAGATTGTAACAGATGGAAAGTTTGAGGGATGCGGGCATGACGCAGGTTGGAGACAGCAGCTGGACTTGAAATGAAACTAATGAAGAGTCATTAATGGTAGCAGAAGAAAGGAGAAGCTTAATTAGATTAAATAAGAGGAAACATATAAACAAATGGATGGGTTAAATTTTGAAAGCATTGGACTGTTGAAGGAGTCGTAGAAGGGAGGATGCTAGAAAATAGGGAAAGAGGTAGGAAGAGGAATGGGGTTTTCGGCTAGTTAAGAGAAGGAAATGGTCATGAGAAGATGAAGAGGATGGATTTTGACGGTGTAGATTGGTGGCTGTTGATAATCAAAAGCTCATGGAGAGGTGTCGTATTGGAATTGAGTACTAGCACCAGAACAATGGGTTACAGAGTAAGCGTACAATCTGCTAGAATGAGTTTCGACGCTCGTTTCAGTATCAACCGTTGGACTGGATCCACCGTGACCTTGATCTTCAGCAACGCGCTTGCGACTTTCACTGAAACATCCACACATATCGAACACAGATGTTCTTTTATGATTTCCTTCTTCAAAATCGTCACGAGGTTTCCCTGGTAATAACGCGTTTCTTTCATATTTCATCGTAAATGCCAGCGATGGAATTAATAACCCTCCTCTTCCGCCTCGTTTATACAGTTCCTCATGCGTGTTTGGGATCTGCGAACAACTTGCTTTAATTGTGAATTCATCACACGTCATCGTAAAAGAGCGTGTATCCAATTATCTATTTTGGTTTATGGGAAAGAGAGTGCGGGATTGAATGGAGTGGGTGATATAAATTGCTTTCTCTTTCTCACGCGTGATGTGTCGAGATGCGTGTCATCGAATGCCTTCCCTCCTCCTCCCCGACCCATCCCACAAAACAGCAGCTAAATGGCTCCTTATTTGTCGGCGCGATTTTAAAAGTACCGTCGAGGCGAGTGTTGTCACGAGTCTTTAGATCCCCTCCGGGAGATATGCGGGCTGCAGGGATTGCATGCGTGGGATTTGTTCGCGCACGCATCCCAAGATTAAAAGGAAGTCCATTGTTTCCCGCGGCGATCGGGTTAATTTATGTTTTATGGTGTATGTAATCGGCCGTTTAATCCTATGGGATTGCTATTATGGACACATTACGCGTACACGAACAAAATTTATACGAGTAATATCCCGCGTGTAGGTAAATCTCGCTCGAGGCATACTCGTTCCTGTTTGAATTCCGCGTTTTCATTCGGTGAAATGTCTTCCGATTTATTTTCCTAGCCGAATCAATTGTTTTATTTAACAGTCTAACAAATTTTAACACCGCATTAAATGTTTATGCACTGAGAGGGCAGTTTCCGTAGTCCTTGAATGTTATGGAAAAAAAGTTAATTTTTATGAGGATCCGTAGAAAAAGCGCAGTATCCTTTCTAGCAGTTAATCCTAGAAAGGTAGTCAGGTTTTCCCCCCTTTTTATGAGACCACTACAAATCGTACAGCCTTATGACAAATCACCGTTAAACATTTAAACGAACTCTTTCGGCTACTCATTTTGAGAGAAAATATTTTCACCGGAAACGCGAAAAAAAAATTGCCGATGGACATTTTGCGCCTTTTAGACTCGCACCTGCCTATGAATTATCCTCTCTCTTTCGGCGACCAGAAAATGCCTTAGGCCAAAGAATCCTTGACTATGTTCGTTTATTTTCTTCGCCGGAATTTTGCTGAATAGAAGACAGCAAAAAAAAACTCGAAAAGCAGCTACAAAAACCGTTCCATCGATCTCGAAAAAAAGACACGGAGAGAGAGAGAAAGGGTCGTATATTTTCATTTTCCGTGGCACTTGTCCGCTTATTCGGATGTTTCGAAGGGATAGCGTGGCGCCCACCTCATCGGCAATGGCGGAAACAGAACTTCTCCATATACTCTTTTAGGGCGGATTTTTTGGATTCTTTCCAACCCTGTCGGCTGGGAATGCGGCTTTGCTGGAAAAGGGAGCGTTGTGGGTTCGCCATTTCGCCCCTTCCCCTCTCCTCTTCCCCTCGATTTCCCCTTTCCCTCTTCTCTTTTAAGGGATGGCCCTATATTTCTCGTGCACGAATATTTCGCAGCGGGCGACTTCACCGCGGAATGGATTCGGACCGGCGTGTTATATTTATAGCGGGGAAAATCCAGTCGGTCGCGTCCGGGCTCAATTCGTACCCTCCAAAAAAGAGTTCCCTTCCTCGGAAAGACAGAACCGAAAACTTTCGGCTCGAAAAAGAAAGAGAGAGGAGGAAGGAAATAAAAAACGAAAGATGAAAATCGGGTTTTTTTGTTCGCTCTATTTGAAGTTTTGGAACGGTGCCACGACCGAGCCGAAATAAATCGAATGCGGTGCGCGATATTTTCGCTCCCTTGATTCACTCCTCCGAGAATCGGCAGCATTAAAAGCGAGGAACATCCTGCTGCTACGGAACTGCCTTGGATGTCACGGAGGTTATTGTTTATTTTCCTCCGTTTATTGTTATTAGTCTTAAAAAGAACCCAGCTCGGCTGGGGTACATTTTGTAGGTGTTGGCAGCCTTGAAGAGTTAAAATTTCAAAGATGAATTTTTTTTACTGTCGGGAGCGTTGAACTCAACATGTGTTGTTAATTTTAATAATATATAAATACAAGATTTGTATGAAAAAACTTGAACGATTTACACACTGATCATTGTGGAAATTCTTCAATATTTTTCATACAAATCTTGTATTTTTATGCTTTTAAATTTGCAGTGGAGTTCCTCCGCTACGTCTTACGACATTTATTGTGTGTTGATGTTGGGAAAACCCAGATAAGCATTTCGACTGCAAATCAGCCGCCGTAATTTTCTATTGTGGTAGATTCTAAAAACAAAGAACTGTCAACTAACTAGTTAATCAATTGAATTCCAGCCGTCGTGCAAGCTCGATAATTCTTTTTATGGCTCACTCTTTAAGTGTTGCCTCGTAACCGACTTGGATCAAACGCTTTAGCTTCGCATTTATCAGGAAGGTTATTACTTTCCTTTGAGTAACTCGAGGATCGAAAGAGGCGCCTGTCGTCCTGATTAGAGTCCTCTCTCTCGGGTAATGATAGGCCTTCAGAATGCGCCTTGGCGACGAAACGCGCGATATAAATCAGAGGAGGAAGGTTTGAGTTGTTACGAGTGTTTCGTTGTTTTTTTCCTCTCCAGAGCGCGATTCAGGTATCATTCATTTCGCCAGAGTAAATCTCTCACACTTATGCCAGCTGACTGTCGCGGTGTATGCGGCGAATTTTACGCCCAGGAGGTGAGGCAGCATGTTCTCGAGTCGCCCGTGGCAAGGATTCTTGCGTAATTTGTATCCATCCATCATCCGTCTCAATACGGATGATAAAAGTTGAGCGACATGCAAGCGGAAAAAATCATGCGTTTGCTACGCCCTGCGCGAATAAATATAAGCAGGATGAAATAATCGCGAATGGTGGAGGCCGGGGGCATAGGGCTAATTTCATTTGTGGGCCCTCAACATAAATACGTTAATTATAGAAACGAGGACAATTTTGTGATGAATAGTAGGTGTTTTACGTAAGATATATTGTTTATTTTCGTTTAGTATATTTCTATTTTTAAGATATTTAATATTTTTATTTATCAGTCGGGAGCACATTGTTCCCTGGAACCCAGGGCTGCAACCCTGTTAGTCCATCTGTATATTTCCCCCTGCGAACAACCAGAGAGAAATCGATCTAAATATAAAAAAGGGTTATATCACAACCATCGAGGGTAATTTTTTTCTGTAAATATAGAACGCCAAATGGTGTTAGGCAAACATGTCATCCAAAATAGTTTCATATTTTTAATTTGAATATTTTTACATCTTAACCTCTCTCTATTGACATGAGCTGAAAAAGATCACCCTCTTTCGTATTTTCGGGCTCGGGATGACTTTTAATGCAATCAACTTTTTTTGCCCCAATTCCCTTCGCTCTCGAAATAAAATTGCATCAACCTCGATCACTTGATTACACCCGGCTCTCGCGTTGAAAAACAAAAACGAGACAAGAATCAGATGCGGACAGGAAAGACGCGATAAAAATTTAAAATACGAACAGCGGAACTCCTCGCCGAAAGAATACCTACCGTGATACCTTGTCCGAATGGATTAATCTGCCCAAAAGCCCTTTTTTATCGGCAACGATCGCCACTACGACGAAACCAGAACTGGCGTAAAACTGACGTTAAAAAGCTTCCCCCGAAAAGAAAGCGGCGTGTAAAATGAGAAAAAAGAAAGGTTAAGGCTGCCCGAACAAGCGGTGGCGGGAGAAACGGGGCAAAAAGAGGGGGAGGAGAACTGCGCGACATTGCGCGCGCGTCAGATTGCGGAGATAAGGAAGAATTCTCTGTAATGGTCCGAACAGACGGAAGGAGAATATAATTGTAAAAAAGTCATAATATAAAAATGAATTTTTATATAGATAATACCTTTGTATGCATTAGCTTAGTTTTATTGACATTAGCATAGGTTACATTTTTTTACAATATTTCGATTGAACTTCGGTGAAGCTCGAAGTCTTTCTAGTTCTGCCAAAGCACTTTGGTTACAGACGTTATCCCACATGACTTTGTTGATCTATAGTTCCGATATTTCTATCCCATCACCCGAGAAAGTGTGACAGACTTGACTAGAGCGAATCTAATAATAATAAAAGACTATTTCTGTCCCTTTGTGGCTCCTTCTGTCACGCTATAAAAATGCGAATAACTCGATAATGGAACGAGATTCATTTTTTATATTTGGCAGGAATGATCGACTCGCATATTGCAAGATGATGACGAAAAGAAATCTCGAAAAAAGTCCTAGGTTCGACTCCAAGGCAGGCATTTTCATTTTCCACACGTAAAAATCGATTTTTTGGCTTGCAGGCTTTTATTCTATTTGAGATCTAAATTAAAAAGAATTCACCTAAGATCTTCGGATGTAGGCCATTTAAAAAAAAATTATCAAGTTTCTCATCTTTTCCCGCCTACAGTTCGAAATTCCTCATGTTAAATGTTTAATTCATATATTTTGGGGAAATCTTGCCATTTTAACAGGATGTTGCCATGCCAGCCCATTACATTGTTAAACCTCGAAATCCTATTGTTATTTCAATCCTCATGGGTGAAAGCGTGCTTTGAATGCTCTTACAATTAGTACGAGAGAGAGAAATTCTTTTCATAGCAACCAATGTTAACAACATTTGTTGCGTTATTTACGAGGAGTACATTTAAATGTAGAATATTAATTCTTCTCATATTAAAATTAGGCACTTAGAATCATCGTAGGAGTTCGAAACTTGAAACAACGAACGTTTAAAAGAACGAAAGTTTGTTTTCTTGCCATCCAAAGAAAGTCAAGATATATTTTTGTTCATTTTTTATTTCACAAAAACCTTTCCCGATGAATTTCAACGGGCATCTCCCTAGTTTTAAATAATCGCATTTAAATAGAGCATGATAATTCCGTATTTACTACATGAAAGCTATTTAAAATGTGTCGGTGTTGTTTAGGAGATTGAGAGATCGCTTCTGCGTTGATAAAGCAACCTTTTTTTTAGAGAATAGAGGAAATATCTCCCGTTTCCCTGTTCCGGACCGACTTCCTATCCCTTTCTCTCTCTCTCCGTTCTTCAATCTCTGTAGTAAGTCCGAGTTTATCTGCGAGAGAGGAAGACTAGAGTGACCTTGCCGCTGACCCGCGCCGAGCTCAAGGCGCATCGTCACAATCGTCTCTTTGTTCTTATCTCCGTCCAACCCCCTCCCCCCCCCCCCCACTCTCTCCTGGTCTTTCGGATGCGAGGCGAGATAAGGAACGAATGCGATTCTCTCCACCGTTTTGTTTCATTTTATCTTCGATCGGACGAGCCGTGATGGATCGCGTTCTGTTTTTTCTCCTCTTCCTGTCTTCCCGAATAAAAAGCGATGGGTTCGTAATCGACTCCATTTATCTGGACGTACCGAAATTCTGGAGGTTTTCCTGTTTGTTTCTCTCGCCAGAGAAGTGTGAAAAAGTGTGACTCTGTTGAAATATTTCCGGAGACGAAGATAGGGTGTTGTTATTAATGGGTCCCCGAGGTCGTGGAATGCGATGGTTGTCGTGGGCACCGATGACATTGGAATAATGGTGCGCGTTCGTGGTTGGCTTGCCGACTCTTAGGCGTTCGAGAGAATTACAGATAGATAAATACTGGCGTCTCTACTTTTAATGGGTGGTGATTTTCAGTTATTACGGATTGGCGGTTTTTGTGTATTCCACGCTAGCGATCTAAAATTCTATAAAAGTCTACTTCTGTCCATTTGTCTCTTTGTGGCTCCCTCTGTCACGCTATAAAAAATGCGAACAACTCGATAAAAGATGGAGATATATTTTTGAAATTTGTCAGGAAAATCGCATATTTTAAGGTGACGGCAAAAAAATCTCGAAAAATATCCTGGGTTCGACTACAAGGAAGACATTTTTGTTTCCCATAAAATAACACGTAAAAATCCACTTTTAGACGTGCAGGCTTTTATACTTTTTGAGACCTAAATTAGAAAGAATTAACCAAGAATCCTCGGATCTGGACCATTGTAAAGAAAGCATTATAAAGTTTCTTATTCTGTTCATCTTTTATCGCCAACAGTTCGAAATCGTTCATGTAAAATGTTTAGTTCACTTATTTTAGGGAAGTCTTGCCATTTTAATGGGATGTTGCCTTGCCAACCCATTGCATTGTTAAACCTCGAAATCCTATTGTTATTTCAATCCTTATGGATGAGAGCATGCTTTGAATGCTTTTAATACGAGAGAGAGAGAGAGAGAAGGAACGAGGGGGAAATGATTTTCATAGCAACGAATATAAACAACATTCGTTGCGTTATTTACGAGAAGGAATACATTTTAATGCAGAACATTAATCATTCGCATATTAAAATTACTTAAAATCATGGTAGGAGTTCAAGGCTTCAAACTAAAAGAACGAAAGTTTGTTTTCCTGCCGTCGATTTTTTAATACGCGTCGAATCGATCAACAGATCAGTTTTTAACGCGAGGATTTGACGCAATCTTAGTGATTTGCATTGTTGCCGGTTTCGTGTAATTGACATTGACTAATAGCTTCGTGTCGCCATCGATTCACGAAATTTCATTTTTAAAATTTTCCCGTTGAATTTCAACGGGCATCTCCCTAGTATAGAAGTAAAGACAATGAGATGCGTTATTTTTCGTTCTACCACTAGAGCGCAAAGGTAAAGTAGTACAGTCCAGACCCCGATTCAGCGCCCACCAATATAGCGCCATCCCCGAATACCGTCCATTAATAGTTGTGAACAGAACTTCCACCTTATGATTACATAAGTGTATAAAACTCGATTTACCGCAACCCCCGCTTTAGCGCCAATGTCAGTGATGGACAAGGGGTGGCGCTGCGTATAGAACTGATCACAGCCCTCCTTTGAATCGGCCCTCGTGTCCTTATCTAATTGAAAGGATAAATATTAGTAATCTGTGACTGTATCTTTGCTGTCCTTACGAAAGTAAACCAAAATTAGATTACTCCGACATAATCGTTTGGTCTTGCTCTCAAACATACCGTACTCAATAATATGCAGATTCGAATAAAAAATGCTGATAAATAATTAATGAGCAAATGAATATTATGTTACTCCTTTCTTTCTGAAAGTTCCATGATAGGGAATAGCCTTTTTGCTAGCTATTATAGCTTCTAAAAATAAACGGGAATTTTTTCACGCAAAATGTGATACTATCACAAAAAATTGGTTTCAAGCAAATCTTCCATATTAACCCTCCGAAACCCTTATTTATTATACACGGGATTTGTTGCCGTTTCCCCTGCTAATTTTTTCCTGGACAGACTGGGAAATTTTTTCAAGGAACGTCAACGCGTATCTTCAATTTCTCAAATCTCACTTTTCTATCTCGCTAAAGCTTCACGGTGTGTAATTTCGACGGATTCGCCGGGAATGTGGTTGCTTCGAAAAAAAAATATGGGGCCATCAAATCGGAACCACGATTTTCAAGATCGGTCACTCCGACGCTTTCATGCGAATTAATCCGGTCTCCTCGATATGTATAGATACATTTTTTTATACGAAAGTCTCCGAGCAGTCTGAAACAGCTCACAGGTTCTTGGCCTGTCACGGCTCATTTACCCCAGCCATTTCCTCGTCTCGACTACCTATATTCGGAAGGCGTATCGACAGTTCACATAAGGGGGCTTTTGAAAGGAGTGCAGAGGAGATATTTCCCACATTCAGCGCGAGCTGAGGGGTAGACGTCCTCTTTCATCAGCCCAAGAAACTACGAGAGGGAGAGAAAGAGAGAGAGGGCCGCATCATCGCGGCTTATTTTTATATTCGAGGACGGGAGGAGGGAAAAGGAACCGGTTCCTCCCCGTTACCGGACGAAAAGGAAATTGTAAACGGGAGTTTTTAAGACCGCGATATGGCGGTGCGTAAAAATTTTGCTCCCGGCGGTCCTGCCGCCTTATAAAGTCTTTCCCCAAAAAAGATGCAAGGATAAATGGCGTGTATGTTTTTTTTACGACGCGTCCTTTGTGTTACGCCTCTCGAGTGTGTACCCCTCGAATAAAAAGAGTCAGCGGGAGTTTTATGTCCAAGACCCGGTAACGATCGCCTCTTTAATATGGTCGACAAATGTATGTTTTTTGGGATTATGTGACGTCGGTTTGCCGAGATTTATTGCGTACGAAAATGTGAATGAACAGGGAGTTGAAATGATAATGTGTGGTGTAATTTGCGCGGCTGAATAATTTTCTGTGTAACTTTGAACGCTTTTCTCTCATCAAGGCTTGGTAAGCTGGATCATGGCGATTAATTCAAATCTAATGCAGCTCGATTTAGGAAGGCTCACTCTCAACTGTGAATTTAACTTCATTCATTATCATAAGTTTCCTATCTTTCGTCTTTCTCTCCTTATCCTCCACCCTTTATTTTGAGAAATATAACGGTCTTTTTTTCTTTTTACATCTTTGATTCTTTCCATGCATCCTACCTTCCATGCCTTCTTTCGCCAGACCATTGTCTTTCAAGATTTCATCCAATCGTTTCTTCCACCTTTCCCTTCTTACCCTAGTTAAGATCCCATCTTTCCATACTGTACTAATAGCTTAATCTGTTTTTTTCCCAGCTAAAGCAATATATCCACACCACGTCCTACCAGCATCTCAAAAGTCTCTAATTTGTTTTCATCTTCTTTTCTCAACCTTATTATTTTGATAAATTTACACAATGTAAAAAGAACGCCATGATGCTGCACGCGAATATTATGGACCGGCCGGAGAGATATTTAATTAGAAACCAATCTTGAACTAGAAGGTTGGGGAAAATAATTTTGAAGAAACTATATACTCCAGGGAGTAGTAGAAGATGGGAAACAAGTGGACTAGATGGGATTTCTTAAAAGATCCGGCGTTAGGGAGCGCATGATCGATCGCTATTTGGAAATCTCTCACGCAAGACGGTTCATGGCGGATCCGGAATGAAAGAAAGGGAGCGATTAGAACCCTCCTCGCACACGAACACACATAATCTGGGCCCATCCTCCGTTCGAGGCCTGGACGCGAATGGGCCAGGCCTCTCTTCTCTTGGAGTGCTGCCGACCCACTTAGGTGGAAATGTCGACGACGAAGGGAGGAGGGAGGAATAAGGAGCGGTAAGGAGGAAAAGGGGGGTAGGGAGTGAGTGGTGCGTGTGTGCGATCCCCTGGACGACGTTCAGGGAGGGTGGCAGGAAGGAACGAAATGAAGGAGGACCATTGTCGGCAAGGAAGGGCTCGAATAGTCTCCTCTTACTTGCTCAAGTGAAGGGAGGGAGAATACTGTTTAGTATTGCCTTTTGAGGAGGGAGGAAAAATGCACCGCCGCCTCTTCCTCAAATCCTTACATTTCCCTCTCCTCATCCTCTCGGTTCCGCCTAGTTTCATGAAAGAGTGTAGGGAAAGAGGCTAGAGGTAGTAGGAGAGAGAGAGAGAGAGAGGGAGGGAAGGAGCGAGGTCGAGCAAGTTGACTCCCGTGGGAAAGCTTAGCTTTGGAAATGAGGGTGCCAAAGTGTTTGAATGGCTCGCTGTTCGAACCTCGGTTTTATCCAGGACAGGGGGAAGAGGGTTTTTATGGGCATACGACACCCGCCCTCAGCTACTCTCTCATAAAAATTTTGAGCCCAAATTGCGCAATCCGACAAAAGATTTCCATTAAAAATTTTTCGTGTCGCCGGCTTTTTCTCTAAAAAGACGCGGATTCGGGTCGTCGCAACAACTGGACTACGCCCTCCACATGTCCGTGTTCCGACATCTTTATTGGGTTATAATTGAGGATGGAATTTACTGCATGTGTGTTCGAGTGTTCCAGTTTCCGAGAGGTGGGGTTATATCGGCCACCCAAGTGTCCAAGGCGACCGCGATAAATATCGCAAGCAAAGTTTGCCGTTGATAGAAGAATGCAGTGGAAAGGGATAAATACGCGTAAGCCACCAAAAGGACAGCGTGTGAAAATAAGATAAGAAATTAGAATAAGACGCGATAGTGCGGCAGTATGGTGGAAAGACTAGTTTTTCCACCATGGTCCAAGTGACATTCGTTTTAACCCGCTCGAACGGTGGAAGCGCGACACGCGCCAAACGATTTTGTAAAAAGAACATATCTCTCGGGTATGGAATGCAATCATATCTAAAAATAATCTCCTCGAAACAAACCGATTAAATCATTGATGTCTACTTCTGTTATTTGTGGCGGATGCAATTACGAAGCGGAATGCAGGAAAAGAATATTAACGGAAGAAACAAGAGGAAAAAAATCGGAGAAACCTTTCATGAAATTCCCTCAAACTGCACCGTAATGTTCCTCGGCCGTTAATTTCCCCCGCGATAGTGGCACGTTACAAATGCGCGTATTTGCACGTGCCCTCCGTACCGAGCACGTGACAGCGGGAGGTTTTTTGAAATTTTTCCTCTCGAAAACGGGAAAATAAAGGTCAATCGAAACCAGTAAATGGGAAAAAGGGGCGTTAAGGAGGCCCGATGCACAGGAGAGGTCAAGAGTCGAGAGATGAAAAAACGTTTTCGACGGAAATGCAAAAGGAGCTTTTTTTAAAAAAAAGGCCTGCGGAGGATTTGGGAGTGGGCGTGGCGCTGGGCGGGGTGTAGCCCTTCGAGAAAGAGAGAGGGGAATGGGGGTCAAGAGGTCCATTCCGAGAAGGCGACGACCGCCCGGTTACCGTAAAGCACCGTCCGAGGCGTTCGTGACTCCTGCTGGATCCGTCCAGCTCTCGGATTCTTATTATTTCTCTCTCTCTCTCTCTGGTTCCCTTCTTTTTTCTTCTTACCTCCTCGTTTTCTCTCTTATTTTTCCTTCGGCATGCAAGATTCTACCTTTTTTATTTATTTACCGTTGGAACGCCGAAAATGAGGTTTCAGAGATGAATGTGTTTGCCGAAGTAACTGCAAGCACGCTAACACATGGCCACGAACCGAAGGGCGGTTTTTACGAGATTGGAAAGTTTTCCGGCAATTAGAAAGAGAGAGGTTTTAATATTCTATTGCTCTCTCTCACACGAATTTGCTTGTTTTCACGATGTAGCGCTGAATTAGTTTTTTTTATTTTTGCCAATTTCTTTGAACAACATGTAGGATTTATAACCTCTTCGCGAGGGGGAAAAATTACAATCCGTCTTTTAGTGGAAGAAGTGCTCACTACTTTTTCTCGTGGTGACTAACCGGTTAATTTTTTTTTTAAGAACAAGATTTAAAACATTTTTGCTATTTTGTGACTCATTTTCTCACGAAACGAAACCGTTGGAAACGGTTCTCCTCACCATCCATCGTCGGGTTGATATCCATGAAATTTTCTACTCCTAATTATTCAAAACGAGTCCCGAAATATTACCCCATATTTGAGACGAATTAATACACCCTTTACGCACGCCAATCTTTATTGTAACACTCACGAACTGGTTTATCTGATCCGTAATGTTGTTCATCCGATCCGTAATTGGGCGCCGAAACCTCGCGTGTGCACCCAACGACGACTGACCGATTGCGAAGCTTCGCCGGCTAACCTGAACTCCGGGACACAAGGCGAGAAATTTTGCAACGAGTATGCCTCGAGGAATGAAGGGAAAGGGAGAGAGAGAGAGGGAAAGGGAGAGAGAGGGAAAGAGAGAGAGAGGGAGAGAAGCTTGCAGTTGATCTCCTTCGCTTATTTTTCTTGAAGCATGAGTTACGTACTTATAGCAGTTTTATGCAGCTTACGTCGGGGTATTTCCAACGTCACGTTAAAAATCACGCGCGCGATCGTTTTAATTGTCTCGGGACTCGCGAAAGCGAAAGGCCTTTCTGTCGATGGTTGAAAATTCTGCTTCGTTATATACGTTTCGCGCCTTTCCGAATATCGTTCTAGCTTCATTTGCGAATGGGCGCGAGAAAAAAAAAGAAACTCGCGATTTTTCCCCGCGTCCCTGCCCAGTAGGAGTTTTTGTCTATTCGTCCGTTCGTGATTCTTTCATAAATGCCCAGGAATGCCGTTTGGTTGTTTTAATTTTTGTTTTGACCTTGGCGACTGGCGAAACCCCACGGAGGAGTTTTCTCTCGTTTCCATATAATTTAAGGAGCGATGAGGTTATTGCGTGCGATGGAAGTGGATGATTCCACGCGAGAAAGTGAGCATTTTTGCTTTTTTGTGTGTGCCTCCGCATTAGCGGGAGGCTGATAAATCGCGTTCTGTCTCAGGTTTGCGTGGATTTTCCTTCGCGCTATTCATCAACGCCGTTCCATGATATGTATACAACTCAAAAGACTAGTAAATGATTATTTATTGTCTCTTTTTCGTAGAAAATTAAAAGGCATAACATGAGAGAGCCATTTGCGGGCTATAAATATTTAAATTTAATAAAAGGAAAAACAAATAACCACCGTTTTTATATAATTAATGTTCATTTTGCGATTTAATAATCGTTCACCTTGAAGGAAGGGATGCAAAAAACGACGAGTTATTCATTCCGGTGTTAAGAGCTCCGGAACACACACGGAGTTTGATTCCGCCGTTTATTGCTTATACACGCGTGTGTCAGGCGATGTCAAATCGCCCCTTTTGAAGGAGGCGTAATTTTGAAATCGGAGACGCGTATTAATTATATATCTCCTCTCGTGAAGTGGGCTTAATTAGATTCGATGGCGCATCTAACTAGCCTCGTGATTTTTTCCGTCTCTTCCTCTCGCGCGATTTTCTGCGAATACGTTGACTAATTTCATCTCTCGGCGGCGGCCAATCTCTCGACTTTCCCATTCAATCCTCCTTCCGAGAGCGTGATTAATTTCAGCTGTGGACAATTTGCTCGTTACGCCAATGCCTCGGATTATAATAAGCCGGCAAACGTATCCTTTCGACGAGAGCGCCTTCGGGAGCATTTCGCATCCAGTCTCCTCGAGACCGAGGAAAAATGGACGCGAGCGGGTCGTGCGGTTCTCGGAGAGAAAATCCCCGCGACAATAACGCACCCAGGCTTTTTTTTGTACACACCACCTACCTCCTCCCCAACCCCACTCTCACGACAAGACGACCCGTAACAAATGAAGTCTTTCTTTCCGCGAGGGGATACGCGTGCGAGGGAGAAAAAACGAGCCTTTTGTTTTCCGTCGTGGAAATAAATAACCCCGCAGTATAAACCTGTTCGAGATTTTTTTCCCTCCACCTTTTATCCCTTTCCCTTCCCGCATTATCTCCCTATGCTAATTCGAAGGTGGGCAACACGGAAAAAATCCTCTCCTTACAACGCATCCAAAATTTCGTGTAGGGGATCCTTTTGTTACTTCACGGAGCTTTACCGGGGCCATCACTCATCCATTTCTCTCCCCCCCTCTTCATCCACGATGCCTCCATCTACCGAAAGGAGACAAAAGGTTTTATTTTTGTTCTCCCCCTTACCTCCATCTCCTACAACGTCCTCCCTTCCCGCGTATATTTCCACCCTATGGCAGAAACCCCTTCCTCCCTTCCGCCCATTCTGTTCTTTTTCCTCTCTCCCCCTTCTTCCCCCTCTTACTCATCCTCGTACGGTCCTTTCCCTCTCGGTTCTTTACACCTGACCTTCCTTCCTCGACAACCCGTCCTCCTCTCCTTTCCCCATCTCCTGTCGGCACCCACCCACGCCACCCCCACTCACAGGATGAACTCTCCCCAATCCACCACCCACGCACGTATTGGCGTACGTGCATGCATCCAGGGGAAACTTTCTCACAGGAACCGCCAACCATCTCTCAGCAACGCTCGTCCCTTCTCCCTCCCTCTATCTCTCCCTCCCTCACTCTCTCTCCGTCTCTCTTTCTCTCTCCATCCCTCTATCTCTATCTCCTTTTCCACCCCTCTTCACTTCGTGAGTGTTTTCCTGCATGGGTTTTTACTAGGTTGACCAAGCCAGGTCCTTCCTAGATTTTTCTCACAATTACGTTGTCTTTCTTTGAAGTTTTCCTGAATATGTACTATATATATAACAGCTTACGGAAAAGGAAAGGTAAAATGGATATATGGATGGCATATATATATAGTATTTTATCATCTTAATCGTTTTTAATGTAAATTAATGTATTTTAATATAATGTATCATATCATTGACGAAGGGCTAAATGTAAGAGTGGACCGAATAAAGACATTCATGATTTATTTCTCTCTCCCCCTCCCTTTCCCTCTCTCTTCGCTGTCTTGTACCATGCCATATATTTTTCCTCTCCTATATCAATTACTCTATCTCTCCCTGTTCGTCTATTAGCCCCATATTTCCACTTCTATTAGTCACGTTCAAAGTGTTACTTCTTTCTGCCTTTCATGTCTTTCTCCATTTGTCATTCCGATCTCCCAGTTGACGGTGATATCTGTGATGCCAATAGTAGCTTCTTCTGTTAATTGATTTTCTTCGATTCCACCATCAGAACAGCCATCCTATTGCTTTCCTTTTCTCCTCTTCCTGTTTTTCCATCAGCATCCCTCACTGATCGACTTTTCATTTATTTTCTGATTCATTCGTTTTCTTTTTCTACCCGTTAATTATTTTCGTCGGATCCCTTTTCCCCTTCCTCTCATTATTCCTTTACTACATTCCACCTCTGTTTTTAGAGAAACACTTCCGTTTTTCCTCTTTCCTTCACTCCTCTTCCTCCCATTAATACTCTTCTTTCCTCCATTCACCTAGACCGGTCCATTCAACGTTTTATCACCTTCTCTTTGTCTCCATCTTTCTGCTTCCTTCCAAACTCCATATCTACTTACATCTATCTCTCTATTTATCCTCGGCCCCTTCTTCTCTCCTGCCTACAACTTGCCTCGATCGTTTTCCAGTCGTTCCCATCTATCTCTCCCTCCGCTCTCTGCATCCCATATTTCTCTCCCTCCTTTTTCCTCCTGCGTCGGCTATCCAGAGGTGAGAGTAGTACCACCCATGAAGGATTTCCGATGCTCCCTATCATCCCCAACATATCCCGTTCCCACCTTCTTCACTCTCTTTGTCTTCCTGGGAGGGAAGATGGCCTAGAGGGAGCGACTCTCTTATATCTCTCTCTCTCTCTCATCTCTCCCTTTTATCAGCCAACCTTATAAAGAATGGATCTCCGTATCTCTCTCTCTCTACGGAGGGAAAGGAGAGGTGAGGGAGAATAGGGTGGAAATTTGACTATCCATTCATCATCATTCGCGGTCTGATGGGCGTAAAAGTAAGAGGAGGGAAGTGGAGAGAGAGGGTGTGGATTGAAGGAGAGGGGAAGAGAGAGAAACAAGGAGCTCGTTATGTCGGCCATTCCGGCGACTGCCTGTGCCCACATGCAGCAGCTGTCCAAACAAGGGAGCTAAATGGGGAGGAATGGGTTGGAGAGGTGAGTGGGGGAAAAGGGGAGGGTAAAGAGATAGAATATCGGAGTATCGCGAGATGGCCGTGTGGTCTCTCCTTCCATTACCCAGAAAACTTACTTAGCTTTGAGAGGTCTTGGGTTTTGGATGCGTGCGCGCGTGTCCGTCGGTCCGTCGCGTGGCTCTGTGTTGTTGCTTCGTGGTCGTCATGTGTGCGTCGGAGAAGGGTGGGTGGGAGGTGGTCCTGGGATGTAGGGGATGGGGAGTGGGTGTTTATTGGATCCCGCGCATCATTGCCGACCCTCCTCCCTCTGGCTCGAATGATTGATAGTGTGGGGTGACCTCGGTTTGCGGGTCGTACGGATTTCCTCAAAAGTTTGGATTATACCGAGCATGGGAAATCCTCAGTCGTGCTCGTCTGTTTGAAGTAAGGCTAGGTGGTGTTTTGCTAAACCATATGTGAGTGCCAAGAGGCACTTGGCGAATGATATAGCGCTTGTAGGGCTTTGCAATGAATGCCATTGATATCGACTTTAACGCTCCACTGGCTCATTGAATTTCATATGGCTGGCGTGAACTTTATAAATTATGGCGGTAATTACTAGGTACTGCGCAAAATAATGAATTTATGGCACAAATTCACTTCGAATATTCATGTTTTCAAAGATATTCTTCTGTTTTCTCTACCTTCTTCAATTCCTTATAGTCCATACGTTAAGGCATGATGATAAATCTCGTACTTAATTTTAAATATTAACCACATTTATTAAAGGGAATCCGTGTTTCGTTTTTTGTAGACACCCCAGATATCAGTAATGTGACTTATGATATAGCATACGGAATAATTAGCTGTTAAATATTAGCTTCCACAAAGCCAAGGTGAGCACCACGAACTTTGCCAAATCACCTTCACTCTTTTCACCTCGGAATTACCTCCCATTCAAAAGAGCGCCCAATTTTGCGATGCAGCTTTGATTGAAATTGACCGCCTGTGAGGTGGAGTCGAGGGTATGGGATGAGAACCGGAGGGTGATTAGAGGGTTCCCCGATCCGAGGAAGGGTACGACCGCATCGGAGACCGCACCCAAAGGAACAAGAGGATAGCATAGCTGAAGGCGCCGCACCCTGACGAATGTTCCGTGGCAGCCGTGCCAGCCCCGCCCCTCCGACCACCCCATCCCCGCCCTCTCCGCTCATCCCCCTCCCCACCCTCTCCGCTCATCCCCCTCCACTCACGCCAACCCGCCTTCCACCGGAAGCCACCTCCACCGAGAGGGAGAATGAGTGAAAGAAGTTGTGTGTGTGAGGTTGTGTGTGTAAGGTAGACTGCGTAAAAAGAATCGGAGAGGGCGTGTTTCGTCCAGATGGATCGTCTTGTCAGTGCCAGTATTCCTCTTAAAATCTCGAAAAGCCTTCCAGAAGAGGACCGGCTGCCTTCGCAAATCACTGGGGCGCCGAGTGACTTGCCACAACGGCCGTTTGGTTTCCAGTTGCGGGAGATACATCACGAGTAGGCCTGTCCTCCAGATCGAGTCACGCGTCGAAAGCGTTCCCCTTCTGTTGCCCGTGGGCTTCTAGCGGCGACTCTTTTTTTTCCTTTCGGAGACTTTTTTCCGTTACCCAGATACATCGAGATATCGACTCCGGTCTCGATTTATGATTTTTTTAACGAACGGCGGAACAATGGGTGTGACAGGTGAACGCCGAAATTTCTTTCGGGTGGGCTATCGCGACGGAAAATCGTATAAAACAATCTCACTGTCATTAATCGCTTAATATCTGTTCCGCCTGGTTGAATACATGTATGCCCTTTAGTTTCTCCTCCTCGGTTTCAAAGAGCATTGATTCTCACACAAATGCAGAGTATGCAAACGTAGTAAGCACACATTCTCCTATCTCACCGTTTATGATAATGAATTCTCTATAACCATTGATGAATGATCCTTTCAGAGTCGTATGCGTTGGTTTGGAAAAATATTAATGATTTAAAATCTGATTATATTTAAAGACTTCGGTGTAATCGGAAGTTTTCTGCCTTTCGATAAGTTTAAGGCTGACCCAACTCAACATGTCCTATCCAAGGCCTTTCCCTTCATCTTCTCGAAACCATTCCCTTCTTTGAATAAATCTAATATTCCTTACGTCTTACTTTCCCTTTTCCTAGCAACCTACGATTTCTTTTGGCAGAACGTTGCCTCTCAAAATTAGACCCGCCCCTTTCTTTTGTCTCTCCATTTTCTCTCTAATAGTTTACAAAATTGCAAGTGCTTGCGTATTTGGTATACTTCATTGAAATAGTGCAAGTATATTTCAATGGTGAAAGTTTATAATTCTGCCGAATAACACTTGAACGTTAACCATAAAACGGCATCACGAAAAAGGAGATATTTTACTTAAGTTCGATTCAAGCTTCCCAGTTTCTCCATCTGCAAATCCAAAGCTCAGCTGAGGAAAAGTGCCAAATCCTAGGGCGTTATTAAATTCCTTTCCCATTAAGGATAACAGCGAGTTGTTTATTCTCCGAGGACAAGACAGCCGAGTGAAAGTCCAAAGCATTGACCTTAGCTGTCTTCCCGCCTATAACAACGTATTATTTAATCTAACGGGCATATCCGCGGATAAGCCGCCACCTGTAAAAATCTCTCAAGCCCTACTCTCTCTCTCTCTCTCGATTCTTTAAGCAGATGTTTTCTTACCCCTCGAAGGCCGTCACGACCGCGATCCCCCATCTCCGCGAAAACCGTAAAAAAAACCACGGCCGCTACATACAGGTCTCGCGGGGCACGGGAAAAAATAAACGGAACCCAGCCAAATTACCGAGTACACGGATCCGCCTTCCATTCTAACGTACTCTGTTTGAATTTCCCTTCCCATTCAAACTTAAAGAGATGCAGGGAAAAACGTTTTTTTTTGCTTCAGCGACTTTCTCCGTAAAAAAAGATGCTCTCTACCTCTTTCCCCCCTCTCTCTCTCTCCTTCCTATTCCTTCCTAAAAACAACTCCCTTATTCCTTCACCTCGCGTTCCCTTCCTTTCCGGCCTCGTCCTGGCTTAAGGCCAGAGAAGGGAATAAAGAGAAACCTCTCTCTCAATTTTTCTGCGTCGAAATATCGAAGGCATGTTGGTGTGCACATAGGCGCGCATGTGGTTCGGCCGCTCTTCATCCCTCCTTTGTTTATGGGCGCGTGTATTTTCGTGGGCGTGAGCGAATATCTCTCGCGAGGGAGATGAGAGATAAGGAAATTTCGCGCGTCGATGTTGTTCTTTTTTAAATTTGCTCCGGAGAATTCGCCACGTTCCGTCCGCCCTTGTCGCGTTCCGATTTTTTTTTGACCTCCCTCTGGACTAGCGAACTTGTTCTGCGAGGCCGTGTGAATGATTTAGTCAGGGGTCAATGGGGAATAAAACCTCGGGTGATTTATAGTTTGTGCGGTCCTATCGCTCTAACTCAAGTCACCTGCTCTGGATAGAAAGCGTTTGGAAGAAATTTTTCTTCGAGCAATTGATCGCGCAAATTAACGTGGTGGCAAACGAGGATGTTGGTGAACGTGTCTTTATTATTCGGTCGGCTTATTGGTGCTTTAACCAGTCATCTGGGGATTTAATTTTGCCTGGATGCGCAGCTGGTGGGGACTTTTTCTTTGATTGAGGAGGTTTTTAAATTCATAACAATAATTAAGGGTTTTACTAGATATTTATTAATATATTGAAATAAATAATAATTAACGATGAATTGCATGTCAAAATTATAAACATTACAGGAAAATAATTTTTCTTTATAAATTTACAAAAATATCCGGAGGAAATATTCTAGTCATGCAAAATGTTTTACTGCTATAAATCATATTCAAATTGATGAAATAAACAATTTCAAAAGGCTAAAAATCAAACATTTATAAAAACGGCAAAAAAACATTGTTTTTTAATAAAAAAAATGATAAAATCCAAAATAAATGGAAAACGTATATTCACTGGAGCAACGTATTGCACCATGCAAAAAAATCTGTCTCAATCACTATGTTACTACCTAAAATTAAATTCACCCTTTGTAGTAACTGGGACGCACACGCTTCAAGGAAAAGTAAGCCTCTCAATACTCAACAGAACACTGATTATATTTCTGTACTAGGGCTGATTCTACTTCTCTTTTAACATCTGTTTTTCAAATTATATTAACTTAAACTTGGAGGGGGTTTTATAAGTTTCGGGACCCCACATGAGATAAAGGGAATGCGAACCTGACCGTAAACATGTGCGCGCGAAAAATGTTCAAAAATTCCCGCTTTCACCTACGTAGGGACAATGATAGGCAACCCCACATGACAGATGTAGGCCTTATGTAAAACCCTTGTATTTTTCCGACATGAGGTACACCCCATCTATCGACGGGGAAGTAAACTACGAGGATACCGCTACGTGATTTACAAGCCACACGACGAACTACTTCGGCATACCCATAGCGATAGGGCCAGAAATTCGTATGACGAATATATACGGCATACCCAGTTGACTGGTTAATTCAAAACATATCTCGTTCAGCTCTGTTCGTTTATGGACGGTAAAATTTAGCATAGTATGCGTTTAAACTGCTATTAGAAAACGTTCGATGGGAAAGGTCGGTAGTAATTTAGAATCTCGATTGTTTTTAAAAAATTTGCTTCTAAATTAAATTCTCACTTAGGATTTATTAAGGTAGGCAGATGCTCCCCATCATTATTGTCAACTTAGGGGATAATACTTTGTTCTAATTCATCTTGGATCCATATTTGGTATTAACATCCTTGCTTGTTAATACAAGTAATTTCAGTGTTTCACAGCATCCATTCACTAAAACTACTCGTTATTAAATCCACCTTCGTTTTTTTTTCTTAGGCATAACATACAAAATTGTCAACATAAAATACAGTCATACCTTCTTTCATTCTTCTCAGCAAAGGTCGCTCTAAAACGCCTGGGAAACGAGCATTAAATTGTTTAAATTGTGTCCTCTCTCCTTGAAGCCTATGCATTTCATATGGAGAAAGGGTTCGTCTTATCGTTTACTACACTTCCGAGGCCGAAAGCCAACGCAGCGCTCAAATTCTAGCATCGCGCAATCACTCGTGACAAAAAAGAGCAAGCAGTCTCAAGGCCGAAACAGACAACTCTTCGGTGTACACGATAGACAAGGGGAGATGCAAAAGAAGGAATTTCTTCCCTTGAACTTACATGATTCGTGCAAAAAGTTTTTCTGTTGAGATTACAAAAGGAATATCTAATCAGTCTTTCGCTTGCCTGACGTCACATCCGGGTTGTTTGGCAGGATGTACGTGCCAGAGTCTCTATTGTCTCCCACGGTTTGTTCTGTGGGACCGTTGTGACGGCGCCAGGACGGTGAAGTGAGAGGGTGGGGAGAAGGGGAGTCCCGTGTATAATTTGTACCTTCTCCCCGACCCACCGCGTGCCTACCAACAAAGCGCAGTGTCTCGGAAGGAATTACGATATCAAGATGGGTTACGATGCCAGTGCCGAAGCGTTGGTCCAAAATGATGCGGTCGGGATTTTAATTAGGGACCTGTTCAAATAATGCTCGACCCTAATTTCTCTTTCTCTCTCTGTACGCGTCTGGGCTATTAATAAAATGGGTTATGAAAGGTAATTATCGTCTGCCGTCGAATAAGTAATGGCCGTCGATTGTGGTCCGCGGTAAATCACTCGCGTTCTCAATGAAAATGGCTCAATCGCCGAATGCCTTGTGACTTAAACGGGACACGTCCTTGTTTTTATTCTAAAATCATGACTTCCAGCGATTAGGACGTCTCAATCCGCTATAAACTTTAAAGGGAGAGCTTCGATGAAAGTGCCTATTAACAACCGTCGACATAGAGGTCGCTTTGAAAGTGTTGGTTCACCCAGTGTGGCATGTATTCGTACGTCAGGATAAATACGAGGTGTGCGCATTAAAGTGATTTGTGAGATTCTTTTCGGCCCGGAACTACAATGGCGCAACGAAAATTACCATCAATTTTGAAAGGGTACTGGGCGGGAGTTGAATTTATTTCCATTTTGCGCCGTGGTATTTCTCTTCGTCTCGCATTTAAATTTCTCCGCCTACTATTTTTAGTCGCTTCAGTTTTATGTATTTGAGCATTTTTTCTTCTCGCTTGATGAATACAAAAGTTCTTCAAAACCACCGCCGTATTGAAACAATCCCCACCGTTGCTCAACAACATAAGTTATCTGAGCAATCGTCTGAGTTTCTAGCAAAATCCAGCGGCCTTCAATTTAACGCTGCACGATTTTCGTTATTCTGAAGCGAATTTTAAGCTGGCGTCTTGTCCGAGCAAAAACAATCGGAACAAAATCAACCAATGGGTAAACTATTGTCCAACCCCACTTATGTACACATTGATCGTACTCAGAGCGCAATTGCCCAAGTTCGAATAATTACGCGACAAAGGCATCGAAAGCGCGCGGGGGGGAGGGAGGAGGATGGGGAGACCAGAAAAAACCGGATGCTTCCGTGGATAGAAATTGAACCAACTGGTCGACGCTCTTGATGCATGAAATTAGGTTCTTGTGTAAGAGTCCCGCGGTGCCTCCCAAACAACTCGTCCCATCGTAGCTTACGAGTATGAATGGGATTTTAATTTCCCTCTCGCATTTTTCATCCCTCTCTCTCGCTCTCGATCTGCTAAATCCTCTCGCGTCTTCCATTATAATATGCCACTTGACCGTGACAACTTTAATACTTCCCCATCGAGAGGCACACCCTCTCCTTTTCGCAGTTCCCCAAAAAAATTAAACAAATAAATAATGTATGACCTTGAGTGAATAGAGCCATCACATAGTCGACCACGCGAGTGTACTTGCGTGATCGCCCGCGCACCTCCTCCGAGAAATCTGTGTGTACTGGATGTCTCACGAAGGACGAGTGGAAGATGCAATTTTTTCTGCTTGGACGCACTTGAATACAAGGGCTAACAGGATACGCACGAAGAACTCAAAAATCCCTGCTAACTATACGAACTGTGAGACTTTCATTTTAGTTCGAAGCAAAGTGTGAATGTAGTAGTAGTTAATTTACCACATACAGGAAATCCCAATTACATGCAATTTAACAAACAAGGGCAAATAAAAACAATAAGACAAATATACCGACTTTGAGTCGGAACTAATTTCCATGTTGATAAATTATTTTCCTCCATCAAGCATAAAAGGATTGGGAAAACCAGCTGCTCATTTCAGTCACAAAACAGTGGTCATCAGTGATGACCCAACGATAGCAGATTCTAATATAGCAAGTTCAAGTTCAAAAGTTTTTATTTTATTAATTATATTACATGTCAAATAAAAAGTATATTGCATGTTTCTTACATTGGTTGTACAATTATTTAGCTCTTGGCTAGTGCATCGTATATCTTATTGTTTGTTTTTTATTTTCCCCTACATTTATAAGAATTTAGTTTAGTTGCTGGGGAAATAACTAGAGTGAAAAACTCCCTTGGCCTAGTTATAATATAGCTCAATAATTCCCTTTTTAAATAGATTATACGAATGTATTTCAAACAGAAAGAAGTTACTATATACGTGTACATATGATTTATCCCCTAGGGGACCCTGCTGGCAAGATTTTTATCGAAAGGTGCGAATTCATATTCCAAACTTTAAACTGCAGTTAAACACAACCGCGATGAAAGTAAAACCCGCATGAGTCAGTCATCCGAGAGAGATTTTAAACTTGTACGACCTATTCGTTTCAGTTTTTCTCTCCGTTTCATTCTCTATCTGCTGGCACCGCCACGTCGAGAATGCAAAAACGAACGGGCTCAAACAACGAACACAATAAAACGTCGTGATCTCTATGAGGGAAACGGATCCCCCTTATAACAATTCAAAACAATTTCCATTTCGAAGACATTTGGGCGACGGCCGAATGTTTTCGGGATGACATCAGCCGGAAGACATCCGTATATGATGAAAAAATAAAAGGAGTGCGCCTTCCCATGTCTCTCTCCTTTCCTCCTCCACCCTCCTCATATCCTCTACCTCACCCTCGCGTCGCTCACTCGGTTATGCATGCATATCAGAAGCACCGAGTAAGAGGCGGGTAACCACATGTCCGGGGAGTCATCACCGCGGGGTAGAAGAGGCCGTCGGTCTCCGGAGATAGAAGGATTAGGCGCGGCGAGAGACTGGAAGAAAAAAGAGATGGGAAATGAGGGGAGGTTAGTAGTTCCTCCGCACGCCGCTCATATCCTCCATTACGCTGCGGAACAAACTCTTCCTCCCCGCTTCCGTTATTATGGAAACCGCGCGTTTTAACAGCTGCCACATCCCATACGAAACGACCATATAGTTCCCTACTTCCTCTCTCTCTCTCTCTCTCTTCCTCTTCCTCTCTTACGCACGCACTCGATCCGCAGGGCACGTGACCTGTCGCGGTTGTACAAAACGAGAGGAACTGACATCGTGGATTCAAGGGACGGCGACGGTGTCTTACCTTCTCCCTCTCTCTCTCTTTCTTGTGGAAATACGGAACGACTTCCGGCGATGGAGTTGGAGTGTGACTCAGTGGTAGAGGACATTATGTGCGGAGTCGGCGTCTGTGTCGAGAGAGTTTGCGAGAGGGAGAGTGAGAGGTGGGACTGCTTATAAAGCTGCTGCTCGAGGGGCAATGGCCTCTTGTCGCCCGACTGGAAGGGAGGAAGGCGTGTCCTTGGTCGGAGGTGCGCGCGGTCGGAGAAGGGCGACGGGGATTAATTCGGGGGAGCGGGTCAGCCAGAAAAGATGCGCGTTCCGCTGTTCGGCTGTTTTTTCCTCCCCCTACCGTCCGTTCATGTTTCACTTAACGGGTTGGTGTTGGAAAAGGTCGCAAAAACGCGGTGTGCGCCTTGCGGTATGTGGACCCTCCGCAAAAAACGGTCTTCTTGGAATATTTTCAGGTACTCGGTTGACGGCGGCGATTTTTTAAACGCGGGAGTGTCTTTTATTAGGTTTGTTGGCAACTGGAGCGTGTCCTCTTGGAATCTAAAAGTTTAAGTGAGGTGAAATTATGTAATCTCTGTTTCTTATTTTTCGTTTTAAAACAATTGTACAATATATTTCGGAGAAACTTGAGTCTAATCGAATATATAATTGCAAACATTGTTATTCACAAGATCCAGTAAACATATGCTCTCCTCCCAATGAACCGTATCTTTTTCTTTCCTGTTAAACATTTCTGGTCACGTCTGTGGTATTTGCCGTTGCCCTTCATCCCTAAATAAACACATTATTGGGAAATGTTTTTCGAATTCGTGGACTCTTGGAAAATTTTTAGCGGATTTACACCTTTTATAATTGGTCGTTGTTCCGGAGCTGAAAGATACGTGCAGCTTCGAAAAGAAGAGCTGGATGTCGTATATATTTAACCTAGTGGGTTGATTCGTCGGTTAATTTCCTCTTTATAAACCCATTACGTGCCTACTGGATGCGTATATAACACGCACCTGGTGCGGCTGGGTAGAAAACGTATTAGAGAGAGTGAGGAGGGGGCATCCATTGTAAAAAAAATAATAATAAGCCGTCGGGTACTTGTTACGCGGTGGCGAGCTCTACTAAGCCTTCCCCTTTATGTTATCCTCCTCTTCCCTCTCTTCCCATCCCATTTCCCCGCCTTTTTCCTTCTTTCTCCCTCCTCCGCCCTTTCAACGCACTCCACATTCGCCATACATGCGGCCCTTGCAGGGAAGGAGAAAACAAAAGAGACTCGCCCAACTCATGTATTTCTCATTCAACCCTCCCTCTTTCTTTCCTCTCTTTTTCTCCCTTGTTCTCTTTGTTGCCATTCCTCGCCTCTCTCTATATCCCTCGTTTGCTTCGCTCATTTCCACCCTTACCCTTGACCCGATCCAAACGCCCGATCCGCGGCCACGTGGAGTCCTCCATCACCTCCCCCACCTCCTCTTCCTTCGCCGCGTCTCCGCCCATCGCCAAAGAACTCTCCACTTTTCATCGCTATCTCCTCTAAAAAGTTCCCACTCCCTTCCCATTTCACACACTGACTCCTCCTTTTCCAGCACCGCCCCCTTTAACTCCCCCGTTCCAAAGGAGATATATCCGCCGGTTTTTCCCTCCGGGCGCATATGTGCGTGTGTGTCTTACCATACCCCTTTCTGTCGCTCCCCTATCGAAGCCAAACGCCTCTTTTCGCTCCTCGCTTCAATTGTTTTACCTCCTCGTTCGGTGGTTTTTTATTGGAATTGAGAGGTTTGTTTTGATTTATTCTCTACCCCCCTATTTCTCCATCGTGTCCTGGTCCTGAATATCCTTATTATTATTGAGAAGGTTTTAGAGGTTGCGTTGGGAAATAAATGTTTTCGTTCGCATCGGGAACTATTCGGGAATTTCAAATCTAAAAGGTTTGTCCGCATATTTATTTCTTTCATGATATCAAAGTCTTTGTATAATGTACTTAAAATTGATAAAATTTGTTCTTGGATTACAAAAGTGGATTTCATTGTATCTTAGTGCGCTAAATTACGTATATCTTAGACATTGTACATATTTAAAAATAGTTACCCATTTAACTAGCCGATTAAAGCCGCACAAATCAGTCAACGTGACAGTTTGATATTGATATATATTAACATATTGACGCTTAAATACTCTTCATCTTAATATATAAAACAGAGTGGATGTATATTTGTATGTCCAAAATATTTAACCCGCTTCCAGAAGACCTAGAAAGTTGAAATTTAGCACACTGATAGCTTTTAGTTCACAATTGACAGGAAAAATCCGAAACCCCGAGATTTTGGATTTTAAGGATCCGAGATCAGGGTTCCAAATTTTCCGGAAAATCCACGCCGTAGAGGAAGAATAGCCAACGCCTAAAGGGTACATAGAAAGTTGAAATTTGGCACACTGGTAGCTTTTAGCTCACAATTGACAGGAAAAATCCGAAACCCCGAGATTTTGGATTTTAAGGATCCGAGATCGGGGTTCCAAATTTTCCGGAAAATTCACGCCGTAGAGGAAGAATAGCCAACGCCAAGATAAAGGGTAAAAATGTATTCATGCCTAAATATAGTCTATGATTACTTTTAAAGTGAGTCAAATGATATTTCAGGAATATTAGGACGTTGTTATCTTTTACCATTAACACTGAAAGTATTATCGCAACTATAAATCTATACATCTATTTACATTTGTTCGGTAACCAAGATGTTTATTTTTTACGTTTTGGCTAATAGTATTGACATAATCCATATAATTTTATGGCTGCTTTAAAGGCTTCGGTGCATCTAGCCATTTGAATATTAAGTAAGACGTTAATGCTTAATTATATTAATGGTAAAACTTACAATAGAATACATAAAGTATTAAATGTTGATGTAAACATCGCTTGCTTATTTAAGGAATGGAGAACGTTTGGTAAAGTTTGGATCTTTCTTTGTGAGGGCTCCGCCCCCAAACCCTTGAACCAGCAATTCAAAACTTGGGGTACCCAACAGCAAAAGTAAGTAAATTTCAACATTTATTGTATTATTTTTATTGTAATATGACATCAAAAGTGATATACCAATAAAAATAATAAAAACCGTTTGCAACTTAACAGAAAACTTTCCCCGGACGTTTCTGCCAGTCCTCTATAAAATGAATCAGATTTTATTATTATCAAGAATAATTTTTTTCTTCCATTAACTTCTGTAAGCGCCAATCGTTTTGTGTGCCACGATGACTTGCAGTACAACTCCTCTAATTCACCGGGAGAATCAGATTCTTTCTTTACTCTTTCGCCTCCCAGTATCACCCATAAACCTTACAATTTCCCTCCTCTTATTCCTCCACGAATGTGTCGGAGAAGATGGGTGGTCTCCCTTGCACAAGAGATAGAATCATTCCACGAGAAATCGTCCCCCGTGGGTGGTTTCTAAACGAGGAAAAAAAACGAACGAATTTCGTTCGTAACACATTATTAGGCCGGATTGACACCCGCTGTTATTAACGGCACGAGACCTGGTCGAAGAGTAATTTTTTGGGATCCGAATCGATGCATCGACTCGATTAGTATATATGGAAAGGGGAGAGAATGGGCAGGCTATGGGGAGAGGAATGAAAACAAGTGGAAATAATAGACACACACGCCCTCCAGTCCAACTCTTTCCCATAACGATTCCGAACCGTTGGGATACAGACGGTCTTTTTTTTATGGCGTTACGGTCGAGTAACTCTTTGAGCGCCAACTCGCAGTCCTCCCGAGGGAATGAAGCAGATGCTATATCGTGATAATTCTGTCGCACCCACGCAAGCAAACGGTTACGAGAACGTTGTATCTCCGATCATTGACGCCTTCGGTCATAAGACACTTCGGTACCGTTTTTTTTAGGTACGTTCTATGCCTTATCAATTGTTTTCTTTTGCAGGAAGTTTTTAACTCGAGGTTGTGAGACTTTTGAGACGCTTTATGTACTTACCATTTCCCAACTTGAAAGTGTCATCTGAATTAAATATAGACAATGCAATTGAAAGAATTTCATTATATAGATTATTTTTGGGAGCCATTGGACTAGAACTTCACCATGGGTAGTCTCTAGTATGAGTCACATTAAAACTCGGTAAATTTATTAGAGTTTTGGGTTAGTTAATCCTAAATAAAAGTGTTTCTTCAGGAAAGTATTGAATGAAATAGGGTTTTTTCAAAGCCAGTGCTTTACTGCTCAGTATATCTCCGTTTTTTTTTTCAATTAAAAAGCACCGAAATTTCTGCCCTAAAAATAACACATTTTCCCTAACGTAGTCCCAAAATGAAATCGAGAAAGCATATTTATCACATTGGAAACCGAATGTTTCACCTCAGGAACCAAAACAAGCCACTCAGTCACTGAGACTTTGCAGCGATTTCCACTCCATTTGTCCGCAACAAAACAATCTGTCCGAAAGTTATAATGCTTCCATAGAAACGAAAATAAAAGTTTCGCCGTTGTAATAGATCCGTTTCTTTCCTAAAGAAAAACCTCGGGAGCAAAGCTCTAATGGAGGATAAAAATAAATAAATAAAAAGAATGGCTGTGTCCGCGTCCTGTGCGTGCGTACGAGCCCGAGTGCGTGCGCACATGCTGGTCCAAGAGTGTCGTGGTTGAATCGCCCGAAAAGGGGTACTCGGGAGAGGCACTCGCAGGTGTGCCAACTAAACCAGTGCTGTTGAGTAGAGAATGGCGTCTTAGTAAACGGAGGAGAGCCGAAAGTGAGGCCGCGGATGAAAACACTCGCTTCTTTCCACTCGCAGATGAAAACGGTGTCGTATCGAGAAAGGTCCGACCTCCAACCGGGGCTGGAAAAACATCTTGTTTGCATTCCCATTCGTTTTGAATTTAATCGTTCCGTCTCCAACGGTCTCTGTCACGCGTCGGAAATTACTTGTTTCCTTTGTTGGTTTCAAAAGATCGTAATTTCTCGTTGTACGTATGTACATAAATAGAGCCAGCCAAGTCTATATGCGGAATTATTGGAGTTCGTTTTACTTGCCAGAGCGTATTTATACTAAATGATTTTTTTATACGAAGTCTTGGCAGTTTTATTATTCGTGGTAAAAGTTGCATGTTTTCAATCGATTTATACTTTATAATGAACCGAAGCATGTGGTCATTATATTAGAATTAAGTCGAGGGAACATATGCATCTCAAGCGCGCCTTTCATTTAAGAAAAAAGATTGCGTTGTTAAACGGGAAAAGGTTGAGGAGAGCTCGTTTCCTTTGATGCAAGAAAAGGGTTCTTCTTTCGGTCGGGCGTTGAAGTCTCCATGTCTTTTTTACGTTCTCGTCGGATCATCTTCTTTTTCCCCGCTCCATCTCTTCTTTTATGCTTCCACTTTTCTTCTCCCTCTATCTCTCTCCCAGCACGTATCTCCCGTAGGCTTAAGTAACACGATGCCGAGAGGCCGTTCTATCCTCTGAAACGCTGCTCACACTCATCTAACGTACTTCCGACAGCAGCCCAACTGGATGCTGCGTCTTTTCTTCGGCGTTCGCTGCCCCTCTCTAACACACATTCTCCTCTTCCCCCATTTCCTATCCATCCATAGCAACACTGGAATTCAGCCCTTCAGCGCGGAAAAAAATGAGGACAAACTTCAGCCACAAGTGCAAGGTTGCCTCGAAACGTTTCGCGCTCGTTCTGGGACGGTGGGGAATTAATGGCGTTAAACTTTGTTCCGATAATAACATTCAGCGCAACGGTACCCTTATTAGCGTATTGAATGTATTGGCACCATTTATAACGTAGTTTTCTTTTTTACCAATCTTACACAACTTGTAGGGTAATTCTAATCCGCCCTTTTTCGAAATGTTCATATTATCCTCGATTTTTCAAAATTGTGATATAGATACACACTTTTGGAAGTTATCTTTTTCTCCCGTGAAAATTAAGCATTAAGCTACTAAAAGCGGTGAACTAAAATGAGTTGTATTGATTTATTTTTTATAGACTAAAGTAAATTTGTGAAATTTCAAATTTAAGTTCAGTGAAATTGGAAATATCTTTGAACTAAAAAAAAGGCCTCAAGGAGCATCTTGATCACTTGAAGGCATTAAGAGGCATTTTGGTCATTTAAACCATTTAGAATTTTTTGTTTGGGCGGAGTATCTTTTCATTTTTATTACCACTAAATAATAAAAAGATCAGTTTTCATGAACGAAAAATAATATGTGAAACTATAGATATTATATATGATTTTACGAAAAGTTTATGATTCTACAGAAAGATGTTTCTTAGTTGAATTACGTTTAATGGAGAGGATACCAGTATTGCTGGCAGTAAGGCGAAGTAGCCACAAGAACCATTTCCACTAATAACAACATCTGCAGGCGAAGACCTTATGTAAGAAAAATATACCATTTAACGTCATCGTTCCGACTTCGAGGCAGTAGACACAGCTTGGCACATGTTACGCTTGATAATCCCGGTCGAGGCATGGCTGTCGGAACAAGTTTGGGGAAACTACTTTCTTCACGTGGGCAAGACAGCATGTCGGGTTCTCCAGATGTGACTTGGAGCAGTAAGTGAGGGAGCAGATTGGTAAAACTCTTAAGTGATTACCCTGCCATTCCCTCGTAGTGTGCATGCTGATCGAAATTAAGGTCGAATAAGCATCGCGGAGGATTTGTTGAGTCATTTCTCTACATGGAAACGTGAGTTAACATGCCGCACGCAATTGTGAAATCGGCCTCAAGTGGAGTGAGGTGGGTGGTCGGGGAGTAAGGTCGAGGTAAGAAGTCGGACAGAAATGTGGCCACCGTGAGAAATCCTGCGGTGGAATTTCATCAAAAATCACATCTCCATTATTAAGTCCAGTCTTCCAATCATATTCTGGCGCTCAAGCGAGCCATATCTCGATTTTAAGCGCGCCTGAAGCGGAATAAAAATTATAAGCGCCGTATTAGTGACTGATATGTGTACAAATGCCTCAGAAAATAAACTTCATTGGTTAGAAATTAAGTTTGAAGAACAGAGAAAGGAAACAAATTAGGCTTGATCAACAGTACATATTATTCTGCAATTTCTACCGGTGATTTCCCTCCCGAAAACTGTCCACGAAAAATACCACAAAGGAAACAGCGGCGAACTATTGCTATTTTCCATAAAAATGTATCCAGTCCAGACCCAAGTATTCTCTATTTTCCTTTTAGAGTAAAATTTTAATTTACAACAACAAAAGATTAAACCGGCGGATCTCAGTGCAAAATATTTACCATTTCAACGCACCTTTGTCGGTATGCGTCCTAAACGGCCCTTTAAAACACCATACACGGAGCGTTTTCCTCTTTTGTTTTCACACATGGTCGAGAGGATGAGTATACACAAAACAAACCAGAATAGGAATGTTCCTTCCAGCCTTTCCCTTTCCATCTCCTTTCGCATGCCTTATTTCCTGATTCCCTCCATCCCACCACCTCTCCCCCACCTCTCCTAACCCTCCCCCTCCCCTCGCTTCCATCACACCGCCTCGTTTCTTCCTTCCACCTGATCCCCTCTATCGCACACTAAGTCATCCACGAGTCGGAAGGAACCGTTACTCCAGTAAAGACTCCCTCCCCCTTCTCCCTCCTCTTCCCCCTCCCCCTCTCCCCTCCCCATCCGTCGCTTAGATCCCGTGGAAAGGGAATGTAAAGGAAGGCGGTGGAGTGGGTGGGAGAAGATTAAGGAGAAAGAGAGAGAGATGGACGGGTTTGAGTGGGAAGGAATGGAAAAAAAACTCGCCGAGGACAGCACACGAAGGGGAACGGTCGCATACGAGGGAGGTCCAGATTATGACGTAGGCAGATGCAGACGAGGGAGGCTGTCTCCAGGGAAGGGAAAGGAAGGGGGAGAGGCGGGGAGGCGCGACTGCAGCCTCGGCGGCGGGGTTTGCGTAGGCAGCGGGGCACTCTGTGAGTACTCCACGAATGGCCACGGAGAGAAAAAAAAGTGCCTCACTCCGGAGAATTCCGCCGCGGCGTGCCTTTTCCCTCCTCTTCGCGTGGTTCACGGCTCCGACAAGCAAATCGTGGATCAGATTAAAAAAAAACCCTCTATTCGAGATGGTCATCGAAAATTTCCATAACGCTTCTTCTTTGTCTTCCTTTTTTTCTTTTTCTCCCTTCGTATCTTTCTCTTTTCAAGTTTTCTGCCAACGTTGGCCGTGCACATTTCTCTTAAAAAAAAGCGCACGTATACTGACAGAAAATTAATCATTTACAGCAAAAACCATTTGGAAATATTTTATTAGTTAGTGCCAGGGTCGTTTCTCTGATATTCTGACCTTTCGGGGACGTTCGCATCTTCCTATTAACTAAAAAAAGCTTAAAAAAATCCTAAAAAGAACTGCTAATTGTCGCCTATCTGAGAAACGTGTCAGTATTAAAATCGAACAAGGTCTGTTGACTGAAAGTTTCAAAACATTACACCGGCTTAACGACACAAGTACAAAACTATATTTGTTGCACGTCTAGCTCGACGCCATCTGTGAATCGTTTTCGGAATTTAAAAAACGCCTATATTTTATTTCGCGGCGTGTCGCTTGTAAAAGTGGAACGGTCGCTTTCTCTATTCGTGGAGGAGGGAAATATTCCGCCCGTGTGTTGCACATGCTGGAGTATATGTGAGAATCGTATTGCGCGCGGAGAGAAAATTAAATTGCCGTCTTTTACAACGACTCGGCCGAGGATAGAGAAAGAAAACAGCTTCGCCTTATCCGACTTCTATATATGTCCAGCATATATTCTGCGTCCACACGCGTCTAATTCTCCTCCTCGAATATAGCGATCTTATCACGGACATCATAAATCGTCGACGAAGTAGCGGTCGGAGGTGGTGTTTTTTTTAACGGCATCGGATGGAAGGAAAATCAAAACAAATTTTTCACACGATCGATAAATCAAGCATCTCCTATCGAGCGCGTGTCTCGTGGAAATCTAGGGAAGCCTCCATAGTAACCTCTGGCAACTGTGAAAAAGAAGTCGTGTCGAAGAGGCATTAATGGAGGGAGATGGTTGAGAGGATGGCTATTAATGAGATCGTCGCCCGGGAGCTTTAATAACAAGGCGGGAGGAGAACCAACGGTCCAAGAGGACCGAGACACTGGCGAAATGGATGGAGGTGACCATAGGTGAGGAGAAGGAATCGCCTAATAACGCTGTCCCGTGGGATGTTTGTGTGCCGCAGAACCGGGAGGCTCAGGACGAACGGAGAACGAGGGTGTAACCTACCTCTCTTTATCCCACTCTTTCTAGCTGCTATCGCCCACCAAACTAACGTAAGGTGTGCCAAGAAGAATAGATGTGCGAGGTGAATATAGGCAGGAGGGGCACAAGGAACGGTAAAATTAGGCATCGCGGCGAAGAGGACCAACACACGTGGCCCTCCTTATTCCGAACTTTTCTTCTTCCTGCTTCCCACTCGCATAATAACGTCGTCTTTGGGAAGAGGACTGGATAGAGAGGGAATTGCCGCATAATCGGCTGTCCCTCTTTCTCTCTCTTTCTCGTTCCTCCGTCTGAATCTCCATATTCTGCAATAAAAAGGGGCCGCTACGTCCGCCGCGTCGCTAAGGAGACTATCAATTTCGTCCCACGCCCTTGAGTTCCTTCCCGGTGCATTCTTCCTCCGCTACGTGTCCTGTGTGCCCAAAAAATTCGGAGACGATGATGCCTGAGGAAGGCATTCGCCGTTCAAAATAAAGGCGTTGCTCGTGAATAAATTTCCCTAGATGACTTGTGATCTTCCTCGGCGAATGAGTAAAACGTGTACCTCGTTCACTTCGTTTCAATTCAAATGTTGACAAAAATAACCAAAATTGGAATAATATATACGTATTACATAAATGAACTTATGAAAACATGTGGATACACCTGAAGAATTGACTAAATAACGGGTATAATTATTAAATCCATGAGAAATATTCCTGTGGGCTTATGATTTATATTGAAAAATTATTCTAACGTTCATTTCCTTTGTGGTTCACATTATAAGTTTTGCCATAGTAATCAGCCGATGATTTAAGATATCGTGCACATCTCTCGATATGTAATTACTTATTTGGAAAGAGAAACGTTAACGTCAAACATCAAAAGTTTAATGATAGATCATACTTCTTCCTTGGGGGAATCTTATTGATGAAATGAAAATGAAAAAACGCTACGAATAAGAAACTTTCTGGCAAAACATCATCTCGGAAGTTGGAACAATTTTTGAAACGAGCTTATGCCTGTCTGCATAGGATCTTCGGATCACATCATTCCATCAATTTCATCATCTCGGAAGATAATTTTTTCTCTATTAATCCCATACCGAAAATATGCTAGGTATCGGTTTCTTTCATGTAAAAATTAAATGAGTTAAAGCGATTTAACCAAGTACTTCTGAAAGACTTTTGCGAAACAGTAATGATAAATACGGAGAGATTAGGAGGCAAAACAACCTAACGCGACTTTCTACACCAAAATGCCCTGTGATTTTATATATTGGCGCGCAATATGCATCCATAAACGATCATATGGAATCCTCGGTCATTGTTTTCTCACCATCCTTCGCTGCGCCCACGTTTGGCTTTCCCATCCAGAGTCGTCAATTGTTTCTGGCACGAGCTGTTCTTCTTAGACCACTGGCGTAAAAGTTTCTTTATAAGGTAGTCTGATGCAGATGGCGTATGGGGAAGTAATTTTAGCAGAACATAAACTGGAAAGGACAATTATAAAATTTGAAGGCCTATGCTTCTGCTTCAACGTTAATTTGTTGTTTGAGTGTCATGCGTATTAATTTTTTTCATGTTATTCGTGTGTAGTCATCCTTATTCAACAGGTATTCTTCTTTCTGTCGGATTTGTTTAATAAATTATAGTGGCTCTATTTGACTCAAAACCTTAAATTTGATGAAAGGTTAAATTAATTAATATATGTATTTATAATACACACCATTAATTATGTGTCAGGCAGTTTTCAATGACTGTTTTTTCTGTAATTTATTAAAGAATTTTATCTGTAATTGAATTTTACGAGAATTTTTAATCTCTCGATTGAAAATCGAACTAAAATAATATAAAACGATATTGTTTTTCTTGATTTTATTTCGCATTTACATGGAAACGCTTCGGCTTACATTCTTCCCTCTCACTGTCTACGTACCAATTTAAATGGGCTGAAAATCGAAGACTGATAAACTCGCCGATTACGTACTCGCGGAAATGATATCCTACTAGAAAACTCTCCGACGGCTTTCCATGCGCATTCCTCCCTGCCACATTATCTATATACTGTATGCACACTCTCTTCATTACTTCCGTCTTTCAATTCCCGCAGCACATCCTCTTGAGCCGCCACCTCTCCCATCTCGGCTCCTTGCAATCAACGTAGATCTCCTCGATTCTTTTTGTTCCCACCCAACTCCCATATCCATAATCCCATCCACTCCACCGCAAACCGCTACTTACGAGCCGGCTCCTCTCTGTTCAACCCGCTTCCAACGCCCTCCCTCCGACACACCTGCACCCCTCTGGTCTCCCTGGAGCCAATCCTCGCCGTGTGCGGTGTGTGCGTCTGTGTCTGTGTGTGTGTGTGTAGGCCGCACTCTTTGATGAATACGACCTCATCCTCTCCTCTTTTGGGTGTGGGAAAGGGATGGCGACGGCTTCCTCCTCGACCTTCGACCTTCAACCTTTTCCTCTCGGTTCTTTCTTCTGCATCCAAGCCGACACATTCAAGAAGCGGCGCCTATTGCACCGCCTACTCACCGAGCGCTCAGGAGGCTGCCATGAATGCCAACGCTGCGGAGGATTTTTATGTGTTAAAAAATATAATAAATGCATTATTTTCTCACGGGCGCCACGCTTTTTTCGAGCGGGTTTGACGGAGTGTTAGATCGCCTTTTGTCCGCGTTCATCTGAGTGACGTGTGCCGGAAAGAAAAACTAGCGCGATGGTTTCGTCTAGGCACGGCGTGAAATTTCCGGGAAAAAATGAGCATCGATTAGCGCAACATTAAGGGGACGAAATTTTCACGGCGCGAGTCGGAGCCTTGCGGAACCCCGCGTTACTACAAACGATTCGGCTTGCTTGTAAAATAAAATTACTTTAAGTGTACTTCCTTGTAGAGCTCGCCTGTTTTTATGTTATTATTATTTCTCGATTTATTTTGCCCGATGTTTCGGTATCCGCTCTCACACTTTCTCGTTTGCGAGGCGTGTCAAGTGCAATTTGATTGAGAACGAAATCAACGACGACAGTAGGCAAGGGTTCTTAGTCCTTGCGTTCAGGAAGCAATTACATTATGCCTTCAGCTGATTGAGACTCAGACGTAGCATCAGAGGAAAGTTCTCACACCCGTAAACCTCTCGGTTTAAAACGGTTCAGTAATTTTTTAAACTTGAAGTCGCAATGACTTCTCACTCAAAATCGTTTCCGGCACGATTTTTACTTTCACAAAAAAACGCGTGGGGTTTTGGTTTCCGTAAAGTGCGTGACTCGAACGTTACGTACATAAAAAATGGCTTAATTTGAATCGTGGTTTTTTTTATCTCGTTCCCGCTCTTGAGAGAGAAAAAAGTTTTCGTGGTGAAATGTTTCCCATTTGCGCTAAGTGGAGCCGTTTTACGTTTCTGCCCGTGGACCCGTTTTATCCGGCGTAACGAACGCACTCTATCAAGATGCTCATTGAAGAACCATCACGCTTTTGTTTTTACGATTTCCCTTTTACTAAAGTTATAATGTGGTTTCCCGGATGTGTTCCCGGGTCTCAAAAGAGGAGCGTAAATCAACGGAGACTTCGACGCTTCTCCCGGATATCGCCGCTCCCCCGCTTACAAAAAGCGTACGGTGCGAGCCGCGTGGGGCGATGTGGCCGCGGCGGAAGGCTTCTCTTCTTCAGTGGGAAAATTTCCGCTTCGTGGCGAGAAATCAATTTGTGCGTGCGATGCATTTTTTCATCACCTGACTTCTTTCACTCGGAATTTTTTTTTATCGTTTGCCGTTTCATTCCGACCGGTGTCGCTGACTAATGGAAATTTCACCTTTTTGATGACTTCGCTTCCAGTCTGGTTTCCGCCGTTTATTTTTCACCTTACTTTCCATGCGTCGCCTCGATACTTCCGTAGATTATTAGGGGTACCAAATCCTATATGCGTGCGACGTTTTCACACGGTTCCACGCAGTCGTCTGTTTTTCTATATTTATACAAGCAAATGGAAATGTCAAATATTTTAAATATGACTTAGGCGAGTCGATCTTTGATATTACAAGCTTCCATGACCCGAATTTCTGGTGAAAGGGGTTGATATTTTTCCCAATCGCATTCAATGTATACTTTTCATAAAAATTAACATGAAGTTCGATGACTCGAGGTATAAATAACTTTGTCTTTTTAAATCTTACCTCGAGATTCGAGCTGTAGTGATTCGGTTCCATATATTTTATCTTCTAAAGCACTCACTTTTTACATCGCGGAAAATTTCGAAATTAATGTTTAAAAAGATTGTCTGATTTAGTACAAGGATCTTGTTTACCGAAGCGACTGTTAACGACAACCAGAGATATCGTTATCTCGAATCTTTACACAGGGTCGGACGATTCGTGGCGTAACGCCTCAAAATCGTATTTTCGAAGAAATCTCGAATGACCTTCAAAAGTTCACGGTAACAATACTTGACCCCCATTTCTCGAGCCCACTTTAATATATATATATATATATATATATATATATATATATATATATATATATATATATATATATATATATATATATATATAATCCCTCTCCGAACTTTCTCGACGAATCTGTAATAAAAAAGCGATAAATATATATCGTTGGATCAATCTTCATTCGCTTTGATGCGCTCGAATTATTTTATTTCCTCCGCGGGATAAAATCGCTAAAATCACACGCGCACGCCAGGCTATTTCGTAAAAAAAATCATCGTGCCTCGAACATTGTGCGTGAACGGAGGCGGTAATAAGAACTTATCAAAGGTTATGGAAGGAGGGAGAGGGGGGGAGAATGGGGTGGGGGGGAGGCTGGTTTGCGAAAACTGCTCCGACCGAGCCTTGCGTTCAATGTCTCGTGCATCGCCTGAGATCGTATTACGCCGCCTTTTCTGGAGGCGGAGGGAGGAGGTTGTGTGTGGAAAGAGGTAAGCGTGTGTGGAGGGAGATGGAGGGATGAAGGAAGGGAGAGAGAGTGGGAGGAGGAGGAAGTGGCAACGACCTCTGCTGGCACGTCCAGAAAGGAGGAGGACGGGATGGGTTGGGGAGGGGAGGGGGAGCGAAGAGGACTGCACTCCATCTCGTTCTCGACCAAATGACTGCATCGCTGCGCTGGGACTCGCCCGAACTCTTCAATTTACCTCCATGGCGATTCGTCTCCAGGGAGATTTCGTATGAAATAGAGTCGCACGTTTCAAATTTTTCGTGTAAACTGGAATGATTCGACGTTGCCGAGTGGCGATAATGGCAAAAACCCTCCTTTCCCATTCCTTGCTCGTTTTATTCCTGCCATATTTTTATTATCATACATTCACTAAACGGCTCGATATAATGGTGAAGTGCATTGAATTGCATCAGAGCAAAAACCACAGCATAACGATAATGGTATCATAAACTCGTGGTTTGATCGCCTTAAAACCAACTACCCACGATTATAAACTATAATTTTATGCGCAATATCTTATGAGAATCTGTAATTTATTTTTCCTTTAAATAATATGCGTATATTTACAGTTCGCTGTCAGATTTGTGAAGTAAAAGTTTTTATTAGTTGCAGTTTGTACTTGGATTACCCTTATTAATTATTAATTGTGTTATTTAACGATGGGCAAGTGTAAAGTTCCAAAGCATATCTCAGAATCATTATTAAGCTATATACTCAAAGTTCCGCATTGTTCCATTGAGTTTATCGTGTCGAGATTCTCTGAGGACTTGACGGAAAAGCTGCGGTTCGAAAGTCAAATTCATGTAAAGTTTCGCACTCGTAAAATAGTACCGATTATTGCTTGTATAGATTTTTACATTGAAAGCACGTGATGTGGAAAAGAGTGAAGTTTTATTGATATCGGAAAAAATTCTTTTTGCTACAGCAAAACAATAAATATTTTTTAGGATTTAAATTTCTTTTTAACCGAAATACTCGGGTTTAAATTACTTTCATTGTTAATATGCGAACTGCACATAATAATGTACGATGTTTATTGATCAGTCTCTGTAAAAAAGTAACTAAGAACAGGTTTCGAAGTAGCATGCGAAGAAAACACCGTAGAAAATGTTCCAGTCAAAACCTCTTAAAATACTTATTTTTGAAGTGAATTTAATAGAAAATGTGCATTTTACGGAGGTATCTAAGAAAAGAACTTATTCGACATTTTGTACAAAATAATTGTTCAAATTAGATGTGCCGGATATATTCTAGTATTTTTCAATCGGGTCATTGAAAAGCTCTCTTTCGCATTCGGAAGCGGGAAAATTTAATTCAACCGTTTTCCAGACAAGCAGTCTGCGGTGAAAGTCTGTTAAACGGTTTGACGCATTAATGCACTCTTCTTGCAATTCCTTGCATCCCAGTCACAGCAAAGTCATCCGTAATACTTCGCTATATTTAAAGAAAGCTCGCATTCCGTCCCGAATAACTACATAAACGGATCACGCCGGATCATATACATTGAGATATTATGACTGTTCACCTCGGACTTAACCACCCACGTTCGCCGTAATCGCATCCCGCCAGTCTATTGACGCATTCCGATGTTATCGTTCGTTGAATGCGATCACGTACTCTTTCCAGAATTCTTCTGGAATCCCAGCTTTCCGTCAGCCTTAGATCATCCGTAGAACCGTGGGTAGGATAATTGGCAACGATCTAATGGGCGAATCGCATCTCCAAGTAACTCGTCCGCGACGGCCTTCTCTACTTTCCCGTCCATGCGACAAAAAAAGAACGCGAGGAAACCCGATATTTATCGACCGCAGCCAGTCTTACGCGAAAGTAACGCAAACTCGCTCCAATCACACAGCCATTAAACAGTCGGAAATCTCGCTCATTTAATTTCTTCGTCTTCGACGCAGGCCGGTTTCGAGCGACATTATTATTATCATTTGCCAAAATCCCTCGTCTTCAAAGATTAAGCGTTAAGATGGACTACAACGCGTCTTCGTAATCTCCTCTTCGCATTCGAATTGATGGTTTCGTTTTTCGCCGTCAGGGGGCTAATAGAGCGGGAGGTGGTGAAAGTGTACGGAGTTTTCATCTTTTTTGTGTCATTTTTGATTTCCCGACTCGCGCACGCACCCGAGCACGCTCTCTTTCTTTCTTTTTATTTTATGCGGCGAGTACCTATGTGGCGATTCAAACGATTGATGACGCCCCTCGCGCCTATTTTTTTTGTGCATACGCACGCGTTTCCCGATTAATGCTTGTAGGTCAGAGCGTCTACGCTTTTCCTTTTTTCCTTCTTTCTCTCCCCTCTCATTCTAATAATCTACACCTTTCTCTCCTTCGAAACGACGCTATCAATCAAAAAGGAGTTTCTCCCACTTCTTCCTTCGCCTCCTCCTCCTCTTCTCCTCCCTCCCCCCTCCCTTCCCTTACCTTCCCCTCTCTCCCTCACCCTCCCCTCTCTCCGTCACCTTCCCCTCCCTCCTCCGACACTCCTACTCCACCCTCCAGCGCTTGCATACTCGCGCGACACCGCCGTCTTTTATCGCCTTCTTTTCGCAGTAATTGGTTTTGAGATTATTAAAGTCCAAATGTGGGTTGCGTCCCATATTTTCAACCGCCTCTTTGACGCTCCACTTTTTCGCGGACGAGAGGGGCCTTTTGTGCGTGCTTGTGCGCGCGCGTGTGTATGTGTGAGTGCGCGCGCGCCTCTTGATGTTATTTCGGCGGTTTTTTGTATCGCTTTCGAACATTTTTCGCGCTCGCGCCGGCTGGATCATGTTTCGCCGGGCGACCGGGCTTTTCATTTTTGAATTTTTTTTCTGCGCTCTCTCGGACGGACGCGAGTTAATTGTGCGAGAGTCGCTTTCTGCTTCGTGTTGGAGTCTTCTGCGCTAACACGAGTAATCGGATGAAATGCGACGCGTTGGAATTATGTTCGAATTTATCTATTCGTTTGTTTAATTCTTTTTGTGAATTGTATTAGGGGTTTACAAAGTGAAATTACGGTTAACCGGCTTTCGAACAAACGGATATTCTATTTACTGTATTTTTAAAACATCTAACTTGAGAGAGTTTTTCTTTTTTGCGCATTACGTGCCTACATATTTACAGCATTTATTTGACATGCATCTCATAAAGTTGTTACTACGTGTACAGTAAAGCTTGAGCATGCCTGTGATCTTAATTTTCTTAATACTTTATTAATTTTTATTTTTATATACAGTGGTTCTATCGATATCCGAATAAACGGAATACACTCAGACCAATGGGAACCAGTAAATCGGGATTTTAAGGGCAGTACAGACATAACATTAATAGCCATGATTCCGCACTCGTTAACAGCATTCAAATGTCTTGTTTTTATTCGGTCCAATAAAACTTTGAGGCTCTTGAAGTAGTCTGAGGCAAAATCATGTCTTACCCAGATTTTGACGCAAGTAGTTTAAGAAGCATCAACCTCGATTGATCGGCCAATTAATAACCGGAGGGCCGACGTCAGCCACTACTATCAATTAATTTCCGGCGGGAAATATCGCGGGCTTAACAGTAGTTCTGACGCATACCGTAAGGCGCGGCGAGTTGCCTTCAAGAGGTTGACAAGCATTTCCCCGCTTCCTTCCCCTTTGATTTGCTTCCTCTCTTTGTTCCCCCCGTATCCATCGTCGCCGCCCCCTCATTCACTAATCAACGTACGTCTCTCTTTTTCTCGCCTCCGACTTCCACATCCGCCATTCACCAAACGGGCAAACGGCGGATGAACAACGGCTCTCGTACTGGGCCAAACACCGACACACTCTTAAAAACGAGAGAGCGTCGGGGTTTCGTGTCTCCTTATCCCAACAGATTATTTTCTGATTTTCATGCAGTCAAGGAATTTTTAGAGAACGGAACGCGACAATTCTTGCGAATACTCGTGAAAATAAATTTTGCCGAACAAATTTTATTAAAAATTAATTGTAAGAAAAAAACAAGGGAAATACAACGAAATGTACCTATTTCAATTTTATTCCATGTGTATAAGAGCTCAACAAATATTGTAAAGATATGGATACATAAATCATTCTTTGATACAGAACGTTTTAATAACACATTATTCAGCCAATTCCTAGGTGTGATGATAAAATTGATTAAACCTGATGATGGTGATTATTCATCGAAACCGGTCCTTGTTATATAGTGTTAGGTGGGATAAGTCAAAGTGTTATTAAAATTGTGTCGTTTTAATTTTAGTTTTTAATTTTAACAACACCACATTTCATTCATGTGAAATTAAATATATTCTGTTAAATCATGTTTTCCATTTTATCTTCTTAACGCCACTAGTCCTTCCATATTCTAGTTATGTTGAGAATAAGAGAATATATTACGGCGGCGAAACGTCCTGGACCCATAAGAGAGGTGGGGGGGGGGGGGGGAGAAGATTCATTTATCCGCTTATCCATCCTTTTCCCCTTCTTTTCAACGTTACCCGATTTATGTTTTCTCTCAATTTTCAAGGAAACGCGCTTCCAACTATGATGGCTTTTCTGTGGTCCACTCTTTTCTTACCGGTTTCCCTCCGCGGGTTGTCCGTCTCTCGGAGGGCGAAAACGTCAAAAGCAGCCGATTCACCCAAAACACATTTTCCCACAGCCGACTCGCTCTCTTCTTCGTTCCTAATCCTCTTCCTCCCCCCTCTCTTTCTCTCCTCACCTTCCTACACCTCTACCGCCTCGCTTCCCTCTCCTCTGCACAACGCACCAATTTCTCCTCGCCTCCGGGGGGCCTAAAAAGAGGGGGAAAAGGAGCCCCACGCGATATTTTATCCTTGATGAACGTTTCGTGAAATCTTTTTTGTTGCTCTTCGGGGAAATGGAGGAGAGGGTGACTTTTTCGAGTATCCGACAATGACACCTAGCGGAGACTTTTTTAAGTGCCCTCGTTGAAAAGGTGGTTTTCAGAGTTGGAATGGATGGGTGTCGGTGTGGTATCCCCGGATGATTAATAAACGCCGAGGCCTTTTCAATTAACCGGGAGAAATTTGAGCCTGGTGTCATCCCGGGCGGTTTTTTTTATCAACATGATTTCTTGGTTACAAAAAGGCTTTAAAAGACCTCGTAGCTTAGAAACCTAAATTTCGAAACTCGTTCCGATTTTTTCAAACTGATTTTTTTCTTTTCTTTCCATTGCAGGTAATTATGCCGGAGAATTTTCGCAGACTTCTTAACCCACCTGGTACTCGTGTGAGTGTTACTACGTAATGGAGCCTTTATAATATCCGGTCTTTATCGTAAGTGTAGTTATTTAGTTAGATAAGATCGTATTGATTAAAATTCGACATCTTTATCTTTCCCTTTTAAAACTCACTTTAAATGTCAGTTAAGGTAATGCGGCGAACTTTTAGGGATATTCACCTCTCTTCTTTCGTGTTATACCACGGTTGTTACGTATCGAGCCATTTGTGCCGACCTGATTTGCGTCTCCGATTCGGTGTGTGAGAATGCTCACGTCTGCTTATTTTTCAAGTCCTATACTTCGAAGGATTAGACGCAGCGCGGTCGTAACATTCGAACGATTTCGAGGCCTCCTCCGTAAGTCCCTTTATCTAACCATCTCTAGTCATTCTAGCGAGGGGAAAAAAATCCCAAAACTGCCCCCTTTGCTCCTCTTGGTCCTATCCCGCTTTCGACCCTTTTGCGGATTTTTGAAGGCGTTTTTATGTTTTCTTCAACGACCCCACTCTATCCATCCCTCGTCCGTTTCCAAGAAAAAAAGACCCACGGGAGAGAGAGAGAGAGAGCGAGAGTAGGGGGAGGGGCAGGATATCCCCGGTCAAGATGCACCCACGCCCACCCAAAAAGCCATTTCAGGTGCTTGGAAAGAATCGGCGCCAATATTCTTCGACATCCCTTCCTCTCTCCCACCCTCCCTTCCTCCCTTCTCCTCCCGTCTGTCACCCTTCCATGGATCGGCGAAAGTCGGAAAAAGATCGACAATGCGTCCGAACGAAACGTTTTACCTTTCACGTCATTTTCTCTCTCTCTCTGTCCCCGTAATATAACTGTGGCCGGTCATCGGTCCGTAGGACCATCGCCATCGCTATTGAAAAGCCCGGGGTTCCTCCCCGGTGTGGGTAAGCCGATCCGGTCGTAGACCACTTCGGCATGATTTTGCTGAAGCCTTTGAGGACCACAAAAACGGACGGTACGGCCAAGATGACCAGTGCCGATCACTCCGGTCGTCGCGTGCTCTGTCCCTGTAACGGGAAGGGACAGTTTTCGTAATCGGACTATGCCAAGGGAAGGGTTAAGAAAGGTTGTTGTGGGAGTACAGGTGGAAGAAAGAGAGATAGAGAGAGGTGGGTTAGGGTGTCGCAGGTGATTTGTCCCGCGTGGGTCGGACAGCTTATTTCCCGTTCCTTTTCGCGCCCTTTCTAGAGGACGTTCTCTGATGGGAACCCAGGTGTCACCCGGTTGTCTGAAACGAGGAAATGGAGCCAACGGAGCTTTTTCTCTTACCTCCGTTTTGTATTTAAACGGGCTGTCGTCTTTTGGCCATCAATCATCGCATCTTCGCGAGGAAGGAAGTTTTGATGTGGATGAAATTTTTTGAGCTCGGCAAAACAAACAGGCTTTCGCGAGGGGTGGAATAGTTCAGTTAATAACGACCGCAATTATTTTACGCTTATCGCTTCTTTCTGTGTCGCGCAAATTTCCATCTCGCTTTTCTTTTCGCCTTTGGCGTTGCAGATCTAAATAAAATAAAACGTTTACCTACTTAAGCTTTTGCTGATGTTCTCACGCGAAAGGAAGCGGTGACAAGTGCTCAGAGTAAAAGCTGCGTCGTGTTTCGCGGTAGAAGTTAAAGTGGGGTCGTTTGCATATCTGTTGCGATGGGAAAGGGAGATTATTGGAATATGCTCACGGAAAAAATAAAGTGGAGGAGAATAATAAAGTAATTGTAAAAATACATCTACGAAATATTATATTCTTTGACTTTCAGCTAGTGGGTTAGATTTTTCCATTGAGCGTACACAGTCTTCCATGAATATGATTAGCATTATAAGAAAATATTTCGTTTGATTTGCATGCTCAATGCAACAATTGTATATAATGTCAGGGCAATGCTAGCAAATTAGATTCGATTTAATTTATATCGATAGAAATATTTGGGTTATAATGCTTTCTCACTTTCTCCATTGGAAATCATAAATCGCACGCGGTTGGTGACTGCGCATAAATATTAAACCAAGAGGAAATGATGTTTTCTAAACGCAAGGTACGACTTCCTAGCAAAAGTTCGCGAGAAAATTAATTCGTCTCGTAGACTCGTGCACTTCGCCGACGCAGCACTGAATCTTCTTTTGTCTTTTTTTGCCTCTTTCGAGTGTGAGAGAGAGAGAGAGAGATGTAGAGGAGAACGGGGTGCCGGAAGAAAACAAAATAGGAGAAAAAGACGAGCGGACGTCTCCTGTTTCGCTGCTCTTGCACCGCCCAAGGCAATCGTTGCACGGCGGACGAGAAAGAAAAACACGTGAAAAAGGGAAAAAAAGCGCGCGCTGGGAGGAAGGAGAGAAAAGCGTGTGAAGTTCCCGAAAGGAAGAGTGAAGTGCACGTAAAGGGAGGGCGTTGCCTCCTCGGGAGCGAGGCGGTCCGTGGGCGCCGCCGCCACCACCGCCGGGGACGAAGCAGAGGGTCGCTACCTCCGCCCCGCTGCCTATTAGAAAAAAAAATCGAAAGCGCTCTTTCCTCCGGGGATGAATCTATTCCCACCCGCTCTCACGAAGACGCTCTTTACAAAAAAACTCGGCGGCGGTGGCGCGGGGGGCGACCCCGCCCTCGCTAACCCTTTCAACATACTCCGAATATCTATGTTGCACCGTCCCAGTGCGAAGGAACGCGGAGAGAGAAAAAAAATGTCCGAGGGATTCCGGGTTTCTCTTCTCTCCCACGCTCATTCACCCACGTTTGTTGATTTTCTTTATTTTTCAAGGTCTCTCTCTCTCTCTGTTCGATAATCGTTCCACTCTTCTCGCTCTCCCATGCCCACCTTCTTCTGACTTCTCCCCGCAAACCTCTTTCATGCGGTGTTTCCAGAAAGTCGTCTCATTGGTGGACCACCTGTCTGGCACAGCTCGAGAGGTGTCCCTTTTTTCCTCTCTCTCCATCTTTCTTATCCCGTGTAAGCGGTGTTATTTCACGTCGTGTGAGAGTGAAGAGAGAGAGAGAGAAGGAAGGAGTCGACGCCTCAAAGGCACACAAACACACGCCTATAGCTAATTCCCGGGCGATCATTTCCTAATGCACAAACGTGGTTTCGTCGGTCGGGCTTAAAAAATATTTGGATCGCTGAGGGATTATTTCACCGAAGTTTGTTTTTTTCCTCTTTTGGTTGGTGATCCTATGAGGTGAAAGCGCGGGGGTATGTAGGTAGTGGAGATTTCAGGTGTGACATGATTTGTTTTTCATCCCTACCACCAATGCAAAATGCGACTCGAAAGCCGTAAGGGTACCTTTCTAAATTGATGGTAATAAGCGATAGTATATTTACGATGAGTTATTACTGTTTTCATTTAGGTGATAAAAACAAAAGCTGCCGATTTCTTCTTTCTGACATCACTGTAAGGTTGTATTCATTTGGGTTTAAATGTTTACGATGAAACAAGGAAGACAGAAACGCCTTTAATTTGGAAACCACGGATTTTATTTTAGTAGCTACTGGTTTTACTGGTTTCACCGTAGCGCGTCATTGTCAGATCCGGAAATGAGTTTATTTAACTACTCCATTAATGCCCGTGATTATTTAAAGTCGTAAGTAAAATATCTCGAGCTTGAAAAACTTTATCTTTCCTTCCGAGATTTCAAGTTAGCCAATACTCGATGCATGAATCGCTACCAAATATTTATAATATGAATCCTTGCAGTGACTTTATATTTGAAAAATTTATCATAACTAACACCCTTTAAAAAATCGCGGACTGCATCAAAGATTTAAAAAACCTGAGCTCCTGTTAGCTTCCTAACTGCTATTGACAATTCTCTCCTTCAGGCGATCCAATTACCATCCTGACAATTTCTTGTATTTTGAACTCGCATTTCATTCGAAAATATACAATTAACCGTGAACTTAAGAGTGCGCATGCGCGTTCAAAACGGCAATTTGTCTCGTATTTGTCCGTAGAAAGGGGGAGCTTCTTCTTCTTCCCTTCGCAATAACTTCCAATTGCCTCGGACTGCGGGGGCAAATTCGAGACGAAATTGCTTCGGCGGACGGATCGCAATCGAAAGAGCAAGTCATGCTCCCCGATCCGCCGGGATTGTCCGCTCTCTTCTCTCGAGCGAACATTCGTAAACGTCTTTTCGGGGTCGTTACTCCGCCACACGGCTCCGTATTAGGGTTAAATGAGCAAGATACATGAATCAAAGCACTTAACCTTGTCCGAGTCGGAGATCACGATTTTTTGTATTTGGGCATGCTCTCGCTCTTCCTCCTTGCCCACTCTTCCCTTCTCATTCCTCCTTTTACGCTCGCCGGATCAAGTCGGGACTTGCCGGCTACGTATTTTAGGGTCGCGTAGGATCTTTTCATACGCGGTCTTTCGCAGATATCATATTCTTAATTTGGTCACGGGTCAATTCCGCCAGGGGGCAAGTGGGGAGGATTATGACTTGTCAACTCGAAAGGGCGCGTTGCCACGTACACGAACTCACCCTTACTCATCGGATCTCTTTCCCAGATTTTTTCTCCGCTTCCTTTTTGTGTCTCCTTTCTCATGAGTGGCGCTGGTGGCACGAGTTTGAAATCGTGCTGCAGTGGACGCGCGGTCCGTCCCGTTCCTTGTTCCTTCTCGTCTTTAACCGTTGCACTAATTACTCTTCGTGGTCTTCGAAAAAGCAGCGGTGGAGGGGACGAGTTTCGTTTATCTTTGAATAATTATTTCACGGAAGGAATGTTTATGGCCTCAACTTCAGAATGAAATAATTTTTCTCTTGAATAACTCGATAGAAGTTAGGATTCCATATATTTGATCGACCCCTTGATCAAAAATTAATTTTAATGCATAGGCAGTATAAGAGACGATATGGGAAATTTTTAATCAGGCATTCTATTAGCGAAATATCGTTTATTCTCTCACGCGTTTATTCTTCAATTCGCTAGGAAAGTATTTATAACAAGCTGAGCCGATGTGTATAAATGCTCGATCTTAGGTAAAGATGGTAAAGATTTATTTTCATCTTTCTTTTTATGAGTAACAAATGTAAAGTGCGACTATATCTTAGTATTCGCCTTTTCTTCCCAATTAGCGTTTCTCTGTTATCGTGTATTGTGCTAGCTTGTAACCTAACCATGCGCATGGGTAACTAAAAGGAAAGTGTCTCGAGATAAGATATACGTAGCGTGGAAACGATCTCTCGTATGTAATCTGTTCCCCAAAGTGAAATATGATCGCGATAGGATAGTTAACGAGCCAATACACGCATGCGCACCTTGATGGCTTGCAGGGGCGTTTTCACGAGGATCTCCATATTTCATATTTAAGTGTTTGACCAAAGCATCGTCATCTTCCCGAGAGGTATCACGAGACGTAAGCAAGAGTTTTCTCTTCCTGCCCTTCTGCATCCTAGGGTTCTCTCGCTCCTGTGAGAAAGACAAGTCAGTGTGAGAGGGAGTGGAAGGCCAACTTGAGCCTCGGGGCAAATACATATCTCCCTCCCCGCCCCCTCCTTCTGGACGATGGTACCACAGGGATTCCTTCCGCCGCTTCTCCGCCCACCCCCACCTACCCAACACCCCGACTCCCTAACACACACTTCCAAAAAAGCACTCTCTCACTGCCCTCAAGGTAACTCCTCTTTTTCTCCTTCCCCTTTCTTCCCTCACGTACGCACCCTCCACCTCCTACCTCTGCCGCTGCGCCCGCACCCTATCCTTCCGTTCCCGCCGGAATTCCTGGCTCATCCTAGCGGCTTTTAACATCCCCTCTATCTTCTATTATCGCTCTACCGGTCTTCTCAAACCTCTCAGTCCGTTGATGATGATTCTCCCCGTTGAATGGGTTTCTCAAGGGAGAAAGAAGAAAACTTCACGTTCCATATCCATATATTATTATTTTTTATATCCGAAAAGTGATGTAATATTGTTTTCTCTTGCCGTTAGGATCCAGGGTGAGAAGCGCTATCACGCATTCCATTTTTTACATCATCTCGGAAGAAATGAGAGTTAAATCTTACGTTTTGGAAGAGTATTTCTTTAAAATGGTTTCGTGGTTTCCCTCGACTCATTGTCCAATGCAGGGGCCGACGGCCTTTGGCAAGCGAAGAGGTTTTACGTGGCACGCTGATTCACGGAAAAATTACAACACACGCGTATTATAAAAAGAACTTTTCTTGTAATTTCACTCCCTACTGTAACTTCACCGAATCGTATCCAGAAGGTCTTGTATTAAATAATTAAAATTTTGCAAACACTAGGGGCAAAATGAATGTAACAGTGGCATGCGCGAGGAATCGTAAATTTTTAATATTGGTATAGATTGGAACTTGACAGAAAAACGCTGCCAACTGTTTGTGAAATGTTTTCGTGACCCTATTTTCAGTTTTCGTTTGACCTACCTGAGAGGCAACATCTTCAATCCTCCCACTATCTTCAAGTTAGACAATGTTACGTTGTTTTTATTGCCGCTCGTACACGTAGATAATTTGCATTGCAATTCGCCATGATGAAAGAGGGAAAGTTTAGCCTTCATTTTCTTCTGTATCTACAGCGCCAGCTCCGTCCTTTCTCAGAAGCATCCTCCTCTCTCATACCCTTCTCCTATGTCCGCCGATCTCTCCCACCACGCGCCGTCCCTTGTAAAGAAGACAGTCGGGCTCCCTGCTGAGACGGCCGGACCTCCGTTCAAGTGTCCATGGGCCTAACAAGATTCTGGTGAGGTTGGCTCGCTCGATTCATCCTGATAACACTTCCTCGGCCTCAAATGATCAAGCCCCATACCTCTCTCAGCACGGCAGAATGTATTGCCCTTCCAGGTGGAGGTACCGCCGTCGTTAAGCATCCGAGAGCGTCAACACAGATTTCTGAGTTTGCGCATAGATTTGTGAACTAAGATTTCAGCGCATGTAAGAATTTCTTAACCTCTTGATTCTAGTTTTAATGGTGAAACGAAAAAGGAAAAATTAATCGAAGACAAATTAATTAATAATAAAAAGTGAAAATCGACAATATTTCTAGAATGCGTGACACCATTTCCTCAACTTGAAACAATGAATTTAGTATTATTTTTGTATTAGCTGAGGTTAATTGTAGAGGACTGGACACTTTCAACATTTATGTGCAAGCAAAATTGTGAATAAATATTCATGAATTTGAGGAACGGGTGGTGAAACAATGTCCGATTCGTTTCTATTAGCACGAACAAATAATAGATAATTGCACTGTAGTAATTATCATGCTTTAAGACTGATTTTTCTATTATGTTTCGAAATACCTACGCTGCTTTTTTATCTTAATCGCATTTAGAATAAAAAGAAGTTAATCCCCAATTTAGTGTTGAGCGTAATTGACACGGCAATTTCATACAGAAGACGCTAACGCGCGCATGTCTCTACACCGAATTTTCACTTTCGTCGCGTTCTCCTTGTTTTCTTTTTCTCCTCCAACCAAGAAGGTAAAAAAAACTGGCTGGTCTACGAAACTTTGCGGATGTTGCGATCCTACTGAACGATGCAATATTCACCGGGGCATTGGAGACCAGATAAATTTTACGACAGTCTCTTAAGAGGAGGGATAGTTTTTTTCCCTTAACGTTTGAACGTCGGCCATGGTGAGGATTGAGGGAGCAGACAGGGAGGAAAAAGGACCCCGGGGGATATACTGTTCCTCTCCGTCGGTCCTGCTAATAGCTTCTGGCCGTGAGTGTTGAGGAAGGAAAAGAGGGTTTAGCCCGAGCGAGATGGAGGATAGGACGTGGAAGGAACAAAGCGACTTACGGAGATGAAAGGGAAAGTGTATTTCCGCGGAGGAGAAAGGGATGGTTGGGATTGGAAAGAGATTCGGTGGGAGAGAGGGGAGAGGGAAGGAGATAGACAAGAGGAGGATGGGGCCATCCGACCATGCGTCTTGTCGATCTGAAAGGGGATGTAGGGAGAGGGGAGGAAGGGGGTGAGAAGGGAGGGAGTCAACGGAGTGGAGGAGAGATGGGGTTGGATGGATTGGAAGATCCGATAGCGGCGGCGACGGAATTATGGGTGAAAGGGAGGAGTGGGAGGGAGAGAAGGAGGGTGAGGAGTGGAGGTTGCGAGGTGGAAGGAGTGGAGGTTAGAGAGGGAGAGAGAGGTGGAGAGGTCAGGGACTCCGGTAAAAGGAGGGCGGACAGGTACTTCTTTCCCGAAATAGAGAGAGAGAGATAGAAGAGAGGGACAGAAAGAGAAAAGGTGGAGGGAGGGAGAGTGAGGGAAGAGTGTTAGGATACTACTACCTGGTTACCGAGTCGAGGGGGAGTGTCAAGGAAGTAATGAATGATGAGTTTTTGAGGCGAGGTATGATAACTAGCTTTCCTTCCGCTTTCATTTGTTTCTTTTTCCGGCCTGGATAGGTGTAGACGAAGAGGATAGATACTAGTCGGACGCCATTCTCATTTATTTTTCGGTCAAAGGGAGGAAAAAGATGGAAATCTTAAAAGAGAGATCCGAAAAGTTTGTTTGAATTAGCCTTCGACGACGGTCGTTTTTTCATCGAAAGGCGAAGCGATAAAAGGAAATTACGATTCCGTTTACTTCCACCCCTCCCTCATCGAAATGGAAAAAACGCATGATGGATAGAGTTCCACTTCGAATACCCAATTGCCTTTCTCTCAGCGCTCCCGCCTTATTTATCTTATAAGCGGAGCGATTATTTAATCATCGATCCGTTCTGTCGTTAAGATCGAAAGTTATATAAGTGGAGCGAGTGGAGCCGAGCCGCGGGATTAGAAGTCTTTATTCAGTTAATATTGGATCCGTTTGGAAATTTAATTTTTTTAACGGATAAACTTATTCGTCTATCATGTTTGCCTATTTTTCTTGTCGTACATCAGCCAATTATAAATTTATATGTTAAGACTATGAAGTAAAGCAATAAAACTTTGCTTTCTCAATAGAATCTCTGTATTAACGCATTACTATGCCTTTGTTGGATCACTAGATGATGATGCAGCTCAAGAAATCATTACCTTCAATTGTTATATTATCAATTTATTTAAGATTAACTTTTATTAAAATTCATTGTTCCATTATCATTATCTTATCACTGCCGGACGAGAGTATGCTCCGGTGTACCGCGTCCATCTTCGTTGATACGAAACGCACGTAGCTGTCAGAACCGTCACTTTTTTCCCATCTCCTCCGAAGACGATTACTCAACTCAATCGGCGCATGCGCCGTCAAAATGAAAATTTCTCGCCGGCCACCGACCGAGCTGCCAAGGCTCTCTCCTTCCTTCCTCTTTCCTCCATTCATTTTCGATTTGATTGTTTTGTCAATCCCGGAGCAGCCCGTAATTAGTCCCCGACGCACTCGCGCGCGCGGGCATCAGATCAAAACAGTCGGAGCGGCAAAATGAGTCTCATCTTTACGAGCGACGTGTTGTTTAATGGGAGCAATTATCGAATGCTGGCAGTGAATGAAAACGCGCATTTTTTTCTCCATTCGGTGATTGACGTTGGAAGGGAAAAAAACGCAACCCTCCCGGTGGAATGAAACGAGTCGGAAGTCGAGGAAGATAAAAAAAAGAGGAGATACTACTCTTCTGTTCCGAGAGATCCATCTCCCACCAACAGCGCAGCTTCTCCTAAAGAAGAACGGCCTAGAGGCGTTCGGGTGATGAGGGGCAGTCAAAGTCGGTTTTAAGTGTGCGTGGGTGGGGAGGAGGATGAAGAAGAAGAACCTGACGGTTTGACTGGACATGCCCCAGACCTCGAGAGAGAGAGGGAAGAAGTTTGGTTAAAGTGAGGGAAAGAGTAGTTGAAGGAGAGCGGGTGGTGGAGAGAGGTAGTGATTTTTGAAAGGGAGTAGAAGAGGAGAAGATAGCACGCAGCCGTACCCGCTTCGAACTGTGACCCCGTGACCCGACCACCGACTCTCTCTCTTGGAGTTGAGTTTGAAAAGAGGCAGAGAATATGTATGTGGGCGAGCGCGTGTGGGGACGGAAGAAGTGAGGCGTAAGGATATGTGAGCTTAGGACATTGGGTGAGGGAGAGGGGTGAGTGTGTGTTATTTTTAAAGGATGTACTCGAAGTCAGGTCTCGTGACCCTTGTGAGAGGTCGAATAATCCGATTTTAAAGAGGTGGGAGGAGGGAGTGGGGGAAAGGGAAGAACGGTTATGTATGAGCGGAGAATGATATGAGGTGATGAGAAGGAAAAAGAAGCATAGAGAGTCGAGTCCTGCACGAGCCGGGTAAGGGCCCGGGCCGGGCTTTAAAAATTACTGGATATATCAGGTTTGTTATAACAATTTTCGAGATTTGACGGGCCGTGTACGATTTGCATAAGTTTTTATTTAACCCAATCAGTGCAGAGGATGAGTGACACTAACCCTCTGTACTAAATGGGTTCAAGCAAAAAAAGTGGCATTGGATTTTTTAAGTAAACTAACCCGGGGTTAGTAAATAACGAGTGTTAGTCGTCCTCCGTAGTGAATTGGTTAACATATTTTTTGTCTATAACTTTGTGTATTTTGTATAGTAATTTATATTTTGACTATAACTTTATATTTGTGTATTTTGTATAGTAATTTATTTTGTTTGTGGTCGTCCAAAAAATACAAATATGTGAATTTAAAAAACTCCCTTTCGAATCATTGAACAGCCCACCGATGTTGATAGAAAATTAGGAATACAATAATTAAATCTTTCGAGCCGAGGTGCTTTAAACGGGTCGGGCCTAGAATTTCTTCGACAACGTGCAGGTTGGGTTCGAATTTGTATGGGCCGGGCCGAGTCTAGAAAATCAGGCCCATGCAGAGAGGCAAAAAGGATTTTCTACGAGTATTGTAAAATGGTTAGAAAACGATGTGAGAAAAGTATACGTAAGTTGAAAAAAATATCATCTGAAAATTAACCCTTCAACGCTGGGGCACTCAAATCCCTTTACGACCTTTATTTAGGTAAATATTTTTTCGGAGATTAAAAAATTGCGGGAATTGCTAGTTTTGTTTTTCTTCTCACGGTTCATGTAATTTAGATTCGAACGAGATTAATTTATTCAGCGCGTTTAGTATATCTCAACCACTAGTCATCATTATGATGACCCTTGGACGAGTATACTAATAGTTAGTGGCAAGTGCAGACCATAATTACAAATGGAACGCATCTGAAGATGAATAAAATGTACTTACCTTAGCCACGAAATCAGGTAGAAAACGACGAGGACATTATTGAGAAAATGGTCGAGGAAAGGGAGTGAATAAAGCAATAGGAATAGAGTATATTTATATGTTTTGAAAGGTAAACTTTGAACGGAAAAGAAAAATATCGCAAATAAAAATGGAAGGCGGAGGAAGTAAGTAAAAGTGGAGGAGCACGGATTCCAAGGGAGAAAGATAGATAGCGAGAAAGAACGTGAGGAGATTTAAAGGAGCTTCAAGAGGGAACTGTTATGAAATGCAGCGGACTTCATTCGCAGGAGGAGATCGCAACGGCTCCGTTTTGCCTCCCGCTATCTTTGCGCCTATCTCGCAAACGCGAAGGGGAAAGTGGAGTGTAGAGATTGAGACAGAGAGGGTGTCATGAAGAGAGGTTGGGAGTGCGAGGGGAGAAAAGCGCTGCGTTGCTGAGGATTCTGCGGAGGGCGAATGGGAGGAGGCGGTTAAGGCAGGAGGGAGTTGGAATGTGTTAGTGTTGGAGTGCTACGGTGGCATGGCAACAGGCGGTCGTATTCCTGCTCCTCCCTTCCAGCCCACATAAGCCTCCACCCCACGCTCCTCCTCCGCCATCAAGGGTATTGCCATAGCAAAGTGTGCAGAGGTGTTTATTTACGCCCTCTGTCCAATTAGTTCGGCGCTTAACTCTTTCGCACGAGTTTTTCGTCCTCACGGAGAGTCATTGATTGCTCCGCCTTCGACTTCCGCAATTAACTTTTTTCCAGCCTCTCGTTGACCGTATCAATACCATATGGAGGATTTTTCCCTCCTCTCTCGTGCCTCGTGACCTAAGGCCTCGGCCGTTGTTTTGTATGACCTTCCGAGCGTTTGAAGGAAGATTAATCGACGCCTTTAATATCTCTTAGGTCGGGTGATTACATTCGCTCGTCCAGAGTAATGCGCTCTTATTCCCCGACTGTCAGCTTCTCGGTGTTGCAATATCGCGACTTCGTGTCCGGCGCGAGTGTCCCGGTCGGAATTTCTTTTCCAGGAGTTTATTTATCGATGACACTATCTTCGCATCGAAGGGAATTTGCATTATTCATTCTTCCACCCCTTTGACGTCAAATACCAGCAAAATGAAATACACCTCGCATTTGTTCGTTTCCTGCTGTATCTTCGGAGATTTCTCGTTCTTAGACAAAGCGCAGATAAGATAAAACCGTTGTCAAACGTGGCGAATATCATTAGATTATTAGGGACCAAGGCCAATGAAAACTTACGGAAGTGTCAAATACATAATCGAACGCAATTAGCCAGAAAATTCCATACGCAGTCGGCGATCGATTTATTTATCTCTCAGCTTTTCCGCACCAACCGATTATTTTCACTTTAGATCCTTCCTAATCCTCGTTCGTAAACATTTAATTTCATCGTCCCGAAATTGGAAACGGGCAACTCCACGTCGCAAGTAGCGGAGGCGTTGGTTTTTTTGCCAATTATCCCAGGATGGCACGCATTCTCCTTGATTGCCTCGTCGAAGCGTACACACACAGGAGATCAGGGCGGCCGTTCCATCTCGTGTCTGGGAGACAGCTAGCTCCTTCTCGTGAAGTGGATAAAAAAGGAAACACTTCGTGAAGAGTGGAAGGGAGTAAGGAGAGGGTCAAAGGTCGGTCACGGAAAATGGGCGAATGGACTGGTTGGTGTCTCCTTCTCGAACTCTCCAGAGAGAGAGAGAGAAAGCTGGAATGTACTGAAACTCTTTTCCTCTCAGCTTTTGTTTTCCGAAGGGGAACTGACCGCAAGTGACCGCTTAACAAAAATACTTATCGCGCCTCTTCAAGCTGAATCTCTCACATTCTCTTGGTATCGTGCTCGAAGCTGCTCAAATTTCCCTTTTTAGCTTCCCTTTCTCTTTCGGGGAAACTGTTTCAGATGTTTCCGCGAACGGTCTCTTTTTTTTAAATTCCGCTCAGAGAGAAAAAAAATCTCGCTAGGTGATCATCCGTCTCTTCCGCTCGCTAGCTTGCTCTTGCTTGTGTTTTCTTTGTGTAACTTGAGCCCTTCACCTCCAGTATTTTTCGCGAAAATCAAAGTAATCCTGACTTTTGGGAGTTATAAAGACCGCGTCGACCGACTTAGCCGGGGTTCTTCAACTTAAATTGCAAGGAGGCCAAATAGATGACTTCGAAATTTTAGGTGGTCCACATGTCATAACAACGAGACGAATTATTTTGTTGACTCGAAGAGTAATATATTTTAATTAAAAAGGACACACATGCAATAGCGAAATATTTTCATATTTTTCGTATCTCTTTGCTACTCGGTGATTATCTCGTACAATCTGTCTGTTCTACATAATGAGAGGGCCGCACTTTTTCGGACCGTCGTGTCTTATAAATTTGGATCCCCTGGACCAGGGATCGGCGACCGAATTAACAAGAAGAGCCACTTACTTTCGAATCAAATATATAACCCAAAATAAATAGAGCCGCAGTGCAGGTGAAAAAGTCGTGTTAGAAAAATTTATATTCATACTTCAGAACATCCGTACAAGTAAGGTTAGCTTTCAGTTAATGAAGTCGCGAACAAATGTGACGTTCTAAACGTTTTATATGGGAGGAGGAGTTGGTTTAGGGTGCCGTATTTAAATCTCTATAGAGCCGCATGGGGCTCAGGAGCCGCATCATGCCGACCCCTGCACTGGACTAAGATCTCAAATGAGATTAACTCACTGTTGCGTTGCTTTTGGGGTGCTGATTGTGACTGTTTATTTTAAAAAAACATCCGCAAATTGCCTCTTCCCCCTCTCTGCTTCTTTACCTTCCTCTTCGTTTATCTTTCCACCCATCGCTTATCTTTCGCACTTCCGTGGAACGTGGAGGGGATGATTTCTTTCGTGGCATATGGCTTTGGACACATACACATATACGCACATACGTTGCATCTCTCATTGCTCGTAGTCTCTTCCCATCCATTTCCACCCTCTCTCCACTTCCCTCTCCATATAGCCATCCAGACCTCCCAGGGATTTAAACGCAGCGCTGCGAAATGAACGCGGCTCGTGCCCGTGTGTGTGTGCGTGCGTGTTTGTGTTGTGTATGTAAGCGCGCACCGATGATGCATTGGAGAGTGCGGAGAATGTGAAGGCTGGAAGATAAATATGCCATTCGCCATGAATGTTTCAAACGGCCGCTTTCAGAGAGCTTAATATCTTTATTTGAAATGCTTGCCGCTGCCATAGGACGAGAAGAAAGATAAGAGAGAGGTTACTTAAATGACGCGCTTCTCCTTTCCGCCAGGATGTAAATGAAAAGTTTTTCTTGCTTTCTTAAATGGACAATATAACCGAAGTGATCAAAATAAAAGGAACAATTTTTTTTCACTTTTAATACGAGAAAACGTAACAGAAACAAGAGCTTGTGAGGGATTAATAGCAGTGGAAATTGAGTCTCTTTTTTATCTTGGAATTGAAATGCTATATGCTATGATACTATACGTTAACAATGAGTTTCATGGTTATGTTATACTCAGTAACAATAGGGATAGTCCTCTCTCAACTAAAAAAAAACTTAATGATCTTTTTCTTTAATTTAAAAACTTGTTTAATTTGAAATAGTTTTAAATATCATCGGAAACATTAGACGTAAATAACTCCGTACAAATTTCCCGTCGGAATGTTGATGGTAGGCAAGGGAACCAAGTGTACCTACTTCTTACAAATCTCGAATCTTTTAGGATGAGAATCAATTTCTGTGGCACGGAGTCTCGCAAATAGATCGCGACTATGTTCTAAATATTTCATCTTGAAATTGTTTAAATTAAATGTTGCCCTGAAATTAAATCGAGGTTAAATACCTTGAGGATTCATTTGAAAAATTAAAGCGAAATAACAAATCCGGGTATCCATCGTTTTCATAGCAAAATCAATCGAGGTGGTGAGTACTGCCGAGCTCCATAAACCATGAAATCCGTAAATTAGCAGGGATTCCGCATCACTGATGCACATGGGTTGGGAGGATATTTTCCTGAATCAGTCGCTCAACTCTCGTCTTTCATTGCATGTTGCACCCTTCTCCTCTCTTCAGCGGCGATCGCTATTTTTGAATTCCTCGACGCGGCCTCTCCCGCCTATAAAAGCTCACGGCCGTAAAATAAAAGGCGTTACGGTTGATCTCGGCGCAGCGCCGTTTCGCAACAGAGGGCGCTCCCTCACGAAGAATGGATGGAGCCTGCGTGACGCCGCTGAGGTGAAATACGTCCTTTTCTTATTTTTATTTTACGCGTCGGCGAAAAAATGAAGAATAGGCGGATAAATTTCTCAATCAGAAGACGCATTATCCAGCGGCAAATGCAGCTTGGCCGTGTGACGTGATTCTATTCTGTTCTATTGAAATATCTCGACACGATGGAATGAATTACACGGATAGGATTAAGAATGAATGGCTCATAGTTAAATGGCAATCGCAGTTAAGGTCAAGAAATTCACCTTTAATTGATTCTATTGGCTCGATAAATCCGTCAACAGGCATTCCATATCAGCATTTTTAATAGAACCAAATAAAATACTTTTTTAAATCGCATTTTATTAATAAATCAAACGTTTACATGCAAACCGTTCTTGATGATACAGATGATGCGAAACACGGATTGTATGTTTTTATTTATTAAACTGTGATTTGTAAAAGTCAATATTCTTTGGTTCTATTAATGTGGAATATTAAAAACTTAAGCTACCTTAAGGTACCTTTTTGATAATATAATTATTTGGTTGAAATTACTTTAAATATTAGACCACTAGTTCTACCGTATTTAAAGGTCTTTAAAGTTACATAGTTTTTTTATATTCATGTTGATTACTGGGAATTAACATTTCAAACTGAATAGTTCTATGGTGCCAATTATGACATTATTACGTAATTAGCAGTTAAAATATTTTTGTCTTTCATCTCAAGGACATTGTAAAGTTTGATGCCCTCTGATTACTTTTACTTTGCGAGAATATTAATTTATTCTTATCGGGGCCTAATTTGTGCTTCAGAACTTAACATTTCCTTTGCTATATCTTTTACCCATCAAAGATTGCACATGTAAATGGGAGTTAAAATGCCTTCCTTTGTAAATTCAAGTATAACTTTCTCTTTCGCTTCCATTATTCACCTTTCCAGGTTGCCCGTTTCATGGCTAATAAATAAAATTCGTACAAGAGAAAAAGGGCTCAATTGACCAGTTCTTATCGATCCAAAGATAATCTAATCTAGGTTTTTACTTATAGCTCCTTGAAAATAGGACAAGAAACCCCTCTCTTAATTAGGCCCGTGCAATTAGTTTTTCACTCCTTTCTCTTAACGTGGAAAAGATGGAAAGTGTACGCTTAATCCTAATCGACGACTTATATTGAAATACATAGATCACAACATGAAGTTTTACGGAGATTAAGAAATAATCGAGATATCCTGTTGAACGGGCATAATGGCAAAGAGAAAACACGATTTGTTAAAATTAAAATGGGAAGTTAATAACTCATAGGATGTTAAGATACATGCGTCAAAAAATATAAAAGCGATATCAAGTTTACCGTTTGCTTAATCCATGTTATGATACATGGAATTTTTTTTTACGAATACTCTTCAGCGTGACATGAAAATGCAGGATTACATGAAAAACCCCTAAGTCTGACTTTGTGTTGTAAATAAAGAAGGATATATTGCATTATTATTTTTCCCTTCCTTTCCCATTTTTATCTTTAGTGCGTGTTTGGGGGATAGGTTCTGATGTTTCTAAAGGCATGAGAATTTTTATTTTTCTTGTTTCGGAGGGAAGTGATTAATTATTCATGCACAAAGTACGTATATACATACACACATGTAAGTACGCGGACGTATGCGTTTATTTCGGCATTATCAACGAGGTCAGAGTTTAATAGTTTCGTCAAATCAAAACAGCGATTAATTATGAACCATTCCTTATTCCTTATCTCGAATGCCGTTGTATTTTCCTGTTGCCACAATTAATTTCCTGCGCGGTAGACAATCCTTTCATTCGTTAAGACTCCTGATGATATACACAGATTGACAGGAAATCATAAACTCAGAGAAAGAAAGACCGAGAGAGAGAGAGAAAGAATAATGTACTGCGTGGCGCGCGGAACAAAACGCTAAAGAAAATAAACGGCGCAATATACATTGCACAAACTTTCTCATATACAAATATACGTTTGATCTCACTACACTTTTTGCTCCGAAATTAGCTCTCCCCTCTGACGCATGCGCTGCGCGTCTTGTACAGAAATAATGCCACTGGACGATATATAGTAACTTTTTTGGGACACATGGCTTAGTAAGTATTATTTGTAACATCAGGCTGTACGTTTGGATGCATTTTAAACGAAATCCTTTAAGCCATTTTTGAGTAAATCGAATTTTGTTTCAAAATATCCTAGAATAAAGTACCCTTAATTGTTGCACAATATCGTTTATCTCATCAGAATGTCTTTTATAAATGATATTATTTATAAATATGAGATATAATTCGATTTAGTTTAACCGTAAGGCTGTATTAAGAGTTTGAATGGATCGCGGCGGTGGCGTGACGTTATGTCTTAGGTAAGGTAGCTTAGTGTACATTTAAATGTCACTGGACGGCATATAGAGTGTTCAAGAGATATATGGCTTACGTAGTATTATTTGTGACATCAGGCTCTAAAATTTATATGATTTTAATCAAATTCTCTGGAGCCATTTTTGAGTAAGTAAAATTTTTCAAAAAATCGCCAAGAATAACCTTATTTTTTGCGCAATATCTTTTTTATGAAAAATGGTCTGCAAAAGATGATATATTGCACAAATACGAAATATCATTCGATTTCATGTACGCGGTTGGGCTTTTGATCGGCGGACAGACAGACGGCATGGCGAAAACCACTTTTATGGACTCAGGGACACCTAAAACGTGTATTTCCATCAAAACCTCGAAGTCGAATTTTTTAACGATAACAGTGCTTTCTCAGTATACTACCTACGTATATGAGAAAGTAAAAAATAGCTTGGCCTTTCCTTTAAGACCCCTTTGTCATAAATCACCTCTCCACATTCCTATTCTTGAAACGTTTATTTTTCTAGAACCGTCACATAACCCGCTAAACCACACTTTCACTCGGCATATTTTTTTCCCTTTTTGTCTCCGACAAAAAAAGGAGAGGGAATCGTAACAATTAGCTCATCCCACCGGAATCGTAAATTCAGCTAGCCCGGCAGCGTATGCAACCCGCGTTGCCCGTATCATGAGTTTCCGAAGGAGAGAGGGGGGTTATCCACTTGGCGCGGCCTCGACAGCGGATATGTTCGCTCGTGAATGAATGGTATCTCAAAAGAAACGATCTTTCTTTACGATTTGCTTCTTTCTCTCCGAAAAAATAACCGCGCCTGTCGCGGTCTCGTTGATTTAAAATAGGTGACGTTTTTTTTTCGAATTTCCTGGGACGTACCGAGAAACTCTCTCGACGCAGGCAGCGGCTGAATTATTATATCTTGGCCATTTCTTCTTCCCACGCGCCCATGCGCGCCAGCCAGGAGGCACGCGTGAAATGTTATCGTGCGCAAAAAATACGAAGGGCAACTGTTAACGTTCCATTCCTAGAAAAGGTTTAACGCGTTCACGGCCAGGTGCGTGACGCACTTTTTCGTGCGAATTGGCATCACGCCGTTTGTGATACAACTTTTAGTGGTTTAAATAAAATTATTTCCCTGGTGGTTTTTGAGTAAATTTAACTGAAACTCTTGCTTTAGGTTTTTATTATGTGTGTTCACAAACGAACGCATATTTTTAGTTTATACCATAGCTATTTTGTTCGCACTTACAAAACTGAATTTTCTTCGAGGAAGAAATTTTCCTTTTATTGAGCAGAATAATGTGTTCGACATTCAACATCCTATATTGTTTTTAATATTGCTGTAACGCTGCTTATAAGCGAATCCATATCTCATCAGTGTGTGACATGTTTGTATATTTTAAAATAAATATTACGCATAAACGAACGTCGTGCATGCAGGACAAAGTAAATTGCATGATTATTTATACTCTTTCATTACCAAATGGTCGAAAAACAACAAATGAAATACGAAAAATGGGCGGAAGTGTGTTATGGAGGTTTTTTTTTGTTTGCCCGAAATCTTTTTTCCTGGAAAAGCGACCTTGAACGCGTTAAAAAAAACAGTTCTCTGCGTCTTTTGAACTCGGGAAATGAGATTGATCGTTAGGTGATGAACTCCTCTTGTTTTGAGCTGTACGGATCTGGAGCAGACGTCCTCGACACAGCGCGACGACGCCCATCCGACAGGTTCGAAAATATCCGTAAAACGGTATTTCCTCGCCTCTTCCATCTTCTTCATTTCATCCTTTCCGCTGCGACCCTTTCGTCGTGACGGTCCGAAGGCAAGGAGAAGTGACGACGCGTGCTTTGAGAGGGAGTGGGTGGCACTGGATGCCACCGCGGTTATACGACACGTGTCGAAAAAATTCCTCTTTCTCCGTTTCATTCCGTTTCGTAGCAGCGGCTGACGCCCACGCGGGAGATGCGCGGTCGTTTGTAAGTCCTGAGCTATTGGAGGCCGTAATTTCCGTGCGTGCGTGTATGCACACCGCGCCGCCCGAGCCAGGTGCGCTGTTTTAGAGGGAAGGGATTTTCCACGCGACTCGCATTTCTCTCACAGAAGAGAGAGAGGTTCGATAGCGTCTGAAACGCTTGGACGATCTCTCCTCCAGGAGCGCTTTTAAAACGCACGGATTCTGCTCGGACTCGGTAATGAAAGCTTAGACAGGATGCCTTTAGAGATCGCATTCCCTCTCTCGTGAGGAGGAAGGCGACTCGTGTCCCTGTAACAAATGCATTCCTCCAATTCTTTCCTTGTCTCCCTCAGCACGGTATTTACTATCGAAACGATCGACTTAAGAATAGTCGTTCGATCGCAGTTATTCAACGTTTTCCGTACGCTTTTGGACTGGAAATATATTTTTTATGGTGTCAGTTGGCATAAGAAAATCATTTTGTAAGAGGTTTTAATGAGATATTCGGTTTCGTTTCGGATATTTGGAGTGAAGATATATAGACATGAAATTGATGGAATGATTCTCTTAGAGGACATCTGTTGGGGCAGTTTGATACTAGCTTGGCTAGTTCCCGTCCCACCAAGGAAAACACCCGTGTTCAGAAACGAGAGAAAATGTTCTGCTACGATAGTTCAGAGGTAGAATATCCGCCCGGCAAGTGGAAGACCCGGGTTCAATTCCCGGTCATAGCAGACTTTTTTCTCGTTTCAAAAATTGTTCCAATATATAGACATAGTAAATGGCGTATAAAACATGAATGCGGAGGTTTATATTTCAGTCGCCAGTAACTAATAAATTATACGCAAATTGAGAAAGATACTGAGTGTCGAAACTCTTTCTATCCTGCGTATTCTCCATTCACGATATGTGGCAATGTGAAGCTTTTAATCTCTTATGTTATTCTTTTAATTTCCAAACAACATTATTATATTTGTCCGACTTTTTTACTTTCTCCATATACGTAGTATAGGGGAAAATATTGTATTCATGAAAAAAATCGACTTCAAGATTTCAACGGAAATGCACGTTTTGAGGTCCCCTGAACACGTTTTGACCATTTTCTCGATAATGTCTGTGTGTATGTGATAGCTTTTTGTGGGTGCTCTAACTCAAAAACTATTAATCAGGTCAACGCGAAATTTTATATTTAACATTTTTATAAAAGTCACAAGAACTGATTAGTTTTCGGTAAAATTCAGTCAACCGGAAGTTGGTGTTTACTCTAGTCACTTATCCGTTATTTTGAAATATTTGCTTTAATATTTGATAAATGTAAAAATATATTAAAATAAAAGTTGTAGAAAATTTAAGTTTCTACAACCTTTATTTGAAACATTTTCCCATATAATGCATTGTTTATGAGATATCTAATATTTATAGCTGCCACCACCACGCCACCTACCGACTGTTATTAATTGACGCTTAGTTACGTCTTAGTAACGCTCACTTTTCTTTTCTTAATTGTTGGAGCTTTGTGTCTATATCCAATATCAGAAGGCTATGGTTTGATTTTATTTCTGTTCTTTGTAAAGTCTAAAATTTTCTCGCAGTTTCTTAACATATTTATTATTATTAACCTACTTGGAATTTTTAAAAATATTACAGATATGGAGAATGTCATATAGTGGCCACATCAGTTTTTTTATTTATCTGCATGAGATAACAATAATATGTTAGAGATTGTTAACTTACGGGAAATATTACGCATAATATATGCGGATAATAATAATAATGCGGATAATATACCTTTTCGATTCAAGTTCGTCGACTCCCTAGGTTTCATTGAATTCGAATCATCGAAACAATGCGAGTTACACGATTGTCGCCTTTTCCATCAGCGCTCCTATCTCGTTGGTTCGATCGCGACATTCCTCGCGACTCGTCTTCCGTCGCAGACGCGTTTTCCATCACTCGGCCCGGCGTTGTTTCTTCCCCCTCGCTCTCCCCCCCGCCACCACCGCATTCAAAGGTATCGCGCGAGTTCTTTATTCCATCGGATTTTTTTCGTCCACTCCGCTCTTTTTCCCGGAAAGCACCTGCTGGCGGAGTCTTCCGGTATGTAACCAACATCCAGAGGAAGAGGAAAGAAAGGAGTGAGGAAAGGGAGAGAGGGAGGAATCGTGCGGAGGCGGGAGCGAACTCTTTTGGTTCGCAGTGCATGCACCACCACGGGCTGCTGCTACGCCACGCACATGCGCTTCCGACGACCCTACGTGGCTCCAGGACATGAAGGAGCTCGGCGGGGGTTGGGACCGTATCTGCGGCTGAGATCTTCTAGGCATATAAACGGTGGAGGGGAGAAAGAGGGAGAGGGCGAGTCGGAGGGAAGCTGAAGATGCTGGGAAAGAAAAGGGATTCGAGGTGGCAACCGTGGAATGAGTAAGGGAGAGATAATACATATAGAGACTTGAACGGTGGAACGGGAGAGTAAAACCCCCGGGGGATGGGGTAAGGCGTGAGGGAATCACACACACCAACGCAAACGTCCCGCAGAAGACGAATTGAAGCTTTCGATGGCGGCCGATAAAACGTTTAAAGGGGAAGAAGACGGGTGGGTTGTGTCATTCTAAAGCGCTAACCCTACTAGGAGATATGCGAGGAGGCGGCGGAATTGGATCGGGGACTTTTCGAGTGGCAAGCGAATGGGAGTGGCGTTTTCCTCCCGGGGAAAAAAATGAATGGGGAAATATATAGATGTTCGTTTTAGGCGGAAGAAAATGTCCGTCATTCGTGTTTTTATTTACTGCTGCTAAGATGTTTCGGAAATAGGAGGAAAGTAATATACGGAAATAGGTTTTCTTGGCTATAAAATTTTTATAAGGAATCACACGAAAGTGGTCTAGTAGGAGCAAGCATTACGGTCTGTTCCAATGCTATTATTCCAAATTTATGTATAAGAATCCCGGGTGACTAAAAATAGACTTTATTTGAATAAAGGAACGGAGGCTGCTTGAGATATTTTTAGAGAATATATTCATTGATGACTCACAATTCGAGATTGTGGGTAATGGAATCATGCCAGCTAAAAAAATCCTAAAAATCTACTCGCAAAGGATCAATTGATAACTTGGACAGACTAATATCCTTAATTGCACGGAAAATTGCGTGAGACAGCAAAGCAATCAGTCACTCGCTCGATCAGTATTTTTAGGAAACATTGTCGAATTTATGCCACTGGAAGATAAGCTTCGCGAACTGTTGCTCTAAAAATATTCGACGATAAAATTAAAAATGATGATGATTGAGATCCCTGAGGCAAAATCTGTCACCATGCCCTTGCCTTTCCCTATCCATCTTGGGTCTGTTCGACCACGGTCTAAACAAAGTGTCTCATGGAAATTCAAAACCCCGAAAGCCTTCAGCCGCCATCCTTATCCCTCGGCGAAGCAGATAACGGAAGGGGGAGGGGGAAAAGTCTCTCCCTCTCTCGATAAAGGTCGACGGACGGCCGAGATGCTTTGCTTTCTTCTTTATAGTGCCATTGTTCGGTCGGAAACGCGTCTCATTTATTTCCTCGCACAAACACGCGCGCAAGCGCACAAAACACACACTCTCATTCACTCTCCTCCTTCGAAGGCTCCGGATGTGGTTATAAGGGAGTGGGAGGAAAGGATCTTGCCGATTCCATCCGCCACTCTTCCGAGAGAATCGACGCTTTTCTATGGCAGGAACCTTTCTCTCGGGAAAAGAGAAAAACAGAGCAGAAGTGTAAAAGAGGGAGAAGGAAGAAAGGGAAAATGAAGAGAGAAAGAGAGCGAAAGGATCTCCGACAATACCGATAACGACGTCCGGCTAGGAACAGAGTCCGCGAACAAAACACGCGCGGTTAGCGAACGGCAATAAAACATCGCCCACCTGTTTCGGCCAACAATGAAAGTCCCCCCAAAGATGGCGAGCGAGACAGAAAGGGAGAGATTTCGGAGCGGAAGAGAGTCGGCCTGGGTGGGTTGAGGAGATAAAATGAGAGAGAGATAGCAAGTGAGAGAGAGAGAGAGTGGACGGGAGAGAGAAGGGAAGAGGGAGAGTATGATATCCCTGGCGGACATCGGGAGAGAGCGGAACCGTTCCATATACATCGAGGAATATAAAGAGGTGACTCAGTCGGTGTTTTATATTGTTTGTGTATCGGGTATCTTTTTTTTAAGCGTTAACTTTTTAATGGAGTCGTCAAAGAGCAGAAGCTGAGTTTGCAAGTTCGTTTTGTATAAAGGAGGGCAGTGTGCGAGTGTTTGAATAGAGACTTTTGAAATTGGGTTTTGCGAGTTTTTTTTTATGCGGAGTGAATCAGCAGGTGAGGTCGAAGATCGCTTGTGAATATAAATATAGGCGAATTAAGATGGTAAATTTTGGCTCGGGAATTATATACGTGCTAATTTAAACTTCCTAAGTAACTGTACCTCCGACTTGAATGAATTTTATTGCTTAATTAAACTAACAAAAGACAAATGATAATTGACACATGTAAGGCATCGATAATGCGGCAGAAGTGATGGACTTTTCGACAACGTGACCAGTCTATCTTGTGCTTACTAATGGATTAACTCCTATTTAGTTAAGATCCATCGCATGAAGTGTGCTATTGTGCTATTATTTGCTTTTGCGTCCTGATAAACTACTATATGCTGGTGTAACTCCCGTGTTTTCACTTATTTGTTTATTGCAAATCGTGATTTTTTGAGAGAAAAACAATAAAAGAGTAAAATTCAATCAACCTTAGTACAAATTATTCTATCACGTTTACGAAACAAGATCTTGAGGTTTGTTAAAATCCAATGTCTTATATTCATAATTTTTTAGAGTAACTCAAATATTCGATAAGCGGAATCGTGTCAATATTTTTAAGAATTTCGGCCGAAAAGGTAGTCTGCTATATATCCGAGTTGAAGAATGAATTTTTCTTGGAACTTCTCGGGAAATTTTACTTTAGTAATCGGTGGGATGGATGTAAGTTAAGGGATTCCATGCCGTGAAAAGTAAACAAATATTTCAAATCACACTACCGTATATCGAAACACGTAACTCTTCGAGGTGATTTGGCTCCAACCTGGTCTATGTAAATGAATAACATTTATCCCAAATACTCATCCGTCGCACGGTAAGAGCTAAAAGCAGAAAGTGGACGCACGCAAATATACACGCACGCCGGCTCCCGGTGGCGCAAGAGCTTCCATTGCGATCATATCTATGATTTGTGCTCGCGTACGAGCTAAAACGGACGGAGCGATATCCATCCGAGAAGAGAGAGAGAGAGAGCAACCGGAGGCTCTCGGCGTAACGCAAGGGAAAGAAAGAACGAAAGAGAGAGAGAGAGAGAGATTGAGCGCCCTCGGCAGAAGGAGCGGCGGAAGGTTGAAATCCCGCAGCAATTGGTCAGTTACATTCCTGGGCGCGTTGTTCGCTGTAACAACTACAACGAGAACAAGGGGAGAGTCGGCACGGCCTCTTTTCAAAACGGGAACCCTTTGAGGTCTTAATGGCGGAGCGGTAGCCGTGACGACTCTCTTTCGCTTGTTTCTCGCGCAAGCATGTTGATGGTGGACCTTCCATCATGACGGCGGACTCACTCTGTATTCCCTCCCCCCCTCTCCGCCGTCCCCGATTCTCTCCTGTTCATCCGCATTTCTCTCCTGTTCATCCGCATTTCTCTCCATTTTTCTCTTCCTCTGCTTCCCTGTCTCAAGTTTAGAGACTTTCCACTGGAAAGATATCACGTTCCCCTCCTCCTCTCACTCATCGCGCGGTTTTGTAAAATGCGTTAAGTTCAATCTCGAGAGAAAGAAAAGGTCCAGATGGCATTTACCACTTTGGGGGAAACATTCGTGATTTATTTTAAGCGATTCCTTAGTCCAGCGGTTCGCCTTCGCGATGGAGTCCGATATCTCCTCTATCTTTTCTCTGTATATATCTCTCTCTCTCTCTCTCTTTGCCTCCGCGCCCTCCCGCTATTCATTCCGCCTTCGCAAATTGCTCTTTATACGAGAGGGAAAGATATTCCCCTTCACGTCCTTTTGCACTCTTCGCACTTCGTGGGCAACGCCTCCGCGGATGTTTTATTTTCTCACGCTCCATTCCGACTCCCGACGTGACGGCTCCCCTCTGATTTCTGCAAGGTCCTTTTTAGATTGAAAAATTCAGTCTTGCACGAAAATGCGTTTGCATGCGTGCTTATCGTGTCAAGTATTTCACGCCGCCTCGGGCGAGATATCTCGGAAAAAATCTTGATTAACTAGTGGTAGCCAAAATCGCCGAAATCTTATCGAAGAAGATAAAGCAAATAATGAAATTAAAGGAAAAAACGGTGGCCTATTTATCTCCCGTTGTAAAAGTTTCGTTATAAATTTTATCCGAGCCGTTAACATTCCTGTTAATTTACTTCGATACAAATTATCTTCTCTCTAATGCGGTAACACTCTAAAGTTAATCTGCACGTCTGTAGATGGAGGAATATTGTGATGGGTGGATTTTATTTATATTTCTATAGTCTTAGCAACAAGGAAAGAGAGAATAAAAAACGATCATTTTAGAAATAGTAATTCGAGAGCACAACCAACCTGAATCTCTTTGCAATGCAGATTAGAAAAAACTAAAAGGAAATCGAACGGTCGATTTACGCTTTTGCATATAACGTCGAATTTAAGCGCGACGAGCTTCTCCGATTCGGTTATCTCGTTCTAAAAAAACCTCGCAGTAAGTAGGTCAAAAGCTTGCCGACAGAGTGCGCGTCGCATTTGGGATGTGCCCTCCCTCTTTTTTCTCCGCCCGATGGATTTTCACGGTCGGGTCGTGGTACTCGACCTTAAGACACGCATGTTTACACAAGATGATGCAGAATGTGCGACTCGCTCCCATGTTAGAGAGGTTAAACGAAGTGATCAGTACCGGTGGAAGGAGCTGTAAAAAGTGATTTCCAGAGGATTACACAGAATGTAATCCAAAATCTGTCACCACTGGAAAGCATTCCGAGGAAAGTACTTCGAAAAGCATTGAAATAAAGTAAGCCTACGAACCTGAAGCGAAGGTTCATAACCCGGAAATCGTCATGCATAAATTCTGGATTTATCAAATAGACAAGACGCCTGTAAACTGAATAGCCTCCATGCAGATACTAAAAATGCGGTCTTGTTCATCTAAAAATTTCGTTTGGACATGGTTAACTTAGCGAGCAAGATAGCTATTATTGTCGGTGTGTGTGATCCACGAAGCTAAGGATCAGTAAAGATGGGATAGATGACGTCAAAAATAGTGGTTGGAATAGATGGAGGTGCGTTCTGTTCTGCGGTTTAGACTTTTTTGACGAAGGATGAACTACGCGTCGAGAATGTTTTTTGTTTTCAAATTGTTCATTGTGAAGTTTAATGAAGGCAATGAGGCAAAATGCTCCCAAGGTGGAGAAAAGGTTTAATTATCACCAGCGCCTAAGATTAGGCGACGATTTTAATATGGTGGAACGCTTCCTAATTGCACAATGCGTAACTAAACGTGCACCTGCAGAATAGCGAGTGATTTAAATGTTACATTTCATCGCTCATGGGCCAAGTAACTGGAGTCTTATGCAGAAATTAGCAATCCCTTAGGGAGGATTTGAACCCGGGACCTTTCAGTCGTTAGGTGTATGTTCCATCCCGTTAGATAGTGTGGTCAGAGAACTCTGGAGAAGAAAAAGTCAACACCCCCATCAATAGAGGAATAACGATGATCATCTCGTATATGGTGGTGATCGTAAGAGATTCATTATGTCGAGACAAGACGGTTCCTTTGGAGATTAATGGTCAGCGGGTTGCGTTATGCGTCGACTTCGTGACTTACCGGTTCCTTATGGTACGTTATCTACGATCACACGCCTGTCAATCAGCTCATTATATAATTCTCGATCTTTTTTCATTTAAAGGGACGTTTCCTAGCATCGAAGATGGATTTAATTAGTCTAAGGACAAGATCATAAGTATTTTTATTTGGCATTGACCTCGAGGGAAAAAATCAATACTAACCCTTCCAACACTTACGGCGCGCACCTTTTCTGGACGCGAATGAAGATCATAATACTCCTTTAAAATCTCTCCGTGTTCTCCACAGCTGCTCGCGTCATTTTTAACGCAGCCGCTTCATAAATTCTACCATCATTTCTCCATCAAAACGTCACAGAAGGGTTTCTTTACGAGACATTGCCCAACAGGTGAACGTCCGCGGCGCGTTTTCTGCCCTCCTGCGTCACCCCGAAAGCCCTCTCCTTAAATGTTGCTCTTGCGACTCGGCACGCGGTCCATAACCACGGTTGCTTTGGAGATACTCCGGCCCGGTTGCGTTTTTTTGCCTCCACGACGTACGTATTTATAATGGGGAAGAGGAAAGGCGGCAGATGACTCCCGAGGGAGAGGGAGGGAAAGAGACCGCAGACGAGACGACCGCTTCCGACACCTTGGGCCCGAAACCCTCCCATAAACACTGCCCGGCTGCGAACCCGTGTCCTCAGGTGCGTGCGGTTGCGGCGCCGTTCTCCCCTCGTTGCCACATGGTGCGCGAACAGACGAAGAGAGAGAGCGGTGTACGGATTGGTGCTTTCTTAAAATGTCTCGAGGATGTGTCGTGTGAGGAAGTAGCAAGTGCGAACAAAACTTCTTTTAAATTACAGTTGAGGGGAGAGGATGAAAAAATGTCGCATCTCTGTATACCCCTCCCCCTCTTTCCCATACCTCTGGTATGTCCTTCCAGGTCTCTTTGCTGCGAAGAAAGGGATTTCTTTTACAAAGATATCCGGAATGGTTCTTTTCGCTGCTTAACGCTCCGAAGCGATTTGCAACGCCGCTCTCTCGCGGGACCCGTTCTCATTAGTTATTCCGAGGAAAAGAAAAAGGTTCGGAGGAATGAATATGTGTTCGCAGACGGAAAAGCGGTCCCTGCCGTCGTTTGTGGAGTTTTAAATACGAGAAGATAACGTTTCTCTCTTTCTCTTCCATTTATATCGTGAGGAAGGAGTTTTTTTCTCAATGATGTGTTGATTAGACAATTAAGAGAATGAAAGAGTGAAAGTTAAAGTTTCGGACGTGGCGTATTTAAAATATGATGCTTTAAGTTTTTAAATTGTAAAGAACGAGTGTTGAAGAAGTGATATGTATTTAGAGCTGTGGAAATTTGAGAACACCTGCATTTTCCATAAAAAGACAAATACAATCAAGGTTTTACACTTTTTTTATGTTATAGCGTTATTTTTTTATAGTTAATTTATTTTATTTTTAATTTGCGTAATAAATCTACCGGTTTTGGACTTTGTTTTTCCATTCAGTATAATTATTTTATTGCCACCTGTTATTCAATAGTGGAGTTCATGGATAAAATTATATGTAGCTTTATTTTTTGCTTTCGCTGTATTTGAATGCGTGTCGAAGCTAAAGCACCTCATAGTTGAAGTCTAGGTGTTGGCTTAGCGTTAATATTGATCAGGTGGATGTTGAAAGTGTTCGGAGTAATAACGCTAGATGATTTATCATTTCAACACTTTTTTTCGTTACAAACAACTTATACCGATCGTATCAGCAAGGCCAGCTACTCTAACATCATTTGTAAATAGAAAAAACACTACTTTTTAATCTCAAATTAGATGCTATCGGATCGGTTATTCCCTACAACTCCTTTCGCCTCACTTGCCTGCTGCCTTTAAAGAGCGGCTACGCCTATATGAGATTCTATTCAATTTATATCTTCCCCTCATTACGTATAAGGATCGGAGGCGATGGTTTTTTTTATGGAACTCCTTTCCATTATTCTCTCCTTCGCGATAAAAGACTTGCGCAATCACTTGCGATTGTGTTTTGTTGCTCTGACATGATCATTAGCTGGCAAGGGGTGGAGACACGTGCGCGTGCATATATATATATATATATATATATATATATATACCGTCCGAAATGAGCTCTGATCGATCGTCTCACTTTTCCAAAGCAATCAGTCGCCGCAGATACGATATTTTTCCATCCTTGAGAGCTCCAGGTAATGGTGATGACGCTCCGCCTCCTAATGGGTAAGGCGTTGTCAATTTACTGGATTGTGTTGTGGGTTTATTAAAGAGGAACCGCGCACGACAACGATGCGAGTTGATGAAACGCCGTTTTGATCGTCGGGCTCAAGTGGGCAAGAAGGGAAGTGGGGAGAAGGGGGAGGAGCCCATTGTAGCGAGTCGGCCGTTCGTCTTTCGACATGATGCCCATTCGCCCCTTGTTCATTAAAACGCAGTCAGCAATGAATGCATTTCTCCTTTCTCATCCTCTTCTTTGTTCCTTATCCTTCCTTTTCCCCCTTTTGCCCTTCTCCCCTGGCGTCTCTCCGCCTTCCCCGCGATATGCCAATCCAACTTCTATTGTCTTCTTATTGGCCTCCATAAGCTTCCTCGCCTCAATACTAGAACATCACGAGTTCGCGATTCCCCGTCTCGTTTCTGCTAAATCAGACATTGGGGTTGTCCGAACGAGTCTTCTGCGAGCACGCTGGTAAAAATTTACCAAGAAAAATCGTTCGGCGGTGAAAAGGTATCGCTGTGGAGAGGTGGGCGGAAAAATAGTCTCTAATGCGGATGTAGTGTTACAATTTTAACCCTGTATCATGTTGATTTCATTGCCAAATTTGTGAGCGCAGCTGATGCCTGGTTTCAAATAAATGGCGTTCGTAACTTCTGCAGCTTCTAAAACGGTTGAACATTCAACCCACCTATGCATATTCATTTCCATACAATTAACTAGCGCCAAACTTTCCGCAAATATCCTTTCTTTAAGTTCATCACAAGTGTTATATTATTGTCATTTTGTTCACGTATATTCTTGATTGAATAAAAGAGCGGCGAATCATTACCAACCTCAATTACTTTGTGGCCGAAGTGCATATATGTTTTACGAGTTGTTTTATATAATTTTCCCATAAATATTTGCTAATCACTACAGTGCACAAGATTTCATGATAAAAGTAAAATTTACAATTTAAAATAGGAATATGATGTTTTGGGAGGGTATGATAACTTTCTCGGAGAATTGTCAAATATATTTATTTTCTCCGCTTTCCTGCTATGTATTCGCAATTACTTACACGAGCGCGATGAGAAAACAAGAGAAGAGTATGTTCATCACTGTTTACCTTCATATTCATATTCTTGGTCCCATCCTCTTTTCTCTTCCTTCTTTCTCTCGCCGGTCTCCTAACTTTCTTCTTAGCAATGTTTTTCCCCTTCCGGGCCATGTACTCTGCATCTGTACACTTGCGATATCTTATGGTCGGGAAGGGCGTCGCCCCGAAGACATCATCTCCCGCACATAACTCTTTCGTTCGCCGGAGCCAAGTGGCTATACACACACTCTCTGCATGAGTGGGCGCGAGGGGGTCATCCTCTCTCGTCCCTCGCTGACCGCGCCCACACCTGCCACTACGAGCGTATGTGCTTGCATGTGTGCGTGCGCCATTGTTGGCTCCCTCTATCATACCACGGAGATCCTCGAAGAGGGATTTTAATTGTTTCGGCGCTCGTGAGATGGACAGCACCTAAGACGTCTCTCTCTCTCTTTCTTGGGCAAGCGCGCTTCGGAACGCACCCATACAAAGATATCCACAGGGTTGATGGTAAAGATCAAAAGTTGCGTCAGAGAATAGATGACGCACGAATAAGATCTGTAATTATATACACACACACGTAAATACATAAAAAATTCAATATAGTAGGGAATGCTTAAGATAATTGACAGAATAAATTTATTTTTGTGTACTTATCAATTTAAAAGTTGTTTAAGTTCAATTAATACGGCATTTATTTGTTTTATGATTCCCTCAAATAATGGATATTAAATTTGGCCATTAGATATAGTGAGACATTTTACTCTCCCACGAAATCGATATTGTCAATTTGTTGAAATGTAATTCTTCAAGGATATCCTTTTTTTTTCAATTCTTAGTCGAAACATTTTACATAAATCTCCGTTCTCTCATCAGCGTTGTTCTGCATGCATAATGATTTATGGCTTTTTGCCAATGACACGGAATTTCACAAGCAGTTGACACATTTTTCTGCAGTCACGAATAATATTAAATGCAATTGCGTCAAGAGCACTCCTACCGCCGTTCACATCTTACATGCAGCGTCTTGTCCGCAAGATGCTGAAGGGAAAAATAATTTACGTGACATAACGCGCGCTTTCTTCCCCTCTAGATGTCAAAACCCTTCCCCACCGTGTAAGGCGCTTTTTCCTTATTTGGATCCTCGTCGTGATATCTGATACGGAACAAGTATTTTCGCTTGGAAGTTATGCCTCGTAAAAATCAGTCTCTCTTAACCGCCCTGGAAGCGTAAATAATTTCGAGGAGAAACCATTTTCCTCTCAAACACTTCTCTTACACTTTTGCCGACGTAGGACCGACCAAAAAAATATCGGCGGAAGCCTAATAGTTCAAGGACTTTCTTATTCTTATTCAATTAAAAAGTGGGCGTTCTCTTTCTTTCTCTCTTTGAGCGTAACTCCTTGACTTTTGACCTCATAATTCCATGCGCTTGTATCCGTGTCCCGTGAAAATCTCGAACATTTATTGCATAAACGCTTATATATATAGGCGTTCGGCTGCGAAGTGGGAGCATGTCTCCGATTCCTTGGAGGGAAAGGTCATCGGTAGTAAAGGTCAGGGCGTTAAAATGTCGAGCGAAGAGAAGTGCTCCCGGCCGAAAGGTCTCTGTTTTCTTTCGTTTTTTGGCAATTGTCCTTGCGCCCTTCACCCCAACCTATCCTAATTCAAATAAAAGCTAACAAGTGGCACGAGAGACCTCGAAGAAATACCCAGTTTGTGTACTTTTTATTACGAGCCATGAGAAAAAACTTCTAATTGATGGAAAATTCTAATGTCCAAAGTTATGTCCATCTTGAAAATGTCACTTGAGAAATTTTAGTAAGACAAAAGTTTTGAATTCTCAACTTACCCTCGGCTAGAAAGGATTCATCTTCTTGTCGAGTTAGGTCTTCCTTACTTTGAAAATTAAAACTGTATATTATTACAGAATAAATTTTTAAAGGTTCTCGTTTTCCAACATTTAAGAACCCATATAAAAGCCCAAGTGCATGGAAATTATTTTCCAAGATGAAACCATCACAAAAAGAGTTTTCTTAAAGTTATAAAAAAAAAACTGAAATAGCGCCGACAAAAAATAATAAAAAATAATTTCTCTTTAGTGATAAATTAAAATTTTATTTCTATAGTATACTAGAGTTAAATAACTAAGTAAAACGTTTTAAATGTTACGGGAGCAAAGAATCTAGAGAGAAAAGGAAGTAATAAAAAGTCTTCTAATTTTCCCTGGACTGCGTCTCTGATCGTAAATCAAAAATTGTTTTCTGAATTAATGGCGGGCCCGTGATTCAGCAGCGTTTCCCACGATATTCTATTTAAAAAACTCCCGTTCTTTTTTTTTCCTTCCTCTCGGCGTATTCTGTTTCGATCGCCCATAAAATCCGCAAATTCATGCCTTTAGAAAGCGCGGTAAAACACTCTCAGGCGTCCTTGGCGAAAACGGACAGCATCATGCGGAAATAATGAAGGACGTTTCAGGTGAGAGGCGGAAAACGGTAAACAAATGCACGCTGGTTGCCATGTCTATCGACGCATGCGCTGGGGAAGTTTTTCATCTTAATAGTCTCGTGTCTATATTATCTCCGCCTTTATTGATGTCATAGCCGTAGTTTTATAGGTTTACATATTTTTATCTTGTGATATTTTTACTAGTTTTGACGCGAACGACATTTATATCAATAGATGGAGAAATTTATACCGACTAGAGGCTTAAAAACATATTCGGTCACGTTCCTGAAAAACCCCACGAACATAGAAACCGCGAAAATGGATACTAAATGCTTATGAGAAAAATGGAGTTAGGGGAACAACTACCTCCTGTTCATACAGTAACAACATCATTATTGTTTTTTAAACTTGTATTTTGTAATGATAAGTATGACAATTATTTTAGGATAAAATATTTCAAATTCACGCCAATCTGTAATTAAGGCACCCGTACTTCACAACGTGGAATTAATAAAAAATAAATGGCACGGTAGGCGTAATAACGCCCCTAATGTTTTATTCACATTATTTTAAGATTAAGTGGGAGATCTATTCGCGTAAATACAGTACGTAGTCCATTTATAATTTAATGCATTAATAAAAATGTCTCGCTTTACTGTTCTGAAAATCTGGCAACTCTGCTGACTCTACTCAAACACTAGATGAGATATATTACATATATCATCAAGAGTAGGCCTTCTTAGGTGTGTCTGAAAATATCTTTATTATCATTACGTTGTAAGCGAAACTTAAGTGTTAGTATACAAAGACAGTCAATCTGTTCTCTATAGGGACCACTCACGAATATCTACATTTAGTTTTCTCATCAATATGTGCTGCGATAGGCGAGCGCGAATAAGTAACATTTACCATCCGCGAACACTGAAACTTGCTACAATAATTTCTGCACGAGTACGTCAAATCTCGAATATTAAACTCCCGAATATGGAGAGATTATTGTAATGTGCAAAATAAAAACGACGCAACGAATACCCTTCGGTAAGTCGAGCTACCAGTTAAATGTTGTTGTCACATGCGCTGGGTTAGTTGTTCATCTGAATAAACACGCGTCTATCTTTGCTTTTATTGATGTCATAGTCTTGCTTACAGAGGTTTTATCATTCTTTTTTCTTACGATTCATCACAATTTTTTGATGTGTAACATTTATATCACGAGTTGGAGAAAGTCTTACTCAATATGTACCAGATATAATGCGCAATTAAGTTAAGATTAAGCAGCGACTGAAAAAAATCGATCGATATCTCGATCTAACTATCTTAAAAATGTACACAGTCGCCTCGACGCACTAAATCGGAAAACCGTCGCGACGCGTCGTCTGGAGCGGCAAGTATAAAACGTTTTATTTTCCGGGAAGGAGTTTTCGAGGTGTCCCACTCTCTTCACCATTCTCTCTCCTCCGCCCAGTATCCATCTAACGTCAACCACCCATCCATCCAATCCAATCCACCCGCTCACCCAATCTCTCCTCCTTCCCCTCCTACACCCACCTTCACCTCTTCTCACACCTCTCGCATTCCTTTCCTCTGTATCTATTCCGCCTCCCGACGAAAAATAAAACAAAAAAAATTGATACTCCCGCACACAATGGCATTGTCCTCATCTTTTTCTGCGCTTCTCAGAGAGAGAGAGAGAGAGTGAAATGGTGGAAACCTTATAGAAAGTGCGGATGCTTGTGTGTCTGTTTGTACGTCTTTGTTGCGCCTATGCATGCATGCACGTGTCTCTGTATCCCTCTAAAACACGCGCTCGCTCTCTTCCGCTCTCCCCATCACATCCTTCCTCCCCCTCCGTATCTCTCCAACCCATCACCTCCTCCTCCTAATCCCCGACCGTCTTATTAAAAGAGAAAGCCATAGGATTGGACCGAAACGCGAACCCTGGCTAACTAACGCCCAGTGTCAACGGCGGTGACAGTTGAAAGGAGTGAAAATGGCGGTGGAAATGGGGAGAGGGGTGAGACGATCTATCGGAGACACTTTCAAACGTCTCCGTTCGACGGGAGAGGCGTGGGAGGGTACGGAAGCCTCCCTTTCGAACCCGGCGGTGAAATGGTACGCGCACAATCGGATCCTAGAACCGATAGGGAGAGGAACGAAGAGGTTGGGGGAGGAGTGGGAATAGGAATGAAGAGAGTGAGAGGGAAGGGTGATAGAGAGAAACGTTGCGTCCCCGCAAAATCACGGTTTTGAAAGTCTTGAAAGGTTGCGATGCTGGATATTTTTTCCATCCATCGGAAACTCCGTGGGAAGCGTCGAGATGTGTCTCTCTTGGCGGAAGGGCGGTCATTGTATCACTCGGGACATTTCTTTTTCCCGAGACGTCGGAAATGTTTCCGATTCTCGGGGTATAAATGAAAGTTATGCACTCTCTCGACTTTTTTCGTTAGCCTATCGCATCGAGAAAACGAGGTTGGAGGAGTTAATTTTTCGCGTATGAGAGGATTTTGTTTTCTTGTAACTACTATAATAGTTACTCGCGATCATAAAGAAATTAGTGGAAAATTATTTTGAAATATTTATCGGTTTTTTAATTGAACGTTGAATCACGGCTGTTGATATGGTGATGATGAGAAAACAATTCATAATAATTGTAGCATATTTGAATGCAGTTTTAACGTTGACTTTCAAAGAAACGTTAATACTATGTACTGAAAAAAAACCCATTTTGAGGATGCGGACTCATGGCATGCTAGCCATCAGGTTTGACATAGTATTACTATTTAGATAAGATTTTACTATTAAATTTCATTTGGAAAATTTCTTCGAAATGAATTCTTTGTGTAATTTTGGCATGGTGAAAACTTTTGTTTTTACGGCGAATAACGGATCGCAGACTTTCATCCTGACATTGACTGGCGTCTGGCGCCTTTAAGAACAAGAAACTATGATTTACGACGGTCGTAAGGGCGTCCATTGTCCTCCGCGGAAGCTACCTATAAACATTTACGCCACGTGTAATCAGCGCGCTATGACATGTGCCCGCGACCATTAGTGTCCAACTTATCCTTTTCCCGCGGTTCAAACGCCTTTCGCGATGGCCGCCCGGTGGAGAATGCGCCGTTGTTCACTTGTCATCGCGGGGAGAAGGCTTCCGAGATAAGGCGCGGCAGGTGGTAGCACCTCAGCGCCGTAAATCCTGATCCGGTGGGAGTTGGAGGAGGGGCTTGGGGGTGTCTCCGGGACGAGAGAATATCCCTCTGCTGGCTGCGGACGCTCGGAGGACGCGCCTTATGCACCATGGTGCGGGGAAGAGAGGAAAGGTGTGGATTCGCATTCCTGCACCACTCCCTTCTGCTGTTGTCAGTCGCCTCGGCGACGCCTTCAACATCCCCGTGCCCCGCCCTCCCACCCCACCCGAACCTACAGCATCCCTTTGACGGCTCCTTAAATGGAAGGTATTCGGCACGTTTGCTCAGCCCCTGCTTCTTCTACTCCTTTCCTTCCTTAAGCTCTCTATCGCGAGGATTCTTCGTTTTTTTTCGATTTCAGACGAGTGAATTCTTCATTTCCGTTACTTGGTTCTATTAAGGCTTCGGTCTCGTCCACGTCCAGCCACAAGTGGCGTTATGTGAAATGAGGGAGGGGTTCCGCAAACGACATTGGTGTTTTCTGGATTAAATATTGTTATTTTCCATTTTGCATCATTTTTACGTTATTCCTCCGAACATTGCGACCTTGTATCACCTCTAATTATTTTATTTCCGATTTTTGCACATTAAACTATAATTTCCGGTTTCAACTTATTGTTAGTATTCCATTTTGCTGTGCAGTGTCTACAGATGACTTCGAGAAGCATTTAAGGGTATTATTGACAGTCTACAATCCAAAGCATTTTTTATTAATCACGCAGTGTTCTTGAAATTTATCACGTTTGCGTCTTACAATTGCCCCTTACTGATAAAATTTAATATTGCTTAATTTTTAAGCACACTGGCAAAAGTGCAACTTTTTGCGGATGTCTGAATGTGTAAAAACGTTGCGTTGCTATGGTAGAGTTAGTTTAGCGTCGTTTTTAGTTTGAATATTAATCGGGACACCAGTTCCAACCTAACGTAATTCGTATTCTTTGGACCAAGAGTTTCACATGGCCAGAACAATCGTGAATAACATCGTAAATTTTTCCCTTCGCTTAAAATGTTATCTCAGTATCTTAGCGTTGAATCATGTACTTCGCCAGCGGTCCCCCCATGACAACTTGCGAAATACCTAAGATTTGCGCCCGAGAACGGTACGAAACTCAAACTTTTCACTCCCATTCCAGTTTATCTCCCCCATTTCGCGTTCGAAAAAGAAAGCCACTCGAGAGAATGGGATATAGTCGTATCTCCGAGGAAGAATTTCCAAGACCGCAAAAAAATATGCGTCGTTATCCATTCTTTTTTTTACCTATCGTCCATCTAGTACACGTTTATCTAATCGTCTCTTCCCTTTCCTTTATCGCGTTTCTTAATAACTTTTATATTTTCCACATAACTCTTCCACCACCTTGAAGTTGACGTCCACTCTTAGCGTTTCGTAACGCGAAAGGGCACCGAGGCACGCACGCACGCGAAGCAAACTCCTCCCGCGGGTGTAGTAGGTGTTCTCCACCATCTGCGGGGGAGGGGGTGATAACCTCCTTGGCCACCCTCCGATTAGTGGGCTTGAGTTATGCTACGCTACGTAAAGGAAGGGATCGGAATCTCCCGGGGCTAGAACATGGATCGGAGGATGGAGAGGAAGGCAGTTGGAAAATGGGCACTTCCCTCCCTCTCTATCTTTCTCCGCCCTGCCCACAGGAATGCGGGGCATCGGAGGAATCGAGTCCTCGGCGAGGAGGATTTTACAGGAATAGTACCGTTCTTCGGAGGCGATTGACTCGATATGAGGTGCACACCTTCAGCGCAGACAAACACCAACGCAAGCGGGCACAAACACAACACACGCGCACGCACACACATGCACGAACTCCTCCGTTTACCCCCTCTTTCTTCTTCCGAGCCGCTGTGGTGGATTGCGTGTTAAAGTGGATGAGTCACTTCGGTTAGGGAAACCCCTCGAGGCTCTCCTACGGGAGATGGCTAAGTGAGTGAAAAAATGGAAAAGAGATTCAAAGAAAAAAATGAGTTGGTTCTAGTCACGCCAGACGCAGTATCCTATTTGGCTTGCATGCTTGCCGTTTCTTGGCTTTCTTTTATCTCCTCCAGGTAATTAACCTAGATGGCGAAGGAGAGGACTCTGGGAGGGAGAGAGAGAGAGAATTGAAAAATTGCGGTGCATACAAAATCTTCCGGGTTCCATTTTTCCGAAGCATAAATATGGTAAACGGCTAGCTAAACGGTCCTTTGAAATGTTCTTAAGAGATGAATCGAAATTTTAAGCTGAGGGAAACATTTTTTTGTGCATCGGTGACAGATTTCTTTCAATAGACGCTAATGATCGATCGGGAACGTTGAAAAATCGAATATTAAAAAAAAACAACGGTTAAGATACCTTCGGGAAATTGAATTGAGACGATCAGTCTTAACAAGCTGAGAAGGTTCTGATTTTTTAAAATTCATTTAAATTCGTTGATGATGAAATCGCTCCCTAAAATGGATTTAAAAAAATACCGATTTGCGGACAAGTTTTGTAAATTATTCCACTTACTGAACGTTTTTTTATTGCCAATAGTCGGTGAAGAAACGCAGAGTTAAAAATATAATAATTTGAGCAAGCCCGCCACGACTTGTCTCTTCAAAAAAATACTTCAGTCGCGCTTTGTAAATTAATGTTAATTTCCCGAGATTCTTAAAAAATTCCCCGCACGTCTTCTGTGTACTTTTCCTCTCATTCCAACCAATCAACGCCGACTAACGTCCAATTCCCTCTTTTATTTTCCACGGGTCGCCTTTTTTTCCTTTTCCCTCGACTCCTCCGTCAGTCGACCGCGTGTCGTAATAATTGCCCGACCAATCACGCCGCCGCCTCCTTAAGAGGAACATAATGCGATGTAACAACCTCCTCCTCCTTTCCCCGTGACCGTCCCGTCTGCAGCGAGAGACCCGCTTCTGGTCAAAGAAGACTCGGATAAAACACGCTAGGAAAAACCGCTCTCCAAGGGAGCGTGGCGTGCACGACTCGTTCTAAAGGGAGGGAGAGAGGTCGGAGGTTCAGAACTCGCCTCGAGGGATCGCAGCGCGATTAATCGGGGACGGTAATCACCGATTCGATATCCCCCTCCTGGAACACTTCCTTGCCAAGCGGAGGAAAAGAATAAGCCAAAAACAATTAAGCGAGTTTATTTTTTAAATAACGCAGACAACTAAATTAGAAAAATTCCAATTTATCACTCATATAGAATAGCACGACCCGAGTTTCGACGTAACGACGTCATCATCGAAATGGTCCAGCGTAGAGAGGCTGGATTTGTAATTGGGGAGCATCGATACGGTGGAAGCATATCAGAGATTTCGAGAGACATGAAATGGCAGACGATGAAGCGTAGAAGATTGGAATACAAGTGGTAACTATTCGAAAAGTTCAATTGCCCCGAATAGTTTGAGGACGTGCGCGTCAAAGTTTGTAACCGCCGGTGCTACTAGTAGTAGTAAGCGTAGTGCTAGATCAGAGCGTACCAGAAAATACGTAGACATTGTCGCTAAAACCGAGAAATACTGCAGATCGTTCTTCCCAGACATGATAAGAAGACTACTTACGGCTTTAACTCGAGTTTGTTCGATACGGTGACACCTCCTGCCTAACGCCATTGGCGAATTGCAGGGTAGTAATGTAAATGTAAAATCGTGTTATTTTATAATAAAGTGGAATTTTTACTAAGATATTTTGTTTTGTTATTTAATAAGGAATTCTAGAAAATTAAGGCCTCCTCCGTGGATTGGAGTATATTTTTTATTCATTGGTGACGCCTCAGAATATTTACCACGGAGATGGCTGAACTTCTTTAATAAAAATTTCGGCTAACTCAGTCGCCCCTCGAGAATTCGGCGCGGCGGGAGAAAAAAATAACAGAGATGAGATGATTAATGTCGGTCTGTAACGTTTTTCTTTTTCACTTGGGTCCTCTCGCTGACAGGAAGAGCACTTATCATACCAGCAGTGACGGAGTGGTTAGGGACCGTCTCCTTTTTAAATAGATGAAGTTTTATCCAACCTCGTTTCTGGGACGAAAAATAGGATGAGAAAAGGGTCTTTTGGGCAAGTGCTTAAGATGTTTACGTTCTCTCCGTCTTAAATTCAAACATACATCAAACGATTAAGTCGTTGAGCCCGACTTCCATAAAGTATCCACTGGAATTGTGCAGCATTATTTCAAAGCGTCGGTGCAACTATCCTTTTCGGTGAAGTGTTTGTGCGTGGGTTTTCTCTAAACAAATTACAACACACGTAATTGCAAAACATTATCTTATCGCGTGATTATACGACCTCCGGTGAAAGTTTTTAACCACTTTTCAAAAGTCTTACCGGACTGTTTTTTATGCGGGCGCAGCTGGAGTGAGTCGTCGATTTAAATCTCTCTCATGTGCCTAGTTATACCTCTATTTCTTCCTCTCTCTCTTTGCTTAAGAGGGATCTTAATTTACTTAAAAACTTGTGCAACGCGGCAGTTTTTTTTTGTCGCCATACGAGACGTACTAATTCCCTGTTCTGAGATAAGACATTTTAATGCCCGTCTATCTCTCTCTCTCCCTCTCTCTCCCTCTCTCTCTCACACACACACACCTCCTTTCTCTCGCAAAGACATTTAATTCAATGGTCTCTTGAAGTAAGAGGGGTAAAAGGCGAAATGCACTAAAAAAAATCTTAAGAGCTGCCGGAACAGGTGTGACTGCAGCCCCAGTTACGCTCGATCGATAAGAATCGAAAAAGAAACCCGAGATTCAGAGTCGCCGTTCGTTTGTTTTTTATCAAACGAATCGTGTGGGTTAATAGTCCGCTTAATCCTCGGCATCTTCTTTTAAGCTTCGCTTCCTTTCCCTTGGGGGATTATAAGGGGGCGGAGAGAGGGAACCCCCGGGCGGACCTCGAATGAGAAGATCGACTCGGAGTGAAAATACCCGGAAAGATCAAAGCGAATGCAGTACGGCGAGCTGACCTCTCTCTCTCTCTCCGCCTCATCCCTCTTACTTATTTTCACCCCATCTCTCCTCCCTCGCAAACCCTCTTATAGCGCTGGTTATTTTTTATATCGACAGAGGGAGAGAGACACGCCATGTCCGCCTCTCGCATTCCATCTCATCTCCTTCGCAGGATGCGTGAAGGGGAGAACGTTTCATGTAACTCTTAGGTTGAGGAATGTCGATGTGTTGTTTTTTTAAAATCATTACACGCGTTAAGAGACACCCTCTACCGGGGAAGGGTGGAAGCGAAACATCTCTTCCCCTTTCCTTCTCTTCTTCCCCTCCCTTCCCCACCTCCCTTGCCGGGGAATTCCGAAGGGTCGCGCCTCCCGCGGGTCTCGCATTCTGCTCAAGGAGCGACTCTGAGTTTCATCGAAGTGGTATGAATGTCATAAAAAGAGAGAGAGAGAGAAGAGCGAATCGCGAATCCGATGTACTGTAAAGGAAATGGAACCATCCCCTCCTCCCCCTTTTTTTATGACTGCATCCGCATGAATCTCGCCTTTTTTACGCAACGGTAGAAAAGACCGGTTCGTTATTATAATTTCTCGATCTGTTTGTGCGAGCAAAAAACTAAAAAAAAAACGAACTCGAACGAAGAGGGGCATCTATCTCATTAGTTTTTTTCTCTTTTTAGATCGATTGAAAACTCGTTTTATTTTTTTATTTCTTCCGCGAGTGCTATTTACCCTCCGGAGTGAGACAATAGAATCAAGAGAGAGGGAGAGAGAGAAACGGAGTAAAAGCGATACTATTATAATTCTCGATTTAACGAGATGCAAATATCGACCCTGAATTCAAGTTTTTTTCCTCTCTATCTCTCGATATAATACCGCGAGAAAAGTAGGACTAAAGTTTCAGTTCGACTCGTCGTGAAAATCTTTTCTTTTTTTTTCGGGTCGGTTTTTCAACAAAGGAACGCTAATGACTCGTGCAGACTTTCGAACGTTTTAAAAAAAAGTGGCCGACTAGAGAACACGCTCTCGAGCGCAAGGGAAAATGCGTCGATTCAAATACTTATTGCACCGCTTCGAACTCGATTGTTTTTTTTTCGATGGAAACAATGGCTTTACCCCCGCAAGTCGTCCGTTTTTCGATATTGCTTCACCAGGAGTCGGACCGAAAGTTGCAACTGAAAGTTTTCTCTTATTTCGCCCGAAATTCCCTCCGTGGAATTATCCGAAAAAGAATTGCCGAGCTCGACTTACGGTTGAAATCAAATCGGAATTATTACCGTTTCGAAATCCACTGTCGATGAATCACCACTGATGGCGGCCGCTTTGTGGCCGATGTGCGGATCTGGTATTCCCAGCATATTTACGGCTTTTGCAGGAACAGTTTTTCAATTCCATGCACACACTGTTATTGAAGCCGAAGAAACACGCTTAGGAAAGCCGAAAAAAAATTGAATCACAAGAGGCGAACCGACGCGAAAGGTGACGGGAATAGGTCGGCTCGCTTATGTTTTCATCCAACTCCCGCCCGATCGGCGCCCGCGTCGCTTTATCTCTCCTCGCGAGAAAAAAAAAAGTATCAAAGGCCGCGCGGGCGTGTTTATCTGTATATCCCTCTCCCCATAACTTCATTCCCCTCCCTTCCTTTCCCCCATTCCTCTCCTCACGTCACCCTCTTTATTTTTCTCCCATTCCGGCCCGGAACGGAGGTGAATTTTTCCCCCCTGAAAATATCTCCCGCGCATATCTGGAGCACGGACTTGGAGCGTGTTTTTAAGAGATGGAAAAGAGGGAGTGTTTTTCTCTCTTTTAGTCGGCGTTTTTCTCTATCCCTATATCGATAGGGCCCCCCAAACTCGCTAGCGGAAAAACGAATTCTTTTTCACGGAGATACCAAACGATGACTCAACGGAGGAAAGCCTGTGGAAAAAAAGCGTTTGGGATTGTCGTGGGTAGCGTTAGAATTCGGAGGTTAGCGTGCTGGGAAAATACCTTTAAATAACGAGGATATAAACACTTAACTTTGCTTTTAAATTACTTCTGAATTCTAAAAGCTGTTCAGTTTGGCCCTTAAAAGTTGATTAGCACTAGCTGTATGTTCGGTTGAAATTCGTGTTCATATATTTCCTTCGAATGTCTTATTGTCAGTTATTAATGTCGACACTTGATTCATCAAGAGTTTAACAAAAAAATGTGCGCAAACTATACAAATATACCTGTAGGTGGCTCTGAAAGTTGCTTAGCAAGAAATCTGTAAAAGGATTTACGAACGGAGTAATTATATCGTGCCACTTGCTCCTGCTTCCATTGTGTTCCCTCTTTGGGATTGCCCCTCGAAGAAACCCTTTTTCAAGCCATTTGCGGACGGAAAATGCCGCTTTTTCATTTCGAATAGGAAACTAACAACACACTCAAAGGAAACTACAACATTTCTATAAATGTTTACCGAAGTGATATGACTACGGTAACTAGCTTTTATGGTGGAATATTTTTCAAATTCGACATAGAATGGTGAGTGAGAAAGAAACCGGCGTTATATCCGATTCCGCGGTGTAAGCGAAGGGTTTATAACCGGGGAATAGGTACCTACTGTTATTTTTTATTTTCATCGATTTTTTTATTATAAGTTCGATTGGTTCCCTGTGAGAAAATCATCTGCGCGTTACAAAATGGATTGCCTTTGAAGCGTTGCGATATTCACGCCGTCCTCAATTGGCACGTCAGCAACTTTAACATAAAGGTTTTGTAGCTGATTGCCCCGGCGACCGTCGGACGGGATCTCCCGGACGGAACGGCCTCGAACCCTTTTCCCATCTCAAAGGGAGGCAAATATCACGAAATCCTCGTCCTCTCACCTTTTCCAATAAAGGAGGGAGCGTACTCCGCTGATAGCTCATTTTTTCATCATTTTTTTATTTCCACTTTTCCGCCCTCACGAGTAGCGCATTAATTTCGTGTCATTATTCTCTCTGTGAGCGAGCGTGCTTCACGGATCTTGTCTATTTATCCCGGGGAGAGAAATGAAATGTGCGATCCAGCCGCATTCCCCGCCATTATTTTCCGTTACGAAGTGAATCTGATATCTCTGTAGCCGCGAAAGGGAACGTGTTGTGATTGTTTCGTCGAATTCTTTCCTTCTTTTGATGCATTGTCGCACGTTCAATTTTTTCGGAATTATGAAAGTCTGGGAAACTTGCGCGGTTCAAGGTTCTTTGATTTACGCCGGGTTACGTGCCCATACGATGCGGTTTTGAAAAATAATGCTTTAAGGTATCGCTATCTCTGAAGTATACATAACGGGCACGGCCTAGTTGTTCTATACTATGTCGGAATATGTGGATGTTACGGGTGACTGTTAATGGGAGCGAAAGCTACGTCAGACAGCATAATCGAGTTAAAAGATACAAGTAGCGTTACTCCTTGTTCTGCGAAACATTTTACGGTAAGCTTAGGAAACTTTTATGTTATCCCAAAAGCATGCGCCACTTCGATTTTAATGTGGTCATGATTTACAACCTTCACCGGATCGCATTGCTTGTATATAAGCCAAAACCCATTAAGGCTCACCTAAATTACCCGCGAAAACATAATCGCCATATCCTTCGGTTGAATTGTTTTTTTTCGGCAGAAGTGAAAGGCATCGCTATTTTATAGCTCTTTTTCCACGACTGAGGCATAAAATCTTGCATTGTAAGGTTAAAAGTGTCTAGGCACCGCAGTCTCCTTTTACTTAGCAACATCTAAAAGCTAAATCTGCATTTTAGCCTGAAATTCACTATGGATGGATCGGACGAAGATGCAATAATATAAACTCCATACGCTTAGTCACGTGCTTGGGCTGTTTCGTCGGTGGCTCCGACTCAGGAAACAATGAAACGCCAAAAACTGCGCCTTTCACCGAACTTAAAAGAGCACCAAAGTGCCTTCGCATGCGTCCCCTTTACCTCAATTAACCTTCGCCTCCTCTTACAGCCGGTAACGTCTTAATCCACCGCTCGATTCCTTTCGTTTTTGATCGTTGAAATTTGGTTTCCCTCCGATTCATTTTTGATGATCAATCCAACCGTAACACCCATTCGAAGTTCTTAATTGAGAGCGCCTCCCCCCCCCCTCAGTTTCCTCCCGTTCTATCCGATGCGATGGTCCTCTTCCAGAAATAAACTCCAGCGCCGTGGTGTTGAACTCCTCTTCCCCTCTCTCCACCCTTTCCCTCTTTACGCTCATTTTTATCTCTCTTCCTCTCGCTCTTTCAATATCCTCTTTCTCCTTTGGCAGATGTCCCTCTTCTCACAGAGGGGGATTTCTGGAACTTTTCACACGGGAAAGGTGTTTGCCTCTTTCCTTTCCGGAGGAGGGTGGCGCTGCAGGAAAAAACTTAAGCCACGAAACTGGCCGCATGGGTAATCACAGGTGTTGGTGTCGCAAGTTGTAATCACGCGTCCAATTCTTTTCTCTCTCACCTATCTCTCTCTCTCTCTCTCGACTTTCCATCTCAGAACGGACCATTAACTCCGTCGTTTTTTTTAAAGGAAAAAAAGCGTGGATCATGCTCGTCCGAGGTGTCGGAGGGGTTTTTTTTTGTTTCCCGAGATGGTGTTTCGCGGCTGAAGTTAGCCATCTCGGAGTTTCGGCGATAAATGTTTCGGATAGTCTGAAGTCGCCGCGAGGATGCGATGTTTTAGGGAATTTTGTTTTTTAATTTCATAAACATCGGGCGTGGACTCCCATATTCTAGTGTTGAGGGATAGTTTTGACTCCGGAGTCAAGTAGGTGGTGAATGTTTTATAAGTGTGAAAATTATAGTGGAGTCCGAATGATGCAGACATAAAAAGTGCCGTTTTGTTCCCCGAGAGCTTTAAAAATCTCGCTGATATGGCTGATTTAATTCACAACTTTGAGGAAAATGTTTTTATGTACTTGCAATAAGGAGGAATAAATTGATGTAGATGTGTTCTTTAGCTAGATCATGATAGCTATTATGATTTTTTTACTTTTTATTATTTAAAATTTCGTCGTGAAATTGAGCGAAAAAGTGGGTCTAAAGTTTACTTGCATCAGCATCAAAATGGTTAGCTTTCATATGAATTTTCAAAAGGCTTGATCAAAGACTCAATCAATCCTGTAAATTAAAATGTATATTTGATTTTACGTGCAGTATATTAGCAATAAGGCAAATAAAGCAAATGATTAGCTGAATTTACAAACCGCTACGTTGTTTTCTTGTCGGACCTAATAGTAAAAACGGATTCGCGCGACGCTTTAGATTAAAGTAATTAATTGAAGATGTGCTTTTACTTGGACGCCGTGCGAGAATCTTTTTAACTAACGTGTAAAATTTGTAAAAAATAACTCTTAAGAAAAAAACCATGTTTATATGTCAATGGCTGCACTCGGATCGATTGCACGCTGGAAAAATTAAAATCGAACCGATTAAAAACTAATATATATAATTCATAAAAAGTGATCTCTTTTCGGTCGCCTCCCTTCCCATCAGCCCGCCGCCTCGCTCCCCTTCCTTTCTCCGCAACTCCCTCCCCTCTCTCCTTCGCATAATAATTCCCACTCCACATCCTCATCCTCCTCGCCCTCCCCTGCCACTTCCTGCGTAATTTTCTCACGCCTTACGCATTTCCATTCTCGGCCGCGCTCTCCCCCGACTCACAACTGGTGTTACGCACGTCTCCTGGGGCCGCTCGCCCCGCCTCGAACGTAACATGGGAGAGGTTGGCCATGCAGAACTCGCCTTTTCTTTTAATGGGCGGAGTTTTACTTTTTATTTTTCGTTAAAACGATCGCGTTACGGAGAAAACCCTCTTCTCGACATGCAAACTGAATTCTTTTGTCGGTACTTCTTCGTTTCATCTCGCCGTTTATGTAAAACGATTTTTTGTGCATAATAGGGAAGACATCAATTTTAGTCTTCCGCGCAATTATAAAACTGTAAATGTCCGTTTAAACTGAAAACATACAAGATTAATTTCGTGCGTTTTAGAACACGTCAAACGCGCGAGTTTTTTTTTTTCATCCGCCGGATGAAGAAATTGAATCCTTTTAAACTATTGCCACTTTTTGGTGAACGAAGATGAGGGAATATCATTATCCACCGGCTAAAAAAATTCAACCCTTTAAAATCTTAACAATTTTAGCAAAGAATGCAATTATCCATAGCGACTTTGACCTCGTAATTTTAAGCGCCATAATTGCGTTCCTCTTATCTGGGAAAATATCTATTTCTTTGTGAACGTGAATAGGGCGCGTTTCAATCCCCGATCGCATCAGATACGCTTTCATACCGTTCCACGCCCTCTCTCTTCCATTAAAGCGGAAAATCGACAGAGAAATGATCTCACCCGCACATATGCAACGACAGCATAGAGGAAAAAATTAACCCGTCTGCTATTGTCACGACCACATCGCACGCCACAGCTCCTCCTTTCCCCAGCGACGCGAACAACCTGTTCGTGGCGTATGAACCGACCTCCCACAGTTTCCTAAACCAGGAAGTTTTCGATCTCGCGGCATGTTTAATTAACATATTCATAACGTGGGCAATTAGTTCCCTCGCCGACAAGTGGCCGTGAAATTACGTGGGACGAGCCATTCGCAGAGAAATAGAGAGAGAGATCCCAATTACCTTCGATCCTTAACTCTTCGCTCATCTTTTGTCTTTCATTCTCTGCCTCAGGGATCGCCAACCTTTCTCGGGTGAAGGTCGAGTCGAATGTGTTTTAATGTTTCGCGGATAACATTTATTATAAGTGTGTCCGTTATATACAGATTGTTTATCCATTTAATCGCTGAATGCTCTGGAAAAAAAAAACAAATTTTATAGGTTGTGGTTATTTTAAAATTCTTGCGGGCACCTAAAAACCTTTTCGTTGAGTTTACTGACCAATCTTCTACCTCTATCAACCTCGTTGGCCTTTTCTTCGTTATCTCTCGTTTCAAACTCCTCCGCAGTCAGGTCCTCACCCTCCCTCGCCCCTCTCCCCCGTCCTTCCCCTCTCATTCTTCCTCCCACTCGCCCCCTACGCGAATTCCTCGCACCCGTGCTCATAACCTCATGCGCCACCGGCCACGACCGCCGCGGAGGAAGTAAGGGGAACTCCGATAGGATTTATGACTCCCCAATCGCAATGCTAATTGATGGAAATGAGAAATGTGGAATGAGGGGGGGCACCAGCCCCCGGGGCGCGCTGCGGTCACCTCTTTGGTGGCATCGGGAGGAGGTTGGAGAGTCGGGGCGGGGGATGTGCGCGCGTAGTTTGGGGAGGGGACTACCCGCCGATCGAATGCAATCGTGGAGGGCGGTGAAGAAGGGGTTGGGGAGGGGAGGTGGTCCCTTAGCGGAAGAGAGGATGTTTTATGTGAATGAATGGGCCTAAGCGTTAGACGTAGGATGAGCTGGATCAATGAATAGTTTGACCTCGCCGTAAGGGGGTCAACAGTCGCTCCCGTTGTGTGATCCGCCCTCCTCTACCCCCCCCATTTTTTCTCTTTCTGCTTCCCGATTCCTTCCCAAATGATGGGGTAGAGCAGCCGTTCATCTCATATTTTTTTATTATTTTGGACTTGTTTGCTTGTAGGACAGCGCCCCCGTAACCGGGTCTCGTCGTTCCATGGTCTCTTACTCGTTTTAATTTCATTCCATTCCTTAAAATCCTTTTATGTTACGCTCCTCCGCCTCTCTCTCTCTCTACTTTCATCTTTCCCATCCACCTCCCCTCCTCTCTTTTCCACACACTTCTTCCCTCTCTCTTTTCCCCACACTTCGTCCCTCTATCTCTTCCTCCCTCTTTTCCTCCTTTTCCTTATTTCCTCTACTCTCCCTCCCTAAACTTTCTCCTTCCTTCAAACTATTTTTAAACTTTGCTTCTAATTCTGTCGCTTGCCATACTTCCTCCTTTTGCTGTTTTTTAACATGAATAATATATCCTATTATTTGCACGTATTAACTCCCTTTCTATCTCTAGTGACTTTCTTTCCTTTTATCTTAAATGTCTTTAATATTTGCCGACCAAATTTATATGTATGTACGTACTTACTCTATATTTTCCTTCCCTTTCCGGTCTTCGTACTTGCCTTTACGTAACATTTTCCGTCTTTTTCTGTCCCTCAATATTTCCGTTTTTCTGTCCTCTTTTTTACCCCTCTCAATCACTCTCAGTGATCAATGCACTCACTCAGTTATTCTATTCGTATGTATGAGAAAACCAGCACGAGACAATCTCTCTCTCCCTCTTCCGCTATCCTCTCTCTCTCCCTTTTAATCACCAACTATATCATTCCATCTCCTTCCCTTTCCTTTGGCGTTTTGTTTGCTCCATAATTCACGTAGTTGTTCCAATCTCTCCTGTCTCATTCCCCTATTTAATCTCATCCCCATTCTTTCTTCTCCTCGTCCTTATTATCGTTATGGACAAAACCTGCTCCCGATCCAAATCCTTCCTCTCGCACCCTTCAGCCACCATCCGAAGCAGACCGATATTATTTATTTATTTTTTTCCTTTCCCTCGGGGATGGCCATGCATCAAAATTTTACTGCCTCGTCTGAAGCTCGCTTCCTCGCGCGCGTGCCTTATCCTCGAGGAAAAAATACATAATTCCCTTAATGAACAGGCATACGCCCACTCCCTGTACCGCTTCTGTCGGAATAAAAGTGGGGCGGCCTATCTGCGATGACGTCGTGCTTAGAAGAGGAATGTCTAAGCTATGTGGAGGGTTTTTCTTTTCGAATTAAATGTTTTCAATGGCTTTGATAGTTTTTTTTTGTATTATCCTCGGAGATATAGCTTCGGGGGAAGGGGGGGAAATCTTTCGCCCAGAGCGGTCAGGTCTGCGTGTGGTCCTGACGTTAAATCACACGCTTGTCATTTGTTCCCACTGCGATCCGTGTTTGCTTAAAGGAAAGGGTTGCGCGTTATGTGCGGAAGGGGAGGTAGGAGTTGGGGAGAGGGAGGAAGAAGAAGATCCTCTGCACGGGTTTTCGCCATATACCCCTCTCTTCCCTCCTCCTTCCCCCTCTCTCCTCTTTGTCTCTCTCGCCATGGTAACCAGTTTCCGAGGTTGCTTATATTACCACCTCTTTCACTCTTCACTACTTATAACCCCTTTTCTCTCTCCCCACCTATGTGGCTTCATGCCGACCGAGGGGGGGGAGGAGGGAGTGATATCGCCCCCCCCCCTCCTAATCCCCTCCCCTTCCCCGGCTCAATAAGGGTTTCCCATCGTCAGTAGCTCACGGTGCCAATAGCCTTTTCTCCTCCACGGGTCGGCATTAGTTTTTTTCCGCGCGATGGATTTATGACTCCTTGGAAACAAAGCGAGCGAGTATGCAAGTGCGCGGGACTTAAAAACGAAACGTACACTTCGCCTCTATTCCTCACCTCCCCCTTATGTAGACCCGAAGGGGGAGAAATAAAGGGGTCGAAAGTGATATCGCTGCGGTTCTCCACGAATTCGTTTTCCTTTTGATTTACGGACGACAAGAAAATAGAGTCGGTCAGAACGACAATGGGGAGGGAGGATCTCTCCCTCTCTCCCCTAGACACACACACACATACATACACACATACATACATACATATATATATATATATATATATATATATATATATATATATATATATATATACATACATACATATATATATACACACACACACACCTTGTAAAGGTAATTTTCCCTCACTACCCTTCTCTTGCGATGCGAAAGTTCGCACGCGCGACGTCGCGCGGCGGGATCTCGTCGGGGAGATTCTCGAGTAATTATAAATGCCCCGAAGGCGAATTCCGCTTCGGATTAGCTTTTTGTCGGCGTCGTCATCGATCATATTTCCTGTGAGGCGCGGTCAGTTTCGTCGAAATCAAGTGGTGGAGAGAGACAAGAAGAGACACGCGGAACTATTCTTTCTTTTGCGCTCGTAACCCAATAGACAAAACCCCTTCCTTCGGAATCTGAATGCCTCTCATGTGATTGAATCCTTTATTTTAATTATTTTTCGGACCCCCGATGTCTTTTTGCGCATGTTCCTTACGTCAATCGTAGAGGGAATTCAAGATTGTGTGTGTGTGTGTGTGATTGTTTGGCCGCCTGTGTGTGGTCTTTGGATCTCGGATAAAAGAACGCAGTATGGAAATCGTGCGATGCTGGAGCTATGTTTATTATTCAAATGGAAAGGCCCTATAGGGACGGGAGGAGGAATGGAAATGGCCTCCGTATTTGGTCTTCGGACGGCAAAGGCGCCCGTCGCCGTTGGGGAAACGGGCGCGGATGGGTCGGTGGATTGCCAATATCTTTTCACTTCGAGTTTTACGGGTCGCTTGATTGCCAATAACTTTTCATATCGGGTTTTATGTGTCGATCCAACGGGAAACGTTGCTGGACACACAAAAAAAGAACCGGGAAATAAATGGGTGGATGTATCATTGCGAAACGGAGATTTTATGCTTATATTTCCCTGCATGTCAAAGGGACGATTTACATTTGCTTTTTGACGATTAGAGGTTGCCTTTTGGGCAGGTTGATTAGATTTGTTCTTTTTCTCACTTATAATCCAATTCAATGCACATGAAAGTTCAATTTGGAACTAATTATTTAACTCGTTTTTGCACTGTTATTCTAATTCTAATGTTTGTCGCTGAGCTTTATACTCTGAGGCTGTTCATGATCGCAATGGTTTGACCAGTTTTTTTAAACTAAAGAATAACACTTCAGTTAGATCCTAATTATGTATGACGTAATTGAATTTAATTCCTAGCGAGCATTTAAAAAAAGATAATTTTACGCTCCTGTTTCTGTTATAATTTCGTATTTCTTTGGGTGCATTACGAAATAATAAAAAAATAATTATGGCTTACAATTTCGATTATATTTTCACTAATCTCTTTGTAATTCTTTTCTCTTCGCTCAGGTCGGATCTGACGCCATCTCGCCACGTGGTTGGCCCCTTTCCGTGGGCCGAGGAGTCCTCTGCCTACGCCTTGGGGAACTAGACCCCGCCCTCCTACGCAGACACGACTGTTACCTCTGCGTCCGGAGCAGAAGGGAAGGGGGCTCGGCCCCCGGGGTCGAGGTGGCCCTAGTCTGGAAGGCGGCGGGCCGAGTGGCCCCCGAAAGCATACCTCTGCCTTCGGACGCGGATTTGACGGAGGCGCTCGCCTCGCCCGTCGCCATGGAGGCGGCGGTCGCTCGGCGCGCAGACTCCGAGGAGGGTCTCGCATGCCTCCTGCAGAGCCTTCTGGTTTCCGTGGAAAGGGCGGTAGAGAGGATACCGCTCGAGGACCTGGCGTTCCCTTGCCGCCACTGCCTTCTCCCATGCCTCCCCGACCCCGCTTGCTGCGACAGAGGAGCGTCTGCCAGGGACGACGAGGACGGCGATGCCGAGGAATCCTCCGATGGAGAGGACACGGAGGTCAGCAAAGGGTCGCTGTCTTCGAGCGCCACGCCAGTGATACACGCGGCCAACATGTTCGGTTTCGAAGGATCCATCCCGCACATCGACAGCGACGCTGACGAAGTTTGCGTGGAGGAGGAGATCAAGGTCAACATGGAACTTGTGGCGAGGGGAGGAAAGAGGGCTCCGATTGCGTTACCAGAGGGGATGACAAAGCCAACTACAAACGGTAAGAGAAGATATGTCTCACGTTTACGTTAATTCATGTTTCGATTACAAATGCGAAATAGCGGTTTATTTGTATAATATCATTTATATGAATTCGGGAATACCAACTGCTGCTTAACCTGTAAATTAATGATTTGGGGAGAAGGAAGGAATTGAACAATGCAAGTTTTAGTGAAAGTTCGTGAAAAATTTGCGTAAGAAAGGTGGGAAAAATGAAGCTGTTGCATTCAACTAACGGCTTTATTGGTAAAAAATTCCTGATAGGTATATATATAATTTTGCGGTTAAGCAGAGAAAGCTTATTTATGCGGTAAAGCATCTGAGATGTATTATATACTTTTCAAAACGTGTTGTCCCAATAAACGGCGAAGGAATTCTGTACATTTCCGTTTCTCTTCTTGCGACGTGATCACGAAATTTATCGATTTATAAATTGCTTCTGTGCATGCTACTTCGTTTTCATTTGCATTCTAAAAAAATATTCCCTTTTCTCAGCAAGCCCTCAGTGAAAACAAAGAGCAAATTTCATCTTGAAAAGTGAATTAATAATGGGATATCTGTTCTTTCCGCATAGCAAAACACATGTCTAAAGTAACTACTTCGTCGAAAAAAAAAACAATTTAATCGACCGTAAAATTTCAACTTTTGCATCAATTACCTGCCAAAAACCAATTTCCTGGCAAAAACCGAAATCATACTTCTTTAAAGATTTGTCTAAACGGTGAAAGGCAAGCAAATTACTTTTGGGCGTTTCTCCTCAAACGAGCAAATCGATCCATTCTCAACGGTTGCTCTTTGGCACGCCACGCAACCTCTTTCATCCCTTCTCCCTCTCTCTGCAAAGGAGATGAAAATGCCCCTTTCCTTTTTTTAAAAAAGGCGAGTAAAATAGGAGATCTTCCCGTCGAAGATAATTGTCTTATCGTGTCGATGGCAACCGGCTCGCTCGAGACGGAGAGCCGCTTTCCATCCGCGCCTCCGGAAAGAACAGTCCTCCGCCTCCACCGCCCCCGAACGCTGAGGAGCGCGTAAATCGGTCTACCGGTCTACGTCGCGAGGCAGAAGCGTAGGAGCGCATGTGAGTAGCAAATGAAAAGGAAAAGCAAGTTCCCATGGAACAGGACTCGTCTATCCACGTTTCTTTGCGGCGATAATGAACTCTCGCTTCCGTTCCGATGAGATTGTTCTGGGTCAAACTGAAAATCATGTTCGCTAAAAAGGATCTCGGGAAAGAGACGGATGGGAGAATCGGAGGGGTGGTTGGTTGTCTGAAGGGGAGAGTCGTGGATGTTGCATGAGGAAAAAGAGATTGACGTGAAGAGAAAATTGCGGCTCTCGCCCCGACACCTCTATCGCCCTCTGCTATTCCTCCCACATTCGCTCTCTTTCCCAATGTTCCTCCTTCATACCACCTCTCTCCCTCTGTCCTCTCCATTTCGATAATCCTCTCTAAAACCATCTCGAAACCATAATCCTCCCCTTTCTCCTCCTTCCTACCTCGTGTATCGGTCCTCTCTTCTCAACCACTCACAATCCAGCTGCCGAGCCTTGCGGAGGAGCGGAGAGACATCCAGAAAACCGAGAAGCAAACAACGGTTCCCTCTCTTTAGAGTTCCGACTCGCAGGCGAACAAATGATAAGTGTTAAAGGGAGAGAGAGAGAGAGACAGACAGACAGACAGACAGATGGTGCTAACATGTTTGTGGCACGGGTGCGGCGAAAGATTCCGAGCTGCGATTACTATAATTCGGGGACACACATCCTTAATGCATTGGGTATACAGAGTAGACGCACGCAGAATGTATTTCCGAAAATGGAAGTCGTAAATAAATTTTTCTACGACTTTTTAATGTTCGAAATAACGAGATCCAACTTCAGCGTGACATGAGCTAAACCGGTTCAATAATATTTTGAATTTTAAAGAGTGCGCGGGAGTCTCCCTCAAAATTAAACTGTACCTTTCTGTATAAACATACATCTTTATGGTTGCTTTTCCGATGGATTACGCTTCGTATAACTCCACCATAACGGTTGTTGATATAACCTTAGCGTACATTAGAATAAAATACAAATGATAAAAGCCAATATGGCTGGATTCTTTAAAATGTTTCATGTGTCTGACCTTTCCTTTTCATTTCCCCTTCTCCCTTTGGAAGCAAACATCGCTGATGAACTTGAAGATTAAGAATCAGTTCTTAATAGAATTCACTTGTGAAAAATAAACCGTTTTTTCCCGAAATCCTCACAGTTTCGTACCCTTTGCATTCCCGTCGTTTTTATTCAGTTCGCTGCCAAGACCCGTAAGATCTCGTCGCGTGAGGTTTCCCCTTAATTGTTGCTTAACACTCCTCTACCGTCTTCCCTTCCCGCCATTAATTAAGGCGGACGGAGATAAAATGGAGGAGGTGAGGTTGTGGGTGGGCCAAATTATAAGGGGTTAGCCGGGTTTGCTGCTCGCGGGGCCAGAGATAGGAAGGGGTGTGTTCATTGACTCCGAGGGAACACGAGGTCTTTAAACTCTGGAACTTTTTCTCTTGTAGTATTCTTTTTTAATAATCCGACAGAGCGCCTCGCGTGGTTTGGACTGGGGGCGCGTGACTTCTTTATTTTACTTGTCGAGCTGCGGGATAGGGACGATATTTATCAAGAAGTAGGAAGTCAGATTTATCGTCTATATATTTTTAATGCCCGATGTATTTGCGGTATTTGTTAGAATGATTTTTATTAAGATTTTGTAAAGTATTAGCAAAATTCGCACATTTACGTCAGATGCACGTTTTCTTGATTCTTTTGTGTTTTACGGGTCAAATTCGAAAATGAGTTCTTCTTCTGAGAGGTTTTTCAGCCTGGCGTGCCTCGTTCTTCCGTGAACATACGTTCCCATTGCGCCAGGAACTAGCAGATCCAATGATCCATATTATATCTTGTATACGAAGTGAAAGCTGCAGTTAGCTTATAATATCAATCACAATTACGTAGGATTATAATGTAGGATTTAAGAGAATACGTCGGCAGATGACGTCCCCGTCGTTGTAAATAACAATAAACGAGTGGATTGGAGAGGAGCGGTATAAGGAGCCAGATCTGCAATCAAAATAATGTGCAATCATGGCCGCCGCTCGTATTTCATCGAAGCTTTAGTCATTCAGTCCAATTTTAATTTTACCGTCTCCCCCTCCTCTCGATGGAAAAGCGTCGCCGTTCCTTTTAATCATGTCGGAGTGACCTCCGCCGGCCACGCCCCACCATCACGGGACCCTCTTATCCTTCGATGGCCGCCCCGCGCACCCCTGACTCCCACCCCCTCGCCGACACCCTGTCATTGACGTACGTTTAAGCCCGGAGTATTGGGCGCCGCCCCCTCTTTCCGTCCCCGTCGGTAAAGACCCCCATCCATGACGCATGGGGCCCGTGAATTGACGGGAGATCGGTGGGTCCGATGCGTCCTGAGATGGCTAAAAGAGAGGACGAGGGTCGAAAGGTGGATGGGTACGCTCGCGTACACACACACGCGCACACACGTACACGGTGTTCGATCCGGACAGCTGATGGTTTCCACCCCCGACTCGCCCGGTGTGGAACAGATGCAGCTAAATCCGCGCTTACCCATAGAATCCCGTCTACGAGGTCGTCTAGAACCCCTAAACGACCCACGTTTCATTTGGTCGAATTCTCTCTCTCCCCGGGAACACATCCGCCAAACCTCTCTCCATCCGTCGTTTTCGAGGAAATGTGTTTTTCTCCTAATTTCGGTTCTCATGATGTTTTCTGTCCCTTCTTTTGCTTCCAAGATCTCTCTATTCCTCTCCCCCCTTGCCTCTAATCTGTCTACTTATATCTTACCCTTACCATCTACACACTCCCTTCTTGTTTCCTTTCCGACTCACCTTTCTTCCGATTCTTAATCAGTGCCGTACCGGACACGCCCGCAACTCCCGAGCGGCGGCCAAAGAGGACCAACATTTATTTTGTGAAGGCCTAAAAATTTTTCAGGGATTTCAATTTTACTTGACACATTTCACAGTACGCCACTGTCCTTAATCGATTGTTTTTTCTTGCTTATGACTAAATTTTCATACGTATTAAATTGTTCTAACTTTTATGTTTATTTTGTATTTATTTAAATTATTTATTAACTACACTAATATTGATAGTGTATTTTTCGGCTACCAAAAGATTAATAGAATAGAATGATGGAATATAATAGAATACATTAATAGAACCCAGAAGTAAGCGCCCTCAGTACGTTTATTATCTTAGTAGCTTAGAATCCAAAACAGACAAATTGCCACTGAGGATGGTCCCTTAGTAGTGAAAGCATTAGTGTTATGTTGTAGGAGTGGTGTCATTTACTTTTTAAAAGCCATTAATCTATGCTCGATAATTTAGTTCTTTTTTATATCCGAATACCTATTATTTTTTCTTCGAAAAATGGTTCATGACTACCAAGTTTGTTTATAGATGGCGCTTTCCATATTTTTTAGTCTGTTGTCTCTATCTCCGTAAGTGTTAAACAATCTTATCATTCTTATTTTCTCTTGGAGATGCTCGACATATGATTCATTTCTTGCTCTTTCTTAATAATGCTCCGAATTGCCCCAGTATATCTTCTTTTCTCGTCTCATTGTCGGTTTTACAAGGCTTCAGATATAAAATGAGATTGCTTTTTTTCATTTCCGCCCGAAAAAAGCGGCTGTATTTTTATTATGCGTCTCTCTGACCTGATAATGAACATTCAGTCGTGATTCTTTTCTCCCTAAATATTTTTGGCTCTTCCGTTTTCTTTCTCTCGTTCTCTTGCCTCATCGTCCTATGTTCCTCCATTCCGCTTCTTCATTCTTTTAACATCTATCTTATTAAATTGTACTTGTGTCCTCTTTGTCCACGCCTTCCCCGCTCAGCTAAACGAATCGTTTGCGCCACATCCATTTGCTCGCTCGCCTACTCTTCTTACCTTCGTCTCCATTCTTACGCCGTCCTATTGGTCCACGTCCTGCACTCTTGCTCGAGAGATACAGAGAGAACCACTTTTGCTCCATTAAAGCGCTAATACGCACCTTCCGCTCATATCATCCCATCTTGATGGACAGAGGCTAGGAGGAAAAAAAGGAATACGTTTCCGTCGTAATTACGAAATACTTTAAGCGAAATGGCCAATTCGAACCAATTTCTCGTGCTTTCGTGTGTGTGCGTGAGCGTCTTTCCTCGTTAGTACATCGAAAGCGAGACGGAAGTAGGGAGTAAGAGAGAGAGGTAGAAAGGAAAATAAATTAACCGTGTGTCAAAATCAAATAGAATCTTTATGTTTAAATGGGAGAAGGAGAAAGGTGAAACGGAATCAAAAAGCTGATTTAATAATTCCGTTCCGAGCATGATGGGACCAGAATTTTTTTGAAAGAAAGTTATTTCCCGGGACTTCCTTTTCGGTTCGTTTATTTTTTTATTAAATATTTTTTCTCAAGCGAGGAAGTCGTTTAATATCACGAATTGAAGCGTAATTGAAACTTTTTTTTAACAGCCCCATTTTTTCGAGCGAAGTAGTTCAGTCGAGACGGGCGCAGCTTGCCAGCCAAAAAATAATGGGGGAAAAAACAAATTCCATGTTTCGCGTATTTTTTCCTTTTTCCACGTCCTTAACGCAGTTGCTAGCACAGTTTTAAATGACGCCTTGATTGGGTTCGGAACTTTGAGAAGCTCGGGGCATTTAATTAATAGCGAGAGGCTTCCGAGCGCCGAATAAGGAATTGCCTACCAAATAACCTCGCTTCTTTTGTGTTATATCGCTCATTTTGTTGCTTGTTTTTACGAGCACGCAATTCTGTTCACTTTCTAAACAACCAAAATTGTTGGCAAGCTAATGTAATGGGAATGCACTCACAAAAATATTTTTAAAATAGGACGACAATCGTCGGGGCAATCTATAAAATATAGCCGATCATTCACCCTTAAAAATATCTTTTCGTGTTCACATAATAATAGTATAGCATTTGCGGGGAAACATTTTTATACGCTTCATTGCTTCCACTTCACAGCCTATCATTATTTCAAAGATCATCTTAAAAGTCTCGATTAAAAAAATAACATATGGGGAGGTAAACCGGCAGCGACACATTAATATTGTCGTTGGGTTTGTAATGAAGGGGAATTCGTCTCATTTATTTTCCTTGCGTGTCCTGGTTGCATAAATTATGCCGCAAAAGCAGATTGATTCCGATTCCGAGTGCATTCTTGCATCTGCCGTCCATGTCACGCCCCTCGAAGGCACCCGGGGGCATCACCCGTGCCCCATCGATGACTTCACCTCGCACCTTATCTTCTTCCCCTCTTTCGTCGTTCTTCCCCCTGCATCTGATCCCATCGTAAAAATCCATTGTTGCATCCGCCGCTCTCCCGCCCTCTCCGTCCTCCCCGCAACCGCACCGCATGATTCCCCTTCTCCCCACCTCTTCCCTTCGGCGATTTTCCATTCCCCTCGCTAAACACTCCGCTATAATCCTCCCGACAGTGTGCCACCTTTTTCATCTGCCACGTGGCAAATCTGCGGGGAACTCGCCCAATCCCCTCTTCCGAAATCCCTCCTCTTTTTTATCACTCGGTGGTCTCTCCTCATCCTCGAGCCGAGTGTCAATACCCTATCCCTACCGCGAACTTAACTACGAGAACCAAACAATCGTCTTTAGTTGCACCTGCTGTCGTCCTCGCTGTTCCAAGTATGCGTTCCCGGCCGATTCTGCGCAATGAATAAGGGAAAAGATGGAGAAAGAGATAGGGTGAGATAGGGAAAGAGGAATTGATTATTCGTGGAGGGAGAACCGGGAATGTGGACATTTTAAGATATTGCATCAGGACGCTCAAAAATTAATTTTCTTTGATGAAGTTGTTAACGTTTAAATTAATAGAACTTATACTTTCCCGCATGGCTTTACGCATAATTTGATAGAATAAATACAGCGAAGGAAAAGTCAACTTTTCGCCTCTTGCATTGTTTCGCTTACAAATTATGCTGCAATTGATTGATTTCGGTTTAAATTATCTCTATATCAGCAAGTTAGCCATTTAAATGCCGTCTTGCTTCATAGTCCGCCAATCAATGGCTAGTCATCCATGTATTTACGCCCAATATTACATTTTATGAGGTTTATTAAGCTAGTGATAATTAACGCAGAGACTTTATGGGCTAAAGTTAATTTCTTGTTAGTTATACCAGCATCTACGGACGAATGCGGGAACGAATTTCGTATGTTAAGAACATGGCTTGTTTCTAGTGTCTATTAATTTTTATTGTGGGTATATGAAAATTTGGTCGTAAAATCGTCATCGTCTATAAGGCATCAGCGTGCACTGGGTTGCAGGAAAAAAGAATTAAAAAGCGTTTATCTAGGACAGAGATATCAAACTCAAATTGGATTGGGGGCAAACAGATGGCTTTGAAATATATGTGATAATTTTGCGAACCGTAATATAAAATATAGATAATTTTATACATATTTGCAGCTTAAAATTATGGCTGGAAAACCTTTTCCAGTGATATTATGGAGATGTTTATTATTGATTTTCACTAACAGGACCCCCTCGCGTTATCTCAAATAACTTCCGATGTGAACCGCAACGTGGCCCGCCGAAGCATTTTCATCTGTTAATGCGGCCCGCCTAAGAAGCTGCAGCTGTTAATGCGGCCCTCCACGTAAAATGTTTGCCCATCCCTGATCTAGAGAAAGAGAGATGGAACCGTTTAGCAATTTTCCTCTACAAATGACTCTTTTTCTGAAGACCGGTTGGCCCAAAATTTTCACCTTATAGACTTAATAACTCCGCTGGATAGGTTTTTAATGCCGTTTTATTTCTCCTCGGACTGGTTTTTTCCTGGTTGATTGTTTCGGATGTTTATTTCCTCCGCGTTTTTTATAGTTGTGGATTCGACGGCTTCAAAGGTTTCCGAAAGATTTTAAGCGTGTGCCTCTTTTCCCCCGTCGATTTTGCTTCCTTGTCGGTTAATTTGGTGCGACCGCTTTTTTATCGCAGCCGCTTGAATCCAGATCGTAAAGTTGCAAGGTCTGCTGAGGAAAGCATTTGCGTAATACTCAAACGTCAATTACATACACAGTGAATTTGTTTTTGTGCTAATTCTTTCTTTTTTTCCGCCATTTATGGAAGCTTGAAAATATTTTTTATGGTTCAATGTTCGAATAAGGAAATTGACAAATTATTTAATAACCAAGTCATCTTTTAATTACTCTAAAAAATTTCCTGTTCATTATAAATAAAAAATTATTATATGCCTGCGCAAAAAATATAGTTTCATGTTACGTAAGCTTTACCATATTTTATTCTTTTTAAATCTTCAATGAATGAAGGGTGAAAAAAACAAGACTTGATGACGACTCTTAAGAGACTAAATCGTGGTTTGATTTTGTTTGTGTTGGTGAAATTGTGTGATTTTTTTACTTTCTCATACACGTAGTATATTGAGCAAGTATTGTAATCGTGAAAAAATTCGACTTCGAGATTTTGATGGAAATACACGTTTTAGGTGTCCATGAATCCATAAAAGTGGTTTTCGCCATGCCGTCTGTCTGTTCGCCGTCCTAGGGCGAAAACACGTAAATAAAATAGAATCATATCTCGTATTTATGCAATATATCATCTTTTGCATATCTTTTTTTCATAAAAATGGTATTGCACAAAAATAAAAGGTAGATTATTCTTGACGATTTATAGAAAAATTTTATTTACTCAAAAATGGCTCTTGAGAATTTGATTAAAATCAATCCAGTTCTAGAGCCTGATGTTACAAATAATACTGCGTAAGCCATATTTCTCAAAAAATCACCATATGGCGTCCAGTGACAATACAATTTACGCTAAGCTACTTTACCTAAGCCCTATGACGTCACGCCTCCGCCGCGATACACTCAAAACCTTACTGCCTTACGGTTTAACTAAATCGAGTGATATCTCATATTTGTGGATAATATCATTCATAAAAGACATTCTGAAGAGATGAACGATATTGCGCAACAATTAAGGGTACTTGATTCTTGGGTATTTTGAAAAATCGATTTACTCAAGAATGGCAATGTGGATTTTGATTAAAATCCATCCAATTGTACAGCCTGATGTCACAAATAGTACTAAGCCATATATCCCAAAAAAATACTAAATATCGATCAGTGGCATTAAAATATACGCTAAACTACGGTTAACTTTGAATTATAAGCGTTTTTCTATTACAAGCGTACAAAGTAGATCAAACGTATATACGTATATGAGAAATTTTGTGCAATGTATATTGCGCCGTTAATTTAATTATTAAATTTTTTTAAATGCAGTCCCACTGAGTTACGGCTTCCTCGGTCGATATCATAAAAAACGCTCATATAATAAATTTATAGTAAATAATTGAGATCAGATATTTTCAACATTTGACGGCGCGACACATTTAGCTGGAATATCAGATTTTCGCGACACATGTATGCAAATTTCATGGGAACTAATATTGTTTAAGGGGCAACTTCTACCAGTTTTTCTTGCAGATTCACGGATTTGTAGTTATAATGTTTAGGGACTAACTCGTAGCATTTATTAACGCAAATTTATTAACTAAAATTCTACATTTAAATTCAACTTTGTAAATTTTCGCGGCACAATTCGAGAATCATGCAACGCACAAATGTTTCGCGACACACACCTTGTGAATCGCTGGTCTAGATATTTCGCTGCGTAGGAGAGAAAACGGTATGTTCCATAATTTTCGCAGCCTGTATATTGGAAAGAATTCCCTCACTTGGGCGAGACCGTGGGAACGCGACTGAAATAATGATTCTCGGTGAAATGTGTCGATTGGCAATATGTATGCCGCACATCCCCGATGGAGTGGTGATGCCGTTCAAAAGTCCTCGATTGTCGGGAGTCCTTGAAAGAGAGAAGAGAGCGAATGAGGTCGTGAGTGATCATTTCTCGTCGAGTTCTGAAAAATCGCCGCCAGCTCGGAGATCGAGGTCCGAAAATTCCTAAAGGGGTTAAAACCCGTATTATCCGTATCTTCTTTCTTTCTCCGTTTCCCCTTCCTCCCTCCCTCCCCATCGCTCCTCGAGTGTTACTAGAAAGCGATAAGAGCCGTCGAGCAAAATGATGGAAAGATCTTTTCCGTCCCCTCTCTCATCTTCCCTCCCGCCGAGAAAATTAATGGAATGTTTCGTCTTCGCAACAAAAAAGGTGAAAATGACGAATGCGAAAACTCCGCTCCAAATTCTGCCGTCTCTTTTGTTGCTCTCTCGTCCCATAAACCTCTTTGTGTGATAGAGAGGGAGGGGGGGAGGGGGAGGGAGAGAGAGCTTCTGAAATTCATTTCTTTTGCATAAATATGTTCTCCATTATCTCCAACAGGTTGCGCGGGGTCGGAGGGCGTCATCCCAGCGAGGAGCGTCGCGGAACTGCCGGAAGGTCTTCTGATGGCCGGCATCCAGCTACCCGGTGAGTTAGTTGCATGCAGAGATGTGAACCTCGATCCACGTTCCGGCTTACGTGTAGCGATGGGTATCTCGAAATTCCTACTCTGCGCAAAACACGATAATCTCCCACGTAGCGTGGTACATAATAAATCAATATGCTGGAAGAGTCAGCTGTGATAGTAGGAGGATCGGCGGTAAATTTTATGACCGAGACTTATTTTTTAAAATCTGCATTAGCTTATAAACTGAATTATGAAAATTGATATTATTTTACGTTCTATAATAAAGAAACTCCTTTAATTATTAATATAAACTTGGATTTTGGATACATTAACGGAAGTGCAATATAAAAAGTAGCGATTTTTTAGCCATTCTCCAAAATCATTTTAAATTATTTTGTTATAATATTATATATGGTATTATGTACTGAAAATATGTGGCAAATAAATAGTTAGCATATATAAAAGTTCAATCATAACTTGGCTATGAGTGCGATAAAAATATTTCTCATCTCAATAAGTGGTTTTATATCCGGCTATCGCCTGAGCTGTGAGTTTAATCGTTCGCCAATTAATAACATGCAGTGTGAATTCCTCTCTCGCATGCTGTAATTAGTTCATTGTCCGATCCAATCCACACCCTTTCATTTAAGGCGGAAAATGATTACTGTGCCATTCACTCGTTGAAGTCTCCCTTTTCGACCGAACCAAATTTGCACGTTCCAAGGTTCTCCGCGCCATGTGCCACGCCCCCCTTCCATCTCTACCGTCTCGGTTTATGTCTCCCACCCGTGACCACCTCCTGGGATTGCCGTTAGCAGACCGTGGACCTTTTACTGCGGCGCCGGACCCGAACAATGCCTCTTTCCAGAGCGCATGGCGTCTCGTCTCCGGAACGAACGATCGGCGGCCTCCATCCCGAGGTCGGCGGAGACGTCGATAGTTCCTTCCTTCCTCGGCGCAGCCATGACCTTCGCGAACGTTGCTCCCGTCCGAGTGAGGCGGTTAAGAGAGAAGGAGAGGGAGCAGTTCGCTGCCCCTTTTAATCCGCTTCTCATCCTCGCGAGGTCTCCGTGGACGGAGGGGTGGGTGCCCACGCAGGCCCTCCCCCGCACTTTCCCTTGCTTTCGGTTGCGCCGATGTATAAGGACGAAGCGGAAATTCCTCCCACTTGGATTCCGTGGGACGTCTCCTTAAAAAGAGGAGATTTTTTCAAATGGAGAACACGCAAGCGGATCCAAACGGCTCGTTTCGCAAACATTTTTGTCTGAAAATTCTGAAAAGTTGCGCAGCAGAGTGGGATGTTGACATATGGTTCGTTTTCAGACAATGGACTCGCTCATAAACTCTAAAAGGGCACGTTACAATTGTTTATTGATTCCAGAAAAGAGAGGTGTGGGTCTTATTGATATTGTTCACCTCTAGATTTCGCATAATTTCTATCGTTTTTACAATTCCATCTTCTATTGGTTCACATGACGAAAACTTCAATTTTAACAATCGTCACAACTGTTCACTACCTTACTTCCAGTTTCTCTTTTAATGCCGCCGTTCGTGTAATCGATTTCCACAGCAAACACTATAGTTCATCCCTCCCATTTACATACTCCCTCCTTTGTGATAAGTGGCAACATTTAGCTTAACGCAACGTCTCCTTCGTGTCTACTGGCGATCGAATGGAAAGGAAGGTACTTTTGACATAGCCTTATTTCCTACCACATAATTAGTTGTTTCTGCGAATTTTTCTGCATTTATATTTGTTTCTGAAAAATATTTAATTATCGATAATTGTATATCCCCTCTTTAATTAACCAGCCATAAAAAGTGTTCATTCTCGTCGAACCAGTTCACCCGCATTTTTATGGTTGGCACGAACAAAATTATTTTAAAATATAATAATTTCCTCGGAGTTTTTAAACACTGTATTTTACTTTTGCGTATTAAATTTTATGTATAATTTTAGTTGCGTAATTTGAGCGTAAAAATTAATTGATGAAATGGCTTTTATCTTAATGAAACTATTATAAAGTCTTACGTAAATTTCATTTTGATCAATATGAGATTATAGATATTTGCGAAACTTAATTTTGTAAAATAAAATTTTAATTTTCAATAGAATGGTAAAATAAACTATGGAATAAAATAGCATAATATGCGTCGTTAGGTTAAGGTTAACATTATTCCGTTTATTATCGTATTCAGGAATGTTGAATTTATAAATGATGATTCTGATAATAGTTGAAGAGAGAAAAATTTGACCTTGAGACTGAAAGATATTTTTGGAATATTTGCCATGTTATGTGATCAAGTGATTGAAAACGTGTTAATTCAGATACATAATTGAACTCTTATTTTGTATTCCCTGTTGTACTTTGTCTCTCAATCGAAAGCAAATTTTTCCCGGTTTAGTACTTAAACGAGCAAGACTATTGTGAAAACTTGGCCCGATAAACATCGCGTGATTCCCTTCCAGCATTACGTAACTCACTATCCATTCGCCAATGGGGCTGGTGACGAACACCGCACGCAATCACTCTCGCTTTTTCGCTGGAACTGGTCGTCCCTTTTTTCTACTTCAAAGATCTTTAGCAATGACATTAAAAATTCAGCGCGCGAAGTCCTCTGTATTTTTTCCTGCGCTCACTTTTTTGCGCAAAGCACTAGGTACTATTCAAGAATTCTAAATCCCGTAGGATTTTCTGAACCCCGAAAGAATGCGTGATTTCCTTTCTAACGATTTTGAAACTTTTTATTCGTTCCTGTACGTTTTTTATGCCATTCGAAAAAATAATAATATTTTCTTTTTCCATGCGTGGTAATATTTTCTCGTTCATTTCCCAGGCAAACGGCTTTTTCTTTACATTCTATTTGTAGCTATTTTTTATGATGAGGAGGTTATCTCGTATACAACGTGTATAAAATTTCAAATAATTTGTCTTTTGTATTATAAAATAAGCCAAATGCATTCTGAAAAGTTATTAATGCTTTAAATAAGCAGTTACGCGCCAGTCACGACGGGATAAAAATCAACAGTTAGTTTTCTCATCGCCGAGGGAGAATCTTACACAAAGTACACTCGTGAGAGAATTCACACCGCAAGCATTCCCTTATAAAAAATGAAGGTCGATTGAATGAAAAGTGCAGCGCAACGAATGTCAAAACTGGTGTATACATCGTTGAAATTCTATCTTTTATTATATTTCCACTCGTAAGAATAGTGTCCTATTCCTCATATTTCTTATTTACCTCCATCTTTCCCCATGCTTAAAGTAGGTCCTATAAATTCCTGCTCCTCCTACGGCATTCCTGTGGGTTTGCCAGTATTTGTCAATATAGTTTCTAAGACATCTCGAGATGCCTAATACGGCTCCGAATCTAAACATCCGGTTTTCTTGTGGTTCACCATTTCTCTCTCTCTCTCTCTTCTCTCCCGCTTTTAGGTGTTCCCTTTAACATTCTCCTCGTCCTTTCCTCCGTTTGCTTTTTAACTTTTCTCTTCCTGCGAGAAGAAAAAATCTCACGGCTTTCTCCTTTCTTATCTCTTTACTCCATCTTCAGATCCTCCCCCTTTAGCAAGGAGGATTCTGGGAATCCCATTTCACAGCGAGTTCGGTCAACTTCTTCCTCCCTCCCACCATTTCTTCTCTCCACTTCCTCTATCTTCTCCTCCGCTCATTTCCTTTGTATTTCTTTTGTTCATTAAGTTGGACGATCATTAAGCTCGACCATTTTGTGACGCACTTCGGACTTCCCAACGTAACAGAAATGAAGCATTATTAATCTTTTGGGTCTCCTTCGTCCAAAAATCCCATCCCATAGGCGATTAAGACCGAGCAATGTAGGTCGGTTAAGGTATAAGGTTTGCGTAGTTTTGTATCCGAATAAATATCATTTTCGCGACCAATAAACATACGCTCCAATCTATTGCACGCTGAAATTTCCGTTTTTTCCGACGATTTTTCTTCCGAGAGCCACGAGAGCTTTGGTCAAAATATGAGGTATAAGGTTACAATGTTTAAACAGGACTTCGCTATTATCCCATTCTCTTCCTGTATCCCAGACGTATCGTAGACTTTAAATCTTCTTACAGATAAATTGTCGAGTCCCGCAATTGCATTAGTTATACAAACCTAACTAATTTATGGTAATGACAGCGTACCTAAACGAAGCATACGACGTGAAGGCGCATTTAATTGAGAGATAATTAAATGATAGCTGCAGGTGGGAAAAAGATATGAAGGTAACGCATTCATATGTTCTATTTATGAGTTTTTCGCGGGAAGTAATTACTTAAGTTTTGCAATTTTATTATAAAGGGTCATAAAAATCTTTCGGTTCATAAAACCATTCGCGCTTCCGTTCGCACATCGCGCTTATATCTCACTTTGTCCCACCCCTCCCCCTTCACCCCTTTTAAGAAGCATTTTTACCCCTCCTCCAGCTCCCACCGTATTTATCCCTCCGTGTGTACGTACCCGCAGCAGCGTTTATAACCGATTCTTTCCGCTTCAGAGGAATCGGTCCTTTCGCACTGAGTGTATCCACGCCGCGAGGTGCTTGTTTTCCTCTCCCGAAAGGCTTTTTATGTTTTTTTATATATTCATTAAATATCATTAACCCGCCTCTTCCCTCCATCTTGACTCTTCGACCCGTCCCACGCGAAATGTTCCTCCTCTCCGTCGGGTACCATTCAATTACTTTCCTCTCTTTGCACCCTCTCTCCCCCTCCGGTCTCTCTCCATTCATTCTCTCCATACCTCTCCTACCTCTCTCTCTCTCTCTCGCTGTGCAACAGGGAAACCGTATGAGAACGAGAGAGAGCCCTTTGACCCCTCTCATCCGTCAAACCGTAAGGTCTTATTTTATGGACGCGTTAATTCGCGTCGCAGCGACTGTGGGCGCGAGAAGGGTGAGTAGATGGGTTGGTTACGATTCGCAACTCCGGGGTCGCCATCGTAAAAGCATCGCTCGTGACGTTATTAACTTCCCCCGTTGTGAAGAGATGGAAAGATAGGAAAAGAGGATTAAAAGGATGCTCAACGAGTGAGGCGATAAGGCACTCACGACCGGATGGTTATATAATAATAAGGGTTATATATTCGAGTTCGGTTCCACGAAGTTCTTAAATAGTCGGTTGAAATTTGAAATATGGGCGTTAACTAGATAGCGATGGACCAAGGTGAAAATTTCATTGATATGAAGGGCGACAGTGTGGGATAAATGTTGATTCTAATTGTAAGAAGTAGTAAGCTTTCTCCTATATGTAATCTCTGTAGCTGTACGATTCCACGATGACAACAGTTGCATATTTATACGTTTTCGGAGCTATCTGACGCTTAACTAATTTTTTATATCAGATGTTTCCATTTCCATTTTAATCACTTTTGGGCCGTATTATACTTTTCATAATACAGTACAGTACAGTAGGTACTGCGTATCGCCGAGATGGAATGCTATAGTACCTAAATGTCTTATGGAGAAGTCCTTATAAATATTCTTAATTCCTTATAAACATTTAGAATGCTTCTAAACATTGAAAATTCCTTACAAATATTAAAATTCCAAATGAATATTGAAAACTGTTTAATACCTTGAGTTAAAAATTGAAAATTTATGCCAATCCAGGAAGTAAGCAAAATAACAATCGGTGCTCGAGATACAAGGGAACTCACTTTTACGTGCCCTTTGGAAGGAAGTCCGATATTTCTACAACGCATAGAAATGAAGATCCTCTGTTTTCTGTTATGCCCTCGACTTGGTATTTTTCGCAACTGAAGCTGAAGATTGGAATTGATCAATTTATTAGGAAACGGGTCTTGCCCAGTTTAATAATAATATTTTATCTCAAATTACTTAATGGCGAAATTTCATTTATTTTGTTTCGATTGGCGACGGATATCCTCGCGGAAGCACCTCACGGTCCACACGCAGTCATTCATGTAGTGCGGCCCATGGTTCATATATATTTTTTTAATCTCGGTAAGAGAGATGAAAAGAGCTTGAGTCACATCCCAGGCCGCTGTCCTCCTTCCATTATTTTGACAAATGATCGTGAGATAAAGTGCGGGAGGAGGAAGTTAGGTAATGAGAAAGAGCCTCGAACGGAAACAAGTGGATCCGCTCGGGCGAAGACGAGGACGGAGTCTGTTCGTCTCCGGAGCAGCAGACCGAAAGATCTCTTTCCAAATGCATTCGTGTGTGCGTTTGCCCTCTTCCCGCCCCGCCTCCTCCACGCCCCGTTCGTGCAAGTTCCTTTCGGATGCACATCGGTGGCGTGGTTTACTTGAACTCTGATCTTTACGCTCGCCGATCGAGATGGATGTTCGATCTATTTCGAAGTTTAAAGTCGTGCTTCTATTGTTTTAAGCCCACGCAAAAAGGCGGATTTCGTGTATTTTAAGCTATAAAACAGCGTCGTTCCTCTCTCTTGTTTGAGAATGTCTTTGCCGCGACGGGACGAATTTTGCTGTAACTTTAAAATCGATTGAAAAAGCCGTGTATTTTTATCGACTTTGCTTTTAGTATCCATATGTACTGGAAAATTGATTCTTTTCACGTGAGGTTCACACAGTGTAGTATGGATAACGTTGGTAATGAATAAAAAGAATTTCACCAACCTCATTTGGTTTCAATCTCTTTTACCGCCATCATCCGTCTTTAGTAGTTCAGCGGATCCAGTTGATATAAAAAAGTTCAAATATTTTACAAAAATATGGAGACTTGATCATTTAAAAACTTTAAGCATGCCTGTAATTTCTGTGCCTATCGTTTCAACTTCCGAACTGAATGGCTAACCAGGGAACAAATATCGACAATCACCATGACGTCACACCCTTCTGAATGAATAACAGCAATCTCCCTTCGCGATACGGCTTGGCATCATATATACACACATACATATGTAAATATATATATATATATGCCACCCGTCTCCCACCCTGAATACCCCGACCCTTATGAAAGAGACCCATATCGGTAAAGGGTAGTGAGTAGTTTTTTGAAAGGGAGGGTTTGGGTTGCCAGAGGCAGCCGAGAGGGAGGGACCCGCATCCGGTCGTTATGGAAGCAGTTTGGAAGACCACCCCACCCTCGTGTATATATATGCCATATCCCCGACGTACTCGGGACCGGAGGAAATATTGGGTGAGATAGGGGCGATCCGGGTTACTAAAAGTAGGAGGAATGGGGGACTCATCCATTGAGCGTCGGAGCGGAGAGATAGAGAGTTTTACGAGGTAAGGGTCGCCCAAGGAAGTAAAGGAATAGGGTGGTGCCAAGCACCCCTGAGGGAGCAATTAGTATGGACACCCCGCGTCTCGATGTAGGTAATAAGAAGAAGAAGCCATCGTCCGATGAAAAGGGCACCGCCGCTACTCCACCAAGCACGCCTTGAGTGGCCCAGTTCTCGATGGAATCCCCTCTCTCTCTCTCTCTCTCTCCTCACCTCCCACTATCTCCCTTTCAGAGAAGGGAAGGAAAGAGAGATCACTTGAGCTCCTGTTCGGCCTTGTTCCGCGTCTCTCTTCAGAAGTCGATACGCTTTATGCAATATACTCACCACGTTTCATCGCAGTGAACGCGACGAGGGTACTGATCTTAGTTCTCTTTACCCCTTGCCTTTCCCGCAAGTAACTCGTAACTCGCCACATCTCACGGGCGAATACTCACCACGCCCTACTCCTCCTCCCTCAAAACTCCGCCGCGCCTTTCTCTCAAGCGCTCTACCCTCTCACCCCTTCCCCTTACATATCCCTATTACGGATAGTCCGTAGCGTAGATTACTAACTCTTGAACTTGCGTCCGAGAGGATGAAGGTCGATTTATCTTCATCGTAATAAAAAAGCCTCGCACAGCCAGCATTCTCATAACCCTACGCCCTTCAAAAGAGGTAAAAATGCTTCATTTCCGTCTGAGAGAAATCCAACCTAAATGCATAAATGGCCTAACACTCGTAATCTACCTACGATAGATACTCCTTTCTCTCGACCCGTATCTTAATCGGCTTATCAAACCTCTCAAGTCGGTTCGACGTACGAACCTTGCAATACTTTCTCAGCAGAGGTTGTCCGTGCACGCTTACGGACCCTGACTTCTCTTTACTCAACCCTAAAAATCTGAGCCACGTATGTACCTTTTTGCTCGGCATTAAAATAAACACAAATGCCGAGGATGGCCAAAAACGTTAAAATTGCCGCTTTGATAAACAACAGGGATTAAAAAATTACCGGCGAGAGGGATTCCTTTTCCATTTTTTTGCGTACTCTCTTTGTTTCTCCATCACTCTTTCTCTTTATTTTCATTTATAGTCTTTGTCTTTCCCGCTTTCCAATTTTTATCGCTGTAAAAATATTGGGTTTATGAATCAATCGATCGATAGCTCCACATGGCTCGTTGTACGACAACTGTTTTCGATTCTGACTCCTGCTCTATAGTTCTCTAATAACCCCACGGGGCCGTAAATTACATTCGGCGCGATTCCATTTACGCGTTCGAAAAGTTTTATTTCTCTTCTCAGATTAAATCAAATTAAGGGGTAGAGAAATAAATAGTTCGATAGACTTATTTTGTATTCACGAAAAATAAAATATCTTTTTAAATAACTCCACGAAAGCTAAACGTGGATGTGAGTTGCTCTTTTTGCGAAACCTAAGCTCTTACGGGAATCAGTCGATAGGATGATGTGATGCGTTAACGCTTAGATGCGAAAATTTTGTTACACCCTCGCTCTTTCTGGTTCGTTATAGATCTCTCCGGAAATCGTAGTTATCCTTATAGTTTTTATTGAAGCGTGTTTTTTCGAAGACGCTACGCTCAAGACACATGCTCCTTTACTTTTTTGTTGTGAACGCCGTCACACCCTTTCCGTGTAAGTTTCAACTCGTAGCCATCGCATTCTTCCTCCCTAATACATTCCGAATGCCTCCCTCAACCCGGAACTAATTTGGAATTTTTTTCTTCTTGAGTCCTCGTTCTTTAATCCTCTCGACTTCATATATCTGTCATAATTTAAGCTTAACATTTCTTGCGTGGTGTCGGTCGAAAATCCTTTGGTCATAAAGAAAAAACCTTTCAAGAATTCGGTAGATGCCCAAATCTTAGTTACCGTTAGTAACTCAATAGAAAAATCGTTACTCGGGCTGTACTTGTAATATTTTACGAGGGTAATTACGCAAAGCTCGTTTCTCAGCTATGCCAAGGTACTTGTTTAATGTAATATCTACGGGTGTCAGAACGATATTTCCCTTCAATGGTCTTTTTTCTGTGTCTTATTGAAATAAACGGTTTGTCTCGGAATTTTTCAGTTTCCGTTTACTTATTAACGGCAAAGCGATGAAAAATTGTCGTCTCCCTGCAAACAACCGAGGACTCCGTTGGAATGTCTCGTTTGCCATATATATCCTCACAAGTTATTATTTCCAACTTTTCTCCCATTGACACATCTAGTGTCGCGCCTTTAACAGGTGACCGTCTCAGTCTCCCCGAAAGGTGCTTCGAGGCTTTTGTTATGCGTTTCCTTCATCTATGCAGAACGCATTCTTCATATCTTCCATTCCTCGAGTCCTGCCCATCGTTGTCTTTGGCGCAACCTACTCTCCCACTTCCCATATTCCAGATTAGGGAACTTCTCTCCCTTACTTTCTTTATTTCCATTTCATTCGGAGCGCCCTCTAAATCTCTCGTTATACATTTCCGAAAGCACGCGAGATTTAAAAAAAATGGCGAAGCATGTAAAAGGGGTTTTTAGGCCTACGGCTCGTGTAATAATGAACCAGTTAACCAGAAGCACCATTAAAAAAAAAGAAAAACCTCTTCCGCCTAATTAAAGATAATTATTGACATTTTCGCGCTTTGGAAAGCCTACCGTGAGAACTTTTGCGGGCGTCCGGTCGGGGGAAAAAATTGAAGTCGCGCCAAAAATTTGCGTTGATTTTTAAGCGAACTTTCGGTAGCACAAACCCCTTCCTTCGGAATCACGTCGAGACGTTTCGATTGCTTTGGAAGCCGGTTATTTTTCCTTTCGGATTCGTTGGCTATAGGTTTATTACCTACTTGTGACGTAATTTTTTCTGTTCCAAGCGTGAGGAGATGATGACTTCATTGAAGTTGCTCTAAAATAGCGACCTACCGAAAGAAATCCCTTCACGATTCCCAACCTAACGGATCTTAATTCGAAAAAAATAATATTGTCGTTTTCAATCGATGTAGGGATTCTCGACGCAAAAAATCTGCCTTACGCAAGCCATCGCGCAAAAAACTTTTGTTCTCTCGGTACCTTTCACGATCCGATTCCCTTACATTTCTGCCTCGGAGATGAATTACAACTTTTTTGCCGCAATGCTTTGGCAAGAAGCTTCCGCTCGCTATTTACCGTAAACGCGCCAAATTACGCGCGTGTCTCTGTTCTTTTTGTTCATATCCCTGGATAACTGTCTTAACTACAAAACTCCATTAAACAACGCTCCTTATCTCTCGAATCCTTTTTAGGGGCTCCCCTTTTTCCTCCCTTCTGAAACCCTGATTCGCTCTTTCTTCCCTTAACACCCTCCCTTCCGCCGTTAAAACCGCCCGGAAATTGCTCTCTAGGGTGCAGTTTTAAGGGTCTGGGGCTCACGATAGATGAAACTACCACGAAATCGAATGGTTATAAACCCTCTCAAGTGCTGGCTGGAGTAACACGGTTGGTTGACTCTTGTAAGAGACGTCGGCTATACCTCGTTCTATAATGTTCTGTTGGTCCCACGTAACATCTGCCGCAAGCACCCGTGGTTCCGCTATTTCCGCCGAGAGCCGCTAGGTGAAATCCTGGCGCTATCTGGCAAGCTGGTTGTGTTAATCTATGTGCAGAGTATCACGGGATACATTAACACGATCTACGTCTGCATTGTGCCTTAAGAACCACCGGGGGTGGTATGTAGCAAGGCAGATAGGCCAATAGATGCATAAGCCGATTGACCGTAATGACATATTGCTGATTTCTCCACGCTGCAACGAAATAAATGGGTTTTCGTGTTCGCGATTATATTTCATATACACATTAACCACAACTTTAGAAATTCGATTCACCTTCTAAAACCGCGGAATAAGAACGTAAGAATATCGATAGCCTATTAAACTACGGCTATGTCAATAATTTTTTTACCAGCATCTTAGTGGTAATTCAAAAATTTATCGTCTTTATTAAATAGGTTTGTTCCTTAAAAATAGCTTTTTATCAATTGCGCTTCTTCGACTGATTATTTCGAGTACGCTGATTTAATCCTCAGTATTTTATATAATTAATTAATACAATTTGACTCGCCTATTAGCCGTGATTTCGAAATGTTTTATTTGTAATAGAGAACGAAATGTTTTCTTCGTGCGCAACAAAATTTGAAATTTGCCTTTACTAACTATTCTTCGTGTGTGAAAGACTCGATAAGAACTAATAATCCTAGCGGAACTTACTCAAACGCTGCTTTCGGTCACCTCGGATGACACCGAATCCGCCGCTTCCTTAGCTCCGCCCGCGCACTCCGCCCTTTATCCAGGCCCACATCGTCAGCACCCATTTTGTGCTAGGCTTCTCAAATCACCGCTAATCTCCTTTGTATTACAAGCCGCCCGCATGGACGCATGTTATAGTCGCCGTCGCCCCCCCAACTCTCGGTTCATTCTCTACGCACCTGATATATTTTCCTTATCGCAGAGAGAAATCCACCCTCTCACACTCCTCGGCCACTAAATATGACCACGTCACGTGTTCCGAGACAAAATACGTTCTACTCCTGTGAACAGCATAAGCGAGTAAACACTTGCTGGAGCAAGACTCGAGCGTGTAAATAACTGGGCGTAATGGCATTTCAAGTCGGTACATCGTCGATGCATGGTAATATTATACTTTTCTCTCGGAGTTGAGAGATTTATAAAAAAAGCTAACGTAAGACATCGTTCGCTTCAATGTTGGGCGTAGTCTTTGTGAAATATTGAGCATATTAATTCAATTTGTTTGGTATTTTTATAACATTCTGTTGTATCGTCGTCCCTGAATAAATTTAGAGCGCGGAACTTTCCTTTGTTTCCCTGGCTTCTTGTTACGTCATGTATTTTTCGGTGATTTGGGCAACTCTTTGATACACCAAATCTCTATTGAATTACAATCAATGCAACTGCCATAGATCCTTAAGAGAAATTGTTGTGTTTGTTTTAAAAACGCATCCTTCTTCTAAATGTCTCATTAAGCACTTATATTCCCCCCAGCTTCGTAAAATATAAAAATGTCTCAAGCACCAAGTCGAGTAGGTAAAATTAATACCTTGAAAAATAACTTTTCCTTTTAAGCGCCGAACAAAAATGATTCACACCTTAAACCACAAAATAAAATCCCTCCCCCGAAGCAATGCTTCAGATTTCCTCCACAAATTTTCAAAGCGATGAGAAAAGGAATCTTGTTAAAGTGAATCGGGGATCCCTTTAAGGACCACTTATGTCACCGTAAAATATGATAAACGCCTCCTATTTTTCCTCATCTCTCCCGCCCATGCATTAGCGGGTATCGCTCTCCTTTTCATCCCCTACCACCCCATTAAATACCATCAAATGTTGCGTTCGGCGTGAATTAAACGAGAGTGAGGTGCATGAGTTATGAAATCCCCTGGAGATTCCGTATTTAGTCGACGCCGAGCCTTCGAGGGAACGCGCGGCCTTCCGGCGAGCGAGAGAGTACCTCGTCCCCGATGCACTCTGCCCGACTAACTGAACGAGGAGGAGTGGAAAGAGGGGGCCATCTTTCTCCCCCGTTTCCTCCCCCTTTCTTGCGGCGGTCAGGGCATTACGTATTCCATCCCACAGTCCACCTTACGATTAACATGCCGAGCTCGCCCGCCCCTTCTCTTCCCTCTCAAACCTTAACACTTCCTCCCCTAAACCCACCTCTCCCTCCCTCCTAACCCCTTCTCTCCACCCCCATTCTTTATTCTTCCATCTCCTCCACCCCTTTCATTATTTCCCTCACTTTTTAACGTCCCTCCAACCGTTGCTTTTTCCTTTTGGCTCCCAACCAACAAACTCTTCTCACAACTATACGTTTCTGCGTCCTTATTCTCCTTCACATATCTTTACCCTGCTTACCTTTTCATCATCCGCCCTTTTCTCCCTCTTGTATTGCCCCTTCGACATACTCACCCTTGGAGACTTCTCGCCCTTCCGTCCTTAACCACCTTCTTTTTCTCTGTTATTTTTTTCCGCTCTCTTTGAAACAACTACTGAGCCTTATAAAAAAAGCGAATGGTACATTACCCGACCGGTCTTTCCGGCGCTGGAGATTTTTTTTGCTCTCAAAGATGCTGATGGTTGGTCGCATATCAAAGCGGCGTCCGTCGAGGCGCTGCTTTTCTTCTCATTCTCCTTTCTTTTCTCTCTGTCTCATTCATTCTTTCTAAATGAGAACTTTGTTGTCGTGCAGTAGGTTTTCCGCAATTTTCTCACTCATACAAGCTTTTGTAATTTTCTTCCGTTGAGGTGGGCGATCGTAGCTGTGACTATTTACGTGGACTTCTTCCGGTTTTAAAAATTTCTTAAATATCCCGTAAAACTGTATTGGTTCAATTGTTTGTTAATTTCATTATCTCCTGCATCATCTCCTCTTTCAATAAATCAAAAGAGTTCAGCGAAAGAGGATATTGTATCTGACTTTTATTTAATGTACAATGGAATTATTTATTTGAAGTAACGCTCCTATCAAATCGTTCAAATTAAAATTTTATGTAATACAAGGTTTCTTATTTTGTTGATCGGTCCCGTTGCTATTATGAATGACAGTTGTCATTACGATCAATAACATACAGTTTCTACAATAAAAATTTCGTCGTGACCTTTCTATTTAACGATAGGATGTTTATTTTGCATATATAAATTATTATGTGATTCTGTTGCAAGGAAAATTCAATCTCCACCATTCATAATTCTTGTATTCAACTGCAGCGGTAAAGGTACGGTATTATGTAACTCGAGAATAGAATTGAACGTAAAAAGAGAATCTCTGTTAACCGAATAAAGTCGACCATCTTTCTTCTTCTTTTTATTCGTCTGCTCTTTTATTTTCTCCCTCTCCCACCCTCTCCGTCACCGTGGTATTGTAATCGTCTTCAATGGGACGCGACGTCCGGTTGACCGATGACCTCTTCCGAGCACAGAATGTGCCGTCCGGTCGTAACATCTGTATTCCGTGATGAGGTCGAATCTTCCACTTTATTTTGTGCTGTCCGTCGTCCCCTTATAGGACGACGGGTGTGCCTTGATTGCATGCGTAGCTGTTTGGATCGGCTATGGGAGATCGGTCCGAGATAAGTAATGAGATTTCCCAGGCACAAGAAGAAGAACATGGTTCCCCGGCGAGTTGTTTAAGGGAAGCAATTCTTCCGACGAGAAAAAAATACCTCGAGTGCAATTGGCGTTTTTGAATCTTTGCAAAAGATCTAAATGAAGTCCCATTGACATTTTTGTTGGTTTTTCTGTACGTACCTACGCTAGAACGGAACCAAAACAAAGGGTTGCTTCTCTTCAATGCAAGCGTCTCTTTTTGTCCCTTGCTGTCTCGTAGTCATCGCGATGTGGGTGGAGGGAAACGAAGAAGCCGTCGAAACTGTTTCCCACGTAAACGAACTCGACATTTCGTTCACGTTTCAACGACCTCGTGCAGTTGTAAATGCGTCAAATAAGGTTTTATAGCCGTTACAAACATAAAAGGAGGAAAAATTTATCGGCGTTTTCATTGGGTCATTCCATAAGTTAGAAGTCGATGATCGAGTGGCTATTACCACGCTTTCGTCGCGTAAAGTACATCTACATCTACATCTACATATTACCCTGCAAGTCACCTTGACGGTGGATGGCAGGGGGTGCCGCGCACCAAGTTCCTAACTAATTATTATTCACTGTTATCTATTGTGGTCACGTATTGTCCTAGGGAAAAAGGACTCCTTATACCTCTCCGTCCTACTATCTATTTCGCGAATCTTGTCGTCATTATCCCTCCGTCCGATATACGTTGGTTGTCGAATAATATCCTTCATTTCATTTACGAATATCTCCGACCTATATTTATCTAGAAGTTTAAGTCTCGCCTGTAATCTACGATCTTTCAACGATGGCCAACTCAACTCATCAATGAGTAACGTAACGCTCTGTTTTTTATCGTAATTCTTTTTCACGAATCTAGCTGCTCGCCGCTGTATTTTTTCTAAATCCTTTATGAGTCCCCTCTGATATGGATCCCAAACCGCTGCTGCGTATTCCATTTGAGGTCTAACCAACGATAAATAACTGGATTCTCTCACCTTTTCCGTGCTTTTCCTGACTATCCTACGCACAAAAGCCAACTTCTTATTTGCCGCACCTATCACTCGTCTTATGTGGGTGTCCCAAGACAGGTCACGATTCAAGGTTACCCCGAGGTAGTAGGATGCCCTTAAGGGAAAGAGGAGGGAATAATTGGCTCACCTACTACTAATCTATGGTGGAAGGAAGGGCGGTGTTTTTAACAGGTAAATCCTTAATTGTTGGGAATCCCAAAATCAACGCGAAAGGAAATCGATGGTTCATGTTAAAACGCTGGGACCACATTGTAAACTAACCGCTGCTCAGACCTTATTAACGCGGATTAGCCGTTCGAAACTCGAGGATTCGTCCCAAAACCGAGCTCAGGTACCTGCCCCATCGCAGCAGGGGATCTCTAGACGGCCATACCATTTGCAATAAAATGTACACATTTATGTTGTTAAACTAGTGAGAAAGTAACTCAAGCATCGAATCCGGGTAAATGCGCTGATTAAGTGTGTCTTTTAAACGTAATTCTACGAGAAATAATAAGTTATTCACGCTCACATGTAATCTAGACGCCCAGGAATACCAACCTTTTAAGAGTTTCTGGGACGAGATTGTATTGGAAACAGTTAAATACCAGTCGTAGTAACAATTCTGGCCCATTCTGTTAATATATTCGGCTACTAAATCTATCTTGCTCTTATTGATATTTCTCTTCTTCTTATCAGTAGTCAGTATCACATGTCAAACAGGACGAAAACAAATTGACGAGCGGAAAAGGAAAGGGGAGTGGAGGAATTGGAGGGCGCCCCGTGTATTCTGGAATGGTTTTTAGATCCGACGCCTAGTCAGAGAATTTGAGGCGTGTGCACCTCTTGGGACACCTCTCTTAGGCGTGGCCTCCCATCGAACGAACGTAAATTGGCCTCGGGGAATGCATAGGGAACGGAGCTGTCGGTCCAATAACCCTTCTCCGGAACTGAGAACGAAATCAGTTTTTTTTTATCGCGCCGCTCCTCTGTTACACCACACACACACACATAGTTACATATCACGGTGGATGGTCCTGTGTCTCAACCCCATCCCCTTTCATAGGAACGACCCGCGTTAAAGACTCTGGCCGTGGAGCGTGAGAAGGGGAGATGGCGTTATCGGACCGCCTATCCTCCACGAATAAGGATGGACCACATGTTAGGCAAGGTGTCTCTAGAACCCGGATATCCATTTCCCCCGTGCCAAGAACCGTGAGACATCGATCTGCTTATCCTTATGAAAAATTAAGTTCATGAGTTATGGGACTTAAACACGCATTTAACGAGCCTGGGAAAGAAAGAATATCCCGAATTCTGTGGTGGTCGAGTCGGGAGATCTCTTGGGAGCGTCCCTTATCTGGGATCTATGAATGGAGGTGTAAAGTTTTGGTTCCAAGCCTTTCTCTGGAGAGGTTGTGTTTGCGCGTGTTTTAGTATGTATGAGCAACGGCAAATAATGTGTCATATTCAGTTATCCGTATTCCTGCCATGTAACTTATAGTAAGGACTTTATTATATTTCAACAATTTTTTTTATAAACTTAGATATAGCGCAGTTAATATTTTTTTTGTCGTTAAACACGTCAATCTAAATCTGCAAATTATATACATCTACATCTACATGTTACCCTGCAATTCACCAAGTTGGTGGGTGGCAGGGGGTGCAATGCACCAAATCCTACCTAAAGATTGTCTAACGCAATTCGAAATTTCCTATTGTGATCTCTTATTGTCCTCGGAAAGAACGAGCCTAGATAACGTTCCGTCCTACAATCGATCTCACGTATTTTATCGTCTCGATCATTTCTACCTATATACGTCGGTGCCACAATTATTCCCACTACCTCCTCTTTTAGACATTCTGACCTATATTTCTCTAGAAGTTTCAACCTTGAGTGCAATCTACGGTCCTCCAGTGATACCCAGTTCAAATCGCTCAATAAAGAGGTGACGCTTTCCTTATGTTCGTACTTTTGTTTTACAAATCTGGCTGCTCTGCGCTGTACTCTTTCTAGTTGAATTATGTGTCCCTTCTCGTACGGATCCCATATGCTCGCTGCGTATTCCACTTGTGGTCTTACCAGTGATAAGTAGCATGTTTCGCGTACTTTCTCTGTAGTGTTCCGTACTATTCTACCTATGAATGCCAGTTTCTTGTTGGCCGCGCCTATAACTCGACGAATGTGCATGTCCCACGAAAGATCTCGACAAATGGTTACTCCTAAATATTTTACATACTCAGCTTGTCGAATACTCATTTCATCTATTTTATATTCGAAACCTAAATCTTTGTTCTTACTATTCCAGAACGTGACTGCGGCACATTTAGTATAATTAATTTCGATTTGCCATTCTTTGCACCACGCTGAAATGGCTCTTAAGTCTTCACACAGAGACTGATGGTCCTCCTGATTTTTTATTTCTTTATATAGAACGGTGTCATCGGCGAAAAGCCTAATTTTACTACGAACAACCGAGCAGATATCATTTACATAGATTAAGAAGAGCAGAGGGCCCAATACACTTCCCTGAGGAACACCCGAAGCAACTTTAACGGGGGACGAGTATTTCCCATCGATGACAACTATCTGTTCCCTATTCGAGAGGAAGTCTCTCACCCAACCGACAACTTTCGAATTGATACCACATTGTCCTAACTTCGCAATTAATTTCCTATGAGATACTTTATCGAACGCCTTCCTGAAATCAATGAATATGGCATTGACCTGAGTATTTTTCTCTCCGCATCGCAACAAATCGTCCACGAACAGGCCGAGCTGCGTTTCGCATGATCTACCTCTCCGGAATCCGTGTTGGCATCCGCTAAGCAATGAATGACTATCTAAATAGCGCATTACAGAGCTAAAGACTATGTGCTCAAATATCTTGCACGATAATGAAGTTAAGGATATCGGCCTATAATTTTCGGGGTTCTCTCTGTCGCCACTCTTATGGATGGGCGTAACATGTGCCACCTTCCAATCTTTAGGAACTACTCCTTCTCTAATGGATTTCTCGAATATAATTTTCAAATATGGCGCGATTTCAGCAGCTAATTCTTTCATTACACGCGCAGGAATTTCTTCCGGTCCAGGAGATTTATTTGGCTTAATTGAATGAAGTTGGAGCGCGATGCCATTTTCCGAAAATACCAAATCTTCCATCGAATCGCCCTGACGCATAGGAATATACATTGCAATGAGCTAAATAAATAATAAAATTCATGTCACTGAATATCAATACTAGTCAGCAGAATTATCTGAAAGATTTAGCGTCCCGATAAACTTTCTATTTACATTGCCTATTGTTTATTGTAAGAATTATTTGATTTCATAACGTTTCATCGAACTTTTTCGTATCTTAAATCTAAATTCGCATATTAAAGAATGTATCAAATTAAATTATCTCCCATAAGATTGTGGATGATATTTCGTATCGTCCGAATGCATTGGCTTCATCTAATCAACTTTAATATATTTGTGGAAGTCTCCTCCAAACATTCCTGAGAAATCGCTCAGTGAAATATAGGTTTAACTTGTACTCATGAGTTACTTCCAATGTTTTCGCTTACCATTTATTTTGTTTTTCTCTTCCGTCTCAGGCACCAGGGACCTAGCTGGAAGGCCGCTGATCCTATACGAGGTGTCTTCCGTCCAAAAAGCCTCGCTGGACCACTTCCACGTGGCCAGCGTGCTCTTATACTACGGATCCGTGCCAAGGTGAGAAAGATGGAGAGGAGTAGATGCTGCCTCTGGGGCGTATGCAGGCGCCTCCGATGCCATCCCCCGCCCCTCCCCTTCTCTCCCTTCCGCCCCCGCTCGCGGCTAGATCGCACCATTTGCATCTTTATCTCGCCATTCATCGGAAGTTGAGCGAAGGGACTCTTATTAAAAAAAAAGAAGGAAGGCAGGCGCGGAAGACGCATCCAGAATTCCTCGAGAACCTTATTTAGATGTCCTTGGGGAGAGCGGAGAAGATGTGAATCAATATCGAATAGATCGCGCCCTCTTGATTTCCGAATTTCATGAATACAAAAGAGTGCTGATGGGCGCTCGTATCGTGTGTCGCAAACTGCCACGGAGACACGTGTATGAGTATGTTGCGCATTTTTGAGTGAAATCTTATGGGATTCTCTTGATCTGATGAAGAAATTGATGGAATTTCGTATCGATGAAGGGGCTGTGAAGTATAATCGCCTATTCGAGCCATTAAATGCAAATTACTTGAAAAATTTTTGATCGTGCCCGACGACAACGACTCTTCCGTATGCATTGTAACCTTCTAGTAAAACATTTAATTCGAATCGATTTCCTCCGATTACATGCGTGAGTTGTGATTTGAAATATAACTGTTCCAGGAAGAATAAAGTTTGCTCTTCAGTCAAACTGAACGTACATGAGAGTAATAATTACTTCATGAACGAAATTTAAGCCTCGAATTTTCATAAAAAATAATGTAACATTTCGTCTTACCCCCGATTTTTATCACTGTAAATGAAGTCTTGTGGAATCAAATTTAAAGATTGTATCATCCTGGCGTGCAAAATTTGATTTTAGTATTTTATTCTTAGGACTGAGGTAATTTATTGCCAATTCCATGAAGCATGCGCCTTTTCATAAGAATCGGTATTTTTAAAAACGATTTAATCATTGGCTCCTTGATATATTTACAGGTGTTTGCTTTGTTGATCATTTAATTTCAATTCTTCATATATCAGGATAATTCTGATGATTTCATATTCCATAAGCTTGCGACAGAAAATATACCTAGAAATTACGCCAGCATATGAATATTTATATCATTTGGTCCATTTTTCAACCTAAATTCCTTCTATAGATGCATTTCGACCCAGCAACACAACCTGTGCGAGCATAAAACAATTGGCCCGAAATAGCCTCTTTCTCTTCGCAGACAATAGAAATCGCACATGATTGACTCCTTGCCATTTATCCGCCAAAGTCTCAATCAATCACGATTAATTGCCCACTTACATGCCTTTTATTATCCTTTTTCGGATCGCTATATATCTCCTATCGTGTCCGACCACCCTTTAACGACAATCCCTCCGAACAAAGGACTCGTTTCAGGGAGAGTATATCAAGGTAAATGGAGCAGTACGATGGTATCGGGCGAAAAAAGTAACACATTGAGAGCGAACAGATGTATAGTTGGAGTGCGAGAGGGTATTGTTAAAATATCATTGAAATTCATCTTCCCCGAGGCTACGGCAGGTGGCGCGGACGGCGAGATTACTTAAATGGCTAAATTAGGCATTTCAACGTTTTCCAAGGAATCAATTAAGATTCCGGAGCATCATACGTCGGAATGAAACGAGTAATTCATGTACAGGTCGATTCGAATATTAAATAAGGATTTAATTAGGCTACAGCATAACCTGTTGTTTATAACATCTGTCTCTTTCTTTCGACCGTATTCATTGAATCCTTGGTTGAGTTTAATGCGAAGGGGTAATGCATGGATGTGTGCTAGTCCTTTTAGGACAAGGCGGTGAGGATAAGGGAATTTGATTAGGGAAAGGTGTGAATTTAAGTCATTCGATTTATGCCAGATTGCACCTCAAGATTTTACTAAAAGGGATAAATGTTCGGAAAAGGAGAACACCTACTTATTTGATGTGAAAAGATCAGGTGAACTTCAATGAATGAAAATTAAAATTAAACCGAGTTCAGATAATTTTTATTGCCACAGAATGCTTGTGTCGACCGAATACGTAGCAGCCCTCTAATAAGGCAGTTGGTAGAATTACCAATGAAGACTAGTTTTTCCTGTAACGCCCAACTGGTTTACTGAACTCTTTGAGATATGTATATAACCTAACGTGTGCTTGCTCCAAATTTTTGTTCGAATGCATTTAAAACGGTATTTTTTTCTCGCTCTTACGAATATATCCTGTATATCCTATTGCCTATGTTACACAAAAAAATATTCAATAAGACATAGGACGCCATATAGCGCAAATATGTTGTGTTCAGCCTGCGGATGTTTTCTCACCACACCATTTTCGTCAAAAATATTCTACAGTCAAGTCCCCTGGCTTTTAAAGTATCAATCCACCGGATCGCGCGCTGTTAGGCGCAGAGTTCGAAAATCTTCCACTCCCTTGGAGCAAAGAACACACACAAACTCAAGATTCCTATCGGCTCGGAGAAAAATTTCATTGAGAGACGGGCGAGTCCGCTTTTTAAACCGTTTCTTTTTTTTAATTCTGTTCCTCTTCTCTCCGCTCAACAGACATGAGTTGCCCACACGCACTAACATTTCATCCCCTCGTCCTTCATATTTTCTTACTCCGCCTCTTTCCGTCCACACGACTACACTTCAAGTTCTATTTCCCTTCGCCTTTATTCCTTTTTTCCCACCTCTCTCTCTTTAACGTATGCGCATCTAAATATACACAACACAAGTTCTCGCACTCACACAAACCTAGTATATGCGTGTTTGTATGTATGTAAATATACCGTCGATGATGACGGATCCCGGTTACGAATAGCTTGCACTTCATATCTACAGCGTATCGCTACGAGTTACTATCCCGTTTAACAGTTTATTCTAGGTTTTCTTCTATCTATCCTCTCTCTCTCTTTATATACAGACATACACACTAACATACAAACAGATATGCTCACATGCACACATACACCTACATATTTATTAAAACGTGATTCCAAAGAACAACAACGCCACTTTCCTTTGTTTCTTCATCTCGTCTCGTTTACTCTCCTCCTCCTACACCGCTTCATACCCCTCCTCTCTGCAACTCCTTTCGTATCATGCTCCCCTGATACTCCCTTCCACTCCTCTATCCTCCCATTTCCCTCCTCTTTCACGAGATCAACCACTCGTGCCGTGAATATCAATTTTTTCCTCCCCGTCTCTCTCTCTCTCTCTCTCTCTCTCTCTCTCCCTCCCCACCCTCCAGCTTGACTCGTTTGCTTCTCTCAGCCACTAAACATTCTCTTTCCCTCTCTTCCTCCCTCCAATTCTCTCTCTCTCCATTTCTTTCCCTTCCTCTCCCTCTCTCTCCCTTCCTCTCCCTCTCTCTCTCTCTCCCTTCCTCTCCCTCTCCCTTCCTCTCCCTCTCTCTCCCTCTCTCTCCCTCTCTCTCCCTCTCTCTCTCCCTCTCTCTCTCCATCTCTCTCTCTCCCTCTCTCTCTCCATCTCTCTCTCTCCCTCTCTCTCTCTCCCTCTCTCTCTCTCCCTCTCTCTCTCTCTCCCTCTCTCTCCCTCTCTCTCTCTCCCTCTCTCTCTCCCTCCCTCTCTCTCCCTCTCTCTCTCCCTCTCTCTCCGTCTCTCTCTCTCTCCCTCTCTCTCCCTCCCTCTCTCTCCCTCCCTCTCTCTCCCTCTCTCTCTCCCTCTCTCTCCGTCTCTCTCTCTCCCTCCCTCTCTCTCCCTCTCTCTCCCCCCCTCTCTCTCTCCCTCTCTCTCTCCCTCTCTCTCTCCCTCTCTCTCCCACTCTCTCTCCCTCCCTCTCTCTCCATCTCTCTCCCTCCCTCTCTCCCTCCCTCTCTCTCTCCCTCACTCTCTCCCCCTCACTCTCTCCCCCTCACTCTCTCTCCCTCACTCTCTCTCCCTCACTCTCTCTCCCTCACTCTCTCTCCCTCACTCTCCCTCACTCTCCCTCCCTCTCCCTTTCCCCATCTCCCTCTCTCTCTACCTCACGCACCTCATTCCTCTTGCCATCGCAGTCTAACAGGTCCTTCCAACCCTTCCCTCCTCTCGTTTCCGGTCTAAGGCTTCCATAAGGGTTCTCTCTCCCTCTTGTGCTCGTAAGAATATGCGCGTCCACGCGCTATGTCCTCCGCTAAAGTTTATTCGTCGGTCCTCTTGTTGTTTGCTTTATTTTCTGTGTTGCATGACTTCCGCCACATCGGAAATCTTTTGACCCCTTCTCCCTCATCCCCTTTCTGCCACTTTTCCCTTTTATAATCGTCAAAACTCGCGATTTTTATTGCTCTCGGGTGGTTAGTTACGTAAGGATTGAAAGAAATATGAACGCGCGCGTTTTTCGCTCTCTCGAGTTTCAGTATATAGAATCATTATTTGTATTTATATTTGTACTTATTTCAATGAAGTGTTTATTTAAAGTAATTAAGGCCGAATAACCGCAGTAAAAAGTGACTTGGTTTTTGGGCAATTATTATTCAGCTTGACTTTTAAATATAAATTTATGACCTGCTAGATGTATCGCCGCCTTTCTTCAAGAACATATGATGTAATTTTATTATTTTTCTCGTTCTCGCAAAGAAATTGAACGTATTATCCTAATTAAATTGGAGATATAAACTATAATTTCCCACTGAATAATAGTATGCCGCATGCATTTATGGTGTTTGCTTCGGCCGTAAAATTTTTTATCGAAATTTCAATAGAAGTTTTCGTTGCTTCCAAGCCTCGAATTCTTTCCATCAACTCCGTTCCGTCGTTTAACGTTTTAACAGCGAAATTTTTTCGAAACGCACTGCGGTCTTTGTTGTCATCTTTCTCAGTTCGTTATTCGCCGCTTAATCATTGTCCCCGAGTTTAACCCGCCTTTTATGAGTTTTCTTCGGCATTCCTGTCTCCATCTAGACGCGCACACGCGCGCAAACAAATCCACCCACTTAACATCTCCCTTTGCTAACATCCTCTAACACCCTCCCTCGTGACCTAAACCGCCTCCTTCTCTCCAGCCTTATTTTCTCCTCTCTACTTTCCTCTCCATCATCTGACGCGAGAGGATTCGTCATTCTCTCACTTCCAAATAGTATAGTGGTTGAGGACTCGAGTCATTGTCCTCATCGTCATCTTTTTGTTATCCCCTTTTTATAGCCCTCCGTAAGGGGAATGGAAAGAAAGGGAAATATGAGAGGAAAACCAAACGATACGCGCCGCTAAAGCGTGGACAGTGAAGTAAGTTAGTCGATTGAAGGAGAGAAGAGACACGAGCTTAATTCGTGGAGGTAAAATTTAATTTTCTCCTCTAAATGCACTCTCTCTCTCTCTCCTCTTTCGAGTATTATTTCACGAGGTGTTGGCCACCGGACGCGTTTTCTTCCCTCCGTCGCAAGTGATGTGTTATATCTTCGTATGACAAACGGGGGAAAACGCTCGGAAATTTCCCCTCTCACGTCGGGTCGTTCATTATCTCGGGGATACTTTCTACTCGATACACGCGAGACGAGGTTGTAGACTCGGTTGCATCTCGCTTTAACAAGCGTCGATCAGAATGCCAACTTATGAAAAATCGTCTATTACCGCGACTCATTAGAGGAAACCATCCGCTATCTATTTTATTTTATCGGGGAGATTTTTCCTCATTTTATCTCCCCCGCCGCCTCCTCCTCTATTCAGTTTCCCTCGAAAAATGACCGTAATTTCACCGCTAATATCACGCATCCTTCTGTCGTTATCTCCCTCAGGGATATAGTATGCTCCTGAAGAATGAACGGGGGAAAAATTCTATCCACGGAGAAAATTAGGCTAGCCTCACAAATAAGGAGAAGTGGCTCTAGTTCTCCCTTTCATCTACAAGATCTGTCCATTCCTTGCTCGTCCTGATCAATTCCGCTTGATAACCAAAACGAACAACGCCCTAGCCTCATCTAAAATCGACGGCGACAAGATCTCGACGTGAATTTCCATAGTTGCTCTTCTCCCCGTCTCATCCCGTTCTCTCTCTCTTCCTTTTCCTCCATATCTCCCTCTTCACCATCTAGTTCCCCCTTGCCCCGTCCGCAGCAGTTTGTCCGCGAGAGGGAGGTGACCATTTCCGGGTGGATGTTTATCCTTCCTCGGACGGCTACTCGCTTTTGTATATATAGCTCTAGGCATTCAAGGGTTTAAAGCAAGGCCGTGATTGGCCTCTTAAAAGGTTTAGCGCCGCGCATAAGCGCCTTAAAACTATGCATTAAACCTCTCACTCAACACACCTTTACATTTTTCTTCGAGATTACCTTATTCGTCTTCATCTCCCTCTCGTCTGCCATGTTATTATTATGTTATTATTGTGCTGTGCTGAAAATATTTTGTCCACATATATAGAATTAAAGGTGTCGCCTTTAAAAAAATGTTTTACATTGCGTGATGTTTCATTGGCTTCGACGTATATTTTTATATTAAATTTATTTAAATTTAGTTTTTATGTATGTCTGTGACCATTTTTTACGTTTTCTATTGCTTTATTAGTGTTATTTGCTAATGTGAATGTTAGTAGCTTACCACGTTGAATATTGTCTTGTAATAAGTCATGAGTTTGCTTCATAATTTTCTTAGATAGGAAAATAAGAACCCAAAAAGGTTATATATATCCTAAAGAGAAATACATATCGATAAAATAAGTGATATGAAAAATTGATATTTTCATTAACAAAGATTTATAAAATGCGTTGTGATCAATTTGCGGCATGGATGTAATGTTATTTTCTAAACGTTGGCATTTTAGTAAAATTTGACATTTACGAACAAGTATTTCTCGATATTTATCAAAAGAAATCATTAAAAAATTTCAACTTGCTTTGATTTTTTGAATTATTTTTATTTAGTTTGTTCTCAGATCTATCCTGGAAATACCCATCGGATTTTAAGCAAAACCTACAAACAAAAATCTTTTTATGTAGTCATAATATAAATTGCAGTCTCCAAAGATTTTTTGCTTCCATCAATTGTGCCTTCTGCAGCAAGAATAATTAAAGGCGCGCGAAAAGGGAGAAGGCAATTTGCTTAAATAATGTCGCCCTTAGATAAAATCTATTGCCCTCACTCCGCTGAGCAGCAGTTACTCTACTTTAAATGGGATTTCAGGCTAACCCTTGTCTCCGATGGAATCTGCTCTACAGTTTTTCCTAGAGGAAACATGTATTAACTGCTGTGCGAAGCTTTGAGATAAGATCGAGAATAACAAGGCACAAGGCATCTATTCCCCTTCTCCGCTAGAAAGCTTTTTGTTTCGAATAATCCTGACCTCCTTACCGCTCTGATTTACACGCGCCAGAAGCTTCCTCAACTTTTTCGTGAAGCGGGAGGAAAGCTTGGCGTTGGATAACATGTTCATTTGAATATGCTCCAAAACGACTCGCAAAGCGAGTACGCTAATAATTATAGGCCGAGGATGAGGAAAAAAACATAAAAGTAGTGAAGGAGTTCATTTGAAACGGATTCGCACTCGCCTTTTCAATTTAGGTTCGTTCTCTCATTCGAACCAAAGAAGTAATGAGAAAAAAATCTCACTGATCAAGTGGCAAGATAAATTTCGTTTCAAAGCCCATAATTTTGAAAGTTAGTAAAGATATTGATACATCCTCGAAAATTCCTCCTGATAAAATAATATATCTATCTCTCCATCGATAAAGTAAGATGAAAAAACGCTTTTTCGATAAATTATTTTGTAAGAACTAATTTATTAACTTTTTCGGTACATTCATTTAAGGATATACTGCTGGGTATAACGACGGTTAATATTTATCGACAATTCGTAGATGCTTCTGATGCTAAGAAACATGGAATAGAATTTGTGCTCATTTAACGATATTAACATACTAAAGTACAGTCAAACCCCAATTTATCGATCCCATATATAGTGCCACCCCCGCATACCGTCCATTATTCGTAATCAACAGAGCTTCCACCACATGATTATATAGAGCAGGGATATATCTGTATTTACCGCCACACCCGCTTTAGGGCCGATTTCAGTGATGGCGCTTAATCGAGGTTTGGCTGTACTGTACTGAATAGCAGTGTAATACGTTTATTACGCACTGCGCTTCGCTTTATTTTGTTTGTTTTTGCATATATAATATATGTACAATACATGTTTAGTATATACTTGTCACACTTCTCACTTATTTTTGTCACACTTATTTATTTCAGGGCCGAGCGTGCCCGCGAGGGTTTTACCGTCTTGGTGCTCTGCTCGTCCACGACATCCGAGCCGTCCAACGCATCCGCCCTCGAAGTCCTCGATCAGGCCCTTGCGGTCGTCAAGGTAAATATGTTGGCGTTTATTTTAGGGACAGACAGAGATGGAGGCGAGAGCGAGGCTTAAAATGGGGTGGAGCGCAGAGCGAGTCGTTTTTTTTTAAACACGATGGACGCCCACGCGTCGCGACACATCGGGTTTCAGGAGATCCAAATTTTAAAAAATAAATAAATAAAACGGGAAAACGCCCATCCAATTAGAGCGGCGATTTATGTTCTCCGAAAAGGTGTGGGAGATCAGTTACGCGTCCCGACAGTCGGTTTGTCGAATCGGAGCGTTTGTCTTCGCCATTTTTCTTTCCTTCGTAAAGAATTACTTCCTGCGGCCTTGGTACTATGTTATTTTTCTCCTGGCGGAGTTACAGTTGAAGCTTACTCAATGCCCTTCGTTGTAGAGAAAAATTATCAATATTTATATTAAATTATATTTATATTAAACAAATATATTACATATTTGTTAACCTGTTTGAGTCGCATTTGAGGATTCTGAGGAATTTCACCATTTAAAAGTTAATGTGACGTGTTTTCATGGATCCCTCTCGTATAGCTAACATTTGTCTAGAAAATCCAAATAATTGAATACGTTGCTTATGTGCTCGCTAATCTTCCTTAGAAATTGCTACCGTCTAAAGTCATCGATTCTACGATTTTTCCCCATATTTTATACTAAAGTAACTGTACCCAAAATGGCCTGCTCCCCAATATGGCCTAATCGCCGTATCGAACGTACTACGTGATAAAATTGATAGATGGTGGTTGCAGTATATTGGTAGACTGCTTTTATATGGATTTCAGCTGGACGCGCTAAGTTTGCTGAATTTGCTGGAGTATTCTGTTTGAGACAAGCGTTTGTGGTTACGTGCATCTAATTTCAAGGCTTGGTTAAGTCATTGTTTGGACAGGTAAAAGTTAATTAATTAATTTGACCTTAGGCATTCTTCAAGATAATTGTCTCCACTATTAGTGGTGTGATTGGTTTGGAAATTCATTGAGATGTCATGTGGTTTCTACGGAATATGTTTTACTAGTCCAAGTCTCCCCATTACGGCCTATGTAGGCCATAATGCCCATTTTGTGAGCCTTAAATAATGACAATGAATTTTTTGAATGATTTTAGATCTCATTTTGTTGTTCATTTCTTTATTTAAATTAAATTTTGACCTCATGTGCCTAAATCTTTGGTGGTACAATTTTAAGATTATGACCTGTGTAAAATTAGAATCTTGACTTTTATTCTCTCATTTTTTAGTTATTTTTGCCTACCGACAATTTATTGTAACCATTTTTGAGCCCTCAAGCATTAGAATTTTGATACAAGTATACAGATTCTTGTTCTCTTATTTTTTGAACAATAACCCAATAGGCCATATTGAGATCATATGTTCCTAATAGGGCCTCAAAACAAGGTTTTGCAAAAATACTAACCAGTAATTCCATGTTGAACATTTTTTTTGTTTTCTTAAATAAACTGTCTAAGAGTACAATATGTTAGTTTTACTTTCAGCGTTTGGGAAAGGTGCTTAAAAAATTAATAAAGCTTAGCTAGGCCATATTAGTTAGAGTTACCTTATTTCGTAACCCAGTTAAAATTGGCTTATCTTTCATGACGCCGTTATCTCATTATTCGGCATCATGCTTGGCATTAAAAATAAATCACGTGTTTCTTTGGAACTAATTCTCTCCATTTCTACAGTTTAAATAATTATTCGAAAGTTGTTATATCTTTATGTTTATTTTTGCAAATGTCTGCAAAATGAACCTTTTAAGATAGGCTTGAAATTTACGACCCCCTCCTAATGAAAATATACAGTACATAGTTTTGTTTCTCAAAACTAGCTTATTTACAACGTAGAGATAAAATAAAATATATTTTATAATATAAAAGACATTTAAAAGTTTAAATGGCCATTGGTCGCGTCCCTAAGTGTGCTGCGCCCTAGGCGGGTTCTTTGCTCGCCTAGCTCGCCACGGCTCGGTATGAAGACATCGTTTTCTTTTGCTTCTTGCTTCTTTTAATGATATGCAGGAAGTCATCTAAGTTAATGAAAAGTAAATATTTGACATTTGCGGGAAATGTCAACTTTTTTAGTGAAATGAAAGCAAAAAGTCTTGATTCTTCAAAGGTTCTGGCTAGATACGAGCATATCGCGACGAATATCAGCTGAAAGTCTCCATCCTCCCCATCCAGTCATTGCTCATGTTTCTCCATGTCGCCACACCTTTCGCTCTCGATGCATCCCTTATAAGGTGACCTCACCGGTTGACCTCCCGCATCCCAAACCAGATCCACCAATGGCGAGTCGAACCGCTTCTCAGCAGATTAAACACCTCTCTCCTATAAACATCTCGAGTAACAGTCGCCAGAGTTGCCGGCCTCGATAACGCCCAGGACCTGCCGCTTCCCGACTTGTTAAGCTGATAAGGAGAATAGAGGGGAAGGAGTGAGAGGGATGCTGCAGCGGCTACACGTAATCAATTGAGAACTATCTCTCTAAACTACTCGGGTTTTATCGTCGGGAGCTTGCGTGCTTGTCTTTGCGTTGCGGGGCACATGCCGAGCTAATCGTGCAAGGCGTGCGTGAGATGGCGTTGGCAACTCTCGGTCACGGAGTCCTACCTACGTTCCAGAGCAGAAACGTGTCGATTTAGAGTACATATTTTCTTTCCTAGTTTAAATTGACCATGCGAATTAAGATAGAAGAAAATAATTCGATCGTTATCACTGATTGATATGGTTACAAAAACATTTTTGAATCCGGAAACAAATGAACATATTAATCCTCTTATTTGTAGAATGTAAATTTTTTTAAAATCATGTACTGGGGAAGTCTCCTTTATTCTTAAAATTTTAACTCACCAGCTACTCATTGCACTACCTCTCAGATACCCATTGCGCGTAGCCCAGAGGGAATCCTGTAGGTACTAACATATATCGAATAGGAAGCCACCTTTCTTCCTAAACCTTTGAAACTGACCAGCTATTCGTTGCACTACTTCTCAGATACCCATTGCGCGTAGGACAGAGGGTATCAGCAGGTCGTAAAAAATAATAAAAAAACGTACTATACTCAAATCGAACGCCGTTCTCGCATAATCTTCCCTTTTGTGGCTCGATAAGACAACGGGAACGTCAGAGAGTTCAATGCAGAGAACCCAAGAAAACAGATTTTTTTGTATTAAATATTTATACCGAGCATCGGCTCGATCAAACGTCCCAAAAGCATTAAATCCAATCCGATTTGCGATGCGGGAGTCATAAGAAACAGCCGCTATATACGAGATCACTCGGCCCCTTTTAAGCCGGCTCATCACAAGCACACAGCGCAACCGTGGATTTAGTGATGGCGCCTAAGTGCGCTTTGCGTTCCGATAACCTCATTGCGTCGTTTTTTTTATTCTTAAGACCCGTCGTAAAAATCTTCCCGATAACGGGAATTTGTAATAGGCAAAGGGGTTTCAACCTTACTGCCGTCTCGCGCGTTAAAGTCTTTGGTCTTTGTTATGTATATCGTCGACTCCCTTTAACGTCCGCGGCATAAATCCCGTGACCAAAAGGGGGTATGATTTCCGCTCCCGCCCTTTCTTATCCCTCTCGATGCTTTCCAGGCGCATTCCATGAGGATTGGCTGCGTCTTGGTGTGGATGCCGCGCCGAGAGTCCTCCGGAAGGCTTGGGAAACAGTTTCCAGTTAGCGAGGTGCAGGTCAGTTACCTGACTATTATCCCAGTATTTCACATAAGACAAATATTTTTCATAAATTTTAACACTTATATATATTCTTTTGTTTGTAAACTTGCTTACATAAATATGCGTTTATTGTTTGTCATAATGTAAACATCCCATTATTTTAATACCCATAATTTCCACATGTATTTATCTCTATTGACTTTAAGCTATAGGAGCAACCAATACCCAATTTAAATGGATAAATGATACATTTTCATTTTTTAACTTTTTAATGTAATATTTCTTAAATTAAAATTGAAAATACAGTTTGTAAAATACACTGTAATGTTTTGAAGCTCAGCTTCCACGTATCTATCCTTGATATATGATCCTATGCTAATTCACCATTGTTTTTTCTCCAGCACCGCATACTTAGCGATGGGACCTCAATTCGAAGATATGTGTCCGAGGAGCAGTTGCCTTCAGCTTGTGAAGGCAAAGCCCCAGAATTTGACCAAGGAGATTGGGTTGAATTCCAGAAGGTAAGAAACGCGTTATATCGATAACTAATCTTGTACTATAACTGGATTTTATTAGATTAAATCAAGTTATACTATACATTAAAAGTCAACCATATCCTTCCCCATTATTTGGGCATAGCGTGTTCATTTATATCACAAGAAAATGAGAAAATGAGTGCAAAAACAGTTGTACAGAGGCGCAAGTTATAAAAATCATACAAAAATATATTTTATATTTTATGATTGATGCAGATATTTATTATGGACTAGCATTTGAGCAATACTCCCGACACATTGGCAATCGCAATTTATGTTATTGCCGCTGTTAGCCCCAAGTGCTGACAGGTTGGTTTTTGTGAGATACTATGATGAGTCATTTTAGACTTAACCTGGATGAAGAACCGTTATCGTATGAGCGGCTCGTCCGGGTTATAGATACTGACATCTCTTAAAAAACGCCCGTCTAATATTGGCAGTCATCCAGCGATCTTGTTCCTTTATGGAGGCTCAATACATCGAAGTGAGCGAATGTTACAGTATATGAGCGACCTTGTGTTACTTAAAACGTGCTAAAAATAAGCAGGTCATTTCCGCGTGCATTTGAAAGTTTAATTTATACGCGGAATTGAAAATTTATGAGGTTGCTACCGCCTGCAAATGCACAATGTTTCAAGAAAAATATTTGTGTACGCTTACTTGTTTCGAGCCCACCAGCAAACAAGGCTTTCTCTCGGGAATCGCTGTCCTTTGCGGAGAGTTATCGAAAAATATTTTCCCTTTTTTATGGCAACAAATCAATCGATATAATGCAGTTCATAGGACAACACATCGAAACCGAAGGAGCGTTTTTCTTCAGTTTACAGTTAAATTTAAACTCGCATAGATAAAAAATGTTATTCTCACGAGATTCATCTGTCTAAAAGGCATATAAAGTGAGAAATATTGCGTATTAAATTAAAACTGATAAACAGTGACATACAAACGTGAGCGAGATCAGAAAAAGAAACTGCGGTGAGCTTTATTCAAGGGAGGAAAGCGCGAATCGTTCTCCATTTTTGATACAAAACTCGACCGCGATACAACTGGTCGATGCGATAAATCACACGCGTTCTTTTCAACTATAAAAACGCTAGTCGATTCGCGTCGCGGAAGATCTCCCTTCGGCCATACGAAATGAAAACGTCCGTCCAGTTCCCACGCCACCCACATGTTACAAGGGCATGACGACCTTCCCTACTTCCTCCCCCACCCACCACCGACAAAGTGATCGTGCGCCGGGTCGAATTTCTCTCTCCTCCTCCCTCTCTCTCTCTCTCTCCCTTCGCAATTTGTCCTCCCTCTCCTCTTCTCTTTCGCGATTGATAGGCGAGGCCGTATGTTTTCATTAAGGGCACTGACGGACAGATATGCACCCGCTAATGGGAGACGCGCGATGCCCCGGAGGTGGCAAAGGAGGGTGTGAGTGAGTGAGATAGGTCGATGCCAGACTGGTCCGACGCGGTAGCGGCTCTCTTGGAAAGACCTCCTCTCTCTCTCGCCCACGTCTATCCTCTCATACCCTCCTTTCCTTCGAACGACCGCGATTTTCCGGTCGATTTTAATGCAGATCACGAGAGATGTCAAGGGGAAGGGTGTTGAGGAGGAACGGATTTCAGTTCACACGCGGATACACCCCACCGAATCGCCCCGACAACCCTCACGCCCTCTTCCTGAAACAGAAAAACCATGCCGCCCTTCCCTATCTCGCCTCCCTTTCTCGCCTCCCTTTCTCGCCTCCCTGTCTCGCCTACCTTTCTCTCTTTCTCCATCTCTATTTTTCTCTCTCCCATATTCTTATGTGTATGACCCCCTACGTCCGTCATGCTTCCTAAGGCCGAGACCCATACGCTTCTACCCATCTCCATCCTCTCTCTTGCCACATTATAAAAAAACTACTTCCCAATCACTACCTTTTTATAGTCCATCTCCTGCCGACCAAGGTTTCACATACGTATATAACCTCTATCTCAGCGGTTCCCAAACTCTATACGTCTGCAACTCTCTCTCTCTCTCTCTCTAAAGGCAGCCGACCTTATCGCTAACCCCTTAACCTCATCCATCAACTAATAAATATAAAACGTGACGTTCATTTCAACATGTCATAGATGCCCATTTTATTCTAAATATATCCATACATAAAATTGAAAATAAAACAAAAACATTCCGTCTTCGTAACCCTCAGTTTGGGAAAAACTTCCTTATATCTCTTGTCACTCAAACTTCACCAAATTCCACTTCCGGCACGCCTACACCGGCATCAGACTTTTCATTCTCTCCCCGTCACATCTTCCATCTCGATGATACAAACCTTTGACACTCCCTTTCTCTCTTATCCACGGTAACTTCTCCGACGTCTATATTTCACGCAACTTCACACTACCTTGTCATTTTACAAAAAACTCTTGATTTAATTCTTTGAATATGCCCTTCTTTCATAGTTAATATATTTCGGTATGATTCACCATTTTTCAGTATTTATATCGATTCTGAGTATTTTCGAAGCTGCTAATATTGGGGTTCTCCGATCATCGCCTTTCTCGGATGGAAGGCTTCGGAGAGAAGTTTTTAATGCACGCCGGGCGCTATATAAAATTGTGTGTGCATATTTATGGGAGAGGTGAAGGACAGAAGGATACACTCTCATAACCACAAATTTATATATACATGTTTTACAAAGGAGTGATTGACAGTAGGCACGAATTTTTAAATAAAATAAGTTTCAGAATGCTATTAAAAATAGAATTTTTTATATTATTTATTATTTTATATTTATTATTATTAGATCATCACTATTCTATTAGCACGATTCGAAAAATGTTCACGCTCCGTCGTTTCGGTGTTTTTCTGGATATCCCAAATGAATCCTCCCTTGTTTTGACTAAATATATTGTTATATTATTTCTCATTTTTTTAATAGATGAATATGTATGATCGTCGGCCAATATTAAATATGCATGTCAATCTCATCTGAATCACCCACCCATCTGTCTAGCTTTGCACCATTTAGCACCATCTTCCTCTGAGTGCCCACATAAATCCTTCCGCACCTCCGCACTCAACCCCTCTATCTTTTCTTAACAGCCTCTTTCTCTCTCGTCCCACCGCAATCTTTTCCCTTCGCTACCTATCCTGTACACCCATTTTTCCAACCTATTTTGCTTTTTCCAGCTTCCTTCCCTCCGCAGACACTTAACACTCGGGACACAGTCAGGGTGGGCAGCGTCGTCACCTGAAAAGAATTTCAACCTCGGTAACTTAGTCGATCCTTCTCCCCCATTTTTCATCTTTCCATCTTTCTTCCCCCTCTCTCTTCTTCTCCGTCCCTTTCATCTCACTCCCTCTCATCTCTCGCTCGGCCACCTCTCAATCTCTATCTTCCTCTCACCCATCTCTCTTTCATCCTTCTCTCGTCCTCTTCCCGCCTCTCGGTCGAGGTGTCGGAATGGGTGTCGCTATCCAAAGGAGATGAGGGCTTTACGGTTTGAGATGGCGGGTCGGATCTTTCGATGGCGATCTCTTTATAGATGTTCCGCCAAGATACGGGGACCATCACCCCGCAGCCAGCATGCCAAGCCTCTTTGCCAGGCCCCTCCCCATGGTCTTCCTCACGCCTTCCGCCTCTCACCGTCATCCTTCCCCTCATCCGCTTTCATCGCCTCCATCCCGACGAAGGCGACTCCCACGCCTCCAACCTGTCTCCTTTCCCTCGCCGCATCTCGCGCACTCCTCAGCGGCACCCTATCGACTACGTAGCGTGTACGATTTGCCCCGTTCGACGTGGATAACGGTCTTAAGGGTAGTGACCCGGACAGTTGGGACCCCCCTCGACATCGTAAGAGGGATGCCGCGCGGAGGCGGCGATGTTTCTGCGGTCGGGTCCATCCGAAAGAAAGAAAATTTCATTTTTAGGCGAAGGGCCATGGAGTGGGTGAGATTCGTGCCTCGCAAAGTTCGCTCGAGCGGTGCTAATTAAACGCTGATTGGAAGTGACATCGAGGGGAAGGATTGGGTTCTATCCTCGCAATTCTCCTCCCCATCTTGGGGAAGAGAATGAAAGCGGCCTATCCCGTGTTACACGCGATACAGGTATATCGTTCTCGACGTTGTCAACTGAATCTCGGATACGACAAATGAAAATGCGCCATGGCAGATAAGAGTTTGGTGATATAAACGGAAGTTGTGTACAATTAAATTTCAGTCTCACGCTCTTTTTTCGTGGAATCTTATTTTTTCGTGAAATCTCTCAGGTTGCCAATCTCTCAGATAAATCATTACATTTCATGAGAAGGTTTATCCATGTTCCGTCGGGTTTTTTTGCAAAATCTCCTGCATTTCACCAGAAAGATGAGTGGCAGGGTATGCAATGCGCCAGTTTCTTCAAAAATCTCCTTTGCAGGCTGAAATATCCTGTTCTAGGAAAAAGATCCTCGATATTGCTCCGTCCTGCTGTCAGTCTGACGTATGTCTTCATTCCTATATAAGTAGTTGCTTCAATTATTCCGAGTACAGGTTTACCTCTCTTTATGCGGGGGCTGTGTTCCACGAAATTCGCATAAACAGAACCCATATTTACGTTCCACAAGCAATCCTAACTCCCCTCCAAGACGCTCTTCTTTCGCTCCATAACAACTTCTTATATGCCAAATACATACTTAAAACAATTAACACTGTAAATTATACTCGCCAATAAAAGGAAGCAGACGAGCACAGGTGGTGGCTGTTGTGAGTGACATAATAGTGGAGGTTTAAAGTGCTGGAGGGTTGTCTTGACCCAACGTAAGTTCCGCGGGCAAAGAGACAAAACTTCTCAAGTGTGCTCAAATTGTATCAAGTGAAATCTGTCTCATCTCCACTCTATAATATCAACTCCATTCTCATCTCATTTACTGTAGTACTAATACACAGCATAAGAGACAATGAGAGACTGAATGGTTGCCTTGTGGTGTAGTGGAGAACTTTCTTTCGTTTTTATAGCACTGGCCGCGTACTAGCATAAGAGCGAATCAAAGACGCATAAAAAGAAATTCCGGTTGCAATAAGTTTTCGCATAATAGCGAATTCGCATAAAGCGAACCCGCGTAAAGAGAGGGAAACCTGTACTTCCTTAGTAAAGATTTCCGATCTGATCTATATTTCCGTAGTAGTTTCAATCTAGCGTTTTGTCGGCGCTCCTCCAGAGATACCCACTTCAAATTCATTTATAACGGAGTAACGCTATGCATATAAAATACGTCGAAATAGTCGCTCGAACCAAGAAATACTACGGATCGTTTCTCCAGGCGCGATAAGGCCAATAGAGGCTTTAGTTGGAGTTTATGTTGGTGCAGTGGTACCTCTTGGCAAACGCTTCTTGCGGTTTGCAGGATATTAATGTAAATGCATATTTGTTTCACGAATCTTGCGGTCATACGCTGTACTTTTTCCAAATCGAGTATGTGGCCATTCTCACATAGTAGCTTTATCTGCCACTCCATTTATTCCAAATGTGATTGCACGAGAATACACGCGTGCTCATTTTAGTTTCAATAACATGCGATCATTAAACTTTATTCATTATTTTTGTTATTGAGGAAACTTATGACTACCTTGAAAAGAGGATTTTTATCTTTTTAAAATACCCTAGTTCCACATCGCCTAGGTGTCGAGTGAAACAAAAAAAAATATTTTGCATAACCTTTGAAATGCTTTCTTCCCTTTTTCTACTAGGTGATTTTTCCGCGCCATTTCGTGCATGCATAGTATAAATCACTCCCTTAATATTTCCTTGGCTCTTTGTTGTTCTCCCAGGAGGTGGAGTCTTTATTGAGCGCCTGTCAGAGGGCAGGTCGCCGCCTCGTGGACGCCATGTGGGAGTTAAGGGGAGAAGAGAGCGCCACGCCGTCTGGAAGCGTGGTGGGCGTCGCCGGGGTGGGCAACCCCACGGAAAGCGGTCAAGATAGGCGCCGAAGGAGGCGCAGGAGGCGCCACCTCCAGGCGCAGCATCGCCTCGTCACCAAGGCGCTGTCGGACGCCACGTTGGCGCGCCTGCGTCGCGACGGTCCCGCCGCGCTTTGCCGCATCGAGGAGATGGCGCGGCTGCTCACGGATAGCGAAGACGTCAGGTGATGAGGGGAACGTGCTAGAAAGGGGAGGTTTCGAGCGCTCCGACGCGCGAAAAATAGCCTTAATTTGTTCGGATGGTAACCCGCAATCATTCAAGATGCCTGGGCGCTGAATTTCATCCGAATATGACATTACTTTCTGGAAGGAAAATTTACATTAATCATCACCAAAACAGCCCTCTCCTTTCCTTTTCTGCTATATATTCGGCTTTTTTACATTTCATACATTAGTTTTAATAGCAAATGAATTTTTTAGCAAATATTGAAACCAGAAACTTGAATGAATGAATTAGAAATGTGAAAGTAATTATGCCAATTAATTCTTAGCGGGACCGTGGGAGAGATACAATGGTTCGTATATGTGTTTTTTCATGTAACTCTGTAGGAAAACGATCTTGAAGTATTTTAACGTGTAAGCGTTGCCTTTATAAAATGCTAATAGCTTCGTTTTATCTAACATATTTCTCTCTTTTCATAGCGTTTTTTTAACGTAGCGCTTAATATCTCCATCGTCACGCGCGTTAACAGCGCTAGATTGAATATTAGCGGTCACGACGTACTTTCTTCGCGGAAGAAAATTTTCGTGACATCCCAATTCATCTCCCGACTACGAAGGTTTTTTGCGAAGCTTTCATATACCGCGATGAAATTAATGCTCCCCTTCATCAGTGCGAGATCCAAGACGGAAAAATCTCCTCGCCTTTTATCGCTTATTCTTCTCCCTCTCCACCCTACCACGCAAAAGGCCATTAAGTTTTTTCAAGAGTCCAAGATTCTCGTGCGTGAAAATCTCTTTACCTGTCCCCTCTTTCCTTTCGGGTGTTGTTGGACAAAGGGTCGCACGTGACCGTCTCCCTTCGTAACTGCTTTTGTAAAACACAGAGGCGGACGTCACGCGTGTTTTGTTAATAAAAGAAGGGTGAAACAGTGCGCATGTCGCTTTTCTTTCTTTCTTTGCATGGGAGCCAGAATGGGGTGATGGAGGATTATGAGGAACCCTTTCCGTGTTGCGTTAATTTCGCACGGTTGGGTTTGTTTTCTAAATGATTATCGCCACGATTTCATCTACTTGGATGATGTGACGGATAGAAAAGTCGCAAGCATGTCTTAATACGGTAGATGCGTGTGTTCGCCGAACTAACGCCTGCGAGAGAGAACTTTTAGGTAGGCTTTGGTACATTGCACCCCCTGCCTCCCACCAATTTTGTGAATGGGTAACATGTAGATGTAGATTTATTATTGACTTGTCCTTCATTCTTTAAACAGGTTAAAAATTCTATTTTTGCCTTTCTTATGTAAGAAAAGCGAAACGTTATTTGATGCAGTCATGAAATTCATCAAATATATACACTGCAACATGTTACAATATTCAAAAATAAATGACATTTTTATTTCGCGTGTATACATCTGTAAATATTTCCATTATTGTTTTAGGCAACATTTTCCATTGAAGTAAATGGCAATAATTTCTTCCGTCCCAAAATAAAAAATCGAAAAGTTCGTGTTGCAAAACCCAAACGATGGAAGTACATCACAATTTCGAGGCAAAATGAGCCGAGAGTTGTACCTTCTCGGCGAGCAATTACTCCACTACCGGTCGAAGGGGTTGGGCACTTTCCCCTCATCCTCATGATGGTGCAAAGGTCAAAGCGAAGGGTGTGTGTAAGCGGTGGTGAATTGTAGAAGCAAGAGATAGGGGTGTGTCGATTGGTGGGGCGGAGAGAGGAAGAGGGCGAGAGGGCACGAAAAATCCCCTCTCTCTTTCGCCGATGCGTGAGGGACCGTGTCCGCCTGACGGCGCTCGCTTCCTGCAACCACCAACTACACCTTCCCACCCTTCGACCCTCCCGGTGGGCCTCTTCCCCTCCCCACCACTCTCTCCTACCTCTCCACCCCATTTTCTCTACTGACGCACGTTCGTATCCCTACCTTCCCCTTCCTTCGCCTCTCAAACCCACCAGCCAGCAGGAAGGGTTGGCCTGTGGGTTGTGGGAGGAAAGCTGGGCGTGGAAGGACCTCCCTCCCCTCTCCTTATACCTTATCCCCCTCTCCTTACACCCTCTCCCCCTCTCCCTTACACCCTTCCCATTCCTCCTTGACCGCCACCTCACAGTCAACCCCACAAACATCACTAGTTCGTACGACTTCCTCAGATTACGGACACTTTTAAATATCACTACTGTATTTTCCTTCATTCTCAGACGCGTTGTTTGCTTATTTTTTACGCAAAGCTCAATGCTAAAAGATTCGTCTCTATCCGTCTGGTTTCCATGGAATCTCCGACCAAAAGGTGCGGCGTGGGAAGGGGGAGGATGTTGTTCGCCGAGGTGACACGCGCTGCGAGGAGGTTGGAGCAGCTTGGGGAGAGGAGAAGGGAGCGGCTGAGAGCCTTGGCGCGGCTGAGGGCCCTGCAAGAGGAGACGGCACAGGTGAGTCGAAATACGCTCGGGAAAAATGATAAGAATTTGGTCCTTCTAGGAGTGCGGACACGAGACGGAGGAATCTTCTCGAATGGGTCGCGGGACGGATCGATGAAACCATTATTTTTATCCCATTTTATTCCGGCAACCTATTTTGACTAGGCTACGTCGATAAAGATCGCGTGTTCCCTTCAGCAGATGGCGTGATTTGTTTTTTGCGATAGAGACGGCGATATCCCTATTCCCAATTCCGGTCAGTAGTACAGTAAGCTGCTTGGAGGTTAGGAGCGCTGGAGTCTTGGAGAGTTACATATATTCAGTTACGTGTCGTCGGCCGACTTAAGTGAATGTAAACGACGTGAATTACCTTTTTTTGTCACCCTCTCCAGTAGATGTTCTCGATGGTACTCGATTTTATGAAGTCCGTTTACGAGGACGTGATTAAGCCTGGGATTTCCTACTGCAGGCGTATCTCGGTAAGTTTTATCAGTCTTTTTTTTGCCTAATTCGTTGTTTAAAAAATGGTTACGCAGGTCTGCTGGCGCTTTTGCGATCGAGGTCTTTCATCGTCTTTATTCTGTGCTGGATTTAAACTGGAAAATTTCGGTCGATCGTCTTTAGAATCGATATTCCAAGCCGTGCGCACCCTGACACGAGGCATTTTCGTTGCTCTTTTTCTTGCCGCAGTGGTTCTTTTGTGCAGGTAGACATCTGAATTTTTTGCAGTGTTAAATGAGAACGACTTAATTTTCTTCTAGGCTTTTCGTGTGATATCTTTTCGAGATTTAATGTTATTTTTATATCTAGACAGTTATTTTAAAATACTTTCAAGTTTCATGCTTCTTTTACTTGCCGTGTACTTTGATGGTTTATTAATTTATAGCATCATTTATGTTTTCAATATTATATAACTGTAAATTCATATAATTTTTCTCGGGTTAGTTTAGTCTCAAATTTCTCATTGTAACCTCATACGATCTTTACATTGGCCGTTGAAGTTGCTCGCCGAGCCTGAAATCGAATCCAGTTTAACGATGTCCTAAAGACCTTTTCTGCGTAATGCTCATTTTTACCACGCCCGTGGAAATGTACAGCAATTTGGCTGTTAAACCCAACTGTAATGCCAGCCAATAGAAGAACTAATCACTTGTGCGAAAAGCGTGTTCCTGGAAAACTACAACCCTACCGTAGTCACCCAGGAGGGCGATCCGTATCTCCTTGAACACCACGCTCTGCGCACCATGGGAAAGGGAAGGGAGGGAATGTACCAGAAAGCGCTTCCCGCTTAGCGTTTCCCTCCCTCGCCCCCTTCCACCTCCCGCACTTCCCCATGTTCGACTGGCATTCGCCCACTGCCTCTCCTACTTCCCGGGGATTTTCAGGTAAAAGCATTCGGCATAAGAATGGATGTCTCATTACCTCCCCCAAAGGAAAGTGGGCCGTTAAAATATTTTCCCTCGAACCCCTTGTTCCTCTGATTACACACTTGTGAATATGGGTTAGTCCACTCGTTGAGCTAGAATGTATTTTATGTAAAATGCTATGCGTGCAGCCGAAACCTTCGATTTTCCTGTACCTTATTATTTTCCTACTTTCATCTTGTGTCATTCCCGTACTGTTGTCTCTCGCGTAGGATAGGTAATGGATTCGCTTCAGAAAGTTGCTAGGGTTGAGAAATAATCTGCTTGCCATAGGCACAGTTTTTCAGTTAAAGAAATAGATTTTGGGAAAAAGCCCAACATATTACATCCTACGTGCTAAGGTAATCCTTCCTGGACGTTTGTTGGCGAGCTTATGACAGCATTTTTACTTTCTTGTTTGTTTTCATGAAAAAAATTGACTTCGAAATTTTAACGGAAATACACGTTTTGAGGTCCCCCTGAACACGTTTTGATCATTTTCTCGATGATGTCTCTCTCTCTCTCTCTCTGTGTATGTGATAGCTTTATTGTGGGTGCTCTAACTCAAAAACTATTTTAATCAGGTCAACGCGAAATTTTATATTTAACATTTTTATAAAAGTCAGAAGAACTGATTAGTTTTTTGTACAAATCAGTCAACCGGAAGTGGGTGTTTACTCTTGTCACTTATCCGATATTTCAAAATATTTGCTTTAATATTTGATATGTGTAAAAACATACTGGAATAACAGTTATAGGAAATTTAATTTTCTACAACCTTTGCTTGAAATATTGTTTAAGAGATATCTTGTATTTTTAGCTGCCACCACCACGCCACCTACCGACGACTATTGTTAACAATTGACGCTTAGTTACGTCTTATTGTTAGTAACGCTCCATTTTTTTTCTTAATTGTTGGAGCTTTGTGGCTATATCCAATATTGGAAGGCTATGGTTTGAGTTTAATTCTGTTCTTTGTCGTCTTAAATTTTCCCGGTTTCTTAAAGTATTTATTATTATGTAACCTATTTGGAATTTTTAGAAAAATTACAGGTATGGAAACCGGTGGTTTATTAAGAGTTCATTTCACACCTCGTCTAAAATTTACGTAATTTAAAACAATAATTGCTTCCAGTCGATGAACGAGTCATAATCTAAAGTTAGCGAACTCGATATAAATGAGGTTCTTGAGACAGAGATTCATTACTTCAATTCTTGCGCATGGCACGTAATAATTTTTTATTAGAAGGCGATAAATACAATTTGTGTTCTGTGTTATTCGGCGTCGTCAGTTATGAATGATAATTTCCTAGACCTCTTAGCGTGGACATTAACACTGCCGATGACTTCCGTATAAGGGAGACTTCGCCGTATCGCAACGATCGAACGTGCCGGACTGCCGGTCGCATGCATGCCAATAATTCAAAATCGACAAACACGCAAGGCGCACTCGGACGCACTTTGTTCGTGCTTCCATCGCTATTGGTTTATCGATGGAAATCCGCGTCACCCGTCAAGAAGAGATTGTTTCGTTTTTGGCGGGGAACGGCCGCTCTCTTCCTTGATCGCGGAAGCCTCCCACTCATTCCCTTCCACTCCCCCATTTCCGCGGCGTTCCCTAGCGGGAGATTTGGTTCGAATTGAGATCCTCGGAAGATCGAAACAAAGGAGCCGACCGGGAAAAGATACGCATTGTTCGATCCTAAATATGTCGGTGGGGAAGGGCGATTGGGGTAGGATATTAGATCGATGGCGAGAGATAAAGGCGAGGCAAAGTGGGCTTTCTAATCCCTTTTATGTCCGCCGATTGGTTGGGTCCGACGCTAAAGGAAGCGCTCCAGACAAATCATTTCTCTCTGCGTTCGCGCCGACGAGGCGCCTAAGCAACCATTTTTGAAGATCCTATCGAGGTATTATCCAGTTCATTTCTAACTGCAGGAAACTACACCTTGCTTTGACGCTGCTATGATTAGTTTTCAATAAAAGCCGTTTTTGGCTACATCTGAAAAATGAAGTTGTATGTTTCTGCAAATTTATGGTTAGGTCATGTGACTCCTGTAATTGCCGAGGACATTGAAAGAGGACATTTTCCGGCGTTATTTCTGAAATAGGTTATTTTTAGATAATAATATCTGGTTGGTCTAGGGAAAAATGACGTATATAGTAGATTGTGATAAAGAAATCCTGTTTCCCAAAATTATTGCAAAAAATACAATTTTGGATTGATTTTCACTGGCAATTATTACCCTGAATTTGAATAAACCCTCTGCAAGACACCGCAATTGGTGTGGCAAGGGGAGAATACACATTTCTGTGGTGACTCGGATATCTAAAATCAAATATCGCTGTGTCGTATCTAGTCTGCCTAGCAGTTTTTTTGGTCACCTTCAGTAAGTATTCTCATTCGACAAAATTACGGGGGAGGGGAGTGGCTTTCTCTATTCGAGCCGATCCTCGGCTCTAACTTGGATGGACCTGATTTAAGGAACCTACTTATTTCTGAAAGTTTGTTTAACGTAGGCATTTCCCCGACACTATCTCACCTTTTATCATGGAAGATAATAGCAGCCTCTGAGTCATAGCTATTATCAGACCGCCAGCAAGTTCTTTTTTATATAGGGCAGACTTGTGTTTATTATGAAAGGCGTAAAATAGAAACTTATAAGGAGAGTTCGATGGATTTCCAGCTTCAAACATCTACTTCCCGATTAAGAATTAAAAATAACTTTGTAAATTCCTACAATACTTTTATTAAGAGATCTATAAGAAGAGCGTCACTTCGTTATTGATTTGAATTAGGTACCACAGAAGGACCGTAGATTGGACTCAAAGTTGTGGCTTCTGGAGAAATATAGGTCGGAATGTCTAAAAAGAGGAGGTTGTGGGAATAATTGAAGCACCAACATACTATATAGGTATAAACGATCGTGACGATAAGATAAGTGAGATCGATTGTAGGACGGAGCGTTTTCTAGGCTCGTTCTTCCCAAGGACAAAATGAGATCACAATAGAAAATTTCAACCTGCGAGAGACCATCTTTTGGTAGGTTTTGGTGCATTGCACCCCCTGCTAACCACCAATTAGGTGAATTGCAGGGTAACATGTAGATGTATCTAGAGAGTAACTTAATAAAAGTATTGCAGGAATTTACAAAGTTATTTTTAATCCTTAATAATGAATTTCTACCAAGTAACGGCCGAAGAAAAAGACTATCTACTTCCTGCTTAAATTTTTAGCTCTCAGAATAAAAATTTGTCTCATTTAATTGCACGTCACTGCCATTTTTTTATTTCTCTCGGTCGTCGCGTGGGAAAAGGTTCCTTGTCCCAGGAAGCATGTGCGATTGAAGTGGTCATTTGCGTAGGTGTCGTGAATAAAAAGGGACCGGTCACTCGTGTGTATTCTTTTTCGCACGGCTGCCCCTTCTCGTGGGGGAGTGGGAAAGGCCGTCTACTCCGCACGTCTCTCCTCTTCCTTCTCCGCCTCTCCTCGCTTCTCTTTCTCATTCCCTCTCCTATCGGATTCATTAGTCGCCGTTTTTCCTCCGCCTTCGACGCCTTCCCTACTCCTTTTCCCTTCCTCCCCGTCTGATTCCACCCTTAACTCCCTCACACCCTTAACTCCCTTACACCCTTAGCTCCCTCACACTCTTACCTTCCCATAGCGCCTTTCGTGTCTGGCGCCTTCCACACTGCCTGCTCGCGCCGCAATCTCCGTTTCTCCAGAAAGCAACACCTCGATTTGTAACGATGGAAACGTGCGAATAACCCACGCGTTGTGTCCGCTTCTTCCTCGCTTTCGATCCTTCTATTTCCAGCTCTTTTTTTCTTTTCCATGCGAGTCGATGTAGTAGCACGTGATGCATCTTTTAACAGATAGCAGAGACGTTTATTGCTTTCTGCTGCGAATGAGAGAGAGAGAGAGGGTCATTCGTCATTGGGTTTCTCCGCATCCAAGAACGTGAAGTGATATTTCTCGTATTTCATTGATTAATTTTTATTTTATTCGCATTTCCGAAGAAAATAAATTCGCTATTTCTTATATTAATAATTTCATTTGAACTTGATTAGGACTAATAACGAAAATGACAACTGTGCATATTAAGACGTTTCTGTTGAAGTAAAGATATGTTTTGCTTTGTTCACCAATTTTGGTGATATTTGGCGTGGCATTAAATAGACTATTTTCAATTGTTTTGCTCGAATTATATTTTTTCTCTCTGAAACTCATTGCTAATGTTATAGGAAAGAGAAACCCCTTTAGAAGCAGGAATGAAATCGAAATTGGGTCAGTGTGATTTTTTTAAGACTACTACCCGGGTGCTGCTTGAAAAATTGGCCATGTGTACAGTTTTTTATCTTTTTATGCCGTTTCACGTTCATCCAGCTTTTCATCGTTTCCTGTAAATTTTACCTCACTAATATTTCTGCCCCGGGGGGACCCAATGCGAAGGCAGTGGACCAAGGGTCGTGATTATGGGTACGCGGGGAGGCAAGGGGTGCGAGGACTGCGCAGATTCGACGACAATGAGATGCAACGGAGATAGAGGGGAGAGAAAATACATAGCAGCATCGCATCAGGAGTTGTGGCGGGAGGGCGAGGCCGGGTGGTGCAAGGAGGATGGAGCCCACTTGAGGCCGAGTTCCCACGACCAGCACTCCGTGGCTTGTCGGGGAGGGGGCGTTTGGAGAAAGAGAGAGAGACTTCGTGACGAGGCGGATGTCGGCGGATTGAGAGAGAGAGGGGGGGAGAGGAGGGAAAGCTCGGATAAGGGGCTCGGAAGACGGAAGAGAAATGGGTATAGTGAAAGGGAGGGAGGATTGTTAGGACACGAGTATGAGGTGGTGAGGAGGTAAGGAGAACGTGTTTCTTATCAACAACAGGTGAATTCGGACATTGAAGGTGGCACTCTTCTCACTTTAAAGAGGTAAGTTAAGATATTAATTTTTACTTGCTACAATCTCAATTCTCGGGAATGAAAGTCAGTCTGGGCACGTTTTAAAAATTACATACATCGTTACGCGAAATTTCGTCGTTTTCCCTCAATTTTTTATCGTTTAGTATTGAAAGTCAGTTCGAATTTCGAATATATGATTGCGTCGTTAAACCGAATTATATTGTTTTTATCTACTGGAATATCTTTGAAGGGGGTGCCGGTGGTGTAGTGGTTAGGACGCTGGCTGCTACTCGCCCGATGCTTGAAAAAGTCATCGGGTACGAATCCTGAGCAAGTAGGATTTTTCCAAGGTCGCCCGGCCCCCCAGTTTGTGTGGTTTGAGGAGACCGCGCAAATTCAGCTGATCCGTCCTTCGGAAGGGACGTTAAGCTGTTGTCCCCCCTGGTGTTCTTCGTAAGAGCAGGCAAATGCCGGCACCGGGTTTCCCTTCTCCCTTCCCCGGCTATTCATTGCACTACCTCTGAGATACCCACTGTGCGTAGGACAGAGGCGAATCGGCTGGGCGTTCAAATTCAAAATTCAATATCTTTGACTTACATATTTTTTCTTTTAGAATATATTTTTAAATTTTAATTTCCTGAAAGGACAAATTTTGCCAAAAAACGTGAATATTTAATGTACCACTAAACAGTAATTCAATTGATTACGTATTTATATAATTGAAAATGTACACATACTTTAACGAATACCTCTTTCGTAATAAAAAAAATTTGTTGAATGTTGGTATTTATTATTATTGAAACAGCTGCGGTACTATCAGAGGTGGTTGATAGTCGAGCAGTGATGAGCTCTCTTGCAAAAGTCAACTCGAAATAATTCAATTGCTCCTTTTAAATAAAGCTAGGACACTTACAAAAGAGATCGAGGCCATGGTGCGGCGTGAAAATACTCCTCTCCTTACATTTAGCCTCCGCTCTTGAGAGTAGGAGTGGTGATTGTCAAATCGGGCGTTGAAATCTCCAAGATAGAATTTTGAAAAAAGAGGTTACCTGACCATCTGTTAGCCTCAAAATGTCTTCCCTCTCTCCAAGAATACGTTTCACGCCGGCCGACCTTCGCCTATTGCTGTTTTGACCTCCCGATTCAAGGAAACCCTTTCCGAAATGATCTCTCTTAAACATCCCTCTTATGCAGAGTCATTTGGGTAGTGGAGGGTGAGAAGACGCAGAGAACAAGGCGCTTTGTCCTGTTATGAGAATGTGTGAAGAACGTGATGGGTGATTTGCGTTGGTCAGGATTGGAGGAATAGAAAAACGGGAGGAAAAGATGGACAATCTGACCCAGGAAGATGATACGCGAGATGAAGTTCTGTGTTTTTTGTCAGTGAAATCCGAAAAAAAGTAGTCGAGTGGGTCTTGATCAACCATCTCTGCTTCATCATCGCTCCTACTAATCCTCTCCCTCCGGATCCCATTTCGGCTCTTCTAACACAAATGGAGTGTGAGAGCGTATGATACGGGTGTTTAACGTGCGAGAGAGATCGCGTATTTGTGCGTGTGTAAACTGCGCGAAGGACGGGGCGAAAAAAACCGTGATTGATGAGGGGCGAAAATTTTAGGTTGCCAAGTAGTCATCCGGTTGTTTGCAGTGTTCTACCCCCTCTCTCCCGCCTTCCACTCCGCTGTTCTCTCCCTCCCGCCGCAAATCCCATTTTTGGAGCAACACCTTAGCCATGGCGCTACTCTTATGATTCTTTTTTTTTAGCGTGTGATGTCTCTGATTTCCCCCGCAACACGAATTATTTTCACTTCTCCGAATGAATTTCATTCGGCCTCCTGATGGGTATTTTTTTCGCTGCGTTAAAGGTTCTATGTTTCATGTTTCTCTTCCAGTGAGAAAAACTCGTTCTCTCTTTCTAAAACTACTCAAAGAGGCCGGTTCAGTTTTGAATGATATTTCATGGCATTTTTTGTTTGCTAACTCGTAGTTACGACAAAAAATTTTTCTATGCAATTGAATTATTTTAAATGACTGTAATAATTCCGTCGTCTTGCAAAAAAATCGGTAATCTAAAAAGTTTGTTCCTTCGAATTTATTCTTTCGTGTGACTTTCCATTATGTCAAATCGTGATTTCCTATAGGACAACTGGAAATAATTTTGAATTGAGAAAAATATTCTGTTATGACCGGAAATCGAACTCGGGTCTACGACTTGCCGGGCGGATATTCTACAACTGAACTGTCGTAGCAAATCAATTCTCTCGTTTCTGAATGCAGGTGTTTTTCTTAGGACAACTTATCTACATCTACATGATACCCTGCGGGTCCATTTTTTGGTGGATGGCAGTGAGTGCAGTGCACTAAAGATTCCTAGTTTTCCTGTTATCTTCTCTTATTATGTTCTCTTATCGTCCTAGGGAAAAACGATCCTCTATATCGCTCCGTTCTACAATCGATCTCGCGAATCTTATCCTCGCTGTCCTGCCTTCCGAGGTACTTATAGGACAACAGATTTTTTTGTCAAAAGCTGGGTACGTTTTATTTAGTAATCTTATAAAATTATTGACAGTGTGATAGAAGTTAATATCGTGGCTTATTTCTTGTTAACTTTCTCAATATCTTTACTCAAGAGAGACCGTTGCGAATGAATATCGTCCTCGCGGGAACCATCCCCGTTTTTTCCATCGCAGACCAATCCTTGCTTGCCTCCGCCGCGTATGGGGCGGGTTTGAGGAATGGTCGGGAAGAGGTGATTGATGGGGAGAAGTTGCGCCGCGACTCCTCCTTGACCAGCGCAATACGGTTCGAAAGTCCCGTACCGAGCTGAGTGGCGGCTGGAGAGCTTGAGGTCGCCAGTCATGAGACCGCCCTTGCTGCCTCTCGGACGTCCAAGTCTCCCACCTATGGGTCGCTTCGTGACTCCATCCCTTTCCTTCTCTCTTACTAAAAGAACGCCCTATCCTAGTCGTCCGTTCTCTTGTTCTACGCGTTCGAATAGACGGGTTCTTCCTTGGAATAGAAAAAGTGAAGATCTCGAAGCTTTCTCTCGGCTGTCCGACCACGTTGTGGACCTCATGACTCTTAAAAACATTGATACAATGTATTGTTTATGATTTTTCCGTGCGTTCGTTCTCGGATGAAAACATCTCTTTGATTCTTTTTTATCTCTCGTCGTGCGCGGGTCGCGTTCTTTTTAATTTTTTTAGAATGCGTTTCCCCTCCGCCTACGATATTCGTTGTCGCTTTTTTATTGCGGCTTTCTCGCGGCAGCTTCGAGGAATGACAAATTTACCACGTTGTTTTGGCGGCGTTGGTGAAGTTTCTGTATTAGCTCCGGCATGTGTCCGCGGAGAATAATTAAATTAGTAGCCGGTGGAGTTTTCTTGGAAATAACGGCTCATAGCAGTGAAAGGGATTTTTCCCTTTTCCATCTTATCTTCTCCCCGTGCCTTTGCGAAGCAACGGTTTGCCGACGGGACGAATCATATCGTACAGTTAATCTCACAAGTTTCATATGAAAATTTATTCACTGTCTAAAGCTTTTATGCGTTTTCGCGAAAGTATGTTTAATTTTAACCCACAATCTGAGAGGCATCTATGTCTAGGCATTCTTTTCACCATGAGAAATTATTGAATAAATGCTTTTATGTAAAATTGTTATTGATGCTTGTCATAGAAGCAAATAAACATCGGCTAAGCCACTTTTTTATATTTCAAATTCCTGGTTAAATTAACGTGCTGTTGATTTTCTTCTGATATACTTATCGAAAATATTTTAGAACATATGTTAACTCCACCTCAGACAACCGGGTGTAAATTAATGGATTCGGTCATACAAAATTGCAAATGATTCATTTTGGAACATTTCAGAAATTACTGGTCGACCTTATTCTTTCCTCCAGGCGTCCTTCGATCGAGTTCAGCTGCATTGATTCTCTACGAGACCACTTTCTCTCCCTCTTCTCCTGGACCCTTCGTCCATTTCCCTTTACCAATAATCCTTCCTTTTTATCCTTATCCTACTCCGAAGTTTTTTATATCTTGGCGCATTACTCGGCGCAGCAGTCTTACCAGCTCCGCTTATCGTGCTAATAATTTTCATGAAAACCCACTAGCTTTTTCCCTTGACCTTTTATGCGCCAGCGTCTATTTATTTTCCCTTTTGCGGAATTATAAAAACCACTCTTAAGTTTCAATGATATAAAAGCCATGTAAGCGACTTAGCCTTGCGAGAAAGCTTACATACCTTGCTTTTGAGGCTTTCACAAGAATGTTCCGTCGTGTTTTTTCACAGCTTTCTACAGAAAATTATTTTCACCTTGCCCTTCGCAAAACGAGCCACCTGTCAGGAATACAATTCATTATAGATTCATTTCGTTTCCGTTAAAGTTAATCCGCACGATGTTGATCATTTTTTTCCGGGTTAAATTTTCATTAAAGCGAATTATCGTAAGAGCGGAAACATGCTTAAAATATCCGTCTACGTCTGTTTTTGGCCTACTTTCCATTATCGTTGTGTCTGCCTGTCTGTCCATCCGTCCCCCTTATTAACTTTTGAACCAATAGACCGATTTTCATGAAACTTGGTGTAAATCTCTTGCTACATGGGCCGAGCTCTCGATGATAGTTTTTGTTGCGAAGATTGAAGTTCCGGGTTCGATTCCAGGAACTATCCTTCCCATTTGATTTACATGGGAAATCTGAAATCCATCGTGCAGGGTAATTTTCTCTTGCACATTAAAATATCTTAGAATTGTAATATTGGAGCGAGTTTTGTACTTATCCAAGGAAAGTAATGCAAATTCTAATTTTTATCGTAGAATTTTGCTTATCGATTGTATTTCTTAGAATTTTGCGTAAATACTGGCGATTTTGTAGTTTTTATCACTCATTACGAGTGTTACCATAGCAACAACTATTGTTGGACTCAGATTCGATATCTTAACATAGTTTTCCAGTTCTGTCTGTCTAAGACGCTAACGTCATCAATTGCACTTTTTAACGCGTTTTAACATACATCCCGATTAGGTGGAAGGTTGAAATTTCGCAGGAATGTTTGATTCAGATATGCAAATTATGAAAAAATTACGAAAAAAGATCCTGGTTCGACTCCAGGGGGGCGATTTCCATTTCCCGTAAGATAACACGTAAAAAGCGACTTTTTAAAGTACAGACTTTTATTCTTTTTGGAATTAAAATTAGAAAAAATTGACGTACGATCTTTAAATTTAAACTGTTTTAGGAAAATTAATGAAGTTTCGTATTCTAATCATCTTTTTCCGCCTACCATACGAAATCTCTCATATTAAACATTTAAATCGCATATTTTGGGAAAATATCGGCTTTTAAACGGGATGTTGCCTTGCCGACCACGTCTTTGTTAAACTTCGAGAATCAATTGTTGTCTCAATCAGCATACGTGTAATATATACGAGTGCATAGATTGCCTTAAATGATCGTAGGATTTTTCGCGAAATTAGGTAATCCTAATGGGACTGGGATTCAGTCTTTTGCTTATCTAAACGACTATATAGATAGATATAGAGTTGGAGAGAGGGGATGTGGGGAGTGAGATCGAAGGGAAGGGATATAGAATGGAAGGTACATAGAGAGTAAGAGGTATAGAATTAGAAAAGGCTGGGAGGAAAGAGATACAGAGGGAGACGGAGAAAAAGAGGGACTATGGATTGGGACAGGAAGGAATGGGAGAGGGGGGGGAAGAAAAGAGGCAGATAGACGGAGGGAGAGAGAGAGAGGGAAGAAAAGTGAAAATCAGAAAAATGGTACGAATTTTGTCTTCGTGAGGAAAAGTGACATCCTTTTGTATCCAAAATAATTCGTTCAATATAAAAGCACGCGCCGCTGAGGGAACCATGGCTTTCCATACGGCGAAACATCATCAGTCTTTCAAATCTATGGACTGCACTGCGTCTGTTAAGAGAATTATTTAAAGACTCGGAAACTTCTCTCGACACAACATGCGCTAGAACGAAAACTGAAGCAAGAGTGAATAAAGTGATCGCTCCACATACTATAGATTTGATTTTGAAGACAATGAGTGAAATATCTTGTTTCGGAGTTGCAACGGATGCCAGCAATCATGACCCACTTACGATCTTCCCAATCCTTGTGCAGTATTTTGTTTTGAAAGAGGATGGAATACAAACAATAGTGTTTGAATTAACTGATACTCCCGATGAAACCTCGAAGACCATATCAGAGTATGTGTTGATGACTCGGGAGAGATTTGGTTTATCTTTGAAGTGTGTTTCCTTTACAGGTGACAATGAAAGGGTAAATTTTGAGGGGTGAATAGAAGGAAGGGAAATAATGTTTTTTCATGCCTTAGGGAGATGCTGAATAGGAAAGTTGTTGGTATCGGGTGTCCTGCTCATATTCTCCACAACTGTATTCAACATAGTGCAGATGTGTTAAAAATTGCTGTGGAATCTCTCGTTTTCAAGATATTTAATTATTTTTCTGTATATATTGTTCGAACTGAGGCATTGAAAGAAAATTTGTGAATTCTTAAAAATTAACTATCATCCACTGTTATCTTCAACTAAAACCAGATGGCTTAGTTTAGAACCAGCTTTAGAAACACTATTGAAGTTGTTTCCTGCTATAAACAGTAATTCCTGTCCCTTACTCGACCATCAATACTGATAAAAACCTTTTTAAAAGTGAAATTTCTGAACTGTACCTTCGTTTCTTGGTCTCCAAAACAAAACCGAGGCCGTGGAAAGAGAAAATAACTGTTTTAGAAATTGTCGTTTTGCTTAAAACAACATTAGTATCTTTAAAAATAAGGATTTGGGAAAATGTTTTGCCATTATCAGTCAGGGAAATTATTGAAACGTTCCAGGCAAAGGGTATGGGGGAAGAATGTCGGAGTTTTGTTGAAGAAACGCAGCTTGTTTATCAAGAATGCATTCTTTATTTAGAAAAGTGGATAAATCAATTTGAGGAACTTCAATGTTTTGAGTGGATGGAATTAAAGAACAAAAATTTTAGATATGAAGATATGATACCATGCCTGAGTTATCTCATGGAAAAGGAAATTATTATTAATGACAAGAAGTTACTTGATCTATATAACGATCTTAAGTTATCCATAGAAAACAAAGACGATCGTTTCTTTGATGTCCCTTTTTTAGAAGCTGCAATAATAAAGACTAAAATATGCGAATTTGTTTTTTGCATTCAATGACATAATGCAAACATACAAAGGGTCTTTTCTCTAATAAATGATCAGTGGGCCCCGGAAAGAAATATATTGCCCGTGAAAACAATAAACAGAATTATTATGATCCAGTGTAATATGAGAAACTTCTCTTGTAAAGATTTCCATTCATACCTTCTTAAGAATGAAGATCTTAAAAAGATAATTTCTTCTGAGAAGTATATTAGTGAATAAAATTCATTCTTATTACGTTATATAAGCATTTTGAGTATATTTTATTTTCTATTGGTTCCTTAGTGAATTAATTTGTTGCTCCTTGACCTTCCTTACTGCCATTTTCCTCGGAAGTGAATATTCGGCTTTTTACTCCTTTGTCCTCCTTTGGGCATCTGGTAACCCTAGATAGAAGGAAGTGAGAAAGGGGGGAGGTGAGACAAAAGAGAGGGAGGGAGAACGAGAGTGAAGGAAAGAGAGGAGGGAGGAACGGCGAGACGGAGGGAGGGAATATTATTATTTGTTTATTATTATTAATTCATTTTTATGCGTTCTTTGCACGAAGTGAACGCAAATAGGGGAGGTCGATTCCGTCCGTCCGCATGTTAAAACTCGGAAACCGCTGGACGTATTATGATGACATTTGGTATTGGGAGTTTTGCTAAAATTTATCGACCAATTTCAATTTTGGTCAAAATCGGACAACAATGATGACCACTTTACACGAAGACCTGCAATGTTCCTTTGTTTCAACTCGGACGTATTTTGATGAAATTTGGTATTAGTGACTTCTGCTAAAATTGGTCAACAGATTGCAATTTTGGTTAAAATCGGACAACAATGACGACCACTTTACATGTAGACCTACATGTAGTTTACAATGTTCCTTTGTTTCAACTCGGGAATAGCTGGACGTATTGATGAAATTTGGTATTGGGTAGTGTTGTTAAAATTAATTGACAGATTCCAATTTTGGTTTAAATCGGACAGTAATGACTACTTCACGTGAAGACCTACATCTATTTCACAATGTACCTCGCTTGCTTCTCGTTAAATTCTCATCCCAGCGAAAAATATTGAGAACATTGTAAAATCTTAAAGGACGCATTCTGTTTACTCCGACATGGAGTACACCTTTCCAATCTTGTTGACATCATTTAGCATATCTTACGGATTTTTCATATCGAAATCAAATATATTTGGAATACTTTTATCATAATCCCGTCATATTTGACGGGCAATTACGCTAGTATTCTAATACGTACATGCGTTATTTTTGCCGCACAAATACGCGTGGTCAATTTAATATTCCTTTCGAATGTATTTGTAGTATTTTATGACGCTAAATTATGAAATTTGGGAACACAAAGAGCTACAAATCCGCGATGACTTTAAAGCTATTAAAGCCAATATGAGTATTAAATAAATGATTAAATGGAAAGTAGGCATCATAAGTTCTGTTTGGATCATATTGTCTGTTGTTAGTATTAATTATACTGAAATAAAGGAGCATCCAAATCTACTTCAAGGACGAATCACATAGCGCAGAGCAGTTCTTCCAAAACTGTCAATGTTCTTGTTTTGAAAAGCGTGCGAGGCAACTACTTAACTTCCGTTTCGTTAAATTATAGCCTCTGTATATGAATGGTAAACGGTTTATCTGGCTTTGGAGTGGAAAGATTAGTGGAATGAGTTGTATTACAAATGGATATGAGAGATAGGAATATATTAAAGATCCGCCTTTCTTACTGCCATTCTGTTCGTATACCTTCTCTGGGTTGTCAGAATAACTATCCGGTTATTTGTCACACACCAAGTTCACCATCAAAAGAGTTCGGGTCGACAGTGTGGTTCTTAGGCGTTATCGACTCGATGCGAGTGCATGCTTTTTTTATTCTCGCTACCAAGCGAATGTTGGGACCTCTATTCAGCGCCGGATGCTTTATAGTTAGGGAAAATAGGGTGCTGTCTACATAGAGATGACATTGAATGAAAATATAAGAAGGAAGTAGACAAAGAAGTACGATAGGGTTGAGATTGCGTGAAGGAAGGTGGGAATAAAAGGACGTTGAATGGAGGAGATGTTTGGCAGAACAAGTCCCTCCTCCATCCCTCGGGGTCAATTCTCTTTGCAGAGAAAGCCATTCAGTATCGCCTCAAGGCAAGCATCCTCCTCGCCACCCTTCTACTCGAGTTCGTCTTCTCTCGGGCCGCCCTCTTTCGATCCGCCTTATCGAGACCGGAACGTTCCAATCGAATTAAGCCCCTCAGCCGATAAGAGGGAGGTTAATATAAATGGCTCTGTTGGACATTACCGCACGTGTGTGCCAAATAAAGACTCCCGCACCTGGTTGATTTTCAAAAGAAAATGGTTCGAAATATTCCGTCTTCCCGCCTATTATGCCTTTTGGGGGATGTTTATTTTTCACCACGACTGTTAATGAGCGGTTTGCATCCTCGTACGCAGCCTTTCCGACTCGGTTGTTTCGCTTGTTATAATGTAGTGGATGATTCTTTTCCCGTCGAGGTGGTGACAAGGAGGGCCGCGAGCTTCGATCGCGTAGGGCCGATCGGAATTGCTCGCTCGAGGGTATCGAGTCATTCTCGACTTTCGATATAGAGAAAAAAAAGAAGAGCGATCGCCGCAGTTTTGACAGCGGGTAACGTGATTCACCCCTTTTGTGTCGGGTAGCCCCTTTGAAAATCTCGTTGTTTTCTCGGAGCGTTTATTTTTCTCGTTTTTGTACACTCGCTGTCAATTGCCTCTCGCGTGATGAATGGGAAGAAATAATGGGGGTGCTTGCTCGCCTCCCATACCTCGAAAAATGGGAGCCTTTGTTTACCCATGTGTTTTTTTTTTTCAAATACGGGTCTTGATGTCTGGTAACATTTTCGGCGGAGGCGTGGTAGGAGAAATTGCGAGGCGTATAAGAAAAAAATCCTTCAGATTCTCCTCGGAAAGGGAGTGTTAAAGGGAGGGAAGGGGAATGGCGGTCACACACTTTCCATCTTTGCATTCTTTTGTGCTCGAAATGGGGTGTTTGGTCGGGCGACGCGCGCAAAAAATCGCTTGTTACGCTTCTCCGGAATTCGAGTAATGGAATTAATTTGTTAACCCGGTTTGGGGCCGCTTTCTTTTTCGGTGCCTGTTGATTCTAGCCTCCGCCACCCTTTTGGACTGCGCTCTTTCCCGCAAAAATGTAAACTTGAAGCGAGGAGAGCTTAAATCGCGGCGTCTTTGATGTCTGACCTTTAATTAATAGCGGATTTATCGCCGAATTCCTGCTGTTTTTTTTCGTTTTTCTTAATCTCTGCCTTCTCGGCTGCTTGGAAATTTTTCAAATGGTGGTTTAAATATTTTAATCTTCATACTCGCTCTCTCGTAGTTGTACACCATGAGAATTGTAACATGGTAATAGAGCCAGAATGCCCCACCGTTACAGTTGCTCTAAATTTGGTTCGTTTTTGGACGATTCCAAATAACAATCTTTCCGGCTCTTGATATGAAGATGCAAAATTAAGCTACAGTATGTATATCCTTTTTATATGGAAATAAGATGTATCTCGCTGTAACATAAATTATGAAAGGTTAGATCAAAAATTTTGGTTTTCGGCGGTGGAGAAACTGAATTGATAAATTCCAATCGAAAACTTAATTTTGCTCGTTAAAATGAGTAGTTGAACGGATAAAATGCTTGTTTTCTTGTAAGCATAAGGGAAGGAACGGAAATAGTAGCTTCAAAGTCAAATTAAATTATTTTAAAATTTTCGTAGTGAATTGTTATAAGACCTAGGCGAATTCGATTCGGCTTAACATGGAAATTTCTAAGGAACTTGACACATGAAAACGGGATAGGAGATCTCCTTACTCCATTTAAGTACTTGGGAAAAAGCCCATTTTTCTCGCTCTGAAAAACGTAAATATCCTTGGGCGCATTAAATGCTAAACTGCACGCTGGCGTGCGCGGGTGGCCGCTAAGTGGGTTCGTGCTCTCTCCCGAGAGGCATGGAAAAAGAGCTCGATTCAACATCGCCTCGGAGCCCAACCTCGTGATCCCGAGGGGAGAGCAGCGAGGGTCTGGTTTACCTCCGCCGCAACCTCACAACTATCAACCTGGACCACCCACGTGTCGGCCCCCGAAGGCCATTTACTGCGGGGGACCCTCAGAAAGGTGGAGCAAGAGGCACTTACGGATCTTTCCGCGGTCGCTTCGCTTTATGCGCGAAATGGGTAACCTCCCGTGCGTGCATGGGTGGGCATTTTACGCCGACACATTCCACCTTACGAAAGACGGCAATCCAATCTTTTTCCCTTTAAATGTTTACGGGAGAATATCGTGGAAACCTCAAGGGCGATCGCGGTTTCTACTGGTCACCGTTATTTATCGGCCTCGCGTCGTTATTATTATTCCCCATCTCGACCGAGCGACGTGCGGCACCCATGCACGCGGTGCAGGTGTTTGCGGCCGCAGGTTCGTGCGTCGTCGGATGCTCTCTCGCTAAGCACGCGTTGGTTAAACTACTCTCTTGGCTCTCTCACGCGAGTTTATTCACGGAATCGGGAACGCCGTAGAGGAGTTTAAAAGGGTCGGAATATCCGTTCGATTTTTTTGTTCGTTTTGCTCTCTTCTCCGATGCCGCAGTTCAAATCTCTCGCTTCTAATGAAAAAGGCTAAGAGGGAAAATTTCGTGAGTCTTATTAAGGGCAGAGTGCATGACTCAGAGCGTTTTTATCGGGGTGTATAAGGCAATAGTGAGAATGCAGATTCGTTCGGACGCGTGATTTTTTTGTCACCGAGGAGGAGAGGAGGCAATGGAGACAGATGCAGAAGTCCGGAAGCGGAAGACAGGTTCTGCGAGGAGGAGAAGGAACAGGTTGCTCCGGTATTGGTGGTGTTTGTCTCGCATTTAAGGTTTTAAATGCTGAGTCACCGGTCCCATTGAATATTCATTAGAGGACGTTTTAGCGCAATTATGTCACCCTTTCTTTCCAGTAGGATCTCCGTAGAGAATATTTTTTGTCCTTGTGCGAGTTTTTCGTTTTCGATCCATAAACTTAAGAAAGCGAATGATTTATTATTTAAAGTATGTTGGTAAGTAAAGAGATTTAGGTACTTTTCCGGATTTTATTTTTTTTACTTGAGAAAATTGCTGTGTTAAACCTTATCGGAAATAAATGATATAATATGATTTATTTTGGGATTGCGCCATGTTTTGAATTTTCCACTAAATGTCATCTTGATATTCGGTGTCGAATTCCCATTTCTGATTAAGATGTACACAAAACATCGTGCGGATATTTTTATGACTCGTACGATTCTTCCTTTAACCACTTCATCACGCTTATTTCTTAATAAAAATATCGGAGAGCAAATGGCTGGGGAAAAGGTCGTTGACCGGGGAATCATTCCAATGAGATCGCTTAAGGGAAGGTCGTGATGGGACCCTTGCGAGTTCCAACGACGTTGATAGCTTTCGGAATCTCATCCTTGCCGCCAATTTTTACACCGTCCTTCCTCTCATTCCTTTCTCCCTCGCATTTTTCTCTTCCTCTCCCTTTCTCAGTTGCCGACCACCGTATTATCGAAAGCGAGGTACTTTCACTCCCAAAAATCTACCATTCCGCTCCCATAGTGCTCTCTCTTTCTCTCTCTCTCACACACAGGAAAGAATGTGATGGTTATTGCAGTCGTGAGTCCTTTTGGCTAATGATTGCGGATTTTTTCCTCGCCAGTCTCTTTCTCTCCTAAATTCTGAGGCATTGGAGAGAATGCCCGCAGGCTCTGAAGGGGGTTCATCCACGAACATACCAGAACCGATCCACAGTCTTGAATTCTAACTACCGAATACTCGGCGATTTTTATCGAATACTCGTGAAGGTTTTGCTATTTTAACCGTAGCAATGTATTTCAGCAGGATTATTCAAGTTATTTTTCGATAAAATAATAATTGCTTTTCAATAAAATAATTCAATTACATTTGGTATTCATTCGAATTGGTTCTTGATATGAACATTCATAGTTCGCGCCAGTCCGACCGAATATATTTTCTAAAAATGGCACGTTTGCTTCCGAGAAAAAAAATCATCTTCACGCAATTATCTTTTCCATCTTTCTCCCTTCACTGGCCTCACCAGGAAGGGAAGTAAAAGGCTAGAAGTGAAAATCCTCTGCTTTCCTGTCCTGCCGAAAAGACCATTTCTTAATTTCCGCAGTGAAATCACCTGTCTGTCAGAAGCGGTCCTTTTTTATAGACTTCAAGGCGGTTTTACAGTACGATTCGATCCACGATTCTGAATTTTTTTACGTCCTCTGGAGACTTCTTTTATGATCAACTTTCGCTTGTTGAATCATGCCGTGGCGGTTTTGCGAGAACTGCACTTTTAAAATGACATGGAAATCATGCTCGCTTGTCTGGGCTGTTGATGGAGAAACAAGAACATCGTTAATTTTTTCTCCTCTCCTTCCTGTTAACTGCGTCTCTCGGCGCTTTCGATTTCGAGGAGTGTTTGCTCCTTGATGAGTATTTTTTTGTTTGGCGAAATTGACTATTATAGGAAGATGTGCGGTGGTGGTCTTGAAAACAGTTCGCGGAATTTTTTTCCCGTCTCTCCTACATGCGAACACTGCAATCATTGGCCGATAATCGTCGAAACGTCTTTTTTTTGCTCGAGTGTTTTCACTGGCTGTTTTCATCCGCGTCAGGGTGCCCTGTAATTAAATTCAGTCCATCTAATCACTACATTCCTTTCAAGACTTTCTTCTCAGATTCCATCTCGCCAAATCAATTTCCGTCAGACACAAAAAGGGAAACGGCGACAGGAGCCGAGAATCTAGCCTGTTTTTTCCGTTTCGAAAAGAAGATTTTTAGATTAAGTTGGTGCTTATTCTCGCCAAAGCTACTAGATCTGTCACTCAAAAATAACGTAACTGTAAAACGAACGAATTTTTGGTGAAATGTTTTTGCCGCTACCTAACTGAAAACGAACCTTCTATTCCGTTATTCTATTTCGTCGTCCTTCCTAGGTGCTTGTAGCATTGGGTCCCTCGTGATAAAATGGACCAACGTAACCAATCACGCGAGATTCCGATCAGAGAGGTCGAACCTGACGACATTTTCTTTCTTCTGAGACAGCTTCCATTTTTGAAGATTCACCCTCTAAGTTTTTTCTTTCCATAGACTAGACTATAGTCGGAAATCCTCTGTGCTCACGGTCGCCCTCTTCGATCGCGCAGAGTCACGACGCTTTGTGAGCCGCGGCGACGGACGCGCGAATCTTATAGGTGACAGACAGTGTGGAATGAGGAAGACGTCGTGAGAGGACACTTCGTAGCAACGAGTTCGGAAAAAAAGTCCCTCTCCGCTATCCCGTCTCCCGAGTCGAGAATCGGTCCTATTCCGTCCCCGCTCCCCATTGTTGCGAGATCTCTCCAATCTTGTGCTCTTCAATATACTCTTTCATTTACCTCTCCTTTTGTACGGTCTACTCCCAGATGATGTTGCCGTCTGTAACTCTTCGATAACATGGACAAGCTCGAAATTTCTTCGATCTTATCGGTCGAGATGAGGAAGTGCCGATGTGGAAGCAATGAAGATGGCAGTGGGCACTGCGTGGCTACGAATGCCTCATTATCCTTCGTATCCACTTATTTTTGACCCTTAAAATCCCTCCTTTCACCGTCATTATTTTCGTTCGGTTATCTTCCATGCTTTGTTTGAGTATAAAGATAACATAATTGCATATTCGGTATTATTACTCTTTATTTTATCTCGTATTTATTCCTTTAGTTTCTAACGCATAACGTTTTCCGATTATAAACAGACGTACAGTACCAAAGGATGAAAGATGAAAAGACGCGCGCTTTTCATCGAGTTACTCTACTACTAGCTTTTATCTGCGAGGACTTCCCTCATAATTTCGATCAATCTTTCTGGAAGTCCTCTTCCACTTGGACCAAAATGGAAAGCCCTCAATTCTTCCTCCTCCCCGAATCCCTATCCTTCCCACCCACCATTTCCTCCGCGGGGTTCTTCCTTTTGGACACCTCCCCTACTCCTTTTAGCAGCCTCTCTTTCGCCACGCCTTCTGCAGTTGCCGCAGCTTACTTTCCCCGCGCTACTCTTACTCCCTCCGACTACATATCTCCGCCTTCCGGTGACTTCAACGCCCGGAGCACAAACAGCCTCAATTCCTCTCATTTCATTGTTTGATCGCCGCTTGACCATCACTCTGAGTCAACCAATCACGTGCATTAAGGAGTCTCTTGAGGAGGATGCTCGTTAATATGAATTGCGGCAGTTTATAATGGCTTATGATTGTCCTCGAGTAGGTAGGTGGCGGATGTACGCATTACAAATCCTTTGTAAGTTAATGCTGCGTTGATTGCGCAGTTTTTTAAATCTTTTGTCGATGCCTTATACACAGAGCGATGATTATTTCGGTGATAACGATTTCTGTTTTATTTTCTGGTTTATTTAGTGTGTTGTAGAATTTCAATAAACGTGACTCTAGATAAATTGCTCTTAATCGTAGATATTGTCCAAATGTATTTGAAAAAGCTGCAGTCCGAATTTACAAAGCACAAATTCATATGCAGGCAAATTGATTTGATCTTCCGATTGATAATTCAATTTCCCTGTTATTATGCATTTTGATTATATATTTGAGGGTTTTTGTATTCTCGTAAGGTTATCTTCCTTTTAATCAACGCCTTTTTAATCTCTTGACCATCTGATATTCTTTTCTTAAATTGCTAAGTTTATATTGAGTGATATTAGCATTCATGCCCTCGGGTCTAATGTTTCGGCAATATGAATCTGAATGGATTGCTTAACTCAGCTGAATCAGGATCGAGTATTTTGATATCCAATACATTTTATATTTTAAATTAAATAGAAGGGCAAGGATCTAAAAATATTAGGCGACTGGTGAATTGCCACCGAGGACGACTGCTTTGCAGCGGAAGCTTTTAGTCAACCGTCTTAATGCTGCAGAAGTACCTATCCTGAGCGCCACTTATCACGCGAAACTCTTTGCCACCGTTGCATGTGATCAAACCTACGTGGACCGCGTGATATTTTTTAATTACGTCCCTTCTCACGGTCTAAAATGTTGAAAGAGCGCCAGAGTTGACTGTGCGCCACTTCCTACGATGGAATTTCTTCGAAGGGTCGTTATGTTGAAAGGTCCGCGGGATTCCGAAACATCGGAATGCTCTTTTGACATCGGTTTCTCCTTTGCCTCGGTGGAATTTTAAAGACGATCGTGTCGGCATCTTAATTGTCGATCCGAGAGGAAGGGGGTGCCAGCTGTGCAAAACCGATCGGAATTTGCGTGAAAAAGGTCACGTTTGGATATTTAGGACGACCGGTCAAAAGAATCGGTCCATTGACTGGTATCCGTTAGGGCCACTCCGTAGCGAATTAACCTCTTGTGGTATATGATGCGGTCTCGGTGCAGTCAATATCCCGAGTAATGCGGTGTCGAAGGCCCTGCGCGTCCCGTCTCTCTGGTCGCCGCGGCGCCGACTGTCCTCGTCACGTTGGACGTCTCCGTTGCCCTCTGCCGGACGAATGGGAAGAACGGTCCTCGATCCCTAAAACGGATTCTCCTCTCAGCCGTGACAAAAATCTCCCTTCTGCGCGGAGTCCTTTGGCGTCGCTCTTGTCTCTTCCGCTTCCCTTCAATTCGTATCATGTGCTTCCATTTTTTTATTCTAGGCTGTGATGAATGGAACCGATGCGGAGAGTCGCCCGAATCATCACGCAGGGCTTCTGACCCAGTATTTTTTGCCATCTTCGATAACGCCCATTTCCTTGTGTCGTTCAATCCTTTCCATCGCTCGTATCTTTGTTGTTTTTTGCGCATTTTTTTCATTTCGCGTCTCGTCGTAGATGGGCCACGATTCAGGATTGTATACCTCTGTATATTATCTTAGATAATTGTAAAGCATTTACGCAAACCTCAAAATTCGCAAGAGGTTCGCCTGTTTTGGATCGGATGTGAAAATAAATTCTAAGTTTCCGAGACTTTTAAAAACTCTCAACACTGACCAAGCCAAAGGCTTTTTATCAGGTCTTTAGCTATTACGGAAACTCTTTTAACGGTCCAATGGACATCTTCTAGGAATCCTCGATTCAATTTTCCTCATTCTCGCCCAATCTCTTACGACTCTTTTTGGTCCAGTCCACGTTCTCCCTTCAGGAATTCGTACCTGACGCTTTTTGATGGTAGGGAAATTTACAAAAATTCCGAACGATCGAAATAGGAGTTTTATTTTCGAAAAAAAAAGTCCTTCCCCTTCCCTACCGTCCTCTACGTCCGCTCACGTTCGTGCTCGAATAAAAAAAAACGAGAAATTCGACGACACTTTTCGCAAAGGACTCCAGGAGAGATTCAGGAAGCGATAATTATCGCCTTCCCACCCCATAATTTCGAATTAGGAGCGGATAGGACGTACGAGGGCCGAAGAGGAGGAATCCGCATCGATATCCTCCTGCGAGAGGTCGTAAAAGGCGAAGCGCCGCAGCGTCTGCAAATTCGCCCAACGCTCTTTTATTATCCTCTTATAACCTGACTCGGCCGGGGAGTTGTAAAAGGTCCAACGCTGACCGCAATTTCAAGATCAGCTATATAGTTGAAGGACTTAATAAGCTCATTGAAAAAGTGGTTTGCCGGCTTTAGTCATGCAGGTCGAGCGTTCAGGTCTCGTAGATCTTGTTTTTTTTTTATTTACGTATGCCCCCACTCTCCGACCTCCCCCCTCTCTGCCTCTCCATAATTCGTGCTCTCCCCTCGGGGATGCCGTGGAATAGCCTCGGGTAAGAAGAAAGCTGGTGCCCACTTCATGGGAACGCCCCTGGGAAAAGGAGTCCCGGGGGGGGGGGATGTAAGACGGGCATCCGTTTTTCCTTCTGTTATAGAAATATTTGATATTCCCGGGGGAAAAAGCCGCGTCGCCGCCGTTACCGCTTTTACGATTGCCTTTCTATGTTATCTAGTCGAGTCGTTCGCTCGATTTCGTAATTTTAATGTCATTGCTTATTTCCCGTCGTAATAGTAAAATAGTTGGAATTATAGCATGCCAAATAGGGAAGAGCTATGTGATGCAAAGGCCGTCTCGAGGCATTGAGTTGCTCGCCGATGCCTTATTCAGTCTATTATTATGTCAAGATACTTTTCACGAAGAAACGTTCCTGGCTAATAATTTAGTTAACTACGTCGATAAAGCCGGATTTTCTTCGTCGATAAAGAATTGCATGGAGTTTACGGTATAAGCTCGCGAGAAAATGAATACTTTAGCTGATTCTAAAGCCTCGGGTGTTTCCGGAATACGTTAGCGATCGCTTAAATCAAAGCGAATATTAAACTGTAAAGGTCTGCGGATTTTGACATTCGCATGTCAATTTTTCTCGATATGACGCATAAAGGCCACGATATTTCGTTATCGGTTTGAACGCGCGACCTTTTTTGTGCCGGCGATTCCTTTCCTGCGCCTTCACTCCGATCCGACGAAAGGCATCTGATCAATTCCTTCTCGGGAGCATCACAAAGGGCGCCGACTCGTCTCGCGTTCTCACGCGAGCGTCGTGTGTGTGAGTGAGAATGCGGTGATCCCCGAAAAGGAATGTTCATTCCTTTCCTCCTCAATCGCCTTCTCTCTCTCTCTTTTCCGCGACTACTTTCACGCGCGACGCAGACGAGTCCCGCGAGGAAATGCGGGCGACTGTTTTGAGACCTCTCCCTCGAAGTGAAGGATCGAAGAGTGCGCTTCGTTAACGTTTTCCCCGACGGAGAAGACGATCGGTTCGGTTTGCCGAATGTGCACTGAAATTCTATGAACCTCTGAGAAGTATGTTTTTTTTAGATGCATTTGTAGCGTGAATTTTCACCTGTCCTTGTCGGCGTATACAGTCGGGGTTCTTGTTTGTGCGAGCAATAATACAAAAGCAAAGGATGGGGCGACTGGTACTTATCGTTCGCGCATGCGCTGTGATTGAGCATTCTTCCTCGTCAGGTTAGATCGATCTTTACCGTCCATATTTGGCGCCCTTCCAAGAACAACTCCAATCTTCCAATCGAGTTGCCCTGGAGATTTCACGCTATAACAATGTTCTGCAGTTAATCAGCAAATGGATTGTTTTGTGACGGTACTTAACTGGCAAATTATTTGGGTGCGTGTCAATCCATATAACACGCGCGTTTTTATGCATATTTGAGTACTCTAATCGCAAAGCGTAAACATTTCCGTCATTTCTTTTAATCACTTTATTCAGGTTGATTGTGTTTCGCAAGTTCGTCGCTGAATTTCTAGCTGCTTCCTGGCGCTGTATTATTTTCTCAAATAAACTTCCGCTCGTATAATTTTGCCTCGTTTGGTTTTCGTTTCTTTGGTATAACGGTTTAATTTTACGGATATTATTATAACAAAAGACTCATTTCGCCATTTTACCAACAAACATACGTATCTCTATCAATTTATAAGAAACTATTGTCGTGAAAAAATAACTTGCGCCTTTGTTCATTCTCTGTTTAGTGTTGTCGTCTTGCCAGAGCCTAAGCAACTCGGAAAGTGCGAGTTTATTTTCACTGCCTGACTAATGGTCTTTTACCACGTTTCAACCGCATTTCCATTTTCTCCGTTTCCTCTCCCCTCCCCTTCCTCCTCTATCTCCCCTTTCCCACTGCCAGTCTTCGCGAGTCCCTTCGCGGAGCGATGAGTCACTCGCGTCGCGGCGCTGGACCTGAGCGCGCGCGGCTTAATCTGTCTCTCTCACCCCCTTCAACCCATTCCCTCTTCAACCCCTACTCCTCGCTGAGAGAGCGTTGACCTACCCGACGATCGAGAGCAACGCCGGTACATGCGAGATGCACAGGACTTGAGGAGGGGAGTGGGGCATGGGTGCGGGAAGATCGCCCGGATGCTGCAGATTCTGGGGTGGGGTGAATGGCGGGGACTTTTGAGGGTTGGGTGTGAGGTGGAGTAAGGCTTAAAAGAGGCGGTCCATATCTTTATCTGTTGTGTTTTTGTAGTTTTCGATTCTTTTTTTTTTCAAGGATCGTTTCTCCATTTCCTTTAAATTGTGGATTCGTCCCTCCAAAGAGCTACGCTGCTTAACAAAGGCAATAGGTTAAGGCGACACGTTTGTTTGTTGGTTTGGTTTCTTTTTACTCCCTGCATTTAATGGAAATGCCTTCGGTTGCATTATGCATTAAATTCGAGTTATTTCTAAGTTATGGGGATAACCGAGTGAACAAATCGTCCGTGAAATGATGGCATTTTTAGCTGCTGTTTGTTTTGGATACTAAGAGAATCTTAGAAAATCTTAGCGTATAACCACTACTTGCGGTCAATGTTCCCTCTAATGTGGCTGACTATATGAGCGGAATAGGAGTAGTCTGCGCGGCCTTTGTAAATTCACAGCATGAACTGAGCGGCCTTTTATGCAAGAACTTTTTACGTTTTTATATGAAAATAATGTAGAAATAAGAAATCTAAGATTTAATTTCATTTATAAAATTTACTATAAGATTATTTTAAGATACTTTTTTTTACTTTGTATTGGCCATTTTACGAAATTGTAATAAAATAGTGCAAAGGTGTTGTCGCTTTTAGCGGCCTCACTGGTTACCTTGTGTCAACGGTGACTGTATAAGTCAATCGTGATAAGGAAATATGTATTGAAAATAGAACAATATAGGAACTTTAATTTCGGGAGCGACCCCTGTGTCACTGTTTTTAGTCTGTGTCGCGCGGAGCATAGTAATCTGTGTGCGGGTGTTTAGAAATTTGTGCGCGGAGGCACAAGCCGTGCAGCTTAGAGGGAACATTGCTTACGGTAATGCCGAAATTATGCTACGAGTGAATTTGAACTCGGCCATTTATAGCGTCGTAAATCGCGAGCGGAGAGCAAAAACGCGATTTCCTTGGCTCAAAAGAAGGCACGCGTATTTTGTGTCGTTGTTCGCTTTGCGTTTTTAAGAAAGAGCGTTTTTACAGGTGATTTACCTGGATGGTTTTGCACGGCACGTTAAGCGTGTTGAGTTTCCGATACTTTTCATCCCGCCTACTTATCGGCAGAAACAAAAATAAACGGACGAATCCAACCGGAGAAGACATCCGTGGTAGCAGCAATTGTCATTGGTTCTATCCATTTTAGGTTTTGATCTTTTGTTTTTTTGTTAATTCGCGGTAACGGTACGCGAGGTGATACCGCTTCTAACGTAGGTCGTAAGAAAAATCGATTAAGATCGAAATCGATCGATTTGCACTCGCTTCACCTCGAGCAGTTCGATGGGGATCAATAAGTCCATTGTCGAGCGAGAGAGAGAGAAAGGGCCACATCCTCATCTCCATTGGATAATCCGATCTCACGCCACTCCACCTGCCTCAAAAGGATAGCAAACCCCTATTGGCGCTCTATCTCCACACCACCTCCCTCTCACTTAGATCTTCTTCTTACCCCTCTCCTTTCCCCACCCCCTCCCACGACGTCCCAACCGATGGGATAATTAAGCTGCACGGACGTGATGGAAGGAAGGAGTGGAGAAGGGAGATATCGTCGATGGGGGTAAGAAAGGGTGGGTGGTGTGGGGTTGTTGGGGGTGGTGTTGAATAAAGTGACGTGGCGGAGAGGGATGATGCGGACAGGTTAATCTCGCGAACGGGGTGAGAAGATGGCTTACGTAAGGGAATACCGTCCCCGTCTTCCTTGTCGCCAGACTTCAAAACGCCTTGGACAGACCTGCAAGGCCTCCTCTCTCGCCCCATTCTAATTGCATCCGGGCGAATCCCAATTAAATTCTATAATTACCGTAGAAAGATGGCATTCCGTCGTTCGATGTTTTTTTCCTCGCTCACGGAGAGAGTCACGGATGGCGTCGGCGGAGTAGCAGTAATCGCCTCTTTTGTAGGAAGGTCAACACTGTTTATTTCAGGAGGATCTTCTTGGGAGTTCCCGTAAATCGAAACTGTTATTCACTCTTCTTCCCTTTCCCCCGATCTCTTTTGCCCCACTCTCGTCCACCCCCTTTCCCCACGAGTGACTTTGTTGACTAGAGACGCGTTGAATCTGTCTGCGGCTCTTTTTTATTTCCCCTAATCCTTCACTTCCCCTCTTCGGCTGCTCGCGAGGAATGGCAAGCGAATGTCCTAAGCGAGGAGGAGTTGGCTAATGTCTTAATCCAAACGGGAAAGTTTTTTTTTTTAAGCCGATATCTCATACCTTTTCTTTTTTCTCGAGGAAAATGACAATCTTTCTCCAAGGGGATCTTATTAAGAGCGAGGTTTTTCGTTTTATTTTCGTTAGCCCTTAGGGGTCAATCGGAAAGACACCAATTTTCCGAAGTTTCGAGATGAGATACAGTAATGAAACTGTTATCGTTATTAATAATCGAGACTTACGGCGTACGAGAAACGATTTCCTACGCTAGTTGATCAAGTGTGTTGGAGACCTCGATTTTCACGCGAGATGCAAGGATCGAGTCGTAAGGGGGAGGGGGGGGGGGGGCGTTTCTCCTTCCTAGTTCTTAAGATTTACATCACCGCCGCTTTAGAAGGCTCATCGACTCCGAGGCGGATATCGGTTTTCACCGATTTTTTTAAAAAAGTGCCCTCATCGTAAATTGGTTCGCGAATGGAGAAAATCGTGACTGATATACTAATCGAATTACATGCGCGGCTTTATCTCAGAGGCGAGCGAACGAGTTACATGGCATCACGGGGATAAAATATTGCGGGGAAGTAGCGTGCGTTTATTGCCCGCGCTAGTTTATCCGATCGGGGATTATTCGACGATTTCTTCCCCGTTGAAATTAAAATCGTACTTTTCCTCGCCCGTTCGATAATTGGCTTCTTATTAGTGGCCGTATATCAATTTTTTCCCTCTCCCAATCGATTTTTCTTGTTCGGGCTTGATCGCCAGGATGGCAAATTGAGGTTATTTCTCTCTCTCTTGTAACTGCCTAAGAATCCATTTCTGCTAGATGTTTCGACTGATGAATAGAGAAACGGCGCGCTAGTAGGTCGATGAAAGAGAGACACCAATCACTTTGATCGACGCATTCCGGAGTGCATTCGCGAGCCAATCCTTTCGGCGGAATCATTTTAACTATTCTGCTTCTCGCGGAAGAAGATAAAATGGCACGTAAATCTCCCTTCTCTGAGCTTTAGGGAGGTGGATAATCACTTTTGCAACACATTGGAGGCGATACCTTTTGCCTCGTCTGAAGAATGATTGATACATGAAGCTTATTTGTATTGATTGAATGCATCGGTAGAGCTTTATACCGAGGGCGCAGTCGGCGCATTCTTGAGGAGAGCGAGGGTGGAGATAATATGCCGCCTCTCCTCTTTCTTCTTGCGGCCTGTATCTTCAAATTAAATCCCTGCGTCACGAGGTCTTCCTGAAAATATCGATCTCTATCGGAAGTTTTCTGATGTATTCCTAGACGAGAGTGTGGTCCGCCTTGCGTAATTAACAAAACGTGTAGCCCACGCTCGTGTCAGCTTAAAACTTTCAAATATTTTTCAGGTTACACTATTCATGAAAAGTTTCTAGATAATTTAGAAGGAATACTTTGGGAAAGCGGAGGGATAATGGTGACCTCTTCTGGGTCGGCCGGATAAAAAAGCACGAAAAAATCCTCGCGCTGCTCGGGGCACCTAACACGTGTCCCCCATTAGATCCGGCGATGTAAAGTGTGTGGATATTATATAGCGCGCGCTCTCATCTTTCACTCCCGAGGGCGTCGCTGACGGTCACTCTTAATTGAGATCCTGCGCCTTGCTTAAAAAGATCACAAAAATGCGCTCTTCGCACTCTCTTTCTCTCTTCCGTCTTCGCCGTGATGAAGGAGCAGAACCCGACGACTTCCCCTTGGCCGGGTCCGGCGTCGGGCACGGTCTCTCGGAAGGAGGTCGATAGGAGAGGCTCTTCTTCGCAAGAGAACTTATCGTTTTAAACATCCACAGGCCGCCCCTTTGTCCGTCCTCGAGCTCCTATCTCCTCCTTTCTCCATTCGCTATCACCCTTTTTCCTTCACGTCACCATCGACCGTCTCCCTCCCACGTATCCTCTCTATCCGAAACTCTCCTCTGCTTCGCTTCGCTGTTTTCTTCCCACACACCTCTCAATATTCTCCTCTTTCTCTCCACATCTTCGCTTTCTATCTTATCTCTTGTTCTCTTCAGGTGTCTCCGAGTATTTTTATCTATCTCTCTCTACATCAAATTTCTTTCGTCCTCCATTCCCTTGTATATTTATTCTAGGATTTTTTGCTTGGGAGATAGTTTAAGAAAAACCAGTAATGGCGATGGTGCACACATTTATTACCCGAAGTTATTTTTGTAGGAATTATAAGCAATAGCGAAAGAATTTTCTCAGTGCCTTTTCAAACCTGTTTTGTTATTTTTTTAGTTTCTCTTACATTTGTGGAAACTGCCTCAGATTTTGATGTAATTCTGCTGCTCAGACTATTTGAAGTTTGTGGAGTAAAATAACTTGTGGAATCTCTGTTTTTGTTATATTCGTGCATTTCCTTGCTTCAATGCTGACTTTCCCTCTAATTATGATGAACGGTAGCAGTCTTAATCTGCCAGTTGAAAGTTTTTACCCGAGACACCCGATCTTTGTACGTCGATTCTAAGTAAACGAACTAAATTCCATTGTCCAAAGTAATCCCTCTGGAAAGGTGGCATGAAGGTTTTTTGAAAAGAAATTCCCCTTGCTCTAAATAGGCAAAAGCATCCCTGCGCAATCGAAGTCAATCAGGTCCGTTCGAATTATGTTCTATGGTGAATTTTTACGAACGTGCCCTCACTCTTTGCCACGCGCGATATGATGAGGACGGTTTTTACCAGGTACGTGGTGCGATAAATCCTTTTCGTTGAAGATTCCTACGCCTTGCCCCCGTGCCCACTTTTCCGCCAAGATGCTTCCGCCGCCCAAGTCTCCTCCTGTCATCCTCCTCCTACATCGGTCTGACCTCCCTCGATACCTTTCACCGCCTCCGCTTTTTTGCTCTGGATGCCCGCAACCTCTCTCTCTCTGGCTCGTTTTTGCTCCCCATATGCCTCCTCTAAGACCTCCCACTCCCTCGCGCATTACCAGGCCTTTGGAGATGTTTCTACACGCTCCGCCAAACCCTTTGATCCCTCCGCCTCCGGCTGACGTCTCCCTCTTTAACCTCTTGAGGCGCCTTACCTTACCCCGCATATTTCTCGTGCCTACTACTTTTCCACGAAAAATACTCTGTGGCTGGTTGCGCTTTTCTCCCCGTCTCTCTCTTTCACCTCCCCCTCTTTCTCTTTCACCTTCCCCTCTCTCTCTCTCTCGGACTCGTGTGTTTGCTTTTCCCTTCACCAGATAATGGTTTTTTGGATCGCCTGTGTTTCTTCTGTTTCTCCACCCTCCCATTGGACACGTACATACATCCGAAATCTCGTCAGAGTGGAAAATTAAGGGTTGCTTCGACGTTTTTCCCTCTTCATCCCGCTCCTTTAATGGAGATCTCCCGCTACTACCGCAATCTGCAGCCGGTAACTCGATTCCGGCTGTGAACTTCCTCCTCGTGCTTTCTTTTTTCTCTTTTTATCTGGAGAGCGCGCGAGTGATTCCTCTCCTGAGATAAGTTCCGTCAAGAGAGGCCCGGGTGAAGTTCTTTTCGGATGTTCTCTCACTCCTGGAGCTAAGCCTTTAGTTCTAATATCTATCGTGTCCTCAGTCAGAGATTCATTCTTTTGGCGAAATTTCTAGTGTGCTACATTTCATTTTTCTTTCGAAGACTTTTTTTCGTGAATAGCCTCTGAGGAATATTAAACGGCGAGGCATGCGCAATACATCGTGGAGCTCCTATATCAAAAATTCTTTAGATTCGCTTATTGCCCTTATTATTAAATAACTATTTCATGTTGTAATTTAAATTGAGCTTTTTAATCGTTAACTACAGCGACAAAAGTACCAACCATTTTAACCTTTTATGTGACAGCGTTGCCTTTAAGCAAATTGATTTTCCTTTTGATTTTTATTGGTTTTCATTAATTTTCTGTTTTATTCGTTCATTCTACACGAATTCAATGTTTTTGCTGTTTTGATTTCATACATCTAGAACTAACCACAACTTAAACTTAAAATGTATCTTTTGCTCACATTTATACCTATAGATTGCAAAAAAAATCATATACGAGAACTTGAGAACAAAGCTGCCAAATCAAAGATTAAGCTAGTTAAGGTAACTTTTGTGGTGCAATTATCCTTTATATCAGTGATGATTAAACTTATCGGCTCGAGGGCCACCCATTTCTACACTCATCGCGGGCCACACGCTCGAAAATACAAGTGAATAATAAGGGAACTAAAGGATTTCGTTGGGTGTCAATATTACCTGATTTATTTGAATTTCATCTATCATAAAAATAGAGAGGTAAAGACTAAACATATAGTGCTTTTATAATTTCCTAATTTCCTTTTATTACATTGTGTATTATTAAAGTTCCGGCCGGCCGGATGTGGCCCCCGGGCCGTAGTTTGCGCTTAATGTTATTCCCATTGCTCGTAGTCAAAGGTTATTAAAATACCCTGTTCTTCCTCTCTTTATGTTTGACGTGTTTTGAGATTTAGAGAGAGCTTTCCACTGTAGACTCATCGCTTTTTACGCTTTGTTAAGCTTCTCTTTCACATTCATTTCCAGAGGAAACGTTTGTTTCGTTTTTGAGCAACGTTGTGGATATTTCCGGGGAAGACAATGGACGACTAAAAATTCCATTAGTTAGGCGGTTGTTTTTCTTTGGTCCCTTTATATTGTAGCATCATCGTAATTTCAGGGTCATTTTAAATAAGAGATAATGCGAAATTGACCTAAAATTCAAGATGTGATGCATTATAATACAGCTCTCTCATCTTGCTTCTGTATGTCAAAAGAAATTGAAAGCATATCAGTTTTTAAAAATGTATATAGTATATCCCTCCATATAAAGACTTTTGTTAATAAGGTTAGTGGACTATTGAATATCGATGAGATTTCATTGTTATTAAATAGGTTTGATTGATGAGAGGAACTTTTTTTTAAAAAGTAGGTAAAATACATTTGCGTGCAAAATTTATTTCGATTCATGTAAAGTTTTCATAGGCCAAAAACATACTGTTTTCCAGGCTGCAGAGAAAAACGTGACGACAAACGGCCTATATCACATCGAATGGAATGGCAACTAATCTATTGGTTATCCTACATGTAGCACGTCGTCACGTATGGGTTCATAGGTAGGTGCCCAACTGCCGTGATTCCATAGAATCCTCTTCGATCACATCCATTTCCACCGCTTTTTCTCGCAAAATATTTAATACCCCTCCGGTATGAAGCACGGAACGGTCATTTAACAAGATACATAGCCTCTTCCGCTTGCTAATGTTCGCGGTTTAGCGCTTTAATGCCGTACCGCTATTAGCGGTCGATTAATCGTTTTTCCTCCCTCTTGGTAACCGCCACTTCCTCCGAAAGGGAATTGAATTAGGAACATGAGGCTGATGAGGTTAGGGAAGGGACCCAGTTTCGCAGATCTGCACACAGTGTGTGTGTCGCTAGCAGGGGAGTTCATAGCGTGGGGAGGAGGTAGGGATCGTAGTGATGCGTTCCTGCCTCCCTTTTGATCCTCGCCGACGTCTTCCTCGTTTCGCTATTGGATTGATCGTTGGCGCTCGAGATAGAAAGAAGGGGGAGTAAAAAAACAAAGGAGGCCGTGAACGCAAGCCTTTCGAATGAGGATTGATGGGTCTGATTGAATTACGTCGGTTCGAAAATGGAGCCTCTAAAACTACTGGACCTTGGGGAAATGGAAGGTGCCCTCCATTTCCGAAAGCAAGGGGAAAAAACGTTTCGCATCGAAATTTACTTTATTTTTCTGCCTTTTAAGCCAATTCACGAATGAGGTTTTATAGACAATCGAATCATCATCGTGTTTCCCGTGTCTTAAGTTTTGGTTCGCGTGGTATAAAACGAGTCGCCTCTTTTTTTTCTCATAATTTCCCTTGATCGGAATCGCAACGTCACGGATAAAATTTTCTTTTCAAATCGCGTACGTAATATTTATCATTATCAGACGCGTCTTGCGATTTATGTCTACTTTCCTGCCCTCTATCTCTGCGTTACACGACTCGCTTTTGATCATACGGTTTAAACATGCAGGTGTGCCTACTTTGACGCCACTACATGGCAAGTACCGGCGTAATTACAAAGTTTTGCCGGAGCAAGTGTTCGGTTAGCGTGATGCTTTTGGAACGACGCAAATAGCCTGATAACTTGCTCCCTGCTTATTACCGCTGTAAGATGGAGGGCTGTCGCGAAAATTACCGGACATTTCATAAACGCCAGGTAGTCCCACACTCCTGAAATTCGACCTCTCTCTCTCTCGCTATCTATGGTCGTAAATATTTCCCTCGCGGGATAATCTATGTAATTCTAAGATTCCGAAAGAAATTCCCTCCGGTTTCGTTCGCCTCCTCCACTCCCCTCCCTGATAAACTGCGCATGCCTATATTGAGTTGCATCGGGGGAATAGAATTCCCTCCCTCGCAAACCTGTTCCCTCCTTCCGGATATGGTATGATTGGGTTAAATAAGGTGGCGATAATGAGCGGTGACGAAATTTACGATTCGGGAATAATCTTCGCGCCCTTGGCCGGAATCTTGTAACCGCGGGACGTCACGGTCACCCGAGGTCACCGCTGCCATCTCGCCGGATTATCTGGACCGACACACGAACGAAAAAAAACCGATAAATCTGAGCTTTGTTTTCGCAACTCGTAAACCGCTCGTTTTCCGCAAGACAGGTGTGCCGGGTATCGCATTACAGATCTATATATAAGTTAACGGACAAGGACGTTAATTATTTTCCAGAGGCCTGGGGACGGATCTGCGCCTGTCACTCTCTCTCTCTCTCTCTCTTTCTTTCTATGCGCCCCTCTGGCACCAGAGTCGGATGATTTGAATCTCTACAAGGACGTGTTTGTTATAAAAAATATTATTTTGTCCCGAATAGCCGTATATGCCGAAAAGGAAAAGGCCGGGATGGAAACGGAGAGGTAAAGTCGTTTCTATGATGTCCAACCTCTCCGCGCTCTGATGCGTGACTCCGTTTAGTGTATTTAAGAAACCACTTGGCGGACCGAAATTGAAACGGTAGAGACACGCTAACGAATCCCCTCCCATTCTCCACCGCTTCCCCCCGCACTCTCTCTCTCTCCCACTATGAGTTATGCCCGCTAACCAGAAGGGACCTCAGTCTCCTTTCGGATAGGTGTCGAAGGAGAGCCGTCGCACAGCAATACCTCCGAAAGACGTGACATCGGTTCGCAAGCGTGTGCTTTTCGTGATTCGTAAATGACGCGGGGACGTTACATCGAGTCGCCGTGGCGTCGCGGGTCATCCGAGAAGAGTGAGAATCGTCCGATTACCTGCCCGAGGGGATAGAACAACAACGGCCGAAGGTCGGTCTTCGGCAAAGGGGAAAGTGTGCCGCCGATCGGATGACCCACAGCAACGGGAGAAGAGGTAGAAAGATAGAAATGAGGGAACTTCTAAAAAAGGGGATTGGGATGTTTGAATGAATTTGGCACACGAGAGTCCCATGAGGTTCATTCCTTTTCTCTCTCTATCACGCCACTCTAAACGGAGAGAATCGTTTCTTTCCCAATGGGTCGCGCGATTCTTCCTTCCTTTGTTTCGTCTCCTGACCCCTCATCCCATTAGAGGTCTCCAGAGTCCATCTTCGATTATGGGCGTGTAGAGAGATATGGGGAGGTGGGGAAGGAGGGGGTGGTGATCGGCAGTGTGTTAGTTGGCGCGTGTTTTTGAGGAGGAAATGGTATTTGCTTCCTCTACACTGGGGAAGGGGTAGCGAACTAGAAAAGATGTCGGCTTCCGAAGGGTCCCCGTCCTAAAGGAGAAAAAAAAATTTGACCTAAAAATCCGCCGGAGAGGTGCTAAGCGTGAAAAAGGATTCTCTGGCATGCGGCCATCTAGTTGTTTAGGCGGGAGTTATTAATAAGCTAAGGGCAATCGAAAGTGTGGATTTGTATAGGTCTGTTGAATATAGCTCATTCGAGAGGAGATGGTAATGGTGCTGCTATTGTTTTTAAGCCGATCCATATATGCTTCGTGACGAATGGGAATCTTGTTTTCCTTGGTTGCCGAAAGATGTTTGGTATCTATTGTCGGTTTTGCGATTGCTGACGCCTTGTTACTTTCAACTTCTTAAGTGAATTATTTTTCGGTAATTTAGCCAAGCAAAGTTTTCTGTTTATGGCAACGGAGCAATATCCAATATTCGACTTTCGTTTTTATATACTCCTAGGGGCGAAGTTATGGATAGCGCTCTAAAGTCGGTGATGCCTTGGTTATTGTCTAGTTATCGCAGTCTTCACGTGTAGTTTCTCTCGTTTTACGAGGAGATTAATCGCCGCGCTTTTGTTGGGCCTTATTAAAGGGAATGAGTGGAAGCACTTTTACTTTCCATTGTTGAGTTTTTATCGCTTAGAAACACCTTTCGCTTTAAAATATACAACCCATTTACTCGACCGCTAAAAACGCCCGATTTATCTTCCCGCTCGACTGCTCCGGTCTTTTTATTTCGTCGTCCTTTTAACCAGCGTGCGTGTGTGATGCGTGTTCGATAGTTTTAAACTTGACGCAGCGCAAAGCGATCTCCAAACCTTAATGGTAATGTGAAAGTGTACGGACGCTCGCCTATTTATTTCCTCAAATCTCCGACTTTATTTTCCTTGCCTCTCTCTAATTAAAATTTCCTCATGCTCGTTGACGTGTATATTTATTCATTCTCTCGCGTTGTAAAAAAATTCTCGGGTGGATTTTTTCTCGGCAAAACAGCCTCGAGCTTCGCGAGCAGCTGAGGTTAAACAAAAGACGGATGAGGCTCATTCGAGCCGCTCGCCGAGCAAAAGAGCAAAGAGAGTGAAAAATGCGCAGACATGATGACTGCTTTTGTCTCTGGACTGCGAAATTTTTCTCCTCAGCCAAGCTGGTTCTTGTGACAGTTGGGTTTTCTTTACGAGGAATGCATAAGCAACAGTGACTCCTCGCGCGGAGTTTCCGCGAACTTCTTATTTTTTACTTTGGTGTCAATGCCGCGGAGAGAAAGTGAATTTTGCATTAACTTTTGAGGTTAGTCGCATATGTAACGTAATTTTCGTTGATAAATAGCTCTTCGCGGAAAGATTGTGGTGAAGGTAATTGAAGAGAAATTCTCTCCGATTATTCTCGAGGCGTCGGTTAAGTAATGCAGCATGTCGTACATAACATGTTAAAATGCACTCGATAAACTCCATAAAGAAAGGTGTTCCATCGCTGGTAATATCTTTCTTTATTGAGGAGATTAATAAAATAGATAGACCATTAGGACAAATTCATATATCGTAAAAATGTAATTCCCTTCCTTTCAAATTATATCGACATACGCCATTGTATTATCGATGTTTTCAAGTGGCGATGGAAAGCTAAGTGTCTGTAAAAAACAGGTGGTTGGCTTTTAGGCATCGAGATGCATTATATATGGTGGCGGGAATAGGTGTCATGTTAATATCAAGCGTCGAAGGAATAAATCAGTATATTTTTTAATGACAAATGGCGAAAGATACAGCTCGAAAGAAAAGGTCAAATTTGAAAGGGCCGTTCGTGGTTTCTCCGTCGATTATCGGTTTATTATATGTGGCGGAAGAAATGAAATACATATTAAAAATGAAGTGCATATTAAATGTATGGGAAGAGTTTTGTAAGCACCTCTTTTAGAATTAGTATTGTTTTTGCCTCAAAAGAACGCTAGGAGGATGTCAGAAGTATATTTTACGAAAGAATTGAACTAACGTGTGCCGAGAAAATATTAAGGAAATTTTACCTCTAGGGAAACGGAGTGTGTGATCAAACAGAGAGGTTAGGATTCAAGAGAAAGAGGCACAAAATTGAGATGAGACAATTATACTGGCGTTATCAGAAGGATGCGGTTGAGTTGTAATATTTGCGGAGATGAAAGATGGATGGATGAGCGAGAACGAAAGGGATGATCGGGAACCCGAGAGATCGGAGTTCGTGTCAAAAAGTACCCGTAATTTGAGGGATCATTGCAGAAAAAACTTAAGCGGTCGGATACAAATCCTATCGGTAAACGGGCAACTCTTAACTCGTCGATAATCGCCTTGCGCACGCGCGCGACATCAAGCGAGCACACTTGCGTGTCCAGATCTCAGGAGGCGATCTGCGGTGGGCGGGCGAGCAATCTTTCTCTCGATGAGTCTTGTTGATTGCACGGCAACGGGTAACCACTCCATGGGGCGGATAGAGGAGGGTTTTTTGATTCGTTTGGGGGGGAGGGTGCGGGGCGGTGCCTGGGGAAACAGGGTCAGCGTATCTGGGCCACGGGAGCAGCATACCTCCTCTCAACTCGCCCCTTCGTGGCACGGGCAGACGCAATTTTGATTTCGTTCGCCCCTCGCCCACTCCACTCGTTTTCGAGCTCCCTTTTCTCTCCTGTCTGTACACGTACTAGATGAAAGAGCCACTGTTAATTTTTTTTTACCTCGCCCATCCTTCCGGTCAGAAAGACGTTCACTTTTTCCCCTCCGAAATAAATTCGGCTCTAAAAAAGTACAAGTTAATCAAGAGAGACCGGTCCGTCGATACTCGATGGAGATTTTTATCTCCCTAAAAGATTTTTGTGATAGGCTTTCTACTGTCTAAAAGTAATGGATGCCTCGGAATTTGAGAGAGATATAAGGGACCGGTCGCTTTTATTTTTTAAATTTACATTACGGTGGGTGTAGGGTGGAATGCATATGAATTTTCTTAGAAGAGTAGCTAATGGCATTTTCTTACTTTCGGATTTTTACGTTACATAGCTGTAATTGTCGTAATGCCTCGCTCGGTCTTTTTTCTATTTTTAAATGAGGTTTATACCAAGTGTCACAGAACGTTTGGACTTAATTTGTTTTCATTCTCGCTTCGAACTAGTTCCGATTCCAATTCGAGCGGTAGCATTCACTTCTAATATGCCATGTGGCCTAAGTCGCACATCGCCACTAGTGTTTCTCCGTGTATTTTCATTTATTCCCGTGATAATACAATGTGTCCGAGAATTTCTGGAGGTGTAGGGATTAGAACTGGAACTCGCCTCGTCGTCCGTCCATTATGAATTCCTTGTCTCATTTTCTCAACCAGTCCGACTCCTCCGTCAAGCAAAATCGACTCCGACGATAGATGGCCACTTTACCCGTCTCGGCGTTGAAAAGGAAATCCTTTTACGGACAACGGCCGGCCCTCGTGCAATTTCAAAGCTGTCGTGCGGCATTAGCCCCCTTGAACAATGCGATCCCGCCACCCGGATATAATGGACACCGCGTCTCATAATAAGAATGATATTGAGGTCGTAATCGACATCGTAAAGAGTTTTTTAAATTGGCTGTTAAAAATCCTGCGACGGTGGTATCATTTTCTAGAGTCCTTCGTAAATCATGTTCCTCGGTTATTTTAATCCAAATCGGGCTTTTCTCTTCAAGTTTCACCGTCTGAGACGCACTTAAAATGTCCGACGAGTTGATCCTTTTATCTTTATGCTTATTTTTATTCGGTTCACTACCTTGTCGCAAGGTCGTTGTCACTTGTTTTGTATCGTTTCCCAAGCTTTTGAGAGTTCGTTGCGCGGAGCTATCTTGCAGGGAGAAAGTCCCTTAAAAATAACTTGTTAATTAAGAGAGACGTTTTTAGATGGTAGCACAATACGTGATGTCTGTTAGCTCCAGGGTCAGAAAATGGGGAAGCGAGGCGCTGTTGTAGGTTCATTATTTCCTCGCCCGAAAGTTCAGCGTCCGTTGTCACCTCGGTCGCCATAAAACTTGCGCCATCTCTACTTTTGTTTGCCCTCTTTTACCTTTCGAGTTTATTCGTGCATCATTCTTTTTCTTTCTTCTCGTGTTCGCTTTAATAAGGGTGGGAGAGATAACGATAGGCGATATCTAAGAGAGGCGCAAAATGCACTCTCTTCCTAACCCTTTGACACTGCGCTTTTTCTTATCATCGCTCCATGATGTTGTCCCGCGCGATGAGGCAACACGCCGGGGCCTATCTAGTCTTCGCTACGGGTTAAAAAAATTGGAAAAGAAAGGGACGTTTTTTATATTTTTTCACAAGGGGTAGAAACGCTCTCATCAGCGCTTTCCTCCGCGTCCGGCATTGAAGGGAGAGGGGTAGAGACAGTGCTGTAGTGGAGGTTATAAGGTGGTATACGCCGTATACCCTTTGTTTTTTTCGAATGAAGAGGGTATACCCTCTGATTTTTCGGATGAATAGCGTATACCCTGGTCTTACGGGAAATTATACAGGGTGATTGAAAAAAACAGCTAATTCCTTCTTTTTCGTGGCCCCAAATATTGAAGCTGCATCTGCAATTCTTGAAAATCTGCTGCCCACGAAGAGATTTAATAACAATATTCTAATACTACTTTTATTTTGATCAGATTGAAAATAAATACTGTACTTATTATTTTTGAATGTTTTATATACATCGCTAAAATATAATTGAAATAAAATTTTCAAGGAAATTCAAATTAAGCTCGTACGTTTCCTCCTGCCATCGTAACATTATAGTCATGTACATACTTTGCTCTTAAAAAACTGGGTGCGACCTTCTCCCTCAGAGTTTTACTTCCGTATATAGGTATACCCTCTGCTTTTTTTTACGACTACAGCACTGGGTACTGCTAGGTTCTTCTATTGTCGAAACCAGGTTGGTGGGAGTCCTTAAGAAGTAAGACCAACCCCACCGGAAGTGGCTGCTGAAAGATAGGGAGTGAGAGGAAGATGGAGAAAAGGGGGTGGAGCAAGGAAAAGGAGGGCGCGTGCGTGAAGCGAGTGGTACACGTAGAGATTTTTTTTATCGAATTCGCATCGCGTCCTCGCATTGAAAACGCTCGCAAACAGGAGGGAGGTTTTTGTCGCATTTCATCTCACGATTCTTCTCCTTCTGTCTCTCTCGCTCCTCTGGAGTAGACCAGTCCACCGAGATAGGGGAAACTGGTCGGTCGATCCGTCTGCTTTGGTCGAAAAACAAAAAAATGCCGTGTCCTCGTTGGTGGCGGTAATGTTACATTCTTTTTTGCTGTAATTTACGGCCTGCGCTATCGGGATGAGATGGGCTTTTATCGCGACATTCTAGGGTTTTCCGCTTATGTTTTCGCGTGAATTTATTGGCTGCGAAGATATTATTATGTCGGACGGGTGGAATGGGTTAAGTTAGGATACACGTCGTGTGTGGTTGACGGTAATTGCCTTCTCGTGTGTTTTATATCCTATCCGAATCGATAATTTCTCCCCTTAAATGCATACTGTTTAAGGAAGTTCATTCGTTGTAATGCTTTGCATTCATTTGCCGATGTCATGTTTTGTATTTTCTTAGAATATCAGTGTTCGTGAACTGTTGGTGGAAGCGTTCGTGTTTTAATTGGCGAAGTGAAAATTTTTGTATAATATAAACGAGAAGCGGATTATTATTTTCCGCGACGAAATTAGTATTCTTAGAAGGTATTAATTTATGATTTTTCTTCTTTTAGGTTCTCTCTTGGCTCAGTCAGAAAGGAGAAGCAACGCTGCGGCGGCACGCTCAACTCGCCACCGACCTGCGCGCCTTCAAGCGGCAAGAGCAAGAATTTGAGAAGTTCTACTTCATATCTATGGTGAGTTTTCTCTGGTTTTCTCCTCTCATTCGTGAACGATGAAAGCAAATTTCAATTACTTTAGTGACATAACGGTTTGACTGCGTATTGCTTGGTCTTGCTAATGAATTACGCGTTTCAGAAGAGGTTGATGTCGGGACGAAATTGTGTATCACAGACGAAAGTTTTTATTCCAATCCGTCTAACTCCTGAAATATTAAACTCACGACTGAAAAAGCAAGTTGCTATATGTATTTTATAGCCAACACACATTCCTGCAGTTAATTTATATGAATCTCGTTAATCTGTAAAACAAACAGTTGGTGATTGAACACCGAGGAACGTCTCCGTATCCAAATAGTTCTGCCGCCGCTTTGGAGGTAGCGCCACTAACGGGATGAGTTTGAATCTTTCTCTGCGCTGCAAAAGCTTTAGCATTATAGTCACGGTTCTCCCGCTTCTCTGTGCTGACTTCCCAATGGAAAGCCTGAAGAACTTCTTCTGCAGATGAGTGCTGCCTCTTTCTTTTTCGGCCGTTTCAAGAACTCCGTCGAATGTTCAGGTGCTGTTGTGCGTGAGGCATAATTACACGGGGCAGAAACAAGGACTTGTGTTGCCTTTCAACTTGATCTTTCTAATTAATGTGCTATTTTAAAATATTTACTATCATATACTCGTGCATTTTACAAAGTTCAATTGGTGATAGCAAAATTTTCTACGCGGTTATTTTAGATCTAAAATGAATTGAATATGTACTTGAAAATGTTTATACTAACCCCCTTATTTAAAAAAAAGTCAAACTCGGAGACGTCAGTGGTCATGTAATATTTAAGTTAAGAATTTTAATGAAATATATCATAAACCCCGAAGGTTCACACCTTTTCCATGTCTTCGTCTTTAGTCACCTGACGAGAATATGCTATAAATCTCCGTGTTGGCAAGCGTAGGTATATTTGTACGCGAACTTCGTTAATATGAAATAGACGAAATTAGAATTATTTTTAAAGCGCCACAAATATTTAATTTCTTCCGCTTTCTGGACTCGGCACCGTTTATAAACTGCCTAAACCATCTATAAACAAAGTTAAATCCTCTGTTTTATAACAGTCGGCGTAGTTAATGTGGACGTCGTTAATCAAACTCAATCTAAGAATGGACTGTCCAGTAAACTACCACTCTTTTATCAGGGAGATCTAGGCTTTTCTAATAATAGGACGCCAAAACCCTTTTTCGGTCCTGTTTATTTCATTCCAGAATCTGGCGGAAGACGCGTGTCCATTGGCGCTTCCCTCCCATCGCCTACTCCCCCCTCCCCTTGCCCTCCCCTCACCTCCTCACTTTACTCCCATCTGCTTTCCCTCCTATTTCGGACAAGATAAAAAGAAGCCCGTCTCCAGAGGGGCGTGTGAGGCAGAATTGTTTTCCTCCATAACCGCAACTCTTATCTTCGCTAATGTGAACGAACTCTATCGCTCACTGCGATTGTTTAGCGACAGTTTTTCGCGTGATATATTTACTTGTAATACATATTTATTAATCGCAGTTATATGACAGGCACGATATGGCGGGAAGAACGTTTTAGTTCGTGACATGTGGGGAAATATTCGCGGTTTTCCTAAGGGGGTGGTTGTTAAACACATCACGGTGCCAATATAGTTAGGCATATAATCGTAAATTAATTCTCATATTTATGCTTTCTATCCTTCCACATCCGTATGTGCGCGCATGCGTATGATGTATAATTCCGAATTCGTGACATCACCGCATTTCCCACATTCCTCGGGTTGAGTGATGGCTTCTTTTGGAAGTGACCCGTTTGTTTGAGAGCGTGAACCTTCGATCCCATAAACATCTGTCTAGCGTTGAGGCCGTCTGCGAATGACATAGTTCTCATTTTTCCTCAATGTTCCACACGTAGTTGGCGCGAGTAATTGGCAATTAAGTGGTCTTATTGATGATATTAATTATACTAAATTTCAATAATCAATTAATGCGAATTCTTCATTTTTTACCGATATAATTTCACTCGCCGAGTTTGGGAATATAATTTTCTTCATTGTAATAGGAGGTGATTTATAAGAAGACAAGTTAATCGAATACTCCCAATGTACTGACTATACGTCTTAATTGATTCTGTTTTTTCTTAAAGGTTGTTACATTATTATCTTTATCATTTGAGATGCTAAAATGGGTATTTTATGGCGAATTATTTTTAATATTGTATAACGGCATTCAAACGAAGTTATATAATCTTCCGTCCAATATTTATTACAATGTATATAACAATATATATAACAATGGTTGCGTAACTATCGTCGATCGGATTGGGCAGCCTCGCTCTCCCTCTTCGTGGGAAGGAAGGCGCTAGTTCAACTCCGCGACCGCATGCGATTGGTCCACTCCGCCATATCTAAATCCAGTTTGGAAATCGCAATCCGTGACGGGTGAACTCTAGGTCCCTCGTGTGCGTGCGTCGTACACTTGACTGGACCATAGTCCCCACGCAAAGACCACACAGTCTCGCTTTGTTCCCCTCCACTCCACTTCTCGTTTCTTCCCTACCTCCATCTCCCGCTCCCTCCATCTATATCTCCCCTACCTCCTTATCTTACAATTATCCGTCATTCCTAATTTCAATTCTTTATCGTCATTTGGCTGCGGACCAATTCCGAATTCCTTTCCTCGATGTTCAGCTCTTTTCCTCGTCCATAGTCTTCCCTATTTCTATTATACTATCTTCCTTTGCTTTATCTCTTCTCTCGACCGACCGCGACCTTTCGTCGGAACTTTGTGCTTTTCACAAATGATTTTCCCTATTCTACCCTTTTCGCCGGTTTTCCCTATTATCGTTTGATCTTTTTTTCATCCGGAATAGTTTTTAGTCTGATTTAAAAATAGAGAGCATTTAATTTAACGACGTCCGTCCGTATCGCTTTTGGTTAAACTGTCATTATAGCTGAAACAGAAGTCCCGAATTTTCGAGGTATAATGATGTCATTCGTTAATGAGTAGATTCGATTAATTTTAGTTAATTGCATGTGTTCTTCGTCTGTTGAAATCGAATTTTTTACTTAACCGGAAGGTTTACAATGTTGAAAAGTTCAAAATACATTTTTATAATGACGCAATTCATTATATTATAAATTCGGTATCCTCGGGAAATCGGAGGAGAATGGCGCATTAATTCGAAATTTTAAGCATAAAAGTTCGTGTGAGAAAAAGGTTTGCAGCTTTTTAAAATAAAAAACGTTAAATATAACGTACTCCATCGATTCTTTTATGCACGTTACGAAACTCCAAATGTTCAACGGCAGGGCATCATCGCCAAAAGCCTCGATGTGATCACTGCGAAAATCTCACCGCGTCCATTTCCTCTTTCTTAATGTAGAATAGGAGGGAGATGTTACTCGAATCGCATGCCGGAGTTGTCTCGAAGGGATTCTATCACTCGATGCGGCGCAAACTGCTCGCTTCCCACGCCTCTTCCATTCATTCTCCAATCCCCTCAACCCTCTCTCTCTCTCTCTACTTTTTGCTTATCGCTTCGCCGTTCTCTTCTTCGCACTCCTTATCTCCTTCCCGTTCGCCCTCTTCGCCGCAATCGCACCAACGAATGTAATCCTCCCCTTCCTTTTACTTCCATTGTTCTTACTACAGGCCGTTCCCCCGGCGCCCTTTTTAAATTCCCACAGTGTATCAACGAGCGTGAGTGAATTAGATTTTTTTGGCCAGTCTTCGTCCAACAAAGGGGAAAATGTCGCGACTTTGCTTCTCTAGACAACTTAGTGTTGCAATGTTTGCGTTTCCAAATTTGATTACTTTTCCAGAGTGAAGAAATGTTAAAATTACTGTAATAGTTAACCCGGAGCTTAAATTCCTAAATGTTATACATGAAACTTATTGATTAGGTATATCAAATTTAATTATTCATGAAAGTATAGTATTTATACTTTATCGTAATTATCAAAAATGGCTAGTTGTCACTTATATATCATTCATATCTCGTATTTAGGACGTTAGAAAATTTTTAAAAATCCCGTACAATTTTCATCTTTACGAAAGCGATTTCAATTCGCTTGCTTCAAATGCATTTGAACTGACCGTTATTGTCATTCCATTGGGCGATACTTAACGGACTCGCGCCGCTCGATTGGAAAATTCGGACGTCGTCGCTGTTATGTAACGAGCGAGTTACAGTTAATGTTCGGATAGTTTGAAATATCTCCGTAATCTTATCCTTGCTTCTTTTTCCTTTGATCTTTTCCTCGCACGCTTATTTGCCCACATTCTCCCTCGCACACTTCTTCCCTTCTGCCCGTTGCTACTTCTCTTTCCACCGCTAAACGTCCCTTTTTCTCCCCCACCCCCTCTCCCTTAAAAAAAACCACACACTCGTGCGTACGCAGTCTCTCTCGGATGAATGCGGCGTGACTCAACGTGAGCGTGCCACAGGAGTGGGTTGTGACGGGGAAGAGGGCGGAATGCACGTGTCCCCTTCTCCAATTCACGGTTCGCGCTCTGAATTGGATTTGAATTAAAAAAGAAAGGGGGAAATGTCGCGCGGGGTCAGGTCGAGCGTTGGGGAGGGAGGCGGCGGAAAGCGAAACGTCCGAAGGAGACCGCGCGCGGAAAAGGATTTTTGAGGAAGTTTTTATTTTTTAATTGCGCGAGTTGAAACTGCAATGACAAGACGAAACCGCCAGTTTTCGGAACGGCGGGTGTAAAACGATATGATTTTTTTCGTTACGGAAACACTTGCTTTTTTCTCGAGATTCCTATTCTCTTCTTTTATTCGTGCCACACCGCCTTTAGCCATCATGAAAAATGATACGTACCTTTAAGTGTCGTTTTTTTTAATTCGGTTTTTTTTTTCAGAAACGTTAGAAAGTGGAAGGACCACGGCCGGTCAATTTAACGTTTTGCTGTCTTTTAACCTAACAATTAATTGGGAATTAACTTTCTTCTCGATCTAAGCTGCTGAAACGGCGGAAGTAACGACTCTATAATTGCTCAATCACGTCTGAAGGTCGAATTTTATGGGAGTTTTACTGAATGAATATTAAACAGTTTTTCGGACGGTCTTAATTGAAGGGTTCGCGCCGCCTTATATTCTGGGAAAAATGCCAAGCGTCGCGTGAAATTCCCCTTCCTGCCGAACATTCCATAACTTAGTCAAGGTATCCTTTCTCTTTTCGTTGCGGTTATAACATGTGGGTTATATCCTCGCGGAATAACCTTCTAAAGCCCGTGATCGATCGCCTAAAGATCTGATATTCTTTTAACCTTCCTTTTTTTATCCCTTCAACTCGACTAAGTGGCAATGAATCTACTCTTGACCTTGTAAATCAACCTATTGAGCAACTTGCGTATTGAAATCAAATAAGCGGGATCATTGTGAGCACATTAGGGATAATGAAACTTTACAATAGACTGCATTTAAAATAGTTTTTATAATCAGTATATTTTTTTAAGAATAGATCCCTGTTTAATAAATGGAGATGGTAAACGCGTGGCATGAATACACAAAGAGGTGAGGCGAAGAATATTTAAAACTCATTCCGGACTCGCATAATTGCGCATCGCGATCAGTGGGATTATGAATAATGAATGTATCGACCTTGTTGTTCGCTGGAATTGCTCACCAGAATCAATCCTACTAGCATAGAGAAGCGGACTGTTACGGACACCTTATACGGAACCGAGTGACCCATCGCAACTGCAACCATTCCAATGTTCTATTGTGCGGACGTCATCATCCCTCGGATTCCAGGCGCCTTTCTCCCTTTGTCTTAGAGACGTAGTTTGCCCCCCGCTCTGCTTATACAGTTTTACAGTTAAAACTCGTCGTATAAGGAAAAGTAGGCGGATGCCGAAATATGGATTAAGAGGTCGGGTCGGCTTGAATCCACGTCAGAAATCGCGGTTTCAAATCGCCCCCAACATAATTTTCATCTTTCTGTTTCTGTGTTTCATTCGTCCGCCTCCGCGTGGCGCCGACAGCTAAAAATAAACGTATCTGACGAAACCTGTGAGAACATTGGACGAGTACACCGATGAGTATCCTCGTCGTGTTTTATACCAAGAAATGAAGTGGTACCAGCAGACCTTGTGGTGCGCTACCAACGCTTCGCCCACGAGACGGTCCCCAGTTCGCATTTTACTTTTTCCTTTTCTCTCGGCATTAATTACCCTTTCTCTCTCTCGTCCCGTTGGATGATTCGCCCACGAGAGTTGCTAGTTTTGGTCATCGCGTGTTTTATTAGCCAAGTGGAAAAAATCGAGTGCTCGATACGTAGTCGAGTCTCGGGAGAGCTGTTTTCATGTATCGCTTTCCGCGCCTCGGCTGTCTTTTTTCTCTTGTGCCTTGACTACCACTTTCAAGAAGAGGGGATGAAAGTTCCGTCGTTTTTTGTGCGCAGGTGTTGCTAAGAGCTTCGGCTGACCTTCGGTGCGAATTCATTTCGTCGGATGTCATTTCTTTAATGGTTTTTATATGGAGGTTCGGTTGCGATTATGACGAGGTTTCCACTTATATACGAGTATTAGCAAATTTAGCTACCATAGCGAACTTAGCCGTCTTACTTTCGCCTCACGTTCAATGAGGCTTTCTTCATTAAATGCTATTGTCTGCGCATTAATCGGCGCTCGAAATACGGAAATGAATTGCGTAAGCGTTTTCCCCGCACTTGTGAACACTGCACCTAAAATCGTGTCGGACTTTCCAAAAATGCAAATCAATTCCAATTCCGTGAGGTATGGCTTCCTCCGCTCTTCGGCGCGGATATCGCTCTCCCGTTCGCATGTCCGCCCTTTCAAGGAACATAAAAGACATCGTTATAAAATACATAATACATAATCCGGTAACACCCGAAATTTAATTTATCGCAGTCATTATTTATTTATTTTCAATTTCATCGATAACGAACGTCACCAGTTAAACCTTTCAATATCTCCCTTTAAAAAAACTTCTTTGCCACTGTCCTTTCTCCTGAATTACCATCTACGGTCGCGATGACCCGAACGGAAATATGACGCGAGATATTTCACCCGCAACTCATTCCCGAGCGAAGAGAATTTGCATGCGAAAGGGCTTGGGACCGCTTCTGCAAAGGGGAAGAGACGGCGAGAGAGAAAAAAGGAGATATGGGAGGACATGAGATGGACTTTTAAAGAGGAAAGGCGTTTTCCAAGGTAAGCGGCATATCTCTTTCTCTCCCATCCTTAAGATTTCCATCAGCCTCTCGAACGTATTCACTGCTTATGGAAATTACGGGATGGGAGGAGAATGCGCGAAATCCCTGACCATCGGATCGGACACGTGACCGTCGGATGGAATCGCCTGGGCCGTGTTATTTTTTTATTATCTTGAACTGTGGAATTTTATCCTCATTAACGGGTATATATGTTAACACCCGCACCGTAATGAACATATTCTATAATTTGAAAAAATGGACTCAAATGAGATACTTAACGACGATATTAACGTATTGCCTAAGATAATCCATTTCATAGATAATTGAAAAGAAACATAGTTGATGAAATGACGTGTTATGCATGTTCGCCTCAAGCTGAAACTATATTTTGATATTTGGGAAGGAGAAAAAAATCCTGTACTTGACCGGGATATATGAGAGACCCGGGTTCGATTTCCGGTCAGATACAGGTTTTTTCTTCTCAAATGTCAAAAGATAATCGTTGAGTTCGTCTCGTGGAACCATGATCTCTCCAAAAAAGATTGAGAAAAACTTAGTAGATTCCTAAAAATAAATATGCTCTCAGTAAACTACCACTGATGACAAGCTGCTTTGTGGTTTAAATGCACATCTGGTTTTTCCCGAACTTTTTTTTTACTATTTGAGAGTTATAGTCTATCAAAGGAATTCATGTCTATTCTTAGCGTCGAGGGTCCGCTTTTACTGTTAGGTTTCTGTTCACCAATTATTTTTTCAATTCCTCTATATATTGCGTGACCCAACGACCTTAAAAGCTTTAGACAGTGATAGCGACACATTATGGTACGTATCGCATAAGGAAAAATTCTTCATGAGTGATCGAAAAAGGGCTATCGTTCAAACAATAAAAGATTATCTTCGGGAGAAACAATGCATAGGAAGAACGTGGTCTCGGGGCTTCTGCAGAAGGAAGTTTCGCTAATGGGAGCTAACGTGGCAAAATTCTTGGCACCGATATGTATTTGTTGTAGAATTTATATAAGGTGAAGAAGACCTTAAATATTTGTTTTTTTTTCGACGTTAAACCCACTCGTTTTTGCTCCGTTTCCTCTCAGTGTTGCGACTTCTTTGGCTCTTTCGACCCTTAGAAAACGAGTCGATTGTTTGAATCTGCACAAATCGCATAGGATGGCATTCTCTGCGGTTGTTTGCTCAGTCCAATTCATCCGTATGCGCTCTTTTTAATGGTCCAACGCATATCATTCGGATCGGCGTCGACGCGGTGGGATGCGAAACCTCGCGAAGAACTCTGGAATTCGTGAAATCTCCTTTCGCTCTATTTTGCACAAGTGCGTTTTCGTTTCTCGGTGCGTCGCGATAGAAAGATGAATAGCAGCGCCCCTTTGGGAAATTAAACGTCCTTACGGAGGGGCTGTTTTTTTCGAAGAAACATTGGAAGAATGTTTCGGCGCGTATCGGGCATCGCGCGAATTTCTCCGCGTATGTCGCGCGCCGTGAGTTGGAAGAGCGAGAGAGGTGCGAGGGTGCCTCGCTCTTCGTATCTGAAAACGGTCACTCTTGGTGATTCCTAAGTCGTCGTGGCGTGATGCGGTCGTACGGTTTCCAGCCGTGCTCAGCCTTCTGCGGCCATGCTAACCTCAACAGTTTTTTTTTTTCGTTTTATCTCCAGGGCCTTGAGTAATAATCTCGGGGTTTTTTCGTTTGCGTTTTTTTTAAATCGTTGCGAACGCAGGAAATTAACCGTTTTCGTTTTATTTAATTTTACTTAACAAATTACGATGTTAATTTCATTTATTTTCTTAATTGGTTTTATATCCATTCAGCGATGGATGAATAACTAAGTTATAACGGTTTTGATTTAACACTCTTACATGTATTCTTTGTATACGATCTGGAATAAAATGTCTTATAACTGTGCCATCCAAATTTTACTTGATCTCCATTTTTCATTATGCAACAGGAAGTGAATCATCGAACAAAATGATATCAATATTTGAAATATTTTCCTTTGTTATGATTCTAGTAAAAAGTACAACTTACGCCTTTAATAGAAAAAGATGTTAATAATATATCATCAGAAGCATTTTTAATAGATCCACCATACTCAAGGAACTAGCAGCATCCTTTACTTAATTAGAAAACTTACTGAACGATAAGAACCGACCTATCTTACTCCAGTTTGTTTTTACCATAATTTAACACTAACGGTCTTAAGGCATACGCGCAGACCGTTCTCCGTCAGCCGTATCTGTTTAAAATCTCCGGCTCTCCCGCACTTATCGAACCGAAAAGTACCGCTTTAAAAACGGGTCGAATAAGTCCAAAAGCTGGCCAAAATTCTTTTCCTCGTTCGATGCGAATCGATGCTAATAAAAGTGGACTTCGTATTGCTCCTCGTCTTCTAGAACGCATCAACTTGGAACGCGCGATTTAAGGATGCCATGGTGATTCCTTCTCTTGCGTATCCCTGGTGCGTACACGTCCATTCCATTTCCTCTCTTTTCGATGGGTTGAGTATCGAGATAACGCCACTCTCCAAGTTATTACCCTCTTCCTCGTATATGGCGCGTAAACGGGCTCGCTTCATCTCGGAACTCAACACCTTTGTGTTGTACAGAAGTCTTTTAAAATTTATAAAAATTGTGATTTCTTTAAAGGAATGTTTTGTTTACATATTTTGACGCGAAGCAAAATTTTCTCTCCTGGACGTTATTGTTGACGAAGCAGAATTTTTTTCCGTAATTTGCGTTTTGGTATATTTAAATCTAGTTTCAAGTATAATTTTGAAATCGATAAGTTACGGTTGAGAAATTGCAAAAATTTATGCGCATGTGATTATTATTTTATGCTATTTATTAATATGGAAAATGGCTTTTGCGTTAGGATGTTTTCAGTTCATTTTATTCTTGCTTATATCTCTTTTATCGATTTTTGGAACAAGTTTCGGCTGTATATTTTGGCTGGTGACGCATATTCTGACGATTATTCTCTATTATCGTATCGAACATCTCGGGGATAGTGGAGAATATTTCCATTCCGCGATTTTTTTTATTCCCATTAAAAACATAAGACCTAAATAATCTGCGAAACTATTAGTGACTTGCGGTAGGCAACAGAAGGAAAGTTCCCCTCCTTCAGTCACTTGTGTCTCTGTTTCGGAAGGAATCGCTTTTGAAATTGGAACGGAAAGGGTGGGATGTTTGTATAGAGAAAAATGGCATGGGCAGCGGCGTATCCCATAGCAATGCCAGGCCTGATCGGGGCCACATGCGCTCTGACGGCATCTTACGTCCAATTCGTTACTCGCCTCATCAACCTCCCTCCCCTTTCCTCCTTTCGCGCCTCGCCAATTACTGGCACCGCCGCACAGATGGGCGCTCGAGACGGCCATACGTGTTCTTGACCCTCCATTTTTTAACCCCACTCCGCGAGGAGACCACGGTATTGCATTTGTAACAAAATCGATGCTTTTTTATTGGCTGAGACTGCTGATGGAATTTGTTGTCACGAAGTACCTCAGGCGTTGTCTTCGAGAAATTGATTTTGTGTATCCTGCCAATTTGGTTAAATGAAAAATAAGTAAAAAGGGATTCATGGGGATTATCTCGTATTTTTCAATCCTTGATCAAAATCGAATGCGCGTTTATTTTGTTCGAGTTTATTTATTTTGCTCGGTGAATCATCTCCGTTGTCGGATGTTTTGTAGTTGGTATGTACATCTGGTTTTCAAATGAACTCCACCCATAAAGTGATCTGGATAATTCACGTTTGGAATAGGGCCAGTATTATTAACTTGTTTGACAAGTTCAATTCAAATCTGAAAACTACTTGACTTTTTGATGGAGAGGATCTACCATTCCGCCGATGTTATGACGTCACTTAGTGACGTCCTCGAATCATAACTCTTAAAGTGTAGGAGTGAGTGTGTGAAGTGTTTTTATCATCGCGGACAGATGATATATTCCATCGATCGAAACATGGCGATGAAAGTTGAAGTAACCAGTTTGTTTATCCTAGGGATAGAGGTCGCTTTTTTCTACGTCGGTTTCCGGATCAAGCTCCTGTCAGGGACTTCCTCTCCTAAAAGCCTTCTTTTAAGGAGACATTCTAACTCCCTTTCCCTCCTCATTCTCTTTCCATTGCTCGATCATACGGAGCGAAGAGAAGAGCGCATCTGCATTTCCTCTCCTTGATCCTTCCCACTCTCTTCCGGGAGGAGGGGGGCTCTCTCCGTAGTTTTCCTACGCTCCACGTGTCGACGTTCCACCAGGATTAACCGCGAGATGCAAACGAAGATCAATGTGATTCCTCCGGGACACGTGATAACAAGAAGGGCCCAACAGAAATATATCATATAATCCCTTTCCAAAGTGCTGGCGCATTGCTCGCGTTTGGTTTGATGAGTTATGTTGTTTTGTTTTGAAAAAGTAACTTGAACACAATGGCCTTTATTGCTTTGTCAGCATGTATCTCCAAAATGGCGAAATTTAGGCTATGTTTTTTCCAGTCTCAGGATTTTTCTTTATCTAAAGGGCAAAGAAGCACCACAATACGAAAAGTTTTTTAATGTCTCGGTTAGAAGAGTCAAGGATCTTACAGACGAGCTCGGCCATTAAGGTCTTTAATTAAGATACGGCATTTCCATTTTCAATGCAGTGAGTAGAAAGGAACAAATCAATACCTGCAAAAAAACATAAATCATAAATACAGATTTGCTGTTTGTGTCCAATGCATTTATAACATTTTTGTCTAGGTTTTTAAACTTAAACAGTTGAATTGATCGGAAAAAATGACTGTGTAATGCGTACTTTGATACTGGTAGAAAATGTGTGCGCTGTTCTGGGGAGGAGCAAGGTAGATAAACTTACCGTTTAATTTTTTCAGTAGTCAAGTGTCATCCAGTAATAATGTAACGAAAGTACTTTCTAAACCTGATTTTGTTGAACAACTGTTTAAGAGATAATACGCGAGGACAGTTTTATGAATGGAGATGATAAATTGTAAACATAATTAAAAAGTACCATCACTGATGGCACATTTAAATTTTGTTTTTAGCAGTGATAATATCGCTCCGCAAAAAAACTACATTGCGTCTATTCTTCTGCGTGGGAAAATAACATCTTCCTACGCGAGCTTCAACGACCTCCGCTTGGATCTAGGCCAGGCTTAATTTATTTTGCATGCATAACAGGGAAACTGAAGAGAGCAGGGATAATCCGCGGCAGCTGATTATGCAGGAAGTCATTTGACTTTAATTTACTAAGTCCCACTGTCTCTAACCTATTCTCTCCCTACTGACTCAGTTAATTGTTACCGCGGCCGCTCCTTCCATTTTTATCGTCCTAATCTCCCAGCAACCGTTTTCCGGAAAGAAGAATCCGTTGTTCTTCGTCTCGGCGAGTGACCACCGCGCACCCTGGACGACAGACCTAATCCAGTCCTTTGCCCGTTTGCTCACGTCTACTCCATCACCTGTAATCCCATCGCCTCGTTTATGCTTTCACGGTCTAGATGCCCTCTCTCGATTCGACGGAGTGGTAAGAGGAAAAAAATCCGCCTTCCGCGGAGAAAATGGACGAAGCCGTCCATTACATAACGACGTTACCCTTTTCAACCGTTTCCACGAACTCGCGAGGAACGTAAGTTGCGCAACTCACGTAACCATAGAGAGAGCGAGGAAGAGGGAAGTGTACGCACGGTTCGAATTATGAGGGATTGGCTTCGAAGGGGCACCCTCGACGTCGACCTTTACCAACCCTCTCGAGACATCAGATCATGGATTTTACTCTCCGCGAAAAAAGGGACGGTGAAAGTGGGGTTCCCTGCGGTACTCCTCTTCCCGACCATGGCGCCGCCTACTTTCCCATCCTCGAACCAATCGATTCCGAGTTCTATCTCAGTAGGTTCATCAAATACCCTCTTCCTCGACCCGCTTCCGCTCTCGAATCTCTCGGTAGATAGAAAGGTAATGCGCTCCGGACGAAAAAGAAAGTGAGAAAGGGGCATCGTGAGAATGGAACTGAATGCCTCCCAGGGATTACCGCCTTGGGAGAGGGAGAGAATCGCGGTTGTTTCTTTTTTCGTGGTAGGAAATGGAAGGGCACAAGCTCGTAATCGTCTTGTTTTCTCGAAAATGGCACACAAGTGTAGCAGCGGAGAAATCCACTAAAGTTATTATGGAATGCGTCTGGAGTGAGGAGGTGAGGGCGGTTTAAGAAATACTTTTGAAATGAGCGAGCCGTTGGTAACGAGGAGATATGGGAATTCGTTTCGCAAGTGCGTCTTTATTGAATGCACAAGTTAGGAATGTCCGTGATTTTGAATGTGTTAAAAGCTTAATTTATGTATGTTGCGCATGACTTTTAATTGCGCTTATTTTACCCAATGGGAAGTTTTTTGGCGTTTTGTCTTACTTGATAACATATTATATTTTTAATCTATTTTTATGGGTATTATATATGTATTTCTTTACAAAAAGTAAAATTTTTAACCTTAAAGATATTTAAAAAGATTTCCACAGATCATTTAATCTTACGACAGAAAATGTGGCATATCATTTAAGCCAGCTCGACTTATAATATTCTGTGAACTTTAAGGAGATATTGAACGGATATATGCTTTCCCTGTTCGGACATGTCCGTCGTCCTACGTCCCGAAGAGTAATAGTTGGGCGCTTTATCTATTAATGTAAACAGTTGCTTGAGGCATGTCAGTCACTGCCGAAGGAAAAAATACTATTTTTAACCTGCATTTCCATCGTTTCACATTTTGAAAGCAGCCTACTGTTATAACGGAAAAGGGAAAAGACAATTAGGATCCTGGTGCAATCAGATTGCTGAGTTATTCACTCCAAAAACACGCGGTAATTGAGGTCAAAGATTTAAACATATTAGGCTATTTTTAGCATGTTTTGAGCTGGAGAACTTGGAAGTTAGGCATGCTGTTGGATTTTCCTGCATTATAGAGCTAATTCTTTCCACCTTTACAAGGGAAAGTGTTAAAGAATGGGAATGTATGATAATGGAGATTGTTTTCTGTCCCCCTCTTGTAGGCTGTAACGGGACACTAGCTGGGGGCTTTCTCCACCCATACTGGTACATTTTTAGGAATGCGAACGGATTGTTTCCTCGCATGCGGGTCTTACATACGAGTACCGGTTGCTGTAGAAAGTTCCTCACAACTGTAAATCATTTCTCTGAAATATCAGTTGTTGATAAAAACGCGCTGCGTGAAATCCATCGCTGTAATTCCTCGGCACATTATTTCGGCGATTAAAAAAATATATTTTCATTTGTTTGATCCCTTAAATTCAACTCATGGACTCGATTAAAAGCGATTTCAATAACTCCCGTTGGTCTTATTTTTTCAAAGGCTTATAATGGCAAATTCATGCAAAACAGATGGCGTGACTTCCCATCGAGAGTTCATTCATCCAACGCTCAAACATTGACTTTCCATAGCTGTCAAGAGACATTCTATAAATGTATGCGCGAGGTATTTTTAGCATCGGAAGAGGGAAAAAAAACGAAGCGTCTCGGGAATTTATATTGGGTATCCATCCGCGCCCCTTCTCAGCGTGACTAATGGAGGTCTCTTTGGATTTAATACGAGTGTTCCCATTAGCGGTTGAAATCCATTGAAGTCGAGGGCCACTCAAGGCCCAATATTTTAATTGAATGCAGTTTGAAATAGTCATATATTTCAACGGAACTCCGCAATATTTCCAAATCAAAGCATATATCAACGCTCATTACTTTATCGTATAAATTACGTCTTCATAAAGATCTTGGAGGTTCTTTATTGTTCTATATGCTTATTGATATAACTTTTCCTGTGTAAACAGTGACGTTTGTTCACTGTTCGGAACAGAAGAAACCGTTTGAAATTTTTGGCAAGAGTATTTACGACCCATAAGAAAATTTAAGCGAAAGTTCGCTTCGGAATTTTTCTCATTCTTGTACTTCAAAATGGGTACTGAATAAGCCCATAATTTTTTAAGCCGAAAACGATTCAAGAGTACACAGACACCGATTCACTTTCATGAAGAGGAGAAATGTTTAAAATGTGGTCTGACAATATTTTCGCATTTGAAATGGCGTTCAATTCCCACTCGCAAAAAAACTCGATTCGGTCAACTTTCGCTTACTCGGCGAATTGCGCGTTATTTCTGCACGGTTTGGCACAGAGTGAAGGATCCAAACAAGAATCTGATTACCGGGTCGATGGACTGCGGTTTGACGAAAAGGCCCTCCAGAACTAGAGTAGTTGCGTCCAACGACCGTTTATTTGGGCGCATCTGTCACCTTCCCTTTCACCCCGAGATCCTCGCTCATTCCCGATCCCCCTCTCTCTCTCTCTCTCTATACCTCCCTCCCACACTCCCCCCCCCCTCCATTCACCATCCGTCCCTCTACTCTTCCATATCCCACGAAAATCTCCGATTTATCTCCCTCTTTTCGCCCCCATTTCCTCGTTTCTCTTCCTCCCCAAACAATGCTGCCACCGCCCTCTTCCCCATCCCCACCGCCTATTCCCCAAACATCGCTCGACGAACCCCTCTATACCACCATCTCCTCCCGCCTCTCCATCTCCCTGGCGACCGCCAACAATCCGCCCACGCTTCCACCGCCTTCCGAAAACACGCACGCACCGAAACGAACAACAAAGCCACGGGTTCCAAAGAGACGCCAGTCGTCGGCCGAAAAGCCTACTATCGAAACCCTCGCGGCATTTCCAGACTAAATGGAATCGACCCCACACTACCACGCTCTTTCTCTCTCTTCTCTCTCCATCCCTCATTTCCCTCTTCCCCATATCTTCCCTCGACGCGTCTCCGCCCTCGTCTTCCCCTCCGTCCTATTTCTTATTCTTACCCTTTTGGAAAGAAAAGCTCCTCCCCTAAGGGTTTCACTCCCCCCGCTTCTCATATCTTCTATCCTAATGTCACTGCTCTCTCGTCTCTCTCTTCCCTCCATTTTTCTTTATCGCCTATACTCTTTTATTTCTTGTATTTTGATGTATGTATATTATAGTGTAACTTATGATGATTTGTTTAGTGAGCTTTAGTAGGTTTCGCAGGTTTTTCACAACCTCCCCCTTATATGCGGGTGGTTTTGCAGTGGGTTTTTTTTTATTTTTCCCACGGAATTATCTTTTTACAATTATTGTATTATTATTATACGATTGTTAATTCTTGAACGTATTATTATACTTATATGATAACAAGGGGTTCGGTGGAAGATGGGACTTCCTGTACTCAATCTCGCCCCAATAAAGACCATATCTAATCCTCCTCTTCCCCTCATACTTCCCTCGATGTCACTTAGGCATCGGGGTCGGAAGGGAACCCATCTCGTCGCGACCTTACCCACCATACCACACCATACGAACCTTAGAATCTCCTGCCTACTCTCTCTCTCTCTCTCTCTCTCTCTCTGTTTCTCTCCCTTTCGCTCAAAATCAACCCCCTCGTACACACGAAACGCGCGGGTGGGGAGAGAGAGAGACGGGAGGTTACCGAGGCAACCAGTGATGCTGTCCTTTCGCCCTTCCCACCCCACCCCAGGGACACACCCCCGCGTTCTCTACTCCTACATTTCCCTTTTTTATGCCTCCGCTTGACTCTCTATTCCCTTTTGATTCCCCCTTCATACTTGGCACCCCTCTCTTCCCCCTTTCACCGGGACCACGGCGGGGTCTGCGGCGGCTGCGCGGGCCCCCTCTTACTCCTTCTCTCTCTCTCTCCCTCCCACCTTCCGTCCGCCGCCGCAGCGCTCTCTCCCCTCTTTCCCCTCCCTACTCTATCTCTCTCTCACTCCTCTCTCTTTTTCTCTCGGCACCGCCAGTCCCAGGCGAAGCTCCGAACATCCAACAACGAAGCGAGCGTGTTGCGTAGTTATATTATCTCTCTCGATTTATAAAGGAAAGTGTCTCTCTCCCTCCCCTCGGTTCAGTCCAGTGTGTTTCGGTGTTGGTGCGTGTGGTGGTGCGTGTCACCTCGCGGTCGGTGTTTTCGGTGCGTTACATTAGCGAGGATTTAAGTGGATCTTTTTTATTTTTTAAATTCTTCCCCTTGCTCCTTGAGTGGTAACACGTAAGTGCCGTACCCTAGGATTCCATCGCATCCTTGGTTATCGATTATACGCCTTCCTCTCTCTCTTTCGCGAGGGGAGGGGAGAGAGAAAGGCGAAAGTGCGTGCGTGTGTACTCTTCGTCTGCGCACCTCCTCAGGAAAAAGTCTTTCCAATGGTCGAAACTGACCTCCGTTTCCTCGTGTCTCGGACGGTTTGTGTCTTCTGGGTGTCCGCGCGTTCTCTCCGTTGAGATTTTTTGTCTTGGCGGAGGGATCGGGAGGGAGGAGGGAGAGTTTTGACTTATAACCAACCGTTCGATGTTCCGTCGCGAAGAGTACGACGGAGCGGAGGATTCTGGTGGTGGAACGCTGGGGAAGAGAGGGAGGATAGTCTGGAGGGGAGGAAGGAGGAGACGTAAACTTTTGGTTTGTGGACGTTTGGAGGAAGGATAAACTTTTTCGGCGAGAGGAAAAAAAGTCCGACCGCGGACAAATGGTGGCGACGGACGAGGGTGAGAAGCAGTGCCGCCTTTTGGCGGTGAGGCGAGTGGAGGCCTCAGGGGTTTTGGTGGATGTCGCGGACTTGGGGCGCATCTCGGAGGCGGAGCGGCTGTCGAGGTTGAAGGAGAGGGCGAGGAGGAGGAACAGGGTGGGGTTGAGGGGGCGGAGGGGGAGGAGCTGGGCGGAAGGGAGGAATTCTTCGCCTGTGAGGACAGCCTCCGTGCCGAGGATAGGGGTGAGTTGTTGTCTGCCGGGTGGCTTGCTGTGATTTGGGGGGGAGGGGCAGGGGGTGGTTTTGGATTCTGGGTGACCTCTGGTGATTCTTGGTCTCCTGCCCGAGATTTGGAAGGCTGTCAAAAAGTGGCGGTGCGTCCGGGAGAAAGTTGCGTGGGTGTGTGATGAAAGAGGGTGCCTCTTGGGAACAATTGTAACGGTGACGTCGGAGGGATATTTGTATCGTTGAAATACTTAACCTTCGGATTTTATGAAGATGATGAATACATAGTTATGTTCGTCACAGACGTTTTGTGTAGCCATTTCGCAAATTCTGAATTTTAAGATCCCATCTCCAGATAATTCCTGGCTTGGTTTAAATCGGAATAAGTTCTCCTGATATTTTGGAAATTTTTTCTTTGTCTATTGCATTGTTATGCCATTATTTGAGTCAAGTTACCGTGATTCGTTCACCTAGAGAGGATACGTGAATTGCCTATATTAAATAGAGGCGCTTGGTTATTATATAGCAGACGTGGCCAAACCGCGGCTCTTTTATCCTATTATACGGCTCTTTTAAATTTCCATGCAGAGGCGTGTCAACGTTTTTCTCTACAGGACACAATGACGTAGTGTGACTAGAGACGTGTTTGGGATGCCTAATGGGCATGTATTATATCCGAATTGCTTCGGATGCAGGTTATGTTTTACTGTTCGAAAATTTATGAGCGCAGAGTATGTCATGCGGCTCTCGAACTTCTGAAAATCGTTTGCGGCTCCGAGGGCAAGTAGATTAGGCCACCCCTGTTATATAGCATAATTTTCCAACTTCTGCGCCTTAAATTGACGTTGATTGCCCCACTATCATTGCCCATCTAAAGCGGTAATGAAAATCGCGCTTTTCTGGCAAAAATGAAATTAGTCGGCGGATTTAGAATGAATTCCTATTAGAATGATTTTTCAGAAATCGGTATAACCTGAGCGTTATTGCTATAGATTTTAGCGCGGAGAAAAGGATGGAAAGTGGTGAAACTACCAAAAATGAAATTTAGAGCGCATCCGATGTCTGAAACCCTCATTTGGGTGCATATAAAACCCATAGCCACAAAGCTGTCGGGAAATCCATGCATGGGTTATCTTCACCACCAATTGTGAAACTTATGTTCTCAACCACATTGCCGCTCAACGTCCCTAAAAGCGTTTTGGTTGGCAAGGAAAAGAATGGAAACGTACAGCAAGCGGTGGCCATTAATATTTCCTCCCCTTTCACATTTCTGGAAACCATTGACGCGTTCATATCTTATTTTTCAGCTAATCTAGATCTTTGTATTCTCACATCCACTTTAAGACTTAGTTTAGTACAATTCTCGCATTATTTTCTTGCCGAAAATCGTTCTTTGGGCTTTCATCTCCAGCCTTTCCCAAGCGATACATTCAAAAGCCGTGTCACGATCGCTATGCAGAACAGATATCTATCGCTCAGGCTAGTCGGAGTTTTATATGCATGTGGGATTCTGGGTGCAAGTCCAATCGAAAGGATTTGACCCACTTTGCCCTGCAATTGCAACAACGCGTCGGATGTTATAACTCCGGCATTATAATTATTATTGGGTCAGCGATTACTTTTGAATCGTTAAAGACAACCCGTTTTAACCGCTTATCCTGGGAGGGTGCATGCATGCATCGACTTTTGCAGAGATTGAGAACAGAGGAATTTAAAGATGAGTTATCAGACGTACGAGAGGTGATCTGAAAGTAAGAATACGTACATGCACTGTATTTTGTAAATGATAATGCACATTTAAACTTAATTAAATATACTATTTTTCCACGTAGCCTCCATGATAGGTCGGCGATATTCTCCCACTGCCACATACTAATGGAGCTGGTTTGCATGGTATTTATTCGGATTGAGATCCTACGCAGAAGGAAAGCCTTCGAGGAAGACTTCATTCTCGACGCGCAGTCTAACGTTACAAATAGTCGTCTCCGTGGGAGTTGTCCGCCTCCCCCGAAATGATTTCCGTCCCTTTTTAGAAAGTGTGTGCTCCTCCGCTGTTCGATTTTCTTCTAAAGGAACGCTGATCTGGCTCACTTTCAGACGCCAGGGGTCATGGTTCCCTCCACGTACCTCTCCCACCAGCCGTGTGTTTGGGGTCACCGGAGCGTGTTGTTCGTCCTGTGGACCCTCCTGTATGGAGAGAACGAAAAAGCTTCGTTTGCGTAACGCACGTATCTTTCGAAAGGAATATAAAGCGAGAGGGGGGTCGTGAGGGAATTTTAACACCCGCCTCAGTCTCCCTCCCCCCTCACGCTACCACCGCTTCCCTTATCTAAGTTTGTACATATATTACCACCCGCTAGGAGATCTAGAAAGGGTGATAATGTGCGCGGTAGGACCCCGGAGGATGTACTCCCGTAACTCAACTAACCGCCGAGTGCGTCGAAGGAGTTGAAACTTCGAAAAGGAAAAATGTCACGTAACGCTATCCCTACGGGGTTCTCCTGTACCGAAGGTGTTTTCTTACATTTTCCTAAGTTCAAAGTTCGCGGTCTATTGGATCTGATGACAGTAATCCACTGAAGTGACACAAGCAGCGAAAAAATGTGACGCGGCGATATTTTTTTTTCGCTCCCGAACGTCATCACGGGCGGCTCGTTTTGTAGGTCTGCATGTCGTCGGGTAAGTTGGTGAGGAGAGGGGAGTGAATTAATAAACGCAACCCGTTCCAATCGTCTGTTTTGGTCTCGGGCCAAATTACTTCGCGATGCACTTGACTGCCTTAGCGTCCGTATTACAAGCGAGATGAGGAGCGAGTAGGAAGAAGGGATTGAGGTGTGGTAGAGAGCCGGTGGCACACACACACACACACGCCCCCTCCCAGCCCTCCCCCCATTTGAACGCGTTCCAGAAAGGAAAGAGGATTCCGACAGGCGCGGGAGCTTACGGGACATCCTGGTGCGTGCCTGCGTGTGCGCGATTGGACATCCGAGCGTGGCTTATTAAAGAGACGTGTCTGCCGAGGCTGATTGTCGCACCGTGTCATGCGCGTATTTCCCTCCTGACCCATGAGGGTAACCTATATGCGGGTGATCCTCTCCTCGGCGATCTGTTTGTCATTCTCCCCAGCTCCTTATTTGACCACACCCTCCGCATTTCCTTTTGAGTTTTAATCTTCTTCATTCTCTCTATCCATATCATGCCTTTCTGGAATTTCCATTGTCTAATAGGCGGGTTTAATTTCCTTGCTGGTGATAACGAGGAATCTTTCGCCCGAGCGTGGTAAGCTGTTAGCGTGAGTAAACTCGGCGTGGATGCGACGACGCCTCCCAAGGTTGAGAACGCGGCTGTTGTTCGCCTTCGCGTCTTTCGGGGCGGCGCGAGAGGTTTTTCCTAGGTAAATAAGTTGCGTCACCCGCGTAGTGCGTTAGCTCATGCTCGGCAAGTATTCTGGCGAGAAACTGGGATTACTAATCACGGCCGAATGTTGACTCGTTGGATAAATATGCGATACAAGCGCATCGCGTGTTTACGCGCGTTTTAATGGAAAAAGAAAGAACTTCGACTGTACCGGGAATGTTGGATGTGCGAAAACTGACTTCGAACACAAATACGTCAAATGTATTAGTGTACAGGTGTGCATATATTGACGAACAATTGTATAAGAAACGATTCTTGCTTTTCTTAAAATATTTGACATTGTTGTTAGAGAGAAGATTTAAAAAGGTTTGTTAAATGGTGCGATCTTTTCACCTCTCGGGTGTTGAGGCGAAAAAAAATTATCGCTCGTGTCGAAGATTCTATTTTTGATTTCGTACTCATATAACGCGTGATGCAATTCGTTACCACAAACTTGCTAAGAGATGAGTGATAAAGGAGTGACCGAGAAGAACGAGACGTTGCTTTTTTAAGATTTTACCGCTGATTTTTTTTCGTCGAGAATATTAACGATTTGTTCCTGGAAACGTAAGCCACCGACAAGCATTTCCGACTCGGAGCGTTCCTTGCGCGTGGTTTTGCCCTTCAAAAGTTTGCCTTCGCGTGGAGATTGGAACAATTTTTGAAACGAGAAACAGCTTATGCCTGTCTGCATAGGATCTTCGGATCATATCATTCCATCAATTTCGCGTGGAGAATTAAGGATACTGCAAAAGGCCATCTTGAATTTTAACCCCGGAAGGGTTGGAGAGTTGAAACCCGTAAAGATATACGCCTGCTCTTGCGAAAGGTAAAATAGGATCACGAGACACGGCGTTCTGTTCGAAAGATGAGGTGACGTGCGGACGTGGACTTAAGTGCGTTCTTGACGGGCGATATGGAAAGGGGAGAGATCGCCGTCTCCGTGAAAGGATAGAGATAATTTTTTTATTCGTCTTCTGGAGGGATTACGTTTACATCATTTTAAAGATTAAATCTCGTTTATAATATTTCTTTTCAAATCTGGTGATGCAACGAATGTAGTCTGTTGGTTTGCTGTCGTATGAGACATCGTCTAGGAATGCCAATGAGTACTTTCACGTTTTAGTGTGTGGAAAGTAATGCTCGACGAAACGCTAAACTTTTCCGAAGGGGGTCCTGGGCTACGCAATTTTTATTGACAAACTAATGTACGTTCAGGTAATAATTATCAAGCTCGCCATAAGGGTAAAATCAAATATACTTACATAATGTTTCTTCAGGAGCCGTATCCAGCTTCCTAATGGCGACTGGAGATATGAGTTTGTCAAACTAATATTCACTCTATATCACGGATGTTTTTACTTGTAATAAGAAATGGAAATGCATAAAAGATAATTATTTCTCCGGCTGCATTTTAATCCTTGTATTATTTCTTTCGAAGGAATTGCTTTCGAATAATATGCCATCATTTTTTTGGGTCACCAACTTAATGTTCAAAAGTAAGAATAGAAAACTTGAGAATGTAATGATTCGCATTAAAGAATTCGAGCGCTAATGGATTATAAATTCGTCCGGAAATATTTTTTTTTCGCACGTAAATCTCTCGTCTAATGTCTACTTTTTATTTCTGTGGGAAAAACGATTTCTGCGGAACAGAACTTTTCGACAAATCGCCCTAATGAGCTCTCGTTTCGGGCGTTTTTGCGCAATGCGAGTGTTTAGAGGATAGAAAGCGGCTTCTACGCATATTTTTAAAAGCATAATGTGATTTACGAACCGAAAAAAATTCGGCAAGGTAATGCCGACGATCGCGATTAAGCCATATCAGCCTCTTGGTCGCAGGTCGGCGTACCAAACGGATGTTGGAAAAGAAAGGTAGCAGTACAAAAACTCACCGCCGGAGAGGCAGCTCGGTTCCCTTCAAGGATCCTTCGTCTCGTGACCCTTTATTAAGAGGCCCAAGGCGACCAAATCGTGAGCCTCCGTATCCATTTCCCGCGTACATCGACATCTGAGGTGCAGGCGGAGAGATAATGGGGAAAGAAGGGGAAGAAAGCAGACGACCTCCGCTACGACGGAAGAGAACGCATAACGCGGGGATGTTACAAAACTGCCAGATATCGCGCCATCTGTTTGTGAGAAAACTGATGGAAACGCTCTTTTTGCACCCCGATGGGCCTCGCCGATAGGCGCGCCCCTCGCAGTGTGGGATTTTAACGAGCGCAGGCGAGGAGAAGGAAGTCTCATTTCTCTCGGCTATCATTTCGCTTTGCGCAATTTCGCGAGTGTTTTTTTTTTCTTTTCGTCTTTCGCTTCGTTTCCCGGTCGCCCACCTTTAGTTGGGAAACGTTCGATTCGGCAGGAGTCGATAGAGAACGGGAGGGGCTGGGATCGGCAAAAATACTGGCTGCAGGTGATTTCTCGGAAGGCGGAAGGGATCAAAGGGCGTTTCAGGCGGATTGATTAGTCACGCGGATTCTGCAACCCAGGAGGCAGTGACGTCAACGGTCGTCCGTGACACTGACGCAGGAGACGGGGCGAGCGAATTGAGAGGTTCTGATGTTGCGTAACCAAGGTGGGAGCGAAGGGCATTCGTTTTAGGGTTTTATTTTTAGCTTTTCTTTCCTTAAATTTCCTCGGTTGAGTTAATTAATAAGATTGTACTTGCAATTATTAACGTGCAATGGCCAACATATCCGAGTGACTTATTATTTTTTAAATTTTATCCCTTGGATTATTTTTACACTTTCATAAAATTCGTTTTCATTGTGAAAATTTCCTAATTTAAGAGAAGTTATGCGTATCTTTCGCTGTTTTTCAAGAATAACTATTTTGTTTTTGTCAAATTATTAGCGAATGTTAATATTTAGTAACTTATTATTTAAATCAAATAAGAATTTCAACACTAAGTGGCCGTATATGTTATTAATAGATCTTTCTTTACATTTTAAATATAATAATCTATTAAAATTTAGATGAAATGCCATAGTCGAATTAGTGTTGGGTCGACATTTCTCCAAAGAGAAGGCCAAAAACATTTTTTTGGGCCATGTGGTTATTGAAATCTTTTTGCCCACGAAAGGCCAAGGAACGAAAGGGGAATGAAATATTTCCAGGGCAGCTGGAAAGGTCATTCACGCCGATATGTCTCGATTTTCAGTAGGGCGCTTTTTTTGCTTTGCTTCGAGATTGAATCTTATGACTTAAAATATGATAAACTGCCAGAAAATATAATATCGTAATGGAATCGGTTGAAAAATGTGCTGCATTGCATGTAATGTAAAAGTAAGGCTCGATTCGTTCCGTCGATAACGCCGGACTGCTTTTTTTCTTGCCGGTGTTAACGAGCGGATTAAATCTAATCTCCGTGATCCAATTTAGCGAGCTTTTCTCCGCGACTGAATCGACAATAAAAACAAAAGCTAGTTGAGGTTTGAAAGTGTTTGGAATTCGCCGGCTAACTACTCTTTATTTTCGGTGCCCGCCGCGTCCCAATCCCAACGCCTTTTTCGTCCATCGCCCCTCCGTTAATTACGCTTATGTTTTATGCCCCGTCATCGTTCGGTGGCAACGCTCCCGATGGAGAGAGTGAAAGCAAATTCCGTGCGGAATCTTCATCTTCGTCGTCGGGGCGATCCTCCGATCGAAATTCCTCTTTGGGATGGGAAAGTTTTCGAATCACTCGTTCCCGCCTCCATCGCCCCGGGGACTCTACAAAAGCTTTTCCAGCTACAAGAAGTATGCCTTCCGAGCCCATCCTCCTTGCGACCCAAATACTAGCGAGATGGCCGTTAAAAAAACGCGCTTCCGGAGAAAGGCTTTGGAGCCGACGTTTTGTTGTTGTAAGACCCTTGGCCATAATGGGCCGGGCGTTATAATCTCTTCGGGGAATGTTATTTCCGAAGCTCCGCGAAAGGATCAATCGTCCAATTTGGAATCCGGCCATCAAAAGAGAAGCATTTTACTCGGGCGTCTGGATCGGTCGTTGGTTCAAAAAAAAAGCAGAGTTAGGAGCGAAGAGCGAGTTTAAGATACATGAGGACCCCCCTCGAACGTGGATTCCAAAAAATATAATCCGCCACTTCTTTTCCGTTTCTCTCTCCCCCTCATGCCTTCTTTATCTCTTTCTCCTCCCTACTCCAAGCGCCCCTCGGTCTAGTCGGAAATCTAATTTTGGCGTCTTTCTCCGAGGAGAGGCGATATGATGAAGAGGTAAAACGAGAAGAGAGGGACCTTGGCGTGCCGATTTGAAAATAAAATTATTTTTACTTGCCGGCGACGAGATAGAGGGAGCAGAAATTGGACGTCAACTCGATTTCTGCGAAAAGGGAGGGAAACGTTTTCTTAAGATGGCAGTTTTGAGGAGCGAGAAATTAAAAAGGTTTTTTTTAACGCCTGCCTTTCCGTATTGTCGACTTCGAAGAAGGACATGATACACCCAGGCGAGTAAACGATCGTATTATTGAATCGAGTCTCCGGGTAATATTAGCCTTAAAACCGTAATTTGGGAAGATATTAAAAAGTTGGCGATCGATGGTCTAACATGGATTAATGTTACTGACTAAAATTCATCCATCAATTCGACCGTTTCCGGATTAATTTCCTTTATTTCAAAGGTAGCTGTCATTTCCATTTTGATAGATTCGATCCCGCGATATATTTAAAAATGGATTTGAAATGTTAACAGGGCAAACAGTTCTGAAACGGAAATCTCTGTCATCATCTACTATGGAGTGTACACGCCTCCTAGGATAGTGGGGAGAAATCCTCGCAGGAAAAAAAATTCAAGGCATTCGATGGCAACCTATCCCTTGTGAACGTTGTGTGTCTCGTTGCGCGGATAGCTGGGTCTATTCTCCCATCTACACTCTCAAAAGATTCCCAGAGTGCTCGGGTGTCCGAATAGAAAGGATCTCGGATGAACGCTGGAGGAATTTGCCGCGGTATCGTCGATGGAGTACAAATCGAGTTAACCTACAACCTTTAATCTTTTTTTCTCAACAGTTCTATCAACATGCTATTTTACTTTCTGGTTGTGTACACAAATGAACAGTTCACATCGCACATTAACATTGATACCTATGAATGCAAGTAACTTTTTGGGCAATCACCGATGTATGATGTGTATTCAGGGTTGAATATGGTCAAGAATGGTGCGTATTTTTTATATAAAATCATGGAATAGTGAGTAGTTAATCGCTCGTTTATTGTGTATAGCATAACATCGTTAGTACAAACTTCTAGGAACTTACATTTTCTTGATCTTTCATAACATTATCGTTATAATAAGCAATATTTACCTATGCTTCGCAGGCGTCTGTGGCACACTTTTCATGAACGAGTATTTTTTGTCAACCGATTTTACATAAGCGAGATTTTACTGCACCGGTTTTCTATGAGCGAGAAATGCGTCGCTCCGACCAAAAGTCTAATTGCAGAAATACTTGTTTTCTCTCAGTGGTTTCCACGGTTTCGTGGCAGTCTCCAGACCCCATGCTCTGTCGGCGGTCGAGCATGCACGTGCACCACGTGATTTCCGTCCATTACGCGACATTCTCCGGCGACCTTGCGCTTCTTCCCACCCTTTCTGCCCTTTTATCCCACCCTTCCTGCCCTTTTTATCCCACCCATCTCCTCCTCTTCCCACCCTTCCACCCCTTCTCATCCCATCCTTCCTCCGGCCAATTCCTTCCCGCAACCAATCGGGGAGTGCTTTTGTGTCGGAGCCGTACACTCCACTCCGTCCCCGGCACACACACACACACACCCCAATTCTCAATTATTTCCCCCCTTTCGAATTGAGATTCCCATCTGAGCAAACCTCCGCCATGGAGACGGGGAGGCTCATTGGGATGGGTGGATGGAGGAGGGCAAAATGCTTGGTATGGGTGCGTCTGCTCTCTGCCCGTTGTGTGTAGTGCCGTACAATGGCGGGCCATTGGAAGCGGATGGGTTGGGGGACGTGGGTTTGATAAGTCAAGGTGAGCTGGTCTCTCTCCGCCCTTCCCCCCTCTCTTCCTCCCTCTATACCAAATGGTATTCCAGCCGCTCCATAACACACGTTCCGATTTTGCCAACCCTTGCCATTTTTTCCCCCACGCCAGACCCGGATCCTTTTGAGCGCGAGGGATTGTGGGAAGGGAGAGTCAGGATGCGAATGGGTTTTTTGGTGTGTGAGAGGACGACTGGTGGCCTTCCCCATTTTTTATTTTTAGCGTTCCTCTATTCTCTTCGATTTTTTTACGCCTGCCCGGAGATGACTTACTGCGAGGTGTCAAAGGGCTAAAATATTTGCAATATTTTAATGGGAAGTCCTTGGGAGATAACTGGCTTGTTTTGAGTGGCCTATCCTTTTGCGAGAGGATGTCTTGTTGTCGGAAGAACCGCAGGGGGAAGCTACGCACGTCTCTCGGATTTTATGGTCTTCATGAAAAGATTCTTTGTAGTTCGTTAATAGAATGTCTGGTCCGACAGTGAAATCATTTCAATCCATCAAAACTAAATTCATGTCTAGCTGATGTTATGTCTGCTTTAGCATATAAAACAAATGCTCTGTTATTTTATGTTTCTTAAATTGCATTATTTTATTAGGTTTTCCAAATCTTTTGAGGGCTACTGGAACTATCTAAATTAATTATGTTCAAGCCATAAGGCTATCTCGACGAGCTTTTTCGATCACATATCGTTTCATTCATTATTTTTTTGTTTTGTGTCCTTATATCTTCATGACACTATTTGTACGCGAGAATGAAATACTCAAAGCACTTGTTTCTCTGTTACGTTTCATGACAGTCTTAAAATTGCGTCACGTATTGGAATGGTAAAAGGAAACGCACCCATAAGATCTCTCCGTCGAACACTTTCTGCAACAAATCGTGCACCGTTAATCTCGTACTGACCTGGAAAGGCGGAGCGACAAAAAAAGGAGAAAGATCGGCGATACGTTAATGTAATCCATTGCGGCCCGGTATGTATTTTTGGGAGGGTGGGAGAAGTAGGGAAACGGTTTCGCCCACTCTCTCCCGCTCAATCGCCCGCTTTCCATCTACGCAGCGAGGAATGCGGTTTCGGAAGATTAATCGATTTTAAAAACTCGGCGGCGGGTTTTCTGAATCGCCTATCGGTGTCTCTTAATGCATGGACGACCGTTTCATGGGGACTGGAATCGCCCACACATGTTGCGCAAGGACCTTCCTCTTGGACGCCGACCACCGCCATCACACCACGCCCCCCTCCCACCCCTTGTCTCCCTTTCTCTCCCTCTCTCTCTCTCCGTCAGTCCCCAAATGCCTGGCTGGATGAAAACTCCCGCTGCGTTCACTTGTTCCTCTCGGAAACTTTTCACTTTCTCATTTCCTCGCCCAGCCGCTGCGTTCGAAACCCTCGATCGAGAGAGCTTATTAAGCGCATACTTCTGTTGCACCGTCCGTGCAAAAGCGAATATAATTTCCGTACAGTTCCACGTCTTGAGGCGGCGGTGACCTTTTCCGCATTGCGGCCGATTTTCCCGAGAAGAGAAAACGGTTGATTAAGTTCGTTTTGCCATCGCGAGGAAAGAATTTTTGTTTTTGGATATCGGAAAGAAAGTCTCGGTTATTTGGAAATAAGGATTTATCCGGCGGATTCTCAACGGCCTCATGTTTATATGTTGCCGATATCTTATCTAATCGAGCGCTTTTCGTGCTTTTCATTAAATCCGCATCACCATTCCTTCGTTAACAAAAGAAAGTGGCGGGTGATGGATTGATGGGAAATTTCATTTTTCAATTAGCACGGAGAAGGTTTAGATCGCATCTGGTGGCATAAGAGCCACCCAAGGAGATCCGTTGCACGAGTATATCACCTTAAAATTGCCGACGAGTTGATATTTATTTACTCATCGGACGGGAGAAGACCCGCCCTTCATCGTGTGGGAAAAGAGAAAAATCCAATCCATAAAATTTTATGGTTGAAGAATAATTCCGCGAATCATGATATTTTACGAGCAGAATTTTCTCTCTTTACTTACATCCGAGCGTGGTGCGATGATTTGATATCCTCCATATCCACCTGCCGTTTTGAAGCTGGCTTGGGTTTTGCTCCAAATCCCGCGTTTCTTCGAGCGGCAACTCCGTCGCGATTTAATTCGCTTCAATTTTAATGGTTTCACGTGCAACGAGAAACCGCCTCGTTTCCTCTGATCCGTGTAAGATATCACAGGTCGTTAGGTATCCTCTCGTTGGTCGCAATGTCGTGGGAATCTCCCTCGCCGAACGTGCTGTCGTTTCGGACGGCGTGGGCGTAACAGTTAAAAACTTCGGACGGGTTGCATGGCAACGCGTATCCTATCCCCTTTCTCCTACTCTTAATTCCTCTTTATCGGTTTTTCGACGCTTTAAATGCTGTGCGTGGGAGTCTGATCCCGTGATCCTTGGAGAATCTCGCTCGCCTTGAATCGAGGCGTGAACAGAAATAAAAGCACGGTCTGGTGCCCGTGGGGAATGCGAATTAAAATTGCGGGGAGGAGTCCTCTTGATTTGGCGCACCTGCGATTATTTATGGCCTGCACGCACCGATTGTGGGTTTATTTCGCAGTGTTTTTGTTTCATGACGCGGCCGAGCCTTCAAAATTGTTGCGTGGGATCGTTACGGCAATTATGGCCTTCGTTCTTGAACAAATAAGGCACGGTCTCTTCTTAATAATGCGATTCTCCTTCAATCACGTGAAACTATAATGCAGATGGGATCATTTATCGCCAAAAAACATCGGTTGATTTTCTTTAGTCGCGCGGTCCGAATCATAAAACATTCTTATCTAAATCCTCCAATATTTATTTGCGATTTGGCGCGGAGATATAAGGCAATATTTCATTTACCGGAATTTTCTCCCGTTTCGTTTTCCACTCGTTTTGGAGTCTCGGGGGCACAAAACGCCCCTATCGGCGAGTGCGCGAGTTATTTATCCCACCTCCGATGGCGAAGCGAGTAATTAATTACTTCGCCGACGTTATTGCTCACGTCCTGCATTTTATCCCTCGCGATGGATTGTATGACGCTTTAACACATGTTCTCCGCGTTCTTACGCTCTCCAGACACGCGTTTGTATCCCGACCGCGCCATCCTTCCCAAGAAGCACGTTTTCAAATATCTCGCAGTATTTCTCGGCGCACGAGGATGGCGGATCTAGAGTGGGGAAAGGAGACTATGGCAGAAAAACCTAAACGGAATCCTTATTCATTGCAGGCCGTGCGTCACGGGCGCGCAAAAACATACGCACGCCGGCCGGCGTTTCATGTTCGCTCGTATTTCGAATTGCGGAGGTCGCCATGTTCTTCCGTATTGTCTAGCTCTTTTTTTATTGTTATTATGACCAAGACGGTTATGAAGGGTTGAGAAACAATGCGCGCGCCCGTTCGGCCTCCGGAGACCTCTTCCGGTCTTTTCCCCAACCATTCCCGTCCGAATTATTACGTGACGCGGGCAGTAGTATATTCGTCCCCGCGGAGTCCCTTTGTTAGTTTAGGGAACGAGAGCTTCCGACGACAATGAAGAGAGGAGAAAAGGTTTTATTGTGCTCGAAAAGGCTGAGTGGGGGCGAAAGACGGGGAGCGGCTTTTATTTAAGCTTATGGTACAGTAAAGCTTAGTTGAGCTGTGGATCTGCAGGTTGTTTTGTCCTTGCAAATAAGGAAACGGCTGCTTTTATTACGATTCTAATCCAGAAACGGTTTGTACAGCGAATGGGGAAATATAGACTGTGGACCAATGATTATGCTTGTTCCTTAATTGTCTATCGTCCTAGAGTTACGAATGGCTGAATGTGTTTACGAAATCGATAGTAACTGGCCGAAAAATGTTTGTTTTGGGTATCATTCAAAGTAGCTTGCGACTCTGTTATTAAATGCATCGAGTATGTTTCTCAACGGATGGAATATAGTTGAAAATATTTTGATTAAGTTTATATAGTATTTACACACTAGGTCTTTCAATGACTTCAAATTCTTTAAGAAACTTTGTCGGTTTTATTTTTTGTGCAGTTTTACAAGTTGTTTTCATGTTCTTCGAATGCGTTCGTAAATCCTAATTGAACCTGGCCAAATTTTTAGCGGGGTTAATTGCCATATGGAATGGCGTAAAATTTCATCTGCATGAAACAACGATCGTTTGGAAAGATTTTTTTTAATTGCTGCATAATTAATGTCCTCACAATTAGAGAGGAAGGATGGAATTTCCCCATCCTTTCTTTAGGAATGTTTTATTCTATTTTCTTATACGTTTCGGAGAGAAAGGGCTTTCTCATTTTGTCTCGCATGTGAAGCTATCCTTGCCTTTTCGCCGAATATCAACATGCGTTTGTACGCACGAGCTGTTCTCATCGGTATGCGGTTACCCGGGAGAAGGAAAAAACTCTTTCAAATGCGTCGCGAAGATGCGACAACAGATGTTGTCATACTCAACTCACAAGGTTCTTTCGTGGAAGATACGGCTTGACTTATGACCTCGATGACATATAAGGTTTCTTACGTCACGGGTTGTGCAAAAAATCTTCATGTTTGTAACTTCGCGTGTAGTTGATGTTGTCAGTGAACATTCCACTTTGAGTCAGTTGATCGATTTCTTTTCACCTTTTCCCATTCGTTTACTTAGTCTCTTCCGGTAAGAGATAGAAAAACATCGATGTTTTGTAGTTGACTATTTGGTTAAGGAGAACGATTATTTGGGTAATGAAATTCCTAAACTTTAGGACCTAAAGGAATCGTCTGTAAACGGCCCGGCTCTTTTACCGTTATCGCACAACGTTAGTTTTCATCAATGTGGAATAAAAATTTCGGGCAGAATAAATTTTCCGCCATCTTTTTCGTGGGAAGGGAGATATTTCGTCCGGTGAAATTCATTCCTAGTGATTTCAATATGCCGCTTTTCGCTGAAACTGACACACTTTCGAATTCAAAAAGAACCACTTAATTTTCAAAAGTCGAAAAAATAATTACTTAAAGTTGTGGCCATAACAAGGTCATAGAAAACCATATGCGAATTTCGGCTGCAATGCAGCCGTCTTCAGAGGTGATGATGCATCGAAAGTAAATTATAAACACTGAAGACTAGCCGAAATGCGCATCTGGTTTATTATAACTTTGTTATGGCTACTACTGCATGAGACAATAACATTTTTTTCGATTTTGATACTTCGGTGATTGATCTGAATTTGTTTTCGGCCATAAGACGATCTCGATAATCCTCGACTGAATCGACACACATTCGGTTTAACGAAACGAGTTTGTAACACTTCGTACGGTGTTACGTTCCGCTCGGCGGAAACAATCGACCGCGGTGACGCCAAAAAGGTGAACGACAGAAAAAGTACGGACGCAAACACGAAACACGTGATCTGGAACGCGGCCATAACTCGTCATGTGAGCGAGAGAGAGAGAGGATGCCTGCGAAAATCCCGCTCATCTTCCTCTCTCGCCCTCTTTCTCATCCGCGGCGAGTGTTTTCCAAAGTCTATTACCGTCTGTTTACGTTCTTAACCAGGGACACCTTCTCGGAAGGAGCAGGAATCAGTGGGTCATGAGTGACGACGTCAAACGGTTCGATTCCCCGGTGAATCATTCGTCCCTCCAGTGAAGGCTGGATTTTTTTCCCTTCTCTACTCCAACTCTCACTTTATTCCAATCATCTGCTCTCTTCTCTCTACGATAAAAGTCCCATCGCGCTACCGTTATTCTCATTCGCCGGGAACGTGCGGAGGAAGATTGCAAAAGCATAGCCACCCACGCGTATCGAAGCTCATGCATTCTAGAGCGGTTGTGTCAGGACTCCGCCCTCTCTCGGGGGGTTTAGGGAGGAGGAGAGGGAGGTGATCTGGCGGTGGGATTATATGGAGGGAAAAAAAAGGAAAGTAAAAGCTAAACTAAAGAATGATCTTCTCACGCTTACGCACTCCTTAAAATGCTGGCAAATCACCTAGATGGATAATTACGCGTGCCGAGATCCGCCTCCGAGGATGAAAGGCGGTCATAATGTCATCCCTAAAGAAAGTGCTGGGACGAGATACTTTCTGCAGCTATTAATTTAAATAAAAAAAGAGCGTCCTTGGAGGCGATTGAACAGTTTTTTGGCCATTGGTTAGCCTTGATGGTTACGTAGCGGAGCGGCTAAATGAAGAGACACTAAAGTGTGACCAAAGCCGCTGTGCGGATAGAAATATGCAGTTTAACGATTTTCCTCAAAATCTTTGGCCTCGGAGACTGCAGTAGAGAATGGCAGACAAAAACGTTTAAATTGTAAAAATCTTTCTTTTAATCGCGTTGGCTGCTCAAGTCATCTCTAGAAGAGCCTAATAGACTATTTGAATTTTAGCCGCTACCCGATCTAATGTAATCTAGATTACAGATGACGGGAAATATTTCCTCTTTACCGTACCGTCAACAATGGCGTACGGGCGTTGTGGCCAATCTTTATCCCATTTAAACAATTCTGATCCTCAATACACCCACACACAATTAAAATAGTGAATTAAATGAAGGGAAAAATGAATTTTTTTGATCGTGAATGTACTATTTTTCCGGTCAATGGTATGCACTCAGAATTCCTGCGTCTGCGAAAATTGATGTTCTGGGTAAAATTTTGCAGGGGAGAAAGCAGTGTTCTTTGAAATCCATTGTGGTTTAGAAATAATGGATATCGTGGTTTCCCATAACGTCATTATACGGTTCACGGGAATCCTTCAATTTTCCTGTGGCAATGTCGACTGGGATTAAGTCTTGGCTCAAATGTCAAAACGTGGGCATACCTGTCTTTAAGGCCCCTTTGCTCTTCCCTTAAATGTAATCGGTCCATTACTTTCAAGCGTGTATATGTTCATGAATATTCGATTTAAATTTCTTCGCTGTCTCGAAATAATGCCCGTTGCCTCGTCGATACTCCATAATTACCGTCTGAATGTTAAATATACGTATTCAAGTGTTTTATGTTACCACAAACGATCTCATGACCAACTCCTGTGCAGTCGACTGTTTCTTATCGATTGTATTTTATACTTTTTTCTCCGTGTGGCACCATTACATTCATCTCTAAATAAAGGTTGTGTACCATTTTTCTGGGTCCGCAACAGATCTTTAATTTTAGTATGATGATTTTCTTGAAGTGAATGTGTAAGCAATACGCAATGCAACCCTGAACTAAAATGTATTTTTTAAATAAATATAACTATACCTATTAGATCTATACTTGCAGAGAATGAATACTTTCGCACTCTCCTTGTTATCAAAGCAATATTAGAAAGTCAAATAATAATAAGGTAATTTTAAAATTATTTCGTAAAAATAAATTTGTCAAATATTCATTTGGGTGTGGATTTTATTTCATTTTTGTACCCAAATTTATACTTCCGTGGAAACGTCTAGTTTTCCTCGAACCGAGCAAAAATTAAACGTTCACAGCAGGAATAACGTTTGGCCCATCTTCCTGGAAACTTCCTCTTCTTTAGGGTGGCGGGAGGGATGAGTACGGAGAGGGTGGGGAGGAGGGGAGATACGAGTGGGCGTGGACGTTGGGGCGAGGAGGAAAGAGAGGGAAGGGCGCTGTGTGACGTATGCACCTTAAGAGAGCTGGATCGATCCGCGCGCAGCTGAGCCTTTGACCTCGTATATGAGTTCCACGACCTTGCCGAAGAAGAGAGGTCATCCCGGGGCGGAGAGGAGAACTTCGATCCCGACGGCCTTTTATGTAACATTTCGAACTCGACCATTATTCCGTGGCACGGGGGAATGACTCGTGGCCGATCACGGCGGTCCACACGGCGATCGAACGCGGTCCGATCAACATCTCTCGGATTCACGGCGTCTTCAATGCTCGTTGCGTCGACGTATCATGTGTGTGTGTATGTGGACAACGGCGGCGGCATGGAGGAACGGCTTCAACGAATTGGAGAATTTCGTCTTAACGAGTGTGATAGTTTTTACTGCAGTTTATTGCGTAGGATCGTATGCTTGTATTACGGCTTTAAAAAATGGAGAATTTCATTTAAATGACAGCGTAGTAGGGAATCATAAACGTTTAGCAAAGTGTAGAGCATAGGATAGCCCGTTTGTATGAATATTAACATTTTTGTGGTAATCGATAGAAAATTTGATTTATGGAAAGATAATAACATTTTCATCGTGCGAATAAAGGCCTCGTTTCTTTTTAGCAACTTACAATTGTATTATATAAATTCTGTTCATTAAAACATTTTGATATGTTTTAGGTTTTTTTAAAAATGTCATTTCTTTTTTACGTTAACGATAGCATACGGATCAAAAATTTAATTCCATGGGCCATATTTGGCTGACAGATTTTCATTTTGATGTCCCTCCCTTAGTACATCAAATTTTCACCATCCGCCATCAAAAACGGATAAAACTATTTGTGTGGCTGAGTTTCTCTTTTTCCGTCCTTGTCGCATGTCCTCACCAGTTGTGTATCCCAGCGTGTAATTTCCAGAAAAATATCCTGTTCGGAAAAAACAATAAACATCAAGAAAAAGATAATTCACGTTTTAGGGAGTCTAGGCTGAGGGGAAGAGGTTTTTGTCGCATATCTACCTCGCCGTAAAGATAAGGCGAGAAGAAGACCTTTTTTTGGCTGTTCCGCTTTCGAGAATAACCACCATTAAGCAATAGGTTATCTCCCTTTTTTCACCGAAATTAGGATCGTCCATCACGGTTCGAGTGAGTTCTTATTCTCTTTCGTCATCATTATTTCTCCTCAGTCCTTGCGATTTCCTGAGGCGGACGCGAAAAGACGCGGCTCGCTGCTTTTTAAAGATCCTCCGTTGATTGTAATAATTACAGAAAAAAAGGAAAATCCGCTGGACGTGCTCGGTTCTACGGAGACCGAGCTACTAACCTCCGATTTCTCAACTGGTTAGGGTTGGAATGATTTTGCGCGCGTGCAAATTCGTCATGGAGGTGGAAGTGGAGAGTTGAAAGCACTTCGTAAGGAACGGAAAATTCAAACTCATTTTCCTCCGATAAATGAAGACTGTTTACTGAATGCTCTAATAAACTATATTACTTTAGTTTCCAGCTTTGATCGAATTGCATGTAACCTCCAGCGGGCAATTAATGATTGGGTACACAATGAGAATACTGCTAAGAAGAATAGGACAGAAGCGAATGATTGATTAGATAAACTATGAGAAACGTGAACTGGTTCGGTCATTGCCAGAGGAGAGATGGCATGAATAAATTGGTGTTAGAAGTAAAACTGAAAGGAAAAAGAGAAAAGGGAAAAGGTTTCAACTTAAAGACTATTTGAAAGAAAGAGCTATCAAGAAATGTAGAAGATAGCGGAAAGCAGGAGCATATGAAGAACCAGGGGTAACCAATTAATCATGGGACCATTCTACGGACAGACGACTTGTACATGTCGTCGTCGTAAATTCGTCGTTTGCTGATTATACCTTAATTCGATTAAATAAAAGATGAAATTCAACCGGTGAAATCTACTTGGTGGTTGAAATATGAACAAGGTTTATTGCCTGAATTCATTTTGTTTGCCGTATAAAAATACATTTGTTTCATTAGCTCGTATTTTTCTCATGCGGTCGTATTAAAAAAGCCATTCTTATTTTTTATCAGCCGCTGCAGACGGCGCATCTCCCTCGCCTTTCGCTATCGTTTTAAGAGACCCTCCCCTTAAAGGATCATATTGGGTTTACCGTTGACAAGTTAAGTTTAGCGCTTGCGTACGCGTGCGAGCGGCGGTCTTTTGTCAAGGTAGCCCTTCGTCCACACGGGAATGACGCCACGATGAGTTTATAACCATCCCAATTTTTAGGTGGTGTGGGAGGAGCCGTAGTAGCAGGAGGAAAAGGTGGGCGGTGCCCATGGGCGCCACTCCAGATGGGGTGGAGCGAGGCGGGGAGGAAGAAGAGTCGGCGGGGGTTATTCCTGAGCGAGAGCCAAAGCGATGGGTTGGGCGGAGGGGAAGGGAATCGCCGAAACTCCGTGGGGGGGAATCGAATGTGGGGGGGGGGGGTCGACGCGGCGTCCCGCACCACGAAATTACATGGCCTGCCACTCGGTGCATCTGCCCTTTACCTCAGGAGAGGCTCCACCCGACCCCGTCGAAGGCACGGCCACCTCGCACGCAAGCTCGAAAACTTTTTTTTTCTCTGGGGGTCGTCCCGAACCGTACGAGTTACAAGGAATTAGCTCAGGATGTATCGTATTTATCCGAATATAAGTCGAACAGTCTGCAAAAGCTTCCCGCTCTCAGAAAATTTGTTCAAGCCGCTGCTGGTAACGCCATTTGTCGGACCGACGAAATGTTTTCGTGTAGTTGGAGGGGTTTGGTTTTTTATTTGTCTTTTACGACGCCGTATATTCGCTTCGGCAACGCCGAATTTTCGTGCTTCAGGGTCTAGGCGTTAAACATTGATCCACGTTGAGTAATACCACAGTAAGCTTTTTGTATTCTAAAGTATGAATAAACCTCGTCTTATATTGATGTAATACGTACATATGGTATATACACAGACACATACACAAATGCTGCGTAAATTTTTTGCAAGCTTTTTTATCATACGGTGGAATTTCATTCTCCACGAATGGACGATATATGGAAGCCATTTTACAACCGCAGGATCGACTCGTGGGATGGCTTGCGTTCCAAATCATCTGGCCAACTTAATGCCGCATTGTTTCTTTTTATATTGCGTGTAGTACCTTCGAGCTTTCCTTTCGTTATTTCTTCTTTTTTTCTAACTTCCTGGCGAGGCTTAGCTTCCAGTCCGTATTTCGCATCTGCATGCCTTTCTCCGGCATCGTTACCTCGCTTTTGAAATTAACAGCTTCTCTCCCATTATCTCCCTTTCTCTTTAAGACTCCTCATTCTGCCCACGCTCCGCCATTCTCTCACCACGCGCGCTTTCTCTCATTTATCCGAGAGGATTATTATTAATTTTTTTGCCCGCATCTCCTAAGGTCGAATTCGGAGATAAATCCCGTTATTAAAGATCGATTCCCCAATAAAATTTTCTCCCATCTCAGCGAAGACTTTTTAACGATCGGAATTTCAAACGACTAGGTTGTCTTTTCCCTTTTAGCCGAAGATTGAATTTCTAAATTATATCGGATGCAGTAATGAATCCATTAAAACTCGCGATATTTTAATTCGCCGAAAAAATACTTCCGCTAAATCGGAAAAAACGGGAAACGCCTTGCGCTGTTTATTCCGGAAATTTTTAATATGCGTTCCCATTAAATTCTTGTGAAATTTTATTTGAAAAAAGATGCCTGCTATGTGTTGCACTGATAAGAAGTATTGAAGTTGTCGGTTTCCACTTTATTACTTATTAAATTGTTAACCAACACCTTGGTATTTCAATATAATTGTAATAAAGCGGAATTGGAAATTCCATCATAACTCAGTCTTAATTATTCATCATTATTCATAATCCAGAATCCAAATGCCTGGAGTTTCTCCGATTGTATTTATTACTTTAAAATTTATATTCGAAGATTTGGGATATGCAGGAAGTCGGATTTTCTCATTATAGACTCAATGTAATTCGTCGAAGCAATGTAATTGACCTCGCAACCGTGAGCTAATTCCATTGTGGGACTAAGTTAACCCCGTTCTAGCCGGTAGTGGGGGGCGATTGTCGCTGCCTAGTCGGACGGAATGCATTAACGCGGCGCGGGTGTGCGCTCTGTTCTCAGCCCTCTCTCACTCCCTGTAGGTGAACTGGGTCCACGAACACACGCACGCATACACGCAGCACGCGCCGTCGTCATCCATAATGGGTTCGAGGTCGGGCAGGAGGTGGCAGCGGCAGCTGTTGAACCCACCACCACCGGGTGCCAACCTCCTCCACCTCCCCTTTTGCTTCTGCCTCCCACTTCCTCTCTCCATTCACCCTACCTACCGATCCGCTCCCCCTCTGGCGACTCCTCTCCGAGGCACCTCTTCATTGTCAAAGTGACGTTTTTTTTTTGCCTTGCCCACCTCCTTTTCAGATTGTGTCCTCCGCCTTCCCGTCCTCTTCTTTTTCATAACGTCCCCTCAGCCTTTCGGTATTTGGCGCTGCAAACCTATAGCGACAAGCCGCTACACCTGGTCTCATTGTTTGAGTGTTCCCCTCCTCTCCCTGGTTCCACGTCGAGAGGGGTCTATGGTTTCGTCCACTCGAACCCTTAAACGCCCACGTGCGCGATCGGGAAGATGTTGTGTTCGCCCAAATCGAGGTTCATTTGCCTGGCGTGCCTTTATATCCGCAGAGCCATCTTGATTGTTCTTACGGAGCTGGTAATTATCGCCTAGCTTTCAGCACCGTCTCTCCTTTATCTATATATTTGCGGCTGATCAACTCTCTAGGTTGTCTGACAGTTACCTCCGGTCATAGAACGTATACGTATAGTTGCATACTTTTCCGCTTTTGGTCATACAATAGTTTTTAAAGGGGTGTATATAAGAATTGTATTGGTTTTCTGAAAGTCTTTTGTTGGCGATTTGAGTGACTGTTACTGTTGTGTTGTTTTTGGATTTAAGTAGTTACCAAGTATGGAATATCGATAATACTTAATTTTAAAAATTTCCCTCTAGCGTGCGTATTATTATTTTTCCGTAGGATAAATTCAGCCCAAATGCGCTTGGCTAAGGACGCCATTTCAATTATCTCTTTGCAGCGACATCTCGATAAGGGAAGTGACCTTTTGGAAGAAGCTACAGGAGGAGACCGCGTCTACGAGGGCAATGTTGCCAATGACGAGAATGCGGCCAACGAGAGCTGGAGCGGTCGGGTGCTGGCGGCGGAGGCAGAGAGGGAGGTGCCGACGGAGTCCCCGGCGCCCGTTCAAGGGGCGAAGGCGAGCCCCGGAGACGGCGAGGGCGGGGGTGGTCTGAGGGACTTGGCCCGTTCCCTGAAGCAGCACTTGCGCGGCTTCAGCGAACGCCTGGAAGACACGAGGGAAAGGTTGGAGGACACCTCTCGATGCTTCCACCTGCTGGACAAGGTGCTTATGTCTCTGCTCCGCCGAGCCAATACGCGTGATGGTTATTTTTGTTCATGTACACGCTGTTGGAACGGATGTAACACCCTGTAGCATAATCCAAAGGCTACAAAATGGAGAATAGTATAGATCAGGCATTTCAAACTGGCCTTTCTGTCCATTACTGCGGCCCTTTAACTAAATTGTTTGAGATTTTTTAATACAAATGCATTATTTTATTGAAAAGGGGCAACATTTTTTCGTTGTTTCTGAATTTCTAAATTATTTTTTTTAATGTTCCAATGTTCTTTTATGAAATTTCATCAAAGAAGGTTGGAAAAGGATCTATTAAGTCAAATTTGCCGTTTGAAACTAAATAATTAATATAATTTTAAATTTGATTTTTACATTTAAGATTGAGACTTATGAATTGAGGATCAGTTCTGATAAGAGATTTAAGTGTGAATGACTTCTAAAACGGATTAATGTTTTTTTCAGGCCGCAGAATGGTCCTCGGAAGCAATGAAGTACATCTCTCGCTCCAACAAAATGGCTGGACTTATTGAGACAAATGGGGAAGTCTCAGGAAACGGTAACGATGAGCGCAGCATGGACCAACAGTTGCTGCAAACACGGCAACTACGCAGATATATTGCAACCCACCCACCAATTACAGAGCATCATTTCACTGAGATGCTTACTCTGGCCCAGAAGCTTGGAAATGATAAACTGCTGGAGCAGTGCAAGGTGAGAGTCAGAAAAATATTTCTTTCCTAACTATTTTAGGATAGAGTATAAAATTGTTTGAGTTGGCTTTGATGCATTCCTACTTTTTTGCTACTTAGTTGCACTGGGTTACATTTTTCCTTTTTAATCGATTGTAAAAATCTTATTTTTGTATATTAATATGTCACTCTTTACCATGAAATATTTTGTCTATGCTGGAAAATTTTGTGTTCATTAATTATTTCTTAATAGTTCTTTGAGGGAGAAAATTTACTTCAAATTACTCCAAAATCCCATTTCTACATACTGCCATTTTACTGGAAATGCCAGTTTTATGGAATGAAAAAAACTAGGTGGTAGAATTTGAATTTGACTCCCTGTAGTTTCCAAGTTGGACCTGGCACTTTAACACCAAGTATTTGTGCAATAATTTTGTATTGTTTTATTATTGTAGATTTTGAAGTCTATCATCTTAATTAAAAAATTGCTCCTTTCCAATGTTATTAATTTTTTTGTGTATTTCAAAATAATTATATTGGTACATTACCCAATAACAGTTTTACTGGAAACCATTTTATATAGAATGAACTCGGTCCCAAGCTGTTCCTTAAAAACAGGGTTTTGGTATAATTTCCCTAACAAACTTCTTCAATTGAGTAGCATTTTAAACTGGCTTCAGAGATTCGGCTTGAAACACGATCCTCTCTTTAAAAGGTCGCTCATGCACGCTGTATGGAGACCGTTGCACTGATCAGAGCTCAGCAGCCCAGGATGTGGAACCACATCAACTCGGAGCCAACAACTCCAACAGATGCCGTTGAGAAAGGCTGCTCGGCTTGCGCTGCCTCGTCATCTTCCTTTTCTTCGGCATCATCCTCTTCTTCATCCTCCTCGACGTGCTCTTATCCTTCATACCCTAGTGGACAAGACAACCATAGTTATCGATCCAAACAGTGCCTAAACAGATCCTGGGTCTCCTCCAAAGGCAGCACTAATAACTCAAATGGTCCGGCCAGGCGGCGACGCTCTGTCGGATCGTTCCCCTGCTCGGAGAGTGTAGTGGACCACGACAGTGACCAAGCTCCTCGACAGACTTGCGGGGCACCCTTTCCAGATGACTGCCTCCTTGGTAACATACAGGAGGTTCGTGAGAGTTCAGAGGAGCTCCTGGAAGAGGGTGGTGGCATGATGGTCGGAACAACCATCGAGGGGTCCATTGTCGAAGACAGGAAGTGCCACAGACAGCAGCAAATGCTCCTCCGTCGTTCGTGCACGTGGCCTTATCCTGGTGAAGGTCAGCCAAGTGACAATTCGAGGGTTGAGGGTGTGGTGGGTGAGGATGGTGGTGAGGGGTATGGTAATGATTTGATGGGGGACTCGTATGGCAGGGGGAATGGATGCAAGCATTGTCGTGCCAGGATGGGTGTGGAGGATCAGAGGTGTGAATTTTCTACTGATCACTCGGGAGAGGACAATACAACAGAAGGGAGTGAAGGGTGCTTGAAGAGGTATGTTGTTTTCTATATTACCTGTAGTGATGATTATTAATATTGAGATGGAAATGGTTGTTTGTCAACCACAGCTATAGGTGCTTGGTGTTAAAATTAATGTCCATTACTTTAGGTGAATGTCAATTCTTAATTATCCCAATAAAAGTGTTTAAAAACGAAGAGAATATAAAAATATTTCTCTGAATTGTATCTTCAGCTACTGATCAGTCTAAATGCTTGCAAAGACTGATCAGTAATACCATAGTGTAACATTTTTATTTGTAAATATCATATACATGTTTATTGTGTGTTTGTAAATAATCCGAGTACAAGAGCTTTAAAGTATTGCTTTTAATTTTACAGTGGAGATTGCTTATTTGACCAAGAAACGAGTGATGGATGCAGCAGAAGGAATAGCCAAGGGTCAGGTAGTGTGAAATCTCCTGTTCCTGTCAACAGCCATCTCCACTGTCACACCTCTAATCTTGTTCTCCACCACTCCTTGTCTCTTCCTTTGAATGGAGAGCCTGGGAACAAAGAACTTAAAATGCAAAAGTAAGAAAAAAATCTCCAGCTTTGGTTATATTCATAGTTGAACTCGTATTTGTATGGCTATAAAAATTACTCTTATTAAAACTTTAAAAATACATGTAAAGACAAACTGAATTTGAGTTTATGTATACAGTCTTTCCTATTCAGAGATGATTTCAATGGACTAGTTCAAGGTTACAGAATTTTTAATGCTCGTGTATAAATGAAATAATGTTTTATTTATCTATATTTTAAGAGTAATATTTCTGTAAACTTTACAAGTTTATTAGTGCTAATTTTTGCCAATTTTCCCTTTCTTTCCAGAACACTTCTCTTAATTATAAGGGAAATGATACAGACTGAAAGAGATTATGTAAGATCTCTTGAATATGTTATTGAGGTAAGATGTTGTCATTATTTATGTAGCATTTTCCAAATACATTATCTAGTAAGAAATATAACATAAATCATTGTTTTGTAGAACTATATTCCTGAACTACTACGAGAAGACATACCACAGGCACTAAGAGGTCAACGGAATGTAATATTTGGCAACATAGAAAAAATATATGAATTCCATAGTCAATATTTCCTCCAGGAGTTGGAACAATGTGAGAATGGTCCACTTATGGTTGGGCAATGCTTCTTGAAATATGTAAGTTTTTTGCCATTAATGAATTAATAAATTCCTATTGCATTCATGCAAATTGTTATTCTTATGATTTGAAACTTTTCAATTTAGGAGAAGAAATTTTACCTCTATGCCCTTTACAACAAGAACAAACCAAAGTCAGATTCACTAATGTCTGAATATGGAACATCCTTTTTTAAGGTAAGAAGTGATTTTTAATAATGATTTCAGTAACATTATTTGATAAATATTCTTTATCTTAATTTGATTTCTGGATTCTGTTATTTTTATTAAGTAATCAATTACAAAGCTTAATTTTCTCATAACTGTTATGGTTGTTCAATTTTCTTAACACATTCTTCCAAAAAGAATCAAGTTCACTGTATGACTGGAATCTTATTGTTAAATTAGGTTCTATTTTAGAATCTGTATCAATGAATCATTATTGATGATGAAAAAGTTCATTTCTGGCTTCCTTAAATTTTTGTGATTGGAGTTAACCTAATTTGTCAGTAAAATATAAATAATTGTCTTTAACTTAAATTTTTATCAACATTTTTTCCATTAATTTGCTTCTATAAATCATGTTTTCAATTTGAAGGTTTCATCATAAATCAAATTCTTTTCCACGATCTCATGAATTATTTTCATTTTCAGACAAAGCAATTAGAATTAGGGGATAAAATGGATTTAGCTAGTTATCTTCTGAAGCCAGTTCAACGCATGGGAAAGTATGCACTGTTGCTGCAGCAACTGATGAAAGCATACCCAGAGAAAGAGTCCGACATAGCAGATATTCAAGCTGCCGAGCAGATGGTCAGATTTCAACTCCGCCATGGCAACGATCTTTTAGCAATGGATTCACTTAGGGATTGTGATGTGAGTTGTCATTCCCATTTTTGTGTCTTTCCCTAGATGAATGTCACAAACAAGATTTTTTTATAATTTGATTATTTTTTCTAGGTAAATGTAAAGGAGCAAGGTAGGCTCTTGAGGCAAAATGAATTTCTTGTATGGCAAGGAAAAGGAAAGAAGTGCCTTCGTCATGTATTTTTGTTTGAAGACCTTATTTTATTTAGCAAAGCCCGAAGATTTCCAGATAGAAAGGTATTCTGGATTATTGTAATTTTTTATTCTGTTACTCATTAAGAGACTGTTACATATGGGTCACTAATGTTTTTTTATCTTTCTATTGCCTAGAACCTGGATATTTATATTTACAAAAACAGCATAAAAACGACAGACATTGGTTTGACAGCAAAAGTTGGAGACAGTCCAACCAAGTTTGAAATTTGGTTCAGAAAGAGAAAACCAAATGACACTTTTACCCTTCAGTCCATGTCAGAAGAAATAAAGAAATTATGGACTGAAGAATTATCTAACTTGTTATGGAAGCAGGCACTAAGAAACAGAGGTAAGCTGTTAAAAAAAAATAACATTTTTGAAGCAATTATTGTAATTTTGTAAAATTTAATGGAAATTAAGCATGAAAATTTACATTTATTTATACCATTTGGCAAAGAGCAAGTATTTTTTGTTAAAATTTTCCTTTAAAGCCAAAAGCATTTTCCTTTGCATTTGTGGGCAAAACTATTCTCCTTATCACTCGATTTTGCAATAAAGCAGGCAATATGTGTAAATTCAGTTATCTGCATTTTAAAATGTTGGTAGACTTTTTTCTAATGCAAATGTACAAATTTTACTTATAGAGATGCGCCTGGCAGAAATGTCTTCCATGGGCATTGGAAATAAGCCTTGCCTGGACATAAGGCCGAGTGCTGATCAAATCAATGATAGATCCATTAGCATTGCCCAACTGAGCAAAAGTGAGTATAAAGTTTGGATTTTAAAATTTGTTTTAGTGTATAAAATGGGTGATACATTTTATTTTTGAATCTTTCTATTATGGTAATATTGATTAAAAATTTGAACTGAAATTAAGTTAAAGTGAATCATACAACAATAATTATGAAATTGGGCTTAAGTGTTATCAAGTAGTTTTGCTACAATGAACATTAAAAATTATATTCTCTTTTTCCATTCACTAAATGTGAAGACATGACCTTTAAAGAAAGTTTTTAAAACTCCACATTTTATTCAACGATGAATAAAATTTTCATCAAAAGAATAAAAGAACATATTTCTTGGTTTTTAATAATGAAATGTCTTTCCTTTCTCACCATCAGCTCCTCGCTTTAGGAATTCAATAGCCATATCACCTGGGGAAAGTTCATTGAGTGGAGGCTCTGGAAACAGCAGCAGACGTCCTCACTCAATTATTTCTGTGAGCAGCTCTTTATCCTCTGGTGGTGGAAGCAGTGGGGGCAGCAGTAGTGGAGGGGGTGGTGCAGGTGGCAGCAATGGGAGTGGAGGCAGAGGGAGGCATTCTCCATTCACTTTTGGAGCCTTGAACCTCGGATTTGATGCAGTTGACGATGGTGACGATGAAGAAGATGGGGATGAGGGAAGGAGTGGAGGAGAGGGAGGGTGTGGCATTGGTAACAGAGGGAGTCCTCGCAACAGACTTTGCCTTCGTCATCAGAGATCTGTCACTCTCCAGAGCCAGTGTTCCATGGGTAAGAAAATTTACTTTTTAGCCTTAATTTGTCTCCAGTTAGGGATGATTACAATTGTTTGTTGTACATGTAGCAGCCATCAGCTAACTTTTACCCTACTTTTCCATAATGTTCTATTCATTGACAGGAAAATCCATAAAATTTTCATCAATCTGAAATTATTTTAAAGTTCAAAATGTTATGACTTATTTAATTAATATTTCCAATTTAAATTCATTAAACCCAATTGCATTTACAGAAAGTGGAATAATTGCCGACATATCTCTTGGATCTGAAGACACAGAAGGCACAAATAATTGGGGAATGGAGAGATCAAACAGTTCTGTAACCTCAATGTCTCTAGACTCTTCCATCTCTCCATCATCACCTATGGCACCTCCAATTGAGGGGAATGATTCTCCAGATACAACTTTAAATGGGAAGGACATTAAAGATGATGAAAACAATGAGTCAATATCTGTGAAGCTATGAAACATCAGCTGTTGGTAAGGTGCTACTTAATCACACCTTCTGTATCAACCATCTGTCTTCCCTAACCATAAAACCTTTTTATATAAACTTTGTACATTTTTACTTACAGCTGAAGCTTAACTTCTGACCTGCAATTTGGCATCTTCAGAGGTATAGACATGAAATTTATTCTTAAATATGCTGCAGATTAGCCAAAGGAATTCTAAAATTCTTGTCTAAACCATTTGTTATTGTAATGGTATAAATATCTGAAGAAAATGACCATCAATTGCTGGACTACTTATTCATGCCTTATTGGAATGGTTAGCACTTGTGTATGTATATCTCAAGACAGCTGCATTCAAATCAGTTTTAAAGCCTGCATCTTCAGCCCATTAATGAGACTATTGTTTTTATAGATGAATAATTAAAATGACTCAGAGACTTTGCAAGCCATTCCAGTAGTTTGTGTGTGAAATTATAGTGTAAATAGCAATATGTGTATTTAAATACTGTATTTATTGCCAATTCATGATTAGCTCTTATGCAAGCATATATTCTGTACAATTACTTTTCTATTTGTATTAATTTACAAATTGTTTAAAATGTGTAATATGTTTAAACATTCAAGCTTACTTTAGTACTCATCAATTTATACTGAATTCTTGAACCATGTTTCTTTTGCAATTCACAGTTTGTCTTTGGATATCTTGTCCTTAGATAGCAATGTCACCAGTTTTTATTTCTAAATAGTCATGAATCTGGAAGTAATGTTACATAGCTACTGTGACCTGCTAATATAAATCTAATATTGAGCTTATCAGTTGCAATGTATAGAATAAAACATTATAATAACAAATTATTTTCTAGCATCATAAGCTCTTGAATTACCTATGTTTACCTTCCAAATAACGTTGTGTAATGAATTATATATATTTAAAATAAAATCTCAAGTGTTGCAAATCAAGATTTACCAATTTTTTGTCTTTGTAATGAAATTGTTTTAAAAATAAACATGTATTTTCATTCATAATGTACATTGGGAATTTATACATAAAATTATTTAAGATTAGAACATTATTATTGATGAGCTAACTTTAGGCTATGAATATTACGATTCCTGGACATTTTGCTATGAGAGCATGTAGAGCCTAGTAACATCAGGCCATGGGCATCTGTGGATGTACTCATGGGGCAACTTAAGCAGTATTTACTAATTTATTTTCATATATGCTTGAGTTAGGAAAATGACAAATCATTTTTCGCAGACAACTTTTTCTTTAAGATAGAGGTGAGATCTATTTGCAAATGCCCATGTGCATGGAAAAATTAAGTTATTTTGAAAAAAGTACCTGAAAATTTAATATTTTTTATATATCTATAGCTTATTCCATTAGAAGAGCAAAATCACGACTAATATGTATAATTCATAGATTCCAAATTGTGTGCAAGGTTGATGGGATATTCCATTATTATTGCATTTATTGACAATGTAACCATGCAATTTACCTGAAAATAATGTCAGATAGGGATAATTGAAAGAAAAAGTGTAATGGGCATACACTGGTACTTTTCCGGGGGAAGCAAGGAATAGGCAAGCTCCCACAGTCGGTTTTCCCTTGACATAGGCCAGATCCAGAGGGGGCAGCTGCCCTCCCCAGCAGCCTCCCATGAAAAATGTGTATAATGTTGAGAAGTAAACTAAATGACTGAATTCAGTGATATTAACCTTTTCGCTGCTATCGACGCATATATGCATCGAGGTAGTGCACAGCCGCTACTGCTATCGACACATATATGCGGGCGGGCAGAGCGGTGCCTTGACTGCTAACGACGCATGTATGCATTTCAAGCTTTTTCGTTCGCTGCTCAAAATGCATTCAGTCATATCGATGCTAACGAAGTGACATGGATTTTTGTGGTACTAACAAATGTTTTAGGCACTCTGTAGATGGCGTAGACATATATTTTCCAGCTGTTTTAAGTCTAACCTTGGGCGATGAAAAAGGCTGCTTCTACTTCGTTTCCCCGGGCTTTTTGCACCCGCATAAAACCTTTTACGTCCCTTGGCCATCACTTTTCTCACACCCTATGCCCTAAAAGGCCTAAAACAGATGGAAAAAAGCATATATAATATAATATAATAATAATATGGCATATTATAATATCTTCAGTTCTGTGTCAACTTTCATACGTAATACATCCTATTCTCAAATCAAGTTTTTTTAATCACGTTCAGATTCTTTCGTTTTCTTTTGCTATTAATAAAAAGAATCAACAAAAAAGATGAAAATATTTTTCGAGATGGTTAATAATCAATATGAATTTAAATGATAGACAAAATAACTTGTAAAATATAAAGAGACTAAAAGACGAACGAATGAATGTAGAATGTAGACGCGGAGCTCCTAGGGAAAGTATTCAGCACGGGTGCTTCAAGGTCACTGAACTGCACAAGGCTGATGCCATAGCAGCGAAAAGGTTAAGGCAATACGACAAAATATTTTGAGTTCAAAAAGTACTGAATTTTTAAAAAATTTGAACTCTTGGAATTTTTAATATCTTGAAATCTCAATGTTTGACATTTTGAATTCCTGAAATATTTGGAATTACTGGGATTTTTTAAATTGTTGACATTCTTGGAATTTTATGAATTCCAAAAAAATACGTCTTAAAATTCCAAAAATCCTAAAAATTTCCAATACGACTACAGTGGTGGAATTATGCCTCCTGGGGCACCTGGTGCTAATAATATGGGGGCCCCTGGCACTAAACAGTCGGGGGCCCTGCCATCGAAATATATAGTGAAACCACTCCTAACGGCTCCCCTCTGTTGTGACACCACTTAACGATCATTTTTCTATGGAATCATAGAGAGGTTCCACTTTTTTAAATTGCGACTTATTATTTCTGAGGTTATATACACGAACATTTTTTTGGGGACCCTTACTTCAAGGGGCCCCTGTCACACGCCAAGTCTGACCCCTCCTTAAATCCGCCACTGAGTGTGAGGGAGAAATTCAAGATTTAGGGTACTGAGCATTATGGAAATCTTGTTGTTTCCCCCCATTTTCATGGATCCACATAGAACCCCAATCTTTCGTGGAACCCTAAGGTTACACGTAGCCCAAATTGAGAAGCACTTAATGGGGTCCCTGGCATGTTCCATGTGCAACCTGCTCTAAATCTGCCACTGTACGACTAAGTAGACTGAATAAAAAGATTTGCTCCCATTATAAAGTAGCTACTGCCACCTTTATGCAGTGCACAAAATTTTTCTGTTTGTAAGACTCTGTAAGTGTATATACGATTTGAATGTTTTAATGTGCAATTAATTTCAGTTTAATTGTAAAATTTAAAGATGGATTAGAAAGTTAACAATGGAAGCACTATTTCAAGTGAATAGCTTTATATTGAATTTATAATCTCTTCAGGGTCTATAGCTACTATATAATTCTCATTGCCCATGAATTGGACAACTTGCTGTGCCCCTCTTAAGTTCTGTACCTGAGGACACTGTCCTGGCATGGTTCCGCTTCTGGTCCCATTGTCAGTTCTCTAGACACTAAAGTCCAGTACACTCCCTCAAATAATTTCTTTCAGTTAATCCATTTGGTTTCCTGAGAGATGAAGGACACTACAGTAATATCTCTTTTAACGAAGTATATGCATTCCATGACATCACTTTGCTATCAGGAACTTTGTTAATAAAGGTAAAAATAACATAAGAGACACATGGATGCATTGCAGGACTTCAGTGGAGATACAGTGAAGTATCATAAAGTACTCTCAAAAAGAATATCAAATGTGCATAAAAACATGAAATATGCTAATAAGTTCTGGAATAAATTCAATTAGGCATTGAAATCCTGCTCATCAGAATTGGCAGTGGTGGAAGCAAAGGTGGTGGGAACTACATAAGGGGTAGGCCAGTTAGTATCATCCCTAGCTATCCGGCTGGAATTGAGTGGTCCACTTTCTTGATATCTACTTACTGGGCAATTTGTGCAACAACAGTGATAATAAAAATTTGACTTATCAATTGCTTTATATGAAGTTTTTAAAAATTTTGCTTAACTTTTCGATTTTTTGCAAAATCAATGCTGGCTTCGTTATAAAGGAGCTTCATTCACAGAGGATTGGTTAACCAAGGTATTGCTGTTTTGTTTTCTTGAAAGGTTCTGCTTAATTAAACATCTCTTTAGGGTGCATTTTTCATTTTCCTTTTGTATCTTTGGTTGGGATCTGGTTTGTGTTACTCTGTGAAATTCTGGGTCAGTCAATATGTACTTCATCACATATTGTTTCCTACATATATTGTAAAAAGACAATATGTATCATCTGTGGAAGAAAAATACCTCAATCCAGGAGTCGGAAGAAAATCAAGAGATCTAGTCCTCTTCCGTGAGACTCCGGGCAAATCCAGGAGAGTGGCAAGCCTAGCTGACTTTCAGATAATGGTGATTGCCAACTCCTATCCTATTTCAATATGTTGAATTAACAGTTAATTTGATGTATAATTAGTATCAAGCTAAACAGTTATACAACAGAATATATTACTTTATATTAAACATCACGTTAAAGCCCTTTACTGTAAGTCATTGATTTAAAGTTGAGGGAAAATAGCACATCAGAAAAGAAGGAAGATTATGTTGTCATAAAAATATGGGCGCCATTTCAAATCATTAAATGGGCAATTATCAATATTTAAGTACCAACAGCAATAAAAATTGTTTGAGAATTTGATTTAAATATGTATAGTCTTAAGTAATAATATATATAAAAAATATGGGTAGGGAGTGTGTTGTTTGTTAAAAGGAGAATAGTTGATTCCATACATCAATTATGGCCTCCTAGAAGAGACATTCAAAATATACCATTTTATATTAGAAAAATAAAATGTTTTTATGATTGAACTGCATCATATTGGAAATGATAATCGGAGTTGGGGTGGTAGGGTATGCAGGTTATGCTGTGAATAGGAACCCTGAAAATGGGATTTTACTATGGCTAATTGTCATTTTTGGTATACATCCACATGTTACCCTGCAAGTCACCGTTTTGGTGGATGGCAGTGTGGCCATGATAAATAGGTCTAATGATATTGGAGCTAAGCATATCTAGCTCGTTAATTCCATGCTACCCCAATTCTTCAAAATGTATTCTAAGTTCAACTCAACCCTAAACTCCCCACTTCTAAAAGACATTCAAATAGGCAGAGTTCCATAAGTAGACTGCAAATGGAGGAGAAATTAGAATCAAACTGCAGCTTCCCTTGAAAACTGTTCAACTAAACATAAAACCATGAAATATTGTTAATTACAGTAAAAACAAAACAAAAGCTAAGTTTTGTCCAGAATCAAGAAAAAATAATTAGTATAATAAAGTATATTTCCCATCAGATATGGATATCTTCCACTGAAAAGCATGAACAATTCATAAATTTTCCTCTTGTTCAAGACCTAAATAGTTGTTATTTTGGATTACATACTAATACTAGGGCCTACTCAGAATGGGGTATGTTTCTGCTGGTAAGAAAAGTCAATCTTTGGCTGCAGAGCTGTTGTGTGGAAATCTGCCACCTGAGGCAGGTGCCAGTTCAGGACACACAGGTGCAGCCTTAATGCCAATCTTAGAAGAGTGCTGCCTGAGGCAGCCACCTCTCAAACTCACCTCATGCAACGCCTCATTTTGCTGCACATACAATACAGTACTAAGTTAATCAATCATGCAGTTATACCATTATTTGTAATTCGAATGAGAAATGTTCTAATTTGCTTCTATTTAAATTTTAAGAATCGTATAAGATTTTAAGTCTGTAAATCCTAATGCTTAAAGACAATTAAGGCTTTTGCAAAACAACAAACACAGCACACCTTTTAATAAGTAGTAATTTTGCACCTAATTGCAATTTTCTGAGATTTTAGACACTATGGTAAATGTCGTGAACGTTGTCTTTAATAGTTTACAAAAACCAAATCAGATTGACAAATACATAAAGGCAAATTTTTATTTAGCCAAACAACTATTAAAGCTTATTTCTTGAGTTCAGAAAATCAAAATAATATTGATGAAAGAAATTATAGTTGTTGATTACAATTAACTCTTCATAATTTGACAATGTAGCAGTTTAAATATAGGTACATAGAATTGTTAAAAAAAGAATTTCAAGAGACCAAGTATGTGCATTTTTTTACTTTTATCTTGCCTCCTCCATTGCCTGGATGCACACTTTTTTACTACTGCTATTTATTGTGGTTGTTAATATTATAAATGCAGTGAGTTAGCAGATCTTTGGAGCAGATTTTTATATAAATTGATTTGTGTAATTTTTTGTTTCTAGCTTTCCTTATTCGGTCCTTTGTAGTTATTATTATATTCCATTTTAATATTTTTTTAGATTTTGGGTGTGGTCTCTATAATTTCTTCTATTATGACCTCATTTTCTGTGAAAAATGTATAAACGTAAATTAAATCTTATTATAGTTTTGTAGTTGGAATATTATAGAGATGTCCATCATATTTTTATACACGTGAATATATAAATCTAACATTGCGTAATTCTTTGAGTGAAAACATTTTTCAGTAATCATGTCCTGAAAACTTACACTGATTGGTCAAAAGGGTAGGGGGTGTGCACACCACCGGAGTTTTGCTCTTAACTTGTGATATGTATTATGTAAATATATAAATGTATTTTTGCAAAAATAAAAATTGAAAATTAATCCACTACCATTTTCTTCAAATATTCGACTGTGAGATGAAGACACTGGAAACAAAAGCGAACCCAAATAGGAGAATGAAACGTAAAATTGAACGAAAATGAATTTATTTAAGCCAAAATCTTGTACTTAGGAAATGAGTATAAGCTGAAAATTAATGCCCCAAAATATCCGATTTTATTGTGAATTGAGCCCTTTTTTACTCCTAGTAATTTTAATAATTATGTACTTAACAAATATTAAGAAAAACAATTGTATATGACAAAGCTCATGCCCAGATTCGAACCTGCAATCATACCATTGGGACTAGTATGTGTATCCCTTCTACAATTTGTATACCAACACCCACTTTTCTAGAATTAGTTCTCTTGTTGAGATGAAAAGAAAAAACGTTGTCACTTCCACAAATTTATTTAACACGACCGGTTTTGCTATGATCGTGAGGATTCTATGATCGTAACAAAACTGTTCATGATAAATAAATTTTTGGAAATGAGAAAGTTTTTTCTTTTCATCTCGATGAGTAAATTCCACAAGGTTGAGCTTGACCTCATTAATGATAGTTCTCTTGTTATTTAATTAAAAGGTTAAGTGTGACAATATTTATAATTGAAATTATTTTAAAAATAATGAAAATGATGGGCTTCCATTTGATTTTGTAAAAACTACCACAAGTTCATTTTTATCTCCCTGCTGCAAATTGATTAGCGGTAGACCTCTGTTTCAGGACAACCAAATATGTATTAAAAAGCTGATCTAAAGTGCAACAGACACAAAAATAATTATCAAACTTATATTATGAGATGGAATCCAAATGGCTAAGATAGTTTCAATAGCTATAAAAGTTGGGGAAAATAAGATGTGCATTTCAGCTCAGACTTGGTTCACTAAAAGAAGATGATAAATAAAGTAGGAGTAATGCACTCAACAAGTATAATATAGTAGATGGTAGCTCGTAATCACTTTGGCTCCAAGTTGAACAGTTGTATAAAACTCCTTAAGCCAAAAATATTGTAGGGTAAGCCCTATGCATTTCGCCCACTAAGTGGGCATCTTCAGGGGAGAACCTGCCTTGGCAGTGAACAAGGTTCAACTGCTTAGTTGGGCGAAATGCATAGGGCTTACCCTACAATATTTTTGGCTTAAGGAGTTTTATACAACTGTTCAAGTATAATATAAATCAGTTATGCAGCCAGACACCGATTTAACATTACCGTTTGTCCATCACTGATATTGGTGCTAAAGTGGGGGTGGCAGTAATTCAAGGTACAGTGGGTCCCTGTTCTTCACAGGGGTTACATACCATAAAATGGCTATGTATACCATAAAAGTGAATACTAAGGAATATTTCCCCATAAAAATACATTATGTAAAGAGGAACTGCATTCCGATTCGCCACTAAAATCACTCGTGTGATGAAAAAAGGGGGATTTTCTCTCGTAATATTTTACGTAATGAGGGCGATTAGATTAAAGTCATTGCCACTGCACCCTATGACATCCCAACTAAGAAAACAAGTCTGTTTATGGGTGTTCTGGTCATGGAAGGGTTAATATAAAGGAGAGAACACACACTGAACATTGCCTACTCTTAATAACTTCAAATTACATAAATATGAATGGGAAACATGATGACAAGGATAAACATATATTGTGGGATAAAACTCACAAGAATCTCGGATACAATAGTTACAACAAATAAAAAAGTAATTAAAAACATAGTATATTCATTATCAATAGCAAATAATAAACAAAATAGGCCAGAAAATAAAATAAAACGAGTTTAATTAGTCAGTCACTGTTGAACAAATAGCGTGCATGTCGATGTCTTACTCTGCCATGGCAAGAAGTCCGAATAATGAATAAGCAAAACGAAAAACTGCTGATACTGAAACATTGTTCCATAATACATGAATGATGAATACCAAATCCGCGAATATTGGGGACCCACTGTATATGCTAGCTCTATGCTTTCATATGATGGAAGTTTTGTTCACAATGATTAATGGGCGGTATGTGGGGGTGGCACTATAGAGAAGGGGCATTAATAGTGGGAGGCACTATATAGGGGGACACTATATAGGGGGGCATTATATAGGGGGGGCACTATATAGGGGGAGTCTGTGGTAATGTACTTTCTGACTAGGATTATACACGTGTAGTTCTAGGTAGTGGTAGAATTCTCAGATCTGAACCTTGACTATTGCTTGAGATTGTTCTGAGAATTAGCAAAAAGTGATTCTAATCATTTTTAAAGCAATATTCCTTTTGGACCAAATCAGTGGAGCCCAAACTTTTTGGCAAATAATCTTTTGCTTCATTCTTTGCAGCCCATGTAGTTCACTTCTGCCCTCTTCGCAGGCCACACCCAGTGGAAAATAGAGTTAAAGAATAATTTAAGGAAACTAAAGGGTTTAGTGTGGATCAATATTAGCTGATTTGTTTGAAATGTATTTATCTATTATGGAAAAAGATGGGTAAAAAATATATTGTTTTTATAATTTTCTACTTTCATTTTGCTACAATGTTAAACTTATGGTGGACTGGATGACATTTGGGCACCACTGGTTTAAATGATGGACAGGCTATATAAAAAAACAAAAATGCACTCCAAAGCACAATCTCACACAAATAAAATCAGCTGAAGAAGCCTTCACATGGTGGAACTCCATATTCAAGGAGAATATGAACAGGTAACACCAGGGATTTCTTCATCCATTGCCCCGACAATTACATTGGTGACATAGCGTCCAAGGGTAGTCTCATCTATGGAAACCCAGATTTTCTTCTCTCGTAATTTATTCCTGATTTCACTGGTGATATTATTGTAACACCATTTTACATAGTTCTTTCTTAGTGTTGATTCATCTGGTATCAATTTTCCTGTGTATTTCTTCAAAAATTCTTGGAGTTTTGCATTGTTGCGTTTGCTTAGGTAGATATTTGCTGAAACAAATGCTTCACACATTTCTTCATAAAATGGTGAGTGATTTGAGGATGCACTGTTTTGTCCAAGGAGCATCTGCTGGTTTTTTCCCCCATTCTTTCAAGAGCACACTTGTTTTATTCTTTATTCACATGTTGCTCAGCAGTGAATTTCTTCTTCTTAGCTGCAACTTTCACATCACAAATTTTGCAGTAGTGTATACTTCCATCAGTACAAAACACTCTTTCACCATATTCTGAAATGAAACATCTCAATTTGTCGGGAACACTACTTTCTACTTTAGGCATATAGAAAATCGCTCCTACTAGTGAAGCAGCCAGCACGTTTCTACTACTACGACGGGTTACTTTCGCTTTCAGTAGATGCAAACAGGCCAGGGAGGGGGAGTAGAAACTGGTTTGGACAAGTCCATGTTGTCTTCCAACAGGGAATTCTGCTGTGAGGGGACTAGCCAACACAAGGCAATGTATAGTAGGCATGTGTGTATAGTAGCCTACACAAGGCAATTCCAAATTTACTTACATTCTGAAAATGCATTATAAACTAGTAAGAGATGCAAAACATCGGAATTTCCATGCAAAAATGCACAAAAAATGACCAAAAATCCTCCAAAATACACTTTCATAGAAAAAAGGATAAAAACTACAGTCATAAAAAAATGCAGTCATCAAAATCCTAGCCCTAGTCATCATCATGTTTTAGTTGAAACTGGTCACATGTTTGACCAATAAAGTTGAATTTTTACCAATTGTTACCAGTCTTATTTTCCTACAATCTCACAGTCTAAAAGTTAATTAAAAATAATTATTCATAAAAATGTTATTTAGCCAGGATCGTTTTCAGGTGTAAGCAACATAAGTAATTGCTTACAGGCGCCACTTCAGAGGGGTGGCAAAATCAATATGTATTTTGAATTTTGATGGATTCCTTTTTTTTATAGGTTTATTGCACAGAACATGAAAATATCATAAACAAGCAATATATGACTACATGCTATATCAGTTTAATTTAAAAACAAATTTACTTTCATTAATGTATGTTGCCATGTATACAGCATCAGTGGTGAAAACAAAAAATATCTACTTAGAAGCTTTATTTAATACTGCCAATGGCAGCACAGTGGAGTCAGGTCTCCAATTTTCATAGTGCCTGCCTGTAACATGGCAGTAATGCATGGTTTGACAAAAATGACTATAGAAATTGACAGAATGTCATTGATATTAAAAGGACACAAAAATTCCACTCAGCCTATGAGGTGTTACTCAAATTAGAATGAAGCACTCATGACATTTACAGCTAAACACATTTTGTGCAAAAAAAAATTAATTAGTTCTTTGTGACAAGTCAGTTTTTAAGTGACAACATAACAATATATTGTGTATTTAGTTATTATGAATTTGCTACATTAAAGTTATTTAAACCTCTGATGCATAGGTTTGGTCTATTATACCAGAGGGCTTATGAACTTGCTGCTCATTTGGCATAGATTGGGTTTTTAGGGCTAGTTCTCTTTAAGTGCTCTACAAATTTATCTAAGGAGACATGAATTTATTATTTTTGTGTTTTTGATGAAAATATACAGAAATAAGTTTGATTATTCAATGCTACCCTGTTACTGCATAGAATGGGTCTGCAAAACCCATAGGGTAGTAATGATAACTTATTTGGTTATTTCATTTGTCCCCTGTGAAATCCTCAACGGCAGTGATTTGTTTCACTATTGGTACCACTGATAACCATACCAGCAGTATTTTGTTTCATTGTTGATACCCCTGCAACTACCATCAGTGTTTTGTTTCTCTGTGATACCCCTGCAACCACCATCAGTGTATAGTTTCTCTGTGGTATCCCTGAGAACCAGAGCTGCAATAAACATGTGTTGAACTGAGAGGTTAGGTTGATATTTTTTCACAAAGAAAAATATTCAATTTGGAAGTTTTTATTACCCAAAAGGAAAGATTTGTGTATTTCCCTGGTAAGTTCATTTTTGTAATTCAACTTCTGTTTTTTACATATGTTTATTATGTTTTTCATTTGAATGGTTTTATAAAACTGATAATGGTAAATTGTAATTATTATTGTATGAGATGTAAGTAACAATAAAATAATTGTATTTTTACTCAATACATCTTTGAATGCGTATTTCACATAGGCTAAGAAATTACAAATGCATAGTAAATAATATGAAAAAGCTCCTATTGTTATAACACAAGGTCTTATATTGTGATTTGATAGGTAGTCTGAAAGATGAGGAGATTGAGAATGTGACTGATGAGGACATTGGAGAGTTCAGTGAAGAGGATACTGAAGAGACTGGCGACACAATCCCAGACTCAGAAGATGACTCTGATTATGAACCATGTATATTATTCTACATCATCAGATGAAAGTCCTGACATACCAGATATAGTTGATAAGCCTTCACCTCTGGCAATGGGGCAAAGTAAAAGAAATGCCAGGTAAACATGTTTACAGCAGAGAAGAAGAAAAAATACTAGACCTAGAGATGGTGTTTTATATAATCACCTCTCAAAATCTTGACTCCTTTGGTCTACTACTACTACTAGCTGGAGTAGAAAAGTGTAATGATGTATCAGCAAGAGAATTATTTATGTCTCTTGAAAGTAACCCGCATTATAGAGATAGTATGGCTGTAAACCATTTTGAAACTATCAGACAGATGCTAAGGTTTGATGATAAAAGAACAAGGAATGTTTGACTTAAAACTGATAGATTGGCCCCAATCAGCTTCATATGGAGCTTGTTCTTAGAAAATTGCAAAACCAAATACATATCAAGTCAGAATACAACAGTCAATGAACAACTGGTCCCGTTTAGGGAGCAGTGCCAGTTTGTGTAATATATGCCAAGTAAGCCTGCCAAATATGGTATAAAAATGTTTTGAATGTGTGATACCAGAAATGCATATGCCATCAACGGAATTGTTTACACTGGAAGAAGAGAGGGGGAATTAATAGAAAGAAACTTAAATAGAAACAATGTTATCCAGCTAGTTTCATCCATAGAAAATTCAGAGAGAAACATTACAATGGATAATTATTTGACCTTCTGTGCTCTTGCTGAAGAGTTATTGAGTAAATGTCTGACAATGGTTGACACGATGAAAAAATAAGTCTGAGATTCCAGCGATAATGCAGCCTCAGAAAAATCATCCAAAATTTTTAAGTGAATTTGAGTTTCACAATGAAAAGACCCTGGTCAGTTAAATCCCCAAAAAGAACAGAAGTGTTGTCCTTTCGAGTACCACCAACCATACCTGAACTAGATAACAAACCTGAGATTTTTGTATATTACAATAAAACTAAAGGTGGTGTGGACACACTTGATCAAATGGCCAGGAACTATCCAACTAAAAGCAAAAGATGGCCACTAGTATTACTTTTTTTAATTCTTGATGTAGCATGTGTAAATGCTTATGTGATTTACAATGCCCAGCATCCCCAATATTGTCACAATGTAACCCATAAAAGAAGGATTTTCCTGAAAACCTTGGCGAAAGAACTCATTTTGCCTCAAATACAAGAGCAAAGCCAAAATAAGCATTTGCAAAAATATATCAGGGATGCAATGCCGCTCTGTGGAATTAGTATGCCAGAATTAGTTATGATCCCAGAGAGTAATCCTAAACACGGAAGCATTGTGATAAGTGTCCTGTATAGAAAGACCGTAAAACAAAGCATGTGTGCTCAGAATGTAAAAAACCAATTTGTGGTAACACTGCAAATTATATTGCATTGCTTGTAATCATTAAACAATTAATGCTTCAATTGCTGTTGTTTAAATTCATATTTAATGTATTGTGACTCACAAGAATTTGTAAACACAGATTTGTGGAATATTAGTTTGAATAAATGGAAAATATATAATGAATAACTTGTCTTTTCAGTGGAGGTCTGATAGACCCATGTTATGGATTAGTGTATAAAAAATATCCATGCAGGGTTAATGATTTCTGTCGCAACTATTGTATTTATTTTATTAAGTAGCTTTTGTTATGTTTAAACTTAATATATGTTCTATAATTGTCTTTTTTTCATTGATAAATATATCATTATTACTATTATTATTTCCTGTCCTAATTATTATCTTCTGTGCTAGCAAGAAGGACGGCAAATTTTCAGCTCACATACATGTATTTTTTTAACTGAAACCGGCCCTGTAATTAGTTATATATTTTGTTTATATAATTAGATTTTTAATATATTTCCTTGCATCTATGTTTTTATTTCTTTAATTATGTAGTTAGCAATGATTAATAAATAGCCTCATTAATTAATAGTTATTAATTTGTAATAAATGCTATTTTGTTCATTTTTCTTGTTTTTACAAAAGCTACAACAAATATTACATTTAAATGGATCTGTTCATATGATAAAGATATGCAGTAGAAATTTTCTTATTTTTATTTTCTCCAATATTAGGATTTTTATAAAGATTTATATGGCAATAGATGCTTATTTTGTAAAGCTTGCATGCTTTAAGCTGGCAATCGGAGACATGTGAGAGGGGAAGGGAAGGAGAAGCTTTAAGGGGGAGCTGACGCCAGAGCCTATGCACAGGAACACAATTTTGGTTCACACGAGTCCAAGTTTGCACATTAAATGCCCACACCTAAACACCACCTCACCTATAGGCAGCCTCGAGGATGGACTCGTCCTATTGTAAATGTGCCTACTACGCACTGCCAACTTAAAGCGTTTTAACTATACTATATGGCTCTTGAAAAGAAATCATTTTCTCTGATTAATATTTTAAGAGTTAAAGCAAAACTATTTACTTTTATTTCAATGGGATTTGTTCCATTTTCATATTCAACTTCAATATAAATCCCAAGTACCAATTTCACTGAAATTTATCCAGCTGTATGCAGGCCCACAGAGAGGTTGGGGATACTGGGATAAAATCCATGAGAGGTCCTGGAAGAGATGAAATTTTGAAATATCAAAAGTAATTGACCAAGTATCAGAAAATATAGGCAGTAAACAAATTTTATAGATTATCAGTTGTTGCCACCAACAGTATTTAATGTAAATGCAAAAATGCAGTATGTACTTACAATTAGTATGTAGAAATATTAATTAACCACCATTCATATTTTGATAAGTAATTTGGATAAAATTCTTTATTCACTAGTTCAGAGGTTCCCAAACTTTTCTTTTCGCGTACCGCCGAAAATGTGGCAAAATTTCTTCGTACCACATAGTAAGTATGAACTTAAAAAATTTTCTTTTCTAACAAAAGAGGCATTTTCAAAATAATATAAGGTATGCAGATAAAATAGGTAGTACTGAAAAATTAATTATTTTCTCGTATTTATCATACTTAAAATACAAAGAAAATCAGTCAATGTGATGGATGAGCTTAGATATATGTAGATAGAATTTTAATATTTGGTTCAATGTTAGTTAACTTCCAGCGAAGGTCTGGTTCGAGGTTCATTCTTGTTCGATTTTTGTTTTTAATTACCAACGTAGTAGAAAACCCCGTTTCACATAGATAAGTCGTGCAGAATGGGATTAGAATTTTCAACGCTATGTCAGAAAGAGTGGGATATTCAGCTGATCTTTTTTCCTCACGTTCATATTTTCAGGAATGGAATTAATTGAAACAAACGAGTTTCTTGCCTAGTTCAGTTCAGAATAATTTTGTTTAAAATAGCAACGTGAAAACGCAAACATGAGTAACGATACGTCAGCAGTTGACTGTGAGCCATGAGCGGCACAGCAAATGCATCAGGACGGTGCAGGCAATAGTCCGTCCCTCTCTGTGGTCACTCGTTGTGCAGTTCCATGGGTGAATGCTGACACTAAACTCGCGTACCACTGGCAGAATCTTCGCATACCACTGGTGGTACGCGTACCATAGTTTGGGAATCACTGCACTAGTTTGTTTTTTCTTTCACATGGCCCCCCAGGACCCTAGGCCAGATGGTATGCCGACAGATGGTATGCAGACAGATGTTATGCCGAACAGACATTATGCTGACAGGGCATTATGTGGACAGGATGAGATAGGCAGGGAATATTAACAAATGATTTATAAACAATTTCATGGGCAGTTTATACCACCAGTAGCATGTAATCTTCTAAGGGATATGTAATCCACTGGAATGTATAAACAATTGAACAGGTGGATTGAGCCATCGGAAGTATAAACAATTGAACGGGTAATGTAAACTGCCAGTATTGTAAACTATTGAATAGTTAATGTGAATCACAAGAAGTATAAACAATTGAATGAGTGAATGGAACTGTTGGAAGTATAAACAATTGAACGGGTGGATTGAACCAAGGGAATTATAAAGTTTTGAACGGCTAACTTGAACCGCCAAAAGTATAAACAATATAATGGGTACACTGTACCGCCAGACATATCAACAAATGTAATATGTACCACCAGCAAAATATGATAGTGTACAGGTAAATTTTAACCACCAGAACTATAGTAGTCAGAAAATTAACTTTGAAGTACCGAAAATTCGAGAATGTGTGTGAATTGCAGAGATGGTGAAGACGTGAATTTTCAATTGAGCTTTCAACATGACTAACAATTTCAAGGAATTCATGATAAATTTGAGACTGATGGTACTGTGCAAGACATGTGCAAGCAACAATCTGGGAGACTGCTTATCAACGAGTGTGGGAAATTCTGCTATGGTGTTACAGCAATTCACACAATCAACAAAAAAATCTGTAAGGTGATGTGCTTGTGAGACTGGAATCAGCAGGGCAAGCGTACACCGGATACATCTTTTTGAGACACCCTGTATGATAATGATACCAGGTAGTTATATAAATATTATATGTTTAAAAAACCTAAAGGGGCCATATAAGGTGCCTTCAACCTAATTCATGTTTAAAATTTGTTATGAATTCATACACAAAATAATGATAAAGCAATTTCGCTGTAATAACTTCAACAGTTACTCGTTGTAATAGTATGCAACCACTATTTACTGTTTACCCTAATTTACTGTACAAAAAGTTATTCCCCCAGAGAAACGTTTAATGGGTTTCACTGTAATTAGCATATGTTACAAGAGTGTATTCACGATTAGCCTTTTCTCAAGGTGATCCACATAATTTTTGGCTAATAGTAGGAATAAAGAGGTTTCTATTGCTAACCCATCAGATTGTTAGCAATATCTTCTATTAACTTTTAAATAATTTTGGTTTACAAACTTTCAGAAAGAGAAGAAAGATAAACTTCACTACATACACTTGTACAAGAGTTAATGCAACCAGATGAGCTGATTAAACTACATATTATGGAAACCTGCCAAGTTTTTATGTATAAATACTTTAAAAATACATATTCATTTACCTGTGTGTAATTTCATGATTAATCTGTCTTATAAAATACTTGATCCATTGTAAATAATGAGAATTCAAAAAGGAGACAAATGTGGATATACATAAGGAAATTATGTTGCTTTTAACATACCATTCTTGCAGTTCCTTCTTAAGCCAGGCTCTTTGGGCAGCTCTGATGACATGGCTAGCAACTGTTTGAGATAATTCTGAGGATAAAGCAGCTAAGATTGAAACATTCAACGACATGCCACATTATCTGATGGACAAATACCTTTACTGTTTTTCGTAGGTATTCATAGTTTAAATAGTAGAACCAAAAGTAATTCTCAATTAAAGAGTTTAAAGTCTTGAAATCAGTAGTCCTTCCGTCCCACAAGCTTATATGTTATCCATTAGCAGATTTAGAAGTCTTATGACCTTAGGCATTTAGAGATTTATGCCTTCCCTTTTTTTTAGTTCAAATAAAACATGTTTTTTATTAAAATTTATAATTCATTTTTATTCTGATATTTCTAAATATGAAAGGATCACATTGACAGTTTTTATCACATTTTTTACTATACTGAATTACTAAATATAAAATATTATGTAAAATAAAAAAGATGTGCCTTCCTAATCATTTGTGCCCTTAGGCACTGCCTGTCTCTGCCTTTAGGTAAATCTGCTATTTGTACTATCTCATAGAATAACCATTGATAACTTTTCCCCAAGTTTCCCAGATCAGTAATTGAGCAGCATTTCCTTGAAATTACAAACTTCAGTAATTTACTGATTATCTTTTAGCTTGCAAATTCTTCTTAAAATCTACCACTTCTGGCAAGCAGAACACATGAGACTTTGGACCAGCTGTAGCTGCAGTACGGCATATTAAAGATCTTCTGCCGTCCACTGATTTTTAAAAAAATTTCTTCTTCAGTGTTATAGATGGAATTAAAGGTCACACAAATAGTGAAAATTTTAACTTTCCTTCTATAACCATTTGCTCAGAATTTTAATTTGAAAAATTTGAAGATACCCTCTGCTGCCCATCGATTTCTCCAAAATAATCTTCGGCAGCATAATAAATGGCATCACAGATCACATGCACCCTAAAAATTCCAGTCTTATATCCCTTACTGTTTACTTGCTCTTTTAATTTAGTTGATTGCACAGATGGACAGACAGAATAAAAACAAGCATATTTATTAAATGAAACCTAATAACGACTAGCAACTCCATAGTAAATGCCCTGTTGCTTTGGCTATTGGATGGCCACCATGTTAACCTCTTGTTTTGTTACAACACTGACCAATATACCGATTATTCGAAAAATAATTAATGCTTAATTCAGCAGTGAAGGTAGATAAAAGTTTAAGCTTAAAGGGAAAAGATTGCAAAGTAAAATCTAATGGACTTCACAAACAAAATGAAATGCACTGATCATAAAGTTCAAAATGTATTAATCAATACTGAAAATCTATTCCAACTCACTAATGACTGCTAGACTGATTCAATTTGACAGCTGGTTCAGGTAACTTAAGACAAAAATTGAATTTTATTATTAAACCAAATATGCAAGTAAATGTGACAAGTGAAAAAGTAAGAACAAATTGCAGTGTAGATATTTAAGAAGTAAATAATAAATATTATTATCTATACCAGCGGTCAGCAACCTTTTCTACATGGCAGGCCACACGTAGCTTCGAATGCTTGGGAGGGTAACATTGGAAATCAAGAGAATTTCTGCGAGCCAGATGAGTGTTTATATTAGAAGTTACCCAGGGTCGTCTTAAGAAATTTGGACCCTCTGGGCTAATAATATGAGACACCCTCATAATGATGGTATGTCACATATTGTGAATGAATAATAGAAAATAAATAATTACAATTTTATATTTAATATAGAATTTATTGATCATAAATAAAATCGATGGATGCAGCCTTGACGTGGTGGAACTCCATATTCAGGAAAAATGAATAAAATGTTTGGTAAAGAATCCACTTTAATAACACAAAACAGATGACCGGTTTCGACTAACACTTAGTCATCATCAGGTGGATTCATTCATTTTATTCATTTTTCCTGATCATAAATAAAGACAAATCACATTTGTTTATGAAAAAATTAATAATGTGTGGCTCCGGCACCCTGGCCTGAAACCCATTTAACCCAATGGTTAAGGTGGCTGTGAACTTACCTAGAGATTCTATGGTCTCATAGTAGTGAAATCAAGTCTAAATGATTTGCTAGCCTTGAAACTTTATTAAAAAATATTTTGAGATCATAATTTTGCTGAAAAATATTAAATTATTTATGTTCAATTTTACCCACCACTCTTTCATCTCAGCTCCATGGGCCACATGAAGCTCTCTCGGGGACCACGGTAGGGTGCCGATGCATGATCAATACTAAGGGCAGAACCAGTAGGAGACGGAGAGGGTAATTACCCCCCTCTTCCACGATTTCAGAACTCAAAAAACTATTAAAATAATAAAAATAACATATCAAAGAAATAGTACTCTTTTACTACATTTATTTTGTTGCACAAAATATCTATTTCCTTTCTACTTATTAAAATCTGTATACTTTTGAAGATATTTTAAAACAGCTTATTTTTTCATCTCGGAATATCCTCCAAGAAAGAAACCTGGATCTGCCCTTGATCTATACCTGATGTTTTAACAATATACCATTCCAGATTACTTTCAGGACTGGTTAAACTTATCCATAATCTCAAATAAATGTGTTCAACTACTTTGCTAGAGATTTTTCATTTAATACATTTATTAATTCGGTTAAACACATACACAGTGAAAAAAGCTCCTGTACAGCATATAGCTATTGCTTGAGGCAGTAGTCGTACATATCACCACAATAGTGAAATGAAATCAATATTGTTCGAGCTATTCGATAGAAGAGTGCCATCTTTTTAGTTTATGAAGAATAAAAATTCATTGTCACTTGTTTATCACAAACTATACTGCCTGACTTCTAACATCCAGAAAATGCAGATTTCATCGCAAAATTAATTTTAAGTTGCTAATTCGGCAATTAAAATTGCCTTTTGTTTTTGTCCTTCAACACTGCATTTTTTGCATTCAAATTTAAGGTTAAAATAATGACCACAAGCAAATCATGAATTTCTACCTCATCTTTTATGCTCCATTTGTAAAACACATTACTATACAAAATATTTTATAAATGGAGATATATTCGCTGATAAAACACGTGCGGCTTTGCATCGTTCTAGTTATACACTTAAAATGGCAAGAACAAACGGAATATTGGTTCCATTAGACTGATATTGCTGTGCCCTTTGTGGTAATGAGATTTTCCAGTACTGCATTTCACTTTTGCAACAGTTTGAAGTATACTCTACATCAGTGGTGGCCAACCTTAAGCATACCATGCGCCAATTTTTTCACAGATGAGTTCAGATGCGCCATACAACTCAAGCACGTTTTTTACCTTCTTACTTTCACGTTTGGGGTTGTAAAATAGGGATAGGGGTAGGATCTGCTTTACTTAAGGGAGGAAAAGGAATAACTCAAAATGTAAAATAGGGGTAGGGGTAGGATCTGCTTTGCTTAAGTGAGGAAAAGGAATAACTCAATCACGCAATTCAATTAATTAATTTACGCCATTTCAAAAGACATGTTTATTGGAGCACCAATCTACAATAGTTAGAAATAATCTCTTGGACAAGAGTGTGATCGCTGTCTCTACTCACTAGAAGGGGTCCTGGAATATGATTTATAACAGTGGTGGCCCTTTTAAATAAAGGTATGCTTATTGACATAATCAACATTTTTAAATGGTTTAATTATTGTATGAAAAACAATATCTATTACAGCACAAAAACATTACTTACCTTTATTGAAACTTTTGCGCCTGCTTGGATTTCGCTAGTTTTTTAATGTTTGGTGTTAAATTTGTCACTGAAAGCAGCAGAGAGTTCTTCAAATTTGAGTCAGTTATTCGCGACCTTGTTTTGCTTTTAATCAATTTCATGGATGAAAATGCTTGTTCACATCTGTATGTCGTTCCAAAGCGACATATATAACTTTTTGCATATTTTCTTAGCTCTGGGAAATGTTCACTGGGTAATGAATGCCAGAAATTAATTATATCAGAAGCATTTTGATCTGGAAAAAGCTCATCAAATTTCATTTTCAAGAATGAATTTGTTTTTAAATCAATCAGTTCCATTTGTATGTTACTAGGCATCTGCATTACGTTTTGTTCACTAAGTGAAAATGGGTTTATAAATGCGAGCATGCAATCTTCTTCTTTAGTAAAATCATGAAAACGACTTTCAAATGACTCTTGCAATATCTTGATTTTTTCAATATATTTAGTCAAACTGCTATTATCCGCAGCACATTCACTCTGCTCTTTCAAATGTGGAAATTGACTTAAATCCTTATTTTCTAACTGGGAGATGAACAGTTTTAATTTCATTTTAAATGAACTGATGCCATTTACTAAGCTGGGAAATAATTTATTCTTTCCTTGTAGTTTTAAATTTAGATCATTGAGATGGCTAGTAACATCAATTAAAAATGCCAAATCAAATAGCCAGTTATTGTCAAATAATAGGGTTCTTTCATCAGGTAGTTCATTTTCCTGTTCCAAAAAATTAGAAACGGCATTTTTTAATTTCCAAAATCTACTCAGAACCTGACCTCTAGAAAGCCAGCGCACTTCACAATGAAGGATAAGTTCACCATATTCCAAATCTAACAATTCACAGTATTCTCTGAATTCTCGTCTGAATGCTCTTGCTCTAATTTTATTCACAAATTTCACAACTGGCAACATAACGTGCTGCATATTTAAAGTTTTCCCACACAGTGCCTCTTGGTGTATAATGCAGTGATATTTCGGTATAGGACGTTTTAAAAAAATTTCAAGCAAAGTTGTAGCGCCATTGACTTTACCTATCATTGATGGCGCTCCGTCAGTACACACACTGATAAGTTTGTTATAATCTAATTTTAGATCTTCTAGGCATGTTTCACCTTTTCAAATATGTCTGATCTTCTTGTTTTACCATGCAATGACTCCAGACTGGCAAGTTCTTCAAAGACATTAAAATTATCATCAATTCCTCTTATAAAAATGTTTAACTGGGCAACATCACATATGTCCGTTGATTCATCCAAAGCTAGAGAAAAGAAAGTACAAGAATTTTCTTTTTTTTCGCCAATGCTAAAGCAATTTCATATGATGCTTCTGTCATCGCCAAGTCTTCACTACTTACTTTAACAAATATATTTTGTCTTTTTCTGATTTCTTCCTTTTTCTTAGTTACATATTCTTTTCATAACTCAGACCCAAGAACAAGCTTCATTTTTTCTTCTATATTAGTCTGATGCTGTGTTGTATAGTGTCTCTTAAGATCATGTTTTCTATTATGTGAAAGAGTACTTTCACAAACAATGCAAAACGGTTTTCCTGATGAACTTGCTATAAATAGCAACTCATTTTCCCACTGTTTATTGAATTCGCGCTTACAATCACTTTCTTGGCTTCTTTTGCTCATTTTCTTTTGCACTGTAATGGACAACAGGAATTTAAGCATAGAAAGGTATAAAACTAAAAAAAAGTGAAAAAGAACAAATAGATCACAAGTACGTACGTCGTATCACACAGAATATCAATTATGTGGAATTTGAATTCTATGTTCGCGTCAAGAAAAAGTAGTGGCGCTCTTCTTTGACAAACGTAATATATATTCAATCTTGAATCTGTCTTTCAATCACTCTCAATACAAAAACCACGCTAGTACACTCAATAAAACACTGCTTCAAACTCCACTCCACGATGGCTCACTCAGAACTGACTGACCATATCGAACGCTCGCCGCTCATTCGCACGTGACTTCAAACATATGATGTGTTGCTAGTGCGCGGTGTTTGCGATCGTTTGAGCAGGAACGCGCAATGGCAACACCGATAAAAACATTCGTACGTTTGTAAACCCGCCAGAAAGTAACATCTCACAAGTTCCATTCTAAGTTTCAGACACCGAGAAGTTGAACATTACCGAAGGCTGTGCGAATTGAACTGAGATCACTTTGGTGTTAAAATATTAAGATGGATTCAGTTATGACAACTATTTAAAAAAAAAATAAGTAGGCGCAAGGATGCGCCACTTGTAATCATCCAATGCGCCACGTTTGGCGCATGCGCCACGGTTTGGCCACCCCTGCTCTACATTTTTATATATATATATATACTAATTTACAATTTAGCATTATTATTAATAATTACTAATGAAGAACATAATACTTACTTCACAAGTTGGTAGTCGATTTTATGGACATATCACTTAGGCCTCACAAGATGCGGGATTTACAACCAAATTATCAGACTATATAATCACTAAAAAATACAAATTTCTCAAATGTCTCTGACGGTTTTGGAATTTTATGGAGTGGCTACTTTGTGGACTGATTCCGGTGGCTAGGAAACAGTTCTTGATCCTTCGTAAAAGCAGACACTGGTTATCCCGTCAAATTCTTCCAAAACTTGATCATGGGTTACTTTTCTTAAAACATGAGGTACAGTTGACTTCCAGTCACTGTCGTTCACAGGTCGCCCCTGAAGATGCCCACGTTGTGGGTGAAATGCATTGGGCTTTATAATCCCATTCTTTTTGGCTTAAGGAGTTCACCCTAACTAAAACATGAGGTAATGATAAAATATTAATAAGTATAGCAAATAAAATATTTGGGTCACCGCCAAGTTGTGCTGAAACCATAATTTTTTGTCCTAACTGCATAAGGTTATTATCACTTTATTTCAACAAAAATACATACTCCTTTAAAATTATATAAAAAATTTGGTTATTATAAAGCACTCACCATATTATTCACAAGAAGCCATTCCAAAGAAATAATGGTAACAGAAAACTTGAATCATCTGTTTCATCTCCCATGTGCTCTTCCGCTGAACAAATGACTGTTTTGAAAGGAAGTGCAATTCATTATCATAATTGACCTCTAGATGAAGTCTATAATTACGTTTCTATCTTCTTAGCCATAAACATTCGAGATCAGTGGTGTATCCAAGGAGGTGCATATGCACCCTCAATTAAAAGTCATGAGATTTTTATGATGCGCTAGAAATGTTGTCTGCATTTGCCTATAGTAAGGGTTTCCAACCTGGTGCTTGCGAGCACCGATGTGCTCTTTGGCAGCTTGATTGTGCACTTCTGCGATGCTTAAAGCTTAAATCGACTTTTTTTAACTTCATTAATTTAATAAAATCTGTTGCTTTCTTTCTAAATGTATATAGAACACTACTAACAAATTGACGTTGGTTTGATGTTGGTATTTCATTATTATTTTTCGCAAGAGTATAGTGGTGCTCATTCGATATACCAGAATACAATTTGGTGCTCGCCACATGAATAAGGTTGGGATAACGCGTGGAAATCAAGTAAGGCAATAAAAGTTAAACAACAGTTATCTAGAAGCTATTTTTTTACTACTTTGTATGGATAATCATAAACATCTGATACAAATTCTACTGCCAAGGACTAGCTCCATCTATAGAAAGATCACAGAGATGCATCCATAAGTAATCAGTAGATTTGAAATGCGTACTTATTAGTATTGGATATGCATTCAATTTATTAGGAATTAAAATACCATCTTGCACATGGGTGTCTGCAGGGGGGACAATCTGGAAATGTGAATTTTTTAAAGTTATAAGCTATTTTTAGTAAGAAATATAGTTAATAAAAACAACACTAGATATGATTAAATGCATTCTAGAAAGCCACACCCATTATCTAAAAAAATAGCAATTACGCTCTTTCAAAAATTCTTGCCCCCTCCCCTCTGGAGAAATTTCTGCGGATGCCCATGATCTTGCACTTAAGTTTAAGTAAGTACCTACTATCGGTAAAGGGTATTTATAAGTGTGACATGTGCGGCATACTCTGACGGCCTAATTAATATGACTGCCGAGTTCATGCAGGGTACATTTAGCTATACAAGTCTCAAAGTGATTATTTATGTTTTAGATCATCCCTATTTATTTTACGAATTAATTTTATCTATAGCATTATATTTAACTGTTATCATGCTGTAGTATTATCTGTAAAAGTTGCCAGATATGGATTTAATAACGGCTGGAAATTACACATGACGTGGCCCTTTCTAACTGCCTTGCGAACCAAAATACTTTTTTCCTGAAAAAATCTTCTAATAAACTGGGGTGCATCTTATATGCTGAGAAATACGGTATGTAATATTATAAATAAATAAACAGTTTTCATATTTTAATCACAAAAAGGATTTTTTGAGGTGGGGGGGGGGGGGGGAGGGGTACTATGCATTAACATACATACATGTGGGGAGGGGGGTAGAAAAAAGTACACCATGCATCAAGGGGGGAGGGGGTCAAAAATGACTGATTTTTTGTGTACATACTAAATCATACTAAAATCTGGGACTCTCGGAATTTCCTGTCACCCTATCCTAGCCTAAAGTGACCAGACGTTCCGGATTATGTCGGACGGGACTGTCCTCGATTTTGACTTCCTGTCCCACATGGCAAAGCATCTCGGAAAATATCCCGCAATTTACATATTTCAGATTCTTCTTACAAGCTTTCTCAAGCCTATTGGAATTATTCATTTAAGGCTTTTCTATATGACCAATGATAAGTGCATCTATTAATGTAGCTAATGAACAATGTGGTCACTTTATCATAGTCTCTTCTTCTCGCTCTAGGCCAGGAGTTTCCAACATTTTTGTGTTCCGAACATTGTGCCCAACAAATGGTAATCGTTTCTACAAACAAATTATGAGTTTCCTGCGAATGTTTTGTGGAAAATTAGCACATCTGATGTGAATGAAAGTTTTGCTAAAGCAGGAACTTCCGGAACTGCTGAAGAGCAAACAAAGTGATAATGATGATGATTTCATTGAAGGTGTATCATAATTTTTATGCTATATTTTTAAGTAAAAGAAGCTATTTTCAGTACATTTTTATTTTCTATTGACAAATTTCAAATGATTTTTAAATGTAGTGTTCTACATGACTTTTTCAATTATTTATCTGTCTCTATTGAAATGTAAAAAATGAAAACATTCGTAGATTCTCTCAACGTATGTTCAAAATTCAGCATGGATGTGTACTAAATTCCATTCTGTCAATCCCACTTTGTTTAAAATTTCAAAATTTTGATTTTATGATGATTATAAGTCATTTCAATTGGAATTAAAATGTGTTCTGCACTGATGTCACCTTGTTTTGCAATTTCTTTTTAAACTTAAACAAAAATCTTGATAAATGTATGTAATAAATTTCGGAAAATAATAACGGAAAATTTTGTTTTTAGCTCATTATTTAGCGCCGTTTATTTTGAGTCTAAGGAAAATGATTTTCATAGCAACAAATGTAAACAACATTGGTTGCGTTATTTAGGAGAAGGAATACATTCGAATGTAGAACATTAATCATTCTCATATTAAAATTACGTAGAATCATGGTAGGAGTTCAATGCTTGAATCTACGAACGCCAAAAAAGAACGAAAGATCGTTTTCCTTCCATCGATTTTTTAATACGCGTCAAGTCAATCAACAGATCAGTTTTTAACGCGAGAATTTGATGCATTCTTAGTGATTCGCATTGTTGCCGGTTTCGTGTAACTTGGTACCGTTGACTTGGATAATAGCTTCGCATCGCATCTATTCACGAAATTTCATTTTAAAAACTTTCCCGTTGAATTTCAACGGGCATCTCGATAGTCTCTATATAGTTGGTTTTATTTTACGTGCGTACGTACAACTTGGTATTGCTCCCATTCCCCCTCCATACGCAGGGTATACGCAAATTTCAAACCTCCCTCCCCCTCCGTTCGTACGTACGAAATGGACCACCGAAAAGTCCCGGATTTCTCGTTTCCTCTTTAAAATATGCAATTTTCACAAATACATATTTATAAATACAATTTTATCGAAATTTTCTTGGGCAAGTTCATCTGAGGCGTGACGTTGCGGGCTGCGTCTCAGGTGAACTTGCTCAATTGCACACGTTACTTGCATAAATCAACTCAAACTTTTCAGTGTTACAATCTCCCAATTGGCGAAATAAAACATTTCAAGCACGGAAATAATGGAGATAACTGGCAATTTTATTGAAAAATTACAGACGCGCAAAGATTGACTTTTAATACAAGCCACTAAAAGCATTGTTTGACTTGAATCAGTGGCGGATTTGGAAATTTCTCGCCCCTAGGCCAAATTATTTTTCCACGCCCTCTTTGGCGCCTAAAAGAATCGCTCATGTACATATATCGTTTGTCTGTCCATCCGTCCTGCGGATCATAATAGTTTAGTTCATCAAAAGTCTGCGTAATAAATTTTTTATTCCAGCCCTGAAATCCCGTTTTTATTGCCGCCCCTAGGCCATAGTCTACTTTGGCCTCATTTCAAATCCGCTACTGACGCTTACTTATAATAAATACCCTGAACATTCTCTCATAGCGGGACTGCAAGGAAGAAGACAAATGGATATTTGCCAATGTGGCACCGAAATGAAAATTTCCAGAACTTAGACGTAGGTATGTAGGAAATACGGAATGCATTTTTAAAGTAGACGGCCGATAAAACAATGCACAATGCAACGTGCATAACAGGCAATCGGCCAATCCCGGTCGTTCGATCGCTCATGCGCGTTGCACATCTCGCCCACTGCAGCATCAGATCATGATGCACTTCATGTAACAGTTTAACAGTTTCCAAGGTCAATGCAACGGCATATATTTGTATCATATGTAGGGGACGTGATTTGAGCGGGGAACAAGGGCGGCTAAACAATTGGGTGACGACCGATTTCTTGTAACACACGTTGCATTTTAGAGTTTTTTTTTGTTTTTAAACATAGGCATTGTCCCAACCTCCCCCCGTGAGGTCCAGACACATATTTTTGTTATTAAGGTTGTCTTACTTTAATTTTACAAAAAAAATCGTCTTTATCATTGCGTTGGATTGGCTGGAAAAAGGACGTCCTAAAAGGGACCTGCACACGGTTGAGACAATGGAGCACGGCGCGACACTGTTCATACCCGTAAAATTACAAATTATTAACATAAATTTAATATTAGCAGTTGGCCACTTATCTTTTTATTTCTGATTGAGTATCTATAGAAAGGCTCTCTTGTCGCATTTGTATAGAGATTAGAATGTTTATCTTTAAGTGACACTCGCCGTTTCCTTAAATTCTTATCTGATCAAGTATTTCAGATTGTAATCGACGTTTTGCGATACGTTTTCATATGTATACTTCAGATACCCACTGCGATAAGGAATGCCTTAATATACGTGATTTTATTTTGACGTTTCTTAATCATCAAGTTTTTTATTTCTTATGCGCTGTTAAAAGTTGATGCGAATTCGTATTGCAGTTTTGTGATTATGTATAACTGTGAAAGGGCTGATATATTTTTTGTTACACTATATTATCATCAACTTTCATATTTGCTTCGCTTGGTTCAGATGTATAGGTTACACACCTATATAAATTTCAATTAAAATGCCTTAAGGTCTGTCATCATAGGACATATGAATGCTTCTCCATCTCTCGGAATTTCAGTTAAAATGCTTTAGGGTCTAAACTTATATTTTGCGTCTTCAGAAAAGTTATTTTTGGCTAAGAGAATTTTATATTTGAAGAAGATTCTCGAATTTGACCACCGATTAATCTTAATAAATGAATCACAAATTGTAATCCTGCCAAAAAAATCTTTACGAAACGCTTTCATTCTTTTCCGGTATCAAACATTCGTTTGGAAATCAGACAATCAAGAAAATATAACGAGATGTAGAGCGGAACAAATTGACCATTTTTTAAATTTATAGCACGAATAAGTTCCACAATGGTTCGCCCGTAATGGTAGATTGAACATTTTTTATTTCGGACTATTGTATATACTCCTCGATCCTCCTTAACACGCCGTGAAAAAGATATATTTCAGTTGCACTAACATATTTCACGCTTTCATCACCATGGTCATAAATACGCGTTCAATTCGCATCGAGGGCATGCTCCGATCTTTGGCGTTCATTAGAATTTTCAAGCTCGCCATTTTTAAAAGCGGTCAATCAGGCTCGATTTTTAAATACAAGTTACTAATCAATTGTGCACTGAGTAACCGTTTCTCCCCTCGTCCGAGTCGAGAGAAAACGTGGGATTTTGAAGATAGGTACCGTTAATAGCATTAGGCCGGCGTTTGTGCGCGCGTAAAATCCCCGGGTGAACCGTATGGACTAGAATTTTATTCAAGTGATAAAAATTTTGAATCCCTAAGCATAAGAGTCACTCATTCGAATTCCAACGTCAATGAGGCCGCTTTGGCCAAAAACATGTTTAAGCGACGCGCAGCTATGGCCAGTGTCCTGAATGCTGTCAACGCCTTTCTGTACTTATCGATCAAATACCGGTCCGTTGTGTTCATTTCGTATAGATAGCAACTTCGGTGGAGAACGAGGATTAGCTGCTTAGAAGTAAGGCTCATGGAATACGGTAAGAATTATATTGTATTGTAATGCGCAGGATTAATGTAAAATATGTACCAGCTACTGTTAGGCATACAAACGTACCTAATTCCTAATAAGTGACTCTACTAGGACAATTGCCTATAGTTAAATTTCCGACACGCGTTCTTGTTGGTAATGAAAATCCTCTCATCCGCTGCTGTACGAACAAAATTAGTCTTTGAAATGTTGATAGATTAATTTAATTTAAAATTAGATTTTTTTGCTATCTGTTCATAGTCCTAATCGCTAACGATAAGCTTTTCGGCATGCCTTTTCCTTTTTGTAGGTAAGTCAAGACCAAGAAGATAAAAGAAATGCCGTAAAATACTAATCTCTCATATTTAAATAATATCTTTAATTTTACCGATAAAATAAAAAAGATATTAATTAAAATAGGGCCTTTCAGTTCCCATGTACATATTTTATTTACAAATCGAGTCATTTTTAGGTCACATATTTTTTATTTTCTTTTCAGCAATTTATACATTCTCGCGTACGAACTATATAGATACATTATTTTGATGGTGTAAAAAAATGACCATCAGGTTTTGATGAATACGTGCGTTTTAAACGCACCTGTGTCTGAAAAGTTGGTTTATGCAATTACGTCCATCTGTACCGTCGTCCGTGCGCAGCAATAGGGACAAAACAGTTTCAAATGATATCAAGAAATCTTACATCTATACTATATATCTATATACCTGTAGGATTTCATCTGGAAGAGAACCCTTTCCAAAATCAACAGTACCGCGCGAAAACGGAGAGTAATTTATTCCTGTCGATTTTCACATACTCTAAAATGGTGGAAAGGATATTTAACTAAAATGCATCCATTTATAGAGATTGTTATAATGTCCAATATTACATAAGCTATATTTTTATCAAAATAACTATATAGAAAGCGTCCAGATGGTGAAGATGGTGAAGTGGCTCGAACCCCACAAGCAGCTTTGGATTTTTTTCAGGTTAGACTGGGTCCAGAACATATACCATATATATAAATAGCTGCTTCTTACATATACGAGTTGTCGGTACTTGCATACTGCTAAGCGCTTAAAAAATCACTATACACCAAGATCTAAACTCGTAAATAAACCAACGTGATCTCCATAGCAACGGCACTTAAGCCATGTGGAGCCTATATGTATTGGACAATAAATTTCACGAGTTTTAGCAGAATATTTATAATTTCCCGCGAAATTAAGTCAACTATCCGTAATTTACAAATTCTCTGGCAATCGCCTCAATGCATGATATTGAAAATTAGAGTTATATGATTACGGGAATAAACTTTATGTTAATTCAATTAAAGAAAAATGAAAAAATATATTTCCGTAACTCGAATAATTTTTGCTATCCCTTTAGATTCGAATTATAGAAGTTCCACTTTATATATATATATACAAATATTTTAAAATATATTTCCGTAACTTGAATTTTCTATTACTCCAATAATTATTACTTTTCCTTGAGATTCGAGTTATGGAAGTTCAACTGTAATTCGTTATGACGGCATTAACTTTCATTAAAAGCATTAAATCACTGCAATCGTAACGTATAATATCAGATTCCTTTAAAAACACTGAGGTTGTTGCCATAGTATTTAAAGATTTCCATTGTTGGTACGAGAAAAAAATTCACTTTTTTTCCGATTAAAAGCAGATATTTACGCCAATTCTGTACGTATTTGAATTCTGCCTTCAAAAATTAAAAACCCCGTTCTTTCAGATAGACAACTGTTCTTTTCCCAAACTCGTATCCCAATTTAAAGTAATTTAAAAATGCCCTTTTAGAAAGCCATGCACTGAATCCCATGATTTTCTTATGAGGTATTGAAATGGAACATTGGAATTAAAAAGACCCCTTAAATATAAACTTTTTTGTGATTTTAGATTTTTCTCGGTTGTGTTACTCGACCTACCAACATGCCAAATTTCAGATTTCTAGCCCTTCTGGAAGTACCTAAGAGTTTTGTTTCAGTGAATGAGTGAGTGAGGCACAAGTAGCTATATTATTATAGACTAGCAGATGTACCCGGCTTCGCTCGGGATATTAAAGCGGTATATATTTTGTTGAAGGTGAAAATAGCATAACTGAAAAAGAAGTCCGAGAACGAAATAAAACACAGTACCGGAGGCTGTCTGAAAATAATCTAAAATAGTAATATATCATCATACTTTAACTTTCGTTTAAAATACTTTCTAGTAAACAATATTTGTCGTTTTTCCTCCAGGTGCTAGGATGGTTACGTTACGTGGGCTGAAATCTAAAATAAAAATCTAACTTGGATTTATTCCTCAACTTGGGCACAAATGTAACACTCAAAAGTACTGGTGCACTCAGGGGGTTATCACTTTTTTTAAATCCAAAATTTTCTGCCAGCAATACACACGGGTGAACCATACAATCCAACTTATCTGCAATTAATTAAGTTGCAATCTATTACGTTTGGCGTTGCTACAACAATAATTTCGATGCTTCATAAAAAGCGCGAAGCGAATAACGCAATTCTTTCGTCTATTTTAAGATTTAATAGACGCCTTGGCAACACCCGGAAAGAGTACGAAAAAGCGATAAAATTTCGAAAATAAATGCGTATTTCTGACAAATTCCTACGTATAAGATCTAAACATAGCAAGAATAAGATATTTTATAGTTTTAGTCGTCGACTGAAGCAAAAATAGAGAAAATTGGTCCATATTTACGTATTTTGCTGAATGAAAGAAAAAATCTTGCACCTTGAAAAATCGAAAATCCCGTGTAAACTTATGGGAAAATATAATTGCCTCCCGGAGTCAAATCCGGAACTTTTTCCGGGATGTTTGATTTTTCTAGGGGCCAGCTCATGGGGGTTTAACGATTGTGAAAATTTCCGCTCGTTAGGATTAGTAGATTCGAAGATATTAAACGAGAAATATTTGAAGGAAACGGCAGACTCCCAGCCAGGCAGGTTGAGTTTTATATAGATAGAGATAACAAATAAATAAAAGCGAAGTTAATATAACAGTTGGTAATAAACCATTTTTTCACTCGTCTATGCACAGGCCGAGTTCGGCAATAACCGTCCTCATGGCAACAAAGCGATAAAATGCGATTTAAAACGCAAAAACGCTGTTTTAGTAGAAATTCAAGAAAATACGATCAATTACCAAACTTCTGTGATAAGAATTAGAATCTACATTCTTTTCTCCTTAGAACAGTACAAACCTCGCTTCGATATCATAATTTTAAGATATTTTAAAACATTAAAGAAAACATCTCTGCACGGTGAATTAGAGACTTTCTATGTAAAACAAATACGGAAAAACGTTCCTGGAATGGAACCGGGGACTTCAATATTCGCCAAATAAAATATTAAAATTTATCGCCCAATTATGATTTTGAACTCCATCCGTCAATTAGAACTTCCACTTTAATAAATACTTTAATAAACTAAATAAACTATAATTGTATATCGTGAAATGGCATCCGTCAAGCTACAATTAAAAACAATAAATTTCTCTCCCTAGCTCTTATATGATCCGTAAGGTATATATTTGGATCGAGGACTTAATTTACCACAAAGAAGTCCACAAGACCGCATAATTACAAGTTATAGTTTCGGAGATAAATATTCGAGAAAATTCCACGCTAAACATCGCATATTTTGTTTACGTCTATTTGTAAGGAGGTTCTCTCGGAAAACAATTAAAATCCAAGTTTTTCTATCCCACGCCCTTATATAAACTGTAAGGTATAGTTTAAAAAATCCATTCGGATAGAGGACACCAATTACAACAAGATAGTCTTTGAGACCACATAATTACGAGTTATGCCTTCGGAGATAAAAATTCGAGAAAATCCAGAGACAATCATCGCATATTTATTTATTTATTGTCAAGAACTCGGAGACAGCACAAGGCCAATTACACTGAATATCAAGAACAAATAACAATGTTGAAATAACAACAACAAAGACAAACACACACAACCATGACCAAGGCGAGACTGGAACCCGCGGATTGGGAGCCAAACGCGCTAGACACCCCTCTGCCGAGGCCCGCATATTTTATTTACATCGATCGTTAAGACGGTTCTCTCGGCAAGCAATAATCAAATATCATATTTTTCTCTTCCTGCCTCTTATACGATCTGTAAGTTATGCATTAAAAATTATTCCGATAGAGGACAACATTTGCCGTAAAACAGTCCCCGATATCACATAGTTACGACTTAAATTTCGGGTATAAAAATTCAAGAATCTTTCGATGACGTTTTTTACGTATTTCCTATAAAGAACGCCTTCGAAATCTCTGTGTATTCCATTTATGGAGTATACTTTTCCATCTGTTATATAATCGCTTGTTCATAAATTTATCAAAAAAACTCTGCGGAATAATTGCGTGGGTCTCATCTAGTTTGGTATATTTAAAGGTCCGGATAACTTATATGATACTCCTGTGAGAAATTAATATTTACAGATATATTGGGAATTAAATCATTTAATTTAAATGTACTCACCATCCAGTCATAATTTGGGTCGTTAACATTGAAAACAACCATGCAACAAGACTGATTTTCAAGTACGAACGAGTGTAATATGTTTACTGGGTTAATGAAATCTTTCAATAACAGTTTGTTTTACCAGAAAGAATTCGATTTTTATGTTTTGTGTGTATTTTATAATATTAAAAATAAATGTTATACAAAGTCGTTTTAGCATTACATAAATAAGAAAGTACCTAATCCATCCCCACCCCATTCATCGGTTCACTGGGGCCCTGCACTGAACCCTGGCCTAAGGCCCCGCGAGATATTAATCCGGCTCTGTATATAAGTGCCTAGACAAATTCGGTTTCACTTCATGGCACATGATCATGAAGAACCATACAAACTGGAAACGTGTTAGCGAGTCACGTAGACAATCAAGAAAGAAAGAATGGAATAATTGGCTACGTGCCTTTAAATGTTTGACAGTAAAAATAATGTAGTTGTCACTTAAATCCGTTTAAGTAGAATTTTTTGGGGAATGTATAAAACTGAGCCATTATGCCGTAAGCTAGTGAAGTTGTATTAAATGTCGTATTAATCCGTTCAGCCATGGAGTCACGCTGATGCATTTTCATGGACAGGCAATACGGACGTGATAAACCTTATGGATACCAACGTATTGCTGGGCATTAATTCCATAAACACTTCAATCAAATACAGACAGGCGTCACCGCAGATATGCCTACTTATAAAAAATAGTACTTCCTCCTACCTTTATTCCCATATCGATATTATTTCCACACGAGATAATTCGTCCAACGACTTTTATCTCAAAATACGTCACGGGTGAGGCTTGCCGGGAACTTTCCAACTGGCTTCGATCCGAAGAACTAGCGCCTCTCCGCTTTAAAGGACACACCGAAAGGCGTGGGTTGGGGGCGTAGGACGGCCGAATATGAAAGATCAATCCATTTCGGCGCGAAGCTTTCCCCTTCATATGCGTACAAGGGGACACTAGCGATGGAAATTCTGCAAAGAAAAAGCTCCGTTCTGGATTCGACGGTTAAAAAAAATCCATTTCGTACAAATCGAACCGAATGCCCTTCCACTACACAGCTATTCGGCCAACGCCCATCTACGGAATCACGCTTCCTATTCGAAAGGGTATTTATCATTTTTTAAATAAAAAAACGTTCTTTAGAAACCCACTCTCATTCAATAGCCACTAAGGTCAAATCGCACGGAAGAATGCGCATTTTAAAACATTCCGACAATTGGCCGACCTTGAAATAATAATCCACCGTCGAATAAAGCAAGGCGCGTAACAAGGAAGTTGATATTTATCGTTCGTTACTGTTAAATCCCCACGCCTTGCAACAGAAGTTACCATGTCGCGTTTCCGAGTTACAAAATGAAATAAATTCAGCATTGGCTCATAAAAGAAGTACACCGAAGTTGTAAGACGCTTGTTGAACAACCTTCTCCAAAATCTAACTCGTCGAGCTAGTGACTGAAAACGAATTTGTTATCACTGGACGAACATATCGTTGGCGCGTTACGTGGTGGTCGAGTGGAATTTTAGAGCCAAACCTTAAACTTTTAACGATTTACTTGAACAGAATTAAAATTTAGCTTTTTTTTAGATTCGTACTATGGACGGCCTAAAAAAGTGATTGTTGTAGATTCAGCGATAATCACACTTCGAGCGTTTGCTATGAAAATCCGGAATCAATATAAAATTTTTAAAATTCACCTTTCTCAGAAAATATCCACTCGAAACGCCAAATCAAATGGACTTTTCATATTCATTTCTTATAATTGGATCATGATAAAAACTTAGTCGGCTTGTAAAACTTTCACGATGAGGGCCAACTTAAAGATCGTGAGCAACCGAATCTTGAATAACTCTGGCGATGATTTTTTTTTAAATGCCGTAAAAACGATTTCCCGACAGGAAAATGATGCTAAGCTGATTAAGTTATTTATTCCACATTTTTCCCGCATCACAAATAATCGAAAAAATAACAAAAATTGAATGGCGTCATTCCTATCAGTCTCGAGATTTTCCAGTCGTCAATCAATTGACATACAAATAACTTCATTTGTTCTAAATTAAAATAAACTCGGAGACAGCACAGATAGAGACGGAACGGGCGTAGGGAAATTTGAAAAGATAAAAGAGGAGTTTCTGAACTTCTGCCGAAAAAGGAATTACCTTCAAGGCTAAACAAGAAAGGTAGATAAGAGGTAACCGGAGCAAGTTTTTGGTGCGACTGTTTACGAAATTGAAGAATGCCAAACGAGAGGAGAGGAATAAGGCGAGTGATGATGATGGTAAATGACATGGAAATCGAGCTGCCAAGAAATTATACAGGGAATGACAAGTGCTTGGAAATGATAATAACCTTGAGACAATTGGCAAACGTGATCCCAAATAAACAATATAAATTCTTTAAATATGAAGATCAACTTATATATCAATTGCAAAATAAGTGAAAATATTACAATACATAAAGCGTTGTATTCTATCGGTAACCTCGTAACATATCAACATCTTTTAATTAGTAATTGACAAATAATAATGTTCGAAAATATTCCTTTAATTGCAAATTTTTATATATTCAATGAATTATTTTCATTACAACTGGGATTTAAGCTCTGAAGGATGATTCACTTAAACTATATTTTACCTATCTGATGGGCATAGAAAATAAAATTAGAGCTTACTGGTAGGGTTATTCTTATTTAAACGAAAATAAGTAATGTAAACAGCAAACAGGCATAAAAATGAAAGCTTACACAAGCTGAAAACAATCACCATACAGAATACATAATATTTGGTGTCCAATGTTGCATTAGTAAAATAATTGGAATTTTTCATGTCAATGGATGTATGCAGTAGAAAACTAAATAAGCAAATGAATTTGAATAGATTATGCGCAGAAACTTATATTTACACTGAGGCTGTAATTTAAAAGTAAATCAATTACAGTAGCACGAGTATTTGGCAACTGGTATATTTAAATAAATGTCTGATGTAAAAGACATTTTTATGCATTCAACAATATTTTAAAGTATGTACAACCAATAATAAAATTAGAATTTTAATATAAAATTTAATTATTAGGAAACAGCAAATGTTATACATGAGGGATTAAATTACATTAACAAAAAAGTAGTTACTTAAAATTTAACACTTAATTCCCATTTTTGTCAAATCCTCTTAAAGATCTCCTATGTGATAATAAGAAATAATTTGTCCACTGAAAAGTAAAGGGTAATCCTTCCTGCATTTCCACTTAGTTTTTAACTAAACATTATTAAAGTCTAAAAGATTGTATCATAATTTCTCCATTTAATCAGCAAGATCCTGTTTAAAAACAAACACCAATTTCACTCAAATTCAAATTTGCCCAGTTTTTAGCCATTAATCTATGCTTGGCTAAACCTCATCCGTTTTCACAATGGGCTCTATCAATTTAATTACTCTGTGTAGAATCAAAAAATATTCCAAATATGGAATCATTAAGCAAAATTTCAGAGGTGAAAGAAAACTCAACAGGAGCTGACAATATAAATTTCATTTTTACTAGTCACATATCGTGTTTATAATCACTCACTTTACAATAAATATGTTATAAGAACATTTACAAATGCCATTCAGTATAATGCACATCTCTATCACTAAAAAGTAAAATTTATGGAATGGAAGTGGTAATATTAGCTGCTCCTAATAAGCTTCATATTACCTTTACGACCTTGGATAAGACTTCAGATAGTTATAACTAACTCAAAGTCGACAGAATTAAAAAAGATTGGAAGACAATACCATAAAATAAAATGGTTATAAATCACAAAGGCACAATGGTTACCTATCACAGATAAAACAGTAGTTATTAAGCTACTGCAATTACAGTTCTGAGATCAAACAAGTTTTAACGCCTGTTTTCTTTCAATGGTTAAAGTTAGTCCATAGACTAGTTACATGTACAAATAATACTAAGGCCCACACAATGTACAGCACAGTTAATTTACATGCAATTCTAATTTAAACACAGAAATTACCAAGGCAATCAAAAGTTTAGTTTTGGTGAGACAAGATCTACAAACATCCATAAGATTAGTTATGAATAAATGCATAATTACATTTAGTATAACAAATTAAACAGTTGACAACAAATGATAGAAAATTCTACACTTTCCCTAAGAGATCATACAAATAAGACTTCTTTTTATATCTTTTGCTGAGCACAAATTTTATGTAAACTAAAACAAGTATGGTGGCTGAACTAATATAAAGCACTACACATAAGCTAATATCGGCAAAACTAAAATCCCAACCCAGTTTTTTCCTTTCGACTTCATCCACAACAAAATGATTCGATTCCTTCGCGTCAAGTTGTGACGTCTCCGTGTAAATAATGTTACTACGTCCGTAAATATGCTTCAAATACCTTAAAACCTCAGCTTCGTTCCAGGTACCCTTCCCGTCGATACAATGAGGGCAATCACTTATGGGTGGAAATTGAATCTTGGGATGCTTCGGGTCCTCGGTCACATCTCCCTTCAACCGTTTGTTAGCGTTATTATGGGATCTCCAAAGCCATAAAATGCTGTCATCTGCTTTCCGCACATATGAATGAAGTGATTCTGCTGCCATTTGCTTAAAGTGAGATGCACAATCTTCACAACCAAAAAAGTGAGTTACATAAGCAAGCATTGCATCCAAAACTTCACGAGGCTTAAAATCGTTAGAAATTTGGGAGTGCTGAAGAACAGAATTTACAGTTAGCGTGTGAAATGTTTGCCACAGAGAACACGGATAGCCACGGAAATTGGGTTTGCTGCCATGACAACCTTTCCAGTCTTGCAACACCGGTAATATATAGTTATTCTCATCTTGAAGAGTTTTAATTTGATCTAGAAACGATTTTCCATGCACCGCATCTTCCTTGCTAAGAACCCAATTCTTCAATTTTTCCATGAATCTTTTTCCTTGTTGCTCGATGGGAAAGTATTTTGCTAGCACTTTCACGTAATCATGCAAAGCTGTAAGAGCATCACCAGTAATTACATAATGAAGAGGGATTTCATGCTGAAGTGAATATGCCAATGCACCTTCTAAATCCTTGTAATAAATTTGAACGTACTGTGAATCAGAGCCATGAAGGGTGTTATCCACAACTTTACCAGGAACCACCTCAACTTTTTCAATCAGAACACCGGTATGGCTAAAGCTCTGCACAACGTTTAAATCGGCAATACCTTCAGATTCTAAAAACGACACAATCTGTTCTCGGAAGGATTTTCTGGTGTCGTCAATTGGTTTTAAATTAAATGAATCCAAATCTCTTTTTATGACTGATAAATATGGATAAAATGTTACACCAAGAAGTCTAGACAAGGCTTCGTTGTGTGTTGTAGCTCTTCTGACCTGTATATTTTTTATTTTATGAAGGTCCAAAATAATTTCTCGGCCAACATAGGACTCAGGTTCTTCAAAGATAATTATCATGTAAGCCACATCAGGAAGTGCATCTTTCCATAAATTTTTCAGATCGCTACTCCTGCAAAAATCGAACCAGATGAAAAATTTCTCAAATTTCAACAAAACAAGATAAATAGTGAATAATAACAACTACCTATACGGATTCAGGTTTGCCCATGATGATCCTCTTCCTTCCATTTGTTCCTTTTCGAGGAAATCCAATATCCCATGCCTCATAATATCTATTGAATCTTTCTGAAGCTCAATACCAAGTTTTCCGGAATGCTTCGCAGAAAACATCCTTATGGTTGGATACCTCATGATTTCATATTCTCTACACAATGGGTTATTGTTGTCATCAGCACAATCGACGACTCCGACGGATACTACACCTTCCCAAGCTGAAATATAATGAAATTCACCATTGTAACAGATTTAAGGTTAATCTCCTGCTTCTTACAAATTATTGGAAACATTCGTATTAGTACTTACCATCGATATCCGAGGCTAAATCTTTCCAAGTTGGAGCAAAACGTTTGCAAAATCCACACCAGCTATTATAAAATTCAACTACCCAGGCGTTGCTAGACCCAGTGACCGTCGGTTTGAAATTCGAAATGTTTAAAATATAAAGTTGGTCATCGCTAGTATACAACGTGTCTTCTCCTACTAATATACCTCCAAACACAAATTGAATCAGAAAAGCATATGCCACTACAAACACGGCCGCCGTCTCCATGTTTTGATGTGTGCGGGCGTACGAACACGTAAGAATAACAAAATCCGCTCGAGTCAAGGCACTGTTTAAGTAACGTGGTAACGTCACGTATTCGCATTAATCTTAATATTTAAATCAAAATGTACTTTATAGTAAAAATAGAATAATTTCTAATATTTATATATGATTTCGATGAATTTTGCACTCTAATCAAATTTAATTTAGGAAATTATAATTTAACTTGTAATTTTACAATATTCTCCCTTCTTCCACGGCGGCCATCATGTTCACCATAGAGCCATAGAACAAGTAGCGCGCTCTCGTGTCTTGAATGCAAGCAAGGGTGGATACGGACTTGTATGAGTCGAAACGCCGACATATTTAAGGTAAGAAATTATCATTTATTAGCCTAAAATAATGCTTGACTTATACGTGAAAGTGAAATAGCAAATATTTCTTTCACAATGCATCCTCTACTTTATAATTATTATAGCTTACAACCGGCTTAGTACATGTGGTTGCATCCCGGTTAGTTAAAGCAAATGATTCACAAATTGTATGCTTTAAAAACATTTATGGTAATAATCTTCACATTTGAAGATATATAATTATTATCGTTACGAAATACCTCGGTTTATCATTATCTAACCGTTTTTTTTATCTATATTTAGTTTAAATTCTCACTTCTCCGTTGTCGGCATATCATGGAAGACTACGCTTCCGTAAACTAGTGATTTGTTGCTATCATTGCTCGTTATTTCAATTGAAAATTTAACTGGCGGTTTAATATTCAATTTAAGAAGGAAAACTTGCAATATATTTTTATTGCATGGTGCACTTAATGCTCATTATTCGGTTACCATTTTGTGACGCGATGTTATGTCGTTATAATCCATCTTGGGTCCGTTGATTATTTGAATTTTGATGAATATTAGAATATGTGCTTTAAAATTAACTGATCTTTATGTCTAATACGATTGCTTTTGAACTCTTGTTTATTTTTCAAATACTTTTTTTAAAATTCATAATAATATCAAGTTTTTTATGGTGTCGTATTAGTAAAATTTTAAGTTGGTTCATTTTTAATCTGAACTTTTATGTAGCTTACAATTCGATGGATAATGTTATAATATGTCCATTTTGACAACTTATTATGGCATGCGCATTCGTGAAACCCTTGCATCTTGACCTACCTATTACGCTGCCGTTCGATTGAGGTTAATATATTGAATTATTGCTCTGTATGTTTAAGTTTGATTAAATATTTTCCTCACGTTTTCTTTATTTTGTTTATTAGAATTTGAAACTTGTATATTTATGCAGGGAAACCATTTTTTTCGGATTAAGCCAAGTATGGCTATATGATTTGTAAGAGCTATCAATGCACTTCTTTGGTGTAAGATACGCATAACCGATTAATTACGTTGTGGTTGTTATTAAAAATAATTTAGGAGTACTCTCCATTTCTATATTGGCAGCAACAGGAACATATTGTCTACAAGTGCCTGCAGGAAAGTTTATGCAAAGTTAAATAAGATTAAGTAGCAGTAATTTCAATTCGAAGAAATTTTCCTCGCTGAAAACTGTTGGAACTTTTCTGAAAAGAGTAGCTTATCAAAGATGAAGCCATTTTTTAAATGACCAAGAGCATGGTGTGTTACTAAATGCATTTTTGGAGCGAGGTTATCGTCATATTCTGCAAAAATATAATTACAAATTTTTTTACGATGGAATTTCTTTATAAAGACTACGATACCTTTTATTATCAAGTATGTTGACAATGGAAGAAGAGCATTATTAAATATTGTGAATTTAAGGAAAATGAGGCAGTTAAGAAAATAATGTATGATGGAAGAATTGTGAAAAATCTCCTGCTAGTGTGGAGCTTTTACTGAACCAGTTATTCAAATACATGAAAATTTTGTTTTATTTTGCTCTGTACAGCATGCTTGCGATTAAATATCATTTGAATCATTTTTGTCTTCAGGAATGAAAAGCCATTGCTAAGTAGCTGGCATGCTTGTGTTTGTATCTATAGGCGCTTGTTATTATTTTGTTTTTCCATTCCTTTTTGTTCACATTTAAGTTCTCTTCAGCTAAGTTATTACATTATCAAAACTTACTTCCAAATGTTGTGGAAAATCCAGAATTAAGTGCCAAATTATTGACTGGATTGAAGAAATGAAAATGATCCTACTATTAAAATTGTGCATGAAGGAAATTTATTCATGCGTCATTATCATTTAAATCTGGAATCGTCATTAATGAAACAATTTGGTATATAATAAATGTCAGAATAATTATTGGAACAATTATTTTAATAATGATTTTTTTGGTAATCAGCTTAATCATCATACTAACCATTTATTTGCATGGGATTTTGTGAAGAAATGCACATAATATATGTTCGTGTATACACAAACAACAAATCTTGAAGGACCTGATAAAACAGATATTGAGATGAAAGGTAACATGAAGATTTGAGGACTTTTAATTCATGAAACTAATTTATCCTTAGTGCAAGGATGACTGAAATTGGATGTAATCAATACTGATGGTGCAGTATAAGGAAATATTTACCAAAATGAAAATTGCATTTCAATAAACATATAAAGACATCAGAAATGCACTGGAAGATTGTGTATTCCTCTGCAGAATGTAAGGAAAGAAAATGAAAATTTTTTCAAGTCATAATAATTGTATTATTTTGCAGGTAAAAATTTACTTGATTACCAATTTTATTGGTTGTAATATCGAACTTTGAAGATGAGCTTCGCAAAATATCTTAAGGCTGGGTGAGTTTTCTTCTGATTCCCTGAAAACTAACCAAAAGTAGTGAGAATGAAGTCTTGAGTGACTTTGGAAACCTTGACTAGATGAAGTGACCTACAAATACTCCTCGAGCATGGGATACTTTTGTGCATTGATTAATATGATAATTACAGGACTAACCCTGGAATGACCCGGGGTAGAGGCTACAATATGAGAGGATCATACCGTGGTGGAGATGGGGAAGGAGGAAGTTGGGGTGGGAGAGGCGGCAGAGGAAGGGGAAACAACTATTCTGGGCCAGCGCGAGGCCGCTCAAACTGGTACAAAGAGCATCCTGGGGGCTTTGAGCAGCGTGGTCGCTATCCTTCAGAAGGTTGGTTCATTTTCTTAACTATGGTTCAAGATTACTTCTTTACACTGGTTTGAGATGAGGGTGTGGTTCCCTGATTTGGAAAGTCTTGGGCGATAATTTTAAAGATCAGGATAATTCTGTTTTAAAAATACTCTTCTCATTAATGTAGTTCATCAAGGTTAGGTGGAAAAGGAGACTGACTTAGTCTATCCCGCCCATATAAAGACGTCATTCATTTCAAAAGTGCTTATTTTTTAACTACGTATATTACAAATTATTAAAAATTTAAAAGTCATCAGAAAATGAAATAAAAAGTGAGAAAAGAAGATTTTATTTTCATAATTTAAAAAAAAACCTTGAAAATAGGATTGCAGTTGAGTAATTCTTCAAATAAGTGTATCTGCTTAAATGCCTGTCAGGTGATGAAATACATGAACAGTTATATCACCAAACGATCAAATATCATGTATACATTGAAAAAGTAAATGCATTCACTCTAAAGTTGCATATTATATTTTGAATGTAATACACACTGTTAGTTTAATTATAGAGGTTTTTTAACATTTTGCAATTTTTCATTATACATATATTTGTATTCCTTCATATGGTTGGTATTTAAGTAGGGTACATTATAATAAAAATATGCAGCAAATTTAAGGCAAATCAGTTGTATTGCTTTTGTCATTTAGACATTGCTTAACTGGTTATTTAATATATTAGAAGTGGCATATTATCTTGGCCGTAGTGAAAAAAATTTCATTAATATAAAATTTGTTTGCCACATCTCGAACAATTTGTGAAGTTCAAGTTAAGTTCTTTGTGGTAGAGTTTTAGAGAAAATAAATTGGTATATCTTGTAAGTTGATAGAACATTTTTTTGTCAGAAATAATTTATTTTGTAGTCCCGTATATTATAGTTTGTAAGTTTAAGGAAATGAAAATTAATTAAGATGCTGTTTCATTAAATACTGAAAAAATAGTTTATTAGTATTTCTTTTAATTTTTTAATCTTCGATGAAATAATCTTCATTGTTACTCTTGATGTCATAAAAATCAGTATTGGGTGTGGCTTATTGCTAATAAATATGTAAAAATCTTGTGAAAATTCTTGAATACCAAGAAATTTATTAATTTTGTGGCATACAATTAGTTTCTTGCAATGGCAAAGAAGAAATGATCTCTTCTGTCCACCTAATTAAAAATCCCTCAAGGAATTTAAATTGCTGTCTAATTAAAATGATACTGTTGAATCTATAGCCAATGCAGTAAAATCTCTCATCCAGCATTTTTGGGACTAAGAAGCACAATTTTTTAAAATTTCACCGATTTAAGAAAAATAGACCAACCAAATAGGTAATTTTCGAAAGCTTCGAGTCATTCCATACCATCGTGTTTTAATTGACAGTATTTAATTTGAAAATTTTAATATCAAATGGCAAAGAAAAATATTGATGTATCTTGTACTGCACTTAACAATTTATCCTTGCCTTTTCAAATTGACAAGGTTTGGTCAGAATTTATTCTGGTTGAGATTAGGGTGAGGTGGGAGATGGATTGTCTGTAATGGTAGAGAATGGGATTTGGAGAATATTTTAATAGTATATGGTTTTGGGCCATATTTTTGTAATGCTGGATTTAAGAGTTTGTACTGTATTGAAGTCGGAGAAAAAATAGTGGCCACTAAGCATACCAAAAAAATACCAAATACCACTTGCTATTTGTGTTACGCTTTTGCTTATAATAGAATTTTCAGATGTATTGCCCAATCTTTGAACAGTATAATAAAACTAACGAATTTTTAATTGTAAAGCAAATTAAAGATGATCCAAACTGATTATTATGTTATGACCAATGAAAGTAGCCTATGGGATAATATAAAGGGATATAATTTGCAAACAGACTTTTACATGACATTTTCATACTTTTTATGGTTTTTGCTCCAAAATGTTTTATCAATGTTAATAGATAATTATACTGCTAAAGTATGAACCTATTTCTAAAAATAATATGCTGAAGTTATGAGACTTGGCCACCTATAAGTTAAAGTATTTATTCTATGATGTTTAATATGAAAAGTATTGTGTTGTTGGATTTAATTCACTTTGTTATTATGATTGCTAGATAAATTGCAAGTTTTAATTCTCACTTAAATTGTATCAATTATGTTGTCTTTCCTTGCTATTTACTGGCATTGTTAGGCAAGAGTTAGATATTTGACTCCAATATATGTCATGAAGGAATAGAAATCTTGATAATCTTAACCACAATGGAAGAGAAAAGATTTTGAATGTGTATAAACATGGATCAGAAAAAAGTATCTTGAGTTATCAAAAATCTATTAGATGTGCTATATGGTTTTACTATGTGCAATCAATTAAAAAAATACTATTTTAGTGCTCATTTTAAGGAGTGATGAGCATTACTAGGTGTCTCCCAGAATGCAGATTTTGGTCCAGGGTTAGGTCTAGTACTTCTTGGTTTAGTTGCTCAAATTAATTAATCCATTGATTAATGTTCTTCCTGTAACTACTGTTTTTGTCAGCTATAATAAATCTATGGGAAGTCCATCCTTATGGTACTGGAGGGGCTCTATTATGTCTCAATCAGAAATTTCCAATGTTACAGTGAAGAATCAAGCATCACATAATGGAAGTGATCACCATCTTACAGTTCTGTTCATCAACTGTTAACCTTACTACCATTTCCATCTGTAATATGAATCCTTGAAGTTATCTATGAATTATCTAGAATTAGATGGGGCAAGAACTTCTTAAATTTTTTATTTTTACAAATTATTCACAATTATCCCCTTCAAAGTACTCCCCTCTAGAACTTATACATTTATACCAATGATGCTGCTATTGTTGGAAATAACGGTAGAAATCTTCTTTGGGGATGCCTTGCAGATCCTGCTTAACTTTTGTTTGAATGTCAGCGATGCTTTCAAATCAATGACCTTTTAAAAATCTTTTGAGCTTAGGAAATAGCCAGAAGTCACGGGTCTAAATTGGGCAATATACAGCAGGTGGTCCATTACAATGATCTGTTTGCTGGCTAAAAACTCCCAGAGCTGGTGCATTGTTGTGATGAAGGATCCATGACTTCTCCTTCCACAAGTCCCTCCTTCAGAATTAATCCAAGTTTCTTTATCCAAATGCAAGTCTTCAGCAGTCGTTCTGAATGTTAGACATCAGTCTGAACGCACCAAATCTGTAACTTTTGAAACATTTCTGGGTGTTCCTTTGGTAACATGCTCCACAATGCTGATCATCATTGATGTTTTCTCTGACTTCTTTAAACCTCTTATGCTATAAAAATACTTGCACTCTTGTGATGGTGTTATTACCATAAACCCTTAACAATTCAAGCATTTCAGTTTCAGAAATCCCCAGTTTAACAAAAATTGGGATGTTAATCTTCTGCTCAAGATTATGCTCCATTTTCAATCCACCGGCGAACACAAACACAGCCAACTTAAAAGAGCCAGAGCTGACAGCGCACTGATCAGATCATGATGAAACTTGTCCACTTAGTTATTGAGGTTCCCCACCACTCCCTTGTCTCATTTCCCTCCACTCCCTTATCTCATTCCCCTCCACTCCCTTGTCTCATTCCCCTCCACTCCCTTGTCTCATTCCCCTCCATTCCCTTGTTTCATTCCCCTCCACTCCCTTGTTTCATTCCCCTCCACTCCCTTGTCTCATTCCCCTCCACTCCCTTGTCTCATTCCCCTCCATTCCCTTGTTTCATTCCCCTCCACTCCCTTGTCTCATTCCCCTCCATTCCCTTGTTTCATTCCCCTCCACTCCCTTGTCTCATTTCCCTCCACTCCCTTATCTCATTCCCCTCCACTCCCTTGTCTCATTCCCCTCCACTCCCTTGTCTCATTCCCCTCCATTCCCTTGTTTCATTCCCCTCCATTCCCTTGTTTCATTCCCCTCCACTCCCTTGTCTCATTCCCCTCCACTCCCTTGTCTCATTCCCCTCCATTCCCTTGTTTCATTCCCCTCCACTCCCTTGTCTCATTCCCCTCCATTCCCTTGTTTCATTCCCCTCCACTCCCTTGTCTCATTCCCCTCCACTCCCTTGTCTCATTCCCCTCCATTCCCTTGTTTCATTCCCCTCCACTCCCTTGTCTCATTCCCCTCCTTTCATTACAATTTGAACAATAAGTCCTGTCTGCAAACTTAATAGCCACACCTTGTACATATATGATAAATACAAATCTTATACATGTATAAATAGAAATCTAGAAAAGTAGAGGATTTGTAGAAGATAAGTCTAAGATTTCTTCATGTTCTATACTGTATGAGACAAGTTTTATACAAATCTGAACCTTTGCACCGAATGGGAAACTTGGATTTATCAACCAACTCGCACGCACTGTTGGATTTAAATCATCTGTCATTGTCACTATACATTGTTTGTGTGTGGTAGTGTTGGGTTCATGTGTGACAAAACTGTTTACTATTAGTTGACCTTGTCTGTCTTCAATTTTTAAATCATTCATTATTGATTTATATGCACAAAAAATTTCTCATCCACCAACGGTGTTTCTTCTTTTTTGCTACTTTGTTGTTCATTACATAATTTGCAGCAGCACACATGAACAGATATTCCTCGTTCGAAGACATATTGTCTAATGACTTGTCGAAAAATTTATACCGTATCTGCTTGAATATAAGCCGACACCCAAAATATTTCCACCATTTTTCGACAAAAAAGTAAATTTTGTAGATTTTATGCTGAAGTGTGCTGGGTATGCATGCACGGCCTAGAATACATTATTCGAGATCAAAGAAAAAAGTGGGAAATGGTTTAGTTGTTGACATTTTGAAATATTACTCCAATTAATTGAATAATGTTCCACATTCAGTGATGATAATTTCATTCATCTTCCTTTTCACAAAACGTCAAACAAAGCACCCCGCCAAGATAATTTTTATTCCAAGTCTATTTACCATGAAATTGTCATTTACATTGCCTTAAGAAATTGCATTTTTATAATTATACACGTTCATGTAAAGTTTTACCGAAATTCAAACAGTTGAGAATCAAAAGCTGTCATTGCACTTTGCATAGTCAATGTATGCAATTTTAATAGATTCCATGAATGGGGTTTTAAGATGTGTACAAACATTATAATGGCTATAGCAATAACTACAATAGCCAAGTAAAACTAATAGGAACTTCTTTTAATGGATAATGAAAAATAATACAAATTGCTAATTATTCTTAATGATAATATGCATAGCCCTGAGAAATGAAAGAAAATATCCAATAGCATTTAGAAACAAAAGAACAGGTAACAGCAGCAACAAAACACAGGTACTGCTAAATTCAATATTCTAGCTTTATTATTTATTCCTTAGTATTCATCGTAGGTCATATATTTACTTGACGAAAAATATAGTACTATCATTTGAGCGCGATGGCAATGAGAGACATGTTGCCATCTATGGGTGACTACGAGACAACCCTAACCCCAAATTTTTTCTCAGACTCGCATTTAAGCCAAGGGGTATTGCAATATAGTTGAACACAGACTGAGATAGAATATCATTACAGTGAAGTGTACTCAAATGGAAAAGTATTTAAAATGTAAGCTCATGTAGTGAAAGTGAACATTCAACTTAACTTGTACAAAACATTATGCAGTTTGGATTCTACTTTCATCAGTGGAATTTGGGGTCCATTCCATGAACAGTTATGACATGGGCAGTACCAATAAAATTTTGTCAACATAAACTTTTAAATTATGTCAAGCAAATAGCAAGGAAAGGCTGTATTTAATGATTCTTTTAATAAATACCCTTGTTTCTCTTTTTATGCAAATGGATAAATAATAAAATGGTTTTTATTTAAGTTATTGTTTTTTTATTTTATTAATTGCATTAATGCATTGTCTTTTAAATAACAAGTTCTTTTAATCAAATTGAAAGGTGGTGATGAAAGATATTCAGGAAGAGGACACGTTGAAGAACCAGGTTATAGGAGATACCCACGCCAGGTCAGTAGTGGATTTATTATTTTACTTATGTTTGGTTATTATCAGTTATGCTATATCATAGCTCTGATTAATGCTCTGTAAAATATGAACTCTATGCTTTGCACAAAAAATTATGCATTTTGGTGATATTTTTTGAAAAATATCCATGTTACTGTAGGTCAGTCAAGGACAACAGTGACTAGTCTAAAGTGACCAGATTTCAGATCAGCCAATGCAGGAAAAATCAATTTCAGATTAGTCAACGTGGGATTTAAAAATACCTTTGTAACGAAATATTTGTGCTCTTTTTCAAAGACAATTAAAGTATAATTTTTAATAGCTCTAGTATTCTATTATTTCGATCTGGGCAGATGAACATTTAATAAGCATGACAAACAAAGCTAATTAAAGTACAGCAAACAACAAAATTATGACAATTTCTTGTATAAAAGCAACACCAAATTAAAGCAGAAACCAATCAATGGATATTAACACAAGTTATTTTTTAGCTGTGAGTGGATTGTTTTCAGTAGATCATCGTCAGCTATTTCATTATGAATTTCATCACCTGAGTTTTTTTGGAAATCCTGAGATATAAAAGAGGCTTCTAGGGAGAGAGAGAGATGGAGGCAGCGATTCAGCTGAAACCTGTCTTCGAACAGCTGCATAATGATGATGAATGGGACTGGTATTTAGTAGGATTCTTTTGCTCATCTAAATAATTATATTGATGTAGAGAAAGAGGGAGGGGATGTGGGGAGAGAGAGGTTGGAAGGTAGATAGGGAGGGAGGGACAGAATTAGAAAAGGGTGGGAGGAAAGTGATAAAGGGTGACAGAGAAAAGAGTGATGGGTTGGGAAGTTGAAGGGGAGTGGGAGGAGAAAGAGGGTGTTATTGCTTACCATAATTTTTTAAAATTGTGTATGTGTTACGTTACTTAATGTTTTAATGGTAAAATCAATTATGCTACTTAACATTTTGCGACAAAATACATTGCTTTGTGATTGGCTAATTTATCGAAGTGAAAGAAATTTTTTCTCACAGGCCCTGTCTCTTATCCTCTCATACTATAAATTCCTCAAACCTTACAAAATTCTCCGCAGTTACTAAGTCATTTATATTTCACCACTACTACTTGGCAAATGACGACTAAAAATTGAGACCACGGCTGCAATGGGTATTTAGTACTTCTTAAGTAAAAGGAACGTCTACCTCTTCAAAATGTCAAAATATGATATTTCCACTCGCATAAAATCTATTGCACTTTTTTCATCATTTCATTCTTTTGAGTTTTATTGCAGTAGCATACCATACATTGAGGGACATGACAATTACATTCAGGAAATGGTTATAAATTTACATTTTATTAAAAGTTTTGAACATTACTACACCACTTGAATGAAAAGAACAAACAAATCAAAACCTTTTGATTTATGTATGGGAGTTGAACATTGAACTTAACATTCTGCTGCACACATGCATGACTAGCAGCAATTTCCCTAGCTAATTAAATGATTACATCCAATTATTTTGCTGTTTATCGACCAAAGTAACTGACTTACATTGTGGCTAAATTACAAGATTCACTTATTATTGGTGGTGTCCCAAGATGAAAAATTCCAATATATGCAGGAACAAATGTACAATGCAGGACACTATCATGTGAGACAGGAAGTTGAAATCTGGGACATCTGGTCACTTGACTGTAGTCCATTTTAATGGGATATAATTTCAGCAAGCACCTGCTTTACAATATTTTTTCAGGGTGGAGTTACCATGTGGAAATAATAAAAAATGATTTGATGGATCTGGTGGTTATTTTTCTTATTAAAGTAAATGCCTGATCTACTCACAGCCTGAATAATTGATAAAAACTGCTGCAAATTTCCTAACAAAAATCATAGTGTATTATGGGATGATAATATAATTTACATCTAGCCAATGGTGTGAAACCTAAGGCATGTGATACTTCCTGCAAAATGTAATAATATTTTGAAGAAGGGTTTTAGAAGTACAGCAACCTCTTGTTTTACGTATATTTGATTTGTATTTTTGCTTTAAGGCACCCAGATAATTAAGATAATTTCCAGTCTTGAAAATATACAGTAATTTCTTATTTAATGAACTGGCAATGTCGCCGACAGCACCCACACTGAATTTCCGTCTGCACAGTTGCCGCAGTTGTTTACATTACGCGCGTGATTCGGAACTGTATTTCGTTACATTATTCCACATTCTGTATTGCATTATTATTGGTGCAATATCTATGTGCCTTCATTAAGTTAAAAATAAATATTTATTGCTTATTTCTTCATTAATTTTATTTTTGATTTACGAATGTTTTTCAGGAACCTAAATCAAGAGGTTGCTGTAATGCTTTCTTACAGCAGCAAGAACTTTTTATGAAACATTTTTTCATTATTTCATCATTTAATGGGAATTTGGGCAATGTAGAAAGGGACAGTAAATAAAAAAGATTTGAAACAAACCTAATTAATGCTATACAGTCGGCACTTATTATTGATACTTGTTTCCATTGCAATACAAATGTTATATGGTGAGCCATTTGCTATACCAGCAAATTCATTTAGGCGGGATGACTTTGGTCCCATCAGTGCTGAACAGGCTTTTACTGTATTATCTGTAGCAGATCTTTTAAATAGTGCTTACGTTCAGTGCAACAAGGTATTGGCAAATTGAACTTAAGTAAATTTGCATTGACTATGTTGCATTCTTTTTTTGTATCAAAAAGTTTTAGTTAGCTGCTCAGGACTTCTCAAATAAATTTGTCCAGGTTTTTTTAGATTTGGCTTCGACACACTTCCCAGGGGCTCTTTCCCTGCATTGGCAGTTGCAGGTGTCTCAGTGGGCCGGATAAGGACCTACATGGAAATTGTCATATCGAATAGCCGACAATAAAATAAAACAATATTTTAGCAATGAAATGTGAATAGATAAATATATCCTGCGTTAAACCAGTTGAACTTTGTCTGATTAGAGATCTTCAGTACTTAATTTTCACAGATCACTTTCTCAAAATTGCTTCACATGCCGAATAAAATGCCTTCACGTGCTGGATCCGGCCCATGGGCCATAATTTCCCCACTTCTTCTGTTCTGTGTAGTATCCGAAGTAATAGTCGACTTATGCAAATTTCAAGTTATACAATGGGTGCTGGAACAGATCCCTTACGTAACCTGGAGAGTGCCTGTATTTTTCTGCATATAACATTTTAGATTAACTTAATTCTTAAAATAAAATCGGTTGATCTAAAACCTAAGTACTTACTGATAACAGTTAAATATAGAATTTTAGATTAACTTAGTTCTTAAAATAAATGGGGATGATATAAAACCTAAATAATTGCTTTGAGAACTTGTGTGAACTCTGCAGTCATATTAATAAAAGCTGTTGGAGTGTGCCACACGCGTTGCACATATAGATACCCTTACTTAAACTTAAGTGCAATATGGTATTTGAATTTAATGGGATAAATGATAAATAGAGTACATAGGTAATAACGATACGTATGCTCAACTAGTCCTTTTTCTTCTGCAACTCTTTTTTCTTGTACATGACGATTCTGATTGATACAGCAATACCAAACACCCTGTTCTACCATCCATCACTTCCTCCTCTAGTTGTAGCCATTTAAGACGAACTTTACGAAGACTATGTTTCTCTTCCCATTTGTTTCAGTTTTTCCTAGTTTTCTCCATTCATGGATCATTTTTTTCTGTGGGAGATAGACCGAAATTCATCCTTTTTTAGTTTACATTCAAGCTAAATTGTTGAATTTAGTGGAGAACAAATTCTCGTGTATTTATTTTTCATTAACTCGACCGTGGTTGCGCATGTTACAGTAATGTGTTTGGTTGCTTAGGGTGTAGAAAGAGAAAGCTTTTTAACAAGAGAATTTATTTTTAATTGTAGGTTTTGATTATTTTAAACCATTTTGATTGTGAATCAAATCTACAAACTCTTTTATAACAAATTATTTTTGATAATCCTATTTATAATTTCTCATATGTTTGTCCATTTGTCTCTCTCTCCCCCTCCATATCTCAAGAACCGTTTTTGTTGTAAAGAAATGTTGAAAATGCCATTTTGCTTCTACTGATAAGAAAATCACAGAAAAACTTTTCAAATTTATATACCTTCTACATGATTAGAATAAGGTATCTAGTATCAATGAAATAGTGGTGAAGTACCTTCATTGTAAAGAAAATCCATCAATTTACACTCAAAAGTGATCTATGTAGTAACAGTGATGAAATCTAAAACATCTTCATCGATTTATTAAAATATTGCACAATAAATGGAAGTATATTTTCAAATTGTAACTGGAAAAACTCTGAAATGCATACCATTGAAACATGTTGAAAAAAATAAAGAATAAATAACATCGATCCAAATTCACTGAAGAGAATATCCCTTGGCATTACCACTCCTACACTTGAAGTCTCCCTGTATAAAAACAAACTACATCTGGATTGTCATTATATATAGACTTTCCTTGCAGAGGAGGAGTAACATATAACATACTAGTAGAAGGTGCTTGCATTCTGCAAGCATATCATCTCACCTTGAAAAAACGTTCATTTTTCAGACTGATATTTCATCATTACAAATATTTTTTTAATTCTAAAGATTTCACCTCCCCAGTGATTTTAGTTTTTCCCTTATGTAAAAATAATAAATTAAAACAATCCCCAAACTTGGCAATTTTAAGAATTTTATACTTTCTCCATTATGGGATACTATTGCTACATATTTCTGCCAAATTTTAAACATTTTTAACGGCCACCGCAATATATTTATGGAGAGATTTAAATCATTATTTGTGCAAATGCACTACTCTGTAAATAACTTGAAAATTTCATCTTCCTAGCTTATCCTATACTAGTAGAAGGTGCTTGCATACTGCAAGCATTTCATCTCACCTTGAAAAAACGTTAATTTTTCAGAGACATATTTCATCATGAGAAATATTTCTTAAATTCTGAAGATTTCTCCGCTGGACTGGTTTTGTTTTTTAATTATGGAACAATAATGGAGTAAAACTCACTAATTTTTGCGATTTTAGGAATATTTTACTTTTCCCACATTGGGTTAATAATGCCACACATTTCTGCTAAATTTTCAAGTTGTAGGAAGTGAAATAATATTTTTCTAATTGTTTAAATTTAAATAATTTTTAATGGCCGCAATAACCATTTCATGGATACATACAAATGTTTATTCGTTTATATAGACTAAACTCTAAATAATTTAAAAATTTCAGCTGCCTAACTCTCCGCGTAGTGTCTAAACATGTACCTTTTTGTTTAAACTTGAAGAATTTTTAACTGCCAAACAAATTAAAATATCAAAATTTCTATAATCCCTATTTCGTTTTTTTACAAATCCTACCGCTACAGACAGACCAACAGAATAAGGATATTATGTATATAATATATATACAGAGCATTCCAATAAAATGTATACACTCTTTTGTAACATATATTTATTTGTAATGGACAGCAACAATATTTAACTAATTCATAATAAAGTTGACTAACCCAAATGTTCATCTTCAAATTCTATACATTTCTGAGCACGGCGCAGGACAGACTCGCAGACAGTTGCACATGTTTCGGACGAAATAGATGCACAATTCAATTTCATTTCTCAACTCCACTGGATTTCTAGTGTATACTGCATTCTTCAGTGTACCCCACAAATAGAAATCTAGCCGAGTTAAGTCCGGCGAGCATGCAGGATACTCCACACTTCCTCTTCGTCCTATCCATCTTCCAGGTAAAGCGTTGTCAAGGTAATTTCTCACGATGAGAGAAGTGAGGTGGTGCACCATCCTGTTGAACCTAAAAATTTTTGGAACTGAACATTTGATTAATAGAAGGCATACCATACTCTTGAAGCAAATATGAAGGGGCAGTGACAGTACCTTCAAAGAAAAATGGTCCAATCAATCCTCAAGAAGAAATTCCACAGTTATCCCTGGAAGGTTAACTGATTGTTCTTCTGTTACGTGTGGGTTCACAGAAGACCAGTAAACATATTTGTGTCAGTTAATGGTACCATTAAGCTTGAAAGTGGCTTCATTTGACCAAAAACTTATTTCAGTAAAAGTCTCATTGTCATTACACACTCAAAAACCATTCACAAAATTCAACTCGACAATCTGGATCAATTTCATTCAATGCTTGAACCAACCTTGGTATGTATGCTTCCCACTTATTCGCTTACAGAATTGTGTTGTGTATACTTATTTTTGGGATACCGGTCTCTTGAGAGCACTGTGATATTGGCTTGTTTGGCATCGGTGGTAAAACTTGCAACACATTTTCAACGTTATCTTGTTTAGTTGCCGTGCGTTGTTTACCAGAGCACCCTTTATGAACATTTTGCATTATCATCTCCCTCAAATTTATCACATATCCTTGAAATGGTTAAGCGAGTTGGTGGTTCATCTACAAATTCTCGTGTGCAATGTCTTTGCACCTCCTTAACATTTTCTACTTTCCAATAAATGTAATTCTACCATTTTGAATGGGCACTTTATTTAAACAATTGAAATCACATGGTTACGGGAAACAATACTAATATAAACCCAATTGCAAAAGCTTACTATTATGCATATTAATTTCTTTATATCAACATTTCCAAATGACTTGTCAAATACCAAATGTGTATACTTTTTATTGGAATGCTCTGTATATTCATTTATTACAATGTTGCTCAGAGATTTGGAAACTGATATTCATTTGAAATTTGCAGCACAATGGCACCGTCATTATAACATCTGCAGAATTCGATGAAATATGAAACTAGTGCCAAACTTCCTTTATAAAAAGTGTCTAAAAAGTATTTTGTGAAGGTGAACAAGAAACGAGAATGACGAAATTGATAATAAAACCACCTGAGAAAATTATAAGGGTGAGATGTAAATTACACCTCGCGTGACTACTGAAGGGTTAAAGTGGCTCATATCAGTACAATCACACAAACTTGTGTTATCACAAGCCTACACAGGTTTCTAATTGAGTTGATGGTGACATGTAGTGCTTGCAGTCATTTCATAAATTCGTTAGTTGTATCTGAAAATGTTACATGTTCAGATTTAGTCACATCAGTATTCCCTGAGAAATTTTATCTTTTGATTTTTTTGAGTTTACTTTTATGCCTTTATAATTATTTGTCTCTCAGATTTTTCAAATAAGATTGCCAGACTATTATAGACCTTGCCAACCTAATACCATGGAGATGTTTGTTAATCAGCCATTAGAATTATTTGTATCATGAGGTTGTTTTGAATCTATTAAACGATGTTTTGGTATATTAATACTTTTTAGTTGAGTGCAATGTTGTCTTCAATTGAAGCGTGGCTATACAAGTCATGGTTGCTTAATGGCACCAGGCTAGATTCACAAAAAACATTTATTATGAAATGCCTTGATGAGGAGAATCCTAGCAAAGGATTAATGTTGTTGAATGTAAGCAAGAAGATTGAATCATGCCAAGGATGGCAGCAATTCCTGTTACCACACTTGATCATTGTTTAATAATGTGTCATATGACAGCTTGTAGTAAATCTAGATCCTTTATGTAATGCAGGAACTGTATAAGGATAACTTGCTAATTAAAAAATATCTTCAACCATCCTAGCATGGTCCTGCTATAAAAAAGTTTTTGAAGAGATGTCTTCTAAAGTGAAGGAAGAGGATATTGGGAATGGAATTGTCCAGTGAACTTAATGATAAATGGCCTTGATTAGAAATTAAATGTATAAGATTGACTTCATTTGTATTAACTTAATTGTACTTGAGTTGATGGTCATTAATGTTCAAGTATACTTTCTATCTTCAGGAAACATCTGGATATTCTGGTCGTGAGCATGGCCATCATAGGTCACCAGACGAATCACCGCGCAAAAGAATGAAGACAGAGCATGGCTACATGCAGGTAGATTTTTCAGTAACAGAAATGGAGGCATCATCTTCCACAAGTTACATTTTCATGATACTAGCTAGTAAAAAGATTTTATAACATATCTGAGACTTTTTTATTATCAATATGCAAAATTAATAACATTTATATTTTGTTTGGAAGTAAGCACTGTAATTTCAAAAGAGTTCATTTTCATGATAGAAGTGGTAACTGATAATATCTATGACTTTTACATGATAAAATATTTTGCATTGCGTAGTAATCCATGTGACCAATGAACCCTCTGTTGACTGTTGGAAGAAAAGTGAATGTGTCATAGTTTTACTGCTATCCATCATATGGCCTCTAACTTAGCTTGGGCCTGAAGCTGGAGATATGATGGAAGTTGTTCTGGAATTTAGGGCTCTTATTACATGAAAAAGAAATTCATATTTATGGATAATTAATTTGGAAAATGAATAGTTATGTAAACTTCACTCTGTAAGGAATGGAAACAGCATTTAAATGCTGTGTGGACACTTTCTTTATTATGCTTTCTCTGGTCACCAATGTGATAAATATTATCTCACTTGTACATTAGCCATCTAATATGCTTTACTTTGAGCCCAATAAAAAGTGATGATTATCAGTGGTCACTTTACATGCATCGAATCCTTGTATCAAAGGATCCTATTACCACTGAAGCGTTTGCTTTATTGGCAACACTTGGAGCACAAATGTAGCAAGGCAAATTAAAAAGTTATTGAGGCTAGAAAAGTCTTCAATGTTTCACACTGGTGCCTCTGTAGTGTATAATTATCTCTTTATTGCATTTCTGCATGCAGGCCTCCTCTAGCCGACGCAGTCATGAGGGAAGTTATAGTGATTACAACCGCTACAGTTTCTCAGAAGACAAAGGTTATGGGGAGGAGAGGAGGAGTTATCGTGACGATAGGAGAAACTACAGAGAGCACAGTCACGGTGAACACAGTGGCTATGGCTCTCGGGATGAATATTCCCATCGCAAGGAAAGGCTGGAAGTCGAGCGGGGCGAGTCCTCGGTCATGGAGGCCAGGCACCCGCCTCTTAGGGGTGGCTACAGAGGGCGGGGCCTGGAGCGAGGACGCCTCAGGAGGGTACTCCGTGGCGTTCCCAGAATGGTGCTCGTGAGGCGAGCAGATGGTCTTGTGCTGAAGAAGAGGAGTATTGTGGATCACCCATACTCTGTACGCAAGAGATTAATCTCAGCAAGACCTCAAGAATACTTGAAAAAATTGAGGACACAAAAGTTTAGGAGGTAATAACAATAAAGAAGTTATAAAAAAGATGCAAAGAGATAGATATGAGAAGCAATATTGTTCTCAAATGTTGAAAATCCTTATCCTGAGATCTGCTAAAAGCCTTTGAGCTTGCAACAGCATTACATATACCTATTTTTTATATACATCAGTCAAAAACCTATTAAAATTGAAATAATGGTTAAAAATGCCTCACAGTGACAAGAAATTATTTTTCTTCTGTTCGCCCCATAAAAGCACAATGAACCCAAGGCATGCCTTGGCGATTTCAGTTGTGTAGCCAAAAAGGAATCATTGTAGGTGGGTGGGTGGGTGCATGTGGATGTGGGCCAGGCTTTTTTTTTAGTAAAATAGGAAGGTTTATTCAGGGAAGATATTCTTTTTGATTAGAAAAATGAAAAAAAATTGAATTAATCATTGAAGGGGTAATGAATTCCCTCATAAAACACAGCATTAGTTGGGTTAACCGTGGGTGAATAATATTTTTAATTGTTGTATGTATATTCATTACTTTGATTCCTTATTAGGTTGAGAGAGGCAGAAGGAGAAGAAGTCGATGAAGAGAAAGATGAAGAAATAATTAGTGATGATGATGAAAAAGAGGAAGAAAACTGGGACGACCTGGAAAAGGTAAGAGTTTTTGTTTTTGAGAAATTTTCTTTTCGATACTGTATTTTATCTATTAAGTATTGTTATTCAGTTAAAGTAAATATATTTACAGTTTCATATCTAATTGCTATGACCAAGTTAATTTAACTTTTGTGATCATCTATCCTGGTGTAACGCTGAGTTACCAGAAGTAATCTGATAATTCATGTTATGAACCAATTCCTATTTGTGAGCATGTACAACATCAACCTGTGCATGTTGAACATGTTCATGGATATTAGGCTAGAGCAGTGGTTTCCAAGCACTGCACTGCAGACCGGTGCCAATATGTGATTTATTTTCAGCTGATTCACAAAAATCAAGAAAAAATATATACAGTGAAACCCTGATTTAGGAGTCCTGCATTTAGTGTTTATTTTTTGCAGTCCCATCAATCACCCCATTTAAGCAATTTATTATTTTCTTTGAATTAATGTTTCTCAAGTTTGTGTTTTACCCATATTTAGTGTGATAAATTTCGAACACTTCATGAATCCCTACCTCAATTTTATAGAGAACTAAAAATTCTGGCACTTTTTTATTACTCTTTAAACCTAAAACGTCATATCTTGGCTTCTGTTGATCCAAAAGTGACAAATTTGCTTGTTATGCCTCTTGAATGATTTTGGATAATATTTATATGAATGATAAATATAGGATATTAATCAAACATCTTTAAAAAATTGAATAACCTTATCTTTTCTCTTAATTTTTTTCTGGAGTCATGAAAAAGTTGGTCTTTGGTAATTTTTTTATTCTGTGAAATATTTTGATATTATTTTTTTAAATGTTGGTGGCGATATATGGCACCTTCACACTAATATAAGTTTAAAATTTGTATTAAATTCATATACTCAGAAAGTTATATAAAACAATTTAGCTGTAATAAATTTAGCACTTGGTTACTTACTATAATAGTATGTAACCCCTAATTTGTGTCTTATTTAAGGTACAAAAAGTTATCCCCCAGAGAAACATTAAATGGGGGTTTCACTGTGCTTCCTAAATTGCAATTGGACGTAGCAAACTAAATTTGTGGAACTCAACACATACTGCATATTTGAAACTTGAGTCCTTTGTCACTACTTTCCTGTTTTTGTTACAAACAGGTTCCACTGTATATTTATAAACAAGCAGAAAATTACAAGATTGAACATTCCCCTACTCCACAGTAGAATTTTTTAGCTGTCAGTTGATTTTGTTTGTTGTAATATACTTATTATACCAGTGAACCTACTGCTACAAACAGCCACTTAATGTATTAAATAATATTCTGATTGTCCTTTGAATTTATAGCATTCTTAATGAATCTATAACAGAGATCCTGAGAATAACTAACCTTATTGTCATGCATTTAACACAGGGCCGTAGCCAGGATTTAGATTTGGAGGGGGTTATGTCTGTCAGATTTTTAGAATTATGTGAAATATGCGATGTTTTGCTCGGGATTTTCTCTAATTTTTCTCCAAAACTATAACTCTTCATTATGTGGTCTTGCGGGCTTCTTTGTGGTAAATGGTCTGATCAGCACTAATGCCCTCGGAAGAATGAGCTTTCGGGAGAGGGTTTAACCACCGAACGTAGTCTCCCTGGCTACGGCCCTGACAACATATTTATCATATGCTTCTCTCTTGATGCTAAAAGTGATGATTAGTAAATTCAAAGCCTTTCAATAATGAAGATATTGACTCAACTTGTTTCATATAGGACATTTAAATATTTATAAGCACTTGGCTCCTGCACATTTTAAATATTTACCATTCAAAAGATAATCATGTGAATGGAAATGTTTTATGAAATAATATTCTGAGAACAAAAGAATAAGATGTATAAAAAGATGAAATTACTTAAATCTGTAGATGAAGGGAATTGTTATGATCTGTGTACGACATATTAACAGTCAAACAAGAAAAGAAATTAATGGGCATGTAAAAAGGGGTTAGAAATGCATTAGCATCACATGCAATTTGTTTCTAAGTTCATTCAGTATATGCCAAATTAAGTGCCATGACTTTAATGGTGTTAATGCTTTTCCATTGACATCTCTGTAAAGCTGGATTTTCAACAGTGACTGTAATAAGGACAAAGCATAGGAATAATAGATATTTGAGCATCATTTGACATTACACTATCAAGTGATGAACCATACCTACATAAACTCTCAAAGAAACTGACTCATATGTCTTGATAATTAAATGTATCATTTGTGGATAGCACTCATGCTGAACATCAAGTGAATATGCCAACAATTTGCCCTTTTTAGTTGACAAAAATGTTGGAGTTAAATACAACGGTTTTAAAGATGTTTTGTATTTTTTGGTTATTCAATCAATAGATAATATCATTTGTAACCACTTTTGGGATACATCTCTAAAAATTCACTGAAATTTTACTGGTCTGCAAGTTTGAAAGCATGGAAATCACTGGATTTGGACTTCTCCTGTTGAATTTTTTTAGCGTATTTATAATGAATTATTATAGAAAGTGATGAGTATTCTTTTGTATTAATCATTGTCATGATCCTAGTATATAATTACCTTATTAACCTGAAAGGAAGATGACTTATAATTTAAGACCACCACAATAAACAAGTAGGGCTGTACATGGTTTTTATGTGGTACAGAAGTGCTTTTTGTCAAATTCGCAGTAGTATAATCATATACTAATGTATTTGCTTTGAAATCAGAAAATTATTTTTCCTTGTATTGTGATAGCCCTGCCTTTTAGATTGGTTTTAAACGTTCATTTTGTTTTGCCATTCTATACTTGCCCTACAAACAGAATTTCTTTAAAATCCATTCAGCCAATACCTTCCAATTTCATAGTTACAGAAAAAATTCTAACCTTGATATTGTGGTAGCCCTGTTTTGTCGATCCTGTTGAAATATGCTATTTTTGTTATATTAATAAAAGCCTAGATGCGTTTGTGTATAACACTGACATCATCAATGGCGCTTTTTAACGCATTTTTAACAAATTTCCGATTAGGTGGAAGTTTGAAATTTCACAGGAATGTTTGATTCTGATATAAAAATTAAATGACGAAAAAAATACAGACCCGGGTTCAACTCCAGTGTGGCAATTTTCATTTCCCATAAGATACCGCCGACTTTTTAAAGTGCAGGTTTTTATTCTTTTGGAAGTACAAATTAGTAAGAATTGACGTACAATCTTTGAATTTGAACTATATTTTAGGAAAATTAATGAAGTTTCTTATTCTATTCTTCTTTTTTCATCTACCATTTGAAATCTCTCATATTAAACATTTAAATAACATATTTTGGGAAAATATCTGCTTTTAAGTGGGATGTTACCTTGCCGACCATGTCATTGTTCAACTTTGAGAATCAATTGTTGTCTCAACCCGCATACGTGTAATATATACGAGTTCATAGATAGCCTTAAATTATCGTAGGATTTTTTGCAAAATTACATAATCCTAATGGGACTGGGATTTAGTTTGGATTATTTTGCTTATCTAAACGACTATATAGATGTAGAGTAAAAGAGAGGGGGATGTGGGGAGGCAGATAGGAAGGAAGGGATATAGAATGGAAGGTACATAGAGGGTAATGGAGGTATAGAATTAGGAAAGGATGGGAGGAATGAGATAAAGAGGGGGAGCTATGGATTGGGGCAGGAGGGAATGAGAGAGGGGGGGGGTGGGAGAAAAGACAGGCAGAGAGAGGGAGGGAGGGAATATTATTATTTATTTATTATTATTACTTTGACAAGGGGATCATCATTGGATAGAACAAGAATGAGAAAGAAATTCTCCCGAATCTCTATTTTGGCAAATTTTATTTTATTTTACTCAATAATTACAGCTGTTATTATTCATTTCTAAGTTCCCTGTTGAATTTCAACGGGCAGTTACACTAGAAAAACAAACATGTTGTGATTATCCATAATAATGAGTTACAATTACTTAAGATGTATGGTTTCAGTAGGATTACCAGTCTTACGAAAGGTTTTTCAACCATATAGTAACACACCCGTCATATGACAGGCAATACACTAGTTTATTTATGTATCAAGATTATGTATACCATATTTGGTTAAAATCCATGCATATACATTTATGCCCTGCTCTTTAGCTCTGCTTTAAACATTTTGGTTTCATTATGGTATGTTATATAAATCTTATATACAAAATTTAGTTTAAATCTGTCCAGCCAATTCCTTCCAAAACCTTAATTACTGAAAGAGTTTAATTTGTAATTGTGGCACCCGTTTGGCTTATCTGGCCCAAACATGCTATTATGGTTTTGTATATGTGTACATCCTATAAATAAAAGAGAATGTTTGTCTGTCTGTGGCAGCTGTAACTCTTCAGAAAATAAATGTAGGAGCTTCAAGATTTGGCAGCAGGTTCAGGTTGATCCTGAAAGTTGCAGTGCCAAAAATAATTCAAATCGGCCCATGGGGGCCTGAGGGTCCCATTGCTGGTCCAAATGCCATTTTTTAAAGATATCTCGGCAGCCAATTGACCGATTTTGATGAATTCTCCAATAATATCAATGTTTTGATGAGATACATTTTCGAGCCTAAAATGGATAAAATCGGTCAACGGGGTCAAGGATCGTAATGTAGGGTCGATCCAAATTTCACGATTTTGAGAGATCCCCATGGAAAGGTCGGTCCAAATTTCGGCGATGTCCATCTGCCAGTACGTATATATCAGGGAAGATCTGGCTGATCCGATTTCAACCAAATTAGGTAGGTACATTGAATCTTCACATAAATACATTACCAAAATGACATATTTGGACCTTATAGACCAAGCAGGGGTGACACAATTGCAAAATAAAATTTTCTGTAGTGATGCTTTTGGAAGGAAATTGCAGAACCGAATTCAATTAAATTTGGTACATAGAATTTTCACAAATTCATGGTCAAAATGCCATACTTCGACCCGATTAACTAAGTAAGGGTGCCACAATTGCAAAGTTAAACTTATCAGTAATTATAAATTTGGAAGGAATTGGCCAAACTGATTTCAACGAAATTTTCTATGGAGGAGTTGTGCAAGATAGAAAAACGATTTTTAGGTTCTATATACAAAGCAGGGCTGCCAAAATAAAAGTAATAAAAATTTTCTTTTTATAAGTGTTTGTGTTGAACTGTCCACATCGATTATAACCATAATATAATATATATTATGTACACATAGATATAAAGCCATAATAACATATTCGGACCGGATCAACAAAACGTGTGCCACAATTACAAATTAAACTCTTTCAGTAACTGTGGATTTGGAAGGAATTGGCTCAATGGATGTCATCTAAATTTTATATATATATGGTTTTTACAAAATACCATAATGAAATCAAGATTTTTAAAGCAGAGCTACCACAATTAGTAAATAATAAAAATCGTATGCAACTTAAAATAAAACTTTCCCAAGCATAGCCGGGCTTTTTTTGCTAGTTATAAATATCAAATTTGGTTAAAATTGATGCTAACAGTTAAACACGTAAAAAGAATTTTTTTATTACTTGTATTGTGGCAGCCCTGCTTTTTTATACTAATCTTGATTTTGTGTTTTTATGTTGCACACTTCCTTCATACGAAATTTTGTTGAAATCAGTATTTCTAATTCCTTCCAAATGCATAATTACCAAATATTTTTACTTTGCAATTGTGGCACCCCTGCTGAGTGGATCCGATCCAAATATGTCATTTTGGTCATGTATTTATGTGAAGATTCTATGTACCAAATCTGGTTGAAATTGGTTCAGCCAATTCTTCCCTGATATGTGCATATGGACAGACATCACAAAGATAATAGTGCTTTTCAGCAATGACAAAAAGCACTAAAAACAAGGTCTATTCAGGAAAAAACTTTGTAATACCAATTTTTAAAATTATATATGGTGGTAAGTTTGTTCCATCTACTAACACTGCCACACATTCACAATAATGTGAATTTTTTCATTCCCCGATGTTTTTGTAATGGTGTTTTTGGGCCTTTTTTGTTAACTGTCGAAATAAAAAGGTGCCTCGTCTGCATTACCCGTTTGGCTCAGAAGGTAAGCGTAAATTTGGTAAGAGCACAGATGTCTCTGAACGCATCTCTTGTACTAAGTAAGGCATGCTTGTACTCAATTTTAAGACAATCCCTTATTCTTTTTGCAGAAATATTTGGAAAAACGTTATCTTTCTTTCAGATTAATTTAGTATGTTGTAGCTCTTTTTTTATAAAGATAGCTGCTTTTACATAGAATAGTTTTTACTTACAATTTTGCTCTCTACCATCATTTGAATTTATTAAATACTGAGGAATATGCCAGATTAAAAAATGGGTCAAAAATAGTGAATAAAATAATTTTTTCCCGATTAAAATTTATCTCTGTATGCAGTGTATCCAATTTGATCAATTAACTTAACTAAAGGTATACGGGTTTTCTTAAAAAGCATAAATATGCCATTAATTCCCAAATTGTTAACTTTTGGATTTTGTTTGGATATTTTGAACAATATGGAAATTATTTTATCATTTTTTTACAGTTGAGGCAGAAAATTCTTTTAATGCTGTGTTCGTTGCAAACATTTTTACATTCACTACAAAATTGTTTTTGCATCCTGCTTATACTTGTTGGGCACATATAACAACTCTTTCTTTTGCTATTGCTTTTAGTTAATGTGCGTGATTCTCTTCGTTCGTGACATACTGCCATTTCCGCCCATGTTGATTGTTTACCTAGTAACGATCTTGATTGTATTAGCAGCTTTATTAGACCTTCAGAAAGTGAAATAAGAAACAACCGCCGTTTATCTTTCTTGTTATCATTCCAATTCAGATTTAAACCGCACCAAATCACATAAATGTCAACCCCAGAGACATCAAGACTGTTCCTCAAGTACCCAAATGGCCAGCGGTTTTATTTTCATTTGCACAAGTACTCATGAACAAGATGATCTAATGAGGCAAACCCTCCCTTAGTTTGATTGCAGTGATGAATTATCTTTGGTTTATTATTGTCAATGATTTCTGGTGAATGGTGCATTGTTGATAATACTATTACGCTTTTATTTTTTTGGGGCACAAATGAAACCAAAGTGTTATGTTTAGTAAATCTGAAAAGTGAAGCACCCTCTTCTCATGCTTTGTTCAGAAGAAATTGTGAAGGGATGTATTTCTTATTTTTTCTGACAGTTCCCACCATTGTTAGCCCATTTGTAAGAAGCTTTTTTGCCAATTCAAGATCTGTGAAATAATTATTGCAGGTGATATTGTGATTAGTTACATTGAAAAATTTTTCAAATTATATGCCCTATTTCCTCCTCTACCTAAATATTATTCCATACAAGGGATAAAAAATTTTGGAGTCACAAAGCCACCAAATTTTCATCCCCTATTTGTCAGGCTTAGAAGGCTCTTTTGATACTCATCCAGTATATAAAATGAAGGCAAATATATATTATGCTAAAATGTAGGGAAATAGGGAAGGAGATTGAAGTTGGATAATCTTTCATAGACATGGTAATCATGTAGAGAGACAGGTTCACATTGCCTGTTAGCATAACATCCAGTTATTTTTTTCGAGAATTAAGAACTTAAAAAACATTTACAGTGTCGCACATAGTAGATTATGACAGAATAATAGAAGTCTAAATTTTGTAGCAATGTACTTCCTAATTTCAAGGAGAAATTAGATAAAGACTAGCATAGTGAGCCTGAAGGCTCACCTTGCCCGGGTAAGGGTTAATGCCATTGAACTTTTGGTACTTGAATTTTTTATTTACAAAGTTTTTTTGCTAGGAAATGTTCCATTGATTCCAAAGAAATTGAACGTGGCAATGGAAGATAGGCAAGCAATAACCTTGGATGAAAAAATTCTTGAATATATTGGCCAAAGTTTTAGATTTTGAATTTTTAGCTTTAAAATAATGGGTAATTTACAAAAAGTTTTAGGAATGCTTGCCTTTTGTCAATTTAGGAATTGGAGTGTATGGTGGTAGTAAACGTTTTTTGATTGGTTGGGCAAACATCTAGCATAAATTACCTATTTATTTACAGTGTGGCATAGCTTCCGATGTAATATAGGGTGGTTATAGACTGGTGAGCAAATGTTTATCTATGACAAGGAAAAAAATCATAGTTGGTGAACAGAGAAATACTTGGTTCCTAATTTCAATTATTTTAATATAGGCATTCCTAATAATTTGTTCTGAGTCAGGAATATTTGGTTTTAATTAGAGAATGGAAAGCCCCAGGTATAGTTTTGAAAAACCAACATTGAAGAAGGCGGGTATTGAGAAAAGAAAGCAAAACATCAGTATGTGGTTAATGTTATGTTATGAACTGAGATCTGAGAGGCATAGATGACAGGTGCAAGATATACCAACAGAAAAAGAGTGGTGCTCAAGATGGTATAAGATAGGCATGTCGAACTGGTGGCCAGATAGCTAATTTTTGTCTTAAGTGAATTGTGTGGGATTTAAAATAAATGCTTTATTTTAGCAAAAAGGAGACTATATTTTTTCATAGTTGTTGAATTACAGTAGAACACATTTTCTAAGTTATTGTTTTTAATTGCAAAACAGGCATTCAATCTTCTAGCTAAAGTCGATCATTCAACCTCGGGCCCTAATTAAAAAACTGCAGCCCTTGTATAACATTCATCACTTTAATGCAGCCTGGACACCCCTCTGAGTTTTACATACCTGGTATAAGACCTTGAAATCAGTGGTTGTAACTTACTGTGATAATTGTTTCACTATTCTTTGTGGTGTACATGACAACAGTGATTTTTAGAATAATGTATATTTTCATCCAATTGTTTTCAGTGGTTTTTTTCATAGTACTATATTTTCTTAAATAATACTGTTGGGGATGCTAAGTTTGCCCAGTGTTACTCCATAATGGATAGAAAATGAAAAATTTCTGTGACTTTTTCAATGTACCTAATCCTTATAGAGCTGGTGTATACACCACAGATCAATCAGCGAAATGTTACATTATAAAGTATAAATATACCCAATTATTTTGTTTTATGACAAATGAAAAAATAAAAGTAAATAAAATGTATAAAAAGAGATTCTAAATTCAGGAAAGAACTCAAGAATGCTGAAAAGTACAATTTTGTAACATCAGAGCCAAAAATTTCCATTATTTCAAATTAAATTTAAAGCTTAAGAAGGCAGTTATACATGTTTAATGTTGGTGTCATATAAGATAGCAGTGGTGCTCATTGTGGTATAAATTTCTGGAGCTGATTTTTTTAATTCTAGAGGGTGTCCATAAAGTACCGCACCAAGATCCAATAAGTATAGATAATTAAATTTTAAAGATATGTAGTATTTATTATACGAAAACAAACAAAAGAAAAATTTTTGTAATTATAGCTATAATTTTTAAAGAGTTTTGGTTTATTTGATATTTAGATGCTCAAAATGTGCTCCATCGACAGATATACACTTTTGAAGACGATATTCAAAATTTTCATAAACTCGTTGAAGCAAATCTGCATTTCCACTAATCGAAATGCATGCATCAGTAATTCATTGACAAAAATGCTTAAGATCCTGTATCTTCACTTGATACACTAAAGACAACATACCCCCAGAAAAAATAATCCATGGGATTAAGGTCTGGAGATCTGGGGGCCCATTCGACAGTACCACGACGCCCAATCCAATTAGCAAAGTCATCTTCGCTTAGCTTCTGAAGAATCTGCAGTTTATATGGATGAAAATGATGTTTCTTAAGGGTTTTATGCGTGGTACTTTGCGGAACTCCAATTTCCAAAGAATTTCTTCTGACTGACCTCTTATGACTGTTACACACTTTATTGAAAACAGTGTCACGCGTTTCCTGGGAACCCTTTGGGTGACCAGAGCATGGACTATCCATGACACTTCCTGTTTCTTTAAATTTTTTGAGCAGCCTTCCAACAGTGGTGTGACACAGGTTTGTCAGGATGCATCCCATTAATGTGATCTGCAACCATCCTGTGAGTCCAGTTTTCTCGACCACATAACAGTATCAATTTGATACGATCTTCCTTTGTTAACATTATTAGTTATCTCTTAGGAAGAAAAAACACATTAATGTACAATAAATAAAATAATAATAATAAAAAGCACAATAAATAAAACTAATTACCTGTACACTTATTGGAACTTGGTGCAGGACTTTATGGACACTGTAGATGTGAGAGGTTGTACTGCAAACAGTGCTTTTTCAACGGATGCCATGAATTTCTTGTAGGTTTAGTTTTTTTTTCTTCTAACTTTACCTTTTTTAAAAGGAATCCATGTTTTGGTCTTATATAAGATTAATTTCGTTAAACAGGATATTAAGGTAAATATTTGCAAAGTTCACATTATACTGTGCTGAAGATATGTAGTGTATCAAATTTCCTTGAAATACTCTTCAACATGACTCCATCTTTCTTGAATGTAAATAGTTGCATGTGTATTCTTTTAAGTGACTTTAATTGTGTGACATGAGCATTTATACTTGTTCACAGGTCGAAGAAGATGATTTTGATGACTTTGACGAAGGAGTAGAAGAAGTGAAATCAGTTAAAGAAGACAAGGAAGAAAATGAAAAGGAGACTAACAATAAGAAAAAGGAAGATGAAACTGAAGAAAAGCCTAAGGAAGGTGAAGAGGAGGAGGGAGATGGAGAAAAAGAAACCAAGAAACCTGAGCCTGAAAAGGTTGAGAAGGCTACTGTGCAGGTATAAAACATTCGAGTACTTAATCAGTTATTGAATTATTAAAAGAAAAAGTACTTATTGGTGTGTGTACTTTTAGGTGACAATCAAGCACGATTCTGATTCTCGGGCTGTTAATGAAGACGAACTTGCCCATCTCATTCCAAAGCACTTCATTCGTCTTCACTGTCCGCATTGCAATATCAGGTGCATCACATACAAAGTAAGTGTCAACTTTAAATTAATCTTGTTTTGCTACTTTAGTGTATGTACATTGAACTTAGATTCAAGTGTATTTGCTTTATTGCTTTCTATCCAACCCAATTCTTTGGCACTTAATGTGTAATTGATGATGAATTATGTAACTTCCATAGCCATGACATAATTATTTTCCAAATGACAATATTTAGCTTGAAAATATGCATTGTATTTTTCATTACAATTCCTTAATTTCTTCCAAACATGTTGGAATCCAAACTAAATAAATAAAATTATAGAAAGTTTGCTCTTGACATAAGATGTCACATAGTGGCATTGTTTGTTGTGTATTCTAATTTATATAAATATTTACCCAAAATGACAGCCATATAGGTCTGTTAAATTGTAAAAAGATGATTCAAAGTTCTTACATCAAGAAAATTAGCCTACGTTAATTAATAATTTCTTGTTTTTGTTAGCTTTTTTTAATGAGAATGCATTGGATTCACAGGAATATGGAGTCCATCTTTATAGCTCAAAGCATGCCAATACAATGCGAAAGTTGGCTATGAAGCACAAGTTATCATTGCAACGTATGCGTGCTCAGCAAAGGAAAAATCAACGCGAGGAGGAAGAAGGAGATGAAGAAATAGGTGATGTGCCAATGCATTCAACTTACTGTCCAGTTTGTCAATTGAAATACCGAACAAGCCGAGAAAAACATCAAGCTTCAAACTTGCATCGTGTAAGTTTTCTTTGTGAAAATTATTGATTTTGTTATCAGGTGTGTTTATTTTTTGTTATATTGCAATGTATTTTTTTATTTTGAACAGATGTTGAGGAAGTTTCTGATGCCATACTGTCGAGTTTGCAACATGAGTTTCCAGTCTCCAATGCAGTATGAGAATCATATGTGCTCAGTAGTTCACATGCAGGTAAAAGGGTGTTAAGATTTTTAGGTTTAGCATTTTTTATTCTCCCATTGTCATAAATTTATTATATGATATTTTTGCAGCGAAAATGGAAGATGGATCAAAGAATTCTTCGCCAGAAGGAACTTGATCTTGAGGGAGAACATGAAGGAGGAAGTGGTTTGGATGGGGAAGATAAAGATCTGGATTTAGACAATTTCATGATTGTAGACTCTGTGGGAGTAGTTGATGGTAAGATTTTGGCATTACTCTGTCAGTTCGTTTTATATATAATAATATAAATGACTAATTATCTTTTATGTATTTCACTTTAATATTAGTAACTGTAATAATTTTGAATGAAAATAATGGAGAAAAAACATGCTAAATTTTTATATTTTTGGGGATGTAAAAATCAGTAAAATTGTACCTTTTGTTTTCATTTGTGAAAATATTTTGTTAAAAATATAATTTGAAGAACCTCGAATCATAAACTAATATTCTCAAGTTGAGATTGGTCATACGTAACTGCTCTGGTTCTGTACCATTTGTTATTGACCTGAATATAGTACGATGTTTTTTTCCTCAATATGTACCTTTAAAAGTCGCATTCACACTATATTCGAGTACTTGTAGCTTAAAAAAATAACTGTGTATTGGAACGTTTCATGACGCGTGTTTCAGCACATCTGTTTATAATTGCTACATTGTAAGTGAATTGGGCGTTCATGTCACGATACTACATTGTACAGATATACTCGGTAGGGGTCTGAGGAGACTTGAAAATGGATCAAGGTCAAATTGCAGCAACCACAGTGTGCCGGCACAACTATACGCAGGGTCGCGACACTCAACGTCAGAAAACGAGGACTGTCTAAACGTCACGTTACCCCCCTTTAATACACAATTCATGAGTTTACAGATAATTTAAATGTGTAAAATAGAGAAAATTAAATGTTTTTCATCTTTTTCTAAAATTCCTTTCAAAATACTTGGGGTCGCATTATATTCGGGCTAATACAGTAAATGCCAGAAAATAGCCAATTTGTTACCTTTTTGGGAAAAGTCCGATAGGAAAAGGATGTTAACTCTAATCTGCTTGAAACTTTCACTGGGCCATACTAAGAGTCTATATTAACTAGTAAAATACTTACCGAGGCTTTTTATTTCTTAATTATTTGCGATTCAGATGGAATTCTCTGAAGCAAGTGTCAACGCACAGCCCTTTTTCACAAACAGAACATACAAAAATTGTCTTCCTAATTCTTTTCCCCAGCATACCACACATTCTTTATGCAAAAGTTTATTCTTCTCATGTCTTTTCACTTAATCTGGATAGTGGCACACTCCAAAATTATGTGGAGGAGGAACTGCAGCCCTACGTCCACGTTCCTTTCTGCTTCTGTAGCCTCCAATGAGGTCTCCAATTATTTTCAAATAGAATTTTTGAAGGGGAAAAGTTAGCTTATTGGTAGCTTGTTTGTAGTAGATATAAGAATTTCCTACCATCCTATTTATTAAATCAAACATCAGTCTATGCCACCACTTTTTTGAAGGAATGTGCAAACTGTAGTAGCTACATAATTGATCGTTTCGATCTAATCCTCCCCTGAATTGATTGTATAACCTCACAATCTCAGGACAGCACCTTTTCACCTTCGACCCATCCTTCTTCTTTTTCACTCACTGCATTGGGTATGTGGGTGAATCGTAACCCGATGACAAAAAGAATATAGACCTTTTGTCACGCCCACCTATGGAAACGAGTGGGGTGGAGGAGAGCCACTCACAGTCCCCTTGGTTACTTTGCTTCCAGTCCTTTGTGTTTGCTACCAATTCTTTAAGATAACCAACGTGGTTAGTGTTTGCAGTTCCTATGGCTCTCAAACCTTTTTTGGAGAGTTCCATAAATAGATCTAGCAACGTCAAAAATCTATCGCAAATAAGGGTGCAGCCTGACCCAAAGAGAGGCTCTGCAAGTTGCATCACGACATTTCCACCCAAACCCAAATTATTCTTTTTAATTGTCCCTTTCCCTGTATATAATTCTAAATGAAAAACAAATCCCGATGTTCCATCTGCTCTTCCCCACCACTTAAATCCCCTTTTGATGGGTTCCATCGGCATATATTGTTTCATTGCAGAGCGACCAGTAAATTTCACCATCGCTTCATCTATTGTCTAATACTCATAAAAGTTATAATATTTTTATAATTACAATTCAAACTATCCAGAATAGGTCTAATTTTGTAGTTTATCGAAATCTATGCTATCTTGTAGAGGCTGCCGTGGATTATCATTTATGTGAAAATTCTGCAAAATTGACAAAAATCAATCCCTTGCCATGATTTCTGATACACCTGGTACATTCAATGCCCTATTTGTGGACCAATAGTCTTTCAGGATTGGAAGATCATGAAATATAAAATAATATAAATAAAAAATAACACCTAACCAAGCTTTCATCTCATCTAATGTAAGATCTTCCCAAATATTTCCACCTCCGCCCGCAGTTGACATTTTTTGTGAGGCATACAAATTAGTCTGCTTGACGCAATGGTTCAACATATCGCCCATAAAAAATGTGTTGTGTATCAGGAAATGTTAGTCTAAATCAGCGTTTCTTAACCGCTCGTCTGTGGACCACTGCTGGTCTGCAGTCCCGTATTGGTTGGTCCGTGATATTCTATTTTTCTCATAAAAGTTTGTTAATGAATGCCTTGGGTTTTCAGTAGTCAAAGTGTAACATTATCAAATGATTATTGGTTTAAAATTGATTTTACCAGTCCTTGGTAGATTATTCAGATAACACCGCTCCATGGAAAAATTGGTTATTACACTGGTCCACAATGAACTTGGTTTCATGTAAGCAATGTGAATTTTTTAAATTTCTTTATATATTGTGTGCATGCGTGCGTTTTTTGAACCAACAAAATTCTCTTTGTGGCCTAATTTCCATTTAAGCATTATTACCTCTATTATAGTACCATTAAACTAATTAATTTTTTGCAGAAACTGGAGATGAAGTGGAAGGAGAGTCTGGTCAGACTAAAGAAAAGTCTGAGAAAGGAAGAAAGGAGGAAGAGAAAAAGAAGGAAGTGAGATTGGGTAAATAGATATTCACAATTGATTAGTGTAAATGCATTTGAGTCAACAAAATTAACAGTGATGCTGAACAAGGCTGCCAATCATTAATTTTTTATTAGATTTCAAGAAGGGTTAAATAACTTTTCTTATTTGAAAATATTTTGTGGCCAGTTCATGGCTTTCTCCATACAGAGTAATGAATACGGTTGCAACAGTACTTACAAGTTGCTCTCAACAGCAGCTTTCTCTCGGATAACTCTCAGCAATAACTTGCTTGAATAGTTTTTAAACACTGAATAATTTCCACAAGGAAATGTACCTGAATCACTTTTCACATTAAAAATACAATAAGCAAACAAAAGTTATATTTGTTGTTATGGATAAAAATGTTGATGCACATCCTACTACTAGAATCAAATTATTGTGCAAAACAGTCATGGTTAAAATTACTGTTGCTGGTATCGCTGTCAATATTTACAAGAAAATTTGTTTACAAAATGTGACGCTAGATGGCATTAGGATAATTTTGATCATGATTAAACTTAATATTGGCAGTGCTTGTATCGCTATCAACAATTTGAAAATTTTATCATAGCGATGAAAAAAAGCTATCCGCTATTGACATTCAATGTACTGAACAAATTCTGATGGGCAGATGACATATTATACCTCTGATAAAATCCATTCATTTAAAAAATATTTCAAACTAAATTTAATAAAAATTATTCTGTATAAAAGTTTGATAATGACAAATGTTTACATTGATGAAGCTCTAGAGGAGTTATTTGGCAGAAACAAAAAAACAATGCTAGTAAACCTTCACTTCTGGTTGACGAATTTTAGTCAAATTCAAATCAGATCTTGATTTTATAATAAAAATCTTAAATTCAAAGTTTTTTGATGATCTGATGAGTAGTTTTTGAGGTAAGAGTGCACACAAAATTCCTGTCACACAGGCACACACACACAAACATCGCTGAGAAAATAGTGAAAATGTACCTTGAAATGTTGAATTCTATTTCGGTCATGTAAATACTATACTGAGTATAAAAAACATTTTTAATTAATTTTGTTGTTTTGTAGGAGTTGAATACATAAAGAAGGTAGAAGTTTTATTTTGTGAACTATGTCGTCGCTATCTTCCTCGTCTTGACCAGCCTGAGAGAGCCATATCACTTCACTGTAGGACAAGTTTGCACTTGGAATGCTATAGAGATGACAGGGCAATGAGAAGAGAAGCTGAAAGAATCCACCGCAAAGAAATGGAAAAGAAGAAGAGTGATGAGGTTCTCTCAAAGAAGGCTGCAAAGAAAGCTGAACCTGCAAATGAGGTATCATTTTTAAGACCTCTATTTTAAAAGATTAAAAGCAAGTGTTGTGCTTGGTGGTTTGCCTATCTGTAAACACGTATCTAGATCAGGGGTGTGCAAGCTTTTTGCATGGCGGGCCGCATTTGTAGATGCGAATGCTTTGGCAGGCCATATTATAAGTTGCGAGCACCTTGGTGGGCCGGATGAGTTTATATGAGAACTTACTCAAGAGATCGTACGTGATTTTTTAAATGAAAATAAAGTCTAAACAATTTTATAGCATTAAATCCTCGCAAGGTTTTATGGCTGCAATTTTAATTAAAGTATACGAAGTTGTCTGGATTAAATATCACAGACCGCATCCTAATCAAAGCGTCGTGGGTCGGATGTGGTCCGTAGGCTGTGGGTTGCATGCCCCTGATCTAAATCCTGACTGCTGTAAGCGTATTGATGAAATTTGATAATTGGAGTTTATATGAAAATAGAAGATAAAAATTCTACGTCTGGGTCAAATCACCTAATCAAGACTGCCACAATAGTGAGAACAGAATAAATATTTTGCTCCAAGTTGTAAAAGATTCATTCAAGAAAAAAATTCATCAGAATTTATAAGACAAAAAATAAATACTATTTTTTGAGCAATAAGATGCACTTTTTTTCAGAAAAATGAATTCATGAATTAAGTTTATCTAAAACACATTTAACTGTTATCATGTCATAATACAGTAAAACCTCTGTTTATTGTCAACCTATGTATTTCGTAATATCTTTTTGGTCCCGCCAAAACTGGACGTTAACAGTATAGACAAACCTATTTATATCGTACCTCCATATTATCGTAATTCTCCGTATATCATAATGGGAAAATGTACTCCTGATGTAAAACAACTTCCATATAGTAAAACGGCTAAGCATGAAATTTACTCGGTTAACTTCCCCGATTTAATTTTCGGTCTTTTGTTTTTCTTAACTAGTGAATTACCCAGCCATCAAAATATGGCTATATTGCTACAAAGGTACATCATTTAAATGTTTTAATTTTATATTAGTTGGCGTAGTTTATTACCTAAGTCAGGGTCTTTCGATTAAACTCCCTTAGACTTTTTCACCTCTAAAAAGAAATAGGCGTCAATTCTTTCACAATCCTCAGTTTACACATCACTGCTACATACTATCAGTTTTCACCACCTCTGAAAAAACCTACGAAAATATGACAACAATGTTGCAAAGATGTATCATTTAAAGATCTTTTACTATTTACTAAGTTGACATGGATTTCTCGCCGGGCAAATCCCCTCAGGTACACGTCATTGTTTATGTACCTCTCCTATGAACGTATCACTGTTTACGCTTGCATACTATGAAGAGCTTGGTTTAATTAGTGGTATACCAGCTTGATTCGTTAGATTGATCGTTTAAAGTCATCCTAGATACATGACCTACATATTATAGTATTTTCAACTTTATTTTTGTCATATATCATGTGTGTATATATTCTTTAATTTAATTATTAATGCATTAGTTTTCTGATAATGATTCAAGTGTATTATGTGTATAACAAAATCCTTTATTATCTGTTGTATTGCATTAAATAATTAAATACATGATTTGTAAAAAATACAAAATAATTAATAATTACGTTTTTGAATAAACTATTTTTTAGACAATGATAATCCATGGAAAAAGATAGCTGCTAACAATAAAAACTATGTTAGCTATTTTCCAAGCCATTGATGAGGGAAGAGAAAAATAGATGTGGCAAAAACCTTTGGCATATCACCTTCAAGTCGAACATATATTTTAAAAAACATCAAAGCTTCACCAGGAAAAGATCTTGTACTGTCAAAAATGAGGATTTGGATGTGTGTTCTTGATTGGTTAATGGAAGCTAGAGCTAGAAATATACTTATATATATTTTGCAACAGAAGGCTAGAGAAATGGCATTCAAAATGGGAGTAGATAACTTTCAAGGTTCTAATGGATGGCTAGAAAAGTTTCAAGTGCACTGGAACTTGAGAAATTTAAAAATGTGGAGGGAAGAATTTTCTGTTCTACATCTACATTTTAGATGCACATGAGCTGGTTTTTTATATAATTTACTGCCTGATAGAACTCATGCAGTTAAAGGATAACCCTGTAGGGGAGGGAATGAAAGCAAGGAGAGATTTAGTCCTTTTCTGTACGAATGCAGATGGTTCTGAAAAATTAGAGCAACTTGTGATTGGGAAATATAAAAAACTCACATGTTTTAAGAATAAAGAAATTTGTTTATATAGAAATTCAAGAAAAGCATGGATAACTTCAACTTTATTCAATGAGTGGTTAACCATGCTCTTCAAATATGGGCATGAAAAATTGAAAAATAATCCTTTTTATGGACCGGTGCACTGCACATAAATGTGAGGGGATTAAACTGCATAATATTAAAATAGTATACTTTCCTCCAAATACCACAAGTAAACTACAACCATTAGATCAAGGTATAATTTCTAGTGTTATGAGAAATTGCAGACAGCAGTTGGTGCTCTATATTTTAAGAGATGCGGATTAAGCAAATGATATTACCAGATGCAAATGGAATATATTGCAGGCCATGCATAGGTTTTACCTATCATGAGATTCTGTCAAAACAGCCTCTATTTAATAAGTCCTTTATAAAGGCAGGATTTATGAGGGCAATATATGAGGAAGATGAAGTATCAGATGATGAACCCTTGTAATGAGATGAAATCAACTAGAGAATTCATCTTCAAACATCATTTAATGATTTTGCTGATGTTGACACATCCCTAGTAACTTGTGGACAAACAGAGGGAGAAATGGTAGATGAAGTGGGGATTGAAATTGAAGGGGAGAATATTGAAGATAATGAAGAAGAAGAAAATGATGACGGAAATAATTACGCCACCAAAAAAGCGTGAAGTGTATGAGGCTTTAAGTGTGCCTGAAAGATTTTTTATAAATTTGAAGGATTAGAATGATGATAATCTCTTGCTATTAAATAGAATAAAAAATATTGTATCCAATGAATTTAAGAAACAGATGACAAACTGAAATCATGTACCAGCTTTTTTCCACTAAGCAAAAATAGATGTATATTTATTGTTCATTTATGTTTTATAATTGCATTATGAATGTATTAAATATTAAATCTATTTTATTATATAGATATAGTAATTGGACAAGACAGTAGTTGTATGATGTTTGGGCATTTATAAATGATAATATATGGGTCTTACGATTAACTATAGTGGACCTCTATTTATCAAAATTTCCAAAAATTAGGTCTCTTCCATTTCACTATGTCGAGGTTTTACTGTATTTCCTTTCAATTTTGTCAGCTACGGATGATACATGATGTGGTCCTTCCTAAATGCTTTGGTAAATCAAAATACTTTTTCCTCAAAAATCTTTTAAAAAATCAGGATGCATCTTATATTTTGGTGCATCTTATAGCCTGAAAAATATGACAAACATTCAGTAAGGTAATAATGGTTTTGGGTCATGTCACTGGCAAAATTGCCAAGTTAGTTGAAACATTGAAATTTCAACTAAATGCCCCAGAAAAAACAGCTAATTTGTGCTAGCATGTATTTCTACTAAGATTTCATCCCACGTTTTTTAAGAATGAATTGTATTTTAAAATCCCTTTAAATGAGTTGATTTACTTCAGAAATATTGAATGCTATTACAGGAATGCATTTTTTTTTCTCCTTGTACATATTACATTTTTATCAAATTTTATTTTCAGAAAACTGAAAATGGCGAAAAAGAAGAACCTCAAACCAATGATTCAGATGAGAAAAAAACTGAAGAGACTACCGAAAGTCCTAAAGCATCAGCTGAAGCAAGCACTGTGGATGCTGAGGCAGCTAATGATGAACCGAAGCAGGAGACTGGTGAAGGAGGAGAGGCAGAGGAATTGGATTCTGCCATGGACGACAAATTGTGGGCAGATGTCGACAAAGACTTGGGAGAACTCCTCAGGGAAGTCGAGCCTGGCGGTTCAGCCCCAGCCACTGAAGGTGAAAGCGTACCCGTCGTTGAGATTGAAGAGGAAAAATCATCAGATGAAGATGAGGAAGACTCTCGCGCAGAGGGTGAAGAGCGTTATGATCGCTTTCGCTACAGTGAGAAGGGAAGTGCTGGAAGTGTGGTGGAGGAGCCTGTTCCTGCAAATGAAGCCACCGTAGCTAAGCCGGAGGTTGAAACTGAGCCTGCCACAGAGGCTCCAGCTGCGGAGGAGTCAGTTAACAGTGATTCGAAAAAAGATGAAGCCGAAACTGAGGAAACTGATGTCTGAATGAGCATTCCTTGATAAATGACTGGCCATATTTTACTGTTCTAAGTATGTGTATTCGTTTTAATTTTCGAGTACATTTGAAATAAATTTGTACTGTTTTCTTATAGGTAAATCTAAGTGGAATTTCATTCATTGCATTATTTTGTGTGACCATATGTGTATTCTCTGATAATTGTTTTTTTTTAGTGCAAAGTGAGTATATAGTTTTATAATGCAATGTATGATTGAAAGTTTTATCTAGCAGTAGCTTGAAACATTTTCTAATGCGTCACATTGAAAGAGTGAAAAATCCATCTTGGATTTCTAAAAATCTTCTAGACATTATTAATCATTTTTATGTGATACTGCATTTGGTCCATCTATCCTGTAGCAGTCGACAATGTGCTGTCGGTACTTGCTCTTTTTACTGTATTTCTTCCGAAAACCCCATCCATTTATTAGGGAAAAATACTTATGACATTGGTGTTAATTGTAATCTGAAAATAGTTGATAATAAAATAAAGTATAAATATATACAGGAACATTTTGACTTAGCCAAAAGTTGAATCTGTCTTGTAAAATCATGTTGACACCTTTTTGTCAGAAATTATTGAACAAGTACAATACATTTTTGACTGAGTCAGAATTCAATTATGTCTTTGTAAACAATTTATATCTCTATCACAAAGTTAAAGGATTGCATGTTTAACAACCTGAATAATAGATTAAGGCAAGTTTGTGTAATGCTTTGCAATTATTGAACCTGAAAATTAGCTCCATTGTTTTATTTCCATATGTTGCTCAGTATAAAAAAATGTGTATTCCAAATTTTCCAATCATTAAACTTGGTGTGTTAACAGGCAGCTTGTTTGCTTTATTTATTGGAGTATTGCCTTCATGCATTTTACGAAGCCTTAAATTAAATTTAGTTAATATATTGCATTTCTGGACAATATTTAATTACTTTGGTTTCCACAAACATGACAAATATATAATAATATAACAATTATGAAAACAAGGACATTTTTGAGCGAATAGCAGGCTAATCAGCAACAACTTTTCTGTAGTTATTGCAGAACTAATGTAATTACCTGTCAGAAATTTTGGGTTGGTATGAATGAAGTAATTTAAAATTAGAACTGTTGAATATGTATGCATTAACTAAGCACTAGTTTAAAAAAACAAATCCTTGACTTATTTTCAACATTTTTCAAGTCGTAATAAAAAATAAGCATCTTGATTATTATACTATGGCAACTTAACACCAGGGTTGCGACACAACATAAAATGAGGACAGTCTAAATGGGTCGTCATATTACCCCTTCAAACTCTGCTGCCACAGTGCATTTTGGGAGCATTTCCCATTGGCGAAAGACGCCCGGCAACAAGTCTAAATAAGCAGTTTTCTCCCCTCCCCTCCCTCCCTTTGGGTTACATGAAAATTTAATAAGAATGTAGAATTGGTACACACGAAAGAAAAGAACATTCCTTGACACATTTATTGATAAAAAATGAAGGCAAATAAATGTACAAAATATAATAATTATTATTGGTCCATCTGTATAAAAAAATATCTACATCTACAGTATACCCTGCAAGCCACCTCAATGGTGTGTGACAGGGAGTGAAATAGCACTGCACTCTAACTCTAAGGTTGATCCTTTCTCGTATGGATCCCATATGCTCGACACATACTCGAACAGAGGTCTTACTAAGGAGAAGTAACATGTCTCTTTCACTTTTTCGTCACTTTTACCTACTATGCGTTTGATGAATCCTAGTTTCTGTTTAGCCTTCCCGTATATATTTCGTATGTGCATATCCCATGACAGGCTACTTGTTAAAATAACGCCTAAGTATTTGAAGGAATCGACTAGTTTTAGCTGGAAGTCTTCAACAATGAAATTTGTCGCAGCAATATTTTTGTTTCTCCAGAATCTCATAGCTGAACACTTTTCTAAGTTCAGTTCTGTCACTCTTTGCACCACTCTAGAATTGCATTTAAGTCTGAAAGTAATCTTTGATCATTAGGACTGTTTATCTCTCTGTAAACTACTGTCATCTGCAAATAACTTGATTTTACTTTTAATAACCTTATCTAAGTCATTTATGTAAATAAGGAATAGTAGGGGTCCGATGACACTTCCCTGTGTAGCTCCTGAGGCTAGGCTGACCGAATCGGATTTAAAACCGTCTATAACTACTATTTGTTCATGGTCATGGAGAAAGTCCCTAATCCACTCAATTACCTTTCCATTTATTCTACAGGCATGTAATTTCTTCACTAACTTACTGTGAGGAACTTGATCAAAAGCCTTCTTGAAGTCAAGAAAAACTGCGTCTGAGTTTTATGGTCTCTTGACCTTAGTATATCGTGAATGAAAAAAGCGAGCTGTGTTTCACAAGACCTTGTCTTCCTGAAGCTGTGCTGATATTTACTTAGTAAGTTCTGGCTATCTAAGAAGTCCATCACGGAACTAACGATAACGTGCTCGAGAACCTTGCAAGATGTTGGGGTTAGTGAAATCTGCTCCTAAGATGGTCCTCATTCTGTAATCCAAGTGCCCGTCCTCTGCTTAACACTACAGAAAATATTGTTGTAAATGAAATAAACTTGTTTGTTGCTATGTAAACAAAACAAACTAAATTATGTACAGCAATTGAAAAACAATTTGATGAATATTTTCAGCTAAACAAAAAGCTAAATTAGTTTAAAGTTCTAATACAAAAGTTTGAAAATGTTTTAAATCATGAATTAATGACTCATTTTTCTGTCATTACTATATGTTAATAACTATATTTTTCATTTGTATCTAAATAATACAGTACAAGCTCAAATCCAGCAACCTTGGGACCTAGCACTGCCGGTTTTTTTAAACCTAACACATGTCGCTCATCTGTGAGAAAAGTGGCACAGGTCAAAAATGGTCATTTTTGAAGATTGTGGCGCAATATATTTGAAAAAGTATGTAGTAATTTTATCTGGAAAGGTGACAAAAGTGCAACTGAATCAGTGGGTGCTATAGCACGAATGAAGGCGAGTGAGTCATGATTACTGTGCAGAGAGAGAAATACATGTTACATTGCAGCCACTCTGCCAGCCTGCATAAGCTTTCGCTTGGAAAACAATGCATGAAGTCCTATGCCACAAGCATTTGCCATTTGCTCTTGACAGCTGGCAACAGACGTATATTTACTGAAGATTTCGATATTTTATGTTTTTGCCAAAAAATATCAGTGCGAACTTTGTTTCCTATAACAATGCAGAAGGTCCAGATGAAAAAGCACTGCAAGAACAGTATGACACGCATCCCGCTGAAAAAAATCTCATGGAAAAAGATGATAAACAATAAGATAGCAACAATTGTATTGACCTACAAGCAGTATTGCCATGTCCAAGGTGGTATTTTACTCGGATAATTGCTGTGGCAATGTACATGTATGCCAGATCACAATATAACAAAATCAAGTCTATTACACAAATTTTTAATATGAGGCAACACCCAAAACAACTCAGCTCATTCCACTATTAAAAAACGAGATCACTAAAGTCAGGACCAATCTATATCCCCAATAAATACATCGCTCTAATTAGATCTGCAAAGAAAACGGAAGCCGTTCAAAGTGGCTGAATTCTGCCATGAAAATCTTTGGATATGTAGGACTTAGCCGCACAAATCAGGCATAACTTCTCTATAAACAATGAGATTGTCAAGATGGGTTACACGAAAGTTATAGAGAAACAGCACCCCTTCAAATTTTTATAAAACATCGTATGAACAGCAAAAGTTCGAAGAAATCTGTAAAAACTATCAGGCCTAAGAATAATAAGCCTTTTACTGAAAAATTAGTCTAATAACAGAATTAACGTAAATGAAAGAAAAAAAGATTTAATAGACCTCTTTCGAAAGTGTCATTCCTAAATATTACTTGGCATTTTATAATAGTTTGTAATTTTATTATAAAGTAAAAAAATTATGTAAATTTTTACAGGAAATTTTTCAATTAGTCGATAATTTTGTAATTTTTGCAGTAAAAATAATTTCTTGCGAATAAAAAATGTATGATTTTTCCTTGTATTTGTTCATTGTAATCAAAAATAAATTTATACATCCTTTTATATTAATTCTTGTCACATGCCAAAAATTCATACATCAAGAAAAGCAATTCAATTTTTTAAGGGTTCAAGGTCACTTCGAATATAAAAACAAACAGGATAGTAAAGACTAGTATAGTAGAGCTATATATTATAAGTAATTCCCAGTTCTTAATACTGTAATTATAATATTTTAATTTTCATACAAAAATTTTTAAGCCCCTCTCCTGAAAAAAACCGTTTTTGATTTTGTGACGCTTTTCATTTATTTGCAGAAAAATACAGACATCACTTACCTGTGTACCTAGTGTTTTACAGTTACTCATAGCTTTAGGTGCATCACTGTCTACATAAAATTTTAATAATTCTTTTTTTGATTATTAAATCATAGTAGAACTATGTTATATTCTTCACTGAAGTACCTGTTCAAGCTTTCGTAGTGTTTAGAATTTTTATGCATTCTTTGCACGAAGTGAACGCATATAGGGGAGGTCAATTCTGTCCTTCCGCATGTTAAAACTTGGAAACCGCTGGACGTATTTTGGTGAAATTTGGTATTGGGCAGTTTTTCTAAAACTGGTCGATCGATTCTAATTTTGGTTAAAATCGGACAACAATTACGACCGCTTTACATGGCCTACAAATAATTGACAATGTTCCATTGTTTCAACTCGGGAACAGCTTGATGTATTTTGATGAAATTTGATTGTGGACTTTTGCTAAAATTGGTCGACTGTTTCCAATTTTGGTTAAAATCGGACAACAATGACGACCTACATGTAGTTTACAATGTTCCTTTGTTTCAACTCGGGAACCGCTGGACGTATTTTGATGATATTTGGTATTGGGGAGTTTTGCTCAAATTATTTGACCGCTTCCAATTTTGGTTAAAATCGGACAACAATTACGGCCACTTTACATGAATACCTACATGTAGTTTACAATGTTCGTTTCAACTCGGGAGCAGCTTGACGTATTTTAATAAAATTTCGTATTGGTTAGTTTTGCTAAAATTGGTAGACCGATTCCAATATTTGTTAAAATCGGACCACAATGACGATAACTTTACATGACCTACATGTAGTTCACAATGTTCCTTTGTTTCAACTCGGGAACCGCTTGACATATAGTGATTAAATTTGGTACTGAGGAGTTTTGCAAATATTTGTAGATCGATTCCAATTTTGGTTAAAATCGGACAATAATTACGACTACTTTACATGAAGACCTACATGTATTTTATAACGTACCTCGCTTGCTTCTCGTTAAATTCTCATCTGAGCAAAATATATTGAGAACATTGTGAAATCTCAAAGAACGCATTTGGAAACTCTGTGTACTCCGACATGGAGTACAGTTTTCCAATTTTGTTTACTTTCTCCATACGTAGTATAGGGGAAAGAATTGTTTTCATGAAAAAATCGATTTCGAGATTTCAACGGAAATACACGTTTTGAGGTCCCCGGAACACGTTTTGATCATTTTATCGATGATGTTTTTGTATGTGTGTGAGAGAGAATGTGATATATTTTTTGTGGGTGCTTTAACTCAAAAACTATTAATCAGGTCAACGCGAAATTTTATATTTAACATTTTTATAAAAGTCAGAAGAACTGATTAGTTTTTGGTCAAGATTGGTTAACCGGAAGTGGGTATTTACTCTTGTCACATCCGTTATTTTGAAATATTTGCTTTAATATTTGATAAATGTAAAATTGTATTGGAATAGAAGTTGTAGGACATTTAATTTTCTACAACCTTGGTTTGAAACATATTTCTATATAATGCATTGTTTAGAGATATCTTATATTTTTAGCTGCCACTTACCGACGACTACTGTTAACAATTGACGCTTAGTTACGTCTTAGTAACGCTCCTTTTTCTTTTCTTAATTGTTTTGATCGGGATGTTCTCGATTTATTTTTTTAAATCTCCAATGCAGTGGCGTAACTACGCCGATGCGGTGCATCGGAACCCACGATTCAGAAAGGGCCCCCAACTAGCCTCAACGAAATACATTTTTTACCGTCTTTATATCACATATGATTTTTTTCCTAAGTTCACATTAATAACATTCAAACCATAAAATATTCTACGCTCATTGTACACACATTGAGGACCATTGCACACACAACCATGGTGATTTTGGTTTTAGAGTTCAGCCGATTCGCCTCTTGCCTACGCGCAATGGGTATCTAAGAGGTAGTGTAATGAATAGCTAGGAAGGGAGAGAAACCTGGTGCCGGCTTTTAGGGCCAACGGCTTAACGCCATCGAATATATTAATATACCTAAATATGCCCCATTCCCCGCTCACTGGCGACCTAGACCCCGCAAATAATTTAGGGAGAGAAAAGTTGGGTATTTCATTGTTGCTTGACGAATGCCATTTAACGAGATACGAGTATGTATAAGTTTATTAAAGTAATTATGTAAAGTGGAAGTTTTAATTGACGAATTCAGTTAAAAATCACAATTGGGCGATGAATTTTAATAACTATTACTCATACTTAATTTAATTAAACTCCGTTCAATGGTTTAGGAAATGAAAGTTACGACGGACGGACCAGACGTGTCCATAAGGCGTTCCGCTACCGCTTCGCTGGTAAAGAACACCTAAAAATTTAAGTGAATATTGCCATAAGTGGGCGTAGCCTTTAAGCTCATGAGGCAGGCATAACAATGACAATTGATGAACTGCTGGAGTAACGGAGTAATTGCTGGATTATTGAAATTTTTTCAAATCTAAAATTTGCCAAAAAAAGTACCGGGTTGTTGAGAAATCTGAAATTTTTAATGCCAGATTTATGAGGTGTACTGTATAAATATACAAATACACTCATTACGACATGTTTAAACTGCACAACTTAAGAAATATTTTATACCCAGGGCCAGATTAAGGTATAAGCTAACTAAGCTTCAACCTGTCCAACCCATAGCTCTTGGGCAATGTGTAGCTCACACGATATTTCGATGTTGTCTGCCAAGCAGATAATGTTCCAAGCAATAACAGAGATTTAAAATCATATTAAATGCTCTCAAATGTTTCAAATCCTTTTGAAGATGATAAATAATATATGTAATGAACTGAGAACATATTCAACTAAAAATATCTGCAGCCTTGTGTGTTTTATTTTGTATTTTCCTAAATATGTGGTTTGCCTATAATGCAGGTGTTATTTGTCTCAGGACACCCACATTATTGTGGGGTTCTACTGTGTTTTATAAATGTTGACGGCAATTTAGCTGAAAGCAGTCCCATGTTGACAGTTCAGTTGTACATGCCCATTGTCTTTAGGCATTTGGAGGCCATGGGCCTTAACGTTTTTTAGGCCCCCCTCCCATTTGTAGAGCATGTCTTATTTATCAAATTTTTACATTGATTGTAAAATGTTGCGACGGTTACTATCTATCTTATTTCATAGAGAATAACAATATACAGTATTACACTATATAGAGAGTGGGTGACTGAAAGTATAAAGTAATATTGGAAAAATTAAAATATTAAATAAACAAAAAGTGTTAAGTAAACTCATGATTTCATATTATATATTTATTAAAAATTCAATGTAAAAATCATATAGGCTATGATTATGAAAAAAGGAACTTAGTTAAATGAATTCCTTTCCCACAATCATTCTCCTCTATTTAGCTTACCGAAAACTTTGTAAATACTTTGTATCAACATTGTTGTCTTTGGCCCTTTTTCGTAAGTTTTCGTAACTTTTTGCTACTATGTTGCTTTCGCCTTTCTTTCCAGCCCCTTCCTTTTTCCCAACCGTTTATTCGATTACCTTCCATTCGTTTTCTTTGTAACCCCTACTGCCTTCCTCCCCCCCCTCATTTTACCCTATATATATGGAACGATTTTTATATTGGGATCCGGCGGTGTGGTTTGAGTGTTGGCCTCACCTTAAGATCTGCTATAGCGACACCCGGAATAAATCCTTTTAAGGAGAATTCCGAAGACGCTTGCTCCGGCCCTCTATTTGTGCGTTGCTATTAGGCGACGAGGATGAGAAAACGAGACTACGAGAAATATTGAGGAGACCGCACAACTCAACACTCTGTCCTTTGGAAGGGACGTTAAGCAGTTGGCCCCCCTGGTGTATATTGCAAGAGTAGGCTAATGCCGACACCGGGTTTCTCTCCTCCCTTCTCTTATGAAATGCAGATGACTTAGGACCGAGTGAGGCTTCACAGCCTGCCATGGTGCCTATAGCTTGCCGATGGGCAAAACTTAAGTAATGAATAAACTCACTACTGACAGCTTAGTAGCTATGCTGGAAAGCTGATTGAGGAAAGCCGGTGATAACTGGCTTCCACCAAACCCTGCATTATATTTTATGACGAGGGCCTTCGACCGCGTGTGGCATCCAGCACTCCTGCAGAAGTTGCATCGACTCGTTTCCTGCGTGGATAGTGCGGCTCATCGAGTCGTACCTACAGGGCAGGACGTTCAGGGTGTTCTGGCTCCAGGTCGGATTGGGACTGCGGCGAATATGTGCCGGTGTCCCGCAGGGGTCCGTCCTGGGGCCGATTCTCTTTAATATCTTCACCCAAGACCCACCTCGGGATCTTGGGTGGAACACTACGCTTGCCCTGTACGCGGGCGACGCGGCGCTGCTGTCGCGCTCTTCCAAAAAGTACGCGGCCGTGGAGACGCTGCAGTGCGCCGTCAACGAACTGGTGACCTGGTATCGTCGATGGCGCATTGCAGTAAACCCAGCGCCGCCTGGAGTCGATCTGTCACTGAGCCCAGAAGTAACATACCTGGGAGTGGTGCTGGACCGGAGGCTTCTCTGGAAGCCTCAGGTTGAGCGCGTCCGCCGCAAGGCACTCGGGGCGCTGTCGGGCCTTCGTCCGATCCTGCGCCCGGGTGTCTTGTCGGCTGACACCAAGAGACGCCCCTCATTACTTACGCAGCACCGGTCTGGTCTGGGGTGCCCAAGATTACCCTTTCCAGGCTGCAAGTGGTGCAAAACAGCGCACTCCGGCTGATACTCGGTCGTTGCAGATACGGCATCGTCAGCCGGATGCACTTAGACGGAATCGTGGAATCCCTGGACGTCCTCCTGCCGAGGATGTCCAAGGAATTCTACTGCAAGGCAGCAGCATCGAGGCACAAAGAGGTGCAACTGCTAGGCGATATCAAGGTTAGGTGGTGGGAGCGCTACAAGCGACCCATAGCCAGCCTTGATTCGCTAGTAACCCTCCCTAGCAACAAGCGTCCCCGCTTGTAGGGAGGGGTTGATGCCTCTTTGTGCAAAGGGGCTAAAGAAGTTTACCCGAGAAAAGTTATAAATGACATAGACCCGCATTAGGAGCACAGCTGGAAATGCGAAGGGACCAACCACCAGGTAACTATTTTATGATGCTACGATCGTAGTGAAACCGGTCGTTTAAAGCTAAACTTGTGGAAGTAACTAAGCTCCTTTTTTTCATGATGAGTAGATGAGTTGAGCCTGACCTCATTATTGATATATAGGCTATGTTTTCTGTTTCTTTCCTCATGCCTAATAGTTCATAAGTATTTCTGACTTTTGAGTCTCTGTGTTATTTCTCATATCTGAATTTTGAGGCCCTGGCCCAAAGCCCATGTGGTCTCCCCCTTAAGACGGCTGTGCTTGGTCCACTCATGAAGAAAAAGAAATCGGTTGATGTATGAACAAATTAACGACATATGATCTACATGTTCATTAACAAAAATATAAAATTTGTAGAAAAGCACCCAAGTCATGTGTGCTAAATTGTACAATCTACATCTACATATTACCCTGCAAGTCACCTTGACGGTGGATGGCAGGGGGTGCCGCGCACCAAGTTCCTTACTAATTATTATTCACTTATCTATTGTGGTCACGTATTGTCCTAGGGAAAAATGACTCCTTATACCTCTCCGTCCTACTATCTATTTCGCGGATCTGGTCCTCATTATCCCTCTGTCCGATAAACGTTGGTTGTCGAATAATATCCTTCATTTCATTTACGAATATCTCCGACCTATATTTATCTAGAAGTTTAAGTCTCGCCTGTAATCTACGATCTTTCAACGATGGCCAACTCAACTCTTCAATGAGTAACGTAATGCTCTGTTTTTTATCGTAAATCTTTTTCACGAATCTAGTTGCTCGCCGCTGTATTTTTTCTAAATCCTTTATGAGTCCCCTCTGATATGGATCTCAAACCGCTGCTGCGTATTCCATTTGAGGTCTAACCAACGATAAATAACAGGATTCTCTCACCTTTTCCGTGCCTTTCCTGACAATTCTACGCACAAAAGCCAACTTCTTATTTGCCGCACCTATCACTCGTCTTATGTGGGTGTCCCAAGACAGGTCACGATTCAAGGTTACCCCGAGGTATTTCACGGATTCCGAAACAGGAATGCTCTCACCATCTATCGAGTAGGTAAACACGGACGATGGGCTTCTAGATTTCCAAAAGTTTAGAACTTTACTCTTTTTCTGATTGATTTCTATCTGCCATTCCTTGCACCAAACAGATAACGCATCCAGATCATCCTGAAGCTGACAATAATCTACCTTCCTTAGTCAACGATACCACCATAGACGTATTTAAAAAATCTGTTTAAGAGTTTCTTGTCTAAATGTGTATAAAATATGAATGAACTGGTGAGATTGTTATTATTTCTTTCTGACATTATCTTATTATCTTTGTAACATCACAAGGATAAATTTAAAAAATATTTATTTATTTACCTGAGCGTGTGTTGTTAATCATCATAATAATAGCATTGTTCCATGCCCCAGCTATGAGTAAATAAAGGAATTGAATATCGCTGTTACGTATCAATTAAAGGTAATATAAATTGATTTCTTAGAAGAAAAGATAAATTTTACTATCCATTACATTATATTTTTAATGAATTTGAATGCATGAAATAATTTTCAAGTATACCGCCTATGCGGACACTGTAAGTCAAAATAGTTCGACACATACCTCATAGAGGTCAGCTCTAAACAATGTTGAATCATTGGTTGTAATAGCTATTTGATAAAGTTATTGCTCGTTCTTTTCGTAATTTGTAACTCTTGCTAAGTTTGTGATGATACGGTGTTGTGCGACTGAAAGCAAATATATTTATTGGATATAAGAATAAGTCTCTCACTCATGGTGTCTACAATCTATTTAAAAAAATAATTTCAGCATTTGGTATCGCTCGAGAATTGTGTATATATATATGCTTGTTATATCGCAGTGCGAATGGTAAGTTGTTTCTTTGTTGCTGATAAAATGAATTTGTTTTTATTCTGATTGTGGTTTATAAGTTGCATTACTTGCATCAATAATATGTAGAAGGCGGCAATTCTTTTCTGCAATTGTCAACTAAATTCCATTCTTTCACGGTCATATATTCCTAAGATAAGATCATATATGTATAATTTCAGGTGGAGTAATCATCGACATTATGATTGAGCTGACTGTAAAAACTCTAGATTCCCAAAACCACAAATTTTCAATTCCAGATGATGTAAGTTGTGTGGATATGTGAAAGATATTTTCTAACGACGTATTTTTATCTTAAGTTTGAAATATTTATGCTTCGAATACGGTGAAACTAGTTGCAATGCGCAATTCATACATTTTACATTCTTAATAATCATATATATCGTTCCTTAGGTTACGGTTAAGCAGTTTAAGGAAAAAATTGCTGATGCCATCAGTGTACCGGCGGATTCCCAGAGGCTAATATACTGTGGAAGAGTTTTACAGGATGATAAAAATCTCAGTGAATATGGTAACTGATGCAATTGACGCATTGGTAAAATACAATTTATAGAAATATCTTATGCTAAAATTATTCTCTTGATTTTAGATGTAAATGGAAAAGTAATACATCTTGTTCAGAGAGCCCCGCCACAACCATCACCAGGAACAAACAGCAACAATGTTAGACGGCAACCACATCAACCTCTACAACAACCCACCAATTCTAACCATCGTCGAATTCATTATCATCATCATCACTATCATAGGCAACCGCGATTTGATGGGAACACAATGTACTTTGGGGCAATGGCCATCCCAGCAGACCTTATCGAAGAACAGGGTGTGTATCGGTGGAAACTCGTGCAATTTCTTAATATCTTGACTTGTATTTTTACCCCGATGCATTTTATTGTCATACGACTGCTTGTGGTGTGCAATTATTTTTCTTTTTCATATTATTTCTGTAATTTGAATTTTAGTTATAAATTATTGGCTTAATAAATATTAATTTCGTGAACATTTTGTACTTTTACGGTGTTAATTGTTATAGTAAGACAAATAATTATTGACATTAGGTGTTGCCTATAGGAGTGATACTTTTTCTGTTTATTCATGTTTTTTGATTTACTTAAAATGCCAGGCGTCCGAGCAACTGTTCCTCAAGGTTTTTCCAGAACACAAACTCGTATTGTACTTGCTCAGCAAATGTTAAACCGTGCACAAGATGTTCTTACGAGATTGGAAAATCCAGACACTTCTTCTCCTGACGTGGACAGTGCTAATGAAGAACCTGACAATTCGAGGTAAGTTTTTGTGTTATTATGACCACTTTTACTTAAAAAGGCATTTCATGTTGAAAGCTTTTGAAACAATTACAAATACTTGCATCATATAGAAAATATAATCTTTATTTTAATAAAAGTCAAATAAACACTGTTTTTATGAATTAGGCTTTTACTTTCCCTCAAAATACCATAAAAAAACCTTTTTGAGCATTGGGAGTTAAAGCTTATGTAACCTTCGTGTGGAAGTGTGTTGATGTTGCATTCTGTTGTTTTAGCTTTTCCTCATGATTCCTTTGGATGAGTTATCACTCCTGTAGCTTTAAAACTTTTATTATTATTAGCTGTAATATCGAATTGACAGCTTAAAGATGGTGATGAAATTTCATTGAATTCAATACTTCAAGTCATAGCAGTAATTTAAAAACTATTTTTAATAACTTTCATAATGAAATATTGTAGTACAAGTGAAACTGCCCCAGTGCTCTTGCAATTAACATGCTGGATTCTCATTTCTGAGGTTTGGTTATATATTTTTAAAAATTCGCTTGCTACACACTACTTGTGAATATGGTAGTTGGCAGAGGTAGTGCCATACAGTGCCGTAACTAGGGTAGGGCATCTGCCCTGGCACAACTAAAGGAGGAGTGCATAAATTGTTAATGGCAAGTTGTGTGAGGTTGCATGGCACAAGGATGGGCGATTTCACTACTATACTTATTCCAGACATTATGCATAGCAGAAACTATAAATTTCGATGATGTTATTGATGAGTGTGCTGCATTAAAATCATGTAAAATAACTCTTCAGTATTAAAATATTTATACTTTTTGTATTTAAATTATGTGTATACTTATGTTTGTAATTATATTTATAATTATGCATTAAATTATGTACATTGTTAGTGAGAAATTATATCATTTATAGTTTATTTTTATTTATTAATTGTTCACTTAAAATCTGTATAGTAAAAAATATAGGTATTAGAGAATTTTTTATGGAAGGGGTGCATATTTGGTAGTTTTCCCCAGGAGCTATTACTAGTTATGGCGCTGGTGACATACAGCCAAAAAAATGATGTAAAATGGATGTGGCAAAGAAAAATGGAAGTGATTATGGTGATTTGAACAGCTACAGTACTGCAATTTAGAAAGCAAAGGAAAACTAGCACATTAATATTTCTTAGTGTTGATTATATGGTTAGGCATAATGATTTGACTTGAGGTTAAACATTCTCGAGCTAAAATTGCCTGCCAGTTGGATCTTGGAGTGGGACTAAATAATAAAAGAAGCTATGTATTTGTGTGCCTGTGGCAGTCATAACTCTTCACAGAATAAATGTAGGAGCTTCAAAATTTGGCAGCAGGTTCAGGTTGATCCTGATTGGTGCAGTGACAAAAATAATTCAAATCGGCCCACGGGAGCCCGAGGGTCCCCATTGTTGCTCCAAATGTCGGTTTTTCGAAGATATCTCGGCAACCAATTGACCGATTTGACGGATTCTTCACTGATATCAATGTTTTGATGAGATATTTTCGAGCCTAAAATGGATAAAATCGGTCTGCTGGGTCAAGGATCGTAATGTAAGGGTTGATCCAAATTTCATGATTTTGAGGGGTCCCCATGGAACGGTCGGTCCAAATTTCGGCAATGTCCGTCTGCCTGGGGGAAGATCTGCCTGAACCGATTTAAACCAAAATTGGTAGGTACATAGAATCTTCACATAAATACATGACCAAAATTACATATTTAGACTGGATAGACCAAGCAGGGGTGCCACAATTACAAAAGAATTTTCTGTAGTAATGCTTTTTGAAGGAAATGGCTGAACCGATTTCAACCAAATTTAGTACATAGAATGTTCACATAAATTCATGACCTAAATGACATATTTGGACCGGATCAACCAAGCAGGGGTGCCACAATTGCAGAATAAATCTTTTCGGTATTTATGCTTTTGGAAGTAATTGGCCCAGCCGATTTCAACCAAATTTGGTACATTGAATTTTCTCATAAATTCATGACTAAATGACATTTGGATCTGATCGACAGAGCAGGGGTGCCACAATTACAAAATCTTTTTGGTAATTATGCTTTTGAAAGGAATTGGCAGAATCGAATTCAACCAAATTTGGTACATAGAACTTACAAATAAATTCATGACCAAAATGACATATTTCGACCTGATTAACTAAGTAGGGGCGCCACAATTGCAAAGTAAAACTTTTTTCGATAGTTATGAATTTGGATGGAATTGGCCAAACCCATTTCAACGAAATTTTGTATGAAAGAGTTGTGCAACATAAAAGAAAAACAAAATTAAGATTTTTAGGATAGATATAGAAATCAGGGCTGCCACAATAAAAGTAATAAAAATTTTCTTTTTACAAGTGTTTGTGTTGAACTGTCCGCATCGATTTTAACCAAACTATTATTTACACACACACACACACAAATGTATATATACCGTCCTTTTTTCTCCTTATTTGTCTATATCTTTACGTTTCTCTCCTGTCGTCTTTTCCTCTTATCTTTCTCATCCACCATGGAACTGACCCGTCTCTGTTATCATCTCCGCAGACACATTACCCTCACCTGCCAGATTGAATTCCTCAACTCCTGCCTTGCACTTGGACTCACCCCCCAAATGCCTCACCATCGGAATTCCTCTTGCAGGCCTTCCTCCCCCTATCTGCGCTTCCCTAGCCCTCGCGTATCACCTCGCCTCTATCCACATTATCCGTTCCACCATACACCATTATACCACCCTCTCTAACACCCACTTCGCTAATTGTAAATCACTCGTTCTTTATCTTCGTCATTCTTTGCAATCCATATCCGACCTTCATGCTGCTTTCCTTCAAGTGGCTAATGATATCACTGCACATCCCAACAGACTTCTCCGTAAACTCTCTCTGCTTTGCGTCCGGCACCTCAAACTTGGTCTTCCCCTTTTGTTCATATCAGCTGGCGAGGTCAACAAACCACCTCCTTCCCCACCACTCATCGGCCAAACTCCCTGTCTTGCGGATCTTCTGGGATTCCCAACGCCACCATCACTCTATATCCTGAAAAAGACCCACACTTTCCTAACCCGCAAACCTTTTAAGCACTCCTATTTTCCACACACTCCTGCCACCACCTCTTGCCAACCAGATGAAGTCTCGAACTTTTCCTCCCACGTACTTACCCCTGCTGAGAATGAACTCCTATCACATGGCCTTTCCTTTTGTCCCACCACCAAATTTGATCATTTTTGCCTCCTTGCCGACGTCCAGTCCTTTGCCTGCACACTACATCTAAAAACCAACCCTCCCAAAGAAGACTCTCTCACCTCTGCCAACCCAAAACTCCCTCCCGGCCTTCCACCTACCTTTTCCATCTTCAAACCTCCTTCCCAATACATTCCACCCACCCTTCCTTCCCTACACCTGGTCGAACAATACCTCAATTATATCCTTTCCAGAATCTCCCAACCCAACTTTTCCGATTTTATCGAACATACAGATAATCTTACCAGACGTGAAAGGCATGCCATTTCTACACTCAAACATAGTGACCATATCATCATCCTCCCTGCCGACAAGGGCACCACCACGGTTGTGATGGATCGCGCCAAATATAACGAGGAAGCCGAGCGCCAACTTTCTGACGAAACCTTTTATCATCACCTTACTTCCAACCCCACAGACCACCACTCCTATAAAATTTCGTCCTATCTTCATTCCTCAGGAAAACAGGAAGGCCTTCCCGATTCCGCCATTGCTCTAATGATCCCCAACAAACCCTGCACACCCACATTCTACCTTCTCCCTAAAATCCATAAACCCAACATCCCTGGCTGCCCCATTGTTGCCAGCTTTAATTCCCCTACAGAACGCATCTCCACCTTCGTTGACTCCCACCTACAACCTCTCATTCATCAATTCCCTTCCTTCATCCAAGACACTAACCACTTTCTCAAATGCCTCAGACACCTCCCCTTTCCTCTCTCACCCATTACCATTTTGGCCACTATCGATGTCTGTTCCCTATAGACTAACATCCCCCGCGATGATGTACTCTCTGCCCTTAGTAAACTCCTGGACTCAAGACCACCTGACGCAAGACCGTTCTCCCATTTCTTATTAGACTTGGCAGCAATGGTGCTCAAAATGAACAACTTCTCCTTCGATGGCGTCACTACTTTCAAATTAGAGGCACTGCGTTGGGCACCCGAATGGCGCCTTCATACGCCAATTGTTACCTGGGAGAATGGGAATGACTCTTCCTCAATGTACCACTCAGACCACTTTTGTGATCGACGATGTCTTCCTCATTTGGACGCATGGACCTGACTCTCCTTTCCTTTCTCTCGCACCTCTCCTCCCATCCTTCACTCTCTTTCACTCACCAATCCTCTACCTTCCACATCACATTCCTGGATGTCGATCTTTACCTCCAAGACAGCAAAATCCGCACCTGTGTTCATATCAAACCCACCAACAGCCTCCAATACCTCCACTTTGATAGCTGCCATCCCCTTCATACCAAAACCTCTATCCCCTATGCCCTTGCTCGACAAGGATGGAGGCTTTGTTCCGATAGAGCATCCCTTCTACAGTACTACTCTGTCCTTGAGGATGCTCTTCTCAAACGTGGCTACCCTCCAGTCTTGGTCCGCGAACAGATCCATAGGGCGATGATGCCTACCCACTATGGATCCCATCCACACACACCCACTATCCCTGCATCAACCCCTCCACTCACTCTTACTACACTTTTCCTTCCTGGTATCCATGAAGCCCTCAAAACAATCCTCCATGCTGCCCACCCAATTCTTACCTCTTCCTCCAACCAGTCCCTCTTTAAATCCCCTTCTCCTCTCCTTCCGTCGGCCCCCCAATTTGGGAAATATCTTGTGGAGGAAGGAACTTCCCACTTCTACCACGCCTCTTGCCATAGGGTCTAACACCTGCGGCAAACCTCGCTGCCTCACTTGCCCTATCCACCTACCCTCGTCTTCTTTCTCGAGTCCCTCCACCAACACCACCTACCCCATCACCTCTAGAAGCAACTGCACCACCCGTAACGTCATTTACCTCCTTACCTGCACTCTTTGTCCCACGTTTTACGTAGGCCTCACCAGCAAACCGTTAAATATCTACATGAATGGTCACCAGAATAGCGTCTCTCTCAGATGCCCCCTCCCAGTTGCATTACACGCCAATGCCCACCATGTCCCCTTCAATAGTTGCTACAATGTAAGGGTTATTCGCGCCTTACCCAATGACACTCCTGCTCCCCTTCTCTGACACTGGGAACTAGCACATATACATCTTCTTGACTCTTTCTCCCCGCCTGGCCTCAACCTCCGCTAACCCTATTAGCCCCCTTACAATGTCTCCTCTGTTACATTGTAGCTATTTGCACTTTACCTTAGCAAACTCCCTCCTTATTGACTATACACCCTTCCTACTCCCTGCCTCCTCCAATCATCAACCTCCCCACATCACCCTGTCATCCCCTGCCCAGAGTGTCACTCTCAGTTACTCTATCGCTGAAGAAGGGCATAGGCCCGATAATCTTGCGTGTTTTTTGTGTTTGTGTGTTTAACATGTCTCTTCGATGTCCCCAGCAGCCTGCCAACTTGGTCCCCGACTTGGTAATTGTCCGCTGGGCTTCCTTCAACACCTTGTTGCCACCCTCATCACTACCTTTCATTTCCTTAAGTCAATATATATATATATATATATATATATATATATATATATATATATATATATATATATATATATATATATCATGAGGTGTTCTGCCTCAAGGCAGGTCCCTGGCACCAGCGTTGTCTCCACTCCTTTCTGTTCCTTGCCATTTCTTTCATTTCCTGATACCCTCCACTTTCTTTCAGGTCATCAAACATTTTTATTCTTCTACGTCCCCTTTTCCTTTCACCTTCCACTGATCCTTCCAACACCATCAATAATAAACCTTCTCCTCTCAAGATATGCCCTAACCAGTTACTTTTCCTCCTCTGAATTGTTTCAAGTAATCTTCTCTTCTCATTCACCCTTGTTAGTATTGCTTCATTCCTTATCCTATCCATCCACTTAACCTTCTCCATCCTCCTCCACACCCACATATATATATATATATATATATATATGAATGTCAACAAGGTGTTGGGATGAGGAAACCCAGTGAACACTCACCAATCAGACGACTTCAGGTTGGCGAGGCCCCGGGGATGTCGAAGCGACACACGTAAAAGAACACTAAAACACAGAAACATCACACACGTAGAAGCTTTCGGAACTACTCCTTCTTCAGCTACAGAGAGATGTAGCTGAAGAAGGAGTAGTTCCGAAAGCTTCTACGTTTGTGATGTTTCTGTGTTTTAGTGTTCTTTTACGTGTGTCGCTTCGACATCCCCGGGGCCTCGCCAACCTGAAGTCGTCTGATTGGTGAGTGTTCACTGGGTTTCCTCATCCCAACACCTTGTTGACATCCATATATTCATTTTACCTTTCCTTTTCCGTAAGTTGTTATATATATATATATATATATATATATATATATATATATATATATATATATATATATATATAAAACAACTTACGGAAAAGGAAAGGTAAAATTTCTCTCTCTGTAGCTGAAGAAGGAGTAGTTCCGAAAGCTTTACGTTTGTGATGTTTCTGTGTTTTTGTGTTATTTTACGTGTGTCGCTTCGACATCCCCGGGGCCTCGCCAACCTGAAGTCGTCTGATTGGTGAGTGCTCACTGGGTTTCCTCATCCCAACACCTTGTTGACATCCATATATTCATTTTACCTTTCCTTTTCCGTAAGTTGTTTTATATATATATATATATATATATATATATATATATATATATATATATAAACCATAATAGCATATTTGGGCAGGATTGACTTAACAGGGGTGCCACAATTACAAATTAAACTCTTTCATTAACTATGGATTTGAAAGGAATTGGCTCAACGGATGTCAACTAAATTTTATATATATGTTTTTTATAAAATACCATAATGATATCAAGATTTTTAAAGTGGAGCTTAAGAGCAGGGCTACCATAATTAATAAATAATAAAAATCGTTGCAACTTAACAGAAAACTTTCCCGAGCAAAGCCAGGCGTTTCAGCTAGTCTAAGAATAAAAACATGGAATGTCAAAACTATGAAGACTACAAGGAAAACTAAAAATCTGAAATAATAAATTAGGGTTAACAGAATAGATACTCAATTTAGTAGAATTAGATGAGAAGGTTGACTGAAGTGTTCACTATAATTTTCCCTTGAAGGATGGGTTTCCATGGTACTTTGGGAAGAAATGAAAAAACCATGACCAAAATAATTGGTGTGAATGATAGGTTAATGGATAAATTACTAATTAAATTATCTTGGAAGCATTACAGCATGATATACATTTTACACAAATGAAATGTCTCAAATGTGAAAGTGATATTGGGCAGTTCATGATTGAATTGGATAAACCATTGAAGGCAAATAAGGGCCCTTGTCATACCAGTGTTGCATGTGCTCTCACTAACACGAGTATTTACATGTCCGTGCGTAAGCCATGCCATATCTGAACAGTGACCATATTGCTGTTGGCGGATGCCACACACATTGCCAGTTGGATGGCAACAAAACTGTCCAAATCAGTGCCATGACCCTGTCCATGAAAACCTTAAAAGTATCATCTGAAATATGAAAGTATGGTACAAGCACTCTCTGTTTCCAGTTGCCATTGTACCAGATATGTGTAATGATTCTCAAGGCTATTTCATTAGCTACTAATTATACACTCAAGTGGGTAGCAGACTGGACCCTACGATGGTTTGGACCCAGGGGCACTGCCCTGGCCTAGTACCTCCACTGATACTGTGATATAAGGAGCACCTTTGTTATGAAAATATTTACTCTTATGAGCCAGCCTATAAAATGCTTTTTTCGCTGTATTTTCTTTATAAACTTTGTGTATGAGCAGTTGAAAAGTTTATCAAAAATATACCTTGATTTTATAGGCTGCATGTACCTAGATAACCTAGTTGCGATGTGTGCATTTGAACAGGCTAGCTTTTGTAAATATTGACTAATAGCAGTAGTGATAGCCTTAGGCAGGACCGTCTCTAGGAGCTGTAAGGCCCAGGGCAAGGCAGCAGCTGTGGAACTGCCTTTACTCCACACACAGAAAAGTGATATTGTATTATCTAATTGTATTGTGATTATTTCTATTTATTTATAATTTTTACATTAGCATTTTAAGCACTTTTTCTAATCACTTTAAATGGAGAAAAAGAGAATAGAATGATAAACATTCTCAAATACGGGAGTTCTGTTTGTAATCTGCTTGAAGACTTAAACAACACTGAACTCCTTAGTTCATCCAATTTTAATCTTGATTATAACACATCTAGAGCGATTTTTCATGTTCTATGCATGTAACATCTTTCTACTAAGAGTGGCGCATTCTTCAAGTGCAGAGCCCTGTAGGCACAGGGCCCCTGTAGTTATGGAGCCCTGGGTGACTCCTTTCCCTGGCCTTAGCTCATGGTTGGTTGCTTGATGCAAGATTACTTTCCTTAGGATTTTGTGCTGAGTGCCTAGAAATACTGCAAGTCCTCGATTTACTTAATCCCAATTTGGATAGTTCAATATATTATTGCTAACATATTAGGGAACTAATATTCATACATGTCACTTTGTTATAATGTTGTTTTTAAAAAAAATTACCTCAAATTGTTTGGTTCTCCATTCAGATTAGAGAATGGAGACCATATAATATAAAAATAGATAATATGTAATAATGACTGCTATGTCAAGAAGGTGCAGGGTTTGGGGTAATAGTTGCAAATAGATCTAGATCGTATGTTAACTATTTTGGGAGTTTGGTAATATTTGGGAAATATATGGAACCCATTCTGGTGATTGCTATCATCTGTAGATGAGTCTTATCACTGACATATGCTGTTAGTTATCGTGTGTGTTGCCAATTGATTACTTTTATCATTTCTTGTTTAACTTTTTCACAACTCAGAAATGTTGTTTAAAAACTTGGCAAGTATTCCAGTGAAGAGTTCTTGTCAAGATATCAGTTTGGGCATGAAATTAATTATTATGTTTAAGGAATTTGAAGCTGGAAACCATGTAGTGAATGTGCATTTGTCGCCCCTTATCACTGTGAGGAAATTTCACATGAGTAGTGTAAATGCAAATGATCGACTGCAATTACAGTAAAACCCCATTATTTTGAAATTAATGGACCAAAGAAAAAATATTTTAATTATAACATTACGAAATATCCTAACAAAAATCTAAGAAAACAAAAAATAAAGATGTTTGCCTCAATACATGATGAAGTTTAATCAAATTTCAACAAATTTATTCAAAATAAGTTCACATTTTTTTAAATTTCCAAACATAAACACGAAATATAAATTCACTAATTTAATTTAAAAAATGTGGGTGCTTTAACTCAAAAACTATTAATCAGGTCAACGCAAAATTTTATATTTAACATTTTTATAAAAGTCAGAAGAACTGATTAGTTTTTGGTCAAGATTGGTTAACCGGAAGTGGGTATTTACTCTTGTCACATCCGTTATTTTGAAATATTTGCTTTAATATTTGATAAATGTAAAATTGTATTGGAATAAAAGTTGTAGGAAATTTAATTTTCTAAAACCAGTGTTTGAAACATTTTTTCATATAATTCGTTGTTTAAGAGAATTCTTATATTTTAGCTGCCACCACCATGCCACCTACCGATGACTATTCTTAACAATTGACACTTAGTTAGGTCTTAGTAACGCTCCTTTTTCTTTTCTTAATTGTTGGATCTTTGTGGCTATCCATTATCAGAAGGCTATGGTTTGAGTTTATTTCTGTTCTTTTTAAAGTCTAAAATTTTCTCGCAGTTACGTAAAATATTTAATATTATGTAACCTATTTGGAATTTTTAGAAATATTACAGATATGGAGAAAGTCACGTGGTGGCCACATCAGATTTTTTGAAATATTTGGTATAATATTTGATGAATGTAAAAAAGTATGGGAATAAACGTTGTAGGAAATCAAATTTTTTACAACCTTTGCTTGAAACATTTCCCCATATAATGCATTGTTTAAGAGATATTTAAAAAATATTTTTTAGCCCACCACCTACTGGTGACTATTGTAAACAATTGACGCGTAGTTGTCTTAGTAACACTCCTTTTTATTTTCTTAATTGTTGGAGCTTTGTGACTACATATATCCAATATCAGAAGGCTATGGTTTGAGTTAATTTTTGTTCTTTGTAAAGTCTTTAAATTTTTCTCTGAGCTCCTTAAAATATTTATTATAATTTAGAAATATTACAGTTATGAAGAAAGTCATGTGGTAATTTTTCATGTGGCTATACCGTCACATATTCGGTCACTAGAGCCTTGTTTGTTTTATAACGGGTTACCATGTGAAGATGGAAGTTAGTGTTTAAATGAGATAGGCTTAATAGCTAAGTTAGAGTTGTATTGTGCATTATCATTCTAGATAAACATATATTTTACATCAAAAAATACTTTTTTGGATAATTGATACTTCCAAGATGACATTTACGCAGTGTGTCTAAAAAGTAATGAGTCAAAAATTCTTACTAAAAATGTGAGTGTAAAAAAAATTTTATTTTCCCTATTTCCTTCAAATAGTCCCAATATGATGAAATACTATTAACACAACATTGACATAACTTTTTGAGCAGTCTGAAAAGTCACTTGAATCTGTAGTGTTTAATTCTGCCATCACCGGTTTGAATGTCCTCTATCGTGTCGAATCTTCTCCCCTTAAGCTTCAATTTTAATAATGGGGAATAAGAAAAAGTGTGCTGGAGTCAAATCTGGTGGTTAAATTCAACAATGCCCTTTTCAGCCAAAAATGTTTTCACATTAATTGCCGTTTGTGAAGTGAAGTGTTATTGTGCAAAAGACTCCATTTGCCAGAGTGATGACTATTCGGTCGCATGCGATGGATTCTTGCCAGTAAATGCTCCATCACACCCATTTAATATTGGCTATTCACAGTTTGTCCTGGCGACACAAATTCTTTGAGGATAATCCCTTGTGAATCGAAAAAAGCGATAAGCATTGTCTTGATGCAACTTCTTTGGTCTTGGCAGATCAGGTGACCGCTACTCAGCACTTTGTCTCTTGGTCTCTGGATCTCCATAAACCGTTTGTAACATGTCGTGCATATCGGATGCACTTTTGCCAATTTTAAAACAAAATTTAAGCTGTAACGCTGTTTCATTGTAAAAATATTGACGATGCCATCGGATATACGGTCATAAAACATGTCTTATCTCTACAACAACTGAACAGAATTGCATGCAGTTTGCGATAATCGAGAAAGGAGGATTCAACAAATAAACAGCTTCTCTAGTTGTTTAATGTCATCATTACAATGTGTGCAATAAAATCAGTCTCATTACTTTATAGATGCACTGTGTACGTTTAAAACGCAATCAATTTTGTAATAAAATTTTGAATGTTTCCCTATCTGTTTCTGTAAAGTTTTCAAAGCTCAAACTTTTCAAGAATAAGTGGTATCAATGTTTCAGCTTTACATCTTTTATACCTTTGGAGATATAATTAAAACAGTCGAAAATTATTTAAAACATACCTCACTTGAGTAATTGTAACAATCTTAACATTCATGTTCATTCCTTTGTCGTAAACTATCCATTCTTTTACACGTATAAAGTGCTTTGTATGCACAAAAGGAAAATTAACCCAGTTTTCTTGGGTTCATTTCTTCATTCACCGGCCTCGGTGGTGGCAGGGTAACGTCCTTGTCTGCCAATCCGAAGGTCGCGGGTTCGAATCCCGCCTAGGTGGGTTTTTCTTCACCTAGGGCATGGATGTTTGTGATAGTCCTTGTTATTATGTTAATGAGCCCCTTGCAAAAGGCCGATTACGGCTGTTTAGGGGCCGCATGGAAATAAATAAAAATAAATAAAAATAAAATTGTACATATTCCATTTCCTTTCATTTAATATGTTGTGTGTGCACAACAAAGGAAATTAAATGTATTTATGTATATATGTATCTTATAGAAGATTCTTTTCATTGACAACAATTAATAGAACCATGTAAGATATTTTATAAGTTCAAAATAAATTATGACTTTCTTGTAGGATTTTTTCAAACTTTTTGAGAATAAGTGTCATTAATGCAGAAATGTACCCTCAAACCTTCAGCTTTTCATTTTTTTATGCCTTCAAAAATCAAATCTGAAGAAAAAGATGGCAGTAGTGCAGAAATCTACCCTCCAAGTTTCAGCTATCTTATACGGTTTTGTCACAATTTCAGTTTAAGCAAATTCACAAGCAGGCAGATGCCAAGGTGAAACTAAAAGCACATTTTTCTTAAACACACTAAAAATGAAGAAGTTTGCCTCTTATTCTTTCCGAAAAAGTTTTTAGTAATTAAGCACAAATTATTGACCTATAAAAAATATGCGTGTTTAAAATAATTTAATAAATGGCTTTTTTACTCAAATAGCTCATTTAAATGAAGATTTAAGCCCTCAAGCCTGGAAGAGATTTATTAAATCCCACCCATATGGCTGGATGAGGTTTTTAAATTTTCACAATCGCATTGTGAACATGTTCGAAAAAATTAAAAACAACATAACTTGAGAACTTTTCTCTCGATTTTTCCGAGTTTTTTTTGTTGATTCGTGTAAAACATGAAATTTGAAAAATGCCCAGTTTGCATATTGCACACAACCATTGCTGCAGTAAAAGAGAATATACACCAATCGCTAATTTTCTGGCATGCATTTGCGCTTTACATATAACATTCAACACCGGGAAATCTGTGAAAGATATTGATGTACAATCTTAATCAAAAAATAATTTAAATTGGTAACTATTTCATTCTATGACTGTACCCATCTAAACCAATTAGGTGAAAAGTTTTACGCATCTCAACTTTTTCATTTCTTGACTGGAAATTTTTAAGTAAATGTAGTATTACTGGTTTATTAGAAGACAATTTATTTATAATATAAACATTTTAGTTATACAGTCATTATTATTAGTCATTACAGAAGTCACATAGAAGAAATGGTTACATTTTGTTCATTGGAAAAAGAGATATGACGTTGTATACATCAGGAATGAATTTAGATACATAACACGGAAAACTTCCAAAAGTTAAACTTTAGCTTATAAGCCCTTTCCCAATATTTCTAGAAAATGTACACATGCATCATTGGATTCAGCAAGAAATTATCCTTATAGCTTAGTAAACACTTATAGTAATCTAATGTGTAATGATATGGAAGAGCTTCTCTGTTCGTGATTTATGCAGACGTGTCCTCTTCTTGCCCACTCCCTTCATTGCTGCCTATGGCCCCACTAGATAACACACAGAGAAAGCCCTTATGTGAAGAGGAAAACAGAGCCTACATCTTTCAAATGACAAAGAAAAGGAACCCATTTTTTTATGGGTTCCCTTTCCTCTGGTATTTATGGGTCAACTTTAGAAACCGCAAGTCCGTAGGTCCGTGGTAAAAACTAAAATTCTATTGCAAAACTAAACGTATATTATATGTAAACAAATACATACAAATGGATATACACAATTCCTCGCAATTCCCCTCCGAAAAGACCAAAGGTTCCTTCTCAACTAACTTGCTTTGGTGATGCAATAAACCTTAGTAATCCCAATCACCTCAAAGAGGGTGAAATGACATGATGTTTGGCGTTGATGCTCTCCTATGCAGGATCGCACGGTCATGGAAGCGAATGTTTACCAAATGCTTTTACTCAACCTAATTCCATTCTTCATGAATTGCATCATAAACATTTCTAATAAACTGTTCATAGACAGACATAAGACATTTTCCTTTCTTTTAATACATGCCGACAAAGACCTTGGTCACATGGCCATATGGAAAAAATCTGTAGTGGCCACTACATGACTTTCTCCATATCTGTAATATTTTTAAAAATTCCAAATAAGTTAAATAATAATAAATAATTTAGTAAACCGAGAAAATTTTAGACTTTAAAAAGAACAGCAACTCAAACCATAGCCTTCTGATATTGGATATAGCCACAAAGCTCCAACAATTAAGAAAAGAAAAAGGAGCGTTACTAAAACGTAACTAAGTGTCAGTTGTTAACAATAGTCGTCAGTAGGTGGAGTGGTGGTGGCAGCTAAAAATATAAGATATCTCTTAAACAATGCATGATATGAAAAAATGTTTCAAACACTGGTTGTAAAAAATTAAATTTCCTACAACTTTTATTCCAATACATTTATCAAATATTAAAGCAAATACAGTCAAACTCGGCTATAACGAGCGCCACGGGACCGTTTAGTTTTGCTCGTTATAGCCGTTAAACTTAATATCCGTGAAGGCAAAAGCATGCATGCGTATGGTGAAATAAGACATAAGAAGTAAAAGTGAATATATAAACAGAAAGGTTATTTAGTAAATTTATGAAAAAACCTAAAAATGAGAATAAACTAGAAAATTTAAAGTAAACAAACGTACATATAAAATTTACTCACAGCTGCATCCTTAATCACTACCCAAGTCGCACTTCCTCATTTTCTTGTTCATTGTTAGGTTGTTCTCTAGTGCATATAAAATCGCTTCTTTGTTTTTCCATAAGGTTGAAACCGTAGACGATGATAAATTAAATTTTTTACACACTTCAACATTTTTTTACCACGTTCTAACTCTCGAATAATATCAACCTTTTCGCGAATAGACAAACACTTCCTTTTATGTACGGACATGTTACTCGTTCAAGGGCAAAATCTCAACTGATTTTTGTGATCAAGGCTACGAACTTTCTTTGCATACTGTGAGCATACCAATTCCAGGAAGAGTTAATGAGGAGACGGATTAAACGTGGGATTTCCCATTTTTACGTGGGAAAGGGTGTTGGGTGCATTCGGCTGAGCGACGGGGGTGGGCGCCATTGTACATGCCCTCAGCCCCTTACCCCCTTCCAAACACAACCTCCTGGCTGTAAAAGAGCTGGGGGTTGGGAGGAGAGGACAAAGGACCTCCGCGAGTGCCACTGTACCTGCAAGTTGGGAATTCTTGGTTTGGACGAAGGGATTATTTTTTAACAACAACGCCGCGGTCTTTAACCTCCCCGAGGGATAGGGTGTAGAGGCTGGACTCAAGAACACAAGGTTACATATTTTGGGTCACTATGAGGATTTAAGGGGCTGACCGCCACCGCGTTTGAGACAGTGAGAAGTGGTCAAAGTTTGCTCGATATATCCGTGAAGCGTGCTCGTTATATACGTGAAATAATTGTATGTAAATGCTCGTAAACTTATCTTGGAGGTAGCATTTGCTCACTATAGCCGTGAACTCGTTACAACCGTGCTCGTTATAAACGAGTTTGACTGTATTTCAAAATAGCGGATAAGTGACAAGAGTAAACACCCACTTCCGGTGGACCGATTTTTACCAAAAACTAATCTGTTCTTGTGACTTTTATAAAAATGTTAAATATAAAATTTTGCGTTGACGTGATTAATAGTTTTTGAGTTAGAGCACCCACAAAAAGCTATCACATACACAGACATCATCGAGAAAATGGTCAAAACATGTTCAGGGGACCACAAAACGTGTATTTCCGTTGAAATCTCGAAGTTGATTTTTTTGATGAATACAATACTTTCCCCTATACTACATATATGGAGAAAGTAAAAAGGAGAAAAATCGCGCTCTCTTTTTAAAATATACACAGTTCCTACATTGCATTTCAAACACCAAGAAAAGGTTTCTTGCCACATTGAAAAGTGATTTTTAGACGGAGAAACACTGTCATATCGTTGAAATTGAAAATTCCATCGAAAAATTCAACGTAGATTATAAATTTAAAAAAACATTTTAAAAATACAGGACAAGCATAGATAGGAAGTCCAAAGCTTCCTCTTTCAAAATATACAAAGGTTATTTAGATTTAAAGAAGTCTCACGTTAAAAGATTAAGGAAATTAGGGCTGATGCAGGACGTAATAGTACGTCTGATGGCCGATTGGACAGTTTTTGCAGGATGTAATAGTACATCTGACAGTGTTTACAAGTTAAAAAATTGAATACTCTCAATTAAAATAATTCAAGATGTATGCCTTATCTTAGCTATAATTGAAAATAGCAGCAAAGAAATCCATGGCTCATAATCAGCATTTAATGAATATTACAAAATATATACCAATTATATCATTATTATTATTATTATACTTACATGATTTTTAAACATTGATTATAGTAAGTAACATAATCTGCCTGCTTGCTTTGGACAATTTAAGGCAGCAGAAATATATGACTGAAAATAAAATCAAGAAATTGTTTCTAACTGAACTAAACAAAAATGTAAATGTATACAGCAATTAAAAGCAAATTGCAATGGATATGTAGCATATAAAAGCAATGGTTTGCAAATGAGGTGGTGATGCCAGTTGCTATGGCAGAAAAAAATTAAACTAAAAACAGCTGATTTTTTGGATTCCAAACTAATTTTTGGGAAAATTCAGAATGGATTCAAATTCTCTTAGCAGTAAAAATAAACTATTTTTCCATACAAACATTTAAGTCTCATATCTCATTTCTAACCTATTTTGAATTGCAAATCAAAAATATCCCATAAACAAATGGAGGAAATAAAGGTTTCTGGAATTGAATCTGGGACTTTTCTAAGGTCTTCAATGTTTCTAGATCATAATTCACAATTGTACCAGATTTCAGCAATCATTTCTAACGGAAAGTGCCTTTAAAAGTGTGATGGATAGATGAACTCTTGTGAATTATTATATATAGGGTGGGCCAAAAGTCAGGACACACTTGAAATTTTTTTATCGAGTTCAATAATTTGTTATTGTCATGCTTACTATCATCTGTGAATTATTTCAGACTAAAAATCTGAACCCTTCGCCATTACAATGCTTACCAAAGAATAAAGAATTTTTGTGTTGAAAATGTTTTACAAAGGTGCTACAGCAGTTTTGCAGCAATGGGGCGAACATATAACATCTGCTCCACCTACTCGCAAGCATGTTTACCGTTGACGGAGGAAAACAAAATGACTGTGGCACAAGCGTTGGTAAAAAGTCTGTCTAAATCAACTCAAAAAGCATCTCTTGAATTGGACATTCCGAGAACTTCATATCGACGTATTCTTTGAGATTTCAGATTTAAATGTTACATTCCTCGTTTAGTCCACGGCCTACTGGAAGACCATTATGACAGATGCCTACATTTTTGTGAGCTTATGCTGAATTGATGTACAGAAGATCTTAACTTTTTAAATAAAATACTTGAGAGTGATGAAGCTACTTTCAAACTCTCTGGACATGTCAATAGACACAGTTGTGTGAACTGGGACATACAGAATCCCCACATTGTACATGAAACCCAATTGAATCAACCGGGAATTGGTGTTTGGGAAGGAATTGCTTTGTTCAGAGTTGTTGGCCCCTACTTCTTCAATGGGATAGTTACAGGTGCTTCATATCTACAAATGGTACAGAATTACGTCGTAATGGATTGTGAGAAATTGCATGAACTATACTTCCAGCACAATGGGGCTCCACCCCACTATGCACTCAAAGTTCGTAATTTCGCCAATGAAAAATGAGCATCTATGGAGTGGCCCCCCAGGTCACCTGACCTTACAGCAATGGACTTCTTTTGGGCTGTTGTCAAAGATATGGTATTTGCATGTAAACCAAGAATGATTGAAAACTTAAAAACCTACATCAAAAATGTGTTTGGAGAAATTGAGTCTGATGCCGACCTTCGTGCCCGAGTGATCGCAAGTATCCCAAGCAGACTGCAGGACTGTATCAACGTAGAAGATGGACACTTTGAATACAAGAAATAAGATTGTTTTAATAGCTTAGATACATTAATATTCCTGGTTTATCTCATAATGAATAAAGCGAAGTATATAAAAAATTCAAGTGTGTCCTGACTTTTGACCCTCCCCTGTATGAGACAACGAAGAAGCCAATACAGTAAACCCTTATCCAACATGGGTTTCCTGTATGTGGATTTGATTATAAGTGATGAAATAATTAAGGATAATATTACACGGTATTGAATTGGGGATGTGCCACATTTTACCTATACATACATATACATACAGAGAAAACTTGTAGCATATGTGAACATGTGATTTTCCATAAGGTGTTGAATTTGTGCAGTGCGGTTTTGCCCAACATTCCAGGAACGTAACCCCTGCATACTCTTGTACTTAATTGAATTCCATAACCAGGAAGAAAAGAAAAATAACTCACAAGGAGAGGCTACAGACTGTAACTCACAGATTCAGCTCATCTTCTACCAGCGGAGAGTTTAGGTCAATATAAGAATACCTTTTCGGAATTTGCAGCGAATGGCTTTTAGTTTAAGAGAAATAATTAATCAAAAAGTACAAAAATGGACCTATTTGCTCAAATGCTTGTAGCTTCACTCTCATTCTCAATAGAGGCTGTAGCCTAGGGGTATTGCATAGGGCTTGTGTTCCGTACTTTTGGCATTTGGGACTCCCAATTGTCAAATTTTTTTATCCTGCAAAATGTCCTTCTTCTTGCTGGTTTTTATATCCCAATCTTCAGGAAATAATTATTCATAGCTATTTTTTTTACGTAGGAGAATTATTTTTAATCAGTACACCACTATTCTTCCTATGTGTATTTTACCAACTCCATCATAAACCCCGTATAGGCATTTACCTCATCTGTCCGTGACTGATTGACACTCACCGTAGACATTGGCATATTCTCCCGTAATTGAAATTTAATATTTAAAATCTAGTCTGCATTTCCTGCGCATTCCTTTGGATGGTAATCGTAAAAAAAAACGGAAAAACATAAATATTCATGGCACAAGGAGCAACATATAAATGGCTGCATGGTGTAACTTGGAATCCAAAAATCTCCGACCAAAAATCGTGAAAATATTTTGAGTACATGAATGAAGAGGGTGGAAATGACACTTTGGCCACCAAGTCGGAGGGACACTTGAGCTGGGATGCAGCTAATTGCCTTGCAATCAATTTCGGGTCCCCACCATCAATATATATAGGACATTTTATGAGAATAAGCTCCTTTTGTTCAGAAAGGACCTCCTGTGAGTGGTAGATGCACATATTCTGAAACGGAAAAATATTGTAACGGCAGAAGGCTATGCAGTTCAGATCATATATTGCCAGAAGGGTCTAGTTGTCTCCGCTCTTATGTAGTTTTGTCTTGGCATTCGAGAGTGATAGTAATGCGTGCGATGGAATCCACACGGTTTCCTTGAAAAATCTTGAACATTTGTGAGAGCAGTGATCAACAAAAGTAGGAGTTAGCTGGCGCTTTGCACTATTGTGTGGAATTAGTGAAGAGTTGCAACATGATTTCGAAGAGTCAGTGATATGATATCATTGCGATTATCGCTGATAGGCCGTGAAATCTTCGAGCGAGTGGTGGAAATGGAATTTGCAGAGTATGAGGTGGATGAAATCCACACGGAGATGTTGATGCTGCGCCGGTGAGTGAGAAACTAACCTTCCTCGTCCTCTCCGTCTCCCAAGTCCCCTACTTCAAGCGAAGATTATGTGCTGTCTTCTCCGGAGGCAAAGAAAAGGAAAGGTGAAATGTATTATATGTATCTTTAATTCTTGCAATCAACTGCTTTTTTCTGGAAAAATGTTTTAAACTTACGATAATGAATGCACGGGATTTTTGAAGGAGTCGGTTGGGAATAAAATATGCATGGAAAGAATAGTGGTGTACTGATTAAAAATAATTCTCCTACGTAAAAAAATTAGCTGTGAATAATTATTTCCTGAAGATTGGGATATAAAAACCAGCAAGAAGAAGGACATTTTGCAGGAGAAAAAAAATCGTCAATCGGGAGTCTCTAATGCCAAAAGTACAGGACACGAGCCCTACACGTTACCCCTAGGCTACAGCCTATATTGAGAATGAGAGCGAAGCTACAAGCATTTGAGCAAATGGGTCCATTTTTGTACTTTTTGATTAATTATTTCTCTTAAACTAAAAGCCATTGGCTGCAAATTCTGAAAAGATATTCTTATATTGACCTAAATTCTCCGCTGGTAGAAGATGGACTGAATCTGTTAGTTACAGTCTGTAGCCTCTCCTTGTCAGTTTTATTGATCTTCAAGGAAATGGAAGGCATTGGGTCACCAGATGATTTGAAAAAATTTCAAGATATTTGTGGTTTTATCATGTCACTTGAAAAGATCACAAAAAGTTTGTCATCCTTGTGAGGCTTTAGTAGGATGTGAAAAAATAATTGTAACATTAGCATCTCTTCTAAGTAACAATAAGTCTTAAAGAAGATTAGATGTATAAAAATGGATAAAATACACAGCACCCAAGGCCTGGTACATCTTTCCAGTTGATTAACTCAATGGCTGTTCAGATATTTGGTTGTTATATGATCTAATCTAATCATTTCTAAAAATGGTTAATTGGATTACCTGGATAGTTGAAGGTTAGATGATAGGTGAATGGTTGCATGATTAGAGTCAGGTATAGTTGGCTAGTTGTTATGTTAGAACTAATGTATTGCCCATCATATGATGGGTGTATAATAATAATCCCTCCCTCTCTTGTCTCTCTTCCTTCCTCTTTCTTTCCTTCCCTCTCTCCATCCCTCGCTCTGCCTCTCTTTTCTCTCCTACCTTCCCCCTCTCATTCCCTCCTGTCCCAATCCATAGCTCTCCGTCTCCATCTTCCTCTTTGTCTCTTTTCCCCCATCCTTTTCTAATGCTATACCTCCCTTTCTCTCTATGTACCTTCCATTCTATATCCCTTCCTTCCTATTTTCCTCCCCACATCCCCCTCTCTTTTACTCTACTTCTATATAGTCGTTTAGATAAGCAAAAGAGTCGAACTAAATCCCAGTCCCATTAGGATTACGTAATTTCGTGAAAAATCCTATGATAATTTAAGGCAATCTATGCACTCTTATATATTACACATATGCAGGTTGAGTCAATAATTGATTCTTGAAGTTCAACAATGACATGGTTGGCAAGGCCGGCAATTATGCACAAACACACACATCAAGGCTTTTATTATAGTAATTATTAATTTATTTTATGTGATTTGAATGAGGTTAAGTGTGTTCAATGATGCTGTCATTTCAGCATCTTGCCTTTGATGAATTTGCATTGTGGCATGTATGTGGGTGTTTTTCACTTTATGTAGCAACTCAAGTGCTGGGGAGAGCAGTTCAAATGGTGGTGGTGCAGGTGGTGGGGGAGGTCCAGGAGCAGGAGCTCAGCAAAATGGCCAAGCTAATTCTATTTCTGGAAGCATCATGCAGGCTGCACAGGCTGCCACTGCTGCTGCTATTGCTGCTGCTGTCTCTGCTGTCCAAGCTGCTGGTTTGCCTAATATCACCATCATGAGAGAACCCCAACAAGGTTTGAAAACCGTTGATATTCTGCTATGCTTGAATCCCAGAAAGTTTTTATCATCATTCTTATTTGTTCAATAAAGAAATATCCAAGACAGATGATTGTGACGAATGGTCAGAGGATACTTTATGTTTTCCAACGTAGGAGATCAAAATAATTGCCTTAAAATTGAATTGATTTGAATTATCTATAGGTTTAATTCATTATTATTAAATTGTCACTAGAATAGCATGTGACATTATCAGCAGCAATAAAATTTTTCACTAATGTAAGAAAACAATAAAAAAATGCATTAATTGCATCCCCTAAGTAAGCTTCAGAAACTAACATCAAAAATTTCTGATTTTTTCTTTATATGAGATCCTTTTTAAAGTTATTGGTGATTAATCAGTTTTATAGGTAATTTTATCAATGTCATGATTATTGCTAAAAAATTGATTTGTAATGAAGCAGGTGCCGATAATGCTGAAACTGGAACTTCTGATGAATTAGGTCGAGGAAATGGAGCTGAAGATCAAAACCATGGGGGTGAAGGTTTTCAAAATGCTACATCATCTGGTCCTACTGAGGACTCGGGCATGGCTGAGGATTCTACCAGAAGGACAATTGAGTAAGTCACGTGGATCAGTGTTTTTAATTGCTAAACTGTAAGAGTGGATGTGTAGTACATCTAAGAGGATGCAAAGTATATTATTGTAAAATCAAGTGAATGGAAGTGTACATCATTTGCAAAAGGTTAAATGGAGTGGAAGAGAACAATTCTAGCTTGTGGAAAACTTTAATTCATATACAGATCAAGCCCTAAATTTTTCTTCTATTTCATATTTTGTTTGTATTTTATCAGCCATTTTGCTATGCATGAGGAAATTAAACAAATTGGTAAAATGTCATCATTTTCTGTTGTAATGTAATTAGTAATGCAGGATTCGTTTAAGAAAACAGTGGCTATCTAACATATACCTTTTAGTCATTATTTTCACTTTAAATTGAACTCTGTTATAACACACATTATATCATGGATTTGGATATATTGTGGGTCAAGTTGTTCCCCAAAAAAATTTCGAAAAACATTGTGTGCAGTCAGTCTGATGTAATGTTTTTTCCAAAAAACTTTTGCCATATTTCTGGGAAATGGCTAAATTATTCAACAATGCAAAATTATTAATTGAAGTAATATTTCAAATGTCAACAACTGAACCATTTCCCACTCTTTTCTTTGATCTCAAATGATGTATTCTATGCCATGCATGCATGCCCAGCACACCTCAGAATAAAATCTACAAAATTTACTTCTTAAAAAAAAAATGGTAGAAATTTTTGGGGGGTTGGCTTAAATCCGGGGTCGGCTTCTATACAGGCATATACAGTATATTCTTTGTATGAAATATTACTTTTTGAACACTATGTATGAAAGATTTAATTTATTTATGCTATTTCGTGGCACAGATTCACTAATTATTAATTTATATGTATTAATTTATTATTTTTGATTATATTTAAATTATCTTTCCCCATAGTTTTGTTTAGTTATCCTCTTCAACTTAGTTATTACTTAGCATATTAATTCATTTTCTAATATTATGCATAATATTTTTTTCTATAATTAATTTTTTTAATAGAGCTCCAAGGACCACTGCATTAGCGGAAGTTCTTGATCTTCTTGCTCAGACCAATGCACGTCTTCAGCCTTTCCTTCAACAATACCAAAATTTAATGCAAACAGATCCTGCTGCCGATGCAAATGTAAGGACAAAAATATTTTTCTTGAGTTTAATGCAGAGGTTCCCAACCTCTCCGATATGGCGAGCATCAAGTTATATCATAGAATATCAAGCAAGCACTGCAATTCTCTTAGAACAATAGGAATGGTCATAAATAAAATAAAACCAACATCAAATTTTTTATTATTGTTATTAAGTACATTTAGAAAAAAGCAACTGAACAAGTTAAATTATTGGTGCTAGAAAATGCGATTTTAAGCATCACAGAAGAGCACATTCAGGCTGCCAAAGAATATAGCGATACTCGCGAGTACCAGGTTGGGAGCCCCCTTTTTAATGCATAATTTTTTAAATGCATATCTTTGTAATCTTTGTGTTTTTATTTTCAAGGGAGAATCTGCAGAAAACATGCAAAGGGTGTTTAATTCTGTGTCTGAAGTGATGCACTATCTTTCTCATGCATACCATGCCATGAGTGATATCTTATGCAATTTCTCACAAGCTCCACCTCGAAATTTAAGGAGTTGGCCAGTGGTGATTCAACATTCTGCTGTTTTGCAAGCTGGAATCCCTATTCAGGTATTTAATTTTTTCCTGCTCCTTTTGTTGTTTTGACTTTGAAGTCTTGAATACTATATCATCATAATTCATTTTGGAATCAGTTTTCAGCCATATATGATTTGAGGGGTAATTAAAAATTGGAGATTTTTTTACATTTTCATTTATTTTGCATGATGCTTCATTAAGTTGAACAGTAGCAATAATTGATATTTATTCATAATTTTACAATAAATTGTTTCAATACCTTAACAGGCTCAAATCAATGTGATGGGCAATCGGTCTGCATCAAATTCTGGTTCTCAACAACAGTCACCATCTGAGAGCACACCACCTGCTAACAATACAGCACCTGCTACAAGTCAAAATAATGAGCCAAGCAGTCAGTCTGAATCAGCACCACCTCAACCAAGTGCTCCTCAACGTCAACAGACACGTTCTAATAGATCTCAAGCTCCGACAGGGTTGCCTCCAGTAGTTAGCATTTCCCCAGGGAATGTAGAATTCTTCATGGAGCTTGGGCAAGGAGGTGCCATAGATTCAATTCAAGTTGTTGCTAATCGTAGTTCTAGTAGTGCCTCTGGGAGTGAAAGCACCACAAGTACCAGTAGTAAGTAATAAAATATCTTGATAATTTAGCATCCATTAACTTATAATTTTAGCTAGTATTTTTTGGTATTGTTATACTCTTCTCTCATTGCTATAAATTGCAGATCATAGAAATTTAGTTAAATAGCAGTTTGTTGCCTAAAAAAATACTATTATTCAAATCTGTAAGCATTTCATTATTAGCCTCAACTGTAAGGATATTGCTTTGTCACACTTGCATCTCATAAGGCACTGGTTTCCAAACATTACAAAGCTGCACCCTCCTCGCCCAAGAAAACTGTCTTTGCACCCTCCCCATTATACTATGTTCAATCACAATTTATAAACAATACCTACTGGACCTACAATTGCAATTAACTCTTAATTAGTCATGCTAGAAAAAGTTCCTTAATTAGTCGTGTGGGGTCAATATGACCCCAAACTTTTTTGTAAAAGTGACACTAAAATGACATTTTATTTTATTATTACTATAGAAAATTCAAAATTTCATGCAGCAGCAAGAAAAATGCACCAAAATATTAAGACATTAAAAATTCAAAATTTAACAAAAATAAACACCAAACTTGACTCTATTACAATATATAAACGGAAATCAGATACTTTAATATTTGATCAGGCAAAAGCAAAATTAAGTGAAACATACAGGGTCGGTGCAGTGCACGTATGACGACGGCATGTGACATTTATAGGGTCGGTGCCCTGCACGTATGACGACGTTGAGGGGTTAATATAACCACCTTATGAAAAACATGGGCATAAGCAATACTTCTAGCCTTCTGAAGGCTAAAGGTTGATGGCTGCATATTGTAGAACTCACGATTAGGTTGGTTAAACAGAGAGTAAATATACCTATTTCAAATCTTTTGTGCCCCCTTTCTACTCAGGGGGGTGCACCCCAAAGTTTGGAAACCACTGACATAAGGCAAAGATATACCTCTATACTTTTCAAGTTATTTTATCTTTGAAATTTGGATTGCTTGTGCTTCACAGTTGGACAATGTAAAGTGCCTTTTGTCTTGTTTATTTGGTTTATACAGTTAATACTGTTGTCATAGAATTTTTAAATAAGTCACCCTCTCATGTCAGCTAGAAATGTTACTGAGGATGACTTCCTTGTAGCTGAAACATGAACCTGATTTACTTAGCTGCTTTATGGCTATATTATTATTATTCGCATAAACGCTACAATTGGGAGCAGGTCACGGTGGCAGTGGGTCCCCATCACAACTCAATGCATAATACCCAAATTACATAATAGAAATTGGGTTTACTTAATACAAAAATATAAGCTTTTTGATACCATTTCCTATACAGTAAAACTTTGCCGAACGCGGCTTCCCGCAACGCGGTTTAAAATTTACGCGGTACTCAAATGCGTGATGAGCTTCACCGACCGTGGGAAGTGATTCACTTTTACGCGATTTTCTTGAATGACCATTTTCAATAAAAGGTTTGCCCTGAAAAGATCATTAGTAAGAAAAAATCGTACTACGATTATAGTGTTTTGTTAAGTCTGTCGGCACCCAATAAAAAATCATTCAGCGTTTTTAACTGTTTTTTTATCTTCAACTCCAACCTGGAGATGAGGTTCCTTTTTTCTGAGGACCGATCGTTGGATTCGCTGTCGATATTAATCAACAAGTTTTTAATATGTATTGTTTCAGTTTTGTGAACATTAAGTTTAAATATTTCAAAACTTGTTTCAAAATATTTATCACTGCGAGCGATGAAAGTGTCGTATTTAAGCAAGCATTTCCAGGTATAAAGGGAAAACTATAAAAGTGAATGTCTGCCTAGTGTAAAATTATGTGAGAATTTAATTTTAATTTTTTAATAAATATTTTTTTAAACGCAATACTACTGTATATAATTAGTTGATGCGATGTTTATAATCTTTTTTCAAGGAAATATAAGCAAACTATGTCATTATTATTGAAAAAACGCCTTCAAGGAGTACATTTTTCCATACTCGAAACGGAACCCTTTTATTTCCATAAGATTAATGATTCCTCCAACGCGTATTCGCGCAACGCGACACCCTTGTAGAACCTAACCCTTGCGTTCGGTGAAGTTTTACTGTACTACACTTCTAAAAAACCAGGCTACTGCTACTGAAATTTCACCGGGAAGCGGATTTAGTATGTATAAATGTTTTTAACTACAAAGCACCGATGTTTATATTAAAAATGTTCATATGTTGTACTGCACACCCAAGTAATTCAAAAATGGTATTGATACATTTTTCCATACTCGAAACGGAACCCTTTTATTTCCATAAGATTTATCATTCCTCCAACGCGGATTCGCGCAACGCGACACCCTTGTAGAACCTAACCCCCACGTTCGGTGAAGTTTTACTGTACACTATATACTACTTCTTAACTTCAAGTCACAGGAACTCCCGTCACAACAGCTTAGGTATCACTCAATACATAATGCCCAAATTACATAATAACAATTGAATGTACTTAATACAAAAATATAACCTTTTTGATAGTAGTTCCTATGCACAATATACAACTTCTTGACTTCATGTCACAGGAACTCTCGTCACAACAGCTTAGCTACAAACTACAACATGTTTCATTTGTTATTTGTCCATACAACTACAAAAATTTAGAATAAGTAAATAATCTTCTTCATGAATAAAAAAAAGTCAACCCTAATTTGACATTAGATAGTTATTTAAAGTATTGTGATTAAATTATAACCCTACTATGTTTATTTACAATAATTAATGCCGCTTGGTGGTGCAAGTCCTATAGAAGATGTCTGTACTATCTGTCAACCCATAATGCATAAGCTTTAATATATATTAAATAAAATAAATTTCAATTTTGATAAACATAATCTTTGTCATTATGAGCAAAATAGTAGTCACATTTAACATTTGAATAACTTTTTCCATCAGGTACCACACAGCAGCACAGTTTTAGTTGGGCCAGACCTCCTTCTGCTGAACTTATTGAGAATTTGATGCAGGCAATGGCAGGTCAAATGATGATGGGACGTGGAACAGCAAACTCTGCAACAGTTACTATCAATGGAAGTTTATCCAGTGGACCAAATGCAAGGAATAGAAGTAGCACTGGAACTACAAGTTCATCTACTGCTACAACGTCAACTGCTGCTAGCACTGCATCATCTGCTGCTAGCACTGCATCATCTGCCAATGCTACAGCATCTGGAGGAGGTGGTCAGAACAGTCAGGCTCGGGGTAACACTGCTACCCATCCTACTACTTCCACACAGACTAGATCAACCTCAAGACCACATGTGCAAATTGCACCTGCTGCACTGCAGGGTATGTATTTTGCAGTTATGTTTATGAAGGTGGTGCATTTTGCCCATTTTACATTGAACAGAGTTCACATAAAACTCTTTACTACAGGTCTTGGAACAAACAGCTTTGATCCATTTCTTCCTTGCAATTCACATCATTTGAATTCGCCCCGTCGTCGTTCAAGACCGGTAAGTATATGGGTAGTATATATATTCCTTGTGACTTTTAAACATTTAAAAAATTTAAAATTGTACAAGATAGAATGACATAGTAAATAAATTCATAAAGCATAAAGCTCAATTCCAAAAGTTTTATTAAAATCATTAGACCACATAATCACCATATTTAGTAATAAAGTTTTCATAAAATAATGAGAATACAAGCCATTCAGTTTTAGATTTAATTTTTCTTTTGCTATGAAAACTTTTCATTCTTGATAATGTTTGTTTATTGAGGAATTTTTTAAAGTAACAAGCATTTATATCATTACATGCAGCAACAGTCAACACCTAATACTGCAAACACAGAGCAACAGGCACAAGCAACAGCCCCTGTTACAGCAGAGCCCACTCAACCTGAGACATCAGAGCAGAATAACATGTCAAGGCTAGATCTCTTGATTGCTTTCATGAACCATTGGCTAGGAAGCGGTGGCTCCCGAAATTCTAGTACTGCATCTGATCGTGATGGGGAAGCTTCTGCAAGTAGCGGAGAAGGTGCAAGTCCTGGTAAGTCTTATTTTCAAATTCTCACCCCCTCTGGAAATGTCATTATCCTACATTTTTGTATCTGTTGACAGTTTTGTCTGGTTCCATATTATAGTAGCAAATCATCCATTTAAGAATTGACATGCATACCTGATGCTTTTGTAAACAATCAGCATTTCAAATAAATTGATGCGACAAACTGAGAGGCTGTATCTATTCTATTTCTTATTAATTTCTAGGGCAAGGAAGGACTTTCGTAGCTTCTGATCTTTCTGATGATGGTTTGTTGGATCAACTCAATGTGCCATTGGAGCTGTCATGGCTGGGACTTCTTAATCAACTGAGACAAAGCAATTCACAGAATGAGGTTTGTTCTTTTTTTAGTTTGAGTCAAAAATACTGTCAATCCAAACATCTTAGTCTTTTTATAAAAAATTTCTTAGTCTTATTAGGTAATGTAAATTTAGATTAATCCAGAAGGCACTTATATGATCAGACATCATAGTAATTAAAATTTCAGGTAATTAACATGAGATTAGGTTACAATTAAACATTTTTAGCCAATGAATTTGCGTATTTCAGGCTGGGCAAAATAGAATGCCTGTATTATCATTGGAGATGTTTTGTCAGCTCATCCAGGTAAGCTGTATGCTGTAGTAGGTTCTTCAGTTCTACCCTAGATCAGATTGAAATATCTCAGTTTTCTTATGTCTTTTAACAAGAAACATATACATACTAGCACTGCTTAAATATGTTTAGGCATCAATTCTTATAAAGACACTTAAAAGGCACCATTTAATTATAGGGGTTTTTCATGGCATCCAAATGTTTGGTGCCATTTCTGTAAATTATTTTAGCAAAGTACTAAGTTATGATAAATCACTGCTTTCTTTAATTTAGGGGGCTACATCCATGCTTTATCAGCAGTCTCCTACTGTGGCTGATTTCCTCCAGACTGTTCCTGATTATTCTTATTCAGAAGGAGAATCCTTTCTTACAGACTTAATCATGCTAGTGGTAAGTATACGTTATATTGTTTTGATTTTTTCCAAATGTTTTGATTTAGTTTTATAAAAATTTTAATTTGATCTATTTCCAGGCTAGAAATATGACTTTTGAAAACATGATTGCCTTGAGTGTTGGTCATTCCCGAGCTTTGGATCGAATGCAACCACAGTTGAATGAATTTGTCCTTCAGCGTGTGTTACTCGGTCAGCTTCCTACACAAGAACGAATTTCCGAAGCTGTGAATAGGATTTTATTGGAGATTCAACCACCAGCTGATATATTGGTAACTGCAAAATCCTTCATCAATTTTAGTGAAATGTTTCTTTAAAGTGTTTCTTAATAACGATATCCACATTTTAGGAAGCGGCACATATTCGTGAGGATGTAGATTTAATGGCATCAATTAACAAGTTCTGCCAGGTGCGCATTGCAGAATTGATACGACTCATCTTAACCAAATGTAGGTATCATTCTTTTGTACTGTACATTATTTTGTATAAAGGTAGCGAGACAAATGGTTCATTTTTTTAAATTTTAGCAAACCCAGGCGATTTTGGATGTTCATTGATGTCATTGTGCAGTGTCATATTAATGGAACTTACATCTCTTCTGTTGAATTGCTGTGATGGTGGTGAACGAGAAGTGGAAGCAATGCTCCAAATTGCTGTTGTAAGTGCTTACTACAATCTTTGTAACAACGATAGTTCTAATTTTACTATTTTAATCTAAGGTTTTTCAAGTATGGCTATATTTTAGAGCTTTTGATGGCATGGTGCATTTATCATTTTTTTGATGATCAAAGCATACATCACATATTTACTGCTGATGTTGATTTTTGCTGTCTTTATTAAAAAAGGAAGTAATACTTACTGCTATCTGTCTTACAGCGCCATTTAACTAGTGGTGTGCATCCAGAACTACAGCGTTGGACCATCAATAGTTCTCTCACCAGATTCCGCAATTATGTCACTAGAATAAATGCACGTTCCATTGATGTACAAGACTTCATTGTTTATCACTCAAGTGCAAGAGCTGAGGCTAGTTCTGAGAAACCATCTTCGTCACCGAAAGATCTCTCTGCTCCAGAGGTATCTAATTCATTTATGACAAAATTTCAACTGTTTTGTTATAATCTTCTTTTAAGTAGTAGTTAATGAAGTAGGTTAATTTCAAAAAGTCCAGTTTTGTATTGATTAAAGTTAGGATTTTATGCTTGTTCTAATCAGGTTTTTGCTTTATTAATTATTTTGAAAATTATAATTCTATTTTACAAGAATCACAGTGTTATAGAATTTTATATGGACAAAAGATAATTTTTCAGGTCATTCATTAATTTTTACTAATAAACAGGTCATGAATTTACCAGTAATGCTATTAAATGTTGTAATGAATCTTTTTTCTAGCAAAATTGATCTTTTATATAATTTATACGTGTTAACTTGTTATGTAGAAATGGATAGTAAACCAAGTATCACTTTAAATTTGTACTCAAGGTATTTGGGATCAGAAACTTAACAAATAGATTTTAGTGATGCTCTATCTTTTCATTCAAAATGAACTTACAAATCATTAATGTTTTTTTTTCAGCCAATGGAAACTGACTCAGCTGTCCAGGTGCCATTGGTCAGTGCAGTTGTGGAGAATGGTGTTGGGACTCCAGATGACATGAAAGATATTGACCAAGTGTCAGATGATGTCATAATGGAAACAGAAAGTCTTTCAGACGTACTTCTCCAATCGGAGTCTTGGCCTAGTTCATTACCTTCAGTAAGTATTTTTTCTTCACTATAATTTTTAGTTAATTTATTAAATATCACCTAGTAAAATATGTATTCTTTTTCTAGGATTGGGTACCAATAATTGCTCGAGATTCAATAAGGCAACGAAGGCAAGGACCTCAGCCTCCTTTCAGTGATGTGTATTTAGCAGGAATGCCATCCAAACGGAGGAAGGTTGTGTCAAATTCCAAGCGTCGTGGAAATGTGAGCCAAATAATTTCAGGTGAGTTATAGTGAGTTATAACCAATAAGTGAGTGAGTTATTGCCAATAATGATGTTTTATATCTAATGAAGTGGAGTTCTGATTATTTGAAATCAAATAATCCTGATTTCTTTTTATCCAGATGAAATTCATAAAAAAATGAGTTGCATAAAATTTCAGAAGCTTATAAATGATAAAAAATTACAAATTCTTCTGTAATTGATTAATATAAATATCAGATGTTTAACACATTAACCTTTGTGCAGGATATAGTTCTTGTATATAGTTTTCCATATTGGCACACATATTAAGAAAAGTGTGCACTTCCATTTAATGAAATGACAAAAACAGCATATTATTATAATAGATTGATTTATTGTTAGTGTTTGTTATGTCATTTAGTGAGCAATCAGTGTATAGTCTTGGATGCATGTCCGAGTCTATAATGTATTTCCTCTTGTACTATTTATGGTTCTCTTTAAATGATTTTGTTCTAAACACCATTTCCTAGGAATGCATCCCTCATTCAAATCAAGGGAGTGCTGTATTTCAATTGGAATTTATTGAATTCACCTTTGGCCCTTCACAAACTATGTATATGCAAAGTGACACAACTTACAAGGGAAGCCCCCATGGTGTGACGCATCGGATTGAGACTTTGCAGAATGAAAGTATTTGTAAAATAACGGACTCCTATTTCTACCTAGGTGCCAACTCAACGTCGTTTATGAGAAAATACCCTTTTAAAATCGCGATCCAAGAGTCAACATAATAAGAACGTTAAAAGTCCTTTGTTAATTATCTAGGAGCGTTGGTCTAGGGGAAACGAGCTGGATTTCAAATATTTTTGCTGGGGTTCGATTCCCGCCAAAAAATTTTTCTGATTTTTTAAATTTTTTTTCTGCAATTTCCAGCATATCGTCGATAAAACTTGCACAACATTTAAAAAAATTTATTCCATACATTATAACTACTATTTTCTTCATCGTAATGCAGTTTTTATTGCCCCAAAAACTGAAGATCACTCGCAAAACACAAACAAAAACAAACAATTCCAATCGCCACTCCAAAATGTGCCCTCTAACAATAAATTGCTGGGCAATATTCCGACGTTGACTGTGGTAGAGAGACAAGGACGTCTGCTAATAAGGCCACGAAAAACTGCGTCTAGTCATCTTATAATGTTGTTATTAAAGTTACGGTGTTGTTGTTAAAGGGATTCGTTATCAGTTGCAGGTGTCAATTATTGTCATTATAATTGAAATTATGTCACAATACCATTGGGTTATTTCGATGCATTATTCTTTATTCCTCCTTTCAAATCTCGTCATGTATTGTTCATTATGATAAATCGGTTGCTGGTGTCAATTATTGCCATTGTAATTATAATTGGCATTATGTCACAATATTGTTGGGTTATTTCAGTGCATTGTTCTGCATTCCTCCTTTCAAATCTAGTCATGTATTGATCATGATGGTAAAGCGAATGGGTAGTGATCCATAAAATTATGTTCGTGAAGAATTACGGTGAAGAATTAGAGTGAAGAATTACAATGAAGAAAATAGTAGTTATAATGCATGGAATAAATTTTAAAAAAATGTTGTGCAAGTTTTATCGACGATATGCTGGAAATTGCGGAAAAAAATGTTAAAAAATCAAAAAAAGATTTTGGTCCCTTTGGGAATCGAACCCCGGCAAAAATATTTCAAATCCAACTCGTTTCTCCTAGACCAACGCTCCTAGATAATTAACAAAGGACTTTTAACGTTCTCTCGGATCGCGATTTTCAAAGGGCATTTTCTCGTAAACAACGTCGAGTTGGCACCTAGGTAGAAATAGGAGTCCGTTATTTTGCATATACTTTCATTCTGCAAAGTCTCAATCCGATGCGAGTGTCACACCTTGGGGGCTTCCCTTGTTAGAGTGAAACTACCTTATTTCATTGAGGAGGTATATGTGAAATGACATACAGGGTGTCCGGCGACTTTGTCATAACTTTGGGATCTTATTCCTTAAGTGATTTTGAGTAAAAAATGTTATATGAACATGGGTCCGATTCTCATTTGTTACAGAGCTACGGGCAATTGAAATTATCTCGTATGTTGATTTGTACAACTTAATGGTTGCAAAATGCATTGTTTAAATAATTACTTGTATACATTGTTAATTTTTGAAAAATGTGTCCCGTTATGCTCGTAGTACATCTGAAGTCGTGTCTTCTAAGAGACCCAGCATTTCATTTTCCAAAAAATCAGCATAAATGGCACCTGTCAGACGTGGCGGGAAGAAGTACGGTCCAACCAGCTGGTTCCCAATGACACCACACAACACGTTCAAAAAAAAACGGAGTTGGAAGTTGATTTCAACTGTTCCGTGAGGGTTTTCGTGAGCCCATTAATGGTAGTTTCTCGTGTTGTTTATTCCGTCACGAGTAAACTGTGCCTCATCCGTGAACAAGATGTAACGGTTCAGGCGGGGGTGTGCATTTAATCATTGACAGAATTCCAACCACCTAGCCATATCCCCAGGTTGAAGAACTTGCTGGATATGGTATGGATAAAGTCCCTCATCGTGTAATGTTTGCCAGACTCTCATTCGCGGAACGTTGAGGCGGGCGGACATTCTTCGTGTACTAAGACGTGGACTTCGCTTAACCATTTGAATAATGTTTTCCTCCTCATCCACGTTAACTTGTATTGGACGTTTAGCTCTCAAAGACACACGGAAATGAACCATTTCCTCGTAAATGTCGGTGAACTTGAATAAAAGTATGTCGATCTGGTGTTCTTCTTTGTGGAAATCGTTGTCAGTATTCGTAAACGGCAGCAACGGAGTTTCCATCGCAAAACCCCTACACAAAGTACATGTCCGCATACTCTTAATTTGAAAATGTAAACGGCATTATTGAAAGTTAATGATACCACACGTGTCACAGCGCACTACACTGAACGCTAGCTTACGTTCTACTGACATGCTGCCTGCGAGCTTGCAAATTAAGTCCACGTCTGTTGTGCGAGTGTCATGCTTCTTATTGTTGTAACAATGGATTAAGTATGAATGATTATTTAAATAATACATTTTTCAACAAATAACAATGTATATGAATAATTATTTAAACAATGCATTTTTTAGCCATTAAGTTGTACAAATCAAAGTATGAGATAATTTCAATTGCCAGTAGCTCTGTAACAAATGAGAATCGGACCCATGTTCATATGCCATTTTTTACTCAAAATCACTTAAGGAATAAGATTCCGACGTTATGACATAAAGTCGCTGGACACCCTGTATAATGAGGCAAGATATAGCATGGAATTACTGCACAGCAAATCCTTGCCTTCTGGAAAATCTTCCCGAGCACTATCAAAAAAAATCTGTTGTGGCCAGCATGACTTTCTCCATATCTGTAATCATACTATATATAAAAATAATTGAGTGTCTGAGGCGGTATCCGATCAAGTGTATGTATCTATAACTCAAAAACTACATAACGTAGATACAAGTTTAATGTGTCATTTAAACTGTAATAAAGAGTATAGGGTGATAGTTTGGGTTTTAAACCTACTCACCTGAGCAATTAAGAAAAAAGATTTTGTTTTCATTTTCCCCATTTAAAAACATGGAGATGAGTGTAGACTATTTTTCATTTGTACATTAAAATTACTAAAATTATCGTACAAAGTCACGTCTTGAATTTGATGATGAAGAAAATAATGAAGTTTCATTTTCCTATGGTGAAATTTAAAATGCGGATCGAATCATTCCAAAATTGAACTTTAAACTACAAAATCTAGTTTTTTAAATGAAAAGGTTTTCCTTTCCATGGTGACCAATATTGTTGCCAAACTCAATATCCTAAGCCTTTGGCATTGAAATGAATTAATTATCTATGTAAATAAGAGATGGCATAACAAGCTATTTCTGCAGTTTCAAATATTTACCCTTTTAGTGCCATGCCGGTTTTGGTGGGTATGTCCAAAAGTGCCATGGCTATTTCAGCAATTTTGCACCAATCTCGAAGAAAAATCACATACACGCCATTTATTCATATTCTTGCCTGGTTCTTTTAGTAATTGCACAGATGATTACAAATATTAATTATATTAAGGGAATGTTAGAGTTCATCTTGGGATTTTTTTGTTTAAAAAAATTTTGTTTTTAATTTTTTTAATAAAAAAATGGTCAATTTTATATTGAATCAAGTATAGTATTTTATTATTTTTGCTAGTATATTTAACTTATTTTCATAAAGGCAAGACATCCAGGTAAAACATTGCAAAAACTTGCAAAAATTATTCAAAAATGAAATTACAGAAAAATATTATTTTGCATAAATGCAATTTCAGCACTTTTTCATCAGTCTCGATGAAAAGTCACATACATGCTATTTATTCATGTTTTTACCTGTTTCTTTCAGTTATTGCACAGATGATTACAAATATTAATTATATTAATACAGAATAAATGATTAAACAATATATATAGAATACTAAGTATTCTACAGAATTTTGGATGATAAATTAAAAATATTTCAAGATTGATATAAAGTTACAATAAATTTTTTTTACGAAATAGTTTACGAAAAAAATTTTTATGCAGTACCTGAGATAACAGTAGATGACGCTTTTTATGTCCAAAAACTGCAGATAAGTCGGCAATAATGAATGAAATCTAACACTACTGCGATGTGCACTCTAAAACACCACTGATGAAAAAATAGCCAAAGACCTTGCAGTCGAAATAAAATTGAAAGAAAATCTTTCCATATGAGACTTAATACAATGTTGTAGGGAAAGCTTATCAGATGTCAATTCAGTGCTATTCAGAGTTATCTCGACCACAAAGAAACTACAATGTCAGTGTAAACAAACGAGGCTGGCAGATCGACCCGTGGCATTTTTCGCACATGCAACGAGGGCCAATAGATTGGCTGGCTGGCACTAAAAGGGTTAAAAGACTAGCATATCATAATTATAATAATAATTAACATTTATATCGATCTTGTGAGTTATAAAATTATATTGCATTTATTAAGTAATATTTTAAATTATTGTATTTAAGTATTACTTTTGTATGTTCTTTAGTTATTGTGTACTAATGAAACGAGTGCAATTAAGCACAATAAGTAAACATAAGTTTTACAATTGACCTATTAACACTAACTTACCTTTTTTAATTATTTTATGACATTTGTTTTAAACTATTCGGTTATCAGAAGTCTATTTTCTTCATTGTAGTGAATGTATTGTTTCTATAAACAAACACTCATTGGAATAATTCATTGCTGAAAGAATTGAGCTAAGAGGTGGATGTTTCAGCTGATAGTGCGATTCATTCACTGGCATATACGTATATGTATATCTAATGCATGGTGTTTATGCATAGAGAATATTGTTCTCTAAAAGAGTGTCTTTTGTGACCTTCACTATTTTGTTTTTGGTTTGTTTGTCATTTTTTGCATTGGTTTGCTTCGCTTTGGTCATTGGTTTGTTTTGCTTTGGTCATTGGTTTGGTCTTTCATTTTATTGGTTTATTTGTTTTGTTGTTTGGTTGTTTATTAGAATGATTTGTTCATTCTGTTTTGTTTGTTTTGTTTGTTCATTTTCTGTTTATTTTATTTCTCAAATACAAAGTATTTGGATAAAGTGTTGTATTCTTTGTAGTGATCGTTCATGTCATTGTGTTAATTTCTATTGATTCGTTTGTTTTGGTAGGGGAGAGAGAGAGAGAGGGGGAAGGGAGGGAGAGAGGGGGAGGGGAGGGAGAGGGGGAGAGAAAATGGGAGGAAGAGGGAATGGGTGGAAAGAAGAGAGGGAGATAGAATGGTAGGAAGGGAGAGAGAGAGAGAGAGGGAGAAAACAAGAAGAGGTGGTAAATGTATTTATTTGTTGTAAGGTATTGTAACTGAATGGTTTGCCACACTATCGACGTTTGACTATTCTTTTTCTCTTTGCTCTACATTTGTTATTACTTTCATCATTTTTGTTCGTCTTCGTGGTTCTTTCTTTGTTCTTATTTGTTTTTTCTCATTTTGCCACTTTCTCCCGATGTTTGATTCTTCTTTTCTGTTCGTTCTTCATTTATTATAATATTTTTTTACGTTTCTCAAATTTGCCCACGGAAGAACTCTCAGTATTTCTAAAAATTTCAAATAGGTTAAATGATAATGAATATTTTAAGGAACTACGAGTAAATTTAAAGACTTGACAAAGAACAGAAATAGACTCATACCATAGCCTTCTGATATTCGATATAGCCTGGAATCTCCAACAATTAAGAAAATAAAAAGAAGCGTTACTAAGTCGTAACTAAGAGTCAATTGTTAACAATAGTCGCCAGTAGGTGGTGGCAGCTAAAAAATTAATTTTTAAAATATCTCTTAATGCATTATATGGGAAAATGTTTCGAACAAAGGTTGTAGAAAATTAAATTTCCTACAACATTTATTCCGATATTTTTTTACGTTAATCTTATATATCTATAAAAGTGTTTGTATGTATGTGTGATTCTATAACTCAAGAACTACAGAACGTAGAAGCAAGAGAAAGGTATCATTTGAATCGCAGTACAGAGACAGGTGGTGTAGTAGGGTTTTTAAATCGATTTGATTGACCATTTTAATTTTTAAAAATATTTTCTCTTCTAATCTTGTCCCATTTGAATAACATGGGAATGAGTGTAAACTAATTTTAATTTGGACTTTAAAATTACTAATAACCCAAGTACGAGTTCCAGACTTTAATCCAGGAATGCAGAAATGAATGAAGTTCTGTTTTCCTACCGTCTAATTTCAAATACAGACCAAAGATTTCCTAAATTACACTTTTAACAAAAAAATTTCGACATTTTGTAATCGAAAACTTATGCTTGTCATGTGTATCCAATTGTTGCAGACTTCTTGAACTAGGAAAAACCACGTATGCGATTTAAGTAACTATAAAACTGGTTAAATAAATTGTTTTTGATAGAGTGAGTAGTTAGAGGGAAGGATTCGCGTGATGAGGTGTCTGGGTTTGATTCTGGGAAAATTATTACTTTTCTGGGTTCTTCATTCATTCATTTTTATTATTTCTTCTCATATCTTTCTCTTCTTATTTGATCTTACCCTTATTTCTTATATATTTTTGTTATCTTATTATTTGTATCTGTAAAAGAAAGTGTCAAACAACCTAATTATTTTCTGTTTCTAATGCATATATTTTTTATTTTATATGGAGCACATTTTTTTCTAAGTAAGGCAGATGTACTAAGCAGGCCCACCCAATCTTTGACGATTTTTGTAATTGTTTTTAATTATATTTATATATTATATTTTATATGTGATATCATGTCTTCATACTGTTCATGTTTATACTTAAAAAAAAACATTATTCGATAAAACGTTTTCGCTACAAATCCTGGGTTAATACTTTTTTGAGCTGTTGTCGAGTGGGACTAATTAAAAACAAATGGCCCTAATAAATCCCGGGGCATATTAAAAAAATACCATCGTATAAAAATGGTTTGAACGATATGAAATGAGAAAGTGATTTAAATAATTTTTTGTGCTATAAAAATGGGAAGAGGCATATTTTTAAGGTGTATAGTGCAAACATTGCGGAAAAAGGAGAGAAAAATGTAAAAATTTTAAATTAAAAAAAAATTAATCCTTAAGTTGGGTGTAACATTATTAACAAAGTATAAAAAAATTTTGAAAGTTACTCAGTAATTTAAAAAATTGTCTTTAGTTTTGAAAATTAGAGTTTATTAATGTAAGTCATGTATGAAATTCACAAGATGGACTGAAAAAGTTCATTATCTTTGGCAGTGAGCCCAACTCACTCCTGGCGGTCAACTGGAAGTGGATGTTTACTTCTATCACATCCGTTTTTTTGAAATATTTGCTTTAATATTTGATTAATATAAAAACGTGCTGAAATAAAAGTTGTAGGCAGTTTAATTTTCTAAAACCTTTGTTTGAAACAATTTCCCATATAATACATTGTTGAAGAGATATTTTTAAAACTAAATTTTTTAGCTGCCACACCACACCACCTACCGGCGACTATTGTAAACTCATTACGCTCCTTTTTATTTTCTTAATTGTTGGAGCTTCAGGGCTATATTCAATACTAGAAGGCTACAGTTTGTTTATTTCTGTTCTTTGTAAAGTCTTGAAAATTTTCTCGCAGTTCCTTAAAATATTTATTTTCATTTAACCTATTTGGAATTATTAGAAATATTTCAGGTATGGAGAAAGTCATGTGGTGGCCACATCAGATTTTTTACTATTAGCAAGTTTCCATAATTATAAACCTCATTGTAATGAATTAGACTCAAAATGGGCAATTTAAATATGCAAAATAGTTAATCCTTGGAGTGGTTTGCAGTTTTAGTCTTGCCAACCATTTATTCATCAAGCATAATAGAGAAAATATATGTTCAGCAAAACAGAGAAGGTGCCCTGCACAGTTGGAGCTAATTGGTCCAAAAAAGTACAAATGAACATTTTGTGGACATTTTTCCAAGTTGTAATAAACTGTCATCTTCATTTTAGGTGAATACAGTACTATGCCAAATTACTTACATTATGTCCTTTTACTTTATGTAGAGAGAGTCCGACATGCAGTGGAGGCATCAGGTGTAGGAACAAGTGTTTCAAATGATGGGAATGGAACAATCACAGGACCTGAGCAACTTGGACAAGCTGCAGGAGGAGATGTTGCATTGCAGCAAGCGTATAGGGAGCAAGTGCTTGTTTCTTTAAGGCAGCGTGTGCATTCTGATCCTGATTTTAACCCTGAGAGATTTCCAAACACAACCAGCTACCTGTTGAAATAGTATGATAGATGAGCCCACTAGTTCTTCCTAGCCTTTCAAAAGAACATGAAGTTGTCTCATTGGGTCGCTCACCAGCATTTTGGCAGTAAGCCAAGTCACTTCCCATTAATATATGAAGAAATCTTGTAAGAAATATGTATTTCTTTATTCAATATCTGTAAAATTGTTCACCTGAATAATCGCAAATTTATGTATAAGCTTATCCCCTTAAGTAATAGAAACACCATGCTTTGTAATTTCATTGCTATGATAGATATGAAAAATAATATTTGTGTAATAGAATGTGACTGATGGTGTTTTATACCACAGGTAAGTCTTTGGGAGAAATAGTAATTTCGTACTGTGATTGTTTAACAGTTCCAACCATTGTAAGGTAGGGTTGAGGTCATGACTTAAAAGGAGTGCATTAAGGTGATCCTATATTTATATCAGTGCACTTAGGTTTGAATTTTTCCTTTTTACTGGCTGCTTATATAAGGGAACAATGTACGGCCTTTTCTGATTATTTAGTTTCTTATACTCTGTGACTTGTGGGTTAAAAATTTTCGTATTCTTTTGATGTATGCTAGTCATGTTGACATAATCATAGCATAGTAATGCGTCTATTTTTCTCAAATCCTTTGGCATTGGTTGTAAGGCATTTCATATATCTTTTTAAATGTTGCCTGTGAGATGCATGATAATTACTTTGGCTACCTCAGTGATACACTTTGATAAAATGCCAGTATGGAATATTGAGGATTGAACATGATTGCTTTTTGTTTAAAGACCCAGTCAAATATTTTTGAGCATGTTCATTTGAGATAGTAAATAAGAATACATATATGAGCACAATTCATCAGATAAACTGTCAAATTTTTATGTTGATAGTGACATAATCATTAAAGCTTTCCTGAATAATAAACAGCCTCTTGCCTTGGAGATTCACATTGTTCTTATTTTAAAACTGTGAAAGTGGCTCTAATTGTTTCTACAATGAAATAACTTAAATGCTCTCTCAATCTGTATCCACTTCTGTTTATATTATTGCATTTACTTGTCATGTAATATACTTGTGAGCGTGAAGTTAAATTAGCAGCATTAAATTTTTACAAGATTTCTTCCAAGACTTGTTAAACAGTACCTATTCAATATTTATGAAGTCACTATATAAAGATAATTGGTGGGTAGTTAAATATTGCAGTTCATATAAAGTGCAATGTGTGGAGTCATTTTGGGGATGTGTTCAATGTCACAAGTTGTAACAGTTGAAGTGAGATGTGTGAACTTATTATTAATTGCACGTAATAAACTTTTATAATAACCTTTGGAATGTAAATTCCACCATAATCTAATTTTAAAATGTCTTTTTGATAAAATATTTGGAAGTAGCTTGTAATGGTGCACAGGTTGAAGACTTTAAAATTAAGACTGTTTATGCTAATTATGTAATGACAAATTTCAGTTTAGAACCTTAGTCCTTGTCTTTCTGAAATGGAGAAACTTGTTTAGTTTTCATATTTCATTTTAAATTAGCTTTTTCAATATTTGTTCATTATTTTTTCACTTTATTTATCAAATTAGTTATTAGGAGCATAAATTATTTAACTAAAGGAAAGGAATCGAATAGTTGAGACAGTCAAATTGTGTGGATATTTGTAATCTCCAATTGTATGTTAAATAAGCTTTACTGCAGGTGTTCTTGTAAAAAAAGTTCAGGCATTGTGTATATAGAAAATGTAATTAAAGTTTTAATGTATTTCAAAGAGAAAGATAACACTAGATTGCATTTAGGAGTCACTATTTTCAGGAATATATAAGATGTCTGGATGGAAAAATTGAGAGATTTCATTCATAGAATCTGATGAAGTTATTCTTTTGTTCATCTTTTATTTTTATTATATTTTGACTTGTATCATTTCAAACTTGAAGTGTTTAGTGGTCAATTTTAAAAATGAAAATCAGAAAAGAAAAGGCTTTTCTTGCTTTTCATTATATTTATTTTTATAGTTCAGTATCAATATTTGCCCTGTAAGATCTTGTTGGTACCATATTATTTTGTAACATTTCGAAGACTGGTTCTTCTTACTAGATGTTTCTAACCAAAGCTAAACTCCTATTAACTGATGCATATTAAGAGGAGCCAATTTATGAAAAAAGAAATGACATCTTTTCATACTTTTCAAATTCTTTAAAAAAATACAATGCCTGTATCATCTTGGAAAAAGTTCTAATGATTAATATCAAGTAACCTTTTCATATTGTAAAAGTATACAAAAGTTTATATTGGAGCCAATATCATTCCTTACAAAATACAGCAAGGATGATAATCTACTTATAGCTTCTTTTATTTGTTTTAGACAAAATGTTATTTCTTTTGTATTTTTCTATTTGTAGTCTGATGGCAGTGGAATGTGCGTCATCAGATTACAACTGCTATAACCTTCTTTAGTTGTTAATTGGGATTATAGTACTTAGGTAATTATGGGAACTACTTTCTTGAGAAGAATATTTGAATACCAATTTGAAGAAACATTTCTTAGGCTTATGTGCATTTTACATAGTCATCACTTAATTTGAGGAAAGGCAATGAATAATAATTTCAGTGCACCTCATATATTATTAAAAATTGCTGCTGATAAATTGAATAAAATTTCAAGGCATTCAATAAAATTTTGTAAGCTAATGAGCACTGCGACCATGACCAAAATTTATTCAAAATTTAATTTCATTGAAATTTTGGAAATATTTTGTTTGATAATGTTTAATAAATTCCTAAAGATTGATATTTTGACAGTAAGTCCTTTGAGGTACATTTTTATTTCTTTGTGCATTATACATTTGTTAAAGTGATCATATACAGGCAAAAAATGGAGATTCAGTATAAAATTAATGTACTAGGCTACATATCACATAGACTAGGATTCATAAAATTGTTTAAAATGTTGGAGCACCTTTCCTGCAAAACATCAATGTTACAGCAACCATCATGAGATCATGAAGATGGGGCACATGTTGCTGGCCTGATTTTAATTACTTTTGTATGATTAAGAAAGTTTATGGCACCATGAGGCTACTATTGCAAGCGTATGATAATTTTAATTGGTTTGCCAGTGCATATTTTTAGTTCATAGTTGGAACAAATAATTTCATTTATGTTGTTATTCATCTTGGCTATGCCATAATGTTTCAATGCAGATTTAATTTTTAGTTTATTTTCGTTTATTAATCAAGTTTAAAAAAATTGTAGTTATCCATTGCTAAGATGCAATTCTTTGGCATGGTGCCTGGATGAATGATTTGTTTTCTGAAGAATTTTTTGTTTTAAGAGTTTAAAAGCTTACTCTTTTGAATTTTCTTTTCTTGAAATTTCATTGAAGTAACAATATTAATGTACCTTTTTGATCCTCAGTATAATTATAATTAAGGTTTTATAATATCTAGTTTTATGCACATACTTTGCCAAACCTATATCTCGGTGGTAACTTGTTTTACACGAGTTACTTCTATCAGAGTAAATAAATTGAACAAATTTTACTTTTTTATGTTGTGTAAGCACCATTCTCATGGTAAGAAATGTGTGAAACTTGTAGCTTGAGACAAAAAACGTGGTATTTTTCATTAAATGGAAGTATTTCTTTACTTCAAAAATGCTTATATGGTGATCATTTTTAGTTTGGTGAAACTTAAAATGTTTTATAGTCGGGTACTGGAAATAAATTAGGAATGCATGTTAATATAATCCGATTAGAAGTAATGCCTTTATCAGTGATATGTGAGATTATTGATAAATATTTTCTACAAAATATACGGTTTAGAATGAACCAAGAAATTTGAAGTTCATCATAATTGCTATCTGCAGAACATAAATTATATGAATAAGTTAATGATAGGATTAGTAACATATGCCTAAGCAACCGTCCCATTTACCTCATCTTAGAGGACATTTAAATGATATGCCTCATTCTTAATGTCACCTTATGTTACCAAATGGACTATTTTTCTGTAAGTTCAGATTTTTAGAAGATAGTTACAGAATTACGAAATGATATTTCAGAATCTTAGTAATATGTATTTGTTTTTTCCTTTGCTTCTGTCCGAAGTGAGGAAGGTTATCACTTTGATCCACATTCAGTAATCATTTATAAATTGCAAACTTCCCATTTAAGTTGCTGTATTTAAAAATGTATGTAGTTATAATGTAACGATGGCATGTTTTAAAAATAAATGATATTTTGATGTTGAATAATTTTTAATCATTCGTAAAGAGAAAATGGATCTAAAAATGAAAAATAAATTTTTGTGGAGTGGCTAACTCCCAATAGCTTATCTGCAAACTAACGTTTTATAATGAATTTTTTTATCATTAAAAATTTATTTACCAACTAAAACATTTAGTCGCCATTTCTTATGTAGTTTTACAGACGTATTTTTTACATATTCATTTTAAGTTTCACTTTGACTCCATTAAAATTAAACATGATTTACCATTGTGAAGCTCGGGTTATATTTTGTCCGGGATATTGTTTTTAAGTTGTAACTAAAGGGCTGACATTTTGATAATATGTTTTCAAATCACCGTATTATTTTAAAAGATTCGAACCTCCCAAAGTAGATTACGCACCAATTTTGGTATACCAAGTTTCTTACAATAATTTTGTCAAACTACGGAAATGTTTAAGGATATATAACTAAAATAATGTTGATACTGCTAATAAGCACCTTCTTGCTCGTAAGATTACTTTCATTCAAGTCTAGTTACCATAGCAACGTTTTGAAAACACGCTGATATGGGAGTAGGAAAAGTTTTAATCGATAAAAACGAGGGAAATAAGAAGTTGGTTCAGACTTCGGGTGAACTCCCGCCTGGAAGGACCTGTTCCATCTTGGAAGGAGGAATTACACGCTTTATCAAAGTGCGCTTAATGAAATGCGTTTGCTTACGGGTGGAATTTTAAATAGCTCGCCTGTTGCACGCTTGGTAATTAGCAAGTGAATCACGCGTAAAACAGTTAAAAAAAAGAAGACTGCCCGAGAATTCATGCGCATCAAGATAATCGTATTTTTGTGAATCAGAATTTGGTTTAATATATAATCAGGTATGTTGAAATATATTTTGGCTATTTAGGAAGGTTTTATTGCATCTTTGATACGATCGCTGTTTAAAGCTTGCGAATTAGTAGTTCAAACAAGAAGGCGCTGTATTTAAAAGCGTATTTACCACATCACAATGCTTATATTTATTTCATATGTGATGAATTGCTTTATTTGAAATATTTACGTAATTGAATTTGTAAATTCGATCTCCTTGATTGATTTAACATATTATTTAAGTCAGGTTTTCTAAATTAAATTAAAACTATTAGAGATTGTACTTTTTTGAATAATTGTCACGATCTTCTTTTGAAAGTGAATGTTTAAGATTTTATTAAAATGCTCACTTCACAATACATTTTAATTTAGCTTGAAAATGCTATAATCGTATGGTGTTTTATGCTTAGAAAATGTGGTGTGTTTTTCTTACCAACAATAAACACTATAGTTTTATAGGTATTTTTAAAAACGAATGACAGCTATTTACAGCAACGTAATTTAATTAAGGCGATGGTTGTTTCTTCTCATATGTATATTATTACTACTCTATAATTGCTACCGCTCTTTTATTTATTCAAAAAATGAAATGACATTAAATTTATTTTATTCGGTTTTATTTATATTATTTCATCATCAACTTTATACTTTACTCTCCTACAAAAACCTTTTTGTGTTAATAAATCATCAAGACCTCTTTTATCTTAAATTTAATATAATTTTATAAATATTAAAATGTAAGTTTTAATTTATTTTGAGTGCATTAAAATTGCTGCCTTTATTATAATGTTACAACCACCAAACGATTCAGGCCAGGTTGTCGTCTGTGCCAGAAATTTTAAAGGAAGCATGAAAGAAGTGATGAAAAATTAATAGAAATGGAGGTTACGTTAGATGTCGGGTCGAGTAGAGAAAATGTTATGAAAATAATTCAATCGCGCAAAATTGATCAATGAACGCCTGATTCACTTATTGATTGACTTATCTTAACACCGCTGTACGGAGAAATCCCAATTTGTCATCCTTAGCGAATGACGTGTATTCTTCTTTATGGTATTCCCCATAAAACGGATAAACCAGTCGTATAATAATTTAAACCTTGTATTTCTAAAACATAAATAAGAGATGAAAATGAATCCCGGAGTTTAGGTACTGAACATTTTTAATATTTCTCTAAAAATTTAAAAATTCAATGAGCACCAAAAATTTGAATTGGAAAATATATATTCTGCGAATAAATGCAATAATCCGCAGAGTAAACTGAAGATGTGATTTTTTGTGATTAGTTATCTGGTCATAACAAAGATTTTGTCAGTTGATTAGTTGGTGGCTTTAAAAAATGTAACCATAGGTTTGCTTATAAATTCTGCTCATATCGTGGACTTCTATATCTGGAGCATCATTCTTATATTATTTTTCCAATTCGATTCTTTTTGTATTTATACTGGGCAGTTGGATGTGGATTATATGATAATATGCTTATCTTTATTTTAATTTCAAAACTTCCAATATATTTATTTTATCATTGGACACTTCATAAAAATAAAAAACTTTTTCAGAACCATTCTTCGCTTCCATTCGTATTTTAGAGATAACTGTAAAATTCAACGAAGTCACCATGGGCGTCCGAAGGAACTTTTCTGGGGGAGGGGATAGGCAAGCTCTCACAGTCGGTTGTTTTCCTTTGACTTACAATTAGTCCTGATACGGGGGAGGGGGGCAACTGCGGACGCCCATGGAAGCCACTTCTTTTTTCCTAACAATCAACATATCCCATAGCGACGCGATTCAAACGTGACACCTAACTTGAGGCAGCGACAACAGAGGATAACTTCGTATATTGTTATTTTTTAGTTTTTATTTGCTAAATCCTCATTTGTACATCTCTACGTGATGACAGATCCAACATTTTTGTCTTCACTTGAGGATCGGTTTGAATAAGAATAACATTTTTTTAACCGATACATTTTGATATAGAGGAAAATAATTTACTCCAGTTTAAAGAATGCCAGGGACCTGTTTTCTCCAACGCAGAAGTTGTGTCAAGAAGGCTTGTGCATTTCGATCGTCACAGAGTCCTCTCATACAATCTCTGTATATCACCGATAAAAAATCGTAATATGTATTCCAAAAAAAAATTCGTAATATGTATTCCAACATCAAAGCTAACGCCGTCAGCCTTAAATAAAAAACATTTGGCCCATCCTTTAATCGTGTAACCTATCTTCTCAAACAATGGAAGAGAAATGGAACAACTGTCATCGGTTTTATTCAAAGATAATGTGCAGTAATGGAGTACGAGTTAGTTTTTCCTTCTCGGAGTTATTTAGAGTTCGTCTACATCCTTCATGTTTCTACATGATTCTCATCACTCTGATGGAATCCCTTGTCATTCTTTTTCTGGAACCCAAATGGCCAATGATTTATTCAGCCTTTAACCCTAAATTACTTAGTAAGGATATTTGTAGCGATTTTTGACGTATGCGACAGTTCACTTTTGTAGTCTGCGAATTGTAGCATCGGTTTTCTCCTTTAGGTAGATATTTGTATGTTCTAAGAAATCTTGAGGTCACATTCCCCGTTCGTAAAATGTGTAAATAAATCTTACGACTACTTTTATCCACTTCGATCCTATAACTTTAAGAACTTCTGATGGTATTTCATCACTACCTGCAACCTATACTTCTTTCAGTTCTTCAATATTTTTTGTGACCATCCATTGCGCTGGTGCTACATTTTCTTCCAGTATTATATTTTCAGGCCTTCATTGCTGGTCGTTAACTCTCGCGTATATTCTTCCCATACCTGCACTGCATCCATCGTTTCGGTAGCTGTGATACCATTTAAGTTTGTCATTCCTCATCCGCGAATAATATTCGGATTCTTAGTTTCTATTTCTTCTGCCTTACGGTACATCACGTCTTATTTCCTCAGCTTCTCCAGCCGTTGTGTTTTTACGATGCTCATTTGTTCATTTTCATTCAGCTTTAGTTGTAGTCCTTGACTCATTGTTTATTCTTCCATAGTTCATTCTACCTTCTTCTCTGTTAATCTTTTTTCATATCCTTTCATCCATTTTCTTGATAATATCCATTATGAGCCATGGTTTTCTGATTTTATTGTTTGTTTACCAGTCACTTTGTTCATTCTTTAATTAGTAGTCACTGTAGTTTGCTCCCTTTCTATTTCACAGAGATTGTTCTGTTTTCCATTCAGAAATTCTCTTTTAACTTCGTATTGATTGCATCTTGATTATCTCTAAAACTAACTTGATTTCAATTTTTTTCTTTTCTCATTGTCCTTTGCCTTAATTTTGGAGCTATATCATCTATCAGAGGATTCTGATCTGGGACTGTCGAATACTACTGGCACCGTCTTTTCATTCTATGCTCATACCCTGAGTCTATGCTTCACAACCTATCTGGCATCAGATTGTCTCTAGCATAAAACATTTTGTGACTGCTAAAACGTGCTAGTTATGGCCTTACTATTTCGTACAAAAACTTTTGTTTCGTTGTTTCATGGCAGTTATTCGGAATGTTACGCCGCAATGCTTTTATCGGTTGACGTTTCTCAAACACAAAAAGGACAGTTGAATTTCAGCAGGGAGGATAGTTCCTTCAAAACAGCTCCTATGGCCGGTGAATAAATCGACGGATGTAAATGAAGGAAAAGGAGTGACGATAACGGCCGATGAGAGGAAATAGGGCATAAATACGGTTGCCAAATGACATAAATCACTTCGATCTGAAAAAAACCAACTGTTATTTTGGCGCAACGTTGTCAACTGCCAAAAACATCGTAGCGTAACATCCCGAATAAATTGCCATGACCTTATTGTTATTTATACAGAAACTACTCAGCATGTCTCAACTTAGATTTCTCTTACCTAGGTCATATTTACCCAATTTTTTCCTTGCTCTTCTCCAGTTATGCTGTTCCAATAAAACAACTGCCACTTAATGCGAATACTTCGGGTTAAATTTAAATGATTGCATTAAGCGGCTGAAAATAATAAATAATAGAATTTCTTAAACTGAATCTGGTCTTTGAATTTTGCGTTTTATTATAATAATCAATCGATAACAATAACCAGTGATAACACATGAAGGAAGAATTGCAGAGAAAATTACACAAGGCGCTTTTTTCTTGTTTTAGGATTATGACGCAGTCATAAAATTACATCTTTGGTTGAGATCTATGCCCTCAAAATATAGTCAATAAATTCTCTTTAAAAGTGTCATATCAATGCTATGTTATAATGTATTTCCCATTTAAAGCCAGTAGACTCTTTGCCATGGCAGTTGAAATTTTCATCGTTGAAAACCGTAAAATTTTCCCTCTCTTTTGATTAGAAAGAATTGTTTGCGCTCATTCGACGCGGATTTGAATTCTGTTTTAAAAAATATAAACCTCAGTCTTTCAGGTGTAGAACTGTATATATCGCGAGCTCATATCTTAATTTTTAACTAATTTAAAATGCGAATGCAAATTGATATAATGTTTTTTATGGAGAGTATAAATGAAACAAAGAGGTCGGAAAAAATATGCCAATTACTCTCCATCATTTAATTTTAGATCAATAAATTTTGACCAAGTTTAGCCCTTAAATAGACCAATCTATCCTTAAAATTTGACTTCTCCAAGTTGTAGGATTCTAGAAATAATACCCGTACAGACAGACGGAAATACGAACGGACAGACAAACTGAATACATAAGCGATTTAAAAGACGGTAATAATTAGCGGAATCTACTAAGCAATCAATCTTTTCCTCCCTTTATTTGCGTCAATTTCGTTAATTCGATGATGTATTTTTTCAATTTCTTCTTCCTCACGACTTCATGCTAGTATATATAGTTGCATTACTAAATATCCAGAGGAACAACTTTTAGCTTTATTGCCATTAATCTCTCTTTCTTAGTTATTGTCTTCGTCAGGTTAATTTCTCTCTTTAGCGTCGCCATTTATTTCCGAGTATATTATCATGAATTCTTCTTTCCTTCCTAACTTCACTCAAAACTATTATATCAGTTTTTTCCTGTTCTCATTTGTTCTCTAATGTTTCCTATCTTTCTTCCCCCTTCCAACATTCCCTTATTTCTAGTTCTAACGTTCCATGTTCATATCCGTGTATTACCTTCCGCAAGGTATTCCTCTCGAGGAGATCTGAATAGGTGACTATTTTAGCTCCGGGATGTTTTACCTCGAAAGAACACACTACGACGAACATGGCCGATTAACCCTACCCTAGGGATCTAGGGTTAATCGGCCCTACCCTAGGGATCTAGGGTAGGGTTAATAAAGGAAACAGCTCATGGTCTCCCTCTCGGGTGGACTACGCGCTTCTACATCATCGGTAAGAAAGTAAGTTTAATTTGGTGGTTAATGCTGAGGGGTCCCGTACAATCCGGTTCGCTCTGGGTCCCGTATTCCTCTATGGCTAACCTGCAGTTATCTAGCGAACATCGTTTGTTTTTAATTTGCATAAACAACTTAGAGCACCGCTGCCTTCCGTTAATGGAGAGTGTGGAACCAGTGGATAATTTGGAAAAAAAGCCGTCGCTCACATACGTGCATATTTTTTTAATTCTGCATCCTGCTCAGAGGCACGTACAGTTCTCGTGCACGTTAACCTTCGGGATATCCGCATCAACTCGGTTCTCGATTTAAATATGGGCGGGCACGCCCATTTCTTCCAAACCCTATCTCGGCGATATCGTATCTTCTTATCAGCTGCCGTCGAATCAGTCCGCTCGCGTTCGGCCAATTTTTTCCCGTTCGAAGCGATCGGACGGGCCTTCTAGCAGCGTCTCCGGCAGATACCGCTGAGAATTCGGAAGGATGACATTTCGATCGCTATCCCTTTCCCATCCGTCAAACCGATAAGATTCGCTTTCTTGGGAGGATGACGCTTTCGCTATTCTCTCTCTCCAGTTCCGGATCGCTTCCGACGATTCCACGAGATATCATCGCCATCGCATGCCCTCCGATCCAAAAGAGGGAAGGAGACATAGTGGGAGGAAACTGGGAGAGAGAGAGACAGGAGGAAAGTGAGCGAAAGGGAGGAGGATTATCGGGGAGGAGGGAGTTCGTCGTGAAAAACGTCCCCCTCAGATCCGAACCGTATGGATTTTCCCGTGCCACATGGCGATCTGTTCTCGTGTTTATGGAAACGATCCACTTCGGACGGACGTAAAATCGCGCATTCCGCGTGCGATGCCACTGGAAATAAAAAGAACTTTGATGGTCTTTTACTGTGAAAGAGGTCCGCAGCTGGATCGGTACCTCTTTAAGGTTACGATGTCCGTTTAATGCCCTTCGGATGGGTTAAAGCGTCCCAGATACGTCATTCTTCGCCATGTGTTTTATCAAAGGGACATGGATCTCTCGAGATTGTATCGGTATACGAGAGGGAAAAAATTCTTTCGGGTAATATCGCAAAACGTTATGCGGCCGTATTTCAGTCCGTCATTTTTAGCGATACGAGAAACGCATATCGCTTACTGAAAGAGATAACAGAAATGGTGGGCTTCAAACTTGTTTATCGTTTCGTCCTAAATTTATCGCGAGTGAAAGGGTACTGTTTTAGTTTCAGGCTTCGGGATATTCTACGACATTTATGACTTTCGGAAAATGCACAAATGTGTGCTTTAAAATTTTCATTATTTAATTTAATATTTTAATAATATGTAGTTTATCGTTTCATATTCCCTTTTTAATTAGGTGTTAACGTTTTAAAAATAGATACACGGCATTTAAAAAAAAGCGAATTTATGTAATATTTTTATATTTATCGTAGATAAGTATACACGAATATAATAACACGTGTTTTATCAAGGTAATAAAATATAAACAATAAACACTAATACATAAATATATAACCACATTATTAATCAGGAATGATGAAACTGCATTTTCATTCTAGAACTAATCCAGATCAAAACGATTGTTTTACTAATATACCTAAATTGTTATTAGCTATCTGCATTGCTAACGCAATGATTGTACGCTTTCACTGCCTCTGCTTTACTCATTGAGAAACATGATATCAGATATTTTACCTCTAAGAAACTTAACAAAGCTCCACTTTTAAGTATATTACCATAGCTTATCTCCGCGATTGAATGATATTAGACTAACTTACAGAAAGATTAGTACCGTACCGTTAAAAATATGACAACAAATAAAGAACTGCTGCATAAAATTAAGGAATTTATTCATAAAAGTATCTCACTTATCTTGATAACGCTGTTTGCTGGCTTGAAAAGAATTAACTCCTAAATATCGCATAATAGTCGTACGTTCTCCTTACGTTTGTCGAAAATTTGGATCTCAAAATAGTCATGAGGATTTTATAAATGAAAAGTTACCGTATAAAGAGCAATCGTTACGTTAGCAAATCCATTATATCATGTTAAAAGAGCAATAATGACTTCCCAACGTATTTTGAGAAAGATCCAACGAATTCGATATTTTTCTGAATGGTTTAAGAGTGTGTATTTCTTTCTCATAATGAAGCGGATAAATCAAAATAACTTGTCAGCAGTTATAAAAAAAATTGTGTTTGAAATTAATAGGTTTAATTGATGAATTATTCCAAGTCCGAGCCGATGGAAATTTCGCCGATGATTTATCTCGCAAATTGAGGCATTACCAATAGTCGATTCAGCACGATTATGGGCCTTTACGAGAAAAAAATATAAATCCGTGGAATAAACTCTCATTCTCATTCACTTGTTTTTTTCAGGCAAAATCCTCTTTTTCAAGTTCGGTTCGCGTGTCATCAAGGAATCAAATGCCTGAGATAGAAATCTCTCTCCCCTCCTCCTTTTCTCCCTCTTAATTCCATCAGAGCGCCCTTTTCATTTAAAAGGATCTCATAAATCCTGATCGTCTGGATTTTTCTTTATTCCTCTCCCCTCATTGATTCGTACATGGAGGAGATCGCCATATCTCCTTCCTCATTCCGACTTAAAAGGAAAAATACAAAGTCTCAAAATTTCGAAATTCGGTTTTTGTTGGCTGAGGTCGTTGAACGCCTCACTCCTCGTCAATATAAATTCGCCATTGCTTCCCATCCCCTCTTCTTCCTCCGCTGTCCCATTTTCTTTCTTCCTCTCTCTCCCTCTATTTCTTCCCACTCCCCGCGATTTCGGTAGCCCTTTCTTCCCATCCTCCTTCCACTCGTACACCCACCCTTTCGTCCTCCATGCACTCACGGCTACGTGACTCGATGGAGAAGAAGGATTGAGGGGAATATTTAGGGAAGGGGAGTCGATAAATAAATCGATTTGTTTAGAGTCCAGGTTCCCAATTGGCAATATACCCACACCCACACTTAGCGTGTATTTATGGACACACGCATACATAACGCTATGTTTGTTTTCGTGCGCTTTGTAAATTTCAAAATATTTACGAGCGGGTTAAAAAGGAAACGAGGTCTGGATGAGCTCTGGAATCATCCTCACGTCGCTTTTTTCATTTCGGGTCAGATTTCGTCGTCGGCACGATTCGGTCGGAATTAATTAAAACTAAAGTCGGGTAGAGTTCGAGGAAATTTCATCCCGACGTTTTCAAACTCTCTCAGAAGGGCATTTTAAAAATGAATTCTAAACCCATTAAGAAAAGGAAAGTTGATTTCTACGAGAATTCATAAGTTAATTTTACTTTATGATTATATAAATCTAAATTAGGTGGTAGATGGTGGGCGAATGAGTTCAAGTATGCGAGCCAGGGTTTGAAATTCCTCTGAGACTGATATTTCCACCACAAATACCTCCCTTTACCACTGTATTGTCGGGGACTAAATGAAAGTAAACTTACAACAACCGAGCAGTTCACAAACGTAGCTAATAATTTATGTCAAGTAATAATAAAAAACAGAATTTAAAAAGTTGCCTTGACGATCAATTTTCGGAACCGGTCGTATTTTTCTGGGCGTGGAGTCAATAAATTCTTTAATTATGCGTGCTTTGTTATTATTTAACATACAATATTACCTATAAAAGTATTATACCCACCCATTTTAAATCGCATGCCACATGTCTACGAGTTCCGATATTCTCATTCATGCGTTAGTGGACCATATTTTTCTCTGATCCTGTCGTCTATTGGGAGTCATAAACTCGGTCGTAAGAGTACGAGCTTTTTTATTTATAATATTTTCTAAGAGTTTGTCATATCTGAAAACTAGGTCAGCGGAAAGAAATGATTCACAACAAGTTACTCCGCCTCTAAGAAATAGGAGAAGGCTGGGCTATATTTTCTACTTTATATGACTTTAAATCTTAAACAATATATAGTGGTCTCTGCTCTCCTTTGTTTCGTGTATAATTTTATCCTTCACAGAAAAAAACTATTTCTTGAAAGAGCTCTTCACTTTATCGAAGTTATGATACGATAATATTTTTATTGTTGTCATTCTACACAATAACCTTTGATACGGACATAAATTGTTGAAAAGAAAGAAATTATTAAGGGGATTTCAATTTTCTTTACGTTTATTATCAGCAATTGTAAGATTTACATCATGTATTCTCCCGTATTTTCGAGTTCTTTGACATCTTCTTAATCGATCATCCAAACAAAGAGTTAATGATTTTTTTCTTAATCTTTGGCATCTAAGTTGGATTTTTTTATGTTGATAAACCTAATGGATAAATTGATTGAGAAATTAAAGATGAAACGTGATCGCATAAAACGAGCGATACATTATTGCAAAAATTGAGACCTGGATCGTGGAGTATGCTCATAGACATGATAATTTTAAAAAACTCTTAGAAGAATGGGAAGAGGTTTTGATTAAATAGGCCAAGGGTCGCCAAACTACGGACCGCGGACCGCATGCCTCCGTCGAGACCATTTAATGCAGTCCGCAAAGCCATGATGAAAAAGCCATCCGTAAAATTTGACAAATAAAATTTCTCATTTGTTAATTGATTTGATTATAATCATGTAAACTTGATTGTTGAGATTTTAATGCCAAAGATGTTTAAAACACGATTTTTCACTCACGATATATGATTTCATAGAATATTTTGGTATCTGCTGTCCGCTAAATTATTCGCAACTACCAATGGGGCCCACCTGGATGGTCGTTACCTTCAATGCGACACATCATGTAGGAAAGTTGCGAACCCTCGAGTTAGGCCAATCAGAATTTTCACGCAATATGGCTAAATATACCGAAATATTCTCATCATAATTTCGCCATTTTGGAACTTACGCGTGCTTCAATCATAATTGGTGATGGATAAAACTATGTTTTTCAGATTTGGTTACTGACAGGAGAAACGCAATTTTTAAACAAAACGCAATTCGTTTGTTTGGAATCCCCATATGAGAGAAATTTATAATAACTGAGTCAATACCGCATGTTCTGGTTGGAAGAAATGATCTAAAAAAATGTTCAATCTTTATTCTTTATTAAGTTACAAAAATTGATTACTGATTATTGAATCTCTCTTTATAGACAATACTTTTTATTTTACATGAATTATTAGATTGTTGACAGAATATTTTGAGGTTTTGTCGGTTAGTAACACGTGACATTGCAACATATAATTGGCCGTGAGAGAAGACGTCTTCTTTAAAATAAATCAAAACATTTGTGAGTTTGGCCTTGACTTTTATTTATTGTTATTGCAAAGGCTGGTCTAAAGGGGAATTGTCTTCGTTTGAGTGTAAAAGGAAGACCCGAATCCAAAGACATCAAAATAATTCTAGGAATCAAAACAATATTTCCATTGAATGTTCCGCCAAGGATTTCAGCTTTGATTTATTTATTTGAAGGAAGAAATTCCAAAACTTTTAATTGAGTTCCATTACATAAACCAAGAGTTGGATTAAGGTTTCTCATAAGTATAATTCGACAGTTTTTTTAGCACTAACTTATGAGGAGGGATTTCACTGATATTAATAGTATTTAAAAATTCTGCAGAATATAAATTCTGACTTTCTTCTTCAACAATTGAGTCCAAACTTAATCGAGTTATTTGTGATCCTGGAGTTTTCCCGAGAATGTATGTGTTAATTTCATCAGCAAATTGATTTTTATTGTTAAAATTGTCCAATTATGTAATTCTTTCTTATCAGTCAATTGGTCGATGAAAGTTTCGAAATTAGAAAGAGGTGACAACAGATCATTAGGTAAAGTTATATGACCTTCACTGTCATTATCTTCCCCTTTTCCGAGTCGTAAAAGATATGAAGCAAATTTCTGATCTGAATGTTTAGTTCCGTCAGAACATTCTCTCATAAGGCGAAAGTTTTCTTTCAAATGAAATTTTAGTAATTGTTTCCAAATGTATGATCTTTTCAAAGAATTATTAACGATATCCATTCTTGTGCCTTTTCTTATTACTGGTAATATTTGTCTGAAATCACCGCCTAATACAACAACTTTTCCTCCTAAAAGAGTGTCGGATTTCATTATGTCTCAAAATTAATTTTCTCGTGTAGGATTAAAATATTATGCAGAAAAAACATAAAAATTTAGCCAGACCATTTCAGATCCTTTAAATATAAAATCGTGTCTGGTAATTATAGAAAAGAATGTCCCAAACAAAATACAATTAAAATGTTCAAAAATTGCAAAATACATAAATAATAAATTAATCTTCTAATGCTATTAAACTTTCGATTGAATGATTAAACTTATAAATTATAACGTTTGTTATGTAATGCATAAAAATTGAATATAAATAATACAATAATAAAATATTCAGATTTCATGCTAATCTACAATTTAAATTTTTTTATCGATAATATTCTTGAAATTCGAGAAAGCTGTATGTCGAGGTTTATATTGTGCGAAGGCACGAAATATTCCTCCACGATCGGAAAACTTCAAATTTATCACTTTCAATGACCTATTTATGGTGGTCAAAGATGTATGGATCCATTTCTAAGCGAATAATAAACTGATAAATAAAATTTTTAGCATTATTTGAAAGAGCTATGTTTTTTTTAATTTAACATAAGCACTATAATGTTACGTTATATGGTGAAGTTAAAAATAGGAGCAGCGCGTTTAGATTCAAATTTAATCATCTATCGTAATTCTTTGTAAGATTTAACAATCTTAAATTGATATTTGTCTTGGTTGAAAAAATTCAGACATCAAAAATATTTTAATTTTATGCAATATTTATCATAGTTTTATTAGTTTTAAATAATAAATAGTAAAATATAATTAAGTAGACTTGAAATAATAATTTTGGACGAACATAAAAGTTAAAAAATCATGGAGATCCGTAATGGCTAACTTTAGAGATTATTTTGAGAAAAATGTAGTCGCAACGATTTTATCACATGTAAATAATATTTCTATACCATGCTTTTATAAGAATTACTTTCATTCGATACTAATAGCGGTTTTCGGTGGCAGCTGCGTCCGGAACATGATGCGTCTGGCGTTTCGCGAACTTTGCAGGTAATTTCTTCAGGACGACGAAGCTACCGGCAACGGTCGCGAAACGTCGGACACATGTTCCGGACGTAGTTGTCATCGAAAACCGCTATGAGCATCGAACATCATCGCTGCGAAAACCTTTGATTGAAATTGCTTTCATTATTTAAATCAAGTTTAATGGAATTTTTCGCTACCCTGAAAAGTAGTTCGAAAATTCTAACATAGAATAAATTTGCATCGGAGAAATAATTTCTGGTGAAATTTAAAACAAGTAGTATGGTATAAATTGGGCGCGATTCTATCAGGAGATTCAGAGACTGAAATTCAGATTTTTTTTATTTCTTATTGGCTTAATAATTATGTTATATTCATCCGGAATTCAGAGAAAGATAGAGGAATATCTTTTTTACAATCGATCTTATTAACGCCATATTACCTCAATGACATTACAATATCTCTATAATTTTAATTTCTCTTAATATTTCTTTCGTTTCTGTTATTGATTTCATATTGCTTTTTTATTTCGATATCTTAATGAGCGCTTACTTAGCAATGTAACGTAGTTGCATTCACAACATCCCTCAATTTAAATCAAAAGAGGCTAAAATGATTCACGACGAAAAGAATTTTTATGAAAGCGTCTCTAAAATAATGTACCTTTGGATTAATGAAAAAGAGGCGTTAGTTTTCTTGTTTCCACAGACAGCGTAAGACGCTTTACAATTCAATCTGCGAATCATCGAGGATGTGATTCGCGAACGGAAAAGTCTGGTCGCGAAACGTGAAAATAACAAGCCATAAAGGTTAGCTGCATTGTCATTTTTTATGCGTTCTTTTTACGAAGTGCACGAAGTTAACGCATATAGGGAAGGTCGTTTCCGTCCGTCCGTCCGCATGTTTAAACTCGGAAACCGCCGGACGAACTTCGATGAAATTCGGTATTTGGGAGTTTTACTCAAATTTGTCTACCGTCTCAAATTTTGGTTAAAATCAGACTACAATAACGACCACTTTACACGAAGACCTACATGTATTTTATAAGTTGCCTGTTTCAACTCGGGAACCGCTTAAGTATTTTGATGAAATTTGGCATTGGGGAGTTTTACTAAAATTTGTCTATCTCAAAGAACGCATTTGGAAACTCTGTGTACTCCGACATGGAGTACACCTTTCCATGCTTGTTTCTAATAATAATAATAATAATACATGATAATAATAGTTCATCGTGTCGTTTGGATTGCATATGATTGAAGATATTAGAGATTTACATAGCGGGCACTAATTATTTTGGTGACCAGATAAATGCGCACACGAAAAAAGCCCACACGAAAAATCCGCACAGAAAAAAACCCACTGTCATAAATGCCCACATGAAAAATACCCACACGGAAAATTGCTCACATGGAAAAATACACACACGGATAAATGCACACACGGATAAATGCACACACGGATAAATGCCCACACGGAGGAATGCTCACACAGAAAAATACGCACAGAATAATTCTCACATTATTTTTAGTTCACAAAAAAACAAATTATTTCATATTTCAAAACGCAACAAAATGTCCAATTTATATATTTTATTTCTACTTCTATTCGATGTATTTTAATATAACTTTTATTTTTGTTTTTTAATCTTGAATAAGTTACAGGAAATAAAATGCTCTGGTTTATTTGCAACTAAACCCTTTTATTTTATTTATAAAAATAAATTATTTTTTCTTTGTCCTAGAAAGTGAACAGTCAACACTTTTTGGTTTTTTATCAACAAACAACTAATTCAGACATATGCCAGTGATTTATTTCTTTGTCAAGGATTTGAATATAATTTTCATTACTGTAAGTTAGCCAATCTCAGCAAGTATTTCAGTTTTTCTTTCACCTGCTCATATTCCTGCACAGAAGTGGCAACCAAGTCATGCAGTGCATCATATCTTCTCTTTTTAACCTCTAGACTACCTGCCTGTGCATTAGCCAGTGTCATTCTGTGGCAAGCCAGGTCCCTCTGCAGTCCATCAAACAGAAACCACACGCTGGGATGACTGCAGTGGAATAGGGAATTAAGTGCATTGTGAAATCCCTCACAGCAGTTTGTAGCTTTAGGCGACCGTTCAAGAGCTGCATCATGGTAATTCCATATTCTTATTGGAAACTGGGGATCTCTACCAGCTGCACCCTCAATATATGTGGAAAAGAAGTATGTGAGCACCTCATTATAGCTATCTTCGTCTGGAAATGTGGCGGTAAGCTCATCAAAGACATTCCTCACATCATGGACTGGGACAAAGGTTAATGCAGCAAGAGACTTCAGCTTGAGTTTTATATTTATATCAGTTTAAAATTCAGTCTTCAAGCCAACATTGCTGAGTTTCCTGATGAGATTCTGACACAGATGGAAATAGCACCCTTTGACCTCAGCGTGTGGAAAGGCAATCCTCACTGCATTCATGCAAGCCTTCTCAAAATCTACTCAAACCTTTTGAGGCACCAGATTTGGAACCAACAGCTTCATGATTTCAAACATTCTATTATAAGTATACAAGTTCTTTTTCTGTTACAAAGTGCAAATACATGGCGGTTATTAGTTACCCACCTTGGCATACCACGTATACAGTTTGTAAAACATGTTTGGAACTTTATCAAAGGTGCCATCTCCATAGATTGTATCTTTTTTCAATATAACCAAGAGTTATTTATCACCTAAAACCAGTATTGTGAATGTGAGAATTTTTCTATGTGCGTATTTTTCTATGTGAGCATTTTTCCGGGTGAGCATTTTTCTGTGTGAGCATTTTTCCGTGTGAGCATTTTTCCTCGTGGGTATTTTTCATGTGAGCATTTATGACAGTGGGGTTTCTTCTGTGCGGAATTTTCGTGTGGGCTTTTGTCATGGAACCATTATTTTCAGTGTTTTATATTGTAAATATAAACTTCACAGGAGCATTAATTCCGTGTAGAACTTGTCCTAGCAAAAGGAAAGTTTTTACTGCATTGTTTTTCGCTCTAGATCAAAAGAAAATAAAGCGCGCTCGTGATTGTATTAGATCAGAAATTAAAGCCTTGTGTTCTCTTTTATCTGTCAACTGCGCCTGCCATCTTAAAGCGAGATCTAATTGATGAATGGTCATCCATAGCTGTTCAGAGGAGGAGAGGAGGTTCGAACATCAGAAAATAAAATCGCAATTGCTGAGTCAGGTGCGCGTGATTGATCGCTTGGAGGCGTCGCGGACTTGGAGTGGCACTCGAATGTGCATTTGAACTAGCGGTAATAGGTTTTCTTTTCCTGGAGTGAGAGTGAGGGAGAGGGGAGGGGGAGAGAGTGACAAATGAATGACGTATCCCATACTTGAAGGTATAATTATGACTTCGATCATGAAACTTTTGAATATTTCTTTGGTTATTTATCAGGACGTATGTGAGAAATTTTTTTCGTAGTGATACTTTTTTCAATATTGATGTATTATAAAGAGCTAAACTCATCTATTCCATTATATTTTTATTAAAAATTTGAAAAGTGAAGCTTTCTGATTTTAGTTAAATATGGATATTGGGAAAATTAATAAAAATCATTATGTATGTATCATAGATTTATTATCAGGTATTAAGAAAAAAATGTTTATTCGTCGAGAATCGTTGAGTCTTTAGATGGCTATGAGAGCCATGATTACATAAAAGTTCCCGATGTAAAATGCTTTGGTTAAATCAAATGATTCGTATATTACAATCTCATCAGTTAGTGCAGAAGTTATGAAATAAAGATTTTTGCAGAAAACTATAATCAGAAAATTTTGAAAGGATTAAGTTTTCGAAGACCTGGAAGTAAAAGTTTAAATTGACATTTTTATCATATTCTGACTGCTTAAAATCATATGACAAAAATATAAGTTCAAAAAAACTTGAAAGAATTTATATTTCATGAGAGTTTGGCTTAAAGTTAAATAGTCTTAGATGTAAGGCTAATTTATTTTGTAATATATAGGTGACCATAAGTGTTGCGTGGACGATGAATATAAATATTTTATAACTGCTGAAGAAGTACTTAATAAATTAAGAAATATATTTTTAGTCCACTAAGGATTTTATGCGATGTGAAGCGATACAGTTTTGAGGCAAGGAAGGTTATTTTATTTTTATGGCAGTAATAGTGGACTTTCATCGAATAAATGTGATTTTAGCTGACAAAAATCCTAATAAACTGCAGATATTTTGATATTATAGGAATGGTATCTAATTAATGACACAAATATGAATATTTTTCAGTTTATATTGTTTGAGGAGTATTACATGTTTCAAGAAAATTTCTATTCTTGTTTCAGGTATTATCTGAATTTACAATTTTCTACAGTAAATTTATGCTTTTCTTTTAACTCAACCTTTTATACCGTCAATGCCTTTCTTCATTATCTGGAAAATAGATAATCTTACTTCTTCGCCAAATCGTTTTTTGACGATCTTGCAGAGTTGTTTATATTCAACCTTCATCTTGTAATGTAGGTACGATGTCTTGTTTTCGCTGTTATTTTATTTTATTTTGAGAATCATCAACATTTTGATCTGTGTGATAGCATTCTTTTCTGGTATCTTATCTCAAATGCATTTTGCACCAAGTGAACGCATATAGGGGAGGTCGTTTCCGTCCGTCCGCATGTTAAAACTCGGAAACCGCTAGACGTATTAAGATGAAATTTGGTATTGGGGAGTTTTGCTAAAATTGGTCGACCGATTCCAATTTTGGTTGAAATCGGATAAAAATTACGACTACTTTATATGACCTACAAATAGTTGACAATGTTCCATTGTTTCAACTCGGGAACCGCTTGATGTATTTTGATGAAATTTGCTATTGGGGACATTTGCTAAAATTGGTCGACTGATTACAATTTTGGTTAAAATCGGACAAGAGTGACGACCACTTTACATGAAGACCTACATGTAGTTTACAATGTTCCTTTGTTTCAACTCAGGAACCGCTGGACGTATTTTGATGAAATTTGGTATTGGGGAGTTTTGCTAAAATTAATTGCTCGATTCCAATTTTGGTTAAAATCGGACAAGAATTACGACCACTTTACGTGACCTACAAATAGTAGACAAAGTTCCTTTGTTTTAATTCGAGAACCGCTTGATGTATTTTGATGAAATTTGGTATTGGGGAGTTTTGCTAAAATTGGTCGACCGATTTCAATTTTGGTCAGAATGGGACCAAAATGATGACCACTTTTCATGAAGACCTACAATGCTCCTTTATTTCAACTCGGGAACCGCAGGACGTATTTTGATGAAATTTGGTATTTGGGAGTTTTGCTAAATTGGGTCGATTAATTCCAATTTTGGTTAAAATCGGACAATAATTACGACTACTTTACATGTATTTTACAACGTACCTCGCTTGCTTCTCGTTAAATTCTCATTTGAGCGAAAAATATTGAGAACATTGTAAAATCTCAAAGAACGCATTTGGAAACTCTGTGTACTCCGACATGGAGTGCACCTTTCCAATCTTGTTATGCTGGATCATGTGTCAATCGAAGAACGAAATCATAATGACCACTTTTCCGATTGACACATGATTAAGGTTTCTTATACTTAAGGTTTTCCATTGAATCATAATCAAATTCCTTAGGTACATTTTGATAAATCCTGTATCTTATCATCTTATGGTTGCCTAAGCTTAATTTGTTTGGTACTGTGCTCTCTTCCACAGTATGCCATTTGTCTGAAAAATTTCCGACATGTAGACGCCTGTGTCCATTTTTAAATATATATATACCGAACGGGTTTATAGTTAAGAACTGGTTTAACCGGTCTCTTTGATCTGTGTGTACATAACCGAGTTTTCTGACTGATATTTCAACTATCTGCTGCATTAAGTTCTTCACGACGAATGATTTGAACCTTTTTCCTAAGCTTGCATTTTATAAATCTCATTTATTTCTTCAACAGTGTTACTATAGAGACGTTTGCACCTCTTGGACAATTAGATAACGATTTAAAACAAGTGGGAGTGTACACAGTTTTCTCGTGGTATAGAAGTGCTTTTCGTAAAATTCGCTGTAGTATAATTGATACTAATTGTAAGATATTTGCTTTCAAATCAGAAAATTATTTTTTCTTTTATAGTGGCAGCCCTACTTTCTAGAAACGTTCAAAACATATTAAATTCGTTTTCCCATTCTATACTAGCCCTACAAACGAAATTTCTTTGAAATCCTTTCAGCCAATACCTTCCAAATTCATAGTTACAGAAATATTCTAACCTTTATATTGTGCTAGCCTTGTTAAGTCGACCCGGTTGAAATATGATATTTTGGTTATTTATTTTTATGAAGATTATATATAACATTTGGTTAAAATCCATTGGGTCAGTTATCCAGAAATATGTGTAAAATAAATATTATTTAACTTTTTACTGTGGTAGCCCCGCTCTTTTGCTCCGCTTTAAACATATTGATTCAATTAGAATATGCTGTACAAATCTTATATACAAAATTTAATTGAAATCCGTTCAGCCAATTCCTTCCAAATCCTTACTTACTGAATGAGTTTAATTTGTAATAGTGGCACCCCTGTTTAGATGACTCCTTTCTAAATATGCTAATATGGATTTGTATATATGTGTTTATTATAAGTATTATATTTGGTTAAAATTGATGAGGACAGTTCAACGCAAATACGTGTAAAAAGAATTTTTTTATTCCTTTTATTGTGGCAGCCCTGCATTCTATATCTATATTAAACATCTTGATTTTGTTATTTAATGTTGTTCGTCTCCTTCGTACAAAATTTCGTTGAAATCGGTTGTGCCAATTCCTTCCAAATTCATAATTACTATGCAATTGTGGCACTCCTGCTGAGTCAATCTGTTCCAAATATGCCATTTTGGTCATTAATTTATGTGAGTATTCTATGTACCAAATTTGGTTGATATCGGATCAGCCAATTCTTCCCTGATATATACCTACGGATGGACGGACATCACGAAAATAATAGTACTTTTCAGCAATGACGAAAAGCATTAACAAGTATGGATGTACACGGGTTTCTCGTGGCACAGAAGTGCTTTTCTTCAAATTCGCCGTAGTATAATCGTACTATACTAATGTATTTGCTTTGAAAAAAATATTTTTCCTTACATTGTGGCAACCCTGCTTTTTAGATCCGTTTAAACATCTTCATTTCGTTTTGTCAGTCTATACTCTCCCTATAAACGAAATTTCTTTGAAATCCGTTGCGCCAATACCTTCGAAATTAATAGTTACAGACAAATTCTAACTTTGATATTGTGGTAGCCCTGTTTAGTCGGACCAGTTTTAATATAATAATTTTGTTATTTATTTATAATATACATCATATTTGGTTAAAATCCATGCCATCAGTTTTCTAGAATTACGTGTAAAAGAAATATTATTTTACTTTTTACTGTGGTAGCCCTGCTCTTTAGCTCAGCTTTAAACATCTTGATTTCATTATGGTATGTTGTATAAATCTTATATACAAAATTTAATTGAAATACATCCTTCCAGCTCCATAATTAGGTAGTGAAAGAATTTAATTTGTAATTGTGGCACCCCTGTTTGGTTGATTTAGTTTAAATATGCTATTTTGGTTTTCTATATATGTGTACATTATAAATATTATAATTTGGTTTAAATTGATGCAGACATTTCAACACAAATATGTGTAAAATTAATGTTTTTTTAATTTCTTGTATTGTGGCAGCCCTGCTTTATATATCTATACTAAACATCATGATTTGTTTTTTTTTATGTTACAAGCCTCCTTTCTACAAAATTTCATTGAAATCGGTTTAGTCAAATCCTTCTTAAATCATAATTACAGAAGTTTAACTTTTTAATTGTGTCACCCTTGCTGAGTTGAATCGGCCCAAATATGCCATTTTGGTCATTCATTTATGTGAATATTCTATGTACAAAATTTGGTGGAAATCGGTACAGCCATTTCTTCCCTGATATATGCGTACGGACGGACGGACATCACGAAGATAATAGTGCTTTTCAGCAATGACGAAAAGTACTAAAAATTATGTTCAATCAGCTGTCATATATGTTTAATTATTTTCACGCGAAGAATACTATGTCAATGGCACATCTCTTTTTGCTAAACAGTCAAATAGAAGGCAATCTTTATGATGAGACCAACTTCTTATTTACTCGAAAGAAACTGCGGCTCATCTAAACTTATTATTCTCTCATGTTCGAGTACTTGGGGATTTGCATCACTGACAGTAAGCATGACATGCTAATGAACCATACATATATATTGTTGATGAGGACCCATATTTTTATTTCGGGAGTAATATAACGACCCAGATATAAGGCAAAGCTTTTTATATTACGTTGCAGATTAAGAGTAATCGATGAGATATTTTAAAATACAAATAACAAGTTTTTCTCGCTCTAAAAGGTTTTGATTTGTGCGCGTTCTAAAATTAAAGTTCGCCTTCATTTCGAGGACGCCCTATAATTAGTCCTGGAGGTTATTTTCACTCACTGTCTTTGCACTTTCTGACCGCTCATACCTCCGGATAAAGAAAACCATTGTAATAAAGGCGGATTTTCAATGAGGTTTTGGACGTGATTCTCTTCATCGCTCATTAGGACTGGTGAGTAACTCTATTACTCTCCCGAAACTTTTGCTTAAGAATTTGCAGCTCGGTTGGAGAAACTATGGCGCTTCGCGTCAAAATTTCGTTCGCACCATTCTGCCACTTCGACTTGGTAGAAAAGATAAATGCACACATGTATCCTTGGATATTTTTCTTTTTCAGCCAATTATGTCCACTCCGGCGCGCAGACCGGTCGTTCCGAAGCTCGGAAGCAGTTTCCTCACGAGGCAGCTTTCCCTCCAAAGTCCTACTCCACCCATCCAACCGCAAACGCAGCAACACCGAAAGCAGAACTTCCGAAGGCAGTCGTCCGAGGACCTATCCCTGCGACGGGGTCGGAGGAGAGGGCGTGACACTCCTCCCGCCACGCCATCAAACGAAAGGGTCAAATCCAGAGATTCCTCCTCAGCGTCCGGAGCCGAGAAGAGGGCGCACACAGCTTCCTCCGACAATAGTGACGTACGATGGCGCGGGGATAAGCCCAGCGCCGGGCAGAACACAGACACGAGCCTCCCCGCGCCTCCCGGGCTCTTCAATCGTCACTTCCCGCAGAACAAAGAAGTCCCGGCGACACCCGGGAGCGGTCCAGTGGGTGGCAGACCCATCACGCCCACCCGTTCCAGAACGGTCAGGGTAGCGTGGGCGGAGAAACGAAGTGTCACCGTACAACCCCCACAACAACAAAGTGATCCTGGGACGGAAATCGATCCCGAGGAAGACGTCCCCGTTGAGGTGGTCGCGAGGAAGATGGGACAACCTAAACCCGTGACGGGCAGCCTCTTGAAGGCCCAACTGGCTAAGCCGCAACAGAGCCTGCCGTGCATAGCGGGAGAGAAGGATTCTGTGTTCCAGACCAGGCAGCAGCTGGCAGACAAGCTTCGACGCGCTTGGTGGGGGGAGGACCAGCTGAGGCCTAACCTCGACATATTCCTGGCTTGTGCCGTGAACGACAATTTGGAAAGGAACTCATCAGTAGACGAAGCGAGCAAGGATGATCAGGTGAAAGTGGTACCAGAAGAAACGCAAGATGAACCTTGCGGGAAAGTCATTTCGATTAAGATCGATACCGCGACTGCGATTTCCAACTCATCTTCCAAGGAATCTTCCGGGACGACGGGTCCTCCGGGAAAGAAGCTTTCCGGGGATCTAGAGAAGTTCCCTCCTTCCCAAAGCTCCCCCCGCGGCTCCAACGTCACTTCGCTGAAATCCCTCCCGTCCCACCCGCAGTCAGAGATTCTCGCGAAAGGGGGCGAGAACCAAACGAAACCCTGTCCGTCCAACGAATCTAAGCCGTCTTTGTCTAGTCACGCAGCCGGAAACGAATTTAACTGTGGAATAGACGTTCGAGAAAAACCCAAAGAGATTCTTCCTTCCGGGGTTGGAAACTCGAGCAGGGCGAACGATAACCTTCTCGAAACCCAACCGCAGCCACCCACGCCTTCCCTCGCGACCCCCACGTCCTCCAACGCCTCTCAGATTGCTGCCCTTAGTTCGGTCACGAATGGCGTCTTCGTCCCTTCTCAATTGGGGGTAGGCAAGAATATGTCGGAGGCGAGGAAGGAAGTTGCCCCGATTCTGGCGAAGCAACAGACATCAAACGCGAACGAAGGTAAAGGTCAAGGGGTGAGCAATGCCAGCCAGAGGAGGGCACAGTTCAGAAACAGCAGCATTAACAGGAGGACGGTCACTAGGAGCGCGGAGGCAAACTGTCCATCCAGCGGTCCCGAGAAAGCGTCGACGGCTGGAACCTCGGCGGCGTCGACCAACGTGAATCCTGGGCAGAGTACGTCTGCGGGTCCGCCTGCGACGGCGCCCTCGAAGATTTCCGGCGCTCTGTTGGTAAGCCAGGGCAATACCACGGAGGTTGGCACCAAGGCGAAGGAAGATGCCATTAAGGGGAAGAGGGTGACGGCTCAAGGTCAAGAGACTGGAACAGCGGAGAGAAATCCGTGGAAAAGAAACGCGGATTCTGCGGGAATTACGAGGGCATCCACCATTGATGGTGAGTACGTCCACTCTCAAGTCTACTTCCAAATTACTAAAAAGCCAAAAAAACTGAATTATCCACCTCTTTCACAACTTGAATCCCATAGATGATCTGGGCAATTCCAATATCCATAAAGGGATTTGGTTTTTTGTTTATTCCGAGATTTTTTTATGTGAAACCTCATTTCTGATCGATATCTAAAATAATATAATTGATTTATGAAAGATTTGTGGATTCAAAAGTGTTAAACAACAAAGTCGGAAATTTAGATATCTCAACCGAGTGTATTGAACAATTGGCGGATTTTTCCAATTCCATTCGTTAGTTTTCAGTTTAAGATCTAAATTTAAACTGTAGCCATTGAGTAATTGAATAAATCAAACGCAAATTTCATTCACAAGGTAGCCATCGTCGGTGGAAATTCAGCGATAGTCGACTTGAACATTTAAAACCATTAGTTTTATTGATGAAGTTGCCTAGAACATCATTTGGATTCAAATCATAAAGTGAAATAAAGTAATTTTTTCAATTTTGCATTTTTGAGTTCAGTTTGCATGTTCGAGGTTCTTTTCCATGATAACTTAAGATAATTTTTAATACATAAAATTTTAACGGAAAAACAACATAATTTAACAAAGAAATATTCTTTTTGTAGATAATATTTGCATCTACGTACATATATCACACTGAGAGAGAGATAACTCCATTTTTGAGGGGATAATGGGTATGAGAATGTGAGGTAGAAAGGGAGGAGAATAGGAGGGAGGAAGAGGGAGGATGGGAAGAAGAGAGGGTGAAGAATAGGAGGGAGAAAGGAATGGAGAATGGGAAGAGGGAAGAGAGAGGGAAAATAGGAGGGAGAGAGAGAGAATAGATGGAGAGAAAAGGAAGAGGAGGGGGAGGAAGGCAGAGAGAAAGGGAATAAGAATGGGAAGTACCTTAATTCAAATACATAATTTGCACATACCCGTCATATTTGACGGGCAATTACGCTGGTCAAACAATAATAAAAGGTTACTTCTGTACCTTTGTCTCTTTGTGGCTCCCTCTGTCACGCTGTAAAATGCGAATAACTCGATAATGGAATGAGTACATTTTTGATACTTGGCAGGAATGATCGATTCACATATTGAAACATTATGATGAAAAGAAATCTCGAAAAAAGTCCTAGGTTCGACTCCAAGGTAGGCATTTCTATTTCCCATATGATAACGCCTAAAAATCGACTTTTTGACTTGCAGGCTTTTATTCTTTTTGAGATCTAAATTAGAAAGTATTCACCTATGATCTTCAGATCTAGCCCATTTTAAATAAAAAACTATAAAGTTTCTTATTCTGTTCATCTATTTCCGCCTACAGTTCGAAATTCCTCATGTTAAACGTTCAATTCGCATATTCTGGGGAAATCTTGTCATGCCAACCCATCACATTGTTAAACCTCGAAATTCTATTGTTATTTCAATCCTTATGGGCGAAAGCGTGATTTGAATGCCCTTACAATTAGTACGAGAGAGAGAAGGAGAGAGAAATTCTTTTCATTGCAACTAATGTAAACAACATTCGTTGCGTTATTTACGAGGAGTACATTTGAATGTAGAATATTAATCATTCGCATATTAAAATTAGGTACTTAGAATCATCGTATGAGCTCGAAACTTGAAACAACGAACGCCTAAAAGAACGAAAGTTTGTATTCTTGCCATCCAAAGAAAGTCAAGACATATTTATGTTCATTTTTTATTCCACAAAAACCTTTCCCGTTGAATTTCAACGGGCATCTCCCTAGTTATTATAATAAAAGCCTAGCTGGTGGGGATGGAACTTTTTAACGCGTTTTAACAAACTTTCCGATTAGATGGAAGGTTGAAATTTCGCTGGAATGTTTGATTCAGATATAAAAATTAAATTACGGAAACAAAATACGAAAAAAGACCCGGGTTCGACTCCAGGGGGGCGATTTCCGTTTTCCGTAAGATAACACGTAAATAGCTACTTTTTAAAGTGCAGGCTTTTATTCTTTTGGAAATGAAATTAGAAAAAATTGACGTAAGATATTCAAATTTAAACTATGTTTTAGAAAGATTAATGAAGTGTCTTATTCTATTCGTCCTTTTCCATCTACCATTCGAAATCTCTCATATTAAACATTTAAATCGCATATTTTGGGGAAATATCGGCGTTTAAACGGAATGTAGTCTTACCGAGCACGTCATTGTTAAACTTCGAGAATCAATTGTTGTCTCAACCCGTATACGTGTGATATATACGAGTTCTTAGATTGCCTTAAATTATCGTAGGATTTTTCGCGAAAATACGTTTGGATTTTTTTTGCTTATTTAAACGACTATATACGTAGATGTAGAGTAAGAGAGAGGGGGATGTGGAGAGGAATGTAGGAAGGAAGGGATGTAGAATGGAAGGTACATAGAGAGCAAGGGAAGTATATAATTAGAAAAGGATGGAAGGAAAGAGATAAAGAAGGAGACGTAGAAAAAGAGGGAGAGCTATGGATTGTGACAGGAGGGAATGAGAGAGGAGGGAGGTGGGAGAAAAGAGGGGCAGAGAGAGGGAGGGAGAAAGAGGAAGGGAGGGAGACAGAGGGAGGGAGAGAGATACGGCGAGAGGGAGAGATGGAATATTATTATTTATCCGTCATATGACGGGCAATACACTAGTAAGAAATAAATCCTAAAATAATGGAAAGATAAAGCAGGACTTAAATATTCCTTTCTAATTTAGGTTTCTTCTACTTATAATGATATCTTACACATAGATATATGTATTTTTGAATTACACAAAGAGTATCTGCGATATGGGTGGAAATCAATAGGTCCCCGACGATGATTAATATTCTGCGAACCTACAGTCTGCTTGCTTGTGTTGAAGGATCACTGTCGCGGTTTGAGTTCTCCCAAACCTGTATTTTTGTGGTTGAGTGCGTTGATATAACGGTTCCCTGCGAGAAGTAACGCCACATAAGCACATACGCAGGTGTGAATATGTAATCCCTTTTAATTTTTATTTCCGTAATTTACATCTACTCTGATTGCTATTTTTATCTCTTGTGCCTCTTTTACGCCTCGTACTTGAATGTAATATGAGCCTGCGATGAAAACATTTATTTAATAAATTTATGTATGGATAGGTCAATAAGGTAATTCTTCTGTATATATAAATTATCTTTCATGATAGATTTATCAACTTATTACGTCTTTACATTACCAATTATTTTTTCTTATTAAGTCATCTATAAACTTTTATCTCTCAGCGTTACAGAATACCTACCATTTTGAAACACATTAAAGAAATTACAATTTAAAATAAAAATACTTTCCTGTATAGGCAAAAACTATTAACTTAATTCCAACCTACAGAATTTAAGAAAAAGAAATTCATCGCCCTTGCTCTCCATTAACCCCTCGCTTTACAAATGGCGATCAACACGTTCGCAATATTAAACTTTTATGCAAGGAAGGAACTTCAAGAACTTCACCTTCCGAAACAAGTGAATGAGTTACTACATCTCACTCCACAATTTTCCTTTTTACCGTAAACCTTCCAAAAACTTTGAAAGGATTTCAAAACACGCACACTTTTAAATCGCGAGAATTTTATCTTCCGTCCCTCTCCCTCTCTTCGCTCCCTTTGCAAGCAACACGAAAACCTCCGGAGGAAAAGAAAAACTCACCCCTCATCAATCAAACCCAATCACTGCCCAGTACGGATCCGTAACCAATAAAAAAGTAGCAGTAGCCGGCGAAATTCTTCTTTTTCTGCCCTCTCTCCATCTATCTCCAGTTGGAGAGAGTCCTCCAGCATCGGGAACGGAGGGAGGAGTCCTCGGGGCGGGAACTGCGTCTGCCCCGAGACCTTCTACCGCCCATCGCCCTTCGGACCGTTCCACCCTTCGATCCTCGGCTTCCTTCGTGACTGCGGCCGCGGCCAGGCATCGCCAGAAGGCGTCCACGAAGCGCCGCGCCCTCCGCCGCGCCGCGGACGACGACGAGGGCGCGGAAGGTGAGGGTGGGGCGGACGAGTTGCCCAAGGGCGGGGGCGGGCCGAGGGGCAAAGGAGGGGTGCGGGGAGCCTTGGCCGACGTTGTCACCATGGTGTCCCTCGTGAGTCCGACCGGTAGCGACACCGAAGATCCGCTCCCGGAGGTTTTTTCGTTCCCGAGGGACCCGGCGGTCACGGCGCCGGCAGTACCCACTCCGGTGGCCATATCGTCGAGGGGGGAAGGCGGCGGGGGCCGGAAGGGAGGGGGACTGCTCTCCAGGATGCTTTCGGTAGACGCGCTGGCTGACAGGTTGACCCAGAGGAAGCTTCACAAAAGCGGTATGTAAAAATGTCATTTTTAATATAAAATAAGGAACAGCCACGACAATCCAACAAACTGTACACGTTTCACTGCGGTAGGCTTACGAAAAATGCACGCCTAAATCTCCGATAATTTCTGCTTTATGAAACAGGAGTTAACAAAAATTAATTTATTTGAAGATTCTAATGTGGTCCGGACCTTGATCTCAAGAAATGGGAATAGGATGAATATCAATAAGTAGATATATGCGTACGTTCTTTTCCTTTAATCTTAATCTCAAATTAATTCGATTTCTGGGGGTTCAAGATGTTCAACATTTCAAGCGATAGAGATGTCCTCAAGATTGAGACAGGAAACGATTTATTTAAAATTTTGTATAGGAGCGTGAACCCCATGATATTTTTACTATGGAGTCTCCTTTGCATTTAGAGACTTGTTTGAACGGGTATTTTTCTGATATTATTTGAGGTTGAGTGATATAAAATATTGTTAACAGATTATTACAAGCATGATTTTTTTGTTAATCTTAACTATAGTTTTGTATAAAATAATAAAAACAGCTATTTATAGATATTTATTTATTAAAATTACATCTCTAATTCTTAGAGAAAGGCTCATTTTTGTAACCACGAATGTCGGAACTAATTTACTAGGGCAAAGATGGGAACTGTGAGCATTCTCCTTCCAAACGGATTATTTGAAAATATATACTTCAAATCATAATATGTATGGAAAAAGAAATAGATGTATATTTAACATATGAGATATTGCAGCCTATTGATTACATTTCAATAAAATCAGGAATGGGTATCATAGAGCAGGGGTCGGCAAACATTTGCGTGGTTGGCCGCGTAATTTCGAATACTTCGGTGGGACTAATCGGAAATTGCTATTGTTTCGACAGGTCGCGCAATGCCCCACACCGAAGGTTATATAAGAGATTCTTTGGTACCATATTTACATACAATAACCTTTAAGCGCTAAAAACTCACCACACAGGGGTTTTATGGCCACTGATTCAATTAAAGTACTAAATTGTTTATTCTAAATGTCAACAGTTTGCTTTTTCGAGAAAGTTTCGCGGGTCTCTTGCGGCTCGCGCGCCGTAAACTCTGCCTTAGAACATTAATTCAAAATGTGTAATTATTCCAAAAAACACGAATTTTTAATATTATGCTATTCATAGTAAGGCTGAAATATAAAAACAAAGGTTCATCATTAGAGAAATTCAAAGTGCTTTAATATTTTATAGACATTTTACACAGGTATTCCATGGAAAGGAAGCTAAAATTAAAGATGAATGATAAAGCAAAAATAAAAGTAGAATATGCGCATCAATTTAATTGAAAATATAATACATTATCTTGAAATTTAATGGATTTTATCAAAAATCTGTTACGATAAATAGAATTCCAGGATTTTGATTTACAATCAGTGAAATGTACCCCATAATCGTCACGAGTTTTAAAGTTTCCTTAACATTCTGGAAAGAATAAGAGGAACGATCGTCATGAGGAATGAGGGACAAAGCAGGCTGACGTGGGACTTGGCGCTCCCTCGCGTGGCCGTTCTCGAAATTCTAGTCTCGTCGCTTTTCATTCCTTCCGCAATTTCTCGGTCAGCGTAAATTGCTCCTGCAGTCTAACACGGCCCAACCACCTCCTCCCTCTCCCTCGTCGCCTCGCACCTTCACCTCGCTTTGTGATTAAAGGAGCACTTTACCCGCTCCCGAGACCACGCCTTCTCACCTTTCTCTCCTCGCTGTGTCCGCGTCTTCATGCCCTTCTCCTTTTTACGCGATAATTGAAAGCGCGTGTGCCTTTAAGACATTCCCAAAGACACGCGATGAACTGCGGTTGGAACATATCCTCCTGCGTAGAGTCCTCTTTCTCTTCCACACTCTCTCATACAGCAGCAGTGTTGAATCCAGGGGGTGGCCGGAGATTAACTTTCTCCCCAGTGCGCAAAATTTCTGTTATTTACTTATTTAACATGTATCTAAAAAAAAGTGCCCCCGGATTTTTTATTTTCCTTCCCGGCAAAGAATTCAACATTGTACAGCAGTACTAGCAAGGAGGGCGTGAGTTTCATTCGCTGCATTTCATTCGCCCGAGTCTATAAGGCAAAAAAAATGAAACGGAAACTTTCCACGCGGTCCTTGGAATCGGCGATTATCGTAACTTAATTCTCGCGAAACCGGAGTTAAAGTTCTAAACTCTTTCACCGTATTCGCCCGACCGAATGGGATGTTCCCACGCGATTTTTTTTTTACCTCTCTGGTCGCCGAGATTTGAACCGCAAATTTTCCTAATGGAAAAGGAGTTATGTATCTCGCCGGCGATCCGAGTTCTCGCGAAAGAAATTCGCGTGATTCCATCTCCGTCGCCATTATTTTGATGGAGCAAAGGCTGGGAAGGCCTTTCCGCTCGGGTTGCGTTTAATTTAGCAGGAAGCGTGTGAATAATACTGAGTAGAGACGGTCGAATATGTTGCTTCCGTCGGATATGAATATTCATATATATATATATATAATACGAATACCATCAAACTATCTAAAAGCGAGTGATCGAAATCGGCAATTATTTCCTTTCAATACAAATATGTAAAGAAATAATCTTGTGTAATTTCTTTTATTGATAAATCTGAAACAAAACAAAACTTGTCGTTTGTTAAAAATAATTTAAAGTTGATAATATTCCGGAAGATATGGTAATTGGCATGGAGCTTCGACGATATTTCCGCAACTTAATATCGATATATCAGTGGTTTCTGTTGTCATTAGTTCATTCAAACTAGTCAAGTCAGACGAATTTAGTAATTTGTTTAATTTTTGAATGCACATTATCAAAATATAGGAGACGAAAAATGCCCCTCTGTCTGTATACCGAACATCGTACCTTACATTTTTACCTTTCACCACGGAGTTTTTTTATTTCAAATTTAAAGATTTTATCGCACAAAGGAAAATAACTTGAAACTAAAGGACCTGCCTGAAATAATACATATTTTATGCTAATTCTTAAAATGTCCTCCAGTTCCACAAACTCTGTCAGTAATATCGAAAATTTAGTTCGACGTTCAAAACAGGCCTTTACAAAATCATCTCAAAATGAGCTGTTTTTACGACACGGCTCCTTTTACATTTATAAAATTTGATCATTCGGCTAAGTCACCTAATAACAGGTTTGCATACCGCTTCAAAGTCGCAAAGCGAATGCGGAAAACGACGAGAACTAATATTATTTCTGTCCGGTTTCTGTCGTCTGTGTTATACGGTGAGCACAGCCGTCGCATCGACCACGCCCTCCTCCGCCCTAGTCCCCTTCATTAGAGGCGGCAATAGCCTCTTTCGTTTTCACTCCGTTCCCTTTTGTTTTCGCAAAATCCGCGGTCACGCAAGCGTCAAGAGGTTTCATGTGCAAAGCTTTGCGCGACCTGACTTACCACGACAGGATATGCATCAATTAATTCCAAGCCGCGCAATTTTTCTCTTTCACTTTATGCAACGAATGACTTAAAAGAGGAAAAAAACTCGAGTCCTGCGTCGTATTTTTCTCTTGCCTGTATTGAATAGAAACAATACGTGTTTCTTTAACGTTTCGAGAGAAGCACACGCATCTCGTCTGCCGTCAAAAAAGAAAACTCGAATGGATTCCGCATAACTATACCAGCTCGTTCACTCGTCGGATCTATTCGGAAGCTAGTTATCGACAGTAAAGAATTTACGAAGGGTAGTCTATGCTAAGGGGAATCCTAAAAGATTCCGCAATCTTCGAGAAAACTGAACGACGGAGTTTGTGTCATTTGGACTTAAAAGAGTCGTTAGTATATTTCGGTCGTAGTGTAAGCACGCGATGTCTGTTTAGGGAAACTAGAACTGAAGTAACAAATGAAGGCGGAGTGGAGTCTTTTTGTTTTTTCCACCTATTTTCCTAGAGTGTTTAGATCCGAGTCGTCGATTTCAAGGTGCTTGTAACACTATAATCACTTAATTCATACGGAACTAATTTTACTTCTATCGCTCGAACAATTTCGCCTCACGCGAGATTGTAATTTTCTGATATCACGTGAAAAAGATATTCTGCTTTCGTTGGAAAAAATGTTTAAAAATTCTTTCGCTGGCGAAAGTTACGCAACATTTAGCGGTGTGCTAAACATTATTAACGCTGAATTAGGATGCGATCGTAATCCATCAAGAAAACCAGAGAATTTCAAGGGTTGAATCAAGTGAGTAAAAATTTGCCCTTCTATTTGGTGCTTTATTAACATTTTGTTTACTTTCAAATGAAAATACTTTTCTCGCATAAAATTGTTGATAATTTAAATTTAGATTCAACAGCTTAATGATACGTATACAGAAATATATTACACTAAAGCCATTTCATTTATCTAAGTAATCATTATAATTAGTAAACATAAGTCAGGATGTAGAGCTTGGCTATTATTCTTATGATCCCTTCTACTTAAAATTCAGCAAAACTAAAACTCGTGCTTCAAATGGAGAGCGATATCACAACATAAATTCTTGAACTAACATAATTAAAACGCTTTTGCGGGTTTCTTATTCATTACAGTGAGTAATGAGCGCAAATGACGCACGATCTCTTTTGACATTGCAATATTCCCCACCAGCGACGCAAATAAAAATAAATAAAAATCCTTGATCAATCACCGCGCCACGCCAAAGGCCGCTTTGTGGAGCCATACCGCGGACCGAGACAATCTTTGTTGAACCACCCAACAGAGACGGAGAAGAATTAAGAAAGTTAAAATTTATCGTTTATCGATTTTCTTGTTGCAGCTAGTTTCCCGGTCGTCGCCACAGGCCAAGTCGAAACTTATTGACAGGAAGTTTTTCCCGCTCGATAGGTTTCGCGGCCTATTGGGATTTTTCGTGAGGCGAAAAAAAACGAATAAGCCGATTATATCTCAGTAATTTTCCTCGATGTTTTCCTACTGCAGAACCCTTTCGGGAGAAAGAGTGTGAGAGAAAGAGAGAGAAAGACCCGGAAAACTTGAGCACACGAAATCCCCCCTTGTATCGAGGGAATTGGGGAGACGGGAGAGGGAGTTCGGAGATGAGGAGGAGTAGGAGGAAGGGTGGCGGTGGAGAAGGGCTCGAAGGGATGGGTTAGGGAATTAGGAAGGCCCAATGTGCCCCAGAACGCCCTTGCACGACGCTGGCCCATCGATCTCCGTCAAACGATATACGCTGGATTGTTATTGCTTTTCTCTCCATCCCTCCCTTCGAGTAGAATATTATCTATATCCCCCTCTTTCCTCTTCTGTTCCGTACCCACGAGCGAATTTGTTTGGTCTTTATGCCGTCTTTGTTTCTGATCCTTTTCAGTCAAGCTGTACGCTCTGATGGGTATAGACTCGTAAGAAATTTGTATCGCAAAATCCTTCGCGAAACTGAAGCGATTCTTTTTTTTTTTAATTCGTTACTGCTAATGCTGACGCTGTGTCGCTTCCCGAGTGCATTGTGGTACCTTAGTTTTGTATTTTAGCTGCGTGCATCACACCGGTGTGGAAGTGGTAGATCCGGAATAGGTGAGAATCTGAAACCTGGCAGGTATGTAGACAAAAACGTGAAAGCATCGAGAAAAATCTGGAAACCTTGATATTTGGAGTAGTTATCAGGTAATTAATTTTTTAAATTATAATTTCCGCGTGATAAAAACTCGTTCGATGCCAGAAAAAAAACGGAAAATTTTCAAGATTCTGATGCAATGGAAACGAGTCGAATGCTTTTAAATAATGTAATTCTTCTCAATGGGAACAGTAGGGGAAAGGAGAGGGGGAGAGATAGATAGATAGAAAGAGAGATAATAACAAAATCGTGTTATACCGGGAGATTAAGAAGCGAGAATAAAGATGGAATGCTATTTTTATTTCGATTTAATAACATGATTCGATTATTTGAATATCAAATAAATGCAATATGTTTCTTATAATTTTATTCCTTAAATAATCAATAATATCTGTAAAAGTTATTCTTTTAGTCCTTTTCCTATCAACGCTACATCCTAATTGCTAGCAACGCTGCAACGAGCAGACTAGTTTCTCTCATAGTTTTTGGTACTTTAGACCCGAGTTTATAAAAATCTGCAACTTCTAGCAACGATGTCCTATCTCGGTTATTTTTTATTAAAAATGTTTGCTGAAAGCTGTTTTACACTATATTGCTCATTAGCAAGGATGCATTACAAAATAACCCTCAATCCAATAATTTTTTAAAGATAAAAAGGTTGAGGAAAATACTTTTAACAGCAAACTTTTGAAAAAGCCCCTTTATCCGCATCGGTGATGTTTTAAGGCGTTCTTTACAAAAAGTAAAAAAGAACGCCTTATTGGTGTTTAGGACATAAGGGCAAAGAAAATATGAAAATGCTATAAATAGTTTACGTAGCTTAATCGGGAGCGCCACTTTACTGGTGACATAATATGAACTTTTCTTTATAGTATCTCGTAAAATATCACTTATAACAAAATGGTCTTCAACAAAAAATTGCAGAACTAGTCAAATAGTGTCTGATTTGTTCGGTACATTTTTATCGAAGGAGTAACCAATTTCAAGAAAATCAAACGAGAAAGTCGTAATTCACTTTGAACTTGAAAATTTTTTCCCGTTTTTTAATTGTTGTTAACGAAAACAATCTTAGGGGAAACTGAAGGAAACAACATCTGCCCTAAATAACTAATTAATTTAATTGTCTTTCGTGCGCACTCAACTTTTAGTAAATGCCAGGAAATGGATTATCTACTACGAAGAAATGAACGTAAATACGTCTATTTTCTTTACATATACACAGCGTATGTAAATGAAAAGAAACGGGTAATTTGCGACGAAGGAATGAAAGTGAACCTTATATTGCCAACATTCGAGTGAGGTTATGTTTTAAATAATTGTCGGTTGTTTTATTAATTACAAATGCTTAGGAAATAAATCGGTGAATTAAAAATTCGACATTTCCTTGGCATCACTACTGGCGTATCATTATTCAGTTCTTAGACATTATACTAAGCCATTAATATTTATCTTTTTTGGCATGATAGCATAAATCGTAATTAACGCCTCTGCCTCGCATGTATGCACGCATGACGTGTGTTTACTTTATACATATTAACTTAAATTATTACATAAAAGTTCTCACTCTCGTTTGCCTAGCATAGTTCTGTTTAACAGAGTTAAAAGTTCCGTTTTCTTAGCATTCTTTATTCAACGAAGCCGTTTGAGCTAGGAAGAGGAAATTCTGCCATTGCGTTCCTCTACAATTTTGTAATTCGATTTCCAGTGATCGAGCAAAAATTAAAGTTTTCAAAGAAAAATAAACTCGACGCTCCGAGCTAACCCGAGATTAAAAGTGGCCCACAATTCATTTAATATCTGCTTGTCCAGATCCGCATTTATGGCAGTGACCTTCGCTAACGCTACAGCTTCCCTCCAGTGTCTTTCCAGACGGACACGTCGCCAGAAGAAGATTGCTTCACCCGGCGCCCCGCGTTTCCCGCCTCGCTCCTCATCTCCAGGATATCCTCCGCGTCCAGCATCATGTCTTCTGCCGCCACGGAATCTCCATCGACGTCATCGCATGCACCCGTCGTCGCGCCGCCCGTCTCCAACCACGTCCCGAAGATCGTCAATCCATCCGCGAGGAGCACGTACACCCCTCCCGATTCTTCCCAAATCATCCGCAACGCCGCCGAAAAGCAATCGAGTGCTTCGGTCGCGGGCGCCACGGAAAGGGTCGAAGGAATCCCTTCGACGGGAGAGGACACATCGACCACGGGCAAGATCAACAGGAAGAGGGTTATGTTCAGGACCAGGAGCGGTTCCCTGAGGGGAAGGTTAGTTCTTTCATGCGCCCACGCAAAAGTTAACTCGATTGTATCGAGAGAATCGAGGATTGTGAGCGGAGATCAACCCAGCTTCCAAATTATCTAATTTTTATGTGTCAGATAAATTGTGATATATGCTAAATTAACGGCAAAACTTCAACAACTAGGTATCCAGCCTCTAGTGAAACGTTTTAGAGAAGCAAGAGAAATGTATTAGCAACACCAAAGACGTTTTCAGGAGACTGATTCGTTCATTCGAAAAGGACCAATAATTCAATTCACTACCAAATTCTTTTGCCATCGTCTAGAACAGGAACTCTCAACTTGGTGCTCGCGAGCACCGGCTTGCTCTTTGGCAGTCTGACCGTGCTCTTTTACGATCCTTGTAATTCGGCTTTCCTAGCACTATTAATTTTATTTGTTGGCTTATATTCTTTCTAAACGTAAACGTTGGTTTGGTTCTCTTTATAATCATTCCAATTTTTAAAACGTATAGGTGTGTTCGTTTAATATTTTGGAAAATAATTTGGTGCTCGTCATATCGACAAGGTTGGGAACCTCTTATATGAAACTAACATTACATTTTCAGAATTTTTCCCTAAAAATATTTGACAAAGCAAGATCTTTAATTTTAATACAATCAAGTAAAGTAAACTACAGAATGGTCGTCTTCGATGGAAATTCGTTCCTCGTTGGTTGTAAGACGGTCTTTGGTATTATCAGTCATCGGTGAATAAATGAAGGAGAGAAAATGACGGATCCCAAAACCTCGACTGAAAGTAGAGAGGTGAATTCACCTAATATCCATATTTTTATGGCATCAGTAATTAATTCGCAATTACATTGCATATACATAACTTAATGCTAAGAACTAGATTAAATTATTATCATTTTAGCATATAATGTAAAAGAAGAGCAAAGGGCGGTGGAAAAAGTCAATTCTACGAGAGCCATAATGATTCGAATATCCTAATAGCATACTTTTCCGCAAAACAATTTATTTGCATCTATATTATTAAGTAATGTATACTCTGTGTCCATAAAGCATCCCCTTAATTTTTAAAAATATTATTATTATCATTTTGAAAGGAGCCAAAACCTACATAGCTCGTTTCAATGTCTCAATCAAAAAATAGAAAGAATGCTAAACCACTAACCAATTACTAATCAAATTTTGACAGATGAAGTTGACATTAATCTGCGAATAAAATTGTAGCATCATATTCATAGGAATAAACTCTTGGTCCAGCATTTACATTTTTTGAGCTATTCAGATATTTTTAATGGAGTTTGGGAATATTTCTTTTGTGTTAAAACTCTTAAAATACCTTTTTTATCATAGATTGATGATGATAATAATAATAATATTTTTTTAAATTAAGGGGATGCTTTATGGACACAGAGTATACATTATTATATAGATGCAAATCAATTGTTTTGCGGAAAAGTATGCTATTAGGATATTCGAATCATTATGGCTTTCGTAGAATTGACTTTTTCCACCGCCCTTTGCTCTTCTTTTACATTATATGCTAAAATTAGAATAGAAAATAAATTTGATGAAAAATAAACTGGAACATAAAAATGAATCAAAATTGCATTTGTATCATACTATTACAACGCTTTAAAACTTCATGCCTTATACTTGAGGTTTAAAAGTTATTTTTGGAGTCTGAGTATGAAATTATTTAGTTAATATTTATATAATTAAAATGAACAAGCGCTTAAATATTGAGTGAGGTTGAGGATTTTTCGTTTCTATCGGAAATCGAATTCTTGATTTTTGGGTGTAAGGCGACCTTCATATCTTTTTTTGGCAATACAATGGCGCCTTCTAAATTTTAAATTCTTAGCTGGGTTGTGCCATGATCCGGAAGTCACAAATTTCGATCCATCGGATCAAAAGTTAAGGGATAGTGATGAGGTTAATTCATTCGCTCTTACAAGACCAACCCTATTTTGAGAACGTCATCTAAACTGGATTCTTTGAAATTCCAATCAGGCCATGTCACTCAAATGGAGTGCTATAAACTTACAAGGCCGAGATATTTATCACGGAGTTTGGAATCCGTGTCTGCAAGCAATAGTTACCGGCGTTCGTCCCAAACCTTTTCTATCACCCATCTTTTGACACTTACTTTCCAATCAAAAGAATATTTCTTCTTAATCGAGGATCCTTCTCGTGTAAATTAAACAGCTGTATCTTCTCGCTATCTTTTCCGTTTCACCCGTTAGATCTGTCAGTGTATCTGCCCCGAAAAGTGATATGTGCTTGGTATACTTGGTACGATTTCCTCGACGATATATTCCTATTTTCATCACCGGTTTCTTTGAGAAAAATAGATAATAAAAGCTCAAATTATTATTTTTATTTATCACCTCCGAAATTTTTTTATTTAAAAAATGCTTTCGGTCATGTAACAGTAGCTATTCCAGGGATTGGCGTGGCTTGATCACTTGTTCAAAGAAAAATACAGCTATGAAAATATACATTCTGAGCTCAAAAGTGGTTTATTACGTATTTGGTTTGATTTTCCTTATTTTTGATTGCTATATATGACTTATGAATAAACATTAGTCACTTATGAACAATTTAGAATAAACCTGGAGAATTGCACAATCTGTTTTCAACTTATGTCGACATTTTAGCTTATATTTCAGATATATTATAAAACTCGTTATTAGAATTGCGGAATCTGCTACAGAAGTGCTGAAAATAAGGACTGGTCCAAGGCTCCATTAATACGTGGAAGAGGACTTTTTATCTGAAATATTTTCTACATGCCATTGTACGTATATTTCCCTAAGGAAAATCAGCTATTTAAGTAGTTAGAGATCATTCATACTGATAACATTTTCTGCAATTCCCCGTAAGAATAATTGGCTTCTGATTTAAAAAATCTGATACTGTTGGATTTCGTTATATCTCGCTGTTTGCGGGAGTTACGTTCCAGGAGAACCCCGCCAAGGGCAAAAACGCGAACGGCAAGTAATTAAATGAATGAAAAAAATGCAGTTCCCACATCTGCTAGAATGGGTCGTAGCGCGATTTTTTTGCCTTATTAATGACCGTAGGACATAGAAACAAATAGATGAAGAAGGTAAAATATAGAATGAAAAGAAAAGGTATATCTGGATATATAGTCATCAAATCATGAAATGTATTATAATTTGGCCCGGGTATACTCCATAAATACGCGATGAATAGCTTTCTGAGCAGAGTCAATATGGGAAAAGTCTTTCAAATACAGGATTTTTCAGGAAGTACTGACGCAGTGATTCGCATTCATACAGTGGAAGCATCTCTTTGCGTTGCCTTGTCCGTGATATTAAACCGATCGAAACACGATGCTGCGAACGGCGGAAATTGCGGAATCGCGAATAAGCAAAACAGTATACGACGAGGTATATATATATGTATATAGCGAAGGTACCGTAAATGTAATAATTAATTGAAGAGTTATAGAAGAACAAATTAAATATTGGACTCTTGGAGTCTTGTCGCTTTCGATTAGCTTGGTTTTGAGTATCTTTTTTAACCTTTTTCCATCAGTTGTTTAAGAGATTCTACCGGGGCAAGTGTTTCGTTCGGGCGAGCCACACTCGTGTTTTGCTCGCAAATCTTATTTTTGGATCGATAGAATTATAGAATTTGGACAATTGAACTTCGAGGGACATTTTATTGCCAGGCAAGATGCATATTAGAAATAAAATGAAAAATACAATTGGCAATGAAAGAGTTAACGCGTATTTTTATTGTAAAATTTATGCCACATCTTAAATGAAAACCATAATTGGGTCACTTTTATAACCAATAACTCAAGCCCGGTTACCAGAGCCGGAAGGGGTCTAGGAAGCAGCATGCTTATGGGCGCAACAAATAAACTTTTGAACTTTTAAGGGTAACGTTTTATATTATAAAATATATTTTATTTTACCTCTACATTGTAAATAAGCTACTGTTATGAGAGGTAACCTTGTGTGCTGTATACTTTCATTAGGAGGTTGCGTAATTTTCAAACCTTGCCTAAGGCGCAAAAATGGCCGGCGACTATGAGATCTGTGACTGAGAGTACATTTTTCTTCGCTTTTTCTAACATATTGTCTTTAGCACGAAATATAAAAATTTTAAAATTCTACAACTCCGCATTTTTTTCCATAGTTAAAAATCAATTCTCCGCTCATTCATGGCGACCTAATAATACCGACCGATTAACGATAAGGAAATAACTAAATCATTTCCCTCCCGAGGTCGATCAACGCACCTTTAATTCTGATTACCGAAAGTTCGCAAAAAAGCTCCCGCCGATCCGAAAATAAAAAAGACGCGAAATTACCTCTCCAAGAATCACGAAAACATTTTAAGAATGCTTTTTTTCTCTCTCCTCCTCCCTCGCGGGAAATAAACGACTTTGTTGCCGACCGCTATCGAATATCCTCGAGGAATTTTTTAGACGAGCTTTTTGCCCTTTTTCTTTTATTTCCTCCCTCCTCGCCGCGAGGGAACAACAACAAAAAATAAATAAAACACGCGGCGTCACATTATATTTTTTCCCGGAGAAAGCCTTAGAAGAAAACTTCTCTGAGACTTTGCACGAGGTAGAACCGGAAATTGTTTTCTTCCACGGATATCCCTTTTCTCCTTCTCTCTCTCTCTCACTCTTTCTCGCAGCGTTAAAGTAGGCCAAGGCGCTCGACTACTCCGTGCTTTTCTTCTTCTTTGATATCGAGGAGGATTAAGGGGATCGGAGGAGGAACGATGGAAAGTTAGGTGTGTTTGGGTGTGTAAAAAAAGGGAGAGGCGGCGTGGTCGACTATTCTTCCATTCTCTCGACCCTTTCGGCCTCTCCAATATCTATCACGCCGACCGGAATGGACCGCTCTTTGGCCGGTCAACGGATTGAGAGCACGCGACTTACGCAAAAGCGGAGGAGGAGGCGGAAGCGGCGGGGGGATCGTGGGCGGTGGGTGGGCTCAGGGAGGGAAAAAAGGGAGGGAGAGACGCAATCGCTGGAGGCGGAAGAGAGGGATGGGAGAAGAACGGATGGGTTTTCAGAGATCGTGGGGGGGGGGGAGAGGGGGGAGTATCGTGAGTGGTTTCCGGGAGGAAAAGGGTTTTTCGCTGACCAAGTCCAGTGAACTGCTACCGGCGAGTAGAAGACTGAAAGGTGAAGGGCCATCCTTTTCTCTCTCTATCACTCTCTTTCCGGTGCTCACTTGAGGGTTAGGAGAAGTCATGAGATCGCGGTTCTGTTTCGGTTCCGCCGCAAACTCTATGAGGAATTAATCTTTTGTTCTGAAAGGCTTCCTAGTGAGATTGATAGCAGACTGCTTGAAAATAATCTTCGTTAAAATGGTAATGTGCCAAGGTAAGGAAGTAGTAGTAGTAAGGAGCTCGAATATCATTCTCGCGAACTAACGCCGAGATTTTTCTTTCTCTAGGGATGGAATTGTTTTTATTTTCGAAGACATCATCTATACGGTTTCCTTTGTCTTTTTTCAATGAAGGAATTTTCTATTACAAGACCTGAAATGAAAGATGTTCTTATCGGTTGCTTTTATCTTAGTTAATGCAAATGCTTTTATCTGCCTCAATAGTAGAGGACCCTAAAGGGCACGAAGGTTGTCATAAGCCGAAGTTTCTATGGCTAGTACTTCTAACATATTATGCTGAGATTACCATATAATTTTGTCATTTTTCGGATAATTCTCAACCGAGCTCATAGCTGCATTGTTTTATCGTTTTTACTGAGGAATATTTACACAAATAATCGATAAGCACCAATTCTAAAGGGCTAGAGCCGCAATGCCATATATTTTGGGAGAAAATTAATACAACTTCTCGTTCTCTGGAGACTACTAGGCTATAACATCGATTTCTAGAAAACCAAGACTAGCTAACAGATTTAATAAATATTCCAAGAGAATAGATGGATATCTCGACTGCTTTTAGAATCAAATCACGTGGTCGACTGCTTATTTCTCATAAGCCTCACAGTGATCCGTAGGCGAAAAAACCTCCCCTCATGCATCAAATCCCTCTCAAAACACTGTCATTTAAGTATTATTTTCGACCTTAATATAATTCCTAGTAGGTAGCTTACACGGGGAACTCCTTTCGACCTGATTGACTCCTCCTTCGTTTGCCAGGGACTCTTCGACGGAGGATTTCTCCCTCCTGTGCATTCCTCACTGTCGTGGTCGTTCAGCTTCGACCAGCCCCACGTCTCTCTCCCCAAGCGCCCTCCTCCCTGCTTTCCTCCTCGCCCCGTCCCTTCCGCTCCACCCTCACCTCAAAACCTCCCCCTTCTCTTTTCCCTTTTGGCATCATCCACCTTATCATTGAGGGGGAGGGGACCACGAGTCCACATGGGGGTTAGAGTCGGGTTCACCAGTGTCAGTCCGTGCCACGCCGTGTTTGGGGGTTAGCCGACTGCACGCCAGCCCCCCGCATCGCCCTCCTCCTCCTATATCCCTCCCTCCGATCCATCGCTCTCCCTCGCGTCTTCCGATCCCTTCTCTCCCCTCCAGCCACACCCTATCCCCCTCCCTACCCCCCGCGCCCCACCTCTCAACCCCACGAAGCGGCGCAAGTTGGCCTAACCCCAAAACGATCACTCGCCGACACACAAGGGGTCTTCTCTCCACCACTCACCGTGCCGACCGTCCAATTAACGATCATGTCGCCTCTTGCGACGCCTCCTCGCCTCTAATTCTACCCACTCGTTCATCACCCTCTCTCTCTTCACCTTATTCATCTGATCCTCCTCTCGCTTCCTTACCTCTCTATCTCTCTCTCCCTCTTCCGTTCTCCCTTCAACCATTCCTTGCCCAAAAATTATTCATGTGGATTTTTAAAAATTTCAAACCGCTGAAATTTTCAGATATTAACGTTTAAAAAAATCGAATTTATTTCTGGAAAGAAGATAATCCAGCCGTACAGCGATGAGGGTTTTTTGCCTTTTTTATTTCTCGTTTTAATACGCAAAATCATTCTAGAAGAGGCCATTTCTGTTGGAAAATAAAGTTTTGAATTTTGGCTTTGAATAAATATAAGCATTTTCGTTTATGCGCCAGGTTGTGTCATTTATCGCCAAAAGAGGATTTAAATGTTAAGCCAAAAGCTTTCCGATTTGACAATAGGCACCCTATTGTCAAATCGGAAAGCATTAGGAACATCGAGCATCATAGTTTTAGTCAGTTTAAATGCTAAGTTTGAGTAATAAACCCGTTGTTTTAAATGAGCAGTAGTACGGGTGAATTCAAGAATAAAAACTTAAATATAAAAATTGAAAAAAATTATTTATCCCATGAATCTCCAATAGCCATAAAAACGTTATAAAAAACCAGATGCGTATTTCGGCTAAATATGTCTGAGATACTTTTTCAGTTTTTTATATTTAAGTGCTTATTCTTGATTTTTTCAGCCATAAAATGAGCTTGATAATTTTCTATTGAGTAATATGAGCGACCTATGATAAATGACTGCTAGAATGATCGTTTTCTCTTTGATAAACTAGTTTTACGACTCGGCGATACGGGGCAATGGCGCTCACTCAACGGTTACGTGCTTGCGGGGACTGACACGCGTGCACATTTCACTCACTTTCGCCCTCTCTTAGAATAGTCGAGTGAAGATCATACTCACGCTAGTCTAGCGGTGAGAGCCTTCGCGCTTTTCGCCGGCGACGATTTAGCGTCAGACGTCAGTTCCTAAGGAATTCCAGAATTAATTTAACCACGTACTTAGATGCCGTGAGAAAAGAAGTTTAATTAATCGGCGAATATTGCGTAAGACACCTTCTTTTTACATGAACGACCAATGAAATGTCAGGAAATAAATTCAGAGAAAGGGATGACCGACTTGTGGCATCTATGTAATACTCGTAAAATAAGTTTATTATCAATGACTTTCATAATCTAAGTAAGTTAATTTGAGGGAAGGCCAATACAGCTTGAGCAAATAGCTTGGTAACACTTCTAATGGTTATATATGTCTAGTAAGTCTAAGATGCAGTAATCAGTATTAGATGAAACATTTTCTGAAGCAACAAAAGAAGAAATTTATTATTTGTTCGGCTTCTAATGCCATTTGGAAGTTGAGACGTGGCGTATATTGCGATTGCTATTGAAGGATTTCCATTAAATTAAACATGCCTTGGCCATTGAATAGCGATTTCAAAAGAGTTGTCAATAATTTTTCTCATCAATATCTTCATAAGGAAATCAAAGATATTAAAACATATTATCTAATTATAATGTTTAATCTATCAACAAAAAACATACAGGTTTTGGTGTAAAAGTAATTTACTTTTAAATTCAGTTTGGAACACAACGGAGAGCCAGCGGTCGGCGGAAAGTCTTCCCTCGTGACTATCAACAATGAAAAAAATCAGGACGATAATGGCCTCGTAGATGGAGCTGCAAGCGACCCACTGCCATCTTCTGCCTCCGCCACCGCTACGAAACAGCGCGGCATAGTCGTCATCCTCCCTGATCGCCGGGAATGCCCTTCCTCGAAGACAGAGGCTAAAGGTCTCAGGACCGGACTGAACTTGGGAGGCCCCCGCCTCTCGACTGGGATGGGCCCCAAAGGCTCGAATTCTGCCGATAAAGGGAAGAAGGAAGACGAAGAAGATGAAGAAAATGGCAAAGATCAGGAGGTTAAGGTTCCCGATTTTAAATCACCAAAGGAACGGGAATGCTGGGAGCTGTACCAGAGGATGTGCGAAAAGGGGCTTACCGTATCCTATGACACAATTTTGAGGTTAGTGTCGCTCTGAAATATACGTATTTACGTAAAACATTTTGTACGTGTATTTACGCACATGTGTTGTCTTAGTGAAACTTTTTAATCAAAAACGTTCTATTTTAAAGGCTGGATAAGTAATATTTAGTTAGCGTAACGGTGATTAGATCGTAAAGGTAATTATTTAAATTTAAAGATATCTATCTATCTATAATATAAAAATCTTTCCACATTCTAGGGTGCTTCTAGAAGGGCTCTGAAATTTGGTATGCTGGTCGGCCATGGGCCACAACAAAAGGGAAAATTGAAAATCCCAACAATATGCATTTTTAGGGGGTCTTCTCGACCCCATTGTTCCATTTCAATACCCCATAATAAAAGCATGGGATTCAATGGAGGACATTCTAAATATGCTTTTTTAAATTACTTAAAACTGATTGTGAGATATTAACTCGGGATAAAAAATTAGCGTAAATATTTGTTTTTAATCCCAAAGAAAGCCTATTTTCTGAGGCACAACAATGAAATATTCTAACTACCATAGCAACGAGCTCAAGGCTTTTAAAATGGAAATAGAAATCTAATTAAAGATTGCATTGGCTATACGCTTTCAATATCAATAATTAAGGAATAATTAATGAATTATTTATTTTGATCTAATCAACTCGCAACAAATGCTTTGATGCAGACAATAGACTAAAGATTTTCCTTACCATCGGGTTTGTTTTTGACGATTCTCCTCATTTTTTACACTCGACTTATGACTCTTCTTTTCCGTTCGTTCTTCGTTTACACCGTTGTTGGGATAATGGAGGATGATGGGAGTATGGGGAAAGGGGAGAGTGAAAGAGAGAAGGAAGGGAGAGAGAAGAGGGACGGGGAGGGAGGGAGAGAATGAGGGAAAACTGAAGTTTGGAAAACGGGAAGTTTGGTGGGAGGGAAGGTAGATAGAGAGGGCGATAGAAAGAGAGGTAGAAAGGGAGATATAGAGAGAGGAGCAAGAGGGAGGGAGTGGAAAGAAGGGAGAGAGAAGCCCGAAAATAGGGCTAGGTATAATTTTTTGCCCTAAATATATGCCAAAAGGAGGAGGTTCGGGGTTGCACACGGGCAGCGGACGAATTCGTCTCATGGAGTGAGGCAGGGGATTGACGCGCGTAGCCCCTAGTTCGGGGTTGGAGAACATATGGCACGCGGAACGATTTTGTTAGGCACACTACAAAATGAAATAAGAAATAAAATGTGCCACTCGCTAATACAACGACATGGCAAAAGTGATCCAGGAAATCTAATAAATGTACGTATTGAAACGATGCGAAAGAGAGGTTTCGTTTACAAGAGTTACCATCAGTTATATTATGATTTTTCTCATATAACGCATTGTTGAAGAGAGATTTTAAAAATTAATTTTTTAGCTGCCACAACTACACCACCTATCGGCGATTATTGTAAACACTTTACGCTCCATTTTTATTTTATTAGTTGTCGGAGCTTCGGGCTTTCAAGTAAATTTGGGTAATTTTTGATTTGTGAATAGCAGTTTATGTCGCTTAAAATTTTTACCCTTGAATAATGGCGGAATCGAGGAATAAAATAGTAAAATTTTCTGGTGAAGAAAGCGAAAGGATTTTTAAGGATTGGTGGTGCGATTGAAAAGAACGATAAAGAATTGTGTGTTTTGTGTGGTGGCGCCGAAATTACCTACATGCAGATGCGTGTGAAAATCTAATATCTTTAGAGTTCGAAAAGAAAACATCTTGGCCCAAGAAGGAATCGTCCCAAATGTGTCATCTGTGTTCTGGGAGCCCAATCTGCCCCTGGCATCAGCACAGAATTTAGTATCTGACATTTTTATTATATTGTTAACATCCGATAAGTATTTAACTGGAAATTGAAAAACGGAGGTTGATGCCTCGGAGTAGGCCGTTCATGTCGTACATCTTCTTCATTACTTCATTCATGTCATTTATTAAATCGTTTTCACGTATAACGATTTTTCATGAGATACCTAATGTTTTTAGAGTGTACCACCTCCACTAAAGATAACATTATCCATTAATGGATCTTATTTTTCGTTAGCGTTTAATATTATTTGTAAAGACTAGAAGATGTGGGATTCGCTCTAATAATTTGATAAAAAACTATATTTCGTACTTTGTTTTCAATATATCATTTGAATCAAATAATATAAATTTCTTCCAGTGTGGGAAAAGACGTACTATATGCTACATTGTAAGAATAGATCCAGATAACATTTTTTTATGATACTGGCACGCAAAGAGGAAAATTTTCACTAATTAAGTTAATTTTGGCACGCGAGCTAGATAAGGTTCGCCAGCCCTGCCCGTGTGTATGTGTGTGTGTGTGTGTGTATATATATATATATATATATATATATATATACATATATATATATTCGCCAGCCCTGTCCTAGTGTGTGTGTGTGTGTGTGTGTGTGTGTGTGTGTGTGTGTGTGTGTGTGTGTGTGTGTGTGTGTGTGTGTGTGTGTACACACACACACACTAGGGCGGGGCTGGCGAACCCTATCTAGCTCGCGTGCCAAAATTAATGTGTGTGTATATATGCTTAAGAGCGCATCCTTCCGATTGTCTTACAACCTCAAAATACATTGATCATGATCATTTTTTTAAATATCGTCTATCTCCGATATGAAAAGTTTAATTTAAATAAATTAATCAACAATCCAAAACTATTTTATCGTATAAGATTGTTTTTTTTCATATATTTGTCTAAACTATTTCTTATACTTGCAGGGGTATGCTGACTCCAACGGAATATAGATTGCGTCGTAACGCTTTGCTGTCGTCTTGCTGAGAGGCTGAAGAGTATTGCATTTTGGCAGTGAGATTCGAGGATTTCATAAGAGTGCTTTCTGTTTGAAATTCTAGGAAGCTTATAGCGAGTTATTTGCTCAGGCTAATGAAAAAACCCATCGCTTAGGCTTTAGGCCATTGAAACAATGAGGCCTGTAATGACGTGAGTCACGCCAAGGCAAATAATAAAGGCGAATTAATAGTGCGCTGGGAAGCGTAAAAACCGTGATAAAAATGGAACATAATATCACATGAAAAAATTGGATAAATTACGGAATCCTTTATCTACGAATGACAAAAACGGTGATAATTTCTAAAAGCTTACATTTCCTTAAAAAATGCGATTCGTATAAGATTGCAGCATGCTTCAGTTGTAAAAGTTCATATAGATTTTTTAATCTAGTCTCGACGGTCATTGGGTTGGATTTTTCCTCTAATCCACTGGATCGCTGGTTCGATTCCCGTCGAATAAATTTTTCATTTTAAAATCAGCAATCATCCATACGTCGATTTAAAATAGTGGTGACTGATGAAGAAAGGCATTTATAGGTAGTAAAAAATGTCAAAGAGATAACAACACGATATATACCAATTTCACGCCTAAAGCTTAGTACGCTATCTGACAACATAATTGGAGTAAGAAATTTAAAATATTTTCTCGAGCGAACGAGATGTTTTTTTGGAAAAGCGAACTTCCCGAAGCGAACGGCTAATATTTTAGAAAAATTTTCCGGAAAGTTTAAAGCAAATTCACGAATCGAGAATCTAGAAATGTCTTTGAAGTATAAGCGTTTCTGCAGTTCTCGATAAATAGACATTCATAGAATGTGTATAAACGGCCAATATCCGACGATTTTGTTATTTTATCGTTTCTGGAGACTGCAACAGCGAATTCTCGATCTTCTGAGGAATTTTCCGCATATTTCATCGAAAGAGATATTTTTTACGTGATATTTGCATCAGCTAGCAGATAAACCCGTTTTATTATTCACTTGCGACGTCGAACGACTGCCGGCGAGGAAGGAACCTCACCATCCTTCGCATTATGCAACGTCACGTGAACCCATAGAGCACCAGATTGGATTGAATTAAACCGCCAATTATTTTTAAGTGGGTTCCCCTTACCCTTGCACTGCCCTTGACGTTGGTAGCAAGACCCCAATGCGATGGTGAGAGCGGAAGCGGTCGAAAAAATGAAACATCTCGTATAGTGGTTGCTATGGAATGTATGAATGCAGATACACGAATAATGCATAAAGGCCACAGAGATGGTGACACCTATACCGAAGATAGAAGTATTAAAGTAATTTTAAATAATTTCCATAAAACTGGTTAAGTTCGCTTATCTTTTTTGGAAATTAGTAAAAATTTTATATACACGTATATTTTACGTACGTGTTCCCATCCCTGAAATTGAATTCCACCAGCTATCATCCGTTTCGGTGAATTGTACTCGATAGCCATCCTTTCAATAAGGAACTACGATTTCACTCATCAATTCTATTGTTGTTTGAGTGTCCGTTTTAAAAAACCAACCAAAGAGTATCGTCTACTAAAAAAGAGTAAAAGATATTATTGGGTATTTTATGGAAACAAAAAGTTTAATGGCATTTTTAAATGGAGGAAATACAGGTTTGGAGGATTTATAGGTGTAATTGGTCTTGTTTTGTAAATTAGTGTTCAAGGGAATCTCCATTGCTCATGTACTATGAACTTGACAGGTATTGTAGTTGCTCAATAAAAATAAAATAATGTGAGTCTTGATGGATATATTTGCCTAATGCCAAGTTTGTCCTTACTTCCGTTGAAAACAACAATTCCGTTTACAGTCCGAATTGTCCTAAGACGCGTAACGTGATTGTTTTTCACAGAACACCTGTAAATAATTTTTGGTCACAATAGGGTTAAATCTTTCTTATTGTTAAAATGATCATTAGCTAGGCAAGACAAAGGCGTGGAGAAAGTTGTCGGAGTAGTTCTCATGAAGAAAGAAAAGGTAAATAATAAAATACTATCGAAGCACAGGTTAGAGAGCCTATTTTAATTTCAAAAAGGTACTCTACTCTTTCGTTGCAATTCTTACTTCGTGGCATGGAACTTGTCCGAAGACAATTTCTTGGGGCATTTGCTGAACCACTCTTGCGCCATCGTTGGAACTTCGTCTTCACGAGCGGATTTTTGCTTAATGCGTCTAACTTAAAGTTAAAGGAGCCATTTGTGAAATAATTGGGGTACAACTTCATAAAGCAGTCTTTGCTGGTGTCGACAATTGCACTGGGACCGCAAAAAAACCTTGGTCTAATCGCTGTCCTTAGAAGGCCTTTACATATATCACGGAGTGAATCATTGTTGAAAGCTGTGCCTCTCTTTATGTAGTCTTCCAAATAACCCAGTTTTTATAAAAAATTAAGTTGACCGCATTTTCTTCACACGCTGCCGTTCCGTACGTTAGTTACCAATTTCGGATCGCTTGTTCCTATTTTACAAAATTAGTGAAAACATGTCAACGACATACCAGTGTTCTATTATTGAGGGAAAGCAATTTCGTGACGGTTTTGATGCATCCGAAAAAATTATAAAATAGCCTTGAATCGCGCCCTGCTAAACTACTCGAGACCAGTCCCACTCGTAAAATCCCTTATTATATTAAGCTATCACGAGTCAATTAGTTCGCCCTTGAATTTGACAAACCTCTCTCTGTCTAGGAATACTTAAATACAATTATAAACCACATAAAATACGAATGGCCAATTTCATATATCTATTTAACAAACAAACAAAAGTATATAATATATCGAGAATTAAATGCCGCGCTCTTAATATCCCTCCTTTTGGAAATTCTCTGGATTTCAAAATAATGAATTTATCCGAATAAATAAGATTTTAAAAAATTATCGCTAGGAAAACAAACAATGAAGTTTTCAAATGCATTGCATCATATTATCGCGTACTTTCATTGGATTTCCCTTTAGCTTTGGAATTACATTTTTACTGTATGTTCAAAGGGGAGTGGTCCATCCATTCCTGGATTCAAATCATAACGGAGGACGGTTTTTACAAAGTGGGCTTACTCTGTCCCGATATTTGACACGAAAGAACAACACTCCGTCCTTCGGAAGGGACTTTGAGCAGTGTCCCGTCTGGTTGCTTTTCGCAAGAGTAGGATAATTTCCCTCCACGCTTCCCTGTGTGAATGCGTAGACGCAGCGGTTCTTAAACTGTGTTCCGCGGATCCACGGAGGTCCCCAGCAGTAGTCCAGGAGGTCTCCGCAGCAAAGAAATTTGCATGAAAGGTGTCCTCAGGTTACTAAAGTTTAAATGCTGGTGTTGAGCAACGGCTCGCGGGTAGCATGCGGCCCCAGAGAGCGCTTCATGTGGCCCGCGAAGCTATGATGAAAAAGTGATTAGTGGAATTTAACATAGACAATTCCATATTTTTTTCTGTAAAATTATGCTCTTAAAACAGTAGGTGGTAGCTCATGAACACTTTGGCTCCAAGTTGAACAGTGGTAGAAAACTGGCTGAAGGAGTTTTCTACCACTGTTCATGCTCTTAAAAGATTTTCTGATGAAGTTTTTACGCTAGTAAATTATTTCGACTAGATTTTCACTAATATGAGGCCGCAGAATCTCTACGTAAAATCTAATGTAAACACTCATCCGGCCCGCCGAAGCTCTCGTGACTTCCAATGCGGCCCTCCGAAGCATTCACAACTACGAATGTGACCCGACATATAGAAAAGGTTGCCAACTCCTGGTGTGGAAGATTGGCAAGCTGGCTGTATTGCTTTGCCATTAACTCCTATAACTTTTTTCATTGGAGACTAAACCTGTTACTAGAGGAATAGGAGAGTGGGCGATATTTTCAATAATAAAAATACAACCTTAAAGAGCGTCAGCTATGACAAGAATTATTTTTATCGCAAAATATAATGAGTTAGAAAATTGTTTCATTTTATTCGAAATGCTTACTTTGTTGCATATATGTGCTTAAGACAAGACTTCGGCACAATAATTTATTTCCTATTCCATATAATGGCTTAACCGATTTCCACCAAATTTGGCACATATAATAGCCACATAAATTGATGGCCAAAGTGGCACATTTTGACCGGATCGGCTCAGCAGGAGTGCCAAAATAACAAAGTTAAACTTTTCGGTATTTATGAATTTGGAAGGAATTAGCTGAACGAATTTCAATGAAATTTTGTAGAAAGGAGGCGTGTAACATAAAAAAACAAACTAAAGATGTTTAGTATAGATATAGAAAACAGGGCTGCCACAATACATGAAATAAAAACATTCTTTTAACACATATTTGTGCTGAAACATCTGCATCAATTTTAACCAAATTATAGTATTTATAATGTACACATTATAGATAACCATAATAGCATATTTAAACTGAATCAGCCAAACAGGGGTGCCACAATTACAAATTAAACTCTTTCATTAATTATGGATTTAGAAGGAATTGGCTCAACGGATTTCAATTAAATTTCGTATATAAGATTTGTTCAATATACCATAATGAAATCAAGATGTTTAATGCGGAGCTACAGAGCAGTGATACCACAGCAAAAAGTTAAATAATATTTCTTTATACGTATTTCTAGAGAAATGTCTGCATGGATTTTAACCAAATATAGTATATTAAATCTTCATATAAATAAATAACCAAAATATTATATTTCAATCTGGTTGACTAAGCAGGGCTAGCACAATATCAAGGTTAGAATTTTTCTGTAACTATAAATTTGTAAGGTATTGGCTGAACGGATTTCAAAGAAATTTCGTTTTTAGGGATAGTATAGAACGGAAAAACGAAATGAACATGTTTAAACGGATCTAAAAAGCAGGGTTGCCACAATATAAGGAAAAATAATTGTCTGATTTTAAAGCAAATATATTAGTATACGATTATACTATGGCGAATTTGACGAAAAGCACTTCTGTACCACGGGAAAACCGCGTGCATCCCTACTTGTTATTATTTATCAATATAAATTATCGATAACAATGAGGGGAAAGGTTAAAGCTCTTTTTAGGACTCCTTATTTCCGGGGCCCAATGCACACCAAACCATGCATACATCATCACGCCGGTCCTGACCATAGAGATGCAACAGGCTTTTCTAAGCCTCATTTAAAAAATAAAATATTCACCGACTTAAACCTTAAAATATCAATATCTTGTGTATATTTAAAACCTGAAACAGGTAGAACGATTTCACTGTAAAATAAATATTTTAAATTCTCTAAGATAATAATACTCAATTATTCCGATCCATAAGGGTATCTCGAGACAATTTATTTATTATTTGATAACTGATACCATTTGAAATTAAAGCCCGAACATCTGCGATAAATCTAGGGCGCTCTCAAATGGCATTGATATGAACCTTGATAATATCTATGTTCTTTTGTTATTTCATTTGTCATTGGCCTTAGGTTATGGATTAGAGTAGTTTTGTGTGTATTTGTTTGTATTTCTAGATTTGTAACATACGTGTTTGTGGGATGAATTCCAAGGATTCATTTGCTTCGTGCTGATTTCAAACAAAAATTCGTTTGCCAACATAAAGAAAACGAGACACTAGTTTTTATGGAATAATACTGCCAAGTGGGCGTTCCCTTATGCTTATTAAAACACTGGTATTTATTTTTACCGAATATTATAAAGGCTCGTGACTGGTGCGTTTCTGCATGCAATATTTTAAACAGTTTTTCATCAATTCTTCGGAGTAATGTTGGTTACGAATTATGCTGATGAATTTATTCTACTCTATTAACCAAAATGCATAGACGAATTAAATATTTTTGCCATTATTAGCTCATGAAGTAAAATGTAAAAGAGAGACTATGCTAAACAGCATGATTAAAATAACCATCGGTGTTAGTATTCATAAAAGTAAGAAATAACCTGCCGTCATGCCATTACATTTTTTCGGACGAAGGGACAACAAAGGCATTGATTACAAAGCAAGACTAGAGCATAAATTATACTTGGTAAATTACTAAAACTAATTTTATGAAGTGTATATTTTTCGATTCTTGGAAAACATGATAATTTCTATCTTTTGTGCATAGGCGCGGGAAAATCCAGAACCGATTTTTGATCTTTCTGATTGCGCTCTGAAATCAGTTCCTTCGGGAATATATTCCCTATGTAAAGTTTTCAGGAAAGATGCATTATTTCTACAGGTAAACACTTTCTATACTGCAATTTTTAGCGATTTTGAGTTAGAGTTATATTATCTTCATTTATATTTGTCACAGGAAAATCAGTTGACATCCCTTATTGGAGGAGGAAGTTTGCACGATTTAGTGTTAATACAGATATTGAATATACAATGCAATCATCTCACAAGTTTACCAACTGATATCAACGCTCTAAAACATTTACAGGTAAGTTAATCGGAATATGGCCTTTCTTCTAGCTCTAATCACAGGCTTTTATTTTCCATAAGTATCTTTATGAATTTTCATTGCAGATTCTAAATGTGAATAATAACAGGTTAAAATCCCTTCCTGATACGATAGGGGATTTGCCAAAACTCCAAGAATTTAATCTATCGAATAATTTGCTGAAGAGCATTCCATCAACTATGGGGAACCTAAAGCGCCTGCAAATTCTTGATTTACGGTGTAACAAGATTAAAACACTCCCGAAGGATATATGCCAGGCTATTTGTCTCAGGGAACTTCACCTTGATTATGGAAACATGATATACCCATCAAAAGAAATATCAGAATGTGGCACTCAGGAAATTATGAGGTTTCTCTGTAAAGGTACTTTTTAATTTTATGAAGGTTACACATATATAACCATTTTCATAATTTACAGAGTAAATTTACATGTTATAGTAATCTATGTAAACATGCTCAGTCGACTTTTTTATAAATGATTCAGAATATTGTCAAATGTTTTTTATCTGTATCCTTTATAATAATATACTCATTTGTACCTTGCCATATACAACATTAGGTTTTAAAAATTTTATGTGAACAGGTATACTTCAAGTAAATTAAAACTGTTTGTGCTATAACATATTTAAAAGTATTTATAATATAAAAGACCGGAGTTCTCCGAAATGCCATATAGTTTCTAGTTAATTTTATAGCCAATGTTTCTTAAGTTTTCTTTGTATTAAATTTAAAAAATTAATAACGATAAAATATTATATGTATTTCTCTAATCAATATTATATCGAAGAAATATTTTAATGAGAGTAAAGGCCATATTTTAAGCAATAATAGGTAAAATATCATTGAGGAAGTGCACTATCTGAAACTTTTGAGATTTATTCAAACATCTTATGCCTATGAGAATTGTCTATACCAGGGATCAGCAATCTTTTGTGCATGGCGGGCCACATTCCTAATGTGAATGCTTCGGAGGGCCGCATTGAAAGTCATGAGAGCTTCGGTGTGCAGGATGAGTGTTTACATCCGAACTTATCCAGAGATTCTGTGGTCTCATATTAGTAAAAGTCACATCTAAATAATTTACTAGGATTAAATATTTATCAGAAAGGTTTTGAGACCAACATTTAACTGAAAAAATTCGAAATTTTCTGTTAAATTGTACCGATCTCTTTTAATTATGGCTTCACAGGTCGCATAAAGCACCTTCGGAGGCCATATGTTGCCGACCCCTGGTCTATACCCTTCATGTTTTAAGAATCCCCATAGCTAGTGGTGGATTACTGCATAGGCAAATTAGGTGCTCGCCTGGAGCCTTGACACTTATGGGGGCCTCAAAACAGTCAAAACTCACTTTTTTCGATATTTTATTTAGTAAAATATTTCACAATCAGTATAATCTATAAATTATGTACATACTTACATAAATATTGTTCCTATTGTATTTATTAATAATTAATACCAAATATAATGTGATTTTTGTTAAATATATATAATAAATATTAAATTTTCTATTTATGCATGCCTGTAATTCAATTTATTTAACATACTGCATACATTTTTTCCATTCATAAGTTGTAAACATTTTTGTAGTTTGAGCATCCCCCCTCCCCCTTACTGATAGCTGGGGGCCACCTGAACCATTTGTGCCTGGGGTCTTCAGATACCTTATTCCATCACTGACCATAGCCATTTCATGTTTTCGTATTTTATTCGATAAATGTTTTTTACTCATTAAGCATTGAAAAATGGCAGAATGTGATCTTGAGTTAACCTGTCAATATGGTTGTATATTATAATTTAATTAGGAATCAGCTCAAATTTTCATGAGTGATATGGAAAATACAACTAATTTTAGATCCAAATTACCAAGATGGTTTACTAATCATATGAGAGTTCTCTTGTTTAATGGATCCATTCCAAGTTTTCTGTATAATATATAGAGATTGAGGAAGACCCATGGTATAAGTCAGTGGTTCTCAAACTTTCAATTGTCGCGGCCCCCCTTTGAATTAAAAATAGTAAAAATAAGAGACTTTTTTACAAATTTCTTTATTTTATGTAACTATTAACAATTTTTATCACATATTTTTTCCAAAAATTCCCTGATAAAATTTTATTATTTGTGAAAACTTTATTTTTCGGCATTTCACCTTGCATCCAAAATAATTTTGCGGCCCATGGTTTGAGAAACGCTGGTATAAGTATAGCAGGGGAGCACTATATTTAAAAATAATGTAATGATGCTGGAAACATTTCATGATTATCCTCAGATCTCAACATTTACATGCATGAACAATTGTTGAATATTTTTCATACAGGGTATATATCTAAATATTTTATTGACAATCGCTAATTTAGGAAGCCTGAATGCTGCCTTTATATTATCTAGAAATATTCCGAGTCCATAATTTCTGTAGAAGTGAAGTTTGAAGCCATCTATAAAGATTAGTTCCTGTTTCTTTTTAATATGTAGTCATAAGTGCAAAGAAAATTATTGTTATGGGAGATATTTTCCTATTAAGGTTACCTTTCTGGTTTAGACCCTTAAAATTGGTTTCCTTCATAATATAAATGTTAAATAATGCAACTTGGGTTATTTTAATCAAACCAGAGAGCAAATATTTGAATGGGAAGGTTCACTTATCCAATGAACTTATAGACATCTGTGACTTTTTGCAGAAATTCGTAGCACAAGGATGCTACACAGGGCAACTTATGTTATTGTGCTTGCTTGAGAGGTTGCCTATCTCTCATCTTATAGAGTTGTTTTAATCATTCCAGTTCATCAAACATTTCTTTATAAGTACTTTTAATTTACTATCTTTTATATAGTGAAGATAAAATTTTAAATGCAATGCTTGAAACTTAAGAGGAATACATATTTACAAATTTATTAATCTCCTTTATTTAAATTTTTCTTATAAGTTAGCATGAATTTCATCCAGATTTAAAATAAGTTAAATTACGAGCAAAGTTGAATGCTAATAATGTTGTACAACTACATTATACAATCTTTTTTATGATATTTTATATTTTGGTATTAAATATATAGAAATTACTGGACATACAATTAAACGATCGGCATAAAGTTTTTCAGTCCCACTAAGTAGTTCAATAATTGTTGACATTGATTGTGTATAGTAGTAATTTTGCTAAAATTTTTCATCATGAATGTTTGAAAATCAGTCATTCTTTCCTTAGAAAATATTTTAGGTTTATTGAGGGAATTAAAAAAATATGATCTAGTATCCTAGCAAATGGACCTCTATTTTATATCATTCAAAATATAAGCTATTTAGTTTTTATCGTAGGCTTAGTGGAAATTTCTGTGTTCAATAGTTATGAATCTATCACAATGCATTTGTTTAGCTATATTACTTATGCACTGTGGCCGTGCATATCCTTGTAGTATTTCTATGTATGCTACTTGGCTTGATCATATTTATTTTGCCAATGATGATGAAGGAGCTGGTGATTGACCCAGCTGTTGTTATTGATTTACTTTGCATCATATTATTTTTGCTGTTATAGAAATATTTCTTTATATGATTGTAAAATTATTTACTTTGGTGTGCATATCACTGAAATTATTCAATCAAAAAGTTTCTTGAATTGACTCTGGATAAATTCGAGTTTAATGGGACCAAAATATCTTGATGCCACTTTTCTGGGGCCATATCTGCAGTTGCAAAAATTTGGTTCATTACCATTATTGGTAGTTTTCATAATAATATCACATAATGGTAGCGTTGATAGCTCTTATAAAATAATCCGTGAAAGTCATATTATCTTTTCGTAAGATAAAAATACATTATATTTTTCTGTTATTTTATTAATAGTTTTTGTCAAACCACCACTTTTCATATTATCATTTGATATCTTAATAAGAAAAGAATTTATAGTGATACCATTTAAATATTCTATCTTCCTGAGAGGCTTGAGCATCTGTAGCTGCAAGTACTATATTGCCAAGAAGTGGTCTGTGCTGCTAAAGCTGCAATACATGAATTTAAACTTATCAATCGCTGTGCATGTCTTGTGATTTTTAACCTTGTTTATAATTCAGGCCATCCCTGGTGGAAGCATTTTAAATAGGAATAGAATGATTATGAAAAACAATCCACTTAACAGGAACGTAACTACAGGAGTGCCTGGAGGCCCTTGGTCCCCCTATTTTATACACTATTTAAAAATATGAATAAGTCAAGTATTTTATGTTTTTGTTCTTAACAAAAAATTAGCTTTTTTTGTGTGACAGTTGCAGTACAAATTAGTTAAAACATTTGTTTTTGTATTATGATTTTTATTGTATTTTTTTAGCATTTTGGTCTGCTCTTCTAAATATTTTTAATCATGCTCCTCTGCCTACAGCTCATGCTGTCTCCCTCCTCCCTCCACGTCCCTGCTTGTTAATGGATTAATATGTATAATTTTACACATTGTTTTTAACCTTATTTGTAACATATGTCCACATGCATATTCTATTGACTGTTTCTTGAAAGGATGTACAAATAATGTACTCAGATACAGTTGGTCAGAAATCTTGAGCTTTAGTTTGAAAGGGGTTGAGTGTGAATTTTATCCACTATCTTTGATATACTATTTACTTGATGACTATCTGTAAAGTCCAATGAAAGAACAAAGATCCAGGTTAAACTCTTGTTCATTTTGGACATTTTCTTGTCCATTTTTGTGTTTATTGAATGATTTACCAGATGTCTGTCAAACATTCTGAAATACAGTATCTAAATGAGATTGTCTTTTTAATAGTAGAAGGTTATGTTTCAGGCCTAGCATTTATTGATAAATAATTAACTGTATAATTGACTGTGAGTTGTAATTTTCTGATTATTGCATCGCTTTTGGGTTAGAAAGCGGCATGGAATATGTAAACCCAATTGACTCTGCCACTGATGACTCATCTGAAGCAAGCAGCTCACCTTTAAATATTTCTGATTTGCAGGAGAAGGAAAAAATTTTTCAGGTAAAAGGTCAATTTTTTGTGATATCTTTGGCCTAAGAATTTATGGTAGTATTTAAATATCCCAACAATTTTTTTGCAAACCATTAGATCATGAAAAATTTACTTTGGTAATCCATTCAGATGCTAGCCAGTAAAAGATATCACTTTTGATTTTCATTTGTATCCTCTTTGATAGTGAAATATTTTCAGTAAAAGCAGGTAGTGTTCTAATCGCTCACATACCTATGATGAGTTTTATTTTAAAAATATGTTACTAAACTTTTATGAGATAATTATCTAACACCCATTGTATCTAAAAATCATCTTGCTAATATTATTCAATAAATTGCAGTTATCTTGATAGCTATAATTTTATCTAGTAATATAGTTTATATCCCAAATCAATATATATATATATATAATATATATATATATTTCATTAGTAAATAATAAGTCACTGTCAGTATTTTATTATAATCACCATTTCAGTATATTTTGTTCTTTGCACATTTCCAAAATCTCAATTTATATTACATGAATTTTGCCTCCCATTGATATGTCATTTTATTTAAACATGCTTTCCCACAATCCTCGTCAGCATGCTATGGCTGTGCAGGTTATGTCTAGAGGGCTTCTTAAGTAGCAAATAAAGCTTTGATTAATTGCTTATTTTTCTTTTCCTTCTAGGCCAAAGTGAAGGAGCTTGAAAAACTGAAGGCATGTTGAGTAAACGCAAATGAACTTTTTGTTTTAATGATTTCAATTAATTTTTATTTATTTATAAAATTTCTAATTTTGGAATGTTACTAGTTTGCTTGAAAATATTTATTTTTGTAGAAATATTCTAATTAAATATGTCTAGTAATTTTGAATTATAGTCTACTTGTATGTTTTAGGTAGATGCCTTTAACACTAACTTTAGTTTTTTGATCATAAATATACTAATTTGAAAATGTAATTATTTTTGCAAATACCATTAGGAACAAAAGCATTTGGAGAGATTAGCTGTGGAGAAGGAATTAGAAGAACAACAAAAAAAGGAGCTGGAAATTCAGTTTGAAATGAAAATGCAAAAGGAAAAGGTTTAAATAAATTCTTTAACTTTTATTGGAGTAAATATATTAAAACTGTAAACTTAAAAAAGTTAACAGAAATTATATGTTTTTGGAAAAGTAGTTTTTGTAAGAAAAATAAAATTAAAGTTTTTGATTTCTTTTTAGCTTATTGAAGATTTAGTTGAACAACAAAATAAATTGGAATCAGAAATAAATAGGATTCAGTTGAGGAGAGAAGAGCAGCATAATCAACTTATTCAACATTTACACAAAGGTATGATTCTTTAAAGAAAACACCTTATTGTACTCTGGAGGCAGAACTGATACATGATTGGTGATTAGCCTCTTGTATAAAAATATGTTAAAGTCTGATGATTTTTATTTCCAGTTGAAAGTACAGCTGACAATGTGATCCAGCAATTACTCCTTTTAAATGAGAAGGATAGGATAGGTAGTCATGCTTTTCAACAATTGGCAGAACATGAAAGAGAAGAAGAAGAAAGACTTCTTAATGTTCGTCAAGAGGAACAGTTTTCTCTTCGTAGAAGAGATATCCTTCGTAAGTTCTTTTTAGTCTTACCAATCAAAGCATTGAAGTTTTCATGAGAGCATGATTTTCAACAAAAATCAATAATTATATTACCTTTATTTACATTTTTTGTGTTTACATTTAGCTGTGGAATTGTTAGGGCATAATTTTCTATTATATCAATGAAATTTTATAAAGTCAAAACTAGTAAATCTCGATGAATTTCTGACAAAATTTGAAGAATTTTTATGACATTATTACCATCATCTTTAAATAAAAATTGTGCGAGTCTTATTTCCCTCTGCTGACTAATGTAGTTATGGTATAACAAGGCTTCTGATTTTGTGAATGGGTTTATGTTTGGGAGAAAGTAAATGACGATCAAAGTGCTAGGAATCAAAAGCTTCATAATCTTTACTATAATTCAGAAAGTTTGTTGGTTTGTATGTTTGTCCGGCTATACAAATCCACACGGTTGATCCTAGAGCCACCAAACTTGGCATGCTATCTGATAGGACCAAAAGGAATAGCATAGGTGGGGGTTTGAAACCCATGGGGTCTTTGGAACCTCATGGGGTCCACAGAATAGCATTTCCATAACATTAACACAGGAGTAAATTGGGAATAGGTGTAGTCATTTTGTTATTTGAACAGTAAAATATGAAGTCATTGACCTAGAGTTGTAAAATTCATACTGATTTACTCCTAATAGTATAAATAATATTATTCAGGTCATACAATTTCATCTATTGATAGAAAATGATCAAAAATTACATTTGAGTAAAAAAATTGCATGGATTTTTAGGCATTTTCACAGAATATCACCATAGTTACTTCTAATTGTTGGGGTTAGTTTGTTTTCATTTTAATAGTAATACTTAAAAGGTTTTTAGATTTGCATTGCCACCCAAAAAAAGCCATGTTTAACTGGCAGCATCAGAAACATCAGAACTCATAGAGAGACACATAGAAAAACAGAGATTATGACAAGAAGCAGTTCGAAACTTTTCCAAACGAGAACAGATAGAAGCTTAGCATGTTTTAGCTAGACTATTGTTAGAAATTAAAAATATATTTATAAGTCTCTAATGTGTACACTTCCCCCCTATGCAATGCCAAGTAATTCTGCTAATATGATATAGATAAGAGAAAATTCAAGAAAGATTGCTATATTGAGTGTGAAACTCCATATTCTGCAAGGGAGAGAGTATATCGAGTGGGAAGAGCATATTGCAGTACAGCTACTACAATGTAATCTATTATATTATTTGCTTAAAATTTATGTGTCACAAACATCTAAAATGTTTTTGAGCCGAGAATGGTTTTTTCCAATTGGAATTATACTTACAGAATTTACTTGGCTTTATCTCTTTAAAATTGTACACTGTTCAAAGTCTATAATAACATCATTGGTTCAATTCCAGGAGTGTTTCTTCTCTCCATTTGAATAACATAGGAAGAGCTGAAACATAGCCTGCAAGCCTTTTTTCATTGTCATCTTAAAATTACTTGGAATCATCCTACAAACTCTGGACTTGAACCAAAGAATCCCTAAAAGAACAAAAAATTATATTTCTACCGTCGATTTTCAAATGCATGTTGGATCAGTTCAAAAATTTGTTTTTAATGGCAAAGCTTCACATTTTTGAAGGAATAAATTGTTTGACATTATGGCAATCCTCATTGTTGGTTTTTTGCAAAATTGCGTTTTCCTAATGGGTCTGACATTTAGTATGAATTGTTTTGCTTATCCATACGATTATATAGATGTAGAAAAAGAGGGAGGAGATATGGAGAGATAGAGCGAGAGGAAGGGAGATAGTATAGAACAGACCTGGGCAACCCGTGGCTCATGACCCACATGTGTCTCTTTTTTATAGTTTTTATGGCTCTCCTGTTCTTTCTATTTGGCCATATAATGTGGCTCTTTAAAAAAAAGAAAATCCAACATCATACATTTAAAATCAGTCAAAATGAACAACAAACAACAGTAATAGCAATGACAAAGAATAAACGAAAAGTCTAGCGTTGGGAGAGTGACAGAATGATGAAATACATAGTATAGCAGTGACTAAAAACACCTTCCAATGCTTTCACCTCTCCTTACTCTCTTAACCACCCCTGATTAGCCCGAGTATACCATGAACGAGTTGATGGTTAAATTCTGACAAGCCCAAATATACTTGGGCTACTGTATTTTTTTCTTCCCTTGCGAAACTCACAGGATTTTTTCGCTCCTTTCTGAAAGTTTATGTACTGACTGTCAGAGGTTAGAAGTAGCCACAATTTTGATTTCTCAAAATGGGCTTTTCAAAATCCTAGGGTAGTGAACTCCTGCGGTCATTTTCACAGAGCAAGTCGAATTTTTCTCTTTACAACCCAGATGCTTTGATTTCAACTTCAGATATCCTTTACCTTACCAATGAATTCATTAACCGCTAGGTTATTTACCCTCAGTAGGTTTTCCAGATGCCTTTTCTTTCCTCGATTGCTGGAAGGCCCTTTCCTTCATCTCCGGAGATATGGACGCACCCTTTTGGGATCAGTTTTTCAAAGTCCTTTTCACAGGAGTTATTCATTGAGCTTTTGAGTAAATACATTAGCATTTTTCCTTCCGTTTGTGCTCTATAAGTTTGATATCATTTTTGTTTTTGTTATTTCGTTATTATATATTGTTTTTGGTGATTTTTCTATTTTATACCATTTTTGTTTTTATGATTTCATTTCGATTTTCGTATCCCTAATAGATCGTGAAGGACAATCCAATACTTGTATAATGTGTTTCTACATATAAATTAGATGAAATATTATTGCTTACTTATATACCATATTTTTCGGCATATAAGATGCACTTTTTTTCCAGAAAAATGACCTCCAAAATCAGCCTGCATCTTATATGACGAAGGAAAAATTATTACTGTTCTCAATACTGACACTAACAAAAACACTCATCCCCAAAATGGAATAATTGGCAGTCTGTGGCACATTTGGGCCCCTGGCACTAAGCACTCAGGGGCCTTGTTATCTAAATATATAGTGAAACCACTCGTAATAGCTACCCTCTTTTGTGACACCTCTTAACGATCATTTTTCTATGGAATCATTAAGAGGTTCCACTGATTTTTAAATTGAGACATTTAATATTTCTGAGATTATATTCACGAACGTTTTTTCGGGTCCCCTTACTTCAAGGGACTCTCGTCGCACGCCAATTGTGACCCCCCCCTTAAATCTGCCACTGTAGTGTAAGGGAAAAATTCAAGATTTACGGTAACTGAGTGGTAGAGAAATCTTGCCTTTTTCTCCCATTTTCGAGGATCCAAATGGAGCCCCAATCTTTTGCGAAACCCTAGGGTTCCACGTAGGTAACCCATGTTTGATAAGCACTGCCATATGTCACAGGGCCCCATACTTCACGGTGCCTCATGTGCCAATTGTGACCCCCTCTAAATCCGCCACTGTTGGCAGTCATTCGTTGCAAAAACATTAAAATATACAGGCATCCCTTGCATAACAATGCTTTGCACAACGACGTTTCGCACTTAGGATGCCATGACATTGCAACCCTTTTTCGCACTTAGGACATGTCTACTTTGCTGGAAAAAAACTTCGCACCTATCATTCCCGATAAAAACTCTTTCCTGGGGGCAATTCTAAACATACCAATAAAAAACTCAGAGATTTCCTCTGTTCTTCCTCTTACAAAGGATGCTTATATATTGACACTTGAGAAACACAAATGTTTGGGGAAAAAATTCAAACACTTCAATTGGTCGGTGATGCATGGAGACCAGAGCTCGAAATTGGAGTGTAAGATCGAGGAATATCACGCGACCACCACACATCATTGGTTTAAAATAAGATTTGAGGTGATTTTGTTCATAGTTTTTCAGACGTGTGCCTTTAGTTTATCGATTTCCACCATTTGTAGTGCAAATTGTGAATATGTCCTATATATTCTTATCTTTGCACTTGAATTAATTCATCATGTGTAAGAAAAGATCAAGTGATTGTACAAGTGCTTAAAAAAACGTAAACAAGTGACATTGAAGGAGAAGCTGGATATTTTGAAGAGATATAATGATGGTGAACGTGCTATTGATATTTCTGATAAGTTGGATCTGTCAAGTTCGACGGTAAGGTCCATAATTCAGCACAGCGATAAAATAAGAGAGTTTGGTAAAGTAGTAACTCCTTTGGATGGCAAGTGTTTGTTTAAGAATAATAGGAGTTCCATCATGCCAAACTCAAAATCGGATGCCTCTTAGCACCCAGCTTATTCAAGAAAAAACTAGGACAATTTATGAAGACCTTAAGAAAGACTATGACATAAGTACCCATATTGAACCATTTAAAGCTAGCTCAGGGTGGTTTGAAAGGTTCAAGTAGCATGTCAATTTGCATAATGTAGGAGTTAGTGGTGAAGTTGCGAGTGCTGATGAAAGGCAGCCAGTGAATATTAAGGTCAATTGAGAGCAGTTATTAAGGAGAGTGGTTACACTCCTCAACAAGTATTTTACGTAGATAAGACGGCCTTGCTTTGGAAGCGGATGCCTTCCAAAAAATTTATTTCCAGGGAAGAAAAGGCCATGCTTGGATACAAAGCATCTAAGGATAGACTGACCTTGTTGGGGGTGTGGAAGGTGACTTTAAATGACTCCTATGCTTGTTTATGATTCCAAATCTCCCAGGGCTTTGAAAGGAATTTCAATTAGAAACTTGCCAATCACCTGGATGGCCAAAAAGAAAGCTTGGGTCACACAAGCAGTGTTTGGCAAGTGATTCAACAATCATTTTTGCCCAGCAGTAAGTAATTATTGTGCTGCTAGCAATCAGGCCAATAAAGCATTGCTAATTTTGGATAAGGCTCCAGGTCACCCTCCCACTCTTGCTGACCAGAAAGACATTGTAAAAGTTTTATTTCTGCTGCCAAATACGACCAGCTTGTTGCAGCACATGGACCAAGGGGCGATTACTTCCTTCAACACCTACTACCATAGAAGGACTTTTGCTGAAGCAATCAGAGCAACAGAAGGTGAGGGCGCTCCATCACTTAGGGAATTCTAGAGCGAATACAACATAAAAAAACACAATTGATAACATTACAGGAGCTTGGAGTGAGGTCAAATCTCGCAACATGAATGGTGTGTGGAGGAGGTTATGGCCAGAGTGTGTGAATGATATCAAGGACTTCAAAGAACCGGTTGAACAAATCTCAAAAGAAATTGTAGAAATGGGTAAAAAACTGGCCTTAATGATTTAGAGGTTGATGATGTTCAAGATAAGAAAGGACTAGCTATATTGGATGAAAATTATACTAACAGAGAATACAGCTCGTCAGTAAATAGAATTTTGACTGATGCTATCAATTGCTACAGAGAGCTCTACAAGGAGAAGAAAAAAGCAACAATGCAGTTGTCCTTAGACAAATTCTTTAAAAGTTCACCGGGGGCTCCTGTCAGTAAGTCAACAATGCTCTTCAAGCAGAGAATAAAATTGTGTCCAGCTCAACTCTTCAGCAGGATTTACAAGTCCAAATTCTCAAGCTGATTAGGTCAGTTCCATGTTTATTTTCTTATTTTAATTCCTTTCTTAATTTTAATATTTTTACAATAAATAAAAACCCGAATTGTGTGTTACATATTAGAACCATTTTCATAACGAAGTTTTCATTTATTGAGACCAGTTGCGGGAGTTAAGGTATGTTATAGCAATGCGTATTTGACGATTTTCATTTTTTAACACCATAAAAGACGTTTTAAAATTAATATGAGCAGTAATTTTTTGCCAGAAATGCATCTGATCATTCATCTATTCTTATGGGAATTCATTTTCATTTGTCAGGTGTTTAAGTAATGGGGAATTTTTCAGGATCAAATCAACAGCATTAAACGAAGGATTCCTGTATTATACATCTACTGCATGTACTATTACTACTACTATTAGTATCTCCTGAACTTTTCCACGTAGATTTTTCTTTTTGTTTGTGAATTTACAGTCCATTCGCCCAGGTACCAGTTAACCCAATATAACATTGTTCATATGGGGTTTTAATTTTCGCATAACGACGTTTTGCACAAGGATATTTTTTCATGGAACGAATTAACGTCATTATGCGAGGGATTGCTATACATTATTAATCATTAATAGTGAAAGTTTTGATAATTTATACAGTAATACCTTAGGCAACGAAAATTGCTGTAATTACAATTTCAGTGCGTTTTTGACATTAGTCATATGCTTTAGTTCCTAATGAGCCCGTTGAATAGTGCGGTTAATGCCACGAAACATTACAATTGCAGTAGATGTGATCAAATTTTGTGAATACCTAGGATAAATAACGTTAAATGTATTGGGATCGCAATGGCTACAAGAATGAAAAGATATGCCTACACTATTATCTATAAGCTTCAGGTAATTCATTATGCAAAAATGCAAGGAAACTGAGCAGCAACACGTCATTTCTGTCCACCTTCCATAGAAAAAAAAAATGATCCGCGAATGGAGAAAACAGGGAAAAATTGAAGCTGATGGGATAAGAGGAACATAGTCTTTGTAAGGTTGGTCCTAAATGGCCACAACTAGAGGAGGAAGTGATGGATAGTAGAACAGAGGAAGTTTGGTATTGCGGTGTCGATCAGAATCGTTATGTACGAAGCAGAAAGAGTTGCAGAAGAAAAAGTACTAGTTGAACGTACGTATCATTATTACGTATACGTTCTATTTATTATTTATCCCATTACATTCAAATATCATATTGCACCTAAGTTTAAATAAGTACTATCGGTAAAGAGTATTTATAAGTGCGATGTGTGCGGCGCACTCCGACAGCATTTATTAATACGACTGCCGAGTTCACGCACATTCTCGAAGCAATTATTTATGTTTTAGATCATCCCTATTTATTTTACGAATTAAATTTATCTAAAACATTATATTTAACTGTTATCACACCATAATATATTCTGTAAATGTTGCCGGATATGGACTTAATCACGACTGGAAATGATAAGTGACGTGGTCCTTCCTAAATGCCTTGGTGAACCAAAATAATTTTTCCAGAAAAATCTTCTAAAAAACCAGGGTGCATCTTATATGGTGAATAATACGGTATTCGTTGTATCTATAAAGTGGAACCATTTTAAAAAATCGGGAAAATTATGAAGCACTGTCATTGTGAGAGAGATTGCTTTATTTACTGAAATTTGCTATTAAAAAGTTTTGATGTGTAAGATATTCTTAGCCTCCTCTGGTCTTATCTGCAGAGAATTATTAATCATTGAAGTAGAAAAGGTGCCTACATTGAGGGATAATTCGTATTTGAGGGTTTCGGCATCATTCACCCAAATTTCATTGTTTTCATTTTTGCACTCGGCATAAAGTTGACCCTGGATTTTTTGGAGAATTTTTAACACTTCAAATTTTTACTTATACACCAGGATATATGGTATCTATTTTTAATATTTCAAAAAAAGAGATATTGTTAATAATATGTAGTAATTGTAATTTTTGGAACTTTGTTTTTAAAGATTGCATGGTTACCCTGGTTTTGTACAATGCAGAGCTTCATTTTGGGTTAAAACAAGCTCAGACAATATGTACATGTAACTATATCATTTGTCGATCCATCATTCTTATCAGCTTTCTTAAAATTCCAGATGCTATGGAAGCTCTTTTAGAAGAAGAGTGCCAGAGAGAAGAAAAACTACGTGAATATGAGGAAGGGAGAGCAGAGACTACAAGAACGTTGTTAAGCCAGTAAGTATTTTTTTAGCTTATAATAGTAAATATATAAAACCATGATGGCCAACTTTTATTCTGTATTCTGGGGCTGAAAGCAAATAACCAAATATTGTACATTCAGCAATTATATAATTTAATCCTACATTGTATATGTATATAATAGCTGGTGCTTGATGCCATGCATCACAAGTAATTTCATTGTACTTCATATTAAGCATATTAATTTAAAAATTCAGACAAATATTAATATCATTTCAATTTATAAAAGTTTACTTTACTTCTCGATAAACAATATTTTTTACTTTATTTTGTTTACTTGATAAAATTTTTATTGCGTCTACTTGCCTTCATACTCTTGACATGGCCACATAGAGTTGTCCATGCACGAAAACTTGATTTTTCAATAGCAAACCGACGCGATCAAAAGTTTGCCCCTGACTTTTCATTGGCACGTCGATTCCTTGTATAATTTCATCGACGGCATTCCCTCGTATTTGATGTCAACGGTTCCATATTGAGAAATGATAAGAATGTTTTTTGTCCACGACTTTTTTAAGTAAGGTACACCTAATTTAAATGTAATTGAATTTAATATTAATTTTACATGATTGATACACTCGTCGACAAAATATTTTAAGGCTTAGCTAATCTAAAAATGTTGGTTATTTTTGTTTCAGTAATTTAATAATTTAATATAAATATAAACAATTTTTTTAAAAATTTGCTTTAATTGACTATTGACTTCCAAAATTTTAATAATTTGAAATTAATAACAAAATATATTTAACCGAAGATTGAAAATGAATAAATTTATTTTTACGTATTATTTAAAAGTTTACTTTCAGTTAAAAAAACATATCCTGATAAATAATTTTTTACATTTTTACTGCTTTATTAAGGAGAAGGTAAGGTATCACCATTATTATAAGATAAATGAAATCACATTTTAACGTGTTAAGTTTAAAATAATGGCCTTCTGAAAAATGTTCACTAATATTAAAGATAATTTGTCGTAATACTCTATCACTATTATAAGAAGCAATAAAATAACGTTTTACCGAGTATATTTTAACACGTTCGCGACGACGGGACCCACCGGTGGGTCCCGGCTGTACGCGCCCATAGGCGTTGGGACCCACCGGTGGGTCCCCGGCATTTGCGCCCGCAACTGCCGGGACCCACCGATGGGTCCCTCCCCATACCTTTCTTTATCTTACCTTTTTTTCTTTTGACGCCTATGCTGATGGATTCTATATTTAGTTTACGCTCTTAGGAGGATATATACTGCATACGAATATCTTTAGTTAATGAAATTTTACCATGAAAAAAAAAAATAATTTTATTTGATCTCGCTGCACCATCCATGAAAAATCGGGGAATTGCAATGGAAAATAATATCATACATTTTAGTTTGAAATTGTATTTATTATCGATAAATGGTTTAGTTTAAAATTACTATTCAAGATAAATCTAAGATAATATTTTACAAGTAGTAATAATACAAATATTATATCTTTATGAATATAAATGTAAAACTTGAATATTTCTGAAGAAAAATACGTAGGAAATAATAGTTTATTATAATAAAATGTTGGAAGTTAAATTTACAAACATTACTTATGTTTTTCATTGAAACATTCTAAACACATCGTCGGCTGTCCATCGCAGTCTTTGCAGAATGTTTTTACTTTTTTTGCTTTCGCTTTTGCATCACTCACTCCTTTATTCCTACGATGTTTTTCATAGCAGCCGATACATCTCTTTCTACAATCTCTGGCTAACCCTTGATATGTTCCTAGACTAAGCACTACTTTCTTCTTGGTCTTCCTAGCTTTATCACCACCAACGGCACCACTGCTTTCACCATTATCTCGAGTAAGCCCATAAATAATATTTTCCCTAAAAGTGAGCATGTCCATTTTTTTCTCATTCCCTCCGTATTTGTTATAAATCACCCATGCATTCACCACACACGTTCCAAGAAGAAGTTCTATTGCTACCTTTTTATACCACTTCATCGTTCTTCTTATGCAGGTATAATAAGAGGACATTTGGTCGGAAACATCAACACCCTTTTTGGCAAAATTATAATCCATCACAGACGATGGCTTCATTTTTCTTTCACCTTTCCATGACTTAGACGCTGATGGAACTAGAATGTCCGTATGTGCTGGATCCGAAGAAATCATAAGCACTGGTCTCTTATGTTGCCATTTCATCACTCTTACACCATTCTTTTCCTTCACGAAAATCTCTCCACTTTTCAGTTTTTTTGCGCATACCTCTTTTGGATTTCCCCGTCTATTTTGTCTTAGTGTTCCACAGACATAGGTCATTTTCTTTAGCAACACTTCACAGAGAGATACGCTTGTATAAAAATTATCTATATACAAAGTCCTACCTCAGTTCAAAATTCCCGCAGTCAACTCCAGCACCACTTTTTCGGCGTGTCCTTTCCCACTTCTATCTGGGTTTTTATTTTTGCCTGTGTAAATCTTCAAGTTATAAGTATAAGCCTCAGGTGTGCACAGTTTGTAGCACTTCACACCATACTTATTTGCTTTTCCAGGGAGATACTGACGAAATATCAATCTGCCGCTCCAGGGCACCATTGATTCATCAAAGACGATTTTTTCACCAGGAGTAATTGTAGACTGAAATTTTCTGCAAATCAAATCAAGCAATGGCTTGATTTTGGACAATCTACTTTCACTTGTATCAGCTCAATTATCATTGAAATTTATTTATTTATTTTATATCAGTTCATAAACAGCCGTTAACGGCCTTTTACAATGAGCGTAATAACTTGAACAAAGACGAACACATACAACCATGCCCTCGGCAGGATTCGAACCCGCGACCTTAGCATTGGGAGCCAGACACGCTAACCACCCCTCTACCAAGGCCGGCACTTCAGAAGCATCTCAAACCGATCACGTTTCGTATGAAGTCATTCCGGTATAAAGGTTTGTAGGACCAATAAAAACGCATTTTAGGTAGATGGTTTACACCCATAGCCGTCAGAACTGTTATGAAATTTTTCATTTCACTTGATGATGTTTCCTTCCATTTTTTCATTATGGATCTTCTCTTAGGGACTTCAGATGCTAAGTACTGTCTTGCGTATCTGTTTGTCTCTGTTACTAGTAGATCCAAAAGATCGTCATTCAGAAAATGTTCATATGAGCGTGTCGGATCAGCAAAATCCTTCTCAATCAGCAAACCATCTTAACCTGTGTAGGAAAAAGGACGACCAACATTCGAGCAATCTCCCCACAAGTCTGGTACATTTTCTATATCATCGATGTCTTCGGATGATGCTTCTTCGATGCCTTCAGATTCTGATGAGGATAAATCACTTTCTACTTCTGATGGCTTGTAGGAAGATTCAGAGTCAAGGTAACTTGACACTGAAATGTCAGAATCAGGCATGGTATAGAAAAAAGTAACTTTAGATAGAGAATAACACACTGACTTTCTAGAAACTCAATGAGAACGCAATGACACTCGAAGAAAAACAGCTAAAGACTGATGTGTAGGATGGTGCACTGGAAGAAAGAGAGGAAGGGAAATAAGCCAAGGGACGAAATTCCTGAAACCAAATTGGGAATGGGAAAACGGTCGACATGTAATAAAAAGATGCTGCTTTGCAAACAATAAATGGCACGTGTGTTGCGCGAAAATTTGGGTAACCGATTTCCAAAAATGCGGCGGCCGAGGACGAGAAAAACTGCAAGATTACTCATTTCAAAGAGCGCATCTTAGGCATGGGAAAAAAGGTCGACATGTAATAAAAAGAAGCCGCTTTGCAAACAATAAATGGCACGTGTGTTGCGCGAAAATTTGGGTAACGGATTTCCAAAAATGCGGCAGCACAGGACGAGTAAAACTGTAAGTGGACGCCTTGGCTGAGGAACTTCCCCTGCCCCCTCCGGCCGTAGAGCCTCGCCATAAACCCAAGGCGTGGGTAAACGTATTTTTTAGGGGCCTGGAACGCCTTCCCGATGAAGTGGTTGTATCGAGAGAAATAACGTGAAAGTGACCTTGAAAATTAGTGAATATATTTATTACTTTTTGTACATTTTTACGTTTATATAATTCTGATATTCCCCATTATAATATCTCAGCCCTAGATTTTATCATCTGTGTTTTGTAAATAGTATAAATAAAAAATTATTAGGAGAAAATTATAATAACATGTTTGTATTGCGTGATTGCATACCTCTTAAGGTAAAACCAATAAAAACTTATTTAGACGCCTCACAAGCATTGGAAATTTAAAAAAACATATTTTTCAACATTAAAGAAACTATTTCTTAATTTAAACAAAAAAATCAAAAATGAATTTTTATTGCATTTTACGCCTGTGGGCATGGAGAGCAAAAATAGCTTACGTCGCGAATGTGTTAAATGAACGAAATTCTGAGTACGTTCTCTATAAATAATGAAATCACTAAATATAAGTTGTCTAAGCTAATACATTAATTTATCTTTGGTTGAGAAATAGATATAATTTTTCATATAAACTATCACTATTATAAGAAGAAATAAAATTATCTTTTAATGTCTAAGGTTTAAAGAAAGGTCTTCTAGAAATGTTCATCAATACTATAAATTCTTTAAATATTTGTTAACTTATATTTTTTGGAACTAAGGCAATTGTTTATAAACATCCCAGTAGTCAAGGATGTTTGCATATAACTATATAGAGATAAGCACCTTATTAATATAGTATGATATTTAGGTTAGTTAATTGTTATCCTAATATTTGCCAGAGAAATCAAATTGTACACAGTTTCTTTCACTTAACAAATATTTTTATGAAATATTCAGACAAGTTGAAGTCCCATGCAGTCAAAGTTTTCAAGAAAATGTGGAAGTAAATGTCTCAATATGTGTAGCTTATTTGATGAAGAAATCCTTAGGAAATTCCCTATGTTCACATGACATCTATGATGTCACATTATTATCATTCATTGGTATTTACCACAATCTACAATATAAATTACCTACATTTATTATTTAAGAATATAAAATAGTATTGTGTACAGAAAAATCTTAAGTTTTTTATATAGCATTATTCATTGTACACATAGGCATGCAGCTTAAAAAACCCTTTGGTGATTTTTCTGTATAATACTTTATTTATAGATTCAATTATTAGACATTCCATACCAGCAAAGCGATAGTAGCAGAATGCCTTATGGGCATGTCTCTGTCTGTCCTTCCATCCACATGATTCATCTCCAAAACTACTGCGTGGATGTTCATGAAATTTGGTCTTTAGGACTTATGGGCAAAGAACATAAGAAAATGATATACCGTATTTACTCGTGTAATACCTTCACTTCTTTCCCAGAGAGTTCCCATCATAAAAGGGGGGTGCGAACATTTGCCAATTCATCTACCTACTCAATATTGGGCACCTAGCATGAGTTTTTTTCAGTAGACGCAATATGCCGTGCATTTTATTTCTTTGATTTTTAACCACGGTATTTTTCAAAAATGCATGGAATAATATAATAAACCCAATATTTATCAGGTATCTTAAAAATTCTTTGCCAGCTGTTAGTAGTAAACCTAAATCACGTAAATATTCTATGTAAATAGACATGTCAGGCAGTTCATTCTCATAGAAAATGTGATGTAAGATAAATAAACAACTGAACTGCATATATTTTTCATTAAATACAAATGCATTCTGTAAGATCATATTTTACCATGACTGCATTTTTTTGGATTCCTTTTACGTTATGCAATCTTAAAAGGATATACTTTTATTACTCTGTATAAAAGCAAAGACCACAATCTTGTGATGGTAATGTGTCACTAAACAGCTGTTGGAGTTGTTTGTTTGTGCTTTCTTAAAGCTTAAAGTGATACATTTTATCCACAGAAAAGTTAGAAACGCTTCTCTGTAACTGAGTCATATTGCATCTCGTGACATGTTTATATATGGCATTGTGTGAGTTCTGGTAGATTTATTTTGAGCATGAACAGTTTATGTTTATTTCCATAAAATTTGTTCTTTTTCTTGGTGAAAAATGACTCGGCGTGATTTTGCTAAATTAGTGAAAATTACTCATTTTAAATTAAATAACTTGAGAATGTGCAACAGCTCAAAATTGAACCTTTCTGCGAGATTTAGGAGCTAGACTCCAAAATTGTCTCCATGTAATATAATGGCAATGGATGCCAATTTTTCATGATTACGTACGTTAAAAAAGTACTAAAAATCATTTTTAGAAGTCACTTCTTAAATATTTGCTTTTTGCAGTAATTGTATCATCAAACTCGGCTTCAGATAGATTATTCAACCAATGTTGCTGTAAAATATCTATATTGAAATTTCGAAATTACATGAATTCCACTTTTTCCAGATTTTTAGCTCTAAAAACGGGAATGCGGGCATCACACGCATGCGGGTATTTCACGAGTAAATATGGTAAATGGTTCACATGGCCTAATCGGGAGTGCCACTTTACTGGTGACAAAAAATGAACTTCAGTCATATCTCTTACATATTTCTTGTATAAAAAAAGTCTTTTAAAAAATTTGTATAACTAAACAAATAAAATGTTTTGTATAAAAAATTTTTATCGAAGGAGTAGCCATTTTCAAGAAAATGAAAAGTCACAATTTACTTTGAACTTGAATTGAATTTTTCCTGTTTTTTAATTGTCAACGAAAACAATCCTCATAGCAACTGAAGTAAACAATATCTACTATAAATATATTTAATTTCCTTTTGTGCACCTACAGCATATAGTAAATGAAAGGAAATGGATTATCCATGACAAAGAAAGGAACGTCAATATGTTTATTTTCCTTATGTATGTATACACACAGCTTTTGCAAGTGAAAATAAATGGTTAATTTATGATAAAGGAATGAAGGTGAACATAAAGATTACTACTGCTCATAAATTGGTAAATCATAAATTCAATATTCCTTGACATTGCTTGTGATATATCATTTTGAAGTTCTTATACATTATTCTAAGCCATTAATATTTATCTTTTTTTGACATGATAACATAATTCATAAAGAATGCCTTTGGATGTGTACTCCAACATGGATTATACCTTTCCATTCTTGTTCACTTTTATCTAAGCAATTTATTTTGATCTATTTCTTTTGACTCTTTTATTTGATGCCTTTAGCTTGGGCCACATTCACCATTGTTTCAGTATGTTATATCTGTTACACTAATGGTCTTTTGCAAATAAAAATGACCCACTGCTGTTGTGCCTTGATATTTGAATGCAAGTGAAATCAGTCATTACAAGTATAAGTTTACCTCCATATTCAAGGAAGGTATTGGTGGCTTGGGAAAACTGTTGTAGAAAAACAAATATTGAAGGCTTCATATTTACAGGTGGTCACCACATTAGTCAATTTGTTGACTGACAACAGTTTTGCCAATCTTCCTGTCAGCATCTTCAGGTCAAAGTTGACCAGTAGGTCGGTGAAACTGTTGTCAGTCTACAAATTGACCAATGTGGTAACCACCTGGAAATATGAAGCCTACAAGTCAGCCACACCACGAAAGCCTTGGAACAAAAAACAAATATTATCAGCACTTTTCTAGAGAGCATGGCGATTTGACCCGTACCAGACCAGTTATAGGTTAAATGAAATAATATAAAGAAAACTGCTAAAATCTAGTCGAGAACTTCAATTGTGGTATATTTTTGCAATTTGGCCATTCAATATCGTTCCTTGTAAAACTGAATCACACCATCGTTCATCGCATGTTAGGGTACCATGTAGATTGTTGTTGTAGATATGGCAAAAGAAATTTGTAACTATTTTATGAATTGAGTTGCTATTTAATTTATAGGAGTGAGTGGAATCATTTGTCAATGTACATCAATAAGATTAAGGAAAGTTTAAGATTTAGGAAAAAATATTTACTTTTAGGCATTATAGGTACTGGGAATAATTTTGAAATGAGAAAAAAGTCTGTTATGATTGGGAATTGAACCAGGGGATGGAGTTTTCTTCGATGCATCCCTTTGAGGACATCCATTGGGGCAGTTTGATACTAGCTTGGCTAGTTCCGTCCCAACCAAGAAAACATCCGCGTTCAGAAATGAGAAAATTGATCTGCTACGATAGTTCAGTGGTAGAATATCCGTCCGGAAAGTGGAAGACCCGGGTTCAATTCCCGGTCATAGCAGACTTTTTTCTCGTTTCAAAATTATTCCCAACTTTACAGCTTATGCCTGTCTGCATAGGATCTTCGGATTGCTTTATTCCATCAATTTCTTGCTTGGCAATCTCACCATTTGAGAGGGAGGAGTTTTCTTCTATGCATCTCTTCGAGGACATCCATTGGGGCAGTTTGATACTAGCTTGGCTAGTTCCATCCCAACCAAGAAAACATCCACGTTCAGAAACGAGAAAATTGATCTGCTACAATAGTTCAGTAGTAGAATATCTGCCCGGCAAGTGGAAGACCCGGGTTCGATTCCCAGTCATAGCAAACTTTTTTCTCGTTTCAAAATTATTCCCAAATTGACAGCGTATGCCTGTCTGCATAGGATCTTCGGATCGCTTTATTCCATCAATTATAGGTACTGTTAGGAAAGAGAAAAATTTAAAGGAATGGTAAATGGGGTTATGGTGGTGGAGTGGCTAGAGCAGTGGTTCTCAAACTGGGTGTAGCAGCACACTGGTGTGCTGCAGTAGATATTTAGAGGTGCCATGAAAAGCTTTGTTTAATAAATAAATCAATGATTTGTATATGTTGGTGGGTAATTAGGGCAATAATTTTTCTTCTAATAAATGGATTATGTAGTAGCATCAACAAATGGATGTGTCCAAAGGTTGTAATATCTGTATCTAAAAATATATAAAGGTTGTCACAAGACTGGGGTGCCACGAAATCCTCTTTATCTTTGAAAGTATGCCGCAGCTCAAAAAAGTTTAAGAACCACTGGGCTAGAGAGTTGGCCTTTCATGCAACAGTCCTGGGTTCAGATCTGACTGAGGCTAGATTTATCAATCTGGGATCGTCCTGCCTCTTACTTGTGTGCTTTGAAGAGGCTGCGCAAGTCAGCGCTTCATCCTTCGGAAGGGACCTTAAGCAGTTAGGTGCTCTTTGTAAAGAGTAGGTTAATGCCGGCACTGTGTTTCCTTACTGCCTACTGTGTGTCTGGTATGGATGGAGATAACTCCAAGAGGATGATAAGCTAGAAAAACAAACAAACAATAATCATCTCCATGGCATCACTCCAATAAAATTATATTTAAAATGGCAAAAATGCTGTTTACTAGAAATTCAAGGAAATATGGTTGATTATCAAAATTCTGTGATAAGAATTAATCTACATCCTTTTCCTCTTAGAACAGTACAAACCCTGCTCTGATATCACAATTCTAAGATATTTAAATTACCAAAGAAAAAAATCTCTGCACAATGGATTTGAGATTTCCTGTGTAAATCAATTAGGCAACAAACATTCCTGGTATCCAACTCAGGACTTCAATCGTCACCAAATAAAATATGGCCCTGAAGTCGGCCCTGGTAGCACAACCTTCATACCAAGTTTCATGAGAATTGATGCAAATGTTATTATTTGGGGATGGACACACACAGACAGCCATTTCATAAGACTTTCCTTTGGAAAACAGCCCAAAAAACATAAAACTGCTTATTATAGCAGAATAATGTGTGAGCTGCTGAAGTATGGGGGAAGAAGCTGTGAAACATCTCTCAAGCATATATTTTAGAGAACAGTGGATTGTGCTCCAGATCTGTCATAGAGCATTTCATTAGAACAGAAGCTTTGATAAAAAGTAACAGATGAATTTTTGTCCTTAAAAATTTCTTAATCGATTTATACAGTGGTTCCCAAACTAGGGGTTGCAAAAGGTTTTCAGGAGGCTTGCAAAAAAGAAATATTTTTATTTTTTCAATTTTGTCATGTATATACTTATCAGTGATTTTTTTCTAACAAAAAAGTTGCTGGAAGGCAAAAGAGGTGAATGGAGAAAAAATTGGAATTGAATGTAATTTTTTAACTGAGGAATATGTGTAGTTGTACATATCGCTCATCTGCTACAATAGTGACACAACTCAAAATTGGTCAATTTTGAGTGTTATTGTGAAAAACACGGAAAATGATGCATATTTTATCAGTAAGAATGGCACAAGTGTAACTCAAAAAATGACCATTAGAGAGCAGTTGTGTCACTATTGCAGTTTTTCATAAGTGTGAGTAGGTTATCATGAATAATGACACATCTCAGTTGTGCTCTGTTAGTGAGAAAGAAAAGACGTACTTCTTTCCGCAGTAATGACAGATTTTGTGTTGTGACGGTTTAATGTGTTGAAATTTATCAGAAACAATGATGTATTTGGAGTTGTGTCGTTTTGTTTGTTCAAACTTGATTAAGAATATTGACATATTTTGATATATGACAGTATTGATTTGGGGTGCCGGTGGTGTAGTGGTTTGGACGCTACTCGCCTGCTGCTTGAAAAGGCATCTGGAACGAATCCTGCGCAAGAAGGATTTTTCCAAGGTCACCCGGCCCCCTGTTTGTGTGGTTTGAGGAGACCGTGCAAATTTAGCTGTTCCGTCCTTCGGAAGGGACGTTAAGCTGTTGGCCCCCCTGGTGTTCTTCATAAGAGCAGGCAAATGCCGGCACCGGGTTTCCCTCCTCCCTTCCCCAGCTATTCATTGCACTACCTCTGAGATACCCACTGGGCATAGGACAGAGGCGAATCGGCTGGGTATTCAAATTAAATTATATGACAGTAATGATGATCAGGTAAAAAAATTTGTAATAGAATTTTTATCTTTTGTGTGTCACATTTTGAGATATGACACTATTCTTGATTTTCATTTATTTTGGCTAGTATTAGATAAGTGTCACATTTAGAGTTTTGCCACTATATTAGCAAATGAAATTGGAATGTGCGTTTTACTTCATCTAGAAAAAAAGCGAACACTTGACCATCTGACGAACAACTTGAAGTGATATTTTATTCTGATAATTGCTATGGACATCAGAAAAATAGTTTTATGATAAGTATGTACATGTATGCTGTTTCAAAATATAACATTAAATCAATAACTCATAAATTTTTAATCAAGGGGAATAGCCAAAATGAAGGGGATTCAGTTCACGCCGTTATTGAAAAAGAAGTTTGAAGGTTCATGCAATCAGGACCAATTCATGTTCCTGATCAATTTATAAGCCTAATAAGATCAGTGAAGAAAACAGGCGAACCGTGTAAGGTCACTGAACTGTGCCACAGCAATTTTTTTGATTTGAAGAAATTAAATACGACATTTGAAAATAATTTTTGCAAGAATACAGAAGATGAGACTGTAAAGATGGGTGACATAAGAATTTTGAAAGTGGAAAAGCAAAACCTGTCAAAATATTTTTACAGAACATCTTTCAGCCAAAAAGAATTTAAAGAAATTTGTTTAACATAAGGCAGAAAAAATTCTCCCAATAAGACTGTGAAATTGGAACCAGCTTACAATAAAAAACCAAGTATAAGTGAGAAACAAGTAGGGATGTACACAGGGTTCCTGTGGTACAGAAGTGCTTTTCGTCAAATTTGTCATAGTATAATCATATACTAATATGTTTGCTATGAAATCAGAAAATTATTTTTCCTTATATTGTGGCAACCCTGCTTTTTATATCCGTTTTAAAGATGTTCATTTCGTTTTGTCATTTTATACTCTCCCTATAAACGAAATTTCTTTGAAATCCGTTGCGCCAATACCTTCGAAATTAATAGTTACAGACAAATTCTAACTTTGATATTGTGGTAGCCCTGTTTAGTCGACCCAGTTTTAATATAATAATTTTGTTATTTACTTATATAAAGATTATAAACATCATATTTGGTTAAAATCCATGCCATTAGTTTTCTAGAATTACGTGTAAAAGAAATATTATTTTCCTTTTTAATGTGGTAGCCCCGCTCTTTAGCTCAGCTTTAAACATCTTGATTTCATTATGGTATGTTGTATAAATCTTATATACAAAATTTAATTGAAATCCATTTGGCCAATTCCTTCCAACTCCATAATTAGGTAGTGAAAGAATTAAATTTGTAATTGTGGCACCCCTGTGTTTAGTTTAAATATGCTATTTTGGTTTTCTATATATGTGTACATTATAAATATTATAATTTGGTTCAAATTGATGCAGACATTTCAACACAAATATCTGTAAAATTAATGTTTTTTAATTTCTTGTATTGTGGCAGCCCTGATTTCTATATCTATACTAAACATCATGATTTTGTTTTTTTATGTTACACGCCTGCTTCCTACAAAATTTCATTGAAATCGGTTTAGTCAAATCCTTCTTAATTCATAATTACAGAAAAGTTTAACTTTGTAATTGTGGCACCCCTGCTGAGTTTAATCTGCCCAAATATGCCATTTTGGTCATTAATTTATGTGAATATTCTATGTACCAAATTTTATTGAAATCGGTTAAGCCTATTCTTCCCTGATATATGCGTACGGACGGACGGACATCACGAAGATAATAGTGCTTTTCAGCATTGACGAAAAGCACTAAAAAGGAGACTTATTGCAATTACTCCACAAAAATTATATTCCCAAATACTAGTGATTTCTATAATAATTTCTAATGTTCTATAAATTAAAATGTTTGTAATATTATGTTATAATATAATAAATTTATACTTTTTTCAACTATTTTTATTCAAGTAATTTGTTTCATCTCAAAAAAGTTTTCAAATTTTACAAGAATAATGTCATAAGTCAAAGTAGAGGTTGAAATTGGAATGTTTTAGGTGTTACTATTCGCACTAAAAGTAAAATGACTATGCGTTAATTAGGTTCAAAGAATGCTGAAGCCATGTATTAAAATAATTTTCACAATTTTTAATAATTCTTAGTGCTATTTTAACTTTAAAAAATTTCAAATTGCTCCCCTGAAAAATTGCATTTTTTGAGTTGTGTCACTATTGTAGCAGATGAGCGATATGAGTAAAGTGTTATTGCATTGTAAATAACTTAATTTGATTTGTTTTTAGTTATGCAAATTAGTATTTTTTGCAACAAAGGTTCCAGAATGGTGTTCCAGTGTGTTCCGGCAGATAAAAAGTACTGCTTGGAATTAAAATAAATTTTTCAATTCAGCTCACTAAAGCACTTGCAGCTTTTAATTTGGCAGTATAATTTTGAAGAGCAAACTATATAACTTTTAGGATATAGGTGGCTTGCATTTTTTAATGGAATTTAAACCTTATTGTTTAGATGTGAATTAACCATAGTGTTGGTCTTGGAATTCTATTGTAAAAAATCAAAGCATGGGCCAGAAGTTGTGAATAAAACTGTTTCTTGTAAGTTTCTAGATTCTGATTATTCTTGATTTAGGCATTAATTTTTCATTTGCTGATAACCTTGCAAGTATTAGCATGTGAATTCAAAAGGAGGATTTTTCATTGCATATCTTAATTTTGCATTGATAACTGGTATAACTGGTGAAGAGAAAATAAAGCAATATTTATAACTCGCAAATAATAGAAAAAAGCCTTGAATGTATGTCCAAAGCAGAATAAATATTTGAATGATTTTTAGCCTACTTTCCAGAATAGAAATAGGCTTGTAGTTTCTTTATTGTGTCTGTCCCCCCTATTAATTTTTGAAATAATAGACCGATTTTCATGACTCTTGGTGGAAACCTCTCGATACTGGGGCTGATCTCCTGAGGATAGGTTTTGTTGTGAAGATTGAATGTCCCTGGTTTGATTCCAGGAACTATCCTTCACATTTGATTTACATGGGAAATCTGAAATCCATCATGTAGGATAATTTTCTTTTTCACATTAAAATATCTTAGAATTGTAATATTGAAGTGGGATTTGTAGTATTTTCTGAGGAAAGGAATGGAGATTCTAATTTCTATTGTAGAATGTTGCTTTTCGATCCTATTTGTTAGAATTTTACATAAATACTGGCGTTTTTGCAGTTTTTATCACTCATTACAAGAGTGTTGCCATAGCAACAACTATTGTTGGACTCGAATTTTGTTGGACTCGAATTTGGCATCGTTTAGTACATACACGGGTTATTTTTGCCACACAAATACACGTGATCATTTTAATTTTCCATTCGAATGTATTTGTAATATTTTGTAACACTAAATTATGAAATTTGGGAACACAAAGGGAAACTCATCCACGGTGATTTTAAAGCTCTTCAAACCAATATAAGTAATTGCTGCACCTCATTTAATTTAAAATAATTATGTTGGAAAGTAGGCATCATAAGTTCTGTTTGAATCCTCTTGTTAAACATATTGAAGGCAAGAAAAAAGTCATCAAGATGTATCATGATTCCATTTAAATTATTAATCAGACCAGTTCTTATAAAAGTATAATGATGTATATTACATAACCTAAATGGGAGGGAAGAATTTGTATAAACATATTTCAGATAATGTGAAATTAAGTCCTGCCAGAACTTGCAATAAGATAACATTTACAAATATAATAAAAGGTTTTTGTATGAGGAATAGGATGGTTTATTTTTGTTTTGGAAAATGTGAAGTTTTAAATTTGTAGTAACCTTATTTGGGTCTATAATGATGTAATGATGTACAACTCTTGCTGGTCTAAAGTTTATTAAATTCTTTGGTACAATATTTATTGCCACTTGTTTTGTGTCATTAATATAGCATTAAAATTTTTCATGGTTCTTAGGGAAATGGAAGCTGATCAATATCTGGGAGCATTAATACGAGATAGAGGCCAAGAAAAGACAAAGTTGGTGAGGCGATTGCAAAGAGATGCAGAACTTCAGAGAGCTGCCGTTGCTGCACTTTTGGAACGAGGAGACGCTCGCAGTTGGGGACTGACACAAGAAGTCGCCATGGTTCAATCTCAGTTGGCTAATCTCACTGTTGTAGAAATGGAACGAAGACGGCTTGAGATGAATGAACAATTGGTGATTATAACTTTATTTGATGAAAAGATCTTTAGTGTTCGTTATTTTACAGAAGTAATGAAATTTTTGGTTGTGAACAAGTTTTTTAGCCTTTGAGTTAATAAAAATTGAAACACTAATTATTGAAATGTTAATCTTAATTTTGCTATTAAAGAATGCTATTATATGACTCCTTCTTAGAACTAGTTAGAATTTTTCTTGTATCTTTTGATTCTGCTTCATGTTGGGTGTCACTTTTTGCCTATATTAAAAACTTATGGCCCCATGCATGGGTCATCTTTAAATTAATTTTATCCATATCATTTAACCCTTTTGCTGCATAAATCGCAAAAATGCAACTGACCCTTTTTTTCCTCTTAACTGCATAAATCGCAATAGCATCACATTGTCATAAAAATGATTACCTTCATTGGACTTCATCGTAACATTCCAAGTGGTTAAAAATCAGCACTGAATGTTGGAAACTGCTGCTATCTGGTTGAAAAGACCGGAAGTAGAAACATGGGAGTCATTGTTAATGTTAATTATTATAAAATTAATTATATTATTTTTATATTTTGAAGAATGGTAGTTGTGCAATTTAGTCATTTTATGCATTAATGAGCTAAGTTATCACTGGAGAAAGTTGATTCATAATGTTTTTAATGTTAGATATGTGAATCTTATGTCAATAATATGCTGTGAAAGTAAGAAAAATTGAAACAAGCATTTTATGTTTTCCTTTAAAATTGACACTTTTAAAGGCTCGCCTCTGGAATCTAATTATGCAGAAAAAGTGTTTAAAAGTGTTCCTTTTATTATATAAGAAGTCCTTGATATGATTCTGAAAGTTTCAGTATGAAGGGATATTAAAAGAATAGTAAATATATTATGGAAATATTTTTTAAAATTTTCCTTGCATTAGCCTGCCACGTAAAATCACTGTGTGCCATCCTGATATAGAATTGAAAGACTTCATATATTAGCCACCTAGATTTTCAAATTATCTGTTATTCTTGAGCACATTTGTGCTTGAGCATTTCACCAGTGGTTTGCATCATTAAATTACAATTTCGGTGCATTTGCGATGTTTTAGTTCCTAATGAACCCGTTGAATAGTGCGATTAATGCCACGAAACAATAGAATTCATGTAGATATCATAAATCCATACCTAGGATAAATAACGTTAAATGTATTGGGATCGCAATGGCTACAAGAATGAAAAGATATGCCTACACTATTATCTATAAGCTTCAGGTGATTCATTATGCAAAAATGCATGGAAACTGAGCAGCAGCACGTCATTTTGGTCCACCTTCCATAGAAAAAAATGATCCGCGAATGGAGAAAACAAGGAAAAATTGAAGCTGATGGGATAAGAGAAGCATAGTCTTTGTAAGGTTGGTCCTAAATGGCCACAACTGGAGGAGGAAGTGATGTATAGTAGAACAGAATAAGTTTGGTAGTGCTGTATCGATCAAAATCGTTATGTACGAGGCAAAAAGAGCTGCAGAAGAAAAAGGACTAATTGAGCGTATGTATCATTATTCCACATGCATTCTAATTATTATTTATCCCATTAAATTAAAATATCCTCTTGAACTTAAGTTTAAGTAAGTACTATCGGTAATGGGTATCTATACTTGGGATGTGTGTGGCACACTCTGACAGCTTTAGTAAATACGACTGCCAAGTTCACGCAGGGTACATTTAGCTGTACAAGTCCCGAAGCAATTATATGTGTTTTGGATCATCCCTATTTATTTTACGAATGAAGTTTATCTAAAACGTTATATTTAACTGTTATCACACCATAATATTTTCTGTAAATGTTGCTGGATACGGACTTAATCATGCCTGGAAATGACACACGATGTGGCCCTTCGTGAATGCCTTGGTAAACCAAAATACGTTTTTTCCTGAAAAAACTTCTAACGTCTTATACCTTGGTGCATCTTATATACCGAGAAATATGGTAATTCACCTAATTTTTTATAATTAAAATCATTGTTTTGGCAGGCAATTGCACTAGTCAAAAATAATAATATGCCTCATAAATGCAAAAGAAATATGACTCCAAGTAAGAGCTTATCATAATGATCATGATCAATGATGATTTATTTAATTTTTTTATAACTTTCTTCATAGGTTGACTTGTCAGAGAAAAGGACTGCATTGTCATCTATGTTGGTGGACCTCATTGCACAGCAAGCTGAACGAAGAAGACAGTTATTAGGGCAGCTTGAAGAGTTAGAACGTAGAAATGTGACGTACACGGCTGAAGATTTCTGGCTGTTTCAGGTATTTTTATTATTGTCATTGCCATTTTTAATTTATATCAGTTTTTGAAACATTTTAAATTATGATTTCTTGAAAAGACCATTATAGCATTATTGGTATATTTTTTATTTTAAACATCAAGGTAGTTCATTAATTGTTTATTTAATCTCTTTTAGATTTTAAGTTATTTATATAAAAGATTTATTTTTTGTTCAAATCGATTTGCTCAATTAATTTGCTCAAACATTTTTAATTGTACATGAAGAAAACTCATGAATCATGCTTGTATATCAATTTAATTCAGTATCAGCGACTGCTGGATTCAAGACCTCCATGCCTTGCTGAAGCAGAGCGCTCAATCGATCCGAATCTCGTGCGCCATCTTCTGCTTGCTGGTGCTCTGCATTGCCTCCCTCTCCTTGCTAGCACTTTGCTCATGCCATCTCCATCATGCTCATCTCCCTCTTCCCCAATTAGACCATCAAGCTCAGGAGCCATCCCACGTCTTGATCACGATGTCTTAATGAACGTAAGTGCATTTAACAATATGGTGTGCTCCTGGCTTTATTATTTTGTATCTAATTTTACTATAATGCTAACTCAATCAATCATATTCTCATTGTATAATTTCTTCAAGCTTGACCTGTATGGAATTTTGATTATTAGCTTCTCAGAATGGATATAAGTTTTTTATTCAGTAAATTGATGGTTGGAAATGTATATAAAAACCTGGACATACTGATGGCTGGGGACTGGTTGGTCTGAGCATCGTGGAAAACCTTCATGACTTATTGCGACTGAAAATATGGCTCTTGGTGGAATAAGGATGGAATGTTGATGGAGTAAAAGTTAGTAAGATTCAGTGTAGTAAATAAAAAAGAAAGCAGCTTAACTCAATAACAAGTGAAATTGTAGTACTTTAATTGTCATAAAATCTAGTGTTTCATATTTATTTAGATTATGTAGTTTAGTATTTTGTAAAAGAACATTAAATGTAAGATTAATTTTATTAATCTAAAATGTTAGAGTTGAAATAATAAGTTAAATTGTAGGGATACTCAAGTACATTTTATATTTTATGATTTAAGGCAATTAACTCTTCAACGAAGTTAACTTAGTTTCTTTTGTATGGGTATTCTGGGCAGTATTATATCTTGATTATTAACCTTTATCTGCCAAACATACCATATATGGTTTGCTTAGTTCTGAGATTGCTTACAAGGGTTGTATTTGATAGGGAGTTAGGAGAATGGGATGTGAAGAAGAATTAGGACCGGAGAGGCAAGGCAAGCTAAATTTGAATTTCAATGTACACCCACTCCCCAATTAACACTCTTAATTGGTGCCAGGAAAACTGAGCACTAACTGAAATAGTGCTATTCAGAACACATACTTCCATAAGAAATGACGTTATAAGATCTAATCCTTTCCCGAGATTCTATTAATGGAAATGAAAATAGGCAGTATTATATAAATAATACACCAAAGTATTCTTTGTTAACCATATTATGTAGTGTAGAATAGGTAGTCATTTGCATTGCAATTATATTTAAAATTGAACAGTAAAACTTGAATATAAATGAAGAACAGAATGCATTTTATGGAACATATGTTGATTCCACGCTGAATAAATCGTGCAGGAGCATTAAGGAATAGGAATTAGAGTAGAAGAAGATACCTGCATCTACTCATGGATACAGGGTGAGGCAATAGTCACTATACAGCCACAATTTTATTTACACAAAGAAAATTGGAACATAATAACATAAGCATCATGACTTAAGATACTGTTCAATTAAGAGAAGGCAACCAATAAGACAAAAACAAAATCGTATATCGAAACGATTGAAACCTTACTACGTTTCGATAAAGAAATATCGATTCATAAAAGACATCACATGTGCTTGATAAATAAAGGAACATGGAATGAGACCAAATAAAGGAAGAATTCAAATATCTTGGTATTGCATTTAAAAAAACAATATTCGAAAAGGGAGCAATAAACAAAAAACAAATGTTGACTCTCTCCAGCTTTTATTCGCCTTAAATCCTCTAATTTAACCTTGAGAGTTAAGTTTTTCCTCTTTTTCTCCTCTGACTGCCAGTTATCACTTATGGTCTTTTTATTTAAAGGAAAAATATAATTTAAACAAAGTTCACTCTATTTTTTGACCTACAAAAACATCGACAAGTGTACACAGAACCATCAAGCAACTGCAAATACTGATGTCTTGTGTGTTGTAAATGCGCAGAGGCGCTGCGCAGTGGCCTTCATAAATTACACCAGAAATTTTGAAGAGCGTTAATGTGGAACGCGCAAGCGCAATTTGGAAAAAGGCATTAAATTATTTTCAGCATTAATGCAGAACAGCGTTAATCAGGATAGCGTTCAGCGGGCTAGCTACACTCCCCTAACCCCCGTAAATTTTTTAAACCCTGATCTTGATGACACTCATGGGTCCTTCTGGAAGAAAATTGTTACATATTTTATTTTAAATATTATTAAAAAATTATATTTTTGCTCAATATCCTAAACATGCCTTGTAAAAATAAGTAGGTATTAAAGTAAAAATCACCATTAAAAATTCACTATAAAATTAATTTTAATAAAAGTTTAAATAGTACAACTATAAGTTAGCATACAACAAAACTTCAATGAGATATTTGACAATGCATACTGTCTGCTAATTTTTCATATTCTGGGACATAGGAGTATAAAGAAAGGCTCATGCAATCATTGAGATGAGTATCAGTCATTTTTGATCTAAATTTTGATTTTTATATCTTTAACGTAGAGAAACCGCTTTCACTCAAATAGGTAGACCCAAAACACGAATTAATTCTCTAAAAGGTTTCTTTTAATAAAGGATATTTATCATTTTCAACCAGGGACCAAAAATTACTTTGTAATGATCTGCCCTTCAATTGTAAATCTGATTACATAGTGATAATTTCTATTTCTATATCAGCAATTTTTTATTTTCTCCATACATAGTATAGGGGAAAGTATTGTTTCCATGAAAAAAATCGATTTCGAGATTTCAATGGAAATACACGTTTTGACAATTTTCTCGATGGTGTCGGTATGTATGGGATAGAGATTTTGTGGGCGCTCTAACTCAAAAACTATTAATCAGATCAATGCGAAATATTATATTTAACATTTTTGTTGGAGGGACAAGAGTTGATTAGTTTTTGGTTAAAATCGGTCAATCGGAAGTGGATGTTTACTCTTGTCACATCCGTTTCTTTCAAATATTTTCTTTATTGCTTGATCAGTGTAAATAAATACTGGAATAAAGAGTGTAGGAAATTTAATTTTCTACAACCTTTGTTTGAAACATTTTCACATATAATGTATTTTTGAGGAGATATTTTAAAAATTATATTTTTTAGCTGCTGCCACCACACCACCTGGAGGCAACTTTTGTAAACACTTGATGCTTAGTTACATCTTAGCAATGCTTCTTTTTATGCTTAATTGTTGGAGCTTCGTGGCTTTATTCAATACCAGAAGGCTATGGTATGAGTTTATGTCTGTTCTTTGTAAGGTCATTGAATATTTCTCACAGTTCCTTAAAATATTTATTATCATTTAAAATATTTGGAATTTATAGAAATATTACAGGTATGCAGAAAGTCGTGGTGGGCAGATCAGATTTTTGTTTATTATATTTGCTATTTGTACATGTCTCACTTATATCAGTTTCAACAAAAGGGTTTAAAACAAAAGTCGCTGTTGGTTGTATCACACTAAAATCAGCAAATTGATCTTCAAATTTTTAAAAAGTTTTTAAGTTGTTCGTAGAAAATATTCTTGTCAAATATTTTATTTTCTGGTACCTTTTTCTCCAAGGCAGGAAAGTGACTGAAGACTCATTTTTTTATTTGTGATATCCACAAAATCAATTTTAATTCAAATGCATTCACAGATCCAATCATTTGAAACAAATTTCTCCCTTCACCTTGAGTTCAAAATAAAGATCAATTAATTTTGATGTAAAATCAGTAAAATATGCCAAGTCAGACAACCATAGAGGATCAGTGTGTTCTTCATACTGTTCATTCCTTGATCCAATAAATTTTATTATTTCTGGTGAAAGGTTCTGAAATCTTAGTAATACTTTTCCTTTGCTGAGCCATCTTCCCTCTGAATGCAAAGATAAGCACCTTCAAACCAAGTACCTGTTGATGGATGATACAATGGTAACTTATAACAATTGGGAAATCAGCGTCCTTTCTACAGAGAGCAATAAAGCCAACATCATGACCAATCACTGATGGTGCACCATCTGTTATAGATGCAATTTTTTAATAGGCAAACTATTTTCTTTAACATAATTTTTAAGCCTCAAAAATGTCCTGTCCTCGTGTTTTTTCTTTTAAGGGTATGGCTGAGAGTATGTCTTCTTTTACTGAACAATCTTTGAAAACCATTCTAATAAAGACATTTAATTGTTCAGTATTAGTGATGTCAGTATGTCAGTAGATTCGTCACATTGTAGACTGAAAAATTCACAGTGTTCCAGATCTTTCTTTAATTGACATTTTACATTTTCAGACACAACTTCTATTCTCTGGGTAACTGTGTTTGCTGAAAGTTGTACCTCTCTTATTGCAGTTAAAATTTCAACAAAGTCTCCGAAGTGGTAATCATAGCTTTATTAACCATTTCACCATCTTCAAATGGTTTCTTTCCTTACCGCAAGAATGTATGCCACTTTAAATGATGCAACAGTAACAGCTTTCGATTTATTGCCATAAATCTTGAAATATGATTGGCTTCCATTCAGGGGATTTTTTTAAATTTTTGTCTTTCTAAAATTACTATTTAAAGGAAATTCATTTTCATATTTGAGATGCCACTCTATATTGCATTTATTCCCTACACTAACAGTTGAGCCACAAATTAAACGAATAAATTTGTCTTTAATGCTTATGAAAAAATACTGTTCTTCCCATTCTTATTGAAAATAGTATTTAACTATCTGCACTTTCTTTTGCGTTGGTTCTTGTGAAAACATATTTAATACCTAGGGTATAAAAATAGTATCTTAATTTCACAGTAATATACTGGATGGTAACTTTTGTACATGGATCATAGAAAATTCAGTGGTAAAACTGGGTATCTCTATAATAATATACAAGTGTTGGTTGGTGATCATTTTATGTTGTGTTATATTAATCATTTATATTTTGAATATAATGGTTTTTAATTGTCCAGGAATGCTTGATTTACATATTAAAAGCGATTGGCAAAAAATATTTGGTAAAATAACTCTGGTTCGGCTCCAGGGAATTATTTCTATTTCTCATAAGGTAACACGTAAAAATAGACTTTTCGACGTGCAGGCTTTTATTCTTTTGGAAATTAAAATTAGAAAAAACTGACCTACAATCATCTTATTCTATCTATCTACTATCTTATTCTATTCATATTTTTCTACTTACAGCTCAAAATTGCTCATATTAATAAATCACATATTTGGGGTAATATTTTCATTTTGATGACAACTACTTTGACAACAATGTAATTGTCAAAACTTGTGTTCATTTTGTTGTCTCAAGGCTAAATGCCATTCCCTCTTCCACTCTAATTTATGGTTTCTGCCGGTAGTTGCATAAGAACCAAGTTTTCCATCCTATTTTGGCCGCATCTTGCATTTTTCCATTGTAAAAATATTCCCCTCTCTCCCCTCCCATCATTGTCCCCCTTTGCGATGAATGCCTTAATAAATCCATCCGACATCTTCCTTCCTTTTTAGACCTTAAACCATTCCTCTCCTCTCTCTTTCTCACATCCTTTCTCTCTCTATCCTCTCACCTCCTTTCTCTCTTATAAGACAACCTTCTTTTTCCCTCCACGAGAATTTTCGTCTTTTCGCGCACTGATGCGGTATTATAAAAAAGAAATGAGATTCCCTTCTCTTTCCCTCTCTGTTATTATTGTCATTTTATTTATTTTCTTTTCGGTGGAAAGTTTTTCGTTCCGATGATGAATGCTACATGAAACGAGGTAATCGTCGTGTTGGTTTTGTTTTCTTTGTCTCGTTCTGCGGGTTTCATTTTATTTTAGTAAGAAAAAAGATTTCTGACAAGTGCTAGGAACGGAATTCAGACTGTTTGAGCAGGGGAAAAACTGGGCTATCTTATATGTTTGAAAGATGAAAAAGGGCTTTTTGAGCTGTTTTTTTTCTTTGCTTTGGTTGAGGATTTAATTGGTATAATTATGTATGGACGGCGGAGTTAATAATTATGGTTTCTACTGCGCTGGATTTTGATTTCCCCACAAAGGACTTGATGCGCTATTTTAAGGTTAAAAATTGCTGAAAATCTTACAAAATTCGAAAACCATCGCTGAGATAGCAAATTTTTTTGTGCAGTCCTCGAGATTCGACCTGCTCAAAAAATTTGTCTACGAATCCGAAAGTAAGTACAACTGGAGTTAACATTTAAGGTGCACAATTATGTATAAGATGATTTTACTAACAAACTTCTTTACCTCAAAATTTGTTTATCTTGACAACGACTGCAGCAAGAAACAAAATTAATATAAATAGTGATAGTTAAAATAATTTATTTAAAGTTAAAAATTTTAATTCTGTTTCTTATTAATTTGAAATATTATCTTTCCTTGAACCAGAATAAAAATAGTTTTCCAAGAATATTGCTTTATAATTTAATATTTTGGTAACATATTTAGAGATTGGTTGGTTTTTGTTAGAGCAGCTCTGTTAGCTACTTGGAATAGCTCAGAAGCATGAGCTTCGCATTGGTGACCGCTGAATTAGGTCATGACTGATTGAGGCAAGTATGCCCAAGGTCAAAGGCTTAGGGAAGAGGAGACCTTAGATAAACTGTAAACAGGTGATTATCTACATCTAGGCCACCCACTTTCACACACACTCGAGAGAAGCCATAAATATAACCCTGGGAGGGAACTCCATCCCCATAATGTTCTCCTGTTATTTTCTTCTTCCATTTGGGCATCTGTGTTTTTTTGAGCTGTCTTATTCAGTTGTTCAACTAGAGTGGTAGTAGGCTACTGTGAGTGAGATTTTTGTAAGGATAATATTTTTTGTAAAATTGTTTTGATATGTTTCTTTCCTCTAAAAAACAGAAGCGTTCAATTCTTCATTATTTTTAATTTAAAATACTTATTATTTGAACATTTTATCACCAGTAGTTCATGAGATATGAGATTTTTCCAGAAAACGAACAAAAATCTCGTGTTTTAAGGTTAAGTACTATTCCTATAGAAATTGCAAGATAAATTTTATTGTTAAGATGACTTCACTTTTGGTGCGACAAAATTGAGGATGCCATTTATTTTTTAAATCTCTTGATTTGAAAGTTAAGTTCTACAATGGTACCTTATAGGTTGATGAAAATTTAAGAAGGAAGTGGTGAGCCTTTTTTTACTTATTTAATAAAACTAGGCAATAAAAACATTAACCACTGTAGACTTTAAAAAGGATATGGCTGTATTTTTCAATGTATGGGTTGTGATCCAATACTGGAATGTGGAGTATAATAAGCTGGGTCATGAGGATCATGACAACAATGCTGGCATTCTTTTAAAAAACAACTGAAAGATCTGAAAACAGTTACATGATGTTCTGTGACTTTTGGGTAACCTCTTTCTTCTGGCATCTTCTACCTTTCGCTATATGTTCTTGAAAACTAATGAGAAGGTAGAGCTTACAGGAATCAGTGTTGTATTCCACTTGGTTGCAAGACAAAAAGTAACCCCAGTCTAAGATATTCTTAGGCTGGAACATTATGATGCATGGAATTTATTTGCTGAGGAACAATAAGGATATCAAGAATACTCGGACAAAGAGTTTGAATTAGAATCTCATTGCTTCTGTTTTATCTTCAGACTTTGATAAATAAATCACTTTTGACGTCACACAGACGGACATAAAGCATGGCAGAAACCACTTTTTTGGACTCGCTTAAAATGTATACAGTAGACCAGGGGTGCACAACATATGGCCCGTGGGCCAAATTTGGCCTACCGACACATTTTGTGTGGCCCGGCAGGATTTAACTTAGCTGGTGCTTTCCTTTTCCATAAAAATACAAGTAAAATTTGTTATGGATATTTATTTCATGTGTGAACAAACATTCTCTCTTCTGAAATCAAACAAAGCTCAATTACGTTCAGCACTGACAGATCAGTTTAAGAGACATTCTAAGAACAGTAACTGTCAGCATTACTCCGGATATAGGTGGAATAGCAAGAGAAAAACAGTGCAACATCTCCCATTGAATAAGTAAATTATATTTGTTTTTCATCTCATTTTCGTCGCATAAGAATTGCATGTAAAAGTTGTTATGGTAATTACTGAATCTATAATAGTGTAGTTAAATTTTTTGTGTACAAAACTTTCATAGCGTGGCCCGCCTAGGTCCAATGAAAGTTGACTTTGGCCCGTGTCAACTTTTGAATTGTGCACCTCTGCAATAGACCTCGATTCTATGGACTATATGGAGGGAAAGGCTGGCCAGATTATGTGATAGTCTGTAAGATCGAGGCGAAAAAATATGAATATTATTATCAACAAAACGACAGAGTGAATTTGAAGAAATAATCATCTTTTTGATCTCTGAATAGTCATTCAGTTGGAAAGATCAATGACCCAATGGAAACCCACCCCTGTTGTTTCTGCAAACACTGGACCATAGATCTTTTGGATGATGCCTTCTCCACTTCAGCAATTCAGATCCCGTTACGATGGAGACAAAAATCTTTATCTATTCGATACATTGCAGTGAGGCATTTTGATTGATTTTTCAAACAAGTAACACAAAAGTGGATTCAATTTGATGGTTGAGATGATCACTTTAATGATAAAACGGTTGGGCAAACCAGATTCTACAAAGCAGCCACCTTTAGAGACAATTCACTGATTTTTTATTCTGAAGCTTCATCTTGACTGTCGATTGTCTCTCAACTGTAAGGCAAGAGCATTAATCCATTTTCATCATCATTCCCTTTAATGTTGCATGCAGAGTGAAAAATTTATTTTTAGGCATTCTTTGCCAGCGAAGTGATAGTAGTGGAACACCTAATGGGCATGTCTCATCCGTCCGCCCATCTGTCATAACTTTCATCTCCTAAACTGCTGGATGGATTTTAATTAAATTAAGTACAAGTGATCCTTATTAAAACTGCCCAATTTTTAACATACTTTCCGGAAATAGGCTTATAGTTTTGTCATTGTGTCTGTGTTTGTCCATCTGTCTGTCTTTCTGTCTGTCCCCCCTATTAACTTTTGAACCAATAGACCGATTTTCATGAAACTTCGTGGAAATCACTTGCTACATGGGTGAGCTCCCAAGAATAGTTTTTGCTGCGAAGATTGAAGTCCTGTGTTCAATTCCAGGAACTATCCTTCCTATTTGATTTACATGGGAAATCTGAAATCCATTGTGCAAGATAATTTCCTCTTGCATATTAAAATATCTTAGAATTGTAATATCAGAGCGAGTTTTGTCCTATTCTCTGAGGAAAGGAATGAAGATTTTAATTTTTATCATAGAATTTTGCTTATCGATTGTGTTTCTTAGAATTTTGCATAAATACTGGTGATATTGCAGTTTTTATTGCTCATTTTGAGAGTGTTGCCATAGAAACAAATATTGTTTGACTCAGATTCAGTATATTCTAATATGCACGTGTTATTTTTGCCGCACAAATATGCGTGATCAATTTAATATTCCGTTCGAATTTATTTGTAGTATTTTATAATGCTAAATTATGAAATTTGGGAACACAAAGAGCTAGATATCTGCAATGACTTGAAAGCTATTAAAGCCAATATAAGTATTAAATATATGATTAAATGGAAGGTAGCCATCATAAGTTCTGTTTGGATCATCTTGTTCCATATAGAATGCCTTTAAAATGTCTGTGTATTCCATTTATGGAGTGTACTTTGGTATCTTGTTGAATCTTAGCAAAAATTATCCATTAAAATTATCTCAAAAGCACAGAAAATAATTGACTTGAAAGATAATTTCCTCATAAAGAAGATTGATCGAGCAATCCTCGTGTGGCTCACTGGACAAAAAACCAGTTTGGTGGACTTGGTCCATAAAATCTCAAGTCCATAAGATCATGCTCCATAGAATTGAGGTTTTACTGTATTTCCATCAAAATCTGTCATTTTTTTCTCAATTACAATACTTGCTCTATATATACTATGTATATGAGAAAATAATAAGTGAGCTGTACAATTTTTTGAAGCACCATATTGATAAAAGAGCCTGAGATCAAATCTCATACTATTGATATTAACCCCATACATGCTGCAGGTGAAAATTTTTTTAAACTGTGAATATATTTTAATGGAGATTTCATCTCAATATCTTGCTTGAGTTGAGAGTCATGAAATTTTCGAAAATTGTAAATGCTGTGCTTATGTCAATCTAGTAGAATTATGCTGCATCTACAGCTGTCAAACTTTATCATAAGCCTAGATAATTTTGAGATTACAGTGATAAGGCACTTGAATTGCCCTTCTGACAATACAGAAGATTTATCTTGAAATAAGTGTAGATTAAGGTGAGTTTTTCCTCTTCTTGAAAGGTTGTGGAAGTTTTTCCATGACTTAAGTGCAGCTTAGTGAAGTTCGGTGGGAAGGAGAAGGCGAGATAAATTCAGACGAATTTAAGATTATTTACTCGGGAGGGGAGAAAAAGGAAAGGGGAGTGGGGATTATAATGAGAAAAGAGATAGCTGAAAGAATTAGTAAGGTAGTGACAGTTAATGATAGATTAATAACCGTAAAACTTCAGATGGGAGTCAACTGCTGTTGACTTGACTCCCAGTCACTGTTGAGACAGGTTTTGCCCTTGAAGAAGCCCACCTTGTGGGCGAAATGCATTGGGTGTTGTAATTGTTTGGCTAAAGGAGTATTTTACTTTTAATAATCTGAGCCCAAGTTATTGAGCTACCAACGATATTGTTATGATCAAACAATTTATCTGAATTATCTGAAATGCCAACAGTTGTGAGGCACACAATTGAATAACAGTGATAATTCTCTTTAAAATATCTCGCCAATGTTGTCGTTCGAGTTGTGAGATTCGTTGATGTTCTCTATCAATGGTCTTGCCAATCTTCAACCTGGTATCTAACTCCACCCATTTTTGGTAACATTCTATATGTTTTGTTGAACTCTCGTGAGATTTGAGATCGGACGAAATATTTTTCCAATCTCTAAATCCGAATTCCAATTTCTTTGTCTTCTTCTTCTGCTTCATCATCCTATTTATTCTCCTCTATTTCTGCTACATCAAATGCTATTGGTCCTGGTCCTGTTTCAACAGTTTCAACCTTTGATGTTGATGGAATAATAAATATTTCTATTGCACCCCACCATTTCTTTTCCTCGGCTTCTTTCATTATTCTTTTTTTCCTATACTCACTTCCAGATAATTTTTTCTTTCGAAGTCGCTCATTCTACAAGTAAAAATAAAACTATTTAAAATTGTAAGAACGTAATGGGAATAGTATTATAATTATAAAAATTAAAATAATATATTTCTTTTAATATTTTGGAGTAATATTGATGCTAATAATAAATGATATAATAACAAAATGAAATAAATAAAATAGAATAGAAACTTACATTTTTGCACAAAATTTACCCTACTTACACAGATTAAATATTTATTATTATAGCAACAGTGAGTATTAGGATTTCCATGAAATATTAACGCAAGGTGTTTGATCTAATAGACCTACATTATCCAGTCTGCATATGTTCACTCTTTCCATCAATGTCTGCGCATGGTGAGCTTGTCGCAAGCAGTAACATTCAGCCAGGTTCAGCCCTACTGCTGTCAGCGGTGCCGCAGTACTGAGGTCAGCCGAACACTAGCTAGTGCTAGTACTCTAGTGGAATAAACAACTCAGTGGCATATTACAAATGTAGTCGAATCTTCGTAGGAGCGCCGATAAGAAAATATTGCAAAGGAAAGCCGCCATGCATGCTGGTGTGTGGGAAAAGAAAAGAATAGCCACACAAGAATATACCTTAATCTGTCTGCGGTTGCCTTTGTCTATGGGCACCTTTTTCTTTTTCACAAATCCGCAATGGCGGTTTATTTTTTCTCAGTATGTGCCTGAAAATGCCACCTCAAGCTATGTCCTGCCTGAGGCGGTTGCCTCGTCCCTGGGAGCTGGGGGGGCTGGTGAATGGTAGTCATTCTTTCTTTGCTTGTTGATTAAGTATCACTTCCTGTTTGTGCTCTAGTCACATATCTCTATCCATTGATAATAAACGGGTTAGTAATTTTCTTATAAAATATATAAATATTGTACATCATAATCTGATTTAAATAATTTAAAATATGATTGTTTGAGATTAAAAAATGCCAACTTATGTATTCTTTTATGTTTAATGAATAATATTATAGTACAAAATGGATATATAATATATCTATACACATGTATTTATGTCAAAACAAGTATCACAGCTTATTTAAGTAGTCTTAAATTAATCCCATAATTTAATTTTGCTTTATTATTAAATGGAATTTTTGATATTTTCTATACTTTGTATTTTTAAGTTTAATAAAAAATTATTTTTAAGGGTAAAATTAATTTACCTACTAACAATATTTAAAATAGATTATAAATCTATATATAGCTACAAGCTGAGCTGTAAGTGTTGTTTTGGGTGGGAGGGGGGTATAAATTCTGGTGTCCGCCGACCGGAGATAATCTTCACAAAAGCATAGAGTATGCGAGCGTCAGATGAAAAAAGGTGGATTAAAGGTGTACAAATTAGAATCGGGACCTTTATTTATTAGTTTCTATCATTACATGAAGATTCTTGCATATAAATCAATAAACAAGTGTTCAGATAATAATGTGTTGAAATATTTCTCCCCCTCCCCAAACTAAATTTCTGGCTGCACTACGGATAGAAAGTACACTTTGTGAAATTATTGATAGGGACCTGAATGGGGATTTTGAATAAAGATTTGAAATAATATTGTTTGTGTGATAACTGGAGAAAAAGAGTAATTTACTTTCCTTCTTTTTTCTAATTCTCCTATTGATCTGCTTAGTTTTTTCCATATGGTTATACCATTAAAAAATTCTCAAAAAATTATTCTCTTACATGTTTCTTCCATTGCATATGTCCATAGTCTTTTGTAATTATGTGTGTACAGTACTTCCTTGCTTTATACAAGAGAGATTTTTCCTTTAGGCTGAAAAACCTAAAAAAATAGACTATTTTTAAGGGCAGTTGTTCGTTTTGATAGTTTTATGTGAAGAATCAAATCGAATGAATTGGATGAAATGATTCAAATTATTGGATTATCAATCAGAATTGGAATCGAAACATCTGATTCACTTGAGTCAAATCAATGACCAAATTTGCCCATCCCTAGCTGTCAGGGTCATCCGCTTGCCATGGCAAACTCATGTTGAATGAAGAACATTGCTTGTATAAATTTTGAAATGAGATAGTTAATTTGTTATCGTAAAGTTGTTTAAGCCTTAAGTTAAGGTTACCATAATCAGAATGCCAAAAAATTGAATTTTTCCAGGAATTTAAAGCATGTATCAGATCCAGATATTGTTCTCATATTTTGTTTATTAATATAACTAATTCATTCCAATATTTCTGCATTAAAGATTTCATAATCTTCACCAGGAGAAAGGGCATCCTCATTTTAAAGTTCTGAATATGGTAGCCCTACCTTAAGTCACCTTTTACATAAAATTTTCCATATTACTAAATTGTTTATCATCTACATTGTTTAAATTGAAGGATTACTTGTACTTTGTAATTAGATTTTTGTAATAAAAGACTTCATATAATTGACTGATGTTCATTTTCCTTGTATTTGTACAAGATTATTTATATGGCGTTTTGATTTTATATAGGCTGGAGTAAAGGTAGAAAGAGATAGAGAAGCAATACTCAAAGCTGTGCATGACTACCATGTAGAGAAGACATTGCATCATGAGGTAGAGTTGCTGGAGTCCAACCAACCCAGCGCTCCTGAGTACGAAGTACTAAATGCTCAGCACGAGATCCCTTCTTTCATATCTTCCTCCAATGCTATGGGACACTGTGAGTGTGCTGTTTGCATGGATAAAGAGGTAAGAAAATGCTCTTTTCAATCACTTTGATAGAAATGGAAAATCTGTCAATTGTCCAACCGGATCTACTAATTCATGGAACATTACTTCGTACTTAAAGTGTTTTTGATAAAACTAATACCTAGCTTGCTTTGTTTTTGTATTCATAAATATCGTAGAATTAATTATAAGTGGGTAAATACATCTTACTGTGGATTTGAATTGTTTAGGAAAAGTAATTGTTGGTTTTTATCAAATGTTGAGATGAAATAATAAAAAGGATGCTCATGGTTTCAACTACAGATAAACTCCATTAGAATGTGAAATCCAGTACAACACGGTCAGTCCATGGACTCCATTTTAACACGGAGTTTGTTATTAGGCAGTATCAAATTTGCACGAGGGGAAAAGTTTTTTATCAAATGCTTTCTTTTCGTAACAACCACATATGGGATATAGGCTTCCCACTTTGTCAGACAAATAACGTATACATAATACATACAGTATATGTATGTGCACTTTATGAAGAGGAGCAAACTTTACAAAGCGTTAACTTATTTGCCTTGCGGAGAAAACGTCAGTCACATTGATTGCTTTATAGCTTCATTATTCTTTTGAATAAAATTTTGCAGCTTCCCTCCCGCTGTCTTTACTTTTACCTTTCGATGCGATGGACCCTCCTCGGCACCCCGCTGGGTAAGGGAATCTGTTTATATCATGGTCTGAAGTTATGGATCCCATTCACCGCGTTGTAATGGAATTTTACCTTTAACTTTTAGACATTTGAAATTTATCAAATTGGATCATCAATATGTAGTTTAATATTGAGAATTTTATATGGTTAAGGTTGACACATTTTTTTCTGATCTTTTGGAAAAAACTGGACAAATCTTAAAAATTATATCAGAGGTAATAAGTACTGCCTTACAGTAAACCCTTGATTCTCCAGACTATATGGGGGAAGGGGTGTATGTTTTTGGTGAAATTTTGGAAAATCAAAGGGAAAAGCACAGGGTCATACAAATTGTTGAAATAAGTTTGTAAAACTAGTTAGTACTCTTGCCAGAGAGGACTTTTCCTGAGGAGGCAAACTAGGATACTCTTTTATACATATAAGTTTGTGTAAATAACTACTTAATGTTTATCGTATGGCATTTAAATGCCACTGTGGTGTCTCATGGCCGGATTGATTTGGGATATTTAAATGCAATATGTTTATGTCCTGTCTGAAATCCAGTAATCAGGGTGCACAAAATCAAGTGTTTACTGTATTAACTTAATCGGTGAAAAAGCAATTTCAGTGTCAAACATAAACCAGAGTATTTGTGAGGCAAATATCACTTAACATCTTCATTCAACCTGTCAATGGCTTCTTAGGGATAATTGAAATAAGTAATATTTCATTTCAGTTCATATTTCTAATGTTGTTTTTGCCGTGCTTACATAATATGTTCTCTTTCCAATTTTTTGAAAATGTTCTTTATGATTCTAAATGTATAGCTGAAAATACAACGGCAAGTCATTGTAATCATTTAGCATGTCATTGAAATTTTTATTGTGGCATTCATTTTATGGACTTTTTATTCCATGCATTTCAGTGTGAAGTCATCTTTATCCCATGTGGACACATGTGCTGTTGCATTGCTTGCTCTGAAAAAATGGAGCAATGTCCAATGTGCCGGGGAGTGGTGGAGCAAAAAATACGAGTGATCTTAAGCTAAGATTAGGTTTACCTAATGATATATTTGGTTTTAATAAATGATAAGCAGCATATGTATAAAAATTCTAATGCCTTGCCTTACCTTTTATCTGAGGATAAAATTTGTTTCTTTTCTATGCTTTTTATTTCTCATAATTTTTTCTCAAATTGCTGTGACAGAAATGGTCTAATGTCATGCAAAATACTTCATTTTTGAAGTCCAATAAAAGTTATTACATGTTGCCTTATATACGGGGTGATTTTGGAATGATAAGACCAATTGTAAGATTGCCATTTTTTAAAGTCAAATTTTGAGTGTGGTGAGAATGTTAATTAATTATAAGCTTCCCTCTGAAATGAGTGTAAAGCATGTTTTAAGAGGGCTTTGTTGCATCTTATTTGTGATAATAAATTTCAAAAGATCCATAGGTATGCATGATACAAACTGTGCTTGCAAGCTGGATTGTTTTTATTCAACATAATTTGGTGTGATTATTATATTGAATCATGAGCATTTTCCTAAATGTAAGTTTCTCAGCAGTGCAGTTTAATCTTCAACTTGTCATTGATTTGGCACAGTGGATTTTGCACATTTAAAAATAAACTTAAACATTGCCCATGTTTTACTGTAGCACAAATTGTTAAGATGATCTTTGGAGGCCTAACAAGGTTGAACAGGTGAAAAATCTGAATAAAGTTTGATAATATGCCATAGGTGTGAGTGACACTTTTGTGCAATGTTAATGTTACCACACATGCACATCAGAAGAAAGTTTTTTACGATCAGGTTTTTTATGCAGGCTGATTGTGAAAATGGTATGTCATAGTCCTAACATAATGGTGCTGAGGCGAAGAAAGAATAACCTCATGCAAGAATTAAGTACAAATTTCTTTTATGCAACGTGGTTGTGGATTTTTAACTCTCAATTTTAATGATAATCATTGTTGCCAGATTCCCAACCAATTATATTGTGGAATAGCGAATATAATTCTAAGCATGTTTTTTGTCTGTTCTTTCATTTTGTTTTCTCTATTTTGTGATAAATAAGGAAAAAGAGACTTGGTGTTTCATTTTGATTAGTTTATTACTAAATTATGGAAGCATTTGTGGTAGAAGTTCATGGTATTCTAAGATTTTAAATATTTATCAACAAAAATGTTGTTTAGAATCAATGAAGCCCAGATTTTTAGGTGCTAAACACTATTTCATTTATATAAATAGGTAAATTTTACCAACAGAGAAATTGTAATGTAGCTATTAATTGTTATAGATCTTTTATCATGTCATTTAACTATAATTTCTTTATTTTAAAGTAATTTATGAATAAGTCCCTGAAATCAGGTGGACATTAATCAAGAGGTATTAATTAAAGTGATTGTTGAAAAACAAATCTGGGAGCAGCTAGTTTCAAATTAAAATACCAGAAGACATTTTTGTTAACTATTCTAATTTTCTGTTCCTAGTAGAATGTTGTGACCTGGAAGATGTGATTGGCAAAAATTTTGTGATTAAATCGCATTAATTGAAAAATATATGTGTGTAATCCTTCAAATTTTGAGCTTAAATGTTGGTTTCAATCACAGAAATTTATTTCTCTCAATTTGTTCTTTTTATAGCTTATGCTTGATACATATGCAACATTTTCATATACTTGTCTAAAATTGGGAAGTTTTAAAGCACTTATATGTAAATTAATACCATATTTATATAGCTACATATCTTATATCCATTCATCACCTAAACATTTTGCCTCGTTTGAAAAAAGTACTACGATGACTCATCAAAATTTCTCTTGAATTGATATTGCTGAAAATAATAATACAGTGAACTCCCGATCTAACGTTTTTTACCGGACCAAGGGAAATCGACTTTAGATGCGGAAAAACGTAAGATGCGGAAATGGAGATAATGATATTCGCACATAATAGTACCTTGTCTGGTACATTTTAAATTATTATACAGGATGCCCAAATGTCCTGTATTTCATCAACTGTCCCGTAAAATCCTGTATTTTCTGAAGTGAAAGTTTTTACAAATATATTATAATAAGAAAAACATCGCAAATAAATTTATATTTTCAATTGTATTCCAAATTCTTGCTCTCGTTCTTATTCAAATTAAACACGAATATGTCAGGAAAAATTATTCTTTAAAGGTAAGGGGATATTTTCTATAGATTTCTGAACCATTCAGATAAAATCAAAAGCTCTCAGTACCATGGCAGGAATTGAATGATTAAAAAATGGTAATTGAAAATTTCTCTGCTCACGTCTTTAAAAGTTAGAAGTGTTACCGTTACCGAATATGAAGATTCTACTACAGTTGTAATGAAGAAAACTACTCTAGATAAGTCATGAGAAAAGGTATTAGCAACTTACCTGGTTAACCTCCAATATCATACTCATAACAGGAACAAAATTAGCATGTGCACACAGCTGAATATCGAAGATGAAAACTATATGGTGAATCCACAGCGTCAGAAGTAAGTCTTTTGTGCATGCGTCGATTGAATAAAATGTTTCTTCCGGATGGATCAAATAAGGAAAACCAAGAGATTAAGACATTAAATTGTAAAAAATTGATTGGAGAGATTTTAAGGAAAAAATCTTTAAAAGTTAAAAAAATGCAAGGTAGATACCATATCTGTTTTGGATATGTTATTTGAAGAAAAAAGATCACTACTAATTTTGAATGACAATTACAAATGAAAACCATACAAATATAAATGATAAAATTTAGTATTTTTTGAAAAAGTCGGATATTTTACTTTGTTGCTTTCTTTCATTTGCGTGAATATCATAGAGTCCCTTTTCAAGTTTATCAGTTCCTTCAAGAAGGTGTTCCGTCCCAATACGGGACCACAAATATCTCTTGATGGTAACCAAGCCCTCCAGAGCTTGTTTAAAGCTTGGTGGTTCAGTTTCATTTACATCATCATCTTCATTTTCAGGACAGTCATCATGTTGTAAATCACAAATTTTACTCACTGTTAGTAAACCACAAGTAGCAACATTATCATCAAAGGTCACAAACTCATCAAATGTCATTTCATTCAACTGCAACAGCTTCCAGTCATCATTATCGACTTCCTGAAGAGCATCTTGTTCTTCATAGTAAGCAACGGCATCACGGAAGAACCCAGCTTTTCTAAAACAATTCTTTATCGTTTCAGTCTTAATGGCTTTCCAAGCTGATGTTACATAATGCATGGCCTCTAAAACTGACAATTTCAGTGTAATTTTGCTGGAATCCATAATTGCCACTGCTTTGGATACCAGCGCCTTTCTATACTGCTGTTTGAAGCTGTGTAAAATACCTAGATCCAATGGTTGCAAATGACTTGTGCAATTCACTGGAAAAAAAATAACTTTAACATTCTGTAGATTGGCAGTATCTTGTGGATGAGCTGCACAACGATCCACAAACAGCAACACTTTTCTCGAGGCGGAACCCATTTTTGCATCAAACTCTTGCAAATACTCCATGAATAATTTTGATGTCATCCATGTCTTGGAGTTGTTTTTATACTTACATGGGAGTGTCCTCACATTCTTGAAGCATCGCGGTTTGGTGAATTTTCCAATCACAAGTGGTTGGAGTTTTTCGCTAACATCTGCATTGCAGCACAGAAAAACTGTCAGTCGCTCCTTGCTTTTCTTTCCCCCATGGCAAGCTTCTCCTCGAAAAGTTAAGGTTCTATCTGGTAACAAATTTAAAAGAATCCTGTTTCATCAGGGTTAAAAATATCGCATGGTGCATAGTTCTTTATTTTCTCGGGTAACTCTCCTGTCATCCAATGATTCGCTGATGCAAGATCTACGTTTGCACTCTCTCCTGCAATGACTTTATAAACTACACTACACTTTTTAAACCTATCAAGCCATCCGCTGGATGCGGTAAAAGTAGGAAACCCCAGTTGATTTGCGATTTGTATTGCCTTTTCACGCATTATAACACCGCTAATCGGGATGTTGGAAGCTCGAGCCTGCTGAAACCACTCGAGTAACAATGCTTCCATTCTTTCATATGGTGATGCTCGAGAGTTCTTCCTACTTTTCGCAGCCACACCGCAGTCGTTTACAGCTTTGAGGATCGATGTTCGGTGAGCCATAATTGTGTTCAGCGATGTAACTGCCAGCCCTAATCGCCTTGCCATTTCAACACGTTTCAGGTGTGGATTTCTATCTACTTCTTCGATTATTAATCTTTTTTCATCAAGAGTTATAACCTTTCTTTTTGATGCCATTAGAAATATATAGGGTGGAGTACAAAAACTTTTAAACAGCACTGAGAGTAAAATTCTCTAAAATATTTAAAACTTCGTAAATATTACAGGAAGTAAATTTACAGCTTTCAACTTACGAGGTGCAACTATCACTAAAATATAAATGACATAGACTGATTGTATTATGTCAATCAGACAAACGAGCAAAGTTCCAATGGTAGACGACTGAACTTGGCTTGTTGCGTACCGAAGACGACGGCTGATAAAGAACTGCCACTGAGAAAGTTTAGATGGTGGAGACTGAGTAGAGATGCTAAGATGTATGTAGACAAAGTTTGATGGTAATTTAATGAAAGTGAAATCTAGTAGACTCTGCATAGCCGCATTTTTCTGTACATAGATTGTAACTAAGTAGGGCATACTGGAAGCAAAAGAAACACTTTTACTGACCTTATTGAGTTAATCGTAAACTATGTATAATACATATTAACTTAATAGAGGTTGTGTTGCATTTATGAACCTTTTCCAGTTTTCGTAATTTTTATTCTCACGTTATAAGCGGATGTAATTTTAGACGGGGACTTGAAACTCGATACTTAGGATGCGGAAAAACGTTACAAACGAAAAACTTTAGAAGCGGGAAAAGATATAATGGAAGTAAATGGAGCTCTAGCTGGGACCTCAAAATTTCGACTTATGATGCGGAAAAACGTTAGAAGCGAAAACGTTAGAACGAGAGTTCACTGTATATTAATCACCTAGAGTGATGTAAAATGATTGATATACTTCAGCATAATTGTAATCCATTGATAGTCTTTCCTATAAGCTGCAAAGCACTATGAAATGGTGTGAACCAATGTGAATATTGTAGATATATTTAGTATATTCCTGGTTAATACTTGAAAGTTCAAATGAATTTTGTGACATGGACATTGTGCTTGGGAATTGAGACATATTGACAGCAGTGGACCATAGATTGGCAATTAATTATAAAACATCTATTGTAATGGTAGACAACACTGAAAAGACTTCAAGGTTATCACCAAGTGTAGATTTTCTGACCTTTACATCTTTTCTGTACTGTTTTGACAGCAATGGAGAGAGCCAATGGACCAGCTGCAAAGTGAAGTGTCTCAATTGTGTGATATGGCCACTAATATATAACCTTGAAATCTCCTCAGTGGTATCTGCTTCTTTAGTAACAATGGTATTATTTGAAATTACTATCTCAGAATTAATTTGTACTGACCTTTGAAACTTTTACTGCAACAGAATATTTGATTGAAATATTCTTGGCTATATATAGTTAATCATTGTGAAGGTACTTGTAATGACATGCTCATGGTTTGCCCAAAAAAGGGAATTTTGTTAGTGGGTAATGAATTCATAAAAACATGGTTAAGTATAAAGGCCGATTCACATTATACGTAACATCTCCGTTTCAACATGGACCGTCTTCGAAATGTCAAAAATTCCTTCTATTTAGATGGAGTTGTTCACTATACGTTCCATCAACGTCTTCGCCCATCTAAATACAAGGACTTTTTGAAGTTTCAAATACTGTCCGTGTCGAAATGGAGACGTTACGTATAGTGTAAATCAGCTTTTACTTGCCTTAACTCCCCCCAAGTTGCTATAACAACATGTTTATAAGTAAATTTTCATTATGTAAAGTCTGTGGGAAGAAAAATTGTTAAAATTTGACAATGCACATTGCTTTGCTATAGTAAATATTAAAACTTAAGTTTTAATTATTCAATGCCTATTTCCCTAAAAGTCTGGGCTTTATGAATGATAAATATGCCGGAAGCGTTTAACTGTCCAATGAGAAACCTTTTGATCAAACCAAGCTATATCAATATGGAATAAGTCAGAAATGGACAAGAGATGTCTTTTTAAAAATTAAATGTGTAATATTATTCTGAAGTAACTAATGGCAGGTCTTGCAAAATAAATTACATTAACTATGCAATAAACTGCATGTAATGTCTTAGTGACCATTTAACAAAATGTTTATGCTGTTAAGTTGAAATATTCCCTGGAATATTTTGCAAAACAGCAAATTATATTTATGAAAAACATCCAATAGTGGTATTTCTATCTTCCATCATTTTAGATGAAAAAAGGAATGATGTCAGTCCTTTTATAACATTTTAAAAGTTTATAAAGTAAAAGATTTATTTTCTCAAAATAAATTCAAAAGAACTTTTGAACTACCCTTTAAAACTTAATCATATTAATTCAGGACATTCTTTCTCGGTTTGGTCCCAAGGTTTCATTCTAACATGAACCAAGATTTTTTAATGGATTTGGTTATACATCAAAGTGTATTATATTATAAATATATGAACTGTGGCATTGCAGTCTTTATATTATTACCAAGACTGATTTTTTTAAGTCGGAATAAAAGACCAAAGAATCATTCATGTACTTCTATTACAGATTTATGGGACATTATTTATATTCCCAGTATGTAAACATGATGCACCCCTACTTATGTGATGATCATATTTAGCTGCTGGTTATAAATTGTGCATATCATCAATACAATTAACATTAGCTTGAATTTTAAAAAAGTGTATATATGCATATACATTTGTCACAGGCATGTTAAATCTTTTGTGAATAATTCTTGTAATTAATCATTGTCTTTGTATGTTAAAGACTGTTATTCTTTTTATCCCTAACTTGAGTGAACACCTACCGGACCAATTTAGAATAAATTTGGATTTTCACTTTATTCGAGTTATTTATTCTCATACATGGATAACAATGTAATCAATGCTTGAAACCATAACACAAAGTACTTTAACTAAATCATGAGGGAAACCTGCAATTTGATGAGTGTTCAATTTACATTATTTTCAGGAATCATCAAATTTACTAATTTGTCTTGTAATCAGAAAAATTGGACTGAGTAAGAGCAAATTCTGTCTAAATACAGTTCATAAAGGTTTTAAGATCAAATACTATTTAATGATACAGCTATCCTTGAAATTGCAAGCAAAATAATTTCCATTAACGAAATGCTAGTGTTGCTTAATTTCTTTTAGAATTTAATTAAGTATTTACTACAGGGTTATACAAAAGTCACTAGTGGGATTTTTACTAGTATTTACGCATACTTGAGAATCCACATTAACTTTATCAACATTGTAGTTTTTGGTTTGTTGGGATGCCGTTATTATCGTGGATGATAAAACTCCAATTATTACATATGAAGTTACTTCCTGATTGCATCTCATGGGTTTAGCAACTAAAAATAAAATAACATGAACCTATGATAATAAATATTTTATATAAAAAATATTCATTTAAAAAATAATATGCAACACATTCACTTAAATGTATGAACCGCTGGAAAGTAAAACTGATAAAACAGTTGAAATTTAAAGACTTGATCAAATAGTGTCACGCATCTTCAGTAATTTCCATTATGTCATCTTCCTCATTCAAAGCTTCCTCGGCAAAAGAATCAGACTTTCTCTTGTCTTCTTTCAGCGACTTCCTTTTGGCTTGTGCATCTTTTTTCTCCTTCTTGCCTTTTTTGAATGCTAAATATCGAATGAAGTCGGAATTAGTAGTTTTCTTTAAAAATATTAAAAAGATGCGAATTTTCTATTATTATAACAAGTAATACATTCTGTCCAGGACAAAAGTATATCTGAAATAATTAAGTTAGAACAAAGGAATGAACATTTGGGTCAAAAATTGCCCAAATTATTTAATAGATATCAATATTTACTCACCCTCAAGAGCTTCTTTAAGTGGTCCGACAAACTGATGGAATTCACCATCTTCAAGAGCATTTATGACATCGTGACCGTTGATTGTCTTTCGGTTATTTTTAATTGCCAAGTTATTGGATAAGGATGTCAGATAAAGGATAAATACAGAAGCAGCCTTAGCAAGGGCATTTCTCGCTTCTTTTCCAACAGCAATTCCTTCTGGAAGAGCTTCCTTAACTAGCCTCATCACCGCAGCATTTGGTAAATTTAAATCTTCGGGGCGTTCGGCCATTGTAATTACTAGTAAACTAAGGAAGCAAACGTTATTTAAATGCCGTACTATCTCCACCTTCAAAAATTGTAGGAATATAAACGAGTCTTATAAATGACGGTTAAGTGTTTGGTACTCCCTCTTATCTAAATACGCATTTAAGTTTGCAAAAATACACATGCATGAGGAATCTGATAGTGGTACAGTTTGGTATTATTTCATAAAGGCAACAAAATCTACCAATTATACTCACTTTTCGTACAAAAGGTTAGTCAGAAAGTCATTAATTAGAGTTTAGTTTCACTAAAAAAACGACGAACCCACAAACAACATTTAGCGGGAAACCATGTCATATTTATCAACTGAAGATCGCCGTGCGATGATGGCGCATATCATTACAATTTTGTTTTGATCAGAATTTTTAATTTTAATTATCTTAACTTTTAATCATTCTAATAGCAGTACCGTCAATTTAAGTAAATATTTATATATTTAATATGTTCTGATTCTATTTAATTGTTTAAAAATATACAAGCAAAAGTTTTGTTTTAGAGAGAATTATAGTGATATTTTTCCAAAACAAACTTTTTTTAATTTATTTAATAGATCCGCCTTTTAAAGCGGTTTTTTTTGTAGATTTTAGCATTAATTTTTATTCACCGTGAAATGTAATTTATTCTTACTAAGAATACAGTAGTTTTTTTTTTAAACTGTATTCGTTATTGCTTCATATAATCTTGTAAACGCTTATTATCGATGCAACATGATAGCTAACAAATTCAGACAGATACAATTTATTAGAATGACATCTTCATTATAATTAAAAAGGAGCAATTTTGCTAATATTTCTGAATTGTTACTTTTCCAAAATAAATAATAGTGCCGATATTTATCTAATACCTATCTGTAATTAACAATGCATATTTCATAATAATGCATTAATATTTTCAAAAACATCCCAATTGTAAGTAGTAAATATATATGTATGTATATGTTTATATCGCTAATACTTTGAGAATTTGAAATACAATAATTGCAACAATGCTATATTTAACAAAATCTTAATGATAGTAATTAAATGATTAGTAAACAACAATTCCCAATAAGTAAACAATAACACCTATACTTGAAACGAATTTCCTCTCGCACTTCCACTTGAATCGAAAAGAGGGAACCTGTCTCGTGGTGCCACCATGTGCGTAATTTTACAATGAAATAATCGACGTCAAAGATGTCAAATATGGCCGAGTAGTACTAGATGTGGACATCTGAAGGCGTACAAATTTAGGTTTATTTTCTTTCGTATTTCGCGTATTTTGATGTTAATTTCCTTGCAGTTCTGTGTTAGAGATTCTATTGAAAGTGTGGACGAAGAATGATGTAATATGCTCGAATGAAAGTGTTAAAAACCTTCATCAGTGTGGCTAGGCGTGTTGTGCCTTTGGCCGACTGGGGTATGGTCCCAAATCATGGGCGCCCAGCAAGCCAAAGAACGCGTTGTATCTACTGGGGCCCTTTCTGTTAGAACAACAAGAAATAAGCCGAAGACAAAGGATGGACGCTTGCAGGGATCAAATATCTTCACCGAGCATAGTGGTATGTTATTTTGTGAAGGTGTCGGGTTATGCCTCCAGTTTTGATCTTCGATTTCATTCATGCACTTAATTTAATTTTGATGAGATTGCACATTGGTATATTAATATCCATGCTTATAAAGCAATCTCTTAAGTATAGAATTCAAAGTATTTTAAAATTATGTCACCTATTGAGGGCTTGTCTTTATTGTTATTGGCAGTAAAGTAATTGTTTCTCTTAACATACGAATGTTTCCACCTTATATTATTAGCTATGTTTTCACAAGTGTGTTTTATGCATTGTGCATTGTCGATAATGTGTGTGTTATCATTTTTAACGAGTTCCGGCTATTTTTGACATGTATTTCGTGCTGTGCTAATCTGTCATATTGAGCGGTTTCAGGTGTTTTATTTCACACAAATATATCGAATTCTTTGAATTTTCGAATAATTTCGTTAATCATCAGTTCTTATGAAGATATTGTCTTCTTGGTAGTTTCTCGCAATTTTGTTGAATCTAAGTTCTTTGACTCAACAACATATTGATCCTTTACCAAGATGAAGAGTTCCTTTTTGTTTAACTATTCACGTTGAGCAGTTTTTATAGGAATTTAATTGATAAACATTAACTTTAGAGGGATGATGTTTGTTTTGCGATAGCCTTCATGGCGCGCTGATTATTTGATGTTCAGGTTTTCTTTCGTTAGTCCTGTGTATTACTGTCATAAACGAATTACTACAACGTAAATGGCCTTGTCTCATTCAAAACATTCGGTTTCGTTCTACTATTGTGTCTACCGGAGGAGGTGATTGACCTATGTCTATCGGAAATTTATCATTTATATTTTAATATGGATATTTGTTAGTGTGTTGTAGCTCATAAGTATCAGTTCATTTCCAACCCTCAAACTTTCAGATCATGACGTGGTGGTTGGAATTAGAAACAAAAATTCATTTTCCGTTTTATTTTTTAATTCATTTTATCTGCATTAGCGATTTTATCATGGCTATATAACCAAATCTTCTGTCACCCAATATTCCATCGTAAAATTCGGTGTAACGAAAAAATTCCAGAATTTTTTACGAGCTGTCTTCGCATAAAACTTGTTTATCAAGAAGGCGCGATGTCTAGCCTATTGTGCATTTTAGTATCTTAAATCACAAACATTTTACAGTGACAGATAATAATCGAACTTGATAAATTCTCAAAAGAAAATCTTTTAAAAATTTCAAAATATTTAACCCGCTAAACTTGAAGCGCTTGGATATTTTGTGTAGCATTGAGTACGTTTTTGTAATTCTGAACTTCTCGCTGAATATCTCTTGAGTTAAATCATAGTTATTAAATACCCAAATAGCTCTTTAATATTCGAAATTAATTGATTTATCCCTTATTTATAATTTTCAGTATTATCAAAAGTGAGCTATTGTGATTTGATATGGTTGTTTATGATGTAACTTTAATAATAAAAGTTCGACTATATTGTGACCTATGTAATACTTTGTGAACGGCGCTTTATTTGCAGCTTTTAAGTATATCCGTAGCCATAGTTTATGTTAAAAATGTTTTATTTTAGCTTATACTTTTCGCGTTTATGTAAATGCGCTGTTGACGTATTCAGGAGCATATCTTCCGCGACTTACGGTTACTCGAGAAGTCGTTGAGATTTTTAACCTTGAAGTAAACCTTGTGTTCGTAGTGATGGCTAAGAAGAAACATTTCAGCTGTATTGTTCGTTAGTAATTTAAAATTTAATTTAAGAGGGACAAAGGAACACAATTGGCGTTGAAAGAAGTTGCTACCATCCGGTTTTGCAGTTACGTATTTTCTTTCCTACAACTATTCCAACTTTAGTGTGCGCTGTATGTACAGGTCATTCAAATACGTTATATTAAGAAAGAAACCGGAGAAATTTGGTGTTAAATTTATGCTCGGTTCAAAACATCCCGAAGATCAGACTTGAGATATACGCGTCGTTTGTCTCTTTCTCGACTCCGTGATTACCTCTGTCCCATCTTGTTTCTATCTTTAGTAACACAATTTCGGATAATTGATTGCCTTAACAGTTTAACGATATTTTCGCGATGCTTTTAATGCGTTTAATTTTTCAACTTCCTTGTCATCCGAGAGCCGTTTCCGCTTCATCCGGACCCAGCGGCTTAATGCGGGCTTCAGATAACGAGCATGTATAATTAAGAAAATCATCGCAGGAGTCGACGGCGAAGTCATCACAACACGAGACGCCGGTTCAAACATTTCTAGCGTAATTTTCCCGCTAGACGGATGGTAAAGTTTACTTCGTGTTCTTAAATAGCAAAAGTAGTCGTCGACCAAGTCTTTTCCCATCAAAAAATAATTTTGTCAACAGGAGATTCCCGTTCAAGACGATACACGACTCCTTTTTCCCCGCAAGGTTTCATCCTTTCCTCTTCGGAAAAAAAATTTTACCCGCTATCGAAGTCAAAAAGTTCGCGCATCACAGCGCGAGAGGGAGGTCACATGTCTTTCGTGAGTCACTTCTTTCCGAGACGTGAGCTGGAACAACTTTTCCCCGCGATAGGTTTCCCCCGTCTCCTCCTCATCCTTTCTCCCACCCTCTCTCTCACTCCGCGAGATCGCCTCCGACCGGTATGTTCGGAATTTCTTAAGGGTGACCGCCGCGATCGTGAATGCTCCACGCGCTGCGTCGGGCTGGACCGACGAGTCATGTAGTCGAGGAGGAGGAAGTCGCGAAGGTTGCTGGAAGGGGAGGCCGTGTTCGGAGAGGGAGGGGGGGACTGATAAGGGGAGGAAGGTGAAAGGGGTGGTGGTGGAATGGCGTGCGTGGGTGTGGGGTGCGTGGGTTTCGGATGGTGCTCGTTTCGCCCTCCCACCCCCTTTCCGGATGGATGGGGTAGACCGGGCTCGACGATGCTGCGGTTTCTTTTTGGCCTTCGTTCGACCGTGGCCAGCGCCTTAAAAGTCTTGCGTTCTCTCTCTCTTTCTTACCATCCTCTAAGCATCGGATATTCTAAGAAAGTGGTCTCCAACCGCATGCCTTCCAGCATCGAGATGCCCCGCGGAAAGGGTATTAGGCTTAATCTAAACATTTCACAATCTGAAGAATTTACCTCGTTGTAACTTTAAAAATCTGATAGTTATTCATTACGCTTTTTTATAACGGACACGATCTTTTGGTTTTAAACAATATATTACCTTTTGTTATTCACCTTCCGTTCGTAAATTAATTAGGCGACTTCCTAGAAATAAAAAAAGATCTCCCGGTATGCGCAAGACAGGTTTTGTGGCTCATGCTGTAAAATAGGCGATGCTAGCGAGTACTGCTAATCCTGTATACGTATCTGTAATGAGAAAGTGATCCGTGAAATTTAATGCGGTTTAAAATTTTTTTTGCTTAAGTCGACAGTATTGAGCGAGAGATATGACCAATGTATTCCACTTTTTTCTTGTTTCTATAAAACATTGAAAACGAAATGCTGAAATGATTTTCCTCGGATGAGGTTTTCACGAGTTATAGAAAAAAGTCCATCTTTTTTCTCAGTAACGTGGGCTGCCCTGATAGTTTTATTTTGTCCTGGTACGTCAATTTTGTCATCTACTTGGATACACATTCTAAATATCAAATTTGGTCGAAGTACAACCTGCGGCGAAGCATTTGATATGTGGATACAGACGCACGGTCTAATGAAATACAGTAGACGATTTTTATTTAAAAAACAGCGCGTTATGAAAATCTTGGTCTTAATATATATTCCGTTTCATACCGTTTAAAATTGCTTCGAGTTGAATATTACGCATGCGATAGCACAGAATCTCCTTTGTGACTTCCGATGGAAATTCTTATCCGGTTCGCAGAAGGACTTGGAACTTCTCCTGCGGGCAACAGCGTGAAAAATTTTTCGAGCGTTTTTGAGCTGTTATCGTCCGCGCCCTCCCTTATTATCCCTTATTTGAGGAGGATCGTCGACGCCGCCCTTGCAACCCCAAGAACGCGATGGCCGGCCGTCCCTGCCGGTTGTTTTTACTCGTCGTGCGCTCAATCGCGGAAAAACAGTTTGCAAGGGAGACGATGTTAAAATCTGGGGAGGAGAGACGTTAAACCGCGCTTCTTAATGGCGTCGGGACGCAATAAAACGTGCGGAATGTACGTTCGTAACCGCTTCCGTGAATGGCAGTGTGGAGTGCGCGAGTAATTACGAGGACGAGAAAGAGGGTAAACTGGAGCTTCAGGGACGTCAAATAAAAATAAGCCGACTAGTCCGGCCGCTTTCGCGACGTCGGGGGACGTAATTCGCTCGGAGGTTTTGTTTGACCTCCAGCCGAGGCGAGTTACTAGGGGAAATGTTACGTTTTTAAGGTGGCGGTGCTTTTTTTCCACCAAGTTGAATGGATGCACGTACTGACACCTATTTAGTCTTATTATAATAAATATACGGGGTATATCATACCCTGCTTCGGTATTTGCAAAGTATTTCTAGAATGCCTATAATATAAAATAAATTAATTGGGATAATATTTTAATGATGATTGATCAAATTATGATTATCCTATTACCCTCCCCCCTTTTTATCCGCCATTGGTGCGGACGGCTAGTTTTATGGCGAAAATGCTGTTTTGGTTCTCCCAAGCATCGGGAGTCTTCTATGTACAGTTACGTGAAGATAACGGAAATTTTATACGTTTAGTGCTAAATGTAATTGACGGGAATTAAAAAAAAAACAAATTCTACGTCAAAATATCAGCAAGTGGGAGCCGAGCATAAAGAATACGTCATTAACAAAATCATTCATCAATTCCTCAAAAAAGGTCGCTCATACATTTCGGGGTTTGACCCGCCGAGGGGGGGGGAACACTCCGTCTGCCGCCGGATTGCGCGTTTCATGCTACGGAATTCCGAAGTCGTGCACTGCTGTTGTCGATATTCGGAAAAAAAGCATTCAACGATCACTCCAAAAAAATCGGACTTGCGCAACGCGACCCCTTGCGTTTTCTTCCCATCCTTCCTCGCCCTCTCCCCGCCTGCTCCTTCATCTCCCCCTTCCTGCTCCTTCATCTCCCCCTCCTGCTCCCCCCTCCCTCTCGCGTATTCCAGAGAAAGTAGGGAGGGCGGGAAGGGATGCTTTTACTCGCGGGGGAGGAGATCGCATCCATTCACGAGGCGTCTCGCCGTCCCTTCCCCTTTCCCCAAATCTCCCCCCTCCCACTCTCTCCGCTTCCTCCCTCCCCCGACCCTTTACGTCTCTCCCCCTCTCTCTATCACTCGATCTCTCCCGGTTTTCGAGACCGCCAAGATCCGCCGGTTAAAGCCTCTCCCCCTTGTCGCGTGACCGCTTCCGACGACCGCGAAGTCGGTGGTTCGATTCCCGCCGCCAGGGCGTGGACCTCGCGGGGCGCAAAATCATCCGGAGTGCGGAGCGTTTCGATCTCCCGCCTCGTCTTTTTTTCCCCCCAGTCCCTGCTGCATTCCTTATCTTTTCCTCCGCGCGGAGTTAAAGGAGAGGATGCGTCTCGTATCTGTCCGAGCAGGTTCGTTATCTAATCCCTCGCGTGATTTATATTTTATCTAGCCGGTCGGTCTGTCGACGGCGAGGGGGAGAGGTAAACCCTCCGACCCCCCCCCCCCACTCTCGCCGACACCGCGGAATTAGATTGGAGTCGGTGCCATAGGATTCTCCTGCGCGAAGCGGTTTCGCGTGATTATGGAATCCGGGGTTGGGGTATATCGCTTTTCGACCGCTTTCGCATCCGGCGATGAATTGGTTTTGGATTTGGGAATAGGGCACGAGGAAAAGGAAGATGATGGACCCGAATAGGATCTATTCGTGTGTCGACGTCTTCAAAAACCTCGCGAGATGGATAGTGAAAATTATTAGACATTAAATTTATGAAACCGATGCTAGTTCTCGATGACGTATACTTTGCAACAGGAGCGTATCCAGAAGCTTCACAATACCGTTCCCCTCTTGAATCCGCCGACGATCTTTTACTATGAATGTACCCCTAACTTGCCGAAATCTTTCTTTCCCCCGCTTCATAGAACTTATCTGCTGCGCAGAATCAAGGAATTTTGTGATAAACGGGTTTTAAGAATGCATCTAATGGGGGGAATAGGGGATATTCAAGGGGGGAAGGTGTCGATCGCCACCATCGCTCGGCTTTGCGAGAAAATTGAAGGTATGAGTTCCGTTGCAGCAAGCGTGAGCCAAAGAAATAAAATTCGATGCGCTCGGTTCAGCCTTGTGATACGAGAATTGATAACGATTTAATCTTATCAAAAAATCCTTATCAAAAGTAAGAGAATTGCAAATAAATGCTTGATAAGGAATTTAATTTCCCATACGCAATGTTTCGCATCCCTGACAGAGTTCTTTAAATGGTTACTTTGGAAATGTTAGCGTAATATTTGCGCAAGAGGAACAAATGTTTTTCTTACGCTGATATGTGAAAATGCTCGCAGTCAACTTGTCGTTGGTGAAGTAAACTCGAGTATGTATTTAGAACTCTCCCCGCGGTCGTTATGGTAAAAAATAGTTCTCGTATAAACTCGTGGAGTTCTCTCTGCGACGAATGAGAGTCACTTAGTGCTTTTATATTCAACTGTGAAAGTTCTGCGTCGCGAACTAGCTCCTATATAGCCATAAAACCCGATACTCAACCGTTTTATGGCCGTAAGATTTCCCATATCATTTAATCGATGCAATGCATAAGCTGAGCTCGGCGATTCATTTCCAAATTATGAGCCGATGGCGTTGCAAGATGTCGGAAACAGTGTAAAATGTGTATCAATCCGACGTGGATATAAAAAGATGTTTGTTGCTCCACATTCGTTAATCCGAATGTATTTTATGCATGGTCAGGTGAATTACTCGTTGCTTGCAATCGATAGACTAACCGACGGAGCATCCACATTCGTATCGATGCATGTGGGGAAAACGTTTGCTCCGGAGTTCCCTTCTCGCCAGACGAAGCGACCCAGTCGGTCGGATGAGTAAATGGGATGGTGGTGGTGGGAGGAGGGTTGGGAGGGATCATCTACGAGTAAGCGGGAGAGGGAGGGAGGCGGGGGTCGCCGAGGGTGGCAATGGGCGAGGTTCAGCCGGCAGCAGGGCATCGACTTCTACTCTTCTGTGGTCGGTCGTACTCTTGAGAGCGAGGAAGCGCGGCGGAATGGTCGCCAGAGCTCATCTTTCGCGGCCCTCAGCGTGAGAACAGGGATCTCCCGCTAGTCGGTGATGCATTTGAATGTCGTGGCGCCCCCCATTCTCTCTCTATCGCCGCTTTCCCACCGTCTTCCTCCCTCTCCTCCTTGTGGTCGCCGCCGCCGCGTCATCCTCCGTGCACCATGTCGCAAACTCATTTGCTTCCTCCTCGCCCTGCGTTATCTCCCTCGCTGTACCCTCGACCATCTTCTTCTTGGCACCCAACAAACGAACGATTCTTCTTTCGATGGGAGAAATTGTCGTTATGCTTCGCGAAAATAAAATTGTACACACGTGCGGAAAAATCCTTTTCCTCGTCTGTGACGGAATTGGCCCGCGACGAATCGTCACATGTTGCGTCTTCGAAAGAATAGAATTGGCCAAGAAGCGGTGTAAATATCCATAATCGAGCCTCTCACGAGGCTCGAGAGTTAGTCCAGATTAGAAGCGGTTTGGAAGACAAAACTGGATGCTTTTAATGCCTATGACGTGACTTTGTGACGTCTTGGGATGATATTTTATGCCATTTTGTGGACTACAAGTCTTTTGTTTATGCTTCGTTAATTTTACAGCCATTTTTGAGGGCTTAATTATTACTCTAAGTATACATTATTGTGCGTTCTTTGCACGAAGTGAACGCATATAGGGGCGGTCGTTTCCGTCCGTACTTCCGTCCGCATGTTAAAACTCGGAAACCGGACGTATTATGAAGAAATTTGGTTGACCGATTCCAATTTTGGTTAAAATCGGAAAAAAATTACGACTACTTTATATGACCTACAAATAGTTGACAGTGTTCCTTTGTTTCAACTCGGGAACCGCTTAATGTATTTTGATGAAATTTGGTATTGGTGAGTTTTGCTAAAATTGGTCGACTGATTCCAATTTTGGTTAAAATCGGACAAAAATGACAACCACTTTACATGAAGTCCTACATGTAGTTTACAATGTTCCTTTGTTTCAACTCGGGAACCGCTGGGCGTATTTTGATGAAATTTGGTATTGGGTAGTTTTCTTAAAATTAATTGACCGATTCCAATTTTGGTTAAAATCGGACAATAATGACGACTACTTCACATGAAGATCTACATGTATTTTACAACGTACCTCGCTTGCTTCTAGTTAAATTCTCATCTGAGCGAAAAATATTGAGAACTTTGTGAAATCCCAAAGAACGCATTTGGAAACTCTGTGTACTCCGACATGGAGTACACCTTTCCAATCTTGTTATTATAGAAATTGTAATGTAGTCAGTATTCATTACTTAAATTTATAAAGAACTTGAAGAGCCTTCCAACTTAATCCAGTATTTTCCAACCATTTTCTTTCCATGACACAGACACCTAAAAATTATTGGTCTCAGACCGCCCCTCTCCTCCCAACTACCCCGTCATATTTGCACACTTTCAATATGGGATCGGGCATATCGTGAAGTACACAATCGCCTTATCCTGGCAGGAACTGAAGGCAAAGAAACTCGGATTGCGTGCCTAAACAAATTATTACCTATGTCTATCATAGAGAGGCGCTAACTTGGTGGAAAGTTGCCTATACGAATAGGATACCCCAGCTCCACATTCTTCTCCACCGCAAACTTCTCACAACTCCTACACCGATAGTAAATTCGGAAGTTACGACGGAGTGTGCTCTCATTCATCTTCTATGTTCGGTTATTCCTGTGATTATCCGAAAAACGTGACTTCCAAAATTCCGCGGTACACCCGTTCATGCCTGACGGCACACCAGTTCGGAAACACCGAATTGACCCCCTATGGAATTAATTCTTAGAAGACGTTACCATTAATACAACTACTGAACCGTGTAGGGTTTTACAGTGCTTAACTTCTCTTAATTATGTTATCACTTACTACCGAGTTCGAATCTGACTAAAAGTACAGTACAAATATTATCATTTCCTCGTGTGTCGTGAGATAAATATAGGCCGCGAGAACTTTCCTTTATTCCTTAGAACTTTGCGAGCGTAAATTTTTATCTCGAATCGCAAAATATTACCTTATCATACTTTTAAATTGATAAACCGAAGCGCAGGTGTAATGACGTTAGAAGTACATTCAAGACATTTAATTCCTTCAAGGGAATCATGATCGGCTTAGCGTTTATATTTATCACTGTTGTATGTGATGGCCACCATCCGTGTTAGTTGTAAGCTATTCGTTCAAAGCCGTAATGAGGACGTTCCCACGCCGCGTCATGGATTGCTCAAGCTGCTACAAAGGCTGGGTGAAAACGCAATGCGAATTTAACGGTGCCGTTTGTAATCAGTAAATCATCATTACTCATTCATTACATTGCATTGCTTCTCCGGGGTGAACTTTCCCGCACCCTCGTTGCCCGACTGATGAATATGTAAAATCGCTTTGTTGCAAAACCGCAGATGTTAGTTCTTCCTCAAAGCGTTTTGTGCCTCGGAAACGATTTACCCCTTGGTCTATACGCAAAAAGACGCGACCATCGTATGTCTTAGTAATTCGAGTATTATTTCTTTCATTTTTGAAGGTAATTTGTCTCGTTGCGTACGTAATGGCGCCTAACGGGTTTTGGCAGTGATTCGATTAGTGATTGCGTAGTACTCCACCGAGAGAGACGTATCCTCTCTCACTCCCGCATTTCGTAGTGCCTATAAATCATTTGCTTGCTTCGTGAATTCTGAGATGGAGGGGTGGGAGTAGAAAGGCGGGAGAGGGGAGGCGTTGCATGTTTCCGCTCCGACTGCTGCCTTAAGAGAGGATCGAGAGATGAGCAGGTGTCCTATGTGTGCAGTCGACTTCATACACACCGGTTCGAGCTCATAATGGACAAAGAATTGCGGAATGCGATGTGGACACGTGACGTGTTTCGCGATCGTACTTCCGCGGAAAGCGGCATACGGTCGAGGTTCGCGGTTTAACATGTGTCGCGCATAGTAATGCGTGACGCGACGATCGTTTATTGGATGCCGTCGTGGCGTGGTTGCTTTGTGTCACTTTGCTCTTTGGTTTGTTCCTTCCCCCCCTTTTCTCTATCCCCCCTCCGTCCGTACTCGCGCGTACCTTTGCGTGGTTCGCGAGTCGGGAAATTTAAATTAGCCCTTACGTGGTATTTTTTATAGTGACTTTTATAGTTTAAATAAATGGTTTTGTGGATAAAATTTTCCCAAGTTTGTTTCGTTGGAAAAAAATGCGGCTTCGCTTAATGCTATTACTGAACGGTTAACATACCAAAGCTCAGTGTTTTTTTTCTTGGGGATCGTGGGTTGGAATCCGCTGCTACATTATTTTCGCAACATGCACGGTTCAGACGCATAAGAGAACGCCGGTAAAGTTAATTTTTCCTCGGAATTGCTTTAAAAAAACTAGACTAAAATGTTTCACCTTTTTGAGTAGCCTGTCTGCAAAAAGATCTAGGTTTTATCAAATTCATGCCTCGGCAAGAGTATAATTTTTTTAGAGGAGCCTCTGTGAAAAAAGTGACAGTTTGACGCCAGCTGGAAATTCCTAACGTAGGCGAGTCGTGTAATCTTTTTAGGTTTCGCCCCATTTAAGTCTCACACTCTCCCTTCTTTTTCACCTCAAAACCCGCGGCGCTATTAAAGGGTTTCGTTTAGGGTCTGAGGGCGACGAAGGAAGGCGAAAAGATGTTCGTGAGTATTAGCTTGGCCCCGCACACACGCGCGCGAACGCACATATACAAACGGGGGCAGGGTGCCTACTATTCCTTCCCACCTCCGCCGCCTCCTCTCTCGTCAGCTGATTGTGCGCGCGGGGGGTCTCCCACCCCACCCGGCGATATGCGTCAAGGTCGTGGAGGAGACGATCGTCTTTTTTTATTCCTTCTCTGGTCTGGGTGGGGGATGCGGAGAAGGGGGAGACGGTCGCCTTTTTTTAAGGGTGCCGAATGATACGTCAGGATGCGAGACACGGGCACGCGTTTTCTCCGACGTAAAAAAAACCTCTCTCTTTCTCTCCCTTCCTCCGTTATTTCTCTCTGCCCTCTTCCTCGCGTCCTTTTTATCCGCGTCGACCTTTGCGGAATCCCCTTTTTGGTTCTTGTAACTCGGGACCTCGCCCACTCCTTCTCTTCCTCCCCTCTTAGGCGACGCGCAGGAAAAGGAAAAGCCTAGCCACGTCTATTGATTGAGGACGTTTTCACCGCTCGAAACTCCATAGCTATAAATTGTTCAAATCCTTTGCGATATGTGGGAATCGTGTTTACAGTGATGGTTTTTGGATGTTTTTTCCCTGGTACTTAGGATTTTGCTGTCAGAATAAGTAGTTAAAAATAAAGTTGATAAAACAAGTACTTAGCCGATCTCCAGTAATGTAAAAAGATAGTGTAAAACCATACGCGCTACCAGTGGTTTTCTCCTATAGTTATTTTAGAGTCGATGATAGGTGGATGCCACTGATGACGCCTGCCTGGTAGCCTCACTGCGCATAAGGTTTCTCATTACCTTTTCATTGCTGTTAGAGATACCGGAATAAGTACTAATTTTGTCAATTTGGTTGTAGCCGTAACCCGGGCTCGATAATTCTCTACTGAATTAGCATTTGGTTGCTAGGGTAAATGGTGGTTATATACCAGGGATGGCCAAACTTACTTGCCCTCGGAGCCGTATATGATAATCTTCAGAATTTCGAGAGCCGCATGACACATTCTGTGCTCAGAGAACATAAACTGTATCCGAAGCAATTCAGATATAATGCATGTCCACAGAGGCGGACTGGCCATATAACCTTCCGGTGCAATAACCGAGCCGGTAAGTCCAAGGGCCGGTCTGCTGAAACTTGTATATTATTTTTCAACAAGTCATTCTTTTCCATGATAAAATGTTCTCTCCATTATATTACTTGATTTCAATAAGATTTGGTCCATTCTCCGCTAACAGTGTAATGGAAGGAGGTTTGGGCCGGTTCTCCTCACAAATTACCAAGCCGTTTGATACCTCTAAGTCGGCCGCTGCATGTCCGTTAGGCATCCCCAACACTTCTCAAGTCACTCTACGTCATTGTGCTCTGTCGTGTAAAACGTTGACATGCCACTGAATGGAAATTTTAAAAAGCCGCACACTAAGATAAAAGAGCCGCAGTTTGGCCACCCGTTTTATATATTTTTAAAACAGGGCATCCCAGTTCGTTACATTTTATTGTATTCGTATAAAAGCTCTAACCCACCTGAATTAATAGGTTGTGAAGCATTTACTTACTATATGTTATGGAACGACGATTCGCATTTCTTGACTGTGGAGTCGTTGGTTAGGTATATTTATCCATTCTCAGAGAAAAATTTGATTGTGATTGCTTCCTAAAAGCCACTCGTCGGAATGTTTAACTTCGAGCGCGTTCTCATTTTAACTGTTTTACTTCTCGCGTAAGATCCGCATTTTTATTGAAATTGCTTTTTTAAAAAAAGATGCGATATAGCGTCTGCATTCCCCGGTGATTTTATTCTTGCGCGCGCGAGGCCATCGGCTCTTACAATCGATTACCTGCGTAAAATTCCAGCTCGCTTTTCTCTTGTCGGCTACGAACCTCGTGGTCGCGGGCCGTAAGAACGGTATTTGAATGGAAGCTTCTCGAAGGATGCAGTTTTCATTTTAAAAAAATTTATTAACACTTTTTATATTAACGTAGAAATTTATATATATATATATATATATATATATATATATATAGTATATATATTTTTTCTAATCCCTCCGGTCACTATTGGTTACAATAAAAAACAAGTGAGGGAAGAATTGCATAGAAAATAACATAAGGCGCCTTTTTTCATTTTTTCAACGGAGTAAAGAATGCAGATGCGATATATCGCTGGTTGCTTACATTTGCAACAGCATGCACTTCTTAGCGATTTTTTCCCGATTACATACTCCCCAGCAGCCGATCCTAGACCCGCCAAATTTTTACCATGTTTAGCCCTCATATAGACCAATCTATCCTGAAAATTTGGCTTCTCCAAGTTGCAGAATTCCAGAGATATTGCCCGTCCATACGGTCGGAAGGACGGACAGACAAACCGAACACATTAGCGTTTTTTAAAGAAAAAAGTGATAAAAACAGATCGAAGTATCATAATAATAAGCGAAAATAAATATTCTTTAAGAATAAACTACGTAATTATATGTACTTCGAAATCACATTTATTGATAATGTTTTAATATCGCTTTTAAGGGTTTCATTATAGAAGTTATTTATAAAATATGTTTTTATAATCAGTAATTGTTTTTCAATTCTGTGGATTATTGTCGTCATTTTTTGAGATTGGGAGGCAAAAACTCGTTTTATTTCTCATTTGTCGGCTTCATTTAGTGTCTCTATCTCTCTCCTCTTATTTTCCTGAGAAAAACGCCGATTTCGCCACCCACTTGAATGGTTTAATCGAGCTGACATTTTAAACTAGGGGAGATGGCGGCCTTTTTGTATTGCAGATCCGCAGGGTTCGCGAATTCGTGAACTCGTTAGGGATTTAACCTTTTCACTTGACTGCTCGGACGATTGCCGTCGATTATTCGTTGCGATGAACTGGAGACGTAGTTGCCACGGTTTCCGCTATCTTGACCTTGCGGACCGCCGCCTCCCTCGCAGCTGTCTTCGCCCTCTTGGTCCATGACGGCCAACCATCGCCTTGCTCGGCTTAATGCACACTCTTTTGTTTCTCGATTTATATCGGAATGCCGACTACGAACAATGTCGCACCGGAGTTTAAATACTGTGCTTAAAATGGGACGGACAACGAAAGAATTAAAGCGCAAAACCTCTTGCGCATCGATTTACTGCATGTTTACTTCATGCTATTTACGAGATTTCGTATTTTTTCATTGTAAGCCGTATTGGGCATTAGAGGACGGCAAATTCTGAATCGGTGGGATATTTCGCTTTTAACTTTGCTCTCATCTGCTGAAATTTCGAAGAAAGAGGTGATGCATGTGAAAGTAGGGAACGATTTAATTTACGAGAACAAATAACTGCCAACGACCCGAGCGCATTTAAAAATTGCCGAGAAATACCTACCCAGAAGTAGTAAAAATTGAGTTTTCTCATCTTCGCCTTCCTGGAAGAAAGGTCGAACCTTCCATCAAATTGTAACTGCTTACGAGACCATAAAATCTCCGAAAAGTAGGTTCCTCTTGAATCGAAAAAATCCTCGAAATTTCAAATCTACATTTCGATCCTTCGCGCCTGTAGCGTAAAGCTTGTGAGGAAAATTTTAGCCACGGAAGGTTAAAATTTAACGAGTATTATCTTATCCAAGTGTGTTCTCTTTAAGTAATACTAAAAGCAAAAATCAAAATGGAATTTACTCGAACGGACAAGCTTTAAATCATGTCGGAATGTTTTCATGTTTATGTAAACGTCGTATTAAAATGGCGAATCTTCAGAAAAAGTTGTCTGACGATATAGTAATATCGCAATTTACAGGTTATACGTAAAACGATCAAAATGCCTTTGTTTGATCGAATAAGAATTCTCGTGAGAGTTTCCACCTAGGTCTTTTAAAAATGTGATCTCTTGATGGGGAATGGCGTCGTAGGTTGGCAGGGTTTGGTCGCGCACTGACATTCCAGACCATTCCAGTACCGAGCGCTTCCCGTCTTCCGATCCGGTTAGGAGGAAAACTAGTCTGGGGAAGCGAGAAGCATGCAAAGGGTGTGACTACTCTCGTCATGTGGGGGGCGACCCCAAGGTTGCGGTGTCACACGCTGTGCGGGTATTCCTTCCGCCACCAAGGAATACGCTTTGTTCCCTCTCCTATTCCGTAACGAGGATTTCTGTTTTTGGCGGATACGTGTGGGATTATTATTCAGCATGAAAACAAATCTCTCTGTTCTTCTATTTTATGATGATGGTAATGGAACTTTTGTGCATGGTATTTATAGCCCCCTCGTTGACTTTCTGTGTTTTTACTCGGGAAATTGAGAATTTTTGGTTCCATACGCATATGGTCGTCTGGAGTGTTTCGATTAGTCAATATAATTCACATATTTCACGCTCGACTTTGTGGAAAGATTCCATAATGTAAATAAAAATTAATTTGTAAATTTCCACTAGACATATTGATTCTGAACGGTTTCGCCTGTTACAGCATCAGGTGGTATACTACAACTCCCGTAAACTGTAATTTATGTGTTAATGTCGTGTGATAAGATTTAATAGCGTGATAAGTCCATTTGTCCTGCATTTTTATCAAATTCAAAATATATATTAATGGAATGAAATGAATTTCGCAGCTACTATTTTAAATAGTAGTAGTAGTAGTTGGCTTGGTGCGAAAATATTTGTTATCTGTTATTTTGTAACGTTCAACTTTTTTCTATCACGTGCGATTCAATTTCGATCATTTCTTACTGTCATTAGCGCTTCGATGCGTAGAATTAAATTAATTTGGTTCTTGAGGGAGAGGGTTGCCATTTGGTCCTTCCATTCCTAGGTTTTATCTGGAGCCATAAATTATTTCCCTTCTTTCGACTGCTAGAAGTGATTTTTACCCTCCAATGATGGTAATTGTCGAAGGAGGAAGCTCGATTGCGATTTGAGTCCTTGAAATGATATGGAAGTGATTCATCGTTATCTATTTTTTGTTGCAGTTTTCCTCATCTATAAATAGGGTTATTTATCTTGAGATTACAATCCCCAGCGTTTTACTAAAATGTTATCTATCTCCGTTTTTAGCGTCCTGCCCATCAAACGAAAATGTTTTTGATCAAAGAATTCCCGTTCTATATCTTCGCATCGAAAATTAACCAAAGGTTATATTCTTTAGCGTTTGACAAATTTCCTTGGGGTTGTCGCCGAACACAGCGTTTGTGTTTGGGAAAAATTACTTTTGGCTTAAGGAGTTCTTTTATTAATTAATTACAAGCCAAAGTGTTGAGCTATTTATGTTCTTTATCAGGGATTAATAATGGTTCTTAAAACTTATAGATAAGAATGGCAAGGGAGCTTTGCGGCTGTCTGTTTCACACGCCAGATGTTGAATCGGGAGTTTTATATTGTTTACGACGCTCTTTGAAGCGCAAGGTGCTCTCCGGACATTTCTTCGGATGGAAAACAATTTCCCCTTTCGAATTTGAAGGCTTCCTTTTTTATTTTATCGCTCTCTACCATTATTGGCGAGGCGAGGGGGCGGAGGTAAAAGGGAGGGTGGGAATTGATGAGGGTCGGCCTTTCGAGTGGATCGGCGGCTAGGGAGGGCTCCACAAAGAGGTTCGTTGTGCTGGCTCCCAATGCTTCCGACATCGAGAACGGACTGGTCTACTCGCTTTTTTTTATCCTCGTGTACAACAGCGCATACACCCAAACCCCTTAACCCATTTCTTTCCCTCTCTCCCGCATCCCTCATCCTTCCTCTCGGGCAACTCGGAGCAACTCAAGATGACCCCCACAGCATAATGGTCCTAGTCCTTGTTGCTTAGCTTCGACCAAAGACACGACGCCGCCGGAACACACTGCTTCCCTTGAGCGGGTTTTCTGCTTGGATACGCGGGGGCATCATTCGAGGCAAAGCAGCGTGTTGAGATGATGGTTTGTATGTTCGCCTTCGGATATTGTAAAGTCTTCCCTCCAACCCTCGATTTCAACTCTCGCCCTCTCCTTCCTTTTACTCTTCCGACTCTCGACTCGGCCAGTCGGCCGTGATCTAGTCTCGGGAGCCAAGGAGGCGTCTTCGCGTGCAAGAGGTGCACGCGCGACTCGAGGGTGCGAGGCACAGGTCGTTCGCAAGGTGTTTAATGCAGAACGAGATTTGCTGTTTCGATCTGCTTGTACTTTAAACTTTCGACGATTTTTGCCATTGTAGTTGCGTAAGATTTAAGTTTACGAAATAAAAGTATTCTCGTTCTCCGTCCTATTCTATGACTAAATTATCTCATCTATTCTATGCAACGCAAAATTCGTGTCAACAAATATTTTAGTTTTCTTTTTCTCAATTTTATTGTGCTATTGGCGTGATTTGTGGGCGAGGAACTGAGCTAATATGGCATGGCTTACCCCGCAAGGGAAAGCGTCAAGGTGTGTTGTTGTTGTATATGCCTGGAAGATAGGCTAGTGCTAATAAAGCAGTGTATATACTTCATCAACTTACTCATAACTGTATAGTTTAATTATTTGTATGGTTTCAACGGCGATTAACATTTTTTTACGAGTACAAGGTGTTCTTATTACTTAAATTTCTTTGGAATCAACTTTTATTTTTAAAAGACGACGCTGTTTTTTTCTTCGGGTCTCAATCTCTGCATGCCTTCCAACAATTAGCCTTCCATCTTCTCGAGTCCTTTAAAATTCGATAAGACGCTCGTTAAACGCCGACAAACATTAACGGAGCGTTGACATAACAACTCTGTCGGAATGCTGAAGAGGAAGTAAGGTCGTAAATATTTCATTTCCCATGTCCCAAAGGCCATTTCTTCCATTTTTTGTGTAATCACTCCGTTGAACACGAAAATAATCTAATTTCCCGAATTCGTTGCGTCGCGCTAACTTATTTTCGAGCGCGTGAAGGTTAATATTCGGTTCCACTCGAAAGGGTAGGTGGTGTTGGAATGTTGTGCAACACTCTTCATCCCACGCCTCGGAGGCACCTCTTACCCTTCCCACAAAGTTTCCCCGACATCTCCGTGGCTTTTTCCCGTCGCGGTCCACGTATAGGACCACCCTCCCTTTCCTGCCTTTCGCTATCCCTTTTCCCTCTCCTATCATCTCGCAAGGTGACGAACTGCACCATAACTGCAATCTTCTCCGTCCCCCCTTCCTCCCCATTCCTCCCCCATCCTCCCAATTCCTCCCCCTTCCTCCACCTTCCCCCCTCCCTCCGCCGCCCTCCCCCCTCCCTCCGCCGCCCTCCCCCCCTCCTCTCTCCCTCTCTCCTTCCTCTCCCTCTCATCTTCCCCACCATCCTCCTCTCCCCCCCTCCATCTACCCTCCCCTCTCTCTCAGGGGTTAGGTGGAAGATGGGACTTCCTAGTCTCAATCTCGCCCCAAATAAAGACCAAGTCAATCAATCAATCAATCTCTCCTCTCCCCTTCCCTTCTTCCTCCTTCCTCTCCTCCCACCTCCCCTTCTTCCTTCCCCTCCCTTCCCCTTCCTCTCCCCTCCCGCCGCTCTCATAGGATAGCCCGTCATTTCTCATCCGTTTCCTCATCTCTCGAAAGCGCTCGCTTTTGGCGCATCCTATGCCAGAGGGAAAGATGCCGCTGATACATCAGAGCACGGCGTGCCACGTCGCCTACTTGTGTAGCTAGCTCTGAATTTTGAGCGAAATTTTCCCGCTTTCTTTATATGGTCTTTCGTCAAATACCCGCGTTAGTAATGCATGTGACTGCAGTGGAACTATTTTCGTATCCGAGATGAGGTGAGAAAGAGAGAGAAAGTTTTTTTGCGTCGAACATTCATTTTTTTCAATAGCCTATTCCGAAGATGTCTTTTTTTCTCGCTGAAAGGACGATTTTTATTCGAGTTTAAAAAGTGCTATTTCTTTCGCGCGGCTGTTGCCTTCGGCTACCAATCACTTGAAATGTTATTCCTACAAGGATGGGAGGAAAAAATCCTTTCCCGGCTCGATTTCTGTCGTTTCTCATCGGCGCTTATCACCGCTGCGTTCTTACCAATCAGCCGCAAGAGCTGACATCAAACGGAAGCCGAGATAAATAATCATAATAACAGCCCCGCTCCCTCCCCCGCGTGCTCCCCTTCCTACTCCTCTCCGTAAGGGGCGGTGTCTCTCTCTCTCGGCATTTCCCAAAAAACCTTCCCCATGGCGCATTCGCCGCCTCCAGACCCCGCCCCTCTCCATTCCCTCACGGCTCGCATTCTCCAGAGGGTGGGCGAGTGGGGAGGGTGGTGTCCCATTCCCTTTCCCGTCTCGGATTCCCTTTTCGCTTTTTACCCCACCCGCGCCCTCTTTCTCCCCTCGTACCTCCTCGGCCGGTACCCTCGCTCTCGTTTGTGGGGGAGGGGGGGAGGAGGGGAGGTCGCTTTAGTGCCGTTTCATTTCCCATGAGGCGCAGGAGCGGCGCCCTTGGGAGTTTCCAGGTCCTCCGGAGGAGGCGTTGGGGTGTCGGGTGCAAGGAGATAGGGAGGGCTTCCCACCCCATTTCTTAATCCTCGGAAGAAAGCCTCTCTTCCCCGCCACTCCTCCATTTACTCCAGTTTCTCTCTCCATACCCTCCTTTTTCTCTCTCCCTCTCGTCTCCTTATGCCCCACTTTCAATGTATAAACCTTACCCACATCATCCCCCTGCGGCCACGCCCCTTTTCTCTCTTGTGTACCGAATGCGCCTTTTCTTTTTCCCCTGGCAACCCTCGGAGTGTACTTTCTCTCTTTCCCTCCCACAACTCCTTCGGGAACCTCTCCGTAGCCGTCTATTTCTTTTTTCCTCCTATCCATTCCCCTTCGCCGCTTTTCTCTACTCTCTCCCCCTCCCTCTCTCCCGCACCCCACCTCTTATCATCCCACGAGGAGAAGGGGTTGTGATATTACTCAGGCTTCACTTATTTGCTCTCCTTCCTAGTATTGAGTGCAGTCTTGTATTTTTTCCCCTCCCGAGGTATTACTTGCCTTCGAGTTTCATTTCACGGACCGCGGGATGGGGTATTTGTTGTTTATTTTTTCGCCGCTTACTATGGTTGCAGTTATTTCACCGATAGCGTCTTAGAAAAATGCTCGTCTCCTCCTCCGTGTTTGCTTTTCGTTCCGCGTGCATTTTTCTCGAAAGGGATGCGCATAATGTTCCAAATGCCGTTTGATTTATTTTTTGCATCGCCGGAGCGGTCTTTCTTCGGATCAATATTCGGATATATTTTGGATGAGTTTGGTTCGCGGGGATCGGGAAAACAGTTATGTCCTTCTTTCTCTCTAGTGTTCTGCACGTCGTTGATATTACGTCCGTCGGTTACGTTTTCCGTTGTTAATTCACTTCCTTCGCTAAGTGAGAAATTACGTACGTGATTAGCGAAGCGCAAGATTTAGTAACGGGCGTACCTCCATCTGGAACGGTGTTGCATCGAGAAGCTTTCGTAATACCAGGCGCGCACCCAGGATTTTCTCTTGGGGGACTCAACTCAAAAAAATCTTTTTCTCACTGAATAATTATCGAACAACATTAAATTACACCAAACCGCAATATTTTGTTATACAATGTTAAAAGTTTTAAATTAAAATGTAAATTTTTCTTTTTCTTTTCTGTAATTCATGTAAAACATCTTGAGGACTAACTTTAATGTCTCGGTGTATATTTAATAATGCTAAACCATTTAAACGGTCTTGAATCATGGTGTTCCTCAAATATGTCTTCAATCTTCGCCAAGTCCAAAACGATCTTTCACTGCTGCACGTAGTAATAGGAAGCGTGACAAATATTTTTAGCATTATAAAAATATTATGATAAATTAATTTATCACAGTGTGCTAGTGCATCCATAGCGTTGTTGGGTGGCGCTACAAATTCTTACGCGTGAAGACGACCTTTCTGAAATATTTTAACAACAAGAATATTTGTCTTTGCTTTTTTAACAATGGGAACGCAAAGAGCTTCATTTTGTATCAAGTGGAACGGCGTTCCCATGCGAGCAGTGTTTCTAAGGTAGAACATTTCGAGTTTTTGGGGAGAGGGGGCTAAAGCCCTTCAGCCCCCCTCTGGGTGCGCGCCTGCGTAATAGGTACATATTTTTTTTTTGAAGAATGAAAGTCGACTATCGAGGACTTTCATTGGTTCGACAGAAGCGGCCTCGTGAATTATTCTGCTTTTGATCGATTAAACTTGAAGTTTCGTTTAAATTCGGCTTAATTATTAATGAGTTTTCTCTTGCGACCTCGTTTTATTCATATGAAAAGGTACATTTCTTTTGTTTGATGCACCGACGACCTGATGGTAAATCAATGCTTTTTAATAACCGTACGGTGTATACGGGACAGTAGAAACATTTTGCTGCAGTTGCTTTGCCGTGTTGTCATCATTACATTTACAGCCTTCTTCTGACCGAAACAGTTTATTTTTTGGCTGTTGCACCTTCGCTGGTAAATTATTTCTTTTTAATAACCACATGTTATTCATGATACGTCAGATGAAAATGTGATGTAGGTGTGTGTGTGTCAACGTTGATGCAACGGAAGCATCTTTAAACATTTACAAGCCTCCTATCGATGTCAGAAACGGTAAGGCTTTCTCAGCAGTTAACGTATCGGCACATGTAACAAATCGAATAAAATAATGGTTTGTTTATGGGTCGGAACGTAAGTCCCATTGGAATCAGTCCGGGAGGAAAAAAATTGTGCCGTCGAATCGGAAAGGATGACAGATTTATAGCGCCCTACCGCCATCGGAACGACTCTCCCAGACTTTCACCAAAAGAAAAAATAACAACCGCCCGTTAATAATTGTACCCGAAATATCTCTGGATACCTCAATCGGGTTCCATGTTCTTCCGTTCCTCGCACGTTATTGATCTCTTACACCCTTGATAGGTCATTTTCTCATCAACATTTTATCCGTCGGACCACCTGGAGATAAAGTAATCTGCGTCTCCTTTTGGTTCAGCTTTCCCGTCCCGCGAGTTATTTTTTAAAGACGGCTCTCTGCCTCTCTTTCTCTCTCTCTCCCCCTTTCGCCTCTGTAAATATCCAGATCCGTGGGGCATCCTCCATAAATCATCGGTCCCCTTGAGGTCGGTACCAACCCCTCCCCATTTTCCATCTCCGACTGCGTGAGCCCCACCCTCCTTTCTTCCTCACGGAAGGAGGATATAGGGAGGAAGGTTTGGTGTGGCTCTCGGATGGGGAATGGGGGTAGATTCGTCACCCTCTCCACGAGATGCATTCGTTATAGGGCTTATCCCTTCTCCCCATCTCCTTGCCTCTCCCTCCCTCTCGCCGTCTTTTTTTGTCTAGATTACGTATACAAACGCGCACAGACCGCGACTTCCTGCGTTTATTTGATGTGGACGTTAATGCGCCGAGATGACGCGCCGAACTTGTTGGTAATTTTAACGGATTACGAGCGGATATGACCGCTTGCGCTTCCTTCCGTCTTACTTCAATCCCATCGACGGGGAAAACTTTTCATTTTGTTGGTCATTCGCTTCGGTGCACGTATTTTTCCTCGTAGAATTGATTCACCGATCGCTCGAGGAAAATATGAAAAGTTCGGCGGCGGACGAATTGCCTTCGTGTTGTATCCAAGTCGTGATTTCATGCCATTTTTCATTTATTTTACGATACAAATTGGAGGGGTGTTTAAATGATTGATTTGACGACGTGTGCTTATTACTGTCCAGTTGGAACTTGTATAAATTGTCGAACGGGAGGAAAAAATGGGTTGTGTTTTGGATGGCTGACATAGGTTGTTTATTAGGCTTGATAAGGAAAGATTTGTGAAACCTGGGAATCAATACTTATCGGGCTAAAACTCACGAATGGATTTTCATTATTTCTGTTCCACTTCCGTTTCATTTATCATCACAACATATCTTTTTCTTTCGATTATAGTGCAAATAAAAAACTTAAAGAATGTACTTTCGGTGAATCACCACTGATGATGGCTGCATTGTAGCCGAAATGCGCATCTGATTTTTTATTGAAGATACCTCTTTCATCTTTTATTACTCAACTGCTTATTCTGAAATAATTTCGGTAAGTTGTGTACAAAACCGTATCAGGAGTCGAATGTTTTTGGCCTTGTTTAAAATAAATCTAAATCCCAGTCGATGATGTCATTGCTATGTTATTTTGAGTTTTTTTTACTGCCTCGTTAAACGTTTCTAAGATTACGTGTTTTTTTCTCCTACCATTTGTCGTATTTCCTCCTCCTTTTCTGAGAATCAAAATTATCTGATGTTATCTTGTGCTTTTAAGTGAACAAAAGGCACAAGACTTCGAAACATCTTTAGCGCTTACTCACAGAGCCGAATTTCCTCGTGTATTTTTATCTTCCATAACAAAATTTCCTTCATTTACTTGCGTTGTCATAACTTTGGAACGCGTAAAACGTTTTGGGAAAGTTTAAGTTCTGTTCAGTGTCAGACAAATGCTACTCAGCTACTTTATTCGTCAAAGTTTTAAATTTGTCTGTAATAAATATATGCGAAGGTTTCTTGTAGAACACAGGTTGATTATATTTGTAGGTTAATAAGAATGTGATGATTTTGTTTATCTGTTCATTCTATTGTGTTTTTACTTGCTCCATATACGTAGTATAGGGGAAAGTATTGTATTCATGAAAAAAATCGACTTCGAGATTTCAACGGAAATACACGTTCTGAGGTCTCCTGAACACGTTTTGACCATTTTCTCGATGATGTCTGTGTGTGTGTATGTTATAGCTTTTTGTGGGCGTTCTAACTAAAAAACTATTAATCAGGTCAACGCGAAATTTTATATTTAACATATTTATAAAATTCAGAAGAACTGAGTAGTTTTTGGTAAAAATCGGTCAACCGGAAGTGGGTGTTTACTCTTGTCACATCCGTTATTTTGAAATATTTGCTTTAATATTTGATAAATGTAAAAATGTATCGAAATAAAAGTTGTAGGAAATTTAATTTTCTACAACGTTTGTTTTAAACATTTTTCCATATATTTTTAGCTGCCACCACCACGCCACCTACCGACGACTGTCAACAATTGACGCTTAGTTAGGTATTAGTAACGCTCCTTTTTCTTTTCTTAATTTTTGGAGCTTTGTGGCTATATCCAATATCAGAAGGCTATGATTTGAGTTTATTTCGGTACTTTGTCAAGTCTAAAATATTCTCGCAATTTCTTAAAATATTTATTATTATGTCACCTATTTGGAATTTATAGAATTATTTCAGGTATGGAGAAAGTCATGTGGTGGCCACATCAGATTTTTTTGTTTCTATTTACGATAAATTGTCTTGATGAGATGCCTGGAAAGACGTCGTTCTCCAAGTATTCCAGTTTTCCGGAATGTGCGTTTTCCGCTAGAGGCGCTGAATAATTCTGAAATTTGAAATTATAATTTTTACCAAACTTTAAATGTCCGAGTGCTGTAGTTTTTAAGGAGGTTGATGCGGAGTTCAGAAGTTTCATTCTAGGAATGATCCATATCACGCTAAGGGTGCCGGAAGGATACAGCTTTTGTTATTATATATTCTCCTTTTAGTGATGCATAAGTCTGAAGACTATAACTTTCATCTTATTAAAAATTATCGGCTATTCGATGGAAAAACTGCTATCAATGAATTCCAGGGATCTTTCTCTTGTAATTCCATTAAATTATTTTGCATTGTTTGCTCTGTAAATTTCCTCTCTGAAATAAGCAAACAAAATATAACTCTCCAAACCGATTTTCTTAGTATCTTTATTTACTATTAACCGTATTATCGCTATAAATATGGCGTTTCATTATTAAATGTTTTGAGAAGTAAGTTCAGCGATATATAGTCCATAGAGCTTGCTCGTAGAAAAGCATAATGATTGCTTTCACAACTTCTACCAGGCGCAACTCATATCATTGTCGTTCACGATAATTACGTTTTCTGAAAGGAAAACCTCACAGCGTGCTTTCCTGGAAACGGAGAGTCAATTGTGGGAGTGAAAAGGTCTGGTTGGTGATTATCGTGTCCCTCAATGCCCAACATCCCCTTCCTGTTTTCAGCACCAATATACACACCACGTACTCCACCCAGTGGTGCAAGCGCCCATCTAAGACACCCTCCATTCACATCCTACCCCCTCTAGGCTTATCTCCTTCAAACCTTGCATCGTATTCTCTTTCTCTGCGTCGTCCGTATGTCAGCAGATGGCTGCATCTCCCCTCAACCTTAAACCCCCGAGTTTCTGACGGAGGTTGGGGGGGTCATTCGTTTCCCAAAAGAGAGTGAGAGGAGGGAGGTTCTAAGCACGCGCGTGCTTTGTGTGCCTCTCTCTCTCCCATGCATCCAGTTATCCGAGGGTTTTTACCAGCTGGAGCGGGCGAGGGTGTGGGATGTGTCAGAGCACCTTACTCCCTCAACGGTCGTGGCATTAGGGAGGGCCGTGAGCTAGAGGTGGTTGAATGAGCGAGGGAGGAGGATTGGCGTGGCGGAGGAGGATGGTGGGCGGGGTGGAGGGACGGGCGAGGCCAGAAGGTGTGGCACCGTGCGTCGCGTACGGGGGGGGAGAGGCATTGTGCTGTCACAGGCGTGAGTTGAGATCGAAAAATAAGGCAAATTGATTGCGCTAATGATGGATGAATTTACGTGAGGCGAAGGCATATTGAGGGACGATGCCTACCTCTCGAGTCGTCAAGTGGTTTGGCAACGTGTTCACTTCCTCGGAAATCGTCGTTCACGATGTATGCAGTGAGAAGAGGGGCACATTTCGGCATCCCTATTGCATGGATGCGTTTTCCATTTTCCGTTTGCGCGAATACCCTTAATCGGCCAATTTTTTAGAAGAAGTTTTGTAATTTCCTTTGCGTCTAAAATGTCAGATGAAATTCATCTGCTGGTTTAAGGAAAATGCATAGCCTCTATCATCTAAAATGTCATTTCGTACCTCAAGAATTCTAAGAATATGTTTGTTTTTTAATTTATTAATATTTTGCTTGAAACGGCCGGCTAAAGTTGTGTACCATCGTCGGATTAATTGGGTCGTCAGTATGAAAAAAATCATTGGAATGAAGGTTGCAAAAATTTTATTAGCCGCCTAGGTCAACAATATGGCGGAGCACAGGTGTTTTTCGCGTGCAATGTAGGTCATGCTTACCCCGCATTGATTGATTCTGCTTAGAAGATTTATGTTCGTCCTGGAAAAAATGCCCATTCTACGTCGGGGGAAAACGACTTTTGTCGTTAATTTAACGATTGCCGCATTAATTCTTATCGCTTCTAGTCGTAATTAAGTGGCTTAAATGTAATAAATTGTTGTTAAATCTATTAATCTCAATCCGCTTGTTGAAAAACATTGTCCCTTTTCTGTTTAAACCTTCATCGCCAACGGCAAGAAAACCACAAGGATGGCGTGGCTGTATATTAATAATTAAATGAAGACGAAAAATATAATATTTTGAAATAGATCGATAACATTTGTATAACCTTTCTATTGAAATTATGCAAGGGACGGGTTCGACTAGGACACCGATCGATTGGTCAGTTATAATAGTAGTTATAATTAGTTATAATATTAGGTTGTCAAGAAATTCATGTCGTTTTGGTGAATAGGTTTAATTAAGCTCTTATAACCTTCAGAATTTGTTCTAAGTAACCAATTAAACATCATTTGTGTAAATAGGATGTTTATGATTACTGTTGTCCCAGGCAACCCCTCATATTCTTGTTTAAACATGACCGCCGACGAGACGCACATTTGGCATATAATGCTGTATGAATTCAAAAAAGGAAATAACGCTACTGTAGCCACGAAGAATATCCGAGAAGTTTATGGAAAAGTTCTGGATATCCGCAACTGTCAGTGAAATTCCGTTCTGGAGACCTCAGCAGCCTCGAAAATTGCTCCGGTAGAGGCCGCCATATTGAAATCGACATCGAAGCTTTGAAAGCGCTCGTGGAGTCTGACCCTCGGCAACACACCCGTGAAATGGCGACAAAACTGAATGTCTCTCATGAGACAGTGCGAACGCCCCTCAGAAATCTAGGCAAAGACCTTAAAGAGGGTGTTTGGGCGCCTCGCAAACGCTCTAACGTGTCAGCTTTGCTTCTTCTCTCCTCGCGCGCCAAACACGCGAACCGTTTCTGGAACGGGTTGTGAACGGGGATGAGAAATGGATTCTTTACTTCAACATCAAACGTAAAAAACAATGGCTGAGTCGCGGGCAAAAACCAGTTCTCACCCCAAAACTTGGACTCCATCCACGGAAGATAATGCTCTGCGTTTGGTGGGACATGAGAGGAGTGATTCACTTTTAACTCCTGAATCCACATCAGATACTGACTTCTGACCTGTACTGTCAACAATTGGATCGATAAAATCAGTCTCTTCGTCAGAAACGTCCGTCACTGGTCAATAGAAAAGGTGTTCTCCTTCTCCACGAAAAACGCTCGTCCCCATGCGGCACGTTTGACTCGACAAAAAATCAGGGACTTAGGATAGGAAGTCCTCCCGCACCCACCATACTCTCCAGATATGGCGCCCACAGACTGCCATCTGTTCCGTTCGCTTCAACATCATTTGAGTGGAAAAGAATTTGAAAATGAAGAGACAGTCAGAGAGGACATCAATTTATTCTTTCGATCAAAACCACCCGAGTTCTTCAAACGGGGAATTGGAAATCGGGTCATGAGATGGGAGGCTATCATAGATAATAATGGAAATTATATCATTGATTCGACTTTATTGCTTTTCAGTGAAATTGTTTTCTTTTGTTAAAAAAACGACATTAATTTCTTGGCAACCAAATATTTCAGTTAGCCAAAACTAAGAGGGAGGCATCGTGTGGGCCGCGATGAATCATTTGTTCAGTCGATAAAATACACTAGGTTTAAGGTCTCCTCATTGCACATGTCTTACTGCAGGAACTCCGCGATAAGCTCCCCATTATCTGTCGAGCCAACACTCAGGTGAGGGAGTTGGCTGCGGCCTATCACTTAGGAAAAACACGTTAATTTACGGCGGCTAGACGTGTTCCTCGTTTCATCATTTCGCAGTTTATCATCTCTCTCTCTCTCTCCCCCTCCCTCTCTCCCTTTCTCCGTCGATTTCATCTATGAAAACTATCGGATAAATTTATAGTTTTGCTAAAATTGGAAACGTAAGCGCGGACTTCAGATTTTTGGCTCCGAAAACAACTAACTTAATTAAGATCCCACGCAAATATAAACGCGTTACTGTTTGTTCCAGTGATATTTTTATAGCACGGCACTTTTAATGGTTTCGTTTGGCTAAATAAGGGTCATTCAGGCGAGAACGTCCCCAAATGTAAACAGGAGCGCGGATTCAGTCCACCGAACGAGATCTGCGGGCAGGATGTTTCGCCCCAAGATAATACGGATCAACGATTTAATGTCGTCCCTAAAGTTTGGGTGTGAAAACAGAGGGGACACTTGAGTAGAACCGTAAATTTGCTCAGTGCAAATATTTTATTTAGCGGATAATCGGCAAATCTATGATAAAGAGTAATCGGCTGAGTTGTTGAAATTTCATTCGATCTATTTCATCTTGTGGCAATGTTGGGGGCAGACTATTTGCTTTACGATGCTATTCGCGTGTTTCAATTGTCGCGAACATGAATGCATACCTTGTCGTATAATATAATAATAATATATATAATAATAATTTGATGTTGTTGTTAACATAAAGAATTGCAACATAATATTTGTAAGCAGATTATACTGCTATATTTTTTAAAACGGCTATGATATTGGAGTCGTTCTATGAAGGCACGCAGAAATATACTTACCATTGTAGGAATTTTATAATTGGAGAATAAATATTTTGTTTTGGCTGCATATTTACCTTAAATTATATTATGGCAGTTTCACTGAAATCCAACGAGACATCCAGCTCGAAAACGATTCGGTAATCGGCAAAGCCCGACTATCTGCTCACGGGGCCCGATGCAAATCCACACATGGAGCAGATTTTGCTTCCAAGCTGAAATTTTTTTCATCTCATCCCGTGCCGGGATCAAACTTCTCTTTTACCCCTCCCAATCGGATCTTGACCATAGGCAAAAATGTACGACCCAAAAGAATCAAAAAGGACGGTCGGAAACGAAAAACGGCGGTTTAAAGACGTGCGAAACAATCGCCGATTCTATTTTCCATCTCATTACAACGCTTAAAAAAAAAACTCGGAAAGAAATGTAAATCTCTTCCGCCGGCTTTCCATTCTCTGTTCCTCGCCGATAAATCCAGCCGAGCCCTTTTGCTCCACATTTTCGCATCGCGTCGTGTTTTTTTTGCCAGTCCCCGGCGAGTTAGTCTCGTCTCCGCGCCATTCTTCGCCTTTTTTCCCTCCATTTTTTTTACGCCGCTCTGCGGGTTACATAGAGGTTAGGTCTCTCGTCTCGTCTGTATCTTTCCGCTGTATACGTGTGCTCGCTCTGCGGGTGGCGAGACCCGCAGGGGTCGATGTTCCGAGAGAATGGAGGTGAGCGGGAAATACAAGGTACTCCGCGCGGAAGGGTCGGGGAGGAGGGGAGAGGGCGCGGGAGGCGGGAAACAGAGAGAGAGAGAGTTAAGGCTTACGGGGAATCTTGTCTGTCCCGGCGAAACCGAGGCATTTCGAGGGACTTGCGTTTCGGCAGGAGGTGGAGGAAGTAAGACGGATGGAGGATCCCCTTTGCCTCGATTGAATTTCACCTTTACGCGGTCGCCTGCGGTTTTTCCCCGCCAGCCTCTCTTCCTCTCCTCATCCTCTTCCTTTCTCCTTTCGCCCTCGCCCTTAGTTATTCGGGAGGGTCAACGGGGTTGGAGGTCAGCGGTAGGAGAAGTCTAGGGATGGTTCAATTAATTTTTGTTTTGGAATTTGGCGCATGTCTTGTGTTCCTTCGTATCGGAAGAGACGGATTGGTGAATGATCGGTACAAATGATACGGAAAATTGAAAAAAGATACCGCGTCGGCGTGTTCTGTCATTCGAGTTTGGGGGAATGGACTGTGGGGTGAGCGTGAGGAAGGCGCTCGAGTGATCGATTGTCGGTGAGTGGCTGCCGTTACCTCCTCTTTGACCAATGAAAAAAAGATAAATATCGAGCGCGTCGACCGTGCAATGAGTCGATCCAAAGTGCCGGGGTTGAAGTCCCTGACGTTTTTTATCGTGCGCGAATTCGGACTCTTCTCGATTCTTGAATTTTTGTCGTCTGGCGTAAATTTAGCGATTATTTTTTTGGGTCTATTGTAATAGTTTCCCACAAATGAAATTGCGAACGAAGCTTCTTAATCACCTCTGTCAAGATGCAAGGAAAAAGCTATTTATGTCAATATGGGGTTGTCGTTAGCCTAACTTGCGGACATGGAAAAAATCAAATTTCTTTCGTACTGAAATTTATTTTTCGCACGCTTTAAAAAAATGAATATTTTTCGTTGGCTATTAGAAACTTTTGTTACGTGTTGAACGGCAATGGTAGTTAACAGTTGAAGTCCGCTGCGTTGGCAAAGTTTTAATATTATGAAAAATGACGTAACAATTAGATATCTTAATGAGTTGATAACATTGCATGCCCCGATGAAAAGTTTATAGCGCTTATTTACAATTTATAATTATATCCAAGAACACATTTCATGGTGTTCTCTCGTGATTTTCGTTTGAAAAACTTGAATCGTTCTCCAAAAAAACTCCTAGGTTGAAGATCGGACGAGGAAATTGTAACGAAGTTATTCGAGCGTGCGATGGAAAATGCAATGGACGATGATGATATGTGCATCATTTCCGTTTGACGCGGGGGCATTCCCAGCGTCCAGTTAGTGGCGACATTTATGCCAACGGCGATGCGATCACGTCACGACGGCTCACGAGGATAATGGGTTTCAGATAGACCTGTCGAGCCCGAGCGGAGGAATTGATGAGGAGAGGGGGCCTATCTTGCGGCGCCCAATCGCGTTTTGAAAATGTGTCGGATGATTTCTAATCAGAGGAGGTAATTGCTATCGATCGGATTAGGGGCTGTTCGGAAATACTGGGATATACTCCCAACCCTCGAGGATAAATTTTGTCGGGGAAATTGTAACGTTTAACTCAGTTTGACACTGCGAAATCGTTATGGATGTGTGCTCTTTGAAAGAATCACTTAGTTAATATCGTGATGAAAGTTTTTTATCTCACGGAAAAATCACTTTGTAATACGGAAATATTTTTCTTTCTCAGTCACAGGAGCGGACGTTGGGTTTTAAAAATACCGCACTTAATGTCGATTTAATCATATACTTTGCATTTTTTTATTTTAGGAATTTATGCCTCCAGAAATTTAATATTGCTTTTCAATCGACATATTTTTATTAATTATATGTATTTTTAGTGATTATTTTCTTAAAAAATTATGTATTCCGTTTGTCCGTTCGTCCGTGTGAGCAATATCTCTGGAATCGTGTAACCTGAAGGAGACAAATTTTTTTGTATAGGTCGGTCTATGTTAGGGTAACCAACCGTCACAAATTTGGAGGACAGTCTCTCCTTTTCATCACTCGCTCCGCCTTGTTAAAAATGTCCCAACTTTTGTTCCGCTTTTTGAAAAATCACGATCTATATCCTTAACTGTCATTTAAATCTTCCGGGACGCCCTCACTGGTCATACCGAGCTTTCTAATGTCTGTTACATCTATTTATCTAAGGCTACCCATCAATAACTGCACCATAAACACTCCTCCGTAATATGTCCCTCCTTGTAGTCGGTTAATATTTGAAAATGACCCTCCTTAGCTTCCTGAAAAATTGGTCACCTTAGTCTATGTCTATGATAAATCTAGGATCAGTTGATGGGGAGTTATCGGCGTCTACACGCTATAATTCATGCTATAAAAACATTATATTTACAAGGAAACTGCTGTGGATGAAACGTTGGTGTAATGGATAGCGCATTGTATTTCAAAACTGGATACCGGCAGTTTATTTTTAATTAACGAACTTTGTATCTTAAAATCTTTGTTGCTTTTCGGCAGGACACAATAATATTTATTTACGACAGTTTTTGCGGAAAAAGAAAAAAAAGCGCCTCGAATAATTTTCTCTGCAATTATTCCCTTACTCCTCTTGTTATTACGAATTTCATTACGAATTTTCGGGGTATTATTGTCTACGTCTTGAACCTTTTTTGGTTTCATTGAGGAAAATTTCCTCATTTTGCTTTTTTTAAGTCGGCTGTTTGTCTCGGAGTAACCTCTTAAGTCCCCTCCCTACCTTCTGGGATCTTCCTATCGACTTGCTACCCGCCTCTCTTTCACCCCTTCCTCCTCCCTCATCTCTCTCTCTCCCTCTGTTTGAATAATTTCGCAGCGGCATAGGGACGCGGTCTGTGGTCGGCTGTCCACGCCTCTCTCTTCCTCTCCCTACCACTCTCTCGGCTTCATCCCTTCATCTGGACCCCCCTTTCGAGTCTACGCTCTGCGGAAGTTTACCATGGCGATTAGGTGAGCGTTTGAGTTCCTTTCCACTCCTTCCCTTTTCTCTTCCCTCTCTCGCTCTCTCTGCCTCTTCTCTTCGCGGCGTATGCCGACTGTGTCACGAGGCGGATTTCTAAGGAACCAAATTGAAGGCATAAAATTCACGTTTTCCTATACACTCGGTTTCCGCTCGGGTGGGTAGCGGGAATTGATCGCTAGGGTTTATTACCCAGAGCTCACTAATTGTGAGGGGATTGTCGGGGAACAATAGGCGGTAAAAAATCTCCATCGCATGTTTTTGTACATGTTTTTTCTCTCTCTTCCCAGAAGTGTTCAAGGCAGATTTTTTTGTTGCAGTCACGGGTTACAAATAAATCATTATGCGCCTAGCCGTTTAATTTCTACTAAAGCGCTTATATTCTGCCATGAGAAATATCATTTTTCATTTATATGTTACTTGAAGTTTTACGCAAGTTTCAACATTAAGAGCCCGATGAATTAAATCCGAAGTAAAGCACACGTTTAATGTGTGCTATTAATTGAATTCCCATTTTTCGATATGTTGTTATTTTCCAAGATGCGGGCATCATATTAACCGTGGAGAGATTGGTTTACATCTGAAAGTTTTAGCAGTGAGAGATCGTAGCGCGCCGTCTCTATGATACCAAAGCCAGTTGTGTAGATATTAAACAAAAAATTGATGTTGCGGAAACGTAGTATTTCTTCTTTATCGCGTGGTCATTTTCAAGGAAATGAACATTATTATAATAATCTCGACGGAGTTTTTTTTTAAGAAAAACGAGTCGTTTTCGTTGGCGTTTTACGAGAAATCATCTTCATTTGCGGAAGAGGCTAAATCGGCTCTCTATCGAGGTAGCACGAGTTCGAATACCTTCACGGACCGAATAATTTTGTCGTCCCTTCTTCGTCCGCGGAAATGGCGATGAATTTTTCATCGGATGATTAATGCATCGATTTGCGTTTAAATTTACGCGCGTTGCGATGTTCTTCCGTGGAAAAAAGTCCGTCGCCCGTAATGGGCCCATAAAACATCGATCGATGTCGTTTTTTACTGCTACCCGACTGCGCATCCGTCGTCGTGTTTACGTGTCAGTATTCAGACAGCACCCTCGCCCCCCCCCCTTCTCTCCTTCCTTCTCTTTCACTTATCTTTGCCTTTTCAATCCTTCTTCAATCGTCCTCGGGATTGCGCGTAAAAATTCTCTTCGCGATGCTTGATGGCTCCCTCTAGTCGTTGGTCATCAGCTCGTGGTCATGCCGTATTCCGTTTGCGGAAGGATGTAGGAGTGAGAGAGAGAGAGGCGGCGGATATTTAGGGAGGAAGGGGAGAGAGAGTGAGAGGAAGAACGCGTCCCAGACTGTCCATAAGACCTTTTCATCCACCAAGAAGACGTTCGAGCCAAAATCTCCCGTCTTGGAAATCTTCCACAGATCGTTTGGACGGAGCACACGGTACTGGCTTTTAGCGCGGGCGCTCTTGATGGGCGTTATTTATAGGTTTATCCGCGGTCAGATTTCTTTTGCGAAAGATTGATGTTTTAGGTAGAGGGGCTTGACGGTTGTCTTCGCCTCCGGGTGGGCCCCGTATTTCGCCGGCTTCCGGAGAAATTCTAACGGAAGTGCAGGGACGGGAAGTGTGTCACGATGACATCGTGGGTACATTTGTCTCGGTACCGTCGGATCCCAGCGTGGAAACCCTTCCCTCGTAATCATTCTGTGCTTGCTGTTGTCTCTGTAAAGAAGGATACGGCAGTGAATTTTGACGGAACAAAAACCTTGCTATGCGAAATGTGGTCGTCGGTTTACTCGGTATAAGAATGCTCCAGTAATCAAATATTATAGAATATAACGACGCGTTAATGAGCAAAATAAATGTTCATAGGCTTAGTACATATTTCACAATATCTACCTAATCACGATTCTATCAATCGAACTGATAATGACTCGAGTCGAAAAACTATGGTCGTGTAGTTTTTTTGGCTGTGGTGTTTGCACGAAGTTGATTAGCAATTATTTTTTTGGGAAATGCAGTTCCACAAAGCCCCGTCTTATTAGTCAGTTTTAATTTTATTTTGGAAATTGTTATGCCTATTTAGGTATTTAGAAATGACTTCACAATCTATTTTCTATGTAATTTTTAGGTATTACATTAAAAGACATGTAAGGATTGTAAATTGGAAATCTGTGTTCGACTCGCAGTCACGCTGGAACTTCTCTCATCTCTTTCTGAATTTGACCCCATTTTTTGAGGTCCATTGCAAACTAATTGTGTTTCCTTGATTATTTCGTGTCTCATAAGAGGCGTGAACTCGTCTCGTATCGAATCGCGGAAGACAATGAGAAGGTAGATTATTAATTCGTCTCAACCCAACCTCTTGATGAAAGGCATTGACGTTCTTGGGAATCATTCGTTCGACTTATGAAAAGAAATTTCTCCCAGCTTTATTGTATCGGTTTTGTTGTGTTTCCATTGTATTTTGAGATCCGGTTCTCTTCCTTTTCCGTCAAGTTTTAAATTTAAGGTCGAACGTTTCTCTTCCTATCCTTATGACGCAGGATATGGGACGTTTCGCCTGTCTTGATTTCCTTCTCCAATTTCCGGCTCCTCTGTCTTCTTTTTACGGAACTCTCTCTCTCTGTGTATGCGCTTCATTAAATTGACGTTTCTAATTTCTTTTTGAAAAATTTCCCGTGCAATTGATACGATTCTGTCATCTCTTTGGGGAATAAGAATATTTCATGAATAGTTAAAAATACGATTTCATTTTGTTTCCCATAAATCTCAGCAGTAGAATGTTTGTAGCTATTTCATCGTATAGTGGTTAAATATAACATCGTTTTGTTATAATTATGATAGTTATTATTCCTTTGAGTGACTCGAGTGTGTCTGCGTCTTCTTCAATGGCGGATCCAAGGGGGAGAGGGGGCGATCGCCCTCCCCTTGGGCGACCCCATTGCCCTCCACTGGGTGCATTCTTAAATTCATTCCGCGCAAAATTCCTTCTTTCTACACCGAAGATTGTCTGTATGACAAGGAAAAGAAAGATTCTGATAGGGGTAGAGATTTTCAAAATGTATTGTCGTCGGCAGAGGCGGTATCAAGAGGGGGGGGGGGGAGGGACCATTGGGGCAATCGCACTCCCCCCCCCTTGGGAAGTTTCTGGATCTTCTTAAATGCAACATGGTTTTATCACTTCTATAACGAAACCTTTTTTGTTTGCCCATGGGTAATTTTTTTTTATGAGTGTGCTAGGAAAATTATTACTCTTTACCTATAAAGATTAGTTCTGGTGTTCTGGTGCATGTTTTCCTGGTAGAGGCGTCCATTATCGGAAAATCAAAAACTTAAATCACATTTCGACGTAAATATTAATGCTGGAGAGATCCGGTTCATAGATTCGTAAGATCCAGCACGTCTTTTTCAATTTGATGTGAGAGTCCGATTCCATTTCCCGTTGTGGCAAAACGGAAACTGCACCTTCTTAAAAAATAGACGCTTCGCGAAATTTATCTTTGTTGCACCCGATTCGTGGAAAATTATCAGTTTCCGTCAAGTATTTTTCTGGGCAGTTCACAGAAACGTGTCATTAACTTGGGTGAGGGTCATACCATGTTTTCTAAATCGGGTCGCCGTCGTTTCTTTCCCGTAGGTCATGTTTGCTCATGTATATTTCCGTTTATTTAGATGAACTCACCCATGAGGCAATGAAGTTCTATCTTAGTCTTCGCCGTTGTTCGATGATAAGATTTTTAAAATCTACTTGTCGGGCGCGCAGATGACTTCATCGTTTTGGAGTATAAATGACATCTATCCATCCATCCGTTCCGATGACTCTGAAATATTCGACGAATGGACCCATTCTCGGTATTCCGCGTTTATTTCTGTTATGGCTGAAGTTCTTACAACTGCAAGTCCCATATTTCAAAGCTGTCACCCTACCTGGTACGGTGGAATTAATTGTATGTGAAAAAATCGCGGGGTATTTGTGAACCTTTTTAAATAACGCTATGCCGTACATTCACTTTATCGAAAATTTTATAAGCATTTCCAGTCACACGCTGGCCTACCGGAGCTGCTTAGTACCATTTCGCTTAAAATTATGAGCATAAGACGGTAAGTACAGATGTAATGAGCAATCGGATGGATTGTATCGGTGAAACGCACGCGTCGTACTAATCAAAGAGGAGAAATTTGTCGTGGAGATCCGTGAATCATGACGTCGTCGCTCTCCCTCTCCGCGCCAGTGTCTTTAATCTCTAGGGACTCCGATCTATCCCATTCGTTTGGTCGCCACGTCAACCGCGTGATCCTTCGCAACATCTCGTCCGCCATCTCGGCCGGCGCCATCCGGAGGAACCCTTTAGTCGGTCCATACTGATGTCCCACTGGCAGGAAATGCGTGAGCGCTTTTCTTGGCAATAGTCTTCCTCCTCCTCCCCATTCTCATTTCCTCCACTCTCTCCCCATTCCTGCTTAGCGAGGTGATTTCGGGGAGTCGATGAAGAACGGCGGATTCCCCGAATCTAAGGTCTCGGTTTCATGTATCTCTCTGCGCCCCACCCACAATCTCTCCCGCAATCGCCGAGACCGCATCATCCTTTTTTAACTCTCTTTATTTCCTCCTGGTCAATCTCTTGCTTCTTAGGACCGGGCGGTTTTGAAATAGTCAAGGTCTTTTTTTTAAGTGGAATTTGACACGTTTTCTAATGCTTCCTAAGAACGATGATATAAGCTTCAGCCAGTCAGGAAGTCGGAATGTCGAGGGTGGCGGTGGTCATATGGATGCTGGTTTTTTTGGGCCCGTGCTTACAAAGTGTGGTCCTGAGAAAGTTCGGTCTAAAGTTGATCATCTTTGCGATATTTCGAGTCGGCGGTTGGTTTTTCGTGTGGTTTTTTCCTAACTAACTTATTAATCTCCTTAGGTTAGGTTTAAGATTTTAGGTACCGTATATGTACACGTTGGATTCAATGAGTCAGCTTTATCGTTTTAAAATAAGCTGTTTAAGTTGCTTAATAGGCGGTATAAGACAAGCAAAATGTCACGGATTGTTAGAAGTAGAATTTCACTAAATTTTTAAGCTGAGATGCATGTACGGTTTTCAGTTCTATCTTCAACAAAGAATTCTATTATCTTTTTTAATAGACTATCAGTAAAAGTAGTTTTATTTTTTGTTGTTTCTTTCGGCGAACTCTCTAGAGCTTGATGCTTTTTATTTCTCTCTTAAGAGTAATGTGCTCTCTTCACCCAGCGATTCATTTTCGTTTTTTATATCCGATAACCTCATTACTTCATTGAGATTAATGCGTTCATAGCACTTATCACTTCCGTCAGAGGGGCAGTTGATCATGTCATTGCATAAGATCGATTCGCGTCTATGAAATCACATTTTATTGAAAGTATTTTTACGGTTCGTAAGCAAATCTACGATTAAGTCGTCTTTCCTACAGGAATCGATTCGGAATGACGCTTCATTTCTCTTAAGGAGTTTCACTTGTTTATTTGCAATTTTAATGTTCTTCAGCCTGTTGCAACATGATCACCATTTAAATACGGTGAAATCTAAGATATTTTCAGATTTGCATGTAGATCTTGGCGTGAGACTGCTGCTTCCTCAAAAGTTTTCTACCTTGATTGTCTCCTGACTGCTTCCACTTTCCTGCAACTCCTTGAATTCCCGTGAAACTGAGACCCGAAATAACCTCGGACCTGGAAATTTTGGATTTGGAAAAGCCTGAACATTCTCTACGTCTTCTAGATCAGTTTTTCTCAAACTAGAGGCTGCGGCCCACCAGGGGGCCGAAAATTATTTTCGATATAAGTGGAAATGTCAAAAAATAAAATTTTCTCGAATAATAAAGTTTTATCAGATATTTTGAGGAAATACGGCGTTATAGAAATTATCAATAGTTATATAAAATGAAGAAATTTATTTCTTATTTTTTACTATTTTCGAATCAAAAGGGGGCGCATGATATTCAAGGGAGCCCCGACAGTTGAAAGTTTAAGAATGACTGTTATAGATCACCGATTTGTAGCGTAGAGATTTTAACGAGCGCCTGATTCTGCTTGCTCTAATCCTATCTTTCTTTGTGCCAGGCTTTGTACCGGAATTAATACAGTGGTTGATAATTTCGGTGGTAAAAATTGCGCTTGATAAGGAAGGCAATAGTATTAATTTTATATTTATAAAATATAAGCATAAATGCAGATATCAACATAAACACAAAGCAAACTTAAAACCTGCCGTATTTAACCTCTCGATTCGTAATCGTTATATCCGAATCTCGAGCATACCTTCATATCATTGTATTACATCGTGCCGTCCGTTTCTGTGGATATCGTTTCTTTTTGAGACGTGTCCCTTAAAATAATAGCAGTGCTTTGCACGGCCTCGTGTTACTGTAAAAAACGAAGAAAATCGAAAATCAATGTATAGACTATAAAGAAAGTATAATATTTATAATTTTTACTGTCCAAAAACGCTTATAAATATATTAAATAAAAACAATTTATTTATCGTTGTTTTTGTCGTCTTCGAAGTGGTCTAATGGCACAGAAATGATTATTAAAAGAAATGTTTATGAGATATAAAATTACAAAATGAGTAAATGCCAATGTGTTGATAAGAAATCCTTATGAGATAAAAGGCGAAGTACGATAAGTAAGTAAGAGCTTCTGAAGCATAAAGCAAATGGCGATTTAAAAAAATAGACTCACAGACGGACAAACCGAGAGAACGTGCCCAACGAGAGAAAATGCCGAATCGTTTGGCAATAAAAAACGACGTCTCTAGCTGCTTTCGCTTAAGAGGAGTTAGCGCGTCTGACAGACGGACAAACCGAACGCGTCAGCAGATTTTTTTAAGCCGCTAAAAAAAAGCGTTGGGTTTAGAAGCTGTCGTTTGTTCTCAATGAAAAATTAATAATCTGCGTTGGCATTTAGAAATGGCGTTTAACAGCGAAGTCAAAAGGTAGTAATTTTGTCATATATCCGCTCTAACCGGTTTTTTTTTGAATGAATTTTATAGCTCGCGTCGAGAAGCAATCGAGCTATCTGCTTCTTTAAATTGGAAAATTTTACAATCGTCCCTCCTCCGCGCAATAAACCTAGACGGGAAAATGTAGGAATTTTTGCGAAATAGCGTCGTCGAGGAATTCCCCGAATAGCCCATAGGCCGTTGAAGCGTCGCGATCGTCTTTTTTTCGCCATTTTTCCCCTCAGCCGCCGAGCAATGCATCCAGGTGCTCCCTCTCCCACGTTTCATTGATAACGCAATCGAAGTGGGAAGAATAAAAGGGGAGAAAGTGCGCGGGAGTGAAAGGGAGAGAGAAAGAAAGAAAATTTCCGATTCATTTCCGTCGCCGTGAATGAGTTTCTTTCGAAAAATGGAGAGTTGATGTCCATCCCGTCGGTTCAGAATTTTCGCGCGCGCGGGCTGTGTTAATCGCATGAGACACGCAATTCTCCTCTCCCCCACCTCTATCCTTCCTCTCCTTTCCGTCCTTTCCCTTCCATTCCATTCCCCCTCCCATGCAAACGACAAGAGGAGTGGTCCTTCAGCCATTCAAAAAACGAAAACATAAATAAATTGAAAGATCTCTCTCTCTCTCTCTCTCTCACTAGCTGCTGACTCCAAGCGGAAGCGAGTGGGGAGGAGGGAAAGGGAATGTTCTTGTCAGTTATGGCCACTCTGCGACACGCACCCATCCTCTCAAACCTTTCTTGGTTGAAGGGCTTCTGGGAGTTCTTTAGCTCTAGGCGGGAACCGCATTAATTTACGCATGCGAATTAAATGTAGTGGCGAAGAACATAGAGGGAAGTAATTTTCCAAGTAACAAAAATATGTCCTCTATAAACGTGCATGATAAGAATGTTTTTAAAGGAATTGTCTTAAAATTGGAATTTTAGGCGGGAACAACATTAATTTACATATGCGAATTAAATTGGTGGCGAAGAACATAAAGGGGAAGTATGTTTCGCAGTAACAAAAATGTCCTGGGGTGGTGGAGTGGTTAGAGCGTTCAGCGTTGGCCTTCTACGCAGCGGTCCCAGGCCCGAATCCGGTGTAGGTAGGTTTTTTCAACATGAGATTGTTCCTTCCCCTACTTGCGCGATTTGAGGAGACCGCGCAAGTCATCTGCTCCGCCTTTTGGAAGGGACGTTAAGCATTTGGACCCCTTGTGCTCTTTGTGAAGAGTAGGCTGATTCCGGCACCGGACTTCCCTCCTTCCTTGTGTGTGTTCGGTGCGGAAGGAGTAATGGCTATAATAATCCAAGAGGTTGATTAGCCTGAAATTCCATAAAAAAAAAAACAAAAATGTCCTCTATAAACATGCATGATAAAAGTGTTTTTTACAGGAATTATCTTTAAATCTGGATTGTTTTATTTAATGGCCATTTTAAAAATCTCGATGTCATCCAAAGATGCGTATCCTTTGTAGCTGCAAGCATATGGTTGAGGACCATTGCTCTAATAATCTCCAAACATTTTCTTAAGAGTGCTGCATACAGCATTCCAAATAGTCCAGCGAGCTGCATTGGGTTTTATCACCCATTAAGCGGACCGAATGAATGCATCATCAACAAAGCTTTAAGAATTATTTTTTAAGTGAATCATGTCAAATCCACCGTAGTTGCCGACTTTCACTGTATTTTCCATAAATTTTCACCGTGTTTAGGCAATGTTCGTGATTCAAGGTAATTAGCAAGCCCACAGGGCGAGTCGGACGAAATATCTATGCCGGCGGTGGTTTTGGGACCTACAATATGTCCACCTCTCTTTCTCTCTCTCTCTCTTCCCCCTCCACCCTTTAGTTAATCTTCGTCGCTTTTTTCTCCAATTCGCTACGTTCTCTTTTTTATTTCGCTCTCTGCCTGTCCTTCCACCCACGCTCCCCATATTTTCTCTCTTTTTCCATCGTCACTTCTTCCTGTTTATTTCAATCTCACGGTTCTTTCTCTTTCTCTCTCTCGCACACACCCCATTTATCACTCCCTCACACGCACGCTTGCTCCCTTTCCCTAACCATTCCTCCTCCTCTTCCCGCTCAACCGAGCTCTCTCTCCACTCCTGTCGCCGTCGTTCCACTGTCTATCCCTCCTCCTATTCTCCTAACACGCCAGACGGATGGCGGGGTGTGACGAAGGGAGGATTTTTGGGTATTTGAAGATGGCGAGCAATCTCTGTCGCCTCTTTCAATCCGTTTCGATTTTTTTTTGTCAGCGGAGCTTTGGAACCTCTTCATCTTCTTCATTTCTTAACGAGCGTACGGATATTCGGGAGGGAAGGAAAAGTCACGCTTCGATTAACCGTGCCCATATTAAATTTTCCTCGCGACAAGTTATAAATTATGAGCAGGTGTTTGTTTTTCGCGGTCAGGAGGAGATCACTTTTTAGGGTCGCTGAGATCGGTTCCGTGCGATGCGAGGGACCCCATGCGGAGTGCTTTGTAAATTGAAGAGGTCGTACCCTTCCTTATCTTTCGCCTTAACTGTTTCAGTTTAGCGATGGCTGTGTACATTCAATGTCATGTTTGCTTTCCTCGGTCATTTTAAACGCGTTTGTGTGTATCATATTTTAGTTGGTGTTGTTATCTTGATCGTTTTTCAACATTTTAGAAAATATCTTTTTTCGTTGGGTCTTCGAAAAACTTCCTCGTGCAAGATTTTTCTGTTGTAATACAGCATATCTGCTTTAACACTGTGATTTTTGAAAAATACTAAACTTTTTACGGTTGATGTAGTTTCATTATGGATTTTAGGCTTAAGAATTTAAGTTTCTTCAGCCCCAGTTTTATCAATTCCGTTATTAATTGCCAAAGCAGGGAATTATTAATTTATTTTGATTTACAAATGCTTAAAATAATACACGTAATCAAACTTCATATTGTTTTAAAATTAAGTGAGGACTAAATATATCAAATTACTTTAAATATTAAAGTAATTGGCCGTGATTTGTTAGATGATGGTAGTTATATAGATAACTAGGCATGTTTCATTACTTATTACACTATAATTAGACTTAATGGTGCGCAATAAGGAAAATGAATAACAACTGGTAAAAATTCACTTTTTCCGCGAACCATCCGCAGCTCTTTTTTCGTCTCCTCTTTTCCGAGAGAGGGATTTAAACCCGGGATTTCAGCAAGTCGAGATCACCTCCCTCATGGGCAGGGAGAGGAAGAAGAGGAAAGTCAGCCCCCTCATGTTTTTTATATCCCCTCCTCACCCCTTATTCCCCCTTTCGCCCCCAGGCAATCCTGCCTTTCCGTCGATGTCGGTGTGCCTCCCAGCCGCCGTCCTGAATACAAAAAACCATCTCTCCCGCCCTCGCCGGCGTCCGCCTCCTCCCCTCCGGACTTCGTCGCCTCCCTCTTCTTCCCGCACCTCGCGCGATTATCGCGTCGCCATTGTTCTCAATGACTGGCTTTGAGGAATTCATACTCTTTCCCCTTCCATACTCTCTGAAAGAAACTCCTGCCCTTCCTCTTCATCCTACTCCTCATCAATCCATGAGAGTCCTGTCCTTCCCTCCTCCTCCCATGCGGACAATGGCTCACACACTCTCCCCTCCCTTCTTCCAATCCTCTCATTCCCACCCTCTCCCTCCTCCCCCTCTCTCTCCTCCCCCGCTCCCCTCCTCCCCCTCTCTCTCATCCCCCCTCTCTCCTCCCCCGCTGCATCCTCCCCCGCTGCATCCTCCCCCTATCCCTCCTCCCCCGCTGCATCCTCCTCTTCCCCCTCTCCCTCCTCCCCCTCTCCCTCCCCCTCTCTCTCCTCCCCCGCTCCCTCCTCCCCCTCTCTCTCATCCCCCCTCTCTCCTCCCCCGCTGCATCCTCCCCCGCTGCATCCTCCCCCTATCCCTCCTCCCCCGCTGCATTCTCCTCTTCCCCCTCTCCCTCCTCCCCCTCTCCCTCCCCCTCTCTCCCTCCCTCTCTCTCCCTCCCTCTCTCCCTCGCTCCCTCTCTCCCTCGCTCCCTCTCTCCCTCCCTCCCTCTCTCCCTCCCTCTCTCCCTGCCTCCCTCTCTCCCTGCCTCCCTCTCTCCCTGCCTCCCTTTCTCCCTTTTCCCTCTCACCATCCTCTCTCCCTCCCTCCCCCCTTTCTCTCCTTCCTTTCTCTCCCTCTCTCTCTTTTCCCTCCCGCTTTCCCTTCTTTTTCCCTCCCCCTCTTCCTTTTTTCCCTCCCCCTCTCCTTTTTCTCCATCCCCTCTCCCTTTTCTCCCTTACCCTATCTCCCTTTTCCCTCTCACCATCCTCTCTCCCCTCCTTTCTCTCTCTCTTTTATCCCCTTCCTCTCTCCCCTCCCTTCCTCTCTCTCCCCTCCCTTCCTCTCTCTCCCCTCCCTTCCTCTCTCTCCCCTCCCTTCCTCTCTCTCCCCTCCCTTCCTCTCTCTCTCCCTCCTTCCTCTCTCTCTCTCCCATCCTCTTCCTCTCTCTTCCCTCTTCCTCTCTCTCCCCTCTTCCTCTCTCTCTCCTCTTCCTCTTTCTCCCCCTTCCTCCCCCTGCCTCTCTCCCCCTCTCTCTCCCCCTGCCTCTCCCCCCTTCTTCTCCCCCCTTCCTCTCCCCCCTTCCTCTCCCCCTTCCTCTCTCTCCCCCTTCCTCTCTCTCCCCCTTCCTCTCTCTCCTCCTTCCTCTCTCTCCCCCTTCCTATCTCTCCCCCCTTCCTTTCTCCCCCCCTTCCTGTCTCCCCCCCTTCCTCTCTCTCCCCCTTCTCTCTCTCCCCCCTTCCTATCTCTCCCCCCTTCCTTTCTCCCCCCTTCCTTTCTCCCCCCCTTCCTCTCTCTCCCCCTTCCTCTCTCTCCCCCTTCCTCTCTCTCCCCCTTCCTCTCTCTCCCCCTTCCTCTCTCTCCCCCTTCCTCTCTCCCCCCCTTCCTCTCTCTCCCCCTTCCTCTCTCTCCCCCTTCCTCTCTCTCCCCCTTCCTATCTCTCCCCCCTTCCTTTCTCCCCCCCCTTCCTTTCTCCCCCCCTTCCTCTCTCTCCCCCTTCTCTCTCTCCCCCCTTCCTATCTCTCCCCCCTTCCTTTCTCCCCCCTTCCTTTCTCCCCCCTTCCTCTCTCTCCCCCTTCCTCTCTCTCCCCCTTCCTCTCTCTCCCCCTTCCTCTCTCTCCCCCTTCCTCTCTCTCCCCCTTCCTCTCTCTCCCCTTCCTCTCTCTCCCCCTTCCTCTCTCTCCCCCTTCCTCTCTCTCCCCCTTCCTCTCTCTCTCCACCGTCGTTTGCGAGGAGAGTTCATATCTGTCGTATTATCTCCGAATTAAGGGCACTTTTATGAAGCGATGTGTCCTCTCTCCTTCTTTCCTTATTCTTTTTTTCGAATGTTAATAATGAAGCGGGATTTCCAAATATTTGTCGTCGCTTCCTATTTCGGGAGATAGCGCGCCTCTATTAAGGATTAAGAGGAAGGAGATCTTTATCTCGGGATTAACGTGCTCGACAAACGTGTTTTTCGGTCCTTTTGTTTGCGTCGTGAAAGCAAGAGGGGGGAAGTCTGCGTGATCCAACTCAGCGTAACGCGATGCGTGGATGTTTGGGCGGCTAGTGGTTGGAATGGTCCTCCTCCCACTGTGCTTGTATCTTTTCTCTCTGTCTCTCTCTCTCTCTCTCTCTCTCTCTCTGTCTCTCTCTCTCTCTCTCTGTCTCTCTCTCTGACTCTCTCTCTCTTTCCCTCTCTCTCTCTCTGTCTCTCTCTGTCTCTCTATGTCTCTCTCTGTCTCTCTCTATGTCTCTCTCTGTCTCTCTCTCTCCCTCGTGCGAAGGCGTTTCGTCGGGGCGGGTTTTTTATTTGGATTGGTAAAAAAAGGCTTTCATCCGCGACGGCTCGTCACGGTTTTTTAATTAAAGAAAATGTTCACGTCTTGGTGGGTTGTTGTTATCGCGCGTCGATAGCTCAAGGACTTCGTTAGATATGCTCGGGTGGGTGGGAAAAATGGGAGCCAAGATGTATGTTTCGTGGCTTTGCTAATTTTCTTCTGATAGTTTTCTTTTTGAAGCACCATACTAGGGTGAAATATTTGTTTCCTTCGTCGAATGAAAATTTTCCCGATTAACCAACTTCATTTGAAGCCAGTTGATAAAATTCTAAATTGGAGGGTGTTGAGGTCATTGTATTGGATATCAGTATTCGATTAATCGTAACGCTTAACACGTTTCGAATTGGTATATGTTGAACTGAACTTATTTGCCCTAAATGTACTTTTTATGGGAAGTCATGGCACAAAGTCTTCGGAAAATATTTTGTGTGTGACATTCGAAGTAAAAGTCGTGTGTATTATTCTCGACTCCCACAAGGCTTTCATCCGGCCCACCGTATTCCGTTAACAATTCCTTTACTCACATATTTGTATCCGCGCCAGCAGAGTTAGTTTTTAGAAACTACGGTTCAAATATCAGGAGTGAGATTTGCGTTGTTAGTTTTCATGTTTTACTTTTATTAGGTTCGGCGTATGACACGCTTCACACTAAAAAAACTTCTCGAAACTGGGTCAGAAAATGTTTCGTGTATCATTGATATTAAACGCTGATATGTATCATGCTTGTTTTTGTTACCGTGCGTCGCTCTTTTAATTAAAAGTTTAGCTACGCCTCTAGTATATCATCGTGAGACAACTCTGTATAAATCAACAATATTTTTAGCTATCATTTTATGTTTCCGTTTTGGTGAACTAGTCGAGTCGTTAGTAAACCAGCTACTGATAACGAGGATTTCACCGCAATTTTTCAGCACGTTCACAGGTATGCGGTAGCGGACCTCAGATTATCTTTTTCCGTCTGCCCGTGTGCTCTCCTCTACGCATATTACGGAGCTTCTCTGGGTGAACGGATTTTGGAAATTGATATTGGAGGGTCTTAATAACTTTCGTCAACCAAAGTGTTTTTCCTCGTCGTAAAATTTGGACTCGATGTGAATGACCAAATCAAGTCGAAGGATTTATTTTTATTTTTAAAGAAAACATTTACTTGAATACAGCTCTAAAATGATGAGAATTGTGTTCTAAAATCGGCTAATCACGATTACCATTTTACTGATAACGAAAAATTAAGTGCTTTCTGTAAGTCTAAAATTATTGACACAACAAATCATTGTTTATATAATAGTTATATGGCAAGAAGTTTTGCGTCGTATAAAGTTTCTTTAGATAAAATGGATACGTGAGTCACGTACCTGGGATCGAGTTTAATCTATGCTGGGATACAACATTACATTTTCCTGGCTCTTTATATGTTTTTACTGCCCGCAACTTCTATTGATTTGCCAATGTAGAAAATGGAGTCGAAGGTCCTTCGCATTTTCCATCCTCCTCACGGAATCCTCAGGATTTCCACCTTTTCCTTCCAACTTAGCGAAAGCTATTTGTAAACATCAATGAGTCACATTCTTCGAAGGAGTCGCAAAGTGCTGTTTGCCAACACTCTTGTTGCCGATCCAATCGTTCGCGCTCCGCGCCTTGGCACTGCAATCGGAACGTGGTACCATCGCCCGCGATCATTTTTGTTCGCGAAACGGAAACCCATTCGCAAAGTTCCTCTTTGTATTCAACCGAAATGAACCACGTCCGATCTGTTGCTCCGCGATTCTATTCCAGGCTACGCCTTAAGGTCCCTGTTGAGCGAAGTTCGCGATGATATCGTCTCGTACGTTGCTGGGATCACCTCCAAAGGATTGCTCTCCTTTAACCCAAGTACATAGTCGCACACGGCGGAAGAGTGGGGTTTTTATATTTTGGCATGATTCGATAGTTGGTTTATCTTATACCGGAAACATCCCACGAACTCATTCAAGATAATGACATCAAATGTCCGAGGAACATTGGCTGTGTCGTAATTGGAACACTGCATTTGTCAATGTCTAAGTGTAGGCGATTTTTTTCAATTAGTCAACCGTAGTCTATTACTTTGGCTCAGTGTTTATATTCTTTAGCGATGTGACGGTTATCGCTTCAGGTGGCCGGAAAGTCGGTCCAAAGTTGTCGGAAAATTATCTTTTTTCAATGCGAGATTTTTCAGAGAATCTCCTAATATGGTCCTCTTGAAGATAAAAAGAGACTCGTAGTTACGTATGCCCGTAAAAAATGAATGATTCATTCCTTACGCTTATGAACTGAAAAGGCGTCTCAAAATATCCGCATTCTTTTTGCCTGATATTTTTGATTTTGTGTAATGATCTGTGAATGATGAATTCTTGGGGGCTTATTTCGCGATAGGAATTTTTCTTTATTTTTTAGAGTCATGCGAATGTGCTCATGTGTATCAATTACTGTCAGTTTTTCACAGTTATGTCGACTTTAAATTCAGTTGTTAAATATTGCGTCTATTTCCCGTATAACGCTCCGCATTTCAGCTGACCTAACATCCGTCCAGAGGCCTTGTAAGATGCTGGTCGCATTCCTTTCCAGACTTTGGCCACAAGAGCAAATTAGTGCCACTTCATTAACTTAAAGCTCACAGCCACATTCGAGGCCATGATTCTTCAACCCTGTATCATATAAAATAATGAAACAGCATAGGATTAATTTAAAAGGTTATTACAACGACCATGTTTCTATAAAAAAATTATGACCAGTCATTAGATTTGTTTTTCGAAAATAGAAATATTGGCGAGCTTCGTTTATTTGTAGTTAAAAAATATATGCCGCTCCAGTAAACAGTAGTAATTATTATTTCAGGTTTTATCGAGTTAAACGGATAACTTTTTATATGTATTTCTTGCAAAAGTGTTCGCCATCGCTTTGAGTCTCTCTGTGCGCCCGCTTCCATTAACCATTTCCAAATATATTTCAAAATTATTTAACGATCGATGGTTGTAGGAAAATTATCACCTTTATATCCTAAAACTTGTTTTTTCCGGGCGAGGATAACTCTTCTCGTTAAGCGCTTTAGAGCAGGGATGGGCAACATCTTATGCACGGCGGGGCCCATTGGGGGCAGCAAATCCTTTTGAAGTCGCCAATACATCGGAGGGCCACATTGACAGTATTGCCTCGGCGGGCTGGATTTGAGTTAAATCACTGGTTACCTAGAGATCCTGAGACAACATACTAGTTAATATCAAGTCCAAATCACTTTTTCAGCGTTAACATTTCAATAGGAATGTTTTATTGTCATAATTTGTCTCCATCTTTACTTATTTATCATAATTTGAATGAAAAAATACGAATTTGTGTGTTTTGCGGATCTCTTTTTCATCATAGCTTCGCGGGCTGCATAAAACGCTCTCACGGGCTGGGTGTTGCCCAGGACATAAATATTAAAGATCATAATTGATTTTAGAAATACACTGAGAAAAGATCAAAAACGACCATGAAAATAACTTATTTGGATTGTGAGGGATTTACTAAGGGATTTTAGTTGAACGCTAAATATTTTTACAGGTTTTGCCAGGCAAAAAAATATGTCATAGGTAAATTAAACAATTAAAAAAATTGTTTTGAAAATGATGAAACATTGATGGCGGGCCGCATAAAATTGCTTAGTGGGTCGCAGGTTGGGAACCCCTGCTCTAGAACGCTACATAGCGTCGCATAGATGCCGCGTTTATGAACATATCTCGTTAGTGCAATCTGTCACCGTAAGGGAGCCGTTGCCGTCCGTCGCCGCAAAACGTCCCATTAAAACGGTCCGCCGGGTCATTAATAAAACGCGCAATCGATCCTTCGATGCTCATTTTCGTCGCGGGCGTTGGCAAACAGGTGAGGGCTAATAAAGCAATGCGAGCCCCGGCGTCGTGCGGTTGAGTGGGTCAGTTACGTTAGACGAACGCTTCTTACGTATGTTTTTACTTTCTCATATACGTAGTATATTGAGAAAGTATTGTTATCGTTACCCTCCCTAGCAACAAGCGTCCCCGCTTGTAGGGAGGGATTGATGCCTCTTTGTTAAGCAAAGGGGCTAAAGAAGTTTACCCGAGAAAAGTTATAAATGACATAGACCCGCATTAGGAGCACAGCTGGAAATGCGAAGGGACCAACCACCAGGTTCGGTTGGAGAGATTCTAGCAACTATTGTTATCGTGAAAAAAATTCGACTTCGAGATTTTGATGGAAATACACGTTTTAGGTGTCCCTGAGTCCATAAAAGTGGTTTTCGCCATGCCGTCTGTCGGTCTGTTCGCTGTTCTAGGACCCAAACGCGTACATGGAATCGAATGATATTTTGTATTTGTGCAATATATCATCTTTTGCAGACCTTATTTTTTTCATAAAAATGACATTGCGCAAAAATTAAGGGTAGTTTATTCCTGGCGATTTTTAGAAAAATTTTATTTACTAAAAAAATGGCTCCAGAGAATTTGATTAAAATCAATCCAATTGTACAGGCTGATGTCACAAATAATACTGCGTAAGCCATATATCTCTTGAAATCACCATATGGCGTCCAGTGGCATTACAATGTACGCTAAGCTACCTCACCCAAGCCCTATGACGTCACGCCTACGCCTTGATCCACTAAAAATCTTAGAACAGCCTAAACGGTTAAACTAAATCGAATGATGTATCATATTTGTGGATAATATCATAAATAATAGACACTTTGAAAAGCTGAACGATCTTGCGCAACAATTAAGGGTACTTTATTCTTGGATGTTTTGAAGCAAAATTCGATTTACTCAAAAATGGCTACAAGAATTTTGATTAAAATCCATACTTTGGTACAGCCTGATGTCACAAATAATACTTACTAAGCCATATAAATATCGACCAGTGGCATTAAAATATACACTAAACTACGGTTAACTTTGATTTATAAGCGTTTTTCTTTTATAAACGTATACAGTCGACCAAACGTACATTTTTAAATAAGGACTCGGAGGTAGAGGGAGAGGTCGCTTTCCCTCACCCTTCTTTCCCACCTCGCGGCCCCCGATCAGGGCCTCCCGCGACGGTGAGTCGGGCCGACCCCGCAGTCCGTTAAGGGCCTGCGCTTATCCAGTTCATTCCCCTCACGAAGGACATCGCGGCCTTTAACGGACCTCAACTCGCCACCGCTACCTCTGCCGGAGAAGTCCCTTTCGGACGAAACAAAACACGAGTGCATGTCTGCTCGAACACGCCCGTCTTCCCCCCCCCCTCTCCATTCCTCCCTCACCCAGACCTCTCTCTCTTCCTTACCCCTTTTACGGATTCGCTTCCGCTTCCTCCGACCCCCTTTTTTCTGCCATTCGATTGCGGAACTCGCTCGTTTCGAGAGAATGGGCGTGGTCGGAGGTGTATTTTTTTATTGTAACGTCTCCGAGTGCTTTTCCAACGCCCCGTGGTCTACCTATCGGGCGGAGAGGAGGAGTGAACGAGTGAAGAAGTTCCTTCACGCCTCTCCTCTGCATGTCTCGAGGAGGGAATCAACGAGCCGTTGCGTAAGGATTTGGAATGGTAGTTATATCGGAGTCTAACTTGAGCTCTGACATAAATCAAGGCAGCGATCGTCGCTGCCAAATCACACCTAAGAAGGGAAGGAAGATAAAGGCTGGGACTGCAGTTGTACACGATGTGGCAACGTCGTTGTTCACCGATTGGCCGGAGCCCTATGTGAGAGCTCTCCCATTCTAATTTTTCTTGCTCCTCAGAGCACAAGTTCGACAGTGCCGACTATATCTATGGGGGCTATAGTAGGAGGAGAAGAAATACCCTCCTCCTCTTCTATGCATATCTCGTGGCGAGAATCGGCGAGCCTTTGCGTAAGGATCGGGAATGGTAGTTAAGTCTAGCAGACGGGGCAGTCTAGCCGCCGCACTCCCTCCTCCCCATCTTCCCTCCCCCTCTCTCTCCTAACCTGTGTGGTGTGAGGAGTGGTGGGATGAGAGGGAGTGGACGGAGGCAGAGGGGGTCTGGACCGCGCTGCGTCCTCGTGGTGCGGTTTTCCGCATCGGCATGCTGGGTGTGTGTGCGCGCGTGATGCAATCGATTTATTTTCGAACCTATCCCGTGACTAGGGGTAGGGGAATTGGAAGGGGAATTTTTGCTTCAGTTCGTCTCCCTCGCTCTTTGACTGGCGAAAACATCAGAGGATGTAATTTATTTTCTTTGGCGTTAAAGGAGGTGCATCGAATGAGACGCATTGTAAAATATATCATCGGTGTTAACTTTTTCCTGGCTGCGGAAATTGAAATGTTGCGGCGTATTTTCTTCCTTCTGGTGTTTGTTTCCATTTTCAGTGATCTCCATCGCGTCCCTGAGAAATGGGAATATGAGAAAGTCAGCGAGGCATTCGAGGGAGGGATTGGAGAAGCGATGGATAAAATCAGCTGGATAAATGAAAAGACGAGATGGGGTTTCGTGTATCTTGGAACGAAAATAGATGTTACAGAATCTGCGACGAGGAAATAGAATTTGCGGTAAAGGAGGCTTCCTTACGGGATGAGGTTATTATGATGGAGATGTGGTGACGCCAGGAAAGAGACGGAGAAAAATGGATATAATAGATCAGCGTTTCTCAACGTTTTCGATAATACGGCCCACCTAAGTATGTACAGGAAATTATCCGCGAGCCACCTAATCAACAAGAGTTTTCGCGGCCAATCTATATGCAGTAGGTGAGTATATAGGCAGGAGAAAATTCTATATTGTTGACTATATGTACCGGGGTTAAAAAAAAAACATAAATCAATTTATTAACAATTTTCATTAGTTACTTGTTACGTTTGATTTTCACAAAATATTAAGTTTTCGCTTTACTTTTGCGACAGTTTTTAAATATTGATAACCAATATTGAATTTTTCAAAATTTCGCGGCCCATTTCAACTCCTTTTGCGGCCCATCGGGGGGTCGCGGCCCACCGTTTGAGAAACACTATAGCAGATCGTCTTCTTGCATATTAAAACCAGTAGAAATTGAGAGAAACAAATGGTATATGTTGATTATGAAGAGAGGAATAACCGAAAGCAAGGAATTATATATATTTTTACGTGGCGGGCCGCATTCGTAGGTGCGAGTGCTTTGGAGAGCGTATTAGAAGTCGCGAGTGCCTCGGCGAGCCGGATGAGTTTACATCGGAACTTGCTCAAGGGATCGTATGTGATTTTAAAAACGAGAATCAAGCGTAAACCATTTTTTATATTACAACCTCGCCTAGCAAGGTTTTATGGCAGCAGTTTTAATTAAATTGGATTAATATATACAACATTATCTTTATTAAGTATACCTCATCTTCATTAGAGCTTTTCGGGCCGGATGCACGCTCCTGAATTAGGGGATGTTACGAACGTGTCCATCCCGATTAAGATCGTTTTTCATGCTAGAGTAATGTCAGAATTGCTTGAAATGATTTTCTGAAACTATTATGGCCTCAAAGCGGTCGAATTACTCGTTTTCAGTCAAAAGCAAGATTTTTTAAAAAGAATGGCCGGTTTTTACCTAGAAGTTCCACGCACGTTTTTCCCCGTCGACTATTCTTCTCGAGACACCATAAGATAAGCCGGAGCGTGACGAAATCGACCTCTCTTGTTGCGGACGGACTCTCAATGCCACGTGATGCTGGATCAGATACACGTAATTGATAATCTAAAAAGTCGCATTACGAGTAAAATTTTCTCGCGCTTAAAAATTGTTCTTAGTCCTAGCATGTGAGGGGTCCCACTTCTTATCTTCCATGGATACAGCTCCGACGAATGGTTTGACGGTTGTATTTTTGAAATTATGCTAATTAAACGGAAAATAGCTTATATTTTATTCTACGCTTCTATTTTCCTAATACCTATCACTCAATTTCAACGGTTGGCACATTTTTATTAATGCTGAGAAACTCTAATTTTGTTGTATTTAATTGAAATTTCTGATCATAAGGTCGTATGTTTCGTGAAAGATATTATTAATGCTAATAAAATTAAGAAATATTTGAACGCATTATTAAGCCGGAACAAGCGAATTGTTACGTGAGAAATTTTAAATTTGCAGTAATGGTTGGTTACATTTTGTTAAATTTATAATCTTTCTACTTAATGCCTTATTGTTCATTATTCACGACTTTTCCGCGTAAATATATTTTACAGCTCTTGAACTATTTTGGAAATGGTTTTGAAGTGATAACAATTTATCTTTTGGAAACAGCTTAGCGAAAATGTACGATCTTCTCAAAGTTTTTGCTAATGAAATATTAAAGGAAATATGCTTATCTTTGAGACACTATGCTTTTATGAAAGTCTTAAATAAGGTTAGTAATAGTAGATGCACATTTCGGCAACAAAGCGGCTGTCAGTTGTAATTTACCGATGTTATAATATATAAAAAAAGAAAAAGAATTATTGTCGCTGAAACACCACTGATGACGGCTGCTTACTAACCGAAATGCGCATCTGGTTTTTACCGACTTTTTTTTGTCCGTTGGAGTTTTTCAATTTGATTTCAGCCGTAAGACGAGCTCGATATTTCTTTCATTAATGTTTATCTTTGCCATTCTATTTTTATAAAGGATGCAAGGGTAACATGGCGTTGCTACGGTCTTATTGAAATTGATATTCCGTTATTGTCATCACCCAATGCCCTTCGAGGTATTCCAATGCAGGTAAATCTTGGCAGTGTCTGTACGATTACAAACCCGAGCGAGCGAGAGCGTGGGAGTAAATAATTCTCGTGAAAATGTGGGTCGGCGTAGCAGATTACAACGCAGCGGCGCGCGGAAGAAATTAATTTCAAACGGCGGAGGTGCGCCTAAAAGCCGACTCGTGGAAATGAAGGTCGTTGTGCGTTTTTTCCCCTTCAAAAGTGCTCGTTTTTTGCGGAAGCGGATCGAGGTGACGTCAGGGCAGAGAGAGCGAGAGAGATCGAAGAATGTCACATGTGTTTATCAAAAGGTCTCTTTTTTTTCCTTTCGCGTTTAAATCCCGCCTCGCATGACATTTTCGAAAACTGTCTTTTCACGCGTAAAAGAATAAACTAAGGTCGATTATTCGACTCGATTAGGGACGAGCCATGCTCGATTTGTTCGGATAATCGAACGATAATGGAATCGAATGATAAACGATCTAGTTGTTCACGTGTTATTGAATTTTATTTTTCACATTGTATGTACACGCTATAGCGTAATATAAAGTTAGTAAGTTGGCAACATTTTATTCAAAATAGCAATTGCTTCTACGTTTAGCTTAACTGGGTCAGCGTTTTCTGCTGAATCTTAAGGTCAAAATTTTGTCTTTTATTTTTGAGAAAATCGACGCTGCGGTTAATCGACTTTCGGTTAATCGACGCCATACAGTAATTAAATTCCCTACGTGCGCCCCATTTTCTCCTTTCTCCTCGAGAATTTTCCCGTCGTCCGTTTTCTCTCGACCAATTAAAACGCAAAACAACAGACGAAAAAGAGCCGAAAAAAGACAGACTCGCGTAATCAAATTGCGTGAGCACGAGCTGAGATTTCAGTGGCGGAACGTCCTCCCCAAGTGTGACCAACACGGCGTGTTTGCATGTGCACGTGTATGTAAGTGCGCACTTTCTCTTTGTGCATAAAAAATTAACGAGCGGAGGTGAAGTGGGAAACGCTTTTTTTCTTCTCTCGTCCGAACGGATCGTTTTCTGCCTGACAATGGCGCCCCGCCCCTCCTCCCTGCATCGCCGTCTTCCCTGCGCAAAGGGGGAGGAGAGGTCGTCGGTTTTATTCCCCCCCCTTTTTTAGGGTCGAGAGGAGGGGGAGAGGGATTGCCTCGACCGTGTTTCTGTGTCACAGCGGCTCCCACTCTTCGCGGAGCGTGAAAACGAGATCTCTGTCTCTCTCTCTTTTTCCCTCACTCGAATCGCGTGAGTTCCCGTTTTTTTTATTCTCCCTCTCTCATCGCGAGAGGCGCAATGCTTTTGCACTCACACACGCGCGCGCACATATACGGAAGCACACTTACGAGAATTAAATCTCTTTTATTCCTTCTCGCCCGTAGCGTGCGGACGACCTATTCTTTTGTGTCTTTGCGCGAATCGTGTCGCATTGGAAATGAATATGATCGATCAAGTTTGCGTGTTGTCGTGGGTCTTTATGTATGCACGAGTGTGTTGGCGAATATATGTCGCGGCCATTGTCCGAGCTGTGGTATGTCGTCATTACCTCGGTGTAACTGGCTAATTTTTTACTTTCTCCATATACGAAGCGTTGTTTTCATGAAAAAATCGAATTCGAGATTTCAACGGAAATACGTGTTTTAAGGTCCCCTGCACACGTTTTGACTATTTTCTCGATGATGTCTGTGGGTGTGTGCTGATTGGTTTTTGGTAAAAATCGGTCAACCGGAAGTGGGTGTTTACTCTTGTCACATCCGTTTTTTGAAATATTTGCTTCAATATTTGATAAATGTAAAAACGTGCCGGAATAAAAGTTGTAGGTCATTTAATTTTCTACAACCGTTGTTTGAAACAATTTCCCATATAATACATTGTTGAAGAGATATTTTAAAAAAACTAAATTTTTTAGCTGCCACCGCACCACCTACCGGCGACTGTTGTAAACACATTACGCTCCTTTTTATTTTCTTAATTGTTGGAGCTTCGGGTCTAAATCCAGTAGCAGAAGGCTACAGTTTGAGTTTATTTCTCGCAGTTCCATAAAATATTTATTATTAACCTATTTGGAATTATTATAAATAGTTCAGGTATGGAGGAAGTCATGTGGTGGCCACATCAGATACGCAGTTGTTAAAAATGTGATTCTTACTTCACGGCAATAAAAGAAACTTTGAGACCTCTGGCGGGTCGTTATTTTCGGAGATTTTCAGTTCCACTTCACTTGTTTTTTCCGAAGACTTATGTCGAAGTTTCAATATTCGGATTGTTTTATAAATGTGCAATATACATTTTTTACACTTTAATGCTCAGGCTCATGCCTCGAAAAACGTGCCAACCTCACAACTGAGAAGCCAGGACTTATATAAAAACATTTGGAAATATTAGAGTTAAAAAATAGTGCGGTAGATTTGAAATCTCATACATGGACTAGTTATTGGCCGAAAATGAACACAAAAGAATGTGGAATGAAATTGGATGAAATTTCTGGGCGCCGTGTTGAAATTTCTGGGCGCCGTGGCGACCTGACGACCGAAATGTTTTTACCCCTTCGTATACGCGTGCGTACGTAAAAACGGACGAAGGAAAACCGCCATCTCCGACGCCAAAGCGTCTTCGAATATCGCGCCGTCCCACGGCGCCTCTCTACGCCGGCGCAAACGCGTGCCTCCCTCTCCTCGGCGTATGCGGCGTGTACGCGAATTACGTTACGAGCGGAAAGAGCGAGGAGAGAGTAATTTTTTTATTTTTTCGAGCTGAGGGGTAGGAGGAGGGAGGGGGCGGGGGCGACGAGTCAGAGGGAGAGCCTTTCATCTCTCCTCAAGTCGTCATCGATCCAACTCCTCACAGATGGCGCCCCACTACACCTGCTCTTCGCGATCTGCAGTTCTGAACTTCGCTCGCTCTTGATTTCTTGCTCTCTCTCTGGAGCACGCATTTATTAGTGGACGTGGTGTCGAAAAGGGGCGTTGCGCGTTACTGATTGGGAACAATTACGCAAGGTAACCGGACGTCAATGTACCGTTTCAAGTTTTATCTTCGAACTCGCCTCGCGGTGCCGGATGGCGAGGTTTTCTTCGGCGGCGCGGTGTCTGGGATTCGCATGCCAAACTCGAAGAGGCATCGGGGCCGCATTGAAGCGATGGATGTTATATAGAAGGGCCGCATTATGATTACGTTTGTGTGATGAGTGCCTGAGTTGGCGAAATAGACTTTATCTAGAAGGTTGGGGTGTCTGTTTTGACATCAAAAACAATATTTAGTAAAGGCGTTCTATTGTAGCTCAGTGAATGTGAAAAACTCGTCTCATTTTCACAAAAATAATTATAGCTCTTAATAATAATAATAATTAATTAATTAATTAATAATAATTCATATAAAATCTCGCAAGATTTAGTTAGGACAAAAATTAGCGTTTGGGCTGCAGTAACTTATTGAAAGGACTGCATGCGGCTTGCGGGCCTCCAGGTTACAGAGTCATGGCGGCGGCATTAAATAGAGATTTGCCTTTTATACCAAGGCGTCCCTCCTTATTAGTTGTTCTGACGAGTGGTGTTAGCTTGATTTTCTTCGTTCGTTTCAGGTTTGGCCTTGAATGGCCTAGTAGTGCAGTTATTAGCTTTTTGGATTCTTCATTTAAATTACCTCTAGATAAAAGAAATGCCAGTCATGAAATGCCAGTCATCCCTGTCGCGTTCCCTTTGTCAGCCACTGATTAACGGGACAAATTAGGAACAGTGAGATTCGGCGTTCGCGCAAATTTGCTCCCTTGGGATGTTGTTATGATGAGCATTAAAACTGCTAGTCTGTTGTGGTATGTGGCGTGGTTTCCTTCCGGTTATGGGACGCCAAAGCGTTTTTGACGTCATTGGCTTTTCTATAATCGGCTCCTAATCACCGTCCATTCGCTTTATGAAACTATCGGTTCATCCGTTCAAAAATCGTTTCGAGCGAAAAACGTAATTCGTTGCTGTATTAGTCATAAACTTATCCAGAATCATCCTTTTGATGGGAAATTTTTTAAAGATTTGCGAATACAGCATTTTTCGCTCGCGTAAATATTTGCTATCACGTGTCCGTTTCTCAGGGTCATAAACAGTTGGCGTCGAGTCACATCCTGTGCGGAGGATCTTAGGAATATATAAACTATATATATATTTTTTATCTCGCCGCGAAGGTTGTCGGTATTAGAATAGAGGATTGAATGCAGTCGTAGCTCTATCATTTTCCGTAATGCTCTTAAGACTTGATGCAAATCTCTCGGTTGTCTCTCTGGATTTCCGTATGTAAATCTTTCTCGTGGAGGTTTTCCAGGTTTTCTCCTTAGATAATAATTCTCTATTGTATTCGCGACTGTCGTTCAAAAGAATTTATCCTCGCCGTTTATAAAACTGCCCTCGATTGAATCTCCGAGAACTTGTATTTAATATGGAGAGGAAATGTGTGACTTTTTGTTGAAAAGAAGGAAAGAGAAAATGCTTAAGTTGAAAGGATTCGGCATCCGAGATAATGAATGGTTAATGGTGACCGATGACTTTTAATTTTAGAGAGGCTTTCAGCTAAGAAAGCATTTGGTTGATGAGCAAAACTGTACGCTGTTTCTCTTAATTTTGTGCTATTCTATCGTAAAGAAAAATGCGACTCAAATCGTCCTATACCAGAATTTTATTTATTTCTTACTTGTACTAACTTTGTGGTATGTTCATTGTAAATAAAAATCAGAACCAAATAACTTATAGTAAACCACTTACTTGTCGATGTTTTTTATTATTTGAATGGTTTTTATCTTTCTTAAATTGTTTTTAACTTTTAACCGTAGGTTTCAGGATCAGCATAGACTTAAATGCTTAATGCTCGTGTACGTAAGATTTGCCTTGGCCAACTTCCCCGTCGATCGCTCGGCATAAATAATAAACGATCGAGCGGAAGCCGATAATTTTCTCGAGGATAACTCTCCCGGCTTTCGGCTTTTTTTACTTATCTCTTCCGTGTGACTTCAATGTGGCTTCAGATTAACTCGGCTGAAAGCCATTTCACTCGCTGCCGCGTGAGTGATTGCGGAATTTTTTTCTCTCTCCTCTCCGAACGATTGCATAGTCGCGGAAATCTCTTTTAAAACATTTTCGCGCCGCGGAATGCCGTGCGCGTTCGTGACGAATCGCGCGTTTTACGTCGTCGTTTATTCTCAGGCGCCTCTCGCGTCGTCTTTTTCGCGACCTCGAATATCGAAGGGAGGAGAAAAAAAGCAATTATTCGCATCCGCCGAGTTTCATTGTCTTTTATTCGTCGGTTTGGGTTCCCTCCTTCCGAAGAGGATGAGCACGCGCGTTTTGTCCCCGCAATTAGCGATGTGTGTGTCCTTCCTCTTCGGGGCGGGGCGAGGGGCCGACTCCCGGTTTTACGTTAAGGCGCAGTGGGGTAATAATCGATCGTTTTGCATCGGTATTATCAAAGGAAGGTCGCGGCGGGGAGGGAGTCCTTGAACCGCGTTTTCCGCTCCCGGGCTATCGGCGATCAATCGTTTTATATTCTATATGCTCTTCCGGTCCGCTTTCCAAACAGCAAGGGATGTTGGTTGCGGAGGGGGATCAACACGGTGTTTCGTGAATGCGAGAGGGGGGAATCGGGGCGTCAGGCCGTTGTCGGCGTTTTTTTCTTTCTATTTTTTGAGGGGCAGGAAATTGTCGACGGGAAGGTTGAATTGCGGATCGGGGACGGAGCGATTGGTATTGTAGCGCGCGTCGGGTTCGTGTCCGTTAGCGCGGCGGAGTGGAAGAGGAGTTTATTTAATTTTTCCTTTTTAATGGCCCAGTTTCGAAGTGGTGGAGTAAATGATGGAGGAGGGAGTGACGATGAATGCTTACGCTTTTTCCCGGCGGCGCTGTTTAATGCCGTCGAATTTCCGCGGAATTGATTTGTTTGGCCAAATCTTTCATTTCGAAATGAATGGGTGAAGATTTAAGGCGAACTTCCGTAAGCGAGTTATCGTCAAAGCTGTGTTTATTTCTGTCATCGTCTATTCTAATTTATTTGACAAAATTTTAAGTTTTTGGGCAAATAGAAAAAGTGTTGTTGTTTCTATTGAACTTGGTTGGATTAGGAGTTCTGTTCCTGGCTCCTTAAGTAGCCCAACCCCGTCAAACTAATTTGTCTCGCGTACTGTTTTCAAACTAACTTAGCTTGAATTTAATAAACATTTGAAATACTGAATACGTTTTCATTAGCTGATTTATATCAATAAATAGAAGGAGTAAGGTGCTTTATTTAACAAATAGCATATTTCGTGTGTTAGGGTTAAGATGTCATCGCGTTGACTTCCTTGATTGAAATAATAATAGGGGAAAGTTGCCTATTATGGGGAGGTTTTTTTAAAACTACTGTTAAACTAAAAAAAAAGTTAACACAATTATAATTTACAGGCTTAATTAATAAAGTCTTGTTACATAAACATCATGCATTGGACAAAGGAAAACATTTGTAAAATTCTTTTACTTAAAGCCTTCATCTTCCCAAATTAGGCGCTATAATTGGCCTAATATGGGGAGGTGAATAATTTAAACTGAGAACACAACAAATAGTTTTAGAATAGAAATAATACGTACATAAAACACAAATTTGAGAAGAAAGCAGTGTTTACCACACACAAAAGCTTCTTCCGTACCAGAACATAGGGTGTGTGCGCCCATCTGAATCATTTCGCCCATCGCACCCATCTTCTCCATTGTGATCTTCGGAGAAAACGACCACTACATTACAGGCACTCTGCGTCGTCTTCATCATTCTCTTCAATCGAATCATCAGCGAGAGGAACAGCTACTTTACTGCCTGAATCTGATGAAGAGTCAGACGGAGTTGGAGCCCTTCTCTTCCTTGTTCTTTTCGAAGGATCCACAAGAGCACTCGACGCAATAAGTTTATTTTTGGATTTAGTAGCATGTTGTTGCTTCTTTTTCTGAGTTTCCTCAACAATATTTTTCTAAGGAAAACTCGTTATAAGCTTATCCAGATCATTTTCTACTTAAGGAAGAAGAGTTTCTTTTCTACCCAGTTTTGTATTTATGGCTTCATTTGGGATTTTCTGCAAGTCTTTTACATAACGTTCTAGTGTTGTTTGTGGTACTTGGATAATCCTTGATGCCTTGTAGCTGCCCATTTTCCTTCTTCTTTATATCCTCAACAGCTGCCTTCATCCTTTCAAGCTCCCATTTTTCCTTGGAGCCATCTGTAATCGCCAATAACCAACAATAAATCAGTAATCGGATAACTGATTTTCTAATATGGGGAGCCCCATATTAGACGTTTGAGACCTCTCCATAATAGGCGAAAACACGAACTCAAGAAAATGGCCGAATAAAAAAAAAAGGTTCCATCCTACTGAAAATCTAGAACAAAGGAGTAAGACTACACTTTAAAGAGAATTTAAAAAGTTTACATTATTAAAAATACTATTCCCCTTGAACGATTTATGAGCCACAATATATGAACACACACAAATTTCACAGCACACCAAAACACAACTACCACCACGGAAAGCTATTAACGGGCAACTGGCCGTTTCTTAGATGATTACAAGGAACAACGTCATCTGTTCTATTAGTTACGCTTCTCAAGGGAAGAGTGGAACACCTCCTTCTATGCAATATGTGCACCTCCCCAAATGAGGAAACCTCATAATAAGCGACTTTCTCCTACATAATTATCCTTATATAATAATTCTCAAGTGTCCGTCTGTCTGTCCCGGTATTTTTGGACATTTCCCAATGGAATTAAGAGCTGAAACTTTCACAATCGTTAAACCCCCCATGAGGTGGTCTCTAGAAAAATCAAACGTCCCGGAAAAAGTCCCGGATTCGACTCCGGGAGACAATTATATTTTCCCATAAGTTTACACGGGATTTTCGATTTTTCAAGGTGCAAGGTTTATTTCCTTCATTCGTTAAAATATGAATAAAATATTTTTTGTTTTATTCGACGGCTAAAACTATAAAATATCATATTCTTGCGATGTTTAGATGTTACACGGAAGAATTTGTCAGAAACGCATTTCTTTCCGAAATTTTATGGATTTTTCGTACTCTTTCCGGTTGTTGCCAAGGCGAACCTCATTGTTACCTCCGATAAATTAGCGTCTATTAAGCCTTCAAATAGACGAAAGAATTGTGTTATTCAAATCGCGCAATGTCAAACTTAATAGATTCCAACGTTAATAATTGAAGAATATTATTATTCAATAAACATACGAAGAGGAAGAATAACGGAGCTAAAGAGTGGAAAATCAAGTCGTATATTGATGCCAGAATGTAATGAATTTCAAGCGCTTCATTTTCTGGGAGAATTCAAATGATTGTCAGGAATTTATTAATTAATCAAACAATTACATTTACTATATATATATATATATATATATATATATATATATATATATATATATATATATATATATATATATAATATATATATATATATATATATAAGTTTTTACACACACACACACACTCAGAAGTTATATTTTATTCACACTACAAAAGTCCCGTTGATGTTCAACGGGTAATTCCGCTAGTAATCTATTAATTCCCGTTAAAAGCATGAAATCAATGCTTTTGTAATACGGATTTTCACTTCCCGTTTAAAGGCATTTTACTCATCATGGTAGCTAATATTTTTGTTAAAAACAGGAAAATCCATTTTCCTGATCAAACCAAATTTTCTACGCTAATTTGGCACGGATTTGAATTTAGTCTTTAAAAAAGTTGAATTTTTTAACTAGGGAACTTTTTATATCCAGAGTTAATATCTTCTTCTTAAAAAAGCCTCCACTGACTTAAATGGGGGTAGGAATGAATTAAAGGAGTGACGTAAACCACCATAAAAATTGAAATTTTAAGAATTTCGGAAATTTTCCGCCGGTAGTACCCGTCATCGTAGTACCTATCATCATGCCAAATTTCAATAGCCCTTCCAGAAGTACCTTAAGTTCTATATCATTTGCCATCCTCCTGTACATGTAAGAAGTAGCTATTTGTAATAAATGTTATAATATTACTGAACCGATCTGTGCACTTAGTAGCAGTTACATATGTAATGTCTGACTAAAAAGAATTTTATATAAAAATCACTAAGTAGGTAGTTTTATAATAACGGAGCTATTATTTAAGTATGTTTGTACTTCGCTGTATTTTGTGGATTTATGCTTAGATTTTAGGAAGATTATTTCATTACTACAATATGGTAATATTTTGTAGATATTTCTTTGGAATCGGAGTCGACATTATTTTAATTAAGGAAGTGCCATGTGTTTACCTCCCAATCCATTTTCGAGAAAATTGGAGGCTAAAAGGTCTTCTCTTCTTTTGAATTGCGAGGAAATTTTCAGCGGAAAAACACAATAGGCCACAGTGGCGGTGTCCCTTCAGAACGTCCTCCTTAATTACTCTCCTGTCACCTAGTACCCATTAATCTCGGGAAGCAAATTAAAGGACAGAGAGGGAGAGGTGCTAGCGTCAGACTTACTCTCAGGTGTGTGTCGCTCTGGTCATATTGGCTCATTTCTTGTTTGTAAGCGGCGACTCTTAAAAGGGAAAAAAGCGACGGATTTTCAACTCTGCTCTCGTTAATTAACACTCCGCGTCCCTGCGAGCGAGAAAACGAAGCACCTCCATCATGTTATTTGACGTAATTCAGTGGATGCTAGACGTCTACGTAGCTGCTATTGTTTCTGTTAGCCAGAGCTTTGTTTATCGAACGCGGGTCGTAAAGCCTGTTAGAAATGCTGCTTTTGGGGAAACGACTCAAGAATAAAAATTTAAAGAAAAATATTGTAAAAACTAACTTATTGAAAGACTTCGTACAAATTCCGCTATGAAATTTAAAATGACTGCCTAGGCTTCATTAGTCTTTCAACAAATTTCATTTTACAAATGTTTTTTCTCTTTTCATTGTGAAATTCCACAGTCGAATATAACATAAGAATACTTTATTTCAAGGAATGATTTTTTTAATCAGCTGCTTCAGATAATGTTTTTTGTTCCACACTGAAATAGTAGATATCGAGCAGAGGTCCTCAAACTACGGCCCGGAGACCATATCCGGCTCACGCAGTGATTTCATCCGGTGCGCCTTCCCTCGTAAATTTTTTTAATGACAATATGGATATTCGTATATTTGCCAGTAGTGGGTTTCATCAGATATCATTTATGAAATATATACTAAATTTTTGAGCACGTGGATACAATGTACTTAAAATATAAGCGTAGGGCGCGTTGCGAAATTTAATAAAATTCTCAAAACTGGCTCCTTGAATGTTACGCACGACCCGATCGATATTTTGGAAGGTGGCCTGTGGCCAGCACCGTGGTATGCAGTGCCTCATGTGGCCCTTTTAGTTAAAAGTGTTGACCCCGTGGTTTAGAGAAAACTTCAGCATAATAGCAAATGTGACGCGACAGAATTTTTACGCAATTTTTTACGCTCGAGGCCTAGTAAAGACCGGTTATTTTCCCCACTAGCTGAAATTCTTTCTTGTTCCCGTATGAATTATTTCGTCTTGCGAAAAAATCACGGTATTGCATTTTCAGTCGCCTCTTTCGGTTGATTCTGCTTTCTCTCGCTGTTGTTCCGCAATCGTGACCACTCGCGTTGTTTAATTTTAGTCGCCATTTTCGAGACGCCGTACGAAATAAGGTAAACATGCGCTTGGAAATGCAGCTGAGGCCAACATTCTCCTCGGCTTTTAATTTAGGGTTATCACGGAAGGGGACAGAAGGAGTGAGAGGAAAGGGTGGTGAGATGAGAGGAATGCGCTTTTTTTGTCTGGCGCGGATGATTAATCTCTTTGTAGCGATGTCCCGATGTCTTTCTAAAACGCTCCGGATGCTGCTGGGCCAGCCTCGGTACTATGCCGTTAACGAGACCATTCTCTCGTGCCGTCAGAATGCGAACTTCTGGGATCATTATTTTTTGTGTTTTCTCGGATCGCCACGGTGTTTTTTATTTGATTATAGTTCATCCAGCGAGGAAAAAAAATATTCGTTCGTTGATCGTTTTTGTGGGAAGTAAAATGTTAGATTTATTTCTCTTGAATTCGGCGGACATGCGTTTTTTTCCTCAGGTACATATCGTTGCGTATCGCCATTAACATATCTTGCAACTCAATTATCATACAAATTAAACAATTGCGGGAACGGAGCAACTTTATCCATCAAAGAAAACCACCAGAACATGAATGTTGCCTCGTCATAGTAATTTAGATCGGAGAGAAAGATTTTTATTCGAATACAATCTAATGTGGAGAACATTAAGTTAACCGCAGTTAACCATAAAATCATTTGATACAGATAGTTTTTTGTATCGTGATCCAAAAATTGTTCCAGGTTTTCAATAGTAAAGAGTCTTTATAATTAGTTTCGGAAAACTGGTTCTTTGTTAAGTCGTCAATTTATGTGAATTTATATAGCTATTTCCGCACGAGTTATTATTGAAATTGCATTACTCCAGGGGTCTCCAAACTTTTTTACAAGTGAATCATTTGGTCAGTACATTTTATGCTCGCTGGCCAGAGTATCAACATGAAAAACGTTTTGAAAATAGTAATAACGTTGTTATTGTTTTTTAACCTTATATTTAGTATTAACAAGCATAGCCTGTAGTTCTCGAATCTTTACTTCTCGATGTGGAATTAAGAAAAAATACGTGGTAGACGTAATAACGCACCGAGTGTTTTTTCCGCAATATTTTAAGGAAAAATTGCGAGAATAATTCGAGTAAATATAGTAGTTCATTTACAATTTAATTCATTCATAAAAACAATAAATAAATAATGACTCATACCTTTAATAACTGTTGATATCCCTTTAATGATAATGATAATTGCGGCGTTGGAGATGTTAGTTGGACGAAGCTCCCTCCTGTGGATTGGCAATCCAACAGATGAATGAGGAGATCATCGAGCGTTGGCGGTGCTACCTTCGGAGTCAGCATTTCAGCTTTTCTTAAAGTAGCTTGTGATTGGCACCTGCTTCAGCTTTTTTGAAGGTCTTTGTATTATTTAGTAAATCTTCCATACTTCTCTTAAATTGAATGGTTCGTTTCATGGCTGGGTCAACATCAAACACTCTCCATAAGTTCAGACGCCTGTTTCATTATCCCTGCCAATGTTTTCAAATTCAACTTAGACTTTGTCGTCACATCCTCTTCCACATCATCATTTTCATCATTAAACTGAACAAGTTCATCCACTGTGCGAGTCTTTAAGTTCTAATATCTCTTCGGTTTGCAAATCCTCAAACCCTTCCCCTCCAATATCATGTGCCATCCTTGTAATCTTATTTGCTTCTACATCCATCAAGTGAAGGAAATCCATCGAAGTTAATGAGAGATTCCTTCCACAATTTCCCCCAACATGCGTTTATAGTCAAAGGTTTCACCTCTTCAATTGTCTCTTTAATGTTTTATATGCAATGTGCAGTGGTATAATTTTCCAGTATTCGGCGACAGTCATAGTAGGGTAACGTTCCATTTCATTTAAGATATAGCGGAATGTGCGACGGGTATAGTAGCTCTTGAACGCAGCAATCACTTCTTGGTCTAAGGGTTGGAGAAGTGAAGTGGTATTTGGGGGCAGAAAGATAACTTCGATGTTCGGATGTGCAAATTGAATACTCTGCGAATGACCAGGCGCATTATCTAAAATGATAAGGAGTTTTAATGCTAATTTTTTTAAGCTAAATATTTTTCGACTTAATGAACAAAAGGATTATGAAACCAATCCATAAAAATTGTATCGGTGACCCAGGCCTTCTTGTTTGAACGCCAGAAAACAGGTAGTTTGTGCTTAATTTTCCCTTTCGAAGCACGAGGATTCAGTGAACGATAAATCAACATCGGCTTAATCATGCAATCGCAGGACACATTGGTACACAGAAGTAGCGTTAACCTGTCTTTACCTGCTTTAAATCCAGGCGCCGAACGTTCTTCTGTGGAGATAAATGTTCGCGAAGACATCTTCCAAAACAAGCCCAGCTCGTCAGCATTAAAAATTTGTTTGCTTTTGTACCCCTTCTCTTCAATGAGTTTTATAAGATGATCTGGAAAAGCTTCAGCTGCTACAATAACTGCCGATGCCGATTCTCCACTTATTTTGATCTTATGTAAAGAATATCTTCTTTTAAATTTCTCCAACCATCCCCTACTTACTGTAAATGATTTGGTGCTGCTTCCTTCAATGGCCGATGTTGTCTGTTGGTCTGTATGTGATAGATTTTTGTGGGCGCTCTAGCTCAAAAACTATTAATCAGGTCAACGCAAAATTTTATATTTAACATTTTTATAAAAGTTAGAAGATCTGATTAGTTTTTGGTAAAAATCGGTCGACCGGAAGCGGGTGTTTACTCTTTTCACTTATCCGTTATTTTGAAATATTTGCTTTAATATTTGATAAATGTAAAAATGTATCGCATTAAAAGTTGTAGGAAATTTCATTTTCTACAACCTTTGTATGTTACATTTTTCCATATAATGCATTGTTTAAGAGATATCTTATATTTTTAGCTGCCACCACCACGCCACCTACCGAACAATTGACGCTTAGTTACGTCTTAGTAATGCTCCTTTTTCTTTTCTTTATTGTCAACCGGAAGTAAATATTGACAACGATCCCAGAGCTAACAACATGTAATTTGCCATATAAATATGGAGAAAGTCATGTGTTGCCCACATCAGTTTATTTTTATTTATCTCACAGTGGATTCGTTGCCCTACCAAACGGACGCTACACTTTCGCCTTGTGACAGCTTTTCTAGCACTTAATGACAACTTTTCTTGCTCGTCTCACTCTTTTATCTGCACTCATTTCACTTCGTTTGCGTTTTATCATAATATAAAATACCTTGAGCTAGCACAAAAAGATTTTTGAAACTACAGATCCTTTAAAGTCCGGCATCATTCCACGGTACTAATTGTATTAGAGAGAACGTCAGGCTGCTAGCAAAACGACACACAGCTCCGAACTGAATGCAGAAGATACTCTTGAACGATTTCTTTACGAATTGGGAACCCTAGGAACGAATGACTACAGATAATCTAGGGTAACAAATCGTTCCTACTTGGAAATAAAACCCAGGATCTCACCTTTTGTTAAGCAGGACAGCAAATATTCAGATATTTTTTATTTCACTTTTACACTGTGTGGCGTTGGATAACTAACTTTTGTGAAATCCATCGGAAAATTGCCTTCCCTTTCTCCATTCTTCCTCCCATTTTAACCTATTTAATCCCTTTTCAAGTGGGTAAAAACTAAGCTTGTTTCGTCCTCACTCGGGTTGGATACACATCTTCTTATTTACCTGAATTACAGATAGCCAAGCAGAGAACAGCTGAGTCAACACTCCATGGAATGTTGATTATAACATGTAATTTTATCTCCTGTTTACGAATAATTTCAACGGAAAGATATACATATTTCCAATACTTAGAGAGCATTTACATGAAGTTTGGAGTGTATAAATGCGTAGATGGGCGTAGTATATTACTGCGTCAGCTTTTATGCAGCATGTGTTCCCCATGATGTTGTATCGCACGGTGTTTTAAGGTAGGCGAATAAGTGAGGTTTTCCTCCCGCGAATATTGAAACTTGCTACAATAAATCCTGCGCGAACAAGCGAAACCGCGAATATGGAGGGATTAATGTATAGGCACGGAACATAAAAGTGTAGGCCATTTTCTTATTAAAAGGTGGTTTAGTGAATTGAGTAATTTACGATTATTCGTACTTATTACAGGCGCGAGGGCCACATTAAATGGGGTCTCGGGTCATAGTTTCGAGATCCCTGCATTACTCAATTAAATTTATTTAATATTTCGATCGCTTAAATCCTTCCTGCTTTTAATGTTCCTTTTTTTCTTTCTATTTCAGGTAAGCAAACATTTTCTTCCACATCGACGTCGATGGCGTCAAAAAATGAGCCGCCGATGGATCCCGTGGCGCAAGGGAACCCCGCCCCCTTTTTCCGCCGCCGCCCTTCCACTCGCTCCCGTCACTTCACGGGATCCTCAAGTCGGTTGGTTTCGCTGTATCCATCTCCCATTCTCTCTCCCGTCCCCTTTTCCTCCACTCTCCCGTCCCTTTTCGCTCCCCTTCCCTATCCCTCTCTCCCTTTCCACTGTTTCTTCTCTCCCCATCCTTGCATCATCCCTACTCTTCTGCCTTTCCCGTCCCGTCCCTCGAGAGAAACCTTCCCTCTGATCGATTCACCTCTAGGCAGTAATGGCTCAGTCCCTGCCCACCCTTCCTTCCCCCCTCCTTTCTCCTCCCCGTCCTTTCCCCACCTCCCCCTCCCCCTTTTCCCTTACCCTCCTTTCCCCTTTCCCTCCTTTCCCATCTCCTCCCCTCCCCCCTACCTCTCCCCTCCCCCTCCCCTCCCCCCACCTCTTTTCCCATCCCCCTCCTTTCCCTTCCCCCTCCCCACCCCTCCCCCTCCTCTCCCTTCCCCTCCCCTTCCCCTTCTCTCCCCTCCCCCTCCCCCTCTCCCCTGCCCCTCTCCCATGCCCCTCTCCCCTGCCCCTCTCCCTCCCCTGCCCCTCTCCCTCCCCTGCCCCACCCCCTCCTCTCCCCTGTCCACCTCGTCCTTTCCCCTCTCCCTCCTATCCTCACCCCCTCCCCCTCCTTTCCCCCTCCCCTCCCTCCTATCCTCTCCCCCTCCTATCCCCCTCCCCCCTCCTCTCCCCCTCCTCTCCCCTACCCCTTCTCTCCCCCTCCTCTCCCCTACCCCTTCTCTCCCCCTCCGCTCCCCCTATCCTCCTCTCCTTTTCCTCTCCCCCTCCTCTCCTCTTCCCCTCCCCTCCCCTTCCCCTCCTATCCCCTCCCTCTCATCGCCCCTCCCCCTTATCGCCCCTCCCCCTCATCGTCCCTCCCCCTCATCGCCCCTCCACCTCATCTCCCCTCCTCTCCCCTGCCCCACCCCCTCCTCTCCCCTGCCTACCTCCTTTCCCCTCTCCCTCCTCCTTTCCTCGCTCCCTCCCCTTCTCCCGCTCCCTCCTCTCCCCTACCCCTTCTCTCCCCCTCCGCTCCCCCTATCCTCCTCTCCTTTTCCTCTCCCCCTCCTCTCCTCTTCCCCTCCCCTCCCCTTCCCCTCCTATCCCCTCCCTCTCATCGCCCCTCCCCCTTATCGCCCCTCCCCCTCATCGTCCCTCCCCCTCATCGCCCCTCCACCTCATCTCCCCTGCCTACCTCCTCCTTTCCCCTCTCCCTCCTCCTTTCCTCGCTCCCTCCCCTTCTCCCGCTCCCTCCCTCTCTCCCGCTCCCTCCCTCTCTCCCGCTCCCTCCCGCTCTCTCCCACTCCCTCCCACTCTCCCGCTCCCTCCCACTCTCCCGCTCTTTCCCCCTTTTCGCCGCAACCGTCGTTCGCCCGTGGGACCAGAGGGGGCGTTGGCCCTACGATTTTGGGGGAAGCCCGCAGGCGCTCTGTGGGTTCGGGAGATAGAGTCTAACCCTCACCCATCGAGCGAGTTCGTCTCTCTCTCTCTGCGGAACTGAGGGAATAAACTCGTGGGGAATTTTCCCCGAGGTTCGAAAATAATTGATGCGTTATTAATTCCGCGAGAGTACGTACCCCCATCGATTGCGAAATAATGTCATAAAGAAGTTATCCATCTATATATCTTTCCCTCCCTCTTTCTCTCACTCAATCCGAGTAGTCGGCGGGTCTCGGCTTACAAATTGAATGAGACGGAAGATGATGGATTTTTGTCTCCGAGGAGGAGGAATTATTTCCTGCGAAGATATATTACTCCGCGGATATTTCTTATCGTCGTTACCTTATATATTTCCGTTACCGTTGATATCGACGTTAACTTTGGTATCGAAGTTACTTTTCGTATCGACGTTACTTTTCATATCAACTTTTTATCTTTCAAGTCGACGTCATGTTTCCAATTGGGCTAGATTTGGCCCGCAAAGATATTTTCTTATATTCTAGCATTTGGAACATTCGTCTAACCCGTGCTTGGCAAAGTTTTACTTACAATTAGTCCGTTAATGGTGCGCTGGCGAGTTCTAATTCTAAATTCAGCGATTCTATCCTCGGTATAGACGATTTTTCAAAAGCAAAGTAAAAGAAATCTGGTAATGGGTAACAGTAGTCGTCGTCGGGCTGTGATAACGGCTTGTCAAACGTTTGGAGTGAGCAATACCGCGATTTAATTGTCAAACATTGTCTCAACTGGCATTAATCAGAATGGGAAAACCAGTTTTTTTAAACAGGAACCACTGAAGGCGGCCGCTTTGTAGCCGAAATGTGAATCTGGTTTTCACAACGTTTTTATGGCTGTCGGAGGGAGTCTGCCAATATGATCTCAGCCATAAGGCAAACTCAGTGAATCACTTCAGTATGGAAAGCAAGAGTGAAATACCACATTATGGCGTATAATACAGAGTTTCAACATTTATGCCATCCGGTTTTACCCAGGTGATGATGATAAATTCAATAGTCTGTGTGATTTCGATCCAACCGTGTTGCGCAGGGCGCCTCTGTCTCTAACCCGCCGCCGCCCACCGCAACCACTCAAGCAAGGTGCTTCCTCAGATGGGAGCATCCGACGGCAAGTTGCGAGTTAATTTTAAACACCATTTCCCCGACGACGCCTTCGTTGTCACGCTCTGCCATCCTCGGCTTCAGATGTGCTGGAGGAGACCTCATCGCTCTGTATTCGGCGATTGTGTATTGTTGTTTCGATCAATATTGCCCGTAGTTCTGTCTCTCTCTCTCTCTGCTGCCGTAACCTACTTCGTCGCACTTGCTAAACAAGGGGAGTGGTTTCTCATAACCGAATCGTTCCGTGTCTCGCGGCGAAACGATGAATGTTTCGTCGAAACCAAACAAGGATGTTGTTGCGTTAAAAATTTTGACGCCCTCGGTCTGTGGAGTCCGCCTTGAAACATGTACGTAGCAAGGAAAGCGCTATTTATTCTTCCAAGCCGGCGTTTCTGGAGTTTTTTTGGTGCGGGTTCACGTTAAATGACGATCGCAGTTCTTCAATTTGTTTCTTTTTCGACGGAAAAGTTGCAGAAGTTTATTATTATTCCCCTCGAGTGTGGTGGTTTTTCTTCCGCCCTCGTGCTTATGAATTATGTATGCGGGAGCTGTGGCTTGAATAGTTAGCACATCTCTTGTTTTACCGTCTTTTTTGCAGGAGGCATTTTTTTTAACCAGCGCTTCTTGCAATTTTTTCATTTTTTTATTCTCTCAATTTTACCGCTCTTTAAGTTATTCTACTCGCGTTCGTACTTGAATAAAAAAATAATTCTATCAGCGATATGGAATCCTTTTACAGATTAAGTAAATAAGTTTCTTTCATTTGTATTTCGAGACTGAGTGAATTCAGAAAATGGTTTCGAGAAGACATTAATTCATCAACGAATTGAAAGGTTATACACCCACACAACCCTCGCTTGGAGGAGGGTCCACTTCCGAAGGAGGCCCAATATCGGATAGCACGAATCCATAGCGTGGGAGGAGAGATGGAACGTTTCCCTCCACCGACTATTATATATAAGTTAATGAAGGATTTTATTTAAATTCTAGCCCTGCGTGATATAAAGGCCGATCGCCTCAAATTTATGTAGTTTTTTTCCGATTAAAATATCACCGGTGCTTCAGTTTTAAAGCCATCTTCTCCAAGCCCATTATGTTATCCTCTTTTAGCAACCAATAATAAGCATCGCTTCGGCGAGGTTATGCCTCGTTAGCGCGATTATTCCGAGCCTCGTAGAGTTTCTTTTGTATCCATTGTGTTTTGGCGCCATCAAAAAATTACATAATCATAATAGTCTTTGAGAGTCAAACCTCTGATGGCATTGGACGTTCCCCTATCCCCACTCTCTCTCTCTCTCTCTCTCTCTCTCTCTCTCTCTCTCTCTCTTCCTCTCTCCCAACCTCTCCCTCCCTCTCCCCCCTCTCTCCCCCCCCTCCCTCCCCCCCTCTCCGAGTTGATCTCAAATTTATTACTAGGCCACTTGTGCCGGAGGTTGTCCGCAACACAATGGCCGCGCGACCTCTTCCTCGGGAGAAGTGCCCCCTATTGGCCGCCCACATCAATCCAGCCATGAGCGGATTCAGCCGCTGAATAGATGACGCAAGGCCCATGGGACTCTCCGGCAAGGTTGGGAGGGAAGGGAGAGTCAGGTTTTTTCGAGGGGTTGGACTAGAGAGAGAGAGAGAGTGTGGGTGGATGGATCGGATGGGTGGGTGGATGGGTGAATTCGCGGTCGCGATGGGTCTGTGCGCGCGACGTGGGAGAGAGTGGGCGGGGTAAGAGCGCGGACTCTCTCTAATGGGCCATTGGTAGGGAGGTTAGTGGCGCTGCGAACCACGGACTACGCGTCAGGAATTGATCAATTCAAATCACCGGCATCCCTTCATTTCCCTCCCATTCTCCCCTTCCATCCACCCACGCCTACATCCCTCCCTTCCCGACCTCGCCCTTCAATCCTCCTCCGACTATTTTTCCCTCATTCCCTCCCTCTCCTCTCTTCTGCAACCTTCGATTCATTTTACGGCTCTTTCGGAGGGATCGAGGATGAGTGGGAGTGATAATTTTTGCGGAGGAAAGCAATTTCGGAAAATATCGGGTATTTATATGTGTATGTATACAAGCGACTTGTTTTTTTCTAATTGCCGTTTCTGGATTGAATTTAACGAGTGGTTTGATTTAATTTTTTAGCACGGGAGCCGCCCTTTATTGTTATTACCGTATGTTCACGTGTACCACGCGCACTCGTAAGACGCGCACCCCGTTTTTTGAGCATCAAGATATAGGGAAAAATAATTTGCGAAAAAATCGGCAAAGAATAAAAAAACTTTATAACAAAGCAAAAGCATTTATTATTTAAGAATCTTTGGAAAGGAACAACAAATTTTTCGAAGAAATTAAAATATTTACGATTGCGTCAATTTTTTTACACTAAAAACGTCCGGTGAATAGCGAAATTAGCTGTCACGGGCTGGTCATTTTCGAGATTTCCCCTGTGGTAGAAGAAATTATATGCGATTTAGAAATGAAACAAATCTATATAAACGCAGAAGAATATATAAATATATTTAAGAAAGCTTTTTATACTGACTTTTAATCTTCGTCACTCATGCTATCAACATTTTCGGCGGAACTCGCGCCTTCCTCCTCGCTAGTTTCCCAAGCAATTCTGTCTTCGCTACCGTCCGATTTATTTGTGATGCAGCATTTCTTGAAGCTTTTAACTATCACCTCTTCAATTAGGTTCCAAGATCCATTCGCATATCTGCTTCAATCCCGGTTTCCTTATCCTACCCGTCGGCGTAGTTTCATGAACAGTACTCGCCATCCATTCCGTGTATTGCCTCTTCATATGATTTTTGAAAGGACGATTGATGCAAACATCCAGTGGCTGAAGCACGGACGTCATTCCTGCTGGAATGATCACCTGGTCAGTTTTTCTCTTTTTAAGGCTTTCCTTCACGTCTTCAGTCAGGTGGCCACGAAAACTGTCCAGCAACAACATATTGGGGAGATTGAGAAGGGCACCTGGACGACATTCCCACACACACTTTATCCAGTCTAAAACTAGATCATTGTTCATCCAACCCTTTTCATGTGCCTTACTAAAATTCCTGCTGGGAACTTTTCATTTTTCGGAAGTTTTTTTTTTTTTAATATGACGTATGGTGGTAGTTTCTTTTCGTCCACCGACACTGCAAGCATGGCAGTGAATCGTTGTTTTTCTCCTCCACCAGTGATCACTTGAACCGTTTTTGTACCCATATCAGCAACTGTCGTATCCTATGGTATCATATGGCATTTCGAAATACACAGGTGTTTGATCAGCGTTTCCTATTTGGCCTAATAAGTATAAGTACTTTTCTCACTGGCGTATAACATATCGCTGAAAACTTAACAGTTTCTCCTCTTAAGTTTCGGGGAGGCGTTGAGAAATCGTTGTCCTTCTTCTTATCGAAAGGCCATTTCGACTAAAAAACTTATGCGCCTATCCCTTGCTAGCTTTAAACTCAGCTTGACTAACACCTAACTCTCTGGCTATCTGAAGCGCTTTTATGATACTGCATAGCCAAATTGCCGTCTATCCCTTATGTACTCGGCTAGCTGTTCTTCTATGACAGAATATCTGACGGATTTTCCCCTAAAGGCTCTTCTGTCCCTGTTTGTAATGAGAAGATTATCCATTTTCTTCCTCCAATCCCTTATGCATGAATCTGACATACTTTCGTCCTGCAGCACGGTTTCCTATATCTTTTGCATCTCTGATCATTTTCAGCTTTTTGCTTGCAGTAAAAGATCGCAATCTTTTATTACTATTAATTTTAGGGGCTATAAGTAGGGTAGGGAGTCTCCCGGAATAGGGCAAGATTCCAGAAATTCTCCCGACCCCCGGATTCAGGCCTTTTTCTCCCGTTTTCACTTAACAAGGTGATCGTCATGCAATTTGCATACTTGACCGTAACCACGCTTTTGAAGAGTTGTCAATACATATTACCAAGGGACTGAGTGGGTCTCAGGCACCTTTATATTTACATTGATTGAATATGGGAGGTTGACTAGCGTCTATACACTACTATAAAAATCTGACTTTCTCCATAAGTATACAGTATTAATTATTGTATTATTTAATTATAATAGTGTTATAATTATTATGAATTAGTGTATTAAGGATATTATCGTAGAGGAATCAGATATAAGAAAATTAAAAGGGAAAAGAAATCCGCAACAATGCAGTTCATCGTGACGAACAACAATTTTCACCAAAAAATAAATTCGAATCTCCGCGTTCAAAACGAATTTGTAGCAAGAGCCAAAACGGATTCAAAAATCGATGATAGGAAAGCGAAATATCATTGATTCATGCGTCCTATGTTTTATATGCCAAATTCTTACGATTATTGTAAATCATTTTAAAATGATAATAAAAAAATGCTGCACCCTTTCCTTTTCCGTGAAATTTTGTTATATCTTATTTCCTAGACGTGTTTATTACCCAGTTTATTAGGAAATTACGAAAAAAATAAATATCTTCTAAGCAATACGATCTACGAAAATTTGTTAAACAAAAATTGTAGAGAATAATCTTTTATATAACGTTTATCATAAGTAACATATATATTTATGAAGATTTTAAATAGTTATTTGCCAAAAACGAACAATGATAAGAGTAATAAACCAATTCCCGTTAACCGATTTCAGCCAAAAATTATAATAAAAATTACAAATATAACATTGTTATGCTCTGACCATTAGTTAATGAGTTAGAGCGCTCACGAAAAAACTATCACACACACCGACATCATTGAGAAAATAGCCAAAACGTGCTCAGGGGACCGTGTATTTCCGTTCAAATCTCGAGCTCGATTTTTTTCACGAAAAAATACTTTCTATGTACTACGTATATGAAGAAATTAAAAGATGAAGTTAAGATTCAATATTCGTAATATGTTCTTTCATCAATATAAGTGTATAAGTTTCATGGTTTGCTTAAGCGTTTTTTTTTTACCTTTGAGAAACTGCTCCCGGATTCTCCCGAAATTTCCTACTCATGGAGCGGAAATCTCCCGGAATCAACTCATCACGAGTTGGCAACCCTAGCTATAAGGCAAGAGGAGATAACCTGAATTCGTGGCCACCGGCAAAAGCAAATGGTACGCGCACGCACAAACCAAATACGACGTACTGAGTAAAAGGAGTGAAGATTGCAAAGAAATCAGGAACAGAGATTTTGTATCTTCTTAGAAAAGACTGTAACTGATACGTATACTTGTATTGAAAAAAGAACTTTGTTATTTCCACAAATTTTTAATTTAATCATCATAGTTCCTTCTACCCTAAATTCCTCCATTTTGAGGTTAAAGGTCGCAAATTGGATGCTCTCGAACAGCTAGAGATAATTATTTGTTAAGACTCGCCCCTCTTAAATGAATACCTTTTCCACAGCCATTCTCCTCTATTTAGCTTACCGAGTATTTTGTAAATACTTTTATCACCTGATGATGCTACGATCGTAGTGAAACCGGTCGTTTTTAAATTAAAAATTTGTGGAAATAACAAAGTTCTCTTTTCAATATGAGTAAATTCCACCGAGTTGAGCCTGACCTCATTACTGATACTATTATACTGTTTCAGAGGATAGGCATTATCGTTTAGAAATTTGATCTGGCAGTGCCAAACATTCGAAAGATAACTACTATGTAGGTACCTGCTTTCAACGTATCGTATAACCTACCCAATCCAGCTTTTACGTATTCTGTTTCAATGAAATCGACGAAGTCAGAATTTTGTAGCTATTTCATTGGTACCTTTTCTCCGGTATTTTAAGTAGTAATCAACACCAATTGCATCATTGTCATACCAAAACACGATTTCAGCTAAGTTTGTATAATACATCGCGTTTCAATGCCTGAGATGAAATACTCATGTAAGACGCGCTCCCAGTTTTTTTATTTAAAGGGAAAAAAGGTGCGCGTGGTACACGTGAACATACAGTATTATCTTTTTATTAATACTGTCATTAAAGATGGCGAACGCGTTCGTTTTGCTGGATTTGTTTACGGCATCGTATTGTGGTGCGGTGTTTATTTAGAGCGGAATGTTATCTCTTGTGCATGCTGATAACGTTGTAAATATTTACCCCTAGCGTAATGCGTGGAAATGTTTCCAGTGCTCTGTAAACGTGATTTATGGCCGATAAGCCTATGCGATAACCCTACGCCAGCTCCTTGGGGATGAATATTCATGCGATCGATCGGTCCTGGCCTGTAATCCAAGAAAAGTGGATTTGAGACTTCGCGTCGTTTCGAATCCGATCCGAATCCATAAAAAAAAGACTCGCGTCGGTAACCGCGTCTTCGAAAAAGAAAGTCCTGCGCGACGCGATGTCTCCGAGGACGGAATTCGATTTTAGAGCTAAAGCGATGCGTATCGTGGGACGGCTGGTCTTTATTTATTTTTCCACTCGCGTTCGAGTTAATACTTTCAGTAGCTGGGGAATGTCGCGTCAAAATGTAGCGAAGGAAGAATAATCGCGAGCGGAGTAAAGGATGGAAAAGAGAACGAATCGAGATTTAATCGTGTGCGCGTTGCGAAATCCCGTTTGCAGTGGGATTAATGGGAAGTAGAATGCGTGGTAGTTCGATGAGAAAATTGCTCGAGTGGAGATAACAAGAGAAAAAAAACGAACCCTCGAACTTAATGTCACATTCCGCTTGAACGAGAACAGACATAGAGAGAGAGAGAGATGTATGAAGAGCGGGCCAAAGGGGCAAGGGTTGTTCCGGGACTCCGCTGAGAGAGGGCGCATCGGCGTCATTCATAATGTCGAGAGTTCAAGTCTTTTTTCCTCCCTCCTCTCCTTCCCCCTCGAAAGGAAATTGCGCGTTTCGTCATGCATAGACGTCCATCGTCACGTCACTTCAATCTTGCTCTTTTTAGACCGCTGCCTCGAGAACGATCGCTTCCGACAGAAAGAACCCGTCTCTCCTTACAGTTTTTTTTCCTAAAAATATTCCTTATGTATTCGGTTTTTCTGTCCGTCCGTCCGTGTGTGCAATATTTCTGAAATCCTGCAAACAATCCCGGAGAAACCATGTCTTCAGATTCTATACGGGAGCTAGACAGGTGGATATAGGATCAGTTGCTGGGTAGTAATCGGTGTTTACATCGGAATTTTGCTCGAGGACTAGAGAAGAATTCATGTTAGAAAAATGCGATTTTTGCTGGGAAGCATCTGTGGGTGAAACATTGGTAGACACGGCAATAGTTTGTTGGTTGGATCTAGGATCAGCTGCAGGGGAGTAATCGAAAAAAAATCGCTAAGAAGTACGTTGCTACATATGTAGGCAGGGCCGTCGTCCCTAGGGTAGATAGATAGATAGATAATCGTCTTTATTCGGGCGAAATTTAGACCAGAAGGTCCATTCTTACATTTAACCCTTCGTCAATATAATAAATACAAGAAAAAGAATAAAATAAGGTATAACAAAATACACTATATAAACATTATGTACCTAAATCATACAAATTAAAAAGATAAAATTGAATACAGATTTGTGTTTGTGGGGAAAATCTAGGTAAAAACAGACATGTCCTCCCTAGCAAAACCCACGCAGGAAAACACCCACTAAGAAGGGGGGTGTGAAAAACCTGCGAAAACCCTAGATAGTGTACATTTGGTAAAACAAAACTACAACATTAAATAGGAAGGAGTATGTACAGTGGGAGAGTTCGTATATACAGCGTAATTATATACCGTCATAAAAAAGTACACGTAAAGGTAATAGCGTAATGTAAACAAGAAATATACAAGTATGCAGAATGAGGTGAAATATGCATGAAATATATACAATGAATGAATATAAAGAATGTTGTTGGGGCATGCATATTATAAGAAAGCAGGAAAAGATATAAAATACATAAATAATATAATAGGGTAGGGGGAATCGCGGCGACCGCCCCAGGCCCCTCACTTTGGAGGGCCCCGCACTTCGATATCACCGCAAGGAAAGCCCAGTTAAATATGGTAGTAAATGTCGATCGAGTCCCGCACAAGCCGATTTGCTCGGGGCCCCGCACTCGGGTAGGGGCGCCCCTGGATGCAGGCAACCGACAATGCATCGTATCTGCTATTCTTTACTCCGCTGGAGAGGGAGCAGTCGATGAGAAAAAGCGCCTTACGTACTTTCCTGCGCAATTATTCCCTCCCTTGTTAAACCACGGCTCAGGAAAAGCGTCGCGAAAGAGACCGCGGATTCGGGAATCATTTTTTGACGACTTGGGCGAATTAATTTCTCCGCTGCAGCTCTGAGGAAATGGCCGATGCAGCGGCCGATTGCGACGGGAATGCACGCTACGGCACCCATAGTCGATGCAAGTCGAAGAAGACGTCTTGCACGCGCTCGATCGAAATAAACCCGCGCATTACGACGAGTCAAGAGCACAAAAGGAGGCGATCGAGCAAGCGATAACGACAACCTGCGTGTGTAACTTACGCTTTGGCGTCGCGGCGAAATTTGAAACAATGGGAAGCATTCTGTCGTCCGCGCCTGCACGTTCTCCCAGCCGTCCCTTTCGCTTCCAGTCGTTTTGTTTCGTTTACGTTTTTTTTTCTTCCTTCGCTTCGCCGTCGTCATGACTCCCCTTCCTCCTTTCTCTCGCCCCCTCCCCCTCTTCTCTCCAGCCCCCCACCCCTTCCGTCCCGCCCCCGCTTTCGTCGCCGTCGCTGCAACGTCTCTGGTGACGGCGGTCGTGGTTGTTCGGGGGAGTGTGGGGAAGGGGGGGGGAGGGAGGAGGGGGGAAGGGGGAGGAGTGGCAGGGAAGGGTGGAGAATGGGAAGGGGGAAAAGGGGGGGGGAGTGCGGAGGGTGCGTTCCGACTTTCTTTTTTCGATCCTCGCGGTGTTCTTAGCGAAAGGAAGAGTTGACAACGTTCGCAGACGCGAATTGAGCTGAAAAAAGGTTCCTTTCTCCGTTCTCCACGAAAGCCCGTAAAAATTGTCGGCGCGATTTATGTTCGTTCTAGAATCTCTTTATTTTCGTGCATGGTGTCATTTGTTAGGAATTAGGAAAAGAAAGGGGGAATCGTTACGTAGCTTTTTGATCCATCGAGATTCCTTTTCCTTCTAACGCTAAGGCGATGAATATTTGTTAGAATGCAGCATGGCCGGATTGTCAGTTCATCGGCTATTTTTTGTCGTATTTTATTTACGTAATAGGCGTTCTTTTTTTCAAGGTAACGGTTAATGTGAACCTCTTATCTTGTTTGTGTCATATTCATCAATAATATTTTAATGTTATACCTGTCCATTCGTTGATTAGATAATTATAAACCGGCCGTGGTAGTTAGCATGTCTGGCTCCCGATGCTAGGGTGGGGAAGTTCGAACCCGCCCAAGGGCATGGTTTTATTTGATCGTTTTTGTTATTGTTGTTACGTACATTAGAAAAGGCCCGTGATGGTTTTTATGAGGTATTTAAATGTAAATATTGTTTTTTGAAACATTGGTCCATCCTAATTTAAGACATTGAAATTGCTGAGCGTCTGCGACTCTGATCTCCGTTGTTCTATCGGGAGAGATTATTTAATCGGTAAAAAATTAAATGGGAACGAAAGAGAATAGAATCATCCTCAATTTCAAACAGTATGGCCGCTATAAGCATGGATTGTAAATTTGTTTAGAAATTAAAATATGGCAATCGTAATTGGTTTTAATATTTGCGACAACTTTCCGAATAATCTTGTTAGGCGCAACGATTCTCGCAGCCATTGAGTCGAAGATCGCCGGTTTATTATGGCAAACTTGAGATGTACTTATGATTGGTTTTCGGAATACCTTCCATTTTTCGGTCACTCCCTTTACAAGTCCGTCGTGAAACAACGCTGTTCGACTCGTGCGGCAACAGACACAAAACACAATAGCTGCTGTTCTCGAGAAAAAACAACACCGATTCGACTCAATGGAAAAAAATTCATTCATCGCAAGTATCATTTTCCAATATTGGTATAGTCGTCGTCATCGTTTTTTGGTGTTCATTTCGCTGAAGGTAGTTGTTTTCCGCCCATCTCGTGGCCGCAAGTATTTTGGGAACACATTGGAAAGAGTTTTCCTTTTTTCTTTATTTTTTTTTAAATAGATGAAGGGGATCGTCCAAATCTACTGAAAAGGGTTTTTTCCCCTCCTTTTATCCTCTAAGACCGTTGGCGTAACGTAAGTGATGGTTACGGATAGGGGGGAATTGATCGTGGGAGACACGGTTTGGGTGGATGGGGAGGGCACCCGTCGAAAAAATTTCGCCATTGGTCGTAAGCAGAAAACGCTAACGCGACGCTCGTCCGCCGTCCCCTGGCGGCGCTGCGGTCGATCCGAGTGGAATTTATCATCGAGCCTCTCTCTTTTTCTCCCGATTGTTCCTTTGTGTTATCGATGTCCTTTTTTTTCGTGCGAAGAGAGGAAAAATAATCCTTTTTCACCTTCTCCCGCCGCGTTCCTCTCCGTAGCAATGAAGTTCTTTCTCTCCTTCCCCTTTAAAAAGTTTCTCGAAGGCTTATCTCCTTGAATATGAGAGGAAAAGAGAGAGGTTTCGGAGAGGGAAGAAGAGCACTACTTTGCCAAAGAGCGCTCGTCGCGAGTTTTCGGGGTCGCGCAGTGCGTAGGAAGAGGGAGTGGGAAAGAGAGGCGCGAGATAAAAATTCAATCGCGGTGAAAGTCTTGGGGCTTAAGACGCTTCTCTCCATGTTTATCCGGGATTAATTTTGTTGTTTTAATACTCCGACGCTTGCGAATTAATCCATCGGGTTTTATATACATCGTAGATAACAGAACATCGAACAGGAATTATTTTTGCGGTCGCCTAAGGTTTAGCGACTTTCGTTAGTTACCGAAACTATCGTCGGGATTCTGAGATGAATCGCTGTGTATTTTCATCGCTGCGACAGTTTGGATTTTTCGAGTGATGTTTGCGACGCTGAGATTCGTTAGGGTTCTTGTATGAGAATGGGATTTTATGTCGCCGTCGTTCGCTTTCCATCTCTACGTTTCCAAGACAGAAATCATCCTTTAACATTTCTCGAAATAAAATACCTCTTGCTCAATTAAGTGGAAGGATTTAGCCTTTCATTTTGCTATCAAATTATCTTGAAATAATCCAATTTGTAAAAAGTTGGATTTTATCCGGTGTTGTATAATCGAATATAGTTTCAAGACACGCGTCGCTGTTGACGCGCGCAGAACAAAAATCGTGTTATTCTAGCGCTTAAAATAGGGCCAAAACTCGTTTCCGCAATCTTGGCATCGGAGCTTTTCTATTTCAAGAAATGTTCGCGAGCGAAATAGTGTCCCTGCATCAGGGTTCTCTCTCCGCGTGCCCTCTCGCGAATCGCAAATATTGACTCGATCTCGGTAGATTTAGACCGACATGATTTGTCACAAGGAGCGTGCGCGAACATTAGGTGCAGTTGTTTTCCTCACTCTCGCGCCAACTCCTCACATGATCTCGCCGTCGAGGGCGGTTAAAACTAGAGGCCAAATTTTCTAACAGCTCCCTCCAGCTTGTTGTTTCTTTTTTTTAGCTTCACCCGTTCCACTTTCTGATACCGCCATTTTATCCCATAACCGACCCCGCTCAAAGCACGCACGCAACTCCCGAGACGGTAGGCGAGGTTTCGACTCCCTGCTCCGTCTCCTCCGGTGTAGAAGCGTGCGAGAGACAGAGAAGAGAAAAATGCATTGCGCTATTGCTCTCAGCGAAGGTCGACTTGGGTGGATTATCGTTTCCCCTCCTCGAAAGGGATTTGGGGAAGGTATTACTCGACATGGCGCGTTGAAATGGAAATCGCGTTGTCCGTTAGATTGCGTTATCGAGCTCCAATTTTCCAATTTTTTTAGCGACTGGGAACAAGATCGCGTTTTTTTTTTCAAATTTATTTGCTCGCCTGCGGAATGAAAGGAAACGAATGGTTAGCTAGTTTTTGGGAATGGGCAACAGCGTTCGAAGTGTCGAGATTTCACTCCGCTCTCGCGGTTGTTTCTTTAACTACATGTTTTCTCTTCCAGAATAATTGATCCTAATGTCGTCTGCAGAAAGCGTTTTCTCTTTTGTAGTCCTATGTTTTTTCCTAATCCGAAAATCCGTATTTATTTCTGCTCGCGATGCCGAACAGTTCGTATCGTGCGCGTAAAAATTTCTTGCTTTGAATATAAGCGGTTTTTCAAGGATATAATTGAGGGTGTGAGGGTATAAATAGTTGTCTACGGGCAAAAATACTTGCCTGAAAATACAAACAGTTATTTAAAAGTATATGTATTTGTTTACAACTATAAATGGTTGTTTACAACCTTGTGTTTGTCCTTCAAATGTTGGATCGCGATTGAGGTAACGACGTAGCGGAACGTGACGTAGAAACGAGCCATAGGAGCGAGTTTTAAATATAACGTCCTATTATTTCGCCGGAGGATCATGGGAATCTTCTATTTCACGTTACCTCCGGGAAAACGTTTTACCCTCGTACTTATCCCATTCTTTTTTCATGGAAAAGCCTTTGTTTTTATTTATTTTGTCGCTTTTGAATATCATCTCTCCGATGTATCTCCCGTCGGGCACCGCGATGTACTTGAGGAACAGCCCGAAAGTCTTCCTTTGTTTTTATTTTCAGTTGTTGCTGGTACTTCCAGCGGCGTAAGGTAATGGCGGCGATATGGTCGCGACATGTCATGTAAAAAATATGGAGGAGAGGACTGAATATAACCTTGCGTTCGTTCATAAGGAGAACAAAGAGGCTCTTTAATTAAGGATGCCTCCTGAGGAAATGCAGTTTTTGCAAAAAATATAATGGCGAAATGCACGATAGTCGCGTTCATTAAAAACTTTTCGGGTGCTTTTTACCCTTTAGAAATGCAATAACTTTCTTGGTTTTTTATAATAAAGGAATCAGATCATCTTTTGCGAGGTGAAAAGGAAAGAAATTCAGCGGTCCCGTAGTATGAAGTGAATTAAAAAGCTGGGAGAAAAGCGCGATATAGAACATCTCGCAATCGCTAATGCACTCGCTTTTGTCAGATCTTCCGTCGTTGCGTGAAACTATGACCTTGAATCAGAAAACGAGGCCAAGTTTTCAAAAGAGACTCCTTTTTTTAAGAAGGGATAAAAGTAATTAACGCATCCGGCGCGGTCTTCCAAGCAGGACGACATTTTCGAAGCCTCAACCCATCCAAAATAATTTGCGGCCATGCCAAACATTCGACGTACCGCTGCTCTCCCTTCTCGTGGCCAGATGGAAAGTAAAAAGTTGATACCCCCTCTGCGGAAATGGCGAGCTTTTTGGATGCAGCAAATACGCCCTCTCGTATCGCATCCTCACCGCCGCAATGACGTTTGCTTCGTCCTCCGCTTTCTCTCTCACTCTTGTCCTTCATCTTCTCTCTCCTCATCTATTCCTTATTTCCTCCTCTTCCCTCTCGGATGCACATTTCCTGCCAGCTTTCCTTTCCTCTCGTTACCCCGGCAACTCTCCCTCCTTTCGTCTTGCTTTTACTTCTGCCTCCCCCTCTTTTCCTTTGAACGCCATGTTGACATCTCACTCATTTCCCCAACCTCCACCCTTTCTCTCTTTGACCGTGCCTACTATTTTCATCTCTGGATCCCCGATACCCAATGGCAGGGGTGGGCCTCAGTGGTGGGTTGCGGATACTTCGGCGGGCCGCATTGAAAGTTGGCAATGCTTCGGCGGGCCGGGTTAGAGTTTAAATCGGAAGTTATCCAGAGATTCTAGCTGCCATGTGAGTGAAAATCGTCTCAGTGAGGATTTTGTCGTTAAAACTTAAAAAATTAAAGGTTTTATAGCCATAATTTTACCATATGATTTTAAATTTTTAGAATCGATTTTTCACCATAGTTTCGCGGGCCGCATAAAATGCTCTCGGGGACCGCAGACGGCCCGCGGGCTGTAAGTTGCCACCCCATGCTCTAGGAAGTTTTCCGTGTACCCGCTTCCGCAACCCAAGGCTCACGTTCAAATTAATTCTGTTTTTGTTTTCTTGTCAAGTGATGGGAGCAAGTTGCATGTGTGTTCTGAAATTGCGTGTCCAGTATTAAATTGAATATATAAACGTGCAGGAAAATAGGGAGAGATTGGATTATTACGCCGACGAATTCTTCTGAGAGGCCACCACTTGTCCGTTTTAGATGATAAACCCATTAATCTGAGTGTTTATGGATGTTTTCGTTTCTATTTTTTTCGGCCAACTGTTAGCTGAGAGTTATTTGTGAGTTGTTAATTTTACCAATTTGATATTTTTCTTTAGTGGTTAAGCAAATAATAAATTATGTCTTTGCAAGTTATAAGTTATACAAGTATGTTTGAAAGCTATTTTTTAATAAAACGAGATTTTTTCTTTATCAGAACCACTAGGTTCATTTTAGCAGTAGTACTTCCCGGTTTTGACTTGGAACGCCGTCATCATATTCGGAAATGAGACTCATTTCCTTTGAGGATGACGTAGTACGTCTTCCTAAAATGGCTCCATGCACGTACCCAGAAATTTACTTCGGGGGGGTCTGAGGCCGAAAACCGATTTCCAGCAATTGGTTAAATAAAAGTCCTATTCAAATAATATAAACTTTTATAACGTTTTTAGTACTCGTAACTCAATGCAGCAGGTGGCGGCGTAGCAAGAGGCAACGTAGCAAGTTTGTTGTGTGGTTATCTCAGATTCCACAAATGTCTGTACACCGAGGGGGAGGTCCGGACCCTCCCCCTGGTTACGTACTTGAATGGCTCCAGTGGTTCCAGTAACCAAAAGTCATTATTATTAAGGAGTTTGTATTGAGTATCGCTCTCCTGGAGAAATATAGAGAAAAAAGCTTAGCTGAGGAAGTACCCGTAATAATTGAAGTGCCACAATAATACTTTTTAAAATACGTGAGATTGATTGTAGGACGGAGGGATAGCGGACATCTTTTTTCCTCGTACTAATAGAGCTCACAACAGGGCATTCAAGCTTGCCAGTGAGATTGAAGGAATCTGGTGTGCTTCGTCCCCTGCCACCCATCTGCCTGGTGAGCTGCAGGGTATTATGTAGATTTAGAACAGAGGTGGCCAACCGGTGGCTCCGAAGACGTATGCGGCTCTTTGAGAGTTGATATGCGGCTCTTGAAAACTTAGGCTGCCTTACATATACTACCGTAATTTTCCGGTCATAATGTGTAAGGGAATCGTTGAATTCAAAGATTACCAGAAGTCCCACCAGATTAAAGAGTAAGTTTTTGTTATTATTATTAAATGCCTCAGCAGCTACATTGTGTTAAATATGTTTTATCAGCTCATTGCATGTTACTGCGGCTTTTCGGTTATGTGCATTGCTCTATTGTGGCTGCTGCTCAGGCGCAAGTTGGCCATCCCTGATATAGAAGGTATCTTCTTATTTACAAAATATTGTTACTATGGATCACCACAAAATGAAAACCCATTCATTCATTAGTAGTTAAATGTTTCTATTAATTTTTTTGCAACTGGCTCTATGTTTACGTACCGATGGTTTCACGGCGGCGTTATAATTATTATTACGTCAGTCATAGTGACGCAACTTTTTCCCGTCGCGATCAGATCTTTCGATCGAAAACTTCGTTCGCCTCTCAGTGCTTCGCATCTCCGTCACGATCATCCCTCTTTGTAAGAATGGAAAGTCGTGCAAGGGCGCTGAGTAATCCGGTTGTGTCTGAAACTTTATTGTGAGAAAATGAAAACTAACTCAAAAAAGTATATCGAGATATATGAAAGTTAGCTGTTCGGATGTTATCTAGACGTGGGGGCGTGATTTACTTTAGTCGATTGTATTCTGGGTAGCCATAAGAAGCAAGGCCACTGTCCTCGTCTGTTGTACTCCTCTTCCCTCTCCAACCCCCATTAGCATGCCCCGATGTCGCCTTAGGAGCGGGCGGGTCACTTCCCTTCCCGAAAGATTCGCTTCGCCGTTTGTCCGTGGGTGGGCCCTCTTCATCGGCTCCGCTCGTTCCTTCCTTTTCCACGAAAACGTTGCGTAAATGGCTCAGCTGCCTTTTGCCTCTCCCTCTCTGCCTTTCGTTCGAGGGCTTGACGAAGCGTGATTTTTATTCTGCATCCCATTCGTTCGTCACTGTGTATGTTTTTTCTCTGCCTCGAATGATGTCGCCAACCCCTCCCCCCTATCTCTCTCTCGCTTTGATGCGCCGAACCGCGCGTTTTAAGTGTGTCTTCTGTTTGTAATTTTCATCTCCCTCCTCTCCCATATTGCGATGGAATCGCCTTCTCTATTTAAAAAAAAAAACATTTTTATTCTAGCGAATTTTCTGAAATGCTTTAACTGACTTTCATGCCCAATGCGTTCGTCATGCGGCGCGTGGCAAATCGGGTGCTCCTCGCCACTTTTGTCTTTATGATAATTTCGAAATTATTTTCCCGATTTTGTTTTTGTTGGTACGGTCTAAACAGGGGCGGCCAAAGGGGGAGTGCGGCGGACAGGAGACATCCGGGTCCCCGAGGTTCGTGGATCTCAATAATTAAAGTTCGGGGTGTACATTTTGCCTAAACTTTTAATAAAAAACACTTACTTGGATGATTTCCGATGATAAACACTCCGAAAAAGTTATAATTTTAATACCGGGGGCCCCATAAATCACAGAGTTATTTACTGTTTACTGTAATGTTTTACATACTTAGAGCTTAGAAATGCTTTTTTATCAACCAATGCTTGGTAAAAAAAACTACAATAAAAATTCATTGTTCAGATGTCACATATATCAGGCCACCGTGGATATTCGCATCCGGGCTCCCTTCAGTGCTTGGCCGGCCCTGGGTCTATATTATGTTTTCTGTAATGAGCATATCGAAAAACAACCATACTTTTAATTTATTCGGGATGCTGAGTGCATGAGATACGTATCCAGTTTTTATGGTGTGTATTTTTATCTGTGAGCACTTGGTGCTGCTTTTTTATGAGTTTACCGTATTTTCTCTGTATAATTCCAAACTTCGGAATTTATTGCAAATCACGGTGCATCAGCGTTGACTGACCACGGTTTACAACCCCAAACTTATTGGGAACGTTGCGCATTATTTTTATCAGTGTCCCATGTGTTTCTTTGAAGTGCGGCTAATGTTGATTTTACCTCCACAAGTTCAGCTAGCGTCGAAATTACGTTGAATACCGAGGTGTTAGAGGACATTGTGTAAGTACCGGAAACTAATTTTTTATCGACGAGCAAAGGAGGAAAGCGCTTAACAAAGCAAGCGGACACAGTGCTTTGCTTCGTTTTTTTGTTTGTCCTTTGGAGTCTTTTACACTCCAGCATTAAACTTGATATTTTTTTATTTTCCTTTGACGAGAAACTTAGAAACTTGAGTCAAGTTTCTTGTCCAAGTTCCTTAGCAGGAAATAATAAAAAAGTCAGAAAATATCGAGCGTGTTTAAAACTAGTTTCGGTGTTCGCAAGTAGATAAAATGCAACGTTGATAATGACACCATTAGTTGTCTTAATGAGGTTAAATGGATTGCTGTTCGTGAGCAAGGCGGCGCAGCATGCACGACCGCAGAGATGACGACCGTCTGGGAAATTTAACTTAATCCTTCGTGCCGTTTTCCAGACCGCTCTAATTTTTTTTCCTTCTCCTCCGTGGGCGTCCCTTTATCCTTCTCTCACAATGGCAATTAAACGGCCGTTACGAAGGGTGTTCAGAGTTAAATTATTTCGCTCGGACAGCAATCAAGCATCTTCTCTTCAATTGTTTCCTGTGTTTCTAGAGCAGAGAAAGAAAGTGAGGGGGAAAACGTGCACGATCTAGTTTTGTCAGCATAATGGTCGTCTTCTATTTTAAGTTTTGGGAGTCTTTTTTATATTTGAAAGCCAAGACCATTCCTTTAAAATACAAATTTCCTTTGAATTGGTATTTAACCACGCGAATATGTTTACGTATTTGTAATAATACTTGTTGCCTGAAAAAATACGTCGTCATCTTTTCTTGAATTGAGGAATGATGCATAACATTGCCACGGATGCATTTTATGGTTACCGTCTTGTCATAAACAAGCTCGTTATGACGACGATTTAACGTGAAATTTAGAATAATCATTTTCCATTTCTCCTCTGCGCCGATTAAATTGGTATAAACTAATGTTAATGAAATACTAGAGCAGCTAAGTTTTACACCTCTTGCGAAGAATTGCTTCAAACTATGTTTTTTGATCCCCATTTTAAGAATAAGTGAGCAATATCTCGTTTCAATTTTCCATTTTCTCTATTCTGTAGATTTCTTGCGAAGATGAGAAAAAGATCGTTGCGCCAATTTTTTTCGCTTTCGCGTTTTTAGCTCATTTTTTTGGAGCTGCTCCCGCGATCTCCAGGTTTTCATGCCGGAATCACGATAACTCGCGCGTGTTTTTTTATTTTACAGGTTGTGTCATCATAGGGACAGATTTATCGTCTGCTTCGCTTTGCTGCTCTCTCCTCGCCGACTTCCTCCCCCACCCCCTAGTCCGTAAAGACGAAACGTGAATTCCCATGTATCGTTTGCGTCATCAGTTTTTCTTTAGCTGGCGATCAAAGGGGCTTCTGCACGGACGAACTCGCTTCTTCTCTTCGTTGCATCCACTTGGAATTGCGACGTTTATGCGTTAGAAATGCTACACGAAAGGAAGGCTGTGTTACTAATTGTTTCTTAGATTTATAAAGCGGCGAATCGGAATAATACGTAAGTCACGAAATGGGCTGCTGTCGCGAGATGGTCCCGTCTAAATTTTCCTCAAAATAATGTCTTCATCGATTGACTTAGTATTCTTTAAAAAATACACAAAGTTTTAATTGAAACAAAGTTAAGCAAACTCGAACTTATTTCGTAAAAACAAAGCGAATACGAGTAGGGATCAATAAGTAACCGTAATTTTGTTCCTTTAACTTCAAATCAGACGCTAGGCCAAACAATGAATTCTAAAAGACGACTGCTACTTGTTGTTTACTTGTCTGACCCCTATAAAATCAACGAGGAAGTTATTGCAGCCGTCGCAGACTGGTTTATATCACAGGAGACAACCTTCTATTACAAAGGCATAGACAATCTGCCATTGCGCTAGGACAATTGCTTGAACAAACTCGGTGTTGGGATATAATACATCTCTATCGGTATCTTCGATGTTAGTTTTATTAAGTCAACCAATAAAATTGGGAAATGTAGCTACATTTTGGTTACTTATTGATCCACCCTCGTATATATCACAGCACAAGTCTTGGCGACATGCCTAATGCTCTGAATGTCCCGAAGTGATAGGGGATAAACAAATTACGGCCGACCCGATCTAAATCTGCCATTTACAAAGTTTGACCACTCGTAATTTCTATACGTGTCATCGAACGTAATAACAGCGCCTTTTATTCCCGGAGGTTTTATTTCCTTTGTTTGATTTATGCGGAAATACGTATTAAAACTACTCTGCATTTGAAAGCGTGTGTAGCTAAAAGAAGGAAATTTACTTTTATTGCTCAAAAAACCTGGATCCATCTGTATCAGCCCAAAAATTACATTGTGGTCAGAAAACGTCTACCCTATAACATTGTGAAATAAATTGCAATTACACGTACTTCTGCCGTATCATATCTCTTCAATAACATGATCTTCCGTGCCATCATTCTAAGGATGGATTACTTATATTTGTGTTTCAATTGAATCGGAGTAATTATCGATTAGAAAATGGTCAAGAATGGCGGTCTAAACTCTATGAACCTTTTAATGTTTACCTAGGAGGCATGCACGTATTTCTCTTTTTCTAAAATGCCACATAAAAACGAATTTTTTACTTGGTAATTGCCATCGCCATTTTATTCTTTTTTGCATTCAATATTGGTCTGAATTTTCAAGATACGGTAGAGGAATTCCTCATCGGGGTTTGCGTTTTCATACCGCGAAATATCGACCACGTACCTCGTAATTTGAAACATAAACCGCTGTCAGGATACAAGGCCCCGGGAAAATATATGAAAGCGTTCTCGGGTGATGAAAGTTTTGTGTTTTAGCGAGCTCGAAATATTTCTCTCCGAATGGGTTGTGTTGTCTCCGGTTGGGAGCATGCAACTCCCCTTTTTATACAACTTGTTCAGCAAAACTCGCGAAACGACTCCGCCTTCCAATCTCCAACGGCGCCATCTCCTGAATTTTGATGTTCTTTCACGCGGACCAGAGTCACGCTTTAAGGTCTTATTTTTGGTCTGGCGTGTCTGTCACACGTGCGTGCAAAGCATAAGAAGCGAGAGCGTTGGTGAGGCACCAAAAATGCCCCCTTCGGAAGCCCCTCAAGAAGCGACCACAATCGAAGAACGAAAGAAGCGGACTAGAAAAAATAGCCTTTTCTTCGACTTAACTTTCTCGTCCAAATGAAAGAAGTCCAGATTAGGGGGAAAAAAGGGTCGAATTACTCGAAAACGTCATTCGTTTCGGCAATGCACGCTCTAAGAGTCGTGTTAAACCGAATAACGACACTTCAGATTTTTTTCCTATCCTGAGACTGGAATTTTCTCTCATTCTCATTCGATAACGTTCTTCATCCGGATCATTGTTGAATGTTTTTTTTCTTTCCTTCGAATCGAGGAAATTCGTTCTTATTGCAATTGGGAGGTCTACACTAAAAGCTTATGAAGATACGTAGGCAACGAAGACAAGGTAAATGAAAGAACGGCTTGAGTGAGCACCACTGTACTCTTGCAAAAATAATGATCATAAATACTAACACTAAAGCAACGTCAATGTTATTAGTAATGTTCTCATATACGTTTAGAAAGAAAGCAGCTGATCGTATTAAATTAATGATGTTAGCAAACGCGATTTAAGTAACGCAGAAGTCCACAACCAGACTGCCGAAGAGCATAATAAAGCTGCTAAAGAGCATAGCGGTACTCGCGAGCACCAAGTTGGGAACCCTTGATCTAGAGTTACTGGTATATGATATTTCTGTGAATTCTAACCTGCTTTGAAACCGTCTCAACTTGAATTGCAGATAATTTTTCTGAAAAATCGATGAAATAATACCAATTTTTCATCAGATCATAAACGACACGTTGACGGCCTTGATGTAGAAACATGTCAAGATACTACCATGCCCTTTATATGATTTGTGACCCTTTATTCACCCATCTATCGTTCCCAGTGAAAGAGCGTCTGTTGCCTTAATTTAACGAAGTAAGTTCGTAGTGTTCATTCATGGTGATGTCTTGTTGCGGAAATTTTACACTACGCGAGTTATACCATTGGTCACCGTCGAGGAATTCCTCTTCACGTCTTTTTTCCCTCGTTCTCTCAAAATTACGGAACGGTGCGATTCGTAACTAAGCGAAAACGGCGCCAGGGTTCCCTTTTTTCGTCATGGGCGACATGCACGATTGCTCTTTTCCGCATTTCTCCCTTGTTATCCTCTCCGAGTCCGTCCTGTTCTCTTGTGACCATTTCGTCGTCGTCGTCTCTTTTTGGTTCGAATCAGCCCTCCGGTTCGGTTGGGGGGGGGTCCCATTTTGTGCCTCGCGAGGATGCCCGGGAGGGGATGGAGAGGGCCCTTCCTCATCCATCGAATAGCCGAAGGGTGGGAGGACCAAGGGTGGAGGAGGGTGGGGAGGGGACATTTCGGATGGGGAAGGCGTGCCTCGCAAATCGACGCGACCAATTCCGTCCCATCCCAGGAGTATAATCTCCCCGACTCCCCAATAGAGGCTTCCATTACCGCCAAAGTGCCTGGACACGACGGCTGAATGCCCTTTGTTGCCGTAACGATACAGACGGTCACTTACTTCCCTCTCTCTTTCTCCCTCTCCCCTCCATTCCGGCCGTAACAAGTGTATTTACAGCCCATAAGCTGTCAGATCTTACTCCCCCTTTCGACCCTCCCGTCTCCTCAAAAAATGCTCTCCTTTTTTTACGATCTAAATCCCCTCTCTTCCTCTCCTCTCGTATTTTATCTTTTCAACCGACCGGAAACTATCCCGCTCACGATTCGTCCATTTACGTCTTTTTAATACCTCCATTTTGTCTCGACGTTTAATAGGTTGTGGCGATTCGCCGTCGTTTGTCGTTAAAAGCGATCTCTCGTTGCGGGTTCTTCGAAAATGAAAATATTTGCGTCTTAGGAGGTTGTAATCCTCCAAGACGGGCGCTATCTGGGCGGTTTTCATTCCCATTCACGTCTGCTGGTGGGCGTGGAATACTTAAAAGCGATCATTTGCATACGTGCATGAGAAATGGCGTGAAAGTCCATCCATTCATCCTTTCCCGTCGCAGTAAACATTCCAAAAAAACTCGAGTCTTTTCCTGCATTCAGTACGCGATTCGTGACAATTCGTAGTAGGTTTAATAGAAAAATTACCGTTCGCAAGGATGGGCGAAGCGCCGGCCATGCGATCCAAACGCCGAGCTAGGATATAAAATGAACTTTCGTTACAGATTTTTTGGTCAGATTTCTTTCCTACGGATTTATTTCGGAGTGTGTGGCCGATCGTGGGATTGACTGCCGAATCTAATGGCGATGAGGTAGAGGAGGAGGTAAAGGGTTTTGAAAGAATCGGACGGATCTCCTCCATCACCCCTCCTCCCTTCCCCCCCAATCTCTTTCTCTCTCACTCTCTCACTCTCTCTCTCTCTCTCTCTCTCTCTCTCTCTCTCTCTCTCTCTCTCTCTCTCGCCCTTATCCCACAGCGAGCCGCATTCCTCTCCGCCGTATTGAAAGGGTTGACTGAGTTCCAGTCGTGGGAGTCGCTTTTTTTCCAAGGAGCTTATTTTCTTTTATCCCTTGATCTCTTTTTAGGGTAAGGAGTGGGATGGGCAAAGAGGAAGAGAATGGGTCGGGGAAACGTAGGAAAATATATAGCGAAGGAGGGAGGAGGTAGGGTGTACGGGAGAAGGGGGTGAGAAAAAAAGATGGAAAAATCGGAAGCAAGAAGAGATGAATCTCTTACTCTCGCTCTTTCTCGCCGTTTCGAACCAACGTCGTTATCTCCGCGAAGCGATTTTTGAATGGCTTGCAATTCGCGTGAGGGGGAGGAGGTGGGTGTGAGGTGGGGAGGGGATGGGGTTGACGGTGTGAATTCCATCGAAAACACCTCCTCAGCGTTCTCTCTATTATCTCCATCTCTCCCTTCGCTTTTCTCCTTCCCCGTCGCGCTCTTTCCTCTTTTAAAGCTCCCTTTTCTGTGCTTCTCACTTTCCCCAATCGATAAGAGAGGGAGCGATGGTGCCCGAGGCGGATCTCGTATGAGGTAGGTCTTTGTGGCTCGTATAAAAGTCCGCGGGGGCGTTGGATTGAGGGTGGGGGAGGGGATCTACCTTTGTCGGAAAGCGTAGATTGTGTGTGTGCGCGCGCGCGAACCACTTCCACGCTCCCGGAGTGTAGAGATTACCGCTGCCGACTAAAAACACGATCGTGGCGTTTTGTTCCGGGAAACGTCGGAAGGAGGAAATAGGTGCACACACAGGAACACAAACGAGAGAGAAGTTTCGGTGTGTTGTTAGGGAAACAATTTCCGTATGGAGTAGATCGGTGAATAAGGATCTGTATTTTTTTTTAAAGTTTCTCTCCCCGCGTTCTCTAAGAGCTTTATTCCCGCGTCTTTTGAGGATAACGAGGAAAATAGGTTTTGTCGTTAAGTCTCACAACTAGAAAGTTCCCTCTTTTTCGAGATAAAGACGTAATGATCCCGGCGAAAAAGGAAATATTTGCGTTCTCACGCTCGCGGTGGTCATTTTTTCAAAATGTTATTTTTTGCATTTCTGTCTGTTTCTGGCATGCTATTATGACGTGAAAGTGTTGAATGGCGATGCTCTGCGACAGGCGTGGGCAACCTTTTCATCATGAAGGGCCGCATAGGTAGTTGCGAATCCTTCGGAGAGCTGCATTTGATGTTGCCAATGCTTCGGTATGCCGGTTTGAGTTTAAATCGGAAGTTACCTGGAGATTCTGAGTTTTGATGCGCATGCGACTCGCAGGCCATAGATTGCAAAAAACATTGCTCCAATCTTTAACGTCTGATATCCTAAATCACCGGTGCTCAAACCTTTTTTTCCTCGCGACACACAAGACATGCTCACGTGCGCGACTCACTGCACACGACAATCTAAACTAAATAAAGGAGTAATGTACAATAATGAAGAATTTAAGCTTAACATCCTTTTTTTGCTGTTAAAAATGACGCCAGAGAGAAAAACTCTGCTTAACAAAATCTACTTTTTTTTACAAACCGTTATTAAAAATTTCGTTGACACACCTTCCGGCTCTTCACGGCACACCATTGTGTCGCGACATACCGCTTAAGAACCGCTGCCATAAACAGTTCTTTCTGATTTTTTTCTACAGACAGTTTTTTTTTTAACGTAGTCTCGTCCTCTCTGTTTGTGTTATATAGAAACATATGCACCCACGCGTTCATTTTGAAATGTGGTATAAGCTCGGTGCTTTCACGTGCGCGGTGGCTAAAGAATGCAGTCGTCACAAATTCCTGAAAACGCGAATTTCCCATGCATTCAGCAATGGTTGGTTTTATTGCTATCGTTGTTGGCATATTTGAAAATTTCCCATTTTATCTTCTCTTGAATTTATGAATGTCCTGCGTTCATCGATATAATGTGTTGGGTTTTAGTAACTATCGTATAAACAGTGCTAAAAATTATTACTCGTGTGAATGATTTCTTATATTTCGATAGAGTTCATTATAATTTTTCATATAATAACAAGAATTCGACGAAGGCAGCATCGTGCCTAAATTAGGATCGGACATTATTTAGTCGTATTTTTCTCGAAAGGTTGCTTGTATGGACGTAAGCTCGTTGCAAATGGAATTCCAACGAGTGAAGGATTGCTTGGTGAATTATACGATGTAAATGTCTCTCTACCTGCCGCTTATCCCTGCAACAAAGGGGAATGACCTGGAATTAGCGTAGACCCATTTCAAACCTGTTCTATTCGATTCAGCATACGGATAAATAAAATGCCTCCGCTCTGTTAGATGCCGATTTTTAGATAGAGGAATGTTTTAGACGGCAGGTGTTTTTTTCTCCTCGTCCTAGGAAGGGATGATTTTCAAAGATTGTAGCATTTAATGAACGGAATGGCAGGTGTCTCTCGCGGCCGAGCGTGTTATTTGAGTTATATCCATCCGCGTAGCCTGGCAATGATAACAGAGGGCGTAGAATAAGTACCTTGTCAGCGAAGCGGATGTTGGCCTCTAGTCGACCGGTCGATCTTTGGACTTCGATTGAAACGATGGAATAAAAATCTACCGTCCACTCTCATTTTAATGATTATATATCTCTGAATTAAATGCGCTATCATTCAGGGAAAAGGTCGGGAGCCGTCAATTTTCTTGGCGATCTCACCGAATTTCGCTTTTTGTTCGCCTAACTTATTTGGTAACATATATATATGTTTTATAAACGATATATAATCATTGAGATAAACATTGTTTCGGCGACAGCGGGTTTGAAATCATATTTTACTTCGTTTATCATACGTGAGTATAAAATGTATACATTATAAAATAAAATTTTTATCAAATCGGGCAAGTATTGGTTGGATCTCCATTGACTGATACGTGACGTATGTAGCTCCTATATACATAGTAAAGTTTATACTCCACATCATCTAAAAATAAGTCGTCATAGGCGGTGATCAAGCTGTTTGAAAAAAAGAACTTGAACTTAACCAGAATTATGCTTGCCGAGCTTTTTTATCCTTATTCTTATTCGATTTTTCGATGGTTATTGAAAGAATTCGCAACAAAGAGTTGGCCCAGGATTTTTATTCAAACCATTTATCGTTGGCAAGGGTCAGGGAAAATGTTTTCACAATTTATATAATTATTTAATTACAGCACATCTAAGTACGTACCTACTTGAATTGAAAAGAAAATCGCGCTTCAATGCGTTCCTCAAGCGTATACATTTCCAGGATATTTTTAAAACGAAATAATAATCAATTCCACAGCACGCCGTTGGCAGTATTGCTCCTCCTTTTTTGAAGAGGGGCGAGTCAATGGTTGCTCGGGGTTTCAATCGGATGTTCTGTCCCCCCTCTTCCGCGAGGATCACGGCTGCCATGAATTCGTAGGAGGTGGGCGGTAGGGGAAGGGGCGTGGCCGAAGGGGTTCCCGGGGTGACGTAGGGTTTTAAGGTAGGGAGGGAGGCGCCGCGGCCCCAGGCGACGGCGCTTCCGGAGGCGGGCCCTTTCGCCGCGTTTGTTTTCCCTCTCTCTCTCTTTTGGTCAGCGGGAGGGGTTGCGATGAAGTGGCGCTGCCCTCTGCTGGATCTCTCTTTTCCGAGTCGAGTGTGGGCGGCGACGAGAATCGCTCCTTTTGTCTACGTTTTGGTCGATGCATGGTTTTTCCTCTCTTCCGGAGGAAATTATATGCCAGGGATGGCCAAACCTGCTTAACCTCAAAGCCGCACATGTTAATCCTTCCAAGTTCGAGAGCAGCAAGACACGCATTCTGCACACAAAAATGTATGAATCGATAACATAAAAACTTGTGTTCGAAGCAATACAGAGATACTGCATGTCCATTAAGCATCTCCTAAACGACTTATTCGGACTGCGTTATTGCTTTCTGATGTGACAAGCCTTGATAAACCCTTGCGTGTACATGAATAAGAGCCACACGTCAAGTTAAAAGAGCCGCGGTTTGGCTACTCCTTTTATATGCTGTTCCTACGCAGAGCTATTTTGGACCCCTTTGTTTACGAGGATCGTCACCTGCCGTGTTATTCAAGCGCCGAAATTATTTGATCGTCCTTTTTTCCTGACATGTTCTACGAAAAAATACTGTCTCTAAGAGGTTTTTCTTTTCAGTTCAAGGCAATTTTTCTTCGGAAATATTTTTTGCTATGTTATATTCCGGATTTTAATTTCGCCTTCCGTTTCCTGTGCTATTTCTCGATGTTATCGTGTTTATGAACGGTAACGGTATACTCAATGAAATAGTGCAAAAAATTCGGGTTCTTTCCATCTTTATACGACAGTTAATTTTCTCCTCGAATTTTTTTTTAACTCGTCCATGTGAATTGGTAAAAGATGGTCTCCGTGGAGCTGTCATTTGTGAAGCGTGCAGATAATCTGCGGCGAGCATCTTGAGATATTCACCCGACTTCATCGAAACTGCCTTCGCTAAGAGTTTTTACCGAAAGCCTTATTATTTTTTCATATAAAATTCCACATCTGTCGACCGCGATCAATCGGCGTACCGTCACTTAAATTACTTATTAAAGAGGCTAATTACGAATGAAGAGCAACATTTTCAGCTGTTATACCGATCCGGGCTCGAAAAAATTGTAATATAAAAAATAATTTAGCTAATTAACAATTGGTGTTTTTAATAAATAACCCTCAATTAATCTAATGGAGTAAAATTTCTCCAGTTAATTAAATAACCGTTGGAGTGTTGTAGTTATTATTTTTAGATATTCATTTCGATTGTCATTGAAGGTTAAACGGAAATTGGGTGAATTTACGATGGCCGATATAAGTAAGAATTGACGAACAATTTCAATATTCAAATACTGAAATTTATTCAGAAGTAATATAATAATAATAATAACAATAATAATAATGATCCGTCTTTATTGAGGGCGATATTTAGACGATCATGCCCATTCTTACATAAAACCATTATACTACAAACACTAACATCCATGTCCTAGGCAAGATTCGAACCCGCGACCTTAGCATCCGTTGGCAGTTACTTTAACCACCCGTCTACTAAGGAAAGCCAATGTAGGAGAGAGAAAGTGTTTGTGCCACCCTCTTTATAGCAACTAAATGCATCTCGATAACCATGTTTGTCGATAATAAGACGACGGGTTTCGAAATTTATATTACATCTCAAGGAGAAACTTTTGGTTGAAATGGAATTTTGTTCCTTTCGGAATTTTTACTCCAACCGTTATGAAATAACTCGTTAAAATTTATAAATTACGTGAAAATATATTGCCTTGATCATTTGTCAATTCATTTCGTTTTCCGGCGTGTCACTGGCAAGATGCTTTTGAAATTAATAATCAGAATTGCTAATGTGGTTATACACGACTCGTATGTTTCGGTAAAAATGACATTAAATCATATACATATGTTTGGCGTGTTTAATGCTTCCCGTCTGAATAGGCTTGAGTAATTTCTCCTGTTTTGATCGTAAAGCAGTAATGCGCTTTCATCGCCCGTTATCTTCGCCTCGTCCTTCCATTTATTACTGCGCGTATAAATTTCATTTTGTATGTGGAATGTGTGGCGTAGGTAGCGCAGGAGTTGAAGTTTATGAACAGGTCATAATGCAATTTTGAAAAATCGATGAAAAACTTTACAAATAACCCTGGAGAAATATTATAATATCGGAAAGTCTAGTCATTGTCAAATTTGCTACGGTAAGAATTGGAACCGTACTGGCTTCTGCGTGCAATGTTTCCGAATTTGAGGCAACCGTCTAAATCTGTGCTTAATCGTTCAAATTTATGAATTTCGTAGTAACGTCGATTTAGCGCATGCATAACGAGCTTATCCGTGGAAATAATCTCATTTTCCCTATTTGATTTACGCTAGGATAATTTTAACTTCGCCGCTATTTCGGCCGTCTTAATCACGTTCGGGGTCGGGTTAACCAGGCACGTGTTCGTCTTAAGGCGCCTTAATCAAATTGGAACCCGCGCATCAGGAGGAGGAATTTTCCTTCTTCTTTCTCCCACTCCTCTTCCTCCTCCGCAACCTTATCGCGTGGAGGCAATGAGACAGTCACCATAACGCCGACTTGCGCCGTAAATATCAGAGCAGCCCTCTTTTTCCCCCCCCATCTCTCTTTGTGCTTCATCTGCAATTCCGTGAGCTCGTTGATGAGCGAATAGGTTTAGTGCGAGAGTGAGTGGGAGGAGGAGCAGCAGTGCGTTCGAAATAGTTCGTGCGTGACTGGACCTCAATGCTCTCTCCCTCTTAACATACGTGCTCGGAATGAAAACTCCTTATTAGGAGCTTTTGTGTAGGTCTATCTCTATTTACCCCTTCCCCCATACTCCCCCAAATCTCATCACTCTGTCTCATGAAAGAACGCGGTGACGTTGTCGGAGAGAAATGCTTGATGATTTTTAGTGGAGGGAGAAACGAGGGCGTGGGGCGGTAGACTTCGTTGTCTCTCATTGGTCTAGCTGATCTAAAACTACTGATCCATCCGGAAAATGTGGGAGGAAGAACAAACCCTTTTCCTCGTTACACGGTCCATTTCCGTTCCCACACCTCTCCCCTCTATCTCTATTCCTCCAGGTGGTTTGGTTTCGTTCATCTCGCGCCCCAGCTGGTCCTTCTCGAAGCGTTGGTCTAAAATGGTATATTTCGGTCTCTTGGAGGAAGAGCGCCGATAAACCGTGGTAGTCTCGGTTTGGAGGGACCACACGCGCGGATGAATAAGGGTTGTGCGGTTGTGTCGGCGAAGCTAATCCGAGAGGAATCCCCTTTTATCGGCGGATACGCGGGAGCAACGGATAGGAATTCTGGAAAGCGTTCGGTCTCGATATAATTGCGCCGGAAGTCATTTCCTAGAGACTGGTGTCACCTATTGTAATAGGCGTAGGGCAGGGGCTATCAACCTTGTTGAAATCACTGACCACCGGCAGAGTATATCATCATCATCATCATGCTTCTGTCCGAAGACAGGTTTTAACTGAATCGCTGCCTCCATTTCTCTCTCTCCCTAGAAGCCTCTTTTATACCTCTATAAGTATTATATCCCTGCTTTATATTATCTAATATTCCTATTCTTTTTCTCCCTCTTCCTCTTCTTCCACTAATTTTTCCTTCTAAGATCGTTCTTTGTAAACACTGTCTTCTCAATATGTGCCCTATCCAATTTGCTTTTCTTTTCCTGATTGTTTTTATTAGCATCCTTTCTTCTCGCACCATTTCTAATACTTCTTCGTTTCTCTTCCTCTCTGTCCATTTCACTTTCATCATTCTTCTCCATACCCACATCTCAAAACTTTCTAAATATTTTTCCTCCTTCCTCATTACCGTCCACGTATCTGCACCATAAAGAGCTATGCTCCATATGTAGCATTTTGCTAATTTCTTCCTTGTTTATAAATTTATTTTCTTGCTTGCTTGCTCCTTCTTCTCGTTAAATGCTGCTTTTGCCATTGCAATCCTACTTCTGATGTCCTGTGTACTACTTCCATCCTGCGCTAAAATACTGCCGAGATATTTGAAACTACTTACTTGTTCCAATTTATGGCCATTTACCATTATATTTAATTCTTTATGTTCCTTTGAAACCACCATGACTTTCGTTTTTTCTGCATTGATCTTCATTCCATATTGTTGGCCAACCTCCACTAGTCTGTCTGTCATTCTCTGAAGCTCTTTCTCGCCTTCTGCTATTAAGCCCTGATCATCTGCGTATTTAATGGTGGTAATACTTTCACCTCCTATCTTAAATCCTATCTCTTCCATCAACGCTTCTTCTGTTATTGTTTCTGCATAAATATTAAATATCGCTGGTGAAATAGGACAACCCTGCCTCACTCCCCTCCCTATTGAAGTACTTTCAGTTTCTTCTCTTTCAACCCTGACTCTAATCTTTTGATCAAAGTAAAGGTTTTTAAGCAGTCTTTTATCTTTCCAATCTATTCCTATTTTGTTTAAAATACCCAGCATTTTATCCCATTTCACTCGGTCAAAAGCTTTCTCCCAATCTACAAAACAAAAATACATACCTTTATTGACTTCTAGCGCTCTTTCTATCATCATCCTCATACATCCTATAGCATCTCTAGTCCCCCTTCCTCTTCTAAAACCAAACTGATTATCTTGCAGCTCCTTTTCTATTTTACATTCAATTCTTTTGGTTATTATTCTGGTTAGAACTTTAGCTGTATGAGAAATTAAACTATTAGTTCTGTAATCCTTACAACATTTTGCATTGTTCTTTCTCTCCAGTGGTACCATCACAACATCTAAAAAATCTTCAGGCCATATGCCAGTATCATATACTTGGTTAAAAAATTTTGTGAGTTGCTTAACTGCTTTAGATCCCAAAACCTTAAGAACGTCCACGGGTATATCATCACTCCCAACAGCCTTCCTTCTTTTCATGTCATCAATTGCTCTTTTAACTTCAGACTCGAGAATACTTGGTCCTAGCTGGTCTTTTTCCACATCTTCTTTTTCATTTAATTCAATATTTCTTGGCTTTACTTCTTTGTCATACAGAACCTCAATGTATTATTTCCAGACATTCTTTACATCGTCTGGCTCCGATACTATTTTACCACTTTTGTTCATGATTCCTTTACGTCCTATCTTTCTTGCTTTATCTGTTTCCCTTCTTAAAGCATTATTTAACTCCTTGTATTTTCTTTGGCCTTCTTCAGTGTTTATGTTCTTCCACTTTCTCCGCTCTTCCATTTTTTGCAGCATGGCTGCTGTGATCCAGGGTTTTTTGTTTCTTTCACCCGTTATCTTTCCTACCTTCTTTTCCATTACATCTTTAATGTTGCTATGGATGTATCTCCACTCCTCATCTACATTCTTCTTATTTTCTTCAGCTCTCTCCCCCAACCTATCCTCCAGCTCAGTCATGATAGCCTCCTTGTTTTTAAGAAGTTCCTCTAAGTTCCATTTCTTGTTAACTCTTATGTTTCTCTTAACGCTCTTCAGTCTACATTGTATATTTGCCACCAAAAGGTTGTGGTCAGAATCGATATCTCCCCCTGGTAGTGTTTTCACATTTTTAATGCTATTTCTAAATCTTTCATTGACTAATATGTAATCTATCTGGTAACGTCTCTGGTCTCCTGGGCTTCTCCATGTGTAAAGTCTCCGCTGGTGATGCTTAAACCCTGTATTAGTTACAATCAATCTATTTCTATGGCAGAATTCCACAAGTTTATCCCCTCTTTCATTTCTCTTCCCTAGTCTATATTTTCCCACTATGTTATCTTCCTGTCCCTCTCCGACTACACTGTTCCAATCTCCCATTACTATGGTGGTGATCCTTCCTTTTCCCTCCTCCTCCAATATCTCCATAATCTGTTCATACATTTCATCTACTTCGTCGTCGCCAGCATTAGTTGTTGGCATATACACTTGAATTATAAGCATTTCCACTGGCTCCATCTGAAGTTTTACGGCTATTAATCTATCATTAACTGTCACTACCTTGCTAATTCTTTCAGCTATCTCTTTTCTCATTATAATCCCCACTCCCCTTTCCTTTTTCTCCCCTCCCGAGTAAATAATCTTAAATTCGTCTGAATTTATCTCGCCTTCTCCTTCCCACCGGACTTCACTAAGACCTACTATACCTACATTATTCCTTCTCATTTCCCTTTTTAAGTTCTCTAGTTTACCCCCTGAATTCATAGTCCTAACATTCCATGTGCCTATTTTTAATTTCTCACTACTTGCTTTCTTATTAATGTTGCATTTCCTCTGTGCATCCCCTAGGGTAGTCCCCACCCGGAGATCCGATTGGGGGACTATTTTACCTCCGGAATATTTTACCCCAGAAAGATCCATAGAGGTATTTCAGCTTTTCAGCCTATCATGGGAAATATAATGAGGAAGTTTCCCCTTGCTTTCCTCATCGCAGTTTCACAGAGTGATTACCCATCTGTAGCTGTTCAGATCCACATGATCACCACCTACAGAGGTACTGTGCAAGCTGCTGCCCTTGCACAGGGGGATGTAACACCCCCTAGACTGTTTCTTAGTCTGACTCTTCCCCTCAGACCTTTCCGGCTTGGATGGTCCTACCAGGAGAATTATCTCCCGCCGGCATAGCTCTTTGGTTCGTAAGAGTACACAAACCCTCCCACCTCTGTAAGGTTATGCAGTCCTTAGGGAGGGGCAGAGTATATAACCACGAACTATTCACCAGAAAATAATATAATTATCAATTGCAATTCTGTTTGAAGTTTTCACCTACAGGTATCCCTCGAGATAAGTTTTTACTTTCTCCATACGTAGTATAGGGGAAAGTATTAGTTTCATGAAAGAAATCGATTTCGAGATTTCAACGGAAATACAACTTGCTTTGAGGTCCCCTGAACACGTTTTGACCAGTTTCTCGATGATGTCTATGTGTGTGTGATAGCTTTTTTGTGAGTGCTCTAACTCAAAAACTATTTATCAGGTCAACGCAAAATTTAATATTTAACATTTTTATAAAAGTCAGAAGGGCTGATTAGTTTTTGGTAAAAATCGGTCAACCGGAAGTGGGTGTTTACTCTTGTCACATCCGTTATTTCGAGATATTTGCTTTAATATTTGATAAATGTAAAAATATACTGGAATAAAAATTGTAGAACATTTAATTTTCTACAACCTTTGTTTGAAACACTTTCCCATATAATGCATTGTTTAAGAGATATCTTAAAAATAATCTTTTTGCTGCCACCACCCACCGGCGACTATTGTTGACAACTGACGCTTAGTTCAGTCTTAGTAACGCTCCTTTTTCTTTTCTTAATTAGTTAAGTAAAAGAGAGCGAGCTACACTGGCAAATATATAAAATGTAAGCGAAGGAAATTCTCCAAAGCCAGTCAAACTGATAAAACCCGGTTAAAAGGCCGGATAAAAACAGATGAACCCGGATAAAAACCGGATAAAAACCCAATACGTATTTCGGCTACAAAGTAACCATCATCAGGGGTTAAAAAATGGGGGAAGGGGGACTTGAGAGAGGGCGACCGAAACCAAGACCAGTGGCACGCTCTCAAGTGGATGTCCAGGGACTGTGTCTGTGTATTTATACCTGGTTGTGGGCAGGGGAGGGGGAGAAGAAAAAAGGGGGGACCTAGATGACCTAGGTGATGGGAGAAAAAAGGGGGGGAGGTCAGTTTAAAAAGAACGCTGTTTATTACCCCTAACTCGTTATTCATCAGGGTGTGTCTGTATTTATGAATGAGTAAGCTTTCTGTTGCGTCGAGTTTGGTATTTGGGACTTGTTTAAGCAGTTTGAGGTTATTTGTGTCTAATGGGTGGTTATATTCCAAAATGTGTTTCGCGACGGCCGATTTTTCAAAGCGTCCATGTCTGTAGTGCGCTAAATGTTCTTTGAATCTGATGGCGATATTTCTTTTCGTTTGGCCAATGTAAGACATGTCGCATGTGGGGCACAACACTTGATATCTGCCGGATTTTTCTAATGTGGGTATTTTGTCTTTAGGGTTCCCTAATAAATTTTTAATGTTATTTGTGTTGTGAAACGTTAGTGTATAATTTGCGTTATGAAAAATTTTTGTTAGCCCTTTGTTTAGGGTTGGATGGAAGGGGAGTGAAATAAATTTTTTCTTCCTATCGTCACTTAGAGCAAGTGTAGTACTTGTCTTCTTGTCTAATGTTTTGGATTGCTTGTTAATAATGTTGTCTATCAATTCGTGTGTGTACCCGTTTTCTAGGGCCGCGTTTTAAATATATTTTACTTCTTTGTCGAAACGTTTTTTATTTAGCGGTGTCGTCAATAGTCTGTGTACCATATGGTTGAAAGCCGCGATCTTTTGTTTGTAAGGGTGATTGGAGTCTTTCTTAATATAATTGTTGATGATGGTTACTTTGTAGCCGAAATACGTATTGGGTTTTTATCCGGTTTTTATCCGGGTTCATCTGTTTTTATCCGGCCTTTTAACCGGGTTTTATCAGTTTGACTGGCTTTGGAGAATTTCCTTCGCTTACTTTTCTTAATTGTTGGAGCTTTGTGGCTATATCCAATATCAGAAGGCTATGGTTTGAGTTTATATTTGTTCTTTGTAGTCTAAACATTTCTCGCAGATTCTTGAAATATTTATTATCATTTAACCTATTTGGAATTTTTAGAAATATTACAGGTGTGGAGAAAGTCATGTGGTGGTTCCATCAGATTTTGTCGTTAATGCGCTGTGACAAAATTAAGGACACAAAATTTGAGATACGCGGTCATCCCTCGCTAATACGACAATTTAAATATTTCATTGTCGTGACTTGTTGTTTCCCTCTATGATATGACTCACATTAATGTTCTCAATCGTGATTTTTCGTGGCATTTAAACCCCTAAGCGTGTATTTTTCGGCTACGTCGATTTCCGAGCACATATGTTCATTTAGTACGTCGCCGCCGCACGTGAGCAATAAGTCATTTTTAACTGATTGAGGGCTGTACTAAGGGGCAGAGCGGAGGATGAAAAACAAAAACCAAGGTGCAAACACAGACAACAAAAAATCGCAGAACGTAGGCAGAAGAAATAATTCATAAACCAACTGCAGGAGCGCTAATCAATCTGAGCCCCAAAGATTAGATCTCATAATGAATACGTGGACGCTGGAGGGGCTATAGCAGAGGCGGCCAAACCGCGGCTCTTTTAACTTAATATGCGGAACTTATTAAATTTGCATTCAGAGACATGTCAACGGTTTTGGCTGTAGAACACTTGGGACGTGTTGGGGATGTGACATCCTTTATATCTGAATTGCTTTGCATACAGGTTATGTTATACTGTTCGTAAATTTCTTAGCACAATGTGTGTAATGAATTGCTTTGCATACATGTGTGACATGCGGCTGTCGAACTTTTGAAGATAATCGTATGCGACTTTGAGAGTAAGTTTGGCCACCCCTGGGCTCTAGACGGCTCAATCTAACTCAGTTACAGTCTTTCTCTTGTAGTGTTCGCATTCATCAGTTTTTCAATGCAATATTTGTATTCACTATTTTTGTGTATTAGATAATAATAATAAATAATAACCCTCAAGTCGGAAAAGAAGTTTCAAGTTGCATGCAAGGGAAAACGGGTCCTCCTCCCCTTATAATAAAAGGCTATGTTGGACCGTTGGTTGGTCCATGTCACGCTCTTAAAACACGAATAACTCGATCAAATATGCAGATATAAACTTGAAATTTGGCAGAGGTAATCTATTTAGATATGAAATTCCTGTGACGAAGAAAAATTTACGAAAAACATCCAGGGTTCGACTCGAGGGGATGATTTACATTCTCCGTAAGATAACACGTAAAAATCGACTTTTTGTCGTGCAGGCTTTTTTTCTTTTTGAGACTAAAATTAGAAAGAACTAACCTACGATATTCGGATCGAAATCATTTTTAAGAAAACATTATATGGATTCTTATTCTGTTTATGTTTTCCTGCCGATAGTTCTAAATTACTCATGTTAAACGTTTAATTCACATATTTTGGAGAAATTTTGCCATTTTATCGGGATGTTGCCATGCCTACCAATTGCATTGTTAAACCTCGATATCCTATTCTTATCTCAACTCTTAAGTTTAAGCGCGTACTGGAGGCTTTTAATACGAGAAGGAGAGAAAGACGGAAGGAGAGGGAAATGATATTCTGCAAACAACATTCGTTGCGTTATTTACGAGAAGGAATACCACAAGTGCTGAAATACTATTCAATAATGAGCTAAATTTAATATTAATGAAATAGAAATGGTATAAACAAACCGAGCGTGTCAAAAATGTATAGAGTGAAGGATTGCGCGATAGGTTACGGGAGTAAGGTAGAAGGTTGGAGGACTTGAAGACGGTTTGGGAAATTTTAAAAGAATCACAAAAATAATAATAAAAGGCTAATTTTCCAGTCAGTTGGTCTGCGTGTAAAGTTATGAAAACGCGAATAACTCGATCAAGGATGTAGATAGAAAATTGAAATTTGGCAGAAATTTATACTATAATGAGCTAATCAGAATTAGTTTACATAGGGTTGACATGGTAATTTAAGAAATAACTGTTCGTTTGTGGCGTTTTTTTGAGGGGAAGGAGGGATATATTGCACTTCCTTCGAATAAAACTAATAAATTTTGATTTAATGAAACAATATTTAATGTGGACTGAAAATTAAAAAGTATATAATTCACATTATATTATGCTCCAGAGAGTTGAATTCTTAAAAGGAGCTGCAGCACAAAAATAACAATAATAAATTAAATTCATTATAAGACATTTTATATGATCGAATCATGCGCCATTTCCAAATGATGAGATTTCATAAAACTAAATATAACGTTGTTTTCAATGGATTTCTTTAAATGATAATACAGAAAATATTTCGAACCAAATTTCTAATAGGGTTGAAAAATAACATTATTTAAATTTCTTTAATTAAAGCCAATTTTCTGAAAAATTTTCAGAACTACTAGTTAAAAGAAAATTGCGCTCTTAAAATATAGTTAAAACTCATTGCAGTTCATGTATTTAGTTCATAGAAAGTTACTACACATTTTTCCTTTGGTGGGAAATTGACTTCATTAACATTTTATCCTGTAAAAACAATTCAATTATTAAGTTAAATTTTATGCGTTTTAAATCTTATAAATGTTTTAGTGTGTGTATGTATGTATGTTCTTTATACGTTTTTACACCGTTGAAGTTATCGAATTCAAAAGTTTCATGGGCCATCCTATTGACCAAAGGAAGAACTTGGTCTAGGTTTGCAGACCGTGGGGTCTATTATACCCCATGGAGTCAACAAAATACTATTTCCATAAGAATGCATGGGAAATTGTGTGGAGAAGCCCCATAATACCATGCAGCCCTTCACTGATGTGAATATAAATAGACCTAAATATTAACTTACGATCACGGGAAATGGCTTATTTTACGCAAGAAAGACTGAATATTTTAATTCTGTTCATGTTTTGTCGTATTACATGTTAAATCGCTCGAAATTATCCTTTAAGCGCAAAATTTATTAACATTTTCCAGGTGGCAACAAAGCTAAATTTCTTAATTGTTGTCCTCTTCAAAGGGAGATAGCCACGTAAAGATTAATGCAAGGAAAATCTACGCCGTGGCGCGCCGTAGAGGAAGAATAGCCAACGCCATGATAAAGGGTACAAATGGATTCATGCCTAAATATAGTCTATGGATGCTTTTAAAACGATTCAAATGATTTTTAAGGAATATTAAAGCATTGTTATCTTTTACCATTAACATTGAAAGATTTATCGCAACATAAATCGATACATTTACTTACATTGTTCGGTAACCAAAATGTTGTTAATTGTTTACATTTTGGCTATAGTATTGACATAATCCACATAATTTTATTGCTGCTTTAAAGCTTAGGTGCATCTATCCATGTGAATATTAAGGAAGACGTTAATGCGTGATTATATTACTGGTAAAACTTTACAATACAATACATAAAATAGTAAATGTTAATGTAAAAATCGCTTGCGTAAATAAGGAATGGGGAACGTTTGGTAAACTTGGAATACCCAACAGGAGAAGTAACTAAATTTCAAAATTTATTGTATTATTTTTATTGTAATATGACATCAAAAGTGATATCAATAAAAATAATAAATAATAAAAATCGTTAGCTACTTAAAAGAAAACTTGCCCGAGCGAAGCCAGGTGTTTCAGCTAGTAATTTATAATTTGCTCAAATATTTCAAGTAAATTTCTATAGATTCTTCATACATTATATCTTATTATTTCGATTTTACTCTTATTTTCATCAAATATTTGGATAAGAATTTGGCCTCGCTGATAATAAATTTTAAACAATATAACAAAGATAACTTTCAATAACACTGATTTGATTGTGCATGAAAGCTAAACCAGATCAAAGCAAATTTTACTGGTTTTTCATAACGAAATCAAATATCTCTGGAATAACTTTATGATGATTTGATATGAGAGAGAAAGGAAGACTGAAAGGAGAGAGGGAGTGAGAGAGAAAATTAAATGTTCCATAAATAAAAAATAGTTTTGGGAATATAAGAATTCTATAGAGTAATGTATTTCTTTGTCATAAAATTTCTATTAGCCCAAAACTATTTTTACTCTCTGGAACACTCAATTTTGTGAATTTTATATCCATTGATTACTTTTTAGTACATATAAAAGTTAGTTTCATTAATATTTTATTCCAATTTTATTTTTACTTAATACTTAATTCACGCATAACCGTCATATTTGACTAGAAATTGCGCTAGTTTCCTTTGAAATAAAACTCGAAAGTTGAGAATCTTTTTGAAAAAGGACAGCGTTTGACGGAAATTGCTACGGCTTATCTTTCTACTTGAAGAGAAATTATCAAAGAGACTACATATCAGAGCAAGTATTTTACGTAGATGAAACTGGTCTCTACATATTTGAGTAATTTTGGCATTTATATTTGAATTGTTATTCAATATATGTTTATTATTTGCGCTATATATGGTCGGTTATACCAATATACTAAGTTGAAATTTTTGAGCTGGAAACATTAATCATTATAACATAGGTTTATATGGAAAAATGCCTCCGGAGATATGATTTTTCGAGATAGGCTTAGTTTCGTAGGACGTATCTCGAGGATAACCAGTATTAACCCTTTCAGACCGCGGGTACAATGTCATCTTCATTAAAACCTCTTCAGCTTTTTAATTACGTTTATTATTCACTAATGCGTGCAACCGACAGCAAGTTTACGGGTTACCAGTTGTCCCCGGAGTTGAGAACCCCTAGGGGATTCCGGAGGGAGGGTCCGCACATCCTCGGGATCCTTGCTTTACCGAAAACGTTCTATTTAGAAGACGACTTACGGGAAGAACCAAACGACGGAGGACGGGATTGAGGGGAGGAGGAGTGTGGAGGGAACCATTGGGTTGGGAATTGAATTCTCCGCTGCGGTAGTCGGTCTCCCGGGAGCTCACTCGCTTGGATCGCTCGCCTAAACAATGGATGTGTTTTTATTGCAGGCGTCGTATATCTTCAGGAATGGCTTCAGCTGGATTCCTCTCCACCTATGCGTCCATTTGTTATGTTTACGTTTTAAATAATTCTGGCCTCCGCTGTGCGTGCTTGCTCCTAGCTGAGGAATTCGACTGCGACATCGAATCGTTCTTTACGTGAATTACCTAAGAGAATCCAAAGGAAGCCTTTGGTTTTAAAAGTTTTCTTTTTTACTGCTGTTGGCGTGTGAAATTGACATTTGAAGTAACGGTAAACATATTACGTGGATCGATGACGAAGAGCTTGTTTCCCTAGGTATTCGGCATGAAGGCTTGGTTTTTTCTTTTTTTTAAATCTAGTTAGCTATTCACCCTACCCGACTTCAACTGCCTTATTGAATTAGAACCGACCCCCGTTCTTTTTTTCTTCGGAGGAGAAAGTCGCCGATTCGACGGCCAAGTTCAAGAAAGATTACTCCTTCGAGCATGTCTGAGTATAAATTCGAAAGTGAAACCAATTTCTTTTATATTCGCGAGAAACTTTTTGCCCTCGTCCATATTTCGTTTCCATAAAACATAGGTATAAGTCAATGGCGGAATAAATGACATTTTCCACGCATTTTCCTCGATTTTAATTTATTATTTTCCGAAAATTCCTGTGAGATTGCGGGCCAAGGTAATGGGCGAGCGTGACATTTTAATTGGAATGTTTCACACTCGTTAATGCATGCCGCGTAACGCGCACGGTCTGTACCAGCGCGTGACGTCTCAAAGTCGAGCAATTTATTTCGTAATCTAATTGTCGAGCTACTGATTTCGGCGTTAATTACAATATACACACTGTGGGGTAGGTCCATATCTAAGGTATGTCCGGATAATTTCGTAAATGCCGGTAAAATAAAGCGCAACTTTTCGCCACCACGTGTCAAAAAATCGTAGAAGCACGTGCAGATCATACATATTATAGCAGTGTCAGTGAATTTTATCGATTTCCATTCGTGTCAATTTAACATCCGTGGCGTAACCGACACCCCCGCAACAGCCGCGCGGCAGGGGACCCGCGGCCAGAGGGGTGGGGGCGGCATTATAGAATAAGAATCCATGGTATGGGAAAGGAGCGACTGGATTGTTTCTGGTGCGCCACTGTTTATCGCAGGGGCTCAAACAGGTGGGCCGCATGCGGCTCGCTAGTTCTTATAGTGCGGCCTTCTCGTTTCTTCTATTCTACCGCAACTAGGTGGAAGGAACAGCGTTAGCGAGACAAAGTAACAAAGATACAAAACGACATTTAAATATTGAATATTTAGGAATTGCATGATAATTTGTTACCAAAGAAAATAATGCAACATTTCAGTCCTGTTCTTGTAATGTTGAAAAACATCTATACGCGCATTATTGTGACATGCGGCCCGCCATATACTATATAGAAATTATCGCTTGATATTTCGGAATTGTCCCATTGGCCCTCGTAACGTTAAAAATTATCTTAGGAGGTCTTGGGACAAATAGTCCTTTTGTTAGTATTCGTCCTCTATATCAGTGTCTCTCAAACTAGGGGCCGCGACCCTCCAGGGGGACCCAAAATTATTTTGGAAGCAAGGTGAAATGCCAAAAATAATATCTTTACGAATAATAAAATTTTATGAAGGAATTTTCGGAAATACCATGTTATAAAAATTATCAATAGTTATAATCAATAAATTTCTATTAAAGTTTATTATTTTTACTATTTTCAATTCAAAGGGGACCGACCACATGATATTCAAGGGGGCCGCGACAATTGAAAGTTTTAAGAACCACTGCTCTATATATCTCTCTCTCTCACGCGCGGCAAGTGTGATGCAGAGTCGTTTCCTTCGTAATTTTTAACGCCAAGACGGGAAATCCGTCGTATTTCTTCTCGCTTCCGGAGTCCTCCCACAGGCGTCCATTTACGCGCTCGCTCCCGTTTACTTCTTTTTTCCTACGCTCCTTATAACGCGCCGCCTTGTAACGCGCGCTCGTGTCTCTCCGAGGAATGCCCTGTTCCATAAAGCTGATTGCTTTAATGGGCTCCTTTCTTTCTTTCCCTCGCCGACCCTTCTGCCACTTTCTTCGACCCTCTTTCGCTCCCTTATCCCGGGATGATGGAAGACACCCACGCACGTGTTTCCTCGAGGGACATCCTGTCTTCCTTGCCTCGTCCTCTCCAGCTTTTCTCGAATTTTCAGCCCTGCGGAAACTCGACCCGCTTTCTTTTCTATTTAGAACTCTTCGCCTCATTTACCGCGCTCGTTGCCTTTCGTGTAATGTCTCTTGACCGTAAATCTTTTTTTACTCGAGAATAACAAAGTTCTCGTTTTTCCGAGCGGTTCCCGTAAAAACGCGGATTTGTTTCCCAGGGAAGGAGACGTGACGTAGTTTCTGCGGCAATGACGTAAGAGGATGATACTCTAGGAAGATAGGCGAAGGAGATAAAATTGGGAGAGTCGTGGATTGCGGTGCGCGATTATTCCGAACGTCGGCGTAATTAGCGCGAAAGCTTTATAAGTCTTGAATTGCCACGTCGGTGACTAGGCTGCAGCGATGTCATCGAGATTTTTTCCTCTTATACATATTTATGAACGCGTCACGTTATATATTTTACCGCAGAAGGCCTAACTCTTCGGGATGGTTGGATGACGCAAATGGAATTTAAAGAAAACTCGCGATGAATTCCCCGCGAAGGATTTTAATTGAGACGACCTAGGTTTCGCTGCAGTTGCATAATCAGGTTACATAACTCCCGACGTGGTTTCTCGGTAACGATGGAAAATATTAACGAACGTCTTAGAATATCCAGTTTTAATTACCTGGTCTGAAAATTGTAGGTTTTATTTCCGGAGCGGGCCTACGTAAAAACGGTGTTTTTATTTTTCATTAGAAGGACCAAACAAACTTTTGAGGATTTTTTCCCTTCTAATTAAAGTCCGACCTGCCAGCTACCGGAAGGTTACCTCTTTTGACGGTGCGGTTTTAGTGCCTAAGCTCCGATTCCGGTTCATTTTCCGTTATTTTGATTCCGAAGCATTTTCGTTTCTTATCTCGGAGGCATAATTAAGGACGCCTTAACGTTTACCCAGTCTGGATGCATTTCCTCTTGTTGCGAGTGGAAGCGAAGAAACGCTGGAATTTTTCCTCGTTCCAGCGCTATCGCTCGGAGTCCGATAGGAACGTTTTAACTGCTCCTCTTCAGCGCGGAATCTCAACAAGAAAACTAACCACTTTTAAATTAGATACTCCTAATTTCATTTAGGGCATATTGCGGGGATTATCCATCTCGTTGCTACTCCTTCGGGCTCTTCGTTTCCACAACGGTTATTTGCCTTTTCTTTTGAACTTCCTCCCGTCTGTCGATATCCCCGGCTTGTGTCCTGTCCGCCATCCCTCATTTCTTTCCCACGCATGGGTAATTGCTGTTTTTTCGCTCCATATGGCAAGGGTCGAGTGAGCAGGAAAAGGGAAGGGACAAGGGGAGGAGGGAAGAAGAGGTCACCGAAAGAATGGACCCTCCTCGTACTTGTCGCCTCTTCATCTCTTTCGCTCAAAGATCCTTTTTGCTTCTCCACACGTCTTCTCGCTCCCACCGGCACGCCAGCACGCACCCCTCCTTTCACTTCCTTATCTCTTAAAAGAGAGGCGGACAAATATACCCCGCAGCGAGAAGAAGAAGAGGGCCTTTTTCCTCAGGGGTTGGAACTAACGGGCGTCGAGTTGTCTGCCCTCCGTCAGCTGACTCCGCTCTCTTTCTTTCTCTACCGAAAACTGCCCCGCCCACTTTTAGTCGACCCTGGCGCGCGGCGCTCCTCTCTCTTCTTGGCCCCCTCCGCCCCGCCCTCCCCCCCCCCCCCCCGCCGCCACAGACCCACTCTCGCCGGCGTCAAACATGTGGGCGGCGCGTGAATGGAATACATATTGAGAAGCGACGCACTTGGTGTCTGAGGACGGAGGAGGGGAGAAAGGTGGAGGTGAGTGGTCAAGAGGGGGTGGATGAAACTCCAGCGGATACGGGGCAATGTTCGGAAATGTTTCATGATAAACCCTTGTATCTCTCTGCCTACTCTGCCTAGTATTTGAAGGGCGATCCATTCATAGCCGAAAAAAAATCTTGGCTTGTTTATTTATTTAATAAAATCAAAAAACAGACTGATTATAGCGTATTACATTGGATTACTTTGGAAGAGACAGAAATCAACAACATTAAAATATGAAAAAGAACAATTGTTTATAATGGAAGTACAGTGTAACTTCCATAAGTCTAACTTAAAGGGAAACAAAAAAAATATTCGAGTTATAGAAAATTCGGCATATAGAAATACGTTTTTCTCATAGGGATCTTGTTCTGGAAAATTAGAGTTATAGACGTTCGAATTATGGAAGTTCCACTATGAGAGGACTAGAGTGAGAAGATATCAAGGTAAGAAGGAAAGTGCTTAAGGAATTATAGAAAATTGATCTTTGGCATAAGGAGTGACCTAGTCGAGGATGGTGAAGAAGGTTTGCACTGCATCACTAAACTATACTATTAGTGAATTACCTCTGATGAAGGCTGCTTTGTAGTCGAAGCGTGCAGCTGGTTCTTCCCCCACCTTTTTCTAGTTGTCGGAGAAACGTAGTTTCAATCGCGTTCTTTAAGCCTGTATTTTGATTGGTGGCGTTCATGCGGTGTGTTATAACGCAGGAGACGACCGGAAAGAAGGGTTTTGAGGTGTGGTTGGGTTGAGTGCAAAATGGAGGGAAAGGAAGGAGGAGGTGTCGGAGGGAAAGAGAGGAGGAGGTGTCGGAGGGAAGAGCAGCGGGGATGTTATGTGGCGTTCTTCCTCCTTCCCTTTAGCCTGTTGCGACACGCTCGTGTTTGTCTCTGCCTAGAATTTCCCTCCCTCTTTCTCCTTTGCCACTCCATCCTCTCTTCCCCTACCGTCCTCGGGCTGCGGGTCTTGCGGTGCGGGCAGGGAGGGAAAAGGGGGGGAACCGTAAACTCGCGCGAAGGAAAGGGGTGGGAAGTTTTTGCGGGGGTGTTTTCTCCTTTCTCCTCATCCTACATTCTTAGAAGGGGGTGGAGGAGGCGGGGGAGAGGGGGCGGGGGTGAAGGGCTAGGCAGGAATCTCGCTCGCCCTCCCCTCCTCTACCTCCGTCGGTTGCAGCGGCCGCCTATGTGTGTGTGCGTGGTCGGCCTACTGCCGCTCGCTCGAGCCCTCTCCTCTCTATTCTCCCTACTTTTCCCTCTCTCTTCTCTCTCTAACACGAGATAGTCAGTCAGCTCGCGGGCGTGCTCGTGGCGAGGCGTGTGTGTGAGATCTGCTGCGGCGAAGGAAGATAGGCCGGCGTCCCATCGCTTATTTGTCGGATGTGCGCGCATGTTGTTGTGCTTTCAAAAGTCGAGTGAGTGTATAGAAGAGGAAGAGGCGGTGTGGACGAGTGTCGGTTGTTTTCGTGTCTCCAAAGGATTTAGGTAATGCCTTCTTAGGTTTTGTTCTCTCCTATCTTCTTAACTGGTTGTGTTTAAAGTTGCACTTTACAGTGCGGAATTTCTTTTTGTCTTGTTTTTTGTTTCCGGCGTCGTGGTAGTGAGTGATGTTTGGGAGGTGTGCTGTCGGGCCTGCGTGACCAAAAGCGTGATTTTTTTCGAACCGCTGCTTCATCGTCAACTTCCGCTTCATGGCGGTTGCGGCGTCATTTGTATTCTGGGAAGGTGGGGCGGTTCGATTCTCCGCGTGATCGCGTTTTCTTTTATCCTAGCCTCCGTCCCCCCCAATAACCCTCTCTCCTCCCCCATCTCCATTACCCTTCTCCCGTCCTCTTATCTACCCTTTTAGAATAAAGGTATTTTTTTATTCAGAGAGTAACTGCACGCCTGGTTGGATTTTTTTCAACCTTCCACCTCTGCCATGTTATGGTGACTCGCGCAGTGCCGTTTTCGTTCGCGGTTTCGACGCAAGTATCCGCGCACGTAGCGAGCTTGGAATTATCTCACGGTCGATCTGTTTCGTCACCGTGGGTGCAATAAACCGGTCATTCCCAAATTGGTCGAAGCGTAAGAAAGCGGCCTTTGGTCTCCGCGTCTCCCTCCTTCAAACCGTGAGGGAACTAATGCGTAGAAGCGTGGAAGGAACGGAGACCGCTCTTATACCCTATTGTCTGCGAGTCTTCCTCAAAAACTCTCCGCCTCCTCGATTCCTTCGTGCTGCCCACACAGTCCGACCTTGCTTCAGCATGTGATTTTCCACGGAGTTCATTGTTTAAAAAGGAAGGGAAATGGAAAAAATGTATTCATACGTGTGACTTTTTTCGTGGTTCTCCGGCGCCGCCTTAGGTGAAGATGAGTCGCTTTCTTTCGTGGCTTTCGGAGATGATTATGCTTCTTGTGTGGTCTCTTAGCTATTCGACCGCGGGGAGTAATGGGGGTGTGGGATTGTGTGGAGGGAGGGCGAGAGGTGAGCATTCCGTGCGTGAGTATATCGCTCCGATGCCTTTTTCGAGGCGGGGAAAGGACTCTCGGCTGTTTAGAAGGGGCGAGCGGGTGGGGCCTGCGTAACTATGAGTGATAGCTTTTCAAGGAGAGCGGCGAGAAAGGCTTGAAAGAAGACGTACACGGCAAGCGTTCTAAAGTTTAGGAGGGTGGCTCGGCTGTGAGTGAAAGATGACAAGTGGGAGAGAGATGGTTTCGGTAATCGGTAGGCCCTCTCTCCGCTGGCTGTGCAGGATGTTTGCCTTAGCTTTTTTTATTAATGGCTGGGACGTCTCCGGGGAGTTGATGGAGGAAGGTTTTAAGGGAGCTTCGTGGCGTGCCCGAATCAATTAAACCCGCTTCTGCCGGGAATCTTCTCTCTTAACGGAAAAGGTCATATTTTTTCTCCTTCCCACTCTCGTTGAACAATGCGGGATTTTTAGAAACAATTTCCCCCGGCGAGTAGGACTATGGCGCTAACGGGCTTAATAGATTAAAACTTCTTGTCCGCTCTCTCTGTCTCCTTGAAGAGCAGGGAAACATAAATCGTGGCTATAAGCAACAGGTCGCCAGCGGTTGCTTTTCCTTTCAATATATTATCGCGCCTAGAATAGTGACGAGAGAGAATTTAATTAAAGCGAACGCGTATAAGCGTTCGCTCGCTCGCGTTGCATTACATTTCGCGGAAAAAAATGCCTTTCGACGTCTTTTACCTATTTTATTTTTTGTTAGTCTTATGTTTTCGCTTTGCTTGATCCAATAAATCGTTAGTGCGGTTATCGCCTTTTAACGTTCAGACGGCGCCTTAGCTTTCCATTTCGTCTAGTTGTTTTTTTTACTTAGAGAATTTATCATGGTTCTAAGAAGCAGTGTTGACTCATCAATCGTGTCGTACTCCCTGGGGCATAAAACGTTTTATCTTCGAGTTGTTTTCGTGTTTGACGAACCATGGGAAGCTCTTCCGATTTCGCAACGCGCACTCTGGTCTCGAACGTTTCAGAACGCCCTTTTTGAGTTCATTCGGCGATTGCATCCATTCCGCGCGTTTTATTCGGTTTGTTATCGCTTCGCGAGATTCGGCAGGCTGGGCATTTTTCTGTTTACGTATGCCGGCTGTCCGTGACACATGCATGAAGAGGATCGATACGTGATAGCCGAACTTCAAAGTTGAATCGAAGAGTTTTTATCATTTGGTCGATATAGGTCTACCGCGATCAAAAGAACATTTTGGGTGTACAGTGGGCGTGGCCTAATCCCTCACTTCACTTGGCACCCTCCCCTCTCGTCCTTCCTTACCGCACGGCTATCGCTGCTCGGTCATTTTCTAACTACACTTGCCAACTATTCGCAAAACTTCGTCTGGGCAGCAACTGTAAATAGTGAGAACTGACAACCTGAGGAGGATGGGCTAGTAGTGGGGTGGGGGAAGTCAAGATGACAGAGGGAACTTCCTCTCCGTGCGCGACCGAAATCAGCGCATGTTCTTATCTTTGCGGAATAACTATGGCGTTATTTCACCTGAGAGAAAAGCGCTGTGGCAGTCTGTATCTGGACTCCTCCAAAGCGTTGGACTCTGAGAATGAGTCATTCCTGTCCGAGGTTCTATTTCTTCAATCACCCAGGAATAAGGCGATAATACTGTAGGTGCATGCGTGAGTGATGCTTTTGCACTTCCTCTCGTATGAAAGAACACATGGGGTGGCTAAATATAGCGTAATAAATGGTTTTAACGGCCACTATACTATACCTTAACCCGTTTTTCCATTAGGGACCCTCGCAAGTGTTTTGCTGTGCGCCTTGTCGATTCAAACAAAGATTCGTTAAAATGGCCTTTCACACGTGATACTTGCGCAGACCGTGTAGCCCTTCGCACGGGTCACTGCGGCTTGCGAACCTTCGGTAATTGCCGATCATAAGTACCTATCGCGTGAACCGTGACTGTGCAACACGTGATATGAAGAAATTCTTGTGGTCAATTATATAACGCGAGTCTTTTAATATCTAAGAATTCTTCCGCATCTCGAATGTGCTAGAATACGCCAAGAGATTTCGAAATAATCGGAATATATTTTATCCACAACTGAGTTAAATTTAATAACTTTTACTGTTTGTTTGATAGATGCATGAAATCCGTTTCCATCTACGGCCTCGGGAGTGAGCAAGTGAATGCATTCCAGTTACCAGGACGAAAGCTCGTTTGCGGCCAAGGTCGCGTGCATGCTATATCGTGTAATTTTTAACGCACTTATTCCATTTCGCTTCTCCGATTTTTTCCCAACTCTCGAAGCAGAAAAAAATCTGAGATAAGTGTAGTTCGCATGCCATGTGTTTGGCGTCATTATCTTAGAAAATCATAGTAGATTCGATTAATATGATGGTATATAATTAATCAAAAATTCGTTTCATCATATTTTGTCCACCGTATATATGTTCTGCGTCCAATAGTGGGTAATCTTTATCTCACAAATAATACCGAATGTACACTCCATTTTTTCGCAAAAAGTTACAAAAAAAACTTTTTATCGGTCTAACCCAGAGAGCATGTATACAAAATGCTTTTTATCGGTAGTGCTAAATAAATAAAAAACAAGTGAGGGAAGAATTGCAGAGCAAATTACATACGGAGGTTTTTTTCTTTTTTAGGATTATGGCGTCGTCATAAGATTACATCGTCGGTTAAGCTCGACGGCCGCAAAATATAGTTTATAAATTATGTTTAAAAGCATTATATCAATGCTATGTAATAATATGTTTCCCATTTAAAAGTAGTGGACTCGTTGCTATGGCAGTTGATATTTTCCTTGTTAAAAATCGGACAATTTTCCCTATTTTTTGTATTAAAAAACTGGTTGCTCCCGTTCGACACATTTGAATTGCTTTTAAAAAATATAAACCTCAGTCTTGTAGCTATAAACTGTTCATGTCCCGATCTTCTATCTTAATTTTAAATAATTAAAAAATATTTATAATGCCCTGCATCGCTATCATGCGTATGGTGGTAGAATTCAAACAAAGAGGTTGTAAAAAGACACCGATTACTCTCCATCAGTTGATCTTAGATCCACCACATTTTTACCGTGTCTAGCCCTCGTATAGACCGCCATATCCCGAAATTTTGACTACTACACGTAGGATTTCAGAACTATTGCCCGAACAGACGTACGGACAGGCAAACTGAATACATAAGCGATTTTATAGAAAGATTACGCTAAAAAATCACTTTAGTATCGATGCCACCTACCGAGGAAGGAATCTTTCGTACAAAAACCTCAATTGCGCGTATTTCTCTCGGTGAATTAGACCATCGTTTATCACAACTCCTCCTTAGTTTCAACCCTTCACTCTATTTCTCGCGCTTGGGCCCGGGGCAAGTCGACCCCTTTCTCGCGGTGGCACGCGCTCCCATTTATTCGCCATTGCACGCGATACATTCCTCCTACCCCCTCTCTTTTTTGCTCACGCACCCTTTGAGTCCCTTTCTCCTATTGCCCTCCTACCCCTTCCCACTGCTCCTCTATCTATCCTCCATTAATGGGTCTACTCGCATCGCGCCGTTGCCGTAAGTTACCGGCTTTTATGTCTCCATTATTAAAAAAATCTCCCGAAGTCGGCGCCGCGGTCGCTGCCGAGCCTTTTTTGCATATTCATTGCGTGATCTCTCTCAGTCGTGGCTCCGTGGATTAACGCCGGATTTATTGCACTTGTTGAGCGGCGTCATACGCGACCTCGGCATTATTATTCGTTCTCGTTTTTTTGTTTCCCGTTCGTTCCGTGGCCTACCTCCGGGCCAATGAACTCGCGTCGTTTTTATATTTAAAAAATGCGTTTTTTGCACGCCGAGGGTGTGCTCGGGTACGTTTTATTTTACTAACGACGTCGTGCGGAATATTCGTGGCGGCATTTGCGATTCGAAATCTGCGAGATTATCGTCCCTCCCGCGTAAATGTCGTTTGATCGAGTGCGCTTATCCCGAGATTCCAGAATATCTCAAAATTTGAATGCGCGCGGCACCCTTTCGAAGATTAACGGAATTTTGCAATGCCCCGCCAGGAAGGAATATAAATACTGCAGCTGAATTATGGGCGCATCAAACTGGTCAAAAGAGGGGTCGTCAACCTATGGCTTTGCGGGCATTATGTGGCCCTCGATAGCATTTTATACGGCCTGCGAAGCTTCTGATAATAAAGCGACCCGTAAGTTTCACTCGCACAGCTTCATGTTAATTGATTTAATATAACGGTCTTGAAAAACTTTTCCAGTGAATTTTTTACGTTAACAAATTTTTCTAGACTTGATTTTTAGTAATATGACATTACAGAAACTGCAGGTAACCTCCTATCAAACTGGCCATCTGGCCTGCAAAAGCACTTGTAATGTGGCCTGAAGAATTTGCAAATACGGCCGCAGCCCCTGGGAGTCGCCAGTTCATCAGAGCATATATTATTAACTTGGACGCTAATAGAATTTTCAAATCCAACGATTCGCCTGGCGGCAAGTTTTTTTTTGCAGACGCTTCGGCGAGCACTCACTCGCAGCACTTCAATTTGCCTCGGAATTCCGTAGGGGAGTCGCTCGCTGCCATTCCCACGCTACTCTTTAAATGTCCCAGTGTGGCCATCGTGAATGACCAAGCCTTTCTCCTCATCGAAAACGTCTTCGCATTTTAGGTGCGGTAGTTCATAGGTCCCGGTTGTTTATACTCCTTTCTTTCCCACGGCATTCAATTCGCTCTCGGCACTCCAAAAAAGAAGCTCTCGGTCAATTAATTGCTCAGTATCGCCGTAATCGCCTCATTTATGTTCCCCGCCATATCGTTTTTCTGGCATGCCCGTCTCTCCGTCCTTCCCATCTCTCGGACGCGCCGGCGGCATTAATTCTCCTCCGCGTCCCGTCCCGCGGAGGTTTGACCCCTCGACCCCTCTCTGTGGAGGAGGAAGCGATAAATGGGCGCCGTCTCAAAGGAGAGCTCCCCCTCCCTCCCCCAAAGACCCCGCGTCCGCTTGTGTGCACCATTCCGGGCACACCATCTCGGTTTTATCTCGTCAGGAGAGCGCGCGCCGTGCCGCTGTTTGCCGAGCCGTTTGGTCGCCGAGGGGGAAACGCTATTACGTGTGTGCGGTGTGGAGGTTTCGTCTTTGAGAGAAGCGGTTGGAGCGAGCGGGAGATTAATAGTCGAGCGACAGACATATTTCTGGGTCCGGAAATTGAAGATGGCCATCTATTTTTTTTTCTACCCTCAAGGTCGGTTATATCTTTATATAAACGTCGTTTGCATAAAATGGAATATTCTCCGTTTCTTTTTTAATTTTTAATTGCACTAAGCAATAGAAATAACTAAGGTTTTTTCGTCAAAATGATCCGCGTTATCGTCTTTCCGGTTACGACGTAAGGTCGTGAGAGGATTTTTCTCTGGAAAATGCCCTCGTTAAGACGTCTCCACCTTTTATCTTCCAATAGAGACTGGATAGCTTGTTTGCAGGGCCGGCCCAAGCTACGGGCGAGCCGGGCTGCTGCCCGTGGCGCCCAAGTTTAGGGGGCGCTATCACGATCATTTATCCTATGCATTACTTGCGACTGAATAAATATTGGATACCAATTTATGTAGAGGAACAGGCTAGAATCTTGATGGCATTCCTTTTAATTTTTCATTATCAATAATTTTGCAGAGCGATGAATAATTTAAGTTTTACTTTGTAAATATCTCAACAAACATTAACGGAGGGGGTCGCTGATATGCTATCTCGCCCGGGGCGACAAAATTCCTCGGGTCGTCCCTGGTTGTTTGCGTAATGTTGTTTTAATTCTCATTGTTCATATCGATAAATATCTTTCGTCGCGCTGAAACATTATCTGTGCTATCGTCCTTCAGGGAGATAAGCGTCAGGAAAAAAGAGTGGATACTCGATGATTGCGGATCTTAATCTTCGACTATAAAACCTATTCAAAGATATGCGAAGGCACTAAGCAAGTTGCGACTTGCTTGAGCTTCTGGCAGTCATTTCCTATGCCGTAGGCCGCTCTCGTAACTAGGTTGTGGTGTGCCCACGATTGCCTTTCGTAACAGCCTTTATGGGTTAATTTCACCATCCTTGGCTGAAGTTTCAGATTGTTTTAACTTCGTTTCAATTCAGATTCGTGTTATATCTTTTACGCTCTGAGGCTAAGATAACTTTTGTTCGGATAAGTACTTCCTGAAGTTTCTATCATAGATTGTAGCACATGAACGTGATGCATGGAGAATTAAAACACTCCTAAGCTGACGAATTCAAAAGTGAGAGAATTACCAAAGCGGGTCTCTGTCAAGAAATAACTACCACCAGGTTAAATAAATCTTAAACTTGTGATTATAAACATTTTTCAAAGATTTTCACGCGATATTATCACTGGCAAGACTCCGAAAAGCACCCTGGGAGAATGTAATGCAAATTATCCGGAGATATCTCAGAATATATGAATTTTTAAAAATGCACTTAGCTCAAATCGGAGATGTAAGGAAGTTGGTGCAATAGGAAGATTGAAATGTCATCGTTTTTAATGTCAGGGCTTTTGCTTTTGGGTGTTTACTTTGTCTTCTGTAATTTATCGCTTTTAGGATTGGGACGTATCTAATGTTTCTTTAAAAGACATTCGCAACAGGCAAAATCGCAGTTTTGCCTCTACTATCTTAAGTTTTCACTTGAATCGCGATTTTTCACTCAAAACGTCCGTCTACTTTAAAGTCAACGGTTTGCATCAATTTTATTTTATATTTAGTTGACTTTTTTATACTAGTTTTAGAAATTAGTTTCTGGTATTAAGGCCATTAACATTAATCCTTCATTGGCATTTAATTGCTTCCTGAAAAGTAATGATGATAGGGTCACGTTTACGTCGTTAGTCTTTTTTTCCAATTCCTCGTGAATTGGGGTCTAGTTTATTGCGCGGAAAATTAATATCCTCGTTCTTGGTAAGGTAATGCATTCCGGACAGTAAAAGTCATTCCTAGGAGTGCGTTCACCTGAAAACAACTCCCTAGACCCGTTTTCTCTTTTCCAGCGATATTTGGTTAGTGCCACCATAAGCGTTTATCGCGTTTAGCACCTTCTCAGGCCTAAAATAGAGCTGACATCAGAGCGGCTTGGAAAAGGGCAAGTAAGGAATGGGGGAGGAGTGAGGAGCGGAAGCTACGGTCAGTCAGTCGCAGCTGTAGTGGAGGGAGAAAGGAGTGGGCGTGTGGGGGTGGTCGAGAGACTTCGCTATCTTTTGTGATGTATCTCAAGAGATGAAGTCCCATTGTGTTGTTGCGTCCGCGTGCGTGTGTTTATTCCGTGACGTCACCACCGTTTTCCTTCATCTTCCCCTCTACGTCACGTGTCCTCTTAGCCCGTCTTCTCCTTCGTCTCCCTTTCATCCTCATCTCCTATTCCCGCCTATTAAAACCTCCCAACTTCCCCTCCTTTTCTTCACCTCTATTCCCATTCCCCGTACATCGAAGAATGCCTCGAGGGTTCGGCCATTAGCCTCCGTCCTTAGAAGAAGGGGACTATCCTCTCTCTCTCTCCATCTCAGATACCGCCATAAAAAACTAACCCGTTCCTCCCAAATACGGACTTGTCGGATCCACAGGCCGTTCTTAATAACGCCGCGATGATTGGGATGAAATGGCCTTTTTCCGTCCTCTCGTCTGATATCCGTCCGGTTCCGATCTATTTGGCCAGGGGTGTCCATCCTACCGCCCGCGAACGGTTTTTGTGTGGCCCATGATGCTATGCTGAAAAAGAAATTCGAAAAATTTAACACACGAAATCACGCATTTTTGTGAAAATTTGGATGATATTTAATATTGAATTTTGAACCACAAAAACGTTATTTAGAATTGGGTTTCACTTGAATGGCACTTCAGAATGTATAGATAACTTCCAATTTAAACTCTATTCCGGCCCGCCGAAAAATCAGCAACTTCCATTGCGGCCCGCCGAAGGATTCACAACCGCCGATGCGGCTCGCCATGTAAAAAGGTCGGGCTCCGCTGTATTTGGCGGTCGGCCGGTCCAGCGTTGTTCCGGCACGTGTTGTCACGACCGCATCGGATTCCCGTCACATGCATATGACCACGCTCTCCCACTTTCCCCGCCGCCTGCGGCAGCATTGCCGTTTCGGTGCCATTTTCCTCTCTCTCCGTCTTTATCTTCTTCCCTCCCAAATCCTTTCTCGCAAGGCCATAGCGGGATACTCCCGTTCTATCCACTCTCCCCTCTCTAACTGCATTTTTCCCTCTCTTCAGCCCTGACATCCCGTTCGGTAAACTCCGGAGTCTCATTCCAGATTTAAAACAGTTTTTTTTTCAGTCTTTCTTTTTCCCACCTTGCCTTCCTCATTTTTTTCTCCGCTCCGAGCTAAAGTCGTCGTTTCCTATTCCATCCCTCGCTTCCTTTTCTCTCCCTTCTTTGGCTTCTTTCAGCTGCACAAGCGTTCACAATAATTTATTCCATGCCGCTCGGCGGAGTTTAGGAATGCGGGTGGATTTCGTTTGTTTTAATGGCGATTCTTCGAAGATGCCGGTGTTTTGAACGGTTTTCCTTCGATTAATTGGCGGTAATATTAATCAGGACATTCCGGATTAGTGTTTTTGGAATTCTTGGCCCCACGAACCAGTGGAAGACAAAACCGAACACCGAACTTGGCTACCCCGCAAAAGAGAAAACTCGGCGAACAGTTTTCGTAAACTCGCAATAAAAGGCATTAGATTCCAGAAAGAAACCATTTAAGTAATAATCGAGGTTAGTTCAATCAGTATTTCGATATCTTTCAGCCAGTATTCAATATTGTCCCTGCGACCAACTTTTTATTATGAAACGAAGTAAAGAGTTCCGCTTTAATAATAATAAACGACTTTCGACTAAGAACTAGCCATCACCAGGTAAGAGATGCAAAAAGCAGCATAAATATATAGGGTATAAGGTAAAGGGGTGGGAGGAAAGGGCCAATCAGGAAGTAAGGGCCGTCGATTTTAACTTTTTATGTTCTGCGACCAGTATGTTATAAAACAGTTTTTGAGAAATCGGGGGATTTATAGGCTATGATGTAACCCAGTTATGGATTAAGCATCGCTTTATTAGGTGGAATCGCATATTCATTTTGCTTCTCACTGGGTTTTAGTGTGCCATCTTGCCGCTGGTAAGGTTATCTGATTATTTAAAATAAAATGGATCATGCCGTTTTCGGGACCTTTACTGAGACATTTGTTGTAAAGGAATGGCTAGTCTTAATTTCTTATGGACCAAAATGCGTTCGCGTAACAAGAGGATTGATTGTTCGTGTCGGGCGATGAGAGTTAAGTATGGATTGACCGCTTGCCGGTTAGGATGTTTATAAAAAAATATTCTAGTGAATGCAGGTCTTTATGCCCATGGGTCGACGTTCTTTTCGATCGGGCAAACGTTCATCTCGCAGCGAATGGCGTTTTTTGTCGTTCGACCGCAGCTGCAATTCCAGGAAAAAAACTCGAGCTTTTATCCCGATGAAAAAAATTATTCGAAGGGCGTGACGCCCACGTTCGTATATGCTGTGTGCTTACGAATTATCCTGTAATTTTCCATTTTAATGATTGAGATCGACAGTATTTCAACCGCGGCTTCGAGGAACGTTTTTCAAGCGCGCAGAACGGCCACTTTAAAAACGTCCTCGCTCGCGAGTTGTCTCTCTCTCTCTCGTTCGAAATTAAATATATTTCCCTTCCATTTATGCGTCGAGGCGGTGGGCAGGCGGAAGGACGGCTTGTGGAGTCTTCTCTTTTTCTCTCTCGCCTCGGCGAATCCCTTCTCCGTAGTCAGCTCGGGCATGGCTCGTGAATGGGCCATTAAAAGAGATAAGCATTAAATTTAATTAAATCTTTTTTCCTCTCTTTCGTGGAATAAACTCCCATTATCGCAGAAAAGGCCAGCGTGACACATTTAATAACGCGTCTGTTATAGCCCCGCCCCTTTCCCCTCGTCACATCGCCTTCCGCTATCTCTCTCTCTCTTCGCCTCGTCCAATGCAAACGACTCTTTCCGAGCGTGAATTTTTATAACGAAACATAATAGACATCCGAGCGGTGTCTCGCGTTCGCAGCATCACTTTCACGCTGTTTTACTTTCTCTTTCCACATGTATCCGAACACCTTTCTCCCTCGTAGCTTCATTTCCCGTCACTGTCCTGCTCTCATACGCGAGCTCTTCCGCTCTCTCTCTCTATTCCACATTCTCTGCTGTCGCTTTCTCCCCCTGTCGTCTTTTCATTCTTCTTTTTCCCCTTCCCCGCCACTTTCACTCATTGCTTTTCAATGCCTATCCTATCTATGCCATTTCCTGTACTTTTTTATCGGTGTCATCTCTTTCTCTTTTGGTCTTTCTCTAACCCTTCTCAATGACCCAGAGGTCAAGTTAGACCATGACCTAAAGCGGCAGCTACGCGTCGGAACACGGAGCTAGTCTTCATCATGTTTTTTATCTCTCGGATTTAGGTTCGCCCAACATGAGCTTTCTCATCGAAGACTTCTCTCGTCATCGTCCCATAGCCATCCCATTTGAAAATGTTCTTATTGTTTTTATCTTCCGATCTCTTTGCCTCTTTCCTACCATTCCCCCTTTTAAATCCATGTTACCCTGCAATTCACCAAACAGGTTGGTGGCAAGTGGTGCAATGCACCAATTCGTCCCTCGCAATTTTTGCTTGCAGTTTTGATTCCTATTATGATCCCTGATTGTTCTAGGTAAATAAAAAACCTGGCTATTGCTCTGTCGTACAATCGATCTCTCGTATTTTGTCGTCTAACCTTTCGATCTTAAACGGCCTTCCATCGACTTTTGCCTGTCAAAATTTGGTCCCTAATAGAGTCTCTCCATTATCATTCTAGTCAGGCTCCTCTTTTCTCGTACCGTATTTAAAACTTCCTGTTTGGAACAAGTGTGAAGGAACCAGAAATATGATGCTTGGTGTCAGTCGGCGAAGCAATGGAATGCGTTCGACGAAATGTCTAGTCACTGCGCGGTAGAAAAAGTTAACATCAAAGGCTAGGGGAGGATTATGTTTCAACTCATGCTATCCTGGCGTTGTTTTCGTACATTTAGACCGAGGGAATCTGATAAGTAGAGGTCGCATCCAACCTCCGAGATAGGATATTTTTTAACGAGAATAAGGTCAAGGAAGAATGTAATAGAGCGGTTCACGAGGCAGATCACGTTTAGGAGTTGGCGTGATAGGTCAGTAGTCACCATCGACGATCTACATGGTGCGCCGAGTAATACATGCATATTCATTTTTCCCCTTTTCACTCTTATCTAATCGTTTTCGTTTTACCCCAATTTTTCATTTATTAATTCTTTGTCCCATTCTTCCTCTGCTTCTCTGCAGGCGAAACGTACGTAGTCGTGTAATCATTCACCGCTTACCTCCGCTGTCCTTATCCACTCCATCTTCTCCGTCCTTCATTTTTATGTCATTTCTCCGTATCATTCTCTCCCATTAATTACAGCTACTAACTCGGAAGACATTTATATGTGCCTCTCTCGTCTCATTTCTTTATTCTCTCATAACCCTTCCAAAAAAAACAGTCCAGCGGTATCTTTTTCGTGTCTTTCATCTGTATAATCCTCGTCCGTGTCTCTCTCACACACACACACACACACTCTTGCAGTCCTAAAAACAACGCGTTTCCTCCCCCCCATCACCCCCCCCCCCACTGCCGCCAACGAACGCTTTACCCCCGCCCCTTCTTCTTCCACCCTACATCTCGGGCCCGAGGTTTAAGAAATCCCTTTTTCCCACGGGAGAGCCGCATGTTTGTTTATAATCGTAAACTCATCGCCTCTGAGAGTAGAAGGAGGCGAGGGTGATGGAATGCGGTTCGTCCTTTCTTCTTTTTTTCCAAGCCTTTTGCTCTTTTGTTGTCGTTGTTGATCCTCTCTCTCTCTCCTTCTCTTTTTTCGCCGTGCCTCCGAAACGCGCGCATCGCTCGCCTTTTATTTCGGACAATATTTGCACGTTATATCTCGCGGTCGCGCTCTTTTGATCCCTGGCGGCGTGTGAAGTTTCTCTTTTATAACGCTTTTAACAGGGTTTTTACGGATAAGCAAAAAAGGAAATAAAAACAACCCTAGACGAATCGTCTTTTTTTTTAATTGGACGGATTTTTGGGAAGTTAAGCGGGCTCTGACTGGTCTGTTATGGCGTGGATGGAAGTGAATGGGTAGTGATAATAACTGGCGTTTAAAAGTTGCCGTAAAAAGTAGGTGGATGTAATCGCTTAATCGTTAACTAGCATGGTGATATTATAATCACATTGTAACTGGGGCACGATCTTCCACTTTTGTTATTAATATTGTTATTTAGTCACTACTGGCTAGCTTTTATACGCAGATACGCGCTTCGGCAAGCGTGCTTTGAATCTAGGTGCCAGCCTCACAACTGAGGAGCCAGGACCGATAGAAAGAATGCGCTAACTTGAAATCTTAACCCTAAACAAGTGAGGTGATATTATATAACTGAGATGCAGTTTCACAAACCGTTATCGTTTTTCACTGTTATTATTTACCTAGCTATATCTACAATTGGATTCTCCGTATTTAATAATGTCATGAGGATTAAGAGACAATTAAAGAAAAAACCGTTCATATTCACTTTATTTCTTGGAAAAATGTAATCTAGCGGAAAGTAAAGGAGCGGGGTAATTTGAAACTATAAACTTATTGTTAGATGGTGTCTCACAGACTGCACTCTCTAGTTTAGTTTTTTTACGGTCGCATTTAAGATTGCATTGAAGTCTCGTACCTAACGAGGTAAATTTTAGGAAATACTGTTAAATGTTAGGTGCCAGAATATGTTATTCGCTATTCTATTTTTTCTCGAATGAAACTCATCTAGATAAAATACTGAACTTTGTTTATTATCGACGATTTTTCGAGCGATTCTCAGACCTGCCCATCATCGCAACTTTTTATGCATCAAAATAACCGTCGCGTAGAGATTTTTAAAAATATTACTTGTCAGATACCTTTTGTGTGATGTAATGGTTTACAAGTGTTCTTAAGTATCATTTTATTTAATCGATGTTCTGCAGTGCGGAATTTACAAGGGCGTCTTTCTTGTCGCCGTGATGCACTGGCAGCCATTATCCGTCCGTGAGCAGTCAAAAGCTTAGCCTAAGCGCTAAGCTCGTGGATTACTGAGAAATGCACGAGGCGCGCGCGTCGAAGGACAGTTTTGCGTCTTGTCAACTCGTGCGCGCCTTCGTTTCCAGGCACGCTTTTACGACTTCCGACCCTCGTCTCGCGCCGATGAGAATGACGGATGACTTCGGGAACTCCGCCGCCCGCGAGAGACACACTCACCACGTAGACGCGCGAATCTGTCGCGGAATATTTTCCTCTTTATTTTTAAGTGCGGTTCGTCCCCAGCATCCAGCATCGCTCGAAGGTTTCTCCGAAGAGTCTCCGAACTCTTTCTTGCGAGGTATTCGAACGCGGCATCCGGGTTCTCTCCTAAAATAACGGGCGTTGTCTATTAGGGGTTGTGCCTCGGCGTCCTTTCTATCTCTCTCCCGCGAGAATGGGGTCGTAGGTCACAAGAGAATGTGGAGAGGATGCGAGGCAACGGCTGAGTCGCTTTCTTCCCCTTCTGCTGCTACCCATTGCCTCCCTTATTTTAGAACGGGGCGTTGTCGGTCGAATCGCTCTTAACCATTCCAGGAATAGAGGGAATGGAAGGCTGTTGGCGCCACCGAGTTTTATTTTTCCTTCTCGTAAAAGGATCCACTCTAGCTTTCTTTCGATACAAATGAAAGTCAACTATGTATGAGAGTCAACTATGTATATCTTTTCATTTTTTTATTCATGTCTCGCAGCGAAGCTCGCGCCGTGTTGCGGTTGAAAGTAAAGAGTTTATTGCAACGGAAAATATTCCGAGAATGTCTTCGGGTTGGAGGTTAGACGGATCGGTACGAGACTACGTGGCATCTAAACCATAAATTCCGGCGCGATAAAATCTAGCGTGAAAGTACTCTGGACGAAAAGTTTTCTTTCACATCTCGTGTTGTTTTTTTAAAACTCTCTTGGTAGTTTTGTTCAAATAGGCCGGCGTGCGTGCGTTTGAATGCTTTAAAATATTAATGCATTTTGCATGTGAATGTTTTCATGCATGTGAATGTTTTCATGCATTTTTGTCGGTTTTGTGAAAGTGCCTGTAATTTTTGTCTTGCGTCGGATTCAATTTGGCGTCGTACGATTCAATCGATTTCGCGGCAGGAAACAATGCGTCGCGTCGTTATTGACGATTTAGACTGCGTGTCATTAGAAAGGCGCCTTCCGAAGGCTGGTGGAGGCTTCTTGAAAGGTAAAGGTCAGGGGAATAAATGGATGAAGTCTTGGGGATAATAGACGCTCGGAACTATATAGGAAGTCGGGTTCACGAAGACAAGATAAGAGAGATGGATTGTGTGGCAGAACGCTGCAGACGTTTCTTTTCCCCGGGACGAGTGGAGGGCTGAACAAGAGAACAATCTCATCCTGTTAGTATAGTTTTATTAGTGCCATGCGGCACCTGCCAAACACCACCGTGATGAATTACAGTCGTTTTATGTCGATAAAGGCTAGGAATCTCTACGTGACTGAATTAAAGTTGCAGCGATTTCATTGATATTTTATGATTTATATTATTATTTTGCTGATAAAAATGCAAATATTTCAAAACTTCTGGTGTTTATCTATTTACATAATTTCCATAAAAATTTATAGAAGTAAAATTTTATAGCTTGCGAACATATTTCGGAGTGGAATGCCAAGGGTTTTTTTTGCTAAAACGGCGTTGCACGAGAAATGAATCCCTTAATTTTAGCCGACCACTTTGTTAATTTCCTTCTTCTCCCACTCAAACTTTTCGTTGCATTCCTACATCGCGCTCTATCCTTTCCCCTTTATTAGGCGTCAACCAGTTACCTTCGTATTAGCTCAGGATGTCGTTTGTTATTACTACATCCGCACATTTTCCAATATAAATCCATTCCTCCGACACTTCTTGACGGGCGCGTCCGGCCGGAAATTCTAACCTTATTTTGATTTCCATCTGCGTTAAGCGTGAATGGAATTCATTCAAGCCCTCTCGTTCGTCACGTCTTTAACCGATAAAAGGGCTGAGAAGCTTCACGGACTTCGGGACCGTCGTGTCTAGGAATTCTCCTGTTGCCCTTTCCGTCCCCCTACTCCCTCAGACCTTCCATTTCTCCCAAGTCAACTTCCCTAGAAGCAGTCTTGTCTTAAAACTGTAGGCACATATCAGGTTTGTAAACCTAATAGATGTAAATCATTAATGAAAATATTAAAGTGAAAAGGGCCCAAGGTAGATCCCTGTGGAACGTCAGAAATGACATTGGTTGGAACTGAAAAACAGCCATTCCCAGCTTCTCATATAATCTCGATCGAGGGATGGAATAAGTAGGCAGATGAGGAAGGATGGGTAGATGGCTCTGGAAACCCCCTAAGTGTGACTGCCTGAGAAGAGGAAATCCTTTCGATATTAAGTTTGCCTTGGAAAGGGCGAAGGAAACCTTGGCGATTATATTTGCCCAGGAGATTGCTTCGGGCGGCGAAAGGGTGTTTTCTCCCATTCTTTCACATCTCCCTTTCCCCCGTTAGCGTCTCGCTTTCGGAGAATGAACTCGGCCATTCCTTTATTTTTGCTGTTGTTTCTTCGCGCGTTCGGCATTGTAGGTTTTTTTTTGCTACTTTCCCTCTCTCTGTCTCGCTTCTACTTCGGAATGTTCGCGGGAATTCCGTCGAACGCTCGCGCTATCTTTGTAATGCTGATGTACCGTCGCTGTTAATTCTAATTTGCGTTGCGACACATTTCCAATATAAATATTTTTTGAAGAGGTAGTTGCGCCGTATTGACGGCAATTTGTTCCCGTTTCTTTTTTAAGACTAAAATTTTGAGCCTTTAGCGTCCTCTCGTTTCTACGCGGCTCGGTCTCGTATCGGTCAAAAAATCACGGAAGCTGTCAAACGAGACAGGAAGTCGAGATAAGGGAGCCCTGCTGCTGTCGAGATTTCTTCATTTCCCTCCTTCATCTGCTCGATAACTGGATCCTTTCGCCAAAATATGTGAAACTTGGCCCACATTATTAAACGGCTCTTCTCTCAGTTTTTAGCTTGATCATTGTCATTTCTATTTTTGTAATGCATGCCATTTTTGCCGTTATAATTTTTTTACGTATTTTGTATGTGCCCCATCATAACCGCTTGCGGAAAACCGGTTGGGATAAACCAAACATTTGCACACCAAATTTTCTGTTCTCATTTGTTAAATATTGATTTGCCATAAAACCTAATACAGCCATCCTCACCAACCGCAGCATCGATAATTGTAATTTCTTTAGAAAACTGCTGGAAAATATTTTGACTAAAATTTTGAAGGGGTCGAACGAAAAACCTGCATGTCGCAGATCATGTAACGCAGTGTCGCGAACGAAAAACTATTCGTCTTCTACTCTTTTGCACTACTTTTACCTTTTTTGAACGTTTTTAATAATATTTTTAGTCCGCCTTCGCGCCTTATCGAATAGCTGGCAGATAATCCAATTAACTCGGTCAGTATCCTTTATCGATTAAAACACGAGTAGTTATTTATAAACCCCCTAGCCCTGTCACCATTCCAGCATAAATTTTATTCCTCAAAGGTTGCGAAACAATGGCGAAGGCGTCCCGAAGAGGGAGATGAAAGTGAATGGTGCCTTTTCTCCACGCTCTCTTGCACTCGAGCTCACGCACGCACAAAAACGTATAAAATATGCATTGTCCTCTTCTCATGTCTTCCCACTACTACTTCCCTCCCCCCCTATAATTTTTCCGAGCGAACTGCAGTCGCGGAGAGAGAGAGAGATGAATAGTCCGGGTTTTGGATGGCGCTCTTCAACCAGGACTAGGAAAAGATTCCATCTGGTTTTGCGACGGAATGGCATTTGCCTTGACTTTTTCAGCCTCTCGCGTCTATATATATGGCGATTCTTTTTGACCGCCATCAACATTGGATTGGGATTGGGCAATCGTGTGGGAATGATGGAGGGACGTCTCTTCTTGTATGTATCTCCAATTCCCTCTCTTTCTGTCTTGGTGAAAGTCGTCCTTGATCTTCGCGCGTTTTGTTTCTGAACCTATCTCCCCCCTCCCACCTTTCTCTCTCGCCTCGCCGCTCCCCCTTCCTTCCTTACACCCTCCAAAACTCTCTCCAATAATCCCTACTCCGGCAGACATATCGACGTCTCGCGGTTGCCAAGTGGCGCCAATCCTCTTTTAGTGGCGTCATTGTATGGTTTTCGAAGGTGGTGGATGAAGATAGAAAAAGAAGGGGACTTCATCGGGATGGGGGAATATTCAGATTCTTTTTATTTTTTCATTTGGCAGCTGTCCTCGATCGTCGTAAAGGAGTTCCTCTCCTACCTATAAGATTCGCTTGCGAGCTAGAATATCCTTTATAGGAATGTTTTTGTTGGGTGAAGATGTTCCAGGGTAGAGAGGGTGATGTCAGCGAGTTAAAAAATTGAGAGACGAGGGCGTGGATGTTTTTTTTAATCCCCCTTACGTATCCTTTTAACTTATTTATGTCACGATATCTGTGTAGCCGTTCCCTGGAGTAAAAAGAATGAAGCGCTCGTATTTCACCTGAGGAATTTCTTTCCGCCCCGCCCATGCCATGGGTTTATTTTTCATTCGGGTTTTCAATGGAGTCGGATCGCTAGGCATGGACTGTCGGTATTCGACACAATGCGGTGTTTTTTCCCCCGAATTCCGACGTCACCTGGCTTGTGCGCTCGAACCGGATAAGGAGCGAATTTTACCGATCGATCAAAGAATATTTACGGGAATGAAAGGTATTTTAAAAAAAACGAATTCCTGTTTGTTTCTTTCGAAGAGAATCGTTTTTCTCGATTTATTTCATTGAAATGATGAAGATGGCATTTCTTAAGAACCGGACAAAGGGTAATTTTGTGTTTCTGGAATTTTTTTCTGCGCCCGGTATTTATTTTTATTTCATTCCTTTTAATACTTACGAGCTATCGAAAAATAAGACGATTAGAAATTACGAATATACTTACTATCAGGGCTGTATTATCGACTGAGAAAATGCCCATAAATATATTTTTAACTCGATTTTTTTTTTCATTTTATTATAACTGCTTTTCCACTAATGGCAATTTGTATGTTGGTGCAATTAATATGGATTTTTTCCTTTTGACTTACTGGAAGAAGGGGTCCTGTAAATACACATACGCACACATGCCTCAGTTTACTTTCATAATGCGCGTTCGATTGCACTTTTCCATCGTTTAACTAACATCCTATTTAAATCCTTTTGTTTCTTAAGAAGTCGCATTAACTGTACGTTAAGTTAATGTATTACAAATAATAATTACCGCAATCCATACAACACGTATTTTAATGGGTGGTGGTATTAAGAAAGCGGCGAACTGAAGATGAGAATTTTTCACCGTTCCCTATAATAACATTTCTCCAAGAATTTTTTCCCGCGTTTAATTCATTCCGAATCGCTAATGTTCTGCTATTTCATTAGAAAGAGAAAACATGATAGCAGTGTCTCGCAGGCCATTTTTTTGTCTTTTACATCAGCTTTCGAACTTCGCAGTTCGGCTAAGTTAATAATTCGGAAAAAAGCATTCAATCCTTTTTATTGCGACTTAAAAAAAAATAATGCGTGTGGGCGCGATGGCGGGGGAGGAGATGGGCTATGTGTAGGCTGTTCAATCCGTCTTTTCAAGTTGGCTCCCAGAGGGGTCTTCTCGTGGGAGCGTACGGATGTGGGCGTCTTAGTTGGGTGGTGGGGGAGGTCGTTCTCCCTTTCCTTTTTCGTCCGACTTCATCTTTCATCTGGTTTCACCTCGCCGTCCCCCTTTCCACCTATCCATCGTTAGACCAACCTTCCCCAACGCACCTTTCCATCTCCCTTGTTCCTATCCCATTTCCTGCGCCTCCCTTTTCTTCTCCCTTTCCTTCTCCCTTACCTTCTCCCTTTCCTTCTCCCTTACCTTCTCCCTTTCCTTCTCCCTTTCCTTCTCCCTTTCCTTCTCCCTTTCCTTCTCCCTTTCCTTCTCCCTTTCCTTCTCCCTTTCCTTCTCCCTTTCCTTCTCCCTTTCCTTCTCCCTTTCCTTCTCCCTTTCCTTCTCCCTTTCCTTCTCCCTTTCCTTCTCCCTTTCCTTCTCCCTTTCCTTCTCCCTTTCCTTCTCCCTTTCCTTCTCCCTTTCCTTCTCCCTTTCCTTCTCCCTTTCCTTCTCCCTTTCCTTCTCCCATTCCTTCTCCCATTCCTTCTCCCTTTCCTTCTCCCTTTCCTTCTCCCTTTCCTTCTCCCTTTCCTCCCTTTCCTTCTCCCTTTCCTTTTCCTCTCCCTTTCCTTCTCCCGTCCTTTCCTCCCCCTCCCTTCCCCTCCCCCCTCATTTCCTCCCCCCTCATTTCCTCCCCCCTCATTTCCTCCCCCCTCATTTCCTCCCCCTCCTTTCCTCGCCCCTCCTTTCCTCGCCCCTCCTTTCCTCCTCCCTTCTTTCTTCCCCCCTCATTTCCTCCCCCCTCCTTTCCTCTTTTTTCCCTCCCTCTTCCCCCACTCTTTCCCCCCTCTCCATCTTCCCCCCTCCCCATCTTCTCCCCTCCCCATCTTCCCCCCCTCCTCTTCCCCTCTCTATTCCTCTTTTCCCTCTTAGTCCCATTCCACGTCTTTTTCCCTTCCCTCACCCTCCCTTTCTCTCCGCCTCTTCCTCTTTCCCCTCTCCTCAATCTCCTCTTTCCCCTCCCCTCAATCTCTTTCCCCTCTTCTCAATCTCCCCTTTCCCCTCTTCTCAATCTCCCCTTTCCCCTCTCTCCCCGCTTTCCCCTCTCTCCCCGCTTTCCCCTCTCTCCCCGCTTTCCCCTCTCTCCCCGCTTTCCCCTCTCTCTCCCCGCTTTCCCCTCTCTCTCCCCGCTTTCCCCTCTCTCTCCCCGCTTTCCCCTCTCTCCCCGCTTTCCCCTCTCTCCCCGCTTTCCCCTCTCTCCCCGCTTTCCCCTCTCTCCCCGCTTTCCCCTCTCTTCCCGCTTTCCCCTCTCTACCCGCTTTTTCCCTCCCTTGCCCTCTCCTCTCTTCCTTTCCCCTCACTCTCCTCTCTTCCTTTCCCCTCCCTTTCCTCTCTTCCTTTCCCCTCCCTTTCCTCTCTTCCTTTCCCCTCCCTCTCCTCTCCCCTCCCTCTCCTCTCTTCCTTTTCCCTCCCTCTCCTCTCTTCCTTTCCCCTACCTCTCCTCTCTTCCTTTCCCCTACCTCCCTCTTCCCTTTCTTCGTCCCCTTCCTCTTTTCTTCCCCTCTTTTTTTCTTTTCCCCCCTCTCTCTAGTTACCCTTTTTTCCTTTCTCCTCTCTTTACCTCTCAATTCTACTTTCTCCTTTCCCTCCACGCCTCCCTCCACCCCTCTTCGACCCTAGATTTGGGAAGCGAAATCGGGGTGGGATCAAAGTGGCCCTCGGTAGCGATAGAGGTGACCGTTGTCGAGGCGACGAGGGGCCTATGGGTGTTCACCTTTCCTCAATTCCGCACATCTTCAATGCCTCTTTATCCCTCCTCTCCTTCCTCATTCCTGCGGAATTCCAAAGGTGAGAGAGGCTGATGCTTGACTTCTTCTCGCTCGACCGCCCTCTTCTCACACGTCCTTGGTCCTCCCACGCAGAATTCCAGCGGCGCGTTTCCATCCTAATTTTCTTGTTTTATCTTTCTGCCCGTATCTTATCTCGTCCATATGTTTATATTTTTTTCGCTTTTACGGTGTACCGAAGCGGCATTCCTCGGGTGCAGGTGGTGAGACGAAGTTACGGAGAATTATTTTGTTTGCTCCCATGTCTATGCTTGCATTCTGTCGCGTTTTATCTAATCGGGAAGGTGGTTGGATGAATGTTTTGGTCACAACGCCATGTTCTCTATGAAATCCGAGTTGTTAAACACATGCTATTACAAACATCGAGTTTAAGTGCAATGTGAATTAAATGTTTGACTTTGCTCTTACACCTGTTTTAATTTCCTTTGTATGAAGTGTATGGAGAAAGTATTATGATGGTGAAGAAATTCGACTAGGATTTTGATGAATATGCACGATTTTGATTGCCTTTGAATCCGAAGAGGTAGTTTGTGCTATATCCTCTGTTTATGACATCGTCCGCTGTCTTGGCGGGGATCTAGGACCTAAACAAATCTGAAGAAATCTCGTTTTTAAAAGGAATACCATCCGGAATAGAGGCTTTGTTGAAATAAGCCATGTCGTGCTACAACGTTGTAGTTTATTCTTGTCGATTTGTTCAAAAATAGTTAAAAAGATTTAAATTATAATTCGTCCAGTCGTAAGGCTTTTTGTCTTTTTTATCTTTTATATAAAAGTCATAGATCTCAAAATGTAACTAACCATAGTAATGCGTCCAGTGACATTGTAGTACATCGAGTTTAATGACCAGCTGCCGCCAAGCTGTCCATAAAACTATGTAACAAGTGGCATTATTTTACGGCGTGGAAGCATTCGGGTACGCGGAAAGTCTTCATTGCATGGTGCACCGATTTTTTAGGCCTAAGGTGTTTGAATTGCCTCATCTACTTAATTGCTGTACCTTTTTGGGCTAGAGTTATATATCCTCTTCCGTGAACTTTTAATTATGCCCAACGAGAGCGAGAATTTTTTTTACCGCGGCGTTCTTCGTTTCCCTCTGGGTAAATTCTCGGTAAAGTATTATCACTTAATTAATTTTCTTCGAATTGGCCCGCACATTACGGAATTGGAGTCGCAAATGGAAAAACTCGACCGCTAATTTACCTCGCGGCATCTTTGTTTTATTAAAAATAAATCTCGATTTCAATTTTAGGCGGGACCAGCGTCGAATTCATCATTTTCGAAAAGGATTATCGCACCGGCGACCTCGGGTGATTAAACCTCCCATTTTTCAGCCAGAGAGTTTCGCGCAATTATTTTCTGGGAAATTAAACTGGCCCCTTTTAATCTCTTTTTCGCCTCCCCGCGAAGTCGAGTGGGCCTCGCGTGACCGGGGAATTTCCTCCTCTCTCTCTCTCTCTGCGGGAAAGGGGGAGGCGAACATCACGGAGCGAATGACGTAGCAATAGTCCAAAGCCCCCAACCCCTCTCCCGCCCTCGAGGACCTCATCCTCTCCCTCTAGACGTAACGTAACCTCCAGGGAGGAGCGCAAGGCGCCTTTCTTTCACCTCCCCGAGGGCCACGTTTCATCTCTCTCAATCCTTCCTCTTCAGGTGAACAGAGATTCGGTCGGCTAACCAGTGGAATGCGTCCCTTTCCATCCGTCCTTTGTTTTCGTCCTGCTCGTTCCTAAGGCCTCTTTCTCTCTCTCCCCCACCTGGAAGCGGCAGTTCTCTTCTGCCAAAGGCGGCGGAGGAACCCCTCCCCATTTACCCTTCCACTCCGATTAACGGGATGAAATAATTGTCCCATGGCAAGTTTTTTCTCTTCTCACGCACTCCCATGCGTAGTGGTAGACCGTTTGGGAACCGTCCGTGCTGGGCGGGGAAAGTTCGCAGATGCCTCTATATGTCTTTTCCCTCCTTCCTTCCGCCAAGTTTGTCTCCGTCTCTCTCGGGAAGTTGGCGGATACAGGAAGCGCGGGTCGCTTTTCTCTCTCGGACGAGATCCGAGGCGAATTCCTTGAGAGAAAAGCGACGGGTTGGAAGATACAAGGTCCGGGAGTTTTCTTTGTTTGGTTATGCAAGTGCGCGTGGGTGAGCGCGCGGTTATCATGTTATTTCGTGATCTTCTTTAGGTTGGGTCTCCTGACATATAAATAAGAGGGTGGTGGCGCCCTCTTTCCTCAGATTTCTAGAGTGGGATGTTGCGGAAGTGATCTCGCTCTCTCTCTCTCTCTCTCCATCATTCCTCCCACCACAGGTTATAGCGTGCGTCGTAAAAGGACACCTGTCATCTCGGTTTTTCGCGACGAACGATCAAGGGGGACGGCTCGACGGTATGATTAACGGCTTCGAGACGTTTTCCCGAAAAGAAAAATTCGATGACGCGATATCGCTACATCCGTTCGTCCGCACGACTGATCGGGTTAAATTTTGTGTTATCCATTGTTATTCGAAGATTCATTCATCGACGCGTAGGGGTTTAGAATTATCCGGGATGATACATTGCTACCCTGTTGTTGGGGCCGGTTTGTGAATTTCACGCCCCGAAATGAAATTGTGACGAAACGAAATTTTGTGGCGCGGTAGAACGCAATGAGACTCGACGGCTTGATTGCATGCTTGGCCTCTCTTCCTCCAAGGTTGGTTTATTCGGCTGTTCTCGGAGTTGCTTTTTCTCTCGGGAATTCGTTATTTTCTGCAGACAGTTTCTTCGTCCCCCGATGGTGTGTGATTATACTCGATGTGCTATTAAACGGTGTTTAGAGAATTGCGGCGATAGATAGAGGAATTAGGAGGTCCCCCTCCGGGAGGCCGATTACATAAATGATTTTGATGTGTAACGGTACCAAGGCATGTGGTCGCGGCGTTTCGGAGCGCTTTCTGTTTTCTTTCCATCCACGTCGCCCATGTCGTGGATGTTTTCGTTCGTTTCATCGTTTATATGTACCGGCGATGACGTTCTTCTTTTTCTCCCGCCTTCGAGCCTGGCAACATTTTTTTTCGCATTCTCTCCTCCATCGCGATGCCATATCTACGCCACGTCGATCGCGCTCCTTTTCCTCGCGACGGTTTTGATTCGCGGTTCTTCCCGGTCGTTTCCCCGCGTCCTTTCCCGCGTAGGCGTCTCGAGGATGACTCTCGGCGGAGGGCGTGGAGAGATTAATGCCCGAACGTCCTGTCCCCTGCCCCTCCTTCCCCCATCACCCCACCCGTTTACCTCGGTTTTTTTATTTTGGCGACCTACAGTTTTCGTCCCCGCCCATCCTAACCAACCGAGAGGCAGTCGTTTTTTTCCCCTCTCGTTTCTTTTTCGTTCGCCACGAACTCGGGCCTCAGGGAAGGCGTTCCGACCAAGAATCTCGCCGACGCCCACCCTCTATCTCTCGCGAGAGAGAACCGCTCGTTCTCCCACGCGCGCACCTTCCTCGGAGACTGGGTCGACCATAGAGCGGTCGGAGGAGGTGGAGAAGATAGAGAGAGAGAGAGGTGGGAAGGAAAGAAATCTTGGATCGTGGCCCCTCGATTCCCCGTCAAGCCCCTCCCGCTCCGGCGGCCGGTTCCTCCACTCCTTTTTTCCCCTCTCTCCTCCACCTTCCGAACTCTTCTCCTCCCGTCACCTCTCTCTCATTCTGTAGAAGCCTTGCGTTTCATTTTCCGATGGTCGTGGTCACGTTGTAGGTGGCTCTCACTCTCCTCTCTCTCTCTGGAGAGCCCATCTTTTTCTCCCCTCTTCCGCCCCCCTCAAACCGCTTACCTTTGGCCTCGCTCGTTTTTTGCGACGTCTCGAGCTCGCCAAAAAAGCCGCAGTTATTCAGTTGGACCTGGCCCGACAGCGTAGTCCTCGTCATGTCACTTCCTCGACGTCTAACCGACTCGATTTCTGATCAATTCGTTTTCTTTTCCGTCTCCTCCTTCCCGTCCAGTGTCGTGGAGGCGGTTGGATATCTCCGCGGCCGCGGGATCTCACGCAGGAGAGTGTAGCGGATGAGGTGGACGGGAAGGTGTTTCGCAACCTCGGAGGAACCTCCTCGTTTCGTTTCGGCGAGAGTGGAAGAGAGAGGTTTTTTCGATGGCGTTCGAGGAAGAGCGGATGTGAGGTGTGGAGCTGGCGTGTGCGCGTCTCTCTCTCTGTACCCGTATTCGCGTGTGTGGGTGTGTTTGGATTTATAAAAGGGGGATACATTATCGGTCGAGGTTGGGTGTCAGTGACCTGAGATAGGGGGGTGCTGTAGCTCCTCGGGTCGCGGCCACAGGAGGCCTCACGCGTGCCACTCTGCAATGTTGACGCAGCTGGAGTCGGTGTGCGCGGCCTTGCTGCGGAAGAAGCGGCCGCGTCGCTACGGGAGTCCATCCAGGAGAGGTGAGTTCGAAGCCGGGCCGAGGAGGAAAAAGGCAGGCGGAGGAGGAGAGGGAGGAGGTTCCTGTTATTCCTCTCCCGTTATGCAGCGCCTCGTCCTGCAGATTCCTCTAGGCAGATTCACTCTTTTATTGGAACCTTAAGAGCTATGGGAACTAAAAGTTTTGCGCCGCAGGTTCCTCGGGAGTGCCAGGTGATTGCACGGCTAAGCAGCGTCGGGTTCGTTACAGGATTCCCGGTTTTGATGGTCAATTTTAATTATTGTTGATGATTTGTTGCCGTTATTTTCGACGATGCCGAAATTCTCCGAGTGCTTTTCTGTGTTTGAGTTTGAAATCCTTTGAGAGTGTGAGTGGTTACCTATAATTGTTTTTAGTTGCGTTTTTTATAGATGAAAACCGAGTTTTTCGCTTTTAAAATTCGTTGCAGTTCTAACGAGATCAAGCCATCCAAACGTTTGCAACTTCTCCTTCATTTGTTCACTTTTAACACGGAGATTTCAACTTGCGAATATCTTGATAAGACAAACCGTAAAGATTCACTGAATTTTGGCATAATTTATTTGCGCGAAAGGAATTGTTAAGCTGCTTCTTGTTTATACATAATGTTCATGAATATTATCCTTGTACAGCGATTCTTTCGTTTTTCCACTAAAATATAGTCTGTCTAACTTTACATCTAACTTAACATGAATCATCTTGTTTTGGAAATTAATATAATTCGACCATTACTCTTACTTCCGCACTAATAACAAATGTAAAACGTGTCTTGGACGTACGTGCGAGGATTCGGCTTCCTTGCAGATAGCAATAGTCGGTAAATATCCATTTATTTCCCAATAAGGAATCTCGTTTCTCTCGGTTCGATGACCATGGACGTGACAATCCTCGTGGATTTTAATACCATGTAAATGAAGACCTTCAATTATGAAGCAACACCCTTCATTTGCGTGGAAAATTTTTCCTCCTGGGAGGGTATGCATTCCCTTTTATTTCTGTAGTTAACTTTTGGTTAAGTACGTAACATCGCTGTCGTAAAGTTTTTGATTCGAGTTATCTAATAATAGTCCTTATTTTCGTTGGTTGACGAGAAAATCTAAATCATTATTTTCAACGAATAGTTTTACTTGCTGTGAGTTCCTGTCATTAAATTAGCATTCCTTTGACTTAAAGTTTTAAATTCTTCTGCGTTCAATTGTTTTTAATTCATATATCTAGCAACATTACTTATTAGCAAATATGAAGCATAGTGCACAAAAAATTGTTAATCGAACTGTACACCTTAAGCTCTTTGGTTTTTAATCAAAACAAGAATTTCAAGTCGCTAAAGTTAATCCAGTTCTCATTAAAACTGTCCGTTATGTAGCACCCTAGAAAAACATATTTCGTCACTATAAATATTATTCCCTGTAATCCTTCTTTCGCGCGAACCCTCGTATTCACCTCAATCTCTCGAGAGACTGACGGGTATCCTCCGTCCTCCGTTCCGCTGTCATCTCGAACGGTGAAGCCCTTCTCGCAAATTTTCTTCTTTTTATTCCACTCCTCTCCTCCGTGTCTTTTATCTCCCCTCTTTTCTCACTCTCTCCATCCCGGAATTTATCCTGTCGACAGAACATTCTTTCGCCCATCTACCGAATAATCGAGTGCGGTTGCCGAAGGATTAGACCAGGGGTTGCCAAAGTGGTCGGTACCCACTCTCAGGGTGTCGATGAGAGTTAAAGGGTCATTAGGGGGTCGGTGAGAAATAAATTAGTCTTTAGGAGGCTTTTTAGAAATTTTAATATTCAATAGAAAATAACAGAATCTAAAATTTCGCCAATAATTGTCGTTAAAAAACATATTTCTTGCTTTTTCTTTGATATATTTTAATTAAGAATTCAAAATTTAACGAGTCCCAAAATCGTTTGCAAGGTAAGGATGTCAGTCTCATTCAAGCTCAAATAGTCTTCCTTGGTTTTCAAAAGAAACTTGAGCTATTTAAATTGTCCTTATCAATGAGGGACTTCAAATATTTTGCAAATCTTCAGAAACTGGAAAATGAAGAAAATGAAAGTATTACTGACAATCTTAAAGAGGTAATCCATGATTTCAGCATTAGATTTGCACACCTGCCAAATATGCAAATTCCTGATTGGATTGTATCTCCTTTTGACTCCTATTTAAACCATAACAGCATAGAAAACCAAGACATTTCTTATGAACTTATAGACATGTCTATTGATCTCGAAGCAAAAGCATTGTTCAAAAATAAGACTACCGATTTATTTTGGGCAAATGAAATAATTAATACTAGATATCCTAAAATTTGTGCAACAGTAGTACCTTTTATTTTAGCATTCCCCACTTCATATATGGTTGAAGCTGGATTTAGCCATGCCAACACACTTATAATTAAGCAGCGAAACATATTGAACTTGGAAGAAAGAGGAGAATTAAGATTAAAGCTTACAAATCATGAGCCCAATGTAAATGGTCTAGTAAAAAAACACCAGGCCCACCCTTCACACTAAAAATAAATTTTAAACTTTCACTGGGGGTCTCCGGATTTTTATGGCATCATCAAAGGGGTCGTTGAGTTATAAAGTTTGGCAACCCCTGGATTAGACGAACGGATAGTTGGATGTCCAACGGGCGGGGGAGGATCCTTGAAGTGTGGTCCTACGTCTTTTGTTCGTCAGCTCCTCCCCATCCGCCTGCCCCTACCACCTACTCCACCGCTGCTCTGCCGATGCCCGACATGGGGATGCTCTCGTGTTACGTCCGCAGTCATCGCTGTGGCAGGTGGATGCCATGAAGGCTGCGAATCTCTATCTCCTCCGACCTTTCTCTCCTCCTGCTCCCTCCCAGCACCTCCTCTCCCCCTCTTTCTCCTCCCCTCGAGCGTCTTACGACCCTCCTCCAATCCGCCATCTCCGCTATCTCTCATTTTCTCATACCATCCCTATTCCGGCAGGTCACCTCCTCCTCTCCCTTTCTAGAATTCACATTCCTCCGCTGTCCGGAAAGCGTGGCGAAAGGATAAGATGAGTGAATTCGAGGAGAGGAATAGTAAATGGACCGAGGATGGAAGGAAGATTCGTTGCGGTAATAGAAGTTTCCTATGGCGGCGTAATGTACGGTTCTACGTGGGCGTTTATGTGGTGTAGAACGGAAAATGGGGGACGTAATCGTCTCGGATTAAAAATTGGTTTTTCCGTCGTTTTTTCGGCCCGATTAATCTTTGTCCTTATGCTCTTTGACGGTGCTTGAATGCCCTATAGAACCTTTTATGATACAAATTTTCGATTGCTCGAATAAGATGTGTATGGTCGAAACCTCGATAACTTGAACCCCAAGGGGTGGCAATAACTTCGAATGACCGATTATTCGAGTCATAGCTCATCGTGACGTATATGAAGGAGAAAATTGTACGCATCGGCGCACAGAAAATTCAATTTATAGAGGTTAGAGTTTCGTATTCGAGTTACCTTGTTTCGATTTATCGAGGTCCGATTGTACTTATTCCCTCTCAGTATTTCGGTTCGTTGAAATTCTATTTCGTATTTTTGCCTCTAATTATTTTCCTCTCGTAATTGGAGATTTGACTATTTTGTGTAAATATTCAAGTACTAGAAATAGAATCCTCTCGGAGGTATCGTCCCGTTACCGAACTTGTTACGAAAGTTCGGCAGTTTGATCGTCTTCCCTTCAAATTGATTTAATCGTTCGTACGACAGCCGTTACAAATGTATATGGGAATCTCACGCTTTGAAAGCTTCAATTATCAATCATTTGCGTGGGTTCCTGCCAAGAAACTGGGAATGGTATGACATGAGATGGAAATCTGCACCTCGTCGCTCAACGCATGCGCAATTGTAGAATTCTTTGGCAATTCTCCATGCCTTATTAGGCGTGGTAGCTTTTAAGGAGTCCTTAATTTTTCCCGACGTTTTGTGTTTTTTTTGCATTCACTCCGCCAGTTTAGGCTACTGAAATATATCCACAGAGAGAATTTTCCTCGCGTTAATGGCCACTCCAATCTTAAAGGTGTGCTATCGCGGAAGTTAATTCAAATTGAGGTGTGGCGTCCACACCCTTGGGATTCTATCTTTTTTCGGAGATAAGAATCTAAACGACTCGGGATTTTCAAAATGTTTATGCATTCCGTTAACACCTGAAGTATATCTGCATACATTAGATGGAACAGATGGGGAATGTAAAATTAACGCTGGCTGTTATTCTGAATTCCTATGTCGAAATCGAACTCGAGAATGACAAGATGTGCTCGGATATCCATTTGTTTTAGCCGAAACTTGTTAATTGGCGGAATGTTGTTAATGTTCGTAGGCGTACGAATATATTCTGCGGAAATCTCGCTGTTTATAAAGATTGAATTATTCTCTTAGCAGTTCGGCTGCTTCTCTTTCTTCTTTATTTTTAATTTTAGGGATGTTGGAGGTTATTTAAACCAAAGTTGTCTAATTTCACCGAAATATTTCTCGTATTTGACCTTACGTGGTGTTAGAAGGATAAAGAAGGAAATGATTCAGGTCCTGGATGACTTAAGAAGTAAAGAAACGAAGAAGATTGCGATTGTAGAGAACCAGGTTAACCTTTGTGACCGATATGTCTACGGGCAGAATACCTTTCGTGATGATGATAATGATGATGTGTGGTGTAATTGTGGATTTCTATGCTCTTACGCCAAGTGTCGGAGTTTACATTACTTCCCATTCGAATAAAGTTACAGCTATTTCATTAGAAAATTTATGCGAATCTCTGCATCTTGCATTTATTCTCAATTTACACATTTATTCGTGGTGTCATTATTGTGATTGCTTGGAGGATTTATTGGAGTGGTGTGGCATCTTATTTAGTTTTGAAATTATTTTAGCTCGGAAACAATTTGTGTAATTCCGCGGTACTGCAGCTAATCAGGAAACTATTCTATACCGATGAGGAATATAAATGTCCGTAAACCCTTCCGCTTCTGGTTTTCTTCAGCGTGAGAATAGATTCCGTGGGTGTTTTGCGCTTGGGAGCAGTGTCCTCTTCGCTACTGGTGTCAGTGGAGTCGCAAAGGCCTCGCGGGGAGCTCTCTTGCATCGCTACGCCTTCGATCTTTCTGCGGCGAGATTCGTGGGTTTTCAAGGGTTTTCTTTGCGGTTGGCCCCTATTTTCGCCGGACGAGCTCGCCGACCTGCAAATTAAGCGTGAAACGGGGTGAAATTAGCTGCCGCCCCCGCTATTAGTGGTGTGAAATGAGAGCCACGCAAAACCAGGAAGTCTTTGATTAATAAAAGGAAACGGTGATAAAAATTGTCGCGCTGAAAGAAACAAAGAAAGACCTTTAAAGGCCTTCTTTTCCATCGCTTATCTTAAAAGGAAATTGTTGTGTAATTTAACCTTATAATTTGTTGTTTTTACATTAGTTTCTGGAGTGGTGCGAAAATTAGTCGGATATTGCAAGATAAATACATTTCGTCTTGTTTATCAGCTTCAAAATATGTGATCCTAAAATTTAATGTTCAAATATAATCTATATCCAAGAGAATATGCCCCTTAACAGCATTGGATTATTTAACCGCTAAATTGGAAAAAATCGGTGCGAGTTAATTACATTAAAATAAATCTTTTTATTGCTGTATCATTTTTAGGGTTTCATGTCGTTTCCCCCAAAGCACCTCACCCACGGGACGTTTCACCCACAGACACTTCTCCCACGAGACTAATGTAACATAACTAATATAAAAATTAATCGCATAACAGAATACCTTAGGTTTTGTGGCCACAATTTCACTTTGTTAACTCATATTGCATTATTTTCATTGAAATGTCATGTCCTAAAACATTTAAATAAAACGTATAACAATGTTGATATTCTTTAGCTTCAAATTTCATCCTGTAAGGGCGTCACTGTATATGAAAAGAATGCACGAAGTGACGTATGGGTGGATGTCTATGCTTGTGAAACAGTGTCAAATGCATTTTTAATTAATCATTTCATTCCGTGATAAGGTAGAGAAAGTAAACTACTCTAAATTAGTGTTTCCATAATGTACTTCACTTTATTTAACAAATAAATTATATCATATTAAAGATAAAAAGATCACGTTATGTTAAAAACGGAATTTTGCATTCTATACTTACAAGGGCGTTAGCCAGTCAGAAAATTGAGTTTTTGTGTGTGATAGAATTCAAAACGTTTCTGTATTCAGAACTACAGTGTAATTAAAATGAGCATATCACAAAAGTGAGAAAGAAATATATTTTTTCAATAGTAAGATGATATAATATGAACTTCCTTTGGTAAATAAATCTCTAAATAAAAATTAATATGATAAACATCAACAACGTGATCGTCGCAGTATTTATAACACATCAAATGCAGTAGTTCTTTCGAATAACCTTAATTAGGTCCCTAATTCTTGATTTCAATTTGCTGGGAATATGAAGATATTCTTCCTATTTTATTTTTTAATTCATTTATAACTTAAATAAACCGGATAAGGTTTAATAACAAATATTATTTATTTAGTTTCCACAACTTTGATTAAATTAACAGTTGTTTAAACATTGCTATCTGATAGAGAGATGTTCCAAATGATTTCACTTGAGAATTTAACGTAATGTTTTTAAGTTTTAATGGTACTTATACTCGCGAATAATGTTCTTGGAAAAGAATACGCTTTGTAATTGTAATTTCTACAGTCAGTAGACTAATTAAGAAAATTAATTTTTACACACGCATTTTATTTTTGGAGAAGAATACGCTTTGTATTGTAATTTCGATGGTCAATAAATAATCTGTTTCATAAAATGAATTTTCATAAGAACGTAATTTCACCTACCTTAGCTTGGGTAAAATAGTCCATTTAATAACAAAAGTTTTCTTCTCCTTTCCGTTTCTATGTATTTTCATATTTCTACGTTCATTTGATGTTCAGTAGTGTGCAATTTATTATACATGTATTTTGTTTTATGAAATTTTCTTTATCAATTAAAACTTAGTCTGTTACTGTGCCATTTGTTGTTTGTTTACGTTGATACAGTGTTAATAAATAATAATTTACTTCATTTCGTATTGTAATTCTTTCTCTAACTTACATCGCGTTATATTCTTCCGTCGAACTTTCGCACCGGTTCCTTTGAATAAGTCCCTTTAGACAAAAGTAGACAGCTCCACAAATGCCATTAATAACTTCACGAAGATACACAAGAGCGACTAGTACAATTCCTATAGTAAAAGAATCTTGAAGAAGTGTTTGTAGGCTGTGCATGTACGAGAACTCCATCCAGCTAGAACACCTTTCTTCTCCCAGTGTGTTTGCTGTCTTTTGTGGTGGCTTCTTTCCAACTTTATTATAAATTTCATTCGGTATTCCTTTGTATTGTTCATATTGTTGTTGTGTAAAGCCAACAATGTGGATAAATAAATAATTTTACAAAATTTATACATCCAATTAGTGCGCGATATACTCTTCCATCGAACTTTGGCACCGGTTCCTTTGAATAAGTCCCTTGAGGCAAGAGTAGACAGCTTCACAAATGCCATAAATAACTTAAGGAAGATACGCAAGGGTGACTAGTGCAATTCCTATGATAAAAGAATCTTGAAGTGTTTGTAGGCTGTGCATGTACGAGAACTCCATCCAGCTAGAACACCTTTCTTCTCCCAGTGTTTTCTGTCTTCTGTGGTGGCTTCTTTCCAACCTTCTATCATAAATTTCATTCGGTATTCATTTGTATTGTTAATATTGTTGTTATTTATAGCTAACAATGTGGCTAAATAAATAATTTTACAAAATTTATCCATCCAATTTGTGCGTAACAAATCGATCGTAGATTTTCTATTTTTACCTGTTGTGTAATTAACGGAAAACAAGTTTTAAATTCCTGTAATGATATTTGTGCGGATAACAAATCTTCATTTTCATGTTTCGTCGCCGCCTTTATGCTCATGTAATTTTTACTTATTATTAGTTGAATTTCCAAAGCTTTTTTTAGATAAATTTCATCCTTTCCGTTCATATTTTATTACTTTACTAGCTAACCCGCGCAGAACATCTGCGCGCTAACCAAACTATAATATATGAAATAATTGAAACCTTTTTTATTAAAACAGCTATATTTTTATTTACATTAATAATTTTAATATGCGATGCGCTAAAATAAGCGCACCGTACATTCGAAGCGCTATAAGCGCACCGCACAAACATTAGTTTAAAAAATTTCTTTAAAAACACAATTTTCTGTCATGATTTTCAGACACAATCGTTATAGATTCGAATGATCTTACTCTCGAGAGACCCACATACAATTGTCCATGGCTAAATACTGGTTTTTTGAGGTGAAGGCAAATTTTATCAAAAGTCTGTCCCTGCGACTTGTTGATAGTCATAGAAAAGCTAATCTTACTGGGAATTGTTTTCTCTTAAATTTAAAAGGCATGTTTGTGTATGATGAGATGAGTTGAATTCTTGGTATGAGAATAGTTTCAGAATTATCTAAATCTATAGCTCTTGCTTCGATTATGTTACGTTGTAGTCGTGTAACTGTGAGTCGCGTCCCATTACACAGGCCTTTCGAAGGTACTAAATTTTTGAGTAACATGATCACAGCTGCTGGTTTCAATCTCAGTTTGTGCGGAGGCATTCCAGTTGGCGTACACTTCAAAAATTCTTCGGGGCATGCCAGTTGATCTGCCACATCCTCACGATGTTTTTAAAAACTTCCATAAATATCTTACCTTTTACTATTTAAATCGATTAATACGAGAAAACTAAAGGCTTTCAATGCAATGGCCCCGGACATAATGTAAAGATAATTAATATTTATTCCGATGCGTGGAGACATTTTGTCCTACTTTGCGTTCGGGGGCATTTTGTTGCGAGACATTTTGTCCGGTTCCCGTATAAGTTTATATTGCATTGAAAGCCTTTGGTTTTTCTCAATTTAAATAGCAAAAAAGTAAGATATTTATGGAATATTTTAAAACATCTTTACTACGAGATTCAATGCTTAAAATAGAATGCGAAGGAAACTTTTGAGTGTTCAGTTAATTGGAAATGTCATTCTAAGCTATTATGAAGTGGCCATATCCAGAAAATTCGGCTTGTTTAAGAAATATTTCGAGGATTTTTATTATTATGTATTATGCGCGTCGTCGCTAAAATTTGTCTTCAGGTATTTTTCCAAACGTGACTTTTTTATTATAAACCATATGAAACGAAGGATGAACCCTTAATGCATATTTCATAGCTTGCATTATTCAGGTTTCGAATTAATGAATACGCCGTTGATTATTTGGCACTAACAATAAGCATCATGGATGATGGGACGTAGGAAATTAATGTATCCAAGATACGATCTCGTAACTCCGATATTGGGGAGTATACAATTTAAAGTATATTTTGCGAGAAGGATAGTTTTAAGAAATTAATTCATGGGCGACGGACAAATTCATGAAATCGAACTAAATGGCGAGTTTTTTTAGGCATTTATTATTTAGCGAGGAGCGGCGAATTTCCAAGCTAGCGATGCAACACCTTGGAGAGAGGAGCAACTGCATCATACTTAGCGCTATTTCCATGTACGGCCTAAGGTTAACCGAACCTCGGCTTTCGAGTCGACTCGAAACCTTCCCCCGAGTTGGAAAACCGAATTTGAGGCAAGTGGTAATGAAAGGACTGAGAGTGCATCGAGGAGGAGTAGGGCGTGGGTGGTTATGGGCCTTGCCGCCGCGGGCGAGGGACAGGCTCGCAATGCGCCGGAGGGGTGTGAGGAGTAGCCCTGGTCGAACGTCAAATGGTAGGGGAGGGTTGGAGACGGCGAAGGGGAAGCCGTGAGTCACACTCGGAGAGGGCTAGGTGGAGGGGGTAAGAGGTTTGGGGAGGAAGCAGTCCCGTCTTCTTCCTCTCCTCCCTCTTATTCCGCTACCGCTCGCTGAGGACTCCACCCCTCTCTCTCTCTCTTCCTGTTGCCACACCCCCTCGTATATATCTCCTCCTCCTCCTCCTAAAGAGATTTCTTGCGGACGCCAAATTTCCGAGTTTTCGGAGTAAATTTCCGCGTGGCTTTGAATCTCGGGATGTTTTTGAGAGGGGAAAATGATTTCCCGACTCCTATGAATTTCGCTTGTTTATTTTTATTTGGATTTAAGGTCCCTGCCTGTTTTTTTCGGATGAGCCTGCACGTTGCAGGTGACGCGAATTGCTTTATTGGTCTGATTCCTTTTTTTGAAAGGTATCTTGGTTTTGCGGGCTTTTTGGAGAACTAAATAGGCATGCAGTAGATCGATTTTGGTGTGAAGGCGGTGAAATTTGTTGAGCTCATTTATGGTTATCCAGTGTAGTGCAGTAGATATTTGAATTGGTTAGAAATTTATGCGATAAATTATCACATAGAGCTGATGCACCGTTAATTTGTTATAATAAAATCGTTTCTCGTTACCATTTAATGATTACCGGAGTTGCCTATGTACATACCTATATTGGATTAAAAGCCTTAAGTCGATGTTGATATTTCTTATTTTTGAAAGTATAATTTTTTAAAAGGAAAAATTCTGGCATTTTTTGTTAACATTTTGTTTCTTCAAACAGGCTCATTTTAATTAATTAACACGACCCAAGTTTCAAGTGTCGCTTTCGAAGAAAACTCCCAAAGAACTTCTCCGTTTCTTTGTTGTCATCTTGCCAGCTGAAGATTTCGGCACAAGTATACCAAATGAGTAATTGAAGAATATCGCAGCAGTTTCTGTCCGGAATGTTTCCTATGAGTCACCCTTTTTCCATTGACTCGTACGCCTCAAGAGCGACCCTGGTCGTTCTTTCCATACATGCATCGCACGTTTCAACAGATGCTCATGAAAAATGCATTAAATAGCCTGCTTCTCGCGTGTAGTTTGTTTCCAATTAAGGTCCTATCAAGTTTTACAAAGTGCGTGACTGGCTGTAATTTGCTCCATCTGTAATTATTTTTTCAAGCCGAAAAGCCATCGAGTCATGGAACCGGCGTTATAATTAATCTAAAAAGATTTCGTCCCCCGTCCTTATCTTAAAGCTACGAAGGATAAGATTTATTAAGTCAAACGCTTTAAGCATCTAACTCTAAAACCAAACAAAATGAGTTGTTTTTCTAGTTGAATAACGATTGCAAAAATAATTAACAAAATTTTTTTCATTGTTACTATCACTGCGCGAATCTTAGCCATTGAAAGTAATTTTTTACATTAGCTAAGCAGAAATATTATGTAATATATGTGAAAATTTGATAAACGTCTTTCAGTCTCAGGATTTTTTGCGGACACCTTCTGGCTTCCAGAGGAAGGTTTCTTTGTTTACTCTTTAACTAAAAAAAGTCGTATTAGTAAATCTGATAAAAATACTCTCTTGGAGGATAAATTTGTGAAACTTTTTATGGTGTTATCTGACGTTAGCCATAGTCCTCTGTTTTATGGAGGACTGTCGCGACATCTAAAACGCTCAAAAACTATAATGTACGTGTTATGGACCATAAAAATGAAACTTCATTTTGTGTTAATGCCAAAGTGCATATTGCATTGGGATATGTTCTCTTTATTGCGAAGAGCGGAGGCTCCCAAACTGTGGTTCGCGAACCCCCTAGGGCAGTGGTGGGCAAACTTTTCTGCGTGGCGGCTCGCATTGGCGGCTGCGTATTCCTCAGCGGGCCTCATTGCAAGTTCTCAATGTTTCGGCGGGCCAGATTGGACTTTAAATCGGACGTCGACTAAAGATTCTGAGGTATCATATCAGCGAAAGTGAAGTCTAAATAATGCTTTTAGGATCAACATTGCAATATCAAATGTTTTATAGTTATAATTTGAATTTGCGATATGACTTTTGTGTTACATTTATTTTTGATCATAGCTTCACGGGCCGCATAAAATGCTCTCGAGGGCCACATCCGGCCCGCGGGTCGTACGTTGCTCACCACTGCCCTAGGAGTTGGCGAAAAGACTCGGGGGGTTCACCGAAAAAAATCCGTGATGGCGTTTGCACAGCGTATGCCATTGCATGGTTTATGTTAATCATTTTCTGCAGTGATGGGGACTGGTTCAATTCAAAGAGTATTTCTTTCCTTCATTTGTTTAACATAGGATTGAATGTAGAATATATTTAGTTTTCATTTTAAGATTTCTTAAATTTAAACAACGAAGTTGAGACAGAAGCTTGTACGTGTAAATTAATTAAATTTATTTTTGTCGAAAAGAGAAATCGAATCCTTGACGAATTTGCGTGAAATTATTTTAGACTAAAAATTTTCAAGTTTTTTTAACGACGAGAAATTTTAACTATAACGACAAACGCATTATCGCCGCATCTACCTGTCTAAGGCTGTCGTTGGTTTGGCGCGATATTTTGCTTTGATTATATAGTAACACATAATTAGTCGAGCAAATGATTTCATTATTAAAGTAAAATTATAATTTTAAGTGCCTAAACTTGAATTCCACGACGCGGTATAGGACAATATTTTAATAAGAAATCTTCAATAGTTGTTGTTTAAGTGTGATTTACACGCAAAATTGGAGTACATATTTTAATTTCCTTACCTAAAGGGTGGATGTTAAAGAAAGTAACACTCCCCTTGCCTACGCCACTGATATTTAGGTAAGGAAGATGGTCCTTAAAAAAATTTATTTTTAAGAGGGGGTTCGCGAGATTTGGATTTTTATGAAAGAGATTCGCGGAATGAAAAAGGTTCGGGAGCCACTACCCTAGAGTGATGTTTTGGCTGTTTTTCAGAAATATATATCAATTTCAATATTCACTCTGCCTCCTCGTAATATTCTCGCGGAAAACATTCTGGGAAATTAGGAAATTGTTTTCGTTATTCGAAAAGTCTGTTCTTAATTCTTGAATTCGAACGAATCTATCACCTCCTCCCGATATCTATGTCGCCTTTTCTTCAAATTATACCTTAACTTTAAAGACCACCGTAAATAATTATTTTGCGTCACTATCGATCGAAACAAAAAGGAAAAAATCCGTTCGGCGACGGTGGCGTGGCACCCACGAGTTCGTGAATCGAGCGGTACTCGAACCCGCGTCCCTATTGTGAAAGGCGAATCCGAGCCACTCTCTTCTACCTCGTGGCTCTCTTGGAATGCTCTCAACCGAAAGTATTGGCATTCAACGTGTTTTTGCGAGGCGAAAAAGGGTTCTCCTTTCCCACCTCTGCCTCCTCCACGCCCGCCACTCCAACATCTCCTCCCTAGTTTGGTGACATCAGTTTTTTTCCCTTCCCTCCTCTCGACAGCGACCCTCCCTCTTCCTTCCCTACGCCCTCCCTCTACCTCCCGAACACTCCCTTGCCGCACTCCACGGAACTCCGTAGTCATCCGCGGGGCGCTGGCTCATTCAGCCGCGTTGTGTTCGATGGACCGGGATGCAGGGGAGGGAGGGGTAGGAACAGCGGGAGGAGTCGGAGGGTGGGGAGGGAAGAGGAGGAAGGGTTCGGAGTATGAAGTGGTTACCCGTAGCGTCTCACTTTCTCATCCCTCCCCCTCCCGTCAGTAGGGGGGGGGGGTGAGGCATTGCCCACAGCGAGTGTACTCTTCTCCCACCTTACCATTTTCCCTCATTCTACTTCGCCCTCCCCCCCTCTCCGTCCCCCCCACTCTTCCCCACCCCGATCTCCCTCCCCATCCTTCCGACGCTACTCCACGTTCCCTTCACTCGTCCATCCATACTTATCCCTCCGTTGGCTATACTTCTCGGGGAATACTCTATATATCTCCTACGCTTCTTCACTACACCCTCCTCTCGCTCACTCCGCCCATTCTCCGAAACTCCCTTTTACTCGCCTCGAGTAAAAGCTCGTACTGCGGGGTTGCCGGCTCTGCAGGATGCACCACCACACTCCCGTTCATCCAACTCACTATCGCATCCAGCCACGCCTCTGACTCTCTCTCTTTCCCCCTTTTCCTCCTCTTATTCACTCTCTCGCCCTCCTTCCTCTCCTCCCCCATCTCTGCTTCATTCACTCCATCTCCTTCCACGTCGGAGTCGCTTCCTAACCCTCGAAGGAAGTGTACAAAGAGGGGCCGCCCAAGCCGACCGCCGACTCTCCTCCCTACCTCGCTCCTGCACTCTCGCTCTTTTCTCTCTCCCTCCCTTTCTCTCCACCTCCTCTCCACCTCCTCTCCACGGAACTTCCGCACTCGATTACCCGTACAATGTCTGGTAGACGTCTCGGCCGTGGCTCTCTCACTCTTTGTCTCTCGGTTAGGGAGACTCACGAAAACCGCCAACCCTGTCCGCCCGATGACGTCGATAAATCATTCAGAATTTTTTGCGACGTCGCACCCTACACCTCCTCGGAACGGATGTAGTGTGCTGTACCACGATATCGTGATTTCCTCTCCTCCCCCTTTCATTCCGCCCTCCTGTCTTTTTCTACCTGAATTTATTTTCTCCTATCGGGGGACTCGCATCCCCCGATTTTACGGCTCGGCAGTCTCTCAGACTTGCATCGTGACCCGATCTTCTTCTGTTGGCACGGAGGAGACTTGTCAGCCGGAGGGTTGGGTTCGCAGAGGATTCCCTAATAAGGGTCGTTTCGTTTTCTCTCTCTCTCAACTCCATAGAAGTGCGTACTCCACCCCCCTCTTTAACCCTCCTCTCACTCTTAACTCACTCTGTCTCTCACTCTTTATATACCCGCGTGACAATACTCCTCGTCCGCGTGTTGTAGAAGAGGGTGTTTCGCCTGGGGTTGGATATCTGGCAACATGGGCGCAGTTGTCGTGGAGTAGGGGAGAGGCCGTGGCGATCGATGGGGTGTGCCGGGGAGGGAGGAGGAGGGGGGTGCGGGAAAGGGAGACGGCGGCGGAGGGGGGGTGAGGGGGCGTCGAGGGGGTTGGGACGACGGCGTGGTGTGTGGAGGGAGGGAAGGTCCTCATGACGTCGGGAACGGCGTCGGCGCCGCCGATTGCGGAGGCGGGAAAGCGGGCCTCTGGGTCCACCGGAGACGGTGAAAGTGATCGGCAGCTTCCAAACTACCCATCCCTCTTAAACAATGGCATATGCCTACGGGCCTCTTCTCACTCTCTCTTTGCGTAGAGCCTTTTTCTCTCTCCCGCCCACTTATCTTCCTCCCTCTCGTCTTCCCCTGGGGAGATTCCTGTGGGATGAATTGAATCGGGAGGGATTTCGCGGGGGTTCGTTGCCTCCGGTCTACGCCCAGTTCGAAAGAATGGCCTCCCTTCGGGTGGGGCTGGATGGGTCGGCGGGAAATCTCTCTCTCGTATCGTGGAGAAAGGAAGATACGCGCTTTGGCGGAAGGAGCCACGGGGATGAATTCGTTGCGTCGTGATTCGCGACCGTGCTAGGAATTTAACCCTTCGGGTCCCTGTTATATTGGGTCTTTGTACCCCGTCTGCTGCCTTTCTCGTTTCCCATTGTGCCCGCTGAGTCGCACGGGATGTCTCCGGTTAATTGGGCTAATGACGGGATTATTGCGATGGTACGTGGACGTGTGCGGGTCTCTCGGGCCACTTCCCGCTCACCTCTGCGGAAGGCGTCTCGTAGTAGCCTATTATAAAAGGCGGTGAATGCCTTGAAACTTTTAATAGCTGCGTTGTATCCTTCTTTACTTCTCAATTAAGGCGCTTTGGCATTTTTATATGATAGTGATTGCAAAGTAAATATTTCTTAATTCGTAGGTAAAGTATCAAAGCGGGGAGATAAGATTTGGATTTTTCTATGCGAGCTGAGGAAATTTTATGAAATCACGCCTCTCCACTTTGACATCATTTCCCGACTTTCTTTCTGCTTTACGAACTCTTTGACGACAAAAAATGTCGATTTTTAATTACGTATTTACTCGCGCAAGTAGCGGGATCAAATTAATATTTTCGTTGAAAGATTCTTTCGTACGAAATCGTTCATTTTCGTCTCTTTACTCTATTATGGTTAGATTGCTAATCAATAAAAAAATAAATTAAATTCTTTCCTCGGCGAAAATAAATTAGATCGATATCTTAAGTAGAATCGTAGAATCTCATTTTATCTAGGGGACATCGTCGCAGGTTGAGATGAAAGTTGAAAAATGATACTTTTATGACTGCAGTCTTTAGTGACTTGGGCAATTTACATAACAAACTGAAGTTTTAAAAATAATACTATCAAGACTGTTTGCGCGTGGCATTTCAAAATATTTATCCTACCAGTGTAAAGATATCATCTGTAAGGTATTTTTATTTTTTCAAGTAAAGTACTTACGCAAACGCATATATAACATTTTCGTATCCATCCAATTAGGAGAGTACGGTTTATAATCTCCTGGAATGGATCTTATTGCTCCATCCTGTCTTTAAGTAAAAGGATGGCCTTAGCTCAGGATACGCTACATTAACATGTTATCCGTGGAAATAATCGATTTCTTGCCACTCCTTGCATTCTTCAGCCAAGGTTTCTTTTATCGAAAAATCTTATTCTATTTCAATTCCAAGTGCGCAGATGCCTCGGAAGGATTCCCGGGGAGCAAGTTATGCGTTGATTCAGGCGGAGAACAAATAATTAAGTCAGGCGTAAGAAGACCGACCCGTTTTACAACAATCGTTTCCGTGCTTTGATCCCACTCTTTTCTTTTCCCTTCGAACAAATAACCAAGATTCGAAATCCTCCGCATTTAAAGAGTGTCATGCAGTATTCTCCGCCTGCAACCTGTCTGCCCTTCGTCCCAGTCAAGTGGCAGTAGCTAGCAGCCACCACCCACCTCCGTCGAAGCCGAAAGTACGTCTCTCTTTCCACCCTTCTGCTACTCTTTTCCTCCTCTTCCGCTTCATCATACCCAAATGGGATGAGAGATGTTCTCTCTCTCTCTCTCCCCCGTCGCTACTTCTTCCCCTATTTTCCCAACCCTTTCCTATCTTCCAACATTTTCCCATCCCTCAACCTTTTACTATCCCAACCCTTTCACCCTCATCACCCCTTTTCCATCCTTCAACCCTTTCCCACCCCTCAACCCTTTCGTATCCACAAACCCTTTCCTATCCCCAAACCCTTTCCTATCCCCCAAACCCTTTCCTATCCCCCAAACCCTTTCCTATCCCCCAAACCCTTTCCTATCCCCCAAACCCTTTCCTATCCCCCAAACCCTTTCCTATCCCCCAAACCCTTTCCTATCCCCCAAACCCTTTCCTATCCCCAAACCCTTTCCTATCTCCCAAACCCTTTCCTATCCCCAAACCCTTTCCTATCCCCCAAACCCTTTCCTATCCCCCAAACCCTTTCCTATCCCACAAACCCTTTCCTATCCCCCAAACCCTTTCCTATCCCCCAAACCCTTTCCTATCCCCAAAACCCTTTCCTATCCCCCAAACCCTTTCCTATCCCCCAAACCCTTGCCTATCCCCCAAACCCTTTCCTATCCCTTAAACCCTTTCCTATCCCCCAAACCCTTTCCTATCCCCCAAACCCTTTCCTATCCCCCAAACCCTTTCCTATCCCCCAAACCCTTTCCTATCCCCCAAACCCTTTCCTATCCCCAAAACCCTTTCCTATCCCCCAAACCCTTTCCTATCCCCCAAACCCTTTCCTATCCCTTAAACCCTTTCCTATCCCCCAAACCCTTTCCTATCCCCCAAACCCTTTCCTATCCCCCAAACCCTTTCCTATCCCCCAAACCCTTTCCTATCCCCCAAACCCTTTCCTATCCCCCAAACCCTTTCCTATCCCCCAAACCTTTTCCTATCCCCCAAACCTTTTCCTATCCCCCAAACCCTTTCCTATCCCCCAAACCCTTTCCTATCCCCCAAACCCTTTCCTATCCCCCAAACCCTTTCCTATCCCTTCCCCTACCGTCGCTTTCCTAATGTGACTGGAGAGTCTGCAGTACATTCCGTTAATACTCCTCCAGGAACAACGAGGCTTATGACTCAGGTCGCGGCCGCAAGGATTCTTATTGCGGGATTGCCGAGACGGGAATAAGCACTCGGAAAGGGATAGCGAGAGCGGCATTAAATACTGTCTCCGCAACCATCTCTATCCGTGCCTCATTAAGTTCGAGAGGTTCTTTTTCATCGTTTGAGAGGTCATTCATCGATCGAGTTTGGGTGTTTTTCTTTTTTGACGTTCCCGCCGCAGGAGGGTTTGGTTTTCGCTACATAAAAATTGATTGCGACTGTTTAGGCGATTCTCATGCAAAGACACGCGGTTCTTTTAGGAGTGGAGAAAAGTTTTTTTTTCCGGGCATAAAAAGGATGTTAGAGGTAAGGAAGTAGGGAAAGGGCGTATGTCGTCCTCTCTCTCGGATTTCGGTTCGTGTGGATTCGCCTCTCGCAAGCACGTCCCCGTTGCATTTTTCATCGCTGGTAACAATCGCCCTTCTACTTCCTCGTTATGGGCCTTGTTTGGAACAAAGTGACGGCAATCAATCTCCAGTGGCGTTCGATGACTCGTCGCGTCCGCAGTAATTGGTGCGTTCGTTAAAAAAAATAAACGACCTTCGCGATTGCGTCCGCGCGGAAAGACGGATGATTGTTTTGTCATTCGCGTGCACCGTCACGATTCTTCTTGAAGGTCTTTGTAAAACCTTTTCGGATTAGTTTTTGCCGATTTGATTTGTCGGCGGTTGTCGACGGAGCTCCCTAGCGGACCATCGGGGTCTTCAAATTAATCGCTTCGCTTGCGCTACGGATCCAAAATTATGGTCAATAAGTTGGTGGTTGTATTTGATCGACTGTCTCGCCTCGCTGCTACGAGTTCATTCGTGCTCGAAGCGCGTTTAAGGGCGCTGAAGGCAGTCTCGGGCACACGCACTCCCAAACAACCGCAACCCCCTATTCACCCCACACCAACAGATGGTATAGATCTCTCTCTTGCTCTCCATTATCGGCGTTTCTACGTCAATAAATGCGTGTGGGGAAACTCCCTGTATACATCCCTACCCCCGCTTTTCTCATTGCCCCGTCTCGGCCAGAGTGGCGTGCCCTCCATGTTTTTTTTTGTTTTTCCAGATGTTACGAAATTGGTTTGTCTCTCGTCGCATTCGTGTTTGCGTGTGTTATTTCTCCGTGTTTTTTATGAATAATTCATTATTATAATGGGACAGATTTTGTCTCATGAAGGGTTTACGGAGAAATTGTCGGTAAAATGTCGCGTTCCGACTCATTTTTTTGTCGTGGCATGAGATGCCATTAATTCCGCGTGATTAGGTGCGTTTACTGTTTTTCATGTTTGGTGATGGATGTCGTTTGCTGCTTGAATGTTTGTGTGGTGTCTCCGGGAGCGAGGACGTCAAATTGTGGATAATGCGCGTATTGATAACATCTTTGCTTGGTGGTGCCGCTGAGCTCACAATCCTAGTTTATATTTAGCATAGAGATCATTTTATCGGTCGAAAAACTAAATTGTTATGTTCGAGCCGCATTACAATCCATTATGTCCTTTATCCCCGACGTCCACCCGAATCCTCTTGCGACCGTTACCTCCATGATCGATGTCTTAGGAATCGATTTATCACGAATTCGTCTTCGTTTCCAAGAGCCATTAAACGACTGCTTCCTATTTCCCTTCCCCGCTTCCTGTCGTGACGAATGATCCGCGGGCCTTTTTTCTACCCGAATGTAAATTCCTTTCTTAGAGTCATTGCAGCTCCGCATTCATGTTCGAGCCATTTGTCTCCCTTCCTTCCGACTCGCTTCCTTTATACCCCGGCATGTCGCGTGCACGCTTTATACGTTGCCCACGTGATATCCTTGGGCGCGCGGCTAGCTTGGACCCAGCCGCCGCCGAGAGGAAGTTTGGGAGACCCGCCATGTGACCGATTAATTCGCCTCCCCGCCCGTGTAACCCTCGCCTTTCCCATCCCGTGCCGTCTTGAGTTGCCTGTACATGCGTCGCTTTATACCACTGTAAAAACCAATGCACGTATCCCTTTCGTTCGCCCCTTATATGTTCGCCTCAGCCCGAGTGTTGACGTCTCCCGTGTCTTCTGCCCCCGCAGAGGCGCTACTACAGAGCCGTCCGCTGCCCCACATTCCTGATATCCAAGATGGCACGGCAGGGAGCGACGCTGGTGGAGGCAGCGTGGTGGCGGGCGGCGGGGGCGGAGGGTCGTCTGGGTCGGGAGCGGCGGGGGGAGGAGGATCTGGAGGCGGCGGAGTTCCAGGCACGCCCCTTTTGCCCCTCGAGAGCGCCGCGAATCGGTGGACATCCAAGGAGAACCTGCTGGCCCAACAAGAGGACGACGACCCACAGCTGTTCGTGGCGCTGTACGATTTCCAGGCCGGCGGGGAGAATCAGCTGAGCCTGAAGAAGGGTGAGGGGAGAGGTTTTTAGTGCCGACAAGAATTGAACGAATGTTTTCTCTGGATTATTAAAAATACTGTTCCGAAATCCTGGGTTAATCCGTTTTTATAGCGTTTTAAGAATGCCCAGCCGCCGAAGATACTATCACTCGTTCCATCGTCTCGTAAGTTGTGTTGACTTTACGTGCGTTTTTATCGCTGTTCTCAATCTCCATTTTTATATTCCTAACCAGATATGGCATCATAAAATAAAAGTTGTGAAGTGCACGCTTTGCGCGTAGCATAAATTAGGTGCGTTTCGTGGTGTTTTAATGCATTCGTCGTAGTTTTATCGCAATGAACTTATCGTGTAAAAAAAAATTGTTTCGCAGCTCTTGAGAAAACTATTTTCTTCTCATGCGAATATTTTGCGAGTTGAAATAACGTAATTGCTATGCTTCCGTTGCATTGAGTCAACGACGTGCTGGTCATTAGATTTTATAGTTCGAGTATCAAATTTCTTTAAAACGCATCCGGTAGTAAAAGTGCATAATAAATGTGTATAGACACGCGACCAGGCATATCTTAATAACAGGTTTTTCTGATTAACAAATCGAAAAACCAATTTCAGAACCGAAATCAGATTATTTGAATAGTTTCAACCCATCTTGTTTTTTTTAATCCTCGGAAATGTTTCTCTTCACTCTGTATTTTCGCACAATTTTATTGTTTCCCTTTAAGATATTTTATTCCGTTTTTCGTATTTTGAGTTTTACGTTTTTAAGTTTTCCTTTTCCATCACTTACAGACTGCTATTTTAGTAGGACTTTGAGAGAAATTGTCATTCTAATATTAAACGACGCTATTTTTTCAATAGAATTATTTTTAGGCCTATAAAATTCAACCTTAAGTAAATGTAAGAAGCATAGGGATGGAATTCATTTTTGTGTTCTTTAAAACATTGGTACAGCATGATGAATAGGTTTTTTTTCTTCTACAATTAGTAGATGGTGAAGCTGTGTGAAAATCATATTTCAATTAATGTGCGCTAAAAGATGGTCAAAATTGCATTTTTAATTATTATAATACAGTCCATTGCCAAGGTTTGTTTTGGCTGTAAATACAGATAATTTAATATACCATTAGAAGCATTATTTCGTTTATTAAATGACTAGTTCAAAAGCCCCTCAATATGAAGGGTATGCGTGGATTAAATATTAAATTTAAGGCACTTCCCATTCTTCCTCCCTTTCTCTCTTCCATTCTCCTCCCTCATATTTTAAGTTTATATTCGATTTTTTCGATTTTTTGACATTTCATAAAGAGGTTGCTATGGTAGCTGGCATTGTTGATCTTGGATTTTTGCATTATTGGACTCATGCTTTCAAGTGCATTTACACAGCTTACAATGAAACAAAATCATGAAGGATAAAAACGATTGAAAATTTATGTGAAAAGTTTCATGTAAATTTAAAACAAATAAACACGTAGCGTAAAAACTCAGAAGTCAGAAATGACTCCATTATATTGTAATGATGGACAACTCAACATTTCAAATAGGAAGATACTTCATGCGTACATTGAAAATATCTTTTCGTTTGCAAATTTTATTGGGCATTTTAAATCAAATTACTATATTGTCAATGATTATGATTAATTTCCTTCAATAATTAAGCAAAATATTTGACGCATGGCAGGTGCATTTATAGTGATTACAAAAAATGTGCGAATTAAAAAAGCTACATACTAAGTTCTTTCGTCGTCAAGGTAAACAAAACAAAAAGCCAATTAAAATATTAGCGGTCGTATGCTCGTTTGCATTTCTTCCATGCCTTAGAAATGGCACTGCACTAAACAAACCTATCGTTCAAATTAAGCCATCATTACTTCCCTTTCGATTAAAATGCATTCAAAATATATAAGAAGAGTTCTCACAATTGTTTTCAAATACAATATCAAAGTTCACGTCATTGCTTTTATATATAGACGTAATTTTACTAGATCAGCAACAATGCTGTCGCCCTTGACAATGAAATTTTTTTGTCTAAAATTTAGTCAAATTATCATGTTAATAACGAATTTGTGGAATGATTCGAGGCATATTAAAAAATCGATGGCTGGAAAATGAATATCCGTTCTTTTAGGCGTCGTTTGTAAATGGACTTTTAATAATAGGTTTCCTAGTAAGTGCTGTATATAAGTTCACATCAAGCATTTCTATTTTTATGTATAATTATTTGCCTTATAAATTGTTCTTCTGTTACCTTAATTGAAATTCAAGAGGCATCTTTCATAATTGCTTTGTAATGATCTTTTTAAAGTAAAAAGTAGTATTTTTCCATAAAATATTGGATATTACTAATATTGCATCAATTTTTCTGCATGAAATGTCAGAAGATACAAATTATGATGTTATACTGTCAAGTTTTAACTATTTCCTTGTAGTCAATTGTTTTAGAGATTTAATATCAACTATTTATTAAAAGGAATGATTTTGGTTGTAGATGATTTAAATTCCTTTAAAATAATATTAATGACAAACAGCTTAAAATTTCTTAGCCAGCATATAAAAATATTTTCCTGAGTTTATACTAAATTAAATAATGTGATTCTTCTTGGAATAGGGGAACAAGTCCGTATCTTAAGTTACAACAAAAGTGGAGAATGGTGTGAGGCTCACTCAGGTTCTGGGCAGGTTGGGTGGGTACCATCCAATTACGTGACCCCGGTCAATTCGCTAGAGAAGCACTCTTGGTACCATGGCCCCATATCTCGAAATGCTGCTGAGTACCTGCTGTCATCTGGAATCAATGGCAGCTTCCTAGTACGTGAATCAGAAAGTTCCCCTGGACAACGCAGCATATCACTTCGGTACGAAGGACGAGTATACCATTATCGTATCAATGAAGATGCTGATGGAAAAGTAAGTATATCTCATTACTAACTAAATCAGTTAATGTACAGCTTTAATTTATGTTCTGAACAGTGACTAAATGAAAATACTAAATTTCCACTCTAAATCATATTTGATGGTTATATCAGAATTTATAAATGATCCTGGTTGTGTATTCATTTACAATGCTAATATCTTATTTATGCCAGTATTGATGTCTGAATTGCTTCTCCAGTAATGAATTCTAAGTATGGCTATATCTAGCATTGTGTGGAAAAAGTAATTTTTATAGCACAAACCAGTAAAATGACAAGTCACTCCTCAACTATTGTAATTGGTGTCATAAATGAAAGTTTCAGATGAAAAATACAATCTGCTCTGCCTGGAATAATTCAAATTATCTGCTGATTCTTTATTACTACAGATGGAAAGTTGTGCTTCAAACATATGTTTGGCTTTATTTATGGATTAAAAGTAAAATTTATTGAAAAAAGTGGATCATCTGATTTACATTTGATGGTTCTACATCAATATGCAGATATTTACATTGAATTATTTGTAAGCATAATTTCTCCTTATAAGAGGCTTTAATAATCAAATCCTGAATATATTCCTTTTTAAAACAGGAATTTATGCTTTGTGACATCCCACTTTTAGTCAAAATTTTATTTTATAATCTTAATTTAATCTTTCTCACAGTTGGGTGAGGAGTTCATATTTGTAATTTTGGCTAAGGTTTTCACTGAGTTACTCTGGAATATAAAAGGCTTCCAGTGTCAGCTTGGTAGACTGGAACATTCGTCATTTGGCTCCATGGATGGGAAAAGCTTGACATGTTTCACAGGGAACTGAACCAAATACACACCTCCATTCTATTTACTTTGGAGATTCAGTGGAATGGTTGCCTATCATTCCTATATGAGCTCGTTAAAAGAGGACCCGATGGTAATCTTCAGCACATGATCTACAGGAAGGAAATTCATAAAGATCGGTATCTAAATACAGCCTCTCATCATCAACCACAGCAGAAGACTGCCCTAATCAAGACCCTTATACATTGAGCAAAAGCTGCCTCAGCCTTTGAGTCACTTAGGGGTCAGGAGGAATATGACCAAGGCCATCCTGAACAACAGGTGCTTCATTGAAAGGCATATGAAGTTGGAATACAAAACTACAGGTGATCAATCCTATCCCATGGCTTACACAAAAATTCTCATTGTCACCAGAACATTGGAATGGATTGCACAAGTCCTGCTGAAAGAAGACATCATCATCATTAGTTTTAGAGCTGTCACAAAAATTAAGGAGCAACTCCTTTCAGCCAAGGATTCTCTAATTACTCGGATTGCAGAAGGGGTGTACAAAGTGCTATGCTCCTATGGCAAAGCTTATATCAGCCAAATGGGATGCTCATTTATGTGCAGGCTAAAAATGAGCATAGACGGGCCATGAAGAATTGCCAATGGAGAGAATCAGCCATTGTAGATGATTTCACTGTAGAAGAGGGTGACATAATTAAGTTAGAGGATACCAAAGTCCTCACGAGAGAGCTTTTATTTTCTGCGAGCTATCTGGAAAGCCATCAAGATTGAGAAACACCCCTCCAATTTCAAAAGTGAAGGTGACTACTGAATCAGTGGAACTTGGAGATGGCTGTTTCCACAACCAAGATGGGTTTCGAAAAAAGGAGGGGAGAATATGTGGAAGAGGGGAGGGAGGAGTAATGAAAAAGTGGAGGGAGAGAGGGACAAATGAGGGAAATAGAAGGTCCAGTGAAGGAAGTGAAGTAGGGGCAAGAGCCAATAATGAAGATGGGGGAAAAGAGACCTATGGAAAAAGTAAAGGCAAGAGTAACAATAATACAATTGGTAAGAAGGTGGGGAAAACAAAAACAGCCTAAAAGTGAAGGGTGAGATGCTATTGTACTTCAGTTCCCTGAAGAGCACACCTGTATTGGGTATGAAATGTCAGCAGAATGTTCCAGTCTATGCAGCTGACACCAGAAGCCTATTATGTTCCATATTTGTACTTTTTTATATTTTATTTACGTAATAATTATTGTCTTGATGCTTTGCTATTTTTTATAATTAATGATGATTAGCGATAAATCATTGTCATGTTTTCTCTAGGTTTATGTCACTGCTGAAAGCAAATTTAATACTCTGGCTGAGTTAGTTCATCATCATTCCATGCACTCAGATGGTCTTATAACTCAGCTCCTATATCCTGCACCAAAGCACAACAAGCCTACTGTGTTTGCTCTTAGTCCAGGTGAGAGAATGTATTTATCTTTTTGTAAAAATTATCAAGTATCATTTATCTTTGAAGTAGTTTGTTTCTTGCCATCACCTGCCATCGTAAATTCTTGTTGACATTTAATCATCATGGGGCATTTTTATTCAAATTCTGTTAGAGATAGAAAAATATAACACATACTTTAGTTTATCTACTATTATATTCTGACCTTTTTATTTTATTGTATTTATAGACATTTCAGTCAAAATTGGATAATTTTGCACAACTTCTTGTTTGGAATACTTTAATAGGGTTTTTGTATTTGTATTTTATTAAATAGCATTGATTGTGCTATTCATTTCCTGCTAGGAAGCATAGATCACATTTGATCAGTTGTTTTCCATCAAATCATTTATGTATCAGCATTTCATAGAAGAGTATGCCTTAACATTGGCTCCAGTTTTTTGTTATGTAAAGATCAACAATTTTGTAGTGAATCTAACAATTTGTCTGCACAAAATGTTTTTATATTATTATCTAAGGTAACTGTGTATTTAAATGTTTTGATTGCCTACTAAATTTATCCAATTTTCTGAAGGTTTGATGCCAAATTTAGGTAAAATTTTCACTTCGTAATTATGAATAAACAAATAGTTTGTTTTATAATGGAGGTACAGTAGAGTAAGGCTTGTGTTTAAATGAGAGAGGCTTAATAGCTAAGTTAGCACATTATAATTCTTCATAAACATATATATTAACATAAAAATATACTTTTTTTTATATTTGATACTTTCAAAATGACATATAAGAACGCAATCTATATCGTAATAAAAGTTAGAACGTTTCCCTACTCGCCTCTTTCAAGTTTTCAAAACAAACTTTTCAAGAATAAGTGGCTTTTTTTAACAAACCTGCTAAAAAGGTATTTTACATCTGGACATGGCTGTACTTCAATATATTCACTAGGCATTCTTAATTGTATTCACATAGCTAAAAATATAAATAATGCAAAAAACATCTTACTTGAACATCTCTTGTATAATTCTGAATAACATGCTATTTTGGAAATTATTTATAACTAACAATGACTAAAACATTTTATCACAAGATTATTAAAGTGTATCTTATTAGTATTATGCTAAAAATTACTATATACAAGAAAAGTATTCAAGACACCATGAAAGTTATCAAATCATTTTCCTAATTATTTTAATTATTTTTAACTGTTTTGTATTATGCTGGATCTGGAAATTGGATGAGACTATTAATGTGATGATCAAACTGTTTAAATGTTTTCATAAAGTTACCAAACTTGAATATGAACCATTGAATCAAAAATTCTGTGAGTGCTTCTTCAGGAGAAATTTAAGTCATTCTTGCTTGTTGAAAGAAAGAAATACAGTAGTCCCTCTCCAACCACGGTGGATACGTTCCTGGCTTGACTGGGGTTGGAGAGGGCCAAGACTTATGAAAAATAGGGGGTTAGGGGGAGTGATCCTTGAGAGACATACCTTAAATCTTATAATGCATACAAAAGATGCTTAAAAATTCCATTGATCGTATTTGTTATCATTATAATTCTAATATATAATAACATTCTTCGTGAGAAGCCCTCCTGCTCCATTCCTCCTTTTTTGAGGTCCGCAGATTACAGTCCTCTTCCGCCCATACGTAGCCATAAAGTTGGGTTCTATTCCAGAAGCTAAGTCCTCAATACTGCCTTGCCAACCAGCACACTCCCGATATTGCATATATTCATCAAAATCGCTGAAACTATTGATGATATTGATATGCATCCTTTTTAAAAATATCACATCCTTAGTAATTATTTTAATAACTGATGTGACCCTCTTTATTAAATAAGAAAGAAGTTTCTTGCAGATCAGCATTTTTAAAAGTCGACTGGAAATTTAAAATAATTGATAGGTTTCTTATATTTATGTATTAAAGAAATTTTACTGTATTTAATGCCTTCTATACTTTGTTTGATATTTTTACATTTCTATAAGGTCCAATTTAGTAATTTTAATCAAATATATTCGAGTCTCTTCAGGACAGGAATCCATGATTAACATATGCATTCAGCTTCGACTAATAAATGCCTATAAAGGTATTGACTATATAAAATTTTATGAAAATTTAGTTATATACTTTCACTTGATTTTCCTCCACTTCGGTGAAGATAATGTTTTGGCAAATGATTTAATACAAATTATACGAGAAATCTGTAAAGTAAAACTAATTTATAGCCAGTTAAGGGGTACAGATAATGTATACACAACAAATAATGTTATAAAAGCAGTGGTGGTTGGGAGCCATTGCAGGAATATTTTTCCAAAATACAAAATTGAGAAAGACAAAATATTTCCAGAAAATACAAACAAAATAAAAAATAGCTGTAATAAGGAGAGTAGATAGTAGCCAAGGGATATCACCAAAATGACATGAGGATTAAATATTAATGCAAAAAATTATGCAGAGTAAATAACTGCAAAGAGTAAACACAGATGTAAATACATAATACATGGTGCAATCAGACAGGAGCACCATTCTTTGTGCGAACTAATTACACCTAGTAGAGCATTCAGCCTCTTCTATAACATAAATTTTAATAATGACAATATTTGTTTATTATTGATGGCCGTATGGAGAACTGTGGTTAATTAAGACTGTAGGCCACGTTTGAGAACTTAAATTTGACGTAAATTAAAAGGCCTGCGGATTTGCTCCATAATTGCGAGTGTTCAGTTTGATGGAAACTATAGGTTTAACATAAGAGGTCCAACACTTAAAAAATAATTTAAACTATAAAATGCTAGCAACAACATTTTTCTAATTGTATAGATTATATTTTTCCCCTTTTCTATTAGACTGTGATATCGAAATTCACACTGAGCACTTATGTAGGCAATCAGACTGAAGAATTTGGAGCGATTATGCATACATTTAGGCACGAGTTGGAAAACCACGGATACTGGAAACCGCGGTTGGAGAACCTGCGGTTGGAGAGGGACTACTGTATTTGAGTAAAATGGATTTCTGTTTACTTGTAAAATCACTCAAACATTTTTGGAAAATGCTTATCTGATAACAAGAAAGATTTAATTCACTAAACTGGTTTCCATGTTGTCCTTTAATGATTATAAGAGACTGGGCATTTCGTGAATTGAAGAATACATATCAAGCACATAACTTTCACATTACCTTTTATGCAGAATAATATTCCCTCCATAAGTTTTGTTCATGTTTCTGTTAATTTTCTCCTCAGAACCAGATGAATGGGAAATTAACAGAACCGATATTGTGATGAAACATAAGCTTGGAGGTGGCCAATATGGTGATGTGTATGAAGCTGTCTGGAAGAGGTACAATATGACAGTTGCTGTCAAAACTCTAAAAGTAAGTATTTCATTAATGCAATATTTCATTTTAAATTTATTTTGATGGTTGATACTAAATGATTTTTAATTGCAGGAGGATACAATGGCATTGAAAGACTTCTTGGAAGAAGCTGCTATAATGAAAGAAATGAAACATCCTAACCTAGTACAACTCTTAGGTAGATATTAATGCAAAGTGAATTTTATTTTATAAATTGTCATTTCCATTCATTCATGATGTCTTTTAATTTTTTGCATAGGGGTATGCACTCGTGAACCACCATTTTATATTATCACAGAGTTCATGAGTAGAGGAAACCTTTTGGACTACCTGAGGAATGGAAGTAAAGAACAAATAAATGCAGTTGTCCTCATGTATATTGCAACACAAATTGCTAGTGGAATGAGCTATTTGGAAAGCAGAAATTTTATTCACAGGTTAGTATTGTTCTTTATTATTTTAATGTGTAAAGTATGGTGACATTCTTTTTGCCAGATATTATCTAGTAAGGTGCTTATGTATTAATTTTTACAAATTTACTTTTACCGATATTGCACAGCATTACTCCTTAAGTCACATTATCAGGATGGTATATGGCTTTTGATAGAATGCCAGTGGTCTCTGATCTTACAAACATAGGCCAATTTATGGGTGTTTCTTCCTGAGTAAAAGCTTGTCTTAACCTACAAAAACACCTCTAAATATTTGAGTGATAAGCTTATTTTCATCAGTAGAAATGGAGTGAGCTATTACTGTCCTTGCAAAAAGTCGAGACACCCGAGTTTGAGAACATATCTCGAAAATAACCGCAGCGATTTTAATGCGGTGAAAAGTAGCGGTTAGAGAATTTATTTCTACGTTGATTAATGTGCATCTTAAATTTTTGTCCATGTTTAAATATTTTGTATTGGGCTGTATTTGAAGAAAAATACGGTTTTTGACCTGGAAATCCAGTAAGACCAATTTGAATGTTTACATCTCAGAAACCCATACAATGTATCACTTGCAATTTTAATAGCACTTACCTACAACTATTAGGAATAATTAACTGGAAACGTTATTTTATAACTGCAACATTAATACCCCATTTTGTTACATTTCGGAAATTCAGTTATCTTCGTCAATCCTGAGTTGTTTTCAAAGTTAGAGGTACCGTTGTCACCAAACAAATGCCTATATTACTAATATGTAAAAAATAACATCAGAAAATTACTTGCCAAAATGATATGATTTTTATTTCATCTTTATTCTGCCTCCGTCTTATAGCTATGTCTAGCGTAGTAAAACGGCAGGAGAGAGGAGGAGAGAGCGTGTGCTGTTGCTACCTTCTCCACATTCATTGCATGCCCAGTCATGTAAATTACTCATTAACATAGAAGACATGGCAACAGTGCATGCTGCAATTGCTACCTTCCTTCACTCTCCCGCCAGGTTTGCTAAGGTAGAGGTAGAATGAAGATGAAATAAAAATCAGTATCATTTTGGCAAGTAATTTTCTGATGTTATTTTTTACATATTAGAAATATAGGCTGCTGTGTGAAATATTAATGAATAAATAAACTTAATTTATTCAGAAAATCATTAAATCTTTGAGTAGTCTAGTAACTATGGGTAGTCTTGGTTTAGCCAATAAATATTATTATTTACATCTGTGCATATACTGCTGGTAAAGGCCTGACTTTTAAAAGCATTTGAAATATTTCAATTTTCTCCAAAGTGAAAACTGTTGTGTGAGCATTTCGTCTTTGTTTTCAATTGCTGCAAATTCTGCATTAAAAACTGTTGAAGGCATGGCAGACAGTTGATGCAGTTTTATACCATTTATTATGCTTTTCGATTTTTCATTCAAAATAATCAACCCTTGAGTGCAATATGACTGAGAAGTGCAATGATGCTTCTAGTTGTGGGAAAGTGAAAAAGACTTGTAAAGCAGTTACTTTAGAAACAAAATTGGATTGCTCCGTTTTGATGAAGGAGAGCAACTTGGTGATATAGCCAAGTGTTTAAACCTTGCAACCTCAATGGTGTCAACAATTGAAGAAAATAAAGACAAAATTTGTGAAATAAGTCTACAACAGCAGCAAGTGCTAAATTGCTGGCAAAATATTGATGTAATGTAATGGAGAAAATGGAACGCCTATTATCATAAAAGGTGGACGATATGAGGATATCCTGGAACGAATTATAGAAGATGGAGGCTATATTGCTCGCCAAATTTTCAATGTCGTTGAAACTTCCCTTTACTGGAAGATAATGCCTGGTAGGACTGTCCTGTCAAGGGAAGAGAAGTCTGCACCAGGCCACAAAGTGTCCAAAGACAGGATATCTCTTCTTCTTGGAGGCAACGCTGAGGGCGATTTCAAGTTGAAGCTGCTGTAGTACGCCATCCTGAAAATCCAAGAACCATTAAGGGATACACAAAGGCTGATCTACTGGTAATTTGACGTTCAAACAAAAGAGCATGGGCAACAAGAGCCATACTACAAGAATGTTTTACAAATTTGTTTCTGCCGTGCAGTGGAAAAGTAGTGTGTGCAGAACAACCTCGCTCGCAAAGCATTGCCCCATGTCACCTGATGAACCTCGGTGATTTATCAGACAACATCCAAGTGGAGTTTCTACCAAAAAACATAACTTCACTGATCCAACCTATGGACCAGCGAGTGATAGCCACCTTAAAGCATATTATCTCAGGTGCACCTTCAAGCAGATAATCAAGGCAGTGTATAATGACCGCAATTTTTCAATTAGAGATTTTTAGCGTAAAAGTAGCCATAGACAACACTGTGGAATCCTGGAAAGAAATTACAGAATCAAACATGAACAGCATGTGGCGGAAACAGTTGCCAGATTACATCAACAATTTTATAGGTTTCCCTCCAACTGAACCCACTGTAAAAGACATCGTGATCCTTTCGCATCAACTTGGTTTTAATGATATTGAAAGAACCAACATAATGAATTTTAGCATTGCATCCCGAGGAATTGTTGAATGAAGAGCTAATGGCAACAGACCAAGAACAAGTGGCTGAAGAAGAGGATGAAGAACCAAATCAGCATTGCTTAACAGCAAAAATACTTTCTGAATCTTTCTCTCTTACCAACAAGGCTGTTCGGAACTCAGTAGACAACGACCCAAACTGTGAAACAAGCCTGAAACTTGAAAGAATGATTGAAAATGCCCTAATGCCATATAAGGAACCGTACAAGGAGAAGAAAAGCAGACAATGTTCTGTACGAGACCTCTCCGAACTCCTCCGACTGATTGATATGTCAAATCCTCCCTTTCTGCTGAAGTGGGTGATTCTACATACAATGATGATAATGTAAAACCTTCGCTTCATGCTGTATGAAACAGTACTAACTACGACTACGCCGATGAAGATGTATTTTTCATTAAATTAAATTATTACTGAATGCATTGTACCTTTTTATTTATTTTTATTATCTATTTTTTATTTTAGTTACAAAAAACCTTGACTATATGCACATCAACCATGCCTTCTGGCCTGCTGCAGATACCTCGGCGCTACCTGCTTTGCATTCAGCCTCATTATTTTCAATAAAACTTGTCGTTGAGTATTCATTGTCATCGTGTATTTTAATATAAATGCATTGAATATAATTGTGATAATTTAAGATATAATCATTCATATTTTCAACCAGTGATCGAATAGTCAAGTTACTATGACACCAAGTCGCGCAAAATAGAACACAATACTATGTAATGTGTATGTGCGTGGAATAATTCACTCCATATTATGTCTTATAAAACAAGTTCTGTGCCATATAAGGGAGGATTTTTTTACCATGAGAACATATCTTGTATTATATATTGGAAGCTAATAGAATATTATGGCTTAATTTACAAAATTTCTATTTGCAAAACATTTTCCAAGAACGTAATCCTTTGATAATTCAAGCCTTTTCTCATCTCTGCTGTCATTGTCTTGATTTGATTTCATTGATGGCAGAACAAGCATTTATCTGAATCCATACTGTTATTTTTTCATTTATTAGATGGTACTCGAGGAATAATTTTGAAACGAGAAAAAATTCTGCTATGACCGGGAATCAAACCCGGGTCTTCCACTTGCTGGATGGATATTCTACCACTGAACTACCGTAGCAGATAATTATTTCCTGTTTCTGAATGTGGGTGTACTTGTTTCATGCAGTCACTACTGAAGAGTCAATTGCATTTACAAAAAGAGACCATCACAATTTTTTCCTTTATTTCTTATTCTGTAATTAGCTACCATATTGTCAGGAAGGTCTATTCCTACCAAATTTTTATTATATTTGTAAAACACATTAGATTACTCAATGAGAACTATTTACTATTTTCCTTACGACTGTACTGTGCCATTTTATTTTCACAATTGGTTCTCACATCCTGCCGTTAATATATAATAATAAGTTTAGATTAACTTTTCATTTTTTTGTTATAGGGATCTTGCTGCTCGTAATTGTCTTGTTGGGGAAAATCATTTAGTCAAAGTGGCTGACTTTGGTTTGGCAAGGTTGATGAGGGACGATACTTATACTGCCCATGCAGGGGCCAAATTCCCAATCAAGTGGACAGCTCCTGAAGGATTAGCTTATAACAAATTCTCCACCAAGGTATTTGTTTTGAATTACTTCTAAAATTTTGGATTATCAAAGATGTTAATTTTAAATTTAGTTAAAATCAACCTGCAGCATGTAACTTAATCTGCACCTTTCTCCCAACAGCCTTATAAGGGCTATAGTTCATATTTCATTGTATTAATATCCCTAGCTTGTATTTGAATGTCATCCCAGCAATTGTTTCTACCCTTGAGTATGAGTGAGGAAACTTTTTGCATTAAAAGTTGCAATGTTTCAGAATATCTAATATTGTTTTACATTTGAACATTAATAGAGATTCTCTGGTACTGTATAAGTAACAGTCTATTCTAAGCAACAATTTTATGATCATAAATATTGTTAAATTGTCTGCAATGAATATCAGACAACTTTTTTATTATCTATAGTATTTGCAGATTGGAAAATGCTCACATTCATAGATTTACTTTCTCATTTTGAGCCAACTTTTCCTTTGTATTGGAACCTTTTACTTTAATTTTGCTGTTACTTTTTAGTTTTTGGGTCCCTAAAAACTTCTTCCATTTTGTCAAGTTTTGGCCATATTAGGGCTTTTTTCTCCCTCTCAATACACTTTAAAAATGAATGTCAATTTTATTTTCATGAGGCTTTGGGTATCCCTTTGCAGCTGTCTCATGCATTTAGTCCAATATGTCAACCGGACCACTTTCCTCCCTTGATGTCATGAATGTTTATCCAATTGGGATATGTTGTAGGGCTCATGGAGCTGTACAGTAGGTAGAAATAGTTTGCCCCTGTAAGATTTTTGCCTATCAATCATGCAAATTTTTTAAAAATAATTGGAGTGGCAGTATATTGTTAAGAGTGATAAATCAGTTAATTAAATGACGATTAACGTATTTTATAGAGTTTTTAATGCGCTTTCACGCTCGTTGAGCTACCTTGTAATTTTAAACAAGAAATTTGACTCTGAAAAATAAATTTATATTTTATGAAAAGTATGACCATTTTTATTTTCATCAAACACCTTTTAAAAGTAAGCCCAACATGTCTTCATTGTTGTCACAAAACACCAAAATGGAGGTATTTGTCGTTGTATTGCTACAAGGTAATAAGTATTCCTGCGCAGAAGACAGAATACGCTGTCAGCTGGATGGAAACCACTTTCCAGAAAAGAAAGGGAAAAGAAGGAATCAAAAGAAGATAACAAGCAGTGAAAATTTAAAAAAGTATCGTAATAAAAAAGAATATCATTGGTAAGAAGTTACGAGTATTATCACTTGCCAAAAAGTCACTGTTTTTGCTTGTTTTGGAAACGGGAAGCCATCAGGTGCAAAAGAGTACCTCTTGATAAGAATCCTTCCATCTGCTGTTGAAATCAATGCATGTTGCTTGTGAGTGTGTGGCACTGCCTTTGCTTGGTCTAGTCGGCTTTGATGAAACAGTTTTGTTGCCATGTGATCTGCCTTGCTGCTGTAGAAAATGACTGTTGGTAAGGTTTTCTTGTGCCCAATAGTGCAGAGCCAGAGGAGATGGAATCTGCTGATTTGCTGGTAGCTATAGGCTGGCACAAGCTGCAAGTCTTTTCAGATTTCCTCTGACCCCATCACAAGGCCCTTTCCCATGAGCTGTGGCATGAAAATACCACTTGGCACATATGGAGAAGTCTTCTTTGTGTATCTGTTCTTATAATGTTGGGAAGCACCGTCAATGAAGTAAATAAATTTTTTAGGATGGAAGTGTTCTTTCAGATAAATAATTAACTATTTCCTTTTGGCACTCGTAGATGGCAGCTGTGTCTTGGGAGAGATTGTCTGAGAGTATGGCGGGACTCCTGTGCTTCAGCTCATTCCCTTCTTTGAAGTAGAGAACAACAGTATGCATTGATACTTGTGCGTTGTTTCAGTGGAATGCTTGAGATGCATCTTGTGCTACAAATGCATAGTTTTCCACAAAGTCACAAAACTACAAACTCTCCATGTTTTAATGTGTCCTTTCTGTCTTTCTCGAAGTCCATGGTTTGGGTGCAAGAGTTAAGATCTGAACCTTTTTGAAACCTGTAGTTGATTTTTCAGCAAATTTGTCTTTAATCTGTCCCAGTATCACCTCCGGGGCATCATCTTCCTTTGATTTTGAAAATGAACTCTAAAATGTCGCCTTCACAGCTTTGGTGACTCTCTCCTCCATGCTCTTTTGATATTTTGTGTATTTAATTTTCTTTCACTTAATTCCTGTTTCTCCCACTAAGGAGAGGGTTATGTTCAATTTGTCATTGTCATCTTCAGAAAATTCCTCACCACTAGAAGAAACTTTCTGGTGGTGCGTGACTTGATAAAGGTCTCGGAATATCTTCACTCACGTCATCAACACTCTGGCAAGAAAATGCACTGGGATTGTGATTACAGTGTTCAAGAAGTACATAACTTTGACGAAATGATTCCAAGGAATGGGATCCTTGCGATAAATGAAGACACTGTATTATAAAAATTAAGCAAGTTATGGATGCTTAAATGAAATAGGGTATTTTGGGAAAATCGTTTAAATGATCAGCCCCACATAGAGAGGTTGGTTTTAAATACCCAGTTGTCAATGTGTTAAAGGTTTCCGGGCACAAGACGCATTAAAACTCCGAAACATTTCTGAGATAAGTAAACTGTCAGTCAGCAGAAGAACACCAGCGTTCTTATTTATAAATTATCTCCAACCACTAAGAAAAAGTCTCACTAAAAACACTTGAATTGTGTTTTCTGTAAGAGACATACCAGTTCTTCTAATATTTTCAAAACTCCTTGAATTGAAGGTTCAGTCTTACGGATCGCGTCAATCTTCCACCTACAGTTGTAACACAGCTTGGATCCTGATGCAATACTTCCTATTTTCTTCATTTGCTCTGGACTTATGTCTCACAGACCTTTCATTCTGATGTGATTCTTTTCCGTAAAAGGATCGCAACACTTATTGTAAGCCGTTGCCCTAGTAACGATTAGAAAGGCAATCCTTTGCTTTAAACGTTCCTTATGTATAAGAGAACAACATGCCAGCTGTCACACACAATAACTCCAGCCTGAGTGATAACTTGTCTCATCAGCCGCTGGGCTTACTGCGTCCAGTTTTCTATGTGGGAATACTTATAACCTTGTAGTGATCCAATGGCAAATACCTCCATATTGGTGTTTTGTGGCAACAGTGAAGACATGTTGGGCTTACTTTTAAGAGGTGTTAGATGAAAATAAAATTGGTCATACTTTTCATAAAATATAAATTTAATTTTCAGAGTCAAATTTCTTTTTTAAAATGACAAGTTAGCTCAACGTGCATTAAATGACGTGAAAATGCATTAAAAACTCAGTAAAATATGTTAATTGTCATTCCTGATTACTTTAATTAATTAACTGATTTATCGCTCTTAACAATATACCACCACTCCAATTAATGATTGGTATGCAAAGATGTCTTACGGGCAAACTGTTTGTACCTAATGTACAGCTCCATGAGCCCTACAACTAGGGTTACCACCTTTTTTTGGTGTCATTACCGAACACTGACTAAAAACCATGATATTGTTACTCAATTTGAACAGTCGATTCAGGTAATAATCAAAATGCTAAGTTTCGAATTGTATTAAACTAAAATTTGTTAAAAACTTGTTTGTTAAATTTTACCAAACATTTCTGTGTTCAGTATGAACAATGAACAAATACAGTAAGTCCTCGATTTATGTTGTCCCGATATACGTTGATTTGATATAAAGTCGTTGCTGACCGGTGTCGTCAGAGTTTTTTTAATTCCCGTAATTTCCATATTTTTAATGAAATTTTAAAAAAATGTGCCAAAAACGAAAAATACATCATATTTGCCTCTTCAGTAGCATGAAAATCGTTATCTACTTTAGTTCTTTGATTTATTGTTGTTTAGTCTTGTTAAAAGAGACAACGAAGATGATTATTCTTATTCACTTCCTTTGGAAAATATTTTCGCGAGACATCTTGATATTTACGAGCGAGGTGCGTATGTTTTCATTCAGAATTGTTGCCGGATGCATCATTAGTTTTGTTTCTGCAAATTATGTCGTTTAGATTGGTATATACATGAATTATAGTGGCCACAAAAATCCTGTTTCGATATACATCGTTTCAATTTACGTCATGCTTTTCTGGAACGCATCTCCGATGTAAAATGAGGACTTACTGTAATTTGATTACTGAACTGTTCAGGCAAAAACTGATTGGGTGGTAACTCTACCTACAACATACCCCAATTTGGTAAACATTCATGACATTGAGGAAGGAAAGTGGTCCGGTTGATATGGAATGCCCCATATTTGATGCAACTAATTGTTGACTACGTCATGGTAGTGTTTAGTTTTTACTTAATGAATTGTAGACCCCTCATGAAAGAGATGTGCATCAGTAAAGCAAGTTAATATAACAAACTATTTGTGTTGTCTTTACATTTTGACGATGACAGATGCTTGGCATTCAAAAATTGCTGCTTTAATAATTAAATATTAAAGTAAAAAATTATGCTTTTGTTTATAATTTTGCATTATTGAGCTGCATTTATTGTTCTGTAGCTGATCTGTTGCTATTTGCAGATTAGTATAGATGGAGTAATTTTTACTTTATTATTATATTGCCAAGCATCAAGTTTTGTTTTTATGGTAATATTATTTAGATATTTTCCATAGTCTTTCAGAGTCTTTTAATCAACCTATTGATTTTAAAAACTGGGTTTTCATTATTCAGTGTAGCATTTTGTGATCGTTTGTAAAGTTAACTGATTTTTAACTCCAAATTCATTTTTTATAAGAAAAAGAAAACTTGATCAATTGAACTTGTTAGCGTAGGTGTTTTTTTACTACATTTAATTTTTTTCTACAGTCTGATGTGTGGGCATTTGGTATCCTCCTGTGGGAAATAGCAACGTATGGAATGTCACCTTACCCAGGTGTAGATCTTACAGATGTCTATCACATGCTAGAAAAAGGATACAGGTAGATGAATTGTCAAATAATAGTTATTTTTGTGAAATCATGTAGCTGTTAATTTACCTCATATCTTTTGTTTAATATATTAAAATGACTAAGAATCATATCTGTTATAAATAGATGTACGATAAATGCTTTTTAATTTTATTTGAACTTAAACCTTTTGTAATTTTGCTCTTGTTGTTATAATATTGGCTTGCCTATTCTTGAATGCCTTGAACTATGAAGCATTCTCTTTATAGGATGGAAATTCCTCCTGGCTGTCCACCGAAAATCTATGACCTGATGCGTCAGTGTTGGCAGTGGAATCCTTCAGATCGCCCAACTTTCCAAGAAATTCACCATGCACTTGAAAACATGTTCCAGGAATCCAGTATTACCGAAGGTTATTTTTCATTTACTGCTTTACTATTGCCAATCATTTTAGTCATCCATTCCTTTGATTTTCAGCTTCTGTAAGATACCTCATTAGATTATTTCAGCTTTAACTCATAGCTTTTCATTTTGGAGATCTTTAGTAAATGTAATAATGGATTTGGTAGAGTTTTGTTAACTGTATATTTAAACTCCTGATTCATGAAGTTATTACTCAGAATAAGCATGGCTTCGAATGATATTACATAATTTCATTTAAATATTATTGCCTGTCTTCGTAGAGGTGTGTATCTCCCAATGCTAGGTTTGTGGGTTCAAATTCTGCAATGGACTTATTCAAAAACGCTTATCCTTTATATTGTTTATATTTTGGCTTTAAAAGATCATATAACTGTTTGCAAGTTAATTGAAAACAAGTAAAAGTTCTCAAATAGAGAAATTTTTGTTTCATTGAGTGCCAAAAGCACTCAACTTTGAATATTTATCATCCTTTATTTATAAAATGGTAAACATCATGCTATGTTTGGTTGTTTTTTGTGCATCTTATAAAGGAAAAATGATAATTAATGAATTTTAGTAATATCAATCAACAGTTTCCTGCTCTGCATGCTTTGATGTAATTATAAGTGATGCTTAAAAACCAAATTTATATACCGGATTAACCCGAAAGGAAGACAAGGTTTTTTTTCCGAAAAATTTCGGCAAAAATTAGGGATCATCTTAAAATTGAGTATCAAGTTTTAAATGCCGCATGGAACACCCCGATGCTGAGTCTTTGTCCACGAAAGCACATTTATTTATACATACACAATACATTAGATTTAATTTGTTAATTCAATACATTTATTTATATTCTTGAAGTTCACAATGTGCAAATGAGTGACTTTCCAGCTCATAGGTACTGGTGGAAGAGGAGGTTTGACAAACCTATGTCAGAACTTGTCATCAGCTGGGTAGGAATTTTGATACATATGGCAATGACAATGGCGACATTAAGATTGCCAGCATTTAATGCTTGTCTTGTTATAATTTAAACATATTTGTTACTTATTGATTGGTGCACCAGTGGCAGACAAGTACACCTGCAGTTTGAAGAGTATAACCTCTATGAGAGCATGCAATTGGTAAAAACCTTGCTATGTTTTAACATGAAGTGAGGACTAGTTATTATTTTTAGCAATTTTAAATAAGTTGCCCCAAATATTAGGACTGAAATGACAGATCGTGTAGAGAAAGGGAATGTATCACACACCATAAGTTTTGATAGAAATTTTAAACTAATTGTGGTGCATTATTCTGAAGAAAGTAGCAATTGTAAGGCTGGAAGGAAATATAATGTGACGGAGGGAAATACGTGAAGATGGACACAAGCAAAACAGAAACTTGAAGGTGCTAACTCAACACAGAAATCATTTAGTGGACCCAAACAAGGTCAATTTCATGAATTAGAAGAAAAAACTGTAAAATGTTTGCATACTCAAAGAATGGATGGAAAACCAATGTTGTGGAAAATCATTAAACTGAAAACTCATGAATTATCAGGATCACTAAACATCTCACGGCAAGAATTCTAGGGTAATAATAGTTGGTGCTTACGGATGATGCATTGTAATGGTTTTTGCATGTGATGAACTTCTCTTTGCCAGCATTTACCTTCTGACTACACAGATGAAGTTATTGCTTTCCAGAAGCATGTAATTGTGTTGGGGAAAACTCATGATTACTTTTGGAATCAAATGGGTAATGCAGACCAGACACCTATTTATTTCGACATGACATCCAATCATACAGTAAACGAAAAAGGCACAAAAATGTCATTATAAAAACATCGGGGAATGAAAAACTGCACATTGTAATGCTGGCAGTGTTAGCTGATGGCAAAAAGTTACCACCGTATGTTATTTAAAAAATTGGTATTACAAAGTTTTTCCTGAATAGACCTTGTTTTTTATTGTGGTTGTCTTAAATTCAAAGTTGTCTTCATTTTGGGTTAATATGGTATTTCTATTAGTCTTATTTAGTTTATTTTTTGGAGTTTATCCTAACATTTTATGGTGTCTATCTTGAAGTTTGTATGTGGTTGTGGTACGCATGACATAACTTCCTTTTTAACCTGATCTATAAAATTTTAATCTTATTTGTCGATTGATCTATAAAAGTTGAATCTCACTCATTTAAATGATGTTCTCTTTTGTTTTGACAGAGGTGGAAAAGCAACTCCAAGGTGGCACCCCTCAGTTGTCCTATAAGAAACCTCATGGAGGCAGCACGGGTAACATCCATGGTTTAGTAGTGATGTCCGAGCAAATGGCTTCCACAGGTGTAGTTAATGGTGAGTTTCATAAGTATAGCATAGTTATATTTCAATATTCATTAAGGGTGAGGATGTGAGAGTTGTAAAAAGGTACATTTAAAAAAATAACCATTTCCATTGACAAAGGAATTCTAGTAAAAGTATTTGCAAGATATATGCAACAGGAGTAAAAAGTTCTGTTTCTGGGATGTTTACAATACTTTAAAATAAAACAAATTATTCATTTCTTCTTCAAGGTCATATAACATTTAGTGCATCATATACATACATGATCAGAGACATGCCACTCTCTTTTAGATACTTAACAGCTTCCCTGACGATTTTTTTACAATATAGGATCTAAAAAAAGTCATTTTTTGTTGCAATTTCGAAAAAATCATAATGATACAATTAAAGAAATGCATTCATTTTTTAACAGTAAATTTTAATAAAAATGTTATCGAACTTTAACATTTTTATATTGTAGATAGATACGAGGTACTTGAACTTGATTCATATTTAAAAGTTACATTTCTTTGGTGCAAACTACAAAATTAAGAAAAACTTGTGTATAAAACGTACTTATATACAACATTAAACATTTCTATGCAATAAAAAATACATATATATGGTGTAAATTATATATACACTTACGTAATAAACATGAAACAATAAAATAATATACAATAAAAAATAACTAATAATAGGTAAAAAAGTACTAAATGTTAAACATAACTAATTCACATATGTAACAAATAAACTGTATACAAAATATACAACATTCATATATTTGAACTTGAATGGTAAATTCTAAAACACGGCACCACGCATAACGGAACATTACATGTCGCACAGTAGAAACGGCTCTTTCCTTATTCGCTTTCCCCGGGCGTATCGCTTTCGTCCACACAATACACACTGCTTCGTGGGGTTCTTCTTCTTTTCAGTAGTAGTAACAAGGTAACAGAATATAACAACAAAAACAAGAGAAAAATAAAAATGCTACAGAGCACAAATGGAAGGAAAATTGCTAGACGTATTCACTCGAAAGCTGTATGAATAACTGACCCGAAAATGTCTTTGAAAGGCCGATCCTAAAGGGTGCATACTTATCTCGAGGGGCATCACCAAGGAGGGGAGGCAAAGGACCTTCCAGGAACTGAGGAACGAAAGAGTGGGTGGGCAAAACCCTCAGGGCGAATGACCTAGCAATGGAAAGAAAGGGTGGGTGGGGAAAACCCTCTCAGAGCGAATGACCTAGCAATGGAAAGTGTCCTTGGTAGGGTAAAGAACATCTGGAGTAGCAATTGAAGCAACTGGGTTGTAAAGAGAAATTTTGGCATCAGCGGTGCAAATGACCGTGTGAGTTCAGTACTCCGATATTTCGAAGAACCCACTTCGAGAAACCCTCCGAGAAATCTAATCTGTCTCTCTGAGTGACCTCTAAAGGTCGGAACGTAAACTACTACGAAGGATCGAAAAAACTCGGTTGCGTATCTAAAGGAAAGGAAAAAATACAGCGGCCCGAGTATACTCGGGCTTGTCAGAATTTGACCCTCGCCTCGATCTGAGTATACTCGGGGTAATCAGGGAAGCAGTTAATCATTTGCCAGTGCAATTTTGGGTGGTGTCTTTGAGCAACTTTTATTTATCCCATATTTGATTGTCATGCTGGTAACCACATAGCTAGTGTCTTTTAACCCTTTAACAGTCATAAATTTTGAATTTTTTACCACAAGTTCAATTTCAATTGATATTACTCCATTGAAAAACTGACAAAGCAGTAGGTACTTCTTCAGTTCAAATACTATGCTATTTTCAAGGCAACAAAGCAGAAACTCCATGAGAAATTATAATCTGGAGAAAAAACTGGCATATCAAAATAGAGGCAACATGTGATGCAGTGCCTGTACGTGATATGGGAAAATCAAGCTAAGGGTGAAACATAATACAGATTTTATAAGGTCATGTTATATGGTTTTTACACATTGTCAGCAATAACTAATCAAGGCATCCTTATAGATAACGCCGCTGATGATGTTGAAAAAAGAGAATGTTCTGCCGACTTAATTCAAGTTTATATAGAATGCATCAAATTCTCACGTTAAAAACTTATCTGTTGATCGAGTCGACAGGTATTTAAAAACCAATTGCAGGAAACAAAACTTTCGTTTTTTAGGCATTTGTTGTATCAAGTTTTGAACTCCTACAATGATTCTAAGTAATTTTAATATGCGAATGATTAATGTTCTACATTGAAATGCATTCCTTCTCTCATATAACGCAACGAATGTTGTTTACATTGGTTGCTATGTAAATCATTTCCCTTCCCTTCCTTCTCTCTCTCTCACTAATATTAAAAGCATTCAAAGTGCTTTCACCCATAAGGATTGAAATAACAACAGGATTTGGAGTTTTAACAATGTAAATTGGTTGACAAGGCAACATCCCGTTAAAATGGCAAAATTTCTCTAAAATATGTGATGAGGGATTTTGAACTGTGGACAGAAAGAGATGAACATAATAAGGAACTTTATATTTTTTCTTTATAATGGTTCAGATTTGAAAATTGTAGGTTAATTATTTCTAATTTAGATCTCAAAAAGAATATAATTTGGTGTTTACTTATTTTATTGGAAATAGAAATGTCTTCCTTGGAGTCAAACCCAGTACTTTTTTCGACATTTGTTTTCGTCATCACCTTAAAATGTGTGAATCAAGCATTCCTGCTAAATTTCAGAAATGTATCTTGATCCTTGATTGAGTTATTTACATTTTTATAGTGTGGCAGAGGGAGCCACAAAGTGACGGAAGAAGGCTTTTATAGATTTTAGATAATGTTGCTGGATGCTAATTACTGTATTTACCCGAAAGGAAGATGACCTTAAATTTAAGAGGACCCCTAAAAAAGTTAGGTTCACTTACAAAAAAACAAGCTAACATTAAGAGGATGAATAAAAAAAAGTAAATTTACTACTTACATCTCCCTCTCCTATGTTTCCTTCCTTTATTCTTGCTGTCCTGTTCATTCATCACAACTTATTCAAATTCGAACAAGTCGTCTTCCATAATGTCCATGGAATTTGATATGAAGCATTTCTTGAAACCTCTTGAGATACTATTAGGTTCTATTTTTTTCCATGCTGCAATGATCCAATTACAGAGAAGTGGTATACTGGGCTTTTTAATTTTCCCTGTGGGAGTTAATGCATGATTCCCTGCCAAAAGCCATTCTGAATAAAATGACTTTATGTAATCCTTAAAGGGCTTCATCACTACAACATCTAGCACTTGAATTTGTGATGTCATACCTCCTGGTATAACTACAAGGTCAGTATTCATACCATGAAGGGTATTTTGAACTTCCTCTGTAAGGTGGCCTTTGTACGCACCTAAGACGAGCATTGCTCCCTGCCTTAAAAGTGCCCCAGGTCATCTATTTCACACTATGCTTAGCCAGTCCTTCATTAAATCAGCTGACATCCATCCTTGGCCTTGACATTTAACAATTATTCCATTTGGTAGTACTTCCTTAGGGACTGTTTTGCATTTTAAAATAACATATGGTGGCAACTTTGTTCCGTCCGCTATTACAGCCAGCATTACAGTAATGCTCAGTTTTTCATTCCGGGAAGTTTTTATGATGACATTTTTTGCATCTTTGTCGTTAACTGTGTAATTGGAATGATATGTCGAAGTAAATGGGTGCCTCATCTGCATTACCCATTTGTCTCAGAAGGTAATTGTGACTTTTCCGCAATCGAATTAGATGCTTCTGGAAAGTTATTAGTTTGTCCGTGAAGTCAGAATGTAGATGCTGGCAAAGTGAAGTTCTTCGTCACAGGCTAAAACCATTACGACGCATCATATGCACACACCATCCATTACTAGCCTTAAATTCTTGGTGTGGAATGTTATGCAATCATGCTAATTCTTGGGCTTTCAATTTAATGATATCCTGCATCACCAGTTTACCGTCCATTCTTTGAATACGTACCAAGTTTGCAATTTCCTCTTCTAATGCATGAAATCGGCCTAGTTTTGGTCCACTAAATGATCTCCATGTTGAGGAAGCACCTTCAAGTTTCTCTTTTGCTTGCTTCCACCTTTGCACACTTGCTTCAGTCACATTGGATTTCCTCCCTGCAGCACAATTATTTGTTTCTCCAGCATAGCACACCACCATTAGCTTAAAATTTCTGTTGTAACTTCTAATTCCTTTCGATACATTCCATCTTACCGCAGTTCCTTTTATCTCTACGCGATCTGCCATTTGTTTGGGGTATCTTATTTAAAAGTTATAAATAATAACTTGTCACTATTTCACTTTAAAACTCAGCAAAGCATGTACTACTCAAGTGCTCTCGTAAATTTCCTACACTCTGAAACTCACGTCCACTTTACGTCTGCCATTGGCATACCAAACGCAAAGCATCATGTTTAAATTGTAGTAGATACGTACAGCCTAAATGCTTCCCTCAGACTAACTTCTTCAGAGCAGTAAGAAAATATTTTTTGTGTGATCCAAGTGCTTCCCATGCGCTCTGATCACGCTTTTGGTCAAGACGGCTTGTTTGTGCATTGATGTCAGATAAGGGTTTTTCTCTCTCAATCTCATTATATTGTCCTCAAGGGATGCTGAACCAAGCACTAGCGCAGTCCTGAAGACTCTTCTTCCCCCCTTTCTATTTAGCTGTCAAGTGTTGATGCATAAAAAAAATATTCATCTCAAGAGTGAGAGGCGTCACAGAGCAGATAAAAATGTGTAATGCACAGCTAAAAAAACAATATACAATTAAAAATGCACAAACGTAATACACAATTGCAAAGAAATCACAGAAAAAATAAAAACCACAAGAAGCACTGTTAAGGGCAAAGACTTCTTTGGGTCTGTCTGTAGAGATGTGAGAAATGCTCAGCGTAAAAACACTCATGGGATCAGTCAGCATATTTCCACGTAGGCTTCTAGCTTTCTTGCTCATCCTTTTCTATAATGGCTTATGCTAGTCCTTATCCTTCGGAGATAAGTGGGGCTGTTTGGAAGACCCACATTTTCTCACTGCCTTGCTCTAAAAAAAGTTCGTGGATAGAGAACGCTTGGCCAAGAGATTCTGCTGAGGCAAACAAAAGTGACGTGAAATCCTCATAAATCTCACCCACTATTCCAAATCACTTATAGATGATCCTTTCGAGTCGAAATGAAGTTCGTCTCATCATAGGTTTGAGAGATTTGGAAGGCAAAAAATTCAAAATTTCATGCAGCAGCAAGAAAAATTTACCAAAATATTATTGCAATATCTTTTAAAATAAGGCATTTAAAATTCTATATTTAACATAAAAATAAATGCCAAACCTTACTCTATAAGAATATATAAACAAAAAACTGATACTGTAATGTTTGATCAGGCAAAAAAAATTAAGCCAAACGTACGGGGTCGGTGCAGTGCACGTATGACAACAGCATGTGACGTTTATAAGGTTGGTGCCCCGCACGTATGACGACGTTGAGGGATTAAGTGATACAACATACTTGTTACATTGTAGACACATTAGGTGTACATGTTACAATGTACTTGAAGAGTGTCTGAGGCAAGAATAGATCAAGTTCAGTCGGCGGCTGAACTCCTCATTAGTCATTGAATTGAAGCTACCAGTGCGTCAGCGTATTCTTTGTGCCGACCTTAATGAGTTTTTAACCATCCATTATTTTAACAATGCATGACAAAAAGGATGCTGATCATGTTGAGAAAAAAGGTTCTTCCAAATCCAAGATTAACAGAGGAATCCGATGAAGTTATAACATGAATTTTAAAATAGTCATAGCTCAAGAAGCGGAAAAAACAAATAATATTCAAGCTTCAAAAAAGTATGATGTTCCTGAAGTAAATATACCTACGTCTATGTACAATTTTCCAGACAAATGTAATGTGGGGAATGTAATGGAAACCCAAGCATACTATACATACTAGCATTTTAATTCGGCACATATTTTAATATTATTACAGTCACTCCCTGGCTTATGTAAGCCCTGACTTGCGTAAACTCAACCTTAAGTAAACTTTTCCATAAACCACAAACAAAAAAATTCAAAGTGCGAAAGTGCATACATATTACTTTACACTCGGAACGTAAAGTACGTACAATATATACTAGAGTATTTCGCGACTCCGCAAAATTTGCGATTCATTGTTTTTTGCCTCAAAATCTTGTTTTCATCCTATGTGTCATGTAATGTGCGAGTTAGAATTTTTGAGTTCTGCTAACGCGACCTACAGTTCTCCTAAAATATAGTGCGTTTTCTTTAGTTCATTTCCATATGATTTCTATCTTCATGAAAGTAAAGAGAAAGCATTCAAATGTATACCTGTACTTCTAATTGAAAAAATACCTTTTAATTACATGTATTTACGTATTAATGAAGAGAAAATCAGTGAATAACTGTAATTATCACAGTTCGTCGCTCACTAGTCAGAAATGTTTTAAGAATGTTGTGTTGCTGGAACAGCTAAGAGCCAAACAAATGCCTGCCTACTAGCACGATCTTTAACTATCGTACAATCGTAACACAATAATGTTGCCATAGATGGTTTCTACCTTGCTCCTCTCATTTCTTTTTAAAAATTCATTTAGTCATATTATATGGTTAAAAAATTTACACTTGGCAACTCAGTCTAATACCGTAAACATTAGAATGTGATGTGGGAATGGCTACCTGATTTTACTGAGGTCTTTGCATGTAAACAAACATTTATTCTTACGTTTATTTTATGAATTATTGGTAATTTTGTGGATATTTATTTTTCTTTTTATAATGGAGGTTGAAAGATTAAATAAGGTTATATGAGAACTTTATTAAATCTACATTCATAATAATAAATTACTTAAAAATTAGAAGGCAAGACCTCAGATCGAGGTTACGGGTAAGGCTACGCTTAGAAGTATGTTCAGAACAAGAGATGATTTCACTGTTTCATAAACATAACTCATGTAATTTGCGACCCCCTAATTTATGACTAAAAATAGGCCTCAAAAAGTTCCAAATTACACGAGTATATACAGTAGTTCGGTGTGTGCGAAGGGATACTGTGTATGACAGTGGAGAGTCTGGCAGTCGGGCATCTCCCATAAATCTTAAATGCAACAATGTATTCACGATCTATGGCATCTCCCACAAGGTGCTTGCATTACGCTCAGTCAACTGTTGCCTATCGGGAATATTACTGCCGTTCACTGCTTGCGAGGCTGGAACTTTTTGCAGTTACTGTTTTACCAGCTAGGGATAGCACAGGGTCTAAATAATTTCCTTAATTTCTATGATTAGAATGATTTTTTTCCCAATGACTTATTTACTGTACTGAATTGTGTGGGTAGTTAGGCAAATTCTGACTTAGGTAAAACTCGGGTTACGTAAAGGTTTGCAGAATGGAACCCTTACATAAGTTGGGGAGTGGCAGTATTATTAAAAAAGTGTGCTGGTTATGTAAATGAATAAATAGAAATACTCTATAAACTTAGGTCTTTTAACACTGATTTGATTGTTAGTCTTACTGTAACAAATGAGCCAGTTTAAAAGTAAAATCAATTTATCTATTTTTCCTTTTCCCGCCATTTGCACTTTCCCGCAATTTACACTTTTTTCCAGGTCCCTAGAAAAGTGTAAATAAGGGGTTTTACTGTATTAATTCAAGGTAGTGAAAATTTCCCATTTTCTGTTTATCCAATTTAATATACTAAATTTTGTAAAATCAGAAATACCATCATTGTCCTTGATAACACAAATTTTTCACTTCAGAAAACAAAATTTTCATGTTCCAAGTAAATTTGTGGGCCGATTTGACATGCATTTGAAAATCAATGATAGGTGAAGGAATTCTCATAATTTTTAGGCATTCTTTGGTTCCTGTCCTGAATTTTACTTTGATTATAAGTAATTTTAAAATGCAAATTAAAAATATGCTAGCATCCATTTCCGTGTCATTCAAATGAAGGAATGAAATGAATTTAACTCAGGCCATTATTGCACTTGGTGATTAACCAAAATTCATGAGGCATCATGCCAATAGAACACAGCAAGCATAGACAAAATCACGTTAGTCGTTCTCAAATTATTCCCATTCATATATAAAGGGTGACAAACCAAGCAATCAACGAAATGTTTTAATGTATTAAAATTTTAAAATGCGAATGAAACATACACTGCACATTCCCATGTTATTTAAATGAAGGAATGAATTGCTCCTGGAATTAATTTGGGCCGTTATTGTAACATGTTGATTGCCCAAAATCATGTTTAATGTTAACTTGACCAAGAAGGGATAGATATCTGTAAGCATTTTTGCTATGTAAACACAAGTGTTGGCACTCCGTGTGATCAATTTTTTTGGTCATCAAGAAAGAAAGGGTAGTTTTTAACTTCTTCAGCCAGTTTCTCCATGGTATTTTCTCACTGCACAAAAAATAATTTCTCTCAATACACCCAGAAATGTAGAAACCTTATGTAGAAAGCATTCTTTCTTGATGCTCAGCTAAAAACTTAACTGCATTGAGTGCAAAAACCTGTGTTTACAGAGTTAAAATGCTCACATACATCCATTCTTCCTGGTCTGAGTTGGCCTTTGAATGTGACAGGCCAATCAACATAGCCTTTAGTTTGTTATTTTAATTTATTAACCCTTATGAGTTGAGCAATGCTGTTGGAAAAGTTGTCCTCATTCGCTGAGCATATTCAAATGAGCAAGCATGTACATGCTTGCTTTGAATGCTTTTAAAATGTATTCAGCCGACTTACGATAGTTCTTTTCTCAATATTCTTTTACAGTAATGTGTATTTTTGCTTCCTGGTAGGTTTTAAGGTGAATTTGATCGTATTTTCATGAGACTTCTATTTTTATATTTACCTTTTAACTTTAAGTCTGGCCTGAGTAGCCCGTTTTTATGACTTGAAAAGCTCCTCGATTTTCAGGTAATAAAATAATTGGAGTGGTGGACCACCTCCTTGCTTAACATTTGCTTACTTGGGATTCTACAGAGAGGGCTATTCTTCTCTTGACTGATTGTGTATCCTCTTTTATTTGATCTGTATCCCTCAAGTTTGAAGTAGGTCTTTAACATTGAAAATGCATAAGCATCATGGAGAATAAACAATTTAAATACTTTGTACTTTTTCCATGTGGAAAAAGTACCAAGTTATTAAATTGTTTATTCTCCATGATGGATAAATTCCACAAAGTAACGCCTCAAACTACAGATTTTATGCATAAACTGCTTGCTTAGGGTCTATTCTTTTTTTCCCCTCTTTTCATGATCTTTGGTGAACTGCATAGATGTTGAACTTGCTTGCTCAAACAACAGTCTTGATTTTTCCATTGGTGGAATCAGTTGTATCTTACAAGGGTGTTGAAGTATCAGTGGTCTTTATCTAAATCGTTTTATGATATGATATAGTTTCCATTTTCATATTGCTTAAACTTATCCTAATTTCTCCTTATATTTATTTTTATTATTCCTTACATTTATCCCAATTATTCCGTACATTTATCCTGATCATTCCTCATGTTCATCCTTACCATTCTTTACATTTATCCTAATTTTGGGTTGATAAATTAATTTGCAAAGAATTGCCAGAGAATTTATTAAATCATTGAAGTGTAATTGTTTCATCCTGTTAATGTTGCCAAATACTGAGAGGAATATGAAAAATTATATAAAATTTACACAAAAAAGAACAAATCAATAGTGTCTCCCAAAGAAGCATAAAAGCGACTCGGCTCCAATTATACCTGATAAAACACAGTAAGCAATGAAGTTTTACATAATGATAAAGCCTCTAACATCTAATAACACTGGTGTGATGTTATTTTCATATAAAATATTTGCATGACTATTAGACTGTTTAATTTTTATCTTCTGTGTTTTGCAGTCATTTTAAGTTGTCTCTCAATCCTTATTAGATGGAGCTGTGAGCAAACTGTCAACGTTTACTGGCCCTGTCTCAGCAAATAAAGGGAACCTTGTTCAGCTGAGGAGACCAACCAACCGCAAGGGAAAGCAAGCACCAGCTCCACCTAAGCGTACCAGGCAAGTGTTTCCTTCTTTTTATTCCAAATCTGTACTGTTTTATGGCTGGATACTGCAGGAATTTCAACTTTAGAATGATTATCATTTTTGCTGACCTTCGAGATTGACTTATTTTTTTTGGAAAAAATTGCCTATATCATATAGGGTGCAGGTACAGTGGTACCCATATCATAAAATATGCCTAAGATCAGGTTAGGTATAACAAATTTCACCACCAGTAGGAGAACAATGGCCTTTAACCCTTTCCAGTCGGAGCGATTTAAAAAGATGTCTGCTACCAGCTTTTCAGAATTGCAGGTATAGAGGCAATAAAATATGTACGTGTAGTTTTTATAAATTATTATTGGCACAGATATTAAAATTATCAAAACACAATCCCTCACCCATTTTTAAAAAATGTATCAATCAAAGACCAACAAACGACCAGGTGGAACAAATTAGGGATGTCGATTATATGTCGACCAGAAAGGGTTAATCTTGATTGATTGTACAACCTGGTATAATATAAGCATGTATTTCATTGGTGCATGTTTCATCGTTAATACAGTGTATTTTTGTGTTACAGTGGAACTTGGTTATTACGTTCCTCGTTAGCACATTTTCCTCTTTAGTACGTTGATTTCTCAAAATCCTGTTTCCATTCCATTTAAATACTTGTTAAAATATTTGGTTAGTACATTTTAAAATAATGAGGTTTCCTAGTTAGTATGTTCAATAAATCGTTGCAAAAAACATGCCACTCCATAACTTGCCTCTTAAGTAAAGGCGAAACAATAAGAATGCAGATGCAAGTTATAAATCATTAAAAATGGAATAGGTCCTTAAGTTTTATGGTCATATAACAAATATGTTGGTCCTCATTGGTCTCATCCAGACACAATCAGCATTTTCATGATGTCACATAAGAACAAATCACGGCTAATTAGCCATAACACTGTAGGCGACGTGACGACGTTCCATTCACTTTCCCTTTGAAGCCTGTGTTCGCTTGGATCGCCGGTAGCATAGCACCAAGAGTCGGGTGTTTTTTTTCCTGTGTATGGAACTGATGCACCATTCTTCGGATCACCTGGACATCAAATTCGTCCACCGTTGATTTCGGAGATAGCTGCGGTTTTTGCTTCCGGAGAGACGAAAAGGAGGCTCTGCAGCCTTGAGCAATCTCTTCTCCTTCCTTCGAGATACGTTGTAGGGTGCGAATTGAAACGCCGGTGGCTGCTTCTACTCGGTCATATATCTTATTAAGAGGAATACTAATTCCTTCAGAAGCTTCCTTCTTCATGAACTTGATCACGTTATGAAGTATCTCCCATGCCTGGCTATGAATGACTTTCTTATTCCCTAGCTTGGAGGTTGATGGAGGGGTATCCATGTTGGCAGTAAACGAGTTTAACAAAACTAAGCAATGAAAACGAAATAATGAAAACAAATTAACGAAAAAGATATAACGAAAACGAAATAACAAAAACGAAATAACAAAAATGGAATAACAAAAACTATATAATAAACACTCAAAAACAAAATAATCAATACAGCGATGAAAAATAACGATAACAAAAATATCAGTATAAAGCACAGAAGTTGGTACAAGAACTTGACCGGGTGGAGCTAACCCAAGCTAACCTCAGGAGAGAGTGAAGGGTTTTTCTCCACGCGAATGCTACCCTCACCCCTGCGGTTGTGACGTTTCACTAATGGACTCGCCCGGACTCATTTTCGACTTCTGCGCAGCCGCCACAAGCTTTTAAAACCACTATACATACATGTGCCTTCATACTTAAATTTGACAGATTCGAGTTCAAATATCTGTCTCAGGCCTGGTTGCATAAAGATTACGTTATGGAACCGATAAGTATGAGATCCATAAATGTACGCAACTCATAACTCAAGTTGGGTTTCTGGGCACTTTTCTCTCCATAACTTATGTCTCAATAGTAATTGGTCCAATAACGTGCTTCTCGTATAGCCGCTAGATGGTGACAGATGTCATATAGCAGAAAATTAATATCAATAGTCACTTTTTTCGTTGTTTACTAAACGTGATTGTGAAAATCTGTAGAATCTCCGAGAAAAATCTCTAGCCTAGTTATAGAATCTTTAGAAATATCTGTACAAGGCATATTTGAATGCTAAATTCTGTTTCATCTATTCGTATTCAAGGAATACTAGAAATAGTAATTCTATTTTTTAAACTAAATGATAACATATTAGAATTTTTGGAAATAGTAAAAATTTATTGATGCAAACCAAAGGAGCTGTAGAAGGACTACATAATTGTAATTAGACTCCCCGTTGAGGTATTTGTTATTATTAATCAAATGAAATATTTAAGGAAAATAAATATTTAGTCAGTGGTCTTCATATGAACACAATGTTGAATAAAGTTTAAGTAATCACTTCATTTTCTTTCATAAAATTTAATTTGAATAAATAATAATAGGGAAATGTTATAAACAATGTGCACAATGTGACGTTTTTAAATAGAATGTATACAAAATCTTGGACGGAATATATAAAGGAAAACATCGAATCACATATTGCATTAAATAGAAATATGCAAGCCGTTATATAACTTGAAGATAAGCAATTCCTCACTGCAGCCTTGGAATGAGCTGCTTCTGTTCCCAAATTATTCTACAGGACAAATTATTTTTTTTTTAGCAGAAATTGTTACAAATGATTGAATATAGCGTAATTTGTAATATCGTAATTTCAGTTAATTTATTTCATTACAAATTGAAAAAGCCGAGCATTTGTATATAATGTTTTCTTTAAAACATCTGTAGATTCAGCATATATGAGAGAAAAAATCTGAAAAAATCTGTAGCTCCACAGATAAGGAAACACCTGAAAATGAAACTCCTTCAGCATAAGGAAATGAAAAGTTTAGATCACAGCAGTGAAGATGGAGATTAATTATAAGTACAGAATTATTTTTAGATTTAAGTGCATCTGTTATATGCTGTTATTTTATGAATCTTGTAATGTTTTTATTCTCATAATGAAAGTATTAAGTTAACGAGTTTCATTCATATTGTGTTTTAACTACCTGCTTAGAAAATGTTATGATTAACTGCATACTAGGAAATTGACTGTTTCATTAGTTGCTACCTGTAACATTTCAACAACAAATATTTCATTTTTTAATAAAAAATTTACATTTAATTTAATCAACTAAAATATGACAATCTAAGTAGAGCCTTAAATTCATCACCATCATAGATTTGAAAAGGATTGTTGCGATTTCTCAACAGTAAAAGCAATAACTATTAATAGGTTTTACTGTTTATGATTTCGTGTGCAGTTTACATACATAACCTCGACATCTTGCTATGCAGATTCATTTTAGTAATAATAGGCCACACTCATAGTTTTGTTAGCTAGGTGCTAGTGGGTACTAGATACAACATTACGCAAAAAAACACAATAGCGCAAAAATTTATGTAGCAATAACTTTGCAAGAAATAGAATATCGAACAAAACGTAACCTATATAGAAATTATGAAAGAAACGGCAAAATAAATAAATAACAATAATTTATAAAGTCGACATTAAATAACCTAAGCAATTAACTAAAACAAACGTAATTGATAATAAAGGAAATAACACACTAATGTAAATAATCACATGCCTGCTATTTCAGCATAGTATATCTCAAATTGTTTGATTCTAACCTAGACAAAAACCTGCTATTGATTGTAATGTTGTAATTACACTGTTTCCGTTATTACGAACACTGTATAAACAATATTACAATTAACAAAACACTAGAAAGGCCTATCATTTCATAAAACATTCGCAATCTTAGATTTTTGTGGAACTCCTAATCTTTTAACCGTACGCTTGTGTATTGATAAATTATGGAAAGACTTATGGAACCTATAACTGCTATTGAACGTTTCAGAAACAGTTTTTAAGAATTTTTCATAACTTATTGACTACATAGGCCTATCGATTCCATAACTCGCGTTCAAGAAACCGGGCGTCAGCCATAATTTCTGTAATCTGTATGGCAGCATTGATGATTAATATAATTGTATGTAAAACCAAATAAGATTGATGGATTAAATTTATAATAAATGTGTATAAAATTAATTTTAGTTGATTAGATTTTCTTGAACATGGCACATATTTCACATTCACTACTGTTTTCACTTTCACTTGGTTTTATTGTAAGCATTCCTAAAAATATAACTATTTATGCTTTAATTTTTACTGCATAAATTGTTCATAAAATGAAGTAAACGGAAATAGTGCTTCTCATATATTTTTTCCATCTTATAATGTGTCGTAGTTTTGTAGATAACATAACTTCAAAGAACTTTAATTATTTTCATTCTATATAGTAGTTGCATAACTAATCATTTATTGGTTGTACCACAGTGAACAAATAATAGTAATATTAATTAGAAAGGGTCATCTGCAGTGGACAGAAGACTTATTGATCATTTTTGTCTCCCGAAACTCATTTAAGGAATGGATTAAATGCAATAAAGATAAAAAATAATGAAATAATGTTTAACTAGAATTTGGTGTCAAGTAGTAGCTCTAATCATGTTGTATTTAAATTAAACTTGTACTTGATTTGTGCTTTACAGTGTTTATTTCTAACATTTAAGATATTTTTTATATCAAAATGCTCTTACAACTTTTGGAATATGCTTGCTGACTGAACTTTTGTAGTCTGCTCTCTTCTTGCAGCTCCTTCCGGGATAGCACCTACGCTGACCAGGAGATCATGACAAATGAGGCTCAAGACGATTCAACGGACTTAAATGGTATTGATAAGATATTTGAAGGTATCATTTTGCTTTCCTCTCTCCTCTGAACATTTTCTCTTTATACCTTGCTGTGCTGCTGCATACTAAAATGGTTGATTTAACGGTCTGTTTTTTGCATTGATGCTTTTATAAATGCTTCATCTTAAACATCAGTAAGGTATGACTTAACATCAGTTTCCAGTTCTTGCTCGTGTCAAGTTTTTTCAAATCATTTCAATCATTCCTTGTTGTGGTTAAATCTGATGTAGTGCATAGATTTATTCATCAAAGAGAGAGAGAGAGAGAGAGAATCAGCAAGAGAGGTTGGAAAGTATTGTTTTTGTGATTTTATTGCATGGTGTGTTGTGGTCAAATAATTTGTGAAACTTGAGTGCAACATGTTGAGTCACATTCTTTAGTGAATTTTGCATTACAACTTGCTAAGCTTCTGAAACGAGATCAATCCTATACCCTTTCCTTTCTGAGCAAATTGAAAAATGCATGTTGAGCCTCATTTCTGTTTGTTGCTTTTGCTTGTATGTTGTTTATAAAATGAATGCATGTTTGTGTAATACTGTATTTACTCGTATAACCCACATCCTCGTGTACCATGCACACCCCTATTTTTGTCCCAGTTTGGAGAGAAAAAATAAATTCTTGTTGTCATCTGGAATAAAAAAAGTCTGCCTCTTCACCGATTCCCCCTCCCTGAAACAAGGTCCGCCCAAGTTAAGCATTTTCTCCCTTCTACCTGCATGATGCAATTCATTTGGTGATCCCTTTATGCTGATGCTAGCAAAAATCTCTTCCTTGATAGTCACCCCTCTTATGTTAAAGGAGCATCAAGGGCTCACGATGAAGTCAGCGAATGAAGATACCAGATGTAACTTACTCCAGCAAAAGTGTAGATAGAAATTGATAGTAAACTTTTAATGACAGAACTGCTTATTTTGAGTAACAATAATAAACTTAAAAGTCATTTAAAAGGTTCAGCTTTAATATTATAAAAATATAATGTCATCTCATTCGTCAAAATGTCCATCGTGTTCTTGAAGATGCACCAACAGCAGTATACACCACCCATTTAAAGGTAATCAAATTGAAAGCATGTAAATAATCATTAATGAAATTTAAAAAACTTGCTTCTCATCTTTAATCTTCATCACTGCTAGTTTGCTCTCCTAACAAACTCGCATCGTCTTATTCTCTGTCCCAAACAACACAATCTTCACTGCTGTCAGTGTCATTAGAAATGCTGCATTTCTTAACACTTTTTACTACTGCGTCCTCTGGAATCAGTTTTCATGCGGTTAGAATCCATTGGCTGATTTGCGACAACACAGGTTTCTTTATTCTACCTGTTGGTGTAGTTTCATCCATCCACTCTGTGTAAAGTTTCTTCATGCACACTTTCAAGGGACAATTAATACACATGTCTAGTGGCTGTAACATGCCACCAACTCAGTCTTTCCTTCTCTCAATCTTTGTTTCATGGCTTCTGTAATGTGGCCACAAAAACTTCATAGAATTCTTCGTCTTCTGCAAGTATAAACATGGATGCAAGCATGTTGCAGTGAATTTACTACCAATAATCGCAATTTATAACCTGTTCAGAAATCTTCATATAAGATGCGCATTCCCTTTTTTACCGGCATTTTGTGAAAAAAGATATATGGGAACCATGAGTAAATACAGTATTAGTGCTCTTAAAATTTTGAAATTATATTTTTTCATTGAAAATTTCTTGTTAAAGTGAAATAACTTCAGGTTTAAAAAAACAGTTTCAGTTTTCAATTAAAAGTATTCAATTTTCTAAATATCGCTTTATGGCCTTAAAAATTTTACTTCATATTTATCATAATTTTTCGTTTCTTAGGAATCACGAGAGATTTGCAAAGCCTTACAGCAAGCAACAAAGGAGACAGTGAGAGCGATCTGCAGGATCAAACACCTGACACCGATGACTCTGGTGGGGCTCACTCTTATCCAGAAGTCACTGGAGCATTCTTTCCATCATCCAATGCCACTCCTGCCCAAACGTCATCATCCTTCAAGAGAGCTCCACCCATAATGGGGAACCGAGGCCTCGAGCAAAGAGGAAAAAAGTCTAAGACGTATCCTCCCAAGGAATCTTCCACATTTTCCTCGACCACTTCTACCATCTCGACCACTACCACAGCCACTGCCATCAATCGTGGATCACAGCAGCAGAAAGTGCAAGTGGCTGCTCTTGAAGTGCAAAACGTCAAGCGTGCCATCAATAGATATGGAACTCTTCCCAAGGGAGCACGAATTGGCGCTTATCTAGAATCCCTTCGTCAAAGCGGTTTGGCGCCTCCGGTTCCCCAGCTAACGACGCAGGAAGGAACAGTTAATGAGACCGTCAACATGGACCGACTGAGACAGAGACGCCAGGGCTTGGAAGAAGGCACTGGGGTGGTTGACAGTACTGATCGCATTCCTTCTAGTGTACCTTTGACTGCCGACAATTCTAATCACATTGTTAGTGAAGAACAGTCGCAGCAGCAAGTGCAAACTAGCCAACGTCCTAGAACCAATATTCGGACGCAACCACAGATGATACGCAGCAATTCCTCAGGGGGTGGGTTTCATCATCCCTCTCAACCCCCATCCTCTCCCACCGCCTCCAAGCACCATCACCACCATCACCATCATCACCACCACCATCATGCGCACTCAGGGCCAAGGTCTTGCTCTGCCTTGCGTGGTGCAGCCAATCAGAGTAGCAGGGGAACGGCGACAACTTCATTCCGCACCGGAAGTCCATCTCGAACTGTACCCGGTCACCGACCAACCTTGGCGGACCTGGAATTCCCACCCCCACCTCCTGATTTGCCCCCACCCCCAGAAGAATTCGACAATGAACCCCCTTTATCCCCTGAACCGCCACCTCCACCCTCCAATTCAAGGAATGTAGGTGTTGGTCGCCAGGAAGAAGAGGCATCTCCGAGCCCAGAGCGCCGCCGCAGGGCAAGTTCTGCGAACATGGCTAGTCGTCCAATGCCATCTCCTCGTGCCACTCGCAAGGCAGTTGTTTCTGAAAGTGGAGATAACACGAGAGGGAAGAGCAGATCTAAGGAATGGGATGGAAAGTGGTCTCCCGGAATGGGCCCGAGAGATACGGGAAGGGAACAGGACCAGTCACTCCGTGCCTCCCCTGAGAGAATCGATGAAGAAGATAGAGATGTAGCATTGTCGACACCAGACGTTAAGAACACGGAGCCTTCTGTCGTGGAGGCAAGTTCACGGTTTGGTGTAAGCCTTAGGCATCGAGAACCCTCGACTGATTCATGTGGTAGCACACGCTCAGAAGATCTGCCTGGTATCGGAAAACTTGGGAGCCGGCCTAGAGATAGGCCACCAAGTCCACCTCGATCTGGCAGCAGCCCTGCGTCACCTTCAAGCGATGGTCCCTTACACAACACTGTCGCACTGGAGGCACTCCCCCCTCCTCCATCCCCTCCCGAGAAGCATAACGTTGGAACAGATAGTGAAATGTTTGAGGAGCTAAAGGAAGATGATGCCCTCAAGAAACAAAACAATAAAGGATTCAAACCTACACATCCCAGCATGAAGGAAATGCTGGAACTCAAACTGGTGGCTGAAATCAAGGAAAGGGCCGATCAAAAATTTGGTCGTGGTGTAAAAGATTTCAGGGCTATAGAAGGTGATATGGGTAGTGCATTGCCATTGGCTCCGTCATCCCCAAAAGACCCTGCTTCCCAACTGGTGTTGGAGTTGTCTGAAGGTCTTCTGTTAGATTCTGGTCTAAAGTCTACCAGTTCTTCTGAATCTGCAAATCCTCCTACTCAAGCAATCTCTGCAATGTCCTGGAGCGGGAAAAGTCCACCACCACCTCCACCCCCTTTAGACTCAAATTTTAGTGGAGAGAAGGGCATGGTGTCATCTCCAGTTGATTTCAAGGCTAACCTTCGGAAGACTAGCTGGCCTAACAAATCGGTAGTGGATTCATGTGGATTGGTAAAATCGGAAATGCCTCAGTCGGATTTTAAGGCTCAGTTGAAGAAGTTTGAACCAGTGAAAAAGTCAGGTGTATCACCTGTAGGTAGCACTTTTAAGGATGATTCCAGTGGGGATAGTTCAGGGCCAATTATAGACTTCAAATCACGCTTAAGAAAGGTGGAGAGCTGTGGGGAGAAGGCACCAGAAGGGTTGAAAAAGAGCGAGGGGTCACTTGCTGTGAAGGAAGACATGGAAGATGAAGATGTTGAAGAGATGGTATCTAGGGGGACAGGTGGGGAAAGGAGGCGTAGTCTAGCTAAGAGTTTGGAGGGAGACCATGAGGAGGACGAGAGCAAGAAAAGAGATAGCACGCTGAGTGCACACAGTCTTGACAGTGGGAGTGGTGGAGGTGGATGCTCCCCTCCACGTCTCGATGAGGTAGGTGAGGACAAGAGAAGGAGCACGGGGAGCATCAGTAGTCTCAAGAAACTCTGGGAGAGCAAGGATTCTGCGATAGGTTTGGAAGGTGGGGCAGGAAACAGCTGTCCCAGCAGCCGGCCAGATTCAACATCTAGTGGTCATGTGAGCCCAAAGGCCAAGAGGCAGATAGATGGCTTCCCTCATAAACTTACTGGAGAAGAGAGTCCTGCATCAGATGGTTTGAAAACTAAAGGAGATAATGTCACCAGTTCGACAGGAGATAAGCAGCAGGTTGAAAAGTTGGAATCTGAACCCGCCGATGAGGTGATGAAATCCAGCTTTGGAGCAGGCGAGGGGTGTCCAACGGAAAGTCCACCTCCCAAACCATTGACACCTGCTCCTCCGAGAGTAGAGAAGAGAGTGTGGCCACCACCTACTGGATCTGTGGCAGATGAAAAGCCAGCTGTCCCCATAAAACCACCAGTGAAAGCAGTCAAACCTCTTTTGCCAGCTGGGTCAAAGCTTTCTGCAATATATGCAACTCCTAACATGCCTGCGGTCGGGAAAACCATCTCCCAGACTGGTGTAGTCAGGGGTCAGGTTGTGGTAAGTGGCGGTCAAAATGCTGGTGGTGATGAACGAGAAGATAGTGGTGTTACAAGTGTTGGAGGAATTGGGATTTCGACCGGAAAGGAAAAGCGGCGTCTGTCGGATAAAACATCCTCACCTGGGGGGCGAGAGAACATTGTGGAAATATCGAGAGCGCTCGAAGCTAGCCTGTCATCAGTTCGTAGTGCTCCATCTGCTAGTGCCTCTGCATGTCTGCAATTATCGGACAAAGTTGGGTTACTGCACTTATCCTGTGTGGGGCTGGCAGACACAGCTGGGGGAGTTAGTGGGAGCAGGTTTCACTTCCGCGAACTGCTGGCACGATTGGAGCAGCAAGCGAGACAGCTTCGCTCTGCAGGAGCTCGAAATTCGGATGATAATGCTCGACTCTTTGCAGAGGTTCAGAACACTGTGCGTGATGTGGTGAATGCAGTTCAACGGTAGATGTGATGGATATGGATGTCAGATCTGAGACGTTATTTAGTCAAAAGAAAAACAAGAAAACATTTGCACTGCCTTTCATCTCATAGGCTGATCTAAATTCCTCCTAAAAAGTGTATACACAATGACAAAGCCTGAGGTGTTTTATAGTCAGTGATTTAAAAGTGAATTTTCCATGTGTTGATTTAGGTTTGTCATTTGCTTGCAAAACAATTAGAATGAATTACATTGAGGTTCCGTGATTGTTCTTATTATGCTCCCGAGCAGTCTTATTTGATTTTTGACACTTTTTGAACAGAAAGACCAATGTCTGCGAGAATTTACGTTGTTTTTCTCCTTGGATTACCAATGGCACCTTCAGTGAATGTTTTTTGTTGTTGTAATAATCAGGACTTCATATTGATTTTCTTTGGTTATGATAAGTTTGAAAGTGTGGTAAATTATTTTCGTAACATAATCACTGACTGTTGGCTTTCTGTGTGTAACAGAAGGTACCGTGGTTGGTTTGTGCCTCAAACACAAAAAAAAACAGACACCTGGGATTGTGGTTCAGTTTTGAACCAAGGTGTTGATCTTCATTTTTTCAGCAGAATGGATAGGGACATTGCAAGCAAGCAAGCATGCCTCTCGGTGGTGTGGGAATTGTGGGATAGAATAGCCTCGGCAGGTATTTACTAATATTTTTGTGATCCCCCGTTCCCAGTTCTCTCCACCTGTGATATGTTGGTTTATGCATGACAAGTTAGGTGCTCAAGTGATGTGTACGAGTTTTTACTCTGCTTGTGCGTCGCTACTGCCTTGGTGGCTTGGAGGGTGATCAAAGTGAGTATGTTCCGTACATTTGTCCCAAAGGATGTGAAATATTTTTTAGGATTCTAAAAATAAAACTTGCTTTTTTATTTTATACAGAGTACAAGTGCTACCCACTTCAGCTCTGTTTAACGCTTTTGAGCTAGTCATTGAAGTGTGGGTGGTTGGTGGGCTGGTGACTGATTCCCAGTCCTATAAAGAAAATAATCATTGAAAGAATTTTATAATTACCTTCTGTTTTTACTTGTATAATAATTTAAAGCACATACAGAGAGATCCTTTTCCCCCCGTAGAATTGTCAGAGAACAAAAAAATATCGGATAATTATTGTGGGTAAAGAAGTTATAATGTTTAAAGCCTGGCTTTTTATGAAGTTTACTAAGATTGTGCAATTTCCATCTATGATGCTCAGCAGAGTTGGATTGTAAGGTAATTATGTATGACTGATTAGTTTAGGATGATCTGTCTTCATCTGAAATGATTCTTATTGCCTCATAAGAGGTTCAAGTAATGGGAATGTGAAGAATTAATATGATCATTCGTAACTGTGAAATAATTTTTGGTGTGTGTGTGTGTGCAAATGAATGTGTGACTGTAGGTGTATATGTGTGCAAATGTGTTTGTGTGTATGAGTGTGCATTTGTGCGAGATCTTGGGAGAATATCTGTATCGATCCATTGTCTTTTTTCTTCTGTAATCCATAGCTCAAATTTCCTTTACCTTAAATGTTTCTTTGTCTAAGCAATCAGTTATATTTGATCGTTATCTTTCACAAAAATGCATCAGTTATCCTTCAAGCTGCTTCAATCATTCCTTATATTTATTGATTTGCAAATTCTATTCCTAAGAGACAGAAGGTTAAATTTTACAAAATTATTTTCATTCTTAGATCAGGAAAAACTTTGTCTTCTTTTATTCTGTTCCTTTTCCTTATTTCCAAGTTGGAAATATTTTTTCAGTACTGTATGTTTTACCAACAAGAATGACTGTGTTTATTCTGAAAGATAGTTTTTCTCTTGCGTAGAAGACCTTACTTCAACTGCCATTGTGTTCTTTGAACTGAAAACACGGTAATGATGTAATCAGTAATCAAGTGTAACAGTGGTGTGGTACTAATTTATGACCCAATACTGCTCCAGTTAAAGAAAAAAGGATTAATATTTGCTCACCTTGCACATGCTAAAGTTTTTTATTAATTTATTTCATTGTTAATCCTGTCTATATGTATTTTTAAAAAATCTGAGTGATGATTTATTAGGCCATTCATTTTATGAAAAAAAATCCTTAGAAATTTATTTTTTTAGCATACATTTGCTTTGTGATTTAAAAAAAATTAAATGTAACTTGGTTTGATTTACTTTCTTTATCAATTATGTCAAAATGGTGATTAGTCAAATTTAGTCAAGTGATTGTAAATAATGTACTATTTATTTGGTTCCTCCCATGTGCTACGCTTCAACTACATGGAGCATGTATGAAAGAGCTTAAATCGCTCTATGTATGTATGTACGTAAGTCCTTTTGTTTTACAAGGTTTTCTGTGGCTATTGGTATAAAAAACCTATACCATTCCCAGCATCACGATTTTAGAGTGCCATTTGACAAAAGTGAATCGGTGAATGGTATCGCTGTGCCTCCTATAATTAGCCTTGGCCTTCTCAATTCTCATTACCATATTACAAAAGGGTATGTTTCCTGGCATTTGTAAACCTAGTACTTTTGAATCTAGGCCTTGGCTGAATCAAAGACTTGACATAATGCTACAGGTGTGCGCATTTCATGTGAGGCAAAAAAACATAGCTGGCTCCCTTGTTGAAGCACATTTTCATTTGCCAAAACTGTGACATGTTATCCTGCCACAATGCTATTGATCAGTCTGATTATTGAAGACATGTTCAATAGTTTATAAAGAGGTGATGGTTTTGGTTTTGAAAGATTACTCAAGACTTATTTGAAAGTGCTTGTGTATTATGTGTTGGTGAAAATACAGCAAAGGGAATGCTACATTATGAAAAAGCAATACTTTATTTCTAATGCCATTAGAAAATATGACTTTTTCCAACAAAAACAGTTATTTTGAAAGAAACTGTGCTTAAATTTTTCTTCTCATCTTTGATCTCCTTTTTGTAAATCAGATCTGTAATACAATCATTGATAGTGCCATCAACCATCAGAACATTTAGTAAACTTTGCTTTCGTATCAGTCCTCTGGAATATTAGGTTTCTTTGATAACATTTTTAAAATTCAAAGTATGGGACAAATATAGAGAAGGTGATATCTTTTTTATGCTGTAATTTTACCTAGCGCCAGCTGGAATGTAATACATAGCACTTTTGACTGTCATTTTAGAAAAGTGGATACACATACTAAAATTGTAATATAGCAACTTTTGGTAAAGCAACATCACTCCTATTTGTTGGCTTTTTTATATTTTGTTGTATGTTATTTGTATATTGGTGCATACATATGTACAGGCAGAGGCAAGAATGTTCCTCTTTACTGTGTACTTTCTGTATGAATGTTTGTAAAATGAATTTCCAAATATAGAGCTCTAGTAAATTGATAATGATTTTTGAGTTATTTCTTCATTCACTGTTGGTAATGTGAAAATTGAAAAGTTGGTAAAATATTAGCAACCCATAGCAAAGATTTTAATCGTCAATGTCAAGAGCAGCATCAAGTATTAAGATACACGAACAACTAGAAAATGAGAATAGCTTAACAGGATTGATATTTTTAAATCTATGCTGCCACATTGTTGACCATGGTATACATATCTTGTATTAAAGATAAAATGATTCATTGATACAAACTTATGTCCTAAATCCAACAGATCTAATAATTTCATTACTATAGCAGTTGCTTAGATCAGTGCTTCACAAATGGTGATATGCAGATATAGATAGAAATATGCTTTTAAAAAATAATTTGAGAAAAATAGTTTTGGAATGAGGTGAGAAAGAAATATCTCACATTAATCCATTTAAGAAATTACTGCTCTTTCAATCACTTGGATAATCTAAATAAAATTTTTTTGCTTAGTTCTCAAGGCCAAACAAAGGGAGTGTCTCTGGCAAGAACCAGAATAGATACTCTGTCAATGATATTACTTTAAATAATGGAAAAAAACAACAGGTCTTTCCCTGGTGATTAATTGAGAAATAGTTTAGTTAACATCAATGGTGGATTTGGACATTTACTGCTCGGAAGCCATTTAGTTGGGCCATCTCCTATTTATAATAATTCATTCAATTTTTTTTACGTTAACTTGACAAAATTTTTATTTTAAAACAAGAAATGTTATAAAAATTTTCCTAAAAGAATAGTTTTGAAGTGTGGGTGCACCCAAAAATCAGCCTGCCACCAAGCCATGGCCATACTTCAGATCCACCAAAGATTTTCAGTTAGATATATTTATCATTTTTTCTATCCATTTTCATGTTGCAGTGTGCTTTTATTCTTAATCATTGTGTGTAATATTTGAATGTAATATGAAAACTGACAATCTGATAACAAAATTTGCTTGCAACATGTTCTAATTACCAGTTGAAGTATCACAGGTTCTGCCTTGGCATCTATGGATGATATGTTAGAGGAGAAGTATGACCACTAACCTAGTTTGTCTTCTGTTAACTTGGATGTTAATGTCAGTTTCAAGGTTCCCAAGTTGAAATTTTTTTACCACAAATCCAAAATATATATTGATCAATTCAGCTCAAAGATGTTGTCTATAATGAATGATCATTTTAATGCTATTTTCCTTTCCTAATTAATATAAAAATGCTGCTCTCAAACATATTTCATTCAGAATAAATGTTATCCATATTGTTTAATAATGAGAAAATTGCTACATGATAATTGACATTTTATTGGTCACCATAATCTAGGTACTCCAGTTTAAGTGGCAGTTATTTTCTGCTGATTGTTTGCAACAACCCTGTTGTGTTCTATTAATTCCAGGGACCAACATATCTTTTTGATGTTTTCAGAAAAAAACAAAAAAACTGTGTCATGCCTTCACAATACTGTCCTGAAAATTGATTAATAAGTGCAACTTGGTTGGCTTTACAATAGGTTTCAGCTTTAATTGGACATTTGTTTGTTAGGAGAAGGGGTGAATGGCCATTGATAAAATTATACCATTGGCCCATTCCTAGTTATGCCACTGTATTCCTTAATAAAATGTGTTGACATATCTTTGATACCACGCATGTGAGTGAAGTCAAGTGTATCCTTTAAAGCAGGGTTTCCCAAACTTTTTCTGCAATGGAACACTTCGCAAACCTGGGAAGTTTAACGGAACACTTAGCTTATTTTTTAGGTTGGGTAATTCTTCTTGTAAAAATTTTTAAAAACATTTTATTAAAACAAATTATTTATTTAGTAATTATTTTTTAATATAAAACTATTATAATATGATATAAACATAAAAATATGAATAAATAAACATTTAATGACTTTTATGATTTTGAATTCTTGAATTGCATATCTTCTTGATATCAGGCACAATATTGGTAAGTTGTATTCTAATATCTGGTGTGGCGTCGAGCCTGTTCCTGCACTTTGACTTCGTTGCAGCATAATAAGAAAATCCAGCTTCGCATGAATAGGTTGTAGAAAATGGAAGTAAATCAATAATAGCTTGTTTTGATAAATTGGGGTACTCTTCTGACAAACTCGCCCAGAAATCATTCAAAGGCTGATCTTTGTATTTTTGTTTCAAATCAGAGTCACTAGTTAAATCAATTAGATTTTCATAGTCACTCGCGTTTAAGCCTACTGGTTTAGCTGTCACGGAAAATGGATTCCGAACCCAGGAATCGTCCTTAGTAGTTTTCGGAAAATATTGCAAAAGAGTTGATTTCAAGTTATGTAGGTTCTCTAAAAATGCCTTGGAAACTTCGTAATCTACTTTAAAATTTAATTCATTCAAACATTCATGTAAGGCAGGAAAACAATCAAAATTATTAGATTCAACCAATGAAATCCAAAACTATTTTTTTATCAAAAGATGCAATTTTATCTCTTGTATTAAAAACTGTAATACTTTTTCCTTGTAATGATAAGTTAACTTCATTACACTTGGTAAAAATATCTGCCAGATATGCAAGTTTTATCAACCATGAAGGATTTGTTAAAACTTCAACAAAATTTTGTACTTGTAATGAATTATTTTGTGCCTTCAAGAAGACCAATACCTCACTTCGAAGTTCATAAACCTTCCCTCTGGATAGCCATCTCACTTCAGTATGTAATAAAAGTGCTTTGTGTCCACTACCCATTTCATCGCACAAAATTTTAAATAATCTGGATTGAAGTGGTCTTGATTTTACATAGTTAATCACTTGCACGGCTTCATCCATAACATTTTTTAAATTTGTGGAAATTTTTTTAGTCACCAGTGCTTGCCTATGCAAAATACAATGACTGCTGGTGGCTCTTGTAGCTACTTTCTGGATGCGTGATACAACACCTTTCATCTTTCCTACCATTGCTCGAGCACCATCTGTACAAATATCAATACACTTCTCCCAACCTATCTCTTGATTTGTAATGTAATCATTAATACGGTTAAATATATCTTCTCCTGTAGTTTGTCCATGTAAATATCCACACATGAGTAAATCTTCTTCAAAACTTTTATCATATGGGTAACGAACAAATACTAGTAGTACAGCTAGTCCTGCGACATCTGTAGATTCATCCATTTGCAATGCATATTCACTGCAAAGTCCAAGACGACGAATTAACTCTTTCTCTATGCTAGTAGAAAGATCTTTAATCCGTCGTGAAACAGTATTATTTGATATTTGTATTGCATCTATTTTTTCAGCAGCCTGTTCGTTAAGAACAAGTGACACCATGTCTTTCGCACATGACTTAATGAGTGTCTCTCCAATCGCATGAGCTTCACCATTAAGTGCAATGCGATAGCTAACGCGATAAGATGCCTCTGTTGCATTTTCATTTTCAGTTTTAGCCATTGTAATCATTTGAAGTTTGGACTTTTCTAGTGAGTCACGTCGTCTCTTAAAAAATTCCATGTCTTTTCCTTTATAATCACTGTGTATCGTTCCGAAGAGCCTGTGGAGTTTTGCTGGAGCCAAAGAACTGTTTGCGAGTATTTTATGACATAAAACACACATTGCATCAGGAGCATCCGAATTGCCAATACACGTAAATCCCAAGTTTAAATAACTTTCATCGTACTTCCGTTTTGGTCTTTTCATAGATGACACTTGTTCTTTAATATTAGATTTCGAAGAAACCACGGGTTTTCGATCATTTTCTTCTTCAATGATAGACGTATTGGATGTATCAGTAGAAGTTCTTGGCCTTCCTTTTGTCGAAGTTCCAGTTTTTAACCAAAAATCCATGGGTAGTTTTTGAATAATATTTAAATACTGTAATAAGGACAAATTTATCAACAAAAAATTTCAGTTCAAAGTCGATCAAATTTTAAGGTTAAAAAACAACACGGACTTACTTATGAAATTTCCCGCAGACCTTTCCCTCCCGAATTTATACACTGATGCCGAAGACTGTCTTTTGATGAAGAGTGGAGGAGAGCTGTGATTTCATTTTTAAGACATTTCCAAATATACAAAGATGGGAAGTGCTCTTCATTTCTACTAAAATGTCCAAGATTAGATGTGTGTTTGTTAGTAGTTCAACCGGCAGCCTAGGGAGAGCAGCACTGAGTTACGATGGTAACTTATAACTCGTGGAAACACGCGAGTGGTTGGTACGAAGGTCCGTACATTGGTAGTGGGAACGGGGCATTATTTACACAGCGCCACTTTCGCTTAAAACTCCCACACACGCGCACACATACATAAAGGCAGGAAATTTAAAATTACTTTTCATTTTCCAAATTGTCGCGGAACACCTATTCAGGTTCAGCGGAACACCGGTGTTCCGCGGAACATAGTTTGGGAACCCCGGCTTTAAAGCCCAAAAAAGGATTAAAAAAATAGAACGAGCAAAAATTGTAAAATTAACCTGTTAGCTAATAGCTTGACTGTTTATTACACCAATTTTGGCATTAAAAGAAGTTATTACAACATAAACAAAGACATTTTTCCCTTGTAAAACTTTTTGAGACATTGAACCCTCCCTTCTGAAAATATTGAGCGCTATTGCTACTGCTTGATACTGTAAGCCTGCATATTGGCATGTAGGTAATTAACCCTTTACCACATAGCAGATCATATATGGCACAAACCACTTTTCCTCTCATAGAAATCAGACTATTAATAAGGTTTCATGACTGCATAGTGGGACACTATGATTAAGGTAGAAAAAACATTTTTCAGTACATTTTTTCCTGTCCTTGGAATTTTTCTGTCAAAAAAGAAAAAATATGTGCTAAGGGGTTAATGCAGCAATAAACAGACTGGGACATTCTTGTTTTGTAATATATTGTTTATTTAGGAAGACATGTGATTTTCATGCCTATGTCGATCAGCATGGCTCTAAAGTGCATGCATCTCAGTTCAAGTAATGTGTGCTCAGCAATAGGGGATTTATTTTTTTAAGTAAATATTTAAGTCGTTAAATGCATCATATTTCACAGACTTGCTTGAGTAAATCCTTTATTTGAAAGAAGGAAAATATTTTTAATAATACTTATTAATGAAATTTAATGATCTTTTGATATATTACTGCTTGCCGTAGAGGGCACACTGTATTGTGTATTAAAAGTAAAATATTTTCAAGATTTTGGGTAATGTGCTTACAAATCTAGTTGTTTATCTTTAATTTATTTTTAAATTTTACAAACATCTCTTAGTTTCTCAATGATAATAAATATAAAATCAGCTGGAGGGATTCCATTGGAGACGTAATAATTTTAAAGATCTTTTCTACTCGGACAATCATGCGCCAGCATCGAGTGGTACACTGTGGAACATTATAATATTGTGACTTCTCAACAGTGTTGAGGTATGTGATATTGCATTTTTCTTTTACAATATGAAATATAGTGCAAGTAATGTGTGCTGTTTAAAATACATGGTATTTCAAAAGTATGGAATCTTAGGAATATTTATTTTATAATTGTTAAATAAGTGACCAATTTGCAGGCCAATTCGAGTCTATTGGTTTCTTTGAACGTTTCTCTACATTAAATTATGTTTTATCACATTAATTTCAGATTTAATTTTTAAACCGGGAGTCAGCAAACTTTTTACTGAAAGGGCCACATGAGAATTTATACAGGACTGTGCGGGCCACATGACTTTTGAAATGACTGACTGGGCCGTGTATAAATATCAACAGGCTGATTTTGAGATTTTTTTGATTTTGCAATGAGTACCTAGGTATATTAAAAGTAAACTGCATCCATGTACTCAAAAAAAATTGTTTAGCCTTCATACATGACATCGAATGAAATCTGCCGGTAAATATACGAATATGTATTTCTTAAAGAAACGGATGAGATTGAAATCAATGCATGTGCTGGATATAGCCTGCGGGCTGTAATTAGATATAATTTTGGCATAATCAACTAATTTCAGATGTCCCCAGAGAAAAAAGTCGCCACAAAATTTGGACTATGTTGGGCTATTCTAACGGTTCACCGCATCCTATCCATCTCAATAATTTTTTAACGTAATCTACGATCTGGTCACTTTATTAAATTTCATTCGGGACACACACAGGAGCGGATTTAGTGGAAAGGATAGTTTTAGAGGATCGCTCGCATCCCACACATATGAGGAACTACCCCAAAAAAGATGAAAATTTTCTGGAAAATTAATGAAATTAAAAATTATATTATTATCTTCCCATAGAATGACATGCTATAATGTGAGGTGGTCACTCAAATGAAGTTTATATGTTACATTACAAGTAATGGTCATAAAAATTTTTATAAATAACTTTTATAAAGAAATAATAGATTTAGAAGTTAATGTTGAAGTTATTGAAAATGAATGTCCCTAATCACGTACCTTGATTACAGGATATTTCAGGCTACTAAATTATTCCAAAGAATAGAATTAAATTAGATAGACCTGAAATAATCAAATGTTATTGTAATAAATTTTATTTAAATTAATTGTCATTTTTGATATCTTTATTGCATTAATTATTAATAGAATATAAATTAAAAATGAAATCATAAAAATACTCAAAATGAAATTATAATTTTATATTATAACTATTATAACATATGACATGTCAGTTATTATATGATTGAAAAACACGTAAGACTAGTAGGTAATCCTACTGAAATCACATATCTTACATATATCGTAACTCATTATCATGGATAATCAAAAAATTAGTTTATTTTTATAGTGTAATTGCCCATTGAAATACAACAGCGAACTTAGAAATGAATAATAACAGCTATAATCATTGAGTAAGAGGCGGTATAAAATTTGCCAAAATAGAGATTTGGAGAATTTCTTTCTCATGCTTCTTTTCTGCAATGATGAGACCCTTGTCAAAAATGAAGTAATAATAATAAATAAATAATAATATTCCCTCCCTCTCTCTCTCTCTTCCTCTCTCTCTCTTCCTCTCCCCCTCTCTTTCCCTCTCTTTCTCTTTCCCTCTCTTTCTCTTTCCCTCTCTCTCTCCCTCCCTTTCTCCCTCTCTCTATCTCTCTCTCCATCTCTCTCTCCATCTCTCTCTCCATCTCTCTTTCTCTTCCCCTCTCTCTCCCTCTCTCACTTCCTCCCTCTTCCCCTCTCCATTTCCTCCTCTCTCCATTTTGCCCTCTCTCCCTCCCTCTTTCTCTCTCCTTTCCTCTTTCTCTCCCTCTCTCTCTCCCTCCCTCCTTTCCTCTTTCTCTCCCCTCTCTCTTTCCCTCTCTCTATCCCTCTCTCCCCTATCTCTCTCCCCCCCTCCCACTCTCCCTTCCTTCCTCCCTCCCTTCCTTCCTCCCTCTCTCTCTCTTCCTCCCTCTCTCTCTCTCCCTCCCTCTCTCTCCCTCCCCTCCCCCTCTCTCTCCCTCCCTCCCTCTCTCTCCCTCCCTCTCTCTCCCTCCCTCCCCCCCTCTATCCCTCCCTCTCTCTCTCTCCCTCCTCCCTCCCTCTCTCCCTCCCTCTCTCTCTCCATCCCTCTCTAAGGGTTAAATGTAAGAATGGACCTTCTGGTCTAAATTTCGCCCGAATAAAGACGATTATCTATCTATCTATCTATCTCCCTCCCTCTCTCCCTCCCTCTCTCTCCCTCTCTCTCTCCCCTCTCTCCCTCTCTCTCTCTCCTCCCCTCCCTCTCTCCCCTCCCTCTCTCTCCCTCCCTCTCTCCCTACCTCTCTCCATCCCTCTCTCCATCCCTCTCCTCCATCCCTCTCTATCTCCCTCCCCCTCTCTCCCTCCCTCTCTCCCTCCCTCCCCTCCCTCTCTCCCTCCCGTTTCTCTTCCTTCCCTCTCTCTCTCTCTGCTCCTTCTCACAGCCTCTCTTTTTTCACACCTCCCCTCTTTCTCATTCCCTCCACAGCTCTCCTACTTTTTCTCCGTCTTCATCTCTTTCCTCACGTCCTTTTCTAATTCTATACATCCTGTATACATCTGTACCTTCCCTTCTATATCCCTTCCTACCTTCCTCCTCATATCCCCCTCTCTTTTACTCTATATCTCTATAGTCGTTTAGATAAGCAAAATAATCCAAACTATATCCCAGGCCCATTAGGATTATATAATTTCGCGAAAAATCCTACGATAATTTAAAAATTTAAGCGCTCGTATATATTACACGTATGCAGGTTGAGACAAAAATTGATTCGCGAAATTTAATAATGACGTAGTCGGCAAGGTAACGTCCCGTTTAAAAGCCGATATTTTCCTAAAATATGTGATTTAAATGTATAATACTAGACATTTCGAACGGTAGGCGGAAAAAGATGAATAGAATAAGAAACTTTATTAATTTTCCTAAAACTGTTTAAATTCTAAGATCTTTGTTCAATTTTTTCTAATTTTAATTTCCATAAGAATAAAAACCTGCACTTTATAAAGTCGATTTTACGGGACACGGAAATCGCTTCCCAGGAATCGAACTCGCGTCTTTTTTGTATTTTTTTCGTCGTTTAATTTTTATATCTGAATCAAACATTCCTGCGAAATTTCAAGTTTGTTAAAAACGGGTTAAAAAGTGTCATTGATGAGTTCAGCGTTAGGCACAGAGTAAGGCTTTTATTAATAGAGGTATGATGAAATTTTAAATGGAGCCTGTTAAATACATATTTATGTATTCATACTTTGTTCAGTTAAACGTTACTATAGGTGGTCACCGAAGTAAATTCACGGAAAAATATTCATATCCGCAAAATTCAATGCAATGGACATTATTTTCTTAAATCAGCAACATCCCTGACAATGAATGATTTTCTCATCAAACAAGAAGTCCAAACCAGGACTAATGCAAGCTGGTTTCCCAAAGTTGACGTCCCGAACTGATTACTTATATTGACAGGAAATGTTTCAGTATGTGTTAGTCATTCCAAGGAATTATCATACCATAAATAACATTTGTAATTAATAGTATATCAATGATAGAGATAAATTGGAAAACAAATTAATAGAGCATTATCAGTTTTAAAACACAAAAATCAATGTCAAAATCTCTTTCTGCATGTATTGCATGTATTTTTAAAAATAAACGAATCTAATAAATGTTAATGTTTATGCGGCAATATATATATATATATATATATATATATATATATATATATATATATATATATATATATATATATATATATATATGGAATAACTGTCCTTTTCTGAATGGTAGTCGAGTGGAAAAGAAAATAACCTATTTGTTCACCCGTCTATGCTCAAGCCGAGTTCGGTAATAATCGTCTCCATGGTAACAATCCAATAAAATACTATTTAAAATGCAAAACGTTATGTTTTAGTAGAAATTCAAGAAAATATAATCAATTATCAACATTCTGTGATAAGAAGATGAATTTACATTCTTTTCTCCTTAGAAACGTACAAACCTCGCTCCGATATCACAATTTTAAGATATTATAATATATTAAAGAAAACATCTCTGCACGATAGATTTGCAACTTCCAATGTAAAACAAATAGGAAAAACTCGTTACTGGAATCGAACCCGGGACGTCAATATTCGCCAAATAAAATATAACGCGGAGGTGGGCCCTGGCAGCAGGAGCCTCATAGCAAGTTTGATGAAAATCGGTCCATTGGTGCAAAGGTTGTTAGTAGGGGACACACACACAGGACCATTTAATAAGCCTATGTATCCTTTGGAAACCAGCAAAAAAGGTAAACTTTTCGAATTCAAAACAAATATGTGCATCAAATCGTTGCGAATTTACAAGATCGAGGGTAGGATAATAAATCCTCATTTTGTAAACATTCATTGATTCAAGTCCAATGATTGTACGATTATTTTCAGTAATTTTAATGTGCAAATCAAAACTTTGCTCCATCAATTCCCACGCTATCATAATGGAGGAATTAAACGGTCCTGGAATAGAACTCCGGCCGTTATGATACACGGTCTATCGCTACAAACCTTGATTTGAATATATCAAATACTCAAACAACTCAGCCAAGATAAACGTGTACAAAGAATGAAGGAAGATTAAAAGAATGTTTTGAGTAACGTCGGTTAAGCCGATAGAAATTTCAGACCGCAATCATTTAAATCAGGGGTCACCAAACATTATACTGAAAGGGCCACGTGAGGCTTCATGATTCACTTTGCGGACCGCATACGACATTTCAAATGACAGATCGGGCCGTGTGAAAATTTCAAAGAGCAAGTTAAAGAATTTTTTTCGATTCCGTGATATGTTATTCGCTTATATTAAAAGTATACTTCACACAAGCACTCGGAAAATGTCGTTTAGATATCATAAATGATAGCGGGCCGTAGTTTGGGGAACCCTGATTTAAATGCTTAACAGGATAAGGTAGTAATTCCAAGGAAGTTTTTAAAGTTTCAATATAAGATGCAAATATGTCTTGATCGTAATTTAAAATTCTCCAAAAATGAAACTTACATTTAAGTTTATCACAAAACCCAAAAGTAAAATCACGATTTCAAAGTTAGATTCTAGAATATCTGAAAATTTTTATTCTCAAGGTGCCGATATATCGGCTTTCCGTAGTCGTCTCAAAAGTCTCAATGTCTCGGCGCAAACTTAAAAGTCAAATACAGCAGTTAATCAGATGGCTTCGCCAAGTAAAACGTTTTTTAAAAGCAAAGGAATATTACAATTGGTTTAATTTTATTTAATCATGTATTAAGCTACCGAGTGCAACAGACTTCGTAATTAAAAATTAACATTAAATTAAATTAAAAATGCAGATTTGAAATTTTTCAGAGAAATAAACTTTTCACGGTGGACCTCAAACAAAGTAAAATTAAATTTTAATTCTAATAAAAGGATTATTTATATTTCCAATGCCATCAGAATGGAACGGAATTAAATTGACGATTAACGTGTTTGTATTTTAACCGTTTGCAAGCTCTAACTTTTCATTGTTTTATCAAGGTGGCGACAGCGAGCGACTGGTGATGAGGGAAGGAGCGGGAGGAAGGATCTCGTCGGCCGCAGCGAGTGTGAGAGGGCGCCACAGAGTAGAGAGAAGATACGGTGGAGGAAGATAACAACTCGTCTCCAAGCAGGCGACGACGCTTTCCCTCCCGTGACCTCGGGTCGACGTCGCGGAGGACAGAGAGAAACGCCGCGATGTTGCGCGCCGCCTAAACCTCTTTAACGCCATGGCGGACCCTTACGAAGAGAGAGAGAGTCACCGGCGGCACTGCGTGAAATCAGTCGACAGCGCTGCGTCAACGCGAAGGAGACTCCTGGTTGATGATTTCTGTTTTCCTCACCATCGCCCGTTCAGCAGCGTTGATTACAGCAGGCTATAGCCATATTTTATCATGGGATCTCAATGAGCTTTTCCAAAGTTTCATCCTTCTTAATTAAAACAGTCACTACAACTTCGACTATGTTCTGAATGAATATAAATTAAATTAATTACTCAAATGTCAATTTCCATATCGTTCTGCATGACCATTATTTGAAGTATTTATTTCCTCATCTAATATGGTTACTTTTCTCATTTTCAGAATAATATAATAGCAACAAGCGTCGTGGTCATCATCCTAGGAGTTCAGAGCAACTTCGGATCCAGACAAAGATGTTCGAGGATATGGAGGAGTGTGAACCGCTATACCTCATGAAGAACTATGCAAAGCTGCTGGAGAGACGTACACTAATTCCTCTTGTCGTTTCCTGTGTTAACTTTCATGAAATGTATTTAAAAATGTATCGAAAAATCGTCTGCGGTAATAATTTTATAAATTACATTTAATTAATAAAAATTGTATTTAAAACGTGTTCTTTTTATTTTAAAATATACCCCAAGCAACATTACGCATTCATCCTGAATATTTCAATTGGAAAATTGAATATAATACGATAAAAAGGCGATGAAAAAACAAGGATTCGAAAAAGCTGTTTAAACTCCCGCCACTTTTCTGTGAAGTTTTTGTGAAAAACGCGAAAATCCCTGATTTGGCCATGAAAAAGCCGAAAAACTCACTCCACTCGGGTTTTCAAACTCGAATGTAAACAAAGGAACCCAAAAACCCCACACGCGTCTGGGTTTTGACCTCCAACTCACCTTGAATGACCCGAAAGGCCTACATCACTCTAGATATGCCCTCGACAGCCGTGGACGATCAAAAAGGGTCGCTCACTTCTGCCGCGCCTTAAGAAGGCCGTCTAAAGGGATAGCTTTATTATGCATTATTACTCAATGGGGCAGAGCTGCATTTTGCGGGTCTCTGTTCGAAATCGTTCCCATTCACTCCATGAAACAAGCCGGCCATTCCAATTCATTTTCCTTGAAATTCCAATCATGAATGTGAAGTTAGCTTAGAGGTAAAGAGTTGGGCCGCTAACTTGACGATCAGAGTTCGAGCCCGAAATAACTATAATTAATAATTTTTCCATTTTAAAACTTATTCTCCCTGACGCGTAACTTTTAGGATACATGTATGTTCTAATACTTCATGAATTTATATATTTTTATGCGGTTTTTGCTTTCCTCGCGTGTTGCCTAGAGACAAGGAATTATTCGTCAATATAATATGGGATTTTGAACGAGGAGTACTCGTTCCCGTCGCCACGTAAGATCGCTGCGTCATAGGACGCGATTTCGGAGCATAAAGAACGCGCACCAACATCGAGTACGTCATGGTGCGGAGGGGCACCAAAGTTATTTTGGAGCGGTACTACCTGAGAGCGTCGCAGGGAAGATTATTCTGACGTTCGTTATTTAAGTAAAATTAAATTAACGACGGGAACGTTACACATCAGAATAAGTTTTAAAATGGAAAGATTATTAACTATAGTTATTTGGGACTCGAACTCCGACCGTCAAGTTTGCGGCCCAACTCTTTACCTCTAAGCTAACCTCACATTCATAATTGGAATTTCAAGGAAAACGTATTGGAATGGCCGGCTTGTTTCATGGAGTGAATGGGAACGATTTCGAACAGAGACCCGCAAAATGCAGCTCTGCCCCATTGAGTAATAATGCATAATAAAGCTATCCCTTTAGACGGCCTTCTTAAGGCGCGGCAGAAGTGAGCGACCCTTTTTGATCTTCCACGGCTGTCGAGGGCATATCTAGGCCTTTCGGGTCATTCAAGGTGAATTGGAGGTCAAAACCCAGACGCATGTGGGGATTTTGGGTTCCTTTGTTTACATTCGAGTTTGAAAACCCGAGTGGAGTGAGTTTTTCGGCTTTTTCATGGCCAAATCAGGGATTTTCGCGTTTTTCACAAAAACTTTCACAGAAAAGTGGCGGGAGTTTAAACTGCTTTTTCGAATCCTTGTTTTTTCATCGCCTTTTTATCGTATTATATTCAATTTTCCAATTGAAATATTCAGGATGAATGCGTAATGTTGCTTGGGGTATATTTTAAAATAAAAAGAACACGTTTTAAATGCAATTTTTATTAATTAAATGTAATTTATAAAATTATTACCGCAGACGATTTTTTGATGAATTTTTAAATACATTTCATGAAAGTTAACACAGGAAACGACAAGAGGAATCAGTGTACGTCTCTCCAGCAGCTTTGCATAGTTCTTCATGAGGTATAGCGGTTCACACTCCTCCATATCCTCGAACATCTTTGTCTGGATCCGAAGTTGCTCTGAACTCCTAGGATGATGACCACGACGCTTGTTGCTATTATATTATTCTGAAAATGAGAAAAGTAACTATATTAGATGAAGAAATCATTACTTCAAATAATGGTCATGCAGAACGATATGGAAATTGACATTTGAGTAATTAATTTAATTTATATTCATTCAGAACATAGTCGAAGTTGTAGTGACTGTTTTAATTAAGAAGGATGAAACTTTGGAAAAGCTCATTGAGATCCCATGATAAAATATGGCTATAGCCTGCTGTAAGCAACGCTGCTGAACGGGCGATGGTGAGGAAAACAGAAATCATCAACCAGGAGTCTCCTTCGCGTTGACGTAGCGCTGTCGACTGATTTCACTCAGTGCCGCCGCTCTCTCTTCGTAAGGGTCCGCCATGGCGTTAAAGAGGTTTAGGCGGCGCGCAACATCGCGGCGTTTCTCTCTGTCCGCCGCGACGTCGACCCGAGGTCACGGGAGGGAAAGCGTCGTCGCCTGCTTGGAGACGAGTTGTTATCTTCCTCCACCGTATCTTCTCTCTACTCTGTGGCGCCCTCTCACACTCGCTGCGGCCGACGAGATCCTTCCTCCCGCTCCTTCCCTCATCACCAGTCGCTCGCTGTCGCCACCTTGATAAAACAATGAAAAGTTAGAGCTTGCAAACGGTTAAAATACAAACACGTTAATCGTCAATTTAATTCCGTTCCATTCTGATGGCATTGGAAATATAAATAATCCTTTTATTAGAATTAAAATTTAATTTTACTTTGTTTGAGGTCCACCGTGAAAAGTTTATTTCTCTGAAAAATTTCAAATCTGCATTTTTAATTTAATTTAATGTTAATTTTTAATTACGAAGTCTGTTGCACTCGGTAGCTTAATACATGATTAAATAAAATTAAACCAATTGTAATATTCCTTTGCTTTTAAAAAACGTTTTACTTGGCGAAGCCATCTGATTAACTGCTGTATTTGACTTTTAAGTTTGCGCCGAGACATTGAGACTTTTGAGACGACTACGGAAAGCCGATATATCGGCACCTTGAGAATAAAAATTTTCAGATATTCTAGAATCTAACTTTGAAATCGTGATTTTACTTTTGGGTTTTGTGATAAACTTAAATGTAAGTTTCATTTTTGGAGAATTTTAAATTACGATCAAGACATATTTGCATCTTATATTGTAACTTTAAAAACTTCCTTGGAATTACTACCTTATCCTGTTAATCATTTAAATGATTGCGGTCTGAAATTTCTATTGGCTGAACTGACGTTACCAGCGGCGGATTTATGCCTCCCGGGGCCCCTGGCGCTAAACATTTTTGGGCCCCTCGCCCTATCAGTCCGGGGCCCGAAAATCTAAATATACAGTAACTCCTCGAATAACGCGCGCCCGCATAGCGCGTTTTCGCAATAACAATAATAATAATAACAATATAACAATAATAACAATTTATATTTTAGGGACAATTTTTCACACAAAGCGCTCGTCCCCGCAATAGCGCGCAAACATTCTGGTGGCGGACTATTTCGCTGAGTGGTGTACGTTGGTGTAAATTTTAAAGGGTGGGAATGTTCTACTGTGTGCACTAATATATATATATATATATATATATATATATATATATATATATATATATATATATATATATATATATACACACACTCACGCACAGTATATGGCAGTGGGAGTATTTTAACTTAAAGCCTCAGAACCTGATAGAGAGTTGCGTTGAATCATCCTCCTGCTGAACGCACTATAAGATTCGCGCGTAAAATAATGAATTACGGAAGCTACTAATGCGCACGCTAGCAACACACGTGGTCATTTTGTGCAGTTAGTGATTTTTGTTCTGTTGCAAACATTATTATCACTTATGGTGAGTGGAAAGCGTGTGAAAAGTGATATCAATACAAACAAAAAATTGCTAATACTGAAAACTACACAATACATACATACAAGCATGCTAACACACACTGTACATGAAAATAACAATAATAAAATCAAATAAAGGAGTGAAATGTCAGCCGAAAACGCAACCGATCCATTTTCCATTATTTTTAATGGGAAAATTGTCCCCGCTGAAAGCGTTTTTGCTTAGCGTGCAAGTTTTCCCAAACGTAACTATCGCGTTATTCGAGGAATTACTGTATAATGAAACTGCTTCTAACGGCTATCTTCTTTTGTGACATCTCTTAACGATCGTTTATCTATGGAAACAAAGAGAGGTTCCGCTTATTTTTAAATAGAGACATTTAATATTTCTGAGATTATATACACGAACTTTTTTCGGGGCCCCTGGCGCGCGCCATGTGCGACTCCCCCCCCCCCCCTAAATCCGCCACTGGACGTTACTCATAACATTCTCTTAATTTCTTGTTTAGTATCTAAGATTTACCCTATTATGTTTCATAAAATACTTATAAAACTGGTTATATTTTAGTTTTATGTGTAAAAATTCTGCCGTTTTTTAAGAATGTCTTAAATACTACATTGCGATAAATTATGTATTCTAATATAATTCTGTTGATCTTGATATCCAATGCCACTACAGCAATTTTTTTATGCATTGTTTCTAATCAAAATATTTTGTGATATTTATGAAGAAAACTCATTTGCGTCATGATAGATGATTGACACATAAAATTATAATATATGAAATCATTGTAAGATTAAAAAATAACTAAAAGCAGATGCGTTTTCTGTATTCAAACCCTTGTCTTATAGGTCTGATTGGTCAACCTTACTCTACTGGTAATGACGTTCTGCTGCAACGAAAAAACAAGTGTCCATGTATTATTTTTAAATTAAACTAAATTTTTAAAGGATGAGTGGGTAGTAGATAGTTTTTACTACTTGAGTGTGACTTTATAGGATTTATCATGAAATAAATATTACAGTTCTGACATAAATCTTAATAAATCGAATTGGCTAGCTCCAGCAGCTTTAATTACCACAAAAAATTGTCTTATTGTATATAAATTTTTCAAAATTCTTACCAGACAAACTAGAGAGCTTGTCAATTGAATTAAACTGGAATAGAAAGTATTGTTTCATTTTTGCTATTTTTTAACTTTTCTTACATAAGCATGTTCTTTTAAAAATTCTACTTTATAAATACCTTTAAAATGTGTACGGAGGTAACGCTTTCGGTCAAAACATACATAAAAACGTTTGGTGACATCAATTAATGTAAAAAAGTCTGTAATGGTCAAATTCTTCTTGACAGTCCCCACCCAAATGAATGTATTACTCTTGAGGCTCTTTCACGCAAGACTCGCGAAAAATAATGTTCGATATTTAATTTATAACTACGGTACAATTACATAACTAAATAATATATTTATTCGGGATAGTACTGTAATATTTCGACATTCCCTGTAACTCTTGGGACTTCAAGGTTAATATAAAAATATTTCGTTTTTCTAATAAAAGTTTAATATGAAGAGCGATGTCCTACACCCAATGTTAAAGCCAGGTGTGCTGCAGCGAGCTCGGGCGAGCTTGTTGTTTAATTACGGCTGTTTTAACGACCTTGCTACTAAAGCCAGAGTGAAGCAAATTTGATATGATTATGAAATATTACGACACAAAGAGGCCGTGCCCCTTGCGCGCCTCCCTTTTCAACTCTCGCCTCCACTCGTTTCATAGTCTTTCCTTCGATCCACCCCCGCCTTCTGCTCGCATCTAGAACTATTTGCACAATTTCTTAGCAGACAGTGGTAGTAACACTATTGCCTGGACAATAATTCGATCATATCCCGTCGATCGAGACAGTTCTACGTAAAACTTGGCTTTGCGTAAATATGTACAAGCTCGTTTAGCATTATCTTCATACAATTAAATTTCTTATCTACTTATGACATCTTCAGAATTCGCATTTTTATTTTGACAGAAAGCAGTCAATGTCGCACTCTTCGCGCTCCATATCGATTGACACATCTCTACTATCGCTACACCATAGTTACAAACATACATGCAGTATTCATACAAATCGAAATTAGGATGCGAAATCCTTACAATACTGAGATCATCCAGCACATAAAAACCTCACATTATTTTCACCAAATACATATAGGTACTAAGAAAAATGCAAGCTAACGTCCATATTCTTTAACGCCTACTAGTACATGATCAGTTTTTTGACAGAAGCATTATCAGCAATTCATTTATGCGAATCCTCGAAAGTAATTGTGCATTCAAAATAAATCATTCAGTTTCAAGATACGAGACTCGTACGTGACTCGGTACTCGTTACTTATCCAGAAACGACAATAAAGGAGTAGATTTTAGGAAAGATTTGGACCCTGTTTCTTATGCGAAAATATTGTAACGAGAGGAAAGATGCGTGCATATATGCGAGGCAGTGGCTTTATGCAATCATGTCAAAAATATAAAAATTAATGGCTCAGTATAACGTCTAAAAGAAATATCGATTTTTTGATTCACCGATTTATTTCCTAATCGGTTGTCTATAATAATAAATGAAGCTGTCTGTGTGTCTGTGGTAGTCACAACTCTTCAGAAAATAAACGTAGGAGCTTCAAAATTTGGCAGCAGCTTCAGGTTGATCCTGAGTGTTGCGGTGCCAAAAATAATTGAAATCGGTCCACGGAGGCCCGAGGGTCTCCATTGTAGGTCCAAATGTCAGTTTTTTAAAGATATCACAGCAACCAATTGACCGATTTTGATTAATTCTCCACCAATATCAATGTTTTGATGAGATACATTTTCGAGCCTAAAATGGATAAAATCGGTCTACGGGGTCAAGGATCGTAATTTAAGGGCCCGATCCAAATTTCACGATTTCGAGGGGTCGGTCGGTCCAATTTCGGCAATGTGCGTCCGCCCGTACGCATATATCAGAAGAGAACTGGCTGAACCAATTTCAACCAAATTTGGTAGATACATAGAATCTTCCCAAAAATACATGACCAAAATGCTGGGCATTGAACCGGAACCGAACTGAAAACCGAAACCGAAAAAAACCGTTATTTTAGCTGGAGGGAAACCGAACCCGAACAGAAAAAAAATATTTTTTTGAACCCGAACCAAAACCGAAAACCGTTATTTATTTCGTTCTATTTTTTCGGTTCGCATAAACAGTGGGAGCAAATGAAGGGTTTCTCCTTTTTCTTTAATATGAGTCCTTTTCGAAAGCCTCACTTTTCAACACCGACTAAGGCAAAGGCTAATGGTTTTCTTGAGAATACATGCTCCTAAGCCTTTGCAGAGCTACATCTATGTGATAATATCTGTTGGTTCAATGGTGGGATTTTCCATGTGCATCTCAAGGATAGGTCCTACTGAGGTTTCCCAGAACTCTGTTTAAACGAGGCTAGTGGGAAGAAACTTAGTGGTAAGCATGGAGGTAGGAGTATACTGGAGGTGACATGACGTCACTAACTTGAAGCCACGACGTTAGCGCACGACGCCATATTGGTTTACCCAAAACATTGAGAGACGTGGAGACGTAGTCTACATCTACATGTTACCCTGCAATTCACGTAATTGGTGGGTGGCAGGAAGTGCAATGCACCATAACCTACCTAAATATTGCCTATCGCAGGTTGAAATTTTCTATTGTGATCTCGTATTGTCCTCGGAAAGAACGAGCCTAGATAACGCTCCGTCCTGCAATCGATCTCTCGTATCTTATCGTCACGGTCGTTCCTACCTATATACGTTGGTGCTTCAATTATTCCTACAACCTCGTCTTTCAGACATTCCGATCTATATTTCTCCAGAAGTCGAGTGAGTTGATGAGATTAGTTTTTTTCGCACCGTGATATTAAATTTTGGATTTTTCTGAACAAACAGTTCCAGATATTGGAATGGAAGACTTTGATATTTTTGATTTTTCTCTGTCTGAATATAGTGACTGAGTTGTGGTATACATAGCTGGATGTGTTGTAAGAATGCTTGAGTCTGTACTTAAGTATGAGGATTGCCTGGGAGTTTGAAGGGAAAAGGCACATCCTCATAGTATATACTCCTTAATTGACAGGAAAAACCGTGGAGGTTTAATTGTTCCTTCTAGGGATGATATTTCAATTTGCCTTGCATGTGAAAAATGCCTTCGAAGAACACGTGTATTGTCAGGAATTAAACGTACTGGAAAAAGGGTTTGTTGTAGCTGCAGTGCTTGAAGGGATTGTGAATCAGGTTGTTTTCCCTGAACTGACACCCCATGCCTTTGATCATCCACCAGCTGATAATCATGTTGTTCATCTGATTCGGGAAGTTTGTGAAAAATATGTTTCAATAAGACTCTATCATGAAGATAAAAAGATGGCAGAGGAATTACACCCACAGAAATAAGAAGAACTTTTAACAAATTGGTGTTGTTCAAGGGTCAATAAGTTCTGAAAGTATTAGACAATTTATTTTATTAAAGAAGTTGTAATAATAAATTATTTTCATTGCCGGTGTTATTTAACTTTATTTTATACCACATTGTATCAAATTAATAAAGATATGGAGAACCATTACAATAATTGACTTTTTAATTATTTTATTTATTAAAATATTTATTTTGTGGTGATTTTGCTATTATATTTTATGACTGATTTTGAGATTTATCTCATTGAGTTAAGTAGTAATCAGTAATGACTGAGTTCCATTATTTCATTCTGTTGCTTTTGTGTAGATTTTTAAAGTGAAAAAAACATGGAAGCTGCTGGCCTACGTAAGTCAATGGGTAGCAAAACTCGAGAACAAACAAAACGATTTTGATTACGAGGATGGATGGAATGTTTGAGAAAAGTACAAGAGAATTCTCAGTTTTGTGAAAATTGATTAAAATTACTGACAAGGGGATCAATGTAATTTTTAGCCTACTTTCCAGAATGGAAATAGGCCTATAGTTTCGTTGTTGTGTCTGCCTGTCCTCCCTATTAACTTTTGAACCAATATTCATGAACCTTGGTAAAAATTTCTTGCTACTTATGCCAAGCTCATGAGGATAGTTTTTTTTTGCGGAGATTGAAGCTCCGGGTTCGATTCCAGGAACTATCCTTCTCATTTCTTTTACATGGGCAATCTGAAATCCATCGTGCAGGGTAATTTTCTCTTGCAAATTAAAATAACTTAAAATTATAATATCGGAACAAGTTTTGTACTATTCTCTGAGGAAAGGAATGAAGGAATGAAAATTTTAATTTTTACCGTAGAATGTTGCTTATCGATCGTATTTCTTCGAATTTTGGGTAAATACTGGCGTTTTGCAGGTTTTGTCACTCATTACGAGTGTTGCCATAGCAACAACTATTGTTGGACTCAGATTCGGTATATTATAATACGTACACACGTTATTTTTGCCTCACAAATACGCGTGATCAATTTAATATTCTGTTCGAATGTATTTGTAGTATTTTATAACGCTTAATTATGAAATATGGAAACACAAAAGAGCTACATAGCCGTGATGACTTTAAAGCTATTAAAAAGCCAATATAAGTATTAAATAAATGATTAAATGGAAAGTAGGCATCATAAGTTCCGTTTGGATTATCTTGTTTTTCTAATAATGTCATCGTTGATGGAAAATATTAATTAATTACCGCCTACTGCAGCTTTGTAAAAACATTTAAATATTTACTTTTCGTTACAAATAAATTTTATTAAGCTTACAGTAAAGCCAATATTTTTCTGCTCTTTTCATAGCTTAACAGGAATGTTTTGGGTATACCAAGATGGCGTCGTATCTCCCACACCCCCTCATTTCCGCCGTCGACTATTCTAGCTGCAGGCATATCCCGCTTCATCTCCAGTATACTCCTACCTCCATGGTGGTAGGTACATACTTTGAGGACAGCCGCTAATCTTCTTAGTACCCTCCCCCTGAATCTGCCCCGTGGAGTGTTCGAGTAAAAATGTTTTACAACTCTTAACTTGGATTTTGCTTAAAGTTGGAGGTTATTGTCCCCATAAACTTTCATCCCTTGCCCATATGCACTGAACCCTTATATCCTGGTAATCTTTCTCTAAAACTTATCCAGGAAGGATCGCTCCGCAGTCGAGCTTTTGTGGTATTCTTACTTACGTTATCCTTTTTTGCAGGTTAGTAAATTTATATAGAGCATCTTAGACAAAAAGTGCACACATATTAGCATTCGTTTCTTAAAACTGAATAGGTATTAAAGATTAATGTGAATTTGTTATTTTTAGTGAAGTAATCTTCCGACTGCAAAAACGCACATTAGAGACCGCTTGAAGAAAGACAGTTCATGACGCGCAGAATATGTAAGTCTAATTTTCTTTCTGTGCGTGCGTTTGATTTCAAGAGGTACAGTACAGCGAGGTAAATTCGGTTTCATCTCCATTTCCCATGGAAAAACGTAAAAGTCTATGTCCTGAAATGCAGACTTTTATGGTTATTATTTTATAATCTCCAAGATATTGGCGCGATATTTACATGATCTTAAAGATAAATGATTGTAGATAAATTTTCTAATCATCGAATTTTATTTCTAAATGGCGTTTCTTCAAAGATTCACATTTCTATTAATTTGATCATTGTAGGTTCTTGATAACCGGTATAGTTGGATTATATTGTTGTCATCATTTTCGTGCTTAATATGCATACATTTAAAAAAGCAACTATTTTTTTCTAATCGTCCTAATCGTCTTCGAAGAATCTCCCCTAGTTGCGAAGGAGGACGGAATAAATAGGGATAGGGAGGGGATTGCAAGTGAGGATGGAAATAAAGCAGAATGGGAAAGAGAATATACTAGGCGATAATAATAGCATTTGTTGTATTTCAACTTCATTGAATTTCTCCTTCTTGGAAAAGTTTTACGTTTTGAATTTCAGCGGACATCTTCTCTATTATGAACATAATATGCAAAATGACGGCAACGGTAATCAATTTTAGTATATTATTTATCTATATAGGTGCATTTAATTCACTATATAAATCATCCCTTCTCACTCAATGCTTCCTCAATCCCTCGTCCCTCCTTATCTCATTCTCGTCACCCCCCTTTCCTGTTAAGGCTCTCCCTACTGCTCTTCTTTACTATCTCTTTCCAGCAGTTATTCCTATATCCATTCCTTCCTATAAATCAGTATCCAATTGGAGGGCATTTTATTAATTAGATCGAATTTTGGTTGCTTGGAGTGAATGTTACTGCGTACATATTTTTCATCTTCAAAAAATGTATGTAATTATATATTGTATGGTATTTGTAATATTAACATCTAAATTATTGTACTTAAAAATAGTTAAGTAGCTCTTCTTTGAACAACTCCCTATGGATTACATTCAAATGTGAATTAATATTAGATATATTAGAATTTCGGTTCGATGCCCTACCAAAATGACATACTTGGACCGGATCGACCAAGCATGGATTCCACAATTACAAAATAAATCTTTTCGGTAATTATGCTTTTGGAAGGAATTGGGCAAACCGATTTCAACCAAATTTGGCACAGAATCTTCACGTAAATTAAAGACCAAATGACATATTTGGACCGGATCGACAGAGGGGTGCCACAATTGCACAATAAATCTTTTCGGTAATTATGCTTTTGGAGCAATTGGCCATATCGATTTCAACCAAATTTGGTACATAAATCTGCACATAAATTAATGACCAAATGACATATTTGAGACCGGATTGACAGGGCAAGGGTGCCAGAGTTCCAAAATAAATCTTTTCGGTAATTATGATTTTGGAAGGAATTGGGCAAACCGATTTCAACCAAATTTGGCACAGAATCTTCACGTAAATTAATGACCAAATGACATATTTGGACCGGATCGACAGAGGGGTGCCACAATTGCACAATAAATCTTTTCGGTAATTATGCTTTTGGAGCAATTGGCCATATCGATTTCAACCAAATTTGGTACATAAATCTGCACATAAATTAATGACCAAATGACATATTTGAGACCGGATTGACAGGGCAAGGGTGCCAGAGTTCCAAAATAAATCTTTTCGGTAATTATGATTTTGGAAGGAATTGGGCAAACCGATTTCAACCAAATTTGGCACAGAATCTTCACGTAAATTAATGACCAAATGACATATTTGGACCGGATCGACAGAGGGGTGCCACAATTGCACAATAAATCTTTTCGGTAATTATGCTTTTGGAGCAATTGGCCATATCGATTTCAACCAAATTTGGTACATAAATCTGCACATAAATTAATGACCAAATGACATATTTGACCGGATTGACAGGGCAAGGGTGCCACAGTTCCAAAATAAATCCTTTCGGTAATTATGATTTTGGAAGGAATTGGCCATATCGATTTCAACCAAATTTGGTACATAAATCTGCACATAAATTAATGACCAAATGACATATTTGACCGGATTGACAGGGCAAGGGTGCCACAGTTCCAAAATAAATCCTTTCGGTAATTATGCTTTTGGAAGGAATTGGGCAAACTGATTTCAACCAAATTTGGCACAGAATCTTCACGTAAATTAAAGACCAAATGACATATTTGGACCGGATCGACAGAGGGGTGCCACAATTGCACAATAAATCCTTTCGGTAATTATGATTTTGGAAGGAATTGGCCATATCGATTTCAACCAAATTTGGTACATAAATCTGCACATAAATTAATGACCAAATGACATATTTGACCGGATTGACAGGGCAAGGGTGCCACAGTTCCAAAATAAATCCTTTCGGTAATTATGCTTTTGGAAGGAATTGGGCAAACTGATTTCAACCAAATTTGGCACAGAATCTTCACGTAAATTAATGACCAAATGACATATTTGGACCGGATCGACAGAGGGGTGCCACAATTGCACAATAAATCTTTTCGGTAATTATGCTTTTGGAGCAATTGGCCATATCGATTTCAACCAAATTTGGTACATAAATCTACACATAAATTAATGACCAAATGACATATTTGACCGGATTGACAGGGCAAGGGTGCCACAGTTCCAAAATAAATCCTTTCGGTAATTATGCTTTTGGAAGGAATTGGGCTAACCGATTTCAACCAAATTTGGTACATAGCATTTTCACATAAATTCATGACCAAAATGACATATCCGATTAACTAAGTAGGGGTCCCACAGTTGCAATGTTAAACTTTTCGGTAATTTTGCCCCGTTCCAAAACATCAAATTGTTCCGCCTCCAAAAAGTGATGAGTAAGTGATTCAGAAAAAGTTGACTTTGGGAAGGACTGAGCGTAAAAAATGAATTAATCGCTTTCATAATTCAGCGAACGTTGAGAGTGGAAGATGTTTGTTCGAAAAAGAAATGCTTTACGCCGAAATATCGCAGGTGCAATGAATGTCAAAAACGTTCACGACTCTGCATTAGAGTCGAATGGGATCCCAGGAAATAATCTCAGCGTATAATTCATTTGCAATCCATAATTGCTTTAAATTGAGATACGAACCCGGGACTCGAGAAGAAGCAGAGTAATAAGAGTTTTACTTTCATCAGGAAAGGAAATCGAATCCGAACAAGAAAGTAAATGGATGGAAATCCACGCTTAACGCTGCTCGCTTGTTTCTATGTTGTTCCTGTAATCAATTCTTCGTCGAGATTTTCACTTTATAGATGCAATCGCAGGAATTTTTCAAGATCCACCTCACTGAAAAACTTGCTGACCATCTATTGATTTTATTACAAACATAAAATTAAATTTCTCCTTAAATTTGTTGGGTGCAATTTAAGACTATTTTTGTTACCTTTCATAAATGATTGCCTGAATTCATAAGCACCTAGAACCTATCTTGCAAATTTAAAGGATTTATAATGGCAAATAGAATTGATTTGCGTCGTTTCGCTTTGCGTTGTTTTCCAAGAACGTAACCCCGACGCAAATCGTGGATTTGGCGAATATATTTTAGCCCCAAATGGTAGGACAATTACTGTTAATATAATGAAGCCTTACTTAATAGTTACTAAGTAGGAATTTTATTTCATTAATAAAAATGTTTAAATTTGTTAATAAAAATATTTAAATGTAAATTCTCTATGTATTTCAATTGTGGCGCTTTAAATGATTCCTTTTACACAATAACTATTTTTTATCAAATAAAATATATTAAAAATAGTTATTATTACGACAGAAAATTGTGGCCGAAGGCCTCCTTGGGTTGGCGCGCGGAGCGCGCAGGGTCAGAGCTCCTAGTCTTCAATAAGAGGACTGTCTGTCCTCTTGTGAAGAGGGCGTCTGGTCACCTGAGATATATGCCATTAAAAATTTTTAATAAAGTTTGGTAGAATAACAAAACTAATTCCTTTAACTGAAGTATTTTTGTAAAAAATTCTGGTTTGGTTCGCGGTTCAGTAAACTGGGGCGGTTCGGCGGTTTGGTTCGCTGCACTTCTTTTATGTAGTTGTTGTCGCTACTCGCTGTCACTTCCTAGAAGCTGCTGCCTGTCTGCGATGCACACATTGCACCCGTGGTAAGCACGGCCCTGATAAAGAGTTAATGTAAAAGTTGATCGGGAAAAATTGGAACAGTTTTCTTACTTGGGCAGTATTCTTAGCTGGGATTGTAGAAGCACCAAATACATCAGAACAACAATAATCTGAACAGTATCAATTTAATTTAGTGAATTACACAAGTTTAATTACTTATAAAAAAAGATGGATTCCGAGGAGGGCGATATACTGGAACAGCTTCAATCATATTCCAACCAGACTGAGGGTAGTAGGTTTTTGTTTTGTTTGTTGAATACTTAAATACTTAATCTTTGTCAGAATTGAAAAAAAATGCATCAAAAGAAGACAACATCTACAAAAAGAGGACTGTTTGCTTGAAAAGAGGACGTCTGGTCACCTTACTTACAGACTGAAAATCCAAGTATAATATGAGCTTATTTTCTTAACAAAAGATACGCTGAGATCTCACAATTGAGTTAATATGAAATATAAAATAATATTATGCCAAAATACGCTTACCTGGTATTTGCAGTAATATAAACTATATCCATCTTGAATTTTGCGCACACAAAAACATATTTGCACTATTAATTTCACTATCTCATTTCTATAATAATATACGTTTTACAGGCACTTTAAATTTATTTGATTTAAAATGTGACAATATCATCAGCGTTCAGAAATGGAAGGATTAATCTGCTAGAATAATTCAGTGGTAGGATATCCGCCCAGGCAAGTGGAAGACCTTGGGTTTCATTCTCTGTCATAGCAGAATTTTTTCTCGTTTCAAAAATATTCCCAATATTGTGTACGCACACAAAAACCTTCGTATCAAATTCAAGATATCGCACAAACATGCCTAAAATGTCTGATTTGATTCAAACTTCATCAATTACTTATTAGAGTGACAATAAAGTCTTTTCTTAGATAATACAGTTTAAGGTAATAGTTAATAAATTATATTTTATATTAAAATTATTATTTTTCTCAAAAAGAAGATCCTCAACATTTTTTCATTTAAAATAGTTTTTTCCATTTCTATGCCTGTATTTTTGGGGTTGCCATACTCGAGATCGTCTTTGATTGGAACAATTACGGTATTTCCGAATTGCAATGTATTATCTATAAGAGGGGGTTTAACTTTGTAGGACTGACTAATATTAACGAAGAAAGACTGTCTTTTTAACTTATTAAATAAAGGTGCTACGAGTGTAGCGAAACCACCCATTTTTACAAAACTTCTAGTAGAAATAAAAAAGAATTTTTCCTTAAAAATTTTTATGCATCCTTGGAGTCTCATAAAATACATTTATAAAAACATCTCGCGCATATTAATATGATGAATTTGTCATAATCAAGTCAACTTACATACAATAAATCGTGATTAACGCCTAATACTATGTATATCTTGACCAGTTCGAGGATAAACAACATCTACTTTTTCAGAAATAAGTCGATAAACTGATATAAAAGTTTTATACTTGAGATGCAATATTTCTAAAACGCTACAAGAAAAAATAAAGTGATCGCACAAGTCTTTCCAGCAATTGCTAGGTGCAAGCGGTTTATACTAGTTGTGAAGACATTTTACCACATTAAATATTAACTGTATCTCTCGATCGGGACTGATAAAACATTCAATCCTAGTTTTCATACATTAATACAAATAAAAAGTCAAAGAAGTAAGGATATGTATTTGCTGCAAATTAAATATCGCAATAAAACGTTCTCGACTTACCGTGGCCACGATCTTCCAATTGGGCAGCACCCTCAATCCTGCATGCACCCTTGATACAGCAATTAACTACATTCCATCCACTATTCTTATATCTTATAATCAATAAAAATACTCGATCAAAGGTTACATTTTGACGTAAAATAAATGGACATTTCCTTAGTTTGGGCGAAAATAAAGGATAACTTTGTCCTATTTCATTAGAAAAATCTCAAAAGGGGTCTGGTGGAACAGGGTTTCCAAACCTTTTCTTACAAAATACCAATGAATTAAGATACTAACTAGTTAAGAGGTGCTAGAGTTATCAAGGGAAACAGAGCGGAGAGTAGAGCCCACTTTAAACATCTAATCACGAACTGTTCTGAGTGTAGAATAGTAATGTTTATGTTAACTGTAATCTTATTGTTAGGCTAGAATTAGTTTATAAATTTGTAACATTTCCTTTATATTTTGCGAAATGTATATACCCGTATCAGTTAAAAGTCAACTGATCTCAAGCAGTTATTGCAGCAATAACGTATTCTAATTTTTTCATGTATCTCAGAATTTAAAATAATTCATTTTATGCTAAACATTCATCTCTCTTAACTTCTCTATTTTCATCATACTTCCGACCAAATGAACAATTTCTATACTATGTTCTTTTACTCTGTCAACTACCGTAATATACGACACATTATTTATTTATAGTGGACACTTATAGTTTGTAGAGCCACTGGGGATGTCGGGGAGTCACATGAGTAAACGTATGTTGGAAGTTTTCGGGTGCAGACTTCGAATCCTCTTTCGACTGCGCTGGAAGCTCGTCAAAGCATATAGAGATTATGCAAAATGAAATGCTAAGGCAGTGGTTCTCAACCTTTTGGTGCTCTCGGCATACTTTGGATATTCACTTTTTTTGCAGCACACTGGAATTAGATTAGAATAAAGAACTAGGACTTATTATAAAAGCACATATTTTTTATATTATACCGTAAATATAATCGACCAAATTAAGTTATGATATCGTAAAACAGAACAAATGTTGAAGTTTTGTTTAAAAATCTATTTTAAAATCTTATCTAATGTGACACTTAAGCTTGGTGTTTCCCTTTTTCTGTATTTAATGTGTCGAGAAACCCAACTCACACGGATAGGATGCGGAAAATTGCATCAAAACTGCCCAAGCTTTTTTCACAATTTCTGAATATTCTTCTCTAACAGAAATCCAGAACATATCCAGAGACAATTCAGCGTACTTGATTTTCAGAGTGCGATCAGTTGAGAGAGAAGCTAACTCACGAAAAAAAGAACTTAGTTGAGTAAATTCCACAGGGTTGAGCCTGACCTCATTATTGATAGAAACTAACTCTTCTTCTTCAGAGAGAGTAAAAACACATAAGTCAGTTGTCACTGATGTGAATGGGTTCCTTACCCAGTCGTATTTATCTGTAGTCAAGGATGGAAAGTAACGCTCGATATTGTGCTCTAGAGTTGCTAAATACTCCATCACGAGAGCAACAATTTCTTTTGTATGGGTTTTTGGAATCAGAGGAAACATTTCAAGATTACCTTCTCTAGCTCTCTTTTTCCATATGACTATTTTTCTCTGCAATGCCAGTAGCTTATCCGTAGAATTCAGGATGTTTTCATTCCTTCCTTGCATGCTGGTGTTCACACTATTCAGATACCTAAATATTTCAGCAAAATATGCTGATTTGGCGCACCAAAGTTCACAGCTAAGATAATCACAATAACCACTATTTCCCTCTGCATAAAAAATAGTAACATTTCTTCTTTAAGTTCATATGCACGAGTCAACATTCTTCCCCTTGACAGCCATTTTATTTCTGTGTAAAACTAAACATTCGTATTGCGAATCCATAGCATTACAAATCTGTTTGAATAGGCGGGTCTTTAAAGGTTTTGATTTCACTAACTTAACCATTCCGACAACTTGGTCTAATACGAACTCCAAGTCAACTCATAATGTCTTTCTAACAAGGGCTTCCCTATGCAAAAAACAATGGGTAGTTATTGTAGTTGGATTCTGTTGTTTTACAAGTGAGACGAAGCCTTTGACAGATCAAACATGGATGGAGCACCGTTGGTACAAATTCCTGCACATGACTTCCATGAAACTTCCAAACGTTATAAATAGGAAGTCAATGTATCGAATATACCCTTGAGCTCTTGTTTGTTCTGGGAATTCTCTGCAGCACATAAACTGACTAATTATTTCATTTTCATGAATGAAGCGAACAAATGCTAATAGTTGTGCTTTGCCGCTAATATCGGTTGACTCGTCAACTAACAAAGCAAAGTCTGACATTTTAAGCTTATTAGAAACATTTTCCTCTGTTAGATGACATATCTTCTACCCTTCTTCGAATTGTATCATTAGAAAGCGAAATTTTGACAATTTCTTGTTCCGCTTCATCACCGAGCATTGTCCTAACTATCGAACGGCACGCAGGCAAAATAAGTGACTCAGCTATAGTGTGAGGCTTCATTTTTGAGCTATGATTTCTGCTACCTGATAAGAAGCGACTTGAACTCTATCAGACATCTTAACGTTTTATTAGAAGTAACTCGCTCGTGTAGAATGCAGTTCCATCAACCTTTTGAAATAGTTCAAATCCTTTTCCTTCAAGGTGTGCATGTTTTGTGGTGAAATGTCGCTTCAATTTGTCGGGAACCATGGCTTCGTTCGATAGTTTCTCACCGCACACATCACACATTGGAACAGGACAATCTTTATCTCCACACCAAGAATAGCGTAGACTCGAATAACTGTCCATACACTTGCGAGAAAGCTTAGAAATCTTACTTGGCTTGCTCCCGCTAGTACTGGGTTTTTCCTTAATATGTTCTTCATATTTTTCCCCGTTAAGTTTTTTTGTAATAATTCTGTCTATTTTTAGAGCCGTAACTTTTATAATTTTTAGCAATGATAATTGGATGAAACCACAAATATCACAATTTCCAACTAACGGTATTACACAAAACACTTAATAGAAAATTATTTTATACAGAATAAACTCACGAAACATACATTCACAGACACCAAATTGTAGTATAAGCCAGCCAAGAAGCTAGCCTACTACTGATTTGATAAAGGAATGCGCCAGAGTCGCGGACAGCCGGGAAGGTCACCGCAGGCGGAGCATGCTACGTCATCATAGAGACGTAGAGAGAAGCGAAAACCAACCAGTTGTCTATGACTCATGCACAAGGCATTTGTTTTCTATGACAACGATGACAAAGTTGTTGCCAGACTTAAAGTTTACGCGCCTTCCCGAACAGTGATACTTTTGGAGTACTGTGTGTTAGTTTCTTTGTTAAAACTGTGTATACATATAATCGGTGGAAGACGCGCAATTAGCAATCTTCTCTTTAAAGTCTCGCGGCACACTTGGGAAATGTTTGCGGTACACCGGTTGAGAACCACTGTGCTAAGGAAATAAAACTTTCTTTATTTTGTCAGCACTATTATCTGCTCTCCCGTGTTATTTTTTAGGCAAGAAGTGTCGAGCAGGTCGGATAGTGTTAAACAATTTTTTAAATTTTAATTGGAAAAATGGATCTTTTGGCTAATACTAATGCATTTATATACGTCATGGCTGATATTCGAACTATGGCTAATGTTGACATGAGCTTGGTGCATCCAGTTAATATGATTTACATGCGCTAAATACATTTGTTACCACACGTTCTCTCCAATAAAAGAAATTTGGAGACTTGGGTAAGGTAGTTTTAGTATGCTTAATTTGCAGCTTGGAAATTTTTATTTGAAAATTTCCCTCAAAGTTTCAAAAAAAGAAACTTGGAAGTCTGGGATAGGTACTTTTTTTAGTAATTTTCAGTTGCAGGTTTGAGTCTTTCCTTGAAAACGTCTTTCAAAATTTCATTAAAAGAAAAAAATGTTAGCCGGATCTGCCTGGCTTACACCGACATTAGCCAAGTGAAGCTGGCTCACATCGACATTAGGAAATTAGCTGTGGCGTATACAAATTCATGCATACGAAACAACGAAAAAGTAAAAAAAGTCACAAAAATGAAATCAACCGCTGCTGCAGACGCTAAATCTGAGCGCATGGTTTCCTCATCCGTCCAGTTTTTCCATGTCGCTGTGTGCAAATCGTCCAAACGTGCACGGAGGCGTTATCCCTCCCACTCCAATTGGCCGGATGTAAATTCGTATGCCACGCACTAGCTGGGCGCGAGAGCACTATACATTTGCTGCTGCCCCTTACCTGCCCCCCTCCCATCTCCCTCCCTCCCGTTCAGCCCGTATCTTCACGCGAATGAGTTCATTGACGCAGCTTCAGCGTGTCGTGACGAAGTTACCTCCGCTTCAGTTCTCCGCCACTGTGGACGCCGAATGCGGTGGCGACAGGTGCTTTCATGTTCTTCAATCGCCCAATTGTTCGATTACTTCAATACCCGATTCCATTCCCAGAGCGGGATTTATAAAGCCGACAGAGAGTTAGAGACAGACAGACAGAGGTTGCCACCGAGGCATAGGATTGCGCATGCGCTCTCAATAATTCTCTCTCCCTCATTCATCCTTCTCCCTTTTCCTCTCTTTTTTTCGGAGTTCTTTCTTTATCTTTCTTCCTCTCCACATGTATTCTTTCCATCATCCTCTATTTCTGTTCCACTCTGTATCTTCCTCTGTCTCTCTCCGTTTCTCTTTATCTCTCTCTCTCTTTATTTAATAAATATTAATTTAATTTATTTATTTACTTGTACATGTTTTATTCTAGTTATAGCATAACTGTATGACATAAATCTTTCATCTCTCTCTTTCTTCCCATCTCTCTTTCTCAATCTCCGTTTTTCCTCTCTTTTTATTAAAAACCTTTGCATGTTTTTTCTAGTTGCTAGTTATTGTACATTTATTGTTAAACGTAAAGATTTTTTCATTATTTCAGATGCAGCAATCTTCTATAATCCTTATTTTTTGTTTTAGGAGTCACGATTTGAATTCATATTGTAAATTAAAAACAAATTCAAATATACCACATGCCCTAAATGTTCTTATTTTTTCCATATTTTCAAGTTTATCACCATTTGTTTTAATTCTTTTTATTTTCAATTTAATTGTGCAAATTTACGATGCAACTTTGAAGAAGTCATGCAATCCGTGCGACCTTAAAGCAGGGCTTCCACAAAGTCAATCCAGGATTTCAAAAATTAATATTTACCGAACTAAAAAACTATCGTCTAATACGTATGCTTAAAATAAAGCTCAACTTACCAAGTTTTTTTTCCAAGTCTGGTTATCCAGCACGTGCAACCGCATTGGAAGAGTGGGAAGGGATGCTCGTGTACATTGATCCGGGGTGACTTTGCGGAAAGCTTACCTATTGTTCATAATTTAAAGCGTAAGATCTTCGGTAATTACTATTATTTAAAAATGCATGTTTTGAATTCGTGTAGTAAATTTTACGAATTATAAAAATGGTCGAGTGGTCGAATATAAAAAGAGGTTTGTCTTTCTTTCTTCTTCTCCACTCTCACTCGCCCTCTCTCTCTCTCTTCACTATTCATTTTCCCTTCTTTCCCTATCTCAATTCCTCGCAAATCGGTTCCCCCAGATGCACGGTTGGCGTGCACGAGGCGCCGCTTGAAATTGCAAAGGAGAGTGTAACGACTGTGCGTGGCTCTCTTCCCACTAAATGTTCGATTGGACCGAGATACGGTTGGGATACCGTAGGGGAAATTATATTTTTATTAGAAAGTTCCTGGGTGCGTTCACCTCGTAGGTTTGTTTATTTTTTAAATCCTTTTAGTCTACGCCGTTCCTGACGGGTTTTGGTGTCAACCGCAGGGATTCGGCTTTCCGCGCCGGGGATTACGGTTCAGTTCCTCTTATCTTTCTATCGATTTTTGGTGTAATGTTTCGCGTGATGTTCGGATGGCATGAAGTCCGCACTTGAATCGTTATCTAAAGCATTAGCGCAATGCATTTCGAGCAAAGACTCCATTTCGTGTTTTAACAAGCATGCGCTAAAGGGAGCTTAAAATAGAATTTATCAATGTGAATTTAATGTACAAAATTTAAAAGAATTTTGGGAAAAATGCTGGAAAATTTTCTGAAAGACTGACCACACTAAAAGTCGTTTATAGTGCATTTAAAAAAAGAGAGAAATAAGAAATAGGTAAATATTGTAATGGATCAAAAAAAGCTATATAAATCTTAAGAATCTTTATAAATAACAAATAAATGTACTATGAGTGTAAATGTATAAAAATTAACTAGAAAAAGACATTTACCGGTTAAATAAACGCTTAGAATTGGGGCATTACATTTGTAAAAATTCAATAAATTGCAAATCCGGTTGAATAGTTAAGCGAGATCTACAATGACGATATTGAAATATAATTATTATTATATTTGAATACTGATATTCCCAAAATAATTCCCTGATTAGGAAGTGTGAGAGCTCAAATAAAAAAGTACTTAATTTGTTTTACTCGTCCTGAAATATTTAACTGAAATCATTCAAAGTTGTTTCAATATTATTTTCAATATACTTATACTTGTATTAAAACCATATTCATATTTTATTTAGCGAACCAAATCAGTAATAAATAAAATTGAATTGTTGATTAATTCACGGTAGAAGCAAAGTAATATTTGGTGGAATTTTTGAGAAACTTTGAATCTTATATCATTTTCCAAGAAGACGATTATGTTACATGAAAAATACTTATTATTGTTTAGAAAATCTGCAAATTGCTGTGAAATTTCCATTACAGCCCATCGTGTTTACATTCAGATTTTATAGAGGTCAAACATTAATTTTCTACATCTACCTCTATTTGTGAATTTTTTCCCTTCTCATTTCCTTTTTCCATTAACATTTCAATTTAGTCACATAATCATTCCGCTTCCATCGCTTTATTTTCTGCTACATTAAGTAAATAATTATACTGGCGAGACCCGCTATCTTGCAAGGAGGCCATAACTGAAAAAAGGGCCAAATAGATATAAATCTATCACAAAAGGGTTCGACCTCATCCTGGAGTTAAGTCATGCGTTAACTGTTTACTTTTAGCCGCCACATTCTTCTTAATAACGAAATAAATTCTGAAAAAACGCTCGCTTTAAATCACTTGCCTGCATGTGAAAGAGGAAAATGAAGATGAAGACGCGTTTAATCTCAGGGTTCAACGATTGGTCCTTCCCCCACGTATGCTATACTGTATCTTAATTCTAAAGCGTAACATTATAATTCACATCGTTTCCACAAGCTACTCCTTTTTGAAACAATACGCCACGTCGTCTGATTCATGGAAATTTTCCAACTCATGATTCTAGATTTAGAATTCTAAAATTCATGTAATTTTTTGTTCAAGAGAAAAAAAATCCATGCGGTATTGGTGGCCTTTTCATTTTTACCTTAACATCTTCCGTTAAGTAAATTCTTTTCAACAGAAAACCCCCTTAATACATTTCAGCAAGAACAAACATCTCCAGAGCTCAAAAAGACATTTTTTTGAATATTCGAGCAAAATTAAGTTCAGATGAACAAGTAGATATATATATAGAGCATGTTTTCCCTTTTTAATGGGAGCGCAAATTGCTTCCTATATATATACGCCGAGATAACAACCACGCGAATGTTGCCCTATGATCGGAAGTTTGTCCTCGTAATCCGAAAGGCTCCAGCCATTCTCTCTCTCTCTCTAACTCCATACATTTTCCCTATTTTCCTTTTCAACAATTTCCCATTTTCCAGAGCTTTCCAGACTCCCTCCACCCCCAATATATTTTCTCTTCCCCTCTTTCCATTTCCTCTCACTCTCTCATACTACTCTTTTCATCTCATTTCTTCGATATCTCCCCGCCCGCGCTCCCTCTCTCCCTTTCTTTCCTCCTTCCCTTCCTCCCATCCAATCCCTTCCCACGGAAAAGTGTTCATTTCTGCACACAGTCAGCTTCCTTCCCCTCCATTCCCACAAACACACACACAACCCATCTCCTTCCCAGCTCTTTTTTTCCACGCCCTGTTTACCTCCTTCCCACGCATATTTTTACCCTCCTCCGATACGTTCCTCTTTTAATCATTATTATCATCATCATCACGCCTCCCGGAGCTCGCAAAAAATTATACTTTTTTGCATTATTTACTTCTTTGTGTGAATTTTCATTGTGATTTTCTTCGCGTTATTTAGTTCAGCGCATAAGGTGAAATATGAGATCGTCTCTCTCTCTCTCTCTCTCTAAAACACACAAATCCCTCTCTCTCACTCTATAATTTTTCTACCGTTGATTCAGTCTTCCACAGCATAATTACGAGAAATAATGTGTGCACTAATGCTTGCTCTGCATATTCGGTAGCAATAAGAATCCTGTAAATGGGAAGCGTGTTATATCAAATGCATTATTTTTTATTTAATCCTTAAACCCTAGAACACTAAGACTCGCAATTTTTATGACGCGCACCACTTTCTGCGCATCCCTAGACTTTATTCCCCCTACCCTTTGCACGTGTATTTCAGTAGCTTCCTAAATCCTGTAAAAGAAGCAACTGTTTTGTGTCCCTTTGTTTCAAGTGTACCAGGAAACGCAATATTGGAATCCACATCGTGAATTTTACGAGCGTTAAGACTGACCTTTTTTTAGATAGGGTAAGTTTTCATTTGGTTATATTTTATTACATTATTTCTATTTCTACGACATGGTGAATATTAGATGCGTGAATGTCTGGATTATTCACACATAACAACTGGCGTGAAAAAAGGAGCCATTACAAGGAAAAGATACCTCTTGCACCTGAGTGCAAGTCTTATGAAGCCTTGGATGTAACAAAGACTGACATTTCCAAATTTAAGCTCAGAACTTTGTATGTCGATTGAAAATATTTTAGGCATTAAGGAAGTCAATTCATCTCCTGCAGGAAGTTCCTAGAGTCAAAATAAACGCACAATGTGCCACATATGTCCAGCAAAGAAAAGAAGAATAACAACAAATTATTGTATCCATTGCTCTCTTCCATATTGCAAAGAACACCGAGCAAACTGTTGTACAAATTGTAATGCATAATACAAGTGCATATATGTATAAAATTTTATAAAATAAGTAATGATATTTTAATAATTTCATTTAGTAATGTGACCAATACCTTTTAAATAACGTATCTTTTGTCATAAATGATATTTTCATCAACAATACTGTGACAATTGTTTAAAAAAATATTTTCACTAAACAAAGTACAAATACAGAGTTCATTATAACAGAACTGTTTTCTCTTTGTTTTCCTGTCAACATTTTGAAAAATATTGAGATCGTAAATTTTACGAGCATTAGTATCAATGTAATATAAATTAGCGTTAGTGTTCTAGGGTTAAATTCATAAATCTCTCTCTCTCTCTCTCTCTATATATATATATATATATATATATATATATATATATATATAGACTTAAGGAAATGAAAAAGTAGTGATGAGGGTGGCAACAAGGTGTTGAAGGATGCCCAGCGGACATTTACAAAGTAAAGTATATATATATATATATACATACATACATATATATATATATATATATATATATATATATATATATATATATATATATATATATATATACTTTAACAAAAGCAAATACGTATATATTTGTCCTTCAATTTTTTTAGGTTTTCTCATTGGTCATCCATGTGGAATCCACCTTTACATCCACAGTTTACGCTCTTCTCCATTGCTCCGTGAGCAGCCTTTTTTTCATTTTTCGCTATCATTGAACTTGGCTGTTTTCATTTTTTCCAAGTATAATTTTTTATTTGACTTTTAGGCAAGGCTTTTTTGGTTTGCTTCGTTCGTCTCCTCACCGATTCCTTCGCTCACGCTAAGCGAGATAGAAAATCCGGTGCCAAATGAGACCACGGCTCAAAGGATGCGCGGATATTATTTTTGCACTTGGCCTCAGATGTTTTCTCAATTGAAAAAAATTGGTTTGAAAATCGTGCGATACCTCTGGGAATCGAAGTGAAGCCACTTAGAATGGAAATCCGGAGAGGCATATCCTAAATAATTATAACGCAATCTCTCTCACACCAATCCTTTTCGGGTGTATTTTCTTCACATATCGCCTTCTTTGCAAACCTCATGATTCGCATGATTAAATCGGCTTTCTCTTCTTCCAGGAAACTCCCTTCTCTATGACCTTCCGCGTCACATCCTCGCTCGTCTTGCCTTCGTATCGTTCTTATCTTGAACCTCTAGGTTACCTTATTTATAATTCCGCATCATTACTTCAATTTCGATTTCCTATATCTCCCACTCAACGAAAATATCTCTAACGTTCTTCAAATCGCTCTGGTGTTTACTTCTCTCTAATAAGGGTGTAAGTATATATGTGGGTAACTTTCATCGAATGAGGTGTTTTTCAGGGTTGCAAAATAATTTGAGTAAGATATGCCAGAGTTAAATGATATGAGAACGAGTGATCGAATAGCAAATCGAGCATTCATTTGTGATTACTTGACTTTCAGTTCGCTACTTAAAACATCTTTAACACTTTCACTGCCGTGAATGCGTTTAATTTTCGAATCCCGCAGTTTCTGGAATTGCGCTCATACGATGCATTATAACATACATCTACAGAGTTTTCTATGCGTAGCTGATCTTATGTTCAGTTTAATTATTAACTTTCGTAAATTTGTTGCTCTTGAGATTTAAAAATTTTAAAAATTGTAATGGAAAAATCTTACCACAGAACTGCTTTCCAGTGCAAAATGACATGTCACGTATGGGATAAAATTGTTCTTTTATCAATTTTACGAGCGCTTAATTTTACTCATCGATAATTTTTCTACAGCATTACCTTAAGTAACGTTGGAGATCTTTCAGTTTATTCAATAAAGTGAACGGTTCTTTAGGATATCGCTTTCAATGTTTTACTTTTTTCCGTAGCTTGTTCTATTTTACGTCATGTACGAGTGAGTTCGACAAGGAATCTTTCGGACTTTGTATTAAGCCTACTTATAAGAACTGCTATTAAGTGAGTTGGCCTCCTCTCGAGGGCTTACGTCCCTTGAGTTTCAACTCGAGTTTAAACTCTTGAACTTAATAATCTCCCTTTCATCTCAGAGGTTGAGGTTATACTTCACGGTGAAGGGACGAAAGTTTCAGAATTAACTTCATTTTCTAATCATCGGCATGCACGAATTTTAATGGCTTCTCCTATCTTTCTTCATATTTAGTTTGTTTGTATTTTCCGCTCAATTGACGATTTAATCTTAAGTTTCAAAATCACACCATGAATGTCATCAGAATTTCAATCAAGTTTATTAATTAGAGTTTTCTTTTAACCATAACAGTATAAATGTAGCACCAATAGCAGCAAAAAGAATGTGAAACCCAGATGCAATTCTTGGCTACAAAACAGCTGACGTGAGAAGTGATTCACAATCTACTTATGACGAATCTTTATTCTTGACAATCGAGTCTGGGTTTCACCCTTTTAGTGCTCCATAGCTTATCAATTCGATTACAGCCAAGGGACAAGCTCGGTTATCTCTTTTTAAAAAAGCCATGACAGTTGAGCAAAGCAAATTTTTCTAATAAGACTTTTATTCTATCACGAAAGGTATATGGGTATATCATCGACCACGAGCACTCTGTTACCACAAGTATGGTTTATTGGATCACTTTACGGCCGTAGTAATTTTTAAAAATATTGATGCATGGAATAAGCTGAGCTCACTAATAAAATTCTCATCTCAATAACCTAGTTATTGATATTTTTCGATCCAAATAGCTATTTCTGTCAATTTATGGCAATTTTGTCTAGGGCAGTGGTTCGCAAACTGAGTTCCGCAGTTGATTTTTAGGGATGCCCCGAAATCTTTATTCAGCGAATAAATCATCGATTTGGATGTCTTGATGAGTAATTATGGCAATAACTTCCCCCCTAATAAGTTGATTATGGTGTAGTACCAAAAAATGAATGCGCACGAAGGTTGTGATACCAGTATGTAAAAAATACAAAAAAAGTGTTCCAAGGATGGGGTGCCGCGAAATTCAGCTTATCTTTTAAAAGAGTGCCGCCCTTGCAAGAAGCTTGGGAACCATTGGTCTAGGATTATTGAAAAGTCGATCCATTCGATTCGAAAACGGCGCTCTCTGCGTCAAGCTGGTGCGCACTGGGAACCATCAAGTGACTCAACCACCCGCCGACGGGCGGCGCCAGGCGAAAGGACAAGAGGGCGCTCTCTCTCCCTTCAGTCCACACCCGGGCGCGGGAATGCTGCCGCCTCACCCGCCTCTGCCGCCGCTGCCACCGCCGTCCCGCCAGCCGCCGCCTAAGACGTCCGAAGACCGCTCATCCGACGGAGGTGTTGGAGGAGAAGGAAGAAGAGCGCCAGACCGCCTTCGCCGCTGCTTGCACCCGTTTGCCGCTCCTTCCCAGACGAAGAGTGCTCGCCGTCTCGCACGTATGGACGCCGACGCTTCAGAGCCCTCAGCGGACGCCGCCGCTCCCATCGAGGGAGAGATGGACCTGTGAACCGTCCTCCGATTAAAGCTAAAGACGCACGCGCAGACGCCCAGACGTCGGCGATTGCCCCAAGGTGAGGATTTAAATCGTACTTCCATATATGTTTTCGATGCCGCTCGTTTATTGCCGAAATAAAAGAGGGTGTTATTCTTTCGCGACATTTTTCTGGAAATCCCGTATTAAAAGCATAATAACATAGTTGCAAATTGCTAATACGTCGTCGCATAGAATATGACGCTCTTAGTAATTTGTCTAAAGAATCTGGAATGTCATTTGGCGCAGGTAAATGCAGCGGATATCTCCAAGATGTTCTTGGGCGACAACATTCACCACTGGTCTCGAGGTTGACAAGGAAAGAGAAAAAATTATCGCTCAAATCTCTCATGTTTCCGTCTCGGCCTCGAGTCCCATCCCTTTTTTGGGATCATTATCGTTTTCCAAATCCCCCATTTTTTACACCTGGGAAGATAGGAATTTGGTCATTCTTTATCCTTTTTGAGCGAAGCCCCAAAAAAATAAAAAACCTCCCGAGAATATTTCGAAGGTTTTTTCTTTTAGCGGACGATCAAAAACTAATTTGTCGTCACCTCGGAAAAGCCAGAGAGATCTTACCGAAGACAAGAATCGCGTGAAAGTTTAAACCTCGCGATGGAAAAATCTCGAGGTGATTTCAGACAACGGGCCATTTGTCTTCCTAAAGTGCTTTAATTAAATCCAAAGTGCTGAGAGATTCGAACGAAGTCGCTGAGAAAAGTCTTGCGCCCTCGCAGGGCTTGCGTCAGATATGTCGCCGCGAATCGTTTTATGTTTAGTAGGGGGAGGGGAGGGGGAAAGAGGGGGTAAAGGGAGGAGGAGGGAAGGGGGTGGGAAAGGGTAGGGGAGAAGGGAGAGGGGGAGTTGGGAAGGGAGAGGGATGGAGAAGGGGAGGGGGAAGTGGGAGAGGGAAGGGGGGAGGGAGGGAGGGAGAAGGGGAAAGGAGGGGAAAGGGGGAAGCGGATCGGGGAAGGGGGAATGGGGAGGGGAATGGGTGAGGGATGAAGGGGAAAGGGGGAGGGAAGGAGGGGGGAGGGGGAAGGGAGAAGGGGGGAGGGGAAAGATGCACCGAAGGGCAAAGGTCTTGTCGCGATTTGCCCGTGTCGCGTCACCTGAGGATCCTCCTCAGTCAGTAAGCTCATTTGGACGCCTTAGACCAGGGATTCTTAACCTTTTACAGGCCCGCCCCTCCTACAGCAATTCATGGTAACCCCGCACCCCCACCAAAAATTTTTCCATAGTTATCAATTTTGTTTGTGTTTTTAGGTTTAATTAATTAGTAAACATATAGTATATAAAATCAAACATTTATTGCATTATTTCACTTTCAAATCAATTTTTCCTCTATTAAAGACACAATAAGAATATAATGCACATGATAAAACCAATAAGAATTCACTCACAACATATAAAAATTTCAATGCACAAACCAATTTTTAAAAATATTTACGTGTGACAAATTTTAAATTTAATATAAATAATTTTAAAAAATATCGAAAAGAAATATTGTATTTATAAATCAACTTATTTTTCTTCAATTTTAATGGGACCGTTGTTGTTGTTTGGCGTTAACCAAAGCTTGAAATTGCAGAATAGTTTTGGACAGAGCAACTCACATGTCATCTGCAGCATCTAATCTGTTTCGGTTCTTCGTCTTCATGGCAACCAATGTTGAAAAACCTGACTCACATAGGTATGTTGTAACAAAGGGAACAATGGCTGATAATGTTCGCTTCACAATCTGTGGATAAGCATGCGCCAAAGAGCAACAGAATTCAGCAAGAGTCTTTGCTCCAAACTCACTTTTCAACAATTCCTTTGCTCTTAAATCGATGAAGTCATCTTCTGCTAAGTCAAAATCTTCAATGTCATCAAGATTAGCAAGAAAAAGATTGCGAATCCATGTGTCGATTTTCCTACCCTCCAAGCTGAAATAACCATTCAAAGTTGTTTGAAGGGTCTCCAAATGATTGCAGATTTCTTTCTGGAGGCTAAATGGTAATATTTTATCACCTGCCTCAAAAAGTACTTTCTCAAGAGTCGGAAAATTGGCATAATGTCTGTTTTGCCTTCTTCTCTGCTAAAGGGACAGTTTACCCAGAAATGCATTCAGTTTTTCAGCAGCGTCCACGATGGTCACAGATGAGCCATGAATGGACATATTTGTGTTGTTCAGATGAAAGAATATATCTGCCAAATATGCCAAGGCAAGAATGAAATCCTTGATTTCAAACCGCTCAGAAAGGGGATTTTCTTTTTCCCTCAAAAAGTGAAATTTCAACACGAAGTTCCACCAAACGTTTTAAAACTTGACCTCTGGAAAGTCAGCGGACTTCTGTGTAGTATAGAAGGACTTCGTGTCTGCCCCCATTTCCTTGCAAAACTGCTTGAACAGGCGATGGTTCAAGGCTCTGGCACGAATGAAGTTGACTACTTGCACTGCTATTGACAAAACATCCTTCAGAGTTTCTGGAAGGGACTTAGAAGCCAGAGCATGACGGTGTAGGAAGCAGTGAGTTACAATGACGTATGAAGCTTCTTTCTTCACCGGTGCGGAAAATCCAGATTTATTTCCTAGCATGGAAGGTGCTCCATCGGTGCATATTGAACAGAGGTGTTTCTTCCAATCAAACCCTTGCTTGGCAAAGAAACTTTTCATAATTTCAAGAATGTCTGAGACCTTGGTGGTTGTTAGAATAGGCTCGGAAAAGAGAAAGTCTTCTTTTATGGCACCAGCGTGCACATACCAAATAAAAACAAGCAGCTAACTGCACTGTGATACATCGGTAGTCTTATCCAATTGCATGCTGAACTGATAGGGGCTAGCTTATAATTCCTCCATGACCTGTTTAACAAAATTCTAAGACATGTCGGCAATTCAAGAACGAATAACGTCATCTGACAAGGGAACTGCTTCAATCTTCTTCCGCTGTTCTTTACCACACACCAGCTCAACCATCTCCAGGGCACAAGGCTTGACTAAAGTCTCTGTAATATTGTGTGGCTTCTTATTTTTTGCAATACAAAATGCGACCTTGTAAGATGCTTCTAGGCAAGGTTTTTGCGTAGGAGCAAATCCAAGTTTCGGCAAAGTTGCTGATGTCTCAAATCGAGCTTTCTTCTGTCAAAATACCTCAAGACTGTCCGAGACATTCTTAGGGTGAATGGAAGAAAGGTGCTCTTTCAGTTTTGATGGCTTCATGTTAACGTTGAAAAAATTTCCCACGTAAGAAGCACTGAGGTTTTTGTATGCTTTGGCGTTCGATGAATGTGAAGCCAAAAGATACGTATGATTCATCGTAATTCCTTTTCTTCGGCATTTCCAAAATATTTAAACCTAGGGTGCAACAGATTAATTTATGTAATAGCAAAAACTATGGTTTATGAAAAATTATCCAATTAATAATAATTATTACAAGCACGTCTTAATGCAAACAAAATGGATATTTTCATACTAGAAAATTAAGCACTTAATAATATATAATTTTATGAAAAATTTCATACCTTTATGTTAATAAATGCAGTCTGAAACAGAAGAACTCGACTATCTTCAGCAACTAGCAATGAAATACTGACCGAAGGAAATAAATATGGATCATGGGTGACCTCTAGGTTCCCTACTTTCCTTAACGAAACAAATGCTTTGGATATCCCTTCTCGAAAGTTAAAAGAAAGCATCTTTCTTATGCGGGCTATACACGTCGAGTCCGGCCTGGAGGACGTGGGTTCACAGCAGAGCAATTTGCCCCTCGACCCTCATTACCTCTCGCTCGCCTCTGTGTTGGTGGAATGTTTTATGACATTTTAGGCCGCCTCTCGCCTCTCTTCTCGCGTTTTCGCACTGCTTGATATTTCTCGGAGGTAAGCAAGGTTCATTTGGGGTAGGGAAAGAACAATCGGCTACATAGATGCCATAGGACTACGCTACTGCATTGCTCCAACGCCTCTTACTTGTTCGGTTACCGTCGCCGCAATTTCCCAGAAAAGGGATTAACCACATGGTGATACCCATGTCAGCAGGTGTGCGGTAGGAATTATTTCGGTTGCACTGGTTTCCCCAGCGATCCCTTTTCATTTTTGTAAGTAGGCGCTACGAACCTAAAAGGCAACGTTCCTCCCGCAACCCCTGGACCCCCTTCTCGCACCCCCGGTTAAGAACCCCTGCCTTAGACGATTTCGCTCGAATTCGTGTAACACTGATAAAATAGAAGCTCCCTATCACTCTCTCCGAGAGTTTCCCGTCTTGATCTGTACGTAGCGCTGAGTCGCAGTTGTTAAAGCGGGGACCATCGACCAATGAACCACAGAAACAAAGCGCGCTGCAAAATCCGAGTCTGAAAATTCAAGCGCATTTATAGAGCCATTCTGCCGCGAATGAGACGAGAAAAAGTTATTAAATTTAAATAAAATCGCGTGTACTTTTATTTAGAGCCACTAAAGCTTGGCGTAGAAAAATTGCAACGATATAAATTCCCGATATGCACAAATGCTTAGGAAGCGTTCGATTAGTTTGTTTCTCGTATTTCTTTGGTTTTATCCACGATATCACCCCATTCGACGGCGCAATGCCGTTAATCGCACATATCGCATCCGCGATCCTGGGCGGAGTTTTTTGGGATCCCGTCTTCCCATCAATAAAAGGTCTCCCCATAGCGGCGGAGAGATCGCGATTGTATTGGGGAGATGAAGGGAGGAGTTGGAGCGAGAGGGTGAAGGAAGGGCAGAGGAAGGGAGAAAAATTCTCTCAAGGTCGCAATCGACTCGGATTCTTGTGTTGAGTGCCATCTTCTCGAGTTCCCCAATAATGTCCTTGTCTCCCCCTTTTCTCCTCCCCCCTCCCCCAATACCATCTAGTAACCGTTAATAAAACTCGAACGGAAAACGTTGCAGTATCCGGGAGATCTCTGCGCCCTTAAGATGTTTTCCTATACTGAGAATCTAAAAGGGGTTGCTGATAGTTTTTCCGGGGCGGATTCTCTCGGAAAATAAACTTTCGATAGAGCAAAAAACTTTATAGAAGAAGAAATCGGGCATTGGGAAAGTATTCTGATATTTGTAGTTTTTCTTCATCGTACTATTCGTCTCTTACAGAAGTGATTACATATTTTATTATTGTATTTCGTGATGCAGGCAAGAACTTTACGAGGAATGCTCTGATTTTCAAAATATTATTTTTAAGAGTACTTTATTGAGCGCAAAAATTATAGTTATCTCATTAAACACTATTTTCAATTAGAATAACGAATTAGAATATCAGATGTAAGACTAAAAGCCGCTTTCCGAAAAAAACTGTTTTTGGAGAAAAAAATAAATTCATTTGTACATTTTAGGAGTATACAATTTGGATTCAAGTCATATTCCGACGGTAAATTTAATTTATTTGTGAATACTATCGCGACAAATTGATTTAAACATGTAAAAATGCATCAATGAAAAGTTATCGAGGGCACTTTATGGGAGAAATCGAATTGAAAAACTGTGACCTTCCAACAGCCGTAAAAATATTTGAAAAACCAGGTGCGCACTTCGGCTCCCAAGCGGCCATCATCAGTGGCAACTCATCGATAGCAGGTTCTGAGAAAGTTTACCACCGATGACATCTCCTTTGTTAGCGAAATGCGAAACTGGTTTTCCCAACCTATTCGGTGGCCACCGGAGGAGCACACTCTTTCCATCGACTCAACAAAGCCTCAAGAGCGCATCGCGATCATTAATTTGCGAATTTCGTGACGCGCATTTCATGCGGCAAATATCTTATATATTTCACGCCTTTAATTAAGCTTAAACCATTTCGCTTCTGCATGGAAGTTTAATCGAGCGTTATGTCCTTCCTCGACCGTAGTCGGCAAACACACCTTCCTCGCCCCCGCCCCAACTCAGGTGAAACCCAGCGGCACTTAATCTGGGTCCCCTTTTCGGAAAAGACCGGCAAAAGGGCCGAGTTTATCCAGGGCCCGCTCCAGACAATGACGTGCATATTAATAGCGCTTTCCTCCCTTTACGCGATTGAGACACGTTCACCGTAAATGCAAACAAGACGCGAGGCGTGGGAACATTTTCCGCGTCGAAAGAAAGGCGACGAAGGAAACTAACAAGAGGGAATCGAGCGAACGTTGTTTCTAAGGCGACCGTGAAAGAGACGGTGACGCCAAGTGCGAAGGACCTTCACTCTAGCAACGAAAAGGGAAGGATTGCAGAGCAAACTACGTGAGGCGCCTTTTTCGCCGACTGCTATCTTTCCATCGGAGTAAAGAAACGCATATGCTATTCATTTCTGGTTGGCTACATTTGTAGCAGCATGTACTTTTTAGCTATTTTTATTACTTCCCAGCAGTTAATTCTAGATCCACTAAATTTTTGCCATTTCTGACTCTTATATAGACCAATCAATCCTAATAAGTTTGCATCTTCAAATTACAGGATTTCAGAGACATTGCCCTTACAGACGGACAGAATGACGGACGGACGGACAAACCGAATACATAAGCGCTTTAGAACTGTCCCGAGCTCATATCTTAATTTTGATTAATTTAAAATGCCAATTCATAATCTCCTGAACCTTTGTCATGCTTTTGTAATGGGAGTAGAAATGAAACAAAGATGTCGGAAAAAGACAACAATTACTCTCCATCAGCTAATTTTTGATCCATCAAATTTCTAACATGTCTAGCCATCATGCAGACCAATCTATCCTGAAGATTAATTTCTCCAAGTTGAAGGACTTCAGAGGTATTGCCCGTACAGGCGGGCAGGAGGACGGACGGATAAACCGAATACGCTTTTTTATAGAAAAAAGCGCTAAAAATGGACGTTCTACATCGCGATAAAATTCGGCTCCATTTTCAGACATGAACATTTTATTTTTTAATGTTTTTTTCCTTCTACGCAGGATGGCGACAATCAATTCGGCATACGGGTTTACAATGGGACGGTCGTTCGAGTAGAAAAATTACCGGAGAAGTTGAAGTGAGGGGGGAGGGGAGGGATGGGGAGGGGGGAGAGGAAGAGGCGGGGAAAACGCTCGAAACGATCATGGGTGTCGGAATTTGAGATAGATGAGCGAATAATGAGAGCTACCATATATATATATCTGGCGGATTCTTTTGTCCAAACTGTGGCGGCCGTTCGAAGGAACAAATGGTCGAATGCGGACGGGCAATCGTTCTAAAACGCCGCCATTGAAGTAGGTCATACGTCACGCCCGGTTCGGAGTACATTATTAAGGACGGAGGACTCTTAAAAAATGCCTGTTACCGCGAGAGAGCGGCGTGTTTGAATTTCTCTTGGCCATTAGCCGATTGCCGCCAAGGATTCCGAGAAATGAAAAGTAAAAAATGGAGAGAGAGGCGAAGAGGAAAGAGATTGGACGTAAATCGCCGCGTCCGCACGTACTTCATTCACGGAAATTGCGTCTCCTTCGCGGACCGTCACGGTCTAGCGATATTAAAACGCTCTATCAAGCTTCTTTTGTTTTTAGGATGAAATAGACCGCGGTTTAATTAGTGGATATATTATACGCGAGTCTCCTAAAGCCACCAAGCAGTGCGGGTGTAAAATTATGCGCACATCTTGGTTGCAAAGTGATCGTTTTTTCCCTCCGAGAATTGTTCGTGTAATTTATTCTATATAATCCATGAACTCAATTTTCTAATTAGTTTTCGAATTATATCACGGAATAGAATCCTGAAGATTTTATTTTTTCAATATTGGACGTTTTTATTTTTCCATCTAATGAATGATTGTAAAAAGACATTCCAAACTCTTGCGTGCTTCTTTCATTCGGTTTTAAAGCCCTCCTGTATCCAAATTTTCTGAAATTCGACTTGAAACCCTAAATTTGTTTATCGCAAGCGCTGACTACTTTTAAAAATTCTCAGTCCATTTCCGGGAAATTTCTAATTTATACTTCTTGGCATTCCAAAGCGAAATGAAATTTGAGATCTTAAATACCAGATCATTTTTATTTATATCTTTTTGGCTCCTCACAGAAAGTAGGAACAGTACTTGAACATTGATTCGACGGCATCTTGAAGCAAACTTCCTGGTGAACATACAAGGTTGAAGCATATTATTGCATTCATGCAAAACCGAAATCATACTATCTATCTAACAATAATAAAAGGCTACTTCTTCCCCTTTGTCCCTTGGTCCCTGTCCCTTTGAGGCTCCCTCTGTCACGCTATAAAAATGCGGATAACTCAATAATAGAACGAGATACATTTTTTATATTTAGCAGGAATGATTAATTTACATATTGTAAGAATATGGGGAAAATAAATCTCGAAAAAAGTCCTAGGTTCGACTCCAAGGTATGCCTTTCCATTTCCCATATGATAACACGTAAAAATCGACTTTTTGACTTGCAGGCTTTTATTCTTTTTGAGATATAAATTAGGAAGAATTCACCTGCTATCTTCGAATATAGCCCATTTTAAAGAAAAAAATATGAAGTTTCTTATTCTGTTTATCTATTCCCGCCTACAGTTCGAAATTCCTCATGTTAGACGTTTAATTCACATATTTTAGGGAAATCTTGCCATTTTAACGGGATGTTGCCATGCCAACCCATTGCATTGTAAAACCTCAAAATACTATTGTTATTTCAATCCTTATGGATGAAAGCGTGCTTTGAATGCTCTTACAATTAGTACGAGAGAGAGAGAAAAGGAGAGAGAAATTCTTTTCATTGCAACCAATGTAAACAACATTTGTTGCGTTATTTACGAGAAGGAATACATTTGAATGTAGATCATTAATCATTCGCATATTAAAATTAGGTACTTAGAATCATCGTAGGAATTAGAGACTTGAAAAAACAAACGCCTAAAAGAACGAAGGTTTGTTTTTTTGCCATCCAAAGAAAGTCTAGGTATATTTATCTGTTCATTTTTTATTTCACAAAAAACTTTCCCGTTGAATTTCAACGGGCATCTCTCTAGTACATATATATAAACCTTAAGGCAAAATATCTTTAAAGATCTTCTCGCATAGTTACATAAGCGTCTATAAAGCTAAAGGTGTCTGAAACTATTTTTAATTAATATATTTGTTGAAAAGAGAAAAATATCATTGAACAAATTTTAATAGGCGGCCGAATGACGCGGCAGCATTGTCGGTCAGTCTCACACTTGGTAATACGTTATGTCCCGGATGGTAATCTGGAAATAGCCTGTCACCCGCACTCTGCCGATGGTAATCCCAATACTGAAACAATCTTTTCTCGGAAATGCGAGTGTTAGTCAAGGGACGTGAATTAGCTAATAGCCATCGCATGATATTTACGGGAGTATTATGGACGCTGTCATTTCTAAAGCTTGTCATACAACATGAGCTGGTAGCAGACCAAGTGCGTGACAGCTTTTTTGTTTTTATCGCTCAAAAAAAAGAAATCGCTCATATATTTGGTGTTTATGTCCGTCCACTTGTCTGTCTGTGTGGGTAATATCTCTAGAATCCTGCATTTTGCAGAAACCAAAATTTCAGAATTGGTTGTTTTATACCAGGGGTGCCCATAACGCCGATCGCGATCGACCGGTCGATCGCAGAGCCATTTTTGGTCGATCTCAAGCGAAGTAATAAATAATTTGTTCACAATCTAAACATGAAATTTCCGATAAGAAATATTGAAAAAACATTTAAGTTAAAAATTAAGGCCTTCCACTGCGGTACCTAATAATATAGATTCCTAGCCTCCGGGGCCGGCTTGAGACAAGTGCCAAACAAAAAAAGGGGGCCAAATGTGGTTTGACCGCAGTTATCCCTGTGCTCTTAAAGCAGGGTCGCACCATCAAGGGGTGCACACCCAGCCCCACAAATGATCAAACCGCTGGAAGTTTAAAAAATTAATATTTTGTACAAATTACTATGGTATGCCATTGAAAATGTCAAGTTGATTTTTTGTTTAATTAGCGTCTATTAAAAGTTCTTCTTGTGTATATCACTTCTTTTTTAAATTTGTGGAAAAATATATTTCGTCTTGGTAACCGTAAGAAAAGTAGATCTTGACTGTATAGCCATAAGGAAAGTAGATCTTAAACCCAAAAATATTGGGCACCTCTTGTTTATACAATATCTGAACATAGCAAAAATTAAGTGTAACTAAAATTAGTTTCTGGGGAATAATTGGTGTATTTTTTCCGAAACAATTGTTTCATTTATATCCTGTATAAGAAAAGCAGGAAATCGTTGCAGGGCATTATAAATCTTCATTATTATATTAGTTAAAGTTAAGATAGGAGCTCGAAACATGAATAGTTCTACAAGTTCAAGAATGAGGTTTATATTTTTTAAAAACAGAAATCACATCTGTGTCGAATGAGAACTAACTATTGTTTTTAATAAAAAAGCGTGGATCTAGGGTCAGCTGCTGGGGAGTAATCGGAAAAAATTGCTAAAATGTGCATCCTGCCTCAAATGCAGGCAACCGACAATACATCGCATCTACGACTCTTTAGTCTAACGGAAAGATAGCAGTCAGTGGAAAAAAAGCACCTTATGTAATTTGCTCTGGAACTCTTCCCTCACTTGTTTTTTAAAAGAATAAATTACACTGGATAAAATAAAACTTTTTTGTTACATGGTAAGAAGATGGTGATTCTTATAGAATTTTTCGCGCTGATTTCAAATCTGTTTACCAAATGTTTCTATCACCCAGGGTTTTTATGTAATCGAAAGATGTCATTCAAATTAAAGGTATTTTTATTATATGTAAAACAATTTAGTATATATTTACTAACTTAAAATGTGGTTGATGTGGATTGTCTGCTATACTTTGCTTGAGGAACATCCCTTTTAAGTGCCCAGCAGCAGTCAGCCAACATTTTTGGGCTCCATTTTCCCTGGTAACGGTTTTCCATAGCAGAGATGTCCTGGTGAAAGCGTTCTCCATGTTTGTCGCTCACAGACCGAGGTTTTCCGGAAGAAAGTCTAAATAGGAGTCCAAAAAGTGTATTTTTACAGACATATTACACCCCATTGCTCTGTAGGCCACAAGAAGCTCACTCACAAATTGCCTGTAGTTTTCAGCCTTGTAGTTTCCCAGAAAGTTGGTGACTACTTTTTTGAAAGATGCCCATGCAGCTGCTTTAGTTTCATTAAGTTGGCTTTTAAACAAGGCATCCTTCATCAGTTCCCTTATTTGAGGACCCACAAATATTCCTTCTTTGATTTTTGCCTCACTAATTCTCGGAAATTATTTTTCAAGAAGAGAAATCCACGTCCATTACGATCCATCGCTTTTACAAAATTTGTCATCAAACCTAGTTTAATGTGCAATGGAGGGAAATAGATTACTTCAGAACTAACCGGTGGCTGATTAACTGCATTTTTCTTTCCTGGAGTGAGTGTTTCTCTTTTTTGCCATTACTTTTTGATGTAGTGGTTTTGTCTATCTCTGCTATCCAATTCACATAAGAAGCAACAGAATTTGGTGTATCCAAGCTGTAACCCAAGTAACAGAGCAATCACTTTTAGATCTCCACAGACATGCCAAGAATACTTTTTATACTGGATACTGGTTAGCAGAAGTTTCATATTTTCATACGATTCCTTCATGTGAGCAGCATGGGCTAATGGAACAGATGGGTACTTGTTTCCATTGTGAAGCAGGACTGCTTTTAAACTCACCTTTGAGGAATCTATGAACAAACGCCACTCCTGAGGATTGTGCTGCTGCCCCAAGGCCTCCAGTAGAGAATCAACATCATTGCAATAAACTAGATCTCCCTCTTTAGAAAATAGATGTTCAAATTGCTGTTGACGTTTACGGAAAAAACATATTTTAGCGCCCTGATCAAGAAGATTCCATTCTTTTAATCTTGAAGCTAAAAGTTCTGCTTGACTTTTAGATAAATTAAAATCACGAACCAAATCATTGAGTTGAGACTGAGTTATCAAGTGAGGGTTAGAAGAAGTCAGGCTTTCCATAAATGCTGGGTCATTCTGTATTTCATCTCCTAAGTCACTCCGGGTCTCGACATCACCATCGTCTTCTTCATCTAAGGTCCATGTTTCTGGTGGCTTAAGTACAGGAAGCTCTGGACCGTGGGACACAGGTTTGATAGCTGATGGAAGATTTGGATATTTACAGTATGTTTAGACTTAGATGTAATTCCAGATATGTTAGTCAAGCAAAAATAGCAATCTGATGAATGTTTCTTAGGTTCTCTCCAAACCATGGGAACTGCAAATGGCATGTGACGGGATCCTTTAAGCCAACCAGTCAGTAGTGTTACACATGAAGCACAACAGATGTGAGGGGCCCAGGATTTGTCCTGATCACCTACTCTGCATCCAAAATAAAGCTCATATGATTTACTAACTAGAGAGGTAATATTTCGCCTCTGTGACTTAAAAGTTAACTCACCACAAATATAGCAAAAATTGTTTGGGTGACTTTTACAATTTCGAGGCATGTTTCCCTTTAAAAAACCCACACTACACACTCAAAATATTCACCACTAAGCTAGAAGTCACAGACACTAGGCATGTTTCACAAATGAAAGCTGACACTCAACTGAGAGTAAAGAGATCCAAGGTGATGACTCATAGCTTTTGGACTATGGTGATGTGCAAACAATGACCTCATGTTAGCAGTCAACACATAAACAAACCAACATTTACAAACGAGCTCTGTTTCTTTCTATGAACACAATAAGTAATATTTATTTATACGCTAATTTCTATATACATATTATTATGTCTGTTACACAAAAATGGTGGATGATAGATAAATTCTGAATTCATTTTTGAAATTAGCACCTAAAAATACACAAGAAACAGCTGAAATTTTACATTTAACAAAATCTTTGTTAACCAGTGTTATCAATAAATTATCACAGATGACAGCAGCTAATTGGCCGAAATGGCCAATTTCCAACATTTATGTGGCCGTTGGAAATAAGAGTCTGTGAACTTGATTTCAGACGAGCACATCTAATGATAAAGGTTAGAAAAATTGGTATCGCGACTTCTTATGCGGGAAAAAATATAATAATGATTTCCTAGCCATTCCTAATTGTAGAGGATTTTAAAGAAAAACTACGACTACTTTTCTCTCTTTCTCTAGTAGCTACAAGTCTACTTGGTTATGCAAATCATTAATGAGTACGTATTCGTGTTACCGAAATTTCTTGAGTAGCCATTTGTCCGAAAGAACTTATTATTTAAAGAAAAGCGAAACCTTTAACACCTTCTCAAGGCGCCTTTTTCCGTAGAGTCACGACACCTCGACGATAAAAATTCCCTTGAAACGATTCCAAGCTGTCTAGAGCCAAATTCCTTCGGCAAATGTAATTATCGCGTTCCGAACATCCTCATATTTTTTATTTCAAACGGAGGCGCCTTTAAAAAGTAAGCAGCGGAAAATCGTAACTTGGGTCGTTCCCTTCTTCCATCTCCCTCTCTTCGCCTCTCCCTCTCTTCACCTCTCCCTCTCTTCACCTCTCCCTCTCTTCACCTCTCCCTCTCTTCACCTCTCCCTCTCTTCACCTCTCCCTCTCTTCACCTCTCCCTCTCTTCACCTCTCCCTCTCTTCGCCTCTCCCTCTCTTCACCTCTCCCTCTCTTCACCTCTCCCTCTCTTCGCCTCTCCCTCTCTTCGCCTCTCCCTCTCTTCGCCTCTCCCTCTCTTCGCCTCTCCCTCTCTTCGCCTCTCCCTCTCTTCGCCTCTCCCTCTCTTCGCCTCTCCCTCTCTTCACCTCTCCCTCTCTTCACCTCTCCCTCTCTTCACCTCTCCCTCTCTTCACCTCTCCCTCTCTTCACCTCTCCCTCTCTTCACCTCTCCCTCTCTTCGCCTCTCCCTCTCTTCACCTCTCCCTCTCTTCACCTCTCCCTCTCTTCACCTCTCCCTCTCTTCACCTCTCCCTCTCTTCGCCTCTCCCTCTCTTATTTTATTATTTTTCTTCCTTGAAGGCCAAATCGAAATTTAATTTGCCGACGAGATAATCCTCCGTCGCACACGCGGACATAATCCCTTAATCCTCGAGAGGCGGCTTTCGTTACACGGTTTAATAAACGGCGAATATAGCTCGCCCACATTATGAGCGACGTGCGGCGCGCGGAATCATAATAATGAAAAAAGCACTGGATACCATCCAAAGACAGAGAGAGAGAGAGAAAGGGAAAGGAGGGTAGGAAGGAAAAGAAAGAGCAATTAAATAACCAAAGCTTTCATTTGACTTCCCCTCGAATAGAATACGGAGGGTGAGTGAGAGGGAGAGGAGAGGAAGGAAAACTTCGTCAATTTTCTTTTTCGAGTGACGCACTGCCTTTCATTATCCGAGATATGGGGCCGAGAGCATTCTTCGAGACCCCTTTCATTCGTGGAAGGGTGTGTATACACACGGGGCGCTATGAGGGACTTCAAGACCGGGGCGAGGAGGGGCGAAGGGAAGAGGAAATGGAGAAGAGATAAGGCAAGAGGAGGGAGGGGGAGGTAGAAAAACTGGAAGAGAAGCTGAGAGAGGAAATGAGGGTGTCTGGGTAAGGGAGAAAATATCTCCTAAATTCTCTTGAGGCTTCTGCTCATTCTTTGCCTACTGCTACTCTTTCCTCACCTCTCTCCTTCTATATATCTCTCTCCTATCTCTTTCTCATTCTATCTCTCTCTCCAATAAAGGGTCGAATCAATCAATCAATCCTTCTCTCCTTTTCCACCTCTCTCTTTCGCCCTCTCTCTGATTCTCCCTCTCTCCCCTTCTCCCTCTCTATCCTTCTCCCTCTCTCTACTTCTGCTTCTTTCTCCTTCTCCATCTCTATCCTTCTCCCTCCTTCTCCCTCTCTTTCCTTCTCCATCTCTCTCCTCCATCTCTCTCCTTCTCCATCTCTCTCCTTCTCCCTCTCTTTCCTTCTCCATCTCTCTTCTTCTCCATCTCTCTCCTTCTCCCTCTCTCTCCTTCTGCCTCTTTCTCCCTCTCCCTCCTTCTCCCTCTCTCTTTCGCCCTCTCTCTGATTCTCCCTCTCTCCCCTTCTCCCTCTCTATCCTTCTCCCTCTCTCTCCTTCTGCTTCTTTCTCCTTCTCCATCTCCATCCTTCTTCCTCCTTCTCCCTCTCTTTCCTTCTCCATCTCTCTCCTTCTCCATCTCTCTCCTTCTCCATCTCTCTTCTTCTCCATCTCTCTCCTTCTTCCTCTCTCTCCTTCTCCCTCTCTCTCCTTCTGCCTCTCTCTCCTTCTTCCTCTCTCCTTCTCCCTCTCTCCTTCTCCATCTCTCTCCTCCTTCATCTCTCTCCTTCTCCATTTCTCTTCTTCTCCATCTCTCTCCTTCTCCATCTCTCTCCTTCTCCCTCCTTCTCCCTCTCTCTCCCTCTCTCTCCTTCTGCCTCTTTGCCCTTCTCCCTCCTTCTCCCTCTCTCTCCTTCTCCCTCTCTCTCCTTCTCCCTCTCTTTCCTTCTCCATCTCTCTCCTTCTCCCTCTCTCTCCTTCTGCCTCTTTCTCCCTCTCCCTCCTCCCTCTCTCTCCTTCTCCCTCTCTCTCCTTCTCCCTCTCTCTCCTCCATCTCTCTCCTTCTCCATCTATCTTCTTCTCCATCTCTCTTCTTCTCCCTCTCTCTCTCCTTTTCCCTCTCTCTCCTTCTGCCTCTCTCTCTCCTTCTCCCTCTCTCTCCTTCTCCATCTCTCTCCTTCTCCCTCTTTTCTTCTACCTCTTTCTTCACCTTCTCCATCTCTATCCTTCTCCATCTCTCTGCTTCTCCATCTCTCTCTTTCTCCATTTCTCTCCTCTATCGCTCCTCCATCTCTCTCCTTCTCTATCTCTCTCCTTCTCTCTCTCCTGTGTCTCTCTCTCTTTTCTATCTCCTTTTCTCCTCTCCTCCCACTCCCCACTGTAATCCATCTCCATCGTACCATCTCTTTCACTCTTTCCCTCGCTATCACTCTCTCCAAAAATTTCACTCACTCCCTCACTTTCTCGCTCGATCCTTCCCTCTCTCCCTCCATTCTTCTTTCTCTTCCTCTCACTCCCTCCACCAATCCTTTATTTACCTCCCATTCCTTCCCTCCATCTTTCCTTATTCGTCTCTCCCTCCCTCCATTTATTTATTACTTTCCCTCTCACTCCTTCCATTTTTTCTACATTCTCTCCCTCTCAAACCTTCCCTCCGTTCTTCCTCCCTCTTTTCTTCTTTCCTCTTTCTCTCACTCCCTCCCTCCATTATTTTCTTACTCTTCTTCTTACTCTTACCCTCCATCCTTTCTAATTCGTCCCCATCTCGCTCCCTCCCTCCATTCTTCCTTATTTTTCTCTCACTCTGCCTTTCCCCCCTTGATCCGTCCTTCACTATCACTCCCTCACTCTTCTAATTCCTTCGCCTAACTCTCTCTCTCCTCATTTCGACTCTCCCTCTCATTCCCTCATCTTATTCTTTCCTCCCTTTTTCTCTATCTAACTATTTCTACCACAACGTCGCCCTCACGACTGTTCTTGTGCCCTTTACCTGGCACCTTCTTCTCTCTCCGCCTCTCCTTCCCACATTATAACGTACTACTTTCACCTCTTGTTAATTCTCTCTGTCATTCTCTCTCTCCCCACCCCATCCCTACACCTTTCTCTTCAAACTTTTATTGCAAAGGTCGAGCCCGATAAAAAAGGGAACAAGTGAAAGGATGAGCTAAAGAACGAATATTTTTTGGGATGGGGAGAGGAGGGGAGAGAGAAGAGGAGGAACTTTATCTCTCGAGGTGTGTGCGTCAGTGTGTGTGTGTGCGCGCGCGCGCGTGCACCTTGAAAGCATGAAAACTTTATAAAAAGAGGCGGAGAGGAAGAGAGGCATGAAGGGAGAGGAAGAGAGGCAGGAAGGGAGAGGGAAGCGTAAACGAGGGTAATGAGATGGTCAGGAGTGATGGGGGAGGCGATTGTCTGCGAGTGGGTTGGCGGGACGGGTAAGCGAGGGTGAAGGGTCTTATGACCGCCTCAGGAGGAAGAGTGGAAGGGCCCGCTGCACGTAGGACCGCACGAGGAAATTGCCTCGACGGCGTCCTCAAGAGAATGAGCGGGGTCCGGATGGGACTTCTTCCTCCGCCACACTCCCATTGCCTCCGACTCCCCAATCCCTCCGACTCCCCAATCCCTCCAAACATCGCCGCCTCCCGCATCCGCGGAGGACACATCTCGAACGATTCCCAAGACGGTCGTCTCGCGTATACTCCTTCGGAACTCCGCGCACTCACCATCCCTCCAGGGCCCCATATATATGTTTGTGTGTGTATATGTATGTGTGTATATGTATGTGTGTATACACACACACAACACACATATATATATATATACACATACATATACACACACAAACATTTCTCTCTCAGTGTCGTCTCGTAATGGGAGGGATGCCCTCCGGTGAGGTGGCGACGATATCCCCTCGGAGCATCTTGAAGGCGAGTGCCCTCCCCTCCTTCCCTCTCCTCCTCCTCTAACTCTTCCTGAGGAAGAACTCCCCTCTCCCTCTACGGCCCCCTACTACTCCTTCCCTATCCCCGTGAGCGGTAATGGCCTGCGTTACGGAGATTTCCAACTCGCCACCCACTACTCCTCCCAAAAGGGAGAGCCCTTTCGAGCTCCCGCCGCGCCACTCCCATTCTTCCAAGTCTCTCTCTCCCTTCCTTATCCTCTCTCTTATTCCCATTCTCTTTTGCGATCTATCGCATCTTATCTGAATCTTTTTTATTCCCTCTACCCGGCGCAATTTCCACTCATTTTCTCGTTTAATTCTTCCTCTAGTAATTCATTATTCCTCTCTTTTCTGTGTTCCTTTTCTTCCCTTTATATTTAATCTCTCTTTGCTCTCTCGCATCTCCTGCTTTCCGACCTCATTTAACCCTTTAATCTATTTTCTCTCTCCTCTCTTTCTCTCTATCTCGCTCTTCTCTCTTTTTCTCGTCACCCTCCTCTTTCTCTCTCCGTCTCTTCCCTTTTCTCTTTTCTTCTTTCCTGCTTTTTTTACATCTCTAACTTCATCCCGACTCGTTCACTAACTCTCTACCTCTTTCTTTGTATATTTATGTATGTATCGATATATATATATATATATATATATATATATATATATATATATATATATATATATATAATATAATATTATGTAGATTTATTGCTACATCATCTCTCATCTCTTCATTAGCATATTTACATTGAATTTTTCGCCTTAAATTAATTACTTTCTTATATTAAGGGGATATCTCGAGTTGGATTGTAAAGATCCATCCAACTCGAGTAAATAAAATTAAATTATGAATTTTGGAAATAGGACGTAATTTTTCGGCATTGTTACAATTTTCTGACTTGCTTTGACGTTTTCATTGACACTTTTTCGATTGAAATGTTATCATAACACTTCGATGAGAGATAATGGAAATGAAGACAAAGGCGTAATAAATAAAAACAAATGATTTAAAAATATATGAACTTTTCAAATGCACTAAAAAGCATAAAATAAATTCGTGTATGCCTCAACAAATAGATTGTTTCATTTATCTCCAAAATTTGTAATAAGAGAGGGTTCTTTTAAAAACCATCAAGGATTTCGGTTCTGGTTAGTGTTTGCAGAAAAGTATAATGGCGCAGTTAGATTCTCTCATTACCACTGTTAATCTCTATAAAACATTTCTGCAAACACTGACCAGAATCGAAATCCTTGATGGTTGTTTAAAGGGTCCTTTCTTATAAAAATTTTTGGAGATAAATTAAACAATCTATTTGTTGAGGTATACACAAAGTTAATTTACGCTTTTTGGTGCATTTGAAAAGTTCATAACAAAAAAAATCTTTTTATTTTATTTGTTTTGATTTTTAGTTGTGGAAATACCTTAATGACAATTTTAAAGTACATATTGTACACACAATTCATATTTTAGATTTTTTTATTATAAACGCCATCAATTAATGTCGATTAGTTGACAAATCATACGGCAGAAGAAGTATCAGTAACATATATAGATGGCAGAAGCGGACAAACCGATTTTGTTAAGTAATAGGAAAAGTTGATATAAATAATAATAAAATACAATAAGCATATAAAGAGACACACATGCAGTGCCATTACTAGGATATGGCGAATGTGGCATTTGCTATAGGCGCCGGTTGCAAAAAGCGCCAAACATTCCCTTAAAACATGGAAAATGTTTATCTTCCCATAAATAAGTATTGATTTAATATTTCAGTGGTAAAGTTATTGTCGATACAAACGATATTATACTTTATTTATTAAAACGCGGGAAAATAATATTCTAAATAATAAAGGCGTTTCCTAAAATGTTGCCATAGGCGCCATATCTCACAGGTACATCACTTGCACACGTACTACAAAAAAATATAATAGGCAATTATGAGTACGCGAAAAAATACGTAAAAATATACATATATGTTACGAGACAAACCCGAAGTGCGAGCAGATCTCGATCTGCTCGGGTAAATCTCGAATCCCTCGGCCACTTTGGGCAGATCCAGATGTTTTTCGTAAAATGCGCATTTTCTAGATTTGACCAGGCAAATCAATATCGTACCACATCGGTTTGTACAATTCTACCAAATTATACTTTAGTTATGGCCAACGTTCGCAGGAAGGCTCACTGAATAATTTATGATTTGTACTAGATTTTTTAAAAATAAGGGGAAAAAAGCTTATTTCAACAGTTTAGCTGGCCTAGTTCTTTCTTGCTGCTTTTTTACCTTTTTCCTAAAACTACTTCGAATTAACGCCATATCTCCTTCAAACCTTTCGTTTATGATTAAAAAAAATATATTTTACGATATTTTATCCTACGTACTTTTCTTTTGGCATAAAATAGTTCCTTTACGAACTCTTCGATAAATTTCATTTTCTAAATTTTATTACGAGCTGAGTATCAGCTTATGCGTCTTTTGTTTTTACAGCACGTGGAAGATATTTCGTTTTTGTGAGAGAATCTCGACGTTGCATAATAGGAATTTTCTCATAATTTAGAAGCAAATAATAAATTGATATATAATATAAAATGCTTTTTTGGTTTAAATTACTGAAAAATATCAATTACATATGTCAAAAAAAGGCAAAAATAACTCTAAATAAGGATTCGGCCACTTATGTGCCGTCCCCGTTGCCTATACCAAAAGTTTAGCACAGATACTCAGAGTATTGGATGCAGAAACCGCGGATAGCGAAGGCACATAGAATATAATAATAAAGATGGAGAGAAGAAACACGAATTGAGACATTCAAATCACATTCATTTGCCATTTCTATTGGGAAGCGACTACGAAACGATTTATTTATTTTTTTAACTAGATCATAAACAGCACTTTATGGCCTTTTACAATGGGCGCAAGAAAAATAATAAACACGATCACATACGACCATACCCTCGGCAGGATTCGAACCCGCGCAAACACGCTAAACACTCCTTTACCAATGCCGGCAAGGGTGAACTTGTAATTCATTCGCGGTTTTTTGTGAAGTATTTAGCAGTTTGTTTAGTGGAATGCTACATTTTTATTTCCTCGCTGATTCATTTAGTATTTAGGTTTTAATGAAAGCATCAATTCTGCACAAAGAGTGAGTGTAGTAAGAGATAAGTTTCAGCTTTTATTGAGTTTATTTTTTGGAGTTTTTCAGGAACGAAACATGCCGTGTAAGAGCATCATACGACCAGGCCATATCCTTCAGATCGTCAGAGATGGACACTTTTATTCATGCGAGTTTCTTTGATTCGTGGAGTATTTCTGCGAATATTAGTGTGAATACTTAAAATTATCAATGAACCCATTTTGAAATTTCGCTGCAGCATAAAAATCCTAGCTAATAAACACAAACTTATCAATGTAAAAAAGTGCTATTAAGCGCCAAAAGCTTGCAATAAATATCGTTAGGGCCCACTTTCCGAATTTGCACGCGGACCCACTCAAGGTTGGTTAGACCACTGACCTTTGGTGTTATTCAGGGTGTGGCTGAGGGTGGTTTTTTCCGAGTAGGTACAAAAACTGGTGAATTTTCGTGTCTGTTTTCAAGAAATCAAATAAGTGATTGCAAAGAAATGCTTGCAGAAATTGACGACTTACCACAAGAAAAGTGTTATAAAATAAAAGTTTTTTGAAAAGTTCTTTTAAATTATTTGCCTTCTCATTTTCTCATTTGCCCCAACCGTTTTCGCGATATGCCCTGTCAAACCCCGAATCTATCATGAATTTCTGGGAGATTTGATTGTTAAAATTGGGCGAAACTAGTTATGCCCGGGCAGATCTCGTTCTGCCCACATTCGGGAATAAGCTATAAGACAATAGACGGTAGCTGGCCAGGAATGACGCCTGCCAGCTTACCGCTCAATCCTACCGTTCCCCCCTTCCGTCCCTGATGAATCGAGAGATAGCACCTAGGCAGAAGAATGCAGGCCGGCTGCCAGACGCTTTTGATTTGCCGAAACAACCAAACCGATTACTTCAAGAACAGGCACTTAAAAATAATTGTCTCAGGTATCACCAATAGCCACAACATGATTATAAAAAAACAAATGCGCATTTTGGCTACAAAGCAGCCGTCATTAGTAGTAATTCACCGAAAATAGATTCTATCTAAAAGAACTATTGTGACTATTGGAGATACCTGAGGCAACTATTTTTAAGACCTTGTTCTTGAATGTCTTCAGACACAAGAAGAGCTCGATAATTCCCTGTTGAATTAAACTGATTTTTGTTAAGTTATTGGAAAAGTTTGGAAAAAAGATTACAAGATTATATTATTTGTAGTTTCCGCTCGGACTTTGGATAATGACTAGGAAACGTTTGTTTGTCAAAGCTGAATTATTAAATCTCTTCGAAAATCACGCACAAGTTTTATATCGCGTAAAAGTTTGCGAAAGAGAAATGTTTTAGATATTTATATTCCCGTGATAACAGGTATGATTTTTCCGTCGGGTTCCATTATAGGTTTTAAACGTTACAATTTTGATATCATCCCATCTCTCTCATGAATTCTTATCAGAGCTTTTCTGGGCCCAATTAAAGTGAAGTACAAGCGATAACTATTAACGAGACGCAAAAATTTAAGAAAACTTTCCTAATTCGATGGAGGATTTCAAAAGCTCCGCCCGCAACCAACTCAAACCGGAACTTGCACGAGATATAAAACCCATCGGGCGAGGAGGATTTTTGGCAATTTGGCGCAGATAGCGAGGCACGTTTGACCTAATTTTCATACATCCGATCGAGGTGTCCAATAAGCTTTTTTACCGAGATATTTTTCAGGACAAAAATAAAACTTTTAATAAACGACAATCGTAACAATGTCGCAGTTTTGCGTTGATTTTGAAAGTTTATCTATATGTAAAACCAATTTGCAAAGAAATCATGACAGTAAATGCGAAACTTTCGGGTATCTTTGAATTCGATAAACTAACGATTTAGGAGTGACGATTGCGCCTCTTGGATTGCTTAGTAAAACCTTCGCATTTTATACGGGAATATCATAACCGAACACTCGCTTCCACCATTAGAGCAGTCTTTAATGCCGCAGGATGTGATCCTTCTTAAAGATTCTAGCGATATTTTTTCAAGGTCCACACAAAAGAAAAGAGACAAGAGGATCCGTCGGACGTATTTTCCTTTTCGTTCGATCAAGTTCTTTTCCCTCCATCTCTTCCCCGTCCCATTCACCATTCCATATTCCCTTCGATCAGCGAGAGAAATTCGTTCCTCGTTCTTTATCTACCTCTTCCTCCCTCTCCTCTCTAGCTCTCTCTCTCTCTCCTTCTCCATCTCATCGGAGCTATTTGAGTTACAAAATAACGTGTCCCGGACCTCTAAAGCTATCCTCTCGAACCGTCGCCCTGAACTATCGACCAACGCCAATTATGCAGAGTGTGATTGAAAGACGCGATTGCAAGAAGGAATGGAGGACAAAGAGAATGGGACCAGGAACCACCTCCACCACCATGCCACTCTCCTACCTCCTTCTCACCTCTCCATCTCTCTTTCCCGCTCTATGTCTCTCTTCTCAGCATGCCATTCATTCGCTCGTCTGTATCACTCTCCTACTCTCACGCCTCTCCATCCTCTCCAATCGTCTTTTATGCACCTCTCTTTTATTCGCTTGTTCCAAGTTTCTTACCCGTCCAATCTTTTTTCTTCCTTTCACCCTTTCACGCCCATTCTTTCTATCCATCTTCATTATTCTTAGTCTGCCTCATACCTCGCTTCTTTTCAATTTCTACTCTCCCCCTCCCTCTCTCGCCTTTCTCGATCAATCTTCAAAATTTTGTTTGTATTGTGCCCTCTCTCTCTATCCATTTCTACACATACAACCGCCCACATACACATACACACAAGTACATATACACGCACGTATTTTCATTCTATTCAAGCCGGTTTTGAAACCTCGGACTCTGGATTTTCTCAAAAAATAAATCCTTTTAACATTGGTCTAATTTTTTTCTCCTTAATGTTTAAGTATTTAAAAGGCACGGTTTAATCGTAATGCACGGCAACGGATAAAATGGAGACGTAAATTTATATGTAGTGGATGGCTAAAGTAAATAATTGAGAAGCATGAGGAAGAATTGCAGATTAAGGAACGATAACACAAGCCATATGAAATAGGAGGGTGCACTGGATTGGGCGTTTCATGAGAAGACTGGGCGAATAAAGATGTGATCGAAGGAAAATTTTAAAGCAGATGAGGAAAGAAATGTACATATTAATACAAGGGGGTGCAACCTAGGACCCGCGAAACTTTGAAGAATATGTGATCTGAAATATTTAACACGGATAACTTTGTATATTTTAATTACAATTACTGCCATAAAATCTTTCCTCGGGAAGTTTTAACGGTAAAAAATAATCAAGACTTTGTTTTCATTTAAAAAATAACATATGATCTCTTGATTACGTTCCGATGTAAACTCTCATCCGGCCCGCTGAGACACCCGCGACCTCTAATACGGCCCACTAAAGCACTCGCATCTACGAATGCGGCCCGCAACGCAAAAAGATTGCAAACCCCTCTATCAGAGGACTTGAGGATGAAAGAGTGGTATCAATAATTGAAAAAGGTAGAGACGAACATAACGATGCGGATTACTAGGTTTGACCTATATTCACGAACCTCTCTAGACTAGACTAAACAAACAGCTAACGACGATGATAATCTATATCCACCTACACTTCTTTCTCCATCCCCCCTCACTCTCTCGGCATTTCCTTTTCGGTTACTACCATTAATTAAAACACAGGAAGCGACGTATAACGGCGTCTTAAGGCAAAGACCAAAGTACCTCTCTACCACGGTTTCAACATATGAACAGTACTTAAGCGCATCATAAAAGTTTTATTTTTACTCTTATTCGCCACAAACACTCGATAAGCCGAAACTAACTTTCAAATCCGCTTAGCCCTTACAGAAGTTGGGAGTTATCTGAGAGGATGTTGGAGAGAGAGAGATATTTTGTAAAGTTGGTAAAACTGAAAGGACATCCCTTTGGGGTTTTGGTTCCCATAGGGTTGCACTGGAAGACGAAAGGGATGGAGAGAAAGAGGCCGTTGTAGACCAAGAAGTAGTATTTAGTGTTATTGGAGCTATTCGATCTGTTGTTAAAGTCACAATTTATGGCCCGTCGCCCGGAAAGATATGTCAGAGAGTGGCACACGAATGGGCTTATAAGGAATAAAGGGACTATATAAATGAGGAGAACACTAGGGTGGTCACTTAAAGGATTACTGTTCAAATAAGGAAAAATCGGAAGATTTGTTACTTTATCGCTCGATTCAATCGCTATAAAGGAGGCATTTGAAGATCTCTGGCTGAAAAAGTACAGATGTCTGGGTATATGTGAAAATTTATGTTGTCTTTTATGACTCGAACTATACAGGAAGACAGTAAAAGTGTAAGTTGTAGAACTTGAACCTATGAGAATGCTATAAAGTGCTATTAACGGGTAATCATTTCCGAAATTTATCCATAAGGCAAAAAAAATCAAATATAGCAGATTTTTAAACGGTGATATTTTTCATTTGTCTTATGGAGAAAAAATTAATCTTGAAGTTACATAAAATTAAAATTGTGTAAGTACCACGCAAGGAAAGCACAAGTTTCGAATGGAAAATGCCCAACTGAAATTTTCAATTATTCGCATTACAGCGTACTAAAATAGGTGCATGAGGATGATATCTCTGAACAAAAATACCGTAACGACTGTTAACTTATGGCACCGTTTACCTACATATCTTTACGTCTCCCTAGCACCTCCCCTCTTTTCCGATTATTCTACTACCTCCCCTCTCTCCTCCTCCCACCCTGTTCACTCACGTTCCCGACACCTCCAATTTCCTCTCGCCAAACAATCTCCCTTTCCCTCTCTATCTCTATCTCACTTTCATCGCCTTCCGGAGATGTTTACCTCTCTTTCGACGCACTCCAACTGCGCCCTCTACACGCCCTTCCATAAATCTACGTTTCACTCCTTGCCTCTTTTAACACTATCCTAATCTATCCTGTCCACCCCTTCCCACTCACTACCCTTCACTTCCTCTCTATACGTCTCTCACGTACCTTTCTCACTCCTTCCATTTCAGCCGAAGTGCCAAACTTTTTCTCCATCATCTCTCTCTTCCTCTCCGCGCGTAATTAAAGAAAAATCAAACACTTTTCTACCGTTCCCTTTAAAAACAGCAAAAAGAGAATTGATATTCTCGATATAGGACGTAATAAAAATGGGTTTACGATCCTTTTCCGTCCTGTAGCATTCATTACTTTCTCTCTTTCTCTGTGTATTTTACCCTTCGCACGTCCCCTACGCCTGTCTTTTGTTTGAAGTCCAATCCTACTCTCCCTATCTCTTACTCTACTATTTCAAATCGCCTTTTCCCATTTTGTCTCTCCTTCACTCCCTCCCTCTCTCTAACTCATTTTCTCTCTCTCTCTCTTAGTCTTCCTCTTCCTCTCAATATCTCTCTCCTCTATCTCTACCCCTTTATCTCTACCCCTCTATCTCTACCCTTCTATCTCTACCCCTCTCACCATTTCCCTTCCTGTATTTCCTCCTTTCTCCCCCCTCCTTTCCCCACTCTCCTCCATCTCAACTTCTCTCTCCGTATATCTTTCCCACTTTCTGTCCAATCTCCCCTCCCCCTCTCTTTCGCTACCGTCCGTTCACTTTCTCTCTATCTCTCTCCCTATCTCCCTCTGTCTCTCTTTCACCCTCTCTCACATTCGCTCTCTCTCTAAATCTTCCACATCAATCTCGCCCTCAATATTTTCCTGCCCTTTTAAACATCCTCCCTCCCTCTCCTTCAGCAAAACATACAAACTATCCCTATTCTATTCTTTTCTCTTCTATCGCAGCCATTTTATTTTTCCTTCACCTCCTCTATCTGTCTCTACGACACCACAGACCCTCTCTCTCTCTCTCTCTCTATATATATATATATATATATATGTATGCACACGTATATATATGTATATATATATATGTATATATATATGAATATATATATATATATATATATATATATATATACACACACACACACACGCGCCGCTTTTCCCCATCCTCTTCAACACGTCTTTGCTCTCTCACACCATCGACCTTCTAATCAAACCGCTCTAAGTAACCCTCCCCCTCGTCTCTCCTCCCCGCCCTCGCCTCCCTTTTACGCCTCTTCCTTCACTCGGCCTTCCCCGTTACGGCGAGAACGGGAAAAAAGGCTCCCCAGTCGACCACGTTCTCCTTCTTTTTTCCCTCGCGGGCCTGTCGTATCCGCGGCCGTCGTTCGATTGAATTTCTAGGCTCATTTTTTTCTCTTAAATTCCCTTCTCCCCTCACATTCCGAGCAACAAAGTAATCAATTAATAACAGTCCTCTTAGAGACGGAGAAAAAAGGTGGTGTAAATCTCGCGGGGTCTGGGCGTCATGTCGAAAGGCTTGAAAGGTGTTGGGGAGAGGGGAGGGGAGAATGTCGAGAAAGCGAGAAAAACGCTTACCAAGAAAAAGAAACAAAGTGACGCGAAACTTTTACCGAAAGCATTTTACGACCCGCCTCCTATTCTTCCTTATAGGGACTCGCGCGGTCGTAACCTTATGGACGTAACTCCTCCTCTTCACCACCCTCTCCTCCTATTTCCCCTTCACGTCGAGAGACCTTTTCTCCTCTCAAGAATCTCCCCCTCCCTCTCTCTATCTCCCATTCCCTTCCCTCTGCCTCCGTCCATCCCAATTCCCATTTATATCGCCATTTCCTGCCCTGCTCCTATTTCCTACCTCGCCTTCCCTCCCTCTCTATCTCCCTCGTTACATTTTTGACTCTTCTTCCACCTGTTTCGCGATACCTTCTCGCATTTCGCCCTCTACCTCCCTCTTTCACCCTCACCCTCTTTCACCCTCTCCCTCTTTCACCCCCTCCCTCTTTCACTCTCTCCCTCTTTCACCTTCTCCCTCTTTCACCCTTTCCCTCCCTCCATCATCATCATCACCTCCTCCTCCTCTCCTTCCATTGTGCTCTCTCCTTTCACCCTCTCCTCCACTCACTTCCTTCCTTCCAATAAAAAATGTTCTTCCCTATTCAACGCCTCCTTTTATCCCATCTCGCTTTATTGACCAAGCATCGCACGTTCTCGCTCCTTCGGATGTTCTCCCGGCGCACAGTAGCTCCTCAAGACGTTCTTGGCCCTTGACAGCTACCACCCTCTCTCTATTCTATTCTTCACCATAGGTATGAGAAATAGACGAGGAGAAACATTTTTTCCTCCTCGTCTTCCTTTCTTCCCTTGAACGCTCAATTTTTTTCTCTTCGAGACGACGGAAATTTTTTGTGTGGGTGTATGTGTGTGTGGGTGTGAGAGAGTGTGTTGTTGGCGTGTGGATTCATTCATAGACAATCTTTCTATCGCTAAAGTCATCTTTCTCTCTCTCAACTTCTCTCTTTATTCCTCTCGAGGGTCAAATCTTTCTGCCGTCCTGAAGAGGATGGATTATGGTGTCGCGTTTTGGGTTCCCCGGAGGGAGCAAGTAGAATAGTGGAGGATGGAACCCTTGGGGGTCGTGAGGAGGAGGAAAGTAGGGTAGGGGAGAAGCGATGGGAGAAAGGTGGGAAAAGAGATGAGGTGGAGGTGGGGGAAGGAAAGGGGAAGGGAGAGGGAAAAACCGTTTCGATCAGAAGTAGGAAATTTCGATTTCTTGGCTCGCATGAAGGCCCAACCTATCCCTCTCCCTTGTATTCGCTCGGACCCAAAAACTTCATTTTTTTGGCCTCCCGTATTTTCGGAAAAGAGCTGCCGATTAAAAAAAACCCATTTAATCACCTTCCTGTAATGAGGACCGGCTTCCACTCCCGTCCTCCTCGTTTTTTTCGTATGATTGATCGCTCCGAGATTGAACCGGAGTTAATCTGCGGAAGCACGGTCGCTCCGGATGACGCGCGATGCGATCGCAGAGACAGAGAGAGAAAATAATTTCGAAGGTAGGACTACGCCAGTGGATTCTAGAGATTCCATTCTAAGGTTAAGAGAGATAGAAAAGGGGAACACAAATTACGTCTGGTGAAAGAATTGCTCCTCCTTTCTCTCTCTCTCTCTCTCGTTTCTGTCTTTTTCCGATCGATTATCAATTTCGCCTTCCGCTAGTCTTCCGCCATTTTTAGGCGCCGAGTTAATGATTTAAACGTTTCCCCATTTTTTTCCCTCTCTGCTGGAGAAGAAAATCTCCGCGTCGTAGTTCTCACTCTCGCTCGATTTTTCACGCTGCGTTTTATATTCCCATACATTTTTCCGACTCCTCGACGAGGTCCGTCTCCTAAAACTTACAAAAGCCACGTTTACGGTCGAGATCTCGATCCAATCTTCGGTGCCGTTACGGAGAGCGTAATCATGGCGTTCACCGGAACAGGAGAACAGGATAAATTAGGCAAAAAATAGACAAATATTCCTCTCCCTCTTTCTATCACCATCTTGACCGACGCTCTTTATCCTAATTTTTTCCAAAACGAACGGTTAACAGGTTACAGCGCCCTCTCTTTCCGCGTATCATGCCGAAGGGTGCCAGTTCACGGATGTGTGTGTGAGTGTTATACTCGCTGTTTTCTCTTTTTCTTCCTCGGTGCCGCCGAGAGGCCAAAGATGCAATTTTCGTCGACAAAGGATACATTTTACATGTGCCGGCCCCTTTCTGTTTTTGACGTGGAGCGAAACGTACCTCCCGTCCGAAACCGTCGCCACGTCCCAGATGCGCACGCCTTTTCTGTGCAATTCTCAAAGGAGAGAGAGAAAAAACAAAACACAACGAAAGACCTCATTTCCTTCATTCTTGCCTCCTCGGTTTGGAGGAAATATCCCTCCCGTCCCGCTCGGTTATGGGTTGTGCACAGGCGATGTCACTACACTCTAATCTCTCTCCTTTTCATTCGCTTACCCACTCTCTCTTTAATCCCTCCTCTCTCTATCTCTCTCTTCCCATCTCTCTATACCCCTCCCTTTCATCCCTCTATCCCATATTTCCTCCTCCCGTCTTCCTCCATCTCCTCTACCTCTACCTCTCTCTCCTCTCTCCCCCTCCTTTCACTCACCCCCTCCTTTCACTCTCCCCCTCCTTTTACTTACCCCCTCCTTTCACTCTCCCCCTCATTTCACTCTCCCCTCATTTCACTCTCCCCCTCATTTCACTCTCCCCCTCCTTTCGCTCTCCCCCTCATTTCACTCTCCCCCTCCTTTCACTCTCCCCCTCCTCTCTATCCCCCTTTCCCCCCTCACTTCTCCACCTACCTCTCCCTCATTTCTATCTCTATCTCTCTTTTCACTCTTTCTGCCCTCTCCGCCCTCCTTCCATTCTCTTCCCCCCCCTCACCACCTCATTCTCATCCTCCCTTTATTCTCTTCCTCCCTTTATTCTCTTCCTCCCTTTATTCTCTTCCTCCCCATATTCTCTTCTGCCCTCTCCCTTCATTCACTTCCTACCCTCAACACATTCTCTCTTTCCACATCTCTGCACTTCCATTCCTCCTTATATCTCTTATATCTCCCTCTCTCCCCTAGTGACACAGTTTTGTAGTCTCTCTCTCTCCCTTAGTAGCGTGGACGAAGAGAAAAGAGGGCGTGGGCGTCTCGGAGTTCGTGCACATGGGAATAAATCACAAGAGTGCGTGGATGCGTGAGGATTTTGCGTGTCAGGAGGCGTGTCAGGAGGCGTGCCAATAAATATGACACTACATGTTTTCCTGCGAAGCGTGGTTGGCATCGCTGTGTGACAGATACGCGTGCCTCCGCCGTATATGTGATCATCGTGTGGGTCCGTTTGCATGTGAGGTTTTGCACATTTGTGCATGTAGGTACGCGTGAGCGTGCGCCTATATTATTATGATTATGTGGATGCGCGTTTATTTGAATATCTATACGTACTTGTACATACATATTTATGTTTGGGTGTGTGTGTGACGGGCTTGAGTACTTGGCGGAGTCCCTATTCTTCCTACAGTCTCAGCCAATCACTACCTAACCCCTCTTTCTCTCTCTCTCTCTGTCTCTCTTCAATCTCCCAAACTTCCATTTTTGAATCTCCCTTCTGACTGAGTCATAACCACTTCTCATATCCGACATCGTATATTTGACTTCCTCTGCCTTGTAAACGATGGTTTCCTTTTTATTCTGTCACTCTGTTTCAGAAAAAAATACGCTGCAAAATTTACAGTGAGCCTTTTTGTTCCATCTCCGCTTCTCCGTCTCGTGACCATTTTCATTCTTTCTCTCTACGCAATATTTCCCCTTCAGCGGATATATATATATATATATATATATATATATATATATATATATATATATATGGATGTCAACAAGGTGTTGGGATGAGGAAACCCAGTGAGCACTCACCAATCAGACGACTTCAGGTTGGCGAGGCCCCGGGGATGTCGAAGCGACACACGTAAAATAACACAAAAACACAGAAACATCACAAACGTAAAGCTTTCGGAACTACTCCTTCTTCAGCTACAGAGAGAGAACTCACATATATATATATATATATATATATATATATATAATCTTGAAAAAAAGATAGTGGCAGTGGCAATTATATATATATATACACACACATTAGTTTGACTGTACACAATCCAACAGTCCACTGGGATCTAATGGCTTTAACTTGGTACCACGGAACTCAGCAAAGAGAATAGTTTTTTGCCAGCGTCAAATTTTTTCAACTTCAAATTGAAATGTTTAAATCGCGTGCGAAACGATTTCACTTTATCATTGGAGTTTTTTTACCATTTAACTGTCAAAAGGTTTAAGTTTTTCTGCCTGCATGACCGAACGAATAGATTTTTCTTATTTCGTACACATCCACAACTCAACATTAATTCTTTCATTCAGGGGGTCACGAAAAGTCGCAGTTTGTCCAATTATAGCGGATTATTCATCTACCTCAGGTCGTATCTTATAGCCTGAAGTACAAGAGTGATAACGAATACATAATGTCTTTATGTCTACAGCTATTTACTCCCTCAATTTTTTAAACTTCTGAAAACTTATTTTCTCATGAAAAATTTCAATCTCTGAATTCAAGTATGATTATGAAATTTACGTTTCTCTCCGTCTTACAATTCCAACGATTTGTTATTTTAAGAGTAACCAACTAATGTCTAAACGCTACATTTTACTCTGAAACTCGTGCATATGCTTGTTATTTACGTTATGTACGTATCGTAGCTTATATTGTCATATTTAAGGTTGAAATCAGGTTCCACGCAAAAGAAGAAAACAGTTTTGCTATTTTAATAGAGAATAGGACGTTTAAATCCACATACTGTCAAAACTAACTCAAACTTCAAACTCATGGCAATAATGGCTTTTAAATGAGTAAAGGAAGATTGTTTATTTTTTCCTTCCTGCCATCCTCCTACGGATAAACGACTTCCTCTTTAGTTTTTTACGCATCTTTTCCTCCCAAAAAGCGACGACCACGTAAGATGAACTTCCCTTCTTCTCCATTAAATTAATTACCACAGACCTTCAACTGCAAGACGCCCTTAATAACCTCCTTTTCGTCGTTAAGCTCTGTCCCGAAAATTTGTAAATCCCGTTTTCAACCACTTCTCCTACCTTCTCAAACTCTCACGCCCACCCTTTAATGCATACGGGTTGTATTCCCTTACCATTCGAACCTTTAAATCAACACCTATTTTCAACTCATCGACCGCAAAAACCATTGATGCCAAATCCGCAGTGTCAGAATCTCTCTGACTATATGACCTTATTTTTCATTATTACGAAATCCTTCTCATGTGACCCCGATTGGTCCTGCCCCTCGTGGTTTATCTCTCCCTCTCTTTTTCCATGCTTTCACCATCGCCCTTCTCTCTCTTTCTCTACTTTCACGCTTCCTTCCTCATACTCGGAAGGTTGAAAGGTTTTATGTAAGAGGGGCGACGTGAAATGAGTTTTATAAGCAAAAAAAGGCAGAGGGGACAGAGTTGAAGATATAAAAATAGTAATAAGAGAGATGACTTAACGAAAGACTTCATTTTTAAGGAATGGGGCTCACAGTCACGTTTATCTTGCAAGTGAACAGATTTAAGCAAGTCGAGCAATCCGGAAACCATTGAAATGTAATAAATACAATTAAAAGATGGTCAAGTCAACAAAAAGTTTATAAGCTGATCAATAAATACTAAATGTTACGTGCTTACGGCAAAATGCAAATTTATCTTTACATCCTTCCTGCCGGATTAGTTAATATTTAATTTTAAATAAATCTGTCTAAACAAAGGTAACAGTTTACTTTATTTATTTATTTATAATTATCCAAAAACAGCCAGACTTGGCCTTTTACATGAGATATTTTAGCAAATTATTAACAATAACAGAATAAAAAATAACAATCAACTTTAACATCAATAAGAAATGAATAAAATATTTGATAAACGATGATAGGAATGGGCTGAGAAGGACTACTGGTTAGTTTCTCATTATTGCGGAGCTGTATGAGTGAAGTGATGAAAACAGATCGAGGGAGGGATTGAGGGACGATAGGGAGTTGAAGCATTGTGGGATACGGTAAAACACGGGTCTTTGGGATATGGAGAGGCAAAATTTGGGTTGATAAAGGAGTCTGAAATTACGGGTAGGGCGGGGAGGTACACGAAGACAGATGAAGGAGGTGATGTTTGATCTGCAGCGGCCGTTCATTACAAGGTAAAGAAATTTCAAATCGGCGATTTTGCGTCTGAAGGGGAGAGGGGTTAAACGGAGGGTAGAAAAAATTTGGTCTCGCGTTAAGATGCGGAAATTTGGGACACGATATCGAACTATTGCGAGGAAAAAGTAAAATAGACGGTTAAGAGGAGCGAGGGTTGATGGAGAGGCTGAGGACCATATGGGGGAAAAGTACTCAAGAAGGGGTAGTACACAGGCAGTAAAAACGGTTTTGAGAGTATGGGGATCCTTGAGTTCGGTGAATCTATGGAGGAGGCCAACTACTGACATGGCCTTGGATGTGATTTTGTTGATGTGGTTAGCAAACGTAAGTTTAGAATAGAAAGTTACGCCCAAGTCCTTATGTGAGATGGAAGAGGGAATTACCTGATTGGAGTAAAGGTAGAATGTGAGTATAGGATTTCTACGGAGCGTGAAGGTTAGGAAAATCGATTTTCTAGGATTGACTTTGAGATTCCGCAGAGAACACCAATTATTTATGGAATGAAGTGCAACTTGGAGAGATCCACTATCGCTAGAATTATCCACCCTTCGGAAGATTTTGCAGTAAACTACATATAAAAGAATATTGCAGCCGCTAGCGATGACGGAATTCACAATATCCTCCCGATATAAGGCGAACAGGAGGGGTCCGAGGACGCTGCCCTGCGGGACGCCAGAGAGAACGGATATGGGGGAAGAAGAAACGCCATAAAAAACAACACGCTGTTGACGAAGAGATAGGAAATCACACAGTAGGGAGAGAAGAGGATATTGTAGCGGTTTTCTATTTCGTTCCCACCGGGAAGGAAACCATGTTGATGAGGAGAAATATAGGGATGGGTGAAGGAGAGAAGGCGGTTATGGATAACACGTTCAAAGAGAATAGATAAGACCGGGAGGATGAACATTGGACGATAGTTCTCCATATGATCTTTAGGGCCACCCTTCGAAATTGGGGTGACGTTGGCTGTCTTCCACATACTCGGGAAGGAGCCAATTCTAAAAAATCTATTAAAAACTATAGAAATAGGCAGATAGAGAGTGGATGCAGTATGGCGAAAGAAAAGGGAGCCGATGTTGTCCGGACCGGTGGCTTTATTAGGAGGTAGGGTAGATAGAAGGCGATAGACTTCATGAGGAGAGGTCGAGATAAAAGAGAGAGATTGAGGACAAATAGATGAGTAACGCAACGCTCTGTTTTTTATCGTAATTCTTTTTCACGAATCTAGCTGCTCGCCGCTGTATTTTTTCTAAATCCTTTATGAGTCCCCTCTGATATGGATCCCAAACCGCTGCTGCGTATTCCATGTGAGGTCTATCCAAGGATAAATAACAGGATTCTCTCACCTTTTCCGTGCTTTTCCTGACTATTCTACGCACAAAAGCCGACTTCTTATTTGCCGCACCTATCACTCGTCTTATGTGGGTGTCCCAAGACAGGTCACGATTCAAGGTTACCCCGAGGTATTTTACGGATTCCGAAACAGGAATCCTCTCACCATCTATCGAGTAGGTAAATACGGACGATGGGCTTCTAGATTTCCAAAAGTTTAGAGCGTTCGAGGATTTCCCATCTATAACAACCTTCTGCTTCCTGTGATTTAAAAATTCACGGATCCAACTAACAATTTTGGAATTAACGCCTAAGGTTTCTAATTTCGTTATTAACTTCCTGTGAGGTACCTTATCAAAGGCTTTCCTAAAATCTAAGAATATGGCATCGACCTGCGTATTATTTTCTCCGCTTCTCAGTATACAATTCACAAAAAGACCGAGCTGAGTATCACAAGACCTACCTTTCCTGAAGCCGTGTTGACCATCATCTAACAATAAATTACTATAAATAAATCGCATTATGTTGCTAACGAGTATATTCTCGAGAATCTTACACGATATCGAAGTTAAGGAAATCGGTCTGTAATTTTCTAGGTTCTCCTTGTCGCCGCCCTTAAATAGGGGTAACATGCGCTAACTTCAGGTTTTTAGGGACCTCTCCGCGAGAAATGGATTTCTCGAATATTATCCGAAGAAAAGATGCGATTTCTTCAGCTAATTATTTTAAAACGCGAGCAGGAATTTCTTCGGGGCCAGTGGCTTTGTTAATTATAGAGGGTGCATAATGTACGCAATTGTCGCTGACGACTGTAAATGCTTTTACAAAATGACCGTTTAACAGGTTGGCTTTCTCTACGATATCATGAATAACGGCACCCAAGTCATTACGCAGGGAAGGTATGGTAGGGCCTTTACCTTGGACCTCTCACATAGGACCAAAACGCTTTAGGGCGTTGCGGGTGTGGACGTTGGGGAAAGATTTCGTCAGCCTCCAAGCAGCTTCTTTGTTCCTAAGGGTGAGGGCAGTTTCGGGGGATATCCAGCGGCACCTCTTTTTGGAAATCCTTCGCGTTGGAACGAAGCCGAGGATAGCGCCATTCAGGATCTCGTACAGTAGTGAAATTGCGTCGTCAGGGGACCCGAGCTGCAGGAGGTCCCAGGGCAAGAGGGACATGGCACGGTTTATACCTGGCCAGTCGGCCTTATTCCAGGCTCTGACGTTGCGGTTGGTGGTGGGAAGGACTGAGAATTTTGAGAGGAGAAGAGGGGTAGCGTACATTCCAGCGAGTCATGGTCGCTTTCAAAAATATTCCTACCAGAGGATACAAAACCCACATTGACGGAAGAAAGTATAAGATCCAGATTCGGGTAGGGTTTGAATTACATTGAGGTAATCCGAGGCCGTGGATGAAATGATCGATGAAGAATTGATCGTGGCGATTGTCGCCGATACCCCCGGTGGGAGATGCTCAGGTGATGGATAGATTAAAGTCCCCAAAGAGAATCACTTTACCTAAAGTGAGGGTACGCAGCACTTAGTCGAAAAAATTTTCTAGGACTGTTAAGTGGCTGTCGGGGGGACGATAAAAACAGCCGATAAAAAGTTAATCCTTCCTCGATGAAAAATTGGGATTAACCTCCGCACAAACCTCGGTCCAAACGATTTCACAAGAGGTTTCGAAAGCCATCTACATCTACATATTACCCTGCAAGTCACCTTGACGGTGGATGGCAGGGGGTGCCGCGCACCAAGTTCCTAACTAATTATTATTCACAGTTATCCATTGTGGTCACGTATTGTCCTAATGAAAAAGGACTCCTTATACCTCTCCGTCCTACTATCTATTTCGCGAATCTTGTCCGATATACGTTGCTCTCACCATCTATCGAGTAGGTAAACACGGACGATGGGCTTCTAGATTTCCAAAAGTTTAGAACGTTACTCTTTTTCTGATTGATTTCTAGCTGCCATTCCTTGCACCAGACAGATAACGCATCCAGATCATCCTGAAGCTGACGATAATCGCTAGGACCACTAATTTCTCTATAGACTACGGTGTCATCCGCAAAAAGCCTGATATTACTTTTTACAACTGAGCTGATGTCGTTTATATAAAGCAAGAAAAGCATAGGTCCGATCACACTACCCTGCGGCACTCCAGAGACTACATCTGCCACACTCGAGGACTTACCATCGATGACTACTTTTTGTTTTCTATTCCAAAGGAAAGCGCGAACCCAGTTAATGACTTTAACATTAACGCCAAGATTTTCCAATTTTAATAACAACTTACGGTGGGGAACCTTGTCAAAAGCTTTTCTAAAATCAAGGAACACTGCATCGACCTGCTTATTATTTTCGCCGCATGATAAAACATCATTCACAAACAGACCGAGTTGGGTGTCACAGGATCTACCTTTTCTGAAGCCATGTTGACAGCTGACTAAGAGCGATCTACTCTCAAGATAACGCATTGTGTTGCTAACAATAATGTGCTCCAAAATCTTACATGTTAATGATGTTAGAGAAATCGGTCATGCCATGCGGCACTTAGCGGGCAGGGAGGAGTTTATAGCCACGAGAACACCCCACGATCGCGGCGAAAAATTTGATGGCTGTTCGAGAAGGAGAATTCACTATCACTGACGCTGGTGGATAGCCATGTCTCAGCAAGAGCGATGACATGAAAACTCGACAATTCACCCACGTTTGAGGCAACAGAGGAGATTTCGTTTTTTACACTCCACGTTTTGATAGTATGCCGTAAAACTATTGGAATACTGGCAAAAATTGGGGCCAGAGTTAACTTCAACGTCACCGGCAGGCAGCAGTAGGAGGAGGGATAACTTGAGGAGATGGCAGGGCGAAGCGGGAAAAGCGGACGGTGGCGCTGAAGGGCTCCCACGACGGATGGACCTCGGGGATAGAGCACATGCGGAGAAGCAGTCAAACGAAAATAATCTCTCCCTGAGTAAAAACTGATCGTAAGTGCCATTCCTTAATGCAGGCGATGCAGACGAAAGAAACTTACCCTGGAACATATCAGCAGAAACACCACCAAAAAAATGAAAAATGCGAGAGCACGATGAGCGCGCGTGAACACACCGGCGGCCATCTTGATTTTAATAAGGCGAAGCAAAATTAATTAAAATGTCTTATAACGAATACATCATCTTCTACAGGTTCTTAAAAGAGGTTGGAATTCGGATTTCATACTTCTTAAACCTGGTTCAATTTACAGATGGCTGATTTTCAAAGTCTACATCTAAGGTACTAGGATTAGTAAATGTCACTGCTTACTATAAACTTCATAAAGAAACTGGTTTACGTTATTAAAGTATCTATAAACTCGTGGGGATTAAATTTTCATTTATAAACGCTTTCCGGAAACAATTTTTGTGAAAGGTAGATGAAAGTTTCCACGATTTGGATAATTACTATTTTTCCAGTAGAGGCACTGATTGCTGGGAAGTTCGAAACTTTTAAATGATGCTCTGATGGAAGTTTTTCAAGGATGGTAAACGTTGGTAGCTCCCTACAGATCCCGGAGAGGCTTGAATCCTATCTATTGATAAAGGTAGTGCAGCGGTTCCCAAACTTTAAGTATCTATGACCCTTCTTAAGGCAGCCATCCTTATCGCGATCCCTCTCTTAAGGCAGCCAATCTTGTCGCGACCACCTTAACCCCATCCATCAACCAATAAATATAAAGGTAATATTAGTTTAAAAATATTATAAATATCAATTTTATTTGCACAAAATTAATTTCATTATAAACACCCATAAAAATATTAAAAAATAAAACAAAAACATTCCATCTTCGCAACTCTCTAAAGACCTTTCGCGACCCCAGGTTTTGGAACCACTGCGGTAGAGAGTAAAAACTCGCCATTTTCTTTTTAACGTTTCACGAAATATTTTAGCCCCATTTCTTGATAATTCATTAGTTTCCACGTTCGGGAACGTTTGAGAGAAATCTCCTTTCACTTTGGGGATGGTAACCCTTGACTGTTTCGTTTACGCTAACCAGGATTAGTATTTGCACGCGATCAGTCCACAGAAGAGAGCGAACCGGTAGAAGATTGTGGTATGGGAGGGAATGCGAGACCTCACTCTGTTCATACATTCTCGTGATTACACTCAAAGCGCCCACAGGCATCACGGATCAAGAGGAATAGAGGAGGTGGGAGAGAAGGAGGAAGATGAAAATGGAGATCAACACGTTGGGATCGGACCGAGGGCTCGACGAAACGGCGTTCGATCAAGGATCTTATTGTTTCGAGGTTTAGCGTCCTATATTTATATACCTCTTCGAATCGATTCTCTCTCTCCCCATCTCCCTCTCTCTCTGGTATGGCTGTTGCCCATTTGGGACCTTCACTTTTGCCTCTCTTCCTCTTGTTTTGCTGCGAGCGGCAAAGAGTTTTAAAAGTGCGTGACCTTTCGGAATGTTACAGAATATTTAACTTACGCCGATTTATTATAGTTAAAATTGATAGGTCAGTGGTTCTCAAACTGTGTGCTACAGTAGATATTTAGGGGTGCCGCGAAAAACTTTGTTTAGTAAATAAATCAACAAATTGCACGTGTTGGTGGGTAATTAGGGCAATAATGTTTCTTCTAATAAATTGATTATGTAGTAGCATCAACAAATGTATATTTCCAAAGGTTGTAATCCCCGTATCTAAAAATATATAAAACTTGTCACAAGACTGGGCTGCCGCGAAACCCTCTTTATCTTTGAAAGTGTGCCGCGGCTCAAGAATGTTTCAGAACTACTGGTGTAGACCATCATCGGAACACACACACGCTGGCATATATAACATCAGATGAATTAATGTGTTTCAGTTATCGTAGCCTGTAGAAAGTATTGAATTTTTCTATAAAAAATATGTCGCCCCAACGAATTTCCGTTTGTGTTTTTCTATAATACGACCTTTACCTCGCGTTCATAGTGTAATATTTAATTCTGTATCTCTCCACGAAGTAATTGTATGAATCACAACGAATTTTTAAAATATGTTTTGAGGAAAAGTTGATTTTTGGAGTGCAAAACTAAAAGCTCTTATACAACCCACAACTATTTATTAGCGCCCTCTCAAAAAAATAACTGTCTTTTCCCCATAACTAAACATTTGGCAGTTGGTCCTTTAAAAAATCTGCTAACAAGCTCGGTATTTCTTTTCATCCCGAATGGATACCGAATATTTTTTTCGAGAAAAAGATCAAGCTCTTAGGCAAGCGCCACAATTAATATTTAAGCTATTTTAAGTAGCGTTACTTCTCCAAGTAATTCCGCAAAAACAAAAAAGCTAAACCGATTTCCCCGATGTTTTATTTCCGGACTCAGGCGGAAATGGGGAAACCGTTCGACTTTATCCGAATAATATCGTTAAACAAAGTTTGACTGAAAGTATCAGAAAAGATCTCAGATTTCGTATATGTATTTACAAAGGCATGACGCGTCATCACGACTCTCATCGCTGCATAGACACTGGGTCATGACGTTTTGGCTCCTTTTCCTCTCTATCTCGATGACACTAGATTAACTTTTACCGTCTCGCCGTAACTCAGAAGATAATATTTCAATCTAACCTTTCGCTGGGCCCTTTCTTACTTGATATTCGAGACTTTTATTTAATAGAGTCCATTCACATTTGTTCAAAAAAACCTCGTATATAATGCATAGACTATTGGTGCGTTTCGACATCATACATTACATTTTATGCGAAGTAAGAGTCAAGTTTGTAGCCTTTCATTGTGGTCGAAGATGCATCTTAGTCGTGGCCAACGTCTGGATAACGTCCGCATAACGCAATTTAACATTTGGGCGATTCGTGATAGTAGTCATATTCTATACCGCTTACATCCCAATTACTAGGATGTGCAGTCAATACTAACTTTATTTCTCCAAAATTGACCATGGCTAATGCATTTCACATTTCAGCATGTTTCTGCGGAAAATTAGTAATTATTATTATTACTAAAAATCGTGTCCTTTTCGATAAAATGCGAATGCCACGAGCGGCCATTCGAAAACGCCACCCGTAATGTGCCTCTAAACATGCATACCTCCGACATCAATTCACATCGTCTCAAGCATTAACTCACCCCTACATAAAAACACAAGTGTATGAAGTACCACAAAGAGGCCTGCTAGGTCCTATTTAATTTCTATCAAATTTCCCAAAAGGCGCCGTTTGCAATTCCTGACCAATCCGAGGAATAGAAGAAGACAAATATTAGCATAAGCGCTGCCGTGAAATCCAATTGTTGTATGAATTTGATCCCTCTTAAATAAATCTCTAATGAGTAATTAATTTGAAATGCAACTACCAGCGAGGAAAACGATAAAATTAAGTCTGAATGAAGAAGGCAAAACATACTATTAGGATCAGCGAATACAATCTATGTGCGTACATAAGAGAAACGTTTATAAATGCTCTCGGATCGTGAGAAGGGAAGTGGTCATATCTTTGATTACTCCGCACCATCTGGAACCTCCTCGAATTGTGCGTGTTGCCGCATTTAGAAACAGATCGGCGCATTTATTTCACCAAAGACTGGTTACTACTTCCATGGTGAGAAAGCAAAAAAATGCTAGAAGGCATACATTTGATCCCTGTTTATCTCTGTTACAATTAATTCTTCGCTTGTATGCCATGGACTTTACATGCGGTTGTATTTTGCTGACAATATTTGGTCGGTTAGCGGATGTCGTTAGGGAGAGTAATCTCGAAAACTTCGTGACGCACAGAATGGCGGACATTTGGAGTAATGGCACGTATATGTATATATATATATATGGGTATATGTGATATATATATATGTATGTATTTGCTTGAATCGGCTTTAATAAAGTTCCTTCAGAGTGACGAGGTACCGTGAGAACGTAGCGGAAGCAATTATGTGAATTCCTGATCTTTTTTTACATCTTCCTTTTGTTTTCCTCGTCCAGACTACGCGCGTACACAATCTATATCATGGAGAAATGGCCTTAAAAAACGTGAAAAATTCGACGCACGCCTGTCGGACGTATTCGCCGGCTGCATTCCGCGGGAGTTGTCTTCCGTGTAATTGAGGGATCATGGCGGACGAGGGGCGTTGACACAATCGCGATGGAATTGCGTTGCCATGGCGATATGTCCCGTTTCAAACGAAGGTCGCCATTTTTTGTTCGATTAATATAAAAGCGCGTCACGAAATGCCTCGAGTGTATTCGAGGTGCACACCGTGTCTCACTTTTTCATTTTTCCTATTAATCCATCCTCCGAGAGAGGAGAGTGATTTGTGCGTTTCGTTCGATATATTTTTTCTCCGGCGGTTCGCGTTGTTGATATTTCATATTTTCCCTACGATGACGTAAGAGTTGGCTTCCAACGCGCACTTCGTTCGGGCCGTAAATCAATTACGAGCTTGCACGAGTTTTTGTTAAAGGTCAGTTTGGTTAAAACACCTATATTCGGAGAATGGATCACTTACTTTGCTTTATTCATTTTATTAAAGTTTTTAAATGGGTTAAACTTTTTAGTTGTATGATTATTTTTTATTGGCGAGAACTCTGTTTCCTGATCATCACATATATTCAAATTTTGGAATCGATGTGGCTACAAAAAAGTGATGTTTAATGCGCTTACTGGAAGAGGATCATTCATTTTTGTTTCGTGATATTCTATTTGCTTGCGATGCATTCTGACACAGTGAATTAAAATTCTCTGGAAAATATTATATCTGAGGACAATTTCGACAACATGAGTGAAAAATTCATTCACTTAAATTAGAAGGTGAAATTTGAGAAGAGGATCTTTTTTATGTCCCTCGAGTACTTGAGATGGTGGATGAAACATTAATTTTACAAATCAAATCACTCGTTAGTGCTCGTAATATGTCGTAACATTCGCGTCGTTATAACAAATTTCACAAGAATGAGGAAAGGAAATCTAATCACTGGCCTCGATACTCACCCAATCCCTTTCCCGATAATTTAATTACCTTTCATAGCTCATCGCAACTCATCCGGATAAAGAACCGCGAATGTCAGATAATAAATCTCCCTCTGCCTGATTAAAAATTCCTCCCGGACGATCCCGCACAAAGAAAGAAAGAAAAAACAAAAGAACACGCTTTTCATCTCGCCGTCCGATGATCATCCCGAGGATAAGCGAGAAGGAAAAAATAAAAAATCCCCAAAGCACGTCCCAGCAAGTGGTAGCAAAAAAAGATAACGGAAGAGAGTCACGAAACACGCCCTTCCCTCTCCCTCCCGCGAAAATCTCCTAATCACGTCGGAGCTGTAGTAGGGGGCGCTCCACCACCGCATTTAGAACTCAAGAAAGAAATTAATTAGGGCCTGTAATCTACTTACAAGGAAATGAACCCCCTCCATCTCTCCCTCTCTCTTTCTCCCTTTTTGTTTATCAACGACGGAGCAATCCATAACGGCCAAACTTAAAGCTGCTCCGTGTCGATTGCGCAGAAGACTACGCCCATTTTGGTGAGGGCGAGCGAGGAGGGAAGTGAAGATAGCGGAGAGAGAGAGGGTGAGAGAGGGGGAAGAGGGAGAGAGAGAGAATTAAAACGCAAGAAGGAGAGGAACGAGAGGCTGAGGGGAAGACTACTTATCCCTATCATTTCTCCCCCTCTTTCTCTCTCTCAACCAGGGAAACTACATTCCACAGAATCAACCACCTGTTTAGAGACACGTCTCGGCGTTCGTTTTATTTTATGCCTCCCTCTCCCAACCCCTTCCGACTCCCTCCCTCTCCCTTTTTCCCCTTTCTCTCAATATTGCGCATCATCATACTTCTTTCCAAGCTCGAATGGTAGGATTGAAACTTTTTCAAAAACCACTCCCATCCCCCCCGCTCTCTCTCTCTTTGTCGTCCTTCTTCGCATTTGCACTCGTCTTCGTGTGTGATTGCGTTTCTGCATTCCTACGCTTATTTTATCCATCTTTCTACTCTGAGATATCTTTTGAAAGCTTTTTCAAGCCTCCCTTGAAAAAGAGATATACGAATGCTACTCGCGTAGGGACATAGAGATGCATATCAGTGGAGGACTGAGGGGTATAAAACGGCCCGTTAATTTGTGAACACCGAACCAACCCCCTTCTCATTACACTATTAGCGGAGAGCGGATCAAATCTTACTTCAAATCAAGTAATATAATGGAGAGAATATTTTCTCATGGAAAAGAATGACTAATTGAAAAAATATATAAATTTCAACGGACCGGCCCTTGTCCTTACTGTAAAAATTATATGTCCAGTCAGACTCTGATTTTTACGGGAAATTACTAGTTTAATTTCTCTTAAAAATGACAGGCATGCAAGGATATAGTGTTAAATTAAAATTAAAACGCTTCCCATTCTCCCCGATCCCAATTCTCTCTCCCTATCTCCCACTCTCCTCCCTCCCAGAGAAGACCCATTTAGTCTCAATTTCGCCCCAATAAAGAATCTGTTCAATGCAATTCCCTTTCCCCTGAAAAATGTTTCTCTTTAAGCGATAGCGATAAAAGATATGCCCTTGGATCTTACGCTGTTGCATAATCGTGAAGGAATTACAAGCATATCTCATTAATTATATAGATTATTTAGACACATGTAAATGTGTGTGTATTTCATTGCGTTTTATTAATTTATGCAACATATATACATAAGTATGTAATATTCGAGCCCGCATCGATATGTTTAGATATGGTCGAATAAAGGAGAAGGATAACCGACACGGTTATCCTTCACAGACGATGGCTTCATTTCTTCCTGGATTGGTATCCACGGAAGGAAATGACGACCTACCATCACAAACACACCACACGCACGCACACACATACACAAAAAGCTATTACGCACGGGGAATGCGAGGCGAAGGGTCGACGGAACCATAAAACTAAGTGGTCTGCTTCCACCGAATGAAACGAACCAGTAAACCAAACATAGCGTCATGGAATGCTTTTTTTTATCTTTTCGGAAATAAGACAGGATATTTTCTGACAACGTATCACAAAAATGATGAAAATAAATGCCTCAAGTATTTTTTTGTGCATTCAACTCATCAGATTCCGGATTTAAATGTATCAATCCAATCGCCATTTTTATGGTATTTTTTCTCCTACCATGTTGTCGTCAATTTTTTACTATCGTGCCGCTACCATTTTAGTATCGCCTCTGGATTGTAGAGAAATAATTACAAAAAGAAGCTATGATAAAAAAGCGAAATAGTCAGCCACCCTCCATAATTTTCTGCCATAATTACCTCATCCTGAATTGTTCTTTTTCGCCCCGATTCGTTTAATTCATCTCTTGCAAAACTGGAAATTTATTTATAATTTCTTCATTAGAATCTACTATCGGTGATTTGCCACTAATGACGGCTGCTTTGTTGATGAAATACGCATCTTGTTTTCTCTACCATGTTATGGTTATTGGAGACACACTGCCAATTTTAGCAATAAGGCAAGCTCGGCAATACATTAGCGAGTCATCTCTTCTGCTTCACATTTTCTACTATGTCCATCGATTATTCAACTATCACAGCCATGTTATTGAACCAATCCGTTGACGACCTTCATTATTATTCCAAAATAAACTTACTCGTACACATTATCCCGATACTTTCCCAACCTGCTCGTGGTTTATATAAAACATTAATAACGACACCCAATCTTCGGTAGCTAGAGCTTCTCAAAATTTACTATTTTACTCTCTTTAAATGCATATCCAATGCGAATACAAGTCATGCATGAAAACCGCGTCATGTGTTGAGGCTGGATTTCCAACTCTCTTTTTCCTGCAGCAACACAGCTCCTACCGTATCATAATGCAGTACCATATATCGAATTGCAGACCGACCGGTGGTAATGATCAAGGAAACTCCTCGACTTCCGAAAATCCTTTTCAAATGGTTCTATCTAGTATTTGTGAGGAATGATTTTGATGACTCTTTGTCTCTCCTTTATAAGAAACCAACCATCATGCCTTTGTCTACGCGAATTCCTCTTTCGGGTAATAATCCGATTCATAGAGGTTCCCATAATTGTTTTCGTAGAGCACGGCCGTATTTCTTCAGAAATTACGAGATCATTATATCATGGTCTCATGTTACAAATGCTGAAATGTGTAAAAAATATATGAGTTCTGTCTTTTGCATCTCATAGTCACAAAGTCAACCACAATAACTATGACTGCGAATGTAATTTTATGATAATATTTCCTATATTTCTTATCTTGCCTACATAAATCAACTTTCACTTAAAGTTCTTTAATCACATTTCTGTTGAATAAATCATTCTTATCTCTGTAGTATTTTGTTGTATACCAAATTCCGTTATATATATTAGTTGCATTGGACAATACCAATAGACGACCTTTTTCCAACCATCATAATTTATAATTTAATACGAGAAATCACACATTTGAAACTTACATCGAAAACTTATCATGTTAAGTGGCCATCCGTGTAGACAAAATGCGTACCGAGAGAGAAAAAAATCGATTAAAAGGCTTACTATATGATCTACTGAAAAACGATTTGCTTTACATGAAATTTTGATGGCTAATTAATTACTATGAACCACAAGTTAAAAATATGAATAACTGTGGCGGGTGTTTAAGAACCTTTAAATTTCTTCCAATGAAAAATATTCTTAGATTATTTCATGAGGTTCCATTCATTTCCATCCTCGTAATCTTAACATACTCCATATTATTTTCCCTATTTCTATCTTACTATCTGTCATTCATAGAGCCTACTAGCAATTGTAAGCTTATTTGTAAATTATACTATACGTTTTTCGTTCTATATAAAACGAATGAGTTTAAATTTGAATTGGTGAGGTAAAATTTGAAAATAAAATGAACATTAAATTAAAAAAATTGAAATATTATTAATTACATGGAGCTAATAAATGTAATTTTGTTTTGATATTTCAGGCTATTTTGTTTCTTAAATTTTACTTATCTTTTTTCTACTCAAAAAGAAGTAAAAATAACTTTTTTGCTGACAATTTGGCCTATATATGTCAGGAGCAGTTAAAAGAACTGAGTGAATTGTGAATTGATATATCACTACTCACATACACAGAAACAATGCCAATTTTAGATTGACATTACACCATTGAAAATCTTCTCTCCAAGTTTATGTGTTTTTCGGCATAACATTTTTAACGAATCATACATTAAGTAGGGGTCTTTCATAACTTAATATAATGCAAATGTTTGATTTGAGGAATAAGCATGCCGTTCAAATTTACAAAAAAGCACATTTAAACTTTTCTATCCCTTTTAAGAACCCCTGCTAACATTATTTACGTAAAATCGCCTTCCTCTTCTCAACGAAAGCTGAAAGAGACACTTTGTTTCCATCTAGACTCCGTCATAAATATAAATTTATGAAAACGATGAGATAAATTTAAACAAATTTAACAATTTTTATAATCGCATTACCTAAGAAAGAATGCGTTTCGAGCTCACTTACGACGATTCTTTAGTCAACGAAGTGTGGAGTACGCCATTTTGCGCCGTCTATAAATATCTCTCTAGCTCTTATCTTCGCTGGACCTTGGTGGATATCATGAGCGCAGGAGCGTGACCGTGAATATTCCGGAGAAAAACTTGTTCTGGAGTCTCAACACGTACTTGCGAGCAGAGAGGCACCGAAGCGTCGTTTCTCGATTGCAGAGCCCCAACGGAGAAAAAGTAAAGGATCAACTGCATACACATATACCGTAGACCCAAAAGTACAGCAATCAAAATCTCAGAGATTTTCCTCCGGCGGTCTTCATGTTGAGTATACTTAAAACCCTATATCACCGTCAATCTCCCGGAAATACTCAACCGAAGATTCCGTATTCTGTAATGGCTGAATTTCAGTTGTGGAACGGAATTTCTTGCATGCGATCGACTTTTGTTTTTTTTACTCGGACAGACCGTTCATTCGGAAAATGGCGCCTCTTCAGTATCCTCGCCATTGACGTTCATCTTCTGCAACGCTGAGCATTCACGCCTCGATCCATCGCCTCTCATGTTTATCTTCTTATAATCATCGAATCCTTGGCCGCATTTTTCCGGCGGATTACTATCTATTATTCATTTTGTTTCTGGATTGAAAAGGGAAGAGGAGAAAAAAGGACGAAAAATCGATTATCAATAGGATTCGGTACGGCGACGGGCAGATGGGATGAAAGTGGTTTCCTCGAACCGATATCCTTTAGTTCGAAAATGCGCGCACCTCCAACCCGACGCTCTCCCTCCCCTTCTCCCTATTCCCTTCCACCACCTCTCTAACCCACCTTCTTCCCCCTTCCGACACCCTCATTTCTTTTCCCGCCTCCAATCCATACTCCTCTCTCGCCTAATTGGCCCTTTGGGGTGCATACGCCCATATCCCCAATGCCTTCTGGCCGCTTTGCTCCTCTCTCTCCTCCTTCCTTATTCCTCCCTTATTTCTCCCTTATTTCTCCTCCCTTATTCTTCCATTATTTCTCCCTTATTTCTCCTCCCTTATTCCTCTCTCTTTCCCTCTTTTCGCTCCCACTTCCCTCCTCGTCACCATTTTCTCCTCGTGCCCTCTTTATCTGTATCGCAGCTGCAAACCCTTTGAAAAAACCAATGAGCTGAGATATGCACCGCGATCGCGCGTTTTCCCATAATGACGTTGCAGTATTATCTAACTCAACTTGATCCAAACACAATAGTTGTTTCGGTAATATATTTCCCAAATTAAATGCCTTCAGTGTATCATCACAAAAAAGGCTTCGAAAATCAACTAGGAGAGTATCAATCATTGGGATAAATACACTACGTCAATAGTATTCCTCAGCGGTTTCCGAACAGTTAATTCGTCAAGATGCATACCAAGGCTTAATGAGCTTTAATTGCAAAATATCTGCAAATTTATTAACGCTTTTCCAAATTCTATTAAATACTTCGTCAACCCTTTTCCTTTCACAATCTAATAAGCAAATGTTGCCCTCAATGCATATTATAGCTAAATACAGATCTAGCGATTCTTTTTGTAATGACTTACTAACCGGAAGTGTTAAGGAAAAAATAAAAGTAATGCATTTCATCGAAACAATGAATTCACTTGTCATGAGATTATTGAGGAGTAAATCTGCCTTTGTTGAAGGTGTCCTATCATCCCAATTACTGATATCGTTCAATATCTTGGTAATTGTGGAAAAGTTTTTCTCAAACATTAAACAAGCATTAATGCCTTTCTACCCAGCGTGTATCGCACAAGCTACTTAATCCACCACCCATTTCTCTCTTTAAAAGAAAACTTCTCTTAGCAGACAAATGATAAAAATTAATAACCTCGCCCATTAATTCAAAACATTTTCTAATTGCCCTAATTTCGGACGATTTCGACAAAGTCAAGTTCAATGAATGGCTTTGGCGTGAGGAGAAACCTTACGAATTTCTGAAGCAGCACCACGCTGCTCAGAAGCCATTACACGCCAGTTATCGGTACAAATACCAACACGGTTTTTCATATCAAGATTATTTTTTACTAATAACTGAACAACTGATTTTCCTAGCACCCCCCCCCCGTAATTTAGGTTCTAGGTCTTGTCTAATTCCTGATGTGAAATTTTCATCGCGCAAATCCTCAAAACCAATGAAATCTTCCCTAATTTTATTTTTATAAACATACCTAATAACAAGGCTTAATTGAGACACCATAGTTATATCAGTAGTTTCATCAAATAAAATGGAATAATATTTTCCTTCCCTCACAAAGTTTAGAATTTTTTCCAAAATTTCATCGTCGCAACAATTAATAATCGAGTTCTGAGTCGTTTTTGAAATGTATGTGGCATTTGCGCTAGAGGATTTCAGATGATTTTCAAGATCCTGGTCACCACCTCGGATACGTAATTTTAATATAGCGAGAAAGTTTCCCTCGTTCGTAATGCTTTCACTGCTCTCAGGCCTGTCTGAAAAATTGCCGTCATCCCTATGGCCTCGAAATGGTATATTTTGTCTACCTAGAGTGATGATCTTGTCAATAATAGGCAAAAGACGCTTTCGATTCTTTTTAACTTGCTTCAGTCTCTCTGAAATTAACATGTTTTGAACTTCAGTTTGGGGCTTGCCAAAGTTCCTTTAAAATATCTTTGCCGATTCCACAGAACTATTATGATAAGCATTGCCTTGGCGTTTTTCAAGAACACCATCTTTAACCAATAATATTGAAAGTGCAGTAAGCGGCATTGAAACTAAAACCCCGGTCTGAGTTTTACATTTAATTGAACCAACAGTTGTAGGAGCGAACAAAAAACAATATTTACAGTAAATTCTCTGCTTTATTGGAGAATATACTACCCAAGTGAATCTATCTAAGCGAGTTTGATTGAAGTATCTCTTTTCTACTTTGCCGTTCTTTTGATGCTCAGAAAAAGAAAGGGCATAATATTTAGGTGGACAAAACGGATTTTCTAAAAGTTCTTTCTTTGTTAAATTATCTAATTTTCCTCCAAGATAAATACCGATATCATTCTTCACCGTTGCACTACTATCACTAATATAATGTTCAATATCTACCGAATGAACCGATGAAATAACTGTACTGTTATCTTCATATATCTCTCTTCAAGGAGTCGACAGGTACTAGTGTAGACACTGCAACTTCCACTTCTTGATTGCTCGAATTTATTATTGATTATTTTTCTGAAGAATTGAGATAAAAATGCAACGCTTTCTGGCGCTTTTGTCTGTTTGATTTCATTTTAATCAAGGTATATCTGAAAATGTTCAAATAATGATTCACGTTAATAATATACAAAATTTAACTATACATCTTCAATGCTGAATAAAGTATAATACTATGACTAAATATATAAATTCCCTTTCAAAGATAAATTCCACGGAATAATTTTTAAAATAATGATACTTTTATCAGACATTGATTGTTGCATTTTTAGTGCTTTGAATTCGAATATAGAGAAAATAAACAATAAAAATTTCGTAAGAAATCACTTAAAGATAATTGTAGAATTCTTCCGCTGCATGTTCGTCGACTATCTCCAAAGAAGTAATAATCACTCTTGAAGTGATGGTATTTCGAATACTTGTAGAACTGATGCTGTAATGCTAAATTGTGGGACACGATGAAACGCAAAACCTGATTGTCTGTACCGACTATATACTTCTGCGACACTTGCAACTTATAGCACTTCTCCGGCAAACTACCACGCACGCGCTAGCGAATCACTGAATAAATGATCTTAAAATGCTCGTAAGCTCTTAAAAACAATGACGGGAAAACCCAAGATAGAGAAAGGTCCCTTGTAAAGGATTTTGGGAGATGGAAGAGCTCAGAAGTGGGGAAGCACTCTAAGCAAACGGGGGGGTAAATTCCAAAATGTGTATTCAGAAATATCATCGTAGTCCTTTTGGGTAAACCCAAGAAGAGACAGCTAAAAAGCTTCTTAAATTATAGCCATTCGTACGAACAAAACGAACCGACACCAGTGAATGAGGGTGGAAGGAGAACCAAGGCATAAACCGATGGCTTTTACCGGCACCTAGCCGAAAGCGTAGGTCGTTGGCATGGCCATCGACCTACTCGCAGTTCGAAAGAGAGAGAGGATTCATATGATACTATCTTTACTACATCCGGTGTGAGGGTTTTTCAAAAGGCTACGCGCCCGGAGTGCGCACATTGAGCGCATTCGAAGGCAATGTCCCACGTGGGTAGGTTCCTTCCCATTCACTCGCCATTCGTTGAAAATCCTGGGAATCCCATTCTCCTCCCCACCACCCCAATTAGCAAGTTTCAGCACCGCCCAGGGTGACACTATCACCAACAGATCCTTTTTGCTAGGACAATACGTCGGCAGCGACATAAAGACAAGAAGCATGGGAAAATTCGTAGAAGAATCTATTCAATAACCTAAGCCTACTGAAGAAACCATCCCGCCACCTGACAGCCTGCTTATTCTCTTGTCCCAGAGAGTATCCAAGGGGTACCCAAGGGAGGGGCGATCGCCCCCATCGCCCCCCTCCCCTTGGATCCGCGCATGGTATAAGAGCGTTTTTGTTTGGATGTGCGTGTATTAGATGTGTGGAATTCTCTCTTTATCTCCGCGAGGACAGACCTCGAGATTTGCCCCGTGGAGGCATGCTAACCGCGACGACTGTTTCGCCTTGCCGTGTAGTATACTCTTCAGGATCGGCGCTAAAATCACCACCTATCCCCCCGTTCCTCACTCTCTACCACCCACTTCACCAGCCATTTCTCTCTCCTTTCCTCCCTATCTCTCCCCCGTCTCTCTTTCCCTCCCTTTCTCCCCCTCCTCCTCACTTCCTCTTTCTCTTACTTTTTCTCCCTCTATCTTCCTACCTCTCTCTGTCTCCCTCCCTCTCTCGCCCCCCCTTCCCTATCACTCTCTCCCTCCGTCTCTCCCCCTACTCGTTTTCTCTCTCTTGCTCCCTCCCTCTACCTCTCTTCCTACCTCTCTCTCTCTCCCTCTTTCTCTTCCTCCTCCTCTCTCTATTCCTCCCTCTCTCCCTCCCTAATTATCTTCCTCCTCTCATTCCTCCCTCCCTTTCTCCTTTCTTTTCTCTCACCTTTCTCTTTTTTCCTCCCTTTCTTCTTTCCTCCCTCCCTCACCCCACCATTATCTTCCTCCACGTCTCCTATTGAGTCTCGGGGTTAAAGAGGCTATGTTTATGTCCTCGCTCAGATAATCTATTCAGTACGAATTTGCATGCCGACGTGTGGTTATATCGCTAAGCCATAAAGGCATCGATTTTTTTTATTCTGCTTTGCGCGCTCGAGCGGTTTTTGACATGTTGCGCGTCAGGTTCCGTATCGATTCCGTTTCTGGCGTCTGAAAAATATCTGCCTCGGCTTAATTAGAGTGATTAGTTTTAGTCAGTTGGAGATGGATTTGGAAAGTTAGATACATGAACAACATTTTCAGCGTTAATATGCTGTACAATGCACTGATATTGGCGATTCGTTTTACGTCATATAGCATTTGAAGGTGATAAACCTTATCATAAATTAATTTTGATTTTGTTTTTGCTGCCAAAGCAACGCTTTCAGAGATATTGTTTTGAGGGAACTTAGTATCAGGTTGACATAAAAATGATGAGAAGTTAAAAAAAATTACCGTATTAACCGTCTCATTCTCTAGGACTGAAAATTTGGAATTTATTTGACCGCTTATTAATCAATCAGCAGAAACTTGTCTAAATTGACGTGTATTTATTCGCAAAGAGAGGTTTGGTTTTAGGTATAACCAAAGAAGTAAACACACGCCGCATAGGCCGTTGCAGACATATCTCCATTTTTTTTGATCGATTTTATTCAACCTCCTGCTTCGGAACTAATATTTTTATACTCACAATATCCTTCGATATATCGAGAACCCCCACACGCGAACGCCATGCGAACGCGTTATCTTTTTATGAATGTAAATCAAATTCGCTTGAATGGAACTTTGCCATAATCATCCCATATAAATCGGAACTATCGCGATCGATTTGTTTCGGACCCGTTTCAAAAATGGAACTGAGCTAATTTTTTTCCCTCCTGCTCACCGTCGTCGATTTAAATTTTGTTATGCGTCCATCAGCTGACACACCGTTCCGACGGGTCGCAAAACGAATTCGAAAACTTTTATGATACTCATAATGCCCACGAGATAAGTAGCGAGCTACAACCGCAGATATTGTTCGAGTACTTCAATGAATGCCCAGATGATTTTGACTGGAACGGCGGTTCGAAACTTTCCGAGTATGTTACTCAGATATGCGTGGTTTTGGAGGGAGTGAGAGAGAGGGAGAAAGAGAAAGAAAAGATATAGCCCTCAATTTATGTCCGAATAAACCCATTAGAACGACCGGAATTCGATTCGTCTGAATGCCCTTGAAACATCTCGTTTCCAACAACGATGTCGCTCGTTTTTCCGGACGGAATTAAATCCTTTGGGGATTGTGCGGTGCTTAAAATATTTTGAGCCGTTTCCAAAGAGCCACCATTGACACAGTTATGGAACAAGTTGGATGTTTCACAGCGAGAGAGAGAGAGAGAGAGAGCTTCAAGATTAATCGGTAATTCTGTTGAATGCATAAAGCCCATTGTGCGAAGAGAAAAAAACCGCGTGAAGCAAACGAATGGATGTTTCTCAAATCGCTTTGAACGGTACATTTGCCGAATTTTTTTTTAGTATGAGCGACACAATATCTCGTAATAAAGATTACGGAAATGTATGAATGATTTTCTTAAATCTTTAAGCTGTGGCTTATTTTCGAACGAAAATTAGGCCTTGAATTGTTACACAAAATAGCTTTTTTATAAAACGTTTGCAATGAAAAATAATTTATTTCGTTACTCTTGAAATATTTAGTTTTTATAATAAATGAAATGGATTGGTTATTTTCTACTAACCAAAAGAAAAAAGATGATTATATATGAATTAAGTGTATCAAGAATTCGAGGGAGTTATACTGCTTATAGGATACATCTCAAATAGTTTAATATCCAATATCTTTGTGAAAAGTTTACTTTTGGTGTTATTTCATATTTCCGCGACAACTTTCAATTTAACTTAATTATCAAACTGCGGATAAGTTTTCATTTGCAAAAAACGATCCACAGAATGCAAAATTATCCTTAATTGAACCTTCACTGCATTATAAAGTTAACTACGCAAAAAATGCGCTGCCTTTGTACAAAAAGGTTTGTAGAAACTTAAGAGGTTCGTCCTAAAATATCCTTTGGCCGGAGAGATTGCTCACTCTCCTACAACCTGGACTATAAAATCCCGCACCATTTGCTCCGTGGCCTATTTTGAGAGCCTTTGTGCCTCTTCACGTCATCCCCGCCCTCTATCACCATAGAGAGGGAGGTAAAAAGAAAGAGAGAGGAAAAAACATGGAAACGGAGCGAGAGGGAAAGAGAAAAAAACATTACCTCCTCGAAGGAAGAGCAGGTGGGTCACCCACCATCCCCCTACGAAAACAATACAAAGCGAACGAGCGCTTCCTTTGTATTCTGATCTCCTCTCCCAACTTTGGAGGAAATCCTCTCATTTGAGAGCCGCGGCCTATTGAGGAAGAGAAGAACGCGGTCGAGCGAGGTTGAAAATAGATGGAGTGAGGGAGAGAGTATGGCAGAGGAGCGTCGATAGGTTTTTGGCAAAGAAATGATAAGAAAGTGAGAGATATATTGAAGAGACTTAGGAAGAATGAAAGAGAGACAAAATGGATCGAGGTTAGTCCATCCCAGTGGGAGACTAGTATGCCGACACCTCCACATTTTCTTTATATTTTTTTGTTTCTATCTCCTCGGGCAGTTACAGCTGGCGAGAGTCGAAGAGAGAAACAGCGGAAAGGGAGCAGGCGGAGGAAACCGAAGAAGAGGTAGACGTCTTAGAGAAGGACGCTGTAAGAAAAATGAGAAAATTTCCAGCCTTGTGAACTAAAAGGGCTTTTGATTTCCTACTAAGGTTCCCCTTCCAGCGAAGAATCTTGATCTCCCTTGAGAGAGAGAGAGAGAGTCAAGAGAGGGATATACGATGATGAGAGTAAGGGTACAGAGCGAGAACATGAGTGAGGGGTGCGTAGGAGAAGGAAGATTGGACAGTTTGAAAGAGAGGAATGGAGGGAAGGGCATTTCGAGGTCGGTGGCCCGATCGAATGGGGGAGGTTGGCGAAGGGACGCGGCTCTCAACATAGTTTATGGACATGAGTTTGAGGAAGAAAACGGCGCGCTGGGGATCATAGGTTGGAGTGGATAGGCAGGTTATATAGAGGGAAGGATTGTATTAACTTGGAAGGAGAGATAGGTGCAAACAATGAGGAAAGCTGGATATATATATATATATATATATATATATATATATATATATATATAGAGAGAGAGAGAGAGAGAGAGAGAGAAGATTGGATGGATGGCGAGGAAAAGGCAAGAGATAAGATTGAAAGGATAAGCGTGGGAAAGGTAAAAGGTTCGAGGATGGTGGTTTGAAGGGAATTGGTGATAATGAAGGAACGGAGAGGAAGATGGATGACGAGAGATAGAACTGGTAGGTTGAGAGAAAATAGGGCAATTTGGGACAAGAAGGTTTGTAGGGGCTAAGAGAAGTGTGAGATTATTTGGAAAGAGGTTGTTAGATCAGGAGGTAAGTGGGAGGATAAGGAGGGAAAGAGGTAAAGGATTTTAGCGAGTAAAGCGCCGTGAAGGTTTAGGATATACTCAAGGGGGACTCCATATTAGGAATGCTTAGGTCGTGATAAGGGGAATGGGCGTGAACGATTATCAGGAAGGACGGGCTCAAAATACAGGGTCAGATGGAGAAGTCAGAGGCGGAAAAACGGATGGAAGGAGGATCTCTCGGTCTTCAAGGTGAATCGGATTTCTTGCGATGAAATTGTTGGAAAGAGAGGTTGTAGTTAGGACGACGGAAAAGGATTGATTGGATGGGGTCGGTTGGGGACTTATTTAGAGCGCCATGGAAAGGATTGGTCTTCGGGGGATTTTGCTTCCCACCGCCGGTGTCAAACGCCTCGTAAAATCTCTCTCGTTAGTGGCTACGCCGCCCCCATGATGGCGTTCGGAGAGCGAAGTAACTGAAAGATGGGGAGTCATTTATAGGAGAGAGAGAGAGAGAGAGAGAGAGAGAGAGAGAGAGAGGAGAGAGAGAGAGAGAGAGAGAGAGAGAGGAAGGAAGAAGCGCGGGTAAATTATTTTTTATCTTTCTCTCATTCTCTGTCTTCTCCTGACGATAACCAATACGCGATTTTGTTCAAGTGCAGCGTTTCCCAACCTTTTGAATTCCGCGGACTACTTCAGCAACCCTTTCAGGCTCTGCGGACCACCTCATTACTTACACTAACCTACTTATTTTATCTACGATTAAGAAAATGGGGCACTTGGTAACGTAGTTTATTTGACCATTTTCAAATATATATATACACACAGACGAATTCCAAACGGCAGGAGAACTCTCAACATTTGAGGTACTAAGATCAGTAAGTGTAAGTTACGGATTGCAGAGAGGTGGAATCGGAAGATATGAAGAAGTGGAAAAATATTCAAGTAAGAACGCCATTAATGAAAATATTCAATACTTGTGATGGTGTACAACTTGCTTAATATTTCCCAAAAAATTACAGCTAAATATGAGGTGCGGCCTAAAAATAAACTCGTTTTGGAAACTTCCGCGGATCACCAACAAAACGTTCGCGGACCACAAGTGGTCTGTGGACCATAGGTTGGTAGTGTGTCCAGATCCCGAGGAGGGGAAGTTCCCCGTCATCCTCCTGCGAAGCTTCATCGGCTGATTAGGTCGTTTGATTGATTATTTGCAGAAACGCTTGGAAATGACGAAAAGTGCATTAACCAGGCATTATTTGCCTCGCGGTAGAGCGTTTGAGAGGCATAAACATTTTTCTAGAGGAATAAACCCATGATGAATAGTCGATTTCTCACATCACAATCTGAATCAAAATTCAATCAAACCGATTAGTTGATAAAAAATAAGCATTGTATCAGCTTAAGAAAAACGTTCGCTACTGTGAGAATTAGTGATGGATTGGTTCATGGTATTGTCCACGAAAATTTAGGCTACAGGAAGATGAAAGTGGATATGGATGAAGTGGAATAAAAATCGTGAACAATGGGAGAAAGCGAATCGAGCGGCACTTTATATTAACTCTACGGTTGAGTCATTTTTATTGCAAACAAAATGCCATGTTTACACTGCCTACATTTTTGCAAATACCTTTTCCGCCTAGCACAGCTCGAATTTTACCTTCGTTTGTGTGTTACGTAAGCCATTAGTTTGCCCTAGATATACCTATATATTACCGTAAACGAACATCAAATCTTCTAAGAAAACGACCACTCTTTTAGCATCCCCCTTAACTGCATGCCACCCATCTCACACGCTGCTGCTCCTGAAACATATACAACAACATATTCAAAACTTCCCCTAATTTTATGCCGCCCAACTTACACCAATTCGCCCTTGAATCATACCACCAGGTTCACACAGGTGGTCCCCTATACCAGTGGTCTCCAACGTGGGGTGCGTGCACCACACGTGAAATTCATTCACTGCATCATCCATAGGCAAGCTATTGCATCAAAGAAGTTGGAGCCAGAAGTGCTCAAAGATGTGATCAATGTGGTTAATTTTATAAAAACAAGATCTTTAAATAGTAGAATCTTTACAATATTTTGTAATGAGATGGGGAGTAACCATGAAAATTATTTGTGCCACACAGAGATTTGGTGGTTATCTCGCGACAAAGTACTTAAAAGAGTTGTCGAACTTAAAGATAAGTTACAAATTTGTCTCTTAGAAAAAGAGAAGTGTTCTAAATTTGCCGAGTTTTTCTGCGACGAGAAGTGGCTGTCATTAGTATGCTACCTATCAGACATTTTCGAAAAAGTTAACGCACTTAATCTGTCCGTTCAAGGGAAAGGTGACGTTTTAACAATGTGTGAGAAAGTAACTGCTTTTTGAAAGAAACTGGTGCTGTGGAGAGAGTATTTTGAAAAAAGATGTTTGGAAATGTTTCCATCGTTATGTAATTTTGTTTCCAAAAACGATATTAGTGTGTCACCCATAAAAACTATTGTACTTGCACACTTACAAAAATTGGAAACAGAAGTTTCTGATCTGTTTGGAAATATTTCAAATGAAGAATATCAATGGGTTTTGAATGCATTTGTCGAAAACGTAAAAATTCAACACCTTCCGATCACTGCCCAAGAACAGCTGATTGACATCAGGGAAGATGGAAATTTACAAGCTGAATTTCAACAAAAACCTTTACACAATTGGTGGATAGGATTAAAAAATGAGTACCATGACATGGTAAGCGCAGCGAACGATGCACTCTTTCCATTTGGATCTACCTACCTGTGTGAGGTGACTTTTTCGGCTATGACAGCCATTAAAACCAAGTATCGAAATAAACAGAACTTGGAACCAGACCTTCGAATCGCTGTATCACAAAATGCCAAACCAAGATATTCAGAAATAATGAAAAATATTCAACCACACTGCTCGCACTGAAATATATTATTGTTTTTTAATCTTTATCTACTTTTATTTCAATTTATATTTTTGTGTATATTTGAATTGAATTCTATCGGTAATTCTTTACCTATATGTGATTCTATATAAATATGTAAACATGTATAGAATTTATAAATAAATATATATTACATATATAAGGGAGTGCGTGCTATTTATTTTTACTAACATAGGGGTGCGCGATCAAAAACGTTTGGAGACCACTGCCCTATACAACCTAACATACACATTGGTCCTGCAACGTATGCATCTAAAATAGCACTTTGGACATCTTCCTGATTTTACTCCACCCAGCATATACTCGGTTGTCCCTCTAACGCAGGGGTGGGCAAACTTTTTACGTGGCGGGCCGCATTAACAGTTGCAGCTTCTTAGGCGGGCCGCATAAACAGATGAAAATGCTTCGGCGGGCCACGTTAGGGTTCACATCGTAAGTAATGTGAGGTAATGCGAGGGATCCTGTTAGTGAAAATCAATAATAAATAATATGTTATCCCCATAACATCACTGGAAAAGGTTTTCCGGCATTAATTTTAAGCTACAAATATGAAATTATCTCTATTTTATATTACGCTTCGCTTTCATAATGGCATCGCGGGCCACAAAAAAATGCCCTCGCGGGCCACATGTGGTCCGCGGGCCGCAGTTTGCTCACCCATGCTAACGTATACCACCAAACTTACAACGATTGTTCCCTACCCCTAATTTTATATCACACAACTTACAGTATCCTGCTCCCTAAAATGTATGCAACATAACTCATTACAAATGTCCTCCTAGTTGTATGTCACCCATCTTTTAATAGTTTGCCCACCAAACTTACAAATAATGCCCCTTGGTTGTATGCCACCACACTTGCAGTAGTTTGTCCCTGTTACATACCACCATGCAGGCACCCGTCATTCCAACTTATATCAACAATGCACACGCATTCCCCTTCAATATTTTCGCATCCCAAGTAACATATGTAAGTGAGACCTTCGAGATCCAATGTTTTCGGACAAAGCTATTAATTTTGAAGAGTAGAGGTTTCACCACTACGACCGTAAAATAAAGTTTCAAAGTTACCAGTGGAAACACCCAGAGTGTCTTTGACCTCAGGAGGCGAATGTTGGCCAAAGTGTAGAAAAATCATGAATCTTGTTTTCTTTGACAAAACCACGGACGTATACCCAAACTGCTTACCAAGAACTCAAGGAGGAAACGACGAGTGCTATTCATGTGTGCTTAGAGGTTCGCAATTAGTAAATTAGTATAACAAAAAGAAAAACGTCTTTATATTGTGTAACACAGTTGTATATTGCACCACAATAAAGCAGCTGCGCATTACTCTCAGGCTTGCCAACAAACCATCGAAGATTGAGTTTTAGATCATGGCTTTAAACAACCATATTTACCAGAACTAGTACCGTGCGATTTTTTTTCTCGAAAGTTAAAAGAATTGAGAGGTCACCATTTTGAGTCCGATAATGAGCAAAATAATGATTTTATGGGAACAGTCGATAAATTATCAAACGACGTTATTCACGTCACTGATAAATGAAAAATAAGGTAAGATAAGTGTGTTACGGTGACAGTAGAGTATTTGAAGGGCAGCAAATGAATTTTATAATAGGAAGTTGCTTTAATTAATTTAACCCCTCAGTTGTTACTTTACGATCATCCCTCATAACTAATAGGTGGCGTGCAACGCTTTTTCTTGAGTTTTACAGAGTAAAGTTAAGGCCCTCGCAGAATGTATAACTATAAAAGTAACTTTTTACAAATGAAATAATGTATGCAATTGCGCAGAAATTCAGAAAAATATTTTCAAAATGTTGCAATAGAACTATTAATGGAGTAAAAAAATTAGCATTTTCTTTATTTGAGCTGTAGTATGAAAATAACTTTTAAAATTGTTATTGTATAATTGTTGTTTCGTTATCGTTTTGTTTATTGATAAATAAATTATTGCTTTTGTCTTCAATCATATTTTCGTTATTTTTAGTTGCCCAAAGCAATACAGCCTGAACAATTGTGTAACTTTAACCAACCTTAAATATTATAAAATTAGAACAATAGCTAAATTATTAAAATTTATTTTTTAAAATTATATTTTGATAATTAGCCATGAATTTGTTTATTTACGTTTATTTTTTAAATTAATGTTTAGCTAAAGTCTACATCTTGAATTATTATGATTTTAACATTTCATTCACTCCTACACGTAATTTCTGACAGACTACACTAGTATGATTATATATGTATACTCAAACGTTCTTTCAACCTGATACGGAACTTAGAGCGACTATCTTTTTTGGAGCCGAGGTTCGGTCGGCGACTGTAGCGGGTTTGTTCCTATGTAAATTCCGACCCACGGAAGGCGCTTTACACTATGGCTCACAAAGGAAAAATATAGCAGACAGATTCACTGAGGAGAAAGTCGCCGTCTTTTTGTTGGAAGTCTTGATTTTTTAAAGAGTGGGGGGGGGGCATTCGTGTTCCATTCGGTATGCAACGAACGGGATCCACGAATCATTCAGGACCTAAAAAAAGGAATAGCAAAAACAAACGCAGTCGACGCGAAAGCGCGAAGTATTCGAAAGCTCTCCCGGAGCTATTTTTTATGAGAGCAAAAGAGAGAGAAAGAGACAGACGCAGAGAAAAATAAACAGGTCGGTCATTTTGCATAGGACGTTAAATTCGAGTTACGTCACGAAATATAAAAACAACGAGTTTAATGACTTGAACGCGACGAATATAGCACCTAAAATGACCGTACGATCGTAAAATCTCGTAAGAGGATTTTTTTACGAGTTAAAAAAAATAAATTGGCTTGAAAAATACACGTGATTGAATTATTTATATATGTAATGATATGCCAAAAAAGAACAACCTGGATTTAATGAGAGCAATGATAATGAATGTTCTGGGTTGCAATAAAAATATGAATTCGGAATAAAACTGCAATCTGTATATTTACTTCCCAGGCACTTAAGAGAAGTATGCTGTTGAAACAGCCGCTTGGAAATATTATTGTCTGGCACACTTTAAGCCGCTTTATGGCTGCTCAGAATGCCACTTTTTAGCATATCTGCGATTCCCTCCCTCGCAGATGTAGTCTATGCATATTGCTATCCCATTTCTCCACGCTGACCCTTCTCATTAAGTTCATACATGACTGGTCTATTGATTCCGCGAACAAGTGAGGCCGATACCCATTTCCTCGTGGCCTCGATTACACGATTAACTTAGGCCACAATATTGGCATAGAGCCCAGAAGTTAACGGATGAGATGTGGTGGCACCAGGTGCCGATTGGCCTTGTGTCGAATGTTTTAATCTGTAAATGCAAGTCGAAAAAAAACTTGTTTCATCAGAGGTTGAGATAATTGGTTAAATATCTTCCTACTGGCCGGATTTCTCACGGTGAAACATTTTAAATACATTCCACTTATATAGGCATGTGTATATGATTTGATATAAATAGAGGGTATCCTAGTCGGTACAAACTTCAGCGGACTTAAATTTTAGTGATTTGGGATACGGTAAAAATATCGATAATGCAAAATCGGTTAATGAAAAATGCTCATTTACAAAAAGCGCAATTCAGGCCTTTGAGAAAATGTTGGCATATTTCGTTTATTATAACTACCTCGTTATTATAAAAACGTGAAAATTCAAGTCATTTGAAGATTATACTAAGAGAGTGCACTGTAATAAGGATTATAATAACGAGAACGTTGTAATAAGAAATCGGAGGGATCTGAATCACACTTCTAAAAGACGATTACTTTCTATCAACCGATTATCGAGATTTTACCGTATACTTTCAACTAACAAAAACCTACATCCCAGCGAAATTCACAAATGGTTTTAAGTAATTGCTTACAGGTCTTTCTCAACATGAAAATTCCACAAAAGGACGCCAAATGTTGGTTCACCAAAAATCCAATAGTCATACGTCATCCTCCATTAAAGATTCCTTTTGAAAAAACTTTGAATAAACGTGCGCATGAAAATATCTCTTCACGGCAAACTTCCCAGCAAGCATCGGCTCGACATCGCAAGAGAGCACTTCATCGGTCCTAACACGGATTCCACATAAGGAGGAAGAGGGCACTCTATGCACCTGGATATCCGGAAAGCACTTTTACCGAGGAAAAAGGAAAAGAATCGGGATGGCGGAAAAGTTAGGGAGAGGCAGGTAGTAGGTAGAGATCGCATCTACCTTCCTCACTCATCCCTTTGAGCGGAAAGGAACCCGATGTAGGCCAGCACTCGGGTCGCCATAGGGATGGATGGATTGGATGGACGGATTGGCGGCGGAATATGAAGCGGTGGACTACGCGATCGAATGACGTTCTCTTTTCCTCTTTTTTTTCCTACCTCGAGAAGGAGAAAAAAATACCGATTCCTTGTTTGCCGTCCTGAATATGAACGATTTGCTCGTCTCTCGTATTTTTTATTACCTCCGATAGGAAGAAGATAGAAAGGGAGATAGAGGGAGAGATAGATATATAGAGAGAGAGACCCGGTGTATATACTCTCCTAACCGCCCACGCGAAGAGCATTAAATGACGCCGATTTCTGAATGTGGCCAATAAACGATTCTTTTATTGGGAGGGAGATGGAAGAGAAAATGGTAGGAATAAGAGAGACATTAAAGGGATGGGGAAGGCAGTGTGGGGGGTAAGGAGGGGGGAGGAGAGGAGAGGGAGAGAAATAGAGGGGGGGTAGAGCGCTGTTAAGGGGATTGCGGAGCTCCGAGGAAGGAAAAAATAGACTATCGTAACCTGAAGAAAAAGGAACGGGACTTTGTTTGATCCCCGGGGCGATTCAGAAACGCTCGGTGACGAATGGAAAGAGAGAGAGAAAGAAAGAAAATGGAGAAGATTTTGTCGGAAATTTTATTCCGGGAGCTACGCGATGAATTGTTACCAGGATCCACGATGAGGGAAATGAACCGACGAGTTTATAAAAATGTTACGTTGAACATTCGGAGTCGTTTTTATGCAGTTTTAAATGCAAATGCCGATTTTTTCCTATGGGTTTCATACGCGCGACGCTCATCGCGTCCTTTCGGTAACACTCCTAGGAATTGTAACATTCGGTAGGCATCGACAAAAAGAAACGATTCAAAAGACAGAATGAGAGAACCGTCCGTTTCATTATATTGCTGAATTTTGTGTATTTTGTTACGTGACTTATCTTGCTTAGCGAGAAGATTAAAAGATAAAAGGTATCGTAAAAATCGTCGGTATTGATGCAATAAATTTTCAAAATCTCACGACGCAGGACGCTTTGATCCGTTTTATTTTATTTTGAGATTAATTTACAGCTTGCAAAACGCGAAAACTTTTAAAAATAAAATCCCTCCCTCCATTTTTTCCTTTCTCGTAATCGTTACACTGATCTCCGTGAAAAATGCCTTTCTAAGTAAAATTTTCTTCCCACCCCTTTTCCGTCTGCCGACTTGTTTTTTTCTCTCTCTCGCTTCAACAGATGAAATCAAAGCGGCGAAAGAATGAATGGAATTTTAAAAAAGAAATCCCGGGTCGAGTTCTTCACTGGAGATGTAAAAAGATAAATAAAAAAAAGTTCGGTTTATTTATTTCAGAATCCTTATTGGTTTATTGACGCCCAATGCCTCTCTCCTCCAATTCTCCGCCGACGGCGCCGATGCCGTCTCGGACGGGGTTTGCGGCGGCGACTTCTCACGAACTCGCGTTTCTGCGCGGTCACCTAATAGCGCGCTGGCCAATTCCAACTGACAGCTCGATAAAAGGAGTTGGGAACGGACGAAACCACGGCGAGTAACGGCAAAGAGGCCTTTGACTACCGGCCAGACATGCAAGGGATGTTAAGTAACGGTTTAATTTTGAAACACAAAGAAATAACATTGAATAGATAATAATGAGAGAGAGAGAGGGGGGGGGGAAGAAAATTGGAGTGCATAAAGAGAATAGAGCAAAGAGAGAAAGAATATTAATATGGAAGCATTAGAATATAATAGGAGGGAATATAGAAGTTTGAAGGTAGAGAATGTCTTAAAATTAAACTCAGAATCAAAATATAAATCAAATCGGGGAAGAGGGGCATTTAATTAGAGATAAAAATAGAGAGGATATTAATGAAGTTGAAGAATGAGTTTAAATCAAAATGCGGCGCGAGAATAATTGTAAGGGAAAATATAAGATGACAAAATTAGAAATAGGGTGATCAAAATAGTGATAAAATTTTGGCAAAGTGGGCAAGAAACGTGCAAAATGGATAAGAGAGATAATTAGTTGAGATAGAGAATATGTAGGGAATACAACGTGAAGAAGGGGAAGTTAAATCAGATATAAGAACAGACTCATGTAGCGGAAACAAAATAGAAAGTTGAACAAATCAAAGACTTATACATACATAATAAAATAAAGAGGGCAGAGAAGAGTGTGATAATATAAAAAATAGGCCGTATGAAAGGAGAAAGAGGATTGAAAATTTTTTAATGATAGACCGGGTAAAGGAGGAATAAGAAAGGTCTTCAGATGAGGACGAAAACGAAATATAAAGGAATGCAGCGTACGATGAAAACTAATGATTAAGGATATTTCGAATAAAGAAAAAACAATATTTCAGCACTCTTCAGACCTCCTTGAGATCCGCGAGTGCTTATTGAAATAATAATGTAATGAAAAATAATTGAATAAAGATATATATAACGCGTATTAATAGATGAGAATATAAAATCAATAATATGATACATTTACGTCTTAAAAATATTTTTCTATAAGGCCAATACGATCGTGCGCTAATTATTACGTAAAAAACAACACGACCTCTCAAGGGTTATATTTTCTCGAACTTAAGCACGCTTCGTTGAATAAATACACAATAATATCGAAATAAAATTTCTCTCCCAACACAACTACGGCGACAAAAATTTACCTACAACCTTTAACGACATATTTCCTAGCCATAAAACTTCACGGACCTTGATTTCCAGGTCTTTCATGAAAGCCGAAGTGATGGGAAAAATCATTTGTTTCTGCGGAACCCTTAAAAACCCTTCGCGTTTCCCACAGAGATACGCGAATCCCTGGGTGAAAACTTCCAAGCGATGGGCCACCGTGGATCATCGATTGTTTCAACCGGACCCCCCTCCCCCCCATTTCCTCTTCGGCGTCTAATCAGCTTCTGCGAGGACTTCCTCCGACGGCCGGCCTCCGGTATAATCCCTCGCCCGCATCCATCCCCGCACCCTAATTCCTACGCCGTCCCCCACCTTCTCCCCCCTCCGCGACGACCGGCCTCCTCCCCTTATCCAAGGGCCAAAATCGCAAGGTGGGGTTGGAGAGTGAGATAGACGTATGATAAGCCCTTCTTATCATCTCCAGGCAACCTCGATAACGCCAATAATGGACGATCGGCCCCTTTACGGAAGCGGACGGACGAGTTGGTTATCTGCGAGCGTCCGCTATACGTATACGACGTACTATTGGGCCGCACCTATTGCAAACATCCTTAACTTTTTCCTTTCGTCTCTCTCTCTCTCTCCGCCATTCCTTTCTCCGCTTCCGTGGCCAATGTTCGCAATCTCGCACTTTGCATTCACTCTCGGGAATAATTTCCCGGAAACTGCGTTTCTATGGGGGTTAAATCAAGCGGCGCCCTTCTCCTGCCTCGGTCAAGTCCAAGCTTTCACTTCCACAAATCACACGAAGGGAAATCGTAATCGCGGCCGGCTGGAAGGGATGAATAAGAAGAGAGAATAAATGAGAGAGAATGATTGGCTTAGGCTTTATAAAACGGTTGGTTCACACAAAAGATTTTGTAACGAGAGTTAAAAACCTGTTTAACTGCACCTTGGAATTGAACAGAAAATTCTTTTTTTGTCGTAATCAGAATGAAATGTTAATTTTTCTCTTTTGTATATTATGAATAAGTTCTATCGCTCAAAATCAAGAAATTTGCTAATCTGTCGTAATTTCCTACTGATTGACACTAGGCGAAGGATTGCAGATTCTTAAACGAAAGAAGAGACAGGTCATCTAGGACTCCGCAAAAATTAATTTTTCTTATTTAAATTACGAAAAAAACCATGACGAAAGATCTTTTAAAATTTCTCTAAATAAACATTAAACACACTAAATTAAAAGGTAATTCTACAAGATTTAATATAATTTCAAGACAAGGTTATATATTTAAAATAGCGGTTGATAAAAATTAACATGAATAGGTCGAGTATTAACATGCATTATATTTAGGCTTGGTAGAATTCGACGTTTATTTTTTTAAACGGACGATTCAAATCGACGTTTATTTTCCCGATATATTATCGACGAATATCGACCCTTAACATTAATACTTGCATATATGGCTAGCAGTTTTCGGCCTTTCAATTCGATTATTAAATTTACTTATTATTTCGAAATTCTTAAAAATTTTAATGTTAATATTAAAGAAAACACTAAACAAATTTATTAAAATATTATTTTATCTTTTACTTAAAGTAAAATTATAGTAGAAAAATAAACAAAATATTTAATATATATTTAAATCTTTAATTTGATCTTTTACTAATTAAATCTTGACTTTTAATAAGAAAAGCACCACATTTGAGCCGGCCACGAGATTTCGCGTGCATTTATTTGGATTTAAGAGTGTAGTACGGGAATCTAATCCAGTATACAACGTGTTAATGCGACGGATGCACAGCGTACAATCATATATATATATATATATATATAGTATATCTAAACAAGAATATTTTGACTTGACAGCTTACCTCTTTAAATAACAAAAAATAGTTAGTGCAGAAAAAATTTTATTGTGCGAACACGAAACGATATTTCTTGTTCTTGTATTTTTTCTCTTTCCTTACAAATTTTGCCAAACGTGATGATTTCGACAACCAACACATATGAGAAAACATATATTAATAGCTGATTCAAGGTTTTTACTAACTGAATCTTTATAATTAAACCAAATTAGCAACTTGCATATCGTTCACTAGAATATTATTGTTGTTCCACCACACTGAAACTTAGTATATTTTTAATCTCAAATGTCATACGCTATCGTTCCAAATTTAGAAATTTTGATTTTGTTCAGTAATTCTCCCAATCGTGTCATTGATAAATATATTATTTTGCTAATGTAGATAGAACGGAATCATTCTTAAAAAAAGAATTTTTGTGTTCAGCTTAAAGGCTTTTAGACATTCGTTGATGTCAATTAAGGACTAATTAAGGAAAAACATTAATGATATATTTATCGCAATGATGTTTTAGCTGTCAAAAAAGAACTATCTAATATTTTACTTTGTATTATTTGATATATTTCATCACGGTACTAAATATTCCCTTTATTTAACGTAAAATATATAGAGAGAAAATTTAGGCTTAATTATTTAGCGCTCGATCAAGTCTTACCTCAAATCCTAATTTAAATGTGTTTTCCCAATCTTTCCCAATCTTCAAAATATTTTACAATCAATAGCAAATAAATATTAATATTTAGTCCCTCTTTAATTTTTAGTAACGATTGCTAATTTATGTGCACCTTTTTAAGCCATTATATATAAATTGAAATTTACTAACCTGTAGCAAGGTTGAAGAAGCCAAAAGCAAGAGGACGGAACGGTCCTTTCTGGATAACTTTTAGAGAAAGACTGTCAAAAGAGTGGGTTCATTGCATACGAAGAAGGGGTGAAAGTGCATACAGCAACGTCCATCTATAGGAAAAACCCTAGCAAGCAAGCATTTGTTCCACTAATACACTCCACGGGGTAGATGTGTGGAATGGGTAGCAAAACGATTGTTCTTCAAACGACCACCGAAATTCCTTTCTTCCGAACCTCAAGAACTCTCAGCAGGACATATCCATGGCCTAATCTTTATAGAAAGGGTCGTGGAATATCCCACCATTAGATCGGAAAATATAATCTCAAAAACCTCAAAAGGGTTAAGAAACACGTGTTCTCAAAACTACCCTAGGGCCTTGCGGTTACCTGATTGTTCAGAGTAGAAGCGTAAGATTTAAAAAAGACGCATATTTAAATGTAAGGAAATGCCCTTCTTTCAGTTCCACTGTTAATGCAAGCCCAGACGAGGAACAAAATCGTAGGTAGGAAATAATATTGCGAAAAAAGTAAATAGAAACGACTTAAATATTGTAATTAAGAATAGGTTTTTGGACGTATACTTTTTCATCTTTTTGGAAAATCGACGCTTATCGTCGATTTTGAATTTTTTTAAAAATCGACGTTTATCGATTTAAATCGAATCCTAACAAGCCTAATTATATTATATGTGGTTATAATAGTATTGCCGACACAAAATTAAGTCGATAGTGTTAATTTATAATATTATTAATTAGGAACAAAGATATCGTGAACTTAAAGGGAAAATATTTTCTTTTTAAACAAAATAAAGAACAGTTATAACTAGACGGCTTTATTATTAGCATTTAAAAAAATTTCCCAACAATGGCTTCCACTGCTGATAATAGATCGACCGCACTCGAGTCCCTTCCGCCGCTGTGACGTGCAATCGCTGTCAGATAAAAAGCTATTTCATGTCGGTCGATGGTGCGTTTTCACAACATTTGCTTCGCGGTATAACATCTACTTGGGTTTGTTCTTAGTATCGTTGCCCACAGGCGTAGAAAAATTTTACTCCATCAGCGTCATATTTGATGTATTTTCCTCGCAGCGATGTATGCATACGTGACCAAACAAATCGGAACTTTAAAAAAATTGCTGCGGTCGGAAGAGAAATCGTGCAAAAAAGGCACTTGTCTGGAGGAAGGGATTTTCTCGGCGAGTGGCTCGCAGTTTCTCACCATCCACCGCGGCAAAAATGAGAACGCTAGCAAAACAAGGAAAACATAAAAACTTGTTTCGGTGAAAACTCAATTATAATAATGCGGAACATTGAGTAAATAAGACATTCGCCGCATTCCACAGGAGAAAGTGAAGAAAAGGTCAAACAAATGAACAAAAGTTCGTACAAAAAATGAGTACGCCGAAATTAATCCCTCTTCTGTGTAGGCTGTCCTAGAAATTATTTTTTGATCGTTGTGTCGTTTATTATTTCTCCCCGTTAAAATGTTCAAGTTAATAAATTACTTGTGCTCATAATACCAACGGACATTTAATCGCTGTTATCACAGGGCACCATTTACGTAATTAACCCATAACTAAAAGCTAATATTTCGATGAAATTTTCCCCATTAAATATAAATAAGGAAGATGAATGTTATTTAACACCACCTCTTTCGAAAATAGGCTTAATCGTCAAAAGATAAATTCCCTTAATTGGATGTTTAAAATATCTTGGAATATTTCTGTAAAAAATTAATTTTCAAATAGGCAATATCTGACTCAGCCTTGGTGGAGAGGTTACTAGCTGGTCTATCTACCTATCTATCTTAAGGTCATCGGCTCCAATCCTGTTGTAGGTATGAGTGTGTGTGGTTGTCTTTGTCACCGCTTAAAAACTCTTTGTTAAAGGCCGAGAAAGTGCACTTTAATACCAAATGAAAAATAAATAAATTATCAAAACCATAACGAAATAAGTATCACTTATAGCAAACTTTATGGTGATATACGTGTGATGAAAGCCATTCATTTTTCATCGAGAACAATATTTCCCTGACATTCACGACTCAGTATCTGTACTATCGCGAATCGATTTCCGAGACTCTTTGTCACTCAAAGAAACACACATTCATAAAAATTTAATCTTAAGACGAATAATCGATCACTTCATCCGCACGACAGTGTCTACGTCGAAGTTTTCACCTTTTTTTATAAAATGCCTAGAAAGAGGCTCATGAACTTAGGGCAATGTTCCGTGGAAAAAGGTAGTTGAAATACGGTTTATTCATTTTTTATAAAATATTACTTTCACTGGAACACTTTCACAGATGCCATTTATTTACTGGGCGCCATTCCTTATCCTGATATACATCTATTCGTACACGCCAACTTTTCGGGTCCTGGATAAAAACAGCGTTTTTACGACATCTTTTAAAAGTATTCTAAATCAATCCAAATTAACATTTTTACAGATAGCGGCACATAAAGAAGATTAAGGACGAAATATTTTATACATCAAAAAACCTTTTCATCGAACGCAAAGGCATATTATTCTGAACTGAAATATTAAACTAATATCGAGGCGGGACGAAGGCTTCGGGCAAAAGTATTTCTCTTACCCCGTCTTAAGCATGCAAATATGGAAAGCAGCTGACGAAAATTGTCCTGGAAGTAAATATTTACGGAAACGCCACTGCTCGCCTTGTCAATAACGTCATTAGTTAGTGTATTGCGACGTTACATTTGAAGCAGAGCCGAAACAAGACATTTTGGCGCCCTAGACAAGGTTTGAAAATGACACCCCTCTTCATTAATTTCATCTCTCGAAACAGTAGTTTATTTACAAATTAGGGCTAAAATAAAATATATACCTCGCTCGCTTAACCCTTGTTCCGGCTTTGCTTTGAAGATTCCAGGAGATAATCTTCCAGAAAATTAAGGTCAAGTGTGAAATGTTAGCCCTAAGGTTTTTGGTGAATGACATCAAAGTTGGCGAAGATGGTTGATCTTCCGTTATAACTGACTAGCATTTGAAATCCTCTGTTTAAGTTACTACAATTTATTAAACAGACGTGTATGAAAGTCAATGTGAAACAGTTTTACTGTAAACCGCAGTATTTTATCACCCAGTATCTTCTCAATCAATCCAGTTCGCATTCCTATTTCCTATGATTTTTATTTTCGTTCTTTTACATCCTATACGCCTTAATTTTTCCTGATTTTTTACTTAATCCATTCATTTTGAGTCTTCTCCGAGCCTAAATTTCGAAATTTGCCGAGTATATGTTATGAATATATCCACCACACGCGCCTATTAATAGTTTCTATCAATTCGATTCAAGATAATTTAAACGTTGTTAAGAACTAGCGAACTCAGTCTCCACAAACAAATACATCGCTGAAGTTAATTTAAAGTTCGTAAATAAACTAGTAAACTCACCGACGAAATGCAATATTTCCGCATCTTGTGGTAAAAAAAGCCGATTTTCCGAAAGAATGAACACACGATGAACATCAAAGCATGCACGAGTGGGAGAGAATTTCAGAGGCACGGAATGGCGATTAAACTCCCTCGCGAGAGTTTCGCCGACAAGGATGCATGCACATTGCGAGCTCGCGATCTGAAATATCTAGGTGATGTTGGTACGTGAATCAAATCTTGGATTGTGCAGGGTGTCTAGATCTTATTTCATTTTAATTAATTTTTGAAACGAAGTCGAAATTAAAATATGTAAATTTCTTTCAAGATGAGGACTCAACCAAATAAAGAATGCAATTATAAATCTAAGGAACGCAATATCGAGCGATGGGAAACTTTCACGTGAAGCCACTCGTGAAAATTCCCGCTCTACGTAATCACGGTTGCTGAGATGTATTTCTGGACCATAGAAATTTTCAATGGAAGCTAAAATGAGGGATACTACATTTTCATGCACAATGCGCTCCTGTGATGGCAAGCTCAAGATAATATAAATAGCTGTTGAATATTCTAAGACAATTTAAAGTCTACTCCACGGTGATTCTTTCTCCCATGAAAGTTGATAAATGTCGTTTGAAAAGATTTACCGGATTCATGCGTTGATTATCGCGAAGAATTTAACTTAAATCGTGAGACTATGTGCGAAGATAGTAATAGATTTATTTCGACAATGAAATATTTCACAATTATATAATCGTTCTCAATAAAAAATATCCTTCGTCAGCTATTTCGTTATAGTTGAATGAAAATCGTAGAATGTGTGCGTTATGAATTGAAATTTACGGTAATAATAATATTACACTGTCTGTATACTCTAGAAGCTATTCATACACAATTATAGGGACACTCCTATAATTATTCAAAACAACGGAAGGAAGACGGCGAAACTAAAAGTAATTAATTACCAAACCGATAAAAATTTCGAAAATGAATGAATTAATCGCACTTAGTATTTTTTGCAACACAACACCTTCGGAGGAAATATATTGCGAATGACGACATAATTTAACTTGGATAGTTCTATAACTGGGTCATTTTATACTTAATAGTCCGTAAGACGCGTCTTTAAAAAAAGACTCCGCCGAGGCACGTGACGCGAAATGGAATTTCCCGAATTTTTTCGAGAGTGATTCTCCGTCAATCGATCCATCGAGGGCACCTTAGAGGGAAGTTCTTCCTTAACGACGACTCTCCCGCGTGAAAAATTGCCGCCGACTCCAGATGAAATACGACGCATACGGTCTTTTTTTAACGATCAAATCACTCCTCTTTTCCCCACCAACTCCCTCCTCCCAAAACCTCCCTTCCACTTTTGGAAAGACGCCTCAGCGTCCCTCACTGTTTTTTCTCCGTCCATTTTTTAGTCAGTCTGTTTTCGTCTTTTTTCGCCCATTCATCGTAATGGATCTTCTTTTTCCATGAGTGTGGGACTCCGATCCATCTCTCCAACTTTTTCTCTCCCTACTCCACGCTCTTCTCCGGTGGAGAGTGATGGATTCATCACTCCTTCAAAAAAAAATTCGTTGATTATAAGTAAAAAGCGGAGGGGAGAAAAGTAAGGGATATACTTCCCTCTCACTCCCTCTTTCTTCTCCCCTCTCTCATTCTCTCTCCTTATTTTTCGGAATGAGTGCCCCCCCTTGAGTATGCTCCCGGGGGATTGCTTTCTTTTCACCGCTCCCCTTGTTATTCTGTTTCTTCGAGTTGATTGTGGGGCAAGGCGGGAGGGAGGAGCATCTGAGAGAATGAGAGCGGCTCATTGGGATTCACGCCTCTCAGATCCAACTCGAGAGATGGCCTTTTTTAAGCCATTAGCTTTACTTTTCCTTCTCTACCTCTCGTCTCAGGAGTTTGCAAAACTCCGGATCGCGGGGATCTTTCGGAAAAAATGCATAAAAAACAATTTCAGTTTTGCCTTCGCGAAAACGAAATCTCCGTACACCTAGGAGGTTTACATTAGCATTCTTTCTCTCTCGCACACAAACAACCTCTCCTTCTTCTCTCTCTCTTTCGCCCGTTTTCTCTTAACCCTAGTCCTAATCTTATCTGACGATCTCTATCCTTCCTTCTCCCCAGTGGGGCGTTAAGGAAACCGTGAATTTATCGACTGGCGAAATTTCTCCCGGCCTCCGGTCACGGCCGTCTAAGAAGGTTTTTCCGCCATTCCGTCTCTCTCTCCCTCTCTTTTCCCCTCTCTTCCTCTCTTTCTCCCTCTCTCTTTCTGTTTCTCCCTCCCTCCCTTTCACTCTCTCTCTCCGTCTCTTTGCGTATACTTTCGGTAGTGGTCTTATGTCGGCTAAAATTAAACTTCGAGATTGTTTTCACGGGTTCGCCATCTTGATTAGCCACGTGGCGTCATGAAGAGGGATTGCCGCACGAGCGATTATTCCCACAGACAGACTTTATTTCCTTTAAAAAGTGTTTTTTACATCTTATTAGTGGAAGCAGTCTTTTATCGGCTAAAACTATAGGGCGTCAGTGTTTTTGAGGGGTCGTCATCTTGATTAGCAACGTGGCGTCATGAAGAACTATTGTTACAAGAGTAATTAGCCACGCAGATAGACTTTTTTCCTTAAAAAGTGTAAAAGATTTTATGGGTTTATCCGTTCGATCTTAATTACTGTCCTTTTCTGTAGGTATTTTTAATTTTGCTTGATCATGCCGAAGATTAATTGCAATTTGGCAAAGAATAGCGATTATCATAACGTATTTATGATAATTTTCTTGTTTTGTTTTCTTTCATAATTATAATTTTTACATTCCATTTTTATTTTATGCTTCATTTGATGCTGATGATCAATTATTTGTAGGCAAATAACAGCTGGTCTAGAAATTTAGCACAGTGGTATCTATCCTTAGTTAAATTTTGCTGAGAATTCCGTAAGAATAAATAAAATAATGCAAATTTAATACTACCTATAGTGGAATAACTTTCTCTTGGAATGACTTTAAGATATTCTTTGTGAATAATTTATAAGCCATAATTCGCACTCGCCGTACCATTTCTCTATTATAGACATGGAGTGTATATCTTGAAACTTTTATCGGTATTGCGAGGCGCATGATATTCATATTTTTTCGGGCTATAAAAGATAAATTGTAATCACTGGGCAAATAAATATTTCTCCTCTAATACATTTTATCACTAGCGATGCAAAGATTCTCTTATCACTTTGAGAACAATAAATCAAACAGTCCATTCCTTTAATGGTGTCTTCCTCATATGAGCTGGATGTGAAACAGTGAAAACAAGCAGGCATAAAATATATACTCTCGAAAATAATCCACGCTAAATTAAGGAAATGTTGTTGTTTATGAGACGGATCCCAGGAATAAAAATACACCAAAATGCGAAGGAAAAACTAATTCATTTTTTAAAGAAAGGGTTTAACGAGTCATTTATCACAGAACATTTATTATACAAACAGCGTTGATTTGGCTAATGTATTTCTTTAACTGTATTGCCAAATATAAAGTAAATTAATGTTCAAACTTTACCTTGAAAATAAATAATCTAATCTAAGCGACAAAGAAATAGATTATTTCACTCCTGTTAAATCCTACCGTGGATATGGCAGGTAATCTAATATATAAAATTTAATGTCTGTCTCTCTGTTCCCTATACATTCCCACACCCTTTGACCTATCGGGATCAAACTTTTCAAAGTGATTTCCTATGACCCTACGGGTAACATAGGGAACCCGAGAACCCCGACAACCACCCAGCACAGACAGACAGACGGATATACAGCGGGTCCTCATAAATCGATTTGTTCTCTTTATGACGGTGTAGCCCCCGCACAGATATACAGCGAGTCCTCATATATCGATTTTTTTCTTTAACTTATGTGAATTAAAAGAATAAAAAATGTCTTTTTGTCTGTCTGTTCCCTATACATTCCCACACCCTTTAACCTATCGGGAACAAACTTTGCAAAGTGACTTCCTATGACCCTATGAGTAACATAGGGTACCCGGGAACCCCGAAAACCACCCAGACAGACAGACAGATGGATATACAGCGGGTCCTCATATATCGATTTGTTTTCTTTGACTTATGCGAATTAAAAGAATAAACAATATCAATTAATCATAATATCGTAGTTTGATTTTTAAATTTTCAGAAATCGCGATGCTCTAAGCTTCTATAAACTGTTATTAGAGCAACGCCGGGTACTTAAAGCTAGTAGAATTATAAAGTTGTTATAATTACGGCGTTCAGCGTAACTGACCATGATACGCGTAATCGAGCTTCTAAAAAAACAAAAGACAAACTAAAAGAGGGTGATGGATCAATTTGTCGTCACTTTTTTTTAAACTTATGCGTCGGACGGCTTTTGTCCTCTGCCACTGACGAAAATTATTCTGTCAAAAAAAGCACCTCGGAGCTTGCTTTCGAAAATCTTTCTTTTTTACATCTCAATGACGCCGCGGAATGCCTGACAAAGGTAATGCATTATCAATTTGGACTCGAGCATAAGGGCATAGGGTTGGTTGGATGTATTTTGCACTTTTACGCGTTTTCACCCGAGGAAATGGAGCCGTTGAAATCATCAAAGTTTTTTTACCGTTGAAATTTTAACTTCTGAAATAAGTGGTACATACAATGTTATTTGGATAGAAAATTTACTATTAGTTCGTTAACTTAAACTTTTCATTTTTGAATGTAAGTTTTTCAACTGTTAAAACCACAAACGATTTTAACTATGTATTTTCTGTCGAATTACTTTTGAACAAACAAGGACAGCAGCTAACTGCGCGCGTACTAGCACACACACAATGTCCAGTGAGCTTCCATCAACACTCTTTTGCTATCCAAATCTTGTTTCACCTTTTTTCTACGCGAATGCTCTAATACTAAAAACATAACTGTTTACCGTCCGTCGTACTCCAAATTCTGTAACGTAAAGGAAAAGCTCTTTTTTTCTGCTTACGCCTAAAAGCACCAAACCTGCTTTTAGCGGAGCCCAGACGTTGATCCCATATTCACTCCTTTAATGGTCCCATCTTAATCTCTTTTAGGCAGGAAAAGATTTGCACCGCAAATGTAAAGTTACATTACGTCGATCTAATATCTGTGCAATGGAGCCGAATCAAATAAATATCCTCTCGAGCTCGTAATTTTAATAGAGAAAATATTGTCATTAGGTTTAACACAAAAGGACCGAGAAAATGCGGCGTTTTTTTTATTGCGTAACGACATCCTCTGAATCACATTTCTTGTGAAGCGCGTAAAATGAAAAAAAAAACGAAACAAATCGAATTTGTGAGATATTGAGAGATTTCAATAAAAACAAAATAAATTCCTCGAGACTTCGTCGAATTACGTTCTTGTACCCAAAGGGCAAACGCATGAATAAGTAAATCGAAAGTTCAGTGTAAGGTAAGGCTGCGTGGGCTCCGGTGCCAGAATAAGTGATGTGTCCCTCTGGAGCGATAAATATACATTAATACGAAATAAAATGTATCCATTATGAGTAACGCGTAGTTAGGTGGACATCTTTATGTCACAAGTAAATTGAAAATATTTTTTGTATATGTATATACAAACAGAAATAAAAATTTTTACTTTTAGTCCTACCTACCCTACATCCCGCAGACACGGCTACTGCAACTAGTATTTTAAAATGTTAAATTCTTTGGAAAATTATAAGGGTATCAACATTTAAAATTTTAAAAAGGATACATGAAAGTATTTTATATTTTCACCCAATCGTTTCCATTCATCGGAATGTACGTAAGGAGACGGCAGCAGTTCGTTAAGTAGCTGTTCAACAAACACTCCTGCTTGAGCAGAATCAAGGCCGGCAAACATCTTTTGGAAATATACTACTCGGAGAAATTCCAGTAATCGGGGAAGATAAGGCAATCAGTTCGTTTTTTGACAAGGGCGACTCCAACGAAGTTAGGATATAGGAAGCTAATCAAAATCCATTCTCTATCGAGAGAGAGAGACGCGAAAATTTCCGAACTTTCGATACGCGAAACGCTTTCTGTTTGAAGTTTAAATGGCCTCCACAGTTCTCAATCTATTTATAGGTCCACTTCTAACCCTATACCTTCCAACTTTTCCCTGGACATCGCGTGAGAAGTGTTAGACAACCGCGATATACGTGGAGGCCACCAGAAACCGTTAAAGGGATACCCACCTTATCGAGGTAAGAGGAAAGCGGTTGCTACTCTCCAACGAAGTAAAAATTGACTCAAGTACGCGAGTCTTACTGAAATAGCGTATTCATATTGTTTCCAAACGAATAAATTTCATTTTCTTTATAGTTAAAAATGGAGTTTGTTATCCGTATAATAAGGAGTCGAAAATTATTAAGGATTGGAAGAATTCACACTAAGAAAGAGGAAATATCAACATTACAAAAACCAGTGCTATTTCTGCCGGAACGCCATTCCGGAACTTGCAATGCAAAATATACTAATTTACATAACTTGCATTGCAATGCAGTGACGTTTTACTCATATTGTACATTTACACGTATTCCTCCGCTGACAAATTACATTCAGTTCTTGCTTTTTCCCCCACTCACCTCTTTCGCGTTCCGGCACCTTTTGTGTTGGAAACAAAGTACTGACAAGAACTATTCAATAAATACGATATGCCTCTTCAATAGCCATAAAAATGTCAAGGGAACCAGATCCTTATTTCGGTTACGAAGCAGAATATTTAGAATCTGCTATCGGTAAATCCTCGCTGTTGACAGCTGCTTTTAAGCCGAAATGGATATCCGATTTTTCTAAACATTTTTATGGCCATTGGAGGGGCATATTCTGTCGATTCGATTTTAGCAATAAGGCGAGCTCGATGATTCTATCTTGAATAAATTATTCAATGTTTTAAACGTTTCATTTCCCAGTCGCGCGTCGCTTAAAAGCGATTAATGTTTGAACACGATTAAAATTTTCGGGATTTTGACATCACTGATTTCGTTTTGCAACGCCCTCCATTTCATTAAATTATTCAGGTATATCCTTAAGAAAATTCCGGTAATATCCGCTTGGTATTAAATTTGAATTTTCAATCAATTTGGGAAAGTGAAAGCGATTTCTTCCCTCTATTTTTTAAAAAAAAACCTCTTCGGTGCATTTTTATTTCGTGCAGCGTTGCCTACAACAACGACGGGCAGAGAATCATGAGGACGATGTGGTCCCGTATCATACCGATGAATAATTTGCTCGCTAGCGAAATCAATAACGAAAAGACGTGGAAATCAGTGGGCTCGCGTGCTAAACTGTAATGCCTCGCCGACGACAGTTCGGATGGTTAATCTGGAGAGGCATGTGTTATATTGTAGAATGCTACGTTAAAATAATCGAGAGTTGTGGCGTTTACACCCATTACAGCTTTAAATTATTAGTTGTTCTACGAGCTTAATTATCATCTCAAAACGAGGAGCTTCCAAGAGATGCCGTTTACGAATAAATCCATAAAACAACTTCCATTTTCCTCATATAGCGATCATCTTATATTTATTACTTTTTTCGATTAAATTCACGGAAAGGAATCAGAAAAAAGCCTCTTCTCGTGTTATGTGGCTGACGCAGCACTTTGAAAACATTTGCTGTCATTGATGGCATGCGCTGCTTTTTAGATCAACTCTTAAAATGATTTTGAACTAAATGCGAGGCTTGTTGGAAAATTTCCTAGTATCAAGCATTCAGTCGACGAATGAAATTTTGTGTGTAGAGACGATGGTTTTTCTTAAGTAAAGTAATTGTAGGACTGAAAATCCTCTCAGGTTAGGTTAGGTTAGGAGTAATGCACGCAAGAAGCATAGCACAAATTAGGCATATTTATCTAAGGAGATTCAGGAGGAAGAATTTTGAATCTTGCCTCCGGTAATTTGGCTGCCCTGACAGATATATGATTAGAATTAGATGTTCTCTCACTCTTTTTAAGAATTTGCTAAGTTCCGTATTTAATGTAATTCTATCATAGGATTAAATAATTCAATATAAAATTAACAAACTCGATTTATGGCTAAACAATAATTTAAAAAAATCTTATGTGGCCACATGACTTTCTCCATACCTGTAATGTTTCTAAAAATTCCAAATAGGTTAAATGATTATAAATATTTAAGGAACTGCGAGAAAAATTTAAAGAGTTAACAAAGAACAGAAATAAACTCAATCCGTAGCCTTCTGATATTGAAGCTCCAATAATTAAGAAAATAAAAGGAACGTAAAGTGATTACAATAGTCGGCGGTAGGTGGTGTGGTCGTGGCAGCTAAAAAATTTAAAAGATTTAGTTTTTATAATATCTCTTCAACAATGGGAAAATGTTTTAAACAAAGGATATAGAAAATTATATTTTCTACAACTTTTATTCAGTACTTTTTTACATTTAGCAAATATTAAAAAAAACGGAAAATGGTAGGAGTAAACCCACTTCCAGTCGACCGATTTTTACCAAAAACTAATCAGTTTATTTCCTATAACAAAATTCTCAATTATAAAATATCGTGTTGATCTGATTAACATATTTTGAGTTAGAGCACCCACAAAATTACGGTCACAGACACACACACAAGACACACAGACACACCCACAGACATGAAAAAATAGTCAAAACATGTTCGGGGGACCTTAAAACATGTATTCCCGTTGAAACCTCGAATTCGATTTTTTCATGAAAACAATACTTTCTCTATACTTCGTATATGGAGAAAGTAAAAAACATAAGTGACAAGAGTAAACCCCCACTTCCGGAAGATCGATTATTACCAAAAACTAATCAAAAATGTCAAATATAAAATTTTGCGTTTAACCGATTAATGGTTATTGAGTTACAGCACCCACAAAATTCCGATCACAGACACACACATCATCAAAAAAATAGTCAAAAGGTGTTCAGGGGATCTTAAAACATGTATTTCCGTTGAAATCTCCATTTAGATTTTTTCATGAAAAAATACTTTCTCTATAGGTTCTTCGTACATGGAGAAAGTAAAAATAAAATATTAGTAATAAAAATCTGATGTGGCCACCACATGACTTGCTCCATATATGTAATATTTCTAAAAATTCCAAATAGGTTAAATGATAAATAAATATTTTAAGAAACCGCGAGAAAATTTTAGAATTTACAAACAGAAATAAACTCAAATCATAGGCTTCTGATATTGGATATAGCCACAAAGCTCCAACAATTAAGAAAAGAAAAAGGAGCGTTACTAAGACGTAACTAAGCGACAATTGTTAACAATAGTCGTCGGTAGATGGCGTGGTGGTGGCAGCTAAAAATATAAGATATCTCTTAAACAATGCATTATATGGAGAAGTGTTTCAAACAAAGGTTGTAGACAATTAAATTTTCTACAACTTTTATTCCATTATATTTTTACATTTATCAAATATTAAAGCAAATATTTCAAAATAACGGATAAGTGACATGAGTAAACACCCACTTCCAATTGACCGATTTTCACCAAAAACTAATCATTTCTTCTGACTTTTATAAAAATGTTAAATATAAAATTTCGCGTGGACGTGATTAATAGTTTTTGAGTTAAAGCACCTACAAAAAGCTATCACACACACACAGAGACATCATCGATAAAATGGTCAAAACGTGTTCAGGGGACCTCAAAACGTGTATTTCCGTTGAAATCTTGAAGTCGATTTTTTTCATGAATACAATACTTAATACAATATGGAGAAAGTAAAAATTAAAAAATACTCAATTATCTTAAATATCTACAATTTCCATAACAAGATTATGGGAAGCCAGATACGGATTTATATTTTAAATCTAATAAATAATCCACTTTTGGTGGTTAACCAATGAAGACGGCTGCATAGTAACCGAAATGCGCAACTGGTTTTTCATAGCCTTATTACGCAAATTTGAGACGAGATATTTTTCAGTTTTTGATTCTTGAGTCGTAATTTTTTGATAAGAATAGTTGAAATTTCATACTTTATAATAGCTAATATGGCAGCCCTGGCTGAGTGACACGACTCCAGTATGCCATTTCACTCCATACTTCTATTTAAGTGAAAATTGACAGCCCTGATTGAGAAATATGTCACAGGCATGCCATTTTGTCTCGTATATCAATAAAATATTCAAATATACGATATTGAAAGAGACTCGTCCATATTATGAAGATATTTAACAGAAAATTTGACGATTTTTCCAAAATATAAACAATATATAAAAAAATTTATGACGAAAAATTATTACTTCGTTCTGCTCTAGAATTTATGAAAAGAAATTATTATCTCAGATGAATATTTTACGAGGAAAAGCAAAACGTTCATTTTTTGTTTCCAATAAAGCGGCACTGATGATTGGATGATTTGACCCGAGTATGTCATTTTCGTCATCTGCGCTTAAATAAATCCCGAATAACAAATTTCATCGAAATTCGCCCTGCGGTGTTTTCCCGGTTACATGCATACGTACAGGAGGACAAACTTAATGCAATAGGTTTTTTCTCAAAAACGCTTCTAAAAATACACAACGAATAAATTTAATAATAGTGAATCACAAAAACAACCAGAGATGTAATAAAAAAAAATAGTTCCAGACACCCACAAATCGATTTTTAGTCACAGAATTGTTAGATATTTTAAAAATAGATAGAAGCTACTTATTTACTGTACTTGTAGCGACCGTTAGGTGGCAACCATTTTTCATGTCGTTCGGTCGTATGTGATGTAGTTAGGGTGAGTAAAGAATTAATTATGCTTCGCATAATTTACAACTGCTACAGCTCCATCGGGTCCGCTGAACTAATTTAATTAATTTATATCGCAACCTTTTATGTTTACTCGACTTTTAGCTTACTCAATTAGGCAACGTAGCTAAGATTGAAATATCTTAAATTTACTGCAAGACGTAGCAGCAGATAACAGGAAACGTTTGCGTATGTTGTTTATTATCGTCATATAACATTTAAAATGTACCGTAAATATTTTGATTACATGGTGCTTTCGTCCTACACTATTGTTAGGAGCGTCCTAGTTTAACCCTAATTCCAGTATCCTCTAGGATCATTGGAAGTTCTGGAACACCTAATACCGGATAAACGGAAGTTTTCTGCATTAATTATTCCCATCATTTGAATAAAAAATATAAAAATATATCATTATTACTGCTGATTTAGAAATAATGTCCGAAAAAAGACTACGCTTTTAACAGTAGTTATTGTGCGTTATTTTAGCTTGAAATAAGCCAGTTCTGCGGGCAACTAGAAAAATATAGATGAAAATTAGGACACGAGGTTTCTCTTTGCTTGGGTACAATACTGTGTGTTTGAAAATCTGAGCATCTCTTCTCTAAATATAAAGAATTCCAAATTATTATAATCCGTAAACAGACAATGGGGAGACGAACATTTCACAAAAATATTTTTTGCCAGAAACTCATACCGATTCGATTCCAGATTATTTTCGACCCAATTCACGTAATGCGTGCGTAGACGAAGAAGCGATAACTTTCGTAATATATTTAACACGCTTGCCACAATCTCATTTTTCACGCCTTCGAAAAGAACGCATCGCACTTGAAACCTATACAATTCGCGAGAATGAATGCACCTCGCAGAGTGCTACACCGAAGGATGAAGAGGAGAGCACATTATTAATGGAGCGACCTGCACGTGAAATGCAGCGGCTGAGGCGCGACCGCCGAATTCCTACGGCGCATTTCTTGGTCAGTGAGATTACATCCATGGAGCGCGCGGCTCTTATTTAAAGGGGAAGTGGATTAGAGAGAGAGAGAGAGTGGGAGTGAGAAAGAGAGAGAGAGGGGGGCAAGAGAGCGCATGTATAAATATAGGAGAGAGAAGGAGAGGTTGGGAGAGAGAGAGAGAGAGAGGAGGGAGAAAGTTCCAAGAGACGAAAGATGGAACCTAGCACCGCTTTTGGTGGGCGGGGCGTGGGCTAGTCTCGTTGGGCGTTTCTGCGAGCCCCTAAGTTCCCATGACAACTCAATCTGTTCCACTCTGTTCCTCTTCTCTTTCAATCCTCTAAAACTTCCTTCACCTCATCTTTCTCTCTCTCCTCAACCTATACATTCCATCTCTCTCCCTTCCTGCACGACGCCAATCAATTCCTCTCGGGGCACACTAATGCGTCCTTCCTTCAACTCCGCGATGAGGGGGGGGTTAGGGGGGAGGGGGGGGTGGGCGAAAACCACTCAAGATCAGCGAGGGGAGAGCGTGTTGTGGAGATAGAGAGATGTGGAAACTCCCCGACTCGCTCATCCTGTTTGGCGGATGGAGTAGAGAGAGAGCGAGAGAGAGGATAGGGACCACGGAACGGATAGATCGGATCCGGTTTGTCTGGTAGTGGGAAATGTTTGGCCCTGCCCAGATTTCTAGTTCGGATATAGTTCCATGTTCGCGGTGTGTGTGTGTGTGTGGGTCTGTGTGAGTGCGTTGTCTGATTTCTTTCCACTAGTTACACGCAGACCGAGTGGGAATTAATTTATTAGCTCTGTTTTTCATCCGAAAGGGAGAGATTCATTATTTTCAATTTTTTTCTTCGACCTCTTCTCCCTTTAATTGTTTTCTTTGGGGATGCTTGTGGAATAAAGATGGAGGCTTATGGATTACCCTGCCTGGGAGAACCTTTTTTATGTTCAAATTTTCGTGTGAACAGCAGCGTTCATATTCGTTTTCGTTTTTTGTAATAATTTTGCATAAATGGAACATTGGGTTTAATGTAAGGGAGGCAAGAATTTGGAATCCGAGTGAATAAGGACTTATGCATGAAATTCGATGGGAAAATCTCCGCAGTTTCATATATGTTAAATGCAGAGAAATAAATGATAGATATGACGCCTATAGAAAAATTTTAGAAAACACCTTATTTATGTAGAATATTTTCTTTCTGCGATTCAATAGAGAATAGTAGCGTTATAATAAAAGTAAATTTAACTTTCAAGTAATAAATTAATACTTATTTACAAGAAAATAAAATTTTTGCATGTTTTGCGAAAACGTTTGGCGCCTTTCGCAGGCGGCGCCTATGACAAATGCGATCTTCGTCATACCCTAGTACGGCACTGGTTAAATTTAAACCAATTTCACTTTAAGCTAGAAAAGAGCGGCCTGGAACAACTCGGGAAACATAGTGTTGAGCGCACTTTCGCATTACCGATTTAATAGGAGGTATGTGCATCAACTAAACCGCAAAATTCGCTCAAATTAGTTACTATAACATTACGGAAAAAAAGGGTTCTCGAAATCATTCTATGACTTGGATGAAACAGATAAATCAGTTAACTTCTGTGGCCGTTAAACTAATCAAATATAGCTGAATAACACTGAGGATGACTCCTTCGCACATAGGATGCTCACGTAGTTCACCCGACTGTTTCGTGGCAACACAGTTTACCGAGACCGCCGATTCGACCAAAGTCGGAAAGAAATCATTCGAATTGCTTCTTCCACATTTACAAAATGGATCAATCCAGACCGGACGAGTCCATAACAAAAAAATGTCGCCGGATCTCGCGTGATGCGAGAATAACCGTTCGAAAGATATTCGAGCCGCGCAAAAACCGCCTTACACGATTCCCGTCCCATCCGAGAGGGCGGGGTGTTATTATGGAAATAAATGAGACCGACATGAAGAGGGATTGGTAGGAAAGGAAGCATACAGAAGAGAGGATAGGGGGGGGAGGTGAAGGAGGTTAAACCCTCGACGGGTTTCCGGCCGATGCCACCGCCTCAGGCCAGGACCATTTCTCTCCCGCTGTTCCTCTAGTGGGCATTGGGAAGGGCCAAAGTGGAAGAGGGGTGAGTTCCATATCCTGTTGGTGTCCTCCTCCAATCTCCAGCCCTTCTCTCCATCACTCACTCGCTCACCTTCCCTCCCACGCGTCTCCTTCCACTCATGTGTTTCTCCTTTTTGCCCATCCTCGGATTTCCTTATTTTCGTGTGTTTGTTGATTTGTCAACCCTCGTATAATTGTGAATTCATTATTTTTCATTTTTCTTCTCCCCATCTCTTTCGTTTCATTGCTCTCCTTTCTATTCCAACACGTCATCATACCATCCTCTTTTCGTTATTTCCATAACCATTCCTTTAAAAGGCGATCTCCCCGTTAACCGGATGTCGAATAACCGAAATTTCGATTAACCTTAAAATTTAAAACTCATTTAACTAAAATGTTTTGCTCTAGATTACGTACCTACATGTCTGAGTCTTTTAATTATCCTATAGCCAGTGAGGATGTTAGTACGTAAGGCAACATTACTTGAGTTACTTAACTCTTCACTTACTTTTCCTTGAACTTTTTCTCTATTGCCTTAACATATAATTAATTAATTTTCAATTTATTTCATTTTAATTAATTTGCGCGTACTGTGTTTATATAGACTTAACGTTTAACAGGTATATATAGGTAACCGGAAGAAGCTCGGTTCCGAGGCATCCAGTGAATCGAGAGTTTACTGTACTTCATCTTCATCTCCCTTCGGTTACTTTCATTCTCTTTCTCTCACTTACTTCCTAACTCGCCATTCTCGCCTTTATTTCTTCTTTCAGGATCTTACTTCTAATTTTCTTCATCTCTCTGTCTTTCTTATAATATTTTATCTCCCTGAAGATCGAATCTTCTGTCCCTTCCTCCTTAAATTTTGTCCGCCTTTCTCTCTCTCCCGCTCTTCCCATCTTCCTAATCTTTCCATCTCGCTCTCAATTTTGTATCCACAAATTCCATTTTACCTCTTGCTCCCTCCTTCCCTCCCCCCCTTTCCTCTCCCTCCTAATCCTCTACTTTCCTCTCTCCATTTTATTCCTTTCTTCTTCCTCTTCTCCCTTTCTCCATCTCTCTCCCTCCTTACTCTACCTTCTCCCAATATCTCAAAGCCCTTCTGTCACTCTCTGGTTCCTTCTCATTAACTCTCTATCTCTTCCCCTCTTTATTTCCTCCCGCTGTCGCTTTAAAGGAGTGCGGGGGTGTTAATGAAAAGTTGGGACGAAAGGAGGTTTTGGTGGTACGAATTGCAGGAAAGAGACAGGAGAGGTAGGTGGCGATAGAAAGCGAGAGAGAGAAATGTAAGGATACGTGGAGTAAGTAGCAAATACGTATCTTCGCCTGCGCCTCTCCATGATGAAGCGTTTTAGGATGTGGTCTTCTTCCGTCCCTGGAGTGGTGAGGTCGCTACAAATCCCCTTCTCTCTATCTCCTCTCTATCTCTACTCTTCTCTTCCTCTCCCTCCCGCAGTCTTCTCCCCCTCTAGAACGGCTGAGAAGGAAAAGAATCGGGGCGTGGCGAGATGGCAACGGAGAGAGAGTAAGAGAGAGGGAGAGCGACACTGCTTGGAAGTGGGTCGCGGGAATCACCCCCCGTTCCCTCCCTCTCCTCTCCTCCTCCCCCCATACCCCTTAATACTCTTCCACCTGCTTTTAGATCCTCCATTCCTTTCCGACCCCCTCAAAACCCCCTCCGCCCTTAATCCCCTCATCACTTCGCGCACACACCGGTAGATGTCCTCGAGCGCAATTATGGCCTCCGGCGGTGGAGGATGAGAAGGGGGGAGAATTTTTGAGAGGAGAAAGAAATGGACGAGAGAGAGAAAGAGGGTGTCGAAGGGATGGAAATATTTGGGTGGGTGGGTGGAATGACGAGGGGTGGAGAGGTGAGGGTGAGGGAGGATGGGGTGGCGCCCCCTTTTTTGGGTTGGGATGTGGGAGGGAGAGGAGGATGAGGGGGATGGAGATTCGCACAGCGCCGCCCTTCGGATCGATATCCTAGTGGCGGGGGCGGCGAAGTGGGGGTGTAAAACGGTGCGGGGGAGGCGTAGAGAGAGGGGAGGGGGTGGGTTGGCGAGCGAGGGTGGTGGTAGTCCGGGAGGATAGGGAGGTGGCTGGCTCGGAAACCCCGCGACGGAACCTTTCCCTCTTCTGGATAGTTCGAGGCGGGGTCTGGAGGGCCAGGTGGCCCGGCTGATTCGACGTGGGTGTTGTCCGTTAAGAGGGTTCAGGGATATGACCCTGGGAAGGGCATATAGATAGGGTTGACAAGGTGAGGAGGGGGTGCAGGACAGGGCGCTTTTGCGGGTGTTATTTCTGGGGGTGCTAAACCCATCTAGTGAGTGAGTGAGAGAGAGAGAGAAAGAGACAGAGAGAGGTGGCTCCTACTGGTGGTTGTGTTATCTCCTTGGTTGCAAAGAAGGGGGTGAGTGGGAGGCGGAGGTTGGGGAGCGTCAACTGACAGGGTCGAGTGGGTGAGGCGGGGATCTGAATGGGGCGAATCCGTGCCGCGCGTTGGACGCAATCAAAGGTGCCTTAAAGGGCGGAAAAGGGTGAAAACTCGAGGAGCACGGGAGAGAGAGAGAGAGAAAGCTTTCGGTGTGTCTTCGTCCGGTTCTCACCCGCGATGAATGCCAATGCGAAAAAAGAACAGCTCTTTTCCAAAAAAAGTAAAAAGAATAAAAAATCCGGCTCGCGCGTGGAAACCTAAAAGGCCATAAATACAGAGATGAAAAAATTGTTTCCTGCGATATATGAACGGTTACATCCGACCCATCGGTTGTCTTTCGCCAGATAAAATATTTTTTCTAAAGAGAGATATTCGTTAAAACGTACTACTGATTTTACATCCCTCTTTTGATGTCGCTTATGCAAATTCCAATATCTCTTATTTTTTTAAAATTCACGATTCAGAATAAAAAGAAACGAATGAACGGTTTTATGAATAAATCCTCGTTTAAGAAGGTTTACGAGCTCTTTATAATGCGCAACCCTTTCTAAGTGAAGTATTATTTGGCGCATACTTTTGGAGAGGGATCTTGCGCTCATTTTTAGAACGTTTTGAAGAGGTAATGGTTTATTTTGTATCTCCGTTCCTCATTAAGCCAAAGTATATTCGTATTCATATCGCGAGAGATGACTTGTATTTGTGCGCTTTTGCAAAAAGCCTGGATGCACTGAAAAAATATCGAATTCTTTCTTTCCTTTGGTGTACTTTGCCAAATTCATTAAAAATTCCTCCGTTTTTTGGGATTAATTAAAAATAAAGAGAAGCGGGGCAGTAACCGAGCGGATTCGGAAACAAAATCTCGTATCATATATATATATATATATATATATATATATATATATATATATATATATATATATATATATATCATTATTTCCTTTTACCGTTCCAGCCAGGATAATTATAACTCAAACTTCCGTAATGGAACAGGCACACCGGTTCGCTTTCGAACGCAATTCTGACGTTTTAGATATTTCTCGGAGTTTCCTGAGATTTGACCAATTAAACTTTGCTCGGATTCCTTTATCCTTCCGAAACTCGCATCCGGACGCAAATGCACACGGCCCGTTTTCGTTCTGCGTGTTAGGGTCTATTGTGTTAAGGGCAATTTTTTTTTCATTTCATCAGATTTTAAAAAAAATTGCATATTTTAGACGGGAATTCCGCAGAATATTATCAGTTGCGATGAAATTGTTTTATAAAACTTTATTGAAATTCTAGACAATTTTTATCAGTTTCCTAAATGAAAGAACCATTTCGTCACGCTTCCGACAAATTTTTATTTGTCTTCCTCTGAGTATTTGATAATACAGGTCAAAAGGAATCTTTTAAAAAATGCCATTGGCGTTCTATTTTAACATTCGCAAATTACTTTCCTAAATGTTCCCCTTGAATCATTAAAGGTTGAATCTCCAATAAATGATACTTAAAAAATGTTCCGTTCGAAGTCTTCACTTTAAATACTCATTAAGAGTGTTGCTCGCCATTATCACGTATCAGACCGCTTTTGTTTACCCGAAATAGAAATCAATAAGTATTTTTAACCGGGCGCGGGTTTGTTTAAGGTAACTTAGATCTTGGAGCCAACACCAAACAATTTCACTGAATCCTTGGGAGGATGACAAAGAATTTGAACTCGCAATGAGATGGTAATAACCATACATTTCAACGAATAGCGATTGAAGTCAGTTACTTTGATTCTGGAATGTCATTAACAAAGGAGAGGAAATAAGTGGCATTATTTTTCGAAAACTATCACTGACTGCATCTCATTCGTCTAATTAAATGTATGAATCTTAATATGTGACAGAACCATTAATGAAATCTAAACTACTAGAAACTCAATTTTTACCTCACGTAATTCCTCAAAAAATGTTTTTTGAAAAGTATTTAAATGACGTTTTTGGTGATTTTGAATCTGTCGTAGATTAATGTAGGAATAGAAAATTATTTGGATAAACAAGAGCTTTTCAGACAAATTAATTTTCGTTCTAGGCATTAACATTCCCGTAAAACAAAACGTGGACGACTTGAAATAATATAAATTAATTCGGTATCGGTGCAACATTAAGTAAGTAATGTTTGGTCTATCATACTTTCTCATATGGAAAGTATATCGAGAAATAATGGTGATGGTGAAAAATATGACATCGAGATTTTGATGAGTATGCTCGTTTTAGTGGCCTCTGAGTCCGAAAAACTGTTTTATTTTTGCAATTCCATCTGTTGTCTGCCTTTTGTGCGCTGCTCTAGGGAATAAGCGGTTCAGCAGAATGTAATAAAATCTGATATTAATATAGGGTATTTCCCGGAAATTAAATGAAATTAAACATATTGCGCAGCATTGGATGGTAGGTTTTTCCATATCGATTCACTCAAAACGGTTTCAAGGATTTTAATTTAAGTACATCCAGTTATAAGAATTTATGTCATAAACAATACTTCGTAAGCCATATGTATCAAAATAATAATATATACCGTTCAGTGACTGTAATTTATCGAGTTTTACGCCCAGCTACCGAGGTCATTGCTAAGGACTAGTAGCACACGGATATGAAAAAGTTTGAGCAATGCAGGTTTCACCAATTTTTCCACCTGTAAGTAACTAGATTTTAATTCGAAGTAAGAGTTAAATATATAAAATAAGTAAATATAATAAATAAATAGTAATTCGTTCGTTTCAAACATAAATCTGCCAGGGCGGAGAAATTTATATTTCCATCCTCGGGGTCCGAAAATCCATTCCTTCAATTTGCATTCCTTACGCCCGTCTCAACCTAATTAGAAGCGCTTTATCGCAACGCCTACTTAATAGTCACCCTTCTTGCGCACACCCATCCTAATTTTCACTCCGCTACTTAAAATCTCAGATCTCGATGTTTTACGCATGGAGAATTTCTCAGGAAACTGGAAGAATTTCTCCCATCTCCTCCCCCATCCCTCCAAAACCATCGGATCATAATCCACGACCAGAATTCCATCTTGAATTACCTACGGCCGAAACATTTTAAAATTCCCTCAGATCGCGCACTCCCAACTCCGATGAAGAATTCAAAGCACTTGCACCGCCGATCGATTTCCGGTCGCAGTTAGCATATACAAACTCCTCTCCCCCCGCCCCTACTCCCCCCCCTCTCTCTCTGTCTCTCTTTCCAATTAGAATTCTCGCTTCACAGAGAATCGCCCTTTCGTCCAAAAACATTCTACGGAGAAATAGGAGAGATGGCGGAGGAGAGAAAGGCAGATGGCTAAACACACACACACACACACTCACGCACAGAGGAATATTTTGGATCGATTCCAAGCCCTGCCTCATTCACTCTCCTTCCTTCCCTTCTCCCATCCCCCAAAAAGCCCCGACGCAACTCCTTTCTCTCCTCCATTCAGCGCCATCTCGCGCTCATCTCCGCCACCCGCCACATCAATATGTCAGCCACCCTCCGGATTTCTAACCTTCTACTATAATTATTATCCCTTGCCCTTCCCCCGCCTCACCTCCTACTCTCGCAATCCCGATTACTCCCCTCTTTCTCCGAGCCCATTTTTCCCTTCCTATGTCTCCGCACCCAAAACCCCTTTCGCCCTCTATTTTACACGAGTCATTGTCCTCCGCCCATTTTCCTTCCCTTCCGATCTTTCCTCTCCTACCTATAATTTGTTTTCCCTCCCTTATATCTTTTTCTCCCCTCCCCCTCTCACTCTCTCTTCATTTATGGACGTATATCTCCCTTTCTTTTCTGCCCCGCGCCTTTTGTTTGCCTGCTCCCCTCCCTTCCCCTCTCACGTTCTCTCTCTCCGTAATAGAACTCAATATCCATCTTGACGTTTGTTTCCCCGAAATATTTTCCATTCCAGTGTGTTTTCTCTTCCTAATCATACTTATGCCGCCTCTCTTTTTTTCCGCACTCGCCTGATAATTCCCCGATGTTATATATTTGTCTCCTCGCGGAAATATTCCGCTTGTGTTTTAAACTCACTCGCTCTCTCTTTCTCTCGTTTTATCCTATTTCTTCTATTAATTCTTTTCCTTCAGCTCTCTCGTTTTTATCCACTCCGTTTTTTATTTATCTCTTCGTTTCTCCCATTTTCTATTTTCCCGTTTATCGCCTTTCCCCTCTCTCTTTCTCTCAAATCTTTCATTCTTCCTCCATAAACCTTTCTCTCTCTTTTTATTTCCCTCATACATTCTTCCTATATTTTCCTTATTTTTTCACTATCTTTCTCCCTCTTCTCTCCTTTCCATACTTAATGCCTCAATCTTTTTCTTTCTAGCTCTTTATTTTTTTCTCCTGCTCCTTTTCTCCAGCCGCTCGCCATATCTCGGTCATATCTTGCGACATGTCAATTTTCCTTCTTTATGAACTAGTAAATCATCTCATTCCACCTCGAGGCTTTGATTTATGCATTTATCGAACCCATTAATACTTCTAACGATCCGCGTCTCTTCTTACTATCTCTCTCTCTCTCTCTCTTTCTCTCTCACTCACTTCAGCGCCTCAATATTCTGGTTATGTTACTTTAACACTTTTATAAATTACCTCCGTTGTTCCCTCTCTCCATTTCGAGACTTACTCCCACGTTCCTGTACTCAACCATTAACACCGGGCACTTAGAACAACATACCAAAATCAAAATTGTAAATGAAACGTATAAAATTAAAATTTAGCGAATAAAAACGATAGATGCCTACAATTAAAGTTATTTGGATATTGAAATTATTAGTATATATCATTAACTACCTTATCACCATCTGATTTAATTTTGATTCTCTGAAAACCCGTCACTCTTGAAAGTGCAATTTATAGCTGGCTATTTTAACTGGTGGAAATTTGCGCCGGGGTTCTTCAATGGTTTTATGGTAAAATTTATATTTCTCTGCGTAGATGAGAATAAAAAGGAACTGAAAAAATTAGGAGGCTTTTCAACTAGCTCATTTTGTGTGAATTTAAGTTATGGTAAACCATTTAATTTTAATTTAATGTAATTGTAAATGATACCGTTTAATTGGTGCATCGCAAATACATGATCATAATAGTGGTATTAAAATCTTAGACCAAAATGTTTAGCTATATAATATAGAAATATTCTTAATTTAATATAAAACTGCATCAACTACTAAAGTAGAAAAGGTTGAAAAATAGTTCCTGCCATTTTAAATTTGTATTTAAGCTATTGGTCAGTTAAACCATGAAATGCACTTTCACTTTTTATGAGTACAATTCTGCTTATGTTCAATAGTGTTTCTTTTTTAACAGGTTAACAAATGAGTATTTTGATTTAATTGCATGCGATGCCTTCGATGGAACAATTGACCAATAGACATGCATATGCAATATCACCTCGATGGGCGCGCCATTAATGATAATATAGCTCAAAAATTGTGCGGTATATCGTCGAAGAGAAGTATTGCAGCTTCACCGCTAGACCGTGAAATATTTTCAATGGGCGGAAATATTTTAACTAATTGCCATTTTTACAGTGCCCATTCTGAATGTTAATTATTGCGGATTTCAACCGTGCACTTCACCGAGATTCTCATCATTATGCAGGCAGTGAATTGCTAAATATTTTAATACTAGCGTAATTGCCCGTCAAATATGACGGGATTATGATAAAAGTATTCCAAATATATATGATTTCGATATGAAAAATCAGTAAGATATGCTAAATGGTGAGCCCCTTGTCAAAAATGAAGTCATAATAATAAATAAATAATAATATTCCCTCCCTCCCACTCGCCGTTCCTCTCTCCCTACCTTCCTGTCTCTTTCGTTCCCTCTCTCTCTCCCTCCCTCTCTGCCTCTCTTTTGTCTCACCTCCCCCCCTCTCTCATTCCCTCCTATCCCAATCCTTAGCTTTCCCTCTTTCTCTTAGTCTCCCTCTTTATCTCTTTCCTTCCATCCTTTTTTATTCTATACCTCCCTTACTCTCTATGTACCTTCTATTCTATCCAAACTAAATCCCAGTCCCATTAGGATTACATAATTTCGCGAAAAATCCTACGATAATTTAAGGCAATCTATGCACTCGTATATATTACACGTATGCGGGTTGAGATAACAAATGATTCTCGAAGTTTAACAATGATGTGGTCGGCAAGGCAACATCCCGTTTAAAAGCCGATATTTTCCCAAAATATGTGATTTAAATGTTTAATGTGAGAGATTTCGAACGATAGGCGGAAAAATATGAATAGAATAAGAAGCTTCATTAATTTTCCTAAAACATACTTTAAATTTGAAGATCGTACGTCAATTTTTTCTAACTATAATTTCCAAAAGAATATAAAACCTGCACTTTAAAAAGTAGATTTTTACGTGTTATCTTACGGGAAATTGCCCCCCTGGAGTCGAACCCAGGTCTTTTTCTCGTATTTTTTCGTCATTTAATTTTTATATCTGAATCAAACATTCCTGAGAAATTCCAACCTTTCATCTAATAGGGAAGTTTGTTTAAAACGCGTTAAAAAGTGCCATTGATGACGTCAGCGTTTCACACAGACCGACCAGACAGAAGACAGAACTGGAAAACTAGATGTAAGACAGAACCGGAGAAAACAATGAGCTTCAATTATTACATTTTTTAGTACTCGAATCAAAACCGCTCTTTGTGGAAATTTTGTTTTTCGGTCGTTATTATATGTATACATTCTCAAATTATACTCCTGTATTTAGAATTTAAATGTACTTCAGTTCAGATAATAACATTTTTATGCTTCAATTATTACTATTCCAGCTGATGACGATTTTTAACACAATGAACCGATATAGAATGCCCTCAATCAAACGCCCTGTAGATACTTCATCAACGGGCCGCTAAAAAAATATCTAAAGGAAGACGAAACCTAATTACTAGATGATCAATGCATGCACCGGCTTGCTAATTCTTTACCCGCAATCGTTAGAGATTAGGTCCTTTTTTCTCAATTCATTCGTCGCATCAAAAACTAGTAGATTAAGAAACATAACCCTTTCCTTCGATAATTAATCCACTCTCCATCTCCCATCCCCATATCTGTATTCCCCCAGGCGAATGCGCGATCCACGCTAAAAAAACCGCACGAGTTCCCAACCAACGTCCACAAACACACATTCCGGATCATAATTCAAATGCAGAATCTGACAACGCGGATCCGAAGCCGCCCACGTCCCATATTGTCGGACGGGCTTCATTACGGAATTACAACGTCATCGTCACCATCTACTCCTCCCCCCTTAACCACCTCCTCCGCCCACCTCTCCCCATCTTTCCCTCCTCTTCCTCCAATACCTCACGCTCTCCCAGGCGCAAACACGCACCCTCGGCTGCGCAAATCGTCATCCGAGCGCATACTTTGCTCCGCACGTCACATAACCTCCCACCCTTATTAAAATCACATATCCCACAGAGTATCATTTACCGCTCCGTCGTGGATTGACGTAAAAGGAGGAATCGTTATAAGTCTCCAGCGATATCCCTCGGCGACCTCTCCTTCCATCCCCTATTAATAACAAAAATGGAGCGATCAATCGGGGAAATTTCGGTCTCTTCTCTTTAAAAATGAAAACGCGACAATAGAAGGCGAGTGGGAGGATGAGAATATCCGATAGCAACCACGACAAGACGACCAGACATCCGTTCTGCGGGAATTTATAACCTCTATCCTTCCCATTACCGAAACTTTAATCCCCGGCGCGACTAGTGGATGTCGGCCGTGGGGGCGGTGGAAATTGACGAAAAAGGTACACGTATCCATTCCGTTTGGGCGACGGGAGTGGCCCCTTCAAGCGGAGGTAAATTGCGAGTCATCAATACTCGATGGGTTTCCTCCCTCTCTCTCTCTCTATAGCTAACCGGTGAAGGTCAGGGACCCATCCCTTTCCCTTCTCATCTCTCTGCACGAAAAAAACTCCTTTCCTTCCTTTTGTCTTTTCTCCTCTCTATATTTGAAGTAACGCTGGGTTTCTATTTTATCTCATTTTTAGCGGTTTTTTTAAATAAATCCGCTCATGCGTTCGGTTTGCCCGTGTGTCTGTCTGAAGAGCTAACTCCTCCTAAACAAAAGCAGATAGAGAATTCGTTTTTTCGTCGATTCAATATTCTGTCTCGATATGAAAATCTTCTCGGTTTTCCGACTGTTTATTTTTTAAACCGGCGTTTACTGTTTACATCAGCAGCTTTTTATTTACTTGTTTAATATGGTTTCCTATATGCTGTTGACAAATGTTACCTATCACTGGTATGTACTGACTAAATTTTAACGTTACATGTTCTTATGACAAGATTCTTCTGATATCTCTTACATTAATATTTATTTTATATTTACTGTGGTAAGATTGGGCAGGTTTTTCACGTCTTCCCCCGCCCATCTTACTTGTGGATGTTTTCCTCCAAGCGGAAATATTTTTACCAAATATACCATTGTCAAACAATCGGTTTTCCCACATTAATTTCTCTCTTCCACTTAAATTGATTATTAGTTTCTTATGATCTTGATTATTATGTTTTTTTTTTCATGTCACCATTTTCATATTATTGTATACTTGTATGACTGGGTTACGTGTAAGAGGGGACTGATGAGTCTCAATCTCGCCCACGAAGAGAAAGTCATTATCTATCTATCTATTACCCCTTGCCTACTTCCCCCTTCCGCTCGACTCCATTCCTCTCTCCCTCTCTTTCATTATCCTCCTCCTCTTCCTTCTTCTTCTCCTCCCCTTACACCAATCTCGCCTCCTTGCCGAAATGACACCACTCGAAGGAGCGGCGGCCGAAAGTCATCCGCACCCGATGGCTCTTTTTTAACCCAACGGCCATATGGAGCGAACGCTATTTAAGAGGACCCCGAATAACTCTATTTCCCCATGTGGGTGTATCCATTCTGCGCGACGGTTCGGGATAGCGTTTACCAACCCCTTTTTACGACGCGCTCGGCTGAATTTCTCGTTTTATTTTTTTCTTCCACCGATCTGGATGAAACTCGGCGCCGGTTGCTTGGACGGAAATAATTAAGAGCGCGCTTATTATTTTTTTATTTGGCGTTGCTCAGAAAATTCGGCGTTTTTTTTCTCTCTCTCTCTCACTCCATTGTGGAATACCTCTCTCCTCTTGGTATAATAACTCAAATGTACAATTCTTGTCGTTTTTCAGAGAAAGGAAATGCTGAAAATAATACGATGCTTTTTGTGTTAGGTTGAGTGATGTGAAGGTTAGACACGTTCCTCTTTCTCTCTCTCTCTATCTCTCTCTCTCCACTTCTCTTTCTCTATACTTCTCCCAATCTACCTCCCTCTCCTTCTCAACCACTTTTTTTCTCTCTTACACTCTTTACCTCTCTCTTCCTCATTCCACTTCTTCCTTTTTCTTAACTTCTCTACTTCCCTCTCTCTCAACCTCTCTTTCTCTCTCTCTCTTCCTATCTCTTCCTCATTCTATCTCTCTCGTTTTCTTTCTCCCAACCTCTCTTCATCTCTCTATCTCATTCTACTTCACCCTTTCCCTCTCTTATCCTCTCTTTCTCCCTCTTGGCCTATCGCTCACCTCTCTCCCTTTACCTCTCTCTCTGCCTCATTCTCTCAACCCTCTTTCTCTGACCCACTATCTCTCCCTACTTCTCTCTCTCCCAACCCTCTCTTTCTCTCACACTCATTCTCTATTCCTTTCTCATTCTCCCATCATCACTGCAGCCCCATCTCGTCCTTGGACCGATCCAAATTTCACATACATGCATACCCTCACAAAAGAGCGGCTAACAATGCCTCCGAAAGTGGATGAATAAAGGAGGCCCTTTATAATTGGGTTCGGATGGGAAGGATGGCTACGCTATTAACTTGGACTACCGGGCACATATCAATAGATGAACAGCTTAGATATCTTAAACTAAAAGGGCGTCTTCGTTATCAAATTTAAATTTATCCCAACCAGGAGAAAATTCAAGGATATTTTCCCCGGCTTCGACTCGAAATCAAACATCGTTACCGAGCACAGGTTATCGAAGCGATCGACTATATGCATTTTGTGAATGTTCTGGTTTTATGGTCACTTTTCACTATCCGTCCGTAACGTTCAATCATATTTGCCGGAAATATGTAAAATGTTATCCGAGGATGAGTAACGGGATAAAATAAAATGGGATTACGTTAGGCGTTGTTAAATTAAACACCAGTTTAAAATATATAACAATCCCCTGCACAGTTTAATGTAACTTTTTTAAATTCCACATAACATGTATTTTAAGCTGGGGTTTAATTTAACAAAGCCTAACATAATCCTTTTCTTAAATTATTCATATGGAGTTCTACGAAGTCTCGGCTTTTTCAATAAATTTTACTAAAAAAATACGAGTATATTCACAAATTCTACACGAAACCTCGTTATTCAAACAAATATCGATCAAAGAAATTTAAAGTTTTTGACTATGGTGCCGATAAATTATTTTTGGGATATATATATTTATATATACGATTTATGCATTTCTATAATTTGCGCTACGTTTTAGGAATCATAAGGCTACCGCTGCAAAATACGAGAGACAGATATTCGCCTGCTACCTTCCTGACCGCCACAAAGGATTTCGTATGCATTTTGTCCCTCAGCGGAATGATTAAATGAATCCAGCGCTCGGATACGCTTTCAAACTTCGACATGATGTGACTGATCCTTCTAGCGCGTCTATTCATCTCGTGACTTGGCAATTTAACATCATTTTCCTAGCATCATTAATATCAAATTCAATATCGCGGCGTGGATTTTAATTCTTCGGCGGTGTCTCTCCCGTTAGCGTGTACGTGCGATACATGATATTTATCTTTACTTTCTGGGAACCGGCATTTTCTCCTTGCAACCTTTTGCAACAAATTGGCCTCGAACGGGATTTAATTAGTAAACCTGATAATCGAAAAAAGACCTAATGGGCATGCATCGAGTGCGAATACGTGCATGGAACCTTAGTTAATTGATTATTTTTTATGTATAGACATTTTTATTTTCGTTCCTCTTTCTCTCTCTCACCCTCTAAGCCGTTTAATTCGCTGTGGCTATATTTCCTAATTAAGATCGTGACGTGCTGAGAACGCAGCACTAAATGGGGCTCACGAATATTCATCGCGTACCTCGTGTTTTAAGCGCAGCCCTAGGAGTATGCTTTAGCGCTACCGTGTCACCCATCGCTCTCCTCTCTCTCTCTCAGCCTTTTCAAACCCTTTCCCCCGCCTCTCCTTCATTCTTTAGCTCCTCCGTCTCCTCTTTATGCTTTCTCCCTCCACTTCACGGTTGCTTTCATCTCTCTGCCCACTCCTACCGCCGTCTTCTTCTCCATCTCAATCTGGATTTAGCCTCCTCCCCCTCATCTCCGTCTCAATCCCTCCCTCATCCTTCTCCGTACTTCCGTCACCCAATGCATCGATTATTCAAAGACACGCCTTCCCATTCTTTCCTCTCTCTCTCTCTCCCTCCCTTCCGATGCTGTCGCCTCTCAAAACCTTTCCTCCCTCTTTACCACCTCCCGTCCTTATTTCATCTTCCTCCCACATCCTCTCTCTCTCTCTTACAGGATGGAAAGTAAAGCGTTTAAGCTTATATCCTCAGGAGGAAAATAAAATCAACGGGAGAGAAAAAGACCCCACCTCAATTCTTGATCTTTCCCTATTTTCTCTCTATATCCTCCTTTCTATTAGCCTTCTCCTTCTTCGCTTTCATCTCCTCGCTTTCTCACACCTCTCTATCCCTCTATCAATTCCTCTCATGCCTTTGTATTCTTCTTCGTCCTTCGCCCTCTTTTGTACACCTTCTCTTCTATCATACCTTACCTCCCTCCATAACCACCTCCCCCACTCTCTACCCTTCCATTTTACTCCCTCTCCCACCAATCACCCTCCCCTTTCTTCTCCACTCTCTCTCCTCCTCCTGCCTCCACACCCTCGACACCACCAACTTAACACTAAAAGTGTGAGAGAGCCCTCCTTCCAACGTCAGTCAGATGAGTTTCTGGGAGAGTACGGAAGTTTGGGCTCCAAGGCTTCCTTTTAAAGCGGAGACGAGACGCAACGTCACGAACAAAGTCGAATTCAGAACGCACAAAGGACGGGGAGGAGTTCTTTGGAGGGTGGGTGTTGGAGCGCGATAAATAGGATCTATTACATCCCAATTCTCGATCGCGGAAGGAGAGGACCTTCCGCGATCGGGGGTATAGCCATTCTTTCCCATCGGTAGTCAAATTCGGCGGAGAATTCTGCCGAGAAGGCGAAGAAATTAAATTTACGACATCCCATTACACGGTTTTACACGTGTCTCCCGTGAATAAAAGACGGGATCGCGAACGTTCAGCATGATCGAAGCAGTAAAAATTTCGAGGGTATATAAACGTCGCTATAAGTGGCACTCTTTCGTATTCCTTAACGGTTCCGTTGATTGGTAAAAATTGTCGCGCCGTTTTTTTTTAAGGTATTCGAAAAGATCTTTCAAGAGGATGGCCTCGAGTGTTAGGTGCTTTGTGTGAAACGTTTTATGGGACGCGGAAATTGCGGGGGAAAATGGAGGAGCGGCGGTGTATCAGGCGAATAAATCATCCACTCGTTTAGGGAAAAATGACCCAATTCAGAAATGGCACGTAACTGCGACTCATGCTTGCTGGATATGGTGCATGATCCAATCCTTTTATAAATGGATAGGGCATCTAAAAATTAAAAATCGGATCTCAAAAAAACGATCGACGATCGCGTTATGTTTTATCGGATTTCTCCTGGAACAGCTCCAAAATTCTTTCGATTTTTTTTTCATATCGCATTCACAATCGCATTCCATACCATGCAACGGGAGGGCCAAATTTTGCACCTTTCTACCCACTTCCAATCCCGTTGTTCAGCGAATCTCGATTAATTCAGCCATGTGTTAAAACCGACCCTTTTATGCTAACTGTTAAACAATTTTTGCACATATTTTTCTCTTATTATTACAAATACATCAAATTCATGTCGTCTTTTGCAATTCTGGGCGTCGGTATCAAGTTTTCGTGGTATTTATGCAATTATTTTAGTAGGTATGCGTGATATTTACACCTCCTTTATATTCAATTCGGAAATTTCACCTAACGTACCAGAATAGGAAAATGTAATGTCATGGGAATGCAGAATACCGCTTTAAAGAAATAAACACTAAAAATATTTTATGAATTATTCCTCGAGTAGCATTCTCGCTAGAATACCATCTTAGGGGCATCCATGCGGATTAATAACTCGAAATGATATACAGCTCTGTTCCATAACGCGAAAAAAAACTTTTTAATTTTCTTAGAATACTTAACGACCCTATTCTCCAAAGAAATATTAAGGCTGTGCAGCCATCATCCAGTCTTCATGGCATAGTTTCACGCAATTATAATGTCTCGCTCGCTTATTTTTTGCCGCTCACGTTTCTAGCGCAAAATGTGGACCAAAGGAGACAAAATTAACGGGAAGTTTGTCACTTCCCTCAATCCGATACAAATCTTAAGTCCGTTAAATGGATCCTAAACTTGTGAAATGACTTCATCTTTGATGGAGCGTCGCACATTAGAATGCCCGTCAACTCTAGTCTCTCGCACATATAAGCAATTCCGAACCGCGGATTCGAAAGATTTGTCAAGAAGAGCGAGAGATACGTAGAAAAAAGATGCAAGATAACTTTATGAACAATCTCTACTCTCTTTGACAGCAAGCGTTTGGGAGGAAAATTTTTCCTTGCTGCGAAAGGAATATTTCTATTCATCTCCGAGAAATCCTCCTCCTCTCAGATTTCACTGGAGTTTAGCTGGAAACGATTATCCGAGGAATCTTTCCACGGCTCCTGAGTAGCGAGTAAACCCCCTTTGAAAGGAACGCGATGGGGGAGCGAGGTAGGAGATGGGGGAGCGGGGAAAGTCATTAGGAGGGAGGATCGGAGGCAGTAGAGAGAGATAGACGAAGGAGGAGGATCGGATAGGTGGAGGAAGTATTCAGGAAGGGGTAGCCCGTGGAAAATCTTAGGCTATAAGGCTTTAGAGTACTTATCATCTGCCTTCCGTAAGGAATCACGCACGTGGGCCTAACCCTTAAATTCCCAAAAGGGAAATATCAAAGCGAATTTGGACGCAGAGTACACAGTTTTTCGTAATGAGTTTATATACATATATATATATCTGCCCCTGGCTCCTAATGGGGACCAAATCCGTCTAACGACTCGTTTCGCTCGCTTATTATTTTCAAACTGATTAAACATAAACGTAACAAATATTTGAAATATAAAATACATTTTGTTACCTGATTTATGCCCATAAATTAACAAGAAGTCCAAATCAGGACCAATGCAGGCTGGTTTCCCAAAGTTGACGTCCAGAATTCATTACTTATATTGAAAGGAAATGTTTCAGTATGTGTAAGTCATTCCAAGGAATTTTCATACCATTAATACCATTTGTAATTCATAGATTATCAATGATAGAGAAAAATTGGAAAAATAATTAATAGAGAATTATCGGGTTAAAAATACTTATAGAAATGTCAAATTCTCTTTCTGACACATTTTGGATGTATTTTTTTTAAATAAACGAATTTGATAAATGTTACTGTTTATACGCTAATATGTCTTAATAAACTGTTCGCGGCTGAAGGGTAGTCAAGTATAAAATAACCAATTCGTTCACTCGTCTATGCTCAAGCAGAGTTCGGTAATAATCGTAACAATCCTATGAAATGCTATTTAAAAATAAAAAACGTTATGTTTTCGTAGAAATTCAAGAAAATACGATCAATAATCAAATATCCGTGGTAAAAATTAGAATCTACATTTGTTTACCCTTAGAACAGTACAAACCTTGCTCCGATATCACAATTTTAAATAATTTAATGAATTAAAGAATGCATCTCTGTAAGATGGATTTGAGATTTCCTATGTAAAACAAATAGGGAAAAAAACATTCCTAGAATCAAGCCTGGGACTTCAATCTTCGCCAAATAAAATATAGCCCGGAAGTGGGCCTTGGTAGCACGAGCCTCATACCAAGTTTCATGATAATTGGTCCATTGGTGCAAAAGTTGTTAGTAGAGGACACACACACAGGACCATTTCATAAGGCTGTTTCCTCAGGAAACCAGCCTAAAAAGTAATATTTTTTTAATAAATAGAATATTTCGTGTGATAGGATGATGACATAATTGTATAGTTACGCCGTTAGTGCAAATCGACTCTATTATAATATAGTCAATTAATTCCTATTGAAAGCATTTTAAAAAAATACTATTATAATATAGATTAATAATTTTTTAAACATAGGACTCACCATGATAGTTGATATTTCTGTCGCCAAAAACCGGGGGTAAAACATTCCTAAATATCAAAATTTTTGGAATTTCGGAATTTTCTCATTGGTTGTACACAATGGCCCATCATTGGGCCAAATTTCACATCTGCATTCCTTCTACAAGCACCTTAGATTTTAAATCATATATCCTCCTCCTATATCTGAAAAAAGTTTTTAACGCAACTCTTATATTAATATTTCGGATCTTCATTATTCCATCCCATCGAATGATTCCCGGCATTCATCTCTGAGATTTATTTTGGATCGTTCGAAAGTTATGCGCAAATTTTGACTAGTTTGTAACTGTTGGTACCATAATACAACTATTGTAGTCAACAAATTTACCGTACATCATTTTGAATTGAGTTACATGCTAAGTCTGGCCTTTTTAATAACAATACCCGCTTCTTTAACTGTTATTATCGACTTTAAATCGATTGCTAAAAATTAAATTGCAATGGGCATGGCGAAGATGGTCTCTTTACCTTTTCATCTAATTTATTCATGATAAATTTGCATCTTTCAGCGATAGCTTCAATAGTTTGAAAGGTACTGGATCCCACATTGCTTCATCCTTCAGCAGTGGATTCGGATTTTTTCTCAAAACGAATCGTCCAATTCGAACGTATTCGCAAGTTCCTAATTTATCCGTTTCGCGCATTTAGTTTCCGCGATGCAGTTACATGACGTTCTGACAGAATGAAGAATCTTTACACGGTCGACATCAGACAGGTGATTCGTAACCATTAACGTATTAAAGGAATTCTCCAACGCCTTGGAGGTGATCCATTGTGCTGGATGCGCCCCCGAATCCTGCCTTCTTTCTGAGCAGATCCAAGACGAGACGATTTGTCATGATCTTTTAAATGACGGTGGGCGAATAAGTCTCTTCGGCACCCCGTATCCATTCATGCAAAAGTTGATAATGCTGGCTCTGCTGCAATATTTCTTGTCGCGGTGAATTTGCAAACCGCATTGCGTGGATATTTGCAGTTTTCTATCGGAGCGCGCGGTGAAATAAATTACAATCTTGGCAATTTGCCACTTTTCACACCCCTGAATGCGTAGGCCGCTTGGCAGAGTACACTTAACGACGATATTTGATATCCTTGTCCTTTCATTCATTTCTTCTCCGAATTCGCCCTCTTCAGCGAGAATAAATTTTTCGTTGCTATTCATGTAAACCATCATTTTCATATCGTTTATTGCTAATTTTTCTCCATCCTGCGATCTTATTTTTTTCTCAATGGTTTACATGCATGGTTAGTCATCTTGCTTTCCTAAATATTTTATGTATTCCACCGATTCTCGACAAGTTGTCGGATTCACATTGATATTTATTGATAATTAATATCGACGATTTAACTGCCTCCTTTGAAGTTGTGTTGTCCTGAGTTGATTTTGACACATTCATTTTTGCTTCAAAATTTTCCAAACAAATTTCTATGATAATTATTTATATGAACTACTATTTATTATTAATTATATCACTCATTAATTCCCTTATTACCGTTCTGTTTTACTTTCGCCCTTTTAAATATCATATCAATTTACACAAAGCGAAAACGAGTACGCAACTTCTTTCTGACAAATTTAAAGGCTCTGCCGCTGCTATTAGACGCTTTCGTCAGGGATAAATACCACACACGATCTTTCTAGATCCACTCAATAAACCCATAAAACAATACCTTTCATGAATTGGAATCTTCCTCAGTCCACGCAATGTCATTCCGACACATTTTTACGCGAAAATTGGCCAGCTTTAAAAAAAAAGCCCCGATACATTCCTACCGAAGCCGTTAATAACAGAAGCCCTCAAAGCAACTCTCATCGCGGACCCGTTCGTAGCTATGTTACAAAGATAAAAACAACAATCGTTCTCTCTCTTCCTCTCCCTCGAAATTGGAACGTTATAAAGTCTCCCTCTCCCCAATCGACGAACCGTTTAATCTCACCCCACAGAAAGGTATTTACGACGGCTCTTGTCGTCGCCACAATCGCTAGAAACAGCCTCAATAATAACCTTCCGCAATGGTTGCACCCTCCCCCCCCCCTCATATCGCCCCATTATCCTCTTTTGTTATGCCGCTCCTTACTCCCACCCACCCACTATTTTCCATCCCTCTCTCTCTCTCTTTTTCTATCTCTCGCTCTCCAACTCATCTCCCTTTTGGCTCGCGACGAAAGGAGCTTGTAAATGAAGCCCGAAGACCAATTAACACCGACGCGGACGATGAGATGGGGGCGGGGGAGAGACATCGGGGAGAATGCAACGCGAAGAGCGAATTCAGTAGAAAGATTGTCTACTTTTTGTTTTATTTCCCCCGATGAATTTAGGGGGTATGGAGAGAGGTAGGGGATCGAAGTAGGGGGAGGTAGGGGAGAGGGAGGTAGGGAGGAGGTAGCGGGGAGGTATGGGAGAGGTAGGGGGAGGGGAAAGCCGATTGTCTCTATCTCCGCCCTTATGGACCAAACTCTGTCTTTCCTTTTATCTATCCTTCCCTCTCACTAACGGAGGGAGAGAGGGAAAGAGAAAGCGAGAGAGATGGGAACCCCCATCATTCAATACCCCGTGCACGCCCAAGTTCTCCCGCGCCGCTTTTGGCGGAACGCCAAAACCTATGATCCTCATAGCGACGCCGTCCTCTGGAGTCGGTTCGGAATTCCCACCCAAACAAACAATTAGGAGGGGGGGAGGGGAGGAAGACTATTAGTCATCCGAAAGCGAACGCCTCGCTCGAGAATAATAGGGCAAAAAATAGAGGGAGAAAAAGAGATGAGGAAGGAAGCGTTACGAACTCTGCCCCCCCTTTCTCTTTTTATCTCTCTTGCTATCGCTTTCCCGGATCCCTGAAAAATAAAGTAAAAATGTTTTTATTTTCTACGGCGCGAGATGTGATCCGTGCAAACATGGAGGTGGAGGAGGGGATAAAAATATCAAAGGTTCCAGTCCCTATTTTTGCGACTGTTAAGCCATCTTTCTCTCCCTTTTTTCCTTTCTCTCCAGAAAGAAAAGGAAGCGTCCGTGGCGGGAAGTTTCACTTTCTTTTTTTTCTCTATCCTGACGCGTAGTAGTGGATAAGACGATCGAAGGAAACAAAAAAAGCCGAGGCGTTCGCGTGCGATTTCTTTTTTCCAGCACTTCCTTTTTTTAAACCGCCCTCTCTATTTATTCCTTTCGCGCGACACTTTTTTTTAGCCTCTCGCTCTTATCCCTCTTTTTTATTATCTGTCTCACACGCTCCTTATCTACGCGCGGCTTGCGCAGAAAAAAATGCCCACTAACAGTTTCTAAGCCAAAGAAAATAGAGGGGATTTAACGACTTCGTCTTCAAAGGAAATAGAGTCGGATGTTGAGAGAGAGAGAGAGAGAGAATGAGAGAGAGAGAATGGCTGAGACAAGGGGGAGGAGAGCGTGAGAGCGAGTTATGAGGGTTGATATAGCGTAGTGCACACAATAGAGCCGAGATGCTCAGTATACGCCGATGATGCTTCGCGGAGCAGTTTTGTCTCGACGAGGGTTTGCAACAAGGTTTCCGAAATTTCCAATTTATGTTTCCCTTGGAGCATTTTTTTCAATAATCACGCTCCCCGTGGGATTTTTTAAATTCGACTTGATGTAAATCGAGAAAGAATTATCGATCTCACCTTACGACTGGAATCAAAATTGACAGATCTTGTTTCTTTAATGGCCATAAAAAAGTTTGGAAACATTTACACATTCCGGCTGCAAAGCAATTCTCATCGGCGGTGATAGAGTGACATTTACACTTAAAGGTCTTCCTTAGAATCTACTATTGATTGATTTATAGCCAAAATGCGCATCTGGTTGTCCCAATCTTTTTATGGTTCTTAGAGAACCACAGTCTATAAATTTGCATTTATATTGAACCATTCAATAAACGCAACACTTGACAATAAATAAATAATAATTTAAATGACAAAAAATGACGGGAAACTTGCCTATTTTTCGTCCGAGTTTACAATACGGGCAAAATGAGCTTGCGCGATCTCTTGCGCGTAAAAAGACAATGGGACTTTCCCAGGGCTATATATTATATTACTATATCAGTGATCTACTTGGAAAGAGTAATTTGGATATTACCGATAATTCTTTAATCAAACGCCGATTTTTCGTAATAAAATAATACAACCCGTAGTTTCAACATCACAAATTTTGATCGCAAAGTCAGAGGGGAATAATTATTATCCTCGTTTTTCGCGTGGACATTAAAATCTCTGCACGTACACTCTAAGAGCGCCCTCGTTCTCGGTCGAATCACAACAATCTGAAGCATATGCATGCAGTTGTTTTTTTCTTGATAAAAAGAGAGAAAGGGTGAGATAGAAAGAGATCGCATGAAGTTGATGACCGTAAGGGGTGCGTGATTCTCGTGACTTTATTTTCTCTCTCCCCCTCTCTGTCCGAGAATCGTTTTTAAAGGGTTTCGACGGCGAGATAGAGAAAGAGAGCGATCAAAAAGCCTCCCCATTTGCATCGCGAGCGAACACTTGATCTCTCAGACGATATTTGAAGTGAAAACATCTCCGTTTTAGCATGTTATCTTTTGTCTGGGAAGTTGTCTTCCAAGAGCTTACACGCCGCCCGAGGTACTCGGCTGTCTTCGGGGTTATACACATCAGACACGCATGTAATGCTTTCCCGTTACCTAATTTAGCGCAAGGAAGTTTTTAAAAATGAACGGCGCAATATACATTGCACAAACTTTCTCATATACGTATATACGTTTGATCTCACTACACTTTTTGCCCCGAAATTAACTCTCCTCTCGGTCGCGTGCACTGAGCGTCTTGTACAGAAATAATGCCATTGGACGATATATAGTAACGTTTGGATGAATTTTAAACGAAATCCTTAGAGACATTTTTGAGTAAATCGAATTTTGTTTAAAAATATCCAAGAATAAAGTGCCCTTAATTGTTGCGCAATATAATTTCTCTATTCATAATACCTTTTAACAATGATATTATCCATAAATATGAGATAATTCGATTTAGTTTAACCGTAAGGCTGTAGTAAGAGTTTGAATGAATCGGGCGGAGACGTGACGTCATAGGGCTTAGGTAAGGTAACTTAGCGTACTACATTGTAATGTCACTGAACGCCAAATAATGATTTCAAGAGATATATGGCTTACGCAGTATTATTTGTGACATCAGGTTCTACAACTGGATTAATTTAAATCAAATTCTATGGAGCCATTTTTGAGTAAATAAAATTTTCAAAAAAATGCCAAGAATAAACTACCCTTAATTTTTGCGCAATATCATTTTTATGAAAAAAAGGATCTGCAAAAGATGATATATTGCACAAACACGAAATATCATTCGATTCATATACGCGTTTGGGTCCTAGATCGGCGGACAGACCGACAGACAGACGGACGGACAGACAGACGGCATGGCGAAAACCACTTTTATGGACGTGCATTTCCATCAAAATCTCGAATTCGAATTTTTTCACGATAACAATACTTTCTCAATACTACGTATATGAGAAAGGAAAAATTCATTAAGAAGGCGAGTAAGAAAATATAACTCTACACCTTTACTTCTGCAGATGAAGATATTTTAATTGTTGTTCTAAAGAGATGAACGAAGTTCCAGCAATAACCAGAACAATAACTGATTCCACACCATTTCTTCGCAAGCAACCAACCTTTTCCCCAAAACTAACTAACTAACTAACTTCTCTTAGTTGGTATTTTAAATGCATAAAAGAGTTTTTCGAAAAAAGTTCACATGAAAACTTTATCGGAGGCACTATAACATGGGATTTAATAAAAAATCAGTCTAATTTTCCACGAAAAATTCCGAAGTAAAACGATGCAATCCTGGCCGAGATCGAGCGCATGGTAGATCGACGCGCCGGTGGCGTGACCGATGGAAGCATAAATGACCTCCACCCGCATATTAAGCTCTCTTATTCTACACGAAACGTATCCATCAGTCACGTGAGTTAGTTCTTTTCTCAGCACGGAACTCGATTTCACAGAAAGGTGTTGCGAGTTCCTGAAATTCGTGAAAATTGAGCGATAACAGACCGGGCATAGTTGCCAATTTAGCGATTTTGTCGCTAGATTCAGCGACTTTTTACTTCGTTTAGCAACTTTTTTTTTGTTTTAGCGACATCTCGCTAACTAAGCGATTTCCACTGAATCTAGCGAAAAATTTAGCTATTCCTTATATTAGTGCCAATACATACGATATTAACCAGAAAAATGAATTACTCTTATGAAACTTAACACATACCAAATGTAGAATAAATTGCAGTTGTTTGTTATTATATATTATCAACGAATCAGGCATAATCTTGAAAACTATGACATTTATATTTGAAGTATATTATATCTTGATCTTTAGTGTTTGTTCTGCAAATCTTTATTCAAACTACATATTTACATTTTGTGGTTTGAATGTTGAATCATCATGATAATTAACATACAGTTTATTTACAAACATGTGCAACAAAATAAAATGTCCATATTTATGTACCCTCGGTAGGCAGGCGTAGGGACACCCCTTCGCAACTTTGTATGTACTTTTCTCGGAACGTCGATCGTCGTGGATATCCAAGCACATTTGAACTCTTATACATTTATAGTTGAAACTTTGTGAAAATTCTGCGTTCAGTCCGTCATAGTATTTCACTCCGAGTGCTAGCCACGAGTGTTGTCTTAAGTGAAAAAGCACCTTTTGTATGTGTATATCTGAGCAATTGGTTGCTTAACATTTTGAAATTAGATATCCAGGTCTCTTCAGTTTTTAAGTTTGTTTATAAAATATTTTAAGTTTTTTACCGTTACTAACATGGATAACAAGAAATACACTCAAAGTTTTCGTCTGGATTGGCTGAAAGACTCGAGATATAAAAACTGGCTCATCAAGGTGGATGGAGACGATACAAAGTGCTTTTGTAAGTTTTGCAAGTGTTCATTATCGGCAAAAGTTAGTGACATCGAAAAACATCGTAATACAGTTAAACACAAAAAAGCAGAAGCTCCGTTTAGCTCTCAAAGGCAAACTACTCTTCAGTTCCAGAAGAAGAGTAATGATTTTCAGAAGAAAGAAGGATTTGTTGCACTCTTCATAGCAGAGCATTGTGCAATAAAAACTGTGGAACATCTGAATGATTTGTGCAAAGCCTGTTTTGGTGATAGTAAAGGTTGTAGTGACATTAAACTTCATCGAACAAAATGTAGTGCTTTGATTTGCAACGTGCTTGCCCCGCATTTCATTGAGGATTTAAAATATGACATAGGGGAAAGTAACTTCAACTTAATTATAGACGAGACTAATGACATTTCCGTAACTAAACTGTTAAGTATAATAATTAGATATTATTTCCAATCAAGAAAGAAATTTACAGTGACATTCTTGGATATTATAGAACTATGTAACTGCAATGCAGATGCTATATGTGAATCTATAAAAGCTTTCCTAAAAAACAATGGGTTAGATTTACAGAAGCTAATCGCGCTTGGAACTGATAATGCGTCCGTTATGACTGGCGTTAATAATGGAGTTTATAGCAGACTGAAGTCTGATGTTCCTAACTTGATTCTATTAAGATGTGTGTGCCATTCCCTGCAACTTGCTGCTTTCCATGCGACCCGTGATCATATGCCAAGGAACCTTGATTTTCTCATTAAAGAAACTTATAATTGGTTTTCTTATTCTGCTGTAAGACAAGCTAGATATAAAGAACTTTATTCCTCGTTAAATAATGGTCTATCTCCCCTAAAATTAGTACAAATGAGTCAAACAAGGTGGTTGTCCGTTGAAGGGGCTATAGTAAAAATTTTAGAGCAATGGAATGAATTAAAGGAACATTTCGAAATTTCGAGAAAAAACGAGCGCTGTCATACAGCCAAATTGTTGTATTCAATGTATTGCGATAAGATAAATTTTGTTTTTTTGTAATTTTTGAAACCAATTTTAGAAGAGGTTCGAGCAGTAAATAAAAAATTTGAAGCCGCTTTAAATGATCCCACCAAGTTACTAAATGATCTGGTACATTTAAATGATTCCCTTTGCTCGAAGATCAACAATTCAGAAAGTACTGATACCCTAAATCGACTAAATTTACATAAATATTTAGGATATGAATTTGAAAAAAAATATCCGAATGCAAATTTTCTGATGACATAAACCGTCAGATTCGTGAAAGGTGTAATAATTTCCTAGTTTTACTTCAAAAAGAAATTAAAAAAGATTACCGGAAATTGTTCGTACTTTGCAGTTAATGTCTTATTTGAGTGCGAGTAAATGTCTTCAACCTATGAAACCAGAAATACATAATCAAGCAAAAATGTTTGTAAAAGATGCATCGATTCTGACTCGTATTGATTTTCAGTGGAAAAAACTACATACGATCATGTGGACAGAAATTTCAGACACGTGTAAACTTTGGCCAGAAATAGATAGCTATTGAGACTCAACCGGTGAAAATCCTTTTGAGGATATTTCAAATGTAGCTTTAACTGTACTGACCCTACCCCACTCAAATGCTGATGTGAAACGTCTATTTAGTGTCATGAATATTGTAAAATCAAAACTACGAAATAGAATGAGTATTAAAACATTAAAAGCTATTTTGTGCAATAGGTACGGTTTGAGAAGACATGAGAAATGTTGTTACAATTACGAACTGCCCGAAAGTGTTATTAACAAATTTAGATCCACTGAAACATATGTTGATACAGTCAAAGACAAAGATAAAAGTGAACAGACAATTGAGGAAGACGTACTTGAAACAGGCTTGTCTTATTTCGAAGAATTACTGTAGAGTGGCTTCCAACTAACTTTACATATTTGACCTATATATAAATGAAAATAGCATTACTTTTTATTAATAAAAGACTTCAAGAAACCTACATTATTTATTTTATTTGTAAAATATTATCTTTATTAATATTATATTCATAAAAACGAAGGTAAGTGTATTATATACATAAAATAATCATTATTTTGAAATATTGAAGCAATTTTAATTTTTAACTACTTTTTTAGCGATATTTTTTGAGATTAGCGACTTTTTAGCTACTTTTCAGGGTAAATTTAACGACATGTTCAAAATAATTTTGGCAACTCTGAGACCGGGTAACGACAACCGCGGCGCCACCTCCACTGGTCTTTTTCCTCGGCGGCGTAGTTTCCTTAGGTTGTTACCGGAGCATATACCGGCTGTCAGGCTTTATGGAGCCGGGATGTTAAGATGGGGGACGGAAGAAGCGTTAATTGGAGGTAGAAGAGAAGCGAAGGATAAAGGCCGGAAGGTTAAAGAGGCGTTGGAGAGAATGGATTTCGGAGTGAAGAGGGAGTCGAAGGGGGTAACATCATGGCGTTGAAGGAACGGAGAGAAAGGATATTGGTAAACATTGTTGATTGAGAGAATTTATATAATATTACATCTTTACGTGCATTAAATATTTTTTTTTAAATAGAGAGAAAAATCTAGGATAATTTAAAAAAAATGTTTTAAATATGCCAAAACTATTCTTTTTCCTCTGTATCTTGTTCTTTAATAAGGTTTATAGAGCTTGGAATCTACAATATAAAACGCTTATTCTGTCACTCTGTGTAACGCTTTTTTCCCAGGTCTGCGTGTTTGTTGGGAACGCTGTATGAACCATCGGTGGTATAAGAACCAGGAGCATCTATATAAAAACACTGTATAAATATTGAGCTATGTTTATAATTCTATCGCGTCGAGTTTGTAATTCTGTCACGCTGAGAGAGATAGCTACATATTTGAGGGGAGAGTAAGAGGGGAAAAATGGGGAGGAAAAATAAGAAGTTTTTAAATTTTAATTTTATAATTCATACATACGCATCATTTTTTACGGGCAATTACACTACTAGACTTATAAAGGCTCCTGAGACGTTATATTTCAACCAAGAGTCCTCCAACCAGGGGCGTAATTTGGGGGCTGCAGGCCCACGCAGTGCGTGGGAGGTGGGGGGGGGCAAAAATAATGCTTGGAAGACTAACTAAATTGAATGAACAAGAAATCAAGGAATATTCACAAAAATTTATAATAAATTTATTGACCAATGCCTTTGCGACGAACTTCTCTTGCTATCAACAAGCACTGTTTTGAAAGATGACATTGAAAACTGTATGGACGCCAAGGAGCTATTGGATTTAATAGGCTGACAACAATCTATGTATATCAATGTATGTGCAGCATTGATGATTTATTTGACATTGCCAGTAATTGTGTCTACAAATGAAAGATCTTTTCAAAAACAATGGTAATAAAAGCTACCTATGCAATTGTGTGACCAGAAGTAGATTAAAGTTTTTAACGCTTCTTTCAGTAGAAAACTCAGAATCATGCTAAATGAAAAGTTGGTCGAGAAGTTTTCAGAATTGGAATTAGGAAAAAAATTAAATTTATATAAAAATAACTAGCAACATAAAGACTATTTTACATCGGTATGGGATCTAAAATTTTTAATTGCACAGGGACCCCAAAATCGTAGTTACGCACCTTCCTCCAACAAAAAATAATTTACTTTATTTACTTTCAAGTTTTAATTTTTTTGAAAATAGGTGATTATAATTTTTTTAAACATTTCAAAGCCCGAATTTTACTGATGAATTCCAAGACCTATCTATCGAAGGAGGTTATATCCGGATAATATATATGAGATGGGAAGGAGTACACAATGTTGAAGCTATGAGAATATGATAAAAACGCAGTTTTAAGAAAACCTGTTATTGTTAAAGGTGGTAAAAATTCACGAAGACCGGGAAGAGAAGACAATAAGAAACAAAGAAAGTATTAAAAGAGCTGACGTGACTGAAATTGCATGGATCGTGACAAAAACTAATGAATATTTGGAATTTAATATGAGTTGTAAGAAGATGAATGGAGAAGGATGGGTCAAAGCAGGCAGAGAGTGGAATTGCGAAAGACAATGCGCAGTCGACGAAAGAAAAGGGAAAGGCGATAAGGAGACGGCGAGTTCACAGATTCTAAAACACCAGCAGTTTAAGAATAGGACACATGAAAGTTTTCATCCGGCCAATGTTGAGATAATGCAGCCTTTTCTATTATTAAAACGAATGTTTTTGCAAGGCAATATTTATTTTTTTATGAAAATAAATGCGCCTTATTTAATATTGGAAAAAGAAAACTATATGAAATCTCTATAACTTTTTTACAATTATCTTCTTTATCACGAGATATACACATATATATATATATATATAACAACTTACGGAAAAGGAAAGGTAAAATGAATATATGGATGTCAACAAGGTGTTCTCTCTCTGTAGCTGAAGAAGGAGTAGTTCCGAAAGCTTTACGTTTGTGATGTTTCTGTGTTTTTGTGTTATTTTACGTGTGTCGCTTCGACATCCCCGGGGCCTCGCCAACCTGAAGTCGTCTGATTGGTGAGTGCTCACTGGGTTTCCCCATCCCAACACCTTGTTGACATCCATATATATATATATATATATATATATATATATATATATATATATATATTCGTTAATCTTCTTTAGTTACGATTGTAAACTTCTACGTTATGTACGAAGAGTTAGTTACTCTCAGTTTGTAACATTGTCGTTTGACGGTCCCCTTGATCTTTATAGCGTGATAATTTATATGAAATCATATCATTCTTTGTTACTATTACTTTAACTGAGATTCATTGAGGGAATCATGAGGAGCGGACCGGTAACGATTTTAAATACAATGTAAATCTAATGATCCGTCTAGTTGCAAATCTGAAAACAGTTACCACTTTCTCGTCTCAAATTTAATCGTAGTTTCCTTCAATTATATTAAGTGAGGTGGATAAAATCACAAAAAAATCGTTAAAGAGTCAACACACTGGCGTTACCTAATTATAAATCAATAACACTAGGAACAAGAAAAAATTAAAGGTTTTCATTTAACGAAATATACACACATTTTTACGGAAAAATAATTACAACAAAGTGCTACATCTAGTATCTTAGCAAAAAGCAGATCAAGACAGAGCGGTGGAGACGAGCGCTGTCGGAATGGAGGGAGAAGGAGAGAGAAGATTTTAAAGTGAAGGAGTCATTAAAGCAAAGAAGAGTGTGAAGAAAGGAAGGAAGAGGTGGGGGAAGTAATGTTCGAGGTGTAAAAGGAGGAGGGGAGGTGGTCTTCGCCAGGGGAATTTTGAGTGCCGAACCACTCGTTAAAATCACGCACCGCGGCGTTATATTCGGAGGCGCATTATGCAGTCGGTGAATCCTCTTCTTGTCTCCTTCCGCGAGGAAAATAGGAGAATGGTAAGGTAAGGGATAAACGGCAGAAAGATTCAGGAGGAAATAGAGAAATGAGGAGGAAGCAAAGGTGAGAGGGTCGAGAGTGAATCGTTTGGAAGCATCGAAGAGGGATAAGAAAATAGAGAGTAGAAATAGAAGTGAGAGAAAAGTAGAGAGAGGGAAGGGGAGAGATAGAGAGGTAAATTTCTTTATTAGGGCGAGATTGAGACTATTAAGTCTCTTCTCCCATCTAAGATGGAGGAGGTGAGAGAGAGGGAGAAGGAGAGAGGTGGAAGAGAAGAGAGAGGGAGAAGGAGAGAGGTGGAAGAGAAGAGAGAGGGGGGAGGAGAGAGAGAGGGATGAGGAGAGAAGGAAGGAGATAGTGGAAAGAGGGTGGGAGGCGAGAGGAGAAAGATTACAGGGAGTGAGTCAAAATGAAAGGAGCAAGACGAAAATAATAGAGATGTGGAGGATGGCAGAAAGAGAAAGAAAAGGAATTCCACGTTATGAGAAATAGGAGTAGGTAGAGAACAACATAATCAGAGCAAAACAGATCTTTTATGAGAGAATTGGATAAATGAAATAGAAGTTGAGAGACGAAGAATAGGAAAAAATAAAACTCAGCACATTTTAAGGATTAAAAAAATGGAAAGAGAAATAGATGTAGGAGGATATGTGATAGCTATGCGATCTGAAAACAGATGCTCGGTCTCAAGAGAAAGAGACGAGGCGTCCTGTTTGGGGAATAAACTCCCTCTTCCCTTATCCCCAAAATTTTACCACCCGGCACGGAGGATTCTCTAAAACGTCATTAATCACGCGACTTCCATTACCCCTCCCGCCCTTCCCTCTTCAGAGACTGGGTCGCTCTATTCCGCGTCATAAACTTCAACATTTGGGGAAAGAAGAAAAAGTCGTTTCAAAACACAAAGCTTTCATGTCGCGGCATCGTAGCGGTTTTGTTTGACTTTTTCAGGCAATATTTCTCCTCCCTTTCTTCTTTCTCCCTCCCTCTTCCTGTCTTTCCCTCCCAGGCACGAAGGAACCGCGCCGTGATTTTGCATTATCACGATAGAGCTCCATCGGTAACGTTTTTTCCAAATACTGGAAAATGCACTTAAAGTGATTAACCACTACCGCTGATTTTGTCGGAGGTAATTTTTTTATACACATCCATCGTTTTTCCTTCCAGAGTTTTCCCCCTCTTTCCCTCCTCCTCTAACCTCCTCAATCTCTCCCTCATTCTCCGCGTTTACCCAGGTTTAACATTATAGAGAGCCGCCAAGTAGAAACAATAATTCCGGGAGAGAAAATTATTCACCCCGAGGTGGCGGAAAACGGGATGATGTACTCGCTTAAGAATTAATTTTCATAATTCAGGAAGATGTTTCGTGCAGTTATTTCCATCCCTGCCTTACGAGCTTTTAAGCGAGTAGTTATGATATAGTAAGATTTTATCACACCTCTCGGTTGAATAAATTTAGTAGAAAGATTAATTTAATAACATTTTTTATTCGCAAAATTATGTCATGCAGCGTCGTCCAAAATTCCAAAAAATAGAATAAGACCGTCGTTTCGACACCTGATGATGACTCTGCGAGTCGTAACCATGGTTGTATGGTTATGTAATTTGGTGTAAATTTGTCCTAAGTTACATGAGGATTTTGAGTTGAAGTTTCTTCGAAAACGCAATTTCAAAAATCCAAGGCTTCCTCGGTCAATTTGATTAATTTAATGTCGATTCTCAACTGAAAACTTGATCTGTAGACGTGACCAAATACACATACTGAATTTATTTGTTGCAAATATTTTTTCATAGAACTAGGAGTTCAGTTTCTGTTTCTCGACTGTCACTAATTCTTTTCTTAGACAGGAATGTAATCGACCACGTTGGCCTCCTGCGTCATTTTTGCTTTAATAATTACTAGATTTATTAATCATTCATATAATACGTTGCTTACGTAGGAACACGTGAGGCGCATGAATTATTCCGTGAGCCCTTTCATCTCGAGAAATGCGACTTCTCCCTCTCTACCTTCCCCTCCGAAGTCCTGTTTATTCGTATTATTGCTATCTTTCCCGGTGTGTAGGAAACTGCAGCTCTCCGTTGTCGCCATCAGTTTCCCGGCAGCAAAATTTATCATCGCGTCACGTCCTAGCATCTTGCGGAAATTTATCCTCACACAACAAGAATCGAAAGAGGTATCATCCATCTTGAATCGACGGCGTAAATAGAGAGAAAAAAATCCAACCTTTCCAGACACAACACATCAATTAAAGAGTTGTTTCAACACGTATCTCTCTCTCACTACCTCTTTCGCTTTTCCTCCTCCGGGTCATAGCAGACGAATTTTCGTGGGAAATCCTCCTCCGGCAATATCCCTCCCTTTTCCCTCTTTCCTTCCCCTCTTACCTCCTTACGTACCCACCTTCCTCCCCCATTCCCTCCAATCTCTCTCCCTCCACCCCTCCCGTCCTGACATTTAACACCCACCTCCACACAGCGCGGCTGCGCAACGCACCCGAACCCGCAGACGGCACATCAATACACATCACCCCCTAGTGACGGATAAACGAAAGAGAGAGAGAGAGAGCGATCCCAATTCTTTGCTACCGACACGCACGCATTCACACGCAAGCACTCACTCACACGGCACGTAAACGCTCACGCACGCGGCCTCAAGAAGGGTGGAGAGCTATTGGCAGAGGAAGAGAGGAGAACCTAAGGAGGAAAGCGATAGGAAGGGTGCAAAAGGTAGAGATAGATTGGAAGAGAGAGAGGTAGGAAGAGAGAATTAGGGAGAGAGGAGGGAAGAGAGAGGGCGGAAGAGAGAGAGGGAGGAAGAGAGAGAGGGAAGAGGAGAGAGTGAAGAGAGAGAGGGAGGAAGAGAGAGAGGTAGGAAGAAAGAAGTAGGCAGAGAGAAGTAGGAAGAGAGAATTAGGGTGAGGTGGGAAGAGAGATAGGGAGGAAGAGAGAGAGGGGAAAAGAGAGAGAGAAAGAGAGAGAGGGAGGAAGAGAGAGAGGGAGGAAGAGAGTGGGTGTGGAAGAGAAAAGTAGGAAGAGAAAGAGGTGGGAAGAGAGAGGTAGGAAGAGAGAGGTGGGAAGAGAGAGATTGGAAGAAAGGTGGGAAGAGATAGGACGAGAGAGGGAGGTAGGAAGAGAGAGAGGGAGGAAGAGGTCTTCAATAAACAACGGGGCTTCCCTCCAAACACCCATCCGATAGAGTGATGTGCACGAGGGAGGGAAAACAATGCACCAACGCGAATCGACAGATTCGTCCGTCCAGACGGTATTCCCAAATGTCTAACAGGTATCGGATTTTGATTTTGCGTAAAGCGGCGACGGACTAATCCATGACACGAGCGCTCTCGCGCGTGCCCACACGCGCGTGCTCGCGGATCCTGCCTTATTCATGCCTCCATGCCACAATTTCTCCCGTTCCGGAGGCGATTTTTTAGTATATTTCCTCTCTCTCTTTTTCTGTTCGCGTAGAGGATGTAAATTTGGAGCCTGCGAAGCCGCCACCACCACCGCCTCTTCCTCTTCTCCCATTTCCCCCATCCGTACACACCGTTACGAAAAGGGGCGACGGCGAAAGGGGCGAAGGAGGAGGAAAGGGGCGTGGGAAGGGGGTTGGAGGTGGACGGGGCAGGGGGAACGAAGGTAATGGCGGGGCGGGACCACGTCTCCCGGAGGTCGAGATCGATGTGCCCGCTCTCCTCTCCTCCTCCCTCCCTTCCGCCGGGCCCTTCCCATCCCATTCCCTCCCTTTTTCCTCCCCCAGCACCATCTATTCTCGGAGTCCGTGCGGCTGCTGTGTGCTTTCGCTGTCTGACTCTCTTTCTCCTTCTCTCTCTCTTCCTCTCCTCCTTACTTTCGGAACTGGAGGAGGATGGAGGGAGGGAGTGAGTTATAGCTCCTATCTTCCTTATTCCCTGGAGCTGTGACCACGTGGATCCCGGGGATGATGCTGTATGGAGAAGTGAGAGTGGAGAAAGGAGGAAGAGAGGAGAAGAGAGGGAGGGAAGAGAAGGGATGAAAGGAGTAGAAAGGAGGGGGGAGTAGAAAGAAGGGAGGGAGTAGTAAGAAGGGAGGGAGGAGAAAGGGAGGGAGGAGAAAGGAAGGAGGGAGGAGAAAGAAGGGAGGGAGGAGAGAGTAGGGAGGGAGGAGAAAGTAGGGTAGAAGGAGAATGGAGGGAGGGAGGAGAAAGGAAGGAGAAAGGAGAGTGGAAGGAGAATGAAGGGAGGGAATGGAAGGGAGGGAGGGAGGAAACTGGCAGACAGGCATACGACTTTATTAACGCTAAGAGAATAAGGAGAAGGAATAGAATGGAGATATAGGCGAACAGAGATGGGAAATAGTATAGTAGAAGGAGAACCGGAGAAAAGTCCTGAAAGAAAAGTCTCCGTCCCTCCTGCCTACCCTTTTTCCTCCACCTTCTCCGTCCTTTCCTCTCTCTTCCTTCATCTGGGACCGCAACTCAACCGCCGACTTGCCGCCAGCTTTACCAGCCTCTCTCTCTCACTCTTCCCCACTCCCAATCTTTTCACCTCTTTAATTCTTCCCCTCGCCATCTCCCAAAAACCTCCGGAGCGAAAATTTCCCGTTAGCCTGCTGCAGGACACGATAGCTAAACGGATCTCCGGGGTTCTACGGAGATGCCTTATGCATGCCCTCGCGTTTCGTTGTGCATTCTAAGCACCTAAGTGCGTATGCACGGACCCGTAGGTATATACGTGAATAAACGCGCACATGAATGCCTTATTATCCAGTGGCAAGGTGGCCGCTCCCGTAATCGCATCAGCAGACGCAATTACCTCCAGATCGCGCGAAAATTGTGCAATGAAACGGGTCGACGTTAATTCGGCGAAAAAAGGCGCGATCGTCGATCCTCGACCTGTCACGCATGCGCGAATTCTTCAGCTAAGCGAATGTAAAACAATTAATCGGAGGATGCGGTCAAGTTGCGATATTAGAACTGTTTTGTTTTTAGAACTAACTGCGTTGCATGAAAATGTTTACTGCCTCCGCCATCCACGACAGAAATATAGCGCATTTTCTGCTGTTCTAGGCTTGAGCAACCTTCCGGCGCAATATGAGTAGAGGCTCTGTCGAATTTGCGAGACTAAAATTTAAACGGATGTGGAATTTATGAACACGCCAACGTGCTTCTCGTCTGAAAACGCTCGTGAATTCCCTTTTGTATACACGTATCTATGCGTATGTGAGTTTATACACAATCATGCACGGTAGATTCTGCTCAATTTGAACAAACCGCGTTAAATTAAAATGGTTGCATTAAGCGGCTTATAACAATAAATGGCAGTTTCTTGAACAAGATATGGTTTTGGAATTACGCGTTTAACTAAAATAACCGTCTTTCAACAATAACCAGTAATAAATTGCACATACTGTGCATGTATCCACACACATACATCAAAGCTGGTTTGGAAAGCAAAGACCTTATGTAGATTTATTTTCAACTTTGTTTGGTCTATTTTATTTATAAATTGTATATAGTTAGGTGTTTGGAATAACATGCAATATACAATATGTATTCGATATTTCCGAATGCAATACAATATTACATTCGGAAATATCGAAGTTTTTGTTCCTAATATAGCAAGTCATTAGTAGCGACATCATGTACATCCTGTAAGTTTTTTTTCAACCAGATATTGTGAATTTCCATAGCAAAACATAAGCTTTTACTCGAAGCTGACTTACAAATATTAATTTATCTACGCTGTTTTCGTATCCAAACGGCACGTATGCTTCCCGTATCACCGTTAAATCTTGAAAAGAATATCTAAAAACAATTCAAATTTTGGTGGAATCATTCAATTCTATGTAAATAAGTAAGAGACTAATCAGTTTTAACATTAAACATGTAGATCACATTCAACAGTTATTTTCAGTTCAAATCCCACTTATGTTTTTATTATTTCGATCGCATAACATATCAACTCACTTGTATTTCGTATCGACTAAAATGTAAATATCGTATTGGTGAATGTAAAGAGGTTAATTTGTATATTTAAATATATGAGAAATAATCTTTTATAATCCCAGCTTAAATGTGATGAGGTTGAGTTTTTTCGGATGAGAAACAACTTTTTAGGTCGATCGTGAACGTAATTGAATTTTTGTAATAGTTCAATTAATCTTCATCTTCTCCGTTCCATATTTGTTCAAAAGTTCGTATTTCATTTTAAGTAATTTAAAAATGCCGTTTTAACCTGCTTAGATTGTGAGTTTCTTGTCTTACCGAATAGGGCAGAAGACAAAATTAACAAGCGCTGATTCTCCACCTCGATGCCAGCAGACATTCTTAAGTGCTTAATTTTCCATCACAGATGAATCATGAAATCTCTCCGCAATAACTTCCCATGGAGGAGCCCAATTCAAGTGGAATCAGCCTTTGAAGAATAAGTTTGAAAACAACGGTTGGAATGATAAAACGTCACGAAGCAATATCTGGGCTCGTGAGAGAATTTGCAAATCAAATTACAATTTGTACGGCAACACTCAGGAAAAAACGTGACCGAATTTTTAGCAACTTGATTAGTTGCTTTTTTGTCAAACTAGCTCACTCGTCCATCTTGATATTTTAAAATTCTGGCTCCTTTGTAGCATGCTCTCTTTTACGCGTGCACTTACTTCACTTGATCTTATGTAATTCCATCTTTGACGCATAACAGTCGCCGTTTTCATCCATTGGGAATATTTACGTGTTTATGGTTCGGATACGTTATCCGCATATGATTTGCCAAATCAGTATATTTCGGGTAATATCGATCGATTAATGGGGCACGTGAGTCGCTTTACCGTCACCAAAACTAATCACGGGAATGAATCGATAAACCTGAGTGATGAGCAATGCTTCGCTTTGCTAGCATCGACAGAGAGCGACGTTGCTCTGCGATCGAATCTCCGTTGCCGTGTTCTTAATTTGAGTCGCTGAACACAAACTGCTGTTAGTTTCCATTTCTGGACCGTTTTATTCTCGTTTGTGCTCTCTATTTCAAATGTTTTATTAATATTCTAAATTCTAGTTCTTTTGGATTCTATTATCGATGACTACCTCCAATTAAGGCTACCTGGTGTTCGAAATGTGTACATTAGTTTTCATAATCTTTTTATGATTGTTGGAGAAACTTGTGTAGTATTTATTCTTACAATTCGATTTTTGAGTAGTACACATTTTGGACATACGATTTTTGCAATAAGACGGTCTAGATAATTGTATATTGAAGTGTATTTATCAGACTTCACTGCACATATCAGGGGCGCGAACCTTTTTACTAAAAGGGTCACATGTGGTTTTATAAACCAATGTCCGGACCACATACGACCTTTGAAATGACAGATTTAAATTTCAGAGTTAGTTTCGAGAAGTTTTTTTATTGTGTAATGATTCATACGCCTATATTAAAAAATCTGATGTGACCACCACAGGACTTTCTCCATACCTGTATTATTTCAAAAATTCCAAACCGGTTACATAATAAAAAATATTTTAAGAATCTGCGAAAAAATTTTAGACTTTACAAAAAACAGAAATAAACTCAAACTATAGCCTTCTGATATTGGATATAGGCACAAAGCTCCAACAATTAAGATAATAAGAAGGAGCGTTACTAACAATAAGATGTAACTAAGCGTCAATTGCTAAAAATAGTCGGTAGTTGGCGTGGTAGTTTTTAAGATATCTATTAAATAATGCATTATATGGAAAAATGTTTCAAACAAAGATTGTAGAAAATTAAATTTACTACAACTTTATTTCAAAATGTTTTTAAATATATAAAATATTAAAGCAAATATCTCAAAATAACGGATAGGTGAAAAGAGTAAACACCCACTTTCGATTGACTGAGTCTTACCAAAAACTAATCAGTCCTTCTGACTTTCATAAAAATGTTAAATATAAAGTTTTGCGTTGACCTGATTAATAGTTTTTGAGTTAGAGCACCCACAAAAAAGCTGTCACTTACACAGACAATCGAGAAAATGGTCAAAACGTGTTCAGGGGACCTCAAAACGTGTATTTCCGTTGAAATCTCAAAATCGATTCTTTTTATGAAAACAATACTTTCCCCTATACTACGTATGGAGAAAGTAAAAAATCTGATGTGGCCACAAGTCGGTAGGTGGCGTGGTGGTGGCAGCTAAAAATATCAGATATCTCTTAAAAAATGCATTATGTGGGAAAATGTTTCAAACAAAGGTGGTGGTAAATTAAATATCCTACAACTTTTATTCCGATACATTTTTACATTTATCAAATATTAAAGAAAATATTTAAAAATAACGGATAAGTGACATGAGTAAACACCCACTTTCGGTTGACCGATTTTTACCAAAAACTAATCAGTTCTTCTGACTTTTATTAAAATGTTAAATATAAATTTTCGCGTTGACCTGTTTAATAGTTTTTGAGTTAGATCACCCACAAAAAAGCAATCACATACTCTCACAGTCACTCACACACAATCATCATTGAGAAAATGGTCTAAACATGTTCAGGGTACCTAAAAACGTGTATTTCCGTTGAAAACTCGAAGTCGATTTTTTTCATGAATACAATACTTTCCCCTATACTACGTAGGTATATGGAGAAAGTAAAAATTTGGTCTTTTCCGAGTACGTTTTTGTGGAATACATTGTCACACGTAATGAACTGATTTTTCCATTCAACAACGGAATAGCCTTCCGCATCGCATAATTAAAAGAAATTGATTTATACCGCTCTGACCGACTCACATATTAACGCATTGATAGAATGCGTGAGTTAGCATTTATATTGAACTCTTTTTTTTACCCCGGCGCATTAAAACTCACGGGTGATATCTCTCCGCACGCTCCTTACCTGTTGATATCAACGCCGCGAAAGCACTCCTCTCGAAACGACGTGTCTACACGTAACCCACATGCGAAGACACCCACTCGACCGCCCCGTTCAAATCCCTTCCCGCAAGATCTCCCTCCACCGTCCCCTAGATAATCTATCGAAGGATAGACCGAAGACAACCGCGCGAAAATTCCGTCCGAGGTCGAGGCGCCAGTTTCCACAATTATGGCCCTCTCCTGCACGTCCTCTCCTACCGCCACAAGTGGCCCCCCTCGCGTTCTCTCTCTCCTAGCCCCACACCCCTCTCGACACGGCCCCTGCTCCCAGATGCGGCGCGCATTCAGCCCAGGAGTCAACAGGTTGCCCCTGCTGGCGATTCCGGCTGCGAGTCGGGACGACGACGTGCCTTCCCCCCTTCACCACCTCCCCACAAGCCTTCACAACCCCCTCTCCTTCCATTACCTCCCCTCACTCCCTCTCTCTCTCTCTCTCATCAACATTCTCGCTCGCTCCTTTGTCGTTTTTTAAAAGGAAGAGTCCTTGATGGTCGGAAGGAAGGCGAAGACGTACCAGTCTCTCGTTCTGGGCGCGGGCGATGTTTTTAAGGTCGTGCGTAGAAGGTTCGTCTCGTCCGGGAGAAGGATGGATAGAGGTCACAGTCGTGAAAAGGGCGCGGCTCGGACGGAGGGCGAAAGCCAATACGCGCCGCGGAACCTAAACCGAGCCTCGGGTGAACCCACACTCTATCTCCCTAACTCTCTCGCACCTCTTTTTCTCTCTCTCTAGCTCAGAGGTTCCCAAACGGGCTAGCGAACACCGTGGTGCTCTTTGAGAGCATGACTGTGCTCTCCTGCGATGCTAAAAATCGCATTCTTAACTCCAGTAATTTAATCTCTTCGGTTGCTTTCTTTCTAAACGTATTTAAGAACATTAAGAATTACTAAGCCATTGGTTTGATTTAATTTATCATATTGTTCCGAATATAGGCCGCTCCAGAATATAGGCCGCCCCCGAATATAGGCCGCACCCCGAATATGAAATCTCTTTGAAAGAAAAAAAAATTATATCTCTGACCTATGGTATTAAGAGTGCGATTATAGACCGCACTATGGTTTTATGCAAGACAGACTTGGAGGGAAAAGTGCATTCTACATATATTCGGACCAATACGGCATGATCATCCCTATTTTTTCAAACTACTATCTTCACATTCTAGGATACAATTTGGTGATAGCCTAAATTTAAAAGGTTGGGAAGCTGGTTCCGTTCGTGTTCCGTAAATGTCTCCCTCTCTCTCTCTCTGTCGTGATCGGCAGCCCATAGTGGGTCAATAGATTCCATCGAGCGGAAAAAGGGGTCGGAGGAGGCTTCACGCAATCGCTCTCTCTTTTTAGTCGAAGAAGAGATGGGTTTCGTAATTGTTCGATGCGTTTGATGTTGGACATCGAATAGGGCTGATGGAACGAAAGTCGCGCGGTAAACATAAGGTCTAGCACCCTCCAATCTACCAGGAGGTTCTCTACCACCTTACCATGAACTATCCTCACAGAAGGTAAGTGAACTTTCGGTCAAGGTCTCGAAACAACGGCTCGTCCGTGTTATGGAGGTCGCGTTAAGGATCCTCGCGTCGACTCGTCGATGGATCGAGACTCGGTCGGAGCGGCCGTTCGATTCATCGAAGGGAAGAATTGAGGGATGCAACATCCGCGAGGGAAGGAAACATTTCCTCGACGAAATGTGTACATCCTTGAGTCAACAAGGGCGTTTATATCGGGCTCTATTCTTAGGAGGAAGAGCGTGCAAACAATCGACTCCTGCAAACAAATTTGCGGAAAAAAACTCCGGCGAAATGGAAACGGCAATCGTTCGATGCTAGAGTAAACAGTGCGCTGGTGGAAATCGTTTCATAATTTGGAGATATTATGAATCCTACTGGAGATGAGGTATTATTCCGGAAATCAAATTAGCTCTATTTGTGGATTCGTCCAGTTTGTGGTAATGCGGTTTTGACGTTAATTATTACCGCGTTCGAAAAAAAATCGTTGCATGTTTGCTTTCCCCCCGAAACTCCATTGGGATTTTGAAATCTACGTTTTGAGATCTCTTTGTGATTAGTACTAATAGTGATTTCTCCAAACAGAGTAACCAATGAATTCTGGGATATTGCGATAAATTAGCAGATCCCTACGGTTGCTCATACTTAGTTCGTCTCACTTTCGCCGCTTGCACAAAAATTTCAAATCCAGGGAATAGTATTATCATTCTATTGGAATTGGAAACAGTTCGTGCGCCTTATTTTTTCGGACATAGCCGTGATATAATGTTACGATCCTTGACACAAATTGTTGTGAGTTGGCGGGGTCGCGTGAAAATTCTATCCTAAATTAAAGCGATGCCGCACACACGCCATCAAGAGCTACGCGTCTTTATGATAAATCACTTAAAAGTCGCTCCCTTGAAAGGTTTTCGTATTCTTTCGCGGCAGAATCTCAAACTGAACAGCCAGTATTTTCACATCGGTTTAGAGGAGTCATTATTTACTTAGCTTCAAACGAAAAGGGAGCATTAATCCATCCGTTCCTTACGATTTCCTCGTAAATTATTATAAAAGACGGCTCGTTATATTAGGTGACCTAATGGGCTTTTAATTTGATTCCAGTTGTCGACGGAATCTTTATTTCCCTCGAAAGAACGCAGGGGAAAATATTTTTTTCGAATCAGCTCCACTTTCCTTTCTGCGGACAACAAATCGTATTAAAAGAAAACTTTTCTTTCGTGCCGTAATGCCTTTAACGCGAAAATATCGCGCGTTGTTTAATGCACACCAAACTTTCACTCCCGTAAATCTTATAAATGTCGCTATGGCGAGGTTCGGACCCTTTTTTCCTCCCTGTCCTCTGGCAGCATAAAGCAGATGCGGCTGCCGAAATTACATGAAATTTACACGCTCACAGCCGAGAGCATCAAGTGAGGCAAAAATCTCGTTAAAAACTCCCTAAAAAGGAGATTGCGTCCGTAAGTACGCATTAAAAAGAATTGATGACCACACGGAGAAAGTCGGCTCGTTTTCCTAGCGATTATTTATTATTTTTTACGGGGACCAAATTTTCGCGATGCTGCATTTTTCGACGAAACGGAATGACTTATTTGGCGACTAAAGAGAAAGACATTTCGCGAACTCGGGATGTTTGATAACTCCCCCCCTCTCTCAGTGGTGCGCAACCTTTTCTAATCGCAGGCCACACAAACACGGATGTATTTGCGAAGTGCCACGTAATTTATTAAAAACTAACTAATTAACTAACAATGTATAGACAATTTAAGTACTTATGGTAGGTTGAATTTCCATATTCTAAAGCCATCTTTTTTTCCTTTCGATAATTATCTTCCTCCCTAATGATTCGACGATGGGTTAATAAAATTCAAAAATGAAAATTGTTTGAAGACTCCGCGGGCCACCTGAAATAGAGTCGCGGGCCACAGTTTGCGCACCACTGCGCTATATGTCGCACGCGCAATGAAAAAAAATAAAGACGCGCTCGTAATGGCGGTTTAATCGCGACGAGAAAGTGTTGCGACGGCGAAACACAGATGGCTCTCGGGTAACTTTATATATTTTTTCGCTGGAACGGCAAATTCCGCTAGTCAATCTTTCTTTGAATACACAGTAGTTCATACTCCCCCGTCCGCACAAAGTCGGCGACAAACATGCTACCCGACAAACGTCTAGCGGAAGACGAACCGTTTTCTGCTCTCGAGAAACATATCTATTAACCCAATACGATGAAGACGTGACCGCTTCATTTCTCAGGCAACGACTTAATCTGCATTTCTACTTGGGGGTGCCGGTGGTGTAGTGGTTAGGACGCTGGCTGCTACTCGCCCGATGCTTGAAAAAGTCATCGGGTACGAATCCTGCGCGAGTAGGATTTTTCTCAAGGTCACACGGCCCCCTGTTTGCGTAGTTTGAGGAGACCGCGCAAATTCAGCTGTTCCGTCCTTCGGAAGGGACGTTAAGCTGTTGGCCCCCCTGGTGTTCTTCGTAAGAGCAGGCAAATGCCGGCACCGGGTTTCCCTCCTCCCTCCCCGGTTATTCATTGCACTACCTCTGAGATACCCATTTGTGCTGTAAGAGAGGCGAATTGACTGGGCATACATACATACATTTCTACTTGCAAGAGTTGGTAGTGGATACAACGGAGGAGAAACGGAACCTCCTCTGTTACAACACCTCTGCTGCATTTCTTTCCCCGAAGACAACTGCCCACTCTTGAATCTGATGTTCTTCTCCCGTAAGTTCGGTCAAGTGCAATGGCAAAAAAAACTATCCGCACAGCGGATAAAGTACGATATACAACCATCTAAAAGTCGAAAAAGAAGTCGTCAAGAATAAAGACTTTCACGCAAAAGGTTTTCTATTAACCGTCGGTTTTTTCCCGCCAGTTTAAAAAGCAAGAAACTTTATTAATAAGGCACCCTTTAAAATTTCAGCTCAGGGATCCTCCGGAACTACATCGTTTTATCGATTTTTCCGCTCGTTTGTGAGCAGTAAAAGCAAAGAGAGGGGGCGTTTTTTTGCGGCGACGTGTCCATTAAGCGACTAATAGAGTGATCCCGTTGGTAGTGCATGAATTCCAGGCTAATATTAATCATCGAGTCGTCTAATGGAGAGGCGGACATAAATCCTTCCACCCTACGCGTGGTGGTATGTTGCCACTGTTTTCAATACAAAGGGCACTGCCCCTCATGGTGCTCAAACCAGCCTAGCGGCTTTATGTTTGCGTCGCTGGTCGGAATCAACGGTGTTATGATAAAGTGTATTAATTCTCATTAAAAGCATTAAATCAATGTTACTATGATATAGTCTATAAATAGGCTTAGTAGGATTCCATTTAAATCGATAAATGTTGATAAACATCGAATTTTAAAAACTTTTATATTATACAAAAATTAATGTCGATTTTTCACCACTACATTTTCTAGGAAATTATGCGTCATGACTTTTAAACTTGCTTTGCCAGCCTCAAACCTGATATATTTTACCACCAAATATCCGAAACGGGAGAGAAATCGACAGTTGTTGTCATACCAAGTGGCCACACAACATTCGGAATTCATTACACTTTCCTTTCCAATGTTCATTATGTCACTGCCGCGGGATCCAAAACCGAAGAGACAAAACAGCATGATCGGTTTATCGCGCTCTGTCTTTACCCTCAACCGGATCCGATGATCCCTACGCGCTTTGGACTCCATTTACTGAAAAGTCAGGAGACGTCGATTGTGTCTTCTCTGCGACAAGATCTGCCCACATCCTCCAAAAGCTGATAAGAAAGGTTTTCCCTGTATGAAAAATGGCTACCGATCTTCAGATGTCCTTATGGAATTTTTTAAAAGCACTCTGTCATAAAATTAATGTAATCCTTCCTCAGAGAGGGTCCCCCGTGCTTAGTTTCTTTTGCGTTATTGCAGCACGATGATCTCTCTGTTATCCTTGATCTTATGCAACCCAAAAGGCGCGAGTTGCTTACTTCCTAAATCGAGCCATTTGCCTGAACGCGCTACATGAAATCCAAAGCTATGAAATGCCAGTTGAGATCATCCACCATAAATATATTTGGTCCATAAATTTCATAATGTAATTACATTATTCTCGCATTGCGTCTCTGAAAATAATTCAGTAACCTCAACAACACAAATCGGAATACATACAATGATTTTAGAACTTCAAAGAAAAATGACGTTTTCGTAATAATCAACTGTAATTAGAGAAGAATTAATGGATTCACTCATTGCTTTGCAACGTATGAAATTGCCATTTCCGTTTTCGAAACGTTGTATCTGTATGATGATAATTTGGTTTTTACTTACATAAAACACAAAATAAAAGTGTATATTATGTATTCTGTATGCGTTTCCGGTGTGGAAGATAACGGGAAACCACCACATCATGTATATTCCCTAGTCAAAACCAATCAATGAATTGGTAGGACCTGTCGTAAGAAAGAACACGAATGAATTATGTAAAAGTATCTCAAGGAATGAAGCATCTATGTATAAAACGAAAACGCTTTTATCATTCATTATATACTATCATAGGTGGCGAGAAGTTTTGGTTAAAAAATCTTTTAAATTGCATTTCCATCCTTCAGTGAATTGTTCATTTAAAAATTTCATTGGGTAATCCCTCAAACCTTTTTCAAATCTAAGTACGCGGACTGTTTTCCTAGCGCGTCTTCTTATTCATAAGCGGAAAGCATTTTAACTGCATCAAGATCAACGAGAAGAAAGTAATTTCAAAGACGAAATTTATTTATGTTTTTCAGTTTTTCGGTTTCCATCTCAAATATGTTATACGACAAAAAGAGTTCTGATTTTTTATTCGATTTCTTTGGTTATGAGCAGTAATTACATAAAAAAACAACCTGTGTATTAAAAAAACACTTCGAGCGTAACGTAACATCACTCAAATGCACCTGTCACATTAGAGGCGAAGTATTCTATTTTTCATTCCATAATTAATCGTCGCCATCCAAGCATTCCCCTTCCCATTAATCAATTCTTCTGACAGGAAAGAAGCTTCCCTCCATCACTAAAAAAGTATAATTTACATTTTCTTTGAAAGCTCAAGAGTTTATTAACGAGTGACCATTTATAAACCTATGATAAAAGCGGATTTTATGTTCTGAGAAAAGTGGGTTTAATATTACCACGGCGGCAATATAAATATTCCACTCGAAACTTGGAGAGGCAACAATTTTTAGATTCTGCTTCTTCCGGTTTATTGAGTAAATTGTATACAAAAGCCAATTGATTATGGTTGTGAAAATATTGTTTAAATATATAATAATTTGACTGAGGGTTTTTTACGGCCATCCTAATTACATTTATTCTTGTTTGCTTGCTTAATTAGCGAGCCAACGTTCCGGGCGTTGAGTTCTTTTCTCTCCATCATTCTCCTCCATTCATCCGCCGAAATTTCTTTCGGCGCGAAAATAATCCGCTCTTTTTAGTAAATCACGTGACCTGTGCACTAACTTGAACTTTAAAAAAGCGCCATAGTCTCTAGGAGACCAAAATTAACGGATTTCCAAAATAAAGCCCCCCATAAAAAAGCTCATTTTTAAAAGCCTTTGTCCTGTGAGAAAAATACTCCTCGACGCACAGCCACCTGAATAAAATCGTTAATCGAGTTACCGGACCTAGAGCGTTACAGGCTTTGCGACGCAAAAAAGGATATCCACGAGCAAAAAAACCATCAAAGGCTCTCCTTAGATTAACTTCCGTGCTCTCGTTATTTCGACCTTTCTCGTACGTTTTTCCTCCACGCAACCGAAAGATGGCGCATAAGGCGCACGGATCAAGTTAGGTTCAACACCTTTTGATCGAACCAAACCGTTTCTATTCTCTTAGCGTCTTCGGGGCAAGAGCGGCATTCGGATTCAGCAAATGCAATCGCATTATGGATTCAGATTCGGAGCGTGAGCCATTCTTGCCCCTCCCTTACTTTGGGAGGCGCCGTTGGCCCCAGTTCGATCACCTGAACAAATGACCCTTCCCGTCCTTAGCTCTAACTAATTAACCGCACGGCATCCACCGCTCCTGCCCTAAAGCGAACGCTCGGTTACGCAGATATGCGATCCTCTCCCGGAATGCATGCGTACGCCCCCAAGACAATTCTCCACCTCTCTCTCTCTCTCTCTCTCTCTCTCTATCACTCGATAACCCGGATGGATTATCGGGAGCGACGTGGGCCGCGCACGAGCGGGCACCCTCACCCCCCTCCCCCTCGTCTCTTCCTCTCCCGCCTTCCACGCGAAAGTGGGGTAGAGAGAGAGAGAGAGAGAGATAGAGCGACCACGCTGCCCCCGGGTACCCATCCGTAATCGCCTTCCTTCTTTCGTCCCATCTGCGGTACACGAAGCTAACCCTGGGGAAGCGACCGGTACGGGCAACGCTGTAAATTATGTGGTTAATATTTGAGAGTGACCGAAAGGATGTGAGGTATGGAGGCCGTTTATGTGGAGCCAAAAGTTCTCTAATCCTCTCTAATCCTTCCCAGCATAAAGCTTTATGTATACGTCGAATGTCGCGCATCAGTTGATGGGTGAATACAAACTTAAAATTTTTTAATTTAATGTAGAAAATGTATTTAAAAAGTTTTAGAATGAAACTAAGATAATTTATTATAGGTCGAAGATTTTTTTACCATTTCGTGAGAATAAATTAAAACTCTCTCGAATTAACGCAGTTGTATATTAATGATATGTAAGTTCCTCTTAATCTTAATCCGACGTTTCTGCTCTCACGCTTCGTAAATGTGACGCGAAACTTTTTCTAAACGAAAACTACAGCTCGGAAAAAAAGGCAAAATACCATATACCCTATCGGCATTTACCCCCGCAGGAGCTTCCTTGCAACTCATTCTCGCGGTAAACACCTTAAAAGTCGTTTCGTAACATATTTAACAGTTAATGGGACACATCCTCTACGTATCGGATCCATCACTCTCCATAAAAGACCACCACATTGCCCCCAAATGTCCGTGGGAGTTTCGCTCGCAAACAAACATCCTCGGTTCAATCGTTAACTTACGAGCACCTCCGGAAAATTACGGCGGCCAATTTTTTCTTTTAAAACAGACTTCGATATCTTGGAACCGTAATATAGCGAGATAATAGGGCGGAAAAAAATCGAAGCGCCGCCATTATTCCGGCGTGGCATGATGATTTACTGAGTTTATAGGATGGCCGAACGCCGTCGCTATGCTACGCGAGGGACTATAGTTATAACCGAGGGTCGGCAGCCGTTGCGAATGCTTTCGAGGGCCGCATTGGAAGTCACGTGAGCTTCGTCGACCCAGACGAACGTTTACTTAAGAAGTTATCTCGAGAATCTGTGGTTTCATATTAGTGAAAACCAAGTCTAAATAACTGACTAGCGTCAAGACTACACCGGAAGAGGTTTTGATACCATGATGTTACAAAAAATATGAAATTTTCCCAATTAAATTTTGGCGATCACTTTTCCAACGCAGCTTATCAGGCCGCATGAAGCGCTTTTGGAGGCCGCATCCGGCCCGCGGGTCGTACGCGGCCGATCCCTGGTTTAAATTGATACGGTACGCGCGGTATTGAGCCTACAGCCCCTTCGGTACGAGGATAGGGTAAGACTCCGTCCTTCTTCCTCCTCTCCCTCACTCTCCTCTTCTCCTCTTTTCCCTCACATGATTTATGAGAAGCCCTGTCAACTCCGTGAGAGGGCGCTATTTCCGAGAAGATAATGGGCGGGAAAGGGGGGGGGGAGGGGCTCATATCGATTCCCTCAATAGGTGGCGTCGCGGATGTACGTTACTCATAATCGACGCCACGGAGAATATATTACGCTCCTCTCTTACTCTCTATACCGAGAGTTAGCAATCTTGAATTGTTATCGATACCTACCGCCGTGACCCGGAAAATTATTGCGTTAAACACGGAGCCGCGCCCGAGTTTGCCGGAGGCGAAAGTATTTCAAGCTGAAGACTGCCAAAAATCTCAATTTGGATTTTGAATAATCGTTACGCATGTAGAAATTTACTGCGTAGATCATTTTGGATGTAGAATTTAACTGATTTTGAGTTATTTGAAAGTCGCCGAAAGTTAAAGGGTTACATTTTGCAAATTCGATTGATTTATTACGGAGCAAACAAAAAAAGAATATTTTGGAGCACTGATTGATCTTATAAAATGCTTTCAGCTCCTTTTCGTATTTAATATATCCCCTTAAGGGTCCATTTAAGCCTGTGGAACAATGACAAAATTGAAAAGAAATGTTATCCATGCACCCCGTATGTTTCATTCGAATGAAAATTAAAGCAAAGTACTCCTGGTATACTCATCCGTATCTTCTTAAAAGGAATCATAATCGTGATATTCCCAGTTAACTCGAATCATATCATTGAATTGAGCAAAAGGATTTTTTTATTATTCAACAAAATTCGTCATTTAGACGCACAAATTTTTCATCCGTTTGGCAGTATTTAATTGAAAAATCTGGCGTGACAAATAGAACCGCAATATAATTTCCATTTCGAGAAATTTTCTCAGCTATATCGTAAAAAGTACCATTCGTGTCCAAATTCGTCCCAAAAGGCCCTCTAGAAATTAACTCCGACGGTTATGAAAAACAAATTCGGCCTTGACGTTTCTCTCTTTTTCCTTTCATTTTCGGAAGCAAAGGGGAAAGCGAGAGTCCGAATAATTACGCACACAAAGGATGGCCTAAAAATTAGTGAACGTCTCTTTGCTTAATGAATGTTTCGCCGCGTCTGTTCATTTTTGAACGCGTTGGGTTTACGAAGGGAAAAAATAGCCTGCGCCTAATGAAGGCATTTATGGTGTTCACTTTTTCGGCTCCGTTTTTTATTTTTATTCAACCCCATCCATAGTACATAATAGTATTCATCCGTTCGCCGTCTGTGAAAAAGAATACATAAAAGGGTGCGTCGCTTTAAAATTTTAACCGTTAAACCCTCATAAGATAACCATGTAGTTTGCACTTTTGAAGGCATTATTTTCAAAAAATCTCCCTTCCTATTCTCATAAGGCCTTGCTAGTAAAATATAGCAAGCGTATAATAACTTGTCCGATAAATGTCAATAACGTTTTATGTTGAATCCCCTTCCAAACGAGCGAGATGAATTCAAATATTTTAAGTCAAAAGCCAAAGAAACACCACCCACGTATCTAACCCTTTTCCGAATGCAATGACTTTTAATGAAGTGCACGCGGATGAAAATGACCCCGTAGCTAGGTTCATTGCCTCCCATTAATGCTTCGAGCCACGTTATAATGGTAACTGGCGTTGAATTAAATCAACTTTTTCACCAAAATTGGCAATTTCTTACGCGAGAATTCTACTCCACAAATTTAGCCGTGGGAGCAATTTCCCATTTTAATTTCCCCTTTGTTTCATTACGGAGCATCCGTATAAAAATAAGGAATATAATCAAAAACATATTGTAACAGAGAAAACTGTTATGATTTTTAGTCAAACGCAATATCGCTGCGTCAAAGGAAAGGAAACCAGCCGTGAAGTTTTCCTACTGACATATTAAATCGCTATTTTTCAAAATCACCTAAATTTAGCATGTTTGCGCAGAGTCGGTTTCGATGAAATGACTACAATGGCGACGAATTACATTGTGCGTTAAACTACGTATAAGCCGCAGCTTAAGTCCGACCTATAGCTGATGTAGAGATTTGCATGATAGAGATGGCTAACGCCGACATTAGCCAGGTAGACCTGGATACTGTTTGATAAACAGAGCCGCGACGTGAGGAGAGTCAGAGATTCCACCGCCTCTGGTGGCGCCTTTCAAAGCGCGGCATTATAGTATTGTCACCGTCGGTCGGTACCTACGTGTAGTGATCTGGGGCGACATTTTCTCTTTTCGACTCAGGCGGCAGATTTCCACGCAATGACCCTGTTATTGAAATCCGTATCCGTGACGCGACACGTCAATGAAATAGACTTGAAGAAGCAAGTCGAGTAGATTTAGTAAGCTTCAGTTGATTTATTGGGTTTTCTCTTTGAAATTTTCTTTCAGAGCCTCAATAAAGGGAAACATATTTACCAGATCCATCCGGCTAGTGACATTTTTCAGTTTCGGATATTAATCGCAACATATACAAGGTGCGGCAGAAAGAACTCCCCACTCCTGTACCCCCACCCCACCCCTAGCTAAGCCCCTCCCAAATCGGGGAGTTCTTTCTGCCGCACCTTGTACATTCGCTTAACAAACTATGTTTCTCCAAAAGCTATAAAATGTTTGGGAAACCCAGACGTGCGTGCCGTCTGCAAATGAGCTATCATAGGTCGCGATTCACCGTTAATACATTCTACGAGCGGTGAATCACCACTGATGACGGCTGCTTTGTGGTCGAAATTCCCATCTGGTTTTCCCAAACTTTTATATGGCTACTGGAGAAATACAGCTTTTCATTTGGATTTCAACAGATGAGCTCGACATCTTTTTCTCGAACATACAAAATATCTCCGATAGTTAATAAAAGCGATCCTTGTGCACGGCGATCGACTTTCGCGCAAAGTTATTCTCGCGTATAAATTCCTCCAGAACGGAATAACGCGATAACCTCGTTTAGTATTCAAAGCCCGTCGGATACGGAACGAAAGCGATAACTCTCCGATGGGAGGGGGTTTTCTTCGCGTGCCAATAATCCAATTCTGGTGTAGGACTGCGGAACGGCATGACTGGGGCTATCCGCCCGCATCGCCATAGCTCGCTCTCTCCCCCTCTCACGTCTGTTATCGCCTGATCTCATCCGGAGGCGTTAAACAGTCATACTCCTCTTGCCCAGGCGGTCCACGGGGAAACGGGCGAGGAAGGTCAGTTTGGGGGATCGTGTCCTTAATTAACCTTGACCGCGATTATCTGAGGTCAGATTGTGCGGCGAGACACCTCAGGCGATGCGTCGTTATGCGGTCGCAACGCACGCGAACTCGGAATATGCATGTTGCCATTTTATTTTTTTTATTTTTCGCCAACGAAAGTTCTCGATTTTCCTACAGGAGAACGGACAATTCGTTGCGCGCGGCCAATGATACGAAACGTTCTCTTTGGTGGGGCAATTTTTCTTAGGTAAAACGAAAGTAAAAAACTTCCGTTGCACCTCGAATTCAACGCGATTCACTTTATTTTCCCAATTTCAAAAAATAAAACTACACAGCAAACCCTTGTCCGACGCGGATTTTATTCAACATCATCATAGGTAGTCTGTCCGTAGACAGGTCCGTGATTATTCGTGGTTAAACCTGGTTTTCCATATTCTCCTATTTTCCGCTGTCCGCTTCATATCTTGATAACTCTCTTTCCCTTTCAAATCGTCTATCAGCTGAAACCTTTTCCTACCTCTTTCCCTTTTCCATCTAGTTTTCCTTCTAACACGTCTTTAATCATACTCTCTCTCTCCTCAGGTAATGTCCAATCCAGTTTGCCTTCCTCTTTCTAATAATCTGTATAATAATTCGCTTCTCTCCTACTCTTCGTAGCACTTCATCGTTTTTCATCTTATCTATCCATTTTATTATACACGGTTAAATAAAGGTGACACCTGTTCACCCGTATCACACATGAAACGCGATATTGAATTGGGCGCGCGCCGCATTTTACGTATGTATGTGACGCGATAAACCTCGTTGCCTATATTAACCCATGATTTTTACATAAAATTAAAGCGACGCGATTTTTCCCAACTATTTCAAGCAGGTAACTCCCGCGTCATTCAAGGGAATACTGTATATGTACGCCATGATTGTGACGGTATATTATTTTTTCCCTCCCTTTTTCGCAATATTTTCACACGCGGGTGTTTAAGGAAGGTACTAAACAAGTGGAGGAGAAAATTTTATACGCAGAATCTTGCGGCAATAACATTTCCTTTAACATCTCGGACGAAATTAGCCAATCTCTTTCCCTTTATCTCACACACAAAACGTAATGAGCCGTTAACCTCTTTCGTAATTCCAACCTTTCCGGAGTAATAATCCGTGGCGAATAACAACGAAAAAACAGTTTTTGGACAAAATAAAATTTTGAAAAATCGTCAAAACATTTCGCACCCAATTAAACTCAACCGTGCAGTTTTTCCTAAAGGTCATCGGCGGACTCGTTATCTCTCGCGCCGTTCGTTCTTTTTTTATATTTTTAATCGCTCGTAAAAAATATAAGATCTTCCCTTCCCCCGTTCCATTATTCACGCTCCGGCGAGCCACATGACGTTAACCTTCAAGAGTTATACGCCTTAATATCCCAGAGACTCGGATTTAGAAATGACCTTTATCCCATCTCGGGCTTGATCGGATCATTCATAAGCGGGGTGCAAAAGATATACCGAGCAAGTGCCTCGAACCCTTGAAGCCCTTCCTAATCCCTCCTTCCACCTTCTGTTCCTTTTCCTTTTCCCTCGCAACCCTTCCACCCACACACAGAAAACAGATACTCCTGTTCAATCGAGCGCAGGAAGAGACAAATGGAATAAGGGAAGCAGCTCGGAAGGAGCAAACTCCGCGCAAAGATCATGCAAGGTGGGATTATAAGGGAATCGCGAATGCTTATCAGCTTTTCCGCCTCGTCTTATGACGCCGTAATTCGCCCTGGCGAAACAGTGCAAAACCGCATAACAGAAGAACATCGAAATGGAATGTTTCCTCTCGTTCTTCTTTTTCTGCTAAGTATCCGCGCATTCATCATAGGATAATAGAGAGCGAATGATTTGATCGTGTGAGCGAATTCGTTCTTCATACGGAGGAAGTACTTCCTCTCATGGGCCATCATCATAAAAGCAGGAATGGAGGTTGATTTAATCTCTCCAGAATCCGTGATTTGAATCGATCTTTTCGCTTATAATTTTGCTTATCTTTTAGTTAAAACTGTCCTTCGTCTTGCAACTCCGTAACTTGCTCCTGACGTCCCGAATAAATAGCGCAAAAACGCGGTAAACGGTAAAAAAAAACTACAGAAGCGAAATCTTTTCTATTATTCTTTTTGTGATAAAGATCCGCGCACTAATCCATGGATAATGGAGCGAGAGAGAATGATTTGGATGGGCGAGGGAATTCACCCTTCATACGGGGGAACCACTTTCTTTCGAGCACAAAATCGTTAGGGTATGATGAGGGAGCAAATTAATCTCTCAAGAATCTGCGATTTTAATTAACCTTTCCGCTTCAATTTTCCGTCACTTTCGGCTAAAACTGTAACTAACTGGGCCGGATTTGCAAAAAACTGCTTTTTGATAAAAAATTTCGGCACGATGAAATACATTGCACTTTTCGTTTCCAAACCACGCTCTGTCTCTACGGAATTCGAGCACAATTCGCTCGAATAACTTGCTTTTAATTAAATTATCCAGGTTTATGTTAAAGAGTTGGTGTCTCAAATACGCGGACGTCAGTCCTCTTTTTGTTACAACGATTCTTCTGTAAGTAGCAGGCGGAGAAAGGGTGCGAGTGAGAATATCACGGACGATTGTTGGATTCGTAACTAAACAAAATTGTAAAATATTCAAGAATTAAACGATATTACATTAAGGTTATACGGTCGATGATGTGTTTTAGTTTCGATAAAAATACTTATGCTATTTACTGATTCAAATAATATGAAATGCGCGGAGTGTAATGAATGTAAGTGCATTTAGAAAAAAAAAACAAGAAAAATTGATTTTCTAATGTTTAAAAAGATCAAAGTTTTCGCAAATACATTTACGCTTGAACTAAAACTATATTTTTCTTGTAAACATCTTCATATATGGATGGCAAAAATTCAAAGAACAAAAACATTCAGATCAAGTGTTAGCAACACGTTTTACTCCAAGCGCTTCATAAATATTTCGGTATTATATATTTGGTCTCCGTGTGATTTGAGATTGTGATCACTGCTTCAGGATTTCTTATTTCATCATTCCAATATCTCCTAGTTATCTCAGAGTAATGCGTACATATCAGACCAAAAAGTAAATCGTAAAAACTCAGATGATATCAATAAGGACAATTGACTAATAACGTATATTAACCGAGATAACGGTACTAATTTGAAGCTTTTGAACATAAATTAAACTTTTTACAGCAGAAAGCATCACCATCCTGCAATAGCAATTTCAGATTAACGATTCTGAAAATTAATTTAACTTTAATTTACGAGATTTTAAACTTCATTTCAGCTTGCATGAAGTTGAATATGATATGAAGCCCTTCAGGATTCCAAAAATTAAATGTAATCGATCATCAGTGAACTATCAGAGATGATGACAGTTTATAATTTAAATATTCGCATGATTCACCCAAACGTTTTACAACCATTACAGTTTCCAATATGATTTCGTACTAGACGAAAACAGACAAAACTTACTCAACCAGGAAAAAGGAAGTGCTAAAAATTTTACGCAAAACTGGTTGATTGATTTTACACTACAAGTACGTCGGAAAAATAGAAAATCTAGCTCTTCAGTTTTCAGCAATAAAAAATTGGAAGTAAGGCCGCCATTGCACTCAACAGTCCATAGGAGAATCCAAATGTCTGCTTACGTCTCTTTGAATTTAATAACTACTTCTTCGACATGCATTTTGGGCGTTGGATGAATTTGAACTTTTATCGGCTCGTTTTTTGCTTCCGAAACAGAATCAAATGATTGAGTGGTGCCGCGCTCGAGTACTCTTGAACCCTTAATCGCTTACAAGTTCATACCTCGTTAAGGGGCTCTAAAGTGCTAGGCGAACATAAAAACAACGTTTCGGGGAATGACGTCGGAGGCGGAATTTATGAATTGTTCCCGAGTAGAATAATGAAATAAGTGCATAATTTAGAGACTCATTTCATTCGCGAGTCCTGCAAAATGTTACGAATTAAAAATCCAAACTCCTTCTCAGCGGCACGGGAAGTCTTGAGTTATTAATAACGGAAGTGTAAGTTCCACGAGTTTCTCGTTTTTTTACTCTGGACCATTACCGCGTTTTGATTAATCACAAACGGCAGAACATGCTGCTTTATATATATGGGAATGAGCTACACGGCACACATACAATGATAAAAGGTAACAAATCTCCAAATGCCGTACTAAATTTTCTTACATTATCTTACCTTCAGGACTTTTTAGCCGAAATACGAGTATTAGTCAATACTCCCTTCCTTACGCTTTCCTCGAATCGGCATCGCCGATTCTTTGTTTTATTTTGATTATTTTTCATGATCTCTTTCGCCTTCTTTCGTTTTAACTTACGACAAGGGCCTGCACCCCTTTTTTCGCATACCCGATAATTTCAATCCCTTTTAATTATTCTGCTTAATCGGCTTCACCGAGGTTTTATTTTTTTATTTTCCTGACTTCGGTTTGTTTTGTTTTTTATCTACGACCTCAAAACCCCGACGTATACATTACACCTCTCCCGCAATAAACGTTAGAAGACAAATCCCATTCTTTCGTTTTGTTTCAGACAAACAAACCACTCACTCCGCCGCCATCAATTCAATCACGCCCCCTCCTTCATGGTCTCATTAAACCAGAAATGCTACCAGTCATCACTACAGGGCCCGCTTAGGACCGTTCGATTAACCAAGCACTTTGGACCCTTTAAGAGCTCTTCTCATCTTTCTCCCTCTGGTAATTTGGCACTATTCATTCTCTCTTTATGTAACGGCGTCTTTTCTTCGATCACCCTCCAACCCCCTTCAACTCTCTCCCCTTCTCTTTCCCTCCGGCTTAGACCTTTCAGCGTTAAGGATCCATTTCCCGTCAGTCTCTCCAAAAGAGTACTGGCACGCCACTTCAACAGGCAAATGGCGGAAGGTTTTTAGGTACGCTTAAAGGGGGTGTCATTAAAAGTCGTGGTGTGTGTTTTTGTGTGTAGAATGCTCTCCAGCAACCAGAAACGACCGGGAATTCTCTCTCTCTCTTTTTCTTTCATTGTCTTTCCCCTTCTCCTCTTCCGCTAGCGACTCATTTCAGCGTCGTCTCCTAAAGTTCTTCCTCGTTCGCTTAAACCACTCCCACTTATCTGGCATTTCCTCTCATTCCCGCCCGCTTTCTCTCATTCTCCTTACCATTATTCCTGCTCTCTCATCTTCTCCGATTCCCTTTCATTACGTCCACATTGGTTTGCGTTTTTCATTCAACGGTGGCCAAATCGTTACATCAAAAGTTCCGCCTATTTATCCTTATCTCCCTCTTAATCACTAATTTCCGACATCCCGCAACTTTTTCTCCCTTATTCTTTCGGAAAGAGAATCAACAAGAGTAGAGAAAGCCAGAAAGGGAGGGAAACGGTCTAGGGACTTGGGATGGGGGAAAAGGATACGACGAAAGATAAAAAGGGGTGGGACGGAGTGTGTTCTGGAACTTTTTGAGAGGGTAGGGGAGGGAGGAAGAAAAGGACATGTTCTCGCTCGGCGAATTGACGACAGCTTAAAAAAAAAAAGAAAAACGAAACCTCTCCTCCCCGCTTTTCCCCTTCGTCACGTTCTCCCCGCCTTTTCTCTCCTACGCAACCATCTTCCTCGAAATGACGAAATTTTCGGCCGCCGACTTCGCTTCTCTTCCCTCGCCCTCTTCTTCCTCCCGCTTCCTTTCTCCATCTTCTCGCCTTCTCTCCTCCTGCTGTCACTCTCCCTTTATACGCTCTCTCGCTCGAACACATCCACAGACACACACCGCGTACTTTGCTGTAATTCAACTATCGTTGACGCCAACTCTTTCATAGGCGGGCAAGGCGCCTTGATGATGATGGTGATGAAGGAGACAGAGAGAGAGAAAGTGGTAGAGGATAGGAGAGGAAGGTAGAGAGAGATGGAAGGAGAGTACGGGAGAGAGAGAGAAACGGATGGAGAGAGGAAGGGATGGAGGAGAGAGGGAGGAAGAGAGAGAGTAAGGGATAAAGAGAGGAGGGAGAGAGATAGGAAAGGATGGAGATAGGAGGGAGGAAGAGAGAGGAAGGGATGGAAAGAGGAGGGAGAGAGAAGATGGGATGAAAAGAGGGAGGGGGAGAGAAAGGAAGGGATGGAAAGAGAGAGAGGAAGGGATGGAAAGAGAGAGAGGAAGGGATGCAAAGAGAGAGGGAGAGAGGAATAGATGGAGAGAGAGGGGGGGAAGAAAAGAAACAGAGATAAGGAAAGAGTGGGAGGAAAAGAGAGGAAGGGAACGAGAGGTAAGGAGAGGAGGGAAAGAGAGGGGGGAGAGAGAGGGAGAGAGAGAGGCAGAGAGAGGGGGAGAGAGAAGGAGAGAGAGGGAGAGAGAGAGAGGGAGAGAGAGAGGGAGAGAGAGAGGGGGAGAGGGGAGAGAGAGGGAGGGAGAGAGAGGTAGAGAGAGAGGGAGAGAGAGGGAGAGAGAGGGGGGGAGAGAGAGTGTGAGAGAGAGGGAGAGAGAGAGGAAGAGAGGGAGGGAGAGATAGGGAGAGAGAGGGAGAGAAAGGGAGAGAAAGAGGGAGGGAGAGAGGGAGAAGGAAAGAGAGAGGGAGAGAGAGAGGGAGCGAGAGTGAGGGAGAGAGAGGGAGAGAGAAGGAGAGAGAGAGGGAGAGAGAGAGGAAGAGAGGGAGGGAGAGATAGGGAGAGAGAGGGAGAGAAAGGGAGAGAAAGAGGGAGGGAGAGAGGGAGAAGGAAAGAGAGAGGGAGAGAGAGAGGGGGAGAGAGGGAGAGAGAGAGAGGGAGCGAGAGTGAGGGAGAGAGAGGGAGAGAGAAGGAGAGAGAGAGGGAGAGAGAGAGGGAGAAAGAAAGGGAGAGAGGGAGAGAGACAGGGAGAGAGAGAGAGGAAGAGAGGGTGAGAAGAGAGTGGAATGAAAATAAATAGAAAGAGGGAGAGAGAGAGAGGGGGAAAGAGAGGGGGGAAAGAGAGAGGGGGGAAGGAGGGAGAGAAATAAGGAGTGAGGTAGAGAGAGAGGGAGTAAGGTGGGAAGGAAGAGGTGTGTCCCCTACTACTTCTCCTAGGCCGTCTATTTCTCTCTCCCCTCACCTCGCCATCCTATTCTTTCTCCCACCCTCCCACGCTAATTGGCGGAGGAATTAGTGAGAAATAACGGGAGGAATTTTTTTTAGTTTTATTTTTTCGCCCTGCCGATTCACATGTTTCATGCACGTTTCCGTTTCACCAAAATTTTCATTTTTCGTCCTCCCTTTTTCGTGTCGTCCGGAAATCGCGTAATTAATTAGTTCAACGGAGATTAAGATGGGATCCAGACAACATTTGACGTCCGCAAATATATTTTATAAAACATTTTGCGGAAAATATCTCTATTACTGTCTACCGAAATATTTTGTGGTACTATGTCTCATCTGTTGAAATCGATCCTTCTCTTTAATCTCAAATTGTCGGGACAAATAATAATTTAATGCTAGTGGAATAGGTTTTGTAAGAATGTTTTTCTTTCATAAAATAAAATCTATATTAATATACAATATATTTTGTTTAGTATTATGGAAAATTTAGATGTATGTATCCTGTTTCCAAATATTTAATTAAATATTTTATATAAAATGAACTTCCCATTTACCGGACATCAGGATTTTTACCGAGATATCCTACGGAAATTGTTTCATCAGGTTGTTATTGTATAGATATCTTTTTTTGTTATTTTTATACTGCATTACATACGGACAAATGTATGAGATTTACTTTTCTTATACCTAATGAAAGCATAAATATGTATTACAGCATTATTTGACCAGTAGAAATAGTATATACAATAACATTAAATTAGACTTTTCTATAAGCGTTTCATCTACTTTCTTAATTTTTTCATTTATTTATACTATGGTAGGTGTAAATTGACATTTCTATCAACGGAGAAATTTGATTAACCGGAATTGGCTCTGTTCCAAAGCAACCGGAAATTTATATTATTTATAGTTATAGATCATATTACATTTCATGTGAAGTACTATGTAATATGAAAATACGCGAGTTATGGTAACACGGCTAAGAATGGATTACAAATAATCACTGCGGCATGCACAGTCTCGAGCATAACACCATTTACAACATGTCAAACTCAAGTCGTGAAAACCTCTCTTTATGCCATCAGAGTAACGGGGGTAGCAAGGCACTTTCACGCAACCCGCAATAGTGGGTTTGTATATATAGATTGTTTCAGTGTATCCTAACAACCAGATAAAATCTATCAGAAGCAAACACCCAGGTTTTCAATTTTCAACTGAAAACGTAAAGCAGATGAGCTCAGCATTCTCCGAGCCAAAATACTTCCTTCGCAAAGCGCGCCCTGAAACCTTGAAATCTCTACGAGAAGAAACCCTTGAAATACGTGCGTACGGTTTCCTGCGAGATACATTCCTTTCTTCCCGTTCCTATTCTGACCGACCCGAAAAAAGCGCGTTATAAAAGGACGCCGCCTATCACGGATGCGAAATCGCTTCCGCTCAACATTTTTACGCAGAAAGATCGGAATCTTTATTTTTTTATCCTTCCGTCTTCCTATCCTTCCCACGCTCTCCCTCTTTGTGAAATAGTAGCCTGGGAATGCCCTTTTTCTCTGATTTATGTCGAATGCACCATCAGGGCGATACCCGCGTTGCCTGATGATCTTAATGCGTAAAAATATTCTCCCGGTGAAACAATTACGCGACGACTTTCTGTCAAAAGTAACGAGGGAAGAGGGAACACAAGAGGTTGAGAGAAGGGATTGTTTGACAAGCCATTCCAGAGAGCGAGAGAGATTTAGTCTGAGAAAAAAGAGAGCGAGATTCGGGTACTGAATGGAGGATATTAGACACGGGAGACGGATGCGCATATTTTATGGAGAGAATCGGGTTGAAAAAGAAAGGAGGCAGATAGAAAGAGGAGAGTGGGAGATGGAGGAGAAGGGGGAGGAGAGAGGGCGAGAAAGGACAGAAGAGAGGGGTGAGAGAGAGGGGAGAGAGGGGGAGGGGGAAAAAGAGAGCGGGGTGGAAGATGGAGTTTAGAAGAGGGTATTTGGGAGAGAGGGGTTGGGAGAGAGAGAAAGAGAGGGAGGGGCGAGAGAGGGGGAGAAGGGGAAGAGAGAGGTGGCGATAAAAGGGAGAGAGGATTGGGAGAGGGGTGAGAGGGTAGTTGGGAGAAGGGGTTGGGAAATAGGATTTGGAGAAGAAAAGGAAGAGTGGGAGAGAGAAGGCGGAGAGAGAGGGTGAGAAATAGAGTGAGGGGGAAGATAGAGGAGAAGGAGAGAGAGGAGCGTAGAAAGTCGGATGAAGTGGAAGGAGGTATGTGAAGAAGAGGGTCTAAGGGGACGAAGGCGATGGCGGGTCTCTTCCTCTCTCAAAATCCATCTCGTCCTCAACTCTCCGTATAAAGAAAGGAGAAGACACAAGGCGACGCGAGGAAATAAGGAAACATTTTCTCCCGGATGAGGATGGGATTAGAGAGAGAGAGAGGGGGGGGGGAGGGTGAAGAAAGAGCTTGAAAAATACGGGAGCTTCGGGAAGCGGAGGGCGTTCCTCTTTTTTTCTTTCTTTTTATTTTACTCATCTCCCGTAAAATGTGACGCGTGAAATATGCAACATGAATCGTCGAGACAAATTTTATGAATTGCGAAAAGACGCCGACGAAATTCAGGCGACAACGGAGCGTGTAAAATTCGGCGGAAAAAAACAAATTGGACGAGTTCCCGCATGGGTGACGGCGGCAATGATGCTAGGCGACGAAACTGTTATCGTTTGGTCGAGTCTTGATAAAGTGGTGCTTAATATTTTATGATCCAAGGTCGGAAATGTGTTTTTTTAATGCGGAAATTGCTACGTTTATGTCATTGAGCGTGTTGGATACGCTGTTAAAAAATATCGTGTTTCGAGCGAGATTTCTAGCTTTAAATGGTGGAAATAATTGTCTTGAAAAATATAATCGTGCACCTGAAATGTATTACTACAATACCTTTAATAACCAGTTCGTATTTTTTTTTTATTTTTGAAAAATTTCAACTTTTAGATATAACATGATCAAACAAGATCCACACGGAACTTATGCCTACTTTTCACATAATTATTTTCAATTAAATGAATATTGATTAGCACAGAATTGATTAGTGTCTGTATTAAAAGTCTCTCACTCGTTAGCTATCAATATCACGAATACTTTCAATGAGTATTCTAAAATTTAACGATGTAATATTATAAAATATTACAAATACATTCGAACGTAAAACTAAATTGATCAGGCGTATTTGTGTGGCAAAAATAACGTGTGCGTGTACTAGACCAGAGGTGCATAACTCAAAAGTTGACACGGGCCACAATCGACCTTGATTGGACTTAGGCGGGCCACGCTATGAAAGTTTTGTACATAAAAAATTTAAGTACACTCTTGTAGATTCAGTAATTACCGTAACAACTTTTACATACAATTTTATGCGACAAAATGAGGTGACAAACAAATACGAGTATAATTTACTTATTCAATGGGAGATGTTGCTCCGTTTTTCTCTCGCCATTTCACTTATATCCGGAGTAATTATGGTAGCTGCTGTTCTTAGAACGTCTCTTAAATTCTGATCTGTCAATACTAAACGTAATGGAGCTTCGTTTAATTTCATAAGAGAGAATGTTTGTTCACAAATGAGATAAATATCCATAACAAATTTTACTTGTATTTTTACGGAAAAGGAAAAGTAACAGCTGAATCAAATCCTGCTGTGCGCCTCAAAATGTATCGGCGGGCCAGATTTGGCTTGCGGGCCGCATGTTGTGCTCCCCTGTATTAGACTACACCGAATCCGAGCCCTGCGGTAATCTTTGCAATGTCTACACTCTAGTAATGAGGGATAAATACTGCAAAAACATCAGTATTTACGCAAAATTCGAAGAAATACGATCAATAAGCAAAATTATACGATAAAAATTAGAATATCCATTCCCTTCCTCAGAGAATAGTACAAATTCCGCTCCGATATTACATTTCTAAGATATTTTAATGGGCAAGATGGATTGCATGATGGATTTCAGATTTCTCATGTAAATGAAATGGGAAGGATAGTTTCTGCAATCGAACCCGAGACTTTCAATCTTCGCAACAAAAACTGTCCTCGGAAGCTAGGTCCCAGTAGCAAGAGATTTCCACCAAGTGCCATGATAATAGGTGTACTGGTTCAAAAGTTAATAGGAGGGAAAGTAGGCTAAAAATAATATTTTGTCCAATCGATTGCTTCATAATTTACAAGGCTTATGGAATGGATAGATTAAAGTTGAAATCTTATATGCAGTTAATAAAATAACTTCGAAGATGTGAATTCGCGAGTTAACACAGAGATTTTGGCATAAATTACTAGGTACCATAAGCCAGCCGAACTATTATTTTCATCATCATTAATTAACTTGGTTAATAGGAAATCCAATCTTTTAAAAATACTAAATCCTGAAGAAAGAAATTAATATCATTTCTTAGGTAGTTTTTTTTAATTAATGAAATAATAAACTTTCAACTTCAAGCTAATGTGACTCAAATTATTCTAGTTGTAATTTTCTCAAACTAATTAGATACCATTTCCCAGGAATTTCAATCATTTCTTAATAACGTCAGCTGTTTTTGAAATTCTCTTTTTTATCTTCCTCTAAACCTTTTGCACAACTTCGTTTCCGTATGCATATGGGAAAACGCAGAAAAAATGCGCAAAAAGGAATATGCCATTCGTTCCGTACCTGTACTCGAGATTCTATGTGCTACTGCAGACAGGTGCTAAACCGTAGACTAACAAATTCCGTTTCGAGACACGCCATGCCGCCTATCTTGCTATTAAGTAACCACTCGTCGAATTAAGCGTCCGGTGAAGTAGAATAGAAAGAGAGATTAGAGCGTGGTAAGTGAAAAACCCTTGACGCAAAATAAAACGAACGAACACGCAAAAAGGATCCGCTCCCACCTCCAAACATCACGTCACTTTTAGTTATTGTGTATGCTCGTATGAAAGAGAGAGAGAAGAAAATAATGAGAAAAAATTGGAGCAACATGGACATCCCTAAGCGTCAGCTACTCTCCATTGTTGCGCAATATCGTTCATTTCCAGAAGACTTATATTTCGAGATTTTATTAAATTCAGACGACAGATAGACGGAATCGCAAAAACCACTTTTTCAGATCTAGAGGCAGCTAACAAAAAGGCGCGCACGCATCAAAGTCTCGATTTCGATTTTTTCCCACGGTCACGATGAGCAAGTGAAAGAAAGTGAGCGAGAGAAATTCAGAGAGAAAGAGAGAGAGAGATGAAAAGAGAGGTAAGAGAGAACGAAGAAGGGAGAAGAAGAAGAGATAAAGATATTGGTAGAATGAGATAAGAGTGTGGGATCCTAGTCTCCTGATCGATCGGAAAAAAGAGAGAGAGAGAGAGAGAGAGAAAGATCTCGAAATGCGAGTCGCGGCGAAGCGAGACGAAATAAAAGGGAAAAAGGAGACGAGAAGAGGTCTAAAGACGGTTGGCTTGGGAGTGGAAAAGTTATTCCGGAGGGATGAGATCTCCCGGTTGTGACAGGTTCTCTTTGCAAGGAGAGAGATAGGCGGTGGTACATCTTCTCCAACTTTGTGTGTGTTCCATGCTCCTCTTTAGGAGTCGATGTGTTTTTCGGAATGCCTTCTTTTGACGCGCTTCTCTTTTCTCACGCGCGTTTTTTGCTACTGGGCGACAGAGAATGAGCTTTCGCGAACCAATTATCGCTGTCATATGCACATTTCGCGTCTCGCGCCTGCATCTCGACGGGAACGTTTCTTAAACATAAAGAAAACGTCAATTAAAGTTATGTCGTCGACATACATCGAGATTGAACAGCGGCATAATGAGTTAACAGCGTGGTAAAATTTTATAACCCCTTACTAAACTATTTCAGTAGTTTTTTTTGCAATTTAATATAATTTTCGGACCAAAATAGGATATTAACAGTACCGCATGTGAAAAGTGTAAATTTTGTCCTGGTTTCTTGATAGTAACCAATTATGAATGATCAAAATTAATCATTTAATAATTAATACCTAAACTGTAGCGAATGACGACTACGGGTTAATTCTTTCAATTACCAAAATTGATGATATCACACAATTATTCATGTGACGAGCAAACTTCCATCAAATATCTTAGTTATAATTGGATTGGAGGAAAGGGACTCCTCCGCGCCCTTCAAGCATCTGAGCTCAGCTAAATATTCAGATTATCTTGTAAACTCCGTCCCTCCCACACACACTGCACGCGTGACTTCGTCGGATTGCCCTGTCACTTACAGTAAGTCCATGACCAGTGTTGGTTCGCCGACCACAGGTTGAGAACCTCTCGTCACAAATTAATTCTCGTTTTAATATTTGGTCGGGAACAGAAATTTCTCAATTGGCAAGCAAGAGCAATTTAAGGTCGAAAGTGAGTCGAATGGTTAATGGTTGCGGATGCGTTGTTTCAACTTTTATTTCGTGTTTGCGCCGTCCCGTGGCCGAATTCTGTTAATCGAGATTCCTATTTTACCCTTTAAAACTAAATACATCTCGAACACGCGCTTAAAATCTTACGAAATATATATATCTTGAATAGCTATAAAAAGTTTAAGAAAAACCGATAGCAGATATCACCACCACCAGCCATCATCAGCGACGATTCGCCGTTCGTTTTTCTAATCCCCTGTCGTAAAATCGCCACTGATGATTAAGAGGCATAGTTTCATTTCGGTCGTAAAAAGAGCTCGATAATTCTTCCTTGAATTTCCCTTTGAAGACAATCCGGGTTATCACTGCATTCACGCGACCAGCTGGATTTTGAGTGCATACCAAGATTCTCGAAAAAAACGTCAACAATCGTTAGTAAGAAAAAGACGACTCCATAAAAGTAAGAATTTCCTTATTGCGTTTTGCACGGACCGCTAAAAAAATTGGAGAACATAATTATGCGATATTGTTAGATGAATTAAATTAAAGGAGATGAAGAGAAAGGCTTCAGATTGGTCTGGGTAAACCAAAAACCCACCAAAAGTAAGAATGACTATGAATGAATGAATATTATTCGATTGTTTTCATCCCAAGCGTTTGATACGTGACTATTTCGACATTTCCGGTCTTAAGAATGATCATCTCTCCGAATAACTTGGAAACACTATGGCCAAGGCAAGACTTGCGTAACGCCCTAGCTCAGCCGAAAACTTGCACACTCAGCACGTAACCAGGGAAATGTACGACACGTCGTTCTCACTAAAGGAAGAAACTGTTCGCTCAAACTTGCTCGTCACAACGCCTTGTGGATGGGCAGACCAAAATACTTGACGAAAACAATTTACAATATTTCACGCTGGAGCAATATATACGTGCACACACCTCATATACTCATTCGGCTTCGACCTAGCTTTTTGCGAAGTTAAATCGCATTTAGTTATATTCCTTCAGATGTATGTTATCTAATGAAAAGGGCGACATCGGATGTTCATTTTATTGACGTTTATCTTGTACGAAAATCGACGATTAAAACTGAAGTTTATTTTATACATGTTATCGTTGTTTATCGAAGTAATTTTTGTAAAATTTTACGAGGAGTATATCAAGTTAAAAATTTTTAATTGTGTTATTAAATAAAAATCAATTGAAGTTTCTAATATATTTACATGTAATGTAATGTTCTGCTTGAATGTGTAGTTCTTAAAAATAGTTCATTCAGAGTTGAATAGAAGAAGCATTGGAAATGATGCATTACATTGAAAAAACCTATTCATTTTATAAGCAACATTTTCTATATTTCGATTTTTCCAACAATCCCTTGTAATTCACAGCTGTCTGCCCTATCTCCTGAATTTCATCTACAATTAAGAAAAATCTATGATTTTGCATGCGTTAAATTATTTCATTTCTATGGTGTTCAAATTTTACGGGTAGATTTTTGCTAACAATTCGTTCTTACTCGCTACTAGGTCTAAATGCAGGTAAATATTTTTTTAATGGTGCAAACAAGAAGTAGTCATAACGTAGAGAAGCAAACTAAATTCATTCAAAACAAATTAAACGAATTGACACTCGCATACCATTTAAACAAATAAACATACCATTTAAACAAATTTGTTATCTGTAAATATGTAACTAAAATATTTCAGCGATTTTATGTGGTCAAAATTCTTGTTTGTTTGGCTAGTCATCATGATGAATACACAACTAAAATTTAATATGGTCTCCCACATCAATTAACGAGTTTAACTTTTAGACTTTCGAATTCAGTAAAATATTCTTCTTTGATAAATCGTAGCGATAACTGAAAATAGACTTGTTTTCTACGATATTTTCAGCAAATAATATGTAAAATTTTATATAACCCAATATTTTATGCTTAACTGAACCTACAATAAAACCATCACCATACAAAAGCATAACACTAACGAAATAATATGATACCGTATGTACTATTGTTAATATGTTCATGTATTTTGATTGAAATTTGGCGTTATTTGCTAATAATATATTCAAGAACACCTTAAACGTTTCGTTACTGAGCTATCTGCAAGATGGTGCAAACGTGCTAAACCTTTGCGTAGGTGCGTAGTTTTCAAGTTCTGGTATTGTATAAACAGGCAGTTGTTTTAGGAGAACACAGTTCATAATAGTTTTGTAAAAAACATAGCGATGGCGATTCATTTTCGATAATTTTTTTCATTTTCACGAAATCGTTTCTTATGGACATAAATAAACTTTTTCGATTCTATCGAGCTTAGCCATGACGAATCACATGTACTCAGAGCAACTATACTGCGTCGAAGGATATTACGAAAGAGAATGTCACGGATATTCTTCAAAAGAACCCGTTGAACCCACTATAGTGAATGTCAGGATTTGGCTCCGGAATAATCTCGAGGAAGAGAACTGGTATATAAGACTAGAATAGCTGAAAACAATTTTTTGTCTCATTTCAGTGCCCCTCAATCCGCTGAGTCATTCTCAGAGGAATCCACACTCGAAAGGTTATCACGGAGAAAATGAAAGGCCTAGTTCCCAGAAAAGGTCTATATATTGCTGTTTCCTCTCATACGGGTATTTGAGTTAAAGTATTAAAATAAATATACAGCTTTATAGTTCGTAAAATAGGTACTTTGATAATGACAATAAATAACTAAAATGTTAAGATAATGATTGTTAAAATAATCTGTTGAACTGTAGTAAAAAAGCAGTGAAAATGTAGCAAAAACATCAAAAGACATATTTGGTAGCAGTATTGTAGCAACGGAGGAGCGAGCGGGGCACCCGATATTCGATATTTTATTATAAATATTTGGAAGAATATTATTCTTGAATTTTAATTTTTGTACATGCGATAATAAATTTAATATTTCTCGAGTTTGGCTTATGATTATAATAAAAATTTTATAATTGTCTAAGTCTGGGTCGGTGTTCTTAAATCTTGCCCCGGGCTCTTAAATTCCTCGCCACAGTGCTGTTTGGTAGTTGCGATTCAGCGCTGCGTAATTATTTATTAGCTCGAGTTTTTCAAGAATAAGCGCTTGAAAATACTTGTCTTAGATATCTCCGATAGCCTAAACAAGGTTATAAAAAACCAGATGCGCATTTCGGTTAGATTCTTAAAGAATATATTTTCGGTGTAAGACGGCTGATTTGTAGTCGAAATGCTCATCTGTTTTTTTATAACCTTGTTTATGCTATTGGAGATATCTAAAACAAGCATTTTAAAGTGCTTTTCCTTGAATTTTTCAGTCATAAGACGAGATCGATAATTTCCTGTTGAAGCTTGATTTTTGTATACTCCTATGCCAAATATATGAGGTTTTTTCTATTACCTACATCAGAAATGCTCTAAAGGTTCAGTTATAACACCAAATAAAATTCAGTAGCACGAAATTTACACACATTGACCAGTTTTACCTTATACGAATGCCATTCTCAAACCATTTTGCCATAAATTATACTCCCTTAAAAATCAGTTGTGTATCTCGCGCACTCCTTTCTTGTACGCGATATTTTCGAAGGATAAGATATTTTAAATTGTGATTTCAGATCATCATAATGAGAACTCTCAACATCGAGAGCAATTTCATAATGACCACAGTGCTGAAGAAGAAATGTTTAAGAAATCCTTCCCGCATCCTGAGCATACCCAAAAGTTCTCATGTTATAGCCACGTAATTAAAATATGGGTGAAAGTCTGTCTATATCAAAAAGGTTACAGAGAAGCACTCCAGATGGAAAACTTGGATAATCGTTGAATCCGTCGTCTTTTTTTGCCAAAGGACGCCTTATAAATGTCCCAAGACGTACGTATTACACGCGCGCAAAATCCCATCGCGCGCCTTCCAACGAAACGAAACACCTGAGATGATCAATCATTTGTTATAGGACTCTTCGTAAGCGTTAGCAGAACCTTTTTTCTACCAAAAGTTCCCACGGAGGGAAAAAAATTACGAAGGTCTCGATTAATTCTCACCTCCGCCGCATCTTTAGGGTGACGCTATTCTCCCCATTTATGCCTCCGAACTTTCTCTTCTCGAATGGAGGCTCGTGAATCCGTTCTTTTTCCCAAAAGAGAGCTAAAACGCTCCTTCGCCACACTCTTCGAAGTTTCTTTTTTTATGTACACGCACTCGTACATGATCATGCGTGCCAATGGCCACGCGGGGCATACCGATAAAAGGAGGAGGGGGGGGGGCTCAATCGCAACACCTCAACATTTCTTCGGAGACGGACTGATCAATCACTCGGCGTGCAAAGGTAGAGCGAGAAGGATGGGATGGATGAGGCGGAGCGCGGAAGGGGAGGAAGAGGCGGGAGCGGATAAGGGAGCGGCGCTGCCGTTAGAGGGGGCAGCAGCTGTTGCTTGGCAACCGGTGGAGCTGATTCCCCAGCTCCTGCTAGCGGTGGTGCCGCCGCCGCTCTCCTGCGTAGGCTGGCCGCACCCTCTCTTATTCTCCCGCCCTCCGTTACCCCGTCTTGGTCTCCCTCCCTCCCGCCTTCGCACCCTCTTTCCCTCTGCCCCTTATTGCTTTATTCTCTCCTTTTGACCCTCTCCCGTCCTCTTTAACTTTCTTGCCATATTCTCCTCATTTCCTTATTTATTTTACCTCCATTACCCTCTCCTCCCTCGTTTTCCCAATCTCTCTCTCTCTCCATCGCATCTTATATTACAGGAGTGGCTAAACCGCGGCTCTTTTAACTTAACGTGTGGCTCTTATTCATTTACACTCAAGGGTGTATCAAGGCTTATCACCTCAGAAAGCAATAACGCAGTGCGAGTAAGACGTTTTGGGGATGCTACATGGGCATGCAGTCTCTTTGTATTGTTTCGAATAAAAGTTATGTTTACTATTCGTAAATTTTTGTGCGTAGAATGTGTGCCTTGCGGCTCTAGAACTCAGGAAGATTATCATATGCGGCTCTGAGGGTAAGCAAGTAGGCTTGGCCACACTTGTTATATTATGTAGCACTTTCCTTCTATTCCGCCATCCTCCAATCCTTCCGTCCAATCCTGGCTCACCGCCTACATCTCTCTACCCTCTATACTTGCTCCATCTATACTAAGGTTGCTTTCCAGGAAGCTAAGGAGGGGCTGGCGTATTTATGGCAAATTTATTGATAAATGTCGTAGATAGATAGATGTAATAGATATCAGATAGATTGGTGTGACCAGTGAGGGTGTTCCGGGGCGGTTTAAATAACAATTTGGGATAAAAATCGGGACAAGAGACATTTATCAAAGTGGGACGAGGGATGAAAAGGAGTTACTCTCCCTCCAAGTTTTGGACGGTTGGTCACACTTTCCTTCTCCCTCCATTTCTATCTCTCACCTCTATATCCACCTTATTCGATCTAAAAAATCTTCATATAAACACATTTTTTATATAATTAGATATCTTTTGAAACTCTATTAGGAATAGGAATGGGAACGCTATTTTTTTATTTGTAAAATAACTTAAGAATGATCACAAAAAGGATAGAAAATGCAGATGCGCATTTGGGATACAAAGCCGATATCACCAGTGGTATTATGGATTGATCACCAGTGATGACGGCCGTTCCGTAACTGATACGCGCAGCTGGTTTTCCCAACATTTTCCCGGATGAACTGAAAGTACTAAAATTATCTGTTGGATCCCAGCTATAAGGCGACCTCGATAATTCATTTTTTGAACAAGATATACGAGCTTCCACTCCACATTTTACTTTCTCCCCACATCAACTCTCCCTAGCAACTCCCTTTCTCTCTCTCTCTCCCTATACCTTTCTCTCTCTCTCTCTCCCTATACCTTTCTCCTGCTCCATTTCACTTCACTGCCCCAAATTCCCTTGTTCGCCGCAGGCCCTCCCCTCACATCCTAACCTCTCATACCTCCGAGCCACCCCAACAAGTCCTTGTGTCCTCTTCCTCCGCCCCACCCTTCCTCCACCCCCTCCACTTCAGTCCCACTCCGACTGTGCGTCCTTAAAGCGCCAGCGAGTGCGGTTTCTTTGACCAGCGAGTATCAAGAGTTTTTGCCCGTCCTCATCCTATCCCCACTCTCCTCTCTCTTATCGGTCTTCCTTTTGTCGTCGTCAAACGTCTCTCGCCCCCTCTCAACCTTCCCCTTTCCAATTCCACTGATTCTCTCGTATCCAGACACTGTTGGGTGTGTGTACGTTCGTTATTTCTCTTCGCGGCCTTTCACTGTCGTAGCGAAAGGGCCGCGCCTGACGACCGAACGCTGGACCCTTGTCGAAAAGAAAAGAAAAACGACTGTAGACATTGCGAAGACTTTTTGGAGTTCGGACGTTCGGATGTGAATTTATAGGGCTACGGTTCCCTAACGTTTTGTGGGCGCGGCACCCTTTCGAAGTTGAATAGAATTTTCAGGCACCCACATCTTGAAACAAGGTTTTTACATTTATAGTATATACGAGTATTGCAACCTTTGGACTTATCCATTCGTCGGTCCTACATAATCAATGTATTAGAATAAAAATGATTTCCCTAATGGCCTACGAACATTTCCAGATAGTTAATTTAGATACTTGGCGAAGTATTTCGCGGCATCCAGTTTGGGAAACTCATAAATGGTATATTTTTCTGGGTCGGATTTTTCTCTCCCCAAAAATTATTTCAAACCATCCAAAGCCATTAGCGGAATGAGACACTTGAATTTTTTTCTCCGCTAATTACGGAAGTCTACGATTATTCGAGCTGTACTGACTTTGATTAACGAGTTCTCGCTCCGCGTTGTTTTTGATGGGACTATCTAAAAAAGCGTTAATGAATCTTATTATCTGATATGCGGCCGGTCGTCAATTGTCTGCAAGATGAGCTCATCTGACGAAAAATAGGAAATAAACATCAACGGACTCGCGAATGTTTAACGTGTGCTAATTTTCCTCGCTCGAACAAAAAATAACCCAATTTTTCTACCGTTTTCCTTCAAAGAATTCTAAGATGAAAACATAACTAAATAAAAAATTTTATTTTTACAATTTTTCTTGTTTTTAGCAATTGAAAGGCTTCTCTGATTTTCGCGATAGAATGTTAATTTTTGAACACCTAACGCGACATCAGGACTAATCAAATCGATCGACAAAACGGAAGCCGGGGGACGAGTTGCTCGCCCGTGACGGGACCTCATCAGCCGCTCACTGTTGATCAATGATTGATTGGTTGCGCTTGGTGGTTAACGGCGACCGAACACCCAGCCGATACGGCCGAAAACCGTGAAGAAACGAATCGCGATGTTGAGATATCAATCCTATCGCGGATTAAACGGCACCTTATGACCTTACTTAGACGTGTACGATGAGGAATAAAGGCGTTATGCTCGAAACTTGATTTGAGAAAACGTTTGTCCGAATGACAGGCAATTTCCGCTTGTAGTTCGTTTATATTTATGTAAATAACACCAATTATTTTCTTGATAAATGGAATCGCGTAGCATTTTTATAATAAAGATCTAGCTGATTCCTTTAGCCATAAAAACGGACGAGTAAAGCAAATGTGCATTACAGTTACACATTTGCCGACATTAGCGGTAATACACCGACAGCTGATTTTAAAAGTAATTACTAGACCGTATCATGTCTGCAGTATTTACTTAGAAACCCCATTGGATTCAAGCTATAAGGTGAAATTGATAGTTAATTTTTAAATCGAGCTCTTATTCAGTACACGGCGAGGATGCCATTGCAATGTAAATATGTCTACCTTTCATTATTTGTCGATTTCACGGTTGTTCTCGACTTCATCATTTACTGAGATAGTATTTTTCTTTTATAACATACAGAAAAATACTGATTTTCTAGGTAAATTGGGAATGGGGTAAAAAGAAATAATCCGAAGGATGAAATATAAAAGGCAAGAATTTTTAAAATAATTCACTCGAATAAAGACGAACTTTATCGATAAAAAGCTATCATTTTATTAAATGATACTGACATAGTGAACCATAAAATAAACTTGCAAACATAAAATAATTGGCCTCAATGTACTTGGCATTGGACTATATTTTATGAGTCAACGGCAAATAAATAAATAAATTTAAAAATTCTTCGGTAACTAAGCGCTTGAAAGAGTTCTGAGTACATATTCTTACTTACTTCTGAAGACCCGTTTGCTCGGTTAACCAGCATACTAATAATCTGGGTTTTGCTGCGTTTCTATGTGTGCGTAAGAGATGGTGTGTGTGTGTGTATGTGTGTGTGTGCTTGCGTGTGTGTGTATGTGTGTGTGTGTGCTTGCGTGTGTGTGTGTACGTACGTTCGTGCGTGCTTGCTTGCGTGCACGTACCAACACGACAGATGGCGAAACAAATTAAATGTAAATAATAATGACCCGCCATGTCATACATGTTTCGAATATAATATCGTTTCCAAATTACAAAAAGTTTGCAAGATTCTCCCTTTTATAGCCAAAAAATTGCTTTTGACCGCGGGCCACTTTCAAAAAGTTTCGGAAGCTCTGCCGGTCGAGATCGCGGTTTTTTATAAGGGAAAAAATGGGAAATAAAGCAGGGAATATAATCTCTCAGAACAGACCTCGAGATTAGATTTTTCTCGTTTAGAAGGGGAAAATTTCTCGAGACTACCGCAAAGTTTCGTAGGAACGAACTTGTGCGTAAATTCAGCCTCTGGAGTTTTTTAAAATAATTTCTAGATTTCGGAAGCTCAAATAAACCTCCCCGAGGGTCTGCTATGTCTACTATGATAGCCGTTCCTAAAAAATTCTGGTTGGGAAAAAGTACAGGGATTAGAGGAAAACTGGGAACCGAATTAAAGAAAATGAAGCCGGGACAAAGCGCTATCGAAATTATAATCTTAATCTCCTTATTGTGTCAGTTCTTTTTTTAAATATACGTGAGCTTGGAGCTCGGAATTGATTCTAGAATTTTCCTCTTGAATAGGATTCATTTAATTCATTTTGAGAGAAATTCCAGTATATATCTGAAGTCCTGTTCGTTATTTCGTTTACATTTAATCAGCGCCACGTTGGTAGTGAAAAATGTAATTTTTGTTAACTTTACTTCTTCAAAGCAATATCTATATAATTTGGTGACAAGTTAATATTCATCTGCATAAAAAAAGCATAATCCCTTAAAGAACACCCAGCAATTCCCTCTTTAACGTTATCTTCTTTTTTGGACATCTGTTACATTCTTTAGAGTCGCGTGACTAACGTTACATCGGCAACCATTAATTAGGTCTATGACTTTATGTCATTCCAAATTATCAGAGAACGTGACATACGATAACATCAGTAATTACCGGAACGCAACACGCAAGCTATGGTAATCGCTAGATGTTTGAGAGACTTTAATAACGAAACGCCGATCGCTTTCCTCTATATCTTTCATTTTTTAATTTATCGATTCAGCGACCTTTAGTAATTTCAATATTCTTCGTAGATATTGTAGCAGATGTTACGAGAAAGTGCACGTAATATACCACTCATCTTTCGCCATTGGCCCGCATTTTTAAAATATGTACATCGTCCGAAATGCTTTTGAGAAAATTTAAAATAACAACTTAGAAAACATTAAGCGCTAATCCACACGAACCATGAATATTAGATACTTGTGAGAAAGTACGGTAAGGGCGATTCAAAATGTTCTAATGAAATCCTTCGGATCTGATGGTGAACATATGTACGTACATGGTTTAAAAAGTCTTTTGGTAGAATTAAAACTAATAATAATGGTCACGAGATGTACACTTGCACCGCGATTCCAGATCACAAGGGAATTTACGAACACGAGGCTAAAATTAGGGAAACTAATTAAACGAGAGACCATTTCACAGAATCCACGTTCTTTAAACGATTCGCGAGGACTCGAGCCATAGGGGTGATAATCACGCCCTCCTAAATGTGTGTGTGCGCGCGTGTGCGTGTATATACATATACACAAACATATATATATACACACACAGGATGTCCGGAAATTCGCGCCTAATAGTTCCACCACGCGATTCCTGGGTAGAGACGAAAATACTCTTGGGTAAAATTTTCCCCAATTCATATTTTGCCAGTTGCTTGGTGTGGCAACACTGTACGGGAGAGAGGCGCATCTGTATGTGTTCCTATGGGATGCCCTTACACATTTGTTGGAAGATGTGCCATTACACACGTAGGAGTATGTGGTATCAGTACGATGGAGCACCGGCTCATCGTGGGCGGAATGTGCAAAATTACTTGAATGCCACATATCCAAACCGATGGATTGGACGCGATGGACCCATTCGATGGCCCGCTAGATCTCTCGACCTCAACCCCCTCGATTTCTTTCTGTGGGGTCACCTAAAGTCTGTGATGTATGTACATACAATGGGGAGCAAGTGAAGGACGCTCTTGATCTGAAAGCACTTCTACATGTAGGCGTGACGACAGTGACTTCCGGCATGTTGCAGAGTGTTCAGACAGAAATGATTCGGTGTGCAGAAGCATGTGTTGATGCCAATGGGGGACACTTCGAACAATTATTGTAATTTACAGCACTACTGTACTAAATTAGATTTATGATGCGATGTGCTTTTATTTTCACCTCGGCCAGGATAAGAATAATTAAATAAAAAATCTGATGTGGCCACCACATGACTTTCTCCATATGTGTATTATTTCTAAAAATTCCAAATAGGTTAAATGATAATAAATATTTTAAGGAACAGAGAGAAAAATTTTAACACTTTAAAAGGAACAGAAATAAATTTCTGATATTGGATATAGCCACGAAGTTCCAACAATTAAGAAACTATAAAGAAACGTTACTAAACACCCACTTCCGGTTGACCGATTATACCAAGAGCTAATCAGTTCTTGTGACTTTCATAAAAATGTTAAATATAAAACTTCGCGTTGACCTGATTAATAGTTTTTGAGTTAGAGTGCCCACAAAAAAACTGTCATATACACACACGCAGACATCATCGAGAAAATGGTCAAAACGTGTTCAGGAGACCTCAAAAAGTGTATTTCCGTTGAAATCTCGGAATCGATTTTTTTCATGAAAACAATACTTACCCCTATACTACGTATGGAGAAAGTAAAAATAAAAAGCAAGAGGAACGTTATCTAGAAGAACTAAAGCAAGAGACGCGAACACCTTTCTAGCACAGTGTTGCCACATTGTTCAATTTAGAATGCATTTTTCTGGCAAAATATGCATTTAGGGAAATTTTATCCAAGAGAATCTTCGTCTCAATTTCTACCCAGGAATCGCGTGGTGGAGAGCTATTAGGCGCGAATTTCTGGACACCCTGTAAATAATATATATATATATATATATATATATATATATATATATATATATATATATATATATACGATCTCGAATTCTCACGGCACTGAGAAATAATTTTAAGGAATACTACATGGTGATGAATATTTCCTCTCCAAACAAATACTTCGCCATTTTTTCCTACAACGATAAAAAAGCTCTACGCTCGACAAGCGAACAAAAAAACAATTTGGGCGTCTGGTTAACAAAGTGGTCTATTGGTGCTATAACTGTGTGAGCGCGCGCAGTAAAAGTAAAGGAAATCCAGTGACAAATTTCAAAGAAATTTCTCGTTGAGGATAAAAATTGGCTGAAAGAAAAAATATGATAAAAATAGGAATTCATTTAACGGAACGAAATCTTCAATAACGAAAGCAGCCAACGTGTACAAGAAACGGAATTATTGCGTCTAACCTAAAAACAAATTAAGGTTGGTGTTTAATCTAGTTTCCCAGTCTGACTTTTATTTTGGAATTCCGATAACGCCCTTTCGGTGGGTCCTAACATTTCCTTCGATCGGATGCCACGTCTCCCTCGTCGGCTAGAATGCCACTCAAGCTGGAAAGAAGAGAGATTTGGAGGGTTTGTATCCCAAAGAACCGATGTCTCCTTACCTTAGCAGAAAACCCTTCGGTCCCATTCCTCTTGAGGCACGCTCTAACACACCATTGCGTCGGAGAATTACTAATTCGCTTCACAATGGAGGACAAGGGGATATCTGAAAATGGAAGAACTGAATATCACAAAGGATATCAGGAAAAAATGAGGAAGATTAGCATTAGCCGAAAAATAATATTTTAAATTCAGTAGCATAGACAAATATGGATATGGAGAAAGGAAAATAGGAGAAAATAACGGCATAAAGATTTTATATCGGAAACAAGGATTGAGTAAGGATAATTACCATACACTAATGATCAAGAAGAGTACAATTATGATTATATATGCAGACTGCGATACTAATGAGTATTCATGTAACATATAGAGTTCCTTTACATAGATCTCTACTGACCTCTTATACCTTTGTACCCCAGAACCATTTTCCGAGTATGAATTAACTTCAACCAAAACTTAATTCAAATACCTTTGTAATCCTTCCTTCACTGTGGGCAATTTTAACAGTAATAAGCCACTTCATTATTTGTTATAAATGTGACGTCACTGCTGCTGCGCACTTAAATGGGGATTGAATTTTAAATTATAGAATCATTTTTCAACGCAATATAAGAAAATTTATTAAAATAGTTGTATATCATCAAAAATCGACATAAAAGATGCTGATAGTTGTTGTCACTTAATTGCTTAAAGTATATGCATTCGCAAATTAAATTTCCAATCAAACGCTATTGTTATGAAAATACCTTATATTCAGTACTGTTCCTTCCAAACTCGGAGGACTTGCCGGTTGCACTGCTTCCACGGGACTGATGACTACCGCGATCGGTTCTCAAGTAAAATTACGCTAGCAACGGAAATTTCCGCCCAATACGATGCATTCACCATGTCTCTCTTTGGCAGTTACGGAGAATAAAACTGGGTGAACGAAACTGCGGAAGGAAAAGAGGACGACTGTGCACATGACTCTTTCTCATGTACCGTCTAAGATAGTGATAGTGATGGTTTGGAAGGACACCTGCAAGCTACGCGTCCTTTCCTTCGCATAAATAAGAAACATATTCAGCCATTAGATCTGAACGGTTCAAAATGTATCACACGATGTTTACAAAACTTAATAAATAAACTAAAAAATATTTTTTATAGACAAGCTTTTCAAATTCACTAAGAAGCGTAGAATAAATTTTTGTGTACACCTCAACAAATCGATTGGTTAGGTTATCTTCAAAATTTGTAATAAGAGAGGGGCCCTTTTAACAACCATAAAGTATTTCGGTTCTGGTTAGTGTTTCCAGAAGTTTTATGGCGCAGTTAGATTCTTTCATTAACATCGTTGAGCACCAAAAACCTTTTATACAAACGATAACAGAACATGGTTGTTAATAGAGCCCTTCATGATTAAAATTTTTGAAACTAAACAACCTATTTGTTGAGGTGTGCACAAATTTATTTTCCACTTTTTTGTACTTTTGTAAAGTTCATTTTTTAAATAATTTTATTTATTTATTTTTATTTTAGTTTTACAAATACCTTAATGACAACTTTATAGTACATATTGTACACACAATTCCTATATTATATTTTTTTTAAATATAAATGCCAATTAGGTCGATTGGTTGACAAATTATAAGGTGGAAGATGTCTCAGTATCTACTATATAAGAAAAGTCATTCTTGATGGGTGATGGGTGCGATTAGAGAGGACTATCGGCAAGAAATTCAACTATTTTGTGGTGGTGGATGGGATATAATTTTATTCGCCGAAGGCGTCTGGTGTAGAAACAGAAAAATCGATTTTGTTAAGTAATAGGAAAATTTTATAAAAATAATGATAAAATAAAGAGAAAAAATAGATATGTAGTATTAAAAATAGAAAATAGACTATTATAGGTACGTAAAGAAATACGTAAAAAATATATTCGCTAGAACAATAGACGGTCGCTGGCCAGGAAAAAACCTGCCATCTTATCGCTCACCCCTACCCTACCCTCCGTCCCTGATCGGTCGAGAGATAGCACCCCAGCAAAAGAATCCAGGCCAGCTGCCAGATCCTTTTGAGGTGTGGAAATAAACAAACCTATCTCTGTTAAGTTATAGGAAAAGTTTACAAATAGTTTATAATAAAATACCCAGGACATCAGATACGATACGCTTTCGTTCAAATTCTATTCTATCTAGGTATATTGAAATAAAGCGGCCTAATTTACATCTACATCTACCTGTTACCCTGCGATTCACCTAATTGGTGAGTAGCAGGAGGTGATAAGCACCATAACCTACCTAAAGATTGTCTATCGCAGGTTGAAATTTTCTATTGTGATCTCGTATTGTCCTCGGAAAGAACGAGCCTAGATAACGCTTCGTCCTACAATCGATCTCACGTATCTTATCATCACGGTCGTATCTACCTATATACGTTGGTACTTCAATTATTCCTACAACCTCGTCTTTTAGACATTCTGATCTATATTTCTCCAGAAGCCGCAACCTTGAGTTCAATCTACGATTCTCCAGTGGTACCCAGTTCAAATCCCTCAATAAATGAGGTGACGCTTTCCTTATGTTCGTACTTTTGTTTTACGAATCTGGCTGCTCTGCGCTGCACTCTTTCTAATCGAATTATGTATCCCTTCTCGTACGGATCCCATATGCATGAGGTGTATTTCACTTGTGGTCTAACCAGCTATAAGTAACATGCTTCGCGTACTTTTTCTGTAGTGTTCCGTACTATTCTACCTATGAAAGACAGTTTCTTGTTGGCTGCGCCTATAACTCGACGAATGTGCACGTCCCATGAAATATCTCGACAAATGGTTACTCCTAAATATTTTACATACTCTGCTGCTTGAATATTTATTCCATCCATTTTATACTCGAACCCTACTTCAATGTTCTTACTTTTCCAAAACGTAACTGCGGTACATTTAGTGTAATTAATTTCAATTTTCCATTCTTTGCACCACGTTGTAATGACTCTTAACTCTTCACGCAACGACTGATGGTCCTCCTGGTTCTTATTTCTTTATATAGAACGGCATCATTGGCAAAAAGTCTAATTTTACTACGAACTACAGAGCAGATATCATTCACATAGGTTAAGAAAAGTAGAGGGCACAATACACTTTCCTGAGGAACACCCGACGCAACTTTAACCGGGGACGAGTATTTCCCATCCCTTTTTCGAGAGGAAGTCTTTCACCCAACTGGCAACTTTTGGATTGATACCATATTGTCCTAACTTCGCAATTAATTTCTCATGAGATACTTTATCAAACGCCTTTCTGAAGTCAATGAATATGGCATCGACCTGAGTATTTTTCTCTCCGCATTGCAACAAATCATCCACGAACAAGCCGAGCTGCGTTTCGCATGATCTACCTCTCCGGAACCCGTGCTGGCATCTGCTAAGCAATGGGTGACTATCTAAAAAGCGCATTACAGAACTAAAGATTATGTGTTCAAGTATCTTGCACGATAAAGAAGTTAGGGAAATTGGCCTATAGTTTTTGGCGTTCTCTTTGTCGCCGTCCTTATGGATAGGCGTAACGTGTGCCACCTTCCAATCTTTAGGAACTACTCCTTCCCTAATGGATTTCTCGAATATAATTTTTAAATACGGAGCGATTTCATAAGCTAACTCTTTCAATACTCGCGTGGGTATTTCCTCCGGCCCCGGAGTATTACTTGGTTTAACTAAATGAAGTTGGAACGCGATACCATTTTCGTAAAGTATCAAATCTTCCATCAAGTCGCCCTGATGCATAGGAATAGTGGTTTCACATTCATCGTCATTAGGAGTAAAAGCTTTCTGTAAGTGTTGATTTAATAGGTTTGCTTTCTCCGCACTATCGTGAACTATATTTCCCGTTTCTGATCTCAGTGACGCAATATTCGGGCCTCTACCTTGAACTTCTCTGACATAAGACCAAAATGCTTTCGGGTTCTCCTTCAAGTTATCCTGTAAAAGCTTCTTTTTGTAATTGTTAAACGCATTACGCATTGGCACTCTGGCTATGGAGCGCGCCTCCTTGTATTGCTGCCTTAACGTTGCAATCTGTCCGACCGTAGCTGTTGAGAATGTGTTATTTACGCGAGAGTGGAGTTTTCTTTGCCGTCGGAGAGCGGTCCTAACATCCCGGTTGTACCATCTAGGTTCTGCATTCTCACGCTTCAGTTTGCTTGGAATAAATTTATCAGTACACTCTTGCATCATATCTCTGAACATGCACCAGGATTCTTCCGCGTCTGCAATATCTGTTACCTCGCAGAAATTGTTATATTTATTTCGCAGAAAAGACCTAAATCTAGTGAAATCGGCTTTGGCGAATACATAAAGCCTTCTTTTAGCCTTAACCTGTTTCTCAATGTTTAGCTGAAACTCCACGTACACTGACTTGTGATCGCTTATTCCCTCAGAAACAGATACCCTATTCATACGCTCAGGAAGATTAGTAGCCAATAAATCTAATAGATTATTAAATCTCGTGGGAAATCTCACTAACTGACGCAATGAGTGTTTCCCGAAAGTCAAGTAAAGCCTCGCAAGATTCACGCTCATTTACTTTTTGTAATAAAATCAAACACTACAAAGAGTTTATTATCTAGCTCAAATGCTACAGCTGTGTAGAATGGAAGTCGAAAGACAATAATTTCTTTTCTTCGGAATCGAAACTAATTTTCCAGCCAATTTGGAAAATAATTATATTTTCATGGCAGCTAAATTATGCTTCAGCTGCACAACTATTTAAGATCTGAGTTCTTTTGCAATTCCGTTTTAAAGTTAAATTTTATAATTTTCTATATTGATTCCTTTGCTTTCTTAGGGTAATAAGGGTGAAACAATGCAGTAAAAACAATCCTCTCTTTAGTGAAAATTTCTGGAATTTCCGATCGGTTATATCTCTTGATCCATCATCAAGTCAGTAGTCTGGACAGAAATATTCAAGCTTTTTTATTGGTCAATCAGTCACTAAATTACTGAGTGACCCAAGAGGAAAAATAAAATAAAGCAAGCTAATCATTAATTAAGGGCGCCCGAATTATATTGCTGTCGTGTATGCCACGAAACTTCTTTACCACCTCTACCTTCTACGATGCCATTATTTTGAATTTTCTCATTTATGACAATCATAAAAGATGGAATAAGAAACAAAAAATTGAAAAGTTGCATGCGTAATGCGTTTAACAATTACAAAAAGAAGCATTTACAGGATAACTTTAAAGAGAACCCGAAAGCATTTTGGTCTTATGTCAGAGAAGTTCAAGGTAGAGGCCCCACTATTGCGTCACTGAGATCGGAAACGGGAAATGTAGTTCACGATAGTGCGGAGAAAACAAACCTTTTAAATCAACACTTTCAGAAAGCTTTTACTCCTAATGACGATGAATGTGAAACCACTATTCCTATGCATCAGGGCGACTCGATGGAAGATTTGATACTTTCCGAAAATGGTATCGCGCTCCAACTTCATTCAATTAAACCAAATAAATCTCCTGGGCCAAAGGAAATACTCGCGCGAGTATTGAAAGAGTTAGCTTATGAAACTTATATTCGCGAAATCCATTGCGGAAGGTGTCGTTCCTAGAGATTGGAAGGTGGCACACGTTACGCCTATCCATAAGGACGGCGACAAAGAGAACGCCAAAAACTATAGGCCAATTTCCCTAACTTCTTTATCGTGCAAGATACTTGAGCACATAATCTTTAGTTCTGTAATGCACTATTTAGATAGTCACTCATTGCTTAGCGGATGCCAGCACGGATTCCGGAGAGGTAGATCATGCGAAACGCAGCTCGGCTTGTTCGTGGATGATTTGTTGCAATGCGGAGAGAAAAATACTCAGGTCGATGCCATATTCATTGACTTCAGAAAGGCGTTTGATAAAGTATCTCATGAGAAATTAATTGCGAAGTTAGGACAATATGGTATCAATCCAAAAGTTGCCAGTTGGGTGAAAGACTTCCTCTCGAATAGAGAACAGATAGTTGTCATCGATGGGAAATACTCGTCCCCCGTTAAAGTTGCGTCGGGTGCTACTCAGGGAATTTTATTGGGCCCTCTACTTTTCTTAATTTATGTGAATGATATCTTCTCGGTAGTTCGTAGTAAAATTAGAGTTTTTGCCAATGATACTGTTCTATAAAAAGAAATAAGAACCAGGAGGACCATCAGTCGCTTCGTGAAGACTTAAGAGACATTACAACGTGGTGCAAAGAATGAAAAATTAAAATTAATTACGCTAAATGTACCGCAGTTACGGTATGGAAAAGTAATAATATAGAAGTAGGTTTCGAGTATAAAATGGATGGAATAAATATTCAAGCAACCGAGTATGGGTGTAGGTCAGTTTTGGGTAAGGGGATAATCGATGTGTTTGTAGAAAATAAGAATCCCGATAGATTATCTAATGACAGAATATACTCCGAGCGTGAGGTAAATGCACGTAACATGCAGCACCAATTTCGCGATAGGTCATTGATCGAATGTTCCGTAAAGTGTGCGACTGGTCGCAATTTCAATTTGCGATGCCAAACAGTCGTGGGAGTGATTGTGATGGGAGCGCATGTAGTTTTCGAGTTGAAGAGAAAGTCAAGGGTGAGATTAGTATGAGAAGTGATAGTGAGAAATGAAACGTCGTGGTACTGAACTGTCGCAGCATCCGCAGGAAAATTCCTGAGTTCGAGCAAATTATTCGCAGTCTGCACGCCGACGTCGTGATAGGCACGGAAAGTTGGCTAACGGATGAGATTCAGAGTCAGGAAATATTTCTTAGAGACTGTCGTGTCTATAGAAAAGATCGGGCGGGGGAGTTTTCATAGCGGTTAGCGATAAGTACGATAGCAGTGAGATTCCGATAAGTGACGAGGATATCGAGAGTGTTTGGTGCCGCATAGGTAAAGATGGCTCCAAAAAGGTGTTCTTATGCTCGTTTTACAGACCACCTAATGCTGGTGTAGATTGTATTTTAAATCTCGAGAAACAACTATCAAAGCTTAGACTGATAAATCAAGATGGAATCGTTATAGTCGGTGGTGACTTTAACTTACATTCAATTGATTGGGAAAACCCATGTTTCGAATCTAGAGGTAAAGTACGCGAATCCTGTGAGGCATTAATCGAAACATTCTGCGAGCACTCTCTCCTTCAATTAGTCAGAAAGCCAACGCGATCAGGAAACATATTAGATTTATTAGTAACTAACGTCCCAGAAAAAATAAACAAAGTCACCATTGAAGATGGGATAAGTGATCATCTGGCCGTATATGCAGAGTGTAAGTTGAAAATCGATAGGCAACCTAAGACTCAAAGAAAGTTTTATATATTTGCTAAGGCAAACTTTTCAAGCTTCAGGTCGCGCCTACGAGAAATACACCTGGCTTCCGTGATATGACCGAACGATCAGGTGCTGAGTCGTCATGGACACAATTCAAGGATATAATGCTAGAGGTCATCGATAAGTACATTCCAATTAAATTGAAGGTCGACAATAAAGAGCCACGTTGGTACAATAAGCAAGTTTGGAGTGCGCTTAGGCGTCAGAGAATAAGCCACGCAAAAATAAAAAATATGCCGTCTACATCATCCGATGAATATAGAGCAACTAAAGTTAAAACGTATAAGAAATCCAGCGCTAAAGCGAGAAATACTATGGGCGAGGCTTTCACTAACTTCCGAAATAAGGTATTAAATAATAATTTGAAGGAGGACCCTAAAGCGTTTTGGTTCTATGTAATAGAAAATCTGAAATGGACATCGTTAGAGGATCGTAGGCTGCAGGCTAGATTTAAACTACTGGAAAAATTTAAGTCGGAGGGACTTGCGAATGAGGTAGTAGGACTTATCAGAAGCCTGGCGTATCTCGGAAGGCAGGACAGTGAGGATAAGATTCGCGAGATCGACTGTAGAATGGAGCGATTTAGAGGATCTTTTTTCCCTTGGACGATAAGAGAACAGAATAGGAAAAGATAACGTAGGAAAACTATGGACCCTTGGTGCACTGCACCTCCTGCCATCCACCAAAAGAGTGACTTGCAGGGTATCATGTAGATGTATGTAAAATATTTAGGAGTAACCATTTGTCGAGATCTTTCGTGGGACATGCACATTAGTCGAGTTATAGGCGCGGCCAACAAGAAACTGGCTTTCATAGGTAGTATAGTACGGAACACTACAGATAAAGTACGTGAAACATGTTACTTATTACTGGTTAGACCGCAAGTGGAATACGCCTCATGCGTATAGGACCCGTACGAGAAGGGACATATAATTCAATTAGAAAGAGTGCAACGCAGAGCAGCCAGATTCGTAAAACAAAAGTACGAACATAAGGAAAGCGTCACCTCATTATTGAGGGATTTGAACTGGGTACCACTGGAGAATCGTAGATTGAACTCAAGGTTGCGGCTTCTGGAGAAATATTGATCAATATGTCTAAAAGACGAGGTTGTAGGAATAATTGATGTACCAACGTATATAGGTAGGAGCGACCGTGACGATAAGATACGTGAGATCGATTGTAGGACGAAGCGTTATTTAGGCTCGTTCTCTCCGAGGACAATACGAGATCATAATAGAAAATTTCAACCTGCGAGAGACAATCTTTAGGTAGTTTATGGTGCATTGCACCCCCTGCCACCCACCAATTAGGTGAATTTCATGGTAACATGTAGATGTATATATTATATTGGGTTTTTGAAGGTTTTACAAATCGAGTCGCCGCGCCTCACCCTGAATCAACGGGATAATTACAACGATACATTGAGTCACGGAGTTCAAAGGCAACGTGTTTCTACGTGAGATCGATTGTAGGAAGGAGCGTTATCTAGGCTCGTTCTTTCCGAGGACAATATGAGATCACAATAGAAAATTTCAACCTGCGATAGAAAATCTTTAGGTAGGTTATGGTGCATTGCACCCCCTGCCACCCACCAATTAGGTGAATTGCAGGGTAACATGTAGATGCAGAAACACGTTGCCTTTGAACATAATTAGCACAAAAGGGCTAAAGTAATAAATTTATCCGAATTTGTGTTTTTTGTAACCTCACCATGGTTACTACCGCCGCGCCGCGTGATGGATCATTCAAATTGTCAATCCTGTGATACTTTAGTTCAATTTTCTAATACGAGATGGTGAGTTTTCATCTCGTTTAATTTTATTATCCTCTTTCATTTTATGAGATTTTCTCTAGTGTCTTAGGTCTAACAGTTTCTCCATTTGAACTTTGCATGAAGTGGGGAAAACAATGAAAAAGCAACCAATTGTCATATGCGTTGCATATTGAGCAAATTCGTCTTGCACACATTCTGTTATAATTCAAGCCCGTTAGAAAATTTCCTTAATGCAAATACAAACACTAAAGTAGGACGCAACGAACGTGAAAATTATTCGGATCCAAATTATAGATTATTCACTCTGAAAAATAAATCATATAAAAATTAACTCCCAAAAATGGTCGGTGTTAGATAAAGAATTTGTTAACTCTGAAATAGAATCTTTGTTAACTTAACCAAAAATACTAAATATTCATGCTTTTTCACCGTTTATTATTATGGGACATTTTAAAAATCTACATAGATTCAAAAAGCAACAATTCTGTATTTTGTTAGTAATCGCTTTTTCAATGAAACCGCAAATGGTCGATTTTCACTTACTTATGTATCATTTCAACATGTAACATTTTATTATGTACCATTTTAATATGTATTATTTTAATATGTTTCATTTTAATATGCATCATTTTAATGTGTATCATTCGTTGCCGTTAATATGTATCAATTTTATCAACTTTTAGGCCTTATCTGAACGACTTTCCAAAACAGAAAACTACTCTATCCCTAAAACGAACAGAGTATTCGGACAGGGAATGCAAAAACTATCCAAAATACATTGTTTCCCTCATCGATTTCCACTACTTAACCCAAAGTCTATTTCCTGTTCTGCCACTTTTGGTTTTCCGGAGCCTTCGATTGGAAAATCTTTCCCCTTAACCGAACCAAATACCAATTACCGAGCAACCGATAGGAACGGCCCAAGTTAGAGAGAGAGAGAGGTGGAAAAGAAAAGTTTCCTCGAGACTTTCCGATCCATGGCGAGGGTGGAATCGACCTTATAACCCCGTCCTCGTCTCCTCTCCCTCCTCCCAACAGAATCTCCCCAAACACGCAACCCGGATCCCACGCTTCCCCTCCTTTTCTTTACTCTCCCCTCTGCTACTTAAAAGTCCCGGATAATCACCTCCCTCGAAAGAACGAGGGATCGCAGCTTATTCGGCCGCATAATCCAGAAAGGCGACCGAGATGATGATGATGAGGACATTGCAGAAAGAGCAAAGACCATTCCTATACAGCAGGTGTAGGGAAGGGAAGATAAACAGAGACCCTTATACTTCTCAATGGATCCCCTAAATGAAACCCGAGTCCCGTGAAATGTGACTATCTCAAAGGTAAGACGCAAACGGCTGCTTGAACGCCATCACGTGCGAGAGAGCGCCAGAGATGTTCCTTTTTCGGTATCTACGACCGCCCCCACAACACCTGTAAACACGTTTCCGACACTTGTGTCTGTAGGTCGTTCCCCGATTCGGTGATATTAAAAGGTTAAAATGGCCCCCGAAACAAGATTCAACAGCCTCGGCAAACAAAATTGGCCAGGGAGAAGATGATCTCGAAATTAATTCGAACTATAATAGGAGTAATGGCCCGGGAGCTTTATCCGATTCCCGTTACCTCCTTATTCCTGCGTAATAAAGCGATTACATTGAACGAGGGTTCGGCAGCCGAAATAACAAGATATGCCACTTTTTTTTCAAAATCAGTAAAAACTTCTATCTACAACAAAAAATATAAACTGATGTGGGCAACACATGACTTTCTCCATATTTATATGGCAAATTACATGTTGTTAGCTCTGGGATCGTTGTCAATATTTACTTCCGGTTGACAATTAAGAAAAGAAAAAGGAGCGTTACTAAGACGTAACTAAGCGTCAATTGTTAACAATAGTCTTCGGTAGGTGGCATGGTGGTGGCAGCTAAAAGTATAAGATATCTCTTAAACAATGCATATATGGAAAAATGTATCAAACAAAGGTTGTAGAAAATAAAATTTTCTACAACTTTTATTCCAGTACATTTTTACATTTATCAAATATTTCAAAATAACGGATGTAAACACCCACTTCCGGTCGACCGATTTTTACCAAAACTAATCAGATCTAACTTTTCTGAAAATGTTAAATATAAAATTTTGCGTTGACCTGATTAATAGTTTTTGATTTAGAGCGCCCACAAAAATTTATCACATACAGACAGACTGACTGACAGACAGACACACAGACATCATCGAGAAAATAGTCAAAACGTGTTCAGGGGATCTTAAAACATGTATTTCCGTTGAAATCTCGAATTCGATTTTTTTCATGAAAACAATACTTTCTCTATACTTCGTATATGGAGAAAGTAATAATTTATAGGATACGCTGACTCAAAAACAAAAACATAGTATAATAGCAAATTTGGAAAAAATCACGCTATGCCGATGCAATTGAAACACCACTTTTTCACCACAGTTACTATATATATATATATATATATATATATATATATATATATATATATATATATATATATATATATATAACAACTTACGGAAAAGGAAAGGTAAAATAGATATATGGATGTCAACAAGGTGTTGGGATGAGGAAACCCAGTGAGCACTCACCAATCAGACGACTTCAGGTTGGCGAGGCCCCGGGGATGTCGAAGCGACACACGTAAAATAACACAAAAACACAGAAACATCACAAACGTAAAGCTTTCGTGCGAAACTATTTCTTTGTGTCAAACATTGGGTCCTTCTCCCTATGGAAAATTCTTCGACACATGTCCCGTCGAATTACTCCCTTCCTTACATCATAAAACGCACATTTACAGAGGAACCAAAACGCTGGCACCTATTGACCAACTCCTTAGAAATATTTGGGTGCAAACCTCTCGTCTATTCACTACAGGGTCATAAACCCTCCCTGTTGAGGATATCCAAACGAATTTGGGTCTGTGTTTACTTCCAACGAAGCCTCTTTCTTCATAGCTTGAGAGGTTTTTATAATTTTTTCTGCGTCTCAATTCTTCGAGATATTTTTTGGGGGCTTCAAAACTGCTTTTTAGAGCAAGGCTGAGGAACCCAAAAACCAGAATTGTGAAGCGTTGTATTTTTAGCTGTCCGTATATACAAAGTTGGTTATAGTCATACTTGCATTCTTTAAAAGGTGACATTTCGCCAGATCGGATACCCCCCGGAATCAAAACATACTGAACGAGCGCTGAAAGCCACCCGGCAACACAGTGCTAAGTCCCGCGTAAAACACGGGCACCCATGAACAGCAGCGGTTCATTTCGCGAAAATTCGCTAAGCAAGGGAGTTTTCCCACAATAAAAAGCTAAAACAATATTTTATGAACCCTGAACAAGGTCTTTCGTAATCTTTTTTAGAAAGATCTTTTTATTTTCTTCCAGATTCGAATACTAATTTTTGTGGAATCCGATTTTTTATTTATTAATTAATTTAGAATATTTCTTTAACCTAATGCGTTTTAAATGAGCTTTATATTACAATTTTACATTTATACGTTCATTTGCGAAATACTTATTTATTATTACAAATGCCAATGCGTAACCGAAAATGTATGAACGGTCGGGAACTTTTTATATAAATTTGGCGTTATTTTCTAATGAAATTATTAAAATGGCTAAAATCATTTATTAGTTAAATTAGAAAGCATGGAAATTTATTCATGATGAATGCTTCTCATTTCAATTTCTATTTACTTTTGGTGGTGGGTATCACGAAATATGTTGATTGGTTTTTAGACAGTCTTTAAAAAAGTTTGGGAGTTACAACGTGATAATATCTCGATCTGGCGCAGCGTCTCAGCCGCCAGTCCGTTTCTCGGTGCTGTACCGCACTTTTGTTTAAATATCCGTATCATAAGAACTACAAATGTTATTGGATTGGGATCGTTTCCAAAAAAAATTTCAACATTTTTGCACCTTTTGTTTGCTCAATGTATCCTCTAAATCAATTAGGAAAAAAGTTTCCCGAAGACCGACTTTTTCATGTCCCAAGAAATGATTTTGGAGAAATAACAATGTTATTAAATTTTTAAAGGCGTTTGATAAAGATTATATATTTATCGTTTATATCAGCGCGATAAAAAATCCTTTAAGAGATATGAAAAAAAATTGACCTTATTGGATCAGTAGAAGCCGAGATATGACGATGCTTAAAGATATACAAAAAAAACTTACCGTGTTCACATTTTAAGCTTTTCTTATTTTTAATAATTTTCTTGAGTTTTTAGAAAATGAAGATATACATAATTCGGTTTAGCGTAAAATTTACTACGATGGAGCATCATAATTTTATTTAAACGACAATATCACCATAATCACAACAAATTTGGCAACTGAGCGGGATTAGAGACGGACAGGGCTATAGGGAAAAGCAATGGAAAAGAGAGAGATAGCGATAGCCCATAAGACACCATACTGTCAACTAACATAAGTGTGGAACGCGCAATAGTTTTAAAATTTCCCAAGAAATATTGTCTTCTTCGAATCCATTTTTTGAAGGTGAATTTATAAAAAATGCATGAAGAGAGCTCCAAATATTCTGTCCTGAAAAACAGCACAGTATTGGAAATATTAGTCTGTCACGTTATACATTGGCCGAACGAATTTCAGATTTATCGAGTAATTTGAAGTTTCAACTATGAGAAAGAGTGAAGACATTTGCTTATTTCTCAATAGCGGTTGAAGAAAGCAAAGATGTGTCTGATATTGCATAATTAGCAGCATATAGTCGGGATGTCGACAAAGAATTTAATGTTACAGAGGAGTTTGTGGAGTTTAATGCTCATGAACGATAGATCTATAGTGGAATACATTTACAAAAACAACATGAAAGGGACAACTTAGGTGTGGATTGGTCAAAAGCAACGAGTTTAACAGCAGATGGAGCACGATCAATGGTAGGTCGAAAAGCAGGTGCAGTCAACAATGAAACAAAATTCACAGTATTAATCGAAATCGAGAGTTAATTACATTTCATTGCATTATACATCAAGAGGTCCAGCTATGGAACATATAATGGAAGTTGTTGCTAAAACTGTCAATATTATAAGAAGCAGATCTATTAATCATAGTCATTTTAAGCAGTTAATTCAAGATTGCGAATATCTGAATGATCTATCCAAATAAGTTGAAGTGCGCTGGTTGAGTCGTGGAACGGTATTAAAGCGTTTTTTGATATGAGAAAAGAGATCGAAGTATTCATAGAAAGTAAAAATAAACCAATTATCGAGTTAAAAAGCGAAGAATGTCTACGAGATCTTGCTTTTTTGTTGATGTTGTGGGGCATATGAATGATTGAAACACAATGATGCAAGGACGCAACCAAATAGTAATCCAGTTCTATGATAACCTTCGTGATTTTGGAACAAAATTGAATCTTCGGGAAAGACAAGTCTCACTTGGAAGATTAGATCACTTTCCCACATTAAATTCGATGAAGAAAACGACCGATGGCTCTGCGAAACATAGATAAATATGTTAAACATATTTATGAATTTAAAGAAGAATGTAAAGAAAGATATTCAGATTTTAGAAACTGTGTTCAGAAATTTAAATTATTCAGCAGTCCATTCTCTTTTGATTTTGAAAACGCACCTGTCCAACTACAAATAAAACCTCTTGACATACAATGTAACTCAGAATTAAAAGAAAATTTTCTGTAAGTTTCAATTTAAGAATTTTATAAATATTTAGGAGACGATCATAAAAACATTTAAAATTTTGCAGCAGATTATCCTATCTTTTTGTACTCAGTGGTGGACTCAAGGGGGGGGGACGATCGCCCTCCCCTTGGACGACACCATTCCACTCCACTGGGTGCATTCTTAAATTCATTACGCGCAAAATTTCTACACCGAAGATTAATTCCGTATGACGAGGGAAAGAAAGATTCTGATGGGGTAGGTATTCTCCGCAGAGCCGGAATCAAGAGGGGGGAAGGGCAATTGGGGCGATCTTCCCCCCTCCCCTTGGGAAGTTTCTGAATCTGCCCGTTGGTACTACATACTTGTGTGAACAACTTTTTTTCTGTAATGAATATCAATAAATCAAAATTACGTACAAAATTAACGAACGATCATTTAAATTCCATTTTAAAGGTAGCAACTAGTCAAACATTGCAACCATACACTGATAAGTTGGTAGCAGAAAAACGTACACAAGTTTCTAGAGTAGCATTTAATAAATAATTTACTTTATTTATCTTTTTTGAAAAAATTTTATTTTAGATTTGATACTACATAAAAAGGTTTGTTATTTATTGTTATTTTCAAATTAAACTTTTGTAATTTTCTAAATAAATAAATATATATTTTTTGCTTTAAATTTGAATCAAATAACCCATAATAGGTTTTGGCCCGCAGATATTTTTAAATTAGAAATCTGGCCCGCGAATGGATTTGAGTTTGACACTCCTGATCTAATACATATAGGTTCCACGTGGATGAAATGCTGTTGCCCTGGAGATCACGTTGGTTTATTTACGAGTTTAGATCTTGGTGTATGGTAATTTTTTATGCGCTTGCAGTATGCAAGCACCAACAACTCTCATATATATATATATATATATATATATATATATAAGGCATTTAAGTGGGGCCATTTACGTTGAGGGAGGGACCCTTAAACAAATCTTCGAATCCAATGCCGTTAGGCAAATGCTTTCGCGTAAATGGAACATAAGTTCTTTTGCGTCATCACCGCCGACATTATAAGTGGATAATGATCCGTTGCGAGTGGAATAAAATAAAAAAGACACTCTGAGCGCTTATGAAGAAGCCATGGATGGTTTTTTTTTGGCCCGTTTCCATAATGAATTTCGCTCGCGAATTCGGAGCAAGAAAATTAACTTTCAGTGAAGTGAGATGAGTTTCGTACGTTTTCCTTCCAGCGTAGATACTCTAGAGATAACTGGGGCCAGTAACCTCCGGTGGCCCGCAGGAAGAGTTGAGATAATGGGGTTAATACGCTCAGCGCCATCTTCTCGCGGTTCATTCCTCGTTTTACGAGAAAATTTATCGAATCTTGTGCACACGTTTTAGCAAAAGTCCTCCGAGTACTCAATTCTGATTTGTTCAGCAAAGTTTTGTTGAAGTAACAAATAGACGCACGAAACCAAATCATGTTTACCGAGTATAAATTAGCCAACTTTTTTCCGAGCCGATATTAGTATGAGTGGCATTTTTCCTCGCAAATAGCTACTGATTCTGGAAATGTCTGAATGAATGGAAAAATCGGTAAAACATCTTTGATAAAAGTTGGGATATCAATTCAAATATTTGCTTTAATTTTTACAAATATTCCACGATCAATGTTCAATGAATATTGCAAACTACTTATACGAAAGTGTTCTTATAACAAAAGGGAGAAAAATACGGGGTCAGAATACCGAGAAGTGAACTTAGTGACCGACTGAATTTAGGAAAATTATGAAAAAAGAAATTATAGCATCCATGAATCGGTATTAAAATCGGTATTGAAAGTTGAGCAGTACAAAATCTTCAAAATCAGTATAATACTGGCTGTAACAGCACGATTAGTCACTTTCGTCAAGTAGCATGTTTCTGAGGAAAATTACTCTGAAGTGTAATTTTTGCCGATGATGAGTGGTAAGGTCCATTCCAGCATTTTGTGCGGGTGAGGCGTGTCTACAGTTAGAGCCGTGGGGTGGGGGGAAGAAAATACCAGCCAATAAGAGGTAAATTTCCCTCTCCGCTCAAAATTTCTCGACGAGCGCTGTTGACACGATTGCTCACGCTTTCCAATCGTATTTCGGCGACGGCAGAAAGCATGAACGTGCTTCATCCGGATCTATTGGAGCATAGAACTTGACTCGTCAGCAGCTACCGATGAACTAAGCGAAATTGGAAACTTGGCAACATAGCGTCGTAACCAAAGAAAAATAACCCGAACGCGGGCGGAATATTTAGAGTCTCAGCCGCACGAGCAGTAGTAACAGATTATAACTACCATATTAAATTCTGTTACATTACTTTTGTTTACGCAAGACAAAAAAATACAGATGGTGCAAACAAAAGTATTCTAATAGAAATTTAAAACAAAATTTACCTCATAAATGGTGCCTAAATCAATTATAGTCAAAGTATTTATGACAACAAGGGTTTCAAGATATTTATAAAATTTGTGCATGCTGTATTGAATAGTTTTTAGAACTTTTTCATCCCGTAGTTTAGATGAATGTGCAATTAAAACTATTTTTCTTCTACTTTAAGATTCTTCTGTGGAACATTTGTGAAAAAAGTAAGTCATTTTCTCGTCATTTGTGTTTGCTCGATAACGTAAATTGTTCTTTGTTTATGAAAAAACTCAAAATATGATTTTGCATTGCTTGACTTGTTCGGAGAGTCCGTTTTAATTGAATTAAATGATCTGCGTTCTTTGTTTAACTCCATGAATCATTTGGGTTGTCTTCCTTTAGTCTCACTTCGGCTACAAATTCCTGTAATCTCAATCTTGCCATAATAACAAAAATTTTAACTGTAACCAAGCCAACGACTCAGCCTGATCAACAAAGCAAGGGTAACATGAGGCCCGCGAGAGCATTTTATGCGTCCCACATAAACATTATGAAAGCGAACTGTGAAATTTAATACGTCTAATTTCACGCTTTTCTTTAAATTGTGATTGTAAACCTTAGCTGCCGAAGTTAAGACGCTAAAAAAATATTCATTATTGATTTTTCACTCATAGGATTCCTCGCGCTCTCTCCTATGTGAATTCTAATTCGGCCCTCCGTAACACTTCAAAATGCTAACGCGGACTCGTAAAAATTTTATTCACCCCTTTTCTAGAGTTGAGTGCAATTTCATAGGACTTTTGCGCATCAGCAGTAAATGGAGACATCGAAAGAGAGATCTACAGCAAAAGTCCGAGAATTTATAAAACGAGAAATCATTCTAGTTTCGGCAAGCTTCTCCCAATGTAGGAATACTATTTTATATTTTTAAATCGAGGATTCATAAAAAAATGTCCGTTAATAGCCAACTTCTCGTTTTAACCCGTGCTCGTTATGACTAACTTAAACTGTAGATAATGGTCTCACGAGAGGGAATTGCATAAAAAAGCTGCTAGCCTCTCTATAACTTTAACAAACTACAAATTCTCCGAAATAAATCTAAGAAAAACCGTACCGACTGAATTTGCATAATTACCGAGCATATCCGAAGAGAGACGAAAGAAGGGCGACCAAAGAACGAATGACTTTTTTAATTGAATGCATATGCATGGCTTTGTTCGTTTTCCTTCGCATCCTGAAAAAACGCATGCAGCTGCCCGAAGAGAGATATCACGTACCTCTCCGTCTCCGGGGTTAATGATGGATGACCCTCGCGGGAAGCATGAAGAGAGCAAGTGCGTGCGAAATAGATGCGCGCGTGTGTGTGTGCGTGCGTGCGTGAGTGTTAAGGGAGAGAGGGTGAGAGAGGGGCCGCGTATAAAAATATATATTCTCCGCTTCCTCCCGCATAATGAGTGGAACTGCTCCGCTCGTCGCTCAAATAACCCCCCCCCCCCTCTTCCCCATCCTCAGTCGCCCCCGGCATGTCCGGAGGCGTGACCGCAGCCGCCGCAGCTGCCGCCGCCGCCGCTGCCGCCGCCGCTGCAGCAGCAGCCGAAACGGGACTGGGGGACGACGACACCTTCGACGCCGCGGCCTCGGACATACCATCGCTCGGCGGGGACGCTGACGACGCCTCTTCCACCGAAACGGTGTCTCCGGTGACGCTTAGCGGACAATGGAGTCGCGTTGCCCGTCTCTTACTCCTCGCGAGCCTCGCGGTCATCGGCACCGTGGGAAACGTCTTCATGATCAGCGCCGTCATGATAGAGGATCACCTGAAGAAGCGAGGTGAGCGAACGACAGCGCGATCCGATTTCGGGAGTTTCGTCGTCAATCGTCGCGAGGAATGCGTCGCGTTCACGAATCCTTTTCGTATTCGTCTCGACTTGAGGGAGGAAAAGTGTGTGGGCGACGATCGCATTTTTGCGGTTAGCAACTACAAATTATGTTTTTAAAAAGGGGGCGAATCCCACGTCCTTGCAAATTTCAAATTGAAAAGTTTCTATATCAACATTTGGCAGTTACAGTGGCTTAATACGGTTTTTGTGTTTATAAAAATCTAATTCCCTTTTCAATGTAATTGTTGGGTGCCACATATTTTAGGATTTTTGCATGGGAACGATATGTTGTAGAGGTTATTTATCCATTTGGTGAATATTTTAACAACCTAGTTGGAAGGGAATGATTATAAAAAACCTTAAATTCTTGAGGAACTAGATAGTAAATGTATCTGCGCGCGTCCTTTGCAATATTTCTATTACTTATTTATACAGAGAATTCCCTTTCTCCTGCCTTGTTTATCGAGAATTTCTTATTGAGTGCGCCTAATCCAGTGAGATCGGACGAACCACGAAAGAGTTCACGATCGATCCGAACAGCTTTCTAGAGCTTGAATACACGCACAAATTCGTCAACAAATAAATAAATAAATACATACATACATACATATGTATATGTATGTATATAATCTTTTATCCTGTCTATAGACATCTGGCGATGTAGGATGTCTGTCACACTTGGGGAGCGGTAGAGCGAATAAACGGAGGGACCCTCCATAGAACAAAATACGTTGCATAATATTGACTCGAGCCATGGCATGTCTCGTCGAAGCCTTAGGACTACTGCTCGAAGGCAAGCAAAATATCGGAACGACACATTTCCAATTGCACTTCGCGCGAAAACAAAAAGATAACTTTACAAAATACTTCATGGAATTACGTGCCATGAAAAGCCATTCATTTGCAATGATATTATTAAACTGAAAGCCGCTATAAGCGTATGTATACTCCCCTATAACGTTTCCGTTTTTATCGCACCTGGAAAATTGACCGATAGTGTCCATTTCAGTAAACATTTCAATGTGTTTTATACACACCCTGTTCGACCCCCGCGCTCGCTAGCAACGGTGAGTATAATTCTATTAAAAGTGTAAGCGGTAGAGAAGTTCAAAATCTTTCTGAGCAATTTTTATAATGCTCGCAAACAATATTTCGGTAACTAATAAAAGGTTTGTCAAAATAATAGATTAATTTGAAGTAATTAAATACCTCGTTTAAAATTTAGTTCACTACAAATATTTTCTATTAATATTTCTTTTACATTTTTATGTATGAAAGATTGAAATCGGATTAAAATGATAGCTCTGATAATTATAGATTCTATTATATGAATGTACATTAACTTAGGAGAGAGAGCATGATTATAGACGCGTTAGAAGTAATACTAGAAGGAAAAAGAGATAGAGGTAGGAAAGGGTTTCAACTCATAGACGACATGAAAGGGAAACAGAGCTATCGAGACATGAAAAAGACTGCGGAAAAAAGGAATACGTGGAGAACCAACTTTAATTATGAATAAACGCGGACCTATCTACGGAGATGCTACCTTTGATGTGATGATATATGGTTAATATAATTAGAAACATATATGTAATCACTTTTGATATTTGAAAATGGAGTTGCAATTTGAGTTAAAATTTTTCGTAAGGCTATCATCAAACGATGTAGAGATATTGAACAGTCATCATTGTTTTTAATTAATTTTTAAGTCATCCCTCGTGATGGAAAACTCGTATAAAAAGCTTACAAATGTTTAAAATGTTGCAAAGTAACCACACTCAGCGGTTTGACCTTATCACGCTATAGGCCGTTTTCATCTCCTTTCACACTTTATTAAATTTCCATGATCCTCACAGGTACGGAATGAAACTGACGGAAGGCGTTTTTTTTAACGTTCCACATACACCGTGAAATTAATCGCACGCGCCTCACTGTCGGCGATTTTAAATTTCTTTTTTCTCACTTAATTTGACCTGAGTGGAACGTTCGGTCGAAAAAAAATAAAACGCATTCGAACCGGAAAAAAATAGTTGAGCATTGACGTGTGTTCTCAAAAATTGAATCGCATTTGCAAAACCTAAGGAGAATTCGTTCTTAGTCCTCTTGTTGGCTTCTCCTTCGATTGAGTTAGGCATTTGTTCTTTCGTATTGCTAATTGCCAGAGGGAGTTCAATTTACGTCCTCCATTGAAGGAGGTTTTATTTTCTATCGGCGAAATAAAAAGTTTTTTTTCGCCATTGGAGCCGCAATTTGTCATTTCTCATGCCGTATCACGTGACGCCCCTGTCAGCTGTGCTTGCTTTTGACCGAGTTTCCTGTGTGAAGTCTTACGACGCCCCTCTGTTTGTGTCCCATTGCTAACTTTTGTTCTGGTAAAATGATTCTAGCTAAAGTTGGGAGTGAAAATGGAAGAGATGGGGAAAAGAGGGAAGGAAAATATTTAGTAAGGTAAATATCTTGCGTGTGTGTGCTGCAGAGGCCTCTTAATGTGATCAACTTGAGTTGTTTTATCAATAACATTAAGCTGCTGATAGCAATAAACGGCAGCCTTCTTTAAATTAACTTGGTTTTGGAATTCCACGTTCAGTTAAAATGGCAAGCTGATAGCAATAACCAGTGATAAAAATTAGCGCCATCTTTTTGTGTGCGCGTGTGTATAAATACATATGTAAACATCTTTGTGAGTCTATATGTGCATACGCCAATTTCTATGCATCGACAAAACTTATTGTCTTCAGGCAAAGGCAGAGAATTCTATTTGACAGCATTCGGAACATTTTTCGACCCGAACACAGTTTCTGGCTAGAAATTTATTTAACGCAAAAGTATAGCATCATCATAAGGATTATTAATAGGGTATTATTACCCACAGTAATCGAGTATGTTTTCGCGCAACTTCTCATTTTACTTCAACCTAGATATCATTTTTACTTTCTCCATATACTAAGTATAAAGTAGTTTTCATGAAAAAAATCGAATACGAGATTTCAATGTAAATGCATGTTTTAAGGTCCCTGAACACGTTTTGACTATTTTATCGATGATGGTTGTGTGTCTGTGTGTTGGTTTGTATGTGATAGAATTTTGGGGGCGCTCTAACTCAAAAACGTACACTCATATCAATACCAGATTTTATATTTAGAAAGAGCACTATATAATAAAGGGCTGATTAGGTCTTGGTAACACTCGTTCAACCGGATGTGGATGTCATCTAGTCATGTTTTGGTTTTTGGCAAATAATTCTTTTAAATATTCATATATGTAAATGTTTTTATTGTAAACTTCATAGATAATATTATTTTCTATAACTTTTGTTTGAAACATTTTTTCGTAGAATGCATTGTTAAAGAGATATTCCATTTATTTAATATTTGCTTTAATATTTGATGAATGTAAAACAGTACTGGAATAAAAGTAGTAGGAAATTTAATTTTCCACAACCTTTGTTCGAAACATTTTCCCATATAATGCATTGTTGAAGAGATATTTTAAAAACTAACTTTTTTAGCTGCCACAATCTCACCACGTACCGGCGACAATTGTAAACAATTTACGCTCCTTTTTATTTTCTTAATTGTTGAAGCTTCGGGGCTATATCCAATATCAGAAGACTACGGTTTGTTTATATCTGTGCTTTGTAAATTCTTTAAATTTTCTCGCAGTTCCTAAAAATATTTATTATCATTTAACCTATTTGGAATTTTTTTAAATATTACAGGTATGGAGAAAGTCATGTGGTGGCCACATCAGATGTTTATTCTGTGTATGCCATTTTATCGTGTTAGACAGGCGATTGTCTCTCTGGTTACAAGTATTTTTTCCAAGCCTTAGCAACTGGATAGAGATGATTGGAAGTTAAATAACGAAGCTCAGTGTGTGGCTTGTATGAAATTATATAGATAACACCCGTAGCCATAAAAAGGTTTGGTGTGCCATGTGCGTGTCTCAAATGTCAATCGTCAGCAGCGATAATTCGCGGAGTGTTTACGCCAATAAAAACAACACCAGACGTTGCGATTATCCTTTTAATAGATGGAGTCGCGATCCCTCTTCGCTTTTAAACGCTACCGAGAAATATTTCGCGGCGGAGGCAGGAGTATTCTAAGGCGTATTCCGAATCGGCGTCTAAACTGTACGTCGACTTCTTGGCTCTGGACAGCTTCGAATCCGGATAAATCGCTACGCTTTCGTTCGCCCGTCCCCGAAAAGCATCCCGGGAGCGCTGCCCACATCCATTTTTCTTCATTCAATCCAAACTCTCCCGCTCTCCGCCTCCCCCCTTCACCTCCCCCCCTTCACCTCTCCCCTCGCCACCCCCTCACCTTCTCCCCAAAGCTCCTCCCCTTCCAAACCGCTCATCCTGTCGGCCCAGACCCATCCTCTCAGTCCTGCGACTTCCTTCCTCTCTTCCCACTCTCTTCCTCCAAGCCAACCCCTACCATACCTCTCCCAAAGGTCCCCCACCGTTGAAGAATCGATACACCTCCCTCCTCTTCCCTGACTCCTCCATCCTCTTTATCCCTCTTCCTCACCTCACTCAATTCTCCCTCCTCCCACACACACACGCACCCACCTTCCTGCCAACCGCCACACACGCCATCCATTTTACCACCCACCGAAGAGAGAGCGGCTGAGAGAGGGAAGAAAGCGGGGGTTAACGGGAGAGGGAGGAAGGTCTTAGGATGACACGCACGGTAGGAAACACGGTTCAAAAGTTATGAGATACGTAACCAATCCGAACGTACGCTCGATTCGCACACGCAGGATAATACGGGATTCTCCACTCTCCCCTTACTGTTTCATTTAAAATTTGATGTTTATTAATGCTGGTACCGGAACCAGTGTGGACATCATTTTCAGGAACGCGTGTACGTACTATTTTTTTAATAAGCTAACGCGGTTCCCTTTAGTTTCGCTCACAAATATGGGAAAATGCAACTTTAAAGTCAAAGAGGAATAAAACATTAATTCTTTCTCATGGAAGGACCAATGATTTTTTTAAAAATATTCAGTGGATTTGCCATCTTTGAAAACTCCCAGTTCAAATGCACGTTGTTTTAAGTACTCCTTTAGTTAAAAGCAAGGGTTTATGACTATAACTGTCATTTAAAGATGCCGTCTCTCGCAATAATTGCTTGTGGCGAATGCAAAAATGTTTGCAAATATAAATGTACTTGCTCAAATGTTGCTCACTTGCGTTTCATCCTTTGTGTGGCCTAGGATGCATCACAAACCATTGAAAACTAAATTGCATGTATTTATTTTATATTGGTCAGAATTTCATTAGAAGTAAATTAAAAAATCATGCAGTGATCTGCGTAAAATATTCTCAGGTCGGATCATTACACCTTCATACTTTTGAATAGAATTCTTCCAGTTGATTTCTGGAAACTTTTTTATTTCAGCAGCTAACAGTCACAACTTCAATTCTTACGTAAAGCAGTACAAATTCTTGCGATTTTTTTATTTAATTAAAGACATAAGAACTGTCAAATATAAGTTTAGATCAACAAACTACTCACACTGAATAATATTGAAATTCTTCTAAAAATGCTAAACAAATGTCCCATTGTCACATCCCCACACACTGAATGAATCTCCTTCTGGCTAAAAAATGGACAGATAAGATGTTATAACCTCTCTACAATCTAACCCCTTGTTTTTCATAAAATGACACAATGATGCATTGCAAATTCTCAAAGTATATTCGTAAAATATTCTTAAAACTTGCATATATGCTGTTTGACAGCTTCTTCCAAATTTTTACTAAAGATTCCGAAACCATTCTCCCATCAAATTTCGCAAAATATTTTTAAGACTAAGAAGAGATAATTATACTATAACATAAATAATATTATATTATTCAAATCTCAGGTGATGACAAAAAATATTTTCCAAATTAAAGGGTCTAACTCCAAAATGAACCGTGATAATTAAATGGGTAGGCGGTTTATTTCACCCTAGTATGCTTGTTGCAACTACGCTTGAAATTATTGTGTAGTGATAATTTACGAAGTAGTAGTAGTGAAAGAAAAGTAACTTAGTAACCGGGGAGATTTTTGTGTGGCTGGAGGAATTTATAGTGAGGACGATATAAGAGACATGACCTGCGAGAAAAAACTGCTTTCAATTCGATACATTAACCAATCAGAAAGCTATGTATTTTACGATAAATTCGTTTAGTAGCGTAACTCATTTTACCATTAAAACGTTAAGTAGCATAACACGTACACAATTTTTCAACAAAAATGACAGTAACTAATAACATTCTCTCCCACTCTCTCTCCATCCTATCTTTCTCCCTCCCTCTCCACTCTCTCTCCATCCTCTCTTTCTCCCTCCATCCCTCTCTCCATCCTTATCTCCCTCCCTCTATCTCCCCCTTCCTCTCTCTTCCTCCCTCCCTCTGTCTCTTTTTCCTCCCACTCCCTTTTCCTCTCTACTTCCCTCCGCTCCCAATCTATCGCTCTCTCTCTCTCTTTATATCTTTCCTCCCGCCCTTTTCTAATTCTATCCCTACCTCCCTATCTTCATCCTCACATCCGCTTTCTCTTTCTCGGCATCTATATACCGTATTTGTTCGCCTATAAGCCGCGCCCTATTTTATCAACATCGACAATAGAAAATATTATTTACCTGAATAAAAGCCACACTGCGAACTCGAAAATATGACAATATTTATTTATTTATTTATCCTTAATACGGCGATGTTGAAGCCACATGGCCCCTTCTTCCAACCAACCGTTTTAATACACAATTAATTAAATTATGTGTACACTAGTGTAATTGCCCGTCAATATGATGGGATTATCATAAAAGTATTCTAAATATATATGATTTCGATATGAAAAAACAGTAAGATGATCTGGTTTGGCTGTCATGCACAATCAAATCAGTGTTTTTGAAAGTTATCTTTGTTTTAATTATACCTTTTAAGTAATTATTAGTAGAGAGGACACATGTTATCGAAATATTTGCTGAAAATAAGAGGAAAATCGAAATGATTAGATATAATGCATAAAGAAGTAACTGAAATTTATTTAAAACGTATAGAATTTCACTTAATAAATGAATTATTTTACTCTTATTAACTCGTAAATACAGGATAAAATGTGAACGAACTGTCAATTTACCATCAAAGGAAAAACGTGTAGTAACTTACTTACTATTAACTAAGTACTTACATGAACTGCAATGAGCTTAACAATATTTTAAGATCGCACTTTTCTTTTAACTACATTAGTTTTGAAAATTTTTCAGAAAAATCACTTTAGTTAAATAAATTTAAATAAAAGTCATAAAATATTATTTTTCACTCCTATTTCACCTTCGGTTCGAAATATTTGCTGTTTCATCAGTTAAAGAAATCCATTGGAAATTACATGACCTATATTTAGTTTTATGAATTCCCACCATTTGGCAATGGCACATGATTCAATAGTATAACATTTTTATAATCAATTATAATTTATTATTGTTATTTTTGTACTGCAGCTCCTTTTAATCCTATACAAATGCTACGTCCTCTTCCTCAATTTCTGCTCATTGCCATTCTCTTTTCCTTCCTCCCTCTAATTCAGTAAATAAGTTATACCCATGTATAAAAGTCTGACCCGTGTTAAAGCACTAAATTGGTGCATTTATTATGAGACCAAGAATAGAATTCAACAATTGGGACAACAGTGGTCCAATATAAACAAAATGCGTGAAAACGTGAAAAATCATATTAAAAAGTAATTTTTGGAGTTACGAATGAGATTTAAATTCTTCTCTTCGCATAACTAAGTTAAATACCACATCCTTGAAATATTTTAAAATGTAAACGAAAAAGGTCTGCATGTTAAAGAATGGCATTTTTGCGTGATTCATATATGCGATGCGAAGTTATAACTCCAGTTAAAAATAATATGCACTGCAAAAAAATACGAAAATAACTATAAAAATAGTTAATTACCAAAAAGTTCAATATTAATTGAAAATAAATTAATTAAAAACACGATTTTAATTATAAATTATTCGGGCGCCTTCTCTTTCTCGTACTAAAGCATTCAAAACACTTTCCTTACGCATATAAGGACGACAATACAATCTCGAGGTTTAACAATGACACAGTCGGCAAGACAACATATCTTTAAAAAGTTTAAAATTTTCCAATAAATGTGATTTAAACATGTAACTTGAGCGATTTCTATCGAAAGCAAAAGTCGACGATAAGAATAAGAATATATGTTTATTTTTCTTTAAAATGGCCCAGGTCCGAAGATCGTAGGTCAATTACTTCTAATTTAATTTTGCAAAAGAAAAAAGCCTGCAAGTGAAAAAAGGTATTTTGAAGTGTTCTCTTATGGCGATTTCTATAGAGCGTTCCGGCGGACCAACGGACGGACGGACAGACTGACGAACGGACGGACGCCTCGCCGCAGCCGTCTCGTCTCCTAGGTTCATTTTGCCGCGGCCGTCTCACCACAAGGACTTTCGCCGCGGCCGGCTTACCGCGAGGACTTCTCGTGATAGATTAAAAATAAACAGAAAGTGATGCACTTAAAAACATCCGCTGCAAAAAGTCCTCGCGGCGAGACGGCAGCGGCGAAAGTCTTCGTGGCGAGAGTGCCGCGGCGACAGGTCCCCGCGGTGAGAGTGCTGCGACGAAAATCCTCGCGGCGAAATGGCCGCACCGAGATGTCCTAGGCCCGTTATAGTGACCGTGAATGGTTGATTTTTCGGAAAATTTCGTTTACATGATTAGACCAACAGGGTGTATAATTCATAATAACAACAAGGTTTTTTACTGACTTGGAAAATAGTGCGGGGGTGGAGTTAATTAAGACTTGGTCTATATTTGACTTTTGTAATTTTCCGAGCAATTTAGGGTAGCAGAATATTATCGATTGAGATTTTAAGCCATTATAAGCACTCCAGGCCATGAGCAATTTCATATCACTATTCATGCAATCAATTCTGTTATTGATTTGAGATATTTGAGGTCCTATGTATATTTTCATTAATTAACTTTAAAGTAGCGTTGAAATTTCGCGAATTTGTGAACAGATGCGACGCATGATTAAAATCCCATTCAATCATAAGAAATTATGCGAAACAGCAATGCAAATCACCTTAACGACGAAATATTTTCACGTAAAAATAAATAAGATTTTTGCGTTAAAAATTAATTTGTGGACCAATTCGACTCGTATTCAAAAATCGACGGCACGAAAATGAAATTTCGTTCTTTAAGGCGTTCGTTTTTTAAAGTTTCGAATTCCTACGATGCTTTTAAGTAATTTTAATATGCAAATGATTAACGTTGCTACACTCATCCCCGTATTAATCAAATGGAGAAAATAAACGCTCCTGTAATCGAACCCATGACTTCAATGTGAACGGTGAGCAGTTTAATATTTAGAAGCAGTGCTGCCGTGTAATTTCTGAAAGTTTTATCGAGAAAGAATGGAAAGGTTTTGAGTTATAAGCTTCTATGTTACTCTCGTAGTTGATCGATCTGCTATCTTACAGCGTGACCGGATTTCTTAGATCATCAACCCTTTTAACCCTCGCCGGATGACTGGGGTATTTTCTGACCCCACCCTTCGTAAATTGGTAAATACGTTATATTTTTGTTGTAATATTTGTTTGAAATTTCAGGAATTCCTTCATCAATCTGTTCAGCACCTTTGGGATGAATTCCATACTTAAACTCGAGAAAAATGCCTGAAAATTAATAAATATATCTTTTGGGGTCACATTTGACCCCAGTAAGCCAAGAAGTGACAAAATATTTGTAAATAATATTTCGTTTTTGACCGCCTCCTAGTTGTAACTACAACTTATTTAGTCAATATTTTCTTTATAAATGGTCTCCGTGAGTACATTCAGGAATTTTATATAAGTATTTGGGCTGTACTAAATATACCTACATGCGTTACACACCAGAAAAATCGAAACAAATCGAACAGTATATATATTTAGACCCTTTTTCTATGAGAGCATAAAATGCAACTGAGTAAAAATTGTCTCCTCAGTGTGTAGTTATTTAATTTGATAAAGCACCTATTACTAAATAATAGTCATTGTCATAAAAAATTTCGTACTCAAAATGTCAACACCTTTTCAAGTCCATGACAAAATGTTAATTTCTAAACCTAAGACTTTTTCTCAATCAATGACTGTTTTTGAGATAAAAAAATTGTGCAAATTGAGTGCATTAATATTCAGGGATAAGCATATATCATATTAATATTATAATTCGTGTACCTATTACAAAAGTATTTTTCCTGTGTCAATTATTAGGTATATAATACCATCTGTACTACAAAGAAAATTCTATTATTTATGTACTGCATTGAGAAAAATTAAATTTTTTAATAGTTATTTTATTTTGAATAATGATCGTTTAGAGAATATTCCCATTAATATGCTTATAAAAAATAATTTCGCGATAAAAACAACAATTATATAACTGGGGTCAAAAAAGACCCCAGTCATCCAAGATGTAACTATTCTCCAGTCATCCTACGAGGGTTAATAAAAGGCTATGTTGGTCGGTTGGTCCATGTCACGCTCTTAGAACGCGAATAACTCGATCAAATATGCAGATATAAACTTGAAATTTAGCAGAGATAATCTATTCGGATATGAAACTCCTGTGACGAAGGGAAATTAACGAAAAACGTCCAGGGCATTATTTGCATTCTCCATAAGATAACACGTAAAAATCGACTTTTTGACGTGCACGCTTTTCTTCTTTTTGGGATCTAAATTAGAAATCATTGACCCACGACCTTTGGATCTAGACCATTTTAAAGAAAACATTATACATTTTTTATTCTGTTAATCTTTTTCAGCCTATAGTTCGAAGTTCTTCGTGTTAAACGTTTAATTCACATATTTTGTTGAAATCTTGCCATTTTAACGGGATGTTGCCTTGCCTAGTAATTACATTGTTAAACCTTGAAATCCTGTTATTATTCCAATCCTTACGTATTTTAGCGTACGTTGAAGACTTTTAATACGAGAAGGAGAGAAAGACGGAAGGAGAGGAAAATGATTATCATGGCAATCAATGTAAACAAAATTCGTTGCGTTATTTACGAGAAGGAATACCTAAGGAGCTGAAATACTATTACTGTGTTGTCTGTCCGTTTGTCTGAGTGTCAAGCTATTAAAACGCAAATATCTCGATCAAGTATGTAGATAGAAAATTGAAATTTGGCAGAAGTTTATATAATGAGTTAATCAGAATTCGTTTATTTAGAGTAGACATGGTAATTAAAGAAATAAATGTCCGTTTGTGGCGCTATTTTGAGGGGGGATATATTGCACTTCCTTCGAATAAAACTAACAAATTTTAATTTAATGAAACAATATTTAATGTGGACTGAAAATTTTAAAAATATATAATTCACATTATAATATGTTCCAGAGTTGAATTCTTTTATTGGCCTCATATTCATGCTTAATAAATGCACCATTTTAGTGCTTTATTACGGATCAGACTTTTATACACTGGTATAACAAATATACTGAATTGATAAAGTAGTTAGATGGAGAAAGGAAAAGGGAATGGAAATGAGCAGAAACGGAGAAAGAAGAAGACGAATTTGCAATTGCATAGGATTTAAAGGTGCTGCGGTACAAAAATAACAATAATAAATTATAATTCATTATAAAACATTTTATACGATCGAATCATGTACTATAGCCAAATGGTGAGATATCATAAAACTAATTATAACGTTATTACCAATTATTATTAAATGATAATACAGGAAATATTCGAACCGAATTTCTAATAGGATTGAAAACATAACATATTATGACTTTTATTTAAATTTCTTAAAATAAAGCCAATTTTCTGTAAAATTTCAAAACCTCTATAGTTAAAAGAAAATTTCGATCTTAAAATATAGTTAAAACTAATTACAGATCATGTATTTGGTTCATAGTAAGTTACTACACATTTTTCCTTTGAGGTTAAATTGACCGTTCATTCACATTTTATCTTGTTTCTACGCCTTAAAAAGAGAAAATTCTATACGTTTTAAATAACTTATAATTTGCTCAAGTATTTCAAGTAAATTTTTACAGATTATTCATACATTATTTCTCATTATTTCGATTTTTCTCTTATTTTCAGCAAATATTTGGATAATAATTTAGCCTCTCTGATAATAATTATTCAAACAATTGGTATATAATAATTTGCTTGCCCCTCTGTCCGGAACGCTCTTTGAACTTAAATAACTCGAAGACTAAATAAGCTTTTGACGTGATTCATTTTGCAATAGGTCTTATTTAGCAGGAAACTTGAGAAAAAAACAATTTGCAGTAAAATTTTCCGACCAATTTTCAAAATTTCCGTTATTTTTTCCGACCGATTTTCAAAATTTCAATTATTTGGGAAAAATGTCGGCTTTTAAACAGGATTTTGCCTTGCTGACCACATCATTGTTAAATTTCGAGAGTCAATTGTCTCCTTAAATTATCATAGGATTTTTCGCAAAAATACGTAATCCTAATGGGACTGGGATTTAGTTTGGATTCTTTTGCTTAAATAAACGACTATATAGATGTAGAGTAAAAGAGAAGGGGGTGTGTGGAGGGAGATCGGAAGGAAGGGATATAAAATGGATAGTACATAGAGAGTAAGGGAGGTATAGAATTATAATAGGACGGGAGGAAAGAGATTAAAAAGGAGACGAAGAAAAAGAGATAGCTATGGATTGGGACAGGAGGGAATGAGAGAGGGGGGAGGTGAGACAAAAGAGAGGCAGCGAGGGAGGGAGAGAGAGAGAGAAGGAAAGAGGGGGAGGGAGGAACAGCGAGAGGGAGGGAGGGAATATTACTATCTATTATAATAAAACGCTTAGGCGGTACGTGGCACACAATAACATTGTATTGCTAAGCAACCGGATATATAAACAGCTGAAACTGAAACATATCGGCTATCGTTCATTTGCTTATATAAATTCGTCAAATTGACATACAAACCTCGGACCTGCATATTTTTAAAGAAGAATGATCAAGGTTTTTTATTCTTACAGTATTTTTTCGTCTTCTATCGGAAATCGCTTGCATTTTTAGTTTATTCTCATTAATTTGGGCTAAATTGAATGTCCATTAAAAAAATACGTAGGTACGTACTTATGAAATATAATTATTTGGTGAAATATACTTAAACGTTGTATTAGAATTAGTAGAACTATGCCAATTGAAATAAAAACAAAATATTTGTCATTTTGGAAGTAATACATTATAATACTTTTCCGTATTAATATCGCAACCAAATAAACAATGTCTAATGTTTATTTGCTCATTGTCTCTAGCAACGAGATAAATAGCTTCTGTATATCGCATTGAAATACTGTATCATGCTATGTAAAGTTAAAACCATTTATATAATGCTTATATTAAACTATATATATTAGTTAATGAAATTAATATTTAAATTGTTTGCTCAGAATAAAATTAATGGCTTCAAGAGCAACACGTTACGCTTCATCTGAACTAAACAATCGTGTATTGGAACGTATACCAGGAGAAGAGATAGTTTACGAAAGTGTAAATACCATCGTAAGTGAGGATGCGACAGATCAACTGACATACCTCGAAGAATTTTTGAACAGTTTAAGGACAACTGGTATGCCTCCGCACAAACTGAGATTGAAACCAGGCGCTGTGATCATGTTACTCAGAAATTTAGTACCTTCGAAAGTCCTGTGTAATGGGACGGGACTCACAGTTACACGCCTACAACGTAACATAATCGAAGCAAAAGTTATAGATTTAGATAATTCTGAAAGTATTCTCATACCAAGAATTACACTCATCCCATCAGATGCAAACATGCCTTTTAAATTTAAGAGAAAACAATTCCCAGTAAGATTTGCTTTTTCTATGACTATCAACAAGTCGCAGGGACAGACTTTTAGACTTTTGATAAAATTTGCCTTCACCTTCAAAAATCAGTATTTACCCATGGACAATTGTATGTGGGTCTCTCGAGAGTAAGATTATTCGATTCTATAACGATTGTGTTTTTAAAGAAATTTTTTAAACTAATGTTTGTGCGGTGTGCTTATAGCGCTTCGAATGTAAGGTGCGCTTATTTTAGCACATCGCATATTAAGGTTATTAATGTAAATGAAAATATGGCTGTTTTAATTAAAAAAGGTTTCATTTATTTCATATATTATACAGTTTGGCTAGCGCGCAGATGTTCTGCGCGGGTTAGCTAGTATATGATATAAAACCTAAGGTACTTATAGATATGCCACCGACCTGAAATTTGACATGATGATAGGTTATTAGGTAAAACCAACCAGAAAAATCTAAAATTTTAATTTTTTTAAGTTTAGTGGGGTATTTTTGACCTCAATGTTCCATTTCGATACTCCATAAGAAACATGGAAATCTGTGCAGAGTTTCGTAAATTTGCATTTTAAAATTAGTTATAATTTAGATAGAAATTTGAAATGAGAACATTTCTATAGCTAAAAGAATGAGGTTTTTTATTTTTGAAGACTAAATTCAAATCGGTGCCGAGTTGACGAAGAAATGTTTTTAATCGGAGAAAAGCAGATGCTCAACAATAAAGAACTTCAGCTACCATAGCAGCCAGGACAATGCTTTTCAATGGTAATTGGCAATCCGTATTATAATAGCATCACTTTAATGCTTTTTAATAGGGAAATTCTTATTGTCCCATTGATTTCAACCAAAGACGTATACATACGATGACGTCATAATTTTAAAACGCGATATATGTTATTAAATAAAAGAATGTTACTCCTTTCAATTATGGGGGTTGATGAACTGTATATAATAATAGCTTTGATTTAGTTATTCTAAAGAGAATCAATAGATTGTATTATAATGCAATTGATTTAAAACTACGGCGTAAACTTATAACGACGTCTAAATCCAAAAACAGGAAATATTATAGAATTGTGAAAAAAGTAATGTCATGTTGGAGCTGAAATTGTAATGTTATTTAGAGCTTAGTGCATATACACCAATAAACATTTGAAAATCCCGATCAATATATTGTTTCGGCCGTTACAATTTTTTAAATTTAAAGAAATAGATAAATATTATTTCACTTTTAGATAATCTACAACTTTAAAATTTGGCAGAAATGTGTGGCTTTAGTACCCTGCTGTGGAAAAAATATAATATTCTTAAAATTGCAAATTTTAGGGATTGTTTTATTCTATTATTGTTACATAAGGAAAGAATGAAAATTGGCGCAGAGGTGAAATCTTTAGAATTAAAAAAATATTTTCAATGATGAAATATCTCTCTGAAAAATGAATGTTTTTTCAAGGTGAGATGAAATGCTTGCACCTTTTACTAGTAGGATATATATAGGATATATATATATATAATATAAAACCTAAGGTACTTCTAAAAGTACTAGTGCTGAAATTTGGCGTGAATATAGGTCATTGGTTACAACCCCTGGAAAAATTCGAAATTTTAGAAAAAGTTATATTTAAGGGGTGTTTTGACCCCAATGTCCAATTTTAAAAACTAATAAGGAAAGAATTGAAAACTGTGCAGGACTATATAAAATTCCTTTTTTAAACTATTTAAAATTTAATTACAAAGTCGGGACATTCACCATAATGTGGAAAAAAGAATGAAGTTTATTTTTCTTGAAGACAGAATTCAAATCCATGCTGAATTTGTGTAAAAAATTAGATTTTAATAATAAAATTATGAAAAGGTTTTAGTTTTCAACAATATAATATTAACTACCGTAGGAACAACTCCAATGCCTTTCAATGGGAATTGATTTTCCATACTTCAAGAGCATTGATTTAATGCTTAGACTGCATTATAATCCATTTGATTTCAGCCAACAATGAATATATATGATGACATGATAAATTTAAATTAATTTTTTTATCTAGATACGTACTAAAAGCTACGGATGATGAAACCATAATTATAACACACAAAATATCCTAATTATTACATAAATTTTAGTTTAACATATAGGCTATTGTCTTAATGATGATTATAGTTATTGCTTAAAATGGGCGATCTGAGCCATGAAACTTGAAATTGGAAAACTTGGACACGAAGCCAATTGCCAGAGAATTTATAAATTCTGGATAGATGCCTTCATTTCACGGAAAAATGATAATTATGGTCTTAGTTATATACTATTATACCATTGATTTTAAATCACGACGTAAACTTATGATGATGTCATTATACTAACACACGAAATTTAGTAAAACATAAAAAGTATTTTAATGTTGTGTTTCGTAGTTTTTCTAGAAATTTTAACTTTTCAATTGTTAAATATAAGGGCGTCATACCTATTTCGAGATTTTTTTATCCAAATACGTGCTAAAGGCATGGATGATGATGCGATAATCTTAACATAAAATATCCTAATTATTCCATAAATTTAGTGTAGGTATATAGTGTATATATAGTCTGAATGATGATTATTCAGGACGATCTGAGACACGAAACTTGAAATACGATAATTTGGATAAAAGCTGATTGCCAGGGAATTTGAAAATTACGGATAGTTGCCTTAATTACGCGGAAAATTATAAATATTTTGTTAGAAATCGTGGAATTTATTATCTAATGCATGTAGGCTCCATATGGCTGAAGTGCTGTTGCCCTGGAGATCGCGTTGGTTTATTTACGAGATCTTGGTGTATGGTGATATTTTTTAAGCGCTTGCAGTATGCAAGCACCGAAAACTCGTAATTAAAACAAAGAAAACTTTCAAAAACACTGATTTGATTGTACATGAAAGCCAAACCAGATCATAGCAAATATTACTGATTTTTCATAACGAAATCATATATCTTCGGAATAACTTTATGATAGAGAGAGAGAGAGACATGATTGATTGATTGATTGATGTGGTCTTTATTTGGGACGAGATTGAGACTGAGAAGTCCCATCTTTCACCTAACCCATCGTCATGAAACATACAATAATACATAGAACATTAGCACTGTAAATAGATGTAACATTAAAAATACAAGTATTGGAAAAGAAAATATGACATTTTGTGGGAATAAAATAAGGACCGCTGAATAAAGAAATCCATGTAAAAAATCCACTGCAGAAAAACACCCACACAAGAAGGGAGGTCTGTAAAACCGCGAAACCTACTGAGACTCACTAAAGACATCAATAAATGAAATTTAGAACAAAAGATAAATTAAAATAAATTAAAATCTTAAAAGAAAATTTTAGCACGACACAAAGAGATCATTGATAAAATAAACACATAAAAATGACAAAATGGATAGATATTAACATTGTTATCACTTAACAAAATGGAGAGAAAAACAAATAGATGATTACAATAACAAAGTATAAATCATGCACAATAATTATTGTTTTGTCGAAATGAAGATTAAGAAAAATTGAAGCATTATGCGTGTTTAACTGTTCTTTTGAAAGGATAAGGGAGATTGATAGCAGTGTCGTTTGAATGAGGAGAGCGAGTGCGAATTTTTTATTGTTTGGGGCAGTTCGTTCCATAGTCTGCAAGCAGTTACAATGAAGGACTTGTTGAAGATTACTTTCTGTGATGAGGAACGAGGAGTTTATGGCTCCCTCTGGCATTATGGTTATGCACAGCGTCTATACATCTGAATTCCGCGGCAAGATATGCGGATTGTTGGAAGTAAGTAATTTGTATAGCAAAGAAAGCAAGTGGAGGCGTCTCCGACACTCCAAATTTAGCCAGTTTAGTTTTACGAGAGACGGAGAAATGTGATCTGATTTCTTCAGATTAAAAATATATCTAATGCAGGCGTTGTGTTCTCTGAATCTTTAACGACAGGTCTCGAGATAAATCTTGGTACGTTACATCAACATAGTCAAAATGTGGAATAATGGGTGAAGTTACTAGATTCTTTTTAGAGAAACCAGAGTACTGCTGCATAACTTCTTAAGTGAAAGAAGAGATGAGTTTACTGTTCTACACACATTTATAACATGTGGGGCCCAATAGAGGGTTTCATCTATAAGCAATTCTAGATTCTTTACCACTTTACAATAAGGTGTAGTTGAATTTGCTATGTTGATCGGGATTCTTTGGGATTGATTAATAGCTACTAACCTACCGGCGACTATTGTAAACACATTGCGCTCCTTTTTATTTTCTTAATTGTTAGAGCTTCGGGGCTATATCCAATATCAGAAGGCTATGGTTTTAGTATATTTCTGTTCTTTGTAAAGTCTTTAAATTTTTCTCGCAGTTCCTTAAAATATTTATTATCATTTAACCTATTTGTAATTTTTAGAAATATTACAGGTATGGAGAAAGTCATGTGGTGGTTACATCATATTTTTATCAATATCATCGATAAATTCAATGGAATACCACGGAAGAGTAGAAGTTTCGTTCATTAATTCAAAATCATCTATTCCTTTTATATCTCGGTGACGCATAAACGTTTGTTTGAATTTCGGTGAATTGAGTGAGTATGCTAATTGTAAGAAGATTAGGTCATGAGAATAAATTCCTGGGACTGGCAATTGACCATGAGTTATTACTTTCTCAAGGTTTGTCGTAATGACTAAGTCGATCCAGGTTGAGGCTTGTGGGTGTTATTACTCGGATTCAGAGGAACGATAGTAGTGAGACCACGCGAATTAAAGGAATGTGTTAAATAATCAGTATCATGAGAACTAACAGTGAAATTGGCATTAAAATCACCGGTGGTTATAATTTGTTCATAATTGGTAGCAATCTTCGAAAATGTCGTCAAAGTCTGATAGATGGGCTATTTTGGGAGGTCGATAAATTGTTCCGAGTAAAAGTTTTTTTGCATTGACTAAATTTCTAAGAAGAGGAATTCAGGCCATCTGGCGTTTTGAGGTTCACTTGCAGCTATCACTCTACATTTCAAATCATTTCGTACGTAAAAACCCACAACACCATCACCTTTGCCTAAGCGATTATTACGATACAAGTAGTGACCAGGTAACTCGACTGTATAGGAAGAATGGAATATGTTTGTCCAAAGTAAATTATGACTTTCTCGTTCGATTTTCATGAAATCGGCTACTCCTTCGATAAAAATGTACTGAACAAAACAGATGCTATTTGACTAGTTCTACAAAGTCGTTTAAAGACTTTTTTGTTATAACTGATATTGTACGAGATATAAAGAAATGGTCATTTTTGTCACCAGTAAAGTGGCACTCCCGATTAGGCTACGTAAACCATTTATATCGTTTTCTTAGTTTCTTTCCCTCTATATCCTAAATACAAAATGTCATCAACATCCACCCAGTAGTTTCTGAGATGAAACATGTGGACGGACGGATGGATACAACCTGACCATAAGGCGTTCTTTTTTTACTTATTGTAAAGAACGCCTAAAAAAGTGCGGGTTTTTGCTTTATAAACTAATTTTTAAGATAATTTGGAAAAGATTCAAGTTTTCTTAGCTGAAAAAATGAACGCTGTTTTTTTTTACTAAATTCGATAACTCATATCGATCATAAAATTTAATAACAAATGAAAAAATGACCAACAATCATTCACGTGTGATTTGTTCGCTCTGATTCTAAAACTTTCACACATATAAAGACAGGATGAAATGAAGATAAAATAAATGTATTTGTACATATACGATGTACTTAAAATGACTTGTGAAAACTTTTTTGTGGGAAAAACGTGCACATTTCAACCATTTCCAGTGTAGATAAATACAAAAACCATTAATTTGTAAAACAGAGTCGATGATAGGTGTACTGCCAATGAGTCGACTGATTTGTAGCCGAAATAGATTGTATGTACCTATCGTCAGGAGCCTCCCAACTACGGCCCGCGCAGTTGCTTTATCCGGCCTGCCTCACCTCAACTTCTAACGTATGCATATTCGTATAGCCAGCAATAGATGTCATTAAATATCATTTATGGAATCTATAAGACATTTTCCGAGTGCGATATGTACTTTAAAGATAGGCGTGCGACACATCTCATAATAAAAAAATTCTCAAAAACAGCTCTTAGAAATTTACACACGGCCCGATGTGTCATTTGAAAGGTCTTATGTGGCCCGCGCAGTGTTATATAAAGCCTCATGTGGCCCTTTTAGTAAAATGTTTAGTGACCACTGGCCTACGTCATCAATTCTATTCCAGATAAGGTGAACTGGTTATTTAATTCTTGGAAATAGTTACGATGATAGTATTATTTGAAAGATAATGTACACATTAATGCTCATATATGCTCATAGAGAACGTTAGTGTGCCGTTTTTTTACTCCAACATAAAATAAAATTGTTATAGTAATCTCAATGGTATTACCTCCATGCCTTGACACGAGCCCGATTATGAAACAAGCCAATATTTTTAACTGTGCAGGAAACGCGTTCCTAGTCAACGTGGCCCTCGCAGATCTTCTGATAACTGGTCTCGTGATACCTGCCTCGGCGGTGGTCCTCCTTGCCGGCGCCAGAGAATCCCTCGGTGTCTGCCGTTTCCAGTGGTTCCTCGCCGTCCTCTGCTGCCTCGTGTCCGTCCTTACCCTAGCCTGCATCGCCGCAGAGAACTACGTTCGTCTCTGCCGGCCTCACCACGGCGCTGCTCTCACTCCTGCCCGTATTACGGCTGCCCTCCTGGCCATATGGCTCCTCAGCGGTGCCGCCGTAGCCCTTCACTTCACTCTGGACGTCGCTCCAGACCACTATTGCACCCGCCGCCTCACTGCAGGTCTTTTGCTGCGCTACCATGCCGCCGTAGGTGCGCTGCTCGTCCTTTTTCCGCTGCTTTTGGCGCTAGCATTCTACCTGCGCATAGCGCTTCACGTCCGTCTCGCTGCCGCCCGGCCAAGCTTCAAGCCGCCCGCCGCATACACTTGGGATTGTGCACTGGTCAGGACAAATCTGTATAGTTTTGTTCTCTTCATAGTGTTTTGGCTGCCGTTTGGAGTTATCATAGGTGTGGGGTCCGTGCAGTCGATACCACCTCCGTTATTCTATAATCTCTCGTGGTTTGCCTTGAGTAAGTCTTGTGTGAACAACTTCCTGTACTGCATTACAAACCGCCACTTTCGTAATGCATACGTCAATTTGTTTCATTACTGTTGCTGCAAGACTACTGTTTCCTTTTCTCGCCGTCAAAGGGGCGATGCCACTAGACCCTCTGGCGATGTCCGTGTACACATAATACCTGGCTATAATATGTATTCTTACACACATCATCAAAGCCCACAAAGGAGCAGAGAAACTAATAAATGTGTTGCTCCTAAAAGGCCATCTGGATGTAGTAGACCAAGTACGAGTGGCAGGCCCAGTCGTGTAGTATATGAATTATGATTTGTGTATGTTTTATGTGTTAAGAGTCAACGGGCATGCCTTTAGAAGTGGTCATGGACATATTATCAAAGAAGTATGTATAAGTGATCTCATGTAGTTTTTTGAAGGTTGTAAAGAGTATGAAACTATTCTGTATACGTCATATTTGTGGTTTTGTATAAAAAGGCCTATTTTTCATTTTTCTAGCAGGCATGTGAAATTTACATTCCAAAAGTTAAAGTACAACTGGGAATTGTATGTCATTTTGACACTCCTTTTCTAATTCCTCAATATCACCCATTAAAAATTTGATGGCCTGAGATTAATGCATGTGCATATTTTAAAAGGTTGGTGTGGCAACACACATGGCTTTTGGAGTACTTATTTTCCTGGAAATATTTAACATCCAATTATACTGTCATTGGATTCAATCAAGCCACCAGAAACAGGAAATGGAAGCGATGAGAAAAATCGTTAGAAAACTTATTCATTACTGGTGGGGCCAACAGCATATATTATTTTCTGTCTATTATCTATACACAAAAGTCATCCTTCCAGTGATAATGATTCTTAATAATTCCCAATGCCATCAATTGTTTATTTACAATTAGTGTGATGCTAGATGATTTTCAAAAGATTTGTAATTTATCAATCTTGACCATTGCATCTATGACTTATTTCCAGAACTTTTGTAAAAATTATATTTTATGACTTTCACATATAATTTGATATGTAAAAGTTAAAAGGAATTTTGACAGGTGCAGATAATGAGCGAGATAAAGAATTTTCAGCCCATGCCACTAATAAAAATGTCCATGTAGCTGAAGGTGATTGATTCAGTCTGTGTAACATAAAATAAGAGAACTTGATTATTTACAAAATGCTTCTAGCTACTTTGTGGTTCAATGACATAAATCAAGTATATCAAATCATAGCAAAAATTTTAATTGCTGTTATTACTGATGTGCGTTTATTTAAATCAGAATAGAAGTTCCACTTTAACTTTTGGCAAGGGTTCCAGTTTCTTTATCAAATACTGATTTTACACTAGCTATGTAAATAAATGAGATGTTTGCTTTCCACTTGCGAGAATTTGTTTTAGACAAAAATACCTCATTTCATTTTTAAGCACTGTGTCTGACATGATGCCATGAAACTTGAATTCATAATGAACTTTAATTGTATTAAGGCACAATTAATTTTTTCGATTCACTTTAAAAGCTGATTTATCTTGAAAGATAGTTTCCATTTTAAATATAATGATTGAATCATATAATATTTTACATATTTTCACGTCTTCAAAATATCAATTTTAGGCAACCATCATTTTACAAATTATATTCTTATTCAAATGTCTGTGCCAAGAAAATAATAATAGATTAAGTTTTTAATTTCATCTAGTGTATTTCTCACAAGAACTGATAGAAAATATCAAAAGATTAACTAAAATATTCCCTTTCATATACATCAGTAAGACGGGAGTTAAAATAATGAAAAAAATTTATTTGTGCAATGACCTTCCCAGGTTGTTTTGCCTCCATTTAGAATAACAATCATTATGTTCATTCAAAAATTTACAACTGCTGAAAGAATACTTAAGTAACAAGCGATGAAGTTAAGCACTATATCGTTTTGAACAGTTAATTTTCCCTATAGCTAGTTAAGAATTAATATGGAATGAATTTCTTATTCTAGGTCCACTAAAAGGAAATGAAGATGGTTGTTGGTCATTTAAGAAAAAAATTAAATGTCACTAATGCTGTTTACAGAATAACATAAAAAATGCCCACTATTAGTAGAGAATATATAAAACATGGGTAGTCACCACAAACTCCCAACTTTAAACTCTTGATGTATAATAATGTTTTCTGTAATAATTGTTGTTATACCCATAATTTTCAGGAATGGCACATTTTCTAAATTAGACATAGTTGATGGACCCATTTGTAAAAAACAACAGATAGAATGATAATATATCACCTAATCAACTGATGTAATTGATTATATATTTCATGAGGATAATAGGGCAGGTGTCTTTTTGACCTTTTATCTTCTTTAATTTTTTCTTTCTGATCACATTTGCAATGAAAATGTTGCATTATTGAGTCCCAAACTTAATAGAATTAATCAGAAATGGAGATTTTTAATTTGATGATAAAAGTAATTTAAATGAATCACTATAAAATTTATTCTTAAATCCTCAGCTTCAGATTTTAAAATGAAATGAATACTTTAAGTACTTTGAATTGCTGATGTGAAAGTCAAGGAGCTGTTAAATATGCTCCTTAAATTGAAATACAATAATTATCAACACTGTAAATTTTATCAATTTGTTATATCGCTTTAAACCTTTTAAGTATATCTCATCTGTTTTTTACATTGCTCCACCCAACGATGACATTTTTATTTTTACTTGAGTTATTACATTTGAAATTACTATTGCGGAAGTTAATACTTTTTAAAAATGCTTCACTATTTTCATCAATAAAATAGCAGATAATAAGTATATAGCTAAATTGGGAAAGTTTACAGTCTTCAAGTCTTAATCAGAAAAGCATTGCTTTTTCTAATTTGCATTCATTTCCAAATTTGTTGTATCATCTTCAGAGAAATATTTAAATACATATCAAAATCTTTATAACTAAATTTGATGCATCTTTAACCCTTTATAAGATGTTGGAAATGCCATCGCTGCCAGAGATAGTTTTACTTGGATCCTAGACACTAATTAAATGCTGAGAACATACATTTTCAATTATTATTTTGCTATCATACCTTTTTTGGGAGGTATGTTTTGATTGATTGTGTTTTAGCATGACAATAGGTCTGCTAATATCTTATTAAATGCTCCTTCCTCAGGAGGAATTGACATTGCCACTTTACTACCAAGGGTTAAATTGCACTAACAATAATAGTATAGGATTAATTTCCATGAAATTTTAGTTTGCTGTCATCATATAACAAAAACCAACATTTCTGTACTAAATTGTCATTTGGTATAGCTTTTAAAAATTGCTGTGGGGATTTTAAACAAATTCTTTGAATTACAGTTATTTTTAAAAGTAGAGAATTATACATATTTCAAAGTATTATCCAAAACAAAATAGGATTGGGAAAAATATCAATTTAAATTATTTTTATCATATTAATTCTTATACATAAAACAGTGAATATTTTTACTTTTAATTAGCAATAGAAATTTTTTACTTTCTATTTTAGATACTGTAAATATAAAAAGTTATCCACATGTTATCTTGTTCTCAGGAAAATGCCAAATAAAAGATAAGGTTAATTTTTTTGCTTCAATTCAGAATAATTCATATATTTTTCTTTATTTATAGCATTTCATCATAAATTACTAGTATGACCAATGATGTAATGTGAATTACTTTCCTATACATTAATCTTCAATTATAATTGAATGGTAAAGAACATTTTTTTAACGAGTTTATTTGGTCCTTTTTAATTAACGCACAATTTCATTCTTCTGAGTATGTGGAAATTACTTTAATCATAATTATTTACAAAATAACAGGTAGGATCAGAAAGCAACACAATTTGACATCATATTTAGCAAACAAAAAACTGAGAAATAAAATTATTATGAATTTACTTCCTCTATACAGATTTAGATTTTTTGTATAATGACACAACTGCATTAGATCTACACAATGAAAACTTAAAATGCTCCATGTGTTTCATTTTTCACTTTTACAAATATGTGACTAAAATTTTTATAAATATATGCTTATGTTACTGGTAGTTCTTTCTCCTCATTATAGAAGTCATTGCAATTATTAATTATTTACTTTACTTTTGACATACAGAATCAGAATTTCCTATTTGAAGTTTCTAACACATGACTTCCATTTCAAGCCATTTTAACACTTATTAAAAATTACCCTCATAAATTCAAATTAACGTTTAACTTCAGACCTCTGATGCCAGTAAAACTGTATACATAGATATTTTTTAATTAGAGAAAATAATCATGATGTCTTAGATTACCAAATTTATTAGTATATAAAATCATAAACAAATGTATGATTAGAAAATTTAAGAAATATTTTAAGTTACAGCTACATGTAATTTACATTTAAATAACTGCTAATTAATGGAAGATACTTAATGTAGTAATATAGAGAGGAATGTTGTGTGTTTATGTGGACTTAATTTGCTGGAGTGTTGGAGCACAAAATAGGCAATTAGAAAGTAAAACAGTAATAGTCCCATAACAAGATTGAAATAATTAGTAAATTTCTGGATATATTTTGTGAACCCGACATTATTAAATGTGCATAATAACTCAAACATATATAGAAAATAACATAGCTTATATCTATTATATGTTTCAGCTAGTTCTATCATGGAAAATTAGCAAAATGTTTTGTGTAATTATAGATGTGTGTGAGTGTACACAGGAAATCTGTCTTCTCGTGATGTTTCCTGTGCATTTCTTCAGTGATGTATGTATGCCTTTTCCCAGCTGTGATCTTACTGGATATTTATTATCTATAAAATGTATATGATACTATATATGTGATATGGGACCACATATTTCATGGAAGGTATTTATATATTGTCAAAAATGTTACTGCTTTTTGTCAGTGGGTATTTGTAACTCGTGTTAATGAATGACATACATGGCATCAACCTCTTCAATAACTTTTTACATCACATGAGTATTTGTGGTGCAAATTTTTCAGATTTTCCTCACAATCATCATGTTGACTGCCATTCTTAGAACAGTACTCCACTTAATCTAGCTAACCAATTGGTTAATTTTCAGTCAATTTGTTCTATAAGTTCTATCCCTATTGTTTTCTATATACAAACTCTTCTCCCCTTCTATATATGAAAATTTTCAGAAAAATTTACAGCCACAGTATTTACTCTCACATAGAATATATAAATCTCTTGTAAATAAATGTTAAATTGTACCTTTTGTATGTAATGGTGTTATGTCTTGGCAGCCAAAAATTAAATACGCGTGTTTTTGGGAAAATTACACATATGTGAGATTTAGTAAATCTTGTATAAATTTTTCAATCAGTTTCAATAACCTCGTAAAACAAACTTTGTTCAGCTGCTATTTAAAATTTATGATATTACAACTATGGATTATAGAAAAATTTTATTAACTTTATAAATATTTATATTACCAACTTAGCCATGCAAATTTTGTTTCTCCCTATGTAAAACTTGTCATCTAGTCTAGGAAAAATGTATTGATTTTCTTTGAGTATTTTTAAGATGGAACATTTGCTACCTTTCCCTATGGTATGCGCCACAATTAAAATCTGCTTTACTGAGGAAAAGTAGCAACATTTTCCATCATGTCTTTCCAATGTCAAACCCATGGTATTGTGAGTAATAGTTACTGTATAGACAAAAAAATTTCATTGAAAGTGTTTGTCATTTTATGTGTTAGATCTTCAAATTTGTACAGGTTCACTTTGTATCAGTCAATTATCAAGGAACTAACAATTATTATAATTTTTTAATAACCAATTCAAAAGAAAAAAAATTATTTTCAAAAAACGAATTTTCTGTTGACAGACCGTATTAATGGTTATGTAATCATTCCTAGAACTTAGGAAGTGACTGATACTCAAACCTGTCCCTATCCCTACAATTCCCAGCCTTCAAGGTGGGAGAAACAAGCGTTATTCTAAATGGAAGTGAATGTGCAAATGTAATTTATCTATATTGTTGTGCTTTTGTACGTGCTTTCAATAGAAATTAAAACATCTCTTGCTTTGTCCTTAACTGCATTTAAATGAAAGTGTATGATGATGAGTACCAAGTAAAGGAAGAGCTTTTTCTAGAGTGGTAATCAACTCCTTTACAAACCCTCCTCACCAGGCTTTGCTTTTGGATAAAAAAGTTTGATTAAAACTAATTTCTATATAACTAGAAGTCCACTGAGTTTAAAAATAAAGTTGCAATGAGTGCAACTGAAAAGATATGTATGTAGTTGACTTCTCTCAACTAAATATTTTTAGCTTACATAACCATTCTAATGACAAATAAAATAATTCATCCACTGACAATGAGTTTAAAAATAAAGTTGCAATGAGTTCAACTGAAGAAATATGTATGTAGTTGGCTTACATAACCATTCTAATGTCAAAATAATTCACTTAAAAATATTTTTTCCTCTATGATATTCACTTAACTTGGTGCGGGACATATACAGTAAGCCACTTGCATTTTATGAAAACATCAGCAAACAATTAGAATAATTTTAATTTTGTTTAGTCATACTTTTTCACTTCTTATTGTTAGACTACCTAGTTAAAATGTCCCCCAAAATAAGGGGATATAAAATCTAATGTATTTTCCAATTTTTTATTGGTTTTTAAATAGAAAGCCAAAAATAATTATTAAATAAAACTTTCATGAAAATGAAAAATAACTTAAATAACCACATTTTACAAATGATGTTAATACAAAATTTCCCTCTCCTATTCCTCTCTCTCTCTCCTCCTATTCCATCTCTTCCTCCTTCCATCCTTTTTCACTCTCCTAGGGTGACCAAATGTTCTGGTTTTCCAGAATTTGTCCCAGTTTTCAGCTCTGTGCCCCAGTATCCCGAAGATGTATTTTGGGAAAATGCATTTTCTTTTATTAATCATTCGTACTATTTGGACTGGAATCGTTGCGTGACAGTATTATCTCGGTAATTTGCACTAAAATATGAACCTAAAATGTTTGTACCAATTAATTTCCTGATGAATACTGTAATACAATACTGTAATACAATGTTTGTATTTACAAATTTATTTGCTACCTTTTGAACAAAATTAAAACCTAGCTATGCAAGATTTGTTTACATAGCATATGTTGAAAAAGAGTGACTCTAATTCCTGTAAAAATTTTATGGTAATTAAAGTCCCTCTTTTTCAACATTATCAAATTGCCATAGTGTTCAACCCTTTTTTTACTTTCTCCATATACGTAGTATGAGAAAGTATTGTTTTCATGAAAAAATCGATCGAACTCGAGATTTCAATGGTAATACATGTTTTAAGGTTCCCTGACACACGTTCTGACTAGTTTCGCGATGATGTCTGTGTGTCTGTCTGTATGTGATAGATTTTGAGGTTCTCTGAACACGTTTTGACCATTTTATCGATGATGTCTGTGTGTGTGTGATAGCTTTTTTATGGGTGCTCTAACTCAAAAACTATTAATCAGGTCAACGCAAAATTTTACATTTAACATTTTTATAAAAGTTAGATGATCTGATTAGTTTTTGGTAAAAATCAGTCCACCAGAAGTGGGTGTTTACTCGTCACATCCGTTATTTTTAAATATTTGCTTTAATATTTGATAAATGTAAAAATGTATGGAATAAAAGTTGTAGGAAATTTCATTTTCTACAACCTTTGTTTGATACATTTTTCGATATAATGCATTGTTTAAGAGATATCTTATATTTTTAGCTGCCACCACCTCGTCACCTACCGAAGACTATTGTCAGCCGGAAGTAATTATTGACAACGATCCCCGAGCTAACAACATGTAATTTGCCATATAAATATGGATAAAGTCATGTGTTGCCCACATCAGTTTATTTAAATATATAGCAAATAACGGACAAAAGCACTAAAAATCATAGTGTTCCAGTTACGTCCCGGTTTTTCTTCCTCAGAACATGTTGTCCCAATTTGGCATCCTCAGAATCTGGCCACCCTACACACTCTCTCTCCCTACTTGACAATACCTCTTCAACAATGCATCAATTTGGATTTCTCTGTTGGTTAGTGAAATAGAAGATACATTGGAATTTAATGTTCAATATTGTATCACAATATAATTTACACAATTTTGACTATATAAGTTCAATAGTATTTCAAGCAGTGGCACCCAAACATTTTTATTCAAGGGCCACATTACCCTTTTCACCATTCATCATGGGCCTTGTAGCCCACTTCCACCCTCTTCACAGACCACACCCAGTCCAAAATAGAATTGAAGAATAATTTAAGGAAACTGAAAGATTTAAGTTATGGGTCAATATTACTCAATTTGTTGTAAATATAGTATTTATCTATTATGGTGATAGATGTAGGGTGACCAGACATCCTCTTTTTAGAGCATATGTCCTCTTTTCTTGCCTCAAAACTATTGTCCTCTTTTTTTTAGTCTGTCCTCTTTTTGCTCTAGTTTAGGTTCAACCTATTGAAATTGCATTATTGCGCTATCTTTCAATTTCTTTATTTATTCAGAGATGCTAATTTATATCAGCTTAGCTTTACTTTAATATGGCTTCAGTTAAATATTTTGTTAGGATTCCCAACTTCTATATACATGAGTATATAAACCGTATATACTCGTGTATAATGCGCACCCACATTCTTTGCCAAAAAATCCCGACTTTTTCGTATACCCTGTGTATAACGCGTGCCCTCGATTTTGAGGGGTATAAGAACAAAATTTTAGAATTATATTGTAATGTTAGGTATTAACTCGAGTACCACAAATAAATAAATACAGACCCGTCCCAGGTAACGCAAGATTCGACTTATGCAAATCCAACTTTACGAAAAAACCTCCGAAAATTAATTTTAAAAAGCTGAAAATTCCGATTTACTGAAATTTGCTTAGAAGGCAAAATGCTTCAGGCTTAAAGGTCAAATATGAATGAAGTTTAAACATATCAATTTATTTTAAATTTATCAAACTACACAACAATTATTTTTGGAATAATAAATGGCTCGAGATATTTACTGACAGTATTTAATACGAAATCTTAAATTTCGTTGCGTATCATGATTGCATTCCTTGCATAATTATTTGGTGCTGAAGATGATGAGGAAGATGAATTCCTTGAAATTTAAATTACTTACATCATTAATTATATATAATATGCTCATTATCTAAAAAATTATTTAAATGAAAATCCAATTGGTGGAACATTAATAGATTAATAAGAGCCAGGCCCTCCGAGGGACTCGGAGAGATCTGGGCTACTTCCAGATAGGGCACTCATCACATTGCAATTTAAAAAATTCCCATAAGGAAGCGTTTAAGCATTACGTAACCCACATTGGTGATCGAGGTTCGCTGAATGGTTACAGCGTGTTACATTGAGGGTAAGGGGTTCAAGGTTGCACTATATAGCACTCTTCCATAAAATCTTCTAATCCCTTAAAGAAAAGAAATAATCCAAAAAAAATGTTACACTTAAAGTTCTTTCTACCATACCAATAATGCAGACCAAATTGAAGTGACCCTCTAGAGAAGATTAAAAAAAAGTGAGTGCAGAATGAAAAATTCTGTGCAATACACAATCAAGAGGCAAGAGAAGGATCTAATTGAGGGTTACGCAGGATTATATTTAGTTATCAAAAACTGGGGAAGTTGGGTTACATAATACTCGAATGTCCTGCAAGAAAAAGGTAAGAACATCATATTCTATATTTCTTTTTTGCATGTCCTATTCAACATTCATTGTTGATTTTGATGGATAAAAATAAATAAATATATAAGCTAATAAATTATTTGAATAATTTTTTAATTAAAAAATGCTTTTCTAGCTTTTGTTTATGCAAATTTATTAATTATTGATGAAAAATCTAAGTTACGTGCAATGTCGTAGTTTATGTTAAGCATTGCGAGCCCAACCAATCACTCTTGTCCCTTTGTTGAACAGTGGTAATTCTTAATCCACTTTAGCATGCTGAATGTGCATTTGCATGAAGCCACTGATGCAGGCAATCTAAGGAAAATACACAATGCAACTGTGATTTTCAGAAACACCCCAGAGAGTCCAAGTTTGAGTATTTCTTGTAGCAATTCCTCGGGTTTACAATCCAACTTGAAGTTCACAGAACATATTCGTTTGAGGAAGATGATTTCTTCACTGAAATCCTTTAAGATATCCTTTTTGTACTTTTGCTAAAACTGTTCTGCCACAGAATGCATATCCTCATTACTTAGTTTGTTGAATTGACGAAGAAATCAAAAGAATGCACAAATTAGTCGCAGTAACTCAAATCAATGTTTAAGACCCGAATGAACCGAGTCAATAATGACAAAGAAGGGATTGATCTTATAGTGCTGCTCAGCATCAAATTTAGAAAGTAACTTGTTGAAAGTAGAATTTGGAGACTACGGTGTACAGAATGGAATTAAAATAAAAACTCCTGGCCAATACATGTTTTAAAATAACTTTAATCCTTCTTGGGAAGGATATAATATGGCAGAGAGTTGCTTAACGATAAGCGGCACATTTATTGAAGGAAGGATCCTCACCTTCCACACTCCTCCTATGTTTCATGAAGGAAGATGGCAGATAAACAACAGGGCATGTTTCCCATCAAAAATGGAGAGAACAACCACAAGGAAAATTGGAGGTGGTTAGGGTAGCATGCCTTTGTTTTGCAGCTATGCCCTAGGAGTGGGCTTCATGGGCAGCAAGTACGTCTAAGGAAAAAGTGAGAATATTTTAGCGAGGGGAAGTCCTGTCTTCAGGTTTTCAGAAAAGAAGTGTAACATGAGGTTTTAGGCTGAAATCCACATTTAGTGAGGCCCCCAGCTAACGCCTCATGCACCTGTGCAAAAATCTGCTCGTGAACAATTGCCAAAATTTAAGGCCTGAGCCAAATGGCCCTCGTTGCTCCCCCTCTCCTATGGCCTGATAAGATCTTCATAATACCGTAAATACCCGTGTCTAATGCGCCTTTTTTCGAAATATTTGAGTTAAAAATTACGATGCGTGTTATGCGAGGGTACATAATCTTCCTATTTTCATTTGACTCCTTATTTCCACAATTTCAGCATATTAATTACTGCCTGGGTATCCTCATTTTATTGGTGATTTTTACGAAAAGTAAGATAGATAATAGTTAAAATGTATTAACTAATTCTATAAACATACATTAATTAGATATGAAAAGAATGAATTCAGTATTTATTCATTTTAAAAGCCAAGAAATTCTTCGTCATTGGGCCATTCTTCTTCGATGTTGTTATCAGAATCGGCATCTTACGCATGGCATCCCCCTACACAGGCGCCCGGCCTGGTGGTGAGGTACTGGTACTACTTACAATTAGAAACAATGGCAGCTGATGCCTTTGAGTACGCTGGGGATTGATGCTTCTAGTAGAACTACCATCAAGTTATCGTTCCCTACTTTTCTCTCAGCATTCATACGTGATTTATTCTTGGTTCTTAGAGTCTGTAGTTAATTATGGTTATTTGCTATCATTTTTAAGTGCTCCAGAGTGTTCTAATAAGGGTAAAACTGAAGGTTGGGCGAACCTGTCCATCTCAGGCATGACTAAAACATTTGTAAAAAACTTCGACATAGGATTATCGTCATTCCTTCATTTTATTAGCTCAAACAATGTCATATGCCATACTATGAAATTAATATAATTGGATTTATTGTGTATATCCTAATATCACCTTGTAAGTAAACAGAGTATGTAATGATTGAGTTAGCTGACACTCTTTTGGAACATTATTCGAAAATTTCATTTCGCACTTTCATTATGTTACCAATACATAATACCAATAATTCGATCATTGCTTTAGACCACGTTACACCATCTACTTTATTCTGGAACGATAACGCTAAAAAAAATCTGTGCGCACTATACGCAGTTATATAGAAAAATCATAGATTACGAGACTGAAAAGCCCCCTGCGCGTTATACGAGGGTGCGCATTATAAGCGGGTATTTACGGTATATGAAGTTTTTTCAAAATATCTCTTAAAACAAAAAAGTTGATTGTCCACAGACAGAGTGAAAACAGCACACTTGCTTACAAGAAATAAATGTGCTTATGTGAACACTCTGTTCACAGATAGGCAGAGTGATCACAATCAGCTTTTTTGTTTTACGAGATATTTGGAAAATTGTTTTTGAATTGGATAGCTTTTATTGATCTGTGAATGTTACACTGATAGGATATTCAAAGTAGCTCATAGATTTTCTGCTCAGTGACTACAAAATCGGAAAATTCAAAATTTGAAATGATATTGTAGCCACACTACTAAAGATATTTCGAAAATTCTTTTTGAATTAGATAGCTCTTATCAATCTATGAATTTTCCAATGATTGGATTTTCCAAGTAGTTCATTAATTTTCCAGTAGGTGGCTTTAAAAATAGGAAAATTCAAAACTTCGAAATGGTACTGTAGCAAAACTACTGAAAGTTAAGTTCCCACACATGGAAAGGTCTAGTGAGGATCTACATTCTAATGGTGCAAGTTGTTCTGTTCCAAAGGGTGAGGCAAACAAGAACTCTGAAAATTTTAAAGAAAACATGCTTCCACCTCCTACTTGAGCAAGGGTATCTTGCTTGTTTCTTTTAAGAAAACATGCCAAACAATAAGTAAGCAAAATCGTTATTTGCTCCTATGGATCAAAAATATTTATTTCCATCGATAGCATTGGCATCATTTATAACAATTCGAAAACTTTATCATATTAAGAGAAACAAAGCTGTCACCTAGCAACATTCAATGTATCTGCTGAACAAACTCAGATGGATAATCGAAATATTTATGAAACAATCTATTCTATGAAAAAATGTTTCAAACAAAACTTGTCTACAACTTTGATATTGACAAATATTTGTATTAATGAAGCCTTAAAGGAGACATTTGCCAAAAACTGAAAAATGACAAGAGTAAACCTTCACTTACAGTTGACCAATTTCAACCAAAAACTTATCAGTCATAAAAATGTTTAATATAAAGTTTTGTGCTGATCTGATAATTGGTTTTTGAGTTCGAGCGCCCACAAATTTCCTATCACACAGACATCATCAAGAGAAAGAAAAAAATATTCTGGATTTAAATGTGAATTTGCATTTTTTCTCAAAAACAATACTTTCTGTATACTGCAGTGGAAAAAGTAATAAAAGCTTGAAAAATAGGGTTGCCAGATGGCTTCTCAAAATAAACTGGAGATAAGCATAAAAAACATGAAGCACTCAAAACAATATATATGTCCATTATAACCTCTAATATTTTCCCACCTGGTATCCCAATTAAGAAGGCTAAAAAATTCCAATAATGATATAAAAATCCTGATATTTGATAAAATTTAACAAACATTAAAGCAACAAGATAAAACAGTAAGCTAAAGCATGTACAATGTAACATTTGAGAATAAGTAATAGTCAAAATACCTCAATTTCACAACACTATATAAAAAGAAAAATCTTTTAATCTTGCATATATGTATGTTTGTATTTTTGGCTAATCAACCTCTTGGATTATTATAGCTATAACTCCTTCCACACCAAACACAATCACATGGGAGGGAAACCCAGTGCCGACATTAGCCTACTCTTAACGAAGAGCAGCAAGGGGGCCAATGGCTTAATGTCCCTTCCGAAGGACGGAATGCTGAATTTGCACAGTCTCCTCAAACCGCACAAGCAGGGGGCCGGGTGACCTTGGAAAAAATCCAACTTGGGCAGGATTCATCTTTTAATCTTGCATAAATAGTGTGAATGTTCTGTTAAGTACGAAATGTAGCTTTATAATTAGGCTCCTGGCCTGTTCAGCTCAGTAAGAATGAGTTTAAGATAAAAGAATGGCTTGTACAAAAATATTCTGCATGCTGGAGGCATTTCAACTTTCAAATAATCAGACTCCTGATATTTTCTTAAAATGTTGATTTTTTTCCCTAAAACTGAATTTTCAGTTTGGTTTCTGGGTTCTATGACTCAATCAAGCTACTACGGTAAATGCATTTTGTTCAAGATTCACCATTATCTTACAAGTTATAATACCAAAACATCATCAAATCCATATCAATATTCAAGATATTTTCTTTATATCTTAAGAATGTTGCCTGTCTTCATATGTCAGTTCATGATGATTCCACTTTTTTATGTATTTTTAGAAAACCAATTTTAGTCATGGAATGATCAAAGAGAATTATTAGTATCATATTAGATATTTAACATAGTCTCTACTATTTCCACTAAAGATAAGCCTTCAATATCAGTTGAGATACCTGATTCTACCCTCCCTTAGAAAAAGAGGGAAAATAACTCTTCTATATTTATAGTTTTTAAGAATCATATATCATGCAAATTTTTCAAAAAAATAATAATTTTGAAATATAAGGATACTCCAAATAGTTCATAGAAAACATGCTAAAATCTTCACTCTAAATAAGGTAAATATACTCAATACCAAGTTTTTATGATAAAAAAATCTGATGCGGCCACCACATGACTTTCTCCATACCCATAATATTTCTGAAAATTCCAAATAAGTTAAATGACAATAAATATTTTAAGGAAATCCGAAAAAAATTCAAAGATCTTACAAAGACAGATATAAACTCATACCATAGCCTACTGATAATGGATATAGCCATGAAGCTCCAACAATTAAGCATAAAAAGGAGCATTACTAACAATAAGACATAACTAAGCGACAAATGTTTACAAAAGTTGCCTCTGGGTGGTACGGTGGCAGCAGCTAAAAAATATTACTTAAATATATATGAGAAAATGTTTTGAACAAAAGTTGTAGAAAATTAAATTTCCTACAACTTTGATTTCAATAAGGTTTTACATTGAGCAAGTATTAAAGCAAATGACAAGAGTAAACATTAACTTCCAGTCGACCGATTTTAACCAAAAACTAATCAACTCTTGTCCCTCCAATAAAAATGTCAAATATAAAATTTCACCTTGATCTGATTATAAGTTTTTGAGTTAAGAGTGCCCACAATATTCCTATCACATGCATTCACACAGACACCATAGAGAAAATGGCCAAAATGTGTTCAGGGTACCTCAAAATGTATTTAGGTTGAAATCAATTTTTTTCATGAAAACAATACTTTCCCCTATACATCCTCTGCTCAGAATGTGTCTCCTCAGTTGGGACCACCTGGAATTAGGAGTGGCCTACACTGGTGACCTCTCAATTTAATATATGTACATAAATTATTTTTACAGTGAAAATATTTTGCAAATTAAAGTATTTTCCCATATATTATGAATTAATATACACCCTAATCACTCATTGGCCTGAGAACAAAAATATGAAAATTATCCTCGGCAGGCAACCTGTTAAGAAATGCCTTTAATGATACATTTAGTGAGAAAAAGTCTATCATGAAGTATCATGGAGTAAAACTCATCAATTATGTTAAACATGCTTTTTGCTGTAACTTGATATATAAATAAATAGCTTACCAATAAATGAAAGTACCAAAAGCCCTATTTCGTCATTTAAACTTGGTTGGACTAGATACACAGTATCCATTCAATTGTTTGTTGGTTTTAACTTGAATTGATCATATAAAGTTGAGCAGTGAAACCGCCTTAAAAATAAAAAAATTATAAATCTACCCCAACAGACTGAAATTGTTCCTGAACTTGAGCCTTTCTCCCATTGTATATTTTTGAAAAATCTGTTAAGTTATTCACCCAACATTTCCAAAAATTTGGTAATGGTTTTTTAGTTGTATACCTAAATTTTAAATATTGCTTTAAACCTACATTGTATTTTGTAAATATTTCAACAGAATTTGATGGGCATAGACTGTTTATTCTCACTTATAAGACACAATTAAATAGCAGCATTAAAGAAAAATCTTTCAAGCAAAATTAGAAAAATGCATTTGACAACTGAGTTTGGATAAACTGCCAACCAGATAATCAATGCATAATTGATTGAGAGTACACTATATAATGTTTCATATCAAAGTCTAACAAGCTGACAGCAGAGAAAATCTAAAGAGAAATATTATTACCATGTAGGAACAGATTCAGTAAAAATGCTATGACAATGAAAATATGGCCGTTCTCTTTGGAGATAAATGGTTTATGTAATAATGTTTCTGGCAATTACACCAGTTTCTCCATAACTTTAATTACTATGACAGTGCAAAAGAAAAGGTAGATGAAAGCAAACAAATATCGCAACAAATACTATAAATATTTTAAGATTGTTTCATTAAATATGTTTGTGCACTCGCTTACACTTTCTGCTCACTAAAAAATTAGAGGGAACACTGGTAGTGACCCGTCTCGTGCATCTGACTCTCTTCCACCCATCCCACTTCCCCTCCTTTATGCCCCCACCCACGTGTGTCAGGACATCCTACCGGAGTCTATTGCCTTCGGAAAATTACATATAGAGGTGGATATTGGTCAAATAGTGTGGGACGAGCTAGCAGACAGACAAACATATGATTTTGCTTTTATATAGATGCACAGATTTTGATCATGGGCGGTTTAAAGACAAGAGTATTAAAATTTTTGAGCTGTTTAAAGACAAATGTGAAAAAGTTTAGCGAGCTATTTAAAGAAATTTATTGATATCGCCCAAGGGTATTCAAGGGGTTCATTTTTAAACTGCTCTCATTCAAAACAGCTCTTATATAAGCGCCTTTGATCACTTTCAAAGTCTATCTAAATTAGTAAGCAAGGTAATGGAATAAGAAGCATACCACAAAAATGGCTGTAATGACTTTACATTTGTGTGAAAACAGCAACAAATTCCACTGAGCCGTTTTGAATAAGAGCAGTTTAAAAATGAACCTCTTGTGTACCCTGGGTGGGCAGTATCACTAAATTTTTACACTTGTCTTTGTTGTTAGCGAACAAGTACAAGCTAAACTTAAGCAACCTAAAATCATGAGATGTACACTGTTTACATTCCTTTGTATGACTGCTAATCTGGTGGAAATGACAGTGATACAGAACAAAACAAAACCATATTGCAACACATTCAATACATAGTAACTAACCTGTTGGTTTGGTTTTGGATTTTGTCTTCAAGAAAAATAAACTTTATTCTTTTAACCACAGTACAATGCATGTCCCAACTTTGTATCTTAATTTTAAATAATTTAAAAAAGTAATTTTAAGTGCAGTATTTTCAATGCTTTTCTTATGGGTATTTAAAATAGGAAATTGGGGTATAACTTTCCTGGAATTTAGGATTTTTTCCCGAGGTTGTACCCAATGACCTATCTTCCTTCCAAATTTCCCCCTGTATCTTTTCTAGAAGTACCTTAGGTTATATATGACATATCCTATATATGTAAGAAGCAGCTATTTATAATGATAATTTATTGCATCAGTACGGTACAAGTAATCAGTCAAAATAGAGGCATGTAAACGCAGTGGCTAACATGAGTTAACAGAAAACAGAGCTTAAAAAGAAAACTAAGAATGAATGGCATATTGAACCACTAACAAACTTTAACGTAAACATAACGAAATTTTTTTAGTAATTTATGGGGCTGCTTACATAAGTGCGGGTTTACATAAGTCGAGGCTTACATAACCCGGAGAGTGGCTGTATTTGGACCGGATGGACTCAGCAGAGGTGCCACAATTGCAAAATAAAACTTTTTGTTAATTATGAATTTTGAAGGTATTGGCAGAGCAGATTTCAACAAAATTTTGTATGAAGCTGTGCAACATAAAAAAAAAACAAAATCATGATGTTTAGTACAGATATAGAAAGCAGGGCTGCCACAATACAAGGAATAATAAATTTTCTTTTTACACGTGTGTGGAACTGTCCATACCAGTTTTTATCAAATTTAATATCTATAATTTATACATATATAAAAATATTTGGATTGAATCAGCCAAACTGGGGTGCCACAATTACAAATTACTCTTGCAGAAATCATGGTTTTGGAAGGAATTGGCTGAACGGATTTCAACTAAATTTTGTATATAAGATTTGTACAACATACCATAATGAAATCAAGATTTTTAAAGTGGAGCTAAAGAGCAGGGCTGTCACAATAAAAGATAAAATAATATTTCATTAACATGTATTTCTAGAGAACTGATCACATGGATTTTAACCAAATATGGTATATATATATATATATATATATAAGGGTTATTCGCACATTACCCAATGACACTCCTGCCCCCCTTCTCTGACACTGGGAACTTGCACACATACATCTTCTTGACTCTTTCTCTCCGCCTGGCCTCAACCTCCGCTAACCCTATTAGCCCCCTTACAATGTCTCCTTGTTACTTTGTAACTATTCGCAGCACTCTACCTCATCACACTCCCTCCTTATTGGCTATCCACCCTTCCTACTCCCCGCCTCCTCCGATCATAAACCTCCCCACATCGCCCTGTCATTCCCCGCTCAGTGTGTCACTCTCATTTACTCTACTGCTGAAGAAGGGCATAGGCCCGATAAGCTTGCGTGTTTTTTGTTTTTGTGTGTTCAACATGTCTCTTCGATGCCCCCAGCAGCCTGCCAACTTGGTAAGTGTCCGCTGGGCTTCCTTCAACACCTTGTTGCCACCCTCATCACTACCTTTTCATTTCCTTAAGTCTATATATATATATATATATATATATATATATATATATATATATATATATATATATATATATATATATATATATATAAAACAACTTACGGAAAAGGAAAGGTAAAATGAATATATGGATGTCAACAAAGTGTTGGGATGAGGAAACCCAGTGAGCACTCACCAATCAGACGACTTCAGGTTGGCGAGGCCCCGGGGATGTCGAAGCGACACACGTAAAATAACACAAAAACACAGAAACATCACAAACGTAAAGCTTTCGGAACTACTCCCACTTGGGGCAGTACTGTCCAGATTGGAAAATGCTGTTCTAGATCATGAAGTCTGAGCAGTGCAGTGCCAGAGGGTGGCAACTGGGCAGTTGCCCTCCCCTCTCCCAAAATCTGAGATAATCTTAACAAAAGTATAAGAATATGAGGGCTCAGATGGAAATACGGCAGATCAAAGGAGTCCAAATTAGAATCAGTACCTTTATTAATTAGCTTGGTTCTTGCAAGTAAATCAAAAAACAAGTGCTCAGATAATGTGTTGAAAGTATCACAAAAAATTTCTGGCTGTGTCATTGGTGCAGTGCAACAGAAGGTAGCAGTCAAAGAAGAGCTGGATTATTTCCACTGGTTAACTGAAAATTTGTGGCAGAGTAGTTTCAGAAACACAGACATGTAGCAGCTAGGATTTTCCTGGCACACAAAAAAGCATGGATGACTTCTTTAATTTTTTACAACTAAGCTTTCAAATTTGGTAAAACTTGTGAACAGCATCAAAAAGTTCCTTGTTTAGGCATGCTATTCCCAATACTTTCATATCACCAGGTAAACCAAATTAAACACTACAATACCTTTGATGTAATTCACATATATTAAAATATGGACACACTCATCTGGTAATACTAAAGCGAAACCACTAACACAGAGCAAATATAGCTGAGAACAGAACATACCTAAATTTTCAAGTCCAATCATTCATTTGCTTGACAGCATGTTGCTTCATATATGTATTATTGTATAATAATAAAAGTTTTTAAATAATGATATCACAAAAAGCTGTTCTCAAATATACATTCCATTCAATTCAGTTTTTACATGGGAAATGACTTTGAAGCCCCAGCCTCTTGATAAAGCAAGCATACAAGCTTTAAACTTTAATTATTGCTATAGAATTTTAGTAAAATATAGACATCAAAAGCTTGAGAGGAAGACTACAATTTCCATTGCTGCAATGAAGTCAATGATGACTGGGAAATTTTTCTATGGCAAGTCTCATACATACTTTCTAATACACTTTCTTTCAGCTTCTAAAACATTTGATGAAATCTCCACTTCTCATATATTTTTATTATTTCAATTTTCATCGATGTACTGCATCAGTTGTTCATCTTTTTTAGAAGACCAAATAAAATGGCAGAAACATTGCTGAAAATGCAGAATGTTCAGAAATGACTCCATTCAAAAATTTGCTTTTGGCAGATAGATCTAGTACAGCAGTTTCTTTAAGCAATAATGAAAGTGAGGAGAAATATCAATAAGCGATACATTAACCTTTGTTAGTAAGCAAAAAGATAATGCATGTAAATTAGCAGGATTACTTTTTTGCCATGTGCTAGCAGAATAACTTTATACAACCTTATGTAGTCAATTTATTAAATTACATGTATAACAAGGGGTAAATCCCTCAGAGCCTTTTCATTCAAAACCATAAGTAGTTGCTTCAGATACCTCCATGTAAAGATTCCAAGGCTAAGAACATGTTCTAATGTAAGTTTACAGAATATTGGATATCAGCCTTGTACATTTAATTACATACTCTGCCCCTGCAGCCTACGGCCATCAACCCCATTTCTCTTTGCTTCATTCAGGCTTTACTTTTTTCCATATCTTCCTTATTTATCAACCGATTTCGATAAAATTTGAGTCTTTTTTAGGCTCCTAAAATTGAGACCCTTGGCTTAGCTTATACCTTAACTCGGGGTCCAAATTTTTCCCCCTCTAACAAATTCACATACATGACATTTTATAGTCTAGCATAGGAATAATAAAATTAAGAGTACATACAGTAGTTTTAACCTTTCTCTTGAGATTCACAACTACTGCTAGGAATCCAATCATAAAAAAATTAATTCACTCATCGCATTACAATTTGATTGATTTTGTTCAAAACCACAGTTTTGGGAAAACAATTAAAGGCTGTCAATGAGGAAATTTAAAGCACATTAATTATTTTATGATATAATTGAAGTAAATGCTTCAATTCCACTATAGATCCAAAGGCTATCAAACCTAACACTTTATCCAACTAAATATAAAACTATTAAAGAATATGCCTCCAACCATTGCTGTAAATTATTTTCATTAATACAAACTTTTTGCAATATTCCTTTTATAAGCTGTAAGCAAGTAATGTGATAAAAATACACGGTTCTTGTCTATTATCTGGGCCCATTTCAATACAGCAACAGTGGCGGCATCAATGGTGAGAAAGCGATGAGACATTGTAGTACTACCAGACGCATTTCAATACAGCGACAGTGGCACCATAAATGGCGAGAAAGCGAGGAGACATTGTACTACTACATCATACCTATGTATTATGGAAATTTGAAACTTAGGAAATATGACACAGCTTTAGGGGATTCAATCCTCCTCAGCCCTCCAGGTTGGGTTGCTTTCCTTTCCACATTTACTCTGGTCCTTTCCCCTTGGCTTGTGTTAATCTTCATTCATATTACTCGTCATATTCATCACAATTCATTATCCGGCCACATTTTAAAATATTTATTTGAACAACATAAGAAATCACAAATCAATTTCTGGAGGACTAAAGGAAGGATTGAAGGATTCAATCCAAGGCATCTTCCTCATCAAGCTCGCGTTTCCACATGAATGAAGATCAATGAAACCCAACCCGAGGAGACCAAAGTGAACAGAAAGGAAACCAACATAACCCAGGGGGCCGAAGAAGACATTCAAATTTCCGTGATATGTAGGTATGATGTATTAGTACGACTACTCGCTATCTCACAATTTATGGCGCCACTGCCACTGTATTAAAATGGGCTCAGATAATAGACAAGATCCAAGTACACTTCCATAATCAGCAGGTACTTCCTTCACCTTAAGAAAGACACATACACCCACAGTGGCACAGCCAGAAAATTAATTTTGGGAGGGACAAATATTTCAACACATTATCAGAGCATTTGTTTGTTGATTTATCTACAAGAGTTTTGTGTAATGATAAAAGTTAATGACTAAACAGGTACTGATTCTAATTTATACACCTTTGATCCACCTTATTTCCATCTGACACTCAAATACTCCACGCTTTTGTAAAGATTATCTTCTGGGGGGCAAATGCTTGTTTGCAATCCCCCTGGCTGTGCCACTGCAGACATATACATTGCTGGGAAAATCAAATATTTAGAATACCACATGACTTTATCCATACCTGTAATATTTCTAAAAATTCCAAATACGTTAACTGATAATAAATATTTTAAGGAACTGCGAAAAAAATTTAGACTTTACAAAGAATAGAAATAAACTCAAACTGTAGCATTCTGATATACCCCTGAAGCTCCAACAATTAAAAAAAATAAAAAGGAGTTTAGAAGTGTTTAGAAAAGTCGCCAGTAGGTGGCGGCAGCTAAAGAATTTAGTTTTTACAATATCTCTTCAACAGTGGATTATATGGGAAAATGTTTCAAACAAAGGTTGTAGAAAATTAAATTTTCTACAACTTTTATTCCAGTACTTTTTTTTACATTTATCAAATATTAAAAAAAAGGGGGACAAAAGTCAACACCCACTTCCAGTTGACCAATGTTTACCAAAAACTAATCAGTTCTTGTGACTTTTATAAAATGATAAATATAAAATTTCGCCTAAACCTGATTAATAGTTTTCGAATTAGAGCACCCACAAAAAAGGTACCACATATACACAGACCTCAAGAAAATGGTCAAAACGTGTATTTCCATTGAAATCTCGAATTCGATTTTTTCATGAAAACAATACTTTCTCTATGCTTCGTACATGGAGAAAGTAAAATTAGAATTTCAAATAATTGCAGTCAACATATCAGGGTCCAAATCATACAATGGACTCCTGCATATTTTCTATTCTAGCAGCAGCATGGATACCAATAACATAGAAAGTTTCATGTTATTATGAAGAACTGTACTACAAAATGTTACAACCTATTAACTCAAGGTTTAGAAATGCATTTAAACTACTACCTTTAATGCTGGGTTTCCAATTGACAATATTTTCAGATTTTCATTGACAAGAAAGAGAGGGTTACATCAATCCTCAGAAAGATAATTGATAGACGAAAACATTGTTTGTAGCCACTTTCTTCAGGAAACTTAAAAAATTACACAATTAGTGCTTATTCACTCACATTCGGTACATTTAATATGCAAAAAATGAAATGAAATTAACAAAATTCGCTTAAATGAAAAGTGGTAAATAGAGAACATTTCTTAAAAAAGTAAATTAAAAATAAGAACCAAAAATAGAAATCAACACTTTAAAATTGGCTCTCAGGCCATCCTATCCCCAATAGTAATAGCAAAGAAATAGTTTACCATTGAGCCACATATTGCTATTCGTTTCGAGTACTACAGATGATGAGATATTTAATCACTTTATCAGACCAATACTAGCGAAATCGATTACGCATGAACGTGCAATGATTGAAATGCAGCTTCAATGGCAAGTTGCATAAGAGTACGTGCCAAAAACACTTCTCTTTTAATTGAATTCAATTCCGGATTACCACCAATAATAGAAAAAAATCGTATTTGCTAAACAATTTCGACATCAATACATTACTAACGAATAAACTAAAATACGTGGAGCCATAAAAAACTACAACATTTTAGCGGGAATGGCATTCCACGTACGTAATTGTTGATTCCCGCCAACTATGGAAAAAAGAACGGAATAAGCGATGATGTCAATAATTAAAAAATATTTATAAATATTAATACCCTTACCATAATGAACAACATACATAATGGAAAGACAAACATATTTTGAAACAATATTTATAAGAATTACGCTACCTATTGGTATTCAAGGAGTATAAATAAGACTGAACAAATGAATCTCGATTAAGGAATGCGAAATCTATATCGTTTTGTGAAGTTGTAGCTTTGACGATGTAAACATTACATGAAGTACGGCTGTTTATAGATGTTAGCAACTACAGCTAGCATTGATCCTTCCAAGTTTTCGATTTTACTAAATTCAGGTCAATAGTCCCGTCTTGGAATAGATCACAAAATACTATCATCCAAGTAAAACTTTGTGGTTTGTGATTCTTGTAATCATATATGGAATTGGTTTAGATTACAGTTCCTCATTAAATATATTATTTAAGGCTTTACAATCACTATGAAAAAGAACGTATAGGTATATAAAGAATATTTTAAGGAGTTTCACTACATATCCCTTAAGTATGCCACATACAAATCTAATAAGAAATAAAGGCATTACTACCGATAACTGGCAAACAAAATATGCAACTTCAACATTAGAGGAACATTCTATCTGATCGTTTTCCACTTTCGTTGCTCAAAGCGACAATTACATCCTAGGAATTATTTCTCTATAAACGAAACCACTAGAAATTAATATATCTATTAGTATTTAAACTCGAGAAACGGGACCAATGCCCTGCAGAAAAATATCAACAAATGAGAATCTTACTTCCAATATAATATGCTAAATTCACTTCCCTTTGAATTTTCTAGGTGGATAAGGTAAGTAGCTATATTTTTTATTATGCAACTTCAACTTGATAGTACTTGTGTCGTCCTAAAAAAACAGATAAATGAAGAAATAGTGGCATTTCACAAGTAATAACTACCGTTGACATCTTATGTCAACTAACTATAACAACGATTATTACATTATAATATATACCAAATAACTTATTAAAGCTAAGTGACGGGTTAACAAAGATCATTATGCATGCCAACCGCGTATCAATGATACACAAAATAAATCAAATTTATACTTATATTAATGCTTCAAGTGTAAGTATGATGATAAATACAAATCAAATATACACATTTCTGTCAAATATGTTTCTATAGCCCAAATTTAACATTTCTAGCGTAAAATATAATAGAAATTACAAGGTGTTGAAAATGGCGGTGGCGCAGAAAACTCCTTAGACAGCGCTCTCGCTTTTGTCTGCCAATTACATGACGAACTCCCGTTCCATCAGGCTTCCCGTATGTGACATGGCGTCGGCGATAGCAGGATTTTGTTGAACAGACGTACTAGTTGTTTTTATGACTTTGAATCGACAAAGAGGCTACTATTGGAGCCGCACATATTTCATAGATACTTGCATTGATGGTAATGCATGCAAGGAAACCTCAGAGGATTAGCGATGGGTATGAAACAGATTCTCAATGATAAAATCCGAACCGTCTGACACTATAAACTTCGCCATGTTATAAGAGTTGAAGATGAAGGTCCAAATCGTTGAAACGTTGTAAATCATGAATGTATACTTACTAGTTGGTAATTATGTTTACTACTCCATTTCAGGTACTTCGAGAAGCACCAAGCCCATCCATATCAGGTAAATATTATTGAAGAACGGATATATTGACGCTGGAGTTGATGTTAAACAAGTGACTGTCGTCTCATTTTCTATGCACCTGGGCGTACAAAATTGATTTTAATTTTATGATTTTGCATTTGGCTAACCATAATGAAAGGCGCAATGGTTTACCTTGTGCTAATTTCATTAGATACGTCTTTTTAAGTACCATACTCCAGTATAATTCGTTAGGATATTGCTTCGATTTTGATGTTCCGAGACAACCAGTTACAACATTTTTGGCGATATTTTTATCCTTTGTTTTGAATACATTGCTAATAAAAGTTTTTAAAATGTACTTCTAATCGTCAAATCGTACCAAAAATTTGTTTGGTGACATTTTTTTGTACTTATTGATCTCTGGAGTTGAAGTGTGTCAATAGAAATGTGTACGTATTACTTTAGCTAGGCACTGTACTAATAAAGAAAAAGTAGATTTATTTTGTGTGGTGGTTATCATATTCAAGCTAGCAATGGAATAAACGCTATTCTATTTGTTAGTTTTCACTTAGTTGTGGTAACCCATGGTTATTGTTAACAATATTATAAATGAATGATATTCTTGCGTATTTCAGAACAAGTATAGTAGCTCAAAAGGAAACTATACAGAACGATATAACCATGAAAGAATGCGAGATTCCCCCAACGGAAATTCCTACAGATCAGACAGCCCAGACTCTCAAAGCCCCAGGGACCGAAACTACCAAAATAAAAGCTCTTATTTACAGAAAATACGAGAAAAGGAGAGAGAAAATAGAGACTATAAATCGAGGGATAAATATTCCGGTAAATATATAATTACAAGAGTTTTAATTGTTTGTTTTTAACTGTACCAATGAAAAGTTATTGCAATTGCTATTTTTCGATGTTTTTCTTTTGCTTGGGAAATATCTCAAGTGCAATATTAATGTCATTTAGAAAATAGAATATTTATTATTCCTTTTATTAGATTGTTCCAGGTCGCCTAAAGATAAAAGGTCCAGAGAAAGCAGAGATGCAGAGCATAGGACAAACCATGACAGGAGTAGCACCGAAGTGAGTTTCGGCTTAGCGTTGCAATGCTTTCTTGTGCATAGCAGGGGTTTTTAATTGCTTTCTGTCTTAAACAAATGCTCATATTAGCTTAAATTCTGGTACTAATAATTTTCCTGCAGTCACAAATAACAAACTTTGCTTAGCCATTTTTTGTGTTGTTGGATGTGGCTTATTGTAACATTGCTTGGGTAGATCAGGTTGATATGTATTGTAGTTAACACATTTACCAAAAACCCAAGTAAACTTTTAATAATCTTTCTGGTGATTTCAATTGATATTACCCACAGAATATCATTCCTCATCCGTTTAAACTGACACAAAACGCTACAAGAGATACCAATCAGAGGAAGTCTTTACATATGTCTTGCCAGGTGAGTAGGGTGTAGTTAACTTTCCAAGTGTTTTGTTTATGAAACTTCCCTCATTTTGTATTTTGATGTATGGCTTAACATTCTGACTTTGTAATTTTTCTCTTATTATCTTTGCCGGTATAAAATTGTAGGTAGCATTCCAATTTATGTTATTACCTGCTTGTAGCTTGTATTTCCTCTTTTCTGTTTTAACCATTGGGTCTTCCTTAATCCCAATTATTTCCTTGTTTTTTTTTTTTATATTCGTGTAATGTTATTAGTAAAATGTTTGGTAACTTGGTGTTAGATGGACTATTTTAATTTTGATTCGGTAGAACAACATAAGAAATTATTTAAATGGTGTTTTATTTGTCACACTGAGTGGTGGTAAAGATTGTATAAAACCTGATGTTCTGCAATTCATGGATGCTCTTCAAGCATGTATGCCTGTCAAATTTATTAGCTTCATTAAACTTTTTGGTTGAAATGCATTGTTTTTATTACAGTATTGTCATCATTGTTTGGTTTGCCATGATAAATTGTTTCATAAAAAGTGAGGATACTAAAAAATAATTTCATGTTTATCCACAGAACTGTTGTTAGAAAGATGATTAACTCACAAAAAACTATTTCATTTCAGTTTTCATAGCCATTGAGGTTATGTTGTTTGGTTTGTTAAAATTGAAATTTTAAATTATGCAAACAGTTGGATGTGCAAGTGGATTTTCAAGCCTTTCTTGGTAATATTGTAATAATACAATTAGGCAATTTCTTATGCATATTAAAGTAAATAAAATGTCTTTTTCGACTGCTGTTAAAAATCGGTTTTCATCCATTCCTTGTTTAGATCAACAATGGCAATATTTTTGGTGTTTATTCTTGGTGCTGTGACATCTTTTATAGGATAAGCGAGATGATCGAGATCGTGTTACACGGGTGGGAGACTGGTCTGAGCACATTAGCTCATCTGGAAAGAAATACTACTACAACTGCAAGACAGAGGTGTCACAATGGGAAAAGCCTCGTGAGTGGGTTGAGAGAGAGAGGGGTGGTCGTGGAACAGCTGGAGCTAAAGGGGGTGGTGGTGGGAGCAGTGATCGTGGAGAGCGTGAACGAGGCGACAGAGGAGACTCAGGGGAAAGTAGAAGCTACAGCAGCTCCAGTCGATCATGTAAGTTTATAGAACTTATTTTTTTATAAAAATTGTATGTTCTGGAAAAATAATCTTGCAGGTGTGGAATGCTGTTACACTTTGTAAACGGTCGACTTGGCAGTAAAAAGTGTGCCATATGAATTGCATTGTTTTCACCAACTTGAAACTTGGTTCTTAAACAATGAAGGGTTTATCAGTGTAAATAAAATGACAAATTCAGCTCTTTTAGGTTACCCTTTATAGTCCAGATGTATTAGATTGAATATATTTTCACTTTTTTTGCTGTGGGTATATTGTTATTGTTATCATATAAAAATCGTTGTTTCTTAAATTCGTTTCAGTATCTTTATTATGCTGGGTATAGCCCTAACCTAATATATAAAGAAAGTTCTGTATATAAGCATTCTATAAGGTAAATAGTGGTGTTTCAAACTATATGAAAATAATAAATTGTTATTATTCATTTTTATTCATTAATTGAAAACAAATCCAATATGATTGATATTTATTTCTGTATGTTCCACTGATTCTATAATGTTTAAGATGATACCCAAATAGCATTTTTCTCTCGTTATAGCTGTTTTTGTTCAATGTGCACTAAGATATTAATTGTTGATAGTTTGGAAATATTAATTTCTATACAATATTTAGGTCTTCTTTGTTAAAAATCTGCAATATGAATAATATTCTGCAGATTTCTGTTCATATCTGTGATAGGTTATAAATAATGACCATCATACATGGAAGAAGAATAATTTAATATATAACATAATATCTAGTTTTTCTATCTGTTGATTTTTGTGTTAGCAATCTTTATGACTTCATTCAATTTGCTGCAATCTCTATTAAGATCATCTATTAGCTGTCCAAACGACCATTAGGAGATAGTTTTCAAGAATATTTTCCATTTCAGTTTTGAAATATTCAATGTTATAAATTTATCTCATTCGATATAAAGGTTGAATATTTTTAATGAAAAGTTATCTTTCCCTAAATACATAGTTTTTTAGTGCAGCAGTTTTGAAAATGAGTTTTATTGCAAAAACTCAAAATAAGTGTTACATTTCATAAAAAGATTTGCATGTTTAGCGCACATGTAATAGATATCCTATTTAGTTTTTTCCTCGAGTAATTTTCAAGATTTTATTTGTGAATTAATCTTCTGTGCAGAATATTCATTGGGTTATAACTAGGCTTGGTAATTTCTATGCTTATTCTTAAAAACCGATGATTAAAATTGATGTTTATTTTCCTGAAAATCGATGATGGATATTGATTTATTTTAATACATTTTGTTAGGCTTGTAGTTTTCAACGTTCGTATTTCTTAAAAGCAACCAATTAAATTGACCTTTATATTCCCTAAAAATGTTTATTGTAATTCATTTTATCAATTTTTATCTAGAAATTTTTGATAAATTAAATTCTCTTATATAAAATCCCAGATGTCATTCCGGAATGCTCGAATGTGACTCCGCTCTTAAAGAGCGGGAGGTTCGAGAACTATTTACGACAAAATGTGTACGATATATTCTTTTATTATTGGTTGTTTACTTTATGGCAAGGAAGAAGGTACGCAGATACAACTTACTAATTATAAGTGATTTATAGACACAATTTGTATTTACTGGCACATTTATGATAAGGTAGGTACATTGTTATAACAGCAAATATTGCGTGAAATTTGTTTGATACAATAAATGGGAAGAAAATGATTATGCACAGTATTGTAATAATGAAATCGCTCCAGGTGACTGCAATTTGCCATTCATTCTCAGGCAATGAGAGTTTCCTATCATTCCAGCTTTTGCAGTTACAATCAACAAAGTTCAAAGTCAAACTTACGATCATGTTGGTATTTATTTGACCGAGTCTGTCTTCTCACATGGACAGTTGTATGTTGCATTGTCAAGATCAAAAAATCGAAACAATCTAAGTCTTAATTAAGGAAAATTCTGCACAAGGTCGACTGCTTGGCGCTGATGAATGGTTTACAAAGAACACTGTTTTGCACGAAGTCTTCCAAAATTAATGAATAAAAATTAGATTTGTTTTCTCACAAACAAAATTTAAAAAAAATATAATCATCGCTGCTTTTCAGGACTAATGCAACAATTCCGTCCTAGGATGTGTTATCGGCTTAATACTTAATTCACGCATACCTGTCATACATGATGGGCAATTACACTAGTCTAATATATAAAAGAGATTATTTGTTCGCTAATAATTTGGGCACTATAAGAGCTATCGAATTCAAAAGTTTCATGGGCCATCCTAGGGACCAAAGGAAGATCTTGGTCTAGGTTTGCAGACCATGGGGTCTGTTATACCCCATGGGGTCAACAAAATACTATTTCCATAAGAATTCATGAGAAATGGTGTGGAGAAACCCCAAAATGCCATGCAGACCTTCACTGATGTGGATATAAATAAACCTAAATATTAACTTACAATCATGGGAATTGGTTATTTTATGCACGAAAGACTGAATATTTTAATTCTGTTCATGTTTTGTCATATCACATGCTAAATTACTCAATTTTCCTTTAAGTGCAAAATTTATCAGTTTAGACTACCATTTTCCAGGTGGCAACAAAGCTAAATTTCCTAATTGTTGTCCCCATCAAAGGGAGATAGCCACGTAAAGATTAATGCAAGGAAAATCAACGCCCTGGTGCGTAGAGGAAGAATAACCAATGCCAAGATAAAGTATACAAATGGATTCATGCCTAAATATAGTCTATGAATACTTTTAAAGTGACAAATGATTTTGAAGGAATATCAGAACATTGTTATCTTTTACCATTAACATTGAAAGACTTATCGCAACATAAATCGATTCATCTACTTACATTTGTTCGGTAACCAAGATGTTGTTTATTGTTTACGTTTTGGCTAATAGTATCGACATAATCCACATAATTTTATTGCTGCTTTAAAGGCTTCAGTGCATCCATGTGAAAATTAAGTAAGACATTAATGCATAATTATATTAATGGTAAAACTTTACAATACAATAGTAAATGTTAATGTATACATTGCTTGCATAATTAAGGAATGGGGAACATTTGGTAAAGTTTGGAACTTAAGCCAATTGTGCTTATTTAGATTATAATAACACTTTCCATGTCATACCATCACACTTTTTATCGCCAAATTCGATTTCAAAGTCTGGGAACTCATTTTGTTTCGTAGGTTTAACTTTAAAGTATTCATGTGACAAATTAGACCTGCAAAATCAGCCTTTGCATGGGATAACGTATGGTTAAGCTAAATTTGGATATATCTTCAAACGTATTTCCACCGGTTGCATCCCTAGAGCTTACAATTCCTGCCCAAGTTTTTAATGTTTTTTATATTCATTACTACAAAATATGATGCAGTTTCTTCCACTGGAAATCACTTTGAGTGAGTTAACTGTATTTTAAAAATGATTCCATTGATTGTTTATGATTATTTGATAAGAAAGTACAGTTACCAAATTTGTCGATAAAGGATGCGGGAAAATTTTATTTATTTGGGGAAAAGATGGGAAGAGAAGAAATATTGCATACCATAAAACACTACAATAAAAATTAACCTGGTTTTATTAGTTGGTTTTATTCTCAAATCTTACTCAATATTTTTTGTCTTGACTTAAAAACCTGAGCAACGCCGGGTAATTTCAGCTAGTTCCTTCTAAATGAATTTGACTAAAATCATCATCATAGTCTGTCTGTAGACAGGTCTGTTAAACTTGGTTCTATATATACTCCTATTTTCTGCTGTCCTCTTCATATCTTGATAGCTCTTTCCCTTTCAAACCCTCTATCAGCTGAAACCTTTTCCTACCTCTTTCCCTTTTTCCATCTAGTTTTCTTTCTAACACGTCTTTAATCATACTCTCTCTCCTCAGGTAATGCCATTTGCTTCTCTCCTACTCTTCATAGCACTTCATCGTTTTTCATCCTGTCCGTCCATTTTATCTTCAGCATTCTCCTCCAAGTCCACATTTCAAAGCTTTCCAAGTATTTGATGTCATTTTTCCTTAGCATCCATGTTTATTCCCCACAGAAAGCTATACTCCATACATAGCATTTTATAAACTTCTTGCGGATATCTTCCCTTATATTCTCCGTAAGTAGGTGTTTCTTTCTTCTGAAAGCCATTTTTGCTTTTCCTATTCTAATCCTGATCTCATCTGTACATTTTGCTTCTCTTGTTATGATGTTTCCAAAGTATTTATTATCTAAAACTTGTTATAAAGGTTTTCCTCCAATACTTATGTTCAGATTCTCTTGTTTGCCTGATATTCAAATGACCTGTATTCATTTCCATACCGTATTTTCTACCTGTTATTACTAGTCTATCATTTTCTGGAGTTCCTCTTCCTTTCTTGCTAGAAGTCCTTGTCATCCGCATATTTTACTGTTATAATCTTTCCTCCAATTTTGAAATCTCCTGTGCCTTCTAATTCTTCTTACATTAGACTTTCTCCATATATATTGAATAGGGTCGGTGATAGGCAGCAGCTCTGTCTTACTCCTCTACCGATATTTACTCCGCAGGTGTCCGCATTCTAAAATATAACTATAAAAATAACACTTCTTGTCAGGCCCGGCCCAAGATATTTTGGCGCCCCAAGCGCGGAGCCTTTCTGGCGCCCTCGCCAGTAAAAATTTTTGCGATCTTGTTTGATAGAGATTGTTACCATCCAAATAGGTGATGAGACAGTCTTGTTTAATTATCACAAAATAATAAAGTTTTCCATTAATGAAATGGGCTACCGGTCCACGCATGTCCCCAAAAAATAGTATAAAAGGAAAACACATTTTTTAACCCCAAAAATTCATGATCTTTTATTCTTCAATCTTAATTCCATTATTTCTTTATTGTTACATGTAGATTAATTTTTAAATGTTTATAAATAAAGATTAAAATACTTTCACTTAATAAATTAATTATGATTGTTAATGATCTCTTCGGTCTGAAATCTGTTTTTTGGGGTTAAAAAAATTGTTTTTCTTTTATACTGTTTTTATTTGGGGACGTGCGTGGTTCGGATCCAATGAAATATATTTACAGAGAATTTATTATTAAATTTTCATACATTTTTACAGGACATTTTTCATGTTTTTACTAAAAAATTTAAAATTTGATTGTTTTGAATTTGTATCTATTTAATAATAAAAAGGTTTGATATAAAAATGTTTAATACACAGAATAATAAGATTAAAATGTTACTAATAAAAAATAACAAAAATTAAATATATTTACGTCGAATTGAATGTAAAAGTCACAAATATTTTCAAGAATTTCTGTTTTCTGGCTTTTACAGATGCAAAGTCTTGAAGTAGGTCTTCAAATTTGATTTTTTTTAGAACATCGTGCTCTATAGAAATAGTTGCCAGACCTGTCAGTCGCTCTTGAGACATAGTTGATCTAAAGTAATTTTTAATAATTATTAATTTGGAGAAACTTCTTTCACACGACGCTACCGTTTTTGGGAGAGTTAGCATATTTCTCAATGCAACTGCCAAATTAGGACCAAAATCATTTGGTAAAACAAATTGCAACACATCTAATGGTGTCCAATCCGTTTTTATTAAAGGGGACAGTGCTGTTATTTCCTCTAACATTTCCGAGCCATCCAAATCAGTCTCATTGTTATCATTTGAGTTTGTTAGTGCTGCTTGTAGATCCAAACATTTTTTTAAAAGTTTATCTTTGGAAATGTTTTAAATATTATTTACATCATATAGAAAACTGAATAAATTACTGTGGTTATGTAATTGCATAACTGTTTCTTCTACGGACATGATTACTACGTCATAGACATAGAAATAAAAATCTACTTTGAATTGCGTCTTCAAACCAATTAGGGATTCATCTGGAGCAGAGTTAAAAGTTTTTCGTCGGGGACGAATACGAGTGTTTATGGGAAAAAATGGTTGGACTTCCAAATCAACGGCAATTATTTTTGCCTCTTCTAAAACTTCATCAAATGCAATGTCCGACCGACATTTCTTTAGGGTTTTTATGGTTGATTTTAATATATCAACAACTTTCGAAATGCATATTTTTTCTTCCTGTGAATACTTGCTGGCTATGTTAATCGTCTTTAAAATATTATACCGGACAACAATACAGCAAATAAAACGGAAATCTTTCATTTGATTAGCCAATGTTTCTGCTTCATGTCGAGCAATTGGATCAAAGGATGAATCTTCACTTATTTCATAAAGAGAATCGTAAATATCACCGGAATGAAACCTGAAAGGTTTGATCGCCTCTATTCTACTTTCCCATCTAGATTCACTAAATGGTTTTAAAGTTATCTTAGCAACATTTTTAATTAAAACAGACCAGCGTCTTGTAGATCCACTCATAAAAACATAGATAGCTTGTATTATACTAAAAAATGAAACGGCGATATGAGATGATTTAGCAGCATCATTGATGACAAGATTCAAGGAGTGAGCATGGCAAGGAATAAAAAACGCTTGATTATTTACATCAACTATCCTATTTTGAACACCCGAGAGTCTGCCTTTCATGTTTGAAGCATTGTCGTAACATTGACCGCGCATATTACTCATGAGAATACCTAACTTTTCAAGTTCCATAAAAATTGCATCGGTAAGTTCTGATGAAGTTGTTCTCTCCACCGGAATGAAATTCAGGAAGTGCTCACAAATTTCTACCCCTTGATTGATGTTGAGGAAACGTATTATTATTGACATCTGTTCAATATTGCTTATGTCTGGTGTATAATCAACAATTATCGAATAATATTTTGCCTGCTTCAAATTTTCTAATATTTTATTTTGCACTGCCGTGGACATAAGCGGTATTAGTTCATTTTGAATAGTTTTCCCAAAATAGTGACTATGGTGTTCATTTGATTTTACTCTTTGCAGATGCTCGGCCATGACTGAATCAAATTTTGCCAGCAACTCTACTAATTGTAGATAATTACCATTGTTGCTTTCATGCAAGGTGTCTGATGAGCCCCTAAATGCGAGACAATGACGGCCGAGAAATTCAACTATAACAAATAGTCTTTCTAATACTCCTTGCCAATGACGAGTTTCAGCACTCAATTTTTTTTGTAAATACGAATCTAATGTTTTATGACCAAAAATATTTTCTTGAATTCTATCCATTTTTTATGTGATTCAAAGTGAATTGGTGAGGTTTCATGTTCTTTAAGGGTTGGACTCAAATTTCTTCAGTCATTATAACCATCTTAAGTTATAGAAATTTTTGTCAAGCTAAAGAGTTTATAAAAAAAGCAAAACACTGCGTTTTTAATTGTTGAGTGTTCTATCAATCTCCTCTCCATTTCTCAGCTTCCGTTTGACGTTTGCAACAGTAAATCGTCGGTTCTTATCTTTAGGGTAATTAATATCTGCTCTTGGCTTTGTTGGTCCTCTTAAAACTGCCTCTAATCTAAATGAATCTGTGATAACAGAGGGTCAGGTTGCAGGATCCGAAATATTGTCAACAATTCCATCTCTACATTCATATCCACGATCAGAATTGATCGCACTATCCGCCACTTCCGTAGACCTATGCGAAGATGGCTCATTTTTCTTGTCTTCGAGAACCACATTTTCTTGTATTGCGGATTCTCTCAAAGCCGGATCTTCTTTTAAAAATTTTTGTATAGACCCCGATTGCTTTTTAATTTCTAATCGAATCTCAGTTTTTCTCTTGCGATATTCGGCTCCCGATAATTTTTTACGACCAAGCATTGTGTTTTTAACTGTAATGTAGAAATAGTATCTTAATTGTTTATAATATTTATATCAAAATATAATATAAAGCTGGATATTATTGTAATATTATTTGTTATTTTTACAGCAGTAATATTTAAAATGAAATTGTAAATGGGAATCATCGTGATCCTAAAGATCGAATTTTGTGAATAACTCGATTAGAATAGAAATTCCTCAGAGTATTATTGTTAATGAATATCTGTGTAATGATCTAAAATAATTTCGTGAACGATCAGGGGTTCAAATAAAAAGGATGAGGATGAGATAAAACGTAAAAATCAGTTTTATTTTTAATGGGTTTCATTTTTGTTTCCTTTAAAACATCTGAAAATCAAGATATTGTTACTAATATTTGCTTAAACCCACCTAAATTAATAGATTCTTATTCTTGTCATATTTTACTATCTCAGTCGAAATCGCTTTTATTGAATTTATGTTCAAGTTTTACTAACTTTTACAAAATTTCCATGGTTACGTGTATTGTTGACCTCGGTAATTTCTGTGCTTGGAAAATAAACTTTCTCGGAATTGAATGAAGTTATGGATTAAATAAAAATAAATCGTATGTTACTTATGTCTTTTAATCTATATAAGACTAGCATTCTATTTTTAGTTGTCTGTCATATTTCAATGCTCAATCTCGGATATTTTAATCTCCGGTAATTTTTATTCCTCTAAGTTTATTTTTAACGAGTTGTGCAATTAATTCATTAAAAACCAAACAAATCTCTTATAAATTATTCGATTGAATTCATAAAATTATAATATTATAAATTATAATGGTCGCAGAACAGAAAATCAAATAATTTATGATGTTGTTTATAAGAAAAGGCTAAGTTAGAGATCTTAACTATATAATTTTGTTAATTTCTTATCGAGGCCAAATATGAATTCATTAAAATATTAAACATCCCATTAAAACAATCTAAATATAACAAGTACCTGTTAAAAATGAATAGCAGCGAGCAATGGGGGGCGGGTGATGAACGTCAGTGAACAGAGAACGTGCCTCCTATTAAGATAATTAATATGGATTGAAAGAATTCAATAATTTTTTGCAAAAATAAATGAAAATGAATCTCTTACGTCTCTCGACAAATGTTCAAGATTGTATAAAACATTGTCTTACCTCTATAAATTATAATCCTTTCAGTCAAAGGTGTTACGTTGATCTCTTCATAGGAAACGTAGACTTTGCCACTTCCCTTCCTTCTTGAAACACTAAATATACTCCTGCAACTTATAACACAACTTATAACAGAGACAGGCCAACGGAGGGTATTCACCGCGCTCTTCTCCTTACTAAGTGAGAATGGTGATAATTCAGCGCGCTTCATAGTAGATTGTGTTTTCCCAGGAATTTTAATTTTTCAAGAAAAAGAATGAGATAGAATGATAAGACACGGAACGACATGAAGACCTATAGGTCGCCTGAATGAAAGTGTACATCCCCCAATGTTTCCTACCGATTCTCTTTGTTTTGCGCTCCAGAAAAATTTCCCCGGGACCCTCGGGAGAAATGCATTCTTTGAGCATAGAGGCACAGGTCTCACTTCCGATTTTATGACCCCCAGAATTTCCCCAGAAATTTCCTCTGGCCACCCTCAAAGATCCTGCCAGGAAGGCGCATGCCTTTCCATGAAGGGTTGAGGAAGGGCTATTAAGAAAGGCCGCCAAAGAAAAGGAAAATCGCAGCCTCGCTCTCCTGCACAGCTGCACTTTGAAAACTGACCGTGTGAAATATTTGCAAGGATCCCCAAGACAAGGGAATTTTTCGAGCCTGGTTCAATTATTCGGTTTTTCCAATTTTCTTTTCGCCTTTCTTAGACCGATTTCTTCAAATGATATATCCGAACGTCTTCTCCACGTTACCAGCTGAATATCTTTCCTGATTTTTGTCAGCTGCCAATGCAAAAGAATTAAGATATTTTCTAAATTCTTGTGAATCAAAATCTGCGCCCCCAAAATTTTGCCGCCCCAAGCGATGCTTGGTTCGCTTGTATTGTCGGGCCAGCCCTGCTTCTTGTATACCGGATTTTTCTTTGCTTACTTTTTCCTTTAATTTTTTGTAGATACAGTAAAACCCCATATTTAAACTTTTCTAGGGACCTGGGGAAAAAAGTTTAAATTGCGGGGAAGTGCAAATTGAGGGAAAAGGAAAAATAGCTTAACTGATTTTACTTTTAAACTCGTTCATTTGTTACAGTAAGACTAACAATAAAATCAGTGTTAAAAGAGCTAAGTTTATAAAGAGTATATCTCTTTATTCATTGACTTAACCAGCACACTTTTTTAACAGTAATATTATTATTAAAATATGTGCCGAATTAAAATGCTAGTATGTATAGTATGCTTGGGTTTCCATTAAGTTCCCCACATTACATTTGTCTGGAAATTTGTACGTAAACGTAGGTATATTTACTTGAGGAACATCATACTTTTTCGAAGCCTGAATATTGTTTGGTTTTTCCACCTCTTGAGCTATGACTATTTTAAAATTCATGTCCTAGCTTCGTCGGATTCCTCTGTTATCCTGAGATTTGGAAAAACCTTTTTTCTCAACATGATCAGCATCCTTTTTGTAACACATTGTTAGAATAACGGATGGGTAAAAACTCGTTAAGGTAGGCACAAAGAATATGCCGATGCACTGATAGCTTCAATTCAGTGACTAATGAGGAGTTCACGTGCCAACTGAACTCGATCTATTCTCGCCTCGGGTGCTTTTCAAGTTCATTGTAACATGAACACCTAATGTGTCTACAATGTAGGAAGTATCTTGTATCACATAACACGTGCAGAATGTACAGTGATTTTTCGAAACACGATTTTACGATCTTTTAAAATCACTAGTACTCGAATATAACACGGGGGCTACTTTTAAAATTTCATTTTTTGGGAAAAAAACATGTTATATTCAGGACAACACGGTAATTTAAATTACAAAAAATTACAAATTAACTTAAATTTAATTACAAACTGTTGGAGGCAAGGGGCAGAATTTGAGTGGAAAGGATTAAAACATCATAGTGCCAAACGTTAACATCTTTTCAATAGCATTCATACTTAGTTCGAAGAGTAAATAGCATAAATAGTATTGCCATATCCAGGTGTGGTGTTTATGCTCTGCTAGTGTAATTTAGGTATGAGGTTTTGAAGTCTTCACCCAAATGAGTTCATACGTATTTCCATCTCTAAGTCTGCAGTTCCTGAATAGCATCTGTTAAAGCGAGTGCTGTTTTGAAAAGAAAAAGTTCATATTTTTGCCTCTATAGGTGCTGTTCCTACTCTACCACCGTTTTTTAAATCTTCAGTCAAAAGAGTTCGATTTTTTTGCAAAGCTAAGTCGAAAAACATTTAAAACTGTTGGTAATCGCATGCTAAATTGTTTTTTAATATCATAAATTCTAACATAAAATGACGCAAATAGCAGGAAAACTTGAAATGAAATAACGTAAATAAAGGGTTTTGCTTACATTGGAATCATAGGAAAATTGATGGGACCCATATAAAATGTTGAAAATAGCTGGAAAACGTACATTCCGACAACGTAAGTACGAGGTTTTACTGTATCTAATTTTTAATCCAGATTTTACCTTAATTTTATAATTTTCACACTACAGTAATGCATTAAAATTTTTAATTTTGTGAAAATCATTTGTAGTTTTTACTACTGAAGAATAGGCTTATGCTGTAAAAATAAACTGCTCTGCATTTATCAATTTTCTGCCCTTTTATGTCCTCTCAGAAACTTTCATCTATCATTTTCAACTTTGGTTTTTGCATTAATTATAATGAAACAATTTTGAGGATTACCTCTGTCAAAATAGTTTTATATTAATCAACCATACTTTTACTTTGGCATCTATCTGTCCATATGTTTGTCTGTGCTCCTGCTTAAATTGAAATTGTGATGAAAAAGGATTTGGAGCTGAAACTTTGAGTGTAAATATCTATACAGCTTCCATTTGTTTTTCTTTAGATTTCAGTTTTGAAAAATATACAGGGTCTGATAGGAGTTCATTAAAATTATTTTATAACATCTCCAAAGTTATAAAAGATGGAAAGCAGAAATATTAAGAGTACATTTTCACATTAATGCCATTTACAAAAGAGGCTCTATTGACCAAATATGTGACAGTATAACCACATAAAAAATAAGATCTAAATTTACCGATGTAACAGGTGATCAAAATCCAAATTATCCTCATTTCCTCAATTAGGTTAAAGAGAGACATCGTCATAGTAAAATAAAACAAAATATTACTGATTTAATAATAAAAGAAAAACCTGTAATTTTATCCATGTTAATAGGTAACACTAGTTGTTAGTGCATGTTGTCTCCAAGTTTAACGTCAACTTTAATGAAGTGGTTCCCTAGGTCTTAGTGTTTGACTGCCAAGTTGTGCTCCAGTAATATTTTAATATATTCAGCTTGGTGTAGAAGCAAGCTCTTCATTTTGGTTTGGTGGAATAGTTTACGTGTCAGTATATTGTTGAAAATTATGTAAATATGGCTTTCTTCTATGTGATTTTAACATTTCTAACAACATTTTTGCACTCATTGAGTATATAACCTATTGTTCTCATTTTATTTTAAACATTGACTAATTAATTTCTGATTGCTTATTATTGATCTTTTTTCTGTTTTAAGAAATAGTTTATTAAATTTGATTATCAAGTAAGTAGCTAGATCTACTAGATCTCTTTTTTTCTTTTCCAGCTCACGATAAACATTCCAACTCTCGAGCCTCAATCAGTAATTCCAGGGATCAAAAGTCAACATCTCGACAAGTGGAGAATAGGGATGTCTATTGGAACAACCAGTCCAGTAGCAATAGGGAAGATGGTGACTGCCATGACAGAAGAAAACACATGGAAGGTATGTAAATTTTTTATTTTTGTCTAAGTGCTTATGAAAGTTAGATACTATTGTGATCACTTCCATTTTTTGCTCGACTTGTTTGACATTCACATTAGGTTGCATATGATTTTAGGATTTGGCTCCAAATGAGCCATTTTTATTATTTGATAAGATTATACATATGGAACTTCATCCCTTTTTTTTGACAATTTAAATTTAAGAATGAGTATTGTTTGTATTAAGCTTTTAAAAGCACTGACCTATAAAGAGGGCCATAACTGCATAGTATTCTTCCACATATTGAGAGATTCTTGCATATTAGGTTCATTTAATTCACCATATTTAACACCATATGCTATACCATTTTAAAAGTATCTTTCCAAAGATGTCTATTTGTCATCTTGAGATTGAGTCACTAGTTAGCCATGGTGGTTGTCTGGTATATTTGAGTATTTATACTTGAATCACTTTTATCCATTGCTAGCCTGGTTTTTCCCAGATATATATATATATTTAATAGTGCGAGTTGTCAGTGCTTGCATACTGCAAGCGCTTAAAAAATCACCATATACCAAGATCTAAACTCTTAAATAAATCAATCCGATCTCCATGGCAACAGCATTTGAGCCACAGAACCCATATAATTTTGTTTTAAAGAAAAGTTGTTTCTTATTCTTATCATCGATTGTCTCCCTCAGTCTGTAAATGCTCAAATTTAATGTTTAAATGACTTCTTTTGGCAAAATTTAGCAATTTTATGAGCATTTGCCTTGAGTAATATATACAGCCACTCCCCAACTTACGTAAGGGTTTCATTCCGCAAACCTTTACGTAACCCGAGTTTTACGTAAGTAGGAATTCGCCTAACTACCCACATAGTACATTACAGTAAATAAGTCATTGGGAAAAAATCATTCTAAGCCTAGAAATTAAGAAAATTATTTAGACTCTGTGCTATCCCTCACTCGGAAAGCAGTAACCACAAAAAGTTCCAGCCTCGAAAGCAGTGAATGGCAGCAATATTCCCGATAGCAGAGGTAGTTGGAACGGCAGATGTTAGGTGACATGCTGAACAGTGATAGTGGTAAGGTTGGCAGAAGTGCAGACCCAGGGTCTAAATAATATCTGAAATTAAGTGCCTTGTGGGAGATACCATAGCTATTGAATACATTGTTGCATTTAAGATCTTGTGATAAGAAATGAGAAAATTGATCTGCTACAATAGTTTAGTGGTAGAGTATCCGCCTGGCAAGTGGAAGACCTGGGTTCGATTCCCGGTCGTAGCAGACTTTTTCTCATTTCAGAATTATTCCCAACATTACAGCTTATGCCTGTCTGCATAGGATCTTTAGATCGCTTTATTCCATCAATTTCTTGCTTGGCAATCTCACTATTTGAGAGGGGGGAGTTTTCTTCGATGTATCTCTTCGAGGACATCCGTTGGGGCAGTTTGATACTAGCTTGGCTAGTTCCGTCCCAACCAAGAAAACATCTGTGTTAAGAAACGAGAAAATTGATCTGTTACGATAGTTCACTGGTAGAATATCCGCCCAGCAAGTGGAAGACCTAGGTTCGATTCCCAGTCATAGCCGACTTTTTTCTCGTTTCAAAATTATTCCCAAATATATTATTGCTAATATTTCCTTGACAAACAAATTTTATGTACCAAATATTTTCTGGAACATTCATTTAGGTGAATTTTGTATTTGTTAGCTTTTTAATGCATATAAAGATTGGTTTCATTGATTTATTTAAATTTTATTTTAACTTAATACTTAATTCACGCATACCTGTTAGTTTTGATGCATTTACACTAGTAAGTTAATAAACTGCAGGACTAATGTTTTTAATTTTCTGCATACCGTATTTTCCCGAATATAAGGTGACCTCGAATATAATGCGAACCTAAGACTTTTGGTTAGTTTTCCAAGAAAAAACTAAACCTCAAATATGATGCGACCCCAAACAACCTTCAGCCAATCTAACACAAGTTTCTCATTCATCCATCCTTTCTTCTACATGCGAAAGTTTACACCTGATGATGACCTTACCTTTGGCATCCTTTTACTATTTAAAATTACGTAGGGAGTCAGTTTTTGCCCGTCGGCCATGACTGCAAGCATAACATTTCTCATTTCCGGTGGATTTTAACCACATCAATTTAGCACCTTTTTCATTAACGGTGACGTTTGGCGGCATATCAAAACATACTGCATCTGCATTCCTCACTGGTCTAGCAGGCAGATATGTGTTTTCCACAAGCTTATGACATACCTGGAATATGCTGATGCACTGATAGCTTCAATGCAATGGCTATGGAGGGGTTCAGCTGCCAACCGAACTCAATCTATTCTTGCCTCAGATGCTTTTCAAGTACAGTTTAACATAGGCCTAATGTGTCTACAATGTAACAAATATCTTGTATCTCTTAAACAGACTTGTGGAATGTAGGATGGTTTTTCAAGACACGATTTTACGATCTTTTAAAATCATTAGTATTCGAATATAAGGTGGGGTCTACTTTTAAAATTTCATTTTTTTTAAACTGCATTATAATCGGTACAATACAGCAATTAAGGCTCCTATCTGTAATTTCCAAATTTTCTGAGCACAAATTCAATGTGTCACCACCACGAGCTCGGACTGAGAACTGGCTGTAGTCCACCGAAACACTACTTTGGACATAAAAAGAAACTCTTCGATTACATTACTTCCCCGGTGCAATATTGTATACACATGAAATGAATATGAAAACAATTTATAAGTACTACGTATATAATGAAAAAAAGTTGTGTTTCATTGCTCACGTTGAGACCTTTCGAATGGGCAGGGAAAGGCTCTTCGTTCTCTGGGTTTTGTAAGATCGTATGTCCGAATCAAGCGAGCAGATCGAGAGGTAGAGTCAAAAAGTGTAATGAGCGTAAATCCGAAAAAAGCGTACCGCAAAACAATGTATCGCGAGGTATACCTGTATTCGAATATAACGCAGGGGCTACTTCTAAAATTTCATTTTTTGGAGAAAAAACCGCGTTATATTTGGAGCAATACGGTAATTTAAATTACAACAAATTATAAATTATCTTAAATTTAATTACAAACTGTAGGATCCAAGGGGCAGAATTTGAGTGGAAAGGATTAAAACATGTTAGCGCCAAATTTTAACATCTTTTCAATAGCAATCATACAAAGAGTAAATAGCGTAAATAGTATTTCCATATCTAAGTGCGGTGTTTATGCTCTGCTAGTGTTATTTATGTATGAGGTTTTGAAGTTTTTGCCCAAAAGAGTTCATACGTATTTCCATCTCTAAGTACACTGTTCCTGAGTAGCATCTGTTAATGCAAGTGCTGTTTTGAAAAGAAAGAGTTCCTATTTCTGACTCTAGGGGCACTGTTCCTCCTCTTCCGCCTTTTCGAAATCTTCGGCCAAAAGAGTTTGGAATTTTTTGCAAAGCTAAGTCGAAAAACATTTAAAACTGTTGGGAATCACATGCTAAATTGTTTTTAAAAAATTAGACATTCTAACATAAAATGACGCGAATAGCAGTAAAACCTAAAATGAAATAACGTAAATACAGGGTTTTACTTAAATTGGAATTGTAGGAAAATTGATGGGACCCATATAAAATGTTATAAATAGCGGGAAAGCATACATTCTGATAACCTAAATATGGGGTTTTTCTGTATATTCAATATTTACCCAATATTTCATAGAAGAGGATGCATTACGTAGAGAAGGAGCTCACTGGCGGATAATGTGATGGAAGAAATTTAGGGGCATTTCTAGGTGATTGAGATTAGATTGGGAAGCTGAGGACCAAATGGGTGAGCAGTAATCTAAAATTGGGAGAACACAACTGACTAAGAATGTGCGTAGAGAGAAAACGTCCGTAATTTAGGCGAAATGATAGATGAGGCCCAGCATAGACATGGCACGAGAAGTGACGTTCCTAATATGGGTAACAAATAGTAGCTTCTGGTCAAAGATTACACCAAGATCCTTTTGTGTTGTAACTAAGGAGATTGTAATGTCAAGAATTTTGTATTGGTTTATAATTGGTTGCTTACGTAAGGTGAAGGTAAGAGTGGTGCATTTGAGGGATTGATTCTAAGACGCCAGGTTTTAGTCCAGTCTGAGAGGCGGTCTAGGGTAGCTTGGAGAATAGCAGAATCGGCGGGAGAATTCATCTGTTTGAATAATTTTCAGTCATCTGCAAAGAGTAGTATCCCGCAGGGTAATGCAATTATGTCCACTAAGTCATCTATGAAAAGGATGAAGAGAAGGGGGCCTAAGACACTACCTTGAGGCACACCAGAAGTGACGAGCGAGAGAAGATAGGTAGCCATCGATAACTACACGCTGACTTCTGTTTGACAGGAAAAAACAAATGAGGGAGAGAAAGAGATGATGGACATTAAAGCGATGGGAGATTTTGTGAAGGAGGAGAGAATGGTCATCGATGTCAAAAGCTTTGGCGAAATCGATGTAACACACGTCCAGTTGAGAAGAATTTTCATGTGTGCGTGATATTATTCACATGCACGGAAAGGTTGGTTAGAGTTGAGGAGTCGGGAAGAAAACCATGTTGTTGCATGGAAATATAGGGAAGAGTGAAAGCGAGGAGCCGATTATGAATAATTTTTTCACAAACGATTGATAGGTTGGAAAGAAGAGATATGGGTCTATAATTTTCCACCTGAGATCTACTGCCATTTTTGTGAATAGGGATGACGTTGGCTATTTTCCACTGTTGGGGAATGACTCCTGTGGTGAAGCAGCAGTTGAGTAGCATAGAAAGAGGTATCGAGAGCTGAGAAGCGGTTTGCCTGAGAAATTCTGCTGCGATACCATCGGGTCCGTTGGCTTTCTTGGAAGGGAGGGCAGAGAGGAGCTGGTGCACATCGCCAGGGGTGGTGACAATGGAAGATAGACAATGGGAACATTTAGGGTTCAGAGGAGGGAGGTGAGAAATTTGATCTGAAAAACTCTTTAAAAGTTTCAGGTCTAGCACTACCAGAAAAGACAGAATCATTATAGTACATTGAACTAGGAATTCGTCCACCTTATCTGTGACAATTTATTATATTCCAGAATTATTTACTGTTGAAATTAATTTCTGAGCATGCACTATCAATGTAGTCTTTGTAGTCACGCCTCAGTAGAAAGTTAGCATGCTGTCAGTGATAAGCGAAAGTCCGTTTAGTGTGAGGATTTGGAAATGATTTCATTAGCTTCCAACAAGCCTTCTTATTTTTAGGGTGAAAAAAGCTTCGGCAGACATCCACCGGGGTCGGTTCGGAGACGATTTTTTCCAGGGAACGAAGTCGTTAACAACACTCACTATTAGGTCGTAGAAGAATTCGACCGCTTCATCAACGGAACCGAGTCTTAGATCATTCCACGGGAGTAGGTTGAGCACATGGTTTATTGTCTTCCAGTCAGCCTTTTTCCAAGCTCTGAGGGTTCTAACGGGAGGCAGATTCCGAGAAGTCGTCACGCTGAGCGAGGGAGCAAGGCCAGGAACACGAGCTGTTAGCGAGACACTGTTGCCAAGTAGTCAGTTGTAAGTAATAATACACCAAAGTATTCTTTGTTAACCATATTACGTAGCATAGAATAGGTCGTCATTTGCATTTCAATTATCTTTATCATTGAATAGTAAAAACTTTAATATAAATGAAGAACAGAATGCATTTTACGGAACATATGTTTATCTCATGCTGAATAAATTGCACAGGAGCATTAAGGAATAGGAATTAGAGTAGTAGAAGATACCTGAGTCTACTTATATGTACAGGGCGAGGCAATAATCACTATACAGCCACAATTTTATTAACAAAGAAAATTGGAACATAATAAAATAAGCATCATGACTGAAGATTATGTTCAATAAAAGAAGGCAACCAATAAGACAAAAACAAAATTGTATATCGAAACCTTACTACGTTTCGATAAAGAAATATCGATTCATAAAAGAATTATCACATGTGCTTGATAAATAAAGGAACATGCAATGAGACCAAATAAAGGAAGAAATCAAATATCTTGGTATTATATTTTTTTAAATGAAAAATTGAAAAGAGAGCAATAAACAAAAAACAAACATATGTTGGTGCTCTCCAGCTTTTAGTTGCTGTAAAACTCCTAATTTAACCTTGAGAGTTAAGTTTTTCCTCTTTTTCTCCTCTGACTGCTGGTTATCACTCATGGTCTTTTTATTTAAAGGGAAAATATAATTTAAACAAAGTTCACTATATTTTGACCTACGAAAACATCGACAAATGTATACAGAACTATCAAACAACTGCAAATATTGACGTTTTGTGTTGTAACTGCACAGAGGTGCTGCGCAGTGGACTTAGTAAATTACACCAGAAATTTTGAAGTGCGTTAATGTGGAACGCGCGAGCGCAATTCGGAAAATGGTGTTAAATTATTTTCAGGGTTAATGTGAAACAGCGTTAATCGGGACCATTAAAGTGGGGAGTGGGTGTATATGACAATTATTTTAAAATAATTATTTATTATGAACTTAGTGGTGTACAATAGCTTCAAAAACTAATTCTTTATGGTGGAAAATCACAATTTTATAATAACATTTGTGATGAAAAAAAGTATTATAAATTAAATGTAATATACAAAATAGCCTAAGTATTTCTGGTATATACTTGGTAAAACATCAATATAGTGTATTACCTTGACATGTTCTTAAAATTATTCATGATTACGAAGATCTTTGATGATGATTGGCCAGTGCAAAAGTAAACAAAAACAGAATACGAGTGTTATGACGATTCAGCGGCGCTGCCGCAGCTTCAGACACGTAACTATAGCATAGGTACCAACAGCAAAATAACATCAGAATAACAAATTACTAACGATAGCTAAAGTTATAGTTGTCGTGAACCTAATCTAACCCAATCTCAAGCAAAAATCCATCCAAAGCGAACCCAACCCTGCACATCTCAACAGTAACGTTAACAACTTGAAAACTTCCAATGTCAATGCAAAAGAGTGTGGAATTGCTGCAAACCAATGTAAAAGAGCAATAAAAGTGAACGAGTGAAATAGAAATAAAGTTAATAAACCTATAAATAACAACTTGTCTTTAATTAGAGTGGAATGACTATCACTGAACAGAGAGTGAAGTACGAATGAAGGTAAGTGAGAAAAATGCTGGGACCGTAGGATTTAGGAGCATTATTTTCAAAAATTAAAATTTTAGTCTCGAAATACCAACCACGCTATATCAAAAATGCGCTAAACGAGGCATACCTGTATTTTTTTTTAAAGAAAATACTTGATTGGCCCCTTGGTGCTTTTTGTAAAGAGTAGGTCAATGCTGGCCCCTGGTTTTTGTCCTCCCTTCTGTGTGTCCAGTTGATGAGAGTTCAAAATGGCCATAGCAGTCGACGCACTTAAAAAATCAGTTACTACTACTAAAAAATACTTGATGTTTTGTCAAAAATAAGTCCGGGAATAATTTTTGTGTTAGATTTTATAGATAAGAATATTTTTTACTCTCAGTTATCTCAAATGCTCAACAGTCTTGGGGTCAGGGCATGGCTCACATTATACCATCTCTACTATATACACCTTACTCTTTTTCTCATGACTTAGATTTGCCAGTCTCTGTCTCCATTGTTCTTCCACTTTGTTTTCTTGGTTATTTCCTCGCCTCGCGACTTGAGACTTTTAGTTCGTTGTTTGTTGGTTTCACTTTAATGTTTTGGGCTTTTTCTTAGAGCTTGATCCAACATTATAAGGCTAGTTTCATAATCTATACATTAAGTGTGTTTTTTCCGTGTGTCAACAATAGAACAAAGAAAGAAATTATGTGCTCGGGATTGACCCCACTGACAAATTAATGTTAGCTTTTGTTCCTGAGTGGTTATTACACGGTTATTACATTACAAACACAATCGTTTTGAGAAATCAAGTGTAGCCACTCATATCCTCGAAACTGGACACCACTTGACCATTCACTTAACTCTTTAGAAAATCTGCATATCTATAAAAACAGAAACAATCTCATGAACACAGATACTGAATTTAACAAAACTTTATATAAATTGACCGAACTTAACAATACTGACGCACAAATTTCTTTTCGATCCTCAAATGTTTTTCGGTCTTCGTTATAATCTTTCCTTCTAATTTCGTCACAGTTGAACTCTGTTCACTGCCAAGGCAGGTTCTCCCCTGAAGATGCCCACTTAGTGGGCGAAATGCATAGGGCTTATCCTATAATTTTTGGCTGAAGGAGTTTTCTACCACTGTTCAACTTCTCTATGATGGTAAAAAAGGTCTTGAAAACAGAAACAAACTTAGCCCTGCTCTTCTATAATTGTGGATGACAATGAACCCCTTATCGTAACATCTCATCCAGAGGATGAATTTGACAATTTCTATAAGTCTGATGCAGAAGGAGAGGGATTTCATGGTTTTTAAACTACAATATAGAAAAATTCCATTCCTGAATGTTTTTAAAATTTCCTTTGCCATTTTTTTAATTTTCTATAGATCGTATGTTGTATCTTTTGAAAGATTATTTCATGTATTAAAACAAAAATTTTTAATTCTTAGTTATTTGTTGTTTAAAATTATTATTTTATAGATCTTTTAAGTAACGTCTGCTAAATAGTAAATGGTAAACGATTGAACAGCTGATTCAAAATGGCGGTCATCTACATTGAAAAATACGCTGGAGTTTATGGTTCACATTTTATTGGTGGTGGGAGTAAGAAACCAAGAAAAGTTATATCGCTAGAGCAAAAACTAGATTTACTTAAGCGCTATGAGAACAATAAACGAACCCGTGATATCACTTGCCGTACAGGTCTTAACAGGACAACACTGAACCATGCGAGTTATCATCGTTTCTTTTCTGTAAAAATGAGTTACATGTATGAAATGTACATAAATAAAAAACACAAAGCATTAACCAAATTATAGTCATAATAAAGGAATAACATTAAAAATGTCAATTAGGTTAGGATGCTGGAATTACATTATTTCTTATGAGAAATTTGTCTGACTAACATGATTTCAACTTACACGAAATTTTTTAAGAATGCATCTATTGTGTTAGTCAGGGACTGGGTGTATAGTATTTTTGTATATTTTATGTAATATTACAGTGTTGCTTTTGCCGAATTTTCTTGCTGAGTTAGCATATAAAATGCTTAATTTGTTATCCATACAGTATTTTCTTTAACCTAGTGCATCGTTATTATAACCAAGAAATTTCAGAAAAGATATAATTTTAAATGCATATATAAATTGGTATTGCATTCTTTAGAGAGTTTAAAAACTTAAATTAAATTTTTCATTTCATTGCACATACATTGTATTACATATCTTTCAAAAAAACATCACTAACTAGACAAATCTGGAAGAATGGCGTCAGAATACGCGCATGCCTTCATTTTAACACATGGGCAAATCACTCCCAATTTACCAACAACTTTTTAGTAATGTATGGTGTTCATAAATCAGATGATTACAGTATCTGAAAGAGGAAAAAGACTAAGATTTGGTCCATCAAATTATGAGGAAAATATTTATCTTCAGTTATTTTACCAAGTAGTTCCTCTATTATCATCATTAATTCGTTCCTGAAAATCACGGCATTGATCGAAACAACATTCAATGAATCAATAATTCCCATAATAACCCATGTTATACAATATAATCGGTTCCAATACCTCAGGTTCAAAACATCTTGAAACAGAAAGATGTTATATACCGCATTTTATGGAACTATATGGTACCACGTATGATATGAAAGGTATCATAAGTCAATAAAACCTTATATTAACATAGGAATGGCATAAAATAAACAAATAGTAAGACAGTTTTATTTTAAGGCATCCAAAATCAGAAGAAACTACATTTTACAAGAGTACCTCAATTTAAAAAAAGGAACTATGTACAGTAAAACTTCAGGCAATGCGGATTCACACAATGCAGATTCATACAGCACATTTTCAGTATTCAGCAGATTTCATTTTTACACATCAACATCAAAAGACTTGGTGCTACCAAAATGTTAGGTAAGGAATTGATTTAAATTAAAGTTTTAAATTGTTTTATCTTTTTAATATTATCATATCTTACGATTTTTACATAAAAAAGTATACACATTACTTTTCAAAGTCTGGGAACATAACCCTATTTTTTCCATAAGTCATTAAATGCACACAGTTCTTCAGGAACGTAACTACCGCATTCCATGTTGCGTGAGGGTCTACTGTAATACCAGTTCAGCAAAATGTAGTCCTACAAATGATAATTTTTACCTTGAGTTTTTACTTGAAAGTATACAGAGAGCCACAGACACTTGTGTTAATGCAAGTTCTTGAGTTGACATTGCTAGAAAAGAAATGCAGCAAACAAACTATTTCTTGGGGCAGTTACTTTTTAATTAATGAAAATATACCATAATAGAGGTAAATAAAACATGTATTTTATAATTTTTATTGAATTGCAAGTTTCATTAGGCTCAAAGGTAACCACTCCTTTGAGCCACAGCAACGAAATGAATGAAAGCAGCATTTTCCTCACAAGAAAGCACTAACTGTCGTTGGCACTCCTGATCAAGACTCCAATCAATATTTTTCACTAACCTTCTTAACAACACTCCAGCTCCGTCTCTGACAAATAAATTACCTATCACAAAAAAGTGTATAGGAACCGCCTCACCACGATACATACCTCATTGCTGCAATCTTTCGTTGAAATTCCCTTTAAATTGATTAGGGGATGAATTTAATCGGGAATGATTTCAAATACAACACTTTTTTAAAAGATCTATTTAAAATACATAAACATTATTTAAAAAACGAATTATTTTTTTCTGTTTCAAATTCTTTGTGAATTCTCGGGAAATGGCAGTCTCCACTTCCCTAAAAGCATGCATAGCGGCATCACTACAACTCTCGGACGAGGTTGTCAATGGCGCGAGAATACCGGAAACACAGGAAATACGTCATCATGCTAGAAAATGTGCTATGATTGGCTTGTTGTAAGCTTAACACTAATTGGTGCGTTGGCGACTGTTTTCAATCGTTTTCCGTACGTATGTAACTGAAAAAAATGTTTAGCGAGCAAAATTTCGTTCTCAAGAGGTAAATATAAACGGAAGTGACCACTTTTTCTTTCGTTGTTCGGAAGTTTTCGTAGTACGGAAGTTCGTAGTAAAGAGGTTATAATTAGGGATTTTGTGTATAAGTTTGGCGGGACCGCCGTCAATTGTTCGCTATCCGGAGGTCTTCGCTATTAAGGGGTTCGTAAGGTAGAGGTTTTACTGTATATACAGTAATACTTTATGCAACATGAATTCTTAGGATGCATTTCTATTATTGCGCTTTAATACATGTCTGCTCACAATGATTACAATTTTGGGGCATTTGTGATGTTTTAGTTCCTAATTAGCCCATTGAATAGCACGATTAATGCCATGGAACAGGAGATGTCATAAATATTTCATACATATAACGTTGTGTGTATTGAAATGGCAATGGCTACAAGAATGAAAAGATATGCTAAACTATCACCTATAAGCTTCAGGTGATTCATTATGCAAAAACTCATGGAAACTGAGCAGCAGCATGACATTTTGGTCCACCTCCCACAATAAATAATGATCTGCGAATGGAGAAAATAAGGAAAAACTAAAGGTGATGGGAAAAGAGAAAGTCTTTGTAAGGTTGGTCCTAAACGGCCACAACTAGAGGAGGATGTGACGGATAGTAGAACAGAGGAAGTTTGGTATTGCTCTATCGATCAGAATCATTATGTAATAGGCAAAAAGAGTTGCAGAAGAAAAAGGGCTTGAACTTGCTTGCAGTAAGTGAAAAGTACTTTACACCCATTATATTTTTTTATTTTATAAATAACTGGTTTTACTATAAGCTGAGATGGTTTATAGCAAAGACTACTACGCCTACGGAAAGACCGGAAGCTTAATGCTATGAATCGATGCCCAGGTTTTCATGTAAGGCAACACGTAGTCATGCCAGGAAAACTTGGAACTGCATGTACACGATGGCTCGCTATCGTGAGGTCACCACAGGTTGTCGCTCACCCCATTCCCCTCCCATTTTAATAAGATAATCGTAACAAATACTATAAATTGGATGGATAGAAGAATTCTACTCAAATGAAAGAATGTTGAATTGCATTAAAGAAATCAAATTTATTGGCGTATACCACACAGTGCGAGAATACAAAGTCATTATCAAACTACAACACAGTGAGGTATTTGTACATAAATACAATACATATAAAAATTAATAATTGCAACCAACTCTATTAATGTTAATACCTTTTATGCATGGAGACGCACCTAAGGAAAAGTCACACAAATGACGGAAAATGTCAAACATTCACATTAAGAACGAATTTGTGGATCAAGCGAAAGTCTATGGTCAAGTGATTTTCATTCTTTTTGGCGTTCTTCGGCAAAAGTCCCGTGTTTGTATGGGAATCCTCTGTTTCACCTGTAAGAAGGATGAAAATGAATTTCTAAAAATGTCAATCATTAAGTATAACAATTATCTACATGCTAAACCTGAAGAAGTTGATACAGGAAGCAATGGGCATCCTTCAAATGTTGCCCCAAATCTAACTTAAGATCACTTGTGGTTTATAAACAAGTTTTTCTTTGAGGATCACATCATATTGCACAATAAAATGTCCACTTCGTTTATTTATAATCTATTATAAGCACAGTTGTATTTGCTGATGATCAGGTGTTCTTAGCAGTCACAGTAAAGCCATTTAAGATCCATATGTATTAATCAAATAACAAGGAAACTTTTGATACAGAAATTTCAATTTGTAGATCAAAAAACAAATATTTCTAAGTACGTTTTGAAACAAGAAATAAACAAGTGAACAATTTATGTAAATCATACTTTTTAAAAATAAGACAATATACGATAATCAAAATGAGGCATTGCTATGGTATAATTATTTCATTATATTACGAGCAAAATTCTATTCCCAGACATCTACTTTGCAGTATAACTTCCAAAGAACTCACTATAATCTACGAATAACCACGAAGTTTTAAATAGAAATTTCAATTACTCAATCTAAAATTGCGACTTATTTTGTGAACAACTGACGCATACCATATTCATGCCCAGGGCAATGGATGGCACAGCTAGGTGAAGTGAGGCTTAACACCTAAAATGGGAAACATTTTCTCTCAAAATGCTTCTCTCTCACAAAAAAAACGAGAAATTTCTCTCCTTCCTAGGAGATCTATCCAGTGGAGGTATCTGTTAAGAAAATATAAAAGCATTCTCACAAAATGCATTCAAATAACACTTCGTAGAACTATTTTTTCAGAAATTTTTTTACAAATATATGCTATTTTTAAGACAACCTGGCTCTGTTGATTGGAGATCGGAACAAATTCACTCTCACGTTTTCTTAAACCACAGCCACTGCACGGTTTTTTCATCTTAAAGACATATTGCTATATGTACACACCTGAATCTCAGAAATTTACTCAAGCAGCAATGGAGGATTTCTATGATTCAAAATGGCGGAAGTCGACTGCATGCCTTGCTCAAGTTTCACCTTCGTCCCGCCCTGAATCTAGATCACTGTGGCTGTGGTTGTGACTGCAGCACTTCCCCCGTGGACAGAGACATGGGTCTCTATTCTCCCATAAGAGTTTCATACCTCTGGTTTATAGTCTTCGTAGTTTTTGACACCTATATTTGTTAAAAATCAGTGGTTTATTTTTCTCCAAAATTGACGATGAATATCAACATTTATTTTACATAATATATTTTATTAGGCTTGTTAGTTTCAATGTTTATTTAAATTAAAAAGTGACCACTGCAATTGATGTTTTTAAAATACATTTTATCAATTTTTATCTAGAAATTTTCCACTAATTGATACATTCTAATTGCATTTTTCTAAAAGTAGATAGTATATAGAAATAAAACGTCAGATTATCTGTTGTTCTCTTAAATTTTGGTGAATGTGTTGACTTTGACCACCAACTTTGAACAGCTAATTTCTCTGAATATATCAGAAGTATATTTTATTTGTTAAATCCTGCCCATTATTCACAACACCATGACCATTCAATTATAAAAGTAATGTGATGTAAACACTGTACAACCCAATGTACATGCGAATATTTTGAGGAAAAACCCTTATTTTTTGAGCAACAAAAGGCAATGAATGTAGAAAGAACCCCATAGTACAAACACCCAATGATGTTCCTTCGACAACAATGCAAGAAAAACTAAGCCTGGGGCACTCACTCAGAGGATGGATTGTGGGTATGACTCACAAAAGTATTAATTTAATGGCAATGTATTTGCAAAAATACTATGGAGACATCTGGCAATTTGTACTACTTTCACAGTTTGGAAAAACCTTTCTTTTTGCATTTTGGAGCAGATAATTGATAGTAGCTCAATAACTTTGGCTAAGATTAATAAAGGTGAAATACTCCTTTAGCCAAACAATTAGAGGGTTACAACACCCAATGCATTTCGCCCACAAGATGGGCATCGTTAGGGGTAAAACCTGTTTCAACAGTGACTGGGAGCCAACTGCCAAGTTTGAAACGGAAAGTATTAAGAAGACGACCAAGAAACAAGTGACACACGGAGATTTTTCGGCGTGTGTCTCGTTTAAATCTGTCAATTTGTATAGGGTCTTGTTGTCGGTCGTCTTCTTAATACTTTCCGTTTCAAACCTGGCAGTTGGCTCTCAGTCACTGTTGAAACAGGTTTTACCCCTGACAATGCCCACCTTGTGGGCGAAATGCATTGGGTGTTGTAACCCTCTAATTGTTTGGCTAAAGGAGTATTTCACCTTTATTTTGGAGCAGGTTGACATCTTGTCACACAGAAGATATAAAAGATGTCCCCTGACTTTTCGACAAACGAAGTACGGTGGCTGATCATATGGTAACAATGACCTAAAGTTTATGATTATCAGATCTGGTCAAGAGTAATGGGAGAGTGCAATATACAGATGATACTGTTTTGCCCCTTACCCTTGCCTTTGTATCCTGCAGGAGCTCAGAATGCATCCTTTAGACAATGATAAAAGGAATGTTAGAAAACGAAATATAGGATTAACAAATGAAGTGTACCCATCTGGTATGACAAATACCAATTTTTTTCTTCTGTTTTGGATGTTTGGTGCTAAAATATATCGGAAGGAAATAAGTACATATAAGACATGCTTAAAAAGAATATAAATCACCAATGAGATACTTTCTTGATTAGACATTGTTGACAAGTTGTGCTGTTATGTGATAAAAAACACCCAAACATCTATTTAATCTATATACTTATTTTCCAAGAAAAATTTGGAAAAAATTAGGTTGGAGGGGGTGGAAATAAGCTCGGGGTGAGCATAAAGCAATTGCGGATAATATTGTATGAAGCAGAAGTTGTGGTATACTCTCTAAAAGATCTGGAAGCATATGAATGAGGAAATTCCACTGTATTTGAGAGACATGACCTAGGTTTCATTGGGACAACACCTGGTGATGACATTGTCACATTGAAATCTAGGTTCTCTCTCAAATACAGTAGAGTGTTTTCAAAAGTTTTTATTTCCTAATTTTTTTTATTAAGCTTTTCTAATATAGTCAGAAGAGCTCCAAAAGGCAATATTTCCTGGTCAGAAATCTTCTGACTCTAATTTCATGCAAATAGAACAATGCTGTGTCGAGTGATATGGATCTTTAAGTCGCTGATATTGCAATGCATTTAAATACATAAGAAATTAATTATATTAAAGTTGAAAGTAGCCAAGAACACTGCTTTTTTTAATGATCCACTATAAATAATTAAAAGTTGATGAGATTGCCATTTCCTTAAATAAAATATTGGAAACAAATTTACAATATGTATCTCAACTATAAAGTCTTCTTCCCTTGACTTGATGATGATTAAATTGTAATTGATATACATATTGTTAGTATTTTAAAACAGTTTTGGTATTGTCTAAGTTCTTTTTTCTTCTTCTCAAATTCATGGAATTTTGAATTTAAGATTCACTGTATACTTCATTTAGAAAATGAGAGTTCTTTGTTAATTTTGGTATGTTACTAAAACTACTCTTCTATTAAAATCTTTATAGTTTGTTTGCAAATGACTTTGTCTTTAAGAGACATTGAATTAGATGTCATCCTGTTGATTTTGCAGAACCACAAGCTCAGGACATGGATATTTCACCAGGTGATAGCACCCCAACATCAGAAACATCATATAGCCACACACCGACTAGTGGTGCAGCAGACATTGTCCAAGGAACAGCAGGATCAGGGACTAGTGGGAACAACCCTCCCCTTCTACTGGCTGCAGCATTGCCTCGGTTGATCTCGCACCCCTCAACTCCCACTTCATCATCCTCGACGCCCTCTTCTTCTGCGACTGTGGCAACACCATCCACCTCTTCATCCTCTTCGGCATCTTCATCTTCTCACCCTCGCCCTTTAGGATTTCCTCCTCCTGTCAAATCTGTACCATCTACCAACACCCTAGTAACTCAGACTCCCCAGCTCCAGTCTCAAGCTCAGACAGGTTCACAGGCACCTTGTACACTGGTGAGCTCCCAGCAGGCAGTTCAAAGGTCTCCTTCTGCGCCGAATATGGTGTCATCGATGCCAACGGCAGGAAGCCAGGTTCCCGGACCTGGCCTCTCCATGTCCTCCTCTACCCCAGGCCCTCCAGTGTCTCTGGCCAGCTTACCTCGTTTGCTGTCCCAAATAACTGGAGCCAAGGGACTGGAGCAGTCTGAGCTGTCCACTCAAAAAGCATTGCAGACTATACAGACAGCACTTCTGCTCTCGAGGCAGGTGTCGTTAGATCCTAATAGTGTTGGTGTTGGAGGAACAGGTTGTTATGATGGAGGGGGTATGGGAAGTGCTGGGCAGTCAGTTTCATCTGTCAATCAACAACAACAGTCATCTAGGTTATCACTACAGCCTCTGAAAGTGGATACATCCAACTCTAACAATACCATGGGAGAAGGCCCACCAACACCTACCCATTCTGAGAGTCAGGACTGTGTAGATGCCAGGAAAGGTAAGCGATAAGATTTTAATGTTTTTCTTAAGTAAATTATAGATAATTTCAGAGTTGTGCTGATTGTTTAACTTCTTAATTTGTTAAACATTGGTGCATTGTATTTCAGTTAATAGCCCCCCTAGCAGCCTAAGTTCCCTGCAAAATTTGGCCCAGGCAGGAGGAAGCTCGCTTCATGCCTTGAGGCCTCAGGGTCCACACATCACACCGAGCCTTGCCAACTACTATCGTGATGACTTGGTCAATCATGTACGTGGCTGGCCGGCAGATGTTCTAGAGAAACAGGTGATTGATTTTAACTTAAATACATACAAATATCAACTCTATGAAATCAGTTGTTTATCCTCTCTATAAGGTTAGTTATCTTGGACTCTTAACTTGCATTACAGTATTAGAACAAATATTGTAGTAAATTATGTTCAACAACCCATTAGGTGCTGACATTTAATCGTTTAAGTATGATTTCCTTAACATAGATATAATTAGGATTTAAGAAAATGGTTCATTGGTTACTATCACTTCAGCCTGTTTTTTGCCTCGCATGAATTTCAGTTTTTATTTTTACTTTCTCCATACGTAGTAATTGTTATTGTTTTCGTGAAAAAATTGATTTTGACGGAAATACATGTTTTGAGAGCTCCTGAACACATTTTGACCATTTTCTCAATGTTGTCTCTGTGATAGGAAATTTGTGGGTGCCCTAACTCAAAAACTATTAGTCAGATCAATGCAAAATTTTATATTTGACATTTTTATTAGAGGGATAAAAGCTGATTAGTTTTTGGTTAAAATCGGTCAACCAGAAGTGAGTGTTATTCTTGTCACTTATCTATTTCTTTTAAATATTTCCTTTAATACTTGATCAATGTAAAAAATTGTTGAAATAAAAGTTATAGAAAATATAATTTGCTACAACTTTTGTTCAAAACATTTTTTTAACATTGTTTAACCCTATAACACCTGAATTATTATTCGAAGGGAAATGAATTTTTTGCAGGCTATTTCTGGACCTTTAGGGTAAGTAGGTAAATGAAAAATGGAAGAAGTTATACAAATATCAGATTACCTATTATGGTTTTTTGTGCAAACATGACTAAAAAGTTACATTCATCCTTCGCCACATAATTTAGCATGAATTACAAAAAGGGGTGAAAAATACATGCAGTTGGATTATCAACATTTTATAGATTAGTATTTGTCAGGAATTGATTAACACAAGTGAATAACATTTTATTAAAGTTAAATATAATTGATATTTACAATAAATAGAAAAATAAAATATAAAGCCTTTTTTCAGCACAATAAAAATTAAAAAATATGCAAAAAATAACATCATTTTGTATTATAATAGAGAAACAGCAATTTCATGGTTTTATTTGTTGCTAAATTAAAAGACTACATTTTAACATTATTTTGTATGAAAATCTACAAAACAATTTTTTGTTTTCGTGATACACAGTAGTGGAAGAAAAGTTTGTGGTAATACTTCTTAGATCTTGTGTGAATTCTGTAGAGGGCAAGAAGGGAATCCACATCTCCCATAAACTTGTAAGTTTTTTACAATAGAAGGGCAGGGAATCCTTATGTATTCTTTCAACTTTTTGTCTCAACGGTTTCACTCATCCACGTGGTTTGCAGATGCAAAGGTGGAAATCAGTGTGACTCCACTTCACTACTTTTACTTCAACATCATTTACCAGAGCACTCATCTCTTGATGTGAACCTCTCCCTCTCTTTTGTAATTTCTTATCATTCACCAAGGAAATCCCGAGCAATCGATTTACTCGGACTGTCCCCAAACATTAAATCTGCTTCTTAGCAAGCATGGTCATGAGCGCTATTGAGCTATATCTATGACCGAATTCAGACATTTATTTGAATTTTGCTGAACTGAATATACTTTGGATTGTTCAACTTTTGTTCTCACTTCAGCTTGCTTTGAGGTATGGCGTATGTGCTAAATTTTTAAGTTTCCTACCATCTTTAGGCTCAGCAATGACATTTAGAATTTAGTTTAATTCATCATCATCAGGCATATATTCACTACCTATTATTTGAAAGGTTACGAATAACATTAAAATTATGTGTAGTACATAAAAGGGCAATATCTATAGGAAAAACTATGGGAAAATAGCAATAAAATAACTACAAGATGAAACAAAATATCGTACTTCTATAAAATAAAAAAATCTAAATATAGGTAAAAAAATATAAAATGAAAGGAAAATTTTCATACCTAAGTTGTCGATTTCCTCATCTAACTCATTATCTTCCTCGTTCTCATCAGCTAAGTCCTCTTCAATCTTGAAAAAATGATTGAAAATACATTTTAATCCATAAAAACAAAAAGAATCTGTCTGCCGAATTGCTTTCCTTACGTCCTATGGATGAAGTGCATGAATTCGTCACATTTGAAAGAACAAGAAAATTGGTTGATTCATTCAAATTCATCACTAATCTTTTTATAAATAGTATCATTAAGCTTAGATTTCACAATAAAAAATATCCAACTAAAACCTTACCTAGGAAATGAAATATATATCCTCCAATAAGATGTCACTTATGGCATTGCTTGTTGAGTTGTGAAGCGCATGGCCAAATGGAAGTGATGCTATCGATAGTAAGCAGTGTTGCAAACTTTAATTCTGTAGAGAATCACATGACGAATTTGATACTATCGTTTCTTGCTCTAAAAATTATGCATAACATAAATGATTTACTCTTTTTGTCAAGTGTTACAAAATCATCACGCTAAGCGATATAGGATTAAGAGATACAGTAGATCATCAATTATCCGGCTGCCTAGGAGGGAAGTGGTCTCCAGATTCTCAAAAATGCCAGATCATCACATCAAAGTTTTTATACAGCTTATTTTTGAACCTTTTTTACATGTTTTTTTTATTGTATATGTGTTGTTTAGTGTTTTGAATTTGTTTACCATACAAAATGCTATAAACAAAACATGGAATATTTAAAAACAAATACAGTTCTGTAATATAGAATTACGAATATGACATACAATTCAGTTACGTACAACTCAGTATGTGTGGGTATGAATTTGCCAAGTGTTTCACCTAGGATTACCTAAAAATATGGCTAAAGGAGTATTATGTATAACTGGGTTGCATATAACTAGGCTCGGTAGTTGTTGACGTTTATTTTTCTTAAAAATCGACAACTAAAATCGATGTTTATTTTTCCTAAAAACCGGAGACGAATATCAACGATCATTTTAATACATTATACTAGGATGTTTAGTTTTCAACTTTTATATTTCTTAAAAAGCGATCAATAATATAATGTTAATTTTAATACATTTTATCGGTTTTTATCTATAAAGATTTTATAAATTGAATTCCTTCTAATTTAACTAACAGTGTGTAAATAAAAAGGCTTCTTGTATGCTGCCTTTTTTGTTGTTATCTATGTTTTGGTGAATGTGTTGTTCAACTTCGATCACCAACCTGGAAGTTAATTTTTCAAAATAAATCAAAGTATATTTTACTTGTTAATTCGTGCCTCTTATGCACAAAATCATGATCAATAATGGAAAATTTTGTGACGTGAATATAATGTATAACCTAATGTATGAATGAATATTTTGATTTAAAAAAAATTATACCTCGTTGAGTAACAAATGACTATGAATGCAGGAAAAAGCCCAGATTGCATATACGGAATGATGTTTCTTCGACAGTAATGCAAAAGAAGCTAAGCACAGGGGACACTCTCGAAGGTAGGATTATATAAATTTGATGACAGGGCACTTTTTAAAATGATCAGTAGTCATTTTTCATTTCAGGAAAACTTTTCTTTTTGGCTTTTGGAGAAGGTCAGTAGATCTTGTCGCACAGAACACAATCAATGTCTCCTGACTTTTCAGTAAATTAAATCCAAATTGTGTATGGAATATCGGATCCAAGCGAGGGTAAAGAGAGAGCTCGATAAATCGATCATACTATTTTGTCCCTTAACTTTGGCTTTCAATTCCATGGTAGTGACATCAGAAAGGAAAGTGTAATGAATTCCGAATGTTGTGTGGCCGTTTGGTATGACAACCAGCGCCGTAACTAGCTATTTTGGCACCCGGGGCAAACTCAAAAAATTCTCTGATACCAATATTTTTTACTATATGGATTTTGGGTGAACAATTAATAAATAAAAATAAACTATAAATGATGTAATTTCTCACTATAAATGTACATATTTAAAATAAATAATTAAAAATATAATTACATATATAATGAAATACATAATTAAAAATATAATTACATATATAATGAAATAAAGAAAGTATAAATATTTTAAGATTCAAGAGTTAGCCTCCGTGATTTTAATGCGACAAACTCGTCAATATCATCGAAATTTTTAGTTTCTGCTATGCATATGGTCTGGAACAAGTATAGTAGTAAAATCGCCTGTCTTTGTGCCATGCAACCTCGCACAACTTGCCATCAATAATTTTTGCGCCCTTCTTTAGTTGCACCCGGGGCAGATGCCCTGCCCTAGTTACTGCACTGATGACAACTATTGACTTCTCTTCTGTTTTTGTTGTTTAGTGGTAAAATATATCAAGTTTGAGTGTGGCAAGGCAAATTTTAAAATGATTTTAATCAAATCCTACCAAGTCTATGTATAACCCAGATCCTACTGTACTACTAGCGATCCTCCCAAAATGTTTTGGCACCACGCGGTGCGCTATCACCAGACTGATGCTGCCTTTGATGTGATTCTCCAGCAAATGCCGAATTACTCGCAACTTTAGCCGGATCGGTCAGGACCGCCGGATAATGTTGGAAGTCAGATAATCGATCACCGAATAATCGATGATCTACTGTATTTTTAAAACTATGTTTTTAGCTTCCACCACCACATGACCTAGAAGCAACTTTTGTGAAGATTTTTGTTTACACTTAGTTATGTCTTAGTAATGCTCCTTTTTATTTTCTTAATTGTTGTAGCTTCATGGCTATATCCAATATCAGAAGGGTACGGCATGAGTTTGTCTGTTCTTTGTAAGGTCTTTGAATTTTTCTCGCAATTCCTTGAAATATTTCTTATCATTTAACCCATTTGGAATTTTTAGAAGTATGGAGGAAGTCATGTGGTGTCCAAATCATATTTTTTAAATTAATTGCCAAATATTATTTTTAATCTAGCAAAATCTTTTAAAATATCTAGCATTAAATTGTGACCCCTAAGTAAATATTTCTCAATTTAAATGTTTTTTTTTTAACCCCTTTACTGCCACACCATGGGTGGTATGCATAAAAATGTAGCAAATGCTTTTCCTTCGGTTTTGTAGCAATTGCTATGATTCACTTGCATCAAGTTTCGTAGCAGAAGCTTTTCCTCATAGCAATTCCTTCACAGAGTAGCATTTCCTTCGCTTCATAGCTTTTACTACGAACGGTGTGCATAAAGCCGTAGCATTTACTTTCTCTTGAAGCTGTTGTAGGCGCCGGAAAGACGCCATAAGGTTCGGTGACATTGTGATACAATTGAAGCATGAATACCACCGTTCGAAGGACAAAGATGAGTGTTGTGTGTGACTGTGCAGGAGGAGGGCGGAAATAACATTGTTGTGAAATGACTACTTTGATCGCCGTGGACATATAGCAGCGATAGAACACACGCTCCCTGTCTGTGTCTCTGGGGCAATGTAAGGAGAATGTTCGAGTTGTTCGGGTGTGCTGGACGGTTGTGTGAATAAAAAGGGATTGTCTCTCTAAAAGCTGAACATGTCACTTCCCTGTCGTTTTCCCAATCCCGATTCTGTCTCTACATGCCGACGAAGACGTCGGGATGCGACATTAAAAATTGGTAAAAATCTAGAATGCGCCGAATAGCGTAATTCTCCTCGAGAATCCCCTTAACTTGTGGCCAGGTAGTAGTTTTTTCCCTAACTAATATTTTCGACCGGGCCCCACCTGTGATGCGCGCTTACACAAATTTGAGTAATTTTCCGTGTTCCACAGGGTTCACTAAATCGAATACTGCATCAATGTTTTCAATGAATTCTCTGAGCTTCCTCTTGTCTCCTTCAAAGGGTTGGCTAATTAATTTCATCGCCTCAGATATACTACAATATTCGCTTCCCTTTTCACTAGTAGAGGCCATTTTTTTAATTAGGAAAAAGGGGAAGGATAAATAAGTGTGGATTACTCACAATGGATTTCACAGTAACGACGACTCGTTGAATTCTGCCTCTTGGCTGCAAGGATTTTTTTTGCGCTGCTCCGGGACGGTGTTTCCTCCTGGCGACCTTCCGGCGATGGCCTCTTGGTTCTACGATCTCCGATAGGTTTTTTCCCGAGAACAGTTGCTGAATCTTGCGATTCCCAATTAAAGCTCTTTATGCATACAGATCGAAGCATTTGCTTAAGCTATTGCTTTTGCTTCAAAGCAAAAGCTTTTGCTTTTGCTACTTTTATGCATACCACCCCATATCCGGTGGGTATAGCCGGAACTGCCACAGTCATTTTTGCAATTTTGCAATACCTTAGTAAAATTGTTATACATGTTATTTATTAATATTTTATCCTGATTTTTACTTTCTCCATACGTAGTATAGGGGAAAGTATTGTTTTCATGAAAAAAATCAACTTCAAGATTTCAACAGAAATACAAGTTTTGAGATCCCCTGAACATGTTTTGACCATTTTCTCGATGATGTCTGTGTGTGTTTGTATGTGTGTACATGATAGCTTTTTTGTGGGTGCTCGAACTCAAAAACTATTAAACAGGTCAATGCAAAATTTTATATTTAACATTTTTATGAGAGTCGCAAGAACTGATTAGTTTTGGTAAACATCAGTCAATTGGAAGTGGATGTTTACTCTTGTCACTTATCTGCTATTTTGAAATATTTGCTTGAATATTTGATAAATGTAAAAATGTATTGGAATAAAAGTTGTAGGAAATTTAATTTTCTACAACTTTTGTTTGAAACATTTTCCCTATAATGCATTGTTTAAGAGATATCTTATATTTTTAGCTGCCACTCAACATTTCATTTCAGTAGTTCATCAATTTAAATTAAAGGATTTCCTTGAAATGAACAAAAGTTCGAAAATCACATGGGAAATGCGTTAGAGGTAAATTGTACAAGTGCCGAAAGAAGTGTAATCACTTTGTAATGCTAAGTTTTCATTTGCTTTTATGCATTTTGAAGATAATTAAAAGAATTTTTTTCACTTTATGATGCTAGGTTTTCATTTGCAGTCACGTTACTGTAACTTTTCCTTTTATTTTCTGTTAAACTGCATTATTTATGATAAAAGTGAATTTTTTAGGTTGACTGGAAACCATACTCCCATAATAACATAACGTCTTATGGGAAAATAGGACTCGCACTTGGCAAATTTGCATTTCATGTCAATTTTCTGGAACCAATTATTCGTGAAGTTCAAAAAGAGGTGGTGTAGTGATTTTTAGTTTGCATTTTTTTATATAAAAAATAATTTTTAACATTAAGGAATGTAATACATTTAATACTTGCTTTAATAGTTATTACAAAATAATAAAGAAAATTTCATTACAAATGCACTGACAAAAAATCACACTACAGTATTAAGAACATATTTATTTGGAATTAAATACAGGTGAACCCCTAATTACGAATGTAATGCGTACCTGGAAATGCATACGTAAGCTGAATGTTTGTAAGTTGAATTGATTTTTTCCATAAGAAACAACATTAAATTCGTTAATCTGTTCCTGAATTTTTATAATATATGTTTTTCCCTTATAAAGGGAATAAAAATGGAATAGTTACGATAAATTCGTATATTTTCAGTGAGGCAGATTTATCGCTCTGCACGCGCTCCGGCAGCTGTAATTTTGAAACAGGCAGGCTCACATCAGAGGAAGTAGAACTTGAAGATAAAGTACAGCTATTGAGAAAAATAAGACGTGAAGCTGATGAAGAAGGACATGAACATGTGGGCGTGCTAAAAATAGTAGCACAACTCTAAAGTGTCATAGTTGTTCAAAGTTTACATGTAAGAAAAACACAGCGTTAATAACATACACATGTGAAAAATGCCATTCAAACAGAGACCTGGACAGTTCGTAACAATGATTAATGTAAAAATACTTACAAATTTCATTTTATTAATTTTTCTACTTTTTCAAATAACTACTCTTAATACGATGTTTAACATAATTGATACTATGTAAAAATGTGCTATTCATTGTTTATTTTATCAAAATAAACATTTTAAATAAATTTTTTTGTTTAAATCATAACCAGTATTGATGTAGCACACAGGAAGTCACGCACGTAATTACATCCCATAAACGGACATGCGTAGTTAGGTGTTAAAAGGATCTGTTTATGTTATGAGTGGTAGAATCACGATGCAGAGCAGAGATAAGTATTCTCGTATACGAAGGTTATGGCGTTGTTTGTTCTCCACTTGAAGACTAAAAGAATAAGGAGTTCCTATGGATCCAGACGTTCATATCTGTGAGGGCCATGTTCATTAACTGATTAGGGAGTCACAATTCATTAGTACGTGGAATGTTTGTAAGTATGAATTGTTCATAACTTGAGGGTTCGTAAGTCGAGGTCCATCTGTACAGTACACCAAGGCTCTGATTTGTGTTAGGGTTACGTTCTTGGAAAACGAAACACAAAGCAAAACGAAGCAAATCGAAATGCTGTTTGCCATAATAAATCCTTTAAATTAGCAAGATAGGTTCTAGCCTTCCAATTTTCCATATGTCAAATCACATTTAAATACATACATACCTTTATAGTAATTAATAGAATTAATGTAGAAATAACAACATAATATTAAGTTAAACTAATACATAAGTTATTCAAGCTAAAAAGCACAAAACTAAAATCTGTCATTATACATGAAAAATTATCTAGATTTTCACTATTCTAATGATGGCAGAGACTCAGGTTCTGACTTTTTGGCTTTGTAAAAGTTATCAATTCTTTATAATCAAGTTGAAAATTATTATGTAACTAGTGTATTTCTCATCATTATGACAGGTGTCAGTTACTATATGGTTTAAAAATATTGATTTAAAGCAATTGTGCAATGCAAATGAATTATACGCTGACAAGGGGAGGGTCAGACGTTCGCATCACCGAATCTTTTCAAAATCTGCACACATGTAGTACATGGTAAGGACTATTGAGTGTGCAAGCAGTAGGGCGCACCTCTCAAGCATTCTCGAGAAAATCAACCGAGAATATTGATGCGCTAAACTTATACGGGCGAATCAAGCTCCCATTTGCAAGCCACCACGGTGCAATGGTTAGCATTCTCAACTTCTAACGGAGAGTTCGCTGGTTTGAGTCTATCCATCTGCATTTTTAAATTTTTTTTCTCGCAGCCGTGATGTTGTTTTAACATTAACAATAAATAATGGAAAATTACCTGCGTTTATATATTTTTTTGTATTTTAAATGCGTTTTTCTAATGTTTCACTTTTATTTGTCGTTTTTGCATTCTTTTTATTATTTTTAAATCTTTTAACTTCGACATTTCCTTATTTACGTACTATTTCACGTACTTATACTGATAATAATGAATGAATGTAAAGAATACCCATAAGTAAAATATTAACAAATGAATTTGTAAATAAATTGAACACATTTTATACAAAATGCACTTTTTCTTTGTCAAAAGAAAGTGTTACATAATAACTAATTATTAAATATCTGCACACTCATTGCCACATTAATCGTCAGAAGCATTCGGAACAGTGCATGTTGCTGGGTAATATTCGTCATACAGACACGGGAAACAAATTCAAACGGCATCGAGCACAACGAATAAAAGCAGCCCTCTTGTACGCACAAGGGGTTTTCAGAACATCTGCTGGAAAACAAGCCTCGTTGAGGTTTACGAAAATGTCTCTTTCATCAGACAATTTTGAGGCAAACCACGCGTAATGTAGCATTTCCGAAAATATCGGTGCAGATAACTGATGATGCACAATTGAATGAGTTCTGATAGCATCTTTGTGCGATGCAATTTCACGACCGTTTTCAATCAAATACAAACAATTTTGAAGGCGCTTGATGAAGTTTTTAGCCTGCCTATAGAAATAAACATCACACGGCTGGCAAAGGGGTGTACATTTCGGTGGAATTACTGTAACTGTGCATGTACCAAGACCTTCATCATCGCAAAAGATTTCATCGTACAAAGCTGGATTTGTTTGACCCCCCAAGAGTCTATTATCAGCAAGAACTTTTCTTTCTGAACGTAAGGAGTCAAAGTTTTTTTTAAAAAAGAAGTGTACAGTTCTGTAGTCAGTTTTCCAGATTTTGAACTTGTTACAACGTTTTGAAAATCTTGTGTTAATTTATCGACCTTTTCTTGAACCCTTGGGCCAAACTTTCCCGTTTGTTCTTGTAAGCACAAAAAGACATGCGGTATTAATTTACCAGACATGGTAATCACGTATTGTGCTGTGTACAAGTGTGTTATCTTGTTTAAACTCTGCTTTTTAACAAGAACAGTTTTCGATCCTTTCTCGGCAAGAGTTCTGTCATGTGTTGACTGGTACTGGCACCCTGTTTGGCCTGTATTAATTATGAAATCCTTCTGAAAATGTGGGATAACTGCCCTCGCCTGCGTTTGAAACTTGTCTGCAGCTGCTAACGTTTCCTCCAAAGTCGCAGATTCCCTTTCACTGATGAATGTTGTGATCTTCCTCTGCTGAATTCTGTAGTTTTGTTTGAACCGTTTTACCCATGCGTCTGATGCTTTGAAGATAAAGTTTTCTGATTGGAATTGACTTGCAGCACCCAAAGTCCACTGCTGTAAATTTCTTGTCGTCACCTGCAAAGGCACATGCACAGTTTATTATCGTGGTATTTTATGTAAAGAATTAGTATATAAGTAGCCTATTACTTCTGCACTGTTCTGCAAATATCTACATATAACGAGTGTTTTTTAAATTTACTTTTGACCACGTGAAATTGCATGTAATTGTAAAAACTATATTGGACGAACTATTACTGTTTTTACTTTATAATGCTTGGATTGTGGACCATAGTGCATGCAGAGTTATAAATATTTTAGATAAATAAATGAAAATTACAATTACCTACTGAACATTGCTTCGAGCTTCCACAAAGCGATCTTAGGTCCAAGAATCGATGATAGAATATTTGTCGACTGTTGTTCCTCCAGCTTTTATATTTTCTTCCCACCTCTTTAAGTAGTGCTTTCTTTTTAAACAACAACATCCTTTTTACTGAAGAGTTTCTAGACTCCATTTAGGGTGTTCTCTAGCTAGGTTCACGACTTTAATTTTTCTTTCCAGTGGAATGAATTCGGCTTCTTTTTTCTGCTTCTCCTTGGGCACATAATCTTCATCTTCTGTATAATCACCTTCAACCTCATGGAAGAGACCTTCTTCATCTATTTCGTGGAAAAGGATGAGCTCCTCGTCACTCACAAGTTTCTTTTCCCCTAACATTTCGACAATACAGTGATACAGCTCTTCTCCCATCACCATAGCAGCTTCAGAAATCGTTGCAGATGGTTCCGGAACGACGAGGTCATTTTCCAGAAGAAGATGCTCACAATACAAGAACGCATGTTTCAATCGAAGTTTTGCGGTTTGACTGTGAAGCGAATCTTCACCACACTCACTTTCCGAAGGAGTTGAAGAACTAGGAACAGGCTCCATTTTTGTAATAATAAAATCAGCAACAATCTCGCGTACACTTCTTTTTCGCTCGCCTTACAATTAACAATTAAATACTCGTCTCACTCTCACAAAAGCTAACTGATGAATGACGCCGATAACAGTACTTTCCTGGCAAGAGTAGGTCCCAATTAATTTAATTGATGTGGCAATGAGTGCGCAGATATTTAATAATTAGTTATTATGTAACACTTTCTTTTGACAAAGAAAAAGTGCATTTTGTATAAAATGTGTTCAATTTATTTACAAATTCATTCATCATACCCATAACCTCACTGCAGTGATTGATGCCCTCTTTGTGATATATTTTATCCTTAGATAAAAAATAAAGATTCTAGCATTGGTGAATCAGTAGAATTGAATATTTTTATTTAAAGACAAGGTATTTCACTACTTCACCATGAACATACATAACCACATAATAAGAAAGTTTTTTCATAAAATATTACAGTACATGCTTATACATTATGTTTATTATCATTAGCAGTAATTCACACAATTTTGCTTATACAAAGAATTTTTCAGTTTGGTTTGCATTTCTTACATACACGAGTCACTTCACTGTGTTCATTACACACTGATTGTTTACAACTAACACACCTTTGTTTCTGTTTATGACTTTTGGCCCACGGACAAATGTGGCATCTCTTTTTTGTTGTTTCTTCCGATTGAGTTTCTCGAGGAGGACCACCATCTTCAGCGTCAAAAAACGCCTTCGCTGTCAATATTTTCTTCTGCAGTCCCACAGAAGACCTCTCAATGTAAGGCTGCACAAGACTTTCGGCTACATATACTTGGAACATTCTCCTAAGATTATGTTTGCTAATGTTCTATGGTGGATGAATGTTCATCCAAATAACAAATGCAGCTATGCCACAAAAGTCTAAACCATTCATAAAAATGGCCAAAGGCCAGCGATTTGTATGCCTTTTACTCATGTAAGCATGCACTAGTTGATCTAACAAGTCAACTCCGCCTTTTGTATTATTATAATAAACAACGATTTTCGGCTTATTACTGCAGTCCTCAATAACATGAACTGTGGGATGCATTGTAGAAAGAAGAACTACTGCCTGCCTTGCCTTTGGCATTTATGACACTAAAGTCAAATTCCTCATAAAACCAAAGATTGAGGAACCCGCAGAACGATTCTTATTTGCCAGGAGTTCGGAAGGGATGAATCTTTTATTTTTACGGACTGTTCCAACCAACGTAAGGCCATTACTCATAAGATTCTGAGCAAGTTCCTTGTCAGTAAAATAGTTATCACAGGTAATATTTCTGTTTGTTCTCTGATATGGCTCAGTAAGTCCTTCCACAACTCTACGACCTAATCCTGAGAGCACCCTTTCTCCTACTTCTTATCCCAAGTAAGGTTGGGAATTAAGTGGATAAAAAGTTTTAAAATCACATGCCCACTATACTTTCATACTGTATTTGTCAGGTTTTGAAGGCATATACTGCTTGAATGGGCATTTTCCCTGGAAGGGAATAAGCTGTTTGTCCACTGTTATATTAGGACCTGGGAGATAATACTTAGTCAAATTTGAATTGAGTTTTTCCCAGACTTCCCTAATAGGGGCAAACTTGTCTCTCTTGCAGCAAATGGATCGCGTTGTTTTGTCATCGAAGCGAATAAATGCAAGTAATGATTTGAACCGCCTTAGGCCCATGGTAGCCCTAAATATTGGAGGGCCATACAAATTACTCCAAAGAATATCATAATTTGAATGATTTGCTTTGAGATGACCTGCAATTAATAGTAGACCGAAAAATTATTGCATTTCAATTTTATCACACAGCTTCCAATGTTGTGTTACATGCTTTTCTATATATATATGTGCTCGGCTACTTGATTAGTAAATCGAACTATGTCAGTCATTACTGAACTGCACGAACAATGCGAGGGAATGAGGATTAGGAGACAAATCGCTTTTAACATTGTTCTCCCACTTTCCTCTTCATCATTATAACCGCTCTGATTCTTCCTCTAACAAAGAGTGTTAAGTTCCAGTGGTAGATAATACAAACTGACTACATTTGTAAAACTTTATAAGTATTCTCCGCACGAGTGGGAGAGGGAATGAGTGGGAGGGGTTGAAATTTGACTCCATGCCTCAGCGGTAATGTCTCGTTTTGCCATTTTAACGAATACACAACTGTTCTGGAAGATAGGATGAGTTGATGTTTATGGCATTTGACTCAAACCGACATAAATCGGACAGAAACGACCTAAAACGAAAAACTCTTCCCTTATTACTTAACAACGTTATAGCGAAACAATGCAAATCGGAGCGAAGTAAATCGGAGATTACTTGTAATGAAAATGCATCGTCAGAGTTGCATAAGGTTGTACTGCATATATAAACAATTTTTTTACTATTAATTATTAATAATGTTAAGTTTAATGTTTTTCAAAGAATGACTGCCAATTATTCCATTGTGGGGATGAGTGGGTTCTTGTCAGAACTGATTATTGTAATAATCATACCTTCAGTCTATAAGATGCTGGCTGATTTTGGCAGTAATTTTTCTGGAAATTATATTCATCTTATAGGCCGAAAAATACAGTATACACCCATCCCTTTGTTTATGAATGCTCAATTGACAAATTTTCGATATTTATACCTATTTATTTTCCTATTTACAAACAACATTTTTCGATTTTACGAAGAAAATTTTTGCAAACCAAAGATGCGCTGTCATGATGCAGAAAAGAAATTCATATATTTCACTAAACAAGAGATGGGCAAGGGACTGCTTCATGGGTTTACTCAGAGCATTGGAGAGATTGGGAGCAAAGTGGAAGAACAAGAGAAACAGCAGGAAAGGAAGTCCGTGAGGTTTACCGGTTGTACGTACGTTTACATATTCTGTGCGGGTGAGTCATTAGTAAGGGGAGGGAAAAATTTCCAATTTCTGAGAGTGTCTCCATGTGTCTGAACAGGCAAGCCCCCTCCCCCATTTTGGTAGCTCACTACTGGTAGCTTTCTCTTTCTTCTATTTGGTAGATATGGCAATGCCGAGTTTGAGTTGAAGCGTCTCCACACTAGGAGGTGGAGAAATGAAATGTCTCCCCACCTCCTAGTAGCAAAAACATGCAATAGGGACCGAGTACGTACAAAATGTCAGTCGCAAAGATACATATTTGAAATAGCATATAGCCACTACTATTGTTGATGGGTGATTTTTTTGGGCTTGGGAACCATTCGTAACTTTTCCCATATAAATTAATGGAAATAGGGTTTTCGATTTATGAATTTTTGCATTAATTCAGAAATATCCAAACAAACTTTTTTTTACCCTTAGCTGCATAATTTGGGTTTACCTCATCTTTCAAAAACTTTTCCCATTACTATATAATGTAAGTAAACCTCTGTGACTATAAGACGTTGTTTTCCCATGAGTGCCCATATTTGTTGGTTTACCTCATCTTTCAAAAACTTTTCCCATTACTATATAATGTAAGTAAACCTCTGTGACTATAAGACGTTGTTTTCCCATGAGTGCCCATATTTGTTGGAAATTCAAGGGAATGTGCAAAGGAGGCATCCTTCCAAAATTAGCCCTTGCATTTGCCTATATATGCGGTCGTAATATTTTATCACATGTCCATGCTGTGAGGTATTTTTTTGGTTTGTCATCTGGACTGTGGATTGTACATTTATAATCTCTATAATCCCTGCCATGTATCTTATTTTTTCAATGATCGGGAATGCTTTTACAAACTATTTGTCACAATATTTTCTTCCTATATCCTACACTATTCCTTGTGTAACATTATTCAAACCTAGGCATCATCCCATAGGTAGTAAACAAACACATTTCAGCCATAACCTGCTAGGATGTCTTGGGTTAGGGAAAGGTGAGTGGTTGGATTCAACAACAAAAGGTTTTTCCAGAAACGTGTCTCTCCCTCTGCCAACCCCAGTTATGTGACTGCTTCCCAACTAAGGGGATATTTTCCCTCCCTAACGAAGCCTCTACATGTGCTGCCAGATGAACTTTATAGCTCCAAGGAGTTCTCTACATGTATTGAGATGTTTTCCCTAAAATTTTGCTAATTTTTGGAAAATGTCTCAACACATGTGGAGAACTTGGAGTTATAAACTTCATCTGGTGGCACATGTAGAGGCTTCGTTTGGGAGGGAAAAGATCCCCTTAGTTGGAAAGCACTCACATTAGTGGGGTGGCAGAGAGTGAGTCACATGTTTCTGGAAAAACCTTTTGTTGTTGATTTCAACCACTCACCTTTTCCTAACCCAAGACATCCTAGCAGGTATTTTTACTTGGCTTTGCAAAAAATTCCAAACTCTTTTGGGTGAAGATTTTGAAAATGGCGGCAGAATAGGAATAGTGCCCCTATAGGCAGAAATATGAACTCTTTCTTTTCAAAACAGCACTCACGGCACTCGCTTTAACAGATGCTATTCAGGAACAGCGTACTTAGATACGGAAATACATATGAACTCTTTTGGGTGAAAACTTTCATATGTAAATCACACTAGCAGAGCATAAATAGCGCACCTAGATATGGAAATACTATTTATGCTATTTACTCTTTGAACCAAGTATGAATGTCATTGAAAAGATGTTCAAGTTTGGTGCTATCATGTTTTAACCCTTTCCACTCAAATTCTGCTCCTTGGCTCCCACAATTTGTAATTAAATTTAAGTTAATTTGTAATTTGTTGTAATTTAAATTACCATATTGTCCCAAATATAACGCTGTTTTTTCCAAAAAATGGAATTTTAAAAGTAGCCCCTATGTTATATTCGAGTACTAGTAATTTTAAAAGATCGTAAAATCGTGTTTCAAAAATATCACTGTATATTCTGCATGTCTGTTATGTGATACAAAATACTTGTTACATTGGAGACACATTAGGCATACATATTACAATATACTTGAAAAACGTCTGAGGTGAGAATAGATCGAGTTCAATCGGTGGCTGAACTCCTCATCAGTCATTGAATTGAAGCTATCAGTTCATCGGCGTATTCTTTGTGCCTGCCTTAGCCAGCTTTTACCCATCCGTTAACAATGGGTGACAAAAAGGATGCTGATCATGTTAAGAAAAAAAGGTTCTTCCAAATCCCAGGTTAACAGAGGAATCCGACGAAGTTATGCGGAAAAAACGAACAATATTCAAGCTTCAAAAAGTATGATGTTTCTGAAGTCTATGTACAATTTTCCAGACAAATGTGATGTGGAAAATGTAATGGAAACCCAAGCATACTATACATACTAGCATTTTAATTCGGCACATATTTTAATATTATTATTATTGTTAAAAAAGTGTGCTGGTTAAGTAAATGAATAAATAGATATACTATTTATAAACTTAGCTCTTTTAACGCCGATTTTATTGTTAGTCTTACTGTAACAAATGAGTGAGTTTAAAAGTGAAATCAGTTAAGCTATTTTTCCTTTTCCCTCAATTTGCATTTTCCTGCAATTTACACTTTTTTCTCTGGTCCCTAGAAAAGCATAAATAAGGGGTTTTACTGTATTTAAAAAATGGATAAGTGGCAAAAGGAAACACCCATTTCCAGTTACCGATTTTTTACTAAAAACTTAATCAGTTCTTTTCCCTTGAACAAAAATGTCAAATATAAAATTTTGTGTTTATGTGATTAATAGTTTTTGAGTTCAAGTGCCCACAAAATTCCAGTCACAGACACACCTACAGACATTATCGAGAAAATAGTCAAAACGTGTTCAGGGAACCTTAAAACATGTATTTCCATTGAAATCTCGAATTCGATTTTTTCAGGAAAACAATACTTTCTCTATACTTCGTATATGGAGAAAGTAAAAAATAATTCTTTATGTTGGAAAATGTAAATCAATTTACTAATAAAATTTGCTATGAAACATAAAAAAAGGGTATACACACAAGGTTTCTGGAATATATTAGATAAAATATCAATACATTACATTATGTTGACATATTCAGAAAAATATTTATGATTACGAAAACTTAACCAATACGTTTCTTTACATCAAATAAAAGGCGAAAATTCCAAGCAGTAGAAGAACAAAAATGCTATACAAAGTTTATGTATCCACTATGATCTCAAATAGTAGCATGTCAGAAATTACTTTTCCCCTATTTACTGTTAAATATTTATATTAAGCAAAATAACCACGGTGCGTCAAAATTGAACTAATGTAATTGAAACTGAAGACCTTGGATGATGATTGACCAGTTAACAAGTTATAAAGAATTTCAAAAGCGCTTTTTTAGAATGTTCACCTACACTTTTAGAATATTCAACTTATATGCATAATTCAACAAACTTCAGATTTAGGGATCAATTGGTGTTATTATAATGCAACACTGCATTTTCATTAGAAATGCGCTTTTAAAGAATTAACAAGAAAATTTCAAAATATTTATATTACATGAGAAAAATATCCAGGTCTCAGAGACCATGCCTAAAAAATGGCATCAGTTTTTGAATGTACTTACCTTTGCGAACAACTTTTCACCTCAAATGAAATTCACAAAAAATTTATATCAGTATAATTTGACCGATGAAAATCTGACCCATCAGCTCAGATTATCATCCACAAAATTAAAGCATTTACAAATTGATGATCTTTTGAATTAAATAAATTTAAAATACTTAATATAAATTTAACTTCATATCGGATTGCAGTTCAATAAGTTCAAGTTGCAGATGATCTGGTGCAGAATTATAGTCCACAATAAATGGGTTTGATAATAGATAATGTAGGCTTAGTTTATTCCAAGCATGCCATTATCAAGGGCAGGGGTGGCCAAATCTTGGAAAACAACTGTGGCTCTCAATCAAATTTATAAATCATGATCAAAAACAGTCTCCGGCTCGAATTTAGGCAAAGTAATTAGTGGCAGTAGGACGGATATAAGTTAATATGTTAGTAAAATCGGCATGTTAGCTCTACAAAATACATATTTAAAGTGATATATGTGCCTTATATCTCTTTAACCTATTCTCTGCTGCTCTCAGACGTCTTCTGGCTCATGAATTCATGAAGAATTTCGTATGCGGTTCTAAGAGTATCAAGTTTGGCCATGCCTGATCAAGGGAAAAATATGAAAGTTTACTTTTGTGTAGGAATCAGTGGGTATGGCAAAGCTATCGACGTCCCTGTTATAATTGAACACTAAGACTTTTCCCACCCTGTGACATAATTGGTTTAAAAAACTTTAATTTCCACGAACAACATATCATAACATTGTAGGGCGATTGAAGCAATCAAACAAATTTTGGGAGAGTAAAGAAGAAAAAGGCAGGGGAGAAGAAAAAGAAGGAAATGGAGGAGCAATGGTTGGATGACTGAGATAGTGAATACAAAAAGGGGGAGGGGGTAGGAGTGAGTGAAATATGGCATAACAGGATGACTAAAATCCCCTTACTAACAAGTAAGTGTTTTGATGTATTACCGTTTGCCTCATGAGACGCTCTGCGACAACGTCCTAAATTTGTGAGAAAATTCTCTTTCAGTGGGGTTTGAAGTGTTTTGAGGCAGTATCAAGTAACGCTGGCAGGACCATCATCATCTTGGGAACAATAAATAACAAGCAAGGAAAGAACTGCCAAACAAAACCCAGAAAGAATGCGTTTTTTCCGAAAACACATTCACCCTTACCAAAGGAAATTGAGAATTAAGAAACTTTAATTGGCCATATTGCTAAAACAATATGAATATATATTTAAATAACAAATAAAATTATGACAATTGAAAATATTTTGGAAAATGGCAGCAAGTACATTAAAAATTAAAATCATTCAGTGGGCTGCGCGGAATTGTGAAAGTGGCCACAGTTTGGACACCCATGGTATAGATAGTTCATAAGGGTTTTTTTTAATCCTGCTTAAATGCAAATGGACAGATAAACATTGCAAAATCAATGTCTGTCACTATTTAAAACTATCCTGAAAATATTAGCTTCCCAGCTTTATTTGTTACTTCAAAATTTTGTACATGAACGGGTTATGTGAAAACAAGCAATTTTTTTAAACTGCTAACAAAAACAATAGGTCAGCCACAGCAGCTTCAGGCAAGGAAATGTAGCATAAGTACCAACAGCAAAATTACAAATAAATACAGCTTATTAAAGTTAAAATTCAATCATGAACCTAACCCTGGAATCGGCAACCTTTCAAAGTAAAAGAGCCATTTTTAGGCATGTTTTGTTTCCAGCATAAGTGCCGGTAGCTTCGTTTTGCCTGTCTGTCCATCTGTATGCATGTTCGTTCTCAGCTTCTACCAAATGGTTTTTTATGAAATTTGGTATTTAAGACTTATGTGCAAAAACAATAAGAAGATGCCATAAATGGTTTACATAACTTAATCAGGGATGCCATTTGACTCGAAACAAAAAACAAACTTTTCCCCATATCTCATTAAATATTAGTTATACCAAAAAAGTTTTCAAACATAATTTGTAGAACTAGCCAAGCAAAATAATTTTTGTTCTATACATTTTTATCACATGAGTGACCATTTTCAAGAAAATCAGTCTTAATTCACTTTGAACTTGAAAAATTCCATGTGGAAACAATTGTTGTCATTGTAAACAATCTTCACAATAAGTGTTTTATTAATTACAAGTGATAAGAAAATAAATTTGTAAATAAAATTTTAATATTTCCTTGGCATAATTTCTGATATATCGTTTTGCAGTATTTAGTCATACAAAAATTATGTAAATACATTTATTCATGTACCAACTTAGGGAAGGGAAGAAATTTTTAGTAGAGGGAGACATAATCGGGTGGTGGTGTTTGGCTCTTTTATGGTGTGCATCCAAATTTATTACAATAAAAAAGAGGTGAAAAATCCTAACCAAACCCAATCCTATTAATGTTATAAATTTGGAACAGAAAACTAATTTCATTTGCAAACAACAATAAAAAACTATAGGCTTTTGTTCTATATCTATCATTAATGAGACTCAAATATATTGTTATCAGCTGAAATTTGGAATAGATTTCATATAAAATCTTAGTTCAAATTAGTTTGCATTGGGTTTACCCACCTTTTTTTTAGTTTTGCTCATATCTATGTATAATTTGTCGAATGTCCATCTGAGGCAAGGTCATTTGAATGACAGACTATTTGAATCAACATTAATGAAGAGCCTGGGTGACATAGTGAGTAACACATTGGCTCGCAGATATGATGTCCATGATTTGATCCTGATCGGATTACTTTTTTTTTTCAATTTTATATTTCATTTCTTTATTTAATTTGATTGATGATTTTGATTTGAATAAGTCATCTTTTTTAACTAAAATTTTAAATAAATTTAAATTTATACATTTTTTGTTATTCTGAAATATATGAATTATAAAAATAAGTATATTATTCTATTTTTTAAGTTGCATAGCAACAGGCAAGCAAATGATTCCCCAACAATAACATTGACAAGTGTAAAATTTCCAGTGTTTGCATCACTCCAAAAGATTGCAGAATTTCGGCAAGCCAACATAAAAAAATAGTAAAAGTAATCAACCAAAATAGACAAATAAAGTGAATAAATATATAAATAACAACAAATTTGTCTTTAATTAGTGTGTAAAACATAACTGAGTATCATTAGAACAGAGAATTGAAGGTAAGTAAAAAAAAGTTGAGACCCTAATAACAAACTGTAGCCTTGAACCGGATGAAATTCCCTGTACTATGCTAGTTTCCTGGGCATTTCTCGTAATCCCAAAAATTTCGTGCATTAAATTGGAAAAAATAAGCATAATTTGACATGACATTCTTTTATTTTCCTGAAAATTGTTGTGTAGGCTCCTGAATAGATTTAGTACTTTTTTAGGGTATGATATTTTTGAAATGTCTGCCTTTATAAACATTAGCTCCTCAAAAAATATCGTGTTTCATTTCCTTTTTTTGTGAACAGAACATGCACTACACTTTCTAGTTGGATATACATCTGAGTCACTTGAATTTTCATCTGAATTAGACGAATATCTGCCATTCACACTGGGACAATCTGACAAACACACAATTCATTTAAAATATTGCCTTCCCATAGATAGCAATTCATTTCACTGTGCACATGATGGAAACTGAAAATGAAAACAAGGGTATTCGAAAAACAAACGAATAACTAACTCAGCTATGAAAATGGAGCTAAAAGAATCCCGACACATTAGCCAAGTGTACAAATAGCATTGGATAGTTAGAATTCCAATGAAAATCTAGTAGATGGTGTTAGTGTTACCCCTGCTCGAAAAACAAGAATTCTTACAAAATGATGACATTTACTTTTAGTGTTCTCTTGAAAAACATGTCTAATGTATAGAAACTAATATATTAGGAATATTTTATATAATGTTTCTTCCTTACAAACCCAAACTCTTGATACAAAGAAAAGGTAATGTGATGGGGAAAACTAGACCATTGCAAATGTCCAACTGAACATCCCTTTCTTCCAAAAAAAACGCATTCAGTGGAGATAGGCCGGATAAAGGTTCTTAGCCTGAGATTAGCTGAAAAAAATTCTTTCAGAGACAGAACATAAGTTTTCTCCCATGGGCTCTTGAGAGAAAAATGTGAGTCATGCCAAATATTGTGCCATAACATTCCAAACCTCTCGATGTTGTAACATGCCAAACAAACACTCTCGGAAGTTCAGTTTTTTTATGCCGGAGAGACATGCTCGGCAGTTCAAGGTTAAGCAACTGTTGATTGATTTTGAGTTTTATGTTTTTTTATGCTTAGTTTAAAATGAAAATGCAGTGCAGCATTATAATAATGCAGTTTGATAGCTAAATTTGAAGAATCGCGCTTGTATGTTGATTTTTTGTTAAAAAAATGTGCCCTTAATATCTGATTCATCAGATCTTTCCTTGTTTAAATTTTAAGAACATTTTGAATCCATGAAGCTTGTTTTTGCCTTTGAAACTTGATAAATGTAGATTTTAGTGACAGAGGTTTTAAATTTTAGGTTTAAATTTTAATCTACCCCACGAACGGAGGACATTTAATCAGAAGTGAGGATTTTGAAGTACAGATAATTCTTGATTTGTGTGGTTAATGCATTCCTGAAAACTACCGTGTAAATCAAATTCACGTAAAATGAGAACAATTTTCCCATATAAAATAATTGAAATGTCCAGGTTAGGGGGAGTACATTCCTGTATTAGCCTACCCAACATCACTAAATTTCAAATTGTAATATAGAATACAATACAATAAGGGTAATACAATAATTTAAAGTAGAAAATAAAATAAACTTAAATCTGAGACAAATACATAGTAAGTAAGACACATTAACTGCTGTGCCAGACAAGCTTACTGGAACTGGTGTAGAGGGTGAGTTGAGTGAACAAGTTATGGGGGAGGGGGCCATCTGGGTTTTATGGCACTGAAGCCGACAGTAAAGGAGAAGATTGAGTGGTTTGGCTGGATGTTGATGGCTAAGGTGAGGCTTCCTTTTTGAAAAAACCATTCCAAGGTCAACCGCTTCGTCTTCCTATTCTTCTTCTTGTACATTTCGGTGTAACAGTTGATGGCTACTCGCACATTTCGAGCAACCTTTGAGCTGCGTTCTGTATCAGGATCATTCTCATCTGCTATCACAAGAGCAAGGTCAATGTAGTGCAATATTTCCTCCAACCTCTTGCAACTCAGGGAATGCACTACCTCAAGTTCTTCTTTCCCCTCCTCACATTGCTTTTTGAGCTCAAGAAGATCTTCATTTGACAGAACCTCTTTGTGAGATTCAAGCACTTCCTCCACGTCACCTTCTTCAACTTCTTCAAAGCTGACTGACTTTGCAAGCTTTACAATGTCCAAATGTGTCTGGGACACGTTTTCTTCAATGTCGAACCCTTGGAAGTTATGCACGTATTGAGGGCATAGCTCACACGACACTCCATTCATACATGAATTGCTGACTTCTTTGCATGGGTTAGCAATTATCATTATGGCATCGCTGATGTTAAATGCCCTCCAGAAGTCTTGGACCGTTATCTTGTCATTTCCAGTTTCCTTAATGAGCCTGTCAAACATTTTCCTTAAATAGGAATCCTTGAATGTTGTGATTATCCTCTGGTCCATTGGGTAGATTAGTAATGTCGTGTTGGAGCAGTTCTCAACCGGTGTGCCGTGAGACTTTGAAGAGAAGTTGCTAATCTGCACATCTTACACCGATTGATTACACAGTTTTAACAAAGAAACTAGCACAGTATTAAGACTATTTGAATCCAGTCCAAAAGTATCACTGCTTTGGAAGGTGTGTAAACAGTAAGCCTGACAACAATGTTGTCAGCATTGTCATAGTAACCGAGTCATAGACAACTGATTGGTTCTTGTTGCTCTCTAAAGGTCCACTTACACTTGGGAGAAATGCAGCGAAGCAAAGAGAAGTGCGGCTACAAGAAAAATATTCTTACCAAAGAGTTAAATGGACCCGCTCACACTTAGACACGGCGAAGGGAATGGAAGCGAAAAGAATTTCTTGGGGAGAATATTTCTTCGCTTCGCCTGACGTCACGAAGCGAAGTTTTGTGCGATCACTGTGAAGGTATTGGGGTTTCACTGGAGATTGGGAATCATCATGAAGGTTCGGGCATATTCATAATAGGAATCCCCAAGATCTTCGACTTCCTTCTCGTAAGTCTGAGTCAGTTTCTTCTCTTCGCCGCGTTTCTTCCAAGTGTGAGCGGACCTTAAGTCTCTACGATGACGTATGTAGCATGCTCCACCTGTGGTAGCCTTCCAGGCTACCCGCGACTCTGGTGCATTCCTTTATCAAAACTGTAATAGCCTAGATTCGTGGCTGGCTTATACTACAATTTGATGCCTGTGAATGTTTCATGAGTTTATTCTGTATAAGATAATTTTTTATTAACTGTTTTGTGTAATACCGTTGGTAGGAAACTGTGATATTTGTGGTTTCGTCCAATTATCATTGCTAAAATTTATAAAACTTGCAGTTATTTGAGTCTTGGCTTTTCCTGGTGTGGAGATAAAGATTGTCCTGCTCCAATGTGTGTTGTTTGTGGTGAGAAACTATCAAGCGAAGCCATAGTTCCCAGCAAATTGAAGCGAAATTTAACCACAAAACATGCACACCTTGAAGGAAAAGATTTGAACTATTTCAAAAGATTAATGGAACTGCATTCTAAACAAGTGAGTTAATTCGAAAAAACTGTTAAAATGTCTGATACAGATCAAGTTGCTTCCTATCAGATAGCAGAAATGATAGCTCAAAAAATGAAGCCCCACACTATAACTGAGTCACTTATTTTGCATATGTGCCGTGCGATAGTTAGGACAATGCTTGGTGATGAAGCGGGACAAGAAATTGCTAAAATTCCACTTTCCAATGATACAATTCGAAGGTTAGAAGATGTCATCTAACGTAGAAGAAAATGTTTCTAATAAGCTTAAAATGTCAGACTTTGCAAGTCATTGTATACATAAAAGAACATTTTATTGCCTGCCAACCTACCTCTCATTCACCATTACACCTCCCCTCCTACTCACCGATTCCCTTCCTCCCCCTCGGTGTAACATTTGCTATAGATTCTATATACTTGCATCTGATGATTCCAGGCCTCTGTTGTTGACTGCAGACTCTTCTACTGCCTCCCTCCACTCGCCTTCCAAAATTGACTCGGAGACATAGTTACATCTCACGGACTATAGTTTAATTACGTTGTGCCTGCAATCCACGAAACAAACCCGGCATTGTATGTGGGCGGCCATTTGCCCTGTGTTCCATCGTAGTTGTTTGTATATCAGTTTTTTCGTTTGGCATTGTGTAATATTTAAATGCGTTGGTGAGTGATTGTGAAACATGTATTCTACATATTTTGTCGAATTTTGGCAGTACGTGAGTAGCCTTTTACGTTAATAAAATGAAGTTTAAATTTAATATATTTCTATTTATTCTAATAAAATTATGTCTGCTTGGTACCCATAGGATAAAATGAGTAAACAGACCAGGTTGACTTTTTTTATGAAAAATTCCGGAGTGAGTGAAACAAATGTTGATGAAGCGATTTCGTCTACTTCCATGAGAGACATTGCCGGTAATAGATCATGTGACTCACCTTCACAGTCATATCGGAAAAAGCAGAAAGTGGTAGTACATCGAAAGTATGATCCTGATTACATTAAATTCGGTTTCACATGTCAAGGCAGTAGTCCGCAGTGTGTTATTTGTTCTGAGGTTTTGTCAAATAGCGCCATGTTTCCAGCAAAATTAAAAAGACATCTTGATAAAAAAACACCAGCAGTATCAAAATAAGCCAATCGAGTATTTTAAGAGAAGAGAAAATGAATTTAAAAGCCAGAGGGGATTAATTAGTAACATATGCAAAGTAACTGACTCAGTGCTTAATGCATCGTTCTAATTTCACTCCGAATCGCCAAAACTAAAAAGCCTTTCACCATAGGAGAAAGTTGAATCATGCCTTGCTTAGTAGATGCATGCAAGGCGATTTTGGGAGAGAAGGCTGCAAATAAAATTAGACAAATTCCCCTCTCCAACGATATGATTGCGAGACATATCGCAATGATGAATGAAGATCTTCATCAGCAACTGTTAGAGAAAGTGAAAAAAGCTAGAACCTTCGCTCTTCAATTGGACGAATCAACAGATATTGCTAACAAAGCTGTAATAATTATGTACGTTCGATATATTGATTGGGACAGTGAAGTGATTGAAGAAGAATTCATGAACAGCTTTTACTTGCCACACCGTTCAACTGGGTCTGAAATATTCAAGGTAATATCTGAATATTTCTCCAGCAAAGATATCAATATTTCAAATTGTTTCGATTTGTACTGACGGTGCAGCAAATATGACAGGTGTACATGCAGGATTGGTTGCAAAATTTTAAGTAGTGACGAAAATTCAAATTACACATTGTATTATTCACCGATAATTATTAGCATGTAAAAAGTTCAGCTCCGAGTTAAATGAAATGTTAGCAATATCCATCAAAGCAGTAAATTTAATAAAATCCAGTGCACTTAACTGCCGATTGTTTGGAATACTATGCGATGAAATGGGGTCTGCACATTCCACACTATTATTGCATGCAAAAGTTTGCTGGCTGTCCAAAGGTCTAGTTAAAAAGATTGTGTGAACTTAGAGAGGAAGTAGTGTGTTTTCTGTCTGAGAAAAATTCAGATCTTGTGAAGTACTACAAGGATATTAATTGGTACTTGAAACTTTGTTATCTTGCAGACATTTTTCAGAATTTGAATGAGTTAAATTGATCACTACAAGGACCATTGAAAAATGTTTTTCACATGTATAGTAAAATAGAAGGGTTTAAAAAGAAATTCAAGTTATGGGTTAACAGAGCCAAAAACAACTACTTTAATATGTTTTCTGGATTAACAGAGCTTCTGAATGAAGTTAAAGATAGAAACAATGAAAAATTTAATTTTGCAGAACTTCAATTAATCATTGTTAATCACTTGGATACACTTAGTGATAAATTTGATAAATATTTTCCTTTAAACAAAGATCCAAGAGTTGGTTCTTTGAGGGTATTAGATCCATTTAATGATAATCGAGGAAATAACTTATCACTAGAAGAAGAAGAGTTACTAGCTGATCTTTCCTCAGACTGCACATTAAAAATTTTAAAGAAGGATTTTCCTCTTGAAACCTTTTGGATTAAAGCTTTTACTGAATTTCCACAGCTAAGTGAAAGAGCACTGAATGTCCTTCCTTTTTCATCGACTTTTCTATGTGAAAGTGGTTTTTCTGTAGTTACTGAAACAAAAAGCAAGCTGAGAAATCATGTGGATATCACCTCAACTATCTCTATCCAAACTTAGCCCAAGGATAGATGTACTTGGTTCGAACATGCAGGCCCAAATATCCCATTAAGTAGGTATGGATAAACCATGTACGGATTAAAAAAATCAAATTATCAATTTTCTACTAAATTTTAATGTTACTTTTTAATTGCTCTGTAATTATAATATTGTTTATTCGTTTTTTGTGTTTTTGGTAAAGTACTTAATTTTTTTATTGTTTCCTTTGTTTTTATGGTAATATTTTGCTTCGACACCAATAATAATTACTATTTTGGATTTTTCTTTCATTATTTCTATTTGTTGGAATACCTTTATGTTAATCCACCTAGTTTGTAATACTAAGTTTGTAGTATTTTCTGCTTTTATAATTAAAGGACTTGCTACAATGTTTTATTTGTTTTATGTAATAATTTAATTACGGTACTAGCTATCAAGCCACTCTGGCTTTTATAGACCATAGGTTTCTGTGCTGAGGAATACATTTTTCCATAATTTATTTACAGGTATTATCTGTGTAAGAATAAGTAAGAACTTATTTATTTCATTTTGTGGATCGTTTTCATGACCATGGAATATTCATGTACTGTAAAATGTAAAAAAGTATGCATATATACAGTGCCTTACTTAATTACAGCAACAATTCAGATACCCTTGACTACAAAAATTTTTCGTCTAAAATTTAGCCAAAATTTCTTTTTAATAATGAATTTGCAGAACGATTCAATGCGTATTCGAAAATCAATGGCCGGAAAATGAATCTCCAATCTTTCGGGCATCGTTTGGTTCAAGTGCCGTATTCATAGAGGGATTCTGAGTGATTTTAAAATGCAAATGAAAAATATGCTGCATCGCATTTGCTCCCATTTAATTTTATGTCAACCTATAGGGAGAGGGGAGGGTTTTGATTTTATATAATAGAAGGATTTGGTCTGGTGCTCCTAAATTAGGGGATATTGTGGTGTGCTCCACGGTCTAATAAAGGTTAAGAAACACTGCTATAGAGTATATGCCCGTTGAAATTTTGTTAAATAAAAAATGTAATATTCATCATTTTTTATGTTTTTCAGTGCAATACACAATATCTATCATCACCTTCAAACAAATTATCCTAAATAGTGTGAACTAAAAAACCTACTTACTAAGTTCTTTTGTCATCAAGGTAAAAAAAAAAACAAAAAGCTAATTAAAATATTAGTGGTTGTATGTTCGTTTGCATTTCTTCCATGCCTTAGAAATGGCACTGCAGTAAACAAACAAATTGCTCAAATTCAAATTAAGTCATTATTACTTCCCTTTCGATTAGTTTTTGGTTCACAACTGGACAATTACAAAGAGATGATATTTGTTTTTTTATGATGAATATATGAAGAAATAGTTTTTATCATATTTTAGATAAACTTTACATTGTATTGCCTCGAAAATATATTTAAACTCTTAAGTGCAACTCGTAGAAATGCAAATCAAAAAGATTTATAAAGATTCATTGCATAGTCTTGGAGATATTTTAATTTGAAAATGTATGCAACATGAAAAAAATAAACAAATTATTATATAGATTACAATATCGCTCGGCAAATAGGATATCATTTCATAAAACACAAATGATTAGTGTAATAGTACTGCTTTTAGGCTTGTGAGATTTTTTGTGTTGCCTTCAACTCCACTCTAATACCATGGTTAAGTTATTTGTAAACAGACTTAGGATGGTTTGTTATCTCTTCTTCATTCTCATGACTGCGCAGTCCTGTCTTTGAGCAGCCCTTCCCTCTCTCTGGCTCTGCCCGACATTCTCTCGCACACAATTCATTGCTCTCAAGAAGTGTTCACAAAGAACACCACATGGACCTCTAGGGAGAACGAGAGTGACGAAGCTAGTCTGTATTTTCTTTCCTCTCGCACGATCTTTTTGCCAAAATAAAGCTCGTCATAGCATGAACTGGATTTTTTAAATCCATCGAACTCCCTTCGGCTCTACTATTTGAGAAATACTATGAATCGATTACAAACATGAATATGATCATAAAACTATAGAGATTAAAAGTTTATTTTAATTACCGTAATAGTTTAATTTTGTGTGGTAAGTCTGGAAAAGAAAACATGTTGCCTCTCATGTTTTTGTATTGTTCCGCTTATCTATTACGTTCTTCTGCTATTATTTTCTCAGATCTTTGTTAAAAATAGTTCAAAACATTGAACAATATCAACACCTTGAGCAACATTCTGAGGTATGCAGTCTCCAATAAATAACTCCTGTTTTCCAATAAAATTATCCATGCTCTCCTAGTGAATTTCGTCGTCCCTTCTTTCTTCATCTTCGCTATCAGGCTGATTCATGAGTTCGTCTGCAACTGCAACATCAACAACAACACTAGAACCACTGTCACTACTATGTGAACTGTCATTGGATTCCTCCAACATTTTTTGCAACTCTTCATCAATGAAACCCAGTGCATTTCTATACAGGGAAAAGAAAAATTGCTCAAATTTTAAAAGAATAAATTCCTAAAAACTGATGATATGTAATGTAGAACTTATAAGAAACTTAAAGCTTTACCGTCCGTGCAATGTGGATATGGAATACAAAACGGAACCAAGGGACTGTAGTGTTTCTCTATCTTTGCGCAGCCATATTTGCATTTCTTTCGACGAAATAATAAGGTGTCTTTTAGATGCACTTAGAAAGGTCACTACTAATAGATCTGGGCGATCCTGCTTAGTTTGTTTGGGTTCTTTCCATCGGCTCTTCGTAACCAGCGCCATATCTTCCCATGCTCTCATCTGTAAGACCATGGCCGATGCATGAAAGTCTCCCTTAGGTCCCTTTGTCATAAGCATCTTACTATTTTACAAAGGGAAAGACTAATGAAGTTTTTGGGATGGTATGTATCATTTACTCTTATTTTAGAGATTTGAGCCACTTTGTTCATATTCTGAGCGTTCATTCTTGGCTGATTTTTTCATAACATTTACAGGTCTTCTTTTTTCATATTATTTATCCTTAGAAATGCTGTGAAAATTGCTAAAAGAATGACATAGAAAGAAACTCGGATGCGGAAAAAATAAATTAGAAGACAGGAAACTTGTAAAAACTTCTTCTGTGCTCGCATCTATCAGGCGAGTACACGTCATTGTAGCACAGTAAATTTGATGTTGCATAATTATTGCATTCACAAAAAATAAAATACATTAGATTATATAAAAGAGAAAACCTTGGCCTTTCACAATTAAAAAGCCATTTGAAAATTGATCAAAAACTCTTCTCACAAGAATAAATTAAAACAAGCATGGCATGGGTCAGTACCCTGCACCGAGGTCAGCAGCATGCAGGGCCAGATTAAGTGGTATGCAAAACACGCAAGTGCATGGAGCCCAGAGGGCAAGAGGGGCCCACACTGGGCTGACCCAATCTCGTCTCATCTTGCAGAAAACCTTTCCAAGTGTTGCCGCACAGATCACAAACCTTACAATATTCTGTTACATGTCTCCATTTCTTTTTCTGTATCATAATCCATGCTTTTCTTAGTAAAATACTTCCTTCATTAATAATTCCAAGTAATCCATTTTGCATAAGACCGCCTAAAGGGTATTTTGGGAATAAGCAGTCCCGTATCTAGTGTATAGCACATGCGGCAGACATGATTGAAGATTTAGATGTGGATGACATAATTGATTAACTATATACTATACTAGTGAAAAGTGCATGCATTCTGCAAGCATTTCATCTCACCTTGAAATATGTTAATTTTTCAGAGAGATATTTTATCATTGGAAATATTATTTTAATTCAAAATATTTCACCTCTGCACCAATTTCCCCTATGGAAAAATATTGCAGTAAAACAATCCCTGAAATTGTCAATTTTAAGAATATTATACTTTTTCCATTGTGGGGTACTAATGCCACTCATTTCTGCCAAATTTTAAAGTTGTAGCACATCTAGAAGTGAAATAATATTTGTCTAATTGTTTACATTTAAGAAATTTTTAACGGCCACAATAACAAATTCATGGAGATATTCAAATGTTTATTTGTGCATTTGCACTAACCTCTAAATAACTTTAAAATTTCAGCTCCCTAGTTCGCCCCATAGTACCTAAATATTTACCTATTTACTTAAACTTGAAGAATTTTTAACAGCCAAACAAATTAAAATATCAAAATTTCTGTAGTCCCTTAAAAAAATTTCAGCTTCGTAGCACATTTGAAAATACATAAACCTTAAAATTTTCTTTAAACATTTTTCGAGTTTTTAGCGGCCGCATTGTTGAACTTTTCACGATTTTCGTTTTTTCTATATAAAATTTGCTACAAAATGTTTGCAAAAACTCATACCTATGACTTATAGTTTCCGAGATAGAAATTGTTCGTGCAAAATTTCAGCTCCCTATTCCTCTTATTGTTAGATTGGTCTACACACTGGAACAACTTTTTCTCGTGCTAACTTATGGAAGATTTTCTGGGGCATCTGGAGTCGAACCCAGGACTCTGTTAGCAAAAAAAAAATACCAATTCCTGATAGGTATTGTGGCCATCTAGCAACACTAAAAATTTCATTTCTCCAGCGTATCGTCAAGTGCCCAAAATTAATTAAAACAAGAAAAGTTCTATTATTTTAAAATTTTGTTGCATGATTTGTTATTTTGTGTTAAAATTAGAATCAAAAAGTTTATTGCTTAATTTTTGTTGAAATTTACCATTTGTGTGGGGCCCATGGGTCTGTTAATCCGTGTGAAGAAATCGAGGTCAGTATGGTGCACCAAGGTTGGCACTGAAGGGTTAATTGTAGTTCGATTGGTTCTGTAAAATTTTACTTTTTAAGAGCATAAGTGTTTTAAAAATTTGGCATTGTCTGTTTCCATTGGTTAGGAAGGCTATAATGAAAATATTACTAACTATTGTCAGTCAAATATGATGGGTATGCATGAATTAAGTATTAAAATTAAGGCACTTCCCATTCTTCCTCCTTTTCTCTCTTCCTCCCTCCCATTCTGCCCTCATTCCCATTATCCTCCCTTGCTCCTTCACTTCATCCAAAATAAATTTTATTTTTCTGTTTTTAATCCAAGTTATTCAGGTTTCACAGAAAATACTCGTCTTAATATTTTTCCATTTATGATACAATATTCAAGACAAATTTTAGTGAGATAGCAATTATGTTGATAGAATAACTGACTAATAATGACTTTTTGTCCGAGAGCACGATACTTGTTGCTATATAATTGTCATTCGGCTATAAATGATTGGAAAAATGAGTCTTTTTATTATATAATTTTATTAAACTAATCTATTGTTTATGAGCTCTATAAATGATCATAGTTATACCATAAAATTATTTATTTCCGGTATATTTTAAATTGACTCACAAGTTAGAAAATGAAAGCAAATTCTTGTGATTCTGGCACAGGAGTAAAAACAGGTATGCCATCGGTGCCCTAGTTCATGCAAAAAGTTAACAATTTAAGAGGATAAGTTTGGCCATGGCAACCTCCTAAAATGGAAAGTGTACGATTTAATGTCAGCTGAAGCATCCTTTTTGTAATGATGATATAAAGTTTCAAATTAAAAATTCAAATTTCTCTTTTTTAGTTTTATGATAAAAACAACTTGAAACTGAGGGCATGATCAATTCTGACCTGTACTTCAATTTGCATGTTATCTACTTCTCAATATTTCCATTGTCTGCAAACTTGGATATTTTTCATTGTAGCACTTAGGTGAAACCTACCTTCTGCAGAACCTTGGAGGTTTTTTAAATGCACCAACATGACTTTTTTTATTAAAGTATGTTGTAATAAAAATATTGGTAGTTAAAACATCAAACTTTATATGTTACTCTGGAGTGATGGCTCATAAGCACTTAACTTTGCAGGCACAGAAACTCAGTGAAGAAGCACACACATTGGGAAGTCTTCAATGCACCAAAGTTTCAGCTGAACTGAAGACAGCTCGCTCACTTGTCAGGTTGACAGAAATTCAAGCTACTTTGCAGGAACAAAGGTAATTAGAAGCTTTTTAGTAAACCCTTTTGCAATTGGCTTTCACAAAGTCTTGAACATCTTTTAAAGAAAATGGTAGAAATAAAATTAAAATTTAATTGTTTCACTTCAAGTTGAGGTTTACTCATAAACATGAGAATTTCACATATTGTAAGGATTTCAAGTTGCTTGAATTAAGCTGTAAGATTTGCAAAACATTACTTACCACTTTCATTTCATCTTAAATTATTCAAGAATACTAGGAACAAAAATTTTCACCTTGTATAAATTGTTTTTGTCATCTTTTAATATTACTGACAAAATTATATTTTGTTATTTGACTTAAAAAGTCAATTCCTCACAGGTTTCTTAAATTTATTATTTTTATTTCAGGATTCTTTTCTTACATCAGCAAATCAAGGAACTGGAAGAATTAAAATCACAAAATTCCTTCATGTCAGATTCATAGTGAAACTGGCTCTTTGGCATGGAAAGTTTCCCAGTGGAATAGAGAGGACCTGGGTGTTGTAATTCCTTAATAAATGAGGCAAGCAACGCTCTTTATCTGTTTGGTGTAAGTGCCAGCAAAATGAAGGCTGGCATTACGACCTCTGCTCCACCAGTAAACATACCAAGTCTGCTTTTGGAACTATTCAGTGTGTACATTACACACCCCTCTCGCTAAAAACCACCTCCTATTTACTGCATAGTTGTTTGTTGTTCTTGCAGGGAAGTGGTATTATGGAGTTTGTCAGTTGCAGTCAAATACTTGCCATTGGTATTATGTGCCTGCAGTGGGTGTATTGTTCTTTTGGTGTTAATCCTGCATGGCATGTGGATTAGCATTTTATTTTTGTAAGGGCATGGGATGGGTTAACGATGCATACCCCGTTTGGTTGTGGACAAATGGCAAACTTCCACAATGCCATGTTTCTTTACAAAATCATTACTTAAATGTCTTCTGGCATTATAACTGTACCATATTTCTGAATGAATGAGTTGATAATAAATTTAAAGAGCATTCAATTTCTGAGGACTGGCCTGCTGCCTATTAGTTAGGGCTTGTTTTGTGTGGTTGGTGCCATCTGATTACATTCAGGTGATTTGTAAAATATTCCTTGATTTGCACTGTGGATGATTTATTACCAGTGATGTTTCATGCAGTGTAATCTCTTGCAAGTGGATACTGTGGTGAGGTTTGTGAATTACGGCAGTCTTCCAGTCAGCAGTGGAGACAACCCATTCCTTCCTTGTAGACTGTATCACTTTGTCGGTGGTATGCTACATGAAACAGCTTTTTGTACATATGAATACTAAAATAATATTGTTGGGCTTCTCAAGAATATAATCAATCTAAAAGTGTAACTCTTGTGTAACATTGTTGTAGGAATGTGTTTCACAGAGGTGTTTTGTTAGCAAATTTCTTTTGTGCAGAACCTTCTCTTCCTCCAGATTGTCAAATATCAGTGGCACTGCTACCTTACTAGATGGTGCCTCTCATGATGGCATTCTCTTCCTCAATATCCCTTCCTCTTCTCTTTATCAGCAAAAAAATACCAACAAAGACTTTCCTTGAGAAGTTTAATAAAAACCTCCAATTAGTATGCAGTATTGTTGAAAAAAATTGAACGAAAAACTTGGGATATAGCTAAAACTTGTGTGTAGAGTACTAAATGCAGGGCCAGGAACTTTTCATGCCACGGTATGTATGACTTGTATGTTTTCATCTGCCTCCGAAAAAAAAACTGATTTTATTTCAGTTCTTGGTATGCATTTGCAAATCCCCTTGACCTGAGTGCACTAAAAGACTCCAAGCCACGTTATTCTCTCAAGTGGTTAAGGAACTTGTGTGTTGATTGTATGAATGAAAAGATTTAAAAATTCATCCTGGTATTTTTCAGATAAACTATTTCATACTTGTATGTTAGCCTGGTGTATTTATGGTACAAAATAGACATCTTGGCCTGTAGGTTGAATGTAACGATTGTGTATTCAGTGCAAGGGGTAGCTAAATAAAAAGCAATCTTTCACCTCAAACCTTTATCACTGTTTACTTAGGCAATTTTATGGAAGCAACTGAATGAACTTCATCTAATTGTATTTATGACTTAGAATCATGAAGTGATGGGTCATTCATTAATGCAATAGTTGATTTGCAGAACAGCAATTACTTTCTGAAGGCCTTCATAATAGGTATCTCCAATGATCAATGAAAAAAATGCCCTGTCCAGTGAAATTTTTAATTTGACTCCGAATAAATTTTCTTAACTGTGATTAATGGTTTTTCTATTATAATTTATAGTCTGTTCATTAAATTGTCATTTTTGCATAGCAGTATGCTTAAAGAAATGATCTGTTTTCATATGGTTTGTATTTCTTGAGCTTGTTAGATCTGTGAAAAGTATGATACATTTCATTTGAATAACAGAAATATACATTTTGTATTCTTACACAAAGGATATGTCTATATCATCAAAATGAAAAACTCCAATAAATGAGAGTAAACATTGAAATCCAAGTTTTGAACAAGTTTCTTAAAAAATTGCGCAATTCACAATTATTGTACAGAAATTGTTAGGGTAGGTAGGTAAAAATGCTTTCAAATTTCATGATGATTGACTAAATTCCCATCAGCTTCCACTTTAACTGTATTTAATGTTCTTAACTGCCATCACCAACATCCTAGAAAATAAGCAGGGGGGAAAAGAGAATAGGTAATTATTTCTCTATTCTTATCAATGTTGAGTGGAGTGTTTATTGTTAGTTTTGGTCTTCCAGGGAGCAGAATGCAAGCGTTCTGATTTTCCTATTTTTATCTATCCATCTCTATCAGCGGTTCACAATTAATGTACATCTAGTGTTCTTTAGTGTACACAATAAACATTCTGTATGAATCAACTTGATTTTGAGGTAATTGTTGAGTAATTTCATATTTGAGCATCATTCTTGTGTTATGAGAATCGTGGCGATTTCATAAATGTAATTTCCTATAATAATTTGTCCAAATGTCATACTGTCTTGTAATTATATTTTTACAGTGAAAAATTGCCAAAAATCTAAGAATTGTGCTTCATATATGCTGTGATCCTGACTCATAATTGCCTTTGTGCTTTTTCATTTCATTTAAACGAAGTTGGTGTTTTTAGTTTGATTTAGGTAGATTTAAAATGAAATAATATTTATTTAAATCTCATAATGTAAATATTTTATATAAGACATAGCTTTTATCCCTTAAACACTGTATAAAATATGATACAAGATTTTTGCAACATTATTTGCAGATTTCATGTCTGCTCACAACTTGTAGGAAATTGAAAAGTTATAATGTGGCCTCATCAACTGCTTAATGCTTGAAGACATTTTTGCTAATTTCTGATCTGATGTTAAAATATTCCCTTTTGCTGAATGGTTCTAGACTTGGCCAATGTTTCAGGTGAATAATTTGTAAATAAATATTGTGGAAAAGTCATTCAATTTTGGATAGTTTTATTGCCTTTGTAAGGAGGCTGAAACTAAAGTATTAATTGGTTTGCGATGTACTTAGTATTGTTATGTTAACTGTGGTATTTTTTCACTTTAAAATGTTTACACCTGAATTGTGTATGATTGTCTGCTTACAATGAACTTGTCATAAAATGAAAATAGCTAGATACTTGTAATTTTGAGCTTTATTTTGTTTATTGATGGCAAAAGAGATTTGCAGTGAAGAATAGGGAAATAATGGATAATTGGCCATTTTAATAAATAACTTTGTGATTTAAAGTATGGCCGATATAGTAGCAAGCATTGATGGGTCATTTTCATTAATCCAACAAACTAGAGCTAAAATTATTGTTACAGCTAGGTTGTAATTTTCTTATTTAAATTCATATGAATGAAAATCCATTTTTACCTGGCATTTAAAGAATTTTTATTTTTCACTCCCATTCATGAATTAGTCCAAATGAAAAACATTAAAAACCTTAGTTTACTGTGTACAACAAAAAGTTGGTAGTTAGGTCTTTTAGATCAGTTTTACATGCTAATTCTTTTACACAGGTTAGCCGCAAATGTATTTTATTGAAGCCTTGTCAAGATTTTATTTACGTATAAACTCGGATTACATTGATTTTATCATTTTTATTTATCACCAAAATTGAAAATAACAAAGTGACAACAACCTTATTTCAATTTTATTTTTACTACATTACCCGTTTCCAATTCTCTTTAGCTTGTTTTAAACCTAAAATAAAACATTTTCTGAATCTGTTTTTCATTTTCATAATTTTTCAATATGAAATTTCATAGAGCATCTAAAATGCCCAACTTTTTTCTCTCCATTTTCATCTGTATTAATTTTTCATTCAACAAAAATCTAATTCAAACAAGTAATTTGTGCTCATCAACTTGTACTATTTGCAGGTTTTCATGTGAATTTATATCCGATAATGTTTCCTGAAGCTGTTTAATTGTGTTGTGTTCAGTTAATTTAAAATGCTATCAAGAATTGAAGGTTCTCATTTTCAATGTAGTACTTTAGGCTTATTTTACAGAATCTACATTTATATTGTGTAAAAAGGAGTATTAAATCCTAAATGGACAGCATAAAGCATATAATTTGTCATCCTACTGCTGAAAGTTACACTATTACCTCAGCCAGTACCATTTACACACACTCGTCAAGGCACTATTTTTAATTGTGGCTGTTTTCCAATTTGGGTGGTTATTGTAAAATAAATTTCAATTTTAACCCTTAAACGCCGAACGTGCCTATATGGGTCCACAAAATGCGAACTTATATTTTGCATAATATTTTTTTTGACATGATTCTTTCTGCAAAAAAAACAGGTGTGCAATTCTTCATTATTTTTACTATAAAATGATTTTTATTTGAACATTTTACCAATAGCTCATGAGATATGCGATTTTTCTGTAAAACGGACAAAAATAAATTGCGTTTAAAGGTTAAATCTTTTTAAGGGGACGACATGAATATCATGGTGCTATTGTGTCAGAAAATTTCTTATTCTTTTACAAAAAATAACTTTTTTTATAAGATATCTTTTGGATGCAATAATCTACAAAAAAATTGGCCATTCTTAATTTTATTTCCAAGTTTTGTTACCATGCTTACATTAATATTGAATCTTGGTTCACTTATGATTTAAATGTAAAGCTGAAATTTCAAAATATTACGAGTATTGGCTTAACTACACAGTCAATGGATATGTAAGTTTTGTATTGAGAATAAAGTTAGGCACTGAACATTTTTATGTATCTTAAGGACTGGGTACTAGTGTCCTAATTATAGAATTTCTACTTTTTTGCAGAGACTATATCTCAAGGAAACATAACAGAATAGGAATGGAGAACAAAACCCCAGGTGGATTGCTCTATTCTTTTCAGTCTCTCAATTTTCAAACTACACATTTGAATTGATTTTGGACAATTTTGTATGTGAAATTTTAGGAAATTTCAAATTATAGACAATGGTGTAGAAATACCAGGATTACTTCAGTTTATACCCAAGTTCCGCTGTGATGTTGCCTGCTAACATTTAAATTCAAATTACTCCTGAACATCAAAACTGTGGACATGATAGCCAACAAATGGAGAATTTGACATGCTGATGAGTAAGAATAATGTAGAATTTGCTTTGTGAATTGGGACACAAATTTAAAATCTAACCACTGCTATTTAGCAAAATTTTTATGTAAATATTATATATATATTTCTAATGTTTATTGTGAGAACAAAAACTTAAGATAATAGAAGGATCAGGTTTGTCTTTGTAAAAGGAATATAAACTAATAAAAATTTTAACAAATTTATTTGCATTAAACAACTTTTGTTATAAAACAATTTGCAGCCACACAATGTCATGCCTTCACTTTCAATGTATTGAAACAAATTTTAATCTAGAGAACAGTAAGAATGATATGAGCGATTATAAATTACATCATATTTGCACCCTAGAAATAATTACAACCATGTTAGAAATAACCACTTGAGCCCACATCAGTCAATAGAAATTTTCATAAACTGCTTCAACATAAAACCATTTTATTTTATGAGCTCGTAATAAAGTTCTTTCATTCAGCTATTAATTCCATAATTCAAGTGTCGAAGAGTATCTGAAATAAGATAAAATTCATGATAAAGGATACATAATAATCCACCAACAGGATTTAGATTGTAGACTTTACTTACTTATATGGTTTTACTCCTATGAAAGTCATTAGGCAGTAACTTTCAAAACCCCAAATTGTTGAAAAATTCACAGGTAAATATCAACAATTTTGTTTGATACATGTCTATTTTCTTCCAGATAATTTATAAATGTATCTCAAAGTTTCTCTCTAGATAAATAATGTCTATTGTCAGTTTAAGTAAAACATAAATGAAATTTATAGTCAGTGATGTATGACAGGAGATAAAAATAACTTGCCCAGATGATTTTCAACATAAGAGAAAAACTTTTGTACATAGATTTGAATAGTTGTACCTTGTTAGCATGCTACTATAAATAAGATTTGCCCAAATCTTACAAAATATATTTTCTTTGTTTCCTAGCTTTAAGCTTACCAGAATAATGGACTAGTATTATCATGTGATGTTAAACTCAACATTAAGCCATACATAAAAGTTTTTCAGCTAATTACAGAGATTGTTCTTTATTATTTGTGTAAAATTAAGCAATTTTACAGCCACATTATTTATTAATTCTTATTTTGTAAACACAACAATGGTAATTTCAAACATGCAGATATATCTCAGATAACAGTTATAGTTTTTTCTCATTTGATCAAGTGTATAAGTTATACAAACGTTGATTAGTATAAATTGGTACTAAATCCTTAATGAATTTTTTGTGCATAACAACAAACAAGGGACTAATTTGAGAATTGATAAAAATAAGCTGCTTACATGCTAGTTTATGTCAATAAACTAACTTGAAGTTAACAATACTTCACTTGAATATAAATGGCATAGTCTAGGAGTATTTTGTTGATTATTCACAAATTAAACTTCCATAAATACCTACATGGGAAGGTAAGTTATCAACTACATGAAAAAGAGCTCTTATAAAGCTTAATCTTCCACATCACTCCTCAAGCACTTAGGAGTGTGGTGACTTATAGTATGCCTTACAAGAAAACTGTTTCTATAAAACCTTGCATCACAAAATCCACAACTGTAGCATGGACGTAGGCGATTCCAAGGCCATTTATGGCAACAACTGACATGATTTAACAGGTCGGTATTACTGCGAAATGTATGATGACATGACGCACAGCGAAACTGCATGACTTCATAATTTGACTGCTCATCTTCACTGGTATTATTTATAAACATTTGATTCATATTTGGAGTACTAGTAAACACTTGCATAGCTGGAATACTTTTTTTATGGACATTCCTGAAGGGAAGCCACATGGAAAATTTCTTTTTTTCTTTAGTTTTCATTTTACAAATGGAGATGTTGCTCTCTCCATTTGGCCTATCTTTTTTAGGAATTTTAAACTTAATCTTCCTAACACGCTTGACTTCCACATTGTTAAAATCGAGTTTACGCCTAGCACTACTATTGATTCCTCTTGAAGTTAAAGAAACTCTTCTACTAGGCCTATTTAAAGAGCTAGAATAGTGTACAAATTTTGATTTACCTTGGAATGAAATTAACACTTCCTTTGCATTTACTGTTTTTGCATAATTTTTTAGAATAAAACTTTCAAATTCTGGGAAATGCATCTTTTCTAGGTGTAACATTAGAGCTTTTGAATTGCTTTTCATAACAGTGAAACGACAATACATGCAATATAAAAAGTCATTTTTTACATTTCTGCAATTAATCAGTCCAATTAAGGCATGTGCATGAGTTTTTAGCAGATGAAGAGGCAATAACCCTCTTGTGTAAAACTTTGCATGGCAGAAAGTACATGACTGAAATGTTATTAAAGGATTTTCATCACTTAAGATTAAATTCAAATGAGGCCTATGCGAATCCTTTAAGTGATGTTTCAGCAGCTCCTCGGTGGTGTAAGACATGAAGCAAAACGGGCAGTATACTATCTGAGATGGTTTACAGTAATCCTCTATTATTCGGATGGCTATTACGCTTCCATTAGTTATACTTTCAGAATGTGGTGTCCAGTTTTCTTCAGTCGATGCGATTCCTAAAATAGAGTCTAGTTAAACGTATTTATTCTATAAGTTTTTAAAAATTATTTAAATTAATATTCGATTTGGAATTAAAAATTAGATTTCGAAACTTTGCGGTCAACCAAAAATACACGTAAATAATTACCATGATTCAATTCATCGTGTACGCATGTAGCACCATTGGTGTGACATACACCCTCATAACTTTTATTTTCTTTAACCGTTTCCGTGCTACTATCGGCAAAGATGTCATCGGTCCCTGATATGCATTCCATTTCGTACAAATACAAAACGGTTATCCTGAAAATAGACATTTATTTCGCATTATTTAGAGCTTCTAAACCTTAATCTATAGATACAAAGGATTTTTAATAGAGTTTAAAACCTATTATATCGTCGAAAGAAAAAATCGTTGAAGCTATTTTAAATTAGCTCATCCGTAAACACGCATTGTATTTAGCATAGAAGATTTGGAAAATCAAAATATCATAAGAATTTAAACTAAATATATAGAAGTTTACATAAATCAATGTTATTTAGTTTATTCATACCTCGAATGACAGTTTTCCCTTAATGTAGATGCATCTCTTTAAATCAACCGCCGACACACCCTTCTCTTAACGTAACGGTCTGAAACAAGCGCGTTAAGTAGTGTAATTTCCGGAATCCGGGTATTTTCAAATCACCGAAACATACATGTACTAATGACGAGCAATCTTATTTATTAGCGTAATTTTCAGAAATTAATTTATTGTATTTAAGTTCTCTAAGTACTTGTAATCTACATGTAATATCTCTGCACAATTATGCTATAATTTTTTAGCTTGGCAATTTTAAACCATACTGAAGGATTTATTTTTAATTCAAATCATTAAATATCATCTAATTTTTTGTGATTGTATTTACTTTTGCATTGACTAGAATAGTTTTCTAAAAAGACTTGTTTTTTCGTTTGAAAAAATATAAATCATAATACAAACTAATATGCAATTTTTGGCAACACTGAATTAAATTTCTCATTTCAATTGTTTTAATGTTATCGTTCATTCCCCAATATGGAATAACTTGTTAAATGTTTTAGTCATTACAATTGTAAAGGGTAATATCAAACTCATTTTTTTATCTGTTAGTATGTCAAAAAGAAATGTGTCTTATGTAAAACCCACTGAACCGAAGTTTTTGGCAGAACTGAAAGCGGAAATAGGGTACAAAGAGGGGCCGACTGTGGATACTAAGGTAAGTTAGCAATGGGTCATAAAAATATTCTTCTATTATAAATTATACATCCTCAGTAAACTATACTCAGTAATATCCTCGTTTAATTAATTAAGATTAGTGAGCTATCCTCCTCATTGCGTTATTTAATAGAAATTAACAATCTCACTTTTCATAATATCTTTTTATTTGGGTAGCGGGAAATTAATCCCGAAATCAGTGATGATGAGAATTGTGAAAAAGATGAGGAACAACCTGTTGTAGTAGTCTTGCGTCCTGGCGATTTAACTGCAGAAGAAGTTGCTCAAATAGTTTCAAAGGATACAGGTAAGTACACTCATTGACGTAATTTAATGCAATAGTAAATTTTACTGTATTTCATTCTGAAATTAATTTTGTTTTTGTTTGGTTTTTATATTCTTACTTATATCACGTTTCCGACAAAATTTTAATATTTCGAAATTTTTTCTCGTAAGGTAATAGTGACCATGAATTTCTTCTATTTATATCCTAAATTTTTTTAGTCTAGTGTTCTAATTTTTACCATAATTTTTCAAAATTCCCCATTTTACTATTTAATGATATTCATCACATATGAATGTAATCTCAAAATTTAATGTAGAAGTGTATTCTTTATTGTAGTACATTTATTTATTTCCTGTAATTTTGGCGATAGCATAGCTAATTCCTTCACGAAAGTCATTGTATATTACACATGTATTTCATGATAAATTAAAATTTTATGTTATCAACTGAATATACGCTATTAACTCTCAAATTTGACATTCCAATGACTAGTTCCTTCCAGAAATCTGGCCATTTAAAAAATATTATCTGAAGACATGTCTTCGGGTTATAACCATTTAAAATAATCCTCAGCCCTCCATTTCTGCTGCACAGGGCAATCAACTCATCACTTCACTCTCATCTCGGCATCTTTAAAGTAAGGAACTCATTCTGCCCTGTTACAATGGTTTTCTAACCAGGAGAGGCTATGACCTTCAGGTCACGGATTTTGATTAAACAGGATCAGGTCATTCTACATAAAAAATATGGAGGCCTGCGTCTCAGGGTGTTTGTGAATGGGCCCTTGGGTTCGAGAAATCAGCATTGAAAATATGCAAAAACATTGTATGCAATTTAATAGACTCTATATTAGAGTTGTTGCTAATCTCAGGTGTGGCTGAGTGAATAATGTGACTGGCTGGTATGGCGTTAGCCCAGTTTCAATCCCAAATGTTTTCATTTTTTTTCAAATTATCCAAGTGCTGTTTGAAAAGTAATATTCTCCGGTAAATAGATGCTATATAATTTTAATTTGGAAGTAATGAATGCAGAAACAATAATGGGCATTTTAAATATTGCAGTCAATGAAACAATGGTTTGTTGTAGGAAGGTTCCAATAAATATATAAATAAATAATTGTTCTTTTTACACCTATTTTCTCCAAATAAAAATTATAGAGCTTCAAATGGTCATGTGCAAGTCTTTTACTTGTTCACTTACTAGTGTCAAATTTTCCTTGAGGTTTTTGCAATATACAATAACACATTTGCTAGAATTTTTCCTGAAACAGTAATTGAATATTGTACCATGTATGATTGTGTTTCTTTATTCAAGTCTCTTATATTTTTTCCCCAGCTTGACTTAACCTATGCAAAATATTCACAGAAAATCACAATATTCACTCTTTTTGCTTCCGATTGCTGTCTGCAGGCAAGACAAATTTGATTATATAATTAATATAACAATGAAGTTAACAATTTATAATTACTAGTAGAAGGTGCTTGCATACTGCAAGCATTTCATCTAACCTTGAAAAAACATTGAGATTTCGGAAAGATATTTCATCATGGGAAATCTTTCTTTGATTCAAAAGATTTCTCCTCGTGACAGATTTTCGTGTTTTCCTTATGGAACAATAATGGAGTAAAACAATCGTTATTTTTTGCAATTTTACTAATATTATACCTTTTCCACATTGGGTTAATAATGCCACACATTTCTGCAAAATTTTATATTTGTTGGACATTTAGAAATTAAATAACATTTATCTAAATGTTTAAATTTAAATAATTTTTAATGACCGCTATAGGAATTTCATGGATACATTGAGATGTTTATTCGTTTACATTAACCATACATACTATAAATAATTTTTAACGAACGCTATAGGAATTTCATGGATACATTGAGATGTTTATTCGTTTACATTAACCATACTCTAAATAACTTAAATATTTCAGCTCTCTAACTCGCCCCGTAGTATCTAAACATTTACCTATTTGTTTAAATTTTAAAAATTTTTAACTCTCAAACAAATTAAAATATCAAAATTTGTATAATCCCTATTTCGTTTTTTTTTACAAATCCTACCTCTAAAAAAAATTTCAGCTCCGTAGCACATTCGGAAATACATAAACCTTGAAAATTTGTTTAAACAATTGCGAATTTTTAGCGGCCCCATTGTTGCACTTTTTCAATATTTTCTGTTTTTCTAGTCGGTTTTGCACAAAATCCTACCTAAGAAAAAAATTTCAAATCTCCAGCTTATCTGGAAGTGCCTAAACATTAGTATCCACCTATCATTTATGTTATATCCTCCTCCTCCTCTGTAAGAAACGTCTATATACTAGTTGTTGGTGCTTGCATACTGCAAGCATTTCATCTCACCTTGAAACAACATTCATTTTTCAGACAGACATTTCATCATTACAAATAGTCTTTTAATTCTAAAGATTTCACCTCCGCAGCGATTTTCGTTTTTCCCACATGTAAAAATAATAGTTTAAAACAATCCCCAAATGTTGCAATTTAAACTTTTTTACAATATCTTCATTATGGGGTAGTAATGTTACACATTTTAGCCAATTTTTAAACTAAAATAATATTTTTCTAATTGTTTAAATTTAAATAATTTTTAACGGCCGCCGCAATTCTTATATGGTGAAATTGAAATGTTTATTTGTGCATATTCACTACTCTGTAAATAATTTGAAAATTTCAGCTTCCTAGCTCATCCCGTAGTACCTAAACAGTTATCAAATTGTTTAAACTTTAAGAATTTTTAACTGCCAAACAAATTAAAATATCAAAATTTGTGTAATCCCTAATTCGTTTTTTTAGGAATTCTACTTATTAAAAAAATTTCAACTCCCTAGCACATGCGAAAATACATAAACCTTGAAAATTTGTTTAAACAATTGCGAATTTTTAGCGGTCGCATTGTTGCACTTTTTTAAGATTTTCGTTTTTTCTAGTCAGTTTCGCACAAAATCCTACCTAAGAAAAAAATTTCGAATCTCCAGCTCATCTGGAAGTGCCTAAACATTAGTATCATCCTATATATTATATCCTCTGTAAGAGTCGTCTATATATAATGATAGATAGCCATTCTTGCATGACAACATATTTCTTGCTACAAACTATTGTTTCATTTACTGCAATATTTAAAATGCCCATTATTATGTTTCTGTGTTCATTACCTTCAAATAAAAATTATATAGCGTCTATTTACCAGAGAATATTACTTCTCAAATAATGCTTGAATAATTTTTAAAAAACATTTGGGATCAAACCTGGGCCAATGCTGTACAATCCAGGAACGTTATCTGCTCAGCCACACCTGAGCTTAGCAACAACTCTACAATAGAGCCTATTAAATTGTATACGATGTTTTTGCAAATTTTCGACACATTTCTCAAACCCAAGGGCTCATTCACAAAAACCCCGAGACACGGATCTCCTTATTTTCAATGTAGACTCACTTGGTCATGTTTCATCAATATCCGTGACCCAAAGGTTGTAGCTTCTCCTTGTAAGTGCAGGAAAAAATAATTTTACTTTAATATTTTTTTTTATGTTAGATAAATTGTATTTCATTATTCAATATTGTTCAATTGCATCAAGAATGATTCTAAGCTTTCCAAAGCTATCCTGATTGGTTGGTGTAGATTTTAGAAATCTGGGACATTTCTGAAACTACCAAATACTACCAAACATTCTGGGTGGGTTTTACTGTATTGGCACTCTTGGGAAATATTGAATGTATAAAGTCATAATCATATAGTGAAGAATAAATTAGTGCGGTGGTTGCCAAACTGTGTGCCACAGCTAATTTTTATGGGTGTCGCATAAAACTTAGTTTAGTAATTAAATCAACGATTTGGATGTATTTATATGTAATTAGGGCAATAATTCTTCCTCTATTAAATTGATTATGGTGTAGTACCAACAAATTGATACGTTCATAGGTTGTAATACTCATATTTAAAAGCCTTGTTTTAATGCTGCCATTGCACAGAATTCTGTTTGTCTTTGAAAGAGTGCCACACCTTCAAATAGTTGCGAACCACTGACTTAGTGGAATGATTGAAAAGTATATCTCAATTTTATTAATTACATCCATGTATGTAAAGCGAAATTTTAAGAAAAATATATATTTCATAAAATCATCACACAAGGCATTTTTCATAACTTCTCGTATTTTTAGCGAGAGTAGTAATTTTAAGAGTAAAAATATTTATATCATTATGTTAATACTAACATATTAAATATAATTAATATACTATCTTAACCTTACTGTAAATCTCTTATCTGGTGGAAGTACATGAGCTTGCTGTAGCATAACTCTCAAGACATTATATCAAAAGTGAACATTATTCCTGAGTACTTTCTGGTATGGTTTTATCTACATATATTACTTCGGTTGAAGGAATTTGGAGAATGTATGGCTAGGTAATTTAATTTGTTAGAAGCAGTCATCCAAAATAGTGGGATTTTTTGACCTAGATAAGACATTTCTCTACAATTTTCTGTTTCATTTTAAGAGGAAAAAATGTTACTTTTATGCTTTCTATGCCTAAGTACCATAAAACTGGCTCATTTTGCAATTGTAGTTTTTCTCGTATTTCTTAATTGTAGTTTCATGACAAATTTCAGTAATAATATTATATCTTTTATTCCACAGAAGAAGATTTTGAAAATTTATTTAAAAGTATGAAATAATATTAAATTTATTTAGGCAGCAGTCATCTCTAGTCATCAAAATAAGAAATTGAACTAAACCTTGCTGTCATTATTACAAAAGCATACAATAAATATTATATTGTTTATTTTCTTATAATATTAATAAAATTCTATTATTATTATTCATAATATTTTACGCTAATGTGTTTTTGTAGTCAACTTCTTCAACAAATATTGTTTTGTAGTTATAATACCCAGCTGCAGATTTTAAAAGATTCAGTACTCATTTCTCTCTGTGAAATGAAGTAAATAAAGAGTTGCTTCAAAAACATATGTAAAGCTCTTTACAAAATAAATTGAACTAGAGGCTGTTTTCATATTTTTTACTCGTGTTTATAAAATGAGATCTCTAGGGCAAAATAATTGTGTTCTTTCTACTTCATCGTTGAATAATTTTATCTTTGAGTCAGCCAAATCTTACACCGAATACACTAGAATAGTAATACCATCCATTCTCCTCATTTAACATGAGAAAAGAGTGCAAACGACGACACTAGTACAATCTAGTGGCAAGGAATGATCAGAGTGGCGGCAATCAAAAAGTGCAGTGTAAAACAGTGATGAGATTTACAGAAATGTTCGAGCAGCTGTGCGTTCAAGCCAAGAAATTGTTTATCCCATTGTTATTAGAAACATTAGGGATAAGATCAACATCCAGAATTTAAAAGGTCACCCCCCATTCCTTGGGTTAGAAAAGTGTTAGGTTTATTAAAAATTAATGAACATTTAAGAATGTGGCTCTTCAAATTTACTATGCGTGTTTTTATTCCCAAATTAGATATGGCATAATTTTTGGGGCCAGATTCTGTCATATGGACCGCATCTTTAAACTACAGAAAAGAGCTATTAGAGCAATTGCTGGTGTAAATAATCTATCCACATGTAAACCATATTTTAAAACTTACGGTATTCTCCCTCTCCCATCCATACTTATTCTCTAAGCAGCAATATTGGCAAAAACCCATTCCAATCTTTTCAGTCTTAATAGACAAGAACATTGCTACTCTACTTGCCATAATCTAAACATACATCATGTAAGATATAATCTAAAAATATCTTATAAAAGTCCATATCATACAGTAATCCTAATATATAATAAATTACCTACTTACATAAAATTCATAAATAATATAAATCAGTTTAAAACCAAAGTTAAAAAGTATTTATTGAATAATTTATATTACTCAGTGACTGAATACCTTAATGGAAATTAATTGTACTGTAACTTGTTTCTTAATTTATTGTATCTGTGATTTTATGTATGTATTCTCTCTGACATGTCCTATGTCTGTACTAGACCTCCTGGACCAATAAATAATAATAAGTAATTAGATATTACTAACACATATACATATACACATGTGTAAAACCACATTTAATAAATCTTACTCAGGATCATAATAAGTAGACACCAAAAAAATGTAACTTGCAAAAAGGCACAAAAACACGCACACAGGCATGATGGCATTATAGGGCAGTTTTCATCCAGAAGCAAGTCGAAGAATGAATGCCTACTTTTATTATATAACATGTGAAAACAATTTAACATAGGTACATAAAATATTTATCAAAAACATAGAATACCGTACATTTTAGAGTATGTATTTATGTGACAACTTCCAGTCTCATCATGTCAATATTATGCTTGTATTGCAATTACAGAGTCAGTGCTTTGGATTAAAGTTCATGAATCTACCTAAGATGCTAACTCCTTATCTTTCCTATGCTTGCAGTAATTTCTTTGCTTTGGCATTTCTTTTGTTTTTATAACAGTTGTACAAGTCACTAAGAGTTTTGATAAAACAATTAGTGGTTACATTGATTAGCTTGTGCATGAACACATTTAGACAATCATCTCACAGAGAAATATTTAAAGGTATGTTTTTGATAATGTGCGCCTTCACATTATACACACTTTCCATAAAAAACTGAGAAAAGGAATGGAGATTCTAATTTTTATCATAGAATTTAGCTTATCAATTGTATTTCTTCAAATTTCGAGTAAATATTGGCATTTTTGCAGTTTTTATCACTCATTACGAGTGTGTTACCATTGCAACGACTATTGTTGGACTCGGATTCGGTATAGTCTAGTACAGTGTTTCTCAACCGGGGTGACATCACACCCTAGGGTAACGCGAGAGTTGTTGAAGGGTGACGCAAATATTTGATAAATTCACAGTGTATCATATTCTGGCTTATAAAAATAAATAAAACCAGAAGAATAACTGCCTCTGCTTCTTTGAATGCATAAATTTTGATCTTTATGTTGTAAATAAAGCCTAATTTATCTTTAAAGATGACTTGAAGGAAATAGAACAGTAAATGGGGTGACGCAGAACAGAAATGGGGTGACGCAAACAGAAAAAGGTTGAGAAACTGGTCTAGTATATGCACTCATTATTTTTGCCGCACACATACACATTTGTGTGAAGAATTTAATTTTCTGTTCAAATGTATTTGTAATATTTTATAACGGTAAATTATGAAATTTTGGAACACAAAAAACAACTCCTCCACAGTGATTTTAAAGCTATTCAAGCCAAAATAAGTATTAAATAAATAATTATGTGGAAAGTAGGCATCATAAGTTCTGTTTGGATCATCTTTTTTTGTAGTATGTACCCCATCATGTAACAGGGACTCCTGATATGACTCCACTTTCAATTTGCACTCATTAGTTTTCTGCCCAGTTACATAATTCAAAGCATTCTGTTCGAGGATTTGATTAACGGTTAATTCAGAATTATTGCTCTTGTTATCTTTAACTTTCTTTATATTTTCTGGGTATGTTCAAATTGTAAATCAAGAAATTTCAATATCTGCCTTACTCACAGAATGCATATAGCTGTCATCTGTTTAGAACTCACACCATTCCCTGCCGCTAGGAGCGCTGTCATCTCTGTTCTCACAAAACGGGCAGGAGTAGATGGTATTACTATTCTTGTGCATTTGCTGATACCAGAGAAACATTAAGATAGAATTTAATTAAGCATGAATTAATTTAATTTCTGTGTGGTACTACTACGTATTTTTTATAAAAAATTCAACAATCTAGGGATGGGAATGAATCCTCAGAACTCTAAACTCTAAAATTGGTTTCAAGCAGTATGTATAAAAATTGACAGAATGAAATGATCATAAGATTCTAAGCAGACAGGCATTAACTGTAAAGTTGGAAATAATTTTGAAGCAAGAAAAAATTCTGCTATGACTGGGAATCAAACCCGGCTCTTCCACTTGCTGGGCAGATATTCTACCACTGAACTAACATAGCAGGTTAATTCTCTTTTTTCTGAATACAGGTGTTTTTCTTAGTTGGGTCCAGGCTAGCCAAGCTAGTATCAACCAGCCCCAACAGACGTCCTCCAAGAGATGTCGAAGTAAACCCCCTCCCCCCCTCAAATGGTGAGATTGCCAAGCTATAAATTGATGGAATAAAATGATCATAAGATCCTAAGCAGACAAGCATTAGCTGTAAAGTTGGGAATAAAGTGGTAGAATATCCACCCAGCAAGTGGAAGACCTGAGTTCAGTCATAGCAGAATTTTTTCTCATTTCAAAATTATTCCCAGTATGTATAAACTAAAACTGATATATACAGGATCCTACATATGGATCTTCAGGAGTTAGTCACACACTAGCTGCCTAGGTAGCTGATTTATGCTATTTTTCATCAATGAACCTGGGAAAATTTACTGTAATATCAAATTGCTGTTAAATCCTCTGTATTGCAGTTAAACAATGATTGAATTATGTACAAAATACTATTCAGACTGTCACAAATTCTTCTTGGTATATTTCTAACTGCATTCCAACAACTCATTGTGTATAGTTTTAGACGTACCTTTAAACACAACTGATTGACTAAGGTGAACTTTTAAGTCTATCTAACTCTGAACTAAACTGGTTTAACTCACAAAAAACTCCCTTATTTTGTGACTCAGCCGATTTTCATCATGCCCTCTCAATGCTATTTCTAATGCCCCACAAAAACGTATACAATTTATAATCAAATTTAATACGTACCAATTTTTAACTACTTGTTCATTTTATTTAGATATAGCTAGCCGATGCTGTGAGTTAAACTGACTTTGAATATTTGTTTTACCCAGCAACGAAAAACTCAAAACATTGTTCATATGTTGTTTAGATTTTTCGTGAGCCCTCATTTTTCCCAAAATGTGTACAAAGTCCGAAATCCCATTCCTCGACCAGCTGACATCTTGGAAAAGAACACAAGAAAAACAAAAAACGCATTTTTTCATCACATCCGCATAGCCAATTGTTCTTAGAATAAGGCATTAAATTTATGACACCTTTCCTGTTTGGTGGCACACTGTTGCTTTTTAACTAAATTCAAATTAGGGAGGGGTCTTCCCATTCGTTTTATTTCGAGTTTATCATCGTAAGATAACGATTAAAACGGCTGTATTAATAAAGCACTTATCGCATTCATTGCGGAGAATTGAAACATTCATGCTCACCAATACTACACCGAGTTGCTAGCTTGAAGGCTGGCTGAGCCAATCTAAACTTGGCCCCAACAGTCGATATTCTCAAGCACGGGAGAGGGTAGGAGAGAGGGAGAAAATCATGTGTTCCACATCTTGTGACGGAGCCAGTTAGGCGGTGGCCCGCCAGACTTGCCGTCCACTGCTCCCATAAATTCTCTTACCGACTGGAGTATTGTGCTGCTTCACAACAAATTAGACTTATTAAAGACTCAAAAATGAAATAAATCTGTTCAAAAACCATTATTTATAGTGCTTTTTTCTTTCTGTGAATTTTGGTTGGGCCATGGTTCCATGGCCCTATGCCAGCGGCCGCCACTCCATGACAGAGATTTTCTAAGTGTATTTGTTGCCGGTTATGTTATTTTTATATTAAATAACGTAGATTTTGATACTAATTCCATTGCCTATATATTTCTTAGCAAATCAATTTTCATAGACTTTTCATTTGATTTTTTATCTTTGGTAGCCATGCATAATGTTTTGCCATTATTTCAAAACTGGGTACAATATCATCTCAGGCACAGGCAACAAAATAATAATGTTTGTTTGTGCTGGATGAATAAACAGATGTGAAACCTGTAAAATGATGCTAAGAGAAGCTAAGTTGTAATGCTTCATTGTTTTGAGCCAACCAATCAGGATGGGGAGTTATAAAGTTGGAAAATTTTTCTTTACATAAATACTACTGTATATCTGTGTTACTCTGTGAGAAGACATATGTAGTTCCATTGTTGTAAATACATTCAAAAAGAAATTGAATACAAATTTAATAATGCAAATTTTTATAACCTATTCACTTAATCTCAAAACCCTGTGAAATCCAAACACCATTGTAAACCATATGATGTTAGGCTAAACAGCTTTTCAAACAACTCTAAAGTAAAAAATATTTTATTTGAATTGAAAATGAATGGAATTTTCACATAAATTTACTAAAAATCAATTGAAACCTTATTCAGATAGTAGTGGCATGTTTACTGCTTCATATTATCCTCACTTTGAGTAATCCAATAATGAATTAATGAGGTTTTCCTGTATTCTTATATTTTGAATTTGTCATTTCCTGGTTGTACTTGCATGCCTATGGTTAAAGATTTATAATGGTTAAATTTTCTATACTTTTCATAAGTTATGATTTATTTTTAATGTACTCTCCTTATTTTAAAACTACAATTAATGCTTTGCTGTACTTTTTATTATTTTAATTTTTAATCAAGTTTAAAAGTAAATGTATGAGAGCATTTGAAGTTCATTGTGATGGAATTAGAATGTTTCATTATATTGGATTTTGGTGCAATCTACTCTACAAAATCAAATTTTCTATTTTGACTGTCAAGCCATTGGAAATAATTAAAATTTTTGGCAGAATCAAATATTTTCCTGTTCCAAAATTATTCCCAAATATTTATAACATTAAAAGCTACTTTCCATGTATTTGGTGTAAACCTTCAAAGTATTTTCTATTGTAATATTTTTTCAGTACATTTACATTTTATGTATGCTAATGCATGAAAATATGAGGTTAACAATCAAGGCAAATACTTCTTTTTGCAAAGAGCAAAATACTGGGATATTAAAGAGCATTATTAATCATCAGAAGCATGTTTTTAGTAGCAATTGCACACTTCAGCGCCTCTCCATCAGAGTGGTGACATTTATGAGTAAATTCACTCAAGTGTTTTCTTTTATCTCATCAAGTAAATCCAAAATTTATTTATGATTCAAAAAGATTGTAACTGGAAGAATTTTTTTTTAACTCCCCTTTCTTTCTGTTGATTTATTGTTTCTTCTCTGAAAACTTTATTTTATTCTGTGACCAGAGACCAAAAAGTTAACCCATCTCTAACATGTTACCTGTTACCCGTTTATTTATAATTATTGTGAAATAAAAAATACTATAATTCACAAAATAATGTCAGATAATATAGTAGAAGATTCCACTCAATAAAATAATTAAATGACAATGGTTTTGACTCATAGTACCGTCTTCACCTGATGATGACCCTACTAGTCGAAACCATGGTTATTATTATTGTCATCTTAGTTATTTTATTTGACAGAATTCTGTATTAGGTTAACTAACATTTTTTGTGACATCTTGAAGCTTTTGAATTGAATAGAAGTGAAATTGATGTGGTACATGAAAAGAATACTTTGAAATATATTAGTGGATTTTTTGTATTTTGCTAGTTACAGCTTAAGTCCTTTGCAATAATTTCTAAGTTAAATTTCTTAGCTGTCTCACAAGTGTTTTCAGCAACGATAATTGCAGACAGTGCCAACCAAACTGTGTTCCACAAAACACGCAGTTGTGCGCTGTAAAAGAATTTGAAATTAAAAGGGAGGAAAGAATATCATTATGCTGTATTGTTCTCAACTACGGCAACAGAAAAGAAAATATAAATTGATACTTAGGCAAATTTCCTTACTTTCGTGCTACTGCTTTAAACCATTTGCTAAGTGATTTCTATCTTTGAACTATTTCGTTAGGCAGTTGAAATATTTAAACTATTTGAGTGGATTATTTATTGCTAAACTTATTTTATATCATCGGGAAAAAGACGATTTTTCATATTGTTGTTGACAACTATATGATATTAATTTCCTGCAGATGTTTCCGTAAGTTTGGATCGAGCGAACCGGCAAGTTTCTCGCGAAATACAGGTTGCGGAGCACTTATCCATTTATTGGCTTTATTAAATGGAACATTTCGTTGGTTTCAATAGAAATTCGAATGTTTTCTTGTTTGATTCTCTAATTTGATTCGCCTACTTAGAAAAGCAGTGCACACAAATGGGCTCGAAACAAAATTTCCGAAGAATTTCGGCCTTTCATGCCCGTCTTATTTTTTTGGCATAATAAAAAAATATATTTATTGAAACATCATCGCTTGGTTGCATACTAGTGCAAACATTTTACTTTATCTAAATTTACTTTTGTTCGCACCTTCGGTTCCGTTTTCTTGAGGAAGCAGATCCGTATTTTATTGCCCTTAATACATGAATCTCTATCAAATTATCCGAAAGTTCTGGTATATTTATTATTACGATAGCGAGATAAGTCAGTTGGTTATTTATTGTACAAGAAAATACATCTGAATATCCTGCTTGTTGTTCGTAATCAGTCAAGGCCACGTCAAGGTTGTACATGTGTCGCAGTCCAGACATTCCAGAAACCTGTGTATTGCTCAAGCTTTATGTCCGCTATTATTTCTGCACTTTATGGCTTGGAGGATCCAGACGATGGACCGACAACCAAAGGGCCGTCGGCCAAACAACCGAAGAGATCGATTTAGAAACTGTTTGAATTAAGAGAACATTACCCCTTATCCATTAGCTTGTCAGAAAATTTCTTTTGTGTTGCGTAGATCCAGTATGGTACTGGTTTTTCAGAACTTGGCCTATACCCCAAAGAAATGCATGGCATTGCACATAAACTTTTATTTCGGCCTTTAGGGACAATGAACACAACCAAGTCCCGTCTTTATATATCTTTTTGGTGAATTGATTAGATGATTTGGCTGTGTTGTGGAGGTTTGCTGAGTAAGTGGATCGGGTTAGTTTGGTGTTGTGGTCTTTTGAATATAAAACAGTAGAGCATTAACCACATTAGCCTTCGAAAACTATTTTGTTCGTTTTTCCCTATTAAACCTCTTGTCCACATAGACCCATTTCCGGTCCTTTGTTCGCGTTTTGATCCAGAGTTTTTCTAAATCTGAATACTGATCCAGCCGATGGAAAGATATTTATACGGCGGTCTTAAGAATACTGATTACGCTCATATATATGTTTTCTTTTCTTCCAGTTACTACCGTATTGACCCGAATATAGTGCGATGTTTTTTTCCTCAATGTGTACCTTTGAAAGTCGCATTCGCACTATATTCGAGTACTTGTTGCATTCGTACTATATTCGAATACTTGTATCTTTAAAAAATAACTGCGTATCGGCGCGTTTCATGACGCGTGTTTCAGCGCATATTTTTATAATTGCTACATTGTAAGTGAATTGGACGTTCATGTTACGATGCTACATTGTACAAATATACTCGGTAAGGGTCTGAGGAGACTTGAAAATAGATCAAGGTCAAATTGCAGCAACCACAGCACCGGCACAACTTCACGCAGGGTCGCGACACAACGTTAGAAAACGAGGACCGTCTAAACGTGGCGTCACATTACCCCCCTTTAGTACATAATTCATGAGTTTACAGGTAATTTAAATGTGCAAAATAGAGAAAATTAAATGTTTTTCGTCTTTTTCTAAAATTCCTTTTAAAATACTTGGGATCGCACTATATTCGGGGTCGCATTATATTCGGGCTAATACGGTAATATGACTATGTGACCTATACTCCCATACTCGCCAATAAAGGGTCCAATCAATCAATCAGAGTGCACCATTTTGATGCTGCGCCGCCTTGAAAATTTGTGTCTTGAGGATCCCGTATCATTTTTAGGCACTTTTTTTAAAGAAAAAAGCACATATTGTATGCGTATATCAGGGACAGTATTGCTGAACGGTTCTCGATGGAATTTTGTATGTAAGATTTATATCCGAGTAGAAGACGAAAGTGGCATACTCGGGTAAAATCATACTGCCAAGTTACTGGAAACATCTAGTAAAATTATTATAAAAATAATTTCTTTTGATAAAATTAGAGAAGAACAGCATAAGCCTTTTTGTTTGTTAATTCTTTTGATAGGAAGTCTCGTTTTTGGGAAAATCGCCATAAAAAAATTTCATCCATTTTATCGTTTTGTTTTTTATTTTATTGAAATACCAGATAAAATTGGATATCTTTGTCGTGTCAGTAATCCACTTACATTTAAAATACGAGGTGAAAATTTCTGTAAGTTATCATGGTAAATTATTGTAATTCTGGTGTAGATGCTCGTCAAAAAGGACAATATCAAATTAATGTATTCTTCCATTTTTAGCATTTTTTAGACAAAAAATGTTCATATTGTTTCACTTGGGCGTCGGTCTATCCATTCGTCTGTGCACGTGCTTTAATTGAAATTGTGATGAAATTGTCAACGACAGAGAGCTGAAATTTGGAGTGTAGTTCTGCTGCCATTTGTTTTTCTTATGATTTGAGTTTTGAAAAATATACAGGACCGGATAGGGGCCCATTAAATGTATTTTAACTATCTCCGAAAGTATAAAATATGGATAACTGAACATTGGAGCGTACATTTCCACATTGTTGCCACTTAAGTTTGAGTTTTGACATTTTTACAGAAGCGGATAGGATATGGTTCAAAAATTGACTCTAATGACCGAATATGTGGCTGTATAAAAAACGCTCTAATTTTATCCATGTTCTTGGATGTTTTGCTTGGTAGAAACAAACATTCTTTGTAAAATGTAAAAAAAAACTTTTATTACAATGAAAAATTATCAAATAACCATGTTTTGCAAATGCTGTTCATGCAAATTTTCCTTCTCTCTCTTCCTCCATGACAGTACTTCAACAGTGTAACATTTTGGATTTTTCTATTATTGAAATTGAAAATACTTCAATTGAAATTTAACGTTCAATTTTATTTAAAAATCTAGCTTACGCAATTTCGACTATACATACATTACTTTATAAATAAGTTGAATATTATTTTGATAATATTCTTAGATAACAAATCAACGACTTTTCCCACATTTTCTATTTCCCTTAACGACGCAAGATTTTCACTCCAGAAAACGTCGAATATTCTCGTTCAACAGAAACTTTTGGGCCAATTTGAAAATCGACAGTAGCAAAATGAATTTTCATTCATTTAGGCGTTCTTTGGTTATTATTATGGACCGCCTTTTGCAATCAAATGCGGAATCCCAAAACCAAACATTTAAAAATGGCAATTATCAGTTTATTGTTATCAGACTTTTATAGTTATCTATTTAATAGAGCATATTGACCTGAAGACGCTGACAGGAAGGTCGGCGGAACTGTCGTTACTCAAACAAGTTGACCTACGCGGTGGCCACCCAAAGTTATGAAGCCTTGAACACATCGAGATCACATTAAGCGGAATGTACTGTATGTTGAATATTATACACCAAGTTTGCGATTTTAGGACTGGGTGATTTTACAGGCATGTTTCGTTTATAATTTTTAGTGTCATTCCTCCAATTCATACTCATGCGTCAATGCAGAACTACCCGTTTATACCGCGAGTTTCGAGAGATGCGCGACGGCCCGCGTTTCAAGCCCTCCCGCGGCATTCAAGAACGTGGTCCCATTTTCCCTAAACAATATTTATATAAAACTGTCAATTTCAAAAACATATAAAAATATTGACCTATAAGTGCAGCAGAGTATTTTTTCCCAAAATCAGAGTGGATTGCAAAGGATATAAGTAAGACTTCCGGTATGAGCGATGGCGTTACAACCAGGGAGTACTGTTTCAACATTTATGACAGTTGGATTTTATCTGAACAGTTACTTCAGGTCAGGTTTTGTTTAGAATATTTCTTCGGACACTAGAATTGGTTTTTTGAAAATTAGTCAAAATGTCTGGAAGTGCTTCTAAATAAGTGATGTGATAAAATCTTTCTCTAGTGTTTCCTTATTTAAGTGTCTTAGACGCTCGCGTTGAGTTCTTAACAGATAAAAATAGAATATCAATATTATTATCGCAATTTCCTTTTAATTTCATCACCGTAACTAAAATTTCATCGAATGATTTAGAGCCACAGCTGTTTTGAACTGTAAAGTCTTCTATCAGATAAAATTCGAAGGAGTACACTGTTTGTTGCGGTCTTATTGTAATACTGTTGTAAAGGATGTTAATCTGAACAAATTTAAATAAAACATTTTAAAATGTTGTGTTGTAGCTTAGCAATTCTTCAGCTAACTATACTTATACAGTGGTTTTATATGGATGGTTAATGTGATGTTAGGAAAAGAACAATTTATTATTTTTGTCATTTAAGTTAGGTGACTAAAATATGAAATATTCAAGTTTCACTCCTACTAGTATCTAAAGCTGAATTACTCTGAACTAGCAATATATTTTTATTAATTTTCAGCAATATGAATGGATAAGTCAGTATTTTCATTAATGAAACAAAAGATACTATCAAACTTCTTAGTACTTATATACCAAACATCCTTACCTTTGTTACTGAGTTCTCTACTTCTGTCTACCATTCTCACAACTGTAAAAAGATTTAAAGTTTAAATAGAGAGACCCCCACATCACTCAAGAGCTGGTAGACACTTTCGCAAATTTTTACGCCGATGCAAGCAGAAAGGTTATCATAATTATATTACAGAGTTGATTCATATAAAAGTCTTTTAACTCTATAAAAGTTGGTTATAAAAATTCATTTTTATATCTTCAATTGTTTTAATTTACTGTAGTGATTTCTAACTCATTCGCGTGATTCTCTTTGGTTTCCATTCCCGTTTTCCCAGACGTAGTGTGCACTTTCACGACCGAATTGATTGAATACCATTTAGGTTAACGTGTGGTTTTTGTTTGATATCAACAATAATTTAGAGCCAGCGAAGCCTCTCCTTAAAAATAAACGATTGCACGCACTCTGATGGTCGTCATCTTTTGATGATCCCTGCTATTTTGGCTCTTGTTTAGCCTCCATATCCATTCTGCACACGACCACACAAATTTGGATTGATTCAGAACAAAACTACCTTACGGGGGGGGGGGGCAGCTTTCCCCTATTTCCACATTGTGTGTGGCGGAAAAGAACTGGCCGTTTGAAAATCCAAACAAACTACATTAGGGGGTCGATTATCCGGACGTCAGTTACCCATAAACCATTCCTTCGTAAAAAAAATTACCTCGTGGTTTAATGCCCAAGTACCGCAGTCGAGTTTGGCACATTGGAAAACCTTGTTATTCTGGATACATTATCAAAATTACTATTACAACTAGTTAACTTATTATTCGATTCCATTCTTTTTCGATAACCTGAAATAGGTCATTCCCCAATTAGTTGGATAAGTCACACTCGAATGCGTTTTCTTTGGCAGCATCAAAGAAGAAAGAAAAGTTATCATGTTATTTACCATAGTTATACATCCCTCCATCAGGATTCTTTTAAATTTTTTCTGTCACTGCATTATTAGATAGATCGTGTCATTTTTCTCGGAGAACCAAAATTTTACAACACCCAGAATAAGCGTCGCGTAAATAAGATGTGATTTCTAGTTTTCGTAATAATCACACGTAAACTATTATAATTTTTAATAACTTTTATATTAACCTCACCCGTGTATAATATATTTAGTTATGTCGGTTTGTAGAAGCCCTCAAAATCTAAAATCTATAAAAGCCTACTTCCGTCTTTTTGTCCCTTTGTGGTTCCCTCTGTCACGCTACAAAAATGCGAATAACTCGATGAAAGATGATGATATATCTTAGAAATTTGGCAGGAATACTAAATTCGCATATTTTAAGGTGGTGATGTCAAAAAAAATCTCGAAAAATGTTCTGGATTCCCATAAAATAACACTTAAAAATCGAGTTTTTGACGTGAAGGCTTTTATTCTTTTTGAGATCTAAATTAGAAAGAATTAACCTACGATCTTCGGATCTGAAGCATTTTAAAGAAAAAATTATATTGTTTCATATTCAGTTCATCTTTTTCCTCCTACAATTCGAAATGTCTCATGTTAAATGTTTAATTCACGTATTTTGAGGAAATCTTGCCATTTTTACGGGATGTTGCCTTGAAAACGAGATACAAAGTTAAACCTCGACATCCTATTGTTATTTCAAAAGTTATGGATGAAAGCATGCTTTTAATACGAGAGAGGAAGGAAGGAAGGAAGGAGAGGGAAATGATTTTAATAGCAACGAATGTAAACAACATTCGTTGCGTTATTTACGAGAATGAGTACATATGAATGTAGAACATTAATCTTTCGCATATTAAAATTACTTATAATCATGGTCGGAGTTGAAGGCTTGAAACTACGAACGCCTAAAAGAACGATAGTTTGTTTTCCTGCCATTGACTTTTTATGCGTTCTTTGCACGAAGTGAACGCATATAGGAGAGGTCGATTCTGTCCGTCAGTCCGCATGTTAAAACTCGGAAACCGCTGGACGTATTATGATGAAATTCGGTATTGGGGAGTTTTGCTGGAATTGGTCGACCTATTTCAATTTTGGTCAAAATGGAACTACAATGATGACCACTTTACATGAAGACCTACAATGTTACATTGTTTCAACTCGGAAACCGCTTGATGTATTCTGATGAAATTTGGTATTGAAGAGTTTCGCTAAAATTGGTCGACTGATTCCAATTTTACTTAAAATCGGACAACAATGACGACCACTTTACATGAAGAACTGCATGTAGTTTACAATGTTTCTTTGTTTCAACTCGAGAACCGCTGGTCGTATTTTGATGAAATTTGGTATTTGGGAGTTTCGCTAAAATTGGTCGACCGATACCTATTTTGCTTAAAATCGGACAATAATTAAGACTACTTCACATGGAGACCTACATGTATGTTACAACGTACCTCGCTTGCTTCTAGTTAAATTCTCATCTGTGCGAAATATATTGTGAACATTGTGAAATCTCAAAGAACGCATTTGGAAACTGTTTACTCCGACATAAGAGTACACCTTTCCAATCATGTTTAATATGCGTCGAATCGATCAACAGCCCAGTTTTTAGCGCGAGAATTTGACGCATTCTTAGTGATTCGCATTGTTGCCGGTTTCGAGTAATTGGGTACCATTGGCTTGGATAATAGCTTCGCGTCGCATATATTCACGAAATTTCGTTAAAAAAACTTTCCCGTTGTATGTCGGCGGGCATCTGCCTAGTCATTAATAAATCGAAACCGGTAAGAGATCCTAATGGGTCAAAGGCTGGGTGCTTTTAGAATTCAAAAGTTTTGCGTAATACATACATGGTTCACTTTGTGAATTTTTCCTATTCTTCAGCGGCGCTTTCTATGCCCTCCATCTAGCGGCAATATGAAATAAATTTTCATTGGATATTACTCTTTATGTAAGTAATTGTTTAAGAAAACATCGTTTTATTTATTGAGTCTAAAAAGTAAAAAATAAATTTTGATTTACTAGACTTGATTTGAAAAGTAAAAAATATATTTTGATTTATTCGACTAATTTAAAACTTTTGTAAAAGTTATATGCCTTTAAACCTTCTTTGACTTAAAAAGTCATAACTTTTACTAAAGTTTTAATTCAACTCTAGTAAATCAAAATTTATTTTTGACGTTTTAGTGCAAATGTTCTTTTATTTTTTTATTCTAAACATAAACTCAATTAAAAGAACATATACTTCGAAGCAATCCCACTTTCCTATTGTTGCAAAAGAATGTGTTACGGGATTAATGTAGTTCATGGGCATGCGTTCGGTTTTATACATATCCTTAAAAGTGTTAATTTCACACACCCACTATTTTTTAACTTGCATCGTTTGGATGTCGAAAAGTAAGAATAACTTCTAATCGTTATGAATGCAGAGAAAACTTTCAACTCCACGTGATCATGTTTAATGATCATTTTGGGCGAAAAGGAGGAGGGCAATATGTGTGCGGTTAGCTCAGGAAGTATAAACGAAAGGCAATCGATTGACGAACCATCAGCATTAGTGATTATCGCTTAACTACATCATCCAGAAAAGGGGGCAGCTTATGCTCCGAAATGCGCATTGCGATCGATTAGCATAGTTCTTCGCAGTCTTTCAGGTCAGTTGTCTTGATTATAAAACCGGCAGACATTTTGAAATCTTCGAAAAAAAACTTGGCTATTTCTCGTCTTTTTTGACCATTAATGATTTAATCGGTAAATAATTTCCATACTTATGTATGCATGTATTGTTAATGTAAATATATAAAGTTGGCAACCAGTGGTTGAAATGTATAGGGTTTTAGTGTTTTTTGTCACCTTCGCTTTTTAAAAACTGATATAAATTATCTTCGAAAATCGCTCTTTTCTGGCCTTAGTGATATAGGAGTCTTTCACTCAAAACTTTGTAATTTGGTCTTTGGGTCTTACCGAAAGATCCATTAATTCATCTTCAAGGGTTAACCGTTTCGGGGAACTTTCGTTTTGATTTCCTTAGTTGAGATCAGATCGCAGTTTTTGTTCATCGCTCAACACTTGGGAACTTTTTTTACGACTACGGCAGAAAAAAACTACCGAGAAAAACTGCCAAACACAAATCAGACAAAAGATTCCAATTGTTATATTCTGTGGCTTAGTGCGGCGAAGGCCTCCTAGAACTGAAGAGTGGACACATTTTCAGTACCGGGGAACAGACGTTGGTCTTACAGGAGTTTATTGTTAAGAAAAAACTGAAAAATGCAGTCATGAAGGTAGAAAGTTCACCCGAGCGAACAGCTTACACAGTCCCTCTGATAAATAAAAGATACAAACTGTAAATTGTTCAAGTGTATGCGCAAACTTCAAAATACTTGGACGTGAAATTAGAAGATTTCTGCCAAGAATTTGGAGAAATGCATGACAAAGGAAGCGATCATACGATCGTCGTATATAAACACGTTCATGGATAATTTCAACGCTCAAGTAGGAGAATAAATAGAAGAAGACCGCTCTGTTAAAAAATGCGACGATGGAGATAGATACGGACGCTGAGACAGACTCGTCGACCTTGCGGGATGCCCAAAGCTCTCTATCAGTGGTGTATGACTCAAAAGTTGTCATTGGCCAAAATCAACCTTGCTAGGACCTAAGCTTTATGAAAGTCTTGTCCGTATTAAAAATTTAAGTGGATTTATTAAAAATCATAAGAAATTTACTTGCAATTTTTATGTGAAAAAAATTAAGTGACAAACCAATGTAATTTACTTAATCAATGGAAGATGTTGCACAATTTTTCTCTTGCCATTCCACTTATATCTGGCGTAATGCTGATAGTCGCTGTTCTGAAAATGTCTTAAATTCTGATTTGTCATTGTGGAACGTAATGGAATTTTTTTTAACTTCACAAGAGAGATGCATCATAACAGATACGAAAAACTGATATATATGTCTCTAGATTGATATCTGTTTACAAATAAGATGCTCGCTAGGATGGTCTGTTTAATAATAGACGTAAAATCTGCTAAAATAACAATTAGTATTAGCGTTCCCTATAGAGTGGTGGATGAAATTCAACTGCTTAAAGCGTTTTCGAAATCACAGCTTCATTTTATGGTGCATTCTACTATGGTAGTAGACGGCTAAGAGTAGACGTGCATAGCGAACCCATAACATTCCGTATATGCGATAAATTGAAAATCTTAATTGTATTTTTGATATAAAAGGAATGAATCATCTGAGTTATTCCCTGCTTCGATCGGGCCGCACAAAATGTAAGATAATATTAGTGGTAATAAATAATAAAGTAAAATTAATGGACTTTTTTAATAGAAGTGATGGTAAATTATGTTACATATTAAATACAAGTTAAAATTTATTTATTTTAATATATTTCCAGGCCCTGATCACTATGTATTTTTTAGCGCGTTTTATTTTATATACGCGCTCTGTCTTTCCGTCTGTGCAATCGATTAAATTAAAATAGCACGTAAACGGTGAGAGATATAAGACTGAAATTTGCAGGGTGTATGTGATCTATGATGCCATTTATTGCCCTACCAAAGAAATTCTTTGGAGAAATCGCTGAACGGCAGGAGGGCGCCTTCACATCTTTCAAATTAAAATTCGAAGCAAATGGTTATAGATATAAAGTTAAACATTTTCATTAATTGTGTGACCTTCAATGCCATCTATAAAACTGCAAAAGAATTGTTTTTGAAAATCGGTGGGCGGCAGGGGGTTCCTTCAAAGTTTCAAATTAAGATTCTGAGCTAATGGTTACAGTCAGAAAGTTACAATTTTTCACTAATTGTGTCACCTCCAATGCCATCTATAACACTGCAAAAGAATAGTTTTTGAAAAATCGGTGGGCGGCAGGGGGTGCCTTCGAGTATTAAAAATTATTACCAGTTTTAGAGAAATGGGAAGGCCCTTTTTAGGCGTTCTTTACAATTTGTAAAAATAAAGAACGCCTTATGGTCAGGTCGTGTACGTCCGTCCGTCCACATGTTTCATCTCAGAAACTACTGGGCAAATGAGGATGAAATTTGGTATTTAGGACATAGGGGCAAATAAACTAAGAAAATTATATAAATAGTTTAAGTGACCTAATCGGGAGTACCACTTTTCTGGTGACAAAAAAGGAACTTTTATATCTCGTACAATATCACTTATAACAAAAAGTCTTTGAACTACTTTGTAGAACTAGTGAAATAGCATATGTTTTGTTCAGTACATTTTTATCGAAGGATTAGCCGATTTCAAGAAAATCAAACGAGAAAGTCGTAATTTACTTTGGACTAACATTTTTCGTGTTTTTACTTTCTCCGTATAGGAAGTATAGAGAAAGTATTGTTTTCATGAAAAAAATCGAATTCGAGATTTCAACGGAAATGCATGTTTTAAGATCACCTGCACACGTTTTGCCTATTTTCTCGATGTCTGTGTGTCTGTCTGTGGGCGCTCTAACTCAAAAACTATTAATCAAGTCAACGCAAAATTTTATATTTAACATTTTTATAAAAGTTTAGTTTTTGGTAACAATCGGTCCACCGGAAGTGGGTGTTTACTCTTTTCACTTATTCGTTATTTTGAAATATTTGCTTTAATATTTGATAAATGTAAAAATGTATTGGAATAAAAGTTGTAGGAAATTTCATTTTCTACAACCTTTGTTTGATACATTTTTCCATATAATGCATTATTTAAGAGATATCTTATATTTTTAGCTGCCACCACCACGCCACCTACCGAAGACTATTGTTAACAATTGACGCTTAGTCACGTCTTAGTAACGCTCCTTTTTCTTTTCTTAATTGTCAACCGGAAGTAAATATTGACAACGATCCCAGAGCTAACAACATCCAATTTGCCATATAAGTATGGAGAAAGTCATGTGTTGCCCACATCAGTTTATTTTGTAATAATTGCTAAAAAACTACTGGTATGAACTTCATGGAGTAAAATCTTGTGATTTTGAATGCTTCCCTTCTTGTGCTGATGGATATGAAGTGACTTTTACAGGGATGGCCATAATAATTCTTGCCCACTCCCGAGAAAACTGTTGGGCCTGACCTGACGCCGGTTCCAAACTACCTTCTGCCAATCCTTCATTAGGTCATTCGACATCCATCCATTTTCTTGACAGCGGAAAATTACACCATAGGGAATCTTCTTCGGTATTTTCTTCGTTTTAGGATTACGGAGGTTAGATGTTTACGGCCATCAGCTCTAACTGGAAGCTCAACAGTCACCCGTAGGTTTTCGTTTCCACTTCACTTGACAACAACAGATTTGCAACCATTATCTTCAATGGTTCTTCCACTAGACATGTCAAAGTACACAGCTGTTTCATCCGCATTTCTCATTGGCTCAAATAAATAACTGTGGGTCTTTCGAAGATTGGTAGTATATCGCTAGTACGAGATCAACTTCTCTTCAAAATCAATTGGCAGTCTCTGTGCCAGTGCAGTGCGCTGAACCGAAAAGCCATTGCGATTCATCATTCGTTTGTTCCACCCTAAACGGATTTTTAATGATAACCTAGGTATTTCAAGCTCTAAAGCGACTTCAGCTTTCATCCGCAAAACTTTACGCGTTACAGGTAAACCTTATTTTCTCCGAGTTCTCACATAATTGCGCGTTCTTCCACTTTCGGAAAGCGGTTGGTTTTTTATCCCGAAAATGAACGTGTTGTGGACTTCGTCGATTTCAGTTTTTCTTTCTGCATTCTTCGACGCCTAACACTTGACTCACAAAGTCCATACTTTCTTGCAGATAGACCAAAACAGGTTCTTCTGCCTACCCAATGACTAATAATTTAAAATAGGCGTCTTGTGTTACCCGTGTGCCTTTATTGATTTGAGAAGAAGTCTCCATCACCTCAACGTGTTCGGCCATTTTAATAAAAAAAGTCTTGTTAAATATGTATTGCGAACTAAAACAAGTATCTATTACTATAATTCTATTCTATATTTCAAAAAATACAATGTGGTGTTTATAGGCTGTAAAAACCGAGAAGTCTTTTCCACTAATTACGCGCATTAATGGCGTGCCATCTATAGGCGCGTTAATGCATTGATGCAACACTTGGGATAAAAAAATCGTAATTTTCTTTTGAGCGCGAATTTAAGCCGAGGTGCGATTTTTTCGCGTCATGTTTTGGTAAAAAAGGTCGGGTTATATTCGGGCTAATGCGATATATCCGGGAAGATGCTCAAATGAGGATACGCTCCGAACTCAACACTATATTTACGATAAGTTTTTCAAATTATTTGTACAATAGTTGTTGATTTTTAAGAAATTAGCAGTATTTTTATTATTTGTAGTACATACTTCAGTAATTTTACGTTGAATTACATTTATCGATTTAAACAATTCGTAATCCCTAGAATTCGATCCAAAAATACATTTAAAAAATTCAGAGCATCATCTGTATTGCATAGTTTTCGTATATATTTATAGTAACGTATTTTGATTTTCCCACAATGTTGGCATCGTGGAGGACGAAAGTCAGTATTTTTGCACTTTTTCTCCACGTTCGATTTGGTGCATGCGTAAAAAATCGAACCCGTAAAGAATTTTTCGTATGTTACTACACATCTGACAAACTTGCAGTAACCCTCGCACGCTGTGAAAATGATTAGGGTCACTAGATAGAGGCGTAAAGTTTGAGATGCAAAGAAGCAGTGAGTAGATGAGGAAAGCATCGATTAAAAATAGGTTTGGCCGGGACAGTTCCGGGTTTGGCTAACCGTCATGGCGTCCCGATTGATTAGTCGATATTTTAACGAAAGTCCCGGAATCTGCCAACTAACATTAAAAATTGACCATAAATTAATTTGTTACGATATAGTTATATTATGATGTTCCATAGGCAGCAAGAAGGGCTATTAACAACGACGCCACTTATGGCATGATGTAACTATATCCGGTCTCGACCACAACGTTTTGACCATCAGCAACAATGTTGTGGTCGGAGTAGGATGTAGCAACATCGTGGCATAAGTAGCGATATTCATACCTTACGTCCTGATTTAGCTAGTTTTTTTGTTATTTCATATTTAAGTGTACATAACGAACCAGATGTCTAAAAATTAAGTCGTCATGGTTTTTCTTCCTCGAAATATGGTAGCCCTTATTTAAATGATGTTACATTTCAAGTGACGAAAATGGTTTAGTCTTTGGTGTAGAGCAGGAGTGCTCAACCTATAACGTATCCGCGTCTTGTAAGTGGCGTATTGTGCTTCACACAATTTATATAAACGTATCACTAGTATCAGTAGTATTTTTAAAAGAAAACTCGCATCTTTTTATCCGAAATTCTGCCATACATGATTACTATACAAGAAATAAAAGTGACATATTTATAAAAAGGTACTGTTTAACCCTAACAAAACACAATCCTAGTGTTATGTGTTGTATACTTTTTAACTCATTACCCAATGAAATAAAAGACATAAACAACATAAATATATTTAAAAAAACATGTGAAATTGTTTCTTGTAAAAAAAGGATTTTACAGTGTTGAGTTTTTACAAAAATAGTAACAGGGCTTAGGTATATATAATATGTATATTATTACTAATTTTCTATGATCCTATGTTTATTTTGCTGACCTATTCCATGTTTATTATGTAAACCAACGGAATCAATAAAAATACTAATACTAATCACTTTTGCACATTTAATATATGGTACTGAAAACGATGATCATTAAATTTTATTAGGGTTTACATCGCTATATCGGATTTGTTTGAGAGTAAAAGGTAGGATTTATTATTATTACATGTACGTTTATTACATACCAAAAATCTTCGGAAAAAAATAAATATAAATAAAATTTTTAAGTCAATAACTTTTATAAAGTGCACAAAAAGTGTAAAAATAAAAATATAGTAATTATATTATTAATAACTTATATAAAACGCACTGAATGAAAAAGAAATAATTTAAATTATTGAATTAATAAAGATTTTGAATATAAAGAAGTTATGTTGCATTCTTTAAGACATCTGAACTAATTATTTGAATTGCAACATAACTCTTATATATTCAATATCTCTATTAATTCAATAATTTAAAATATTTCTTTTTCATTCATTGCGTTTATATGTTATTAATAGTAAAATTATTTTATTTTTATTTTTACACTTTTTGTGCGCTTCGTTAAAGTTATTGACTTAAAAATTTTATTTTTATGTATTTATTATTTTTTTATTTTTAGTCTTTATATGAAATATATGTTTATTTTTATATATTCTTCAAACATTATCATTAACTGACTAGGGAGATGCCCGTTGAAATTACAGGGGAAAGTTGTAACTTAAAATTTCGTGAATAGATTATCCAAGTCGATGGTACCGAATTTCACGAAACCGGCAACAACGCAAATCACTAAGGATGCGTCACATTCTCGCGTTAAAAACTTATCTGTTGATCGATTCAATGCGTATTCAAATCAAACTTTCGTTCTTTTAGGCGTTCGTTCTTTCAAGTCTCGACCTCCTACGATGATTCTAAGAAATTTTGATATGCGAATGATTAATGTTGTACATTCTGTTGTATTCCTTATTGCATATAACGCAACGCATCATTTTCCTCTCCTTCCTCTCTCTCTCTCTCTCTCTCTCTCTCTCTCTCTCTCTCTCCTTCCCTCTCTCTCTCTCTCGTATTAAAAGCATTCAAAGCACGCTTTCGTCCATAAGGATTGAAACAACAATAGGATTTCGAGGTTTAACAATGTAACGCGTTGGCAAGATTTCCTCAAAATATGTGAATTAAACGTTTGACATGAGGGATTTGGAACTGTAGGCGGAAAAATATGAACAGAATAACAAACGTTATAATTTTTTCTTTAAAATGGTTAAGATCCGAAGAATAAAAGCTTGCACGTCGAAAAGTCGATGTTTACGTGTTATTTTATGGAAAATGGAAATGTCTTCCGTAGAGTCCTGCCCGGTGCCGTTTTTTCAAATCTCTTTTCGTAAATCACTTTTGATATGCGAATAAAGCATTCTTGCCAAATTTAGATTTTCTATTTCGTTTCTTCGTCGATTTTATAGAGCTTGGTCAACAAATATATAGATTTATTTCTCAATTGTTCTTCATGCACACCGTTGGGTAGTTATTTTAATCCATGGCTCATTTAGAGTAGTACAAGCGTGAGGTGGTTCGAATCCTGCTAAAGGTAAGAAATTTTTCTGATGTCGAAAGGCCTGAATAAAAATATATAACCTCTATTATTATAAATAGATGCTTCTTACATCTATTACAAAAAGCTGCTTCTGACGGAGGATATATAATGTTTAGGCACCCCCAGAAGAGCTGAAATTCGAAATTTTTTATGACGGTAGGATTATGTGCAAAACCGACTAGAAAAAATGGAAATCTTGAAAAAGTTCAAAAATGCGGCCGATAAAAATTTGCAATTGTTTAAACAAATTTTCAAGGTTTGTGTATTTCCATATTTGCTACGAAGCTGAAATTTTTTCCCCACCGATGATAGGTATATTTGTATAAAAACGAAATAGGGATTATAGACATTTTGATATTTTAATTTGTTTGGTTGTTTAAAATTCGTAGTTTAAACAAGGAGGTAAATGTTTAGGTACTATGAGGCGAGCTAGGGAGCTGAAACTTTAAAGTTATTCAGAGGTTAGTGCAAATGCACATATAAACATTTGAGTATTTCTTTAAAATTGTTATTGCGGCCGTTATAAATTTTCCAAAATTTAAACAATTAGATGGTAAATATTATTTCACTTCTGTATGAGCTACAACGTTCAAATTTGGTAGAAAGGTGTGGAATTAGTGCATCACAATGAAAAATAATAATATTGTTAAAATTGCAAATTTTAGGTATTGTTTTAATGAAATATTTTTCCATAAAGAAAGAACGAAAATTAGTGCAGAGGTGAAATCTTTTGAATTAAAAAATATCTCTCTGAAAAATGTTTATCAGGGTGAGATGAAATGCTTGCAGAATGCAAGCACCAACTACTTACACACACACACACACACACACATATATATATATATATATATATATATATATATATATATATATATATATATATATATATATATTATGTTTTCATCCCCTTAAAAAATTTCTTTTGCGCATTATGAAATTATAGGTCACCATATAATAGGACCTATATGGTGTGTACGCAGGCATGTATACATGCGCCTATAGAAACACGAACACACAAACGCCCACACTTGGCTGTATGTATGCGATGAAGATGTAACGTCTTGCCGACCAAACTGCTGATCTGCCTCATTTCAAAGACTATTACGACTTTTTCATAATTTACTTTCACTCAGAATCACTCATACGTCATTGTACATTATGGGTATACAAGTTTTACATTGGATATATGTTGAAAGTGTAGCGTTAAACGTGCATTGTTAAGACGTTCTGTGAACGTAAATGAGATTTTTAGCGTCGCGGTACACGAACAGGAATAAAAAAGTCGATCCAATGTGCGTTAATGGTCTTATATCACGAAATCATACATTTACACAACTCGTAAGCGATGTGGTGTTTATGTGGAATAGTGGTAGTTATTGGTTTATAACGGTAATTTTATTAAGACTTTGTAGTGTGATTAAAATAAAACTTCTGAGGTGTGTGTGTGAAAACATATATATATATATATATATATATATATATATATATATATATATATATATATATATATATAGTAAATTTAATTGTTTGATTAATTAATAAATTCCTGACAATCATTTGAATTCTCCCAGAAAATGAAGCGCTTGAAGTTTATTACATTCTGGCGTCAATATACGACTTGATTTGCCACTCTTTGGCTCCGTTGTTCTTCCTCTTCGTATATTTACCGAATAATAATAATCTTCACTTATTAACGTTGTAATCTATTAAGTTAGACATTGCGCGAAGCGAATAACACAATTCTTTCGTCTATTTGAAGGCTTAATAGATGCTAATTTATCGGAGGCAACAATGAGGTTCGCCTTGGCAACACCCGGAAAGAGTACGAGAAATCCATAAAATTTCGAAAAGAAATGCGTGTTTCTTACAAATTCTTCCGTGTAACATCTAAACATCGCAAGAATAAGATATTTTATAGTTTTAGCCGTCGAATAAATCAAAAATGGAGAAATTCGATCCATATTTACATATTTTAATGAATGATGGAAAAAAACCTTTTGAAAAATCGAAAATCTCGTGTAAACTTATGGGAAAATATAATTGTCTCCCGGAGTCGAATCCGGGACTTTTTCCGGGGTGTTTGATTTTTCTAGAGACCACCTCATGGGGGTTTAACGACTGTGTAAGTTTCAGCTCTTAATTCCTTTGGGAAATGTCCAAAAATTCAGGGACAGACAGACGGACACTTGAGAATTATTATATAAGGATTATCGAATGGAATAATTCTTCAATATTTGTTGCCGCAATTTCGATTATAAAGACTTAGTCGGATGTAGGAAGTCCAGATGTCATTCATCTTCTTTTTGGGATCGTGGTTAAGTTTATCGATTCTGATGTTTCTTGATATCTATTTCTTCAATGGAATTGATTCATTAAAACCAAAGATAGCTAATCGTTACTATTGATCCGTAGATATGAAGCAGAAGTTGCATGATCGTCGCTTAGCGTAAATGAGGCGCAGGCTGTACTGTTCTATGGCTTTGACGGCCATTTTCTCTATTTTCACGGCACTCAGAACGTGCACTGTAAAAATTATTGAACTTGTTTAGTTATAAAACTTTTATTTGAAAAATTTTATTTTCTAGTGAATGTTGCTGGGGTTAAAGCAAAAAATTCCTGTTTTTTCCGTTATAGTTTTTAAGTTGAGAAATCTGAGTGGCAATATGGCAAAAGTATGCCCTATTAAATTTATACTTTAATTAAAATCTCAAGTGTCAAATGTAATTTTAATATAAAAGGCAGTAAAGCACCTGTTGGCAGGCAGACTCCCATGTCAGTGATTAATGTGATCTCTCGTGGGACACCCACATTCGCAGATTGATATTTGCCGCTAACAAAAAGCTGGCCTTTATAGGGAGAATAATTAGAAATAGCTCCGAAAAAGTGAAAGAATTATGTTATTTATCCTTTGTTCGACCGCAGGTCGAATATGCTTCAGCTGTGTGGGATCCATACGAAAAGGGACTCACTAACGAGATAGAAAAGGTTCAGCGCAGGGCAGCTAGATTTGTAAAGAAGAATTACGATAGTAAACAAAGCGTAACATCATTAATAGAAAATCTGAAATGGACATCGTTAGAGGAACGTAGGCTGCAGGCTAGAATTAAACTACTGGAAAAATTTATGTCGGAAGGACTAGCGAATGAGGTAATAGGACGTATCAGAAGCCCGACGTATCTCGGAAGGCAGGACAGTGAGGATAAGATTCGCGAGATCGACTGTAGAACGGAGCGATATAGAGGATCGTTTTTCCCTAGGACGATAAGAGACCATAATAGGAAAAGTTAACGTAGGAAAAATATGGACCCTTGGTGCACTGCACCCCCTGCCATCCACCAAAAAGGTGACTTGCAGGGCATAATGTAGATGTAGATGAATGTGCACTTGTATTTTTAAAAACGAGCCTAAAAATGTAGTTTGTAATTTCATGCTCAAGAGACATTGTCTTACTTGATCCTTAAATGAGACCACTTATGCTAATTGGATGTTTACTTAAGCATTTGATTTTTATTATTCTGGTAATATGTTGATAAACCTGAGTATTTAAGTCTTTTAATAAAGTAGCGTACTTTCATTGCATCGTTCAATCTTAGGAATCCTTTCACGGGAGCAAAAGATTAACTAACGTACATTTTTCGATTTCTTGGCGGTCGATGGAATTTACTTGTTTAATTCTTTTCTTAATTTGTGAGGAATGATAAAACAGGATTCCGAGGATGAGGAAATGTGACGCGCCAAATCAATCCAGAGCATTACTTTTGCTTGTTTTGAAAAATAGGTTAGAAGAGATTCCATCGCTCTTCAAAGGAAATTAAGCGAATGTTATTATAATTTTTGCACTCGTAACTCTGCATCCGGAGCACGAAGAGTATCCTTTTTATGCCTATTGATCTCTAAGCGTATCTTTATAATTTCCACGGCCCTGTTCAGGTAAACTCAAAGAATTGGCGAGTAACGCCGTTCTGGAAACTATGCAACCTCATGCCTAATAAGCGACTGTTACAGGTAGTTTCCAGTAATTTCGTTTAAAATTCAACTTTGAGAACTCTTTCGCCCAAGATGTCAGATTTTTTAGTAATACCGCACTGTAGGAGGGAAGATTACTCAAGCTAGGATGTTTACAAAGATCGTTTTTAATTTTAATACCTAGGATTTATCAAGTTTGGAAAATTTCTACCCGGTTGGAATTGTTTGCATTTCTCCTATTGGTTGGAGACAAACCAACTTTTGAAACATTTTCTGGTAGTAATTGCTTTCTTGAAACTATTACTGTAATTATACTATGATACTTCACGAATATAAACCTAGAATGTGTTGGTGGCGTTTATTAAATATGTTTTATCCTGCCTAACATCACGAAGTCCAATATTTTATATTTATTTCTTGTTATGCTATTATATTAAGGTCAAAAACTGTTCTATCATAGAATATAACTTTTTGGTAATACTTCTACCTTTTTCCTCAAGATTTTCCTTTCAATACATATTTACAATAACTTTTATAAAGAATTAGTTTTCTTCGAGTATTTTAGAGATTTGGTTTTTTTTTGTTACAATTTAATGTGTTAGACCTCATCGGGAAGAATTATTTTAATACATTTTCCCTCTCCGTTGACGTTGGTAAAAGCTTTAAATGAGAAATTTCAAGTGAATCTCAAGGTTTTGGCGTTGAACTTTTTCATGGTAGCTTATATTTACCTTCTTTACCTTAGTACATGTGTCTGTGTGTTAAGTTATAGAAATGGCGCATACGTCTTGCACTATTAAATCGCGCTACTTCTTCAGTGCGTTTTTTCCTTTATTACGTAAGTAATTATAACCGACGTCATTCGTAAACATTCGGTTCAAGTCCGCGGATTTAATGACTTCTACTACTTTTCGCACTTCTTTCGAGTTATTTTTATTGCCTGCTTTGGAAGAACCGCGCAATGCTAGGTTATGAATTTCATTTTCTTTATTATAAACATTTTAGATCGAACAAATTCCCGTTAGTTTTTTTACTAGAACGGGTTGAAACGAATAGTTATCTTCTACCATCATGCACGTCAGACTTTACATTGAAAACTATAAGTTTATTTAACCAGAATTTGCACTAAATGTTGTAATAGTTTATAATTAGAGGAAGTGTTTGAAAAATCTTCCTCTTGCTGGTTCGTATTTGATGAATTGTTATTTGTGTTTTCGATTCGGTCGAAGAATTCATTTGACAATTTAAAAAAAAATGTTTTTGCCGATGTAATTGGTTTTGAATGATCGTCATTACCATGATAATCGATCTATCTATCCGAACAATATCTAATTGTAGCATGAGACACGTGTACTCTGTCCTTCGTTGTAGACTTAAAAATTGTTTACCTGCTCAAGCCAAAATTCTTAATCTCAAGGTCTCAGAATTCTGGAATTTAGGCGTTACAGAGTCAAGGACAAATCCGCCGCTTTGTTCTAGAGCGGCAGATGAGTGACTTTTAAGGAAATGTTTCGGGTTGTCGATGGGAGCGGAAATTCAACTCTTTGACATACGTTTATACGCCCAATAAATAGGTTTGTAACTGCGAAATAGAAATAGTCTGTCAAGATTAAGCTGAAAATTATACTTGTTGCCGAATTAACTGATTAACCGCACCATTATCTTTTCACGTCATGTAACCAATTTAATTTTAATCGGCAATATTTCGAGATTTACTAAAACGCAATTGTAGTTGTTTTTGAAGTTCTTCGTTCGCTTGCATCAAGTTTTCCTGCGAGCGAATCTTCCTCTTATGCATTGGTAGGATTGATGCCTTTAGAATTGCCCTTCTTTCTGGCGCAAAAATTATCGTTTCCAGATTGCAGGAGAGGAAGTATTCGATACAATCCCAATCGTATTTAAAATAATTAATAAAAAATTTTGAAATTAATAGTATTTTGCGTTACTTTGTGGAGCGATTCCGTAATTATAAACCAGGGAAAAGAAACAATGCATTGACTCATATACACAACATCATCATCATCAGTGATGATGTTACCTTCTAACGAAATCGTAATTAAAATTGTACATGTGGATCAATACATTGTTTCTTTTCCCTGGTTTGTAATTAGAACGATTTAGATATTCTTAACGTTTTCCGTTTGTGTTAGGCTGTATTTACTCAGAGCTTTCCGAAAAGCAGCTCTTTTTGTTTGTGTTCTTCTATTATTTCGTTAAAAGTTTTCACACTTTTCACTGTGGGATGTTTCGTCTTTAGGCGATCTTTACAATAAGTAACTAAGAAACTAAGAAAATGATATAAATAGTTCACCTGACCTAGGTGGGAGTGCCACTTGACTGGTGACAAAAAAGGAACTTTTCTTTAGATCTCGCACAATATCACTTATAACAAAAAGTCTTTAAACTACTTTGTAGAACTAGTGAAATAGCATGTTTTGTTCAGTAAATTTTTATCGAAGTAGTAGCCGATTTCAAGAAAATCAAAGTTAACTGGTGAGGTGGATGTTAGTGACGTTGGGTCCCAGGGACCCGTCGATATTTTTGGAGGCATAACGAATTTCACTGGCAGTTTCACTTCCAAGGATGACTGTTTTTTTAAATAGACACTTAAGAAATAATAAACCTATTTGATGCTTGAAAAATTAGTGTTTATTGCATCAAGTGGAAAATTACAAAATTTGACATATTTACGTTTTTGACATTTGTTCCTATTACAAACAAATATTAAATTCAAATATTTTTTTCAACAGAAATTATGTCTAAGACAGTCAATAAAGAAACAAAAAAGAAGGAATCACTCATCATTAAAACACTTTGCAAACTGATTCCATACTGGCTGTGCAAACATGTTGCTTTGCAATAGATTTTTTCTGTCGGATTTGGGAGGGCATGAATATCATCTTTTGCGTTTAGATTTCTGTTTAGATTGCTCTTGGCGTGATTTAGGTGCATCAGGGCCTAAAGTTCTTCGAAACAGTGTTCGATTTTCTATGGATAATCACATATTTTGAGCCCTCCTTTGAAAATGAGGAAGAATTAGTTGCCTTCCCAATTGTTTCATGAAGTCCTGCCTCGTATTCTCTCTCCTACTTTGGGAAAGTTGTCTTTTAAGTAGCAAACGATTTTTATTGCGTATTTTATTGTAAAGTTTTACCATTAATATAATTACGCATTAACGTCTTACTTAATTTTTGCATGGATAGATGCACCGAAGCCTTTAAAGCAGCAATAAAATTATGTAGATTATGTCAATACTATTAGCCAAAACGTAAACAAACAACATCTTGGTTACCGAACAAATGTAGGTTGATGTATCGAATTATGTTGCGATAAGTCTTTCAATGTTAATGGTAAAAGATGACAATGTTCTATTATTCCTTAAAAATCATTTGACTCATTTTAAAAGTATTCATAGACTATATTTAGGCATGAATCCATTTGTACCCTTTATCTTGGCGTTGGTTATTCTTCCTCTACGGCGCGCCACGACGTGGATTTTCCTTGCTTTAATCTTTGCGTGGCTATCACCCTTTGAAGAGGACAACAATTAAGAAATTTAGCTTTGTTGCCGCCTGGAAAATGCTCATCTAAACCGATAAATTTTGCGCTTAAAGGAAATTTTCCAGCGATTTAGCATGTAATACGATAAAACATGAACAGAATTAAAATATTCAGTCCTTCGTGCGGAAAAAATGCCATTTTCCGCTGTCGTAAGTTAATATTTAGATATATTTATATTCACATCACTGAATGGCTGCATGGCATTTTGGGGTTTCTCCACATCATTTCCCATGCATTCTTATGGATAGTATTTTGTTGACCCCATGGGGGGGGGGTATAAGAGACCCCACGGTCTGCAAACCTAGACCAAGTTCTTCATTTGGTTCATAGGATGGCCTACGAAACTTTTGTTAGCTTCGACGGTGTAAAAACGTATAAAGAACATACATACACTCTAAAATATTTATTAGATAAAAGAATTCATTGCAGCAATGTCCATCATATCGTAAAAAGGTGTCATTGGCCATCGGCGCGTCCTGCGGCTCGCTGAATAATTGGAGCATTTTTTGTCTAAACCATCCACTGCCCTTGGGTTAAATTATAAAGAGCAATGATTTCAGGCTTATTAGTCTTTTTATTCACTCCTGAAGCATGGAGAACAGCCATAATAGCTTTTCCTTTTTTGTGACATTATATAGGAGAGTCATGTTTCCATGAAAGCCATATAATGAGGATTTCACTTCTCTTGATCTGCTTGCTAGAAATTCTGGTGGTATTTCTTTCTTATTCTTCCAGATGGTTCTTACATATGTCAAAAGGTACTGACATAAACTTATTCAGAAGATTAGTGGCAAAAAATCCTACCTGAAAAAAAGTCCGTCTGATCAAAAAAGTTACGTAACTGGTGAGGTCGGGTCTAAGGGACCCAAAACACGCAATAATGACTATATATACCACCCGTTCAGAGGCTTGTCATGTACTGAGTGCGTAGCCGACCCCGTCAGGAAATTACTAGGCGAGTGGGGGCTTTCCCGTCAAACCTATAGAAATGGAGGGAAGATGTGTGTCTCTCGGATCCCATGGATCCACACCTCACCAGTGATGGTTAAAGTCGTAATTTACTTTGGATTTGGAAAATTTTTCCCTCGTTTTTTAATTGTTGTCAACGAAAACAATCTTCGTGATAACTGATGTAAACAATATCTGCTGTGAATACCTAATTAATTTAATTTTCTTTCGTGCTCACGCAATATTTGGAAAATGAAGGGAAATGGATAATCTACGACGAATAAATGAACGTATAAATACGTCTATTTTCTTTACGTATACACAGCGTTTATAAGTGAAAAAAATGAGTATTTAATGACTGAGGAATGAACGTGAACTTAAAGATTACATTACTACTATTAGAGTGAGGTAAGTTTTAAATAATTGTCGATTGTTTTATTAATTACAATTGGTTAAGAATTAGTCAGTGAATTAAAAACTTGATATTTCCTTGGCATCACTACTGGAGTTGCAGTTCGTAGACATTATACTAAGACAATATTATTTATCTTTTTTGGCATGATTGCATAAATGGTAAAGAACTCCTCAGTCTCGCATGATGTGTGCATCTTTCCTCTCTTGTTTTTTTCTTGAGTGATATTTTATATGAAAATGGCCTTGTTATGAGGTGTTTCCATTGTTGTTTGTTGTCTCTTTACGAGTTTATTTTTATCGAGAGATATTAAATTTAAAAAAAATTGTTCCATAACTTTTCGGTATAATTATTCGACAGATTTTTCAATAAAATATTTTCGTAAAATGTGGATGATTTGCTCGAGTATATTATTAAGTGCGTAATTGCTCCCCGTTTACTTAAACACGTGCGAGCTTCTGTCATTATTACCTGTCTTAAACGGTTTGTTGCCGATTTGCTGGAATCCGTTCGTTGATATCAGGCAGATTTTTCTCCTGCATAAATTCCCTCTCAAGATCCTAGGCTCAGCCTGAGACGAATTTGCTTAACAACGCGAAGTGTTGTATTTTAAATCGCTTTTTAAAACTCTAGCACTCGCATAAAAAAAACCTCAAATCACATTTGCAGTCAATATTTTTCACATTGCATGCTCTCCTGCTCAATTACTTTCAACACTCCTGCTCCGGTAAAAACGGCCAAAAAACATGTATCGACTTTAACCGATCGATTTCGTTTTACGTTGCAGTTTCTTGCCACCGTCTCTAATGGACCAATCTGTTTCCTTTCATCTCGCATGTGGTCGCTGAATCGACCCCACCAAAATTTTAGCCGCATTAATTTTTATTGGGGCCATTTTACACCCTAAATTAGTTAACGCCATTCACTGAACGAATCCGTCACGCTGTCGTCGTATTCCTTTAAGAAACTAACCGCGATAAATCCTCTTCGGAAGGTTCTACGAGTTCACAAGGAAGGCGTGCGCAGTCCCTATCTCATTATAAAGCCATATTTCACGAATTCTGCCAGTATGTATTTTGATTTTCGTTCGCCTGCTTCATAATATTTATGCATCTTCTAAAGAGAGGGTGTGCCAACTATAAGCTACTCTTTAAATGCATCTTGTGAGTTTTAAAATATATAAATACATCTATTATCTCTAGGTTTTAGAAATTATCATTTATCATCCTTAGCGATTGAAATATGCGTATGTTAAGCCTAATCTTAAATATTCAGTGAGTGTAAATATTCAGAGAATAATCAAGTTCGTCTTATGGCTTAGATCAAACTGATATATCCGAATTATCCCGAGCCATAAATTGGTTGTGAAAATCATTGGTTTAGATATATTAAAGAAAAGGCACTAATCTTCTATGTTGATTTAAAATTATAAAGTTGAGGGTTAATACATATAATCCGTGGTGAAAAGTCAATTGAAATGTTGCAATGCATTCATCGTGATTTCAAAGCAACATACAATAGAGAAAAAGTATGCGTAGTACATCTAAACAATAGGAAGAATTTATGATACGTCTGTTAGCTTAAAATAATAATATTAAAACTTAAAACATTCAAAAACCTTTACGTCTTTAAATTACTATGAAGTACGTACGTAACATTTTTACGGAGAAGCTATCTGGAAGCGATAACCGCCCCTATGTCATCAATCTCGGTTCATTGAATCACCGTTACGGTATTGTTCGTTTACCAAGGGTTTCTCTACGTTCGGTAGGTTTGAGTCATTCCCATTTGTTTCTTTTGTCTTTCTTCTTGAGAATTATGATTCTTTATAAACTATTCCTTCCCGCAACTCCGGAATTAGTAAAGTAACAACTTGGACAATAATCACCTGTTTTTATAGAAAAACATATTGAGTGCTCTAGTTATAGCAACAAATTCGGCGGTTTCCAGTTGTCTAATCGTAACATATATTTACAAAACGAAGTAGGAATCCGTTTTTTAAAAGTATCTTCCTTAATTAATTACTACCGTCCTTATAATTTGCCGTTGAATGGTAACCTCAGCTTATAAGCAGCTTTTTACTCATTTGATGTTAAAAGGTGACCTGAGGGCACTGCGTCTGAGTAAATGTGTGTGTATATAAAACTCGTGTGTATATATATAACAGCTTACGGAAAAGGAAAGGTAAAATGGATATATGGATGTCAACAAGGTGTTGGGATGAGGAAACCCAGTGAACACTCACCAATCAGACTACTTCAGGTTGGCGAGGCCCCGGGGATGTCGAAGCGACACACGTAAAAGAACACTAAAACACAGAAACGTCACAAACGTAGAAGCTTTCGGAATTATTCCTTCATCAGCTACAGAGAGAGAACTCATATATATATATATATATATATATATATATATATATATATATATATATATATATATATATATATATATATATACACACACACATATATATATATATATATATATATACATATATATATATACACACACACATACATACACACACACACACGAGTTTTTGGTGCTTGCATACAGCAAGCGCTTAAAAAATATCAACGTACACCAAGATGTAAACTCGTAAATAAACCAACGCGATCTCCAGGGCTACAGCACTTGAGCCACGTGGAGCCTATCTGTATTAGATAATAAATTCCGCCATTTCTGCCAAAATATTTATAATTTTCCGCGTAATTAAGGCAACTATCCGTAATTTCCAAATTCTCTGGTTACGGCTCTTATCCAAGTTTTTGTATTTCAAGTTTCGTGTCTTAGATCGCCCTGCATGAGCAATAAGAATAATCATTCAGACAATATCCCACACACTAATACTACGGAAAAATTAGGATATTTTCTGTTAAGATTATGGCATCATCATCCATTCCTTTAGCACGTATTTGGATTAAAAAATCGCGAAATAGCTATGACGCCATTACATTTAACAGTTGAAATGAGTTCATATGTTTCGAAAAACTACGAAACAACATTAAAATACTAAATTACGTGTGTTAGTATAATGATGTCAGCCTATGTTCACGTCGTAGTTCAAAATCAATGACATAATAATATATAATTAAGAAAATGATTTATATAAATTCTCTGGCATTCGACTCGCGTCCAAGTTTTCGAATTTCAAGTTCCATGGCTCAAATAGCCCTTTTTAAGCAATAACTATAATCATCATTAAGACAATAGCCTATATTTACACTAAAATTTATGTAAAAGATAGGATATTTTTGTTAGGATTATGGCATCCGTGAATTTAGTGCGTTTGGCTGAAATTAAATGGATTATAATGCAAAATAATCATTAAATCAATGATCTTGAAGTGGAAAATGCATTCCCATTGAAAGGCATTGTTTGGAAGTTAATATTTTTCATTGTTGAAAACTGAAAAACTTTTCACAAATTTATCACATCTACATCTACAGTTTACCCTGCAAGCCACCGCAAGGGTGTGTGGCAGGGGGTGTATTAACACCAAGGGGAAAACTCCAAAATTAGGCCTTGGTTTACGCCCCTACGCGAGGTTACTTTTGATCGCAAGTTTTATTCTGCTCAGCTATCGTTCTAGGGGAAAATGAGCCTTTGTATCTCTCTGTCCTACAGGCTATCTCTCTTATTTTACGAGGATGGTCCATTCTACCGATATAGGTGGGAGTTCTTATTATTTCTTTGACGTCGCTGGAGAAAGTACTCGTTCTAAATCTTTCAAGAAGTTTTAACCTAGCACGTGATCGACGCTCAGCTAGTGATTCCCATCCTAAGTCCTGTATCAAGCCTGTAACGCTTATATTTCTATCATAACAATTTTTGACGAATCTAGCAGCTTTTCGCTGCACTTTCTCTAACTCGGTGATTAAACCTTTCTCGTACGGATCCCATATGCTCGACGCATTAAAATCGAATTTTTACGCAAATTCAGCCTGGATTTGAATTTTGTCTTCAGGAAAAACGAACATCATTCTATTTTCCACAGTATGGTGCATGCCCCAACTTTGTATCTTAATTTTAAATACTTTGAAAAAGCAATTTTATAAGGCACTGCACAGTTTTCAATGCTTTTCTTATAGGTGTTTAAAATTGGACATTGGGGTCAAAAACACCCCTTAAATATAATTTTTTCTGAAATTTCGGACTTTTTCCAGAGGTAGTACCCATTGGCCTATCTTCATTCCAAATTTCAGCACTGCAGCTCTTCTATAAGTACCTTAGGTTTTATATGATATATCCAACATCATATATCCTATTTATTCTGATAAACTAGTAGAATGTGCTAGCATTCTACACGAATTTCATCTCATCTTGAAAAACAAATTTTTTAGAGATATTTCGTTATTAGAAATATTATTTAATTCAAAATGTTCCGCCTCTGTACCAATTTTCGTTTTTTCCTTATGGAAAAATATTGGAGTAAAACATTACAAAAAAGTTGCAATTTTAAGAATGTTTTACTTTTTCCATTGTGGGGTTCTGGTGCCACACATTTGTGCCAAATTTTAAAGTTACAGGACATCTTGAAGTGAAATAATATTTATCTAAATGTTTAAATTTTAAATATTTTTAACGGCTGCAACAACTTCATGGAGATATTAAAAAAATTATATGTGCATTTGCACTAACCTCTCTAAGTGACTTAAAAATTTCAGCTCCCTAGCTCACCCCGTAGTACCTAAACATTTATCTATTTGTTTAAATTTTGAGAATTTTTAACAACCAAACAAAATAAAATATCAAAATTTCTATGCTCCCTATTTCGTTTTTTTACAAATTCTACCTTTAAGAAAAATTTCAGCTCTGTAGCACATTCGGAAATAAATAATTCTTGAGAATTTATTTAAATTGGAATTTTTAGCGGCCGCATTGTTGAAAACTTTTAAGATTTTTGTTTCTTTATCTATATAGAATTTGCTACAAAAATATTGCAAAAGCTCTAAGCTAAGACTTGTGGTTTCCGTGATAAAAATGAATAAACTTTAATGTACAAATGGCGTAAAAACAACCCCTAAAAATGAGCAATGTTTACATTTTCGATTTTTCTAATTGGTTGTGAGCAAAATCCTATTATCGTGCAAAATTTCAGCTCCGTATTTCTTTTAGATTGGTCTACACATTAGAATTCCTTTTCCCCATGTTAACTTAAGGCAGATTTTACTTTAATATTTCCTGTTTTTTTATTTTGACGTCGTTATAAGTCAAATTCTTGGGAATGGAGGGATCATCCAGCAACATTTTCGCCGAAGTGACACAGGCACTATCCTTGGCTAGATTTGTCACAACTTCCTTGACATGAAGGATATGCTCACTGTAATATTCAGCTGCTTTCAGCCATGTGCCACAGCGGGTGAGCACAGGCTCAGGTGGCAGAGGCACATCGGGCAGTTTTTCTCAAAAAGCTTGTTTTCTTGTTGGTACCTTGACGAAGACCTTCTTCACGGTGGAGATCAATTTGTTCACCTTGGGGATTTCCAGTCTTATTTGCTCTGCTACGCGGTTCAAACCACGGGCAAGGCATGTCACATGCACAAGGGAGGGATAGAACACCTTGAGCAACTACATGGCAGCAACCATTTACGACGCAGCATCTGTGTATAGGAGCAGCACTTTCTCTTCGTCTAGATTGTTGGGATACAGCACTTTCAGTCCATTGTTCACAGAGTGTGCTATTGTTTCCTGATTTGTTTTGGCAAGTTGCTTCGTGCAGATGAGGTAGGCTCTGGATGGCACATCTGGGTCCAATTTCCCAACAACCAAGTTGGCCATGTATCTGCTGAGAGCGTCAGTGGTTTCGTTGACTGATATCCAAATGTGTGAATCTCCAATGTCCTCCCGTATCCTGCACATTGTATCGTCGTACGTGGGTTTCACGTAATTTTTGCCTAGCGTTGACCCGGAAGGTACCGACTGATGGCAGTATCGTTCTAGGAACCCCTTGAATGTTGTATTTTCTAGTGTTCTGAATGGAATGTTGGCTGCCACAATTGCATGACACAAATCTGCATAAAACTGATTCTTCTCGCTGAATCCCTCAGAAGTTTTTGTTAAAAGCTTTTGTTTAATCTTCGATTTACGTTCAACATTTGCCTTATGCAGCACTCCTTGGACATGCTGAATTAGGTGGGTTTTTTATAGCTCGAAACCGATAAAGAAAAATTATGAAGAAATAATTAACCTTAAAAATACGGAAATAATCTAATAAATATGGAAATGGGACAAAAATATAAAATTTACTTTAGAGCTACGAAGGTCCGGATCTGGATTGCTGGACATTTTGAATAACCACGTCTATAGTTACCATAAAATGGCTCGTATAAACAAAAAATGTAGATGGTTTTTGCCTCAAAGTTGACAAGCAATTCACGGCCAATAATTCGTTGCAAGCCAGCATTATAATGTACTTACCTCCTTGTTGCATGCTTGACAGAAGATAATTTTGCCATCTGTTGTGAAGTACGGGGACTCTTGTAACCACTGACGTATTAAATAAGCTTTCGAACTTGCTACTTTATGCATTGCACTTTCACAATTTTCACGTTCACACTTCTCACCTTTACCCTCTGCGGTCTAGAGATGGACTGCGAGGTTATTTTCGTTTTCCCGTGTCACACAATATGGCAATGTAACAACGAGAAATTAACGAAACATCAGATTAAACTCATTGTTACATTGTCGCATCGCGCGACACTGGGAAACAGAATAGCACCGCCGGATGCGTGACAGGTCTGAGCTGGTGTTCGCCACCTGATCATGACCGTGGTGTGAAGGACATTTTCCCAACCCTCAACTGAACATTGTACAGTCAGTTTAAAAAAATGACTAGTACCAAAATCTGCTTTTATTGTCGATTTTTTGTACAAAATTGACCCTTTTTAGGCGTTTTTGTATGAAAATGGCAAAAATAAGCATTAACGTCGAAATAGGCATTTTTAGGCACTATAAAATATACGTTTTCGGGGTTAATTATTCATGAAACGTATATATAAAATTGTATATTCAGATAGCTACTCGGGAAATAAATAGTTTTTATCTAAAGATCCGCGGTCTAGTTATAACTAAGATAGAAACTCGGGACGAAAAGAGTTCTATAGCTAAAAGAAGGAGGTTTCTTATTTTTTAAGACTAAATTCAAATCGGTGCCGAATTGACGAAGAAATATGATTTTAATCGGAAAAAACAGATGCTTAACAGTAAAGAACTTATGCTACCATAGCAGCCAGGACAATGCTTTTCAATGGGTATTATAATAGCATCGCTTTAATGCTTTTGAATAGGGAAATTCTTATTGTCCCATTGATTTCAACCAAAGAGGTATACATATGATGACGTCATAATTTAAAAACGCGTTATATGTTATTAAATAAAAGACGTTACTCCTTTCAATTATGGGGGTTGATGAACTGTATATAATATTAGCTTTAATTTAGTGCTTCTAAAGAGAATCAGTGGATTGTATTATAATGCAATTGATTTAAAACTACGGCGTGAACTTATAACGACGTCGAAATCCAAAAACTGAAAATATTAGTGACGTTATGGAAATCCTGATGCACTGCATCCCCTCAAAATCCTGCGGGTTTTACTTTAGATATGGACTGAAATGCTTGCTGAATGTAAGCACCAACTACCTGTGCATTATTATTAAACTATTAATAAAAGCCTTCATCTGTTGGTTGGTTTGTTGGTTGGAACGCTGTATGGGATTTCCCATAAGAGGGATCTTAAGGATACCTCTTTCAAACTTGCAGACTTTGTCTTCGGATAAGAACCATTTAAAGGATATTAAATGAAGATTCTTATTCTTATCGTCGATTTTTGTTTTCGAATCGAATTCGCTCACATTAAGCTAAAATATTCGAAAATTTGTCAACGTTTTGCTTTTTTATTGAAACGTTCCTTTGACAATCAACAGCATTGTTGTTCGTGGCTATATTGGATTTCCCATAAGAGGGATCTTAAATATACCTCTTTCACACTTGCAGACTTATTTTGTTTTGCAAAATTAAATTAGAAGTAATTGACGCACGATCTTCGGATAAGAACCATTTTAAAGGAAATTAAATGAAGATTCTTATTCTTATCGTCGATTTTTGTTTTCGAATCGAATTCGCGCACATTAAGTTACAATATTCGAAAATTGGTCGAAATGTTGCATTTCTATTGAAACGTTCTCTTGGCGATCAACAGCATTGTTGTTCATACAGAAAATCAACATATCTGGTGAGTCCATAATAGCTAATTTTTTTCGGAATAAAACGTTAAAGATGTTGTTAACTTAGTTAAAAAATTGTATACTCTTATTGTCTTACTATTAAATATAAAAAATATGTTAAAGTGAAAACCTGTTCATCTATCTTATCTAATGTTCGTATAACTGTCAGATTTAGCTCACTTTCTTCCAATACAGTTGAACATATTAAGTTCCAATTTCCCGTTAAATTTCAACGGGCATTTACACTAGTATCTATAATAATATAGCTACTTGTGCCTCACTCACTGACACAAAACTCTTAGGTACTTCTAGAAGGACTAGAAATCTGAAATTTGGCATATAGGTAGGCCGAGTGGCACAAATTACGAGAATAATCGAAAATCACAAAAAAGTTAATATTTAAGGGGTCTTTTTAACCCCAATGTTCCATTTCAATGCCCCATAAGAAAAGCATGGGATTCAGTGCAAGTCTTTCTAAATTTTCATTTTTAAATTACATAAAATTAGGATACGAATTCAAGAAAAGAATGTCTAGATGAAAGAACGGAATTCTTAATTTTTGAAGACAGAATTCAAATACGTACCGAATTAGCGTAAATATTTGCTTTTAATCAGAAAAAAGTGTGAATTTTTCCTCTTTTCAACAATGGAAATCTTTAAATACTATGGCAACGACCTCAATGCTTTTAAAGGGATCTGATATTATACGTTACGATTGCAGTGATTTAATGCTTTTAATGGAAGTTAATGCCGTCATAACGAATTACAGTTGAACTTCCATAACTCGTATCTCAAAGTAAAGTATTAATTATTCGAGTAATAGAAAATTCAAGTTATCAAAATATAGTTTAAATGTTTGGATATATGCAGTGGAACTTCTATAACTCGAATCTCAAAGAAAAGCAACAATTATTCGAGTTATAGAAAACTCGAGTTACGGAATTATATTTTTTTCATTTTTCTTTAATTGAATTAACGTCAAGTTTATTCCCATAAGCATATAAGTTAACTTATTCTAATATTCAATATCATGCATATTATGAAAACATCATCACCAATATTTTCTTCCGATAATATGTAAGATTTTACTCTATCCAAAGCACTACGCACTGTGATTGAGGGTATCATAGATAATTGCAATTCTCACGTACTACTGAAAGCACAAACATGACGATTAAATTTAGGTTATCGACTGTATGAAGGAGCTATTTCTCAATGGAATTTATTATTTAAGACATATAGGCTCCACGTGACTGAAGTGCTGTTGCCCTGGAGATCGCGTTGGTTTATTTACGAGTTTGATCTTGGTATATGGTGATTTTTTGAAGCGCTTGTATATAGATACATACATACACATAAGGAAAAGAAAAGGTAGTGATGATGGTGGCAACAAGGTGTTGAAGGAAGCCCAGCGGACACTTACCAAGTTGGCAGGCTGCGGGGTGCATCGAAGAGACAGAAAACACGCACACAAAAAACACGTAAGCTTTTCGGGCATATGCCATTCTTCGGCGATGGTGATAGAGAGTGTGTGTGTGAGTGTGTATATATATATATATATATATACATATATATATATATATATATACACATATATATACATATATACACATATATATATACATACATATATATATACATATATACACATATATATACATATATATATATATATATATACACATATATACATACATACATATATATACATATATATATACACACACACACACATATATATATATATATATATATATATATATATATATACATATGCTGCATAAAATTATTTTCATTTTAAATAAGCCCTTTTCCTTTCCCCCGTGCATCCAGCGGTACTTAGAACTGGTTTTCACACGGGGTCCTTTCATTTATTCGTATCTGTTATTTTTGTGAGGGCGAAAAATATCGCGCATTTCCCGAAGTGGAATCTCCACCATTGGTATATCCTTCGCCCCCGCGCCCTGGACAAGATGGTCTTCTGATACGGTCGCTTCACAACATACCGAATAACGGTCCCCGGTGAGCGGTTCTTGAGCCCTTGAGAGCCAAAAGAACCACTTCCGCCATGTTATTAGACATGGTCAGGTTTTAATGCCCATCTCCCGCCATTGTTAGGGATGTGTTTTATTCAGTTTTAATCGACACCGTCCGACGCGGGAAATTTTGGAGATCTCAATGACGGACGCTGTAAATCCTTTTGCAAGTGAAATGGAGAAAATATGCCTAGGAAGGAACGTACGTAAGAATCGATAGATAGTTTTTCATGTTGTTGTTGTGTAATAAGCGTGTTTCTGTTGTTAAGTGTCGGCGACTCTTTCGCATCTTCATTGGAATATATTTATAAATCGTTTGGCAAAAGATTGTTTTGTTCTAGTTCTCTGCGTTTGTATTCCATTTCCGCGCATGATGAAATCGCGATTGAGAGAAGCGGATGATAATGCCAAAATTTGCTGTAGTGCGTTATCCGTTTGAATCTTTCGACGTTATGCTATTAACATCAAGAGTGAACTAGTGTTAGCGACGGTAATCTTTACCAATAAATGGAAATATTTTATACAGTTTTGATAAAATATGATCGTCATTGTGGATAAGTCATCTAGAGATATTGCTTATACTGTTACTGTTGAATGGAAGAGATTGAAAGAATAATATTTTTAGCTGTGGCAGTTCGACTTCAATCGGCGGAACGGATTTTCCTCGTGAATTTTGGCGTTAACGGATTGAATTAATCATTTTTCTTTCTCACCCGATCACTCCATTCATTATAAATTACCTGCTGACATGAGATTGAAATTTTTAAAAATTAATTTTCACATCATTGCAAATTAATTCCAAATGATTTTTGTTTTTGTGGTATGTATACTAATTTTATAAGTATAATTGACAGGTCCACTTAAAAAAATAGCGCACCCAGGAACATGATTTAATACTCTAGAATGAGCCCTGTATAACAAGATCAGTGTACTATGCTATGCTTTTCGATTAAAAAAAGTGTATTTAAAGGCGTCAAAACGATAGAATTTTAATAATTCGGCCTCAAAGGCAAATCCAAATAAAGCAGGACAGTGAATGGGGTTGACGAAAATATGTCCAAGTGGCAATAGAAACAAAAACGTTCACCTTTCCGATAGACGAGTTTTTGCCCATTTCAGAGTTTATCTATAGAGCAGCCATGCATGTAAGTAATGGGTATTTCTTTCGGTAAAAGCCGAGTAACAGGAAAACCGGCTAGTATTCAATCCTACTTAACGCTCTGTAGCGGATGAGAGTGTGAAATAACAACACGGTAGTCATTCTAATTAGTTCAGCTGAGCGCGGAGTATACGGAATGAACGCCTTTAAAAAACAGTAGCCTGTGTTGCTGCACCTTAAGTATTCCAAATATTAATTGGAATGATCCCAGTACTGTTTGTATATTTAGGAACATCATGATTTTGATGCGGTAATTATAGCCCATTTAAAGACGCGAGAACAGAGTACGTTTTCGCCCTAGAGCTTTATTTTTTCAATCGACTAACATAATAAATGATGTCATCTTTCGGTTGTTACCACTCTTCAAAAGTTCTGAAATATCATGGCAGGCCAAGGTCTGTCATAGAATACAGTAATATTCTTTCGTTTCTATGTTGGCTACATTTTCTGAAAAACGTTTAGTGCTCACCAAACTCAGGTTTGTATATTTTAAACATATGCCGGACTGATTAAGTTTCGAAAGTCGACAAATTATCTTAGGTCGTGGGGCTTTCGTCTTGTTATTAATGCAATAAAATTGCAGTGCCCCATTTTTGAATCCCTCGAGATATTTGAAAACTTTTAATTATTCCAGAATAAGTACTTAGGTATATAAAATTGAAAAATTAAATGCTTATGTTTCTCCAATATTTTTTATACTTAAGTGCTTATACTGGAATTTGTTTCCAGCCATAAGTAAGACGAGCTCGACAATTCCCTCGTGAACTATTAATTATGGTATGTACAAAGAATTCGTTGCGTTTGGCAAGATATATTTGTATACTTGTTTAGTTACGCATTAGTCAGTCTCAGATACATTTGGTACCCGTTTTGATATCTTAAGCACAAGAGAAGACGTTTTATATTAATAAAATTCTTAACAGTTGGAATACTGCGAATCTGTTTCGTATCTATTAGCCGTTCAAAGACGTTTTGATAAAAAAGGCTCCTTTAATTTTTACGTCGAATGGGATCAGAATTTTCGGCATAGTTCTATGTTATGAGTAATAATTTTCCATAAAATGGATTGACGTATTTTTTTATGTGCTCATCAAACCGTATAATGTATAAATATTAAATTATACGTTTATATAATAATTGGCGCATTTTCTGGATTTTTAGCGCGTAAGATTTGTCGCCAACCTGAAATTTTACCCCTTAAAATAAAATTGATTTTACTTTAGCAATAGAGATTGTTTCCCAGTAGATGGAATGAAAAGTCTCCCATTAGCTGCTCCTATCCGTCAATTTGGTAACATACGCCATTTCGACGTTTTCTGCTAGGGAGCTCTTTTGGCATGCAGCGTTGCCGCTTCTTTTTCCCGCATGTGCTGTCGGCTTCCTATTACTACACCTTCCCACAAGACTATAAGCTCATTTATTAAAACTGCATCTCGACCTAATTTAGCTGATTTGGTCCAGAAAGGTAATTTCAAGTTTTCAATGTTTTAATGTTGAGTATATTTACAAAAGAGAGCGCCTCAAGCATCCATTAAAGAATTATTTGTGTAGATTGCTAAAAAAAAGCAACCATTTCCCTTTGAAGGATCTAGAACGAGTTTCAAAAGCTCTGATGTGAGGGAAGGATCTAGAAACTTCCCGATGGGAAGGCCGTCGCCTCCCCCCTCCCCTCCTCCATACCTCTTGAGCTCGCCACTGCCGACGATCCTTTTATTCGGAAAATCCCTGCCCCTGTCACAGTCTTTCTTTCCCTTGTCCCATGTACCTAATCTGCCGCGCAGAGTCAAGGAACTTTGCGCAGAATGGATTTAAGAATTCGTCCAGTAGAACAGTGTTTCTCAGCCATTTTCATTCCACGGCACACGTACACAAATAAAACAAAATATTGGCAGCACACCGCCTCCGTTTTCCAGTGTAGCTCTCCCGCTTCCCCCATAATTCCGCGGCACACCAGTTCTAGTCTTAAGGCACACCATTGTGCCACGGCGCAACGGTTGAGAAACACTGCAGTAGAGGGTAGTGGGGACATGCAAGAGGAGAGACGTATGGTTTGATCTGCCTCTACCTTACGTTTATTTATTGCTTATCAGTCTATAGCTTTCTGGCGAAATTTCAGTTCAGAACAGTGCTTCCCGGTCATAACACGCGTTTGGGGGGGGGGGGTGCATGACGACCCGCAGTGTCGACTCAATGCAATACGTTCACACCGTTCAATAATTTTTGGAAATTTTAGTCTATGTTATTGCTACGGTTCATAAAATATTGTAAAATACTGTTATCAATGTGTAGTAAGGCAGCGGAAATTTTTTCCAAGTTTCGTATGGAATGATGAGGGAGGCAGTCCCGCGTTATATCCGAGTACGCGGCATAAACGACGGCGTTATTACTGGGGAGCACTATTAAGTTTATATCAATTATATTTTATTATAATTTATATTAATTATGATGAAATTCACCGTGTATCTGCTCTCAAAATTCCTTGGAATAACTTCTCTTTGTAAAGAGAAATCATAACATTGTTTTCATGTTCTTTGTAAATAAACTTGTTTACCAAATGCAAACAAACCTGTAGGAGATGTAAAAATGCATTGTGGCGTTTATATTTATTTGATGAAAGTATAAAAACTTTTCTTTTTCAGTTGATCGTTAATTATGAGCAATTTTTTAAATATAGCTGGGATTTCTTCGACCATCGTGATATTTATAAAGTATTTCCATCTATTAGCTGTCAATTTTTATAATAATCGTTTCAGTTTTTTACCAACAAACGGTAAACTTTTAAAAATTATTTTCGTTTTGAGTTTATTTGAATAAAGTGAATTTTAATAAGGTCAAAACCGACCCTGTGAGTGCCGATAGTTTCCAGCAGAAAACTAATCCTGCTTATCGGCTCTCAAAGCCTGCGCGGTAAAGGCAGTCATCAATTTGTTGTCATTAGCATTAAGTTTTGCGAAAAACTGTAATAGGTGAATGACTGCGAGTTTTTCAAATACGTTTTAAAGTCTTACCTTAAGCCTGTATACATTCTCAACGAAGCGAAAAAGCCGTTTAGTGGCAGGCCTACGTTTCAGTTTTCTCTTTCATCACAGCAGCATGGAAAGTGGAAAACCGCTATAATCAGGGCTTGAAAATGCGCTCGTCTGCTCGTCCGTGACGAGTGAAACTTTTTAGTTGACGAGTAAAAAATCCAATAGAGCAGTTTCAGTTCAATTGGCAATTATTTATAAATTATACCTATTGTTAAATTGAAATATTTGGAAAAATTTCCAAGTTACTTAATTTAGTGAGTTTTGCGGCCGCTAGGAAGTAGCTAACTCCAGCCACTTCTACAAGCACATCCAGGAGATTTCCCTACGCTGTGCATGCCTTTAAACCTGATTAGTCCATAAACAAGTGGCGTTTTAGTGCAAAACTGTAAGACATGTTCAAGGTCATAATTGCCATGCCTCTGGAAGTGGTATGTTGACACCTAATAAGATATGAATAATATGTTTCATTGAACTATTGCTTGTCCATGGTCTTGTGTCACTAATATGTATGAGTTTTTAATATTAATTGTCATTTAGACTGATGTACATACAATTATATTTTGCGTAATGTACTTGGTTGAAGATTGATAGTTATATCTGGCAAAAATGAAAATAAAGATATTGGCCAACGAAAATGTAAATAATTAACATTTCATGTTTGGCACTGAGGGTGTTTTTTTGCTCGCCAGCCTTGTGGTCTTTGGGGCGCTGGCGATTTTCAGCTGACGAGTGAGATATCTGCCTGACTGGTGAGGCAGCATGAAATTTTTCAAGCACTGGCTATAATGGAGGTGTAATAATTTTGGAGCACGTCGAAATACACCTGTGAATTCTTCATAAAAATCGCCGTCATAGAACCTGATTCAGCAGTATAATGAATACGGTTACAATGTGATAAAATCCTAAATCAACAGGAAATAATGATAATGAAGTGCGAACAATTTAGAAATTTACTAATAAATGTTACATACGCTATGAAGTTCGTTCGAAGGCTTTCGTGGTGTTGCTGACTTGAAGGCTTCATCTTCCGGGTGGTAGCCACGTAGGTCAATTTAAAATGACGACAGTTTCGCCAACCTTCCTGTCGGCGTCTTCAAGTCGAAGAATTTTAAATTGACCAACGTGGTGACCACCCGGAAGATGGAGCCTTCAAGTTACATACGCTATGTCTGGTTTGGACGAATACGCCTGAATTCGAAACCAGACGTTATCTATTGAAATAGTACGAGAACAGATGGAAATATACTGCTCCAATTGAAAATAATTGACATACCAGGAACACCGCCGGTCTTTTTATCCACTTAAATTTCGGATTGCCACAATTTATATTCACTTTATAAACTAGCCTACCCAGGGCCGGCTTCAGACAGTAAGCAAGTGAAGCAATAACCTCAGGGCGCAGCGTGGCAGCGTCGAGGGAGCGGCCTCATGCCGCGGCTGTTGACATACTGTCGTCGTTCCCTCTTGCCAAGTTTGGTCTTACAGCAGTCAGCAGGGACGGCAATCCTGCTCAAAGAGAGGCATTTGCGAAAACGGGAGGGAGGTAAGGGAAAACCAAGGGAAACATACAATGTACCCTAGTACAGCCAATCATACTTTTTTCCCGCTAGATCTGGCGGGTTTTGGTGTCGCTTAGCGGAAAAAAGTATCATTTAGCGGGTAGCGGGAAATCTAGCGTGAAAGATGTAACTTTTGGCTTTTTTTGGAGGAATCTGAGAGTTGAAAGCGGTAAGGGATTGCTAGATAGCACATGATCGCAAGACAGTGTTTGTATGGTCCCAAAACCTGGCGAGATGGTGACCGGAAGACACCGCATCGAATGAGAAAAAAGTTACGACAGAATATTTGTCAAGTGGAAAGTGGAAAGCAAAATGACCCTGAATCCAAAATAGCATCCAGATGGAAGAATCAGTTAGCATGCAAAGGAGACAACGAGTGGATTTCGAGGATATGTTTTTCTAAGAAATTTTCAAACCCCATTTGGGAAAAGCAGAACACTTTTTAGGCATTAGTTTCACAAGCGTTGTGTTCGAAACAAGACCAATACTGAGAGTTGTCAGTGTTTTTTTTTGATTTGGATTTAAGATTTGGTTTGTGAATTATAACTCGTTAGTATTTTCATCCGATATAATGAAATCGTATTTTATGGTTTTCGCTTAGTATATTGTTACTTTTGAACTGTGCACTTTTTAAGGAGAAAAAACTTGGTTCCGGGAATGATTGGTTTCTTAACAATAATAACTTTTGTTTTCAACTATTCTTACGAATTAATCGAAATTTCCCTGGCGTCAAAATTGTAGCATTTGGTAAGTCATAATTCAAATTAATCACTTTTTAATACGGACATTTTTCTCAAATACTAATTCAACATTGTTATTATTTATAAATAGGCATACATGATTAGCGAAAGAGCTTGAATATAACCTAATGATAGCTTTAATTTTTAAACTAGCTATATTGCTAGAGTTGGCATATTTTTTGATCAGTGAAGTTCCGTTGCATTGGTTTTAAATTACGAATAAACATAACGATTGACTATAATTTAACTTGAGTGCATATGACGACAGAAAGCAAACTATTTACTAAATTTAAGAATGCAGTTAACCTCCCACGATCATTGTTTAATGGACCTCTCGAGCAATAATGGTTTTTATTTAATATGGAATTGATATACTTATAATTTTCAATACACAAAAAATTAAAACTAAAATTAAACTTCTTTTAAATATAAAAATACCCCTTTCAAATGGCTGATCGAAAAAAACGTCTCTCAGGAGCGAAAGCTTAGAAAAGCAGAGGAGGCATATCTTCAAAGCTCCTACGGTGGATTGACCAAGTATTTTAAATGGAGAGATACCAACACTGTGTGCGATGACATGTGCCAGGAACAAACTTATGATATGGATGCAGGTATAAGTGAAGAAAATATTGCGTAGTAACAGAATCGTGTGATGAAGATTTTAGCACAGGAACCCAAACCAATTACAGCGATATTCAGGATGAACATCTGCATGAAGCAGTTAACGAGGAACTAAAACTTGGATATGCTCGAAATTACTGGTGATCCTGCTTCTTGGCCAAGTGTAATGGAAGTAGTGTCTTTCACCATATAGTCACAAGGGGCCCAGTTCAGGTTCAAGATTTTCTTTCCAAAAAAATAATGAGGGAAGATCCTTGACCGTTAAAAATTGCAAAAGGTTGTTGCCAAATGGCGAGGAAATGGATAGAGATTGGTTAGTATACTCAGTTCGGTTTATTGATTTTGCTGTAAACTATTTAGAAATTATGACAGTAATTTACCTGGTGAAATTAAAAATTGGAAAAATATATCCCGAGTTCTGAAGCAACACGAAACAAGTAGAACGCATTTCTTGAAATACGATGATTGGCTGGAAACTCTCAAAAGACTTAAAAATCACATAACCATCGATTCCAATCAGCAGCGTCTTTTGGAAAGCGAAAAACAGCATTGGTATAAATTTTTGAAATGGGTTGTGGAAATTATAAAATATCTTGCCAAACAATGCTTAGCATTTCGAGGAGATTCTGACGGACTGTATGATACTAACAATGGCAATTTTTTAAAGCTAATTGAAATGATAGCAAAATTTGACGGTGATATGGGAAAGCACTTGCGGAGAATTGAAAAACAGAAAAGGAGGTCGGAAAACACTAAATTGCGAGCGCATTATTTAGGAAAAACATATAAAATGAGCTTATAGAATTAATTTCTCAGCGCATTAGGCAACATATCATTAATATGGCCCTTAAGGCAAAATATTATTCAGTTATATTTGATTGCACTCCCGATAAAGCCACCGAGAACAGTTATCAATTGTTACTCGTATATATATTGTGTATTTGTGTATGTATATATATATATATATATATATATATATATATATATATATATATATATATATATATATATATGGATGTCAACAAGGTGTTGGGATGAGGAAAGAGTTCTCTCTCTGTAGCTGAAGAAGGAGTAGTTCCGAAAGCTTTACGTTTGTGATGTTTCTGTGTTTTTGTGTTATTTTACGTGTGTCGCTTCGACATCCCCGGAGCCTCGCCAACCTGAAGTCGTCTGATTGGTGAGTGCTCACTGGGTTTCCTCATCCCAACACCTTGTTGACATCCATATATTCATTTTACCTTTCCTTTTCCGTAAGTTGTTATATATATATATATATATATATATATATATTTATTTATTTATTTATTTATTTATTTACGTCGCTCCGATTTGCGTTGTTTCACTATAATGTCGTTTAGTAATAAGGGAAGAGTTTTTTGTTTTAGGCCGGTTTTGTCCGATTTATATCGGTTTGAGTCGAGTGCCATAAACATCAACCCATCCTATCTTCCAGAACAGTTGTGTATTCGTTAAAATGGCGGAGCGAGACGTTACCGCTGAGGCATGGAGTCGAATTTCAACCCTCTCCCACTCGTGCGGTGAATACTTATGGAATAAAGTTTTACAAATGTAGTCAGTTTGTATTATCTACCACTGGAACTTAACACTCTTTAGATGGTAGCTCGTAATCACTTTGGCTCCAAGTTGAACAGTTGTATAAAACTCCTTAAGCCAAAAAAAAAAAAATTGTAGGGTAAGCCCTATGCATTTCGCCCACTAAGTGGGCATCTTCAGGGGAGAACCTGCCTTGGCAGTGAACAAGGTTCAACTGCCAGTTGAACCTTGTTCACTGCCAAGGCAGGTTCTCCCCTGAAGATGCCCACTTAGTGGGCGAAATGCATAGGGCTTACCCTACAATTTTTTTTGGCTTAAGGAGTTTTATACAACTGTTTAACACTCTTTGTTAGAGGAGGAATCGGAGCGGTTATAATGATGCAGAGGAAAGTGGGAGAACAATGTTAAAAGCGATTTTGTCTCCAAATCCTCATTCCCTCTCGTTGTTCGTGCAGTTGGCGTGCATATTTTCTTTGCTTAAGTCTTTACCCTTAACCATGAGTGGCAAACGTTCGACAATTAATCCATCTGCAAGTACACCTCCGAAGAAGACACATAAAGCTATTACTTTGGAGGTTAGGTTAAATGTTGTTAATCGCCATGGGCGGGGGGAGCGTTCTGTTGACATTGGGCGTGCACTTAACCTCCCTCCAACAACAGTCAGAACTATTTTAAATAATAATGAGAAGATCAAGACTAGTGCTAAAAATGTGAGCCCCGGAAGTGCGCTGCGTATTACTAAAGGAAGGGATGACACTTTGGAAAATATGGAGAGATTGCTAATTGTATGGATAGAGGATATGAATAAGCGAAATGTGCCATGAGTTTGTCTGTAATTTAGGAGAAAGCTAAGTCGCTCTTTTGGGATTTGAAGCAGCGTGATGGTGGTGAAGGGTCATCTTGTGATGTTGAGACTGACTTTAAAGCAAGCAATGGTTGGTTTCGAAGGTTTAAGATCCGGGAAAATTTTCACAATCTTCGTCTAACGAGGGAGGCGGCTAGTGCAGACAAAATTGCAGCAGCGAGTTTCCCGGCGGAACTCAAGGAAATCATTGAGGAAGGAGGCTATTCTCCAAAACAAGTGTTTAACGTAGATGAGACAGGATTGTATTGGAAGAAAATGCCATCCCGCACATACATTTCGAGGGAGGAGAAAACCGCCTCGGGTTTCAAAGCATCCAAAGATCGCCTCACCCTTCCACTTGGTGGCAAAGCAGAAGGAGACGTAAAGTTGAAACCTCTCTTGGTTTATCATTCTGAAAATCCAAGGGCAATGAAAGGATACAACAAGGCCCAACTTCCTGTTATTTGGCGATCTAACAAGAAAGCCTGGGTGACGAAGTCATTGTTCCAGGATTGGGTTACGTCATTCTTCTCACCCTTTGTTGAGATATATTGCAAGGAACAAAATCTTCACAACAAGGTCTTACTTGTTTTAGACAACGCTCCTGGACATTCTGTTAACATTGAAGAACTGGCAGACAATATTCAAGTCGTATTTATGCCAACAAATCCGACTTCTTTGTTACCGCCTATGGACCAAGTAGTGATAGCGACGTTCAAGGCCTATTATCTCCGCTGATCACTGATACTGACGGGGAGGACAAACAATCAGTTCGGGAATTCTGAAGAGGTTATAATATTAAGAAGGCTATATACAACATTGGATCGTCGTGGGCGGAGGTTGCACTGGGTACGATTAACGGTGTTTGACAAACGATTTGGCCGGAGTGTGTTCAAAATGTCAGATGTCAACAGAATCCAACAACAGATTGTAACACTGGTAAAGGAGATTGGATTAGACGATGTGGACCAAGACGATGCAATGGAGTTGATAGATTCACATGGGCAAGACCTGACCAACGAGGACCTGATCGAGTTAGAGCAACAAAGGACATTGGTGCAGGAGAAAGAGGAAAAGGAATCAACTCCACAGTTGAAACAGCTGTCAGAAGCCTTCAGCTTCTTTGAGAAGGGAATAGCAATCCTCACTGAAGACGACCCAAACATGGAACAAAGCGGCAAATTTATCTGAGGATTGAATGAACTTTTGCGAGGATATAAAGAGCTTTATCAATAAAAGAAGAAGAATGCCACCCAAACATCAATCACTACCTTTTTAAAACGTGTTTGATCAAATTGTTAAATAAATGCTACTTCTCTATATTTTTATTCTATTCCTTTAATGCTAAATCCTTTGATTATTTACTTTTGTTAACATTAAAATTACGCTTGTTTAGCTCAGTGATCGAAAATTAGAAAATATTTCTTTAAATTAGCATAAATGCATGATAAATATTAAAATTCTATTAAATATAGTTTGTTTTAGTAAATATTATCGCAAATATGTATGTAGATGACCCTTAAAATGGATTAGAAAATCCGAAAATTTTATTCCGGGAACGCTTCCCGCCTTTATAATGCAAAGCATATGGGAAAATAATGTACGATTTACGTCGACGTTTCTAGGAACGCATACTCGTCCCGGGTTCGATTCCCGGAACTATCTTTCCCATTTGATTTGCATGGGAAACCTGAAATCCATCGTGCAGGTTAATTTTCTCTTGCACATTAAAATATCTTAAAATTGTAATATCGTAGCGAGTTTTGTACTATTCTCTGAGGAACGGAATGAAGATTCTAATTTCTATCGTAGAATTTTGCTTATCGATTGTATTTCTTAGAATTTCGCGTAAATACTGGCGATTTTGCAGTTTTTATCACTCATTACGAGAGTGTTGCCATAGCAACGACTATTGTTGGACTCGCTGTCAGATTCGCTATATTCTAATACGTACACGCGTTATTTTTGCCGCACAAATACGCGTGATCAATTTAATATTCCGTTCGAATGTATTTGTAGTATTTTATAACGCTAAATTATGAAATTTGGGAACACAAAGAACTATATATCCGTGATGACTTTAAAACTATTAAAGCCAATATAAGTATTAAATAAATGATTAAATGGATAGTAGGCATCATAAGTTCTGTTTGGATCATCTTGTTAACCATGAAAAAATCTCAACCGCCATGGCAACGAGTCCACTGCTTTTAAATGGGAAACATATTATTATATAGCATTGATATAATGTTTTCAAAGAGAATTTATGTCGATCCTAGCCAGAGATGTAATCTTATGGTGATGTCATAAATAAGGTTACCATATTTTTAATCTTATTTCCCGGACAAAAGAACACAAAAATCCGGACAAAACCCGGACTTTTAAATGTAACTTTTTAAACACAAAAAATTGTATTGTGGTGTTATATAATTAAAGAAAATATATTCAAGCATTATTAAAGTAAATTGTTGAACGTAAATGTTTTTATTACTTAAACATTTACGCATAAAAATATCATAAAATGCTATAATGCTTCAAATGTCATGTGTTATTATGACTCGTTATCCGAAACAATTCTGACGTTGCAGACTAAATAGGTGTATAACATATATAAATAGACAATTTTTATGCATATCTTGAATAATATATACAAAAATATATACTCTAAACCTAAGTTTATTAATTAACTTTTAAATAAAAGTTATACTGATAATTAAAAAATAATAATATGACAAATTACATTATTACCCCGGTTTGCGGGATGACTTATTTACAAATTAAAGGCAAAATAATCAAGTAAAGCGTCAAAAATGATATTCAACATCTCACGATATAATTAGGCATAAAACATTAAAATCACAAACTGCAATACTGTTCCAAAATCTGTGGACGAATTCTTGAATGTTACTGCTAATTTTAAAAATATTTCCCAAAAATTAACGTAAATAACATAAAAAGCGTGCAATAGAATGAAATAATCAAATTCCGGACAGGTGTTCAAATCCCGCCCGGACGTCCCGGGACACCCTATAGAAGAGGACATGTTCGGGAAAAACCGGACGTATGTTAACCCTACTTTGGACGCATCCATTTGTTAGTACTACTACATTTGCAATTTATTAGAAGAAAAATTATTTCCCCAATCACCCATCAACACATCCAAATCGTTGATTTATTTACTAAACCAAGTTTTTTGCGGCACCGCTATAAACCAGATGCGGCACCCCTAATATGTCGCGGCACAAAGCTTAGGAACCACTGAACTAAAGGATGGGAGAGCGTTCGGACGAAAGGTTTGATGGTGAATTTGAAATAGTGAAGAAACTGAAATGACAAAGGAACCTACACATCTCTCAAAGAGGTAAAAAAAAATCTGTAAGTAAAAAGAGTTCTGGATTATGTTTGATGAGAAAGGAAACGATCTCAAGAAGATATCAGGATCTTTTTATTTGGAGGGATCCATCGTTCGATTACAGTTGCTTGGTGATCGAACTGCACTAGAGGATTATGACACCAATATCGTTTGATACATGTCATTAGCTGATCTCTCGTTATTTTTTTAAATGTTGAACTCGAGGAAGATAAAGGAGAGCTTTGTATCGCTCACCTCCGCCAGTTACTACCGGAATACTACGCCGAGAGAATTTCCATTCGAGGAAAAGAGGGATACGAAATTTAAATATATGCGCATTTACTCGGAATCCTTTCCATCGCATCTTCGCCTCTGGTTTGATCTCTCGAACGGGCGATCCTTTCATTGTGATGAGCTGGCCTACATGTACGTATTTTGTCACTTCTTAGAGTTCTGCCACATTTATTTCAATCTTATTAGAGCATGGCCACCGTCCCGCGGAACATCGTTCGGGTCCGATCTTTTAGCTGCCAGTATTTAGTCGGTTAGGCTCTCAGTTATGTATGTGTCCATCTTATGATAGGGAACGCTTAAAAAGCGTGATCTTTGGTTTGCGAAATACAGCACCGACGAATGCGATTCGCGAAACATCTGTCCGATGCGGAGGGTCAAGTCATGCCACCTTAGGTGTGTTGGTTTGTTAAAGTGAATTAACACCAACCGGTGAGTCTCGGGCTGTAAATAAAAAAATGAAAGAGTTAATTTTAGTTTGGAGAGGGGTATAATTATGGAATTTTAAAATTATCACCAAGGAAGTGAGAATCAAGAATTTAAATGTATGCACGACGCTTTAAGGCTTCTTTTTCCAATTACTTTGCGTTAATATCACAAATTATATATTTTTAAACTAATTGAACTTTAATGAGACAATAAGACCCTTAACTCTTTTTTATTTATTTATATGTTTACAGCAGTCATTACAGTTTAGCTATTTTGATCGCTTACGTTTCCCTCACTTTTCCTTAGAAACGATCCAATGTAGTGTACGCATTTAAAGTTGGAGTTACTTTCTCATGCGAATCCTTTTTAGGACATTATCGAGAAAGCTGTTCATTTCTACTTAAATTCTTGATCTAGTAACAATTGGCGACCTTTGTTAAGAATTTCGATATTGAGATCATAATCGTATGTGAAAAATATAATATAATCTTAATTTTACACTTGATGGTTTCCTTATTTAAGAAAAAAACTTTATTTGAGATTTGAAAGCCGTAACTCTATCTAACATAATATTAAATCCAAGTTAATTAAGCTGTAATTCTATGATAACCCAACAAATTTAATTCGTCTACAAGTATATATACGCCCATCGCAAAAAAATAAAATCTAAATTGTCCAATCTTGCAATACATGCCGGAAGGTAGAATTACTATTTATGTCTTTCAATGGAACCGCAGCGATAGCCATTTGCCGGCCACGCAGAGGAACTCGGCGAGAAATTTATCGCGCATAGATGCATACTCTATGTCCAGCATATCACTCATCATCACGTATGACGAGCATTTGTGATCGTGCAGACATTGTCACTTAAAATGCACCCAAACGGAATATTACTACACCTACAAAATGTCGCGATGCATCCTCATCTGCAGGATAACCTCGGGTACGGAGACGATTATTCCAGGCGTATCTTGAAACAATCTTGAAAATAAAGCGGTACTTGGATTTTTTAATCGACATTACCAAGTGCATATTTGTCTCTTTAGCGAAAGGATAGGGATTTAGAGGATATGGAAGTTCATTCGTTGTTCTAATTTGATGTCTTCGTTAGGTGCCTATTTGGTTTGTTCTTGTTGCGTTGTGATTTTTATGAATTTGATGGATCTTCACCCTCATACTCATGTTCGTTGTTCGCCTGCATTCATTTAATGGGGAACATGTTTTTATTCCTTTGATTACAATATCTCTAAGACTATTAACACTACACGTATATGTTGGCTCTGGCTAACATTAATTTTTATTTATGTGCAAATATTTCTATTTACCAAACGTCAAACGGAGATTTGGTAGGTAATTTATTAAAACACTGTTTGTAGATCATAGCTTGCAATAAAGTAACAATCCAGAACTAGTTTTGACTATTTCATCGACTACTAAGCCTTTAATCACAAAGTTAGATTTCCTTTCGATATTGACCTATGTACAAACGCAAATATATACAGCAAACCTTGGCGTTCGCGATGGTTACGTTCATCGGGAACACTGCAAACGGCAAGACCTTGATTAAATGAGAAATAGGGTGTTAAAGATCGAGATTAGCAGAATTAAGCCTATCTTTTGTTTAGAGATCACCTTTTTTTTACAAATAAATATTTAATCCTAAAAACAGGTATAGTTAATTAATCCATTATCACAGTATAATAAAGTTTTGTCTATCCTTCTTCATTTCTTTTTGTCGCGCATGAGAATTCATTAGTTTACAGTTGGAAGTCACAACTGAAAATCGGTACGCTAAAGCGGCTTGTCCTGGCAAAAATTCGAAAAAGTGTCATAGTTTATCATTGATTATTATTTGTTAATTTACAATAGGAATAAAATTCTACTCCTAGTAGGTGCATTTTAACAGTGTTTAGAATTGAGATGGGAAGATGGAGCGCATAAGTTCTGGATGGCATCCTTTTCCAGAATAACCCAGTTTCTTCCGAGTTGAATACTTGTTGGGGCTTATATTCCTTTACTTTTATGCAGTCCTCGAATTGGGCGGGAACGCCGTTCCTCTTGTTACAAAATGAAGCCCATAGCGTTCCCGTTGTTGAAAAATCAGATCAGAATGTTCTGATCACTAGCGCTCCAGTTGCTAAAGTTCTCCAATTCGAGCATTGCTTCTATGTTCTAAATCTATATAATAATGATATTTGGTGCTAGTAAATCAGAAAAAGATACGTTCCAATTAATGAAACAACTTTGCGATTCTTCGGTCATTACGGAGTCATTTTCAAAATAGATTGCGATTCGCGAACCTTCGAGAATCGTTTTCGCGAACGGCAAGTTTTGGTCGCTAAATGGATCGTGAACCGTCAAAACCGCCAACGGCAAGGGTTTGATGTACTGAGTTGCATTTACGTACGCAATGCGTTGAGACTGCATGTTTGCATAATTCATTTTGGTGACTTTTTGAATCGCTATTTTAAATCCCTAAATTTGATTATATAATCAACAAAATATCGAAAAATCGAATCTTGATCCTTTTTATAGGTCACGTAGATGAGGGTGAAATGCCTTTCTCGGTACCGTCAAACACCAACAGCAGGATATATGTAGTATTAAATTATCGAGACGAAAATAAGTTTCAAGGTAAGTTATGCGTGAATCTTTTTTATTCGATGGCGGAAACGTTAATCTTTTATTTAATTGCATCGCTACGTTATTTTTTAGATCGGGACTTGGCTTTCGTAACATTTTTCATTTGCTCGTTCTACCCAACCGTAAATATTTTCCTCTTCCGAGAAAACCTTCATTTTTGTCTGCGGGATCAAATATACTGGGATGGAGATAGAATAGGAATGGCTGCGTAAATGTTTGAGGTTTGTCAGGATATCGTACTTCAAACGTGCCTTCATTTCGCGTTATATATGCTTCGTAATTCGCGTAGCGGAAAATTGATGGTATTCCATCATTTCCGTGAAATTTGGCCAGTTTTTCTCCCATCTTTCCTATTCCGTCGTTCATTTTTTATCGAAATTCTTAACGGTGGCTTCGAACTTAAAAAAATGCGTGCCTTTTGTATCGCGTTTTAGCCCGCCAAGAAGAGGTCCTATATGGATTTTAATCAAATTCCATCCTCGGCGTCCTTTCGTTTATTACGGCGCGAACTAATGACGATCGTGAAAAGTGTGCGCCCCGGTTGGCCATTACGATTGAATTACCTTTTTTAACAAAGCGGCATTATGTGCATCGAAACGGGAATTCGCGTGTTAATGTATTTACATTCATCCTGCCGCGCTACACCTCGAGATTTGTTCAATTATGCCGATTTTACCGCTACTCTTCTCTTGTTCTTTTTCCCGGAGTTATTTTTATTGATTTTGTCGGGGAATGGAGGTAGAGAGCTCCCGGAGTACTGAAATTTAGCAGTCCCATCCCAGACTTGCCGCTGAATATGAAAAGTAACCTATTTATTCATTTTCTGGTCGCGATCGTCGCTAAAAATGTTATCGCGAATGTTAATAATTTTCGCTCGCGTGGAAACGCGTCCAATTGAGCTCGATTGCCCCAAAACGTTGGCGTTTCCGATTTCAAAATCGAAAATTTCTGTTTTCGGCGTACACGGAATGATATGAAAACATCATCGGCGTGATGCTTTAGTGTTTTAATGCAATTCGTCTCGTTTCTCATTCAGTTGCCTCATTGATATTTTTTTAAACTCGACGTTTTTGCTTTCCAGCACGCTTTTTGATTGTCGAATCTAAATAATTTCAATGCTGAACTATTTATACTCGCGTATCTTATTCATTGTATGACTATAATCGAACGTTTTTGTTGTGTAGATACGGAACTGAAAGCAATGTTTCTTAATTCCATGTAATATTGGGGGTGCAGTCTGTTTGTATATGTGCGAATGGCTTAAATTAAGCTTATTAATTTTGCCCCGCGTGGTTTCAATATCTTTTAAATGGATCCTTATGTATCAAGGATTGATAATTTTTGGAAATGCTCTTCTACGTGTACAGAATGTTTAATATTGCTCTTTCGGGGAAAATAAATTTCCTCTTGTTGGTCTCGTGCGTATATCGATTATTTCCTTCGGATTATGCTAATTCACATAATTTTACGTTCTTTACTCGTGTAATGTTTTCCATGGCTTATTTACACGATGTGTCATTAATCACCAGGATTGGTATGTGACTGGCATCGATGATCATCGGCATAGCGTCCGTTTTCACACCTTTTTCATGCATTGTTTTGGGATAAAAGGGAACCGTTTAAACTGCCCTCTCTTCTTTATTTAATCACAATTAAGTGTCCGATAATTTTTTATCGATATGTGCATTAAAAGCTAGACGATATTGTTTTAATAATTCTGCATTATCCGCTGCAAAACGATAGATGTTTTCTGCTATCTCATGAAAATGTAAAAGCGTTAATATAATTAAATGTAATGGCCCATGTCTGCATTAATGAACATCCGGGTGATTTTCACCCTTATGCGTGGCATTTTTGCTGACGTCACGCCAATGCGATAGTCGCGTCGTAATCCACTCGCCATTTCATCTACAATCATGCTTGCCAACCGTACTCCTCAATGCTACCAACAGTCCGGTTACATTAACATCCTCCCTAATGCGAAACGAGTCGCGCGCAGTCATCCCGCGATACCGTCAAGATTTGAATACCATTTATCATTTTCCGGTTTTGTATTATTCTTTTAATCCGACCGCGGTGTTTGTTTATTCTGGAAAAAGACATAGCCTTAACGGAATTAAAATTTTATATACTTTCAAGGAATTAGTAAATATCTCTAATTTTTATGAAATATTATTCGAACAAATGTTAGATACTCAAATACGACAGTTTTAACTCCCAAAATGTATCTTGCTGTGACAGTGCGTTTGGTGGTTATAAGTTCCTGGATTTACCTCTCACCGGTCCTATCCTTCTCCCCTCCGGTAACCATCTGCTTTGGTTGGCCTTCACCGCCTGACCCTTCGCCCTCTTACCCTCCAACCATTTCAACTATTATCCCGCAACAATGGTTTTTTTAAATCGATATAATATCCTTCCTGCCTGTAATTTATCGTTTGTAACGAACATAACAATTAAACTTTCTCCCATTTGGAATTGGTTACATTGTTGCTCGTTACGGAGAGGACTTTAAAGGCGAAGTCGCGCCAATTCTATAAAGGCCTTAAATATTACTTTTTAACATATGTCAAAGCAAGATGCCGGTTTGACCAAAAAATAAATTGTTTGGTTTGTTGTTGAATGATAAGCAATGTTTTACTTCATCCCATGTGCATGGGCGTTTATCTCAGAATGCCAACTCCATTTTGGTCCACGGTGACGTGTAGGAGTTTAGTTTGAGGTAAAAAGGGACTGAAAAGAACTGGAAGGATCACCAGTACGCAGTTCCCGCAAGAAATATACGTCGGGAATGAGAGAAAACTCGGTCTTTTGATGAAGAAAATCGATTAATTGCGTAATATTCTCATTATTTATCGAAGCTTTCCGCGGATTTTTACTGAGCACGTGACAACAAAATAATAAAAGATCCATCGCTCGAAAAAATCATCCGAATTTGCGGGCATTTCATTTTAAGTATTGATAATGATTCAATGGCGGAACTGTAATACCGCAGAGTCCTCGACCGCGGTGGGATGATATATTTAGGGAGGCCCACAGGTCCGTCTATATGTATATTACTTTGAACAACGAATTATGAAGGGGCCCAAAAATTACTTTCGCGTGGGAGGAGAGTGGGGCGAAAGTTTGTAGTTCCGTTACTGTAATGATTGCTGTGTGAATTCGAAAATATCCTATTAGGCTAAGAAACTGAATTCCCGGCGAAGAGCAAACGAGAAAAATATCCAATTTTATGGTCCTTTTTGCAGGTTCTTCCGATTCGGAAGACAAAGTCCCAGGCGACGGCCGTATCCTTTTCCGTCGGCCAGCTAAGCGAGAGGCGCCGAAGGAATCCAGCAAAGCCGAGGAGAGGATGAAAGAGAGGAGGAAGAAAGTGAAAGGGGTGAAGAACGCCAGTCTCTTATCCTTTGGCGAGGATGACGAGGTAGACAAGGAAGACGCATGAATCCCAAAGAAACATTCACTGGGCAAGGGCGCTTTTATTTTGCTCAGGAGGTTTTGGTAATATATATAAATATAAAAGAATGCAATCTACAATCCCTGCGAAATGTGTAAAAATTAAGAAATAAATGATGGAAAAGGATTTATATTGATCTCAATGTCGAATCTTCTGGTTTATTTAAATGCCAGCAGTGTGGCGTTTGAAAGCGCAATGTTCGACGCGATTTACAATTACGCCTAAAGCGAAGTTCCAACGAGCTGAAATAATATGTGCAGTTCTCACGTTCTGCTTTAGAATGTGGAAGCGGTCGTTTTCTTCGGAGATAAGATTTACCAACTGTTGCCCACTGTGGCCCTTATGGTAGTTCATCGTCGAAATTACTTGAGTTTCATTTTCGGTGGTTTTTTTTAAGTTCGGTTAACTCCATAGCCATTTGTAAATGTATTTTTAGTATTGAATTCATGTTCTTTTCAATCTAAATTCATAATTTTTCAGCCAGCTACGCTGTTTTTCGTTATGCAGCCAATTCTATTCGCTTATATAGTACAGTTATAGTTCTCACATGGCATTAAAAATCTATTTTCCGATTGTATTAGCAACGCAAAGGTTATTATATTGAATAAATTCTCGGAAAATCCTACCTATACTATTTTTATTGCTAAAATATGACCAATCGCCATCCTTTATCTTGTGTAAAATGAATTTTTTATGGGAAATTTTCCAAAATGAAAATCGTTGTACGTAATTATATTCCTGTTGTTATTTACTGTATTACTGGTTTTTACCGTTGCCATGTTTTCCATAACTATATTCAAGTTTGGTGAATTATAGTGGCCTCTGCCTCTTTTCTGTATAATAGAGCGATGATGGGGGAAAATGGCCTTTCCAAATTTAGCTTCAGATTTTTTTAATTTCGAATATTTTTTTAAGTGCAATTATATGTATATATAGTTTTTATAGTTATAAAATGACTCTCACGTCTCATAATGAAGCATTTTATAGTTAGTTCCCTGTTAAAAAATTTGCTGCATATAGAACCAGTAAAATCCTTGGTAATTGAGAAAAAGTAATCACTTTATTAAAATCAAAATCAGTGTAAAGGAGAATTTTTAAATTTTCCTTGATGTTGTAATCGTCGCTCCCCTCCACGCGTTTCGTATTCGCGCATTTGTTAATAAATTTACGAAGGGGTATTAGTGATCGCGATAAATGGTATTATCACTTGTCTCAATTGTAAAAGTAAAATTTTTAGGCCAAATATTCTGCAATCACTTCAAGAATATCCAAGTATTGCAGGAAAACTAAATTTAGTGTATTTGGTATATCGAGTAACGCAAGGTATTTGCGCTTATACCCGAAAAGTTTGGATAACATCTTCCTTATATCCCTGCATTCGCATTGTTGACACAACAAGTGGCAAATGTTTTGGTTATTTAATTACAAATTGAAACTAGAATAAAAATTATTGTACTTAATATTTTGTTTTTCGTTTTCTTTTTTATTTGAATGTGCCATTCTCAGATTTAAGTCTTCGGGTGATTGTAGGCCAAGTAGTTACAAGCAATAAGTGTACCCTCGACGATCTAAAGCGATGTTAAATCATAACCGATAGGAACGTAGAGGACAACGTTTGAACTTATTTTAATGCGAGCCCTGGTTGGATACTTTAACACATTATGACACGTGACCTATATAACTCTATTTCATTGGATATCGTACTCCTGTTGGAGTTGGTGTACATACGTCACAATTTTGTGATCACGTGATCGCCTGTCGCCATCTTGCAGTTTCGGTGGCAGGGGATAGTGACGTCGTCTACAAACTGAAATTTTTAGTTATACCAATCGGCTCTCCAGGTGGCATGTGAAGCAAAAGACGAACATCTGACTTTCGGAGTGGGTTAGTATTTTCATAATTTATACTGATATTGATTCCGGGCGTAATATATTTTGCAATGTCTTATTATCCATTTCTGTAATAACTAGCGAGGTATTGGCGGCAGCTGTCGTGTAACGTACGTTGTAGAATGGAAATGGCGGGAGGCTTAATGGAATATTTAAAAAAAATAGTATGTGAATATTAAAGACAACATGTTAATGCAATAAATCGCTGTAAATTTTCTTTATAATACCTATGTAGTTTTGTATAGTTCATCTGTTGTGTAGATGAAATGGGAGTATCACCATTCTCATTACAACGTGTTGGTTTCGAATGCGCTGCTGCTCTCTAGTGCTGGGTCGTGTAACTAATGCCAGTGTCAGTGCGTAAAGTTTTGTCCGATTATCAAATCGTAATCTTCCTTCATAAGTCGTTATTTGTTTCGTATTTTCATGTGATTTATAATTTAATAAATAATATTTACCTTATATTATGTAATAGCAACGGTTCTAAATCGATGGTGCATAGAAAAATAGTATTTCATTTTGGATGACCTACAGTAAAGCAGCCAAGTAAGCATATGATGCTGACTTATAAAAAGCTCACGATACTGTGGCATGTAATTGTCTCCGGTACTCGTAATACTTTTGTTTTCAGAACTTTTTATTTCAAACTGTGCTTGTGAAATCTTTGAAATGTAGCTTAACGAGTTAACAATTGTAATTTTCAAAGAAAATGCCGGTTTTTCCAGTGCTATTATTTGATGAAGTTAAGTGGGTATGATGATTGTGCCGCGTCCATCATTGTAAATGGTCGATGTCCTATTACGAGGTAACTGCTGTGTTTTTGAAAAGTACCAACTCTTATTGTGAAATCGTTGCGTTAATACTTAAGTTCGCGTTTCGAATTCGATATTTTAATTGTGATAAATTAATATATTTATTTTTAGTGCAACTAGAAAAACCAATGGAGTCTGAAATTGGGGAAACAATTGCACCGTTTTCGGATGGGACCAATGCCAACCTTAATGAAAAATATAGTAAAGATCAAAAAGGTAAATATGAATGTTTTTATTTTAATCACGTAATTGTATTGTTCGAGTGTTGTGATAATGTGTTGATAACGGATTGTTTGTATTTTAGGCGAATGTAGATTGAATGGAGAAGTCAATGGTACTTATGAATCGATGGACATCTCCGATTACGGCGTTTCTCCATCAGCTGTTGGTGGTGAGTTGCAAGCTGAAAATGGAGGTGAGGATGTTAATGCTATGCAACCTGAAAGTTGCAAGGCAGCTGAAGTGCCTAACAGTCAATTAGATAGCCTCATGGAGTTAGGAAGTGAAGTGCCTAGCAGCCTGGGGGATTCTTGTGTATTAGAAACAGAAACTGAAGTGATAGGTGATATGTCTAGGACTGATAGCCCTATTACGCCAACTAGTAGTGTCTTAGAAAAAATGGACGTAAATGACAGTTGTGATAAGGACACAGTTGATGTTTCTGCGGGTGATACATCTGTAAGTAGCCAGTGCAAAGAAGTTACAGATGAGTCCGACGCTCTGAACCGCCAGTCGGTCAATGATGAAAGCGTTAGTGTTGAAGAAATTAATGAAGAAGATAGTGAAACCATCTCAAAATTCGACGAACTTAGTAATGAAGCTAGTACATCAAAACAAGAAAGTGAGAACAGTGGTAGTAAAGAAAATGGAGAGGGTGAAAATGATAATGCAAGTCAGGAAGGTGACAAACCAGATGCTACATCTACACCTATTTGTACTACGCCACTTTCCAAAAAGAATAAAAAAAGCCCTGCTATTTTGAATATAACTCCTAGAAGGAGTTCAAGAAACTTGAATAAGCAGAAATGTTATGTAACGAAGGATGATGATGATTTGGATGTTCAGGTCCTCTCTCCTGTTGACCCTCTAGGTGACCCTCTTGCTGATCCACTTAGTGATTCCCCTACTGTAGGGGGAAGCAGTAATAAGGAAAACAAAACTCGCAAGAAAACAACGATTATAGTTAATGACACCAAAGCTCTTGTAGAAATAGCCGCAGGTAGCAAGGATGGAAAGAAGGAACCTACTCTTGTCATTATTGACACCAACTCAATTCTCTCTGGTCGAGGACCAGTCCCTGTGAGTAGTTCAGCAACATCATCTACATCTTCAGGAAGCTCCTCCACTGCTGCATACTCAGTCCTCCCAGTGGCCGTCCCAGCACAGGGCTTTTATCCACCAAACCAATCCCAAAATCAAGCACATTATGTGAGTTTGCCAAAAGCTCATCATAATTATCCACAGACCCATCACTACCAGACCCATCAAGTGAGTGCATACCAATATCATGCCTCTCACCAACAACAGGCACAACATCACCAGCACCACCACCATCATCATCACCAACATTCTAATAGCAGTACTTCTGGGTCCAGTATTTTGCATCCTCCCTCATTGACTGATGACATGTATGTTGTGGAAGCACCTTCCTTTATCGTTCCATATGTCTATGAAAAGCCAGCTAAGAAACCACTGAGGGAATACTTAGATGCTATGGCAAAAGAGCTCAATATAAGCAAAGTCAAGGATACACAAGATAACAAAAATTCTTTGTCTATGAAAGGTGATGACTTGGAAGGGAAAAGTCGAGGAAAATCTATTGGTGAAGAAAGAGCTTGTGATGATTATGCTGATGGCCAAGAAATAGATTTGACGGGCGATGAAGACAAGAACAAGGAAGGGCAGAATGACAAGGATAAAAATTCTGATAAAAGTGAAAGTAAAGAAAATTCTAATAATAATGAATCTGTTAGCATATCGGAAAATAGCGATGAGAACGACCAGAAATCCTCTAAAAAGTGTGATGATAATTTTTCATTGGGAAACAGCAAGGAAGAGGCAAATGATGGTGATGATAGTTTGAGTGGTAATAATAATGAAAGTGTGCAAGATGATTCTGGAGTTGGTGAAAAGACTGATTCTTCAAAATTAGATGCTAAAGATGACATGAAATTTAATGCAACGAAACCACCGACCTCTTATTTTGATAGTCCAATAGGTAAATTCTTCATGCAGATTGGAACAAATTTGGTGCAAGAGTATGTTCAGACTGATTTATTGAGATCACAGAAACGCAAGTTAGATAGAGAAGGAGGGAAATCTGCAGTGACTCAGTTTTCAATCAATTCCCTTCTTAAAAACTTGGAATGTAGTAAAGAAAATAATGAGCCATTCCATTTTGATCAACACAAGTGCGAGTATTGTAACTTCAAAACAGAATCATCGCTAGTAATGGCTCATCATCTTGAGTGCCCCCATATGAGGAATTATGTTTACAGGTGCAACTTCTGTTTAATGGAATCCCGGAGCCCTCATAACCTTCTTTATCACATGGAGGCTGAGCATAATATTCGAGGTCGTCTAGAAAGAACCCCTGCCTTCCATCAGTGCCCAAATTGCCCCTTTGAGGATAATCAGAAAAGCAAACTAACTCGTCACACTGCCTCCTGTCAGAAGAAACATCGTCCTGATCGAAACCAGGAGCCTCCTCCAGACTGGGAACCACCTGCCAAAATTCCTCGAATCCCCAGAGGTCGACCTCCTACTGTGGCCCCAGGGTATGGATCTCCAGGAATGGCAGTTCCCAAAGTTCCTGGAATGACAACTCAAGTCCCACATCCACTCCTCCCAAAATTGGTTCCATCCCCAGCAACATTGGCTTCATCTCATGCCGCTGCTGCTGCAGCTGCCATGGCAATGCGTGGGCGTGGTGTACGCAACCCTGCAACCCTTCCCAATCGGTACATCACAGATATCAAGGGAGTTCCACGACCAATTGCTCCTGTCCAAAGTAAGTTATTTTATATAGAATTTTTCTTATAAATTGTGAAATTCAACTGGAAAAATATTTCATGTCCTAAAATTTTAATTTGCAGGATATGACTCGGTTTCTGGATTATTCTACCGACCCAACTCTCAGGTGCTACTGCCCACCCCCTTACAAATTGCGGGCAACCAGGTTTATCAGGTGAGGCTTTGATAGTTAGTTACACATCATTAGATAGATTTAATAGGCCTTTAGTTTTTCAGCAAATGTTTTGTCTCATAAATACCTTCATTTCCAATTTTTTTTTCTTTGTACCTTTATTTTAAGTATTTCCTTCAATACATTATATTTATGTTTTCTGTGAACTTCTTCATTTCCCATTATCATTGCTTCTCTTGCATTCACTGAAACTTCTGGTATATTTCTGGACTTCAAAGTTCTCCTAGCATATTGTATGCCAAAATTTATTCCAAATAAACAATTTGAGAGACAAGTCAAGAAAGGATGCCCTCCCGTACTGCCAAGAGGGTTTTAGTGGTCAGTGCACGTGTGGGTGTGTTTGTGTGCTGTACAGGTGGTGGGTGGCCAGGGGCAGGTGATGCCATTGATGGCTGGTGGTGAAATGCCCAGTGTGCAGCGCCTCACGCTCGTCCCTTCCGCTGGGTCCTCCACCCCCTCGGGGGCACCCACCCCGGTTGCACTCGTGCCCAACATAGCTGCAGGATCCAATTCCATCACCATACAGGTGAGGAGTGGGCCTTGTTTGGACTTAACCAGGAGGATTCTTGGTGAACCACCTCTGGCAGTTCGTGTGTGGCATATCCATTTCAATTACACTAACATTGATTTTTAACTCCATATCATCTTTCATCTGTTTGCTTTAATTCTGCTTTGTATGATTTGGTTTTTGTCTCATGTTTGTTTACTCTAATAAGTCATTTTTGTTTGAAGCTAATGATATTTTTACTTTTCGTTTAGTTAATGTTGGTAACGTCAAATTTTGTCTATTGTGTCTTGAAGACTATGGAGTTATATTGTATCTCTATTATAATACACAACTGAGATGACTTTTGCTAAGAGCAGTTCGTTTTCGCAACCTCCTGTAGAGGGTGTGGAGTAACAGTGCAGTGCTGCAACTTGGCGGAACACCTTATAACTAATAAAAGTCATGTTCAGCTTATAAGTATATTATATTACACAAAATGATGTTGTTTTGTTTACAGAGTTTGTATGGTTCCTAACAACAGTATATAGTAATGTTAGTAAACTTTCATATTCGCTTCATTTAACAGTTTACACATTGAAGCTTCACTTACGTATTGGTGAGAATTAAAATCAGAATTCTTTTAATTTATCGAAAAGTACAGAAAGCTTCAATGTATACAACACGCTATATTAATTTCAGTTAGTATTTAAATGAAAATCTTATGTTATAATGGTACATTAAATTAATATAGATGCTGTATACATATAAGTTTCATTTGATTATCGGTAATTATATTTAATTTTGATTTTTATTCCAATTAAAGTTACAATACAATCAAGTTCATTGAATCTGAAAGAGAACATTATGATTTAACTCGAGAACCGAATGTACTATTATTTAACATAAATAAAAGGCACGTAGCGTGGTTTATGATTTGAAAATGTGAGAGTGAATGATGAGTGATTAATAATTAAATTAATTATTGGAAGTCATTACTGGTTTTATAGCTGGAATCATTCACTTTATCCCATGTGTAAAAATTGACACGCCAAATGATCCAGCAATTCCTTTTAACATGCATTGCAGACAATTCACGATCAAACTATCTCATGCCATGACAATAAATAAATCCCAAGGCCAAACCTTAGCCAAAGTTGGTATTTTTATGCCTGAACCTTGGTTTACACATGGAAATATATGGTGTTCAAGAATTCGAACACTAAATTGTATATAAAGAAATTTTGCAAATTAAAAAATAACACAATTGAAATAGGCCCCTAGTATTAACGACTTTATTGTGGAATTTAATTTGTATTAAAATGCACCATTATTAATCTAAAATTATTATAATAAAATCTTATCTGCATTATGTTAATATTTGTATTTGTTGTTGGTTGAAATTTTTACTTACAGGATTCAATTCTTAATATTAGTATTTCTTTTTTCAATTACATTTTCTAAATTATTTACCAGAGTACTGCAGGGAAGCTTCCTCCATCAACAAAATTGCTTCAGCAACCTAGCATATCCATCACACCACTACCTCGACAGCCAGCCATTACCTCCTCTTCTACTCCTGGCGCTCATGGAAGCCAGCATGCAACATCAAGTGCAACACCCAATCCGAATAAGCAGAACCAGCTTGGAAACAAGGCTACATTTGTTATTTGTGAGATATGTGATGGCTATATTAAGGTTAGTATTGTATTGCCTATGCATTTTCTGTCAGATACACTTATAAATAGCTGCTTACATATACAGGATATATGTCATATAAAACCTAAGGTATTTCTAGAAAAGCTACAGAGCTGAAATTTCGAAGGAAGATAGGCCGAAAAAATCCGAAAATCCAGAAAAGTTATATTTAAGGGATGTTATTGACCCTAATGTCCAATTAAAAACATGCATAAGAAAAGCATTGAAAATTATCCAGGGCTATATAAAATTGGTTTTTAAATTATTTAAAATTAAGATACAAAGTTGGGACATGCATTGTACTGTTCAAGAAAAAATGAAGCTTATATTTTTCTTGAATACAAAATTCAAATCCATACTGAATTTGCATAAAAATTTGATTTTAATCATAAAATTATGAATTTTTTTTCTGTCTTCGACAATGAAAAATATTAACTACTATAGCAATGACTCCAATGCCTTTCAATGGGAGTTGATTTCTCATACTTAAAGAGCATTGATTTAATGCTTAGACTGCATTATAATCCATTTGATTTCAACCAACGACGTATACATGATGATGACATGATAATTTTAAATTAATTTTTTTATGTGGATACATACTAAATGGCACGGATGGTGACACCATGTTCATAACACCCAAAATATCCTAATTTTTACATAAATTTTAGTGTGACATGGGTTATTTTCTTAATGATGATTATAGTTATTGCTGAAAGGGCGATTTGTGCCATGAAACTTTAAATTAAAAAATTTGGACACAAGCCGATTGCCAGAGAATTTAGAAATTCTGGACAGATGTCTTAATTTTATGGAAAATTAAAACTATTATCTTATTTACATGGGACCTGCATAGTTCAAACGATTTCATGTTGGTTTATTTACAAGTTGAGATCTTGGTGTATGGTGATTTTTTAAGTGCTTGCAGTATGCAAGCAACAACAACTTGTATGGAAAATAAATGTAGTGTATATTACTGAATAGCATTATAACCTAATCCTACCGTCATTTAATTCTTTGCAATTCTTGTCTTATTACTTGGTTAATTTAATGATAAATTTATAAAAAAGTTACTCATCACAAAATGATGCCATTGCTAAGATCATATAGCATAATGTCTTAAGAGAAATACATAGTTTAAATCCAAGAAATGTGTGAGTTAATGTTGTTTTGTTGAGAGAATGATTTTCCCTCATAGTTGTCAAAATACTTGGTAATATCCCATGCCTAAGATTTAATTTGGTATTATGTTGAAGTAGTAAGCAGAGATTTTATGAGGTAGTGATAATTTTATAGCACTTTTTAATTGCTTATGTTATCACTTTGTCTGTTCGTCTCTGCACAAAATTTTGAAGCAAGGAGAAGAGCTGGAAAGCATGTTCAGGATAGTTTTGGTTGGTGGCATATATCAACCCTATTGATTTTGGAGTCTGTCCATTTTCCTTTTAACAGAATTTAAAAAATGTCTGTGTCCGTTACTATAGCTGCTACAATAAAAGTGAAGCATCTCGAAGATTCCGAAAATTTACATGAACATTCCAAAAGCAGTTTTTGGAATGTTCTTTTTTTTACTTTTTATTATTATTATTATTCAATTCACTTAAAAATTCTTCTAAATCAAACATTTACTTATTAACATCACCAGTGGGGAATATTAAGGACTTCAAAGCAAGGTTATATGTACTTGCTTATGTTTCATGAATGGGGATGAATTGTCAAAGATAATCTCTGGGATGTTAGTTTTATAAAGAACTTGATATATATATATGACATCTGCACTCTTATATTTTTATTATATTTAGCTGTTAAATTACTTTTTAATTTTTTTGCAAATGGTAGATTGCCACTAATTAAATGTAGTTATTCTCTGAAATCATGATTTTTAATTTCATTATTACCTAAAGTAAGTTACTGGATTTACTTGCATATAAGCCACAGTTTTTTCCCAAAATTTTCATCTACAAAATGAGGATGCAGCTTATATGCAAGGAAACAAAATCAGAAAATCTAATAATGTGAGATATTTGTTGAAATTCACTATAGCTTTGCTAAATGGCTGGATAATGTAGTGCGTGGTATGTGAGGTATAAAAACGTAACAATCACTGAAACAGATAAAAAGGAAAAAATGTTATTATTTTGATGACAGAGGTACAGACATTAGTTTTTGTAGGCGATCACTACAGTAGTGCCTGGGCCCCACGAGAAAAATTCCGTAGTTAGACAGATATTAAAGCATTGTCGCAGTTTATTCTCATATTCCAATAATTCTATTGTAAGAAACATTTCGGTGGTGTTTCTTTCAGTTTGAAAGTTGTGATTTTTTGTCGCTTCTCAAGTACAGCATGTTTGGGTAAAATGCACATTGCGAGATTTTAGGTAATATTGTACTTTGTATCCCACGAAATGAATATATTGCTGTTTGGTTACGAATAATTCACTGAAATACTTGATTGTTACAAACAATATCAATGTTTACTGTTATTTGCCTGCAGTTAATAAATATTAGTAATTACCCAGATTACCTAATTGTGATTTTTGAAGCACTGCTTATTTTCAGAAACTGTTTTCCCTAGACTCAGCCTCAAAAAACAAGTGTGTAGCTTATATGTGAGTAAATACAGTATTTCATTTTTAAATAGATGAGTTTTTCTCTAACATGAACATTTGTAAGATTGTAAATTAGCTATTTCCTGAGAAATTGGGTATATACCATATTTACCCAATTGTAAGCTGACCCCAGTTTTATCAGCGCTCAAGTCAATGTGTATTACAAGTTGCCTATACCCAGATCAGTGATCATTGCATATATGGGTGAATTTTGCATTTATTTAACTGTTCTGCACAGTTTCATGAAAAATCATAGTGGAAAACCTGAGGATAATATTAATACACACCACAAATGATAGGCGCTAAGAGTGGCCCCAGCATGGCCCTTGTAAATTGAGTGCACCACAAAAGGAAATGGAGGACTGTCAAATATGGAGAATTACCAAAAATTTTGTGAAGTTGTATTGTATGGCTATTGTTATAGGCAAATATAAAGTTTTTTGTTGAATTTTTAACAGATATTTATAAAAAAGCAATTTAAAATAGACGAGTTAATGTTGAACCTGATCACATCCGATTGGTAGCCAAAGTTGGCCAGTGTTTAGTGATGTAAATGCATGCCACAAGCATGTTAGCCGATGCTAGCTGTGCTAGAAGCCATTGTGCCGATATAGAAGTAGAAGCTTGAAAGACAATTCTGTTGTTTTCCTCTATATGTCGTCTTAGAAGAAATATTGGTAGAAGTACTGCACCTTCCTGCATTTATTTCACTTTGTTTTGCAAAATGGCATCTGAAGGGTTTTGTGATCTGATAATTTGCCCAACGTTGATTCGTACAAGCTTTTGCAGTACATTGGAAGTCATAGGGAGCAATATTCAGATGTTGAAATGCATGGAGTAAAGGCGGACAGGTTTGTATTACATTTAATTGATAAAACAAGTTCGATTTAGCGCTTTTATTTTTAGTTATCGTAATAGTACTATTATTTCAACTGAAACGCTGAAGATATGTAAAAGATATATTGACGTCTTAAAACCGCTTTTCCATATTAAATGAATAAAACAACTCTAGTTTTAACTAATATTATAGAATATTTATTTATGTATTGTTTCCCATGCTGTCCTAGTATCTAGTAAGTAAAATATAGTTAGATAAGTATACAAAAGGTAATGGACGAGGCCAAGACTTGGTGAAATTACACAATAAAATAACACGAACAATGCTAGATAGTATTTTTTATTTATATTAAACTTTTTCTAATTTCCACAAAATATATGAAGTAAAACTCGACCGGTTTCGGTGAATAATCATCATCATCTGCCTTTACAGAATCATCAGATCAAATATTGACAAATATTATACAAAATTAATGTGAATAAACTTAGTTTCCGTGTGTCTTGTCTATAGGAAATGTGGTGAAGTTTGTTGTTTTAAGTGTCTATCTGCCTTAGTTATTAACTAATTTCATTGTTGCTTTTATGACTTTTTTCTCCCTTTGAGGTCAATGAGGAAAGACTATGTTAGTAATGCTATTGGATTTGTTAAACTGAAGCGAGAAGGAAAAATTTGTATTGTTAAAGGCAAGATTTGCCCTGAACACAGAATAAGATAAAGAGGTTATGAAGTGAGTGTAGTTGTAGATGAAGAAGATGATTTAGTCACATCTGTGGAGTGTCATGACTGCCCTTATTTAACAAAACATGGTCCTTCAAAATGCCATGCTGTCGTAGATATTATGGGAACAAATTTATTAAAATATTTAAATTACATAACTAACGTAATATGTAACATTTGTAAAAGTATTTGCTTAAAAACTTTGTACATAAATATATGCACTGCAACTGTAATTATTTGCTTAATAAACTCATAGCCCAACGATTTCCATAAGTTTGATCTTACGTATTTAGAATAGATATATTACATTATGGAGGTTTTGTTAAAATATATATGCTAATCTTTGAAACATAAAAATATAATTTACTCTTTCAACGTTCCCCAGAAATATATGCATCATGTCAATGTAATGCCGGCATAAGTCATAAACTAAAATACGAAGCAATAAAATTACATTACATTAAATTTTAAGCACAGAATCAAATGTTTGGTTTTTTATAGAACTTGTCCTACTGATAACTGTCGATTTTTTATATCTGCATTACAAAGCTACCACAATATTCCAGATATTGTTAGTAATTTTTCAGCAGGGGTTGTGGTAGTGGACTGGTTAAACCATTGGCCTTCCATGCAATGGTCCTGGGATCAAATCTGGCAAAGGTTGAATTTTTCAACCTGGGACCACCCTTCACCCTACTCGTATTGTTTAAGCAGGCTGCACAAATCAGTGCTCCATCCTTCAGAAGGAATGTTAAGCAGTTGGCCCTCTTGGTGCTCTTCATAAAGAGAAGGTTAATGCCAGCACCGGGTTCTCTCCTCCATTCTGTTTGTTCAGTATGGAAAGGGTTATAGCTATAATAGTCCAAGTGGCTGATTAGCCAGAAAAACATACACCAAAAGTTTATTTAGATGTTATTGTTCAAATGTATGGCAGCTTATCCATATTTTTTTTGCAGTTAGTCTGTCACGAGCATCTCAGATGCTAATTACAATACATAGTTACTGGAAGTGTTGTGTGTTGGTTCATTGTTAAGTCTGTTATTTTAAGTAGAATTTTCATTCCTTATAAATTATCAAGGAACTATATTTTTTAATTCAACAGTGGTTGCATGATATTTGGTCGGGCAAGGTTTAAAATGCACCCCATACAGGAAAAGCATCCTAGCACAGCAATATTATTATTTTTTGTGTATTTTAAAGCATCTTGAATTTGGAGAAAATTTAAGAACACTTTTAGAACTAAATGTTCGTTCTAATATTTAAAAAGGTCTTCATAATGGATACAACTTTTATTCTGCTAGGTTATTTTTCGCACAATAAGTCATTAAGAAAATTGCAATGCACTTAATTTTAGAATTTACACTCTTATTTCATGAAGTCTTTCATCAGAAGATCTATCATCAAAATCTCTTGTTCAGAGCATTCAATAGATCAAGGTTTCTCAACATGACTATTTTAATCTATTGCTTGTTTGATTCCTTGCACAGCTCAGATTGATATTTCAAAGTAAAAATATGAAACATTGAATGAAAAATGCATGAACTTTTCATGGTGAGAGAGTACGCAGAAATTGAAGAATTTGTAAGGGGGTATGCTGCTCCGAAAAGGTTGAGATACACAGCAATAGGTAGTTTATATTCTACATTTCTTTCTGACAATCAAGTATGGATATACTGTATTAACCCGAAAGGAAGGCGTGATTTTTTCCAAAATTTCTGCCAAAAAATTGGATCATCTTAAAATCAACAACAAAGTTTTAAACGCCATACTGAACACCCCGATTCTGATCCTATGTCCATGAAAATGGGTTTATTTATACATACACTATATGTTACATTTTTATTAACCCTTTGAGTGTCATGCCGATTTTGGTAGGTATGTCCAAATGGCTATTTCAGCAATTTTGCATCAATCTCAAAGAAAAACCACATACATGCGTTTTATTCATATTCTTGCCTGATTCTTTAGTAATTGCACAGATGATTACAAATATTAATTATATTAAGGGAATGTTCGAGTTCATCTGGTGATTTTTTGTTTAAAAAAATTGGTTTTTAATTTTTATAAAAAAATGAAAAGTCAATTTTATATTGAATAAAGTATGGTATTTCATTATTTTCACTAATATATTTAACTTATTTTCATAAAGGCTAGACATCCAGGTAAAACATTGCAAAAACTCCCAAAAAATATTAAAAAATGGAATTTCAGAAAAATATTATTTTGCATAACTGCAATTATAGCACTTTTTCATCATTCTATGAAAAATCACACACACTATTTATTCATATTTTTGTGTGTTTCTTTCAGTAATTGCAGGAATGATATATAAAACATTACATTCTATAAAACTATATACTCTTAACATATTTATTTATAAAATTAAAATATATTTTGCTATAATATTACATTTGAAAACAAAATCACAAATATCTTCTAAAATCTCAAAATTTTTCTTTAAATAACATTCATCGTCACTTAATGAGCTTATATTACAAAGCAATTCATCATCCTCAATTCTAAAAGTGAAATTATCATTGCCTATAGAAGGCATCTTGAAAGAAGAGAGGTAATATTCCGTGAAATTGAAAAAATCATAACTCAACAAATAATCAACTAAAACCAAAGGAATGGAAGATAGGTGAACTACATAGTATCCTCTTTCGATTGATACCATCATCTTTTGCAATCTGTCATTTGCATGTGGAACTATTACGAGTTTACACTTACTCAGCATGGTCGACGATTTATCGTTGTTGGCACTTCGTGCTTAGGAAGCAAACAACGATATATTGTTGGGTGGCTCCGAAAGGGTTAATACGATATATTTACTCATATTCTTGAAGTTCACAATCTGCAAACAAGTGGCTTTTCACCTCGTAGGTACTGGTGGAAGGGGAGTGTTGACTTGTAACCAGTCGAGTAGGAAATTTGAACATGGCTACACTAAGATTGCCTATGTTTTACGAGTGTCTTGTTACAATTTAATCATATTTGTTAGTTTTCAATTGGTGTACCAGCTGCAGATGACAATTACACCTGCAGTTAAAGTGTTTAACCCCTATGAGAGCATGTGATTGGTACAAACTTAACTGTTTTAATGCTAAGTGAGGACTAGTTATTATTTTTAGCAGTTTTAAATAAGTTACCCCAAATCTTAAGACTGAAATGACAGTGTGTCAAAATGTCAATGGTGAATCCTGAGATTTTTTTATACTGAAGCAATTTATTATGAAAATCAGATCTTATCTTGTTATTTGAAATGCAGAGAAATTTCTCTTTCCTTCTTTGATAATTCTGCAATGATGTCATCATAGAACATGGGTTTTTGAGAAGCTTTGGTGTTGGCTTTTTCAATTGATAGAATTGATAATTTAGTGTCTTTCTTGATTTGTGGAATTCCTCACGGATGTTTTGATGTTTGAGAGCTGAAAAACTCCATTCGGTTGAAGCATTGATTGCAGATATTGTCAATACTAATTCACATAATTTTGCCACTTGAGAGTAAGCTTTGTTCTAAACCATTTTCTTTAATGAAATGATATAAATCGCTAACATTGTTTTTATCAATATCTTCTATTTGATATATAACCGAAAGTTCAGAATGCAAAGCAGCTATGTTGAAATAATTTTCGTAACTGTTCTTGAGGAAGTCGAACACATCTTGTTTAATTTTTTGCAGTGCGACTTGGGCAACACAAGAAATTAAATCATTCTCTATTGCACTGAACATGCCGCGAAACACTGGAATCTTCCAAAGTTTTGTTGTTTTTAGCAACCAATTCAACCAAGTGCACATAATTACCTTTATATACAGAGTCGCTGGATTTGTCATGACCACTAAAGCCAAGTTCATGCTCTCCCAAAACAATAATATCAATAAGTCTTTCTAACACTCCCAATTTTTCTTTACTGCTTCGTTATGCTGACAATGAATAATTTCAAACTGCTTATCTAAAACATATTCTATTCAATGCGGTGAATTTATCTCGCGTTTCCAGCCAGGTGAGAATGGTGTCTTCTGACGTTTTGGCGCCTTTCTCTTGCGCCATCTTCAGGGAACTCCTGAGTGCCGTGCTGTTTGTCTGTCTGTGTTCGTCAGGGCATAAGGTCCGTGAGGCCAAATCAAAAAAGTATCATCCACATATCGGAAGAAACATTTCGGCCATTGTGGCGCCGAATGAACCTGATGCCCTGACGAACTTCCTAAATCACCTCAACAGCATACATCCGAGCATCCGTTTCACTATGGAGAAGGATGGATGCCTCCCTTTTCTGGATATCCTTATCAGACGCAAAGCTGGCGGCACACCAGGGCACAGTGCATATCGCAAGCCCACCCACACCAACCTATACCTTAATAGGATGAACCACCACCACCCCTCCCAACGACGAGGAGTTTTGACCATCCTGATTGACAGTGCAAGATCCATCTTGGATTCAGGCACTTATGCTGGTCTTTCCACCAGAACAGCCATGGAGAGTGAGAAATCAACTTGGCCCTGAAAAGGGCCGTTTCCAGAAAATTCTAGAAAATTAGGGGGAAACCTGTAGCCATGGCCTGTATATCTTTCCTGTCTACGGTCTCCAGGAGAATATCAAGAATCTTAGGCAAGCGAGGCATCAGGGTGGCATACAAACCCCCTTAAAAAATCAAAAGTTTTTAACACAGGCCAAGGACCAACTAGGCCTAAAAACAGCTGGAGTATACAAAATCCCATGCTCATGTGGCAAGAAGTACACAGGACAAACAGGATGGACAATAGAGACCAGAATAAAAGAACGTGCAAGATGCATCCACCTCAACCAGCCTGAAAAGTCAGTGTTTGCAGATCACAGCATCTCCTCAGACCACCGCATCAACTTCACCGAGGCCAAAGTGGTCGCAAAAGCAAGCAGCTTTTGGGAGAGACTAGTGTAGGAAGCTATCGAGATTAGGCTGCACAAGAACACACTTAACAGGGATACGGGTCCCGCTCAGCAAAGTGTGGAAACCTATGCTCCCCAAAATTGTGGAATGCCATAGGCCGACTCAACAGCCAATGGGAGATGGGCCACCAACCCTCGGTGGATATATAAGCATGGATGGACGAACAGCACGGCACTCAGGAGTTCCCTGAAGATGGTGCAAGAGAAAGGCACCGAAATGTTGGAAGACACCATTCTCACCTGGCTGGAAAACCGAGAAAACTTCACCGCATCCATTTGCCAGGAAAGCATCAGATCATTCTACATGTTCTATTCGAGTTCTTCTAAATGTTTTTTCTTGAAGAATTGATTGTAAATGTTCTTTGCCTATCGAATGTCTCTTTATTACCTTATGAAGATTATTTAAATCAGAAAATCCAGTTTTAATCCAAACATTTTTGTCATTCAAAAAAGGTTAGCAGGGCCAACAAAATAATTTTCCTTGGAATGACAGGCTTCACTTTCATTTTTGTGAAAATGTCTGCCAAATACCCAAGTCGGAATAACCATAGTTTGTCTGTCAGTTGTTCTTTCAAGTAAAACCAGTGTTCCATGAAAAAAGCAGCTAGTTCAGATCGCAGCTCAAACAATCGCAGAAGTGCTTTCCCTCGAGACAACCATCGCACTTCGGTGTGCAGCAGTAATGCTTTATGAGTGCTTCCCATTTCGTCTCACAGAATATTAAAAAGCCATGTACTCAGGGGTCGAGATTTAATGAAATTAATGATTTTTACAGCCTCATCAAGGACATTCTTGCGAGCGTGTGGCGGTGAAGAATACAATGACTACTAGTAGAGCTTGGTGCCACAGTCTTGATTTGTGCTACAGCGCCAGTAGTTTTACCTACCATTGCCTTTGCACCATCAGTGCAAATGTCAACACAGTTGTTCCAGGATAAGTCATACGATTCAAAAAAGTTTTTCACAATATTGAATATTTCGGCACCAGTTGTATGTGTTGGCAAAGATTCACATATATGATCTTTTTCGAGGGTTTGCTGATACCGGACAAACACAAGCAAAACAAACTCCAGCCGCGTCTGTCGATTCGTCTATTTGTAAGGCAAAAATACAATTCTGCAGACGAGATATCAGTCCAGTCTTCACGTTAGCAGCTAAATCTTTAATTTGTCAAGCTACAATATCATTGGAAAGTGGCACTGCCGTGATTTCTTTTGCCGACTTTTCATCCAGCATGCATTTACAAGGCTTTATAAGTGTCTCAGCTATTGTGTGCGCTTCCCTAGCCAATGCAATACGATAACTTACCATGTAAGATGCCTCAGTGGCTTTTTCATTTCTGGTTTGAGAAGCTGTAACAATTAAGTTTTGGCTTTTAAGGAGCTCACCATGCCTACGTTTAAAATATTGTTTCTTTTTCTTTAAACTCTGGATGATTGATCTCAAAATAACGCTGCATCTTAGCGGCCACCATAGTACTATTTGAAAATAGTTTGTTACATATTGTTACACAATAAGGTAAATTATCATATTTTCATAATAGCGGGAATTGCAGAAGTTTTCGCTGTGAAAGCGTTGATTGGTCAACTTCATACCTTCCCTAAGTCTTGAATAATGATATGTAGTGGTGTCACTTATCATCATTTTAGAGAAAATGAAAGAAATTACCTTTGTTACCCGTCAATCCGTAGGCAACTGTCAGCTGATCAAACTCTGGCTTGCGCAGCTGTTGATTGTATAATTCAATCGCATTATAAAAGTGTTACTTACGTAAATCAAACCGAGGTGTTGAAGGTGTTTCATCTATTTACAGAGTGTATTCCTTGATGTGATATTCCAAGGCATAAATATTGGAAGTAATGAAAATACAGGTAAAATAAATTCTGAAAGAATATGTTAACTGGAAATCTGATGATAATTATTTTTTTATACAGGCACGATTCAACTAGCTATTGTCAATGGCATCTAAATGATAGGAATGGAATTTAATTAACATTCATAAATGCAAAGTTTTTGAATTGAGTCCAGTGACACTTAATACATATTTAAATTACGCCTACAACTATAACATACAAAACGTGATGTCACCGTTTCATTGTAAATGTCTAGCTCTAACTAAATTGCTCGTATATATTAAAACTCATTCTTTGGAATATTAAAAGTGATATCTGTAATGGGGCTCAAACTTTTTTCCAAAACAGGCTTCAGAAATAGGGGAGGGACTATTTTCAGACTAATATGGTAATACTTTTGGTTGACCATATGATCAGCAGGGACAGATTTACAATGGGCGGTTCTCTTTTTATTGGATAAACAGACCAGTAATGTCTTCGACTTGGACATCCAAGCTTTTTTGGGTCGTGGTGGTTATGGAGTCTTCCATTGAACCCAAATTTTATCACGTGATGATTCTTCTCATAAAGTTATCATCTTCCTGAAATCTTTTTGAAAGATCAGCACACATTCTCATATTATCAATTTCTGCTCATCCATATTTTCGGGAACTATCTTTCCACAAATTTTCTGCATACCCGAATTTTCAGTCAGAATCAATCTTAGGTTAAGTTCCTCGGATATTATTCTGGCAACTATTGATAATTCTGCACCAAACGTAACTTTTTCCACATTTTCATCTGCTCTTGATGTTGTTGGATGTCTAGTTCGACTGTGGTGGCTAACATCATCTCTGCTCTCAGAATAGTACTTGACCCATTTTAAAACATAAGTTTTAGGCATGGTGCCATCCCCATAAACTTGGTGTAACATTTCAATAATCTCTGTACCTTTTCTGTAAAGTTTCACCAAGAATTTGATGTTGATCCGTTGCTCCTTAAATTGTTCACTTATTTTTCTGGTGTATGCTTAATACACTACTTATGTAAGGATAACACTTTTCTTGCAATGCAAATGCTATCCAAACAAATTTACTGGTTAACAACTGTCACTCATGTCAGAACACATTACAACTGCATCTGCTAATCCAGTCTCCATATACTGCGTAATAAAATCTGCATAAAATTCCCATTAGTTTATTGTTAGACCTTGTTTGTTGTTTTAATATTTGATTATCCGGAGGAGTTGGTATCAGTCATTATGTTAGCCATTCTTAGCTGATGTTTTATTTTATCTTCATATATCCTTGTTTTTTGATTATATTCTCATAAAATATTGTTAAATGGTAAAAAATTGACTCATGTAATATTATTATAGGAAATTTATGCCTAGCACAAAAAATGAACTGTGATAAAAATTTGACTTTAGATTTCTCAGTCTGCTAATTGGGCATTTATTTATAGTATATAGCAGGGGTCTGCAAACTTTTATGCATGGCAGGCTGCATTGTAAGTTGTGAATGCTTTAGTGGGTCATATAAGAGCTTAACATTGGAAGATACCTAGTTTTTGCAGTATCATATGAGCTAAAATCAAGTCTGAACATTCTTTAGCATTTGTATTTCAAAATCCAAGATTTTTTACCATAATTTTGATTAACAAATATGAAATTCTGTCTTAAATTTCATGGAAACTTTTTAAGCATAGCATCACAGATAGCGTACTACAATCAATGAGGGCTGCATGTAGCCTCTTTGCTGTGGTTAACAACCCTTGCTATAGAGCATTGATTAGTCTAGCTAATTTGCAGACAGTTGCTGGTGGTATTTGGTTAATAAACATTTTCTTTTTGCAGGATTTGGAGCAGCTAAGAAATCATATGCAGTGGATCCACAAAGTCAAGATTCATCCAAAAATGATATATAATCGACCTCCATTGAATTGTCAGAAGTGTCAATTCAGATTCTTCACTGATCAGGGTTTGGAACGCCATCTCTTAGGCTCCCATGGTCTTGTTACTTCAAGTATGCAAGAAGCCGCCAATAAGGGAAAGGATGGTGGAAGATGTCCTGTATGTGGCAGAGTAAGTTGATGATAAAATAGCCTTGCTAACTATTAGTTTATAAATTTTCTGAGCCAAGGTTTTGTCAATGTACTGATGGGATATCATATTATATTAGCAGAATCATGATTGCTATTTATTTACTCTAGGAAAATATTTTATTTAGATTTGATGCTATATATTGATGTATAAGTCAATTATTCTACTTCCTCCTTTTTATATTGGCAATATAATGATGTTCATATTAATAGAAAAAAGTTCTCATATAAGAAGTTTGATTTTTTAATTCCCACCATAATGTATACAAAATTTTCCCACTCAAAAAGTTCAAATTTTTATGAATCGGAAGGTTAACTCATTTTTGTTTTAGAACTCTTATAAAAATATTGTTTCTAAATAGACTTTCTTTCCATAGCATTGTCGTATTAACATACATGTATGCTTATGCCAAATAGTCGAAGTTTAAGAGTTGCGTATTGTAACGTTAATGTTGCTTACTTATTAATCAAGAATTGATTTCTACTTCTTCAATTATCAGTAGGTATGGGACCTTCGGTTCTGCCGGTTCTCTCAAGATCCGAAATAACCGGAACCGACTTTATAATCTGGTTCTTCAGTTCTGATCCTTATTTTAATAAAAAGCATGGAAAGATGCACACATCATGCGTGTATACACGTGAGGCAGAGATGTTCTTGACGATTTATACAATCATGTCACAAAAGATAAATATTAATGGATTAGTATAATGTCTATGAACTGAAATGCCAGTAGTGATGACAAGAAAATGTCGAATTTTTGATTCACAGACTAATTTTCTAATCAATTGTAATTAATAAAACAATTGACGGTTATTTAAAACTTACCTCACTGGAATAGTAGTAAAGTAATCTTTATGTTCACATTCATTCCTTCATCGTAAATTACCCATTTCTTTTCACTCGTAAACACTGTCTAAACGTAAAAAATAGACGTATTTACGTTTATTTCTTCATCGTAGATAATCCATTTTCCTAATGTTGTATGCACCCGAAAGAAAATTAAATTAATTAGGTATTTACAGCAGTTACTGTGTACATCAGTCGGCACGAAGATTGTTTACGTTGACAACAAATAAAACACAAGTCCTAAGTGAATTAAGGCTTTTTCGTTTTTAAATCGGCTACTCCTTCGATAAAAATGAACAAAGCATGTTATTTGATTAGTTCTATGAAGTTCTGTAAAGACTTTTTCATTATAAGTTATATTGTATGAGATATAAAGAAAAGATAATTTTTTGTCACCTGTAAAGTGGCACTCCCGATTAGGTCTTGTAAACTATTTATATAATTATCTTAGTAAATTCAATCACATAATAAAGGTGTTACTTATGTAAATCAAACCATGTTGTTGAAGTGGTTCAACTATCTACAGAATGTATACCTTGATGTGATATTTTGAGGCATAAATATCGGAAGTAAAGAAAATACAGGTAAAATTAATTATGAAAAGAATATGTTAACTGGAAATCTGGTAACAATTATTTTTTTATACAGGCACTATTCAAGTAGCCATTGTCAAGCATCTGAACTATAGGAATGAAATTTAAATAACATTCATTTTTTTCCTAGGTAGGATTTTGTGCAAAACCGACTAGAAAAAACGAAAATCGTAAAAAAGTGCAACAATGCGGCCGCTAAAAATTCGCAATTGTTTAAACAAATTTTCAAGGTTTATGTATTTCTGCATGTGCTATGGTGTTGAAATTTTTTTAAAAAGTAGAATTCTTAAAAAAACGAAATAGGGATTATACAAATTTTGATATTTTGTTTTGTTGGCAGTTAAAAATTGTTAAAGTTTAAACAAATAGATAACTGTTTAGGTACTACAGGATGAGCTAGGAAGCTAAAATTTTCAAATTATTCACAGAGTAGTGAACTTGCACAAATAAACATTTCAATTTCTCCATATGGATTGCGGCGGCCGTTAAAAATTATTTAAATTTAAACAATTAGAAAAATATTATTTTACTTCTAGAAGTGCTACAACTTCAATATTTGGCTAAAATGTGTACCATTAGTACCCCATAATGGAGAACGTGTAAAATTATTAAAATTGCAACATTTGGGGATTGTTTTAAACTATTATTTTTACATCTGGGAAAAACTAAAATCACTGCGGAGGTGATCTCTTAAGAAATAAAAGACTATTTTTAATGATGAAATGTCTGTCTAAAAAATGAATGTTTTTTCAAAGTGAGATGAAATGCTTGCAGTATGCAAGCACCAATTACTAGTATGTTATATCCTCCTCTGTAAGAGTCGTCGATATATAATGATATATATATATATATATATATATATATATATATATATATATATATATATATATATATATATAACAGGAGGATACTAATGTTTAGGCACTTCCAGATGAGCTGGAGATTTGAAATTTTTTTCTTAGGTAGGATTTTGTGCAAATCCGACTAGAAAAGACGAAAGTCTTGAAAAAGTGCAACAATGCGGCCGCTAAAAATTCGCAATTGTTTAAACAAATTTTCAAGGTTTATGTATTTCCTATTTTGTGCCACGGAGTTGAAATTTTTTTCATTGGTAGAATTCTTAAAAAAACGAAATAGGGATTATAGAATTTTGATATTTTAATTTATTTAGTAGTTAAAAATTCTTAAAGTTTAAACAAATGGATAACTGTTTAGGTACTACGGTATGAGCTAGGATGCTGAAATTTTCAAATTATTTACAGAGTAGGGAATTGGCACAAAACAACATTTCAATTTCACCATATATGAATTTCGGCGGCCGTTAAAAATTATTTAAATTTAAACAATTAGAAAATATTATTTTACTTCTAGAAGTGCTACAACTTTAAAATTTTGCTAAAATGTGAAGCATTAGTACTTTATAATGAAGACAGTGTAAAATTTTTAAAATTGCAACATTTGGGGATTGTTTTAAACTATTATTTTTACATCTGGGAAAAACTAAAATCACTGCGGAGGTGATCTCTTAAGAAATAAAAGACTATTTTTAATGATGAAATGTCTGTCTAAAAAATGAATGTTTTTTCAAAGTGAGATGAAATGCTTGCAGTATGCAAGCACCTTCTACTAGTATGTTATATCTATCCTCCTCTGTAAGAGTCGTCGATATATAATGATAACATATAGGAGGATACTAATGTCCAGCCCAAACTACAAGAGCTAGAGAGCTGAAAGTTTGTTTTTGTAGATATGATGGAGAAACCTTCAGATAAAATGAGACTTCTTATCTAAGTGACATGAGTTCGACTCCAGAAATTCCGAAAGTTGGGTTTTTCCCATAAGAAAAGCATTGTGCCATTTTTGTAAATTAATTATGGGCACTTGCCGGTAAGCTAGAAAGATGAAATTTTCAGTGTTGCTAGAGAGCCACAATATCTATTAGGAATTATTGTCACTTTTGCTTACAGTGTCTTGGGTTCGACTCCCGAGACCCCGGAATATCTCCCATAAGTTAGCATGGGAAAACAGAATCCAGTGTGTAGACCAATCTAATAAGTTTAGGAAACTGAAATTTTGCAAGATTATAGAACTTTTCTCATAACCAACTATAAAAATCGAAAATTTCCAAATTGTAAATTTTAGGGGTTGGTTTTACCCCATTTAAACATTAAAGTTTAATAATTTTTTAGGTACTACGGGATGAGCTAGGATGCTGCAATTTTCAAATTATTTGCAGAACAGTGCGTTTGCACAAATACATATTTCTATCTCTCCATATATATATTGCGGCGGCCGTTAAAAATGTTTAAATTTTAAACAATTAGAAAAATATTATTTTACTTCTAGAAGTGCTACAACTTTAAAATTTTGCTGAAATGTTTAGCATTAGTACCACATAATGGAGAAAGTGTAAAATGTTTAAAATTGCAACATTTGGGGATTGTTTTAAACTATTTTTTTTACATGTGGGAAAAACAAAAATCGCTGCGGAGGTGAAATCTTTAAAATTAATAGGATATTTGTAATGATGAAATACCTGTCTGAAAAATTAATGTTTTTTCAAGGTGAGATGAAATGCTTGCAGCATGCAAGCACCAACTACTATTATGTTATATCCTCCTCCTCCTCTGTTAGAGTCGTCGATATATAATGATATATACATATATATATATTTATTTATTTATTTAAATTACGCCTACAACTATAACATGCAAAACGTGATGTCACTGTTTCATTGTAAATTGCTAACTCTAACTAAATTGCACATAAATATTAAAACTCGTTCTTTAGAATGTTAAAAGTGAGGTCTGTAATGTGGTTCAAACTTTTTCCAAACATGATTCTGAAATAAGGGGTACTAAATTCAGGGTGGGACTATATTCGGACTAATACGGTAATGAAGATTTATTTATTCATTACATATTATACTACATAACTTGTATACAGTAAAGCCTCATTATTTTGATCGCAGATAATTCGAAAAGCATGTAATTCGAAGTTAAGAGCAGTCCCTGACCAACATCATAGGATTTTGCATAACTTTTAGTACGGATTATTCTAAATACGTCTACAATGAAATTCAAAGTCATAACTCACACTCATTTCGTTTAATTTGAAACCTTGACTCGTATTACATGTTTAAGTGGAAAGTTCATGCGCACACATGACAAAGGCATCGCGTTTTTGTTCTCCATTTCTCGCAAATAAAATATACATTGCCAGGTAACTTCTTTTTACTTATTTAATAGTCAATGTGAAATAAAATCGTAGATGATACAAATAGAGGAATCATCTTATCCTTGCATCACTACACCTTTATTTCAGGTTCCCAGAGTACTTAACGTATACTCCTTTTTCATAGATCTCTTCCCTGTAAGTTTTTCGGAAAAAACTTCAAATAAGGATAAATAAAAATACTAGAAGCACGCAGATCAGATCAGGTTTCGTATTTGCCCATTCGTCAAAAAATGCCAAAATATATAGGTTTTACCTTGGTATTGTGAGCATGATCTCCAATGTTATTCTTACTATCACTCTCTGAACTGACACTTTCTTCTGAATCACTTTCAAGTAAGATTTCAGTCTACTTTTCATCACCAGGTGTTGATTGTGTTTTTCTATAGGTTGATGCCATGATAAGTTCGACTCTTTTAATCTCTTAGAAATTAAACAAAAGTAACAACAAAAATATCGCGCAATAGCTGCCTCCGTACAGCATAAATGTTTCCCTAAGAGCGGCAAGAGAATATTTTTTGTGTGATCCAAGTGCTTCCCATGTGCTCTGATCACACTCTTGATCAAGAGATAGCATTGTAAATGTCTTTGAATGGGCTTGTTTTTGCATTGATGTCAGATAAGTGTTTCTCTCTCTCACTCTCATTATATTGTTCTCAAGAAATGCTGAACCAAGTACTAGCCCAAATCCGAAGACCATTTCTCCTCACTTTCCATATAGCTCTCAAGTGTTGACACAAGAAAAAAATATTCATCTCAAGAGTGAGAGACATCACAAAGCAGATAAGCAGTGTCTGCATCCCCATCCACCACACAGTAGCTTTTGTGCAGAGGTTCAGTTAGTCTCAGCATTGAATAGGGTTTTTTAGAACCCACATTTCACATAACTATGTGAGAATTTAGTCATAAAATTTGACATATATTATAGGCAGGCCCTATGATAGGGGGGGCAGGAGGGCCATGTGTCCTGGGCCTCAAGCTCAAGGGGGCCTTAAATTATGGCAGTTGTTCAGAGATGGATTTATGCACAGGCGCACGAGGCGCAATCTGGGGGCCTCGTTAAAAAGAGAGCCTCACCAAATGTCGATTTTAGCCAATGTTCCTCTTCTTTTCCGAAAAGCTGAAGTGACAAACTTACAATTAGATTTTTAATCAATAATTAATAAATTTGCAGAAACAAAAGCTAGAAAAGCATTTTGTAAATAAAAAATTTCAAATAATTTATAAGCTTATACATTTATTTATCTTTTTATCCATTGAAATTTCAATACTGAATGGTGAATAGGACATGCCAAAAAGAACTATAATATAGGATTTTCTTACTTTGTTCTTGCAGGACATTCAAGTATTACGTAACCTAACTTCCCCAGTTTTTGATAAACGATATACCGTATTTACCTGAAAGGAAGATGAGGTTTTTTCACAAAAATGGCATTAAAAATATTAGGTATCGTCTTAGAATGGAGTATGAGGATTTAAGGTGAGAATACACTGCTATTTTAATGCACCATGAAACACCCAGATCTCAAGTATATGCCCGTTAAAATATTATTGTATCAAGTAATACATCGAATTTAATTAATTACTAGAGTACTTTTAAAATTTAAGGTCGAATTTCTTAAAATTGCTACCACATACCAATGGTTCCACTTTGGCGGTAGGGGAGTGTTTAGAACTGGGTAGGCAATTGGGTGACAATTTGAAAAAAAAATGACTACAGCTGGGTAGTTCTGTGCGTAATATGAACCACAAAGTCATTTAGGCACCAATTAAGGTGTCTAGTAATACAATATAAACGACTGCTGCAATTTAAACTTATCTACTACAATTTAAACATGATGCTTTGCGTTTGGTATGTCAACGGCAGACGTAAAGTGGATGCGAGTTTCAGAGTGTAGAAAGTTTACGAGACCACTTGAATAGTACACATTTTGCTGAGTTTTAAAGTGAAATAGTGACAAGTTATTATTTATAACTTTTAAATAAGATGCCCCAAACAAATGGCAGATCGCGTAGAGAAAAAAGGAACTGTGGTAAGAGGGAATGCATCAAAAGGAATTAGAAGTTAAGACAAATAATCCCAATTTCTTTTTTTTTTACTAATTCTACCTTTAAAATAATTAGTTCCTTAGCACATTTGGAAATACATTATTATATTATTATTATATCATTATATATATATATGTATATATCATTATATATAGACGTTCCTGACAGAGGAGGAGGAGGATATAACATACATATAGGAGGATACTAATGTTTAGGCACTTCCAGATGTGCTGGAGATTCGAAATTTTTTCTTGGGTGGGATTTTGTGCAAAACCGACAAGAAAAAACGAAAATATTGAAAAAGTGGAACAATGCGGGCGCTAAAAATTCGAAATTGTTTAAACAAATTTTCAAGGTTTATGTATTTCCAAATGTGCTACGGAGTTGAAATTTTTTTTATAAGCAGAATTCTTAAAAAAACTAAATACGGATTATACAAATTTTGATATTTTTATTTGTTTGGCAGTTAAAAATTCTGCCTAAACATTAGTATCCTCCTATCATTATATATCGACGACTCTTACAGAGGAGGAGATAACACATAGAAGGATACTAATGTTTAGGCACTTCCAGATGAGCTGGAGATTCGAAATTTTTTTCTTAGGTAGGATTTTTTGCGAAACCGACTAGAAAAAACGAAAATCTTAAAAAAGTGCAACAATGCGACCGCTAAAAATTCGCAATTGTTTAAACAAATTTTCAAGGTTTACGTATTTCCAAAAGTGCGACGAAGCTGAAATCTTTTTAAAAGGTAGGATTTGTAAAAAAACGAAATAGGGATTATACAAATTTTGATATTTTGATTTGTTTGGCTGTTAAAAATTCCTAAAGTTTAAACAAATACCTAACTGCTTAGGTACTACGGGATGAGCTAGGAAGCTGAAATTTTCAAGTTATTTACAGAGTAGTGCATTTTCATAAATAAACATCTGAATCTTTCCGTAAATATATTGCGGCGGCCTTTAAAAATGTTTAAAATTTAAACAATTAGAAAAATATTATTTCACTTCTAGAAGTGCTACAAATTTAAAATTTGGCATAAATGTGTAGAATTATTACCCCATAATGGCGAAAATATAAAATTCTTAAAATTTAAAAATTTGTGGATTGTTTTAATCTATTATTTTTACATAAGGGAAAAACAAAAATCGCTGCGGAGGTGAAATCTTTAGAATTAAAAAAATATTTTTAATGATGAAATATCTGTCTGAAAATGAATGTTTTTTCAAGGTGAGATGATATGCTTGCAGAATGCAAGCACCTTCTACTAGTATGTTATATCCTCCTCTGTAAGGAACCTCTATATATAATGATACCATATAGCAGGATACTAATGTTTAGGCACTTCCAGATAACCTGGACAGACTCAATTATTTTTATTGGTAGAACTATGCGCAAAACCAACTAGAAAATAACTAAAATCTTGAAAATGTTCGGCAATCCCACCACTAATAATTCGAAATTGTTTAAACAATTTTTAAGGTTTATGTATTTCCAAATGTGCTAAGGAACTGTAATTTTTTATAGGTAGAATTTGTAAATAAAAAATGAAATGAGGATTATACAAATTTTGACATTTTAATTTGTATGGCAGTTAAAACTTCTTCAAGTTTAAACAAATATGTAAATGTTTAGATACTATTCAGTGAGTTAGGAAACGGAGATTTTAAAGTTATTTAGAGCTTAGTCTATGTAAACTAATAAACATTTCAATGTATCCATTAAATTGTTATTACAGCCGTTAAAAATCATTTAAATTTAAACTATTAGATAAATGTTATTTCACTTCTAAATGAGCTACAAATTTAAAATTTGGCAGAAATGTGTGGCATTATTAGCCCAATTTGGAAAAAGTTCAATATTCCTAAAATTGCAAATATTAGAAAAGCGTCAGACTAAATTTTTCAGCAGGATTGTGCAAAACCAACTAGAAAAAAATCTTGAAAAGGTTCTACAATGCGGCCGCTAAAAATTCGAAATTGTTTAAACAAATTTTCAAGGTTTATGTATTTCTGATTGTGCGATGGAACTGAAATTTTTTTATTGCTATAATTGGTAAAAAACGAAATAGGGATTATACAAATTTTAAAGTATTGCAGAAATGTGTGATGATAATCGGTGCCGAGGAGAAATATTTTGAATTAAAGAAATATTTCCCATGATGAAATATCTCTTGGAAAAATTAATATATTTTTTTCAAGATGAGATGAAATGCTTGCAGAACGCAAGCACCTTCTACTAGTATGTGTGTATATATGTGTGTGTGTGTGTGTATATAATTATATATCAACGTTTCTTACAGAGGAGGATATATATATAACATACTAGTAGTTGGTGCTTGCATTCTGCAAGCATATCATCTCAACAAAAAAAATTCATTTCTCATATTTCATCATTTAAAATATTTTTTTAATTCTAAATATTTCACCTCCGGAGTGATTTTCTTTTTTCCTTATGTAAAAATAATAGACTAAAACAATCCCAAAACTCTGCAATTTTGAGAATTTTATACTTTCTCCATTATGGGGTACTAATGCTACGCATTTCTGCCAAAAGTTAAAGTTGTAGTACTTCTAGAAGTAAAAAAATATTTTTTCAATTGTTTAAATTTTTAACATTTTTAACGGCCGCCGCAATATGTTTATGGAGAGATTCAAATGTTTATTTGTGCACATGCACTACTCTGTAAATAACTTGGTAATTTCAGTTTCCTAACTCATCCAGTAGTACCAAAACCGTTATCTATTTGTTTAAATTTTAAGAATTTCTAACATCAAAATATCAAAATTTGTGTAATCCCTATTTCGTTTTTTTACAAATACTACCTCTAAAAAAAATTCAGCTCCGTAGCACTTTCAAAAATACATAAACCTTGAAAATTTGTTTAGACAATTGCGAATTGTAAGATCTGTAAGAAACGTCGATATATAATGATAACAGGAGGATACTGATGTCCAGCCCAAACTACAAGAGCAAGAGAGCTAAAAGTTTTAGTTTTTGTAGATATGATGGAGAAACCTACAGATAAAATGAGACTTCTTACCTAAGTGACATGAGTTCGACTCCAGAAATTCCGAAATCTGAGTTTTTTCCCATAAGAAAAGCATTGCGCCATTTTTGGTAATTAATTTTGGGCACTTGCCAGGAAGCTAGCAAAATGAAATTTTCAGTGTTGCTAGATGGCCGCAATATATATTAGGAATTATTGTCACTTTTGCTTACAGTGTCTTGGGTTCGACTCCAGAGACTCCGGAATATCTCCCATAAGTTAGCATGGGAATACATAATAATCCAGTGTGTAGACCAATCTAATAAGTTTAGGAAGCTGAAATTTTGCAAGATTATAGAATTTTTCTCATAACCAACTATAAAAATCAAAAATTTTAAAATTGTTAATTTTTAGGGGTTGTTTTAACCCCATTTGAACATTAAAGTATGATAATTTTTATCTTGAAAACCATATGCTGTAGGTTCGAGTTTTTGAAATCATTTTGTAGAAAATTATACAGAAAAAAAGGAAATTTTGAATAAGTTCAAAAATTCGCAATTGTTTAAACATACTTTTGAGGTTTATGTATTATCAAATGTGCTACGAAGCTAAAAAAAAATTTCTGGTAGATTTTATGAAAAAACTAAATAAAAAATTATAAAAATTTTGATATTTTAATTTCTTTGGCTGTTAAAAATTCTTAAAATTTAAACTAATAGATAAATGTTTAGGTACTTTGGGGCATGCTAGGAAGCTGAAATTTTAAAGTTAAGTAGAGCTCAGTGCATTTAAACTAACAAACATTTGAAAAGCTCCAACCAAGTGTTATTGCGGTCGCATTAAACTTTTGAAATTTAAACAACTAAATTAATATTATTTCACCTCTAGATGTGCTACAACTTCAGATTTGACAAAAACGTGTGGAATTAGCACCTTACATTGGATAAAGTATAATATTCTTAATATTGCAAATTTATGGCATTGTTTTAATCAAATATTGTTCGATAAGGAAAGATAGAAACTGGGTGCAGAGGTGAAATATTTTGAATTAAGAAAATATTTCTAATAATGCTATATCTCTCTGAAATATTAATGTTTATCAGGGTCAGATGAAATGCTTGCAGAATGCAAGCACCAACTACTTGTGTATATTTATATATATACGTACATATATAGCATTTGATTAAAGCTCTGTATTACAGCTAGAAAGTTACCATGAATATTGAAATGATTACAAAGTTTGTGAATAAATAAATTATGGTTTAGAAAGTCAAAAGCTTGGGAGAAGTCTAAAAATGGAAACAAGCTGAGACTTGTTTTTTAGAGAATTTAAAGTATGAAGGAGAAATATGGCTAAATTTGTGAGAAGAAAGTGGCCTGGAAGAAAGCCATGTTTTTGTGAGGACAGGTGATAAGTGATATGATGCAAATGGTTTAAGATTATTCTCTTATATATTTAGAAGATCACAGGATGTAAAGATATAGGACAGTATGAAGAAACATAAGCCTTAATGCCAGATTTAAGAATTGACATGATATTGGCGGCTTTCCATTGACATGGAAAAATACCTGGAGAGAAACAACAATTAAATTTGACAGATAGAGAAAAAGAGTGAGTCAGCACATTTCCAGACAAAGAGGAGACTAATTCCATCCAGGCCTATATCACGAGTAGGAGAAAGTTCTGAGAGGAGAGAAATAGATTAAATTCTTGAAGTGAGGTTTGTAGACTTGAAAGAGTGAAATTATGTCCGGGACTATAGTGTGTTTTATGTCATCTGTGCACTAGGTGATCTTATGGGAGAATCGCTATCCCATGTTATTTCCCTATACTGCTAATTGTTGCCACTTCATGCAAAATCCAGATTTTCGTCATTTTTGCATAATTACTCATTTAAACACCTAACAAAGGGTGGGAAATTAAGAAAACAAACTAAATACTTTTTAAACCGAAAAATCACCAATTTTGCATGGTTAAACAATAGTTCACACATTTTCATTGAAACTTGTGAGTTTCTTCTGCCACATTCATACTGTCAAATCTCGCAGTTTATTCGCTGAAATCAAATGATTTTACCGAGATCTTTGCATGTAAACAAAAATTTATTCTTGTTTATTTTATGAATTATTGCTAATTTTGTGGCTATTTATTTTTCTTTTCATAATGGAGGTTGAAAGATTAAATAAGGTTATATAATATGAGAACTTTACTAAATCTTTATACATAATAAGTTACTTAAAACGTCCACTGTTCCAACTACCTTCGCATAATAGGAATATTGCCACCATTCACTGCTTGCGAGGCTGCTACTTTTTGCGTTCTGCACTTCAGCCAACCTTACCGCTACCACTGTTCAGCGCATCATCTAACATCGCCGTTCCAACTACCTCTGCATATCGGAACTATTGCCACCGGTCACTGTTTGCGATTACTGTTTTCCAAGTGAGGGATAGCACAGGGTCTAAATAATTTCCTTAATTTCTATGATTAGAATGATTTTTTTCCCAATGACATTTACTGTACTGAACTGTGTGGGTAGTTAGGTGAATTCCAACTTACATAAAACTCGAGTTATGTAAAGGTTTGTGAAATGGAACACTTAAAGTAAGTTGCTAAGGCTGCCTTTGGTAGAGAAAAAGATTTTCTATATTCGGTAGTCTTTCTAATTAAATTTAGACATGTTATTTTCTATTTGCATAAAAGTTAAGTAAATCTCATTTTATTCAAATTAAGATTTGAAATTATTTAATACATTTGTTTGTTGCTTGTAGGTTCAAAATTGATATAAGCCCTTCAGAGTATGAAATATTTTGAAGCTGATACAGCACAAAGAACTTGTTTCTTTTCTGATTACATGAATATATACGTGAAGAAATGAAATTTATTCCAACATAAATCAATTCTTGAACAACAGATGCAAATTACTTCATGATTATATAAAATATATCTGAAAAGGGTAAGCTCTTTTTCTCAAAAATTAGAATATATAATTATGATAACATGATATATTAATGATTTATAAAGTCAGCACAAGATGACACTAGCATGGCACCTGTCATAAGGTGTAATGAATACAACACCTTCTGAGTGAATTTGAACTATTTCAACCCAAAATTATCAAGAAAAGGACAACAAAAGATTCTGTGACATGCATCAGTTGAGTCAGATTGGGAAAGAAATGGATGCCCGTATGGGATAGGCAGTGCCAAAATAAACCTGCAAAATTATCTGAATGGATCTCAGGTTATCGAATGTATCGGCGAAAGTTTGCATTCCTTAGGATGCGTTTACACAGTTCAATTCGATTGAACAATCCTGTTGAATCATCCAAATTGAAAGGAATTCAATGTCATTGAGCAATCGCATTGAATATTGAAAGAAGTAGGGTTGAATTCTATTTTTGTTCAATTCTATGGATGCAGTGGGAATGAATCACCCACATTGAATGATGATTGATTCATGTAAACAATTTCAATAGCATTGGAAGCATTTTCAACTCGAGACATCACTGATGCACTGGTTCTAAACTTTGAATGACAAGTGAACTGAAGTAAGCAAGTTGTGTTGGATCATTCCTCGAATTGTACAGAAGAACCATGGTTTTTAAGTGGAGAGAGGACCATACACCATTGCTTTTGGACTTGCTAAAAATTACGAGTGCTCTTGGAATAGCAAAAACATTGATTATAAAATCAAGACTGTCAGAGAAAATGTTATTCAAAGTTTAATTTCTGACTTAAATTTACTGGGAGTGACAGGACAAAATGTGAAGGGCAAGATGAAAAGTATTCAGATGCACTATGCATTTCAACTAGCAAAAGTAAAGAAGTCTGAGAAAAGTCTAGCAGGGATAGATGATATTTATGTACCAAAGTTGTCTTGGTACAGACAAGCAGTATCATGTTTTTCAATTAATGGCGAAACCATATCCGAGTTCTTCAAATTGCTCTGGAGACAGTCTGAGATGATTTTTATCATATTGCAATCTTCTGTGGCCCATTCCCTCAACAAAGATTCCAATGCTCCTAAAATATCTCGGCTCATGATCCATCTTATCCAAAAAACATTGAGTTTTTCTTTTTTAATTTTTGATAGTATTCTATAGCACTCCTGTATTAAATGATTACAAATAATGTGAATACTCACACTAACTATTTCACTTGGTGCCATTTTGAATTGAATTGCTGAAATCAATTTCATTGATTCGTGTAAACAACTTCTATTTCAGTGCCAAAGTTCAATGCTGCTGATTCAATCGGATTACTCGATGGCATTGAACTGTGTAAAGATGCCTTTAGGTATCTCTCCATTGAGAAATTGATAATTCCTCTTGGTCGTTTGGTGGGAGTGTTCATTTGTTTATTTTTATGCTTCAGTTTAGTTTAACCCCTAATTTTTTTTAAATATGGATAAAAGAAAATGAATTTCGTGCATTGTCATATAAACTAAAAATAATAGCTTATGTAGCAAAGTATGGAAATAGGGTAGCAGAGAGATACCGTATTTATTCGTGTACTACATGCACCCCTATTTTTGGACCAGTTCGGAGGAAAAAAAATAAATTCGTGCCTGAATTTGAATTTAATATCTGGGATTTTTTTTAAAATGTCGACCTCTTCACCTATTCCCCCTCTCTGAAACAGGGGCCTCACAAGTTAAGTATCTTCTCCCTCCTACCTGCATGATGCAATTTATTGGGTGAACTCGTTATGCCGATAATAGCAGAAATCAACTCCTCTGTAGTCGCCCATCTTGTTAACACTTTCGGGATCACCTCTAAAACACATGACTATCCCGTTGGCCCACTTTGAAATTTTTTGTTATATGGCAGGTATATACATATCAAAAAATAAAATTGGTCGCATATGCTGTGTCGGCGGGCCGTGGCAACTGCTTTCGCGATCCATGGCGTCATCAAGTTCCTTTTAATCCGCTAAACTAAAGGGATTTCTTTGCTTATGCCACTTCTTATACTTATATTTGGTCTGAGATGGCTAAATAAATTACAAAAAATATGATTGAGTAATATTTTTATTTGATATTGTAAATACTATTCGAGAATTTACGGGATTATGCTAATAAATATGGTATTTACGTATTTAAATTTCTGTCAAAACAATATTCTAAAAAACGTTTAGAATATGACATTCAAGAACCTAAACTCCCTATTTCTTATTAACATAATGCTTCATATAACACTAATTCACAAGACGCAACGATTTCAAGGAGCTTAAAGTGAAGTACTGAAGAGAAAAAAATCACTCGAAAAAAAATTCGGAATCAATGCTACCGCAGTGAAGGTTGAGCCGAAACTGAGGCTCAGTGCCCTTACCAGCACATTCTCAGCTCCATGCAAGGGTGGGGATGCCGTTAGAAATTGTGGGACCTTGGACGCATATGCTGCATCAGTGGGTAGGTGCATGCACTCGCTGGAATGCAGCATGTGTGTCGGTGGTCCCAAAAGTGTTAAAGGAGCATTAATGGTGGATTCGGTGAATACAGATAACCAAATGCCAACTTATTTCGGTAGAAATAATAAACTTTTAATGACAACTGCTTACTTTGAGTAATAAAAATAAAAAAATCATTAAGAAGGTACAACTTTAATATTATAAAAATATATTGTCATCTCAATCGTCAAAATACTTCACACGTATACTTTGTGCAAGTATTTGATGCAAGCATGTTGCAGTGAATTTACTATCAATACTTGTAATTTATATATCCTGTTCAAAAATCCTCATGTAAGATGCACAGTCCCTTTTTCTTACCAAAATTTTGGGAGAAAAGATGCACACTCTACATAAGTAAATACTGTATTTTGATTCTCAATGACAATTTATAAGGTAAATGACATGTTTTTAATCAAAATATATTTTTTAATTTAGCGATTGATACTTTTAAAGCTAAATTATGTTAACTTGTGATGTTTTAAGTCTTTTATGCAAGATTTTTATAATGAACATTGCTTTGTGCAAAAATATTTTTAAAACCTAAAAAATTAATGCAATTTTAGGGTTGTGTCTCTTGCACTGAAAAATACAGTATATATTTTTGTTACTCATATTATTTATCATAAACGAGGTTTTGTTTAAACTTCACAAGTGTTGGAATTTCTTGATTATGTGGCTAGATAATAATCCCAGCCAGGCATATGCATTTGCACGAAACTGGCAACAATGCAGATCATCTTTATGACAAAAGATTTTCATGTTAAAATTCCTCAATTTTTTTGTTAAAAACTAATTTATGGATCAAATCAAAAATTGTTGGCAGAAAAATGTAATTATTCTTTCTGGCATTCTTTGTTTCAAGTTCTGAATTCCTAAGATGATTCTAAGTAATTTTAACCTGCAACTGACTAATATGCTACACTCACCTGCATTAATCAATTGGGCAAAATAAATGCTTATTGAATCAAACACTTGATCTTATGATAGATGATGTGCATTGTTACTTTGGTCCATTGATATGCTTATTTATAATGGCTAGGGATGGGACATTTCATGATAACGTTTGTCTAAAGATGCCGACAGGAAGGCCAGCGAAACTGTTGTCAGTTCACAAATTGACAGACATGGTGACCACCCGAAAAATGAAGACTTAAGTTAATGATAACGTCTGTCTTGATACATTTAATATATGTAATAATAGACAAGTTGACTTTTATTGTTAACTCTTAATTCCATGTCACTCTGATTAGATTTTATGTTATTCAAAGTTCTGATAGTTGATATAAATTTTACAAAATATTAGTATTGTTTAAATGTGATGTTTTTCTTCAAATAAAAATATTTATTAATTTTATTCTTCGATACGAAGAAAATTTAATGGGTTAATGTTTGAATTTGTACAATGTGTGTTATTATGTATATCTTTCTAACAGCTTATTTTTCTTTTTTTCAGGTTTATCAATGGAAACTGCTAAATCATGTAGCACGTGGTCATAATCTAACTCTGAAACCTGCACACTTATCATACAAGTGTACTGTTTGTACGGCTACTTTTGGCATGTACAAGCAATTTGAGAATCATGTATACTCTGCCCATAGTGTGGGCCCCAAGCGAGGCATCGGTGAGAAAAAGCCGGGGTTGCCAGTATCCACTATGAATCCAGGACAGCAGCCTACAACACCATCCTCTTCTGGATCTCATCGACCTTCTCAATCCTCACAGCATGCAGATAATCTTCTCAAGCCTCTCAAAATTAATGATGAGATCACTATCATCCCCCAGCCACCATCAGCATCAGTCGGCCAACTTCTGGTTCCTGGGCCATGTCCAGGTAAGCCAGGTTCTATAGTCCGCCCTAACCAACCACACAAGCTGAACCAGAAGTATGTGTGCCAGATGTGTGATGCCCGATTCGATGGAGCTGCTTTTGGCCAGTTAGTGAACCATTACAAACGAAAGCACCTACAAGACTGCAAAGTGAAGCTCCCAAAAGTTGACCAGTGCACTAAATGCAAAAGCAGCGATCACACTGCTGAAGAATGTACAAGCAGTGGTGAAGGTAGTGGTGGGAATGGGGGCAGCGGCAGCACGGCAGGAGTGGATGTCATTGAACTGTCTGATGATGAGGTGGTTATTGCCGGACAGGGTCGGCACGAAATTACCATCACTAAGGTGCCCCCCTCAGCCACAGCTGCCGCTTCCTCCTCCACCGACCCGGGTACCTCTAAGCGTTTGAGGAAGCGCAACCAGCAAAATGTGCAGGTCATTGAGATAGAGGAAACCCCTGTCAAGGGCAGCAACAAAGCAGGGTCAAATAGTGCAAAGGACCCCATTGGTTCTCTGGGATCCTCCCTTCCAGGAACCAACATTTTCAAGGCAGGAGTATCATCAGGGTCAACGGCCACCGGTGCCTCCCCATCTGCAGCGGCAGAGAATGGGGATGACGCGCTGACAGCCGTGAAGGAGCGCCTGAGGCGGAGAAGGAGTTTGGAGATCAGCCAGGTGGACTCGGGGAGAGGGAGTGATGGTGCCGGGGGTGATCCACTGGCGGTCACTGATGCAGCTCCACCCCCGTCGAAGGTGTCTCGGTGGGATGGGGACTCCTTGGTGTGAGCTAAGATGCACTGAGTGTACGTGGTTGGAGAAAGGTGATGCTAATCTTGATTATTTGTGTTTCATGTCAGTGTCATCGTCAAGTTTGCAGTTGAGCTGTAGTTATCAAATTTGAAACTAGGGACAATTGTGTAATTATTGATTCTGTGTGTCTTTCGTACTAAGAACTTATAAGCAGGACAGGCAGTGAAGAAATGTTTTGTGTGTGCATACACAACTTCTTTTCCATTTATTTATGAAGGGTTATTTGTGGAATAAACTTTCCATTAGACTTAGTGTTAATCATTGCGATAACAGCTGACATTTGCAAGTGAAGCTTGATTAGACTAATTTTTACTTTTTTTTAAATTCAGTATTCCATTGTAATTATGGTTGAAGCTTGTGCGACACTTCATTGACTGCTCTGTAAACTTTGATGCAGATGTATTGGTAACAGAGGTGTACTTTCATTTCTTCCCTCCAGTGACTGTTAAGTCTTGTGGTGGAAGTTATATTGAACTATGGAACCAGGTTGGTGCCTCTAGATAAAGTTTTGTGGTGATGGTGCACATGAAACACTTATTGGTGTTTTTCCTCATTAGAAGATGCTTGGAAAATAAGAAACTTTTGGAGTCAAAGAAATTGCCTTGACTGGTCTTTCAGGAAAGGGTTTACCAATTTGGTGTATACTACAAGGGCACCCTAATGGCTCTAGGGATGGTCTTCATCCATTTATGTAGTACGTGGTAAGTTTAGTTGATTTCTTTGTATCCAAGTGTGTGCACAGGATAAGTGTGAAAGAATTCGAGTGTGAGTGATGTTTATATATTTAAGGTCAATATGGAAAACATTAGACAGCCTGCACATCAATAACTTTACACCCGACTTCATTATACTGTCAACACCAACAATTCATTATTCCCTGTAGATTATTATAGATCCATGCGGTGTAGGATCTCAAGTAGCCTGGTTTCCTTGCAATACTTGTATAATATTCATTGTGGGATTTTTGGAGGAATATTTTGTTACAATTTTTGTTAATGTAAGCATGTTATTATTTTCACTCTTGAGGTATGGTAAAGCTTTATTTAAAGTTATAATTAACTATATAGAATTATTTTAGTATCTTTTAAAAGGGAATATCATTCCTTGCTGAATGAGTGAATTAATCTCTGCGGCCATTTATTTGGAAACCAGGCTAAGCATGTAACTGCATTGCAGTAGTACTTGAAACTGTGCTCATCATAATTTGGATTATGTGTATTTTTGTAAAATTGTATTTGTTGATAGATTCCATAATCCGAGATGTGGTGGGATATAAGAATGAATGACACATATGATACATTTGCGAGATTACAGTTTCCATACATTGTTATGTAGCGGTATGTGCTTTCAAATCTTATACAAGGGAAATGTGTGCCTATTGTGTACCTCCTTATGCTTTTCCTGAATGCTCATACAGAGCACTTTAAAAGTTATTATTAAAATGAAATAGTCTGTGTAGATAGTTATCTTTTGTGGTAGATTAAGATTATGCATATTTAATCCACTATTTGTATGTCCACAGACATAAAATTATTGCTCCAAATAAAATATTCATAAAAACTACATTTTTAGTATATTAGGAACAATTTTTTTATAAATCCATTGTGATGAAATGGTCTACTTTCTTCCTAGTGGTGGTTGGAATTTTTTAAATCTATGGAGGAAGTTACAATTGGAAAATCCTTTGTTAAATATTTGACAAATGATTACTGATAATGCATTTAAGCTTGCCATAATTTTTGTGTGTGCAAAGCACAAAATTTAAATGTACAGCACTACTTTAGGTGTTTAAGTTGCAGAAGTCTATACGTTATATCTATGACCTTTAAGTTAGTCTTAATGGTAGTTGCTAATATAAAATTATAGTTGTAAATTCATGAACTGAATATGACAAAAGTATTATTCTATATTTTAAATTGAATGTTAGTTTTCTCACATAATTTAGAGAAAAGCTAAATCCTTCTGGTTATAAATGCTGAACCAAACTTAATTGCCAAGCCTTTGCAATAATGATAAGTTTTGTTAATGACAACCTGGGTGATTGTTTTCTGTGAAAATGTTATGGCATTGTAGAAGAATATGCACAAACTTAATTTTTATTTATATATTAGTTGAACATGAGTCGTAAATTACTGTTACTGAACTGTGTTCATGTGCCCTTTAGAGAAAATTTTTCATGTTTTATTTATACAAATCATTTTTAATATGACATTTTGTTTTATTGATCATTAAAATTAACTTTTTGCCGAAAAATTATTAATATGGGTGAATGAAATACGTTTTATATAACATTCTTTAAATTATTATCAATTTGTTGGTGATAATAAGTACCAAAATAAAGTATGTTCTGTGATTATTTTCTATGCTTTTAAAGATACAGATAAATATTATTAAAAATCACCCAAGTTAAACTAGATAAATGTCATCCAAATTGTTTCTACTTTAAGGTCGGGCAAGCAAAGCATCATCATGTCACTAGATTTTCTACTATCATTGTTTATATTTCACTTTAACATGAGTTTCTATTAGTTTGCACTTGGCCTCCTGTAATGTAAATATGACCTTACAATCAGACCTCATTTTAATAAAGTTCAGGGTATAAAAAAATGTAATAAGAGTGTTATAGTGAAATCATCCTAGTGGGAGCACATCAAGTTGTCTTGTTTTTTAAAAGTGATGGCAATTTTTTTTGGCCTTTCCTGAAATATTTAGCCTGTGATAACAACCTCTGGAAGCATAGAAAAACTTAGCTGAAATGTACATGTATCTAATGGACATCCTTTCTAAACCATGAGTGGTTATTAGAAGTACACATTTAATGTAGGTAATTTTTTTATGTTCAAGGAAGGCACTGTCATTTTTACACTCTATTTAATTATTTCTTGTCTTGCAGTCATTTGCGAAACATCCAGATCACGTAAATTAAGACATATGTATTGTCAACTTCAGTCCTTAAATAAATTGTGATACTACATTTATTTCAAAACAACCTATCTATATTCTGTAGTAATATTGGCATTCTTACATGTAGTACACTACCTAGTTATTGTATAAAATGAGTGCTTTCCATAACCAATATCTATGATTGATAAAAGGTTGTGATTTCAGGTATGTACAGAAGAAGTGGCCCTATTTGTATAAATTACTTGCAGAGTTTCAAGGATGAGGAAGTTCAATGTATGAAAAGGAACGAATAAAAATATTTGTTTTATAGGGCTGTGTGATCCTTAAATAGATAATTAAATTTTAAAATTTGCAATAATTTCCTGAGATGATCATGTTACTTATCTACTTCTTATTCTGAGATTATTCATTCCATTCCAGTTTTCATGCTAGTGTTTAAATTAGCAAGCTGTGAAATATTTCTCAAATCTCAAGTTGATATTAATGTGTTAGAGTATTTTTTTTTATTTGTTTTTCTAGTTATTTTAGGTTGAACTGTTAAATTTAAAGGAAGCCTATGGATATAATTTTTTTCCAGCTTGTAGTTCAATATTAATGAAACACTTTTCCAAAGGCAATTTATGACTTGATTCTGGCCAGTGACATCATAGAGCATGTGCGAAATTCATGACTGCACAGGGCCCCCTCTGTATATGAAAAGGAAAGAAATTTAAAAGAATCGATCTTTTACTCATAATACTACAAATTCATTAAAAGAAGTTGATCCAGTGTCAAAAATAACCTGGCTTTTTCAGGCGTCAGCAACTTGCAGCTCCTGAGCCATCTGCAACTCTTGAGGACTGACCTATGGCTCTCTAAACTTTCTTTCCTGCTAAAGAACCATCTTCAAAGTTGATGTTCCAAGTTTATAAGATATATCATAAGGGTTCGAATTACACTTTCATTTTTTATAAACCTGTAGAGCATGTATTAAGAAAGCCAAGATTATTATTAATGGTGGGACCTAGTTAATGAATTTAGGAAAAGTACGATAAATTTTGGGACCAATGCTAAAAATAAATTCTGTTTCACAGTAAGTATAGCTGTCAATTTTTCTTAAAGCCTTCTATGAGATCCATTTCTGTTGGTTTAAGTGAATGCTCCATAAAAGAACTCATACCTTAACGACAAATAGAATTCAACCATCATTCAAAGCTCCATCAGAATATCTTGAAATATAATAAAAAATAAATAACTAATATTACCATGTTGCCCAAGGTGATTAACAAAAGACAAACAGTTTGGTCTTAAGGCATGAGCCAATGGGGCCAGTACCTCACTTCTGTAAGGGCCCCACCCCAATAAAGCAATATTCTTCTGCATAAGGTAAAAAATATTCACCATATCCCAGATTATCGCCAAGACAATACAAGTATTCCTTGAGATAAGCTTTTTCGCTAATAAGTCTTGACAAAATTTGAGATATGATCTTCCCATGCTAATAACCACATTCCTGAGTGTGTTCCCTCCCAAGAATTTGATACTGTGGAATCTGCATTAAAAATTATTGCTGCAATAGTGAAGGATATCGGCATGGAGGAGGAGCATATAAAAGAATTATTAGTCTCATGCAAAATCCTTAACACATCCAGTGCTAATGGAAGTAGATGTAGAAAAGACAACTTATAAGTGGAAGAATCAAAAGATTTTGACAAAAAAATGCCTTATCTGTATTCCCAACCCAGAAAATGCCCTGGAACAATTTTCCAAAATGGAGAGAGCATAGTATGAAGGTTTGCGGGGATATACTGAATGCCTCTCGCTATTATGTGTAGGTTTATGAGATGAAGAAAAAGAATGCATCAATTGTCCTTGCATATTTTCTTCACTTTTCAAGAAACGAAAGATTGACAAGCCTAACCCATCCTTAGAAATTAATTCTGACGAGGAGGAATCTGTAGACGATTCTCCCTATACTAATACCTACAAACTAGGCATTTCCCCCTCCTGCCTTGCTGATTACATAATATAGTAATTTTGGCATTATTTTGAATTATTTAATGTGTAATTATTATTTGTGCAAACTATGGCCAATTATATCAACATTTAGGTAACAACTAAGTTAAAATTTTCTAACTGAAAACCCATGTTTCCCACAATATGCTTTTTCGAGATACGCTCAGTTTCCTAGGAATTCATCGCTGACGTATCTTGAGGGAAGCATATAGTATGTAATATTCTAAAACTTGATAAAACAGTTGAGTTTTCTTAGTCTCGCATTGAAAGGAGTATTCTGAATTACATCTTGCATAGCTGTGCATACAAACAATTTCAACCAGATGCTCTTGGTGATCACTGACTTTCTACTCTATTGAGTATGTCTCATTCCATTGGGCATTAACTTCCTAAGGCTACAGCCACACATTTTTTTACATCTAAGTTCAGAGGTGAAATGCTTGGAACACCTGGCCACATATGCAATTTTTTCATGTCCAAACTGACCAAGGTGCTACATGACACCCGTCTACAAGCTAGCTTTCCTCAAAAGACCACTCTTCTCATTGTTCACCTAGTTCATTATAAAGCAATGGATTCTAATGCAAAGTTTTTTAACTGTTGCTAATATGCTCGGAAGTGTGAAGGATGAAAGTGGTGGGTTCTTCCTTTATCAGGGAAGTCTAAAAAGTGAAAATTTTATGTACTTCATAACAAATTGATGTCTCACCCTAAAACATATTTTCGGGTTCTATAAAATATCCACGAGTTCATTTAATAATATATAACACATACAGGTAAAAGTCATTAGCAAGCTTCGGCAGGGAGATGACATCCATTTAAATGATGCAGTGATCCATATCTGAATTTTTTTGCTGGATTTTGGAATATGGGTTAAAGGGATCTCAATCATCTGACAGCTGTTAACACTTGCAGATGAGTGCAATATCCGCAAGGAGTTTTAAGAAATCAATTCTTAAAAAAGTCGTTAATTATGTAGATGCTGGTGAACTGATACAAGATCAAGAAGAATCTTTCCAAGTAATTTATTTTAGTGCAATAGTGGACAAAATTCATTATAGTATTATCAAACCATTAGAAAACTTTGCAGTTTTATTTTGTTTTCAACATTAACAATCTGAAATCTATGAAGAAAGATGATCTTCTGAAACCTTGTCAAGATGTCAACATTGTCCTCTTTTGTGGTGACTACTCCAACATAGATTGTTCAGAGCTATACAAAGACCTACAAGTGTTTTGTCGAATTGTTCCCCATGAAATTTCAGTAATTAGAGAAATTTGGAACTATATTGTGGAATGGCTACTTAGTGAACTGTACCCAAATTTATATAGTTTTGAGAATTATTCTCATCATACCAGCAACTACTGCTGCTCCAGAAAGATGCTTTTCTTGTCTGATGTTAATAAAGGCTTATCTTTGTTTGGTGATATGCTAAGAATGGTCTGCATCAGCCATTTCTTCTATCAAGAATAATATAACTTCCACTTGGGGTTATTCAAAAATTGTAGACGACTTCAGTACATGAAAGAGCAGAGGCTGTTATTTTTAGTAGTATTTTTACTTTTTTCCTGTTGAATTATTTTATTGAAATAAACCTCAAATTGTGTAATATATGCATTATGGAGTACCTGATACTCTTTGCATACTTTAATGTAGGGCCCATAATTTTTTCTTGTACAGGGCCTTGCAAAAAGTTAAGACAGCTGATTCTGGGGGCTTCAGTCAATTTCACCATAATTATACAGCTAAATGTGTAAAAGAATATTTTTCTTTAATTGGAAATATATTTCATCATTTAGGTGTCTTTGTTATCATAACAGTTGTTTCTTCCTGATGGGTATTCTAATGTTTTATGGTGTATCTGTTGATATTATTATTGTTACTATAAAACTTGATTCCCAATGAAAAATCTGAATTTACAAGATTTGACCTTGAGGCTGTTGTTCTTACTGAAAACCAACACTTGGTATTACATGTGTAGCAAAGGAATGCAGAAAATTGACACGGTTCAAAAGGTAATTGAAAGGGTAATTATAATCAGTATAATTAAAAACTTGATAATTAATGTCTGTTTGCTCACAATCAAGTTTAGTTGTCAGACCACTTAATTTTATTGGTACATCCAATCCCAGACTAACACGAATTCTATCAACATGATTTCCGTTTAACACAGTTTTTAAAGTAGGACTGGTTTTCGACTAACATTACGTCGTTTAGTTTAACACGATTTCTCCACTACTTCTCTATGATTGTGGAAAGGTCCAGAAAACTGAAACAAGTTTAGACATGTCTGGCCCACTTTTGCTTAGTTGAGAGAGAGAGAGCAATCAGGAAGAAAGAACTAGATGTGGTGAGAGGGATAACATGAGGGGAGGGGGAGGAGCTCCGCTTTCTGCTGGAGTGGAAATTACATGGCTTCGCCAAACCCTCACCGCAAGTGACATTGTGCACTGTGCATACTTGCTCGTGCAGCTTCCCCTGCCTTCCAGCATCTCACAAGTCAGTATTCCTGTCAGTCAATCTTTGTGCATCGTCGTCCCACTAACACGTCCATCTCGGAACTCCAGTGATCTCGTGATTCACATAACTTCACAGTACATTCCCCCTCAAAGTGAAATCATGAGTGGTAAGGACCAGAAGCATGGTGATGGAAGTAAGAAACCTATAAAAGTTATATCACTTGAGCAAAAACTAGGTGCATTTAAGCGCTATGAGAACAATGAATGAGCACATGGTATCATTTGTGATACAGATCTTAATACTACAAACCATCCGAGTTATCATTGTTTCTTTTCTATAAAAATGAGTTACATGTATAAGGTACACATTAAAAAACCAGCATTAACCAAAGTATAGTAATAATAAAGGAATAAAATTAAAAATCTGATGTGGCCACCGCATGACTGTCTCCATACCTGTAATATTTCTAAAAATTCCAAATAGGTTACATGATAATAAATATTTTAAGAAACTGAAAAAATTTTACACTTTACAAAGAACAGAAATTACTCAAACCATAGCCTTCTGATATTGGATATAGCCACAAAGCTCCAACAATTAAGAAAATAAGGAGCGTTACTAAGACAATTAAGCAACAATTGTTAACAATAGCCGTCAGCAGGTGGCATGGTTGTATGGGAAAATGTTTCAAACAAAGGTAGAAAATTAAATTTCCTACAACTTTTATTCCAATACATTTTTACATTTATCAAATATTAAAGCAAATATTTCAAAATAACGGATGTGACAAGAATAAACACCCACTTCCTGTTGACTGATTTTTACCAAAAACTAATCGGATCTTGTGACTGATAAAAATGTTAAATATAAAATTTCACATTGACCTGATTAATAGTTTTTGAGTTAGAGCACCCACAAAAAAGCTGTCATACACTGAGACACCATCGAGAAAATGGTCAAAACATGTATTTCCGTTGAAATCTCGAAGTCAATTTTTTTCATGAAAACGATACTTTCCCCTATACTACGTATGGAGAAAGTAAAAATGTCAGGTTAGGATGCTGGAACGTTCCCCCCTATTTACATATTTCTTGTGAGAAATTCATGTCCGGCTAACAGGATTTCACCTTATACGAACTTGTTTCGAACGCATCTATCGTGTTAGTCGGGGACTGGGTGTATACTCTTGCATATGAAATTATCTTGCATACTACAATTCTATTTAAATCATTAAAGATGAATATTGAAAGCTTTGTTAAATCAAGTGTGGAAAAGAGAAATTATATTTATTGCCAATTTTCCCAATGAATTATATTCATTGTGAGTTTTACTGCATAATATTCTCTTAAAAATACCGTATATACCTGATTATAAGATGACCCCCAATTTTTAACTCCTAATGAAAGAAAAAATTTATTATGCACACAATGACAGATTTATTATACCATTGAGTAATGAACATTGAACAAATTGAAATGAGCAATTTTGATTGGAATTTTCAATTGAATATTTTGAAACATTAGAATTTCTCATGCAAATTATTTCTCATTAACACATTTCAATTATTATTTTCACTTCCACTACTGGGATAATCTTCAATAGCTGCATCATCTTCCTCCGCTCACGGAATGTCATCTTCTGATCCAACCAAACTTAGAAATACAATTTCTTAAATCCATGGACTATTGATGCTGGTGAAATAATGTCCCATGCAGTCTTAAACCTTTTTCCCAGTAGAGCCTGTTGGTTTTTCATTTTACCTGCTAGAGTCGAAGGGCAATTCCCTGACAGCAACCATTCCCCGTAAAGGCGCCGCAGGTGATCTTGAACCGATTAGGGATGGAGTACCACAACGGTGGTGTTAGGGTACCGTCCTCTTGTGTGGGGCATGTTAGTTACTTGTAGTTCCTTTTTTTGCTAGCAGCTTATGAACAGTTTTAAGTTTAAGTGAAGTCGCATGTGTTTTTCATAAGTGGTTACCATTTTACGTGTTTTTAAACTTAGCCCTTTTTTAATTGGACAATGGCGACCAAGAGGAAATGATGTAAGGATCACAAATTGGATATATTGCTTTCTATACCAGATGATGGAGTAAAAAGTAATATATCCTCTCTTGATAGTGATATTCAAGAGGAAGAAATTCCTGAACTCTGTGAAAATATTTCACCTATACCTTCGGATGAATTTGATGGTGAAATTGAAGACTTCAACAGGCTAAAAGATGCAGATTGACTTGGTCCAGAAGTTTGATAAATTTAGGCATTAGTCCCTCTCAGTTTACACCTGGTCCTAATAATTACTTACCAGAAAATGCTTCACCTTTAGATTATTTTGTTATTTTTTATAGGTGATATGTTGGACCATTGCATCAAGCAGACTAATCTGTATGCCTTGCAAAAAATGTCAATTGCGGGCAGAGGTGGAAATATTTGGGAAGATCTTACAGTAGATGAGTTGAAAGCTTGGTTAGGTGTTATGTTTACAATGGGATTTCATGATCTTCCAAGCCTGAAAGACTATTGTTCCACAAGTAGGGCCTTAAATGTACCAGGTGTATCAGAAATCATGGCAAGAGAGATTTTTGTCAATTTTGCGGAATTTTCATGTAAATGATAATTCATGACAGCCTCTATAAGATAGCTTAGATTTTGATGAACTCTACAAAATTAGACCTATTCTGGATAGTTGGGATTGCAATTATAAAAAATATAATGTTTCTGAGTCTCAGACAATAGATGAAGTGATGGTAAAATTTACTGGTTGCTCTGCAATGAAACAATATATGCTGATGAAACCCATCAAAAGGGGATTCAAGTGGTGGGGAAAAGTAGATGGAACATTGGGATTTGTTTTTCATTTAGAATTATATACAGTGAAAAGGACAATTAAAAAGAATAATTTGGGTTTGGGTGAAAATGTCGTGATGCAACTTGCAGAGCCTCTCTTTGGGCCAGGCTGCACCCTTATTTGTGATCGATTTTTTACATCGCCAGATCTATTTATGGAACTCGCCAAAATAGGTTTGAGAGCCATAGGGATTGCAAACACCAACCATGTAGATTATCCCAAAGAATTGGTAGCAAACACAAAGAACTGGAAGCAAAGTAACAAAGGGGACTGTGAGTGGCTCTCTGCCCTACTCATTACCCTAGGCTGGCATGACAAAAGGTCTATTATTCTTTTTGTCATCGGGTTACGTCTCACCCACATACATGCAGTGTGTGAAAAGGAAGGAGAAGGATGGGTCAAAGGTAGAAGTGTGTTGTCCTGAGATTGTGAGGTTCTACAATCAGTTCATGGGAGGATTGAATCAAAACGATCAATTATGTAGCTACTACAGTTTGCACATTCCTTTAAAAAAGTGGTGGCATAGACTGATTATTAAAAGTTAAGTACTCCTTTAGCCAAACAATTAGAGGGTTACAACACCCAATGTATTTCGCCCACAAGGTGGGCAACTTCAGGGGCAAAACCTGTCTCAACAGTTGACTCCCAGTCACTGTTGAGACAGGTTTTGCCCCTGAAGATGCCCACCTTGTGGGCGAAATACATTGGGTGTTGTAACCCTCTAATTGTTGGGCTAAAGGAGTACTTTACTTTTAATAATCTGAGCCCAAGTTATTGAGCTACCAACGATATAGCATAGGCTGATGTTTAATTTCATAAATAGGATGGTAGTAAATTCTTATCTACTACAAACAAGCTACCAATAAGCCAACTTTTCCCCTTAAGAAATTCTATTTGGATATAACTGGAGACCTCATTGAAGGCTACAGTAGCAGAAAGGTGCATGGACGTAGGGCCACTGTTCCTCCTTTACATAATTTTGGAGATCCAGATCAAGTGAAAAGAAATGAGAAGAATAAACTTATGCATAAGGAATGTGTGGTATGCCAGGGTAAAGGAATTAGGAAGAGGACAATTTTTTTGTTGTTTGCGAAAAAGGGCTGTGCATTGACACTTGCTTCAGAGAATTCCATCTGAATCTCCAATAATTAAGGAAGAAAAAGCCTCGGTAAGTATTTTAATAGTTAATATAAACTCTTAGTATGTCCCAGTGAAAGTTTCAAGCAGATTAATTCTTTTTCTACTGGCTTTTTCTTTTCTGGCATTTAATTCCATCCCTAATGGGTTAAAGGGCTTACTGTTGAACACATCAAGCACTTGTAGTTGGGAGGTAAATTCTCCTGGTATGACCACCAGATCAGTGTTGTGTGATATTTTGGATTTCACATCATCCGTAACATGTCCTCGAAAACCATCAAGAACTAGCATTGATCTCATCTTTAAAAGAGCACCAGGCCATTTATCCCAAACTTCACTCAGCCACTGGATCATCAAATCACTAGTCATCTCCAGCCTTTTTCATTGCATCTGTAAATGATACCATGGGGTAGTTTTTCCTTTGGTAGATTCTTCTTCTTGAGTATTACAAAGGGTCACAATTTTGTCCAGCTAATACCGATATCATTACTTTTACCCTTAGTTTTTCATTTCCAGTGATTTTAACTATCACTGTCTGCCCCTTTGTTATCAACTGTAGTGTTAGTTGGCATATCGAAAAACAGCTGTTTCATCTGCTTTCTCCATATGGCCTATGAGATAGCTATGTTCACGCCATAAACGAATAATATAATGCTGATATTCAATGATTTTTTCAGCAAAATATGCAGGAAGTCTTTGAGCTAACGATGTTCTTCGCCGCAGATATAAGCCATTCCGCCGCATAAACTGGGTGATCCACCCCGCACTTGCCTTGAATTGCTGCTGTGAAATCTTCAATGTCGACGCCAATTCTAGTGCCTTCATTTGTATACTCTCCTGTGAGACTGGCAGTCCACTCTTGCGCTTTTATTGCACAAATGTTATTAACTGGTTCTCTAAATTTTTATGACGTCCTTCATTAGGCCCACAAAATGCTTTCCAATTTGAACTTGCACACTTAAGCATTTCCTGCAATTTTTTCCATTGCTGCACATTCGTCTCGGTGACACCAAACCTTCTTGCCGCTGCACAATTGTTAGTTTCATCAGCACATTTCGCCACTAAAAGGATAAAGTTTGCATCATAACTATTATGCAATTATTTCGATATTTGTGACGGTGTAGAACCCTCTTCTCAGCGTGGTCACCCATATTTTTACGTGAAACTGGATAGTTAACAATTACGAAGACTTTAATTCACATGAAATTTACTAGTCTAGATGGTTCACTTTGTCTTTGGTCAACACACTATCATATCATGACAGGATCAAATTACGTATGTTGGTGTAAAATCTTTCGTCCATTCAACCTTACTCTGTACAAAGCCAGCTGAGAAGTTCCATACATAGGCAGGAGTTGCAACTTTGATGATATAAAGAAGTTAGTTCACTCAGTAATTGTCTATACATATGTCATGATCGTAAAAACAATATGCCAGGTGTTGATCTTTACCTTCGGCTCCTCTGTCAGTCACACTATTACACACCACGTGTTTATAAGACGACTAGCGATTTTTCAACCATAAAAATTGGAACAAAACCTCGTCTTATATTCAGGTATAAATGGTATACACAGGATGCTATTCTTGAAGAAACGTGTTTGAATATTTTCTTATGGTTTTGACAGAAATTCAAACAATTTATTATCAAAATTTCAAATATTTAGTGATTTGTCATTTTAGATGGAATCTTCCATTTTTTGCTGTATAATTCATTCTTTCTGCGAAACTTTCTAAAATTTTCTACTGATCAAAAAGAATCCATTGAGAGAATAATTATTTATACCATTGCTCAAGAGAATCCATAGTATATTAGAGGTAAGTAATTTTTGGAAATTTTACTTTAATATTTATCCATTAATTGCCTTTAAATGACTATTATAGCTACAAGTAACGGTTCATTTTTTAAGCCATGCAGATTTACTACTTTGCATAGGAAGACAAAGTTAGATAGGCAGATATAATAATTATTAAAGTTAACTATTGTGTATGTAACTTTGAGAATATACTTGCACAATTTAGCTCTTTTTGCTGCTGATGATGAGATAAAATTCATTGTAATGTTTTAAAGGAATGATGCTTAGCAAATCAAATGTGTAAAAAATGTTACTCTCAAGAGAAAATTGCTTTCTAGGTTAGGAAGTTGACTACATGGGTCTTCTTCCATCCACGACTCTTTTCATTAAATTTTAATCATGGTTCTGGAAGTTAACAGATGTCACTTTATCATACATTATTTTTATCTACATTAATGATTAAAGCGAAGCTGAAATGAAGAAGTAATTGTGTGAGGTAATGCGCCACCCATCCATAAGGTTCAGAAGCTGTGAACCAATTATAGATTAATGCAACAAAAATGTGATTGAAGGAAACCTGTGATAATATTTTGATATGAGTGCTCCATAATTACAAAAAGATTGAGAATAATTTGCTAGAATTCGCAAATTAACACATTTTTAAGGAATAAGGACTTGAATTTAAAGAATTGAAAAGTAAGTACTTAGGTATCTTAACTATTATGTAATTTTACTTTTAATATTGAAGTGCTTATTCTTGAATTTATTTTCAGCTTGAAGACCGGTTTGGTAATTCTGTAGTGAACATCTAGTTTTATTTATTCAGTATTCCATAATTTTTCATTGAAGATGAAGTGTCTACAATCCTGTTCAGGAGAAATGTTCTTGATAGGAATTTTGGTTTTTTATCATAAGATTGTTATTTGTAGGCCAAAGTTTTGCTACCTTTTCAAAATACCCATTATCCAACTTTTCTTGGGACAAAGTTTAAAGGCTTGCTTTTCCAAGTATTTAGAAATACAGTAAAACTTCCCTCAATGCAGGGGTTATGTTCTATAAGCCTACTATGTTGCAGGAATCGACATTGGGGGAATAATTTAATGTACAGGAAAATTGAGTGGTTTCAAGATCGAAATATACAGTAAAAATAATGTTTGCCAAATAAAATAATAATTTTGTTTAGAATTCATTGCCAACATATGTGGATGTAAATTAATGCTGTACAGGACTATGATGTTTACTTGGTTAATTGTTTAAATTTAAGATTAAAAAACAAGGAAATGCCATACAAGTCTACCCACTTCTTTCACTAAACATTTTTATGAAATAAAGGTACCATTCGGTCCGAGTTTTGAAGAAAACATGGAAGTAAATATGTATCTTAATAATGTGTAGACAATTTGATGATCTGGAACTTTGTGAGAAATTCCCAATGTTCAAATGACATTATCAAATCATTACCATTCATTGGTATTTATTGCAATTTACATTATAAATTACATTTTTTAAATACATTTAAATAATTTTTACTTGCATTGAGATTTTTCTGTTTAATACTAAATTTATAAATTCAATTATTTTTAACATTTTTGTGTAGTAGCACTCCATGAATTCTTATTCAGCACCTATAGCCTGGGCCACACTCGAGTAGTAGAGTCTCAATACAAATCTGTTACACCAGTAGTTTCCAAACTGTAGAGCACACCTTCCCCCCTCCCCCTGGGCAGGTTAGGGTGGAGAGATACAAAAGAGTCGATGTTAATAACTACTAAATCATTCTAATCGTTAGACCTTCAATATGTGGCTGTCAAATTCTAGTCCTTAACTTGCTAGGACCTGTTGTCTGGATTGCATGTTTTTTTTTAACGTTGTTATATTAACCTTATGACCTGCATTTCCAGAAATGTGGTGCAAAAATGTTTGCTCATGAACATATTGCCACAATTTGGTCCCTTTGTTCCAAGAATGCTATGCCATGGAATAGAGGAAGTGGGAAAATGGCACTCCAGAAGGAAATGTTATTACAGGCCCAGTCATTCGCCGAAGTTCTAAGGATTAGGGGAGGGTACACCTCATACAAAGAGCAAACAAAATCTTTAGGGAGTTTATGATGCAAGACCTAGGCTGAGGTCTCAAACCTGCTTTCACAACTCGAGGAGAAGCAATCAACCAACCTGTAAGGGTCTCCCGGTATTTTCCCTTCCGTTTGGGATTCTGTCTTGTGAGCCCTCTTATTCTCATTTGCAAATCATGAAGTAGAGCAGTGAAATTTTTGTGGTACAGTAAACCCTCAAAGGCCAATGGCTTTTGGATTGCCTAGTCAAGGAGGCCATCGAAATCAAATTAAAAAACCAACAGAGACATGGTCTTCCTCCTAAGCGATGCATGGAAACTGGTCATTTCAACCTTGGTGAAAGAGTGCAGTGCTCATTGGCCCCACATAAACATCCAATCAGGACCCAACACCAACCCACTGATGGGTATATAAACGCTCCGCAAACCTCTCACAGAGATAGTCTCCGAAACGTCGGCAGAGATTATCGAAACGACCCAGCTCGTAACCTGAGAACGCTTCACTCACAGTAAACTCTCGATTTTACAAACACCGGATTTTGTATTCTCCAGACAGCATCTGGAGAAGTGATCTCATCTGCATGACAATTGTCATCCTTTGAAGTGAGAAAACAAACTTCTTTTCTGTTATATACCCCCTCTAATAATAGGTTTTTATAGGTAGCTTTTCTACAAATATTTGTATTTCTTTCGTTGTTATGGGGCTCTGCCCCCAAATCTCCTTTTATTTTATATTTCTTATTTTAATTTTCAATAAAAATTTTAAATGACCAGGGTTTGGGGGCAGAGCTCCCATAACAAAGAAAGAATTACAATTCATCAGGAATTTATACTAAGATACCAAATAATACTAAATCACCAAATTCGAAATTATATTATTTATTCATTCATTTTTACCATGTTTTGGTAGAGAAAACAACGCAATATCTCGTAAAATACACTCAAAAGGACATTCATGTTTTATACTGTCACCACAGGAATTCCGCCATATAGGAATCATCCATGAATCTATTTGTTCCACATTGCCTCATTTATTTCTTTTAGGGATTTCCATGTTCTTTCTATATTTTTATTATTATGCTTGAATCCTTCCTCAGAAAGACTTGTATGCTCACCATTTATCTGATAATATTATATAACCAGAATGAATTATTTCATGAATTATAGCTACCAAAGTTAAAGTATTACAGTCTGGCACTTTGAACAATGAAGTAATCTTTTGTCTCATGGCATATTCCTCCAAAAAGCTGCTGTTGGGGTAGCAATCTTCCTGCTTGGTTTTTATGTCAAACAAACAATTTCAACAGTTTGGCCTATTTTTTCCGTGTGTTGTTGTAATTTCCACATGCAAACTTCTCTCATATACATACACCAATCAACACCTGTCTCATGGTTCATATCAAGTTCTTGTTCACAAAATTTAATGGAAGTCATCTCCATTGCCCATGAATAATACCGATTTACGAAACTTAAAGCATGATCCAGAAAACCATATATTGACTCTGATCCAAACATCTTTGCAGCATTCCTTTCTTTTTGCATCTCCAAGACATTCTTCCTGTCATGGTTAACTTCATCGGATGTAGTTTCTTTCAAAATTGCTCACTATGCAAGATTCCTTTCTCTTGTAAGAATCACAGCACTTTCCTTATCAGGTAAATTTTCAATTAAATGAATTAAATTTATTTTCTTTATGATATACAATGGGTTTAGAAAGACATTAATATTCTTTCAAGGATCTTTGTAAAATAAAGAATGATCATTATTTGATTGTTCACTTAGTATCTTGTTGGCAACTAGGACAAAATTAATAAATAATTAGAGGGGGCATATAACAGAAAAGAACCAAACAAACTATATCACTATGATAATTGGATACTTAAATTGTTTAGACATCTGTCTGGAGTGATGTTTATCACGTTCCATAAACAACACATTCTTCCACTGAGTTTAAATCATATCGTGAGCCTATGAACCTATATAAGAAGACTCTGCACCCAGTTAAATGTTCACATGGCCATGAGCAACCACATTAATATCCCATTAATTATGCACAAGTAACTTTTCAATATTTTCTTATAAAGGGCTTTTTATTTGAAGGTTTTATCATTAATAGTTGCTGAGATGAGAATTCATTCAAACAAAAACCTATTTAAATATCCCAAATTAATCTGGCTGTGAGACACCATGGCAACATTTAAATGCTTTATGATATAGGTTGATGGCAACTGCAGAACCAGTAGGCATTTTTACGAATTGTAATTGAACATAATATAGAGGACAAGACAAGAAGAGTTTGCTTAGTTGGGAGGGATGCATCACGGCAACCATTTGTATACTAATTCTTTTGTGGATAAAAATGACCAATGCTGCTGTATCTGAATGCAAATGGAAATCAATCACTAAGGGTATAACTTTGTCTCCATAATCAAGGTAGGTACTGGTGGCTATGGAAAACTATTGTAAACAAAATATAATAAGTGCTTTTCTTGTTAGTGTGGTGATTTGACCAGTTATTGATTAAATGAAATATATTTAAGAAAACTGATAAAAATGTAGTTGAAATCTGCAATTTGGCTGTTCAATGTTGAGCCACTTAAAGACGAATCAAGCCACCATATTTAGAGAAGTTCATCCTGTGTTCGAGTACTGTGTAAAAGTGAATCCACATTGTAGGACGCCACATCCGAGAAATTTTTACTCATTTGAGTTTGGTCAGAAAAGTGTTTGTCAAGCTGGATTAACCTTGATCATCTGGAACTTAAATCCCATTTGTAGCCTCAGCCAGCTGGATTTTATCTTGGCATTTAAATTACTCCTTGAAGACCTTTGCATTTATTTTATTTTCTCTTTTACTAGTAATGATAGAAGAAAAAATAAAAAGCAAAATGAAGTAATTGATTTTTATTGATTCCAAGTATTTTTTTATATTGAGAAAGTATAAAAACATTTCACGAAGTAAATATAACATTTATGCATAAAAATTTTTTCGCTCATAGGTCCTAATTATAGTTTAATCTTTGTGTGATATTCTCTAAAACAAGGGTAAACACACAATTCAACATCGCACTTAGAGCATCGATAAACTATGACTGCCGCAAAGCGAACACATTCAGCATCTTGACTTGGACCCTTTGTCGACCCAATGCTCATTTTCTTTCACTTCCAGGCAACCTATGCTTGTTGACAAAGGGGATGGCCATCCTCAAGAGTGGTGTTGAGGGCGTTCCTTTCTCCCAGCTGCATCGAAAATATTCCTAACGAGAGCCAATCTTATGTCTCGAAATGGAAATAAAAACATACTTGCACATCGTGAAAAACTGTAGAACTGAATGAAATGATGCTCCAAAGATAGAAAACAGATGCCTACGTATTATTTCTCTCAGAAAAGGTGCAATAAAACAACGTGAACCACAGCAGAATTTTTATTATGCTAACGCCTCAAAGATACGAGGAGAACTGAATGCTAAGGATGCAGAGAGGGTCCAGCATGAGAGCCGAACCCAGCAAAGAGAGGATAAACAGATGGATATCCATGTTCCAAAGCCATTAATTGACCCACCATCAAGAAAGGTTGCCTACCACTGTACTGATGTATCTATTTTTTGCATGCCACTTTGAAGATTTTTCTGTTCAGTTGGATGTGTTTATCTGCAGATCTTATAATTTTGCTAATTATTAAACTTAGCTCATCTTATTTTTAAATAGCATCTATGAGTAAAGTGGAGGATGATCATGTTTGATATATTGCTGCCTGTCCCTGAAGATTGTGTCAAAAGAAGTATATCTTCTATTGATGTTGGTAGTGGCAGTGATAAAGAAGGAACTATTAACCCTCCGTTAGTACTGTCAGTATTTATAACACCATTTGTAACATGGGGTTTTCTGACACCACAATAAAAAAACATTTTTATTATTAATTGTTAATTTATCTATATTTGCATGTAATTCAATTATCTAGTGGATGATTAATAAGATATTTATCCTAATATTTTAATTTTGTGGGGATTAATAAAGGGTTATAAAAAATGTGCAGAATAAATGAGATGACCTATAATATTTTTGGGGTGCCTAAAAACCCCATGGGGCTAATGGAGGGTTAAAAAACATAATTTGGGCTTGATTGGAAATGTTGAGACAGCACCAGCAGAACCTCTCTTTGGGTCAAGCAGCACTATCATTTGAAACATTTTACATTGCCAGATCTTTTTACCGAACTTTCTAAAAATAGGTTCGAGAGCTATAGGAATGCCAAACAGTCAACATACAGACTATCCTAAAGAATTGATGGAGTTGACAAGGGCATGGAAAAAATAACAGGAGATTGTTCTCTTCCAGTCCACTTATGACCAAAGTGTGGCATGACAAAAGGACTTCTTTTTGTCTTCATTATATGACTTGCTCATACACCCTTTTCAAAGCACGCCAAGGACAAAGAAAGATGGTTTAAAGATATAATTATGTAGTTCCGATGTCACAATAGTGTATAATACAGTCCAAGGGTATTAGACAAATGGCCAGCTATGCAGTTACTACTGTGTGAACATCCCTGCAAAAAAGTGTTGGCATAGGCTTGTCTTTGACCTAATAAATAGGACTAGTAAATTATTACATTTGCTATAAAGAACCCATGAATCGTTCAAGGTTGCTATTTAAAAATGTCTGTGCAAATCATCAAATATCTCTTTCGAGAAGTCAGTGGCAGAAAGGCATGTGAGTGCAAGACTACAGTTCTCCATTAACAATTTTAGAGATCACTATCCTGATTAGGTAAAAAATAAGAACAATACTTTTATGGAAAAAGAATGTGCGGCATGCAGAAGCAGATTATTAAGGAAAAGGACAAGTTTTAAGTGTTCTATATGCCAAATAGGATTATGTATTCATCCTTGCTTTTGAGATTACCATGATAATCACCTTGATAAAAATCAAAATTTTGTAAATAGTTTATATAACCACTTATTATAAACTTGGGGATGTTTAAATCAAATAGGATGTAAGATATTTTTGTTATTGCATTTTCCGCAAGGGGACAAATTCACAATTTTCCAGCCATTCTGTCCAAAATGGGTTAATGCCTTGAAGACCATGACTGTAAAAAATTTTTTCTCTACCAAATGATGCTACAAATTAATTTAGAATATTAATATAAAACTTGCAAATTGTTTGCACTAAAGTATCATAATCACTTTTAACTTGAACATTATAATCAATGAGATATAACAAAAATATTACAGGTGTTTAAATTAGCGCTTAATCAGATAATATATTGGCTAAATGGTATTGTTCGACTTTTAAATGTTCAGAGGCTGAAATCAAGAATGTTTTATACAGCCACATATTTATTATGTGAATGTCAAATATTAGAAAATTTTATTGTAGGACATGTTAGGGGGAAAGTGCTAGTATAAGTGCTGTGAATACTAAGAAAAACTACCATTGATCTGCAATTAAATTACTATAATTATATAAATAGTCATATTTATACAATGATGCAGTGAATTTGAATCAACTCAAGAAATCCATATATTCAATCAAGTTGATTGTAGAACAATCAAGGCTAAATTAATGTTGTATAAATGGCTATTATTCTCAAGGGAGAACAGATTGCCACAACTTGCCAGTTAAATAGAAAAAGGTGGTAGGTTCCTAATAATAATTATATGCAAAACTTGGTAATTTTTTATATTAACTTTATTAAATACATTATGCCAGTCTTTTAACTATGTTTGGTACCAAACTATATCAAGCACTAAAAAGAATTGTGGTATGAATAAATAATTCACTGAGGTTAACTGCAAGCCTGGTGCAGAGTATAGAATTCACTAATCCAGTTTTTTACAATGCACCTTTGATTAGGTAATAAATGAATAATGCCTTCTGTAATCAAATTATAATCTTAAGAAACATGCTTCAGAAGTATTTAATCACCAACAAAAACCTTTGTGTGGATATTGATTTTACAGAGACTAAGTGATTTGATCAAACTAACTGTAAAATGAAATAATTACCTAAACAACATTATCTTCCTGTGTAAATCGATGTCCACCTGATATTTCATAAACTAAAAAACAAAATATAATTCTTGAAATGTGAGTGCATTTGTAGAAATAATTTTGTTCTATACAGAGTATTTTCTTTAAAGGAGTAATAAAAAAACTTCATCCATTTAGTTTTAGAGCGAACAAGTAGCTTTAGATGGGATGAATTGGAAGGTGTAATATGATTTCAATTCCATTAACTATTTCCAGTAGTTCTAGGACTGAAGATTTTGATTGAAGTAATCTTTCAGAAAACATGCTTAACATAAAAATAGTGACATCTAGGCATGCTAATTCAAGTATAACTGATGTGTGGTTTAAGTATTGGTGTAGTTTTATTCAGGTTGAATAGAGAGATGATTGAAAATTTTATGCTGATTTTTTATTTTTTCTACTTACATTTCTGTTTAATATTGAGCTGTTAGATAGGCTAACCAAGGTAATATCTACCTTTCCCAACAAATATCCTCCATGAAGTACACCAAAAAACAACCCGCTACCCTCTCACTGGTAAGATTGTCTTTAAAAAGTGATGGAAATTACATTTCATAGAACTCCTATGCAACAGGTATATCCTTAAACATGAAAGAATGAATGATGGGGGAAAAAACAGGATCTTCCACTTGCTGGACAGATACAATAGTACCAGAACAAGCCACAGACACTGGAACATTAAAAATTACTAGGTCCCTCTTAACAAAGGTAACCAAAAGTAAGGATTTATTCGGTATTGTATTGATTTTCACAAGTTTGCATTGATAACTCATTTTTGGAAATTATTTACATGTCCTCGCCTTTATCATCAGCTTGTCCACATTAATGATTTTTTTATTCTCAAGGGGCTCGGCTATGTCTATAGCTACTAATTATAGCAATCTGGGTCCTGGCCTGGTTCTGCCACTGATGAAATTCTAATTCTCCTGTTTCAGATGTAGAATATTCTTGGTTAATTTCAATCTCTCTTATATTCAAGCACATGCATAGGGGATCAGTGATCCATACTCTTCATCAATGATCTGTTAGCTGTTGTAAAAAAAACATTTCATGAGTATTTTTTAAATGATTAATATGATATTTTAATCTTGGTAAATATTTGGATGTAGTATTTATTCTGAAACTCTTTGTGCAAATATCTATTTAAATAATAAGCTAAGAAATCTGGTCACACTTGACTAATATGAACTATTTATGACTGTAATGCTATTTTTAACCAACTTTCAGAGTAGGTAGAAGACTGAAATTTGGTAGGAATGTTTGATGTTTATAGTAAAAGTAAACATAGTTATAATAATATATAAAAGTATATATATATATAAAAGTTATAGTAAACATTATTCTATAATAATGCCCCTCAGCTGATGATACACCTTACATAGATGGTGTATGAATTTAAACTGCCAGATGTTTATTTCATATTCTTGAGATATTAGCAAAATAAGTTTTAATATAGCAGTTCCATCCATAAAAATTATCAACCATCAGTTGCAACAGAAAATACTAGCTATTGCATATTCTGGTACAGTATATGCTTCTGGGCATGAATGCAGGAAAAAATTCTTTGAAAAATAAAAATTATTGCTATTGGGCGATGCTTTTATTTATACTGATAGGAGAGGGTTGGGGGGGTGCCATAGCTCCCCTTTATAAGTCTGTGGAATATTATATTTAAAATTTATTATTCTAATAGAAATATTAAGGATTGCATGCAGGACTGACAAGCCTTAGGGATGGGTTGACATATGCTCCCTCCCATGGAAGGAAAGGCTGAAGGCCATGTGACAAGACAAAAATAAACTAGCAAATAATGAATTTTATCAAAATATTAGAGAGAGAAATAAGTTAGTTGAAATTCAAATTATGCATCATTAATAATTCTTCATATTAATGGCATTTTTACATTACATAAAATACTAGGGTTGATGGGCAAGACTGCCACAAATGATAATCTCTATAAAAACCTGTTTATCGCTTATATTTTCTGTTACTTGATCAGATACTTTATTTATATTTTAAAATTTCATCTCCCCTCTTTCGTGGCTCCCGGAGACTTGTCCCGGTATCCTTATCCACTTGGCGGACTTAATTGTATGTTCTTGTTACATGGCCACTTTTAATTTATAGAATTTCTATTCGTAGGGTTTTTTATATTGCATAATGAAAGTCTGGTACTTGATAATCTATCGTCTTTATACAAAATGCTCACGTTCAAATGTAGTTTTGCATTTTAAATTTTTTGACAATACAATTGCATGGAAAAACCTTATTAAGATCGCAAGAGACGCGCTGTAGCAAATTATATTGCTCTGCAGAAATTTAAAAATATTAGCAGGCGATTTTTTACTTATAAAAGTTGCTAAAGAAAAAACTAACCAAAATTGCAAGTGGTGGATGTCAGTATTTACGAGAAAAAAATGGGAATTTTTTAGTTTTTTTCCCGTAAGTGCAGGTTGAAAACCTTCCTTTGAATTTCGAAGCGAAGTTCAACTCACGTTATTACGGGCCTTCGCAAAATATTTCTGCTTTGGTGATCGTTCAAGCATTTTTACGCTCCACTTTGCATTCTGGAAAACACGAAAATTTGATATACGAAACCACTTTATAAAAACAAGTTTTGTATCTCACATAGTCACTAATTGCGGATAATACAGTATTAAGCATGGCTTTGCTGTCAGTGCTTGGTATGATTATGAACGATTTGAGGTTTTTTTCCCATTGTAACATTCATTGAGCAGAAAAAAATGAATGTTTTGCCAAACCCTAATCCTATGCGAGCCAATGGAATTTTCACTTGGACTCATTTTAAAAGGGAAATTGCTTTTTACCTTTCCTAAAAGTGCGATGAACGTAGCTATTAATCATTATTTGGTTATTATCTCTTAAATAAATCGAAATTTTCGTAAGTTTACTAACGTTTGCATTATACGGCCTACCGTCACGTGGTGCAGCTTATCGATTCGTACAGCAAGACTCCGGTCGATAGAACGCATGACCTCGAAGGACGTACTATATTAACGTCTCCGCTGTTGTTTGTTTTCCATCGTATTAGACAAGGCCCCATGTTTAGAGGCGTAGTGCAAACGTATAATGTTTATTTGTTTGATTAACATACTCATGTTGTGCGAAAATCTGTGTCATTCAGCGATATGATCGGTTTCACTTAATATAAGTAAAAACCTGGTATGTTTTCGCCTTTTTGAGGATAGGAATGATAAAACCTGGTTAGATTGGGAGCTCCAAGTTTTAAAGTAACTAAGCATGGATTACATAAGGGAGTTTGATATTCGGCTTGAACGGGAGATGTATTATGCTGGGGAAACGCTTTCGGGCCACGTGGTGTTAGATACTATAGAAAATTTCAAGCTGAGAGGTAAGTAGTATTTCACTGAACATTAGTAACGCCGTCATCTTTCTTATTGAAATTCCGTTGGTAGTGGCATTAAAAATTTCCTGTTTATACTGTCAAATGGAACTCTTTAAGTCGTGCGATGTTTAGTTAAGGCTGGCCATAATACGTTTGTAGGAAAGTTGTTTCAGCATTGTCACAGTGTTAAAAGGTTTTCTGATATTGAATACATGGCAAAGGTAGACTTGCATTTTATTCTAGATAATAGTTTGTTTGGATTATGTCGCGGACATTTATATAAATATTATTGGAAATCACCACGTCATTTAAACTAAGATTACTAATGATATTTCTACCGGAATATATTACCATAAATTTTATAGTGGAAGCTGAAGTTATGGAAATATATTTTGTAGATTTTCTATATTTACAATAGTAATTTTTCTCATATAGCGCATATTCATTGGTTTATAAAATAGGATGTTTTTCATTGTGCTGCACTTTTCACCTTGTAAATATTATTATTTGGTTACCGGTTTCTAATATGTTGCACTTAAAGAAATTTACTTTCCAATAGTGTTTATATATAATTACCTAACAAACAGCATCCATGGACAATCCAAATAGGCCATTCAACAGTAATATTGAAGAGAACAAATATTACAATAAGATTCAAAACTGGTCTTAATATTTGGTGAGATGGACTGCTTCTCTATGAAGGCTAGTAAATTGTAGTTTCACTGCAATTCATTCAATTTATATTATTTGAATTTCGTGTTTCATAATGCAGCTCAAATTTCATTACATCTAGTGAGATTGTAAAATGTGGATTATTTTTTTGGCCATCTTTGATGAAGCATATGCAATAAGCAATGGTTGTTTAATATCATTTTTCATCCAATCAGCCCAATTATGTAAAATTTTAAATAAGAAATAAAAATGTGTTAGTTAATATACATTATGTATCTCTGAGATGCAATATAAATTAATGAGCAAGACATGAAAGAAAGTGATCATTTTTCCTATTGTTAATTGGGACATATCTAAAGTTAAAGTGTGGTTGAGGTCGCCAAAATGTTACTAACTATGTTTGGGATATTTTCTCTAAGACAAGCTGTCACAAAATTGTTTTAATATTTTTCATAGAATTACTTATCGGTTGATGACAACATAAATATACCACATCAGCTATTAAAAATCATATCTCTGCTTGTATGCTTTTTAAGATTGAACAGAGAAAATTAATGTGGAAGACCTCTTATGTGTCAAAAAAATTTAATAGTAAATTTTAATAAATAAAGCAATCTCTCTCATTATGACAGTGTTAAATATTTTTCCTGATTTTTTAAAAATTTATGTACTTTCTAAGTACAACAAATATTTTTTAGAGCACTGGGCCTCTGTAAGTGCAGGGCCTGGTGCGCACTGTTGGCACCACCATCAAGCTGACCCAGACTGAAATATTGTTAAAGATTAACAATATTACAGGTATTTTAATTCAGGTCAATCAGTCATCCTGGCTGAATTTTCCACTTTTAAAATCATGGCATTGACTCATCATCTTGATATAATAGCACATTTCATACACAGTGTAAATAAGTCCTCATCTGAGTTAGTTGTAAAATGTCATTTGAGAAATCTGATAGGAATATTTTTTTTGTTTTCCTCCTCTTAAATGTAATAACATATGTATAAAGCAGGCAAAGGTGCTTGCATTGATGGAATGATATTATAATACACTACTCCCCCGTTGTCTGTGAGGGATGGGTTCTGCAAAAACGTCGCAGATACTGGGTCCTGTATTAACATTATATTTGTAGAGATAGGTTCCAGACCTCTTTGGGCCGTACAAAAGGAATAACTTTGTAGAATTTAATGCTATATTTAGGCTCATTTGTAGTAATAACAATGGATTATATCACCTAAAAGAGATTGAAGAGAATTTCACATTACATATAGGTGTTTCAGCTTGGCTCAGTGGAGGTGAATTTCATGCAGAAAATAAACAAGAATAATTATGGAGCAATACAATTGTTATGACAATATAAGGTGTTACGTAGTAGCCTTGCATGTCTGCATACTTTTGCAGTGACTTATGTGACTACAATAGAACAGAGGTGGCCAACCTTTTTGTCAGACATGCCATTAAATGGTCACAAATGTTTTGATTGACCAATACTACTGCCTCACCTATATCTGGCTTGATTTAATGGATAAAATCTAAACTAAATAACACCATAAGAAAATGTAAACAAAGTATTTAAAAAACTTTTAAACCACTTGACAGCATGATGATCATACTCATCATGAACACAGTGCCCACCATTTGGGCGTGACAGTTATTTTCATCGCAAAGGTTTTTTTCATCTTTCTTTATGGGTGTGACGAGCTATTTAGTCATGAGCTTCCTCTTGTATTCCTTGGTCCTTTAGGTTCACATTCATGCAAACAGATGGTGTTTAGGCCAAAGTTTCTGAGATTTAGACCCTTCGTTGTGAAACCCTGCACATGTTGTGTGGGGTTGCATATATGCACAGCCCAGTCTACAATTCTTAGATGTGCAATAAAATCTATTTCGCATGAACATACAAACTCGGACACCAGGAATTTTTACTCATTTTTCTTCTTTGACACATCTGGTGTATTTACCAATTTACCTTCTTTGGCACATCTGGTTTACCAGGGCTAATAAATAATTCCCACTACCCCTTGCAGAACCTTATTTTTGAGATGCACTTTTTTCATTTTCTCTATTTTTCCTCAATATCAAATAGCATATGGACTACTGCTTTGTAATTGATTCATCTAAAAACATTAAGAAAAACTTGGGTTCAAAAAGCATTAAAAATTTAATTGTTTAACAAATTAATCGTTAATAAAAATTGTGATTTGACGAATTTTTAATACATTATTGTAAATTGTTTAAATTATTTGGGGAAAACCTAGACTGTCTATATACAAGCAGATAATTATAATTAGTAGAAGTACAAATTTTATGCTAAATCCAACTTTTTCTGCAGCATCACTCCTTTGATTGTTAAATATTGCTTATCGTAAAAACAAATTCATTAGTGATTTTAATTTATTCTATTAGAAAATTTATGAGAACTTTTGACATTTATTTTTAATTGTTATTAACAATTTGTTAATACATTTTTATTAAATTATTTATTAAAACAGTTACTTTACCAATTTTTATTACATTATTGCAAATATGAACAAATTCCTTTATATATGAAAAAAATATATGGTATGTAAGAGGTAATATAAAAAAGATGCATTTCATTCTTGACTCCCCAACTAGAGTGCATTTCTGGTCTCTTGCTTCCCCCAGTCAAGAGGTTAAATGAAAAGAGAAAGAACTCAAATTTTAAGAAAAAAGGAATTGCCTATCAGTTGACAGTTTCTCAATGATTAATTTTCATAGTTGATAACATTGCTTGCATGAATATCTGTCAATTCATATCTTTAGGTACTTAACCTTAACAAAGTTCATTGCTGAAAATGTGTTCAAAATGTATGCATAGGCCCAAATTTTAGGAAAACATTTTCAAAGGCTTTCAAGTCAGGTAGGTGACTCAAAATTTTGCTATTGGTCCAGTGATCTTTTATGTCTGCAATTTGCAATCGATTTTTTGGTGGATATTTCCATAAGTTGTCCAAACTGGAGAATTAGTTGATGAAGAGAGTCAGGTTATTTCATTTAGTTTTAATTTGAAGTTGAAATTAAATGATTCTATTAATGCTAAATATAGCATCCATGGGGGATGAGGGCAAGAGGGGGCAGTTGCTCCCTCTGGATCAGGCCTGTGTCAAGGGAAAACAACCAATGATGTCTAGTGAGGTCAGGGGATTAACACAGTAATTTTTCTGAGGTCAACCAAATAGGTAGGGACCCCCTGCAGCATGCTTGAAAACAAACCACTAAAATATTAAGCCTACCAAACCCAACCGTGGGAGCTTGCCTATTCCATTGTTCCTCCCCCTCGGGAAAAGTTCCAGTGGGCATCCATTATAGCCCCCCTGCAAAAACTACCAAATAAGGCAAATTAGGTTCAAATGGGTGTCAGGATCTGCTCCTCACTTACCTCACCCCCTCCCCCACACTATGCTGCTGTATCACATTCATTTTCAGTATTATTTAGAATTGAAAATTCAAAGATTTGACTGAGACAGGAGGATTGAAAAATGTTTTGGTTTCTCCATAAGAGAATCGATCAAGTTTTATTATTTCAGTAAATAACATTTCCACCTTGTAAAGACTATGAAAAATATTAAAATACTTCATAGTAAAATAAATAAAAATTTCTCCTAATTGTATTCCAAATAGAACTGCAGAATTTGGCTTGTAGCTGGAATTCGGTAAATAAATCATATGCTTCTAATAGCAGTAAGAAGCTGAGAGCTATATTATTACTATACATAATTTATCTGTGGAGGTTTTTGAAAATATGTCTCATAAGACTCATTATTAATTGAAGTAAGTTCTATTGTACTTTTCTGACTTAGTAATAATTTCCCCTTCATTTTAGTTAAATATCATTTTAAAACATGAAATTATGAAAAAACATCCATACAAAACTAGAGATTTATCAAGTACCTTGAGGGGTCAGCCACAGCTTGGAAATATTTTTTTGTTATTGAAACCATTGATAGCTTTAAAAAGACTTGGAAAACTTTATGTACATTTTGATGACAAAGCAGCCATCATTAGTGGTGATTCATCAATAGTAGTCAAGTAAATAAGCATTGCCAGTGGCGATTCTCCAAGAGTAGAGTCAAATAAGATATATCACTGCTAATAACTCAATAACAAGCTCTCTTTTTTAATTGGTAGTGGTGATTCTCCAATAGTTGAGTAAAATAAATAAGATGCATCATAATTCAAGAACAAATGCTTGTTCTTAAATTTTTCTGCCATAAGATGATCTCGATAATTCCATTGTACCACAAATAATGTTTACTTTAAACCAAAAATGTGCATCTGATTTTGCCAAATTTTTATGGTTATTGGAGGAATGTAGTTAATAAGTTTTCTTGCAGTCATGTGACGAGGTCAACAGTTACTTGAAAAGTGAAATCTTTGTTCCAAGTTTTTACAGTATATGTTTCATTATTTTTACAACAAACAACTTTAATGTAATACTTTCTCACAAATTCAAATGCTAGCTGTTCGTGTGGTGCTTCGTGGTAAGGCTCATGCAGAGTGGAAAGTTGTTGTGAGTGGAGATCGAAGAACTGTGAAGGATGACCAGTACTTCATTGATGACCGAGCTATTATCTGGGGGAAGGGTAAGAAATGTATTTATTAAATAAAATTTGATCAACTATCACTTAGATACTAATTTCACTTTAATAAAAGTAAAAAGATGAATATTTACATTTAAAAAAGTATAATGTATACCACTCTACATGTTTTAAATAGAATGAAGATAATTTTCTTCCTGTTTTGTTCATGGAGACTTTGTTGCAAAATTATTGGAATATTTATGAACAATGAATGTGTTAAATTGATATTTGTATTCACATTATTAATAAAAACTTGGAACAAATGAGTAGGTAACTTATTTAATTAAAGCAAGTTTGAATTTTAAAGCAGTGCTTAAGTATGTAAATTCATTAAATCTTCTATTAGACTTTAGTCTTTGATTTTGAGAGAGCTCAAAAAATTTATTCATAACACATCTAAATTTTTTTATGAAACAGATAAACCAGAAGGAAATGTTCCCATCTTACCTCGTGGGCTTCATAAATTTCCCTTTAGATTTCAACTTCCTGAAAGCTCATTGCCATCATCCTTTGAAAGCAAACCTGGGTTCATTCGGTATTACATAAAGGTAACTATACCTCATAATCCTATTTGTTGGTAAACAATTGAATGTTTAATTGGATATTTTATGTATCCAGCCAAATTGATAATAATACTGAGTGACTAATTGGTGAGAATTCTATAATTTTATTCTTTCTTGAGTAAGTAGATAATTTAATGGAGGAAAATAACAATGAGAATGGTGACACAACTTATTTATGGAACTCACCTAATCAATTATTGCTTTTATCTTCTAGTTACCAACAATCTAGAAATGTTTAATAGAATTTTTGATTTTAACCTTCACAGATTTGTTTGCAGAATGTTTAATCAAAAATGCAGCGTTTCCATGATCCTGCAGTAGCTAGTTATGAGGATTGTAGGCAAAGAGAATTTGAGCAATTGAAAAAATTTTGGAGCGTATCTTGGTATTTTTTGTTTATCTATTATAAAAATTGCAGTATGAATTTATAAATAAATCTAAACTCCAAATTGATAGTAAAATACACTATAACCGCCATGGGCATCCACAGAAATTATTAATTGAATGTTTAATTGGATATTTTATGTATCCAGCCAAATTGATAATAATACTGAGTGACTAATTGGTGAGAATTCTATAATTTTATTCTTTCTTGAGTAAGTAGATAATTTAATGGAGGAAAATAACAATGAGAATGGTGACACAACTTATTTATGGAACTCACCTAATCAATTATTGCTTTTATCTTCTAGTTACCAACAATCTAGAAATGTTTAATAGAATTTTTGATTTTAACCTTCACAGATTTGTTTGCAGAATGTTTAATCAAAAATGCAGCGTTTCCATGATCCTGCAGTAGCTAGTTATGAGGATTGTAGGCAAAGAGAATTTGAGCAATTGAAAAAATTTTGGAGCGTATCTTGGTATTTTTTGTTTATCTATTATAAAAATTGCAGTATGAATTTATAAATAAATCTAAACTCCAAATTGATAGTAAAATACACTATAACCGCCATGGGCATCCACAGAAACTTTTCCAGGAGGAATGGGTCCATAACTCAGGGTCAGTTTGTGGGATTTGTAGAAAATGTTTTGACAACGTCATTGATGGGACATTTGAGTGTGTTCCTCTCTTCTATATTTCCATGCTAATTGCTCCTAACCAATGGTCCCTTCCACTCCTCTTTTATAAATACCTTTGTTTATTGGAGAAATAATTAGCCAGATGTATTTATGCAGATGACTTTTGATGAGATTTCACCTTTAGATGACTGTTAGTGCCTTATGGAGAACAGCTTTGCCAGACTTGGCATGCAGCTCCCTTGGAGTTAGATGACCAGAATACACGGATAAAATGGACTTGGATGAATTTCGTCAATTTCTTAAAATTTTAGTTATAAGAAGTGCATAACTTTTAAGCATTATTCCAATGTTGCTTTTAGTTAAATAAATAAACTAAAACATTTGAGATTCAGGCTAATTTAAATCATCAACAATAAGTCTTATTATTAGCTTAATGAGAATTTTTATTCATATTGATTGTATTGGAAAATTGGAATACCTTAAGAATGCTGATAGGACAGTTGAAGGGAAAATATTTATAGTTAAAAATTATAAACAAAAGTGAATATTTTTCTTTCCTCTTTCATTAAAAATCAGCCAGTCTTTGAACCCCATTCCATGTACCCAGAAGTACTTGGTTGCACTTCAAATGTATGAAGAGGGAACGAGAATGAAGAAGGACATGTCAAAGAAGAAGAGGAAGATGATGATGTCAACCTATTAGTTCTTCAATATTGTCTTGTAGATTATCAGCCTGCCACTTTCATTACATGTTGCACGTAATTTTTCCAATTATCTGCTGAAACTAGTTCAAAGCTATCTGCAATCAGTTTCTCTCTGTCTTTTTCTTGAAAGTTGTGTTTTTCACCGCAGCATAGTGCTTAACCTGCGCCCATACCATTTTAATGGGATTTAGTTCACAGTGGTAAGGCGGGAGTTGGAGAACAATGCAACCGTTTTTTCGCAATTTCATCGATTCTGTAATTTTCATATTTATCTCGCCCTTCACCAACTCTATAGAGAAGGTCTCTTTTGAGGCAATCTTTATTGAAGTTTATAGTTTTGCTCTTCAACCACTCCTTAATTTTATCCTTTCTCCAGCCAGTTGTGGGGATTGTTTCAATTTTTCTATTATGATAGGATGCATTATCCATTACAATGACTGAACCTTCAGGGACATTCGGGAGAACTTTATTTTCAAACCATTCTTCATAAAATTCTCCGTCAACTTCATTGTGCACATCTAATGAATTCTTTTTTACCTAAAAAATAGCATTGGGCTCCATCGATGAAGCCATTCTCCATACTTGCATGAATTAATGCAAACGACCACCACCTGTTGGAGGCTTCAATCCCATACTGAAGTTCAACACTGCACAGTATTGTATGTCACTCTTATAAGAGCTATGGAAAAAGCAGGCACTCTTAGGCAACAAACACATTCAATGTCAAAAAACAAACTGAACCCAAAAATTGAGATCAAAGACCATTACCCTGCTTTGAGAACATCTGTTTTTTGAAACTGGCAGGCAATTTTGGCTTATATTTAGAAGAATGCATTGCCTGTGAAAGATTCTGTTTATGGCGTGACAGGGTCAGCCTAGGCTTACTATGGAATCACAGAAAGGCAATGACCAGGACACGTGTTAAATATTTCCGTTATACCCGTCCTTGAAAAATCAGAAAATACTTCTAATACTGTTATATGTTATTTCACTCTCAGAGAGAATTTCTATTTACAGATATTAACAAAATATTTCCGGCGACGGAACCTAGCCATCGAAGTTGGTGGGAGCAAGATTTTCATTGATTTTAAAATATTCATAACTTCCATATCATTTGAGCTAATCCCATGAAATCTTCACCAAAAATATCTTCATCATTTTCTCAGTAATACATACACTGCATGTATGGGTCTAACAGTTACAGTATGCAATTTTGTAGGAGACTACTTTTTTCATTGCCAATTTCGAAAAATGCGATACGAAGCTTCACATAAAAAAATATAACACTCGTTAGATCGAACATAAATAAAATAAATGTAAAACTTATTTGTTCTGCCATAACCTTTTGGAATTGCATAATTAAAATTAAAAATTAGAGTGTTTTGTACTTTCTTTCAATTTAAAAAGAAATGTACCTCATTATGAAAAAATATGTAATAACTTCTACATTAAATTTCAGTGATGTAATAAAGATAACGGCAAAAAAGAGTTTATTTTTGCGACAAAGTGAGTAAATTATTTTTCTAAATTTTATTTGAATTAATTAACAAATACCAATCGCAATGGATTCACGTTAAATTTGTCATTAGAAGCAATTTTTTATCTTACATAACAAAGAAATATTGAAGCTGGACACTGGAAATGATACATGCGACAACTGTGCAACAGAAAGAGAGAGAGCCTTATGCAGAAATACACTTATTAGAAAGAGATGGAATATCTCCGTAAGAACCCTAACAGCCATCTAAATGTGGAACAGAGTATAGTCAATTTTTCGTTTCTTTTTATGCTGGGAAAATGGAAAGACAATTTTTAGGTGGGTAAAACATTTTCTAAAAGTTCTTGTTTTGTTAAATTTCTTTTAACAAGACCATCTGTGTGAATACCAATATCATTTTAATATAGTAGCACTAGTTGGTTCGAATTTCATAGGCATAATTGACAAAGAACTTTCTTCATTAATTAGAGTCTTTTCAATAAGGAAAACAGCTAATCTTGTGTTTAAAACTGCTACTTCTTGGTTGTTTGAAGTTATGTTATTTTATAAGATTCAGGAGAATTAATTTAGAAATGCAATGTTTTATGTTGTTTCTGGTAAAAAAATGAAAATTATTTAATATTAACTCGTACCAAAATTTTTATTTCATTTGCCATACTAAATTTTAACAACTACCTGTTAAATATTATTGTTATCATTTATGATATTTTCATTTATTTTTATAACCTATTATCAAATAGTGGGTCACATGACTATGACATTAAGTTGCGTGCAGAACAACACTAATACATGGATGTTTAGAATAATTACTTGTCATCAGTGTTCTAATTGAACCAAATGCACTGGAACACCATTCTTGTTATTAAGCTAGATGTGTTCCAGTTGTTAAAATGTTATAAAAAAATAAAATAAATCGAAAATAACATCATTTCTGAACAAGATCAAATTCACTTTGGTCACTGTCATAAGCAACATATCCTCTGAAGATGCCCACTTAGTGGGCGAAATGCATTGGGTAACTTGAAGTTAATTTTATGGCTGAAGGAGTTCTCAATTAACAAATCAAATTCACTAATTACTAAATAATTTATGTTGGTACTGGGGTTAAAGTGGATGTGATACCTCTCACTCTTATGCCTCGCATGCAAGCGAATATATTTGCTGACTTAGTGGAACAAGTCAAACCTTGTTATAGTGCAAAACAGTGCTTGAATTGAGCAGAAATGTGTGGGAACTCTATTCCACTTGATACAAAATGAAGCCCATAGCATTCCCATTGTTAAAAAAAATAAGATCAAAATGTTCCGGTCATGAAAATTTTACAATTTAAGCACTGCTTCCCATGATGAATACTCTAAAGAACATGCACAGTATATTTGAGGGAAGACTTTATGCAGTAGGAACGTATCTCACATATAATAGAAGTCAATAAGAAATTATGCTTCCATTTACCTCATCTAGCCCATTCTTCCCGATCACTATCTCTCAACTAAGTATCCTGTAAGAGCAGGCCAAACATGTCAAAACTTGTTTCCGCTTTCTAGACCTTTCCACGATCGTAGAGAAGTCATGGAGAAATCATGTTAAACTGAACGACCAGTTGTGTTAGTCGAAAATCAGCCCTACTTTAAAACCGTGTTAAATTGAAATTGTGTTAGTTAGAGATTGGGTGTAAATAATCCAACATCTTACTACTTATATATCAAACATTCCTATGCTAACCACTTAGTTGTCTACTTCTGTCTGCCATTCTCTCAACTGTAAAAAGGTTAAAGTTTAGAGTAGAAAGGCACACCATTCAATGATTGGTAGATACTATGCAACTTTTTATGCCCATGTATGTGGAAAAGTTATCATATATTATATTATAGTGTTTATTCATATTAAGATTTTAGCTATATAAAAGTTGGTTATAAAAATTCATTTTTATATTTTCACTTGTTTATTATCTTGAGTACCAAAGGAACATTATCAGATGTCTATCGATATCATCAAGGATGCTTTTATTATTGCGCTCGTGTATTATATTTGTCTGTAAAAAATGATGATTCACCTTACAACCATCAACTAAATTTCTAGATTGTATGATTTTGCTAATATCTGTATTTATCATTCTTAGGAATACATTCTTTGAATAACTATCACCCTATGCATGCTATTTACAATAAATAATCATAAAATCCTTTACCTTTAGTCTCAACCATACTGCCTCACCTCAACCTGCCTTTCACCTTACTCTCATCTTTGCCAATATGAAGTTAAAGTGTCTTCTCCATTAATATTTGTTAATTTGGAAAAGGAAAAGAGCAGTAGCAGATTTAAAATAAGGCCAAGATAGGCAATGGCCTAGGGGTGGAGAAATTTTGGGGCAACAATAAAAACAGGATTTCAGGGCAGGAATAAAAAATATTAATATTACACAGACATTTGATGAATTAAACTAATATGATCTGCAGACAAGATGGATGGACAGACAAACCATGTTCATGAGCAATTCTTTTAGGATAAAAGCACCAAAAAGGGGGCAGGAAAATAATTTGGCCTAGGGGCAAGAAATGGAAAAGTGTAAAGTCATAAATATAATAAATAATAATTCTAATGTATTCATTATTTGTTTGATATTTTACATTTACTTATTAAAAATAGTTCAATTTTAATAATAATTTTAAATTTAACAATGATTCTATTCCATGCAATTAGCCTAGGTTTCTGAAATCTGAGAAATTTCAAAAACTGGATACTATCCAAGGGTAAGAGGTTTTACTGTATAAGGGTAATTTTTAAGAAAAATAAGCTTAAATTAATTAACTACAGCCTGAAACAATTTACATTTTAAACTCGTCTATTGCAAATATATTAGTCACAATAATGAGGTTTGAATTAATTTTCAGGTGACCATTGATATTCCCTATGCATCTCCACCTCAAGGAATGAAATATTTTACCATCATTGGTCCTCACATTGACTGTATGGATGAACAATATTTGGTAAATGTTATTCATTTATCTGTATATTCCAATCAATATTTGATAATATTATAAGGTTATGATTTTTGGTTTAAAACTTTTTCTTTGATAATTAGTCCTAAATTCTCTCAATCTGTTGCTCTACTTAAACATTAAAAATACTTAACATACTTATTTCTATCTTAGATATCTCTTCCTGACTTCAGCTTTTGAATTGATCTTAAATGGGTAAAACTGTCCTGCTTTCTCAAGGATGATGCCGAGAATTAAATGGCAATTGCCATTTAAAATTTGTGTTCTTCTATTTAATAATTTCCTTAAATTTTCATTCAGATATTATTCATAATCTTATTTGCTTTATCACTGACTCCTTTCTTTGTCAGAGCTCTTCCCTTGTTAGTTTCATTTTTCTGTTTTATTATACATATGATACGTGTATCATATCAATATTTTCTTTCTAAACCAATCTTAAAATCACTTTCTTTAATCTCTTGCCTGTAATCTCTTCTTATTTATTGCTGTAAACATTCTTTTTGCCAAATTATTTATTATACAAACATATCTCATTTCATACATAAACGCAAAAATTTTGCTTTTTTCTGCCATTAAGAAATTTTGTTATTTCCTGTTCTATTTTGCAACTGAAGTTTCAACTCTTTAGCAGTAGCATTGCTTTTTAGCTAAAATACCTTGCTACAGAGTAAAAGTTATAAAAAATTTCATTTAATAAAATTTTAATTGTAAATTGATTGAAAGCATTGCTTCATTTTGGTTTTTGCCACAAGTTTTCAATTTAGATATTTCATTATATTTTTTTGGCATTGTCAATTTATACAGATGATACCGTCTGTGGCTCTCAACATTCCTTTGGTAGGGGCACCTTGTTAAAGATGAAAAGATTTTCATTACATTTCCACCTTGAAACAAGGTTGTTTATCTATACATACAGCATCATAATATTTGGATGCATTAATTTGTTGGTACTAGATCACCATCAATTTGTTGGAGGAAAAATTATAGATCTAATGACCAGTGAGAATTTCCAAATCATCAATTTATTTAACATTTTTTGTGGCTCCCCTTACATGCTGCTGCAACACTCGAGCGTGACACCTCAATCAATAAACTCTTCCCTATGCTCATAAACTTTAATTGATTTTATTTAGAAACCAATGGTGGGGCATGATAAAAGAACAACCTGTTGCTTGTGCTGTGAGAAAGGACCAGTAGTGCTACGTGCACAGCTAGAGCGGTCTGCATATGTATGTGGTGAAAGTATTAAGTTACGAGCTGATGTGGATAACCAAGGGGAAGAGGAAGTACGGATCAAGGTTAAACTATTGCAGGTGAGTACATTGAAAAATTCAATGGTAAAAACTTTGAATGATACAGCCACTCCTCGGCTTATGTAAGCCCCAAGTTATGTAAACTTGACTTTACGTAAACTTTTCCATAAGTCACTAACAAAAAAATTCAAACTGCGAGAGGGTGTACATATTACGTTATGCTTGGAACATAAAGTACATACCATACATACTTGAGTATTTTGTGACCCCGCATAATTTGTGATCCCTTATTTTTTTACTCAAAATCTTGTTTTCATCCTGTGTCATGTAATGTACGAGTTGGAATTTTTGAGTTCCGGTAGCACAACCTTCGGTTCCCCCTAAAATATAATGCATTTTCTTTAGTTTGTTTCCATGATTTCTATCTTCATGAAAGTAAAGAGAAAGCATTCAAATGTATACCTGTACTTCTAATTGAAAAATACCTTTTAATTACCTGTATTTAGATACCGTACTGACCCGAATATAGTGCGATGTTTTTTTCCTCAATATGTACCTTTGAAAGTCGCATTCGCACTATATTCGAGTACTTGTTGCATTCGTACTATATTCGAATACTTGTATCTTTAAAAAATAACTGCGTATCGGCGCGTTTCATGACACGTGTTTCAACACATATTTTTATAATTGCTACATTGTAAGTGAATTGAATGTTCATTTTACGATGCTACATTGTACAAATATACTCGGTAGGGGTCTGAGGAGACTTGAAAATAAATCAAGGTCAAATTGCAGCAATCACAGCACCAGCACAACTTCACGCAGGGTCCCGACACTCAACGTTAGAAAACGAGGACCGTCTAAACGTGGCGTCACATTACCCCCCTTTAGTGCATAATTCATGAGTTTACAGGTAATTTAAATGTGCAAAATAGAGAAATTTAAATGTTTTTCATATTTTTCTAAAATTCCTTTCAAAATACTTTGGGTCGCACTATATTCGGGGTCGCATTATATTCGGGCTAATACGGTAATTATGAAGGAAAAATGAGTGAATAACTGTAATTATAACAGTTTGTAGCTCACTAGTCAGAAATGTTTTAAGAATGTTGTGTTGCAGGAACAGCTAAGAGCCAAGCAACTGCCTGCCTACTCGTGCATCTTTAATTATTATACAATTGTAACACAATCATGTTGCCATAAATTCATTTACTCATATTAAATGGTTAAAAAATTTACACTTGGCAACTCAGTCTAATACCGTAAACATTAGAATGTGTTGCAGGAAGAGCTATCTGATTTTACCAAGGTCTTTGCATGTTAACAAACATTTATTCTTATGTTTATTTTATGAATTATTGGTAATTTTGTGAATTTTCCTTTTCATAATGTAGGTTGAAAGATTAAATAAGGTTATATGAGAACTTTATTGAATCTACATACATGATAATAAGTTACTTAAAAATTAGAAGGCCTCAGATCAAGGTTATGGGTAAGGCTATGCTTAGAAATATGTTCAACACCAGAGATGATTTCACTGTTAAAAAACATACCTCATGTAATTTGTGACCCCCTAATTTTTGGCTAAAAAATGGGTCTCAAAAAGTTGCAAATTAGGCGAGTATATATGGTAGTTCGGTGTGCTTGAAGGAATACTGCGTATGGCGGCAGAGATGCCAGGTGGCCGGTGTCTCCCAGAAGGCGCTTAATTTCAGATATTATTTAGACTCTGGGTCTGCACTTCTGCTAACCTTACCACTACCACTGTTCAGCATGCCATCTATTGTCTCCCATTCCATTTACCTCCACCTATCAGGAACATTGCCACCATTCACTGCTTGTGAGGCTGGAACCTTTTGCAGTTACTGTTTTCCGAGTGAGGGATAGCACAGGGTCTAAATAATTTCCTTAATTTCTATGCTTAAAATGATTTTTTAGCCTACTTTCCAGAAATAGGCTTATAGTTTTGACATTGTGTCTGTCTGCCCATCCCTCTTAACTTTTGAACCAATTGACCGGTTTTCATGAAACTTGGTGGAAATCTCTTGCTACATTGGCTGAGCTCCTGAGGATAGTTTTTATTGCAAAAATTTAAGTCCCAGGTTCGATTCCAGGAACTATCTTTCCCATTTGATTTACATGGGAAATCTGAAATCCATCATGCAGGGTAATTTTCTCTTCCACCTTAAAATATCTCAGAATTGTAATATCGGAGCGAGTTTTGTACTTTTCTCTGAGGAAAGGAATGAAGATTCTAATATTTATTGTAGAATTTTGCATATCAATTGTATTCTTAGAATTTTGCATAAATACTGTAGATTTTACAGTTTTTATCACTCATTACGAGAGTGTTGCCATAGCAACAACTATTGTTGGACTCAGATTTGGTATATTCTAATACGTACATGCATTATATTTGCTGCACAAATATGCATGATCAATTTAATATTCCGTTTGAATGTTTTGTAGTATTTTATAATATAATTATGAAATTTGGAAACACAAAGAGGTACATATCCGCATTGACTTTAAAGCTATTAAAGTCAATATAAGTATTAAACATGATTAAATGGAAAGTAGGCATCATAAGTTCTATTTGGATCATCTTGTTTCCCATTGACTTATTTACTGTACTGTACTGTGTGGGTAGTTACGCGAATTCCAACTTACGTAAAACTCAGGTTATGTAAAGGTTTGCGCTACAGAACCCTTATGTAAGTTGGGGAGTGGCTGTATTTACTATAACTGGAGAACTGAACAATTAGAAAATTGTTTCTCAACTTAAAAAGAAAATTTTCTCTACTTTTTAGAAATTATTATGCGTTCTTTCCACAAAGTGAATGCATATAGGGGAGGTCCTTTCTGTCTGTCCATCCATTCGCATGTTTAAACTCGGGAACTGCTGAACGTATTTTGATGAAATGGTATTGGGGAGTTTAACTAAAATTTGTCAGCCGATTTCAATTTTGGTTAAAATCAGATGATAACTACAACCACTTTACATGAAGACCTACATGTAGTTCACAACATACCTTCGTTTCAACTCGGGAACCGCTTAACGTATTTTGATGAAATTTGGTATTGGGGAGTTTTACTAAAATTTGTCAATCTCAACGAATGCATTTGGAAACTCTGTGTACTCCGGCATGGAGTACACCTTTCCATTCTTGTTTTTAATTGCTACAGTTTCTCTGCTTTGATAGAAAATCAAATTGGGTTAAACCATTACCTGAAATCCAAGATTACTGTGTGATAAATGACATTAATATAATTTTATATTGTGTTGCACATGTTTCTCTTGGCATGTACTATTTTGGGAATATATTATGTTTAGGCCAGGCTGGCATGATTCCTTTGGGTGTTCTTATGCAAATAAAATTTTTGGCCCTCAAATTATTCTAACTCATTAAATGGGATGTCTATAGATGCTGATCGTAGTCATCCATGCAGCGGGGAGAGTGCCTATAGTTGCTCCTCAAAAAAATTATTTTCTCCATGGGCAAATTGATACACTCTGTCATGTTACTCATGAGACTATTGCCACCTACTCTGACATTTTATCTACCCAGAGTCATTCCATGAAATTTGTAGATGCATTATCGGAATTGAAAGCTCAGCACAGTTTGAGAAAAGTAAATTCTAGCATGCTTTATTAGGCACATTTCTTCTTTAACATAAGCACCTATTAGCTTCGTACTGTCCGTCTATTTGCATGTTGGTTCATGGCTTCTAACACACGGTTTTTCATGAAATATGTTATTTAGGACATGGTTAAAGACAACAAGAAAATGGCATAAATGGTTCACATAACCTAATCAAGGATACCACTTGACTGAAAACAAAACAAAAAATGAACTTTTTCTCATCTCGTAAAATATTAGTCATACCTACCTATCTAATTGTTGTCATCAAAAACAATCTTATTAGTAACTGAAATACTGCATTTTTCGGCATATAAGATGCACTTTTTCCCAGAAAAATTACCCTCAAACTCAACCTGCATCTTATACAGTGAAGGTAAGATTATTACTGACACTAACAAGCACACTCATCCACAAAATGGAATAATTGGGGATCATTCAGTGCAAAAACATAAAAATATACATTATTAATTATAAATAGTGAAAAATTTGTTAATATATACAGTAATCCCTTCATCATCATAGGTAGTCTGTCTGGAGACAGGTCCATGGTTAAACCTGATTCTCCGTATACTCCTATTTTCCACTCTCCTCTTCATATCTTGATATTTCTCTTTCCCTTTCAAATCATCTATCAGCTGAAACCTTTTCCGTCCTCTTTCCCTTTTTCCATCTATTTTCCTTCTAACATGTCTTTAACCCTTCAGCAATGGGAGGTATTTAAATCCTACGGCATCGTACGCCGACTGGTATTTAAACAGAATATCAGATTTTATAAGTACCATCTTTAAAAAAATATAAATTTTCATCTATATATGTTAGATGAATGAAATCTTGAAACCAATGGCTGTATAGTGTTCTGCATTTAATATTAAATTTACAATATAATATCTTAATATTCTTTTACGTTAATAACCTCTGAAGATGAAAGACCATGCCAATTGAAATTTGTTACAGATTCCTGAATGCAATTTTTTCGGAAATAGTCATATATATATTCGATGTTTTGTGATATCACACGCTGAAGTTCTCTGTATAGTCTTAGTTTGCGCTTCTCTGGTTGACTCAATGCTCTACTGCATTCGCTTCCTTGGCTTCTTGTAAATACCGACTCGTTGGAACCTATGCCTGGTTATTAACTCTCTCTCTCACTCTCAGAGAGAGAGAGAATGTTATCACATTTGGTTGCCTAACAAAGAGAAGTATTGTATTCCTATCGTCCATTCTGTGACCACTTAGCTTAGCTCACAAAATCTTCACTGAAATTACTTCCTCGAGGTCTCACCGAGACGGCACCAATATACAATGATTTATTACCTCTCGAGTTTGTTTGGTCTTGAGAATATGAAGTGTTCCTTCAAATGAGAGCACGCATGATGAGATATGAGAAGATATACCACGAAAAAAACAGGGAGGGTCCCTTCCATCACTGAGAAAGAGACGCTCGAGAACGATCCGTTTTCATTTAGTCTCTTGCCTCTTTACGATACTAGCCTACTCCAGTGCAGCCATGTTTTAAGAATATACACATGTTTATTTAGTTATTTGCATAATCTGTCCATTTAGTTTTTACAAAGTACAGTTATATTTTAATATACTATATATTTTAAAGTAGACAAAAAATTGGATGTTAAAATTGTAACTTTCGAAATAAATTTTTATAATGTTAATAAGAGCCAGATGAACAAAAGAAATTGTTTAAATTCCTAAAAATATAAGAAATTATCCGTGTGATTATAAAAGAAAATATTACGAACTGATAAAGTAAAGAATAAAAAAGAAATGTGAGAATGAGTTTTTTTGCCATTTTCCATTCATGTACACTAAAAAAAAATTATATAAGTCAATTTAAGAGTTCACAAAACGTATTCTATTTATAAAATTCAAATAATAAATCATTCCTCAGTGTTAAACAAAAATATCATTCTATAAAAAATGTTTATAATCGAAATACGGCAAATTAAAAGAGTCGCGGCAAGGGTCCGTACGAGGTACTGATCCCGGCGCCAAGGAAAAAAACCTAGGTCCGTACCACATATTGATCCCAGCGGTGAAGGGTTAATCATACTCTCTCTCCTCAGGTAATGTCCAACCCAGTTTGAATAGGGTTGGCGATAGGCATCAGCCCTGTCTTACTCCTCTACCAATATTTACTCCACAGGTGTCCGCATTCTCCAATCTGACCTTTACAACTTGATTCACATATAGATTCCTGATCAGTCTCTTGTCTTTCCAGTCTACACCTATATCCTTGAATATCTTCATCAACCTAACCCAATTTACTCTATCCAAGGCCTTCTGCCAGTCTACGAAACCTATGCAGATATCTTGACTGTACTCTATTGCCCTTTCTGATATGATTCTAACTACCCCTATAGCATCTCTAGTTCCTCATCCTTTTCTGAAACCGAATTCATCTTCCCCTAGCATTTCTTCTGCCTTTTTCTCCAGCCTTTTGTTAAGAATCCTCGTGATGATCTTCGAAGTGTGTGACAGAAGGCTTATCATTCTGTAATCTTTACACTGCATTGCCTTTGGCTTCTACTTTAAAGGGATCATTGTTACTTCTAGGAAATCCCAAGGCCATTCTCCTGTCTCGTAAATCTTATTAATTAATTTCGTGATCGCTTTTAGTCCTTCTGATCCCATGACCTTAAGTACCTCAGTTGGTATTCCATCGCTGCCTGTGGCTTTCCCTTTCTTTAGTTCCACTATCACTTTTTCTATTTCGCTTTTCATAATGCTTGGTCCTAAGTTGTCTTCTTCAATGTTTTCCTCATCTTCCAGTTCTATTTTTGCTGATCCTGCCTGCTTGCTGTATAGTTCCTTAATGTATTCTTCCCATACCTGTGCTACATCCTTTGTTTCTGAGACTATCTTCCCATCCGTATTCATAATTCCTTTACCACAAATTCCATTAGACTTCTAATCTTCTAATTCCAGTGCCCTAGCGTACATCTTATCGTACCGTCCTAACTCCTCCATTTTTTGTTTTTCATCACATTTTTCTTTTATCCAATTTTTTCAAGCTTTATCTGTTACCCTTCACAACTCATTGTTTATACGCCTGTAGTTGGCTCTACCTTCTTCACTGTTAATGTTGGCTATGTATATTATAAGTATTAAATTTGGTTAAAATTGATGCGGACAGTTCAACACAAATACTTGTAAAAATAATTTTTTTATTCCTTGTATTGTGACAGCCCTGCTTTCTATATCTATACTAAAATCCCTGATTTTGTTATTTTATGTTGCATGCCTACTTCATACAAAATTCCGTTGAAATCAGTTTGGCCATTTCCTTCCAAATTCATAATTACCGAAAAGTTTTACTATGCAACTGTGGCACCCCAGCTGTATTGATTCTGTCCAAATATGCCAGTTTGGTCATTAATTTATGTGCATATTCTATGAACTAAAATTAGTTTAAATCGGTTCATTCATGAAAGAAGATGTTAGGGGAACACACACGCGCGGACACCTGGGTAATCTCATAAGACTACTTTCCATTTTTTTGGAAAGTAGGCTAAAAATGATTCAAAATATTTATCATTGTGTAAACATTCATGGGTTAAATTGCTGACAGTTATTATTGAGAAAGCTGCCGTTGAGAGCAACTTGTAAGTGCAGTAATCCTTTGCCAACCTTAGTTTTGAGTATTTGCAGTTGAAAAATTGTATCTAATTTTTCAAACCATAGGCCAGGCAGGTGGCATCAGCAGGGGCTGTTTTGCCATTATACAAGGGCAACTAGAAAAATTTTGAGACAGATAAATTAACAATGATATCTTCATTTCAAATATTACATTTTTTCTATACAACGTTCTATCCTCCTGAACCAACTCTGTCTTGAAAAGTCTGTCAAAGGCATTCAAGAAACTGGATCACATTTAAATCACTTTTAAAATCTTAGAAAATCACTGCACAAAAGTGCACTCTTTCGAGCTCTATGGCAACTGAAGGGTAAGAGCTCATTGTCCGAGGTTTAAACTTGCACTGCATACATCATAAAGATTGGTATGCTGTTTGTAGTTCTTTAATATAGCAATGATTGGTATTACTAAGCTCAAGGGTGGTGGAACCGTTGCAGTTGCTGACGTTAACCATAGTGAAAGTGGCTCGTGTGAAAAGGGAAGACGTTGCAGTCGGTGGCAGGGATCGACCACCGGCCGACGACAATGGTCCGTCTGTGGTTGGCGGAACGTTCGTCTGAAAAGCTCCATAAGAATACACTGCCGGCCACTGGTGGTTGATTTTGACCACTAAAAGTGTTCGACCTTGGCTACCGAAAGTGGTTCGTGTGAAAGGGCCCTTAACCGAGGTATAGGGAAAGTGAATGGAGAGAGAGGGGGGGGGGGTGTTGTAACCGTCAACTAAGCAAGGACACGGAAGAAAAACAACGTGACACGAAGAAACCCGGTTTCAAATTTTTACGCCGGAAAGTGCCTTTGGCTCTGCTCTGTGTCTCAAAATTTTTTATTAGATACATATTATTCATGTACAGTAATTCTTTATACTTGGAACGTATTTTCTTTTACATTTTGATATAATAAACATGTTTTTTTAAGTATAGCATATTCATTTTTAACATTTAAGTGTACATTATAGGGCTTAATGTGTCTCTCCAAGATCATTCTCCCTAATCTCTATTTTCCAATAAGCCATCAACTGCAGTTTTGTCAACCACAGGTTGTCAGAAACATTAACCCAATGTTTGGCACATACTGTATTTACCCAAATCTAAGACAAGATTTTTTTTTACAAATTTCAGCTTGCGAAAATCGGTGGTCATCTTAAATTCAAGTACAAAGTCATATACCATCAATACATCATGATTAGCAGATGAAGGTACCAGTTTATCTGCCAAACAAGTATATAAAATTTAGATAAAAAAGCACTTGATGTAATTATTTTTTAACTCAATTGGAGATAAGAAAAACTCAATGAAGTCTGCAGAGGTTTTACATTTATTTCAGGAAGTAAACTAACAGCAATGAACCCTACGGAACTACAAAATGCGGCAGTGGATTTGGCATTAAAATATTGAAAAGATTTAAATACTACAGAAATTTCATCTGAAATTGAAAGCTTCAAACATCAGTTCTGCCGATTACCGAGTCAGCAACAAGTTTAGGCCTTCAACTAATTCATGAGTTTTCATTAACGGAATCAATGCGTATATTTTTAACTATTCCCGTAACGGTAGCATCTTGCAAAAGAAGCTTCAGCAAGTTGAAACTAATTAAATTCTATTTAAGGTCTTCCCTTGGACAGGAGAGATTATCAAATATGGCTATCCTCTCGATTGAAAAAGAAATAACAAGAGAAATAAATTTTGACGAAATCACTGACGAATTTGCGGCTATGAAAGCTTTGAGGGTTGAACTTTAAAATATGATCTTCAAAAGATAAATTGAAGTATAATATTTCAAAGAAAATGTTCTGATGATCTTTTTAAAATATAAGTTAAAAATTAATGTTCTGATGTTCTTTTTAAGAGATAACTTAAAGTTTGTTCTGATGTTCTTTTAAAAATATAAATTATATGTTAATGTTTGGATGTTCTTTCCAAAATATAAGTTGAAATTTAATGTTCTAATGTTCTGAAAATTTACAAGTTTTTCTTGTTCTATTTAAATTTATGCATTTAATTGATATTTTTCTATCAATATTAATGTTGTTAAATCTACATTATATTTCATGATTTTTATTTGCATTTAATTGCATGAGTTGTCGGTGCTTGCATACTGCAAGCGCTTAAAAAATCACTGTACACCAAGATCTAAACTCGTAAATAAACCAACGCGATCTCCAGGGCAACAGCACTTCAGCCATGTGGAGCCTATATGTATTGAACAATAAATTTCATGAGTTTTAGCAGAATATTTATAATTTTCCACATAATTAAGGCAACTATCCATAATTTCCAAATTCTCTGGCAATCAGCTTTTATCCAAGTTTTCATATTTCAAGTTTCCTGTCTCAGATCGCCCTGCATGAACGATAAGAATAATCATTCAGACTATACCCTATGCACGAAATTTATGGAAAAATTAGGATATTTTGTGTTATGATTATGGCATCATCATCCATGCCTTTAGCACATATTTTGATAAAAAAATTGCGAAATAGATATGATGCAATTACGTTTAATCTTTGAAAATGTTAAAATTTCTTGAAAAACTTCGAAACACAACATTAAAATACTTTTTACGTTTTAGTAAATTTTGTGTGTTAGTATAATGACGTCATTCTATGTTTACATCATAGTTTAAAATCAATGGCATAATAATATATAAGAAAATAATTTTCATTTTCTGAAAAATTAAGTCATGTATCTGGAATTTTTAAATTCTCGGGCAATCGGCTCGTGTCCAAGTTTTCAAATTTTCGGTTTCATGCCTTAGATTGCTCTGTTTCAGAAATAGCTACATCTACATCTACAGTTTACCCTGCAAGCCACCGCAAGGGTGTGTGGCAGGGGGTGTATTTACACCAAGGGGAAAACTCCAAAATTAGGCCTTGGTTTACGCCCCTACGCGAGGTTACTTTTGATCGCAAGTTTTATTCTGCTCAGCTATCGTTCTAGGGAAAAATGAGCCTTTGTATCTCTCTGTCCTACAGGCTATCTCTCTTATTTTACGAGGATGGTCCATTCTACCGATATAGGTGGGAGTTCTTATTATTTCTTTGACGTCGCTGGAGAAAGTACTCGTTCTAAATCTTTCAAGAAGTTTTAACCTAGCACGTGATCGACGCTCAGCTAGTGATTCCCATCCTAAGTCCTGTATCAAGCCTGTAACGCTTATATTTCTATCATAACAATTTTTGACGAATCTAGCAGCTTTTCGCTGCACTTTCTCTAACTCGGCGATTAAACCTTTCTCGTACGGATCCCATATGCTCGACGCATACTCTAGCAGCGGTCTAACTAAAGAAAAGTAACATGTCTCTTTGACTTTTTCTTCGCTTTTACCTACTATCCGTTTGATGAATCCTAGTTTTTGCTTAGCTTTCCCGGATATATTTCGTATGTGTGTGTCCCACGAGAGGTTACTTGTTAAAATGACACCTAAGTATTTGACGGATTCGGATAATTTTAGATGTACGCCTTCTATACTGTAATTCATCGCCTCAATTTCTTTGTTTCTCCAGAATCTCATGACGGAACACTTACCTAAGTTCAGCTCTAATTGCCACTCTTTACACCACTCGAGAATTGCGTGTAGGTCGTTAGAAAGTAATGCTTGATCAGCAGGACTGTTAATCTCTCTGTAAACCACCGTATCATCCGCGAATAACTTGATTTTACTTGTAATAACATTATCTAAGTCATTTATGTATATAAGGAATAATAGGGGACCGATGACACTTCCCTGTGGAACGCCGGAGGACACGCTGACCGAATCTGATTTAAATCCATTTATGACTACCATTTGTTCCCGATCATTGAGAAAGTCCCTGATCCACTCGATTATCTTTCGATTTATTCCACAGGCTTGTAATTTTTTCAATAACTTAATATGAGGGACTTTATCGAATGCCTTCTTGAAGTCAAGAAAAACCGCGTCTAGCTGGGTCTTTCGATCACCGGATCGTAGTATATCATGTGCAAACAGAGTGAGCTGTGTTTCACAAGATCTTGCCTTCCTAAAACCGTGCTGATATTTACTGAGCAAGTCCTGGCTATCTAAGAAGTCCATCACAGAACTAACGATGATGTGCTCTAGAATCTTGCAAGATATTGAGGTTAGCGAAATCGGCCTGTAGTTTTCTCGGTCGTCTTTTTTCCCGCCTTTATGTAGCGGAGTTATAAACGCTAATTTCCATTCCTTAGGTATAACGCCATGACTAAGTGACTTACTGAAAACTGTTTCGAGATAAGGTGCTATTTCTAACGCTAATTCCTTTAATACTCTAGCTGGTATCTCTTCCGGTCCCGGGGATTTATTTGCATTTATGATTTTGAGCTGTTCTGCTATACCTTTCGCTGATATATGTATATCGTTCATCTTCTCTTCGCTTGGTTCGGGTGGATCGACCTTCCTTTTCTCCACTTCGGTCGTAAATACGCTTTGAAAAAATGAGTTTAACAAGTTTCCTTTATCAATGCTATCGTAAACTACCTCTCCTTTGTCGTTTCTTAATGGTGCTACGGTTGGGCGTCGATCTTGAACTTCTCTAACATAAGACCAAAAGATTTTGGGATTTTCGTTTAGATGTTCACAGAGAATCTTTTTCTTAAAGTTCATTAATGCCTTGCGCATAATCTTTTTAGTCCAAGTCCGACAATTTCTGTACTTGTTTGAAATTGTATTTATTACCTCATGTGACATATTATTTTTGGCGCATTTAAGTTTTGAGTGAAGCTTTCTTTGTCTCCTGAGAGCACATCTAACCTGCCGATTATACCACCTAGGTTCTCCATTATCGGTAATATATTTACTTGGTATGTACGTATTTATACCTGTTCTAATTACTGATAAGAAAGCTTTCCAAGTTTCCTCAACGTTCTTCGTGCTTGCTAATTTTCTGAAAGTTGCGTAATCTTTAATAAGTTTCTCTTTAAAGTCCGCAAAGTTAGCATTTTTAAATATGTACACTTTTCGCTTAGGCTTGCGATACTTTACGAATGCTATGTTCAAGATAACTCGGACTACTCGGTGATCGCTGATTCCTTCTTCAATAACTACTTCAGAAACACGTTCAGGGATATTAAGTGCTATTAAGTCTAATATATTGTCCTCTCTCGTGGGTTCTCTGACTACCTGAATAAGGGAATGTTTATTGAAGATGTCTATTAGTGCTTCGCATGACTCACGATTTCTACCGGGTGGTGTGAAGCTGCAACTGCGCCAATTTATCGAGGGTAGATTAAAGTCTCCCCCTACTATAGTAAGACTTTTACTATTTTTCATCTGTATTGAGTTGATTTGGGCCTCTAGCTCATAAATGTCTTCTGCGTCTGCACCTGGCGGCCTATAGCATGCACATACATGGATGTTTCCTAAACCTCCCCTGTTGATTGTACACCAAATGCTTTCTATTCTGTTTTCCGTAAACTCAATTGGCGAACTGATAAGCGTGTCCTTCACCGCTATAAAAACTCCACCTCCGTTCCTATTTACCCTATCTCGTCTGTGAATATTATATCTTAAGGGGAAAATTTCTCGGTCGTGTATATCCGAAGTTAGCCAGCTCTCTGTGCCTATCACTATATCTGCCTCAGTTTCCTCTAATAAATTCTGAAATTCTGCTGTCTTATTCCTGATACTACGGCAGTTTATATTTAAAATTGTTAATGAGTCGCTTTTGGGCCGCTTCTGAATTTTTTCTGTGTTATGGATGGTGCGACTTCTAAGAGAGGCGTTATCATCGCTATTGTTAGCGCAGAGTTTATTGAGTCCCAACGTCGACCTAGGTATTGACCTACTATCGCAGTTATTTGATGATCCCGAGATTGACCTACGCACTGGCCTACTCCCTAATCTAAAAAAGCTCTACAATGCTCGTAGATTCTACCACCTACCTTCTGGGCTGCCACGGCAGTATAGTGAACTCCCGATCGGTTCAGGGGCACCCTACACGATTCGAGAACCGGCCCGAGTTCCACGAAATCTACTCCCATGTTCTCGCAAAACTTCCATATAATATATAATAATATAATCATCATTAAGAAAATAGCTTTTATATCATGCTAAAATACATGTAAAAATTAGGATATTTCTTGTGTTAGGATTATGGCGACATCATCCGCGACTTTTAGTTCCTATCCGGGTAAAAAAATTAATTTAAAATTATTACGTCATCATATGTATACATTGTTGGCTGAAATCCAATAGATTATAATGCAGTCTAAGCATTAAATCAATGCCCTTAAAGTATGGAAAAATCAATTCCCATTGAAAGGCATTAGAGTCGTTGCTATGGTAGTTTATATTTTTCTTTGTTGAAGACCAAGAAAAATTTCATAATTTTATAATTAAAATCAAATTTTTATGCAAATTCAGAATGGATTTGAATTCTGTCTTCAAGAAAAAATGAACTTCATTCTTTATTCCACAGTATGGTGCATGTCCCGACTTTGTATCTTAATTTTAAATAATTTAAAAAAGCAATTTTATATAGCCCTGCACAGTTTTAAGTGATTTTCTTATGGGTTTTTAAAATTGGACATTGGGGTCAAAAACACCCCTTAAAAATAACTTTTTCTGAAATTTCGGATTTTTCCAGAGGCTGTAATCAATGACCTATATTCATGCAAAATTTCAGCTCTGCAGCACTTCTAGAAGTACCTTAGGTTTTATATTATATACATATATATCCTATATCCTGTATATATCCTACTAGTAGAAGGTGCTTGCATTCTGCTAGCATTTCATCTCGCCTTGAAAAACATTAATTTTTCAGAGAGATATTTCATTATTAGAATTATTTTTTTAATTCAAAATATTTCCTTTTTTCCTTATGGAAAAATATTGGAGTAAAACTTTACCTAAAATTTGCAATTTTAAGAATACTATACTTTTTCCTTGGTGGGGTTCTAATGCCAAATTTTAAAGTTATAGCACATCTATAAGTGAAATAATATTTATCTAATTTTTAAATTTGAAATATTTTTAACGACTGCAACAACTTAATGGAGATATTCAAATATTTATTTGTGCATTTGCACTAAGCTCTAAATAACTTTAAAATTTCAGTTCCCTAGCTTACCCCATAGTACCTAATTCTTGAAAATTTGTTTTAACAAATTTGCGAATTTTTCTTGAAAATTTTTAAGATTTTTTGTTTTTTTTCTATATAGAATTTGCTACAAAATGTTTTTAAAAGCTCTTAGATATGACTTATAGTCTCTGTGATAAAAATTAATAAACTTTAATGTACAAATGGGCTAAAAACAATCCCTAAAAATTAACAGTTTTGAAATTTTCCATTTTTGTAATTGGTTGTGAGCAAAATCCTATTATCGTGCAAAATTTCAGCTCCGTATTCCTTTTAGATTGGTCTACACATTAAAATTTCTTTTCCCCATGTTAACTTATGGCAGATTTTTCTTTAATATTTCCTGTTTTTGGATTTTGACGTCGTTATAAGTTTACGCTGTAGTTTTAAATCAATTGCATTATAATACAGTCTGCTGATTATCTTTAGAAGCACTAAATTAAAGCTATTATTATATACAGTTCATCAATCTCCATAATTGAAAGGATTAACATTCTTTTATTTAATAAAATATATCGCGTTTTAAAATTATGACGTCTTTGCTTGAAATCAATGGCACAATAAAAATTTCCCTATTAAAAAGCATTAAAGCGATGCTATTAATATAATCATCATCATTATGCTTCTGTCCGAAGACAGGTTTTAACTGAATCGCTGCCTCCATTTCTCTCTCTCCCTAGAAGCCTCTTTTATACCTCTATAAGTATTATATCCCTGCTTTATATTATCTAATATTCCTATTCTTTTTCTCCCTCTTCCTCTTCTTCCACTAATTTTTCCTTCTAAGATTGTCCTTTGTAAACACTGTCTTCTCAATATGTGCCCTATCCAATTTGCTTTTCTTTTCCTGATTGTTTTTATTAGCATCCTTTCTTCTCCCACCATTTCTAATACTTCTTCATTTCTCTTCCTCTCTGTCCATTTCACTTTCATCATTCTCCTCCATACCCACATCTCAAAACTTTCTAAATATTTTTCCTCCTTCCTCCTTACCGTCCACGTCTCTGCACCATAAAGAGCTATGCTCCATATGTAGCATTTTGCTAATTTCTTCCTTGTTTCTAAATTTATTTTCTTGCTTGTGAAAAGCTCCTTCTTCTCGTTAAATGCTGCTTTTGCCATTGCAATCCTACTTCTGATGTCCTGTGTACTACTTCCATCCTGCGCTAAAATACTGCCAAGATATTTGAAACTACTCACTTGTTCCAATTTTTGGCCATTTACCATTATATTTAATTCTTTATGTTCCTTTGAAACCACCATGACTTTCGTTTTTTCTGCATTGATCTTCATTCCATATTGTTGGCCAACCTCCACTATTCTGTCTGTCATCCTCTGAAGCTCTTTCTCGCCTTCTGCTATTAAGCCCTGATCATCTGCGTATTTAATGGTGGTAATACTTTCACCTCCTATCTTAAATCCTTTCTCTTCCATCAACGCTTCTTCTGTTATTGTTTCTGCATAAATATTAAATATTGCTGGTGAAATAGGACAACCCTGCCTCACTCCCCTCCCTATTGAAGTACTTTCTGTTTCTTCTCCTTCAACCCTGACTCTAATCTTTTGATCAAAGTAAAGGTTTTTAAGCAGTCTTTTATCTTTCCAATCTATTCCTATTTTGTTTAAAATACCCAGCATTTTATCCCATTTCACTCGGTCAAAAGTTTTCTCCCAATATACAAAACAAAAATACATACTTTTATTGACTTCTAGCGCTCTTTCTGTCATCATCCTCATACATCCTATAGCATCTCTAGTCCCTCTTCCTCTTCTGAAACCAAACTGATTATCTTGCAGCTCCTTTTCTATTTTACATTCAATTCTTTTGGTTATTATTCTGGTTAGAACTTTAGCTGTATGAGAAATTAAACTAATAGTTCTGTAATCCTTACAACATTTTGCATTGTTCTTTTTCTCCAGTGGTACCATCACAACATCTAAAAAATCTTCAGGCCATATGCCAGTATCATATACTTGGTTAAAAAATTTTGTGAGTTGCTTAACTGCTTTAGATCCCAAAACCTTAAGAACGTCCACGGGTATATCATCACTCCCAACTGCCTTCCTTCTTTTCATGTCATCAATTGCTTTTTTAACTTCAGACTCGAGAATACTTGGTCCTAGCTGATCTTTTTCTACATCCCCTTTTTCATTTAATTCAATATTTCTTGGCTTTCCTTCTTTGTCATACAGAACCTCAATGTATTCTTTCCAGACATTCTTTACATTGTCTGGCTCCGATACTATTTTACCACTTTTGTTCATGATTCCTTTACGTCCTATCTTTCTTGCTTTTTTCTTGAATAGTTCCCTTGCTTTGCTATACATGAGGTCTGTTCTACAAATTCTTTCACATTCGACAATCTCCTCGCATTTCTCATTTATCCACTGTTCTCTGGCTTTATCTGTTTCCCTTCTTAAAGCATTATTTAACTCCTTGTACTTTCTTTGGCCTTCTTCAGTGTTTATGTTCTTCCACTTTCTCCGCTCTTCCATTTTTTGCAGCATGGCTGCTGTGATCCAGGGTTTTTTGTTTCTTTGACCCGTTATCTTTCCTACCTTCTTTTCCATTACATCTTTAATGTTGCTATGGATGTATCTCCACTCCTCATCTACACTCTTCCTATTTTCTTCAGCTCTCTCCACCAACCTTTCCTCCAGCTCAGTCATGATAGCCTCCTTGTTTTTAAGGAGTTCCTCTAAGTTCCATTTCTTGTTAACTCTTACGTTTCTCTTAACGCTCTTCAGTCTACATTGTATATTTGCCACCAAAAGGTTGTGGTCAGAATCGATATCTGCCCCTGGTAGTGTTTTCACATTTTTAATGCTATTTCTAAATCTTTCATTGACTAGTATGTAATCTATCTGGTATCGTCTCTGGTCTCCTGGGCTTCTCCATGTGTAAAGTCTCCGCTGGTGATGCTTAAACCATGTATTAGTTACAATCAATCTATTTCTATGGCAGAATTCCACAAGTTTATCCCCTCTTTCATTTCTCTTCTCTAGTCCATATTTCCCACTATGTTATCTTCCTGTCCCTCTCCGACTACACTGTTCCAATCTCCCATTACTATGGTGGTGATCCTTCCTTTTCCCTCCTCCTCCAATATCTCCATAACCTGTTCATAGATTTCATCTACTTCGTCGTCGCCAGCATTAGTTGTTGGCATATACACTTGAATTATAAGCATTTCCACTGGCTCTATCTGAAGTTTTACGGCTATTAATCTATCATTAACTGTCACTACCTTGCTAATTCTTTCAGCTATCTCTTTTCTCATTATAATCCTCACTCCCCTTTCCTTTTTCTCCCCTCCCTAGTAAATAATCTTAAATTCGTCTGAATTTATCTCGCCTTCTCCTTCCCACCGAACTTCACTAAGACCTACTATACCTACATTATTCCTTCTCATTTCCCTTTTTAAGTTCTCTAGTTTACCCCCTGAATTCATAGTCCTAACATTCCATGTGCCTATTCTTAATTTCTCACCACTTGCTTTCCTATTAATGTTACATTTCCTCTGTGCAACCCCTAGGGTAGTCCCCACCCGGAGATCCTTTCCCCTTAAAGGTTCTCCTCCCAAGTCTTTCCCTTTCCATCTCACGTGTTTTCGACTGCCACCAATAAACAAACAAGCAATAGCTGAAGTTCTTTATTGTTGAGCATCATGTCCGTGGCATATCTAGAAGTACTTCAGATTTTATATCATATATATATTTTATATCCTCCTCCATAAGAAGCAGCTATTTATAATAGATACTAGTAATCGGTGCTTGCATACTGCAAGCATTGGTGCCCTATAACCACCGTACCAAATTTCATTCCTCCTACTTGATGAGAATTACTGTAAATTAATTGCCAAGTATTCCACAATGCTATTTACACAGGAAAAACTCAAATGTTGGAGTGCCTGGAGTCGAACCGAGGAATCCTACAGGAGTGGTCTCATATTATTCGCTAGTCTATTCATGGCATCTCCCTGACAATTTCAGGTCTCTATTTCTCTTAGTCACATCACTATCTTTCATAATTCTCTAATGTTTCCTATTTTTTAATTTTGAAGTCGTTTTCATTTTTGTAACATATCGGGAAGTTGTCTAAATTTATTCTTCTTATGGAAATAGAGCTCAACTTCCGGAGCACCTGGAGTCAAACCAAGGACACCTACATAAGATGTCTCATATTATCCGAAGGCCTACTCATGACATCTACAAACTCTGAAAATGTCAGCACAATATTCCTCTTAGTATTGTCTGCGCACCCAAATATGTTTTCCCTTTGCTTTTAAATGTCACGATCTGAGAGTGACATCATGACACTAAGCTACTTTTCAGTTCGTGGCACTAAGCTCTCGTTCGGTTTTGTTAACATGTAAAATAAATTCCCAAAGAAAAGCATTGTCTCGTAGTAGTAGAAATATTAGGCCATTGTTATAAATTGTATAAAATCCCATTTTCATGCAGTAAAAATCGGATAATTGGACTAATTCGGCACTGATTCGTGTAGTAATGGTAGGTAGTAATGAGAGTGGCAACAAGGTGTTGAAGGAAGCCCAGTAAATTTTTAATTTTTGAGGAAAAAGAGCAAAATAATCTGTAAATTATGAATATATAATGATAATTGATGTGATCTGTACCCTTAGAGTCCTGGGTTTGATTCCCGGAATGCATTTAAAAAATTTATAATTAATTAATTAGCCTATGATAATTAAAAAATAAATTATTCAGTGTATTATATAAGGTGAAGAATATCCTTGACAGAAAATTGTTTTAGGAATATTATATGCTGTGCCCATACTTGGAATGGACGAGCGGGAAACGGGACATTTCCCGGTGGGTCAGTGCAAAAATTGGCCAGTGAGTCCGGGTGGGCCGATCGGTTGATATAACCATAATTTAATTATTTTCAATTATAAATTAGTCAAACTAAAATGCAAACTTGCACAAGCCTTTGTTGTATTTTGGCTGTCTCACCAACCCGTAAAATCCTGGGGGAATGGAGCCTTTAATCTCTATTTTCTGCTATGAAATTGCTTCCCAGTCCAACCCTGTCTGTGCCATTCGCTCTAATGGCACATTCAATTTAGCGGCATGACCTTGGTCCCGAGGGTGCTGTTAGAGCAGGCTTTTACTGAATGTATGTTTTTGGTCTCACTACACTGGAAGGAACTCCTACAGGTACAAAAACAACAAAATCTTGGAAAATGTTTTCTGCACATCAATGGTACAAATTCATGAAGAAATTTGGTGATTTACAATCCATCTTATTTTGTTGGGCAGGTTTTATAAAATGTGATATTTAGTCATACATCACTGTTTATTTTCTTCTGTAACAGTTCTGAGTTGCCTACACATATTTTATTCACACTGGCAATTTCTTTTTCATCAAGACATGTGTCCTGAGAAGTACCGCATTAGTCCAAATGTAGTCCCCCCTCCCTATTTCTGAAGCCTCAGTTTTGGAAAAAAGTTTGAACCCCATTAAAGACCTCACTTTTTGTATTCAAAAGAACAAGTTTTACTATGTACGAGCAATTTAGTTACAGCTATCAATTTACAATGAAATGGTGACATCATGTTTTGCATGTTATAATTATAGGCGTAATTTAAATATGTATCAAGTGTTACTGGACTAAATTCGAAAACTTTGCATTTATGAATGTTATTTAAATTTCATTCATATCCTTCAGATGCCGTTGACAATGGCTACTTGAAGATTTCCAGTTAACATATTCTTTTCATAATTTATTTTACTCATATTTTTGTTACTTCCAATATTTATGCCTTGGAATATCACATCAAGGAATACATTCTGTAGATAGTTGAAATGCCTCAGTTTGATTTATGGAAGTAATACTTTTATAATGCAACTGCATTATATACAATCAACAGCTGTGCAAGCTGGACAGTCTGCACAGCTGACAGAGTTGCCTACGGATTGATGGGTAACAAAGATAATTTCTTTCATGAATTTGGCCAATCAACGCTTTCAAAGCAAAAACTTCTGCAATTCTTACTATTATGAAAATACAAACGTTTAAGGCAAGGATTCCAAAGAGTGAACAAAAGGAATTGAGTTATTGAGGCATATGTATCAAGAAATTCTCCATAAAACAATCAAATCAAGTGAGGGCATTAATTGTTACCTATAATAACTGCTGGCGGTGATATTTTCGTTTGCTAATTTTCTTACTAATATTTTGGTCAAAAAGGGGGAACTATATTTAGACTATTTCCTATTTTTATTCACAGTTTTACATGGAGCTCTATCAGATGATCCAGAATTACTAGTGTTATTTTCATGATTAATGTTCAGAATTTGTTCCCAACCTATGTTCTACGGAACACAAGTGGTCCACGAAGGTTTTGTTGGTGGTCCGTGGAGGTTTCCAAAATTAGTTTATTTTTAAGTTGCACCTCATATTTAGCTGGAATTTTTTGAAAAAGCAAGTTGTACACTATCACAGCTATTGAATATTTTCATTAATGGCATTTTCATCGATGGAATTTCTACTTGAACATTTTCCCACTCCATATCTCTGGATTCCACTTCTCTGCCATCCGTAACTTACACTTACTGATCTTATTACCTCATAAGCTGAGAGTGCTTGTGCCATTTTGAATTTGCCTGCATGTATACGTGAAAATGGTCCAATAACGTAACCAAGTACCCCCTTTTCTTAATCGTCGATACAGTAAGTAGGTAAGTGTAAATAACAGTGGCGGCCAGTTGTTGTTTCAACTGGTATTGCCAACTTATGTTTAAAAAACCTAAAATTATAATACAAAAAGCATTTAATTTTTTACTTACCAAAAAGTGTACAGTAGTGAGTAGATGAAAAAAGTGCCTTGCAGCTGCAAAAAAGCAAAAATGAGCAGTAAACAAAGTCCATTCGGCAATCTTTCTTGTTAGAAAATAAATCAATAACTTTTCTGTTGAAGCTATCTATGTTATTTACAAAAGTTTTTTCACACGATAGCATGCCTAAAGCACTTGAGTCTTTCTTCTTTCATACTATTTCTAAGAAAAGCCTTTATTCTTTTCATCATTGAAAAACACCATTTTGCTTCTGATGTTGACATTGGTATCTTGATCAACACTTTTAAAAGCTTTATTGTCTCTTGAAATGTTTCACACATATCACCAAAAATTACTGACATAAATGGTACTGCACCAGAAACTGCTCTCAATTCCTCTCTTTCATAAAAAAACTTGATGTTCACTCTTCAGTCACTTTTTTCCAAAAAAGGATGCTTTTCAATTATTTCACTGAGATACTTGTCAGGGAATTTTTGCTGTAATTATCCAGTAAATTGAAATCTATCTTTTATATGGTGTCACAACCTTTTTTACTTTGTCTCTTTCTGCAGGCAGAGTCACTGTCAGTGATCTGCAGAATTCTGCAGAATTTTGGTCGAACTTCTTCCTCTTCATTTTCTAGCTTGACTTCAACCTGTTCGGTAATCACATCAACTTGGTTTCTGACTGTCTGTATGCTATTCTTGAAATGCTGCATTGCTTGCTATACTTGAACTGGATCGGTGATTTGTTTTTGAACCTGACAAAAATTATCTCCACGTGAGGCATTATCCGGTAAAAAAGTGTTAACCAAAAGACAAAGTTATTTTCTTTCAGCCGAAGTTTATATGCATCTGCTTGTGTTATAGTAGACTGCAACTTTATGTCATCACTGTTTTCAATAATTTCCATAACAGTTAATGAGTTCTTTCCTATATTCATATCCAGTGCTGCCTCCATGAGAATGGAAATTCCATCTGGTCTGTGATATCCAGGACAATATTCTCTGTACAATGTCATCCAACACTTTTGTTCTTTGGGGCAAATTAGAAAAAGATGAACAGATTCCCGTAACTCATTCTGTATAGCTTTATAGTCTATTTCATTAATCTTTGCACCTGACATTTCGTATGTACTCGGGATGGCTCGTGTGTTTCTGCTGCTTGGAGGTGGAGAGACATTTCCCCACCTCCTAGAGAGGAGTCATCTCCTCACTGAAAAACTCAAACTCGATGCTGCCATATCTACTAAACTGGAATACATTGCAGAGAGCTCAGAAGAAAGAGAAAGATGCCAGCAGTGAGTTACTGGGATGGGGGAGGATTTACTGTTTGGTCAACGACAGCATTAGCACATGGCAATGCAGCACTCAGAGACTCAATGTATGCACAACAAAGGCCAGAGAGAGAATGAGCTCTCGACGGGGGAGGCTCTGCCTACTTCATTCCTGTTAGTTCCCGTAAGATCATGTGTTGGAAAGCTCTCTTCTTTGCTCTCTCTCTCAGCTGCAAAGATATATGAAACAGGGTATAGATGTACCTTTAAACACAGCTGATTGACTAAGGTGAACTTTTAAGTCTTAACTAACTCAGAACTAAAGTGGACTAACGAAAAACTCCCTTTTGTGACTCATCCGATTCATCATGCCCTCTCAATGCTAATTCTAATACCCCACAATAACGTTTACAATTTATAATCAAATTTAATACGTACCTATTTTTATCTACTTGTTCATTATGTTTAGATATAGCTAGCCAATACTTTGAGTTAAACTGACTTTGAATATTTGTTCTACCCATCAACGATAAACTCAAAACATTGTTCATATGTTGTTTATATTTTTCGTGAACCCTCATTTTTTCCAAAATGTGTACTAAGTCTGAAATTCCATTCCTCGACCAGCTGACATCTCCTTGGAAAAGAACACAAGAAAAACAAAAAAATGCATTTTTTCCATCACACCTGCACAGCCAATTGTTTTTCGAATAAATATCAGCATTAAATTTACGACACCTTTCCTGTTTGTTGGCACACTGTTGCTTTTTAACTAAATTCAAATTAGGGAGAGGTCTTCCCATTCATTTTATTTCGAGTTTATCATCGTAAGACAACGATGAAAATAGCTGTTTTAATCAAGTACTTATTGTATTCATTGCGGAGAATTGAAACATTCACGCTCACCAATACTACACCATGCTGCTAGCTTGAAGCCCGGCCGAGCCAAACTGATCTTGGCTCCAAAGGTCGATATTCTCAAGCATGGGAGAGGGTAGGTGAGGGGGAGAAAAGTATGCAGTGCGGATGCATTCCACATCTTGTTACTGAGCCAGCTAGGCGGTGGAGTTGGAGTGGTGGAACTCCCTGCCGGATTTGCTGCCCACTCCTCCCGTAAATTCTCTTACCGACTGGAGTATTGTGCTGCTTCACGACAAATGAAACTTATTAAAGTCTCAAAAATGAAATCAATCTGTTCAAAAACAATTATTTATAGGGCTTTTTTCTTTCTGTGAATTTTGGTAGGGCCATGGCCCTATGCCAGCGGTCACCACTGGTAAATAATGAGGTGGTGAAAGGGTTGTTGAAGTGGTCCGCAGAGCTCAAAAGGTTGGGAAACACTGGTTTATGCTGCACTTTATTTGTTTTAATTTGCTTTTTTACTGTTTTTTATCTTTCATATTAGCGATACTCAGTCAATTACATTACCAGCACCCCTAATGATCAAAGTGAAGGTTAAACAATTAACTACCTGTAAGTCGCTCTCTGATATTCCTGCAGTCAACATAGAATGCATTTTCAATGAGTATGGGGACATGTACCTGGTTTTTGGAGAGTGTCATTGCGTGGCGAACATTGCTGCACAATTGTATGCGGAACATTTTCCTGAGTGGTGACATCCAAGCTACAACGTATAAAATTTTCTCAGTTGTGTATAGAATAGGATTATACTGAACTAATAAACAAAAGTGTAACTACAATTTTGAGGTTTCTAACCAAAAATGGTAATGAACCCTTCTCAAAAATCTGATGTGGCTTTCTCCATACCTGTAATATTTCTAAAAATTCCAAATAGGTTAAGTGTTAATAAGTATTTCAAGGAACTGCGAGAAAATTTTAAGATTTTAGAGAGAACGAAACTAAACTCAAACCATAGCCTTCTGATATTGGATATAACCAGGAAGTTCCAACAATTAAGAAAATAAAAAGGAGTGTTACTAAGATGTAACTAAGAGTAAAGTGTTTACAGTAGTCGCCGGTAAGTGATGTGGTGGTGGCAGTTAAAAGATTAGTTTTTAAAACTAGTAGAAGGTGCTTGCATACTGCAAGCATTTAATCGCTCCTTGAAAAAAACATTAATTTTCAGAGAGATATTTCATCATGAGGTATATTTGCTTAATTCTAAAGATTTCTCCTCTGGACGGGTTTTTGTTTTTTCATTATGGAACAATAATGGAGTAAAACAATCACTAATTTTTGCAATTTTCGAAATATTACACTTTTCTCACATTGAGGTAATAATGCCACACATTTCTGCCAAATTTTAAATTTATAGTAAAATTAAAAGTGAAATAACATTTATCTAATTGTTTAAGTTTAAATAATTTTTAACGGTCAAAATAACAATTTCATGGATAAATTGAAATGTTTATTCGTTTACATAGATTAACCTCTAAATAATTTAAAAATTTAAGATCCCTAACTTGCGGCGTAATGTCTAAGCATCTACCTATTTGTTTAAACTTTAAGAATTTTTAACTGCCAAACAAATTAAAATATCAAAATTTCTGTAATCCCTATTTCATTTTTTTACATATCCTACCCCTAAAAAAAATTTCAGCTCCGTAACACATTCGAAAATACAAAAACCTTGAAAAGTTGTTTAAACAATTGCGAATTTTTAGCGGCCGCATTGTTGCACTTTTTCAAGATTTTCGTTTTTTCTAGTCGGTTTTGCACAAAATCCTACCTAATAAAAAAATTTCGAATCTCTAGCTATTCTGGAAGTGCCTAAACATTAGTATCCTCCTATATGTTATCTCCTCCTCCTCTGTAAGAAACGTCGATATATAATGATACCTCTTAAACAATGCATTATATGAAAAAATGTTTCAAACAAACTTTGTAGAAAATTACATTTCCTACAACTTTTATTCTTATGCTTTTTTACATTTATCAAATATTAAAGCAAATAATTCAAAAAACGGATAAGTAACAGTAAACCCACTTCCGGTTGACCAATTTTTACCAAAAACTAATTAGTTCTTGTACCTTTAACAGAAATGTCAAATATAAAATTTTGTGTTGACCTGGTTAATAGTTTTTGAGTTAGAGCACCCACAAAATTCCGGTCACCGACATCATCGAGAAAATAGTCAAAACGTGTTCAGGGGACCTTAAAACATGTTTTTCCATTGAAATCTCGAATTTAATTTTTTCATAAATACAATAGTTTCTCTATAGGTACTTCATATATGGAAAAAGTAAAAAATGTTCAAAGCAAATAAAATAAACTGATGTGGGCAACACGACTTTCTCCATATTTATATGGCAAATTACATGTTGTTAGTTCTGGGATCATTGTCAATATTTACTTCCTGTTGACAATTAAGAAAAGAAAAAGGAGCGTAACTGACCGTCAATTGTTAACAATAGTCTTCAGTAGGTGGCAGCTAAAAATATATCTCTTAAACAATGCATTGTATGGAAAAATGTATCAAACAAAGATTCTAGAAAATGAAATTTCCTACAACTTTTATTCCAGTACATTTTTACATTTATCAAGTATTAAAGCAAATATTTCAAAATAACGGATGTGACAAGAGTAAACACCCACTTCCGGTCGACCGATTTTTACCAAAAACCAATCAGATCTAACTTTTATAAAAATGTTAATTATAACATTTTGCGTTGACCTGATTAATAGTTTTTAAGTTAGAGCGCCCACAAAAATCTATCACATACAGACAGACACAAGACATCATCGCAAAACTAATCAGAATGTGTTCAGGGAACCTTAAAACATGTATTTCCGTTGAAATCTCGAAGTCGATTTTTTTCATGAAAACAATACTTTTCCCTATACTACGTATATGGAGAAAGTAAAAATGGATGTGACAAAAGTAAACACACTTCTGGTTGGCCAATTTTTACCAAAAACTAATCAACTCTTGTTATTTTAACAAAAATGTCAAATATAAAATTTTGCATTCTGATTAATTATTCAGTTTATCATATTCTGGCTTATAAAAATAAATAAAACCATAAGAATACCTGCCTCTGCTTATTAGAATGCATAAATTTTGATCTTTATGTTGTAGATAAAGCCTAATTTATCTTTAAAGATGACTTGAAGGAAATGGAACAGTAACGGAGTGACACAGAACAGAAATGGGGTGACGCAAACAAAAAAAAGGTTGAGAAACACTGCCTTCGAGTCTCACCCCTGCGGCAAACCTCGCTGCCTTACTTGCCCTATCCACCTACCTTCATCTTCTTTCTCGAGTCCCTCCACCAACATCACCTACCCCATCACCTCTAGAAGCAACCACCACCCGTAACGTCATTTACCTCCTTACCTGCACCCTATGTCCCGCGTTTTACGTAGGCCTCACCAGCAATTCGTTGCAGTTGCATTACACGCCAATGCCCACAATGTCCCCTTCAATAGTTGCTACAATGTAAGGGTTATTCGCGCCTTACCCAATGACACTCCTGCCCCCCTTCTCTGACATTGGGAACTAGCCCATATACATCTTCTTGACTCTTTCTCTCTGCCTAGCCTCAACCTCCGCTAACCCTATTAGCCCCCTTACAATGTCTCTTTAGTTACATTGTAGCTATTCGCGCTTTACCTTACCACACTCCCTCCTTATTGGCTATCCACCCTTCCCACTCCCTGCCTCCTCCAATCATCAACATTCTCACATCACCCTGTCATTCCCCGCCCAGTGTGTCACTTTCATTTACTCTATGACTCTATCTCCATCGCTGAAGAAGGGCATATGCCCGAAAAGCTTTCGTGTGTTTTTCTTGTGTGTGTGTTTTCTGTCTCTTCGACGTCCCCAGCAGCCTGCTAACTTGGTCCTCAACTTGGTAAGTGTCCGCTGGGCTTCCTTCAACACCTTGTTGCCACCCTCATCACTACCTTATCTTTTCCTTAAGTTTATATATCATTTGTTTTTACGACCATATTCCGATTTACGCGTCGCGTATTCGGTTTAACGCGATTTTATTCTTACGCGATATTTTTACGACCATTTTCCGATTTAGGTACGCGTCGCGTATTCTGTTTAAATCGATTTTATTCATACGACCATACCCGTATTTTAATTGCTTAGAGCACAAGATGTACCCTAAATTGTTTCTTATTTATTGATTAAATACTAGCCGAAATTCCGAGTTGATTACCTGAATCCATTAAGTTCATTTTTGTACGACTTTTTGTGAGTACAATTGCCATAATTTTTGCATGAAAAATTATTCGTAAGGTTTTTTTTAGGAAATTTCCGTACCTATTAAATTAATATATATAATTTAATAGAATTTTGTATTTTAACCCCTCATGCGAATTTAAGATGCTTCGTCAGTTATTCATTAGTGAATAATGCTGAAAAATTTGCGCAAACTTCAAGTTGTCAATGTTAGCCGGGATTAGGCGTGCCGCGGTGACGCAAAACCCAGCACTCGGTGTGCCGCAACGTGAAGAAGGTTGCGAAACTCTGCCTTAGGGCATAAAACGCTCATTGATTCGGATTTGAAGACTTTTGTAAGTTGTAGACATCTAGCCAGGAACGTAAATAATGCCTATCGCCTTATTTTCAATAGGAAAAATATTTTTGATTTACGCGTTTTCGATTTACGCGACGATTTCTAGGAACGCATGTCGCGTAAATCGGGGGATTACTGTAGGATATATATTTATAAGACATAGGATATATTATATAAAACCTAAGGTATCACCGTTAGAAGTGCTACAGTGCCTAATTTGGCATGAAGGTAGATCATTGGGTGCAATCTTAAAAAAAATTCCTAATTCCTGAAAAAGTAATATTTACTATAAAATTATTTTTGCCCAATGTCCAATTTTAAACACCCATAATAAAAGCATTGAAAACGGCGCAGAGCTTTATAAAATTGCCTTTTTAAATTAGTTACAATTAAGATACAATGTCAGGGCATAAACTGTTCTCTGGATGAAAAATTGAAGTTTATTTTTCTTGAAGACAAAATTCAAATCCATACTGAATTTCCATAAAAATTTTATTTTTATCAAAATTATGAAAAGTTTTTTGGTTTTCAACAATGAAAAATAATAACTACCATAGCAACGACTTCAATGCCTTTCAATGGGAATTGATTTTCCATACTTCAAGGGCATTCATTTAATGCTTAGACTGCATTATAATCCATTTGATTTCAGCCAGCAACGTATACATAGGAGGATATGATAATTTAAAATTAAGTTTTTATCCAGATACGTACTAAAAGGCACAGATGATGACACCATATTTATAACACACAAAATATCCTAATTTTTACATAAATTTTAGTGTGACATATAGGCTATTTTCTTAATGATGATTATAGTTATTGCTGAAATGGTGATTTGTGCCATGAAACTTGAAATTCAAAAATTTGGACGCAGGCTGATTGCCAGAAAATTTAGAAATTCCGGATAGTCTTAATTTTGCAGAAAATTAAAACTATTACCTTATATGGGCCCTGCATAGTTCAAATGATTTCATGTTGGTTTATTTACAAGTTTAAATCTTGGTATATGGTGATTTTTTAGATGTTTGCAGTATACAAGCACCAAAAACTTGTATTCTAAAGCCTTGAAAATTGTGACCGGTGTCCCACAGGGATCAATTATCAGCCCCTTACTTTTCGTCATTTTCAAGAATACCCTCAAGAATCTCTTAACGTTTTTCAAACAGTATTCCAATTTTATATGCTGATGACACATCCTGTCTTGTAACTGCTGACAGTTTTCCAGTTTTGGTAGAGTTTGCTAATAGATAAGTTAATGAAATGGTGGAATGGTGCAACCTTAACAATCTTGCTATTAATGTTTAAAAACAACCTCTTATCTACAAATCCATATTAAAAAATCCATCTCACCCTGCAGCTCTCTCCTAAAAATGAACAGTCATAGCATCTCCAGAGTATCATCCACAAATTTCCTTGGCCTACTTACCAATGAAGAGCTAGATTGGTTGGATCGTCTTAATGTTGTAGCAAACAAAGTTCCTATGGGTGTCTTTATGATTAGGAAGTTGTCACCCATTCTGCCTCTTGAAAGTTTATTATTCCTATATTATGCTAAGGTACAGTCACTTCTATGGTATCGTATATTGTTCTGGGATAATTCTAGACTATCTGGAAAAGTCTTTTCATTGCAGAAACAAGCTGTCAAAGCTTTATGCATAGTATCATACCAAACACATGGTTAAACCATTGTATTTCTCTTGATATTTTATTAACCCTACCCTCCATTTACATTTTAAGCTGTGCTAATTTTGTTAAATCAAACCATCAGCTGTTCCTCCTCAATCCTGTATATCATAAACATCATACTCAAACTAGATTTGACATCCATATTAAAGAATACTCCAATATACACTGTCAAAAAAGTTCTTGTCATTATGTGTCCTGTATCTTTAACAAACTACCAAATTATGTCAAATCCATTTCTTCTGCCAATGTATATAAGAGTAAGTTAAAGAAGTTTCTGTTAAGCAAATGTTATTATAGTTTAAAAGAATTCCTATATCTCTGCAGACCTGGACCAATAAACTTTAATTGAATTAGTTGTAATTTTTAAAATGTTCTTTCATTCCCAGCTACTGTTACAGGAAGTGCCAAGTAGATCATTAAAGTTTTACAAACTTTGCTGTAAATTTCTAGTTTAGCATCTGCAAATAAAGCATTGTCAAGAAATTTTAAATTCGAAAAGTGTTTCTTACCAAATTATTTCTTGTTAAGTGAAAGTTTTAAACTGCTTTCACTTTTCCCTTTTAAAAATGATTCAGTTTTAATAAAATTAACAAAACTTGATTTTCTCTTTCTGTAGTTTGTTGAATTCTTTGTGGAGAGAGGTGTTCTAGGAGTTGGCAAGGAACTGGAGCGCTTATCTTTAGAGTATCGAGGAGAACCTGTATCTCCAGGAACAAGAGCCAAGTGGGATTCTTCTCGTCATCTTGTGGTACCAGTTATGCCTCCAACTCTTCTTGGAGTTTGCAGACTCATGCAGATTTATTATGTCTTAAAGGTATCAAGCAAGTTATAGATTTCAAGTCTGCCTTTAATTTGATAGTAAATTAATTTTTTATCCTTTTTGATTTTAGGTTAACTTAGAGTTTGAGAAATCTGGCGAAGACTTGCATATGCATTTTCCTGTCACTATAGCTACTGTCCCATTCAGGATTCCTAACTCAAAACAGCAGCCTAGTGTTACTTATGGTGAGTAATGAAATTGTGGGATTGACTAAACTTCACTTTGTCCTATTTGCCCTATTCTGTATTCTCATTAAGCAGTTGGAAATGTCACACTTATTAAAAAAATCTGATGTGGCCACCATAGACTTTCTCCATACCTGTAATATTTATAAAAATTCAAAATAGGTTATATGATAACAAATATTTTCAGGAACTGAGAGAAAAATTCAGACTTTACAAAGAACAGAAATAAACTCATACCATAGCCTTCTGATATTGGATACAGCCACAGCTCCAACAATTAAGAAAATAAAAAGGAGCGTTACTAAGACCTGATAATGTCGAATGCAGTAGATTAGGAACACTGTTAAACAAGAATAATATGTTTATCTAATGTAGTTAAACTGTTAATCCAAATTTGAAGAAAATGTATAATTATAACTTCGAAATTTCTATGCACATGTCATCCACGGTCTCCCATTCTCACTGCTTCACTTCCGACCAATGTAGTTTTTTCTATTTATGTAAATATTCTATAAACATCCACGTTTTTCATCAGCCTAAAAGTGCAAAAAACTAATAGATTGGAACACTTTGCAGTCTGCAGATTTGGAACATAAATATGACAATCCAAAATTGTCCAGAAAAGTTTTTTTTTTAGTTACTCTTTTCTCGGAGCAATCACTGCATTCATCTTGTGATTATGCTTGAAATTTAAATTAGCACACCTTTTGTTTCATTCGACATACCACTCCACATTGTTTCCATCTCGTAAGTTACTAATGCACAGGCACGAAAAACATCGCCGCGGCAAGTACCAAGTCCTGCGGGAAATCCTGTGGTACCGAGAATCGAATCAATGTATCCCTAAGTGAAGCATAACAAATGAATTCATATTTCAACTGCCTCACTCGGCCTCCTTTTAATTTCATTGCTTGGTGCTTGACACCCTCGCCAAACATACTTTCCTCTGGAAGTTTCGTTGACGGTCTGGGCGGGAAGGTCAAAAGTGGCGAAAATGTTATGGCGAAAACTGGAAAGTACAGAAAACAATCAGACAAGAACCAAATGTCATGCAATAATGCTCTTTGCGAACGGACTGCCCTCAGCATCAATGGACAGTGAGTGGTCTGAAATCGCGGACAAAGCGACAATAGGGAGTGGATTCTCAGTGACCGGACGGCCGTCGGCCATGAGACCGTTAAATCCAAAGTCAGTTAAATCGGGTTCCGTTAAATTGAGGGTTTACTGTGTCTCTTAAACAATACATTATATGGGAAAATGTTTCAAACAAAGGTTGTAGAAAATTAAATTTCCTACAACTTATATTCCAGTTACATTGATCAAGTATTAATGCAAATATTTTAAAGAAACTTCTGGTTGTCTGATTTTAACCAAAAACTAATCAGCTCTTGTGACTTTCATAAAAATGTTAAATATAAAATTTCGCATTGATCTGATTAATAGATTTTGAGTTAGAGTGCCCACAAAATTCTTATCACATACACATCATCGATAAAATAGACAAAATGTGTTTAGGGGACCTCAAAACATGTATTTCCATTGAAATCTCGAATTCAATTTTTTTCATGAAAACAATACTTTCCCCTACGTATGGAGAAAGTAAAAACATGATTTTATCAGAGCAAACTGATTATGTATTTGTCCCATGATATCATAAAGTAAAATTTAAGCTCATAATCCAGATGTTTTATAATAAGGTCATAGTATCATATTTTTATGATTATCTAAGGATAATATTTACATAATCTTTTTTCATTAAATGAATAGTTTAATGAAAATCAAATGCACAATTTTTATTACTGTCTTGGGAAAATGATTAAATAATGAACTTAAACTTTATCAAAAACATGGAGATTTTTGTGTCTAATAGCTTTATTGGCTATAGATAATGGAAAAATACAGAGTCTGTCAACGAAAGCACATTACGCACTCACTTAGAAACAGACCGGTAGTTAAGAAGCTGCAAATTTGAACAGGAATAAATTGCATGTGTGCCTGTAAGCAAAGAGAGTCACGAGTCCTCAAATAACGCAATTGTGAACTGACCAGAGTTCAATGAATCATCCCCATAAGTATCAATAGGCAACTTGTTTACATTCTGCTTAGACAAAAAAATCCCATAATGTGTTGGTCAGAAAAAATCTGTAAATCTCATTCCCTCGTTTTGTGAAAGATATGTCAAGTGACAGTTGACATACAAGTGCAAAAGGTCAATACATTCCTGAATGCTGCAGTGCATGATTTTATGAAATTAAAAATTCGTTAAAAAGGAAAAAAGAAGGAATGATCATACATACCATGTATACCTGAATATAAGACGACTCTGATTATAAGATGACCCCCATTTTTAACTCCTAATGAAAGGAAAAACTTGATTATGCACACAATGACAGGCTTATAATACCATTAAGTAATAAACATTGAACCAATTGAAATAAGCAATTTTGATTGGAATTCTCAATTGAATATTTTGAAACAGAATTTCTCATGCAAATTATTTCTCATTAGCACATTTTAATTGTTATTTTCACTTTCACTACTGGAGGAATCTCCAATAGCTGCATCATCTTCCTCCGCCCACAGAATGTCATCTTCTGATCCATCCAAACTGTTAAAAACACACTTCTTAAATCCATGGACTATTATTGATGCTGGTGAGATACTGTCCCATGCAGTCTTAATCCATTTTCCCAGTAGAGCCTCTGTTGGTTTTTCATTTTACCTGCTAGAGTCGGAGGGCAATTCTCTGACAGCAAAAATTCCTCATAAAGGTGCCGCAGGTGATCTTTAAAGGGCTTATTGACAACCACATCGAGCACTTGTAGTTGGGAGGTCAAGCCTCCTGGTATGACCACCAGATCAATATTGAGGTGTGATATTTTGGATTTCACATAATCCGTAAGATGTCCTCAAAAACCATCAAGAACTAGCATTGATATCATCTTTTAAGGGGCATGAGGCTGTTTATACCAAACTTAACTCAGCCACTGAATCATTAAATCAGTAGTCATCCAGCGTTTTTCATTGCATCTGTAAATGATACCAGGGGGTAGTTTTCCTTTTGGTAGCTTCTTCCTCTTGAATATTACGAAGGGTCGCAATTTTGTTCCATCAGCTAATACCGATAACATTACTGTTACCCTTAAGTTTTTCATTTCCAGTGGTTTTAGCTATCAATGACTTCCCTTTGATGTCAACTGTAGTGTTAGTTGACATTGAAAAACACAGCTATTTAATCTGCATTCCCCATTTGGCCTACGAGATAGCTGTGTTCACGCCGTAAACGAATAATATAATGCTGATATTCAATGATTTTTTCAGCGAAATACGCAGAAAGTCTTTGCGCTAACGATGTTCTTCGCCGCTGAGATAAGCCATTCTGCCGCATAAACCAGGTGATCCACCCCGCACTTGCCTTGAATTGCTGCCGTGAAATCTTCAACATCGATGCCAATTCCAGTGCCTTCATTTGTATATTCTCCCTTGAGACGGTCAGTCCACTTCTGTGCTTTTCTTGCACAAATGTTATTAACTGGTCCTCTAAATTTTTATTATAGCCTTCCTTAGGCCCACGAAATGCTTTCTGATTTGACTTGCACGCTTGAGCATTTCCTGTGATTTTTCCACCATCACACATTTGCCTCGGTGACACCAAACCTTCTTGCCGCTGCACAATTGTTAGTTTCATCAGCACATTTCACCACTAAAAGGATAAAGTTTGCATCATAACTATTATGCAATTATTTCGATATTTGTGAAGGTGTAAAACCCTCTCTCAACGTTATCACCCATATTTTTACATGAAACTGGATAGTTAACAATTACGAAGACTTTAATTCACATGAAATTTACTAGTCTAGATGGTTCACTTTGTCTTTGGTCAACACACTATCATATCGTGACAGGATCAAATTACGTATGTTGGTGTAAAATCTTTCGCCCATTCAACTTGACTATGTACGAAGCCAGCTAAGAAGTTCCATACATACGCAGGAGTTGTAACTTTGATGATACAAAGAAGATAATTCACTCAGTAAGCGTCTATACACAAGTCATGATTGTAAAAACAATATGCCAGGTGCCAATAGGCGCGTTTACAGTATGCCTCCGAACAGGACACGGGACTTGAGACCAAGTTCTGGAGGGCTGAGATAAGTAAACACTATTAGCAGAAAAAGTCATATGTTTACACTACCTCTCTCGATTCTGATACTTCTCGCCCAGTTTCTGTTCGATCATGATGGAAGAAACCTCTTTTGGCGATCGTTCTAGTGCTTCCTTCATAGTGATTTTTATGAAATTTTTTGAGGATTTACGAAAAACGTGACATTTGTTAAATATATATTTTACACTATCTTACGTCACGCACAAATTGCTGGAGAAAAGACAACACACGGAATGCTTATCTGTCGAGCGCATGCCCACGCTTTCATATGGTTCTCGGTATTGTGAAAACTATTAAAGTTATTGATATTCAATCATCTTCAAAAAAAATTTCAACTTTTCTAAACATTTCATTTGCTGGATTTATCCCTCTAAACCTTGTAGGGAAAAGTTTCACGCAGGTCAACTTTTTCATGTCACGACTGAAAATTTTAAATTAAATGTAACATTTCTTATTTGTTAAAAGACACTGCATAAATCTTATAACATTTTCATTTATACAGCCTTCATTTATAATCATTATAGAAGCCACAGAAAAAATTGTCCCATTTTGTTCAATAAAAGCATAGATATGACGTAAATATCAGAAATGCGCAGATTACAAAAAAATAAAAATGTTTTATATTCTCAGAAGAAACACCAAATGCCATAGCTATTTCAACTAAACAGTCCTTTAAATCCTTATTTTTAAAGTGTTGTCTCCTTGCATCCCTCAAGGCTGGCCTTCCATTCGTCGATTAAATTGCACATTGCGTCTTTCAACCACTCAATCCTGAAAATTTTCTCGTAGTTGCAGTAAAAGAAACCTCAGATAATATGGGATTCACCCAAATGATAGCTGCTCTGGCGCAAATTGTGGTGAATTCAAGAACAAGGCAGAGGACGCATGCGCAGTTAAGAAAATCCCTGTTTTCCATCCCGAGCAGGGCTGTTTTATCCATTAGGCACAATAGGCACAGGCCTACGAAAACGTTTGAGACCCAAAAAAAAACTTGACTGACTCAAAAATAGGAAAAAGAAACTGCAAAGTCAAAATTAATAACTTTTTAATTAAATGTCTTTACAAAACTTTTCATGTGTCAACTCAATAAACTTCTAAATTAAAAATAATAACGCTTTAGTGAAATGTTTGTTATACTAAACAAAATTAACAAATTTTAACAAAACTCAAATTGTGTTAACTTTGCAACTCTTTTTACTAGCAAAATCACATATAACGTCTTTAAATGTCATTTTCTGCATTATATAACTTTCAATTGAAAGTAGTGCAAGGGAAGATAGTCGTTTCTCCAGACTCATGTTTTATCTTATATTCGTCAGACATTTTTTCAGCTAAAGATAAAAGGTATCTGCAAATTAAATTGAATTTAGCATAAATAAATCAAACAAACAATGTCAACTTATTGACGTTATACTTTGTCGACATCAGTAAATTTAAGAAACGGTTTTTGTTAAGAGATATTTATGTATGTTATGTTCGGTTATAAATATGATTAATATATAGATATGCCGGATTAAATAAATGAAAAATAAAGTTTGTTTAAAATACAAAAAAATGATAAAAACAATGTTAAAATGAAATGTTTATATGACTTTTGTGCGTAGGTCAGTTATGAATGAATAATTGAATTATACTTTAGTTACAATTTAACAATATGTACTCACTTAATGAAATCAGCAGTTAACATAACACTTGTAGTTATATAAATTTGCACTGTATTTTGTATTATCAATAACTTGAGTAGTTGTGAACACTTTAAAATTCAATTTGTTAAGGTAATGGCTAGCAATCTTGTAAGAATAGATCTGTACTGCACATGCATCACATAAACAAGTAAATCACAAAATGAATTAGTTCACATTACAGGGACAACACTGCGCGTGCATGTCCAGTATGACGTGGCGTGAATCATCACACTACGGCCCGTAAGAAATAATGTAATATTATTAAAACTGCAATTTCAGAGAAATTTTGCTCTTGATGCTTGAATAAGTGTTGAAGTGTTGATGAAATAATTTCAAAATCAAAATTACAAAAATGCTTTCAAATTTCTTTAACAGCAAAAAATTAGATTTAACGTGGATGCATTTTAATACGTTTGATATGATGTGGGGCAGGGGCGCACAGATAGGGGGGGTCCACTGGGTCTGGACCCCCCCCCCATAGGGGCATATTTTATCCTGAGATGAGGGTGAAGGCAAGATGTTTAAAGTGTTCTCAGGAATGCTTTTGCTCCAGGAATGAGTGCGTGAATATGGGGAAGACGGAAAGAGGGAAGGAAGGGAGAAGGGAAAGTTCCGTTTCCAAGAAAATATCGGTGGCAAGTGTTTCAAGTGACCGTTGGTCAAGACAAAATCTTTTTGCTGAAAATACCCTATTTCCATGAGAAGGGGTTTCAGTTGAGAAACGTACATCCCTTTCTGGGTCTTACGTTCTCCGTTTGGTCTTTTGGAGACTTCCTGGATCCCTGCTGTGTGGGAGGAGGTTCAGGCAACCAGGAGAATGGCCGTTTGTGTAAAATATCCTGTTTCCATTAAAAGGAGGACAAAAAACTGTAGCTGAGACTCTCAAAAGAATACAATTGGAGTCACCAATTTGGAGAAGTTGGTTAGTTGGAAAAGAAGTCTCGATGAGTGAGGAAGTGTAGTGATGAGTGTATCTCTTACTGTGGAAAAGTGCATTTTTTGGAAGAATGGAAGCATCTGAGCAATATTGACGCTACAGATCTCGAACATCAAAAAATCGGGTACTTTTCCAGAAAGCTCTCCGCGGCTTTTTTTCCACATTTTTTGCACATCCTGAATTTTGGCAACCCTGTGGAGTTTCCACTGGGAAGTCTAAACTCACCATTGAAATTGGAAAAGTATTTAATGGAGAAATTGTGAGTGCGGATTCCATGCAGATAAGCTGTTTTCCTCGAATCACACGAGCATTTATTTCATCTCGTTGGCCTTGTGGTCGGTGAAATTCGAATATATAAAACAAAGTAGGCTGCTTTGATAAGTGTTGTCCGTGAAATTACATTAGTGATATGTAGTAAATAGCCATATAGTAGTGGCCTTTAAATATGTTATACTAAATTATTTCATTTCTAATTAGATAGTTTGCTGCTGTTACGGAGAGTACCGGCACTTATTTTTATCCAAGTAAAGCACTGCTTATAGATGTAAGATAGGCTATTCGCATTCTAGTGCAAATGAAAAATTGAGAAACTGTCCTTTTAAAACTCTTTGGTTTACCCCTTACATAGATAAATATGAGTAGTAAAAAAAAACAAATATCAATATTATCATTTGTGAAGAAGTCGCGGGGAAATGTGCATAGTGAACAAAAAGATGGTGAGAAAATTAATTTCAGCGAACATAGTGACCTCATCGATAGTGCATCATTGCAAGAAAAAGAGCCGTGTTCGTCGTTTGCACTGGTTACTGGATGTACTACGGAGACAGATGCGGACAATAAAGGTAACCCTAATGATATAGCAAAGTTTTTGAAATCGAAAGAATATTGTTCTGGTAAGAAACTCCTGGAAGTTTTTAATAGTTTATGGTCACCAGATGCTAAATATAAATTTCCTGTCAAGAATATTAAAGGCAAAAATTTAAGGTGCCAAGTACATTGGCTTGAAAAATGGCATTGGGTATGTTATTCGGAATTAATGGATGGTCTCTTCTGCAAATATTGTGTGCTATTTTCTCCATTTAGAGTAGGAGTGCATAGGGAGCAAAATCTGGGTAAATTTGTTTCAGAAGCTTTCAACAAATGGAACCATGCCTTAGAATATTTTGAGAAGTATGGCAAATTGTCATATCATACACGAAGCTTGGAAATATTTTACAATTTAAAGAAAATTGATGAAAAAAAAGTGCTTCCGATTGATTTGATTTTAGATAAAAACAAAGCAGCGGAAGTAGCAAAAAACAGGGAAAGACTTGGCTCAATAATAAAAACTGTCCTATTTTGCGGGAAGCAGGGGATCCCCTTTCGAGAACATTTAGATTATGGCCCCTTAAATGTTGAAGAAACCCCTGAAAAAAATGAGGGAAATTTTAGAGCATTACTTAGAATGCGTGTGGAAGCAGGAGATGAAATTTTAAGGAATCATTTTAAAAGTTGTGGAAGAAATTCCTACATTAGCTGGAGAACACAAAATGAAATCATTTCTTCCATAAATGATATAATTTTAAGGGATATTGCAAATCGCATCAATAAGAGTATGTGTTTCAGTATAATAGCAGATGAAACTACTGATGTTGCTGGGATAGAACAGTTTGCTCTTGCTGCTCGATTCATTGAAAATGATACTGTCCAAGAACAGTTTATACAATTATACCAGTTGTCAGTAGAACAGGACAAAGTCTTGCCACACATTTGATAGATTCTTTGCAATATTTCAAAATTAATTTAAAATTTCTCAGAGGCCAAGGATATGATGGGGCTAGTGCAATGAGTGGACAGTTCCAAGGAGTTCAAGCTCACATTAAAAAACACTTCCCCTCTGCATTATATGTGCATTGTAGCTCACACAGTTTAAACCTAGCGATTTCAGATTCTTCTAATTTACCCAATATCAGAAACTGTGTGGGAATAGTGGGTAAAATCTATAATTTTTTTCACTCTCCATTGAGGCAAAATGTTTTAATAAGAAATATTGAAAAACACTGTCCTCATTCTAGAAAACGAAAATTAGTTCAAATGTGTGGCACAAGATGGATTGAAAGACATGATTCGATACTAGTTATGGTTGAATTATTTAATGCTATACAAGCATCACTGAATGAAATGACAGAGTGGAATGATAACGATGTTTCCGTTCAAGCTTCTCTTTTAAATGTATCGATTTCATCATTTCCTTGCTGACTATAAATAAGGTATTTGCTCTTACTAAAAGGTTGAGTGAATATTTACAAACAGTTAATATTGATTTGAAGAAGGCAATGAGTTATGCTGACTCGGTCATTGAAGGACTTGAAAGTTTAAAAGTTAATTCTGAATCAGTTTTCAAGAGATTTTTGAAATGGCCATAAAGCTTCTGGAATTTGTAAGAGGTGAGGAAGAAATTAAAATTCCAAGATGTCCCACGAAGCTATCAGTGTACCGCAACAATATTCCAGATAAACCCCCTGAGGAGTACTACAGACGGGCTATATTCTTACCCTTTCTAAACAATGTAATAAGTCAAATAAAACAAAGACTTGAAAAACATAATAACATTTTAGCTAAATTTGGATGCTTACTGACTCAAAATTACGATGATGAAACGGAAAGTGATTTTCTCACGTTAGCAGAATTTTATTCGAACAGTGATGATCTTTTTTGCGACAATAAGGAAAGCATGCTTGGTGAACTTAAACTATGGAAAAATTTTATACGGAACAAGGAATTATTTTCTGCTATTGAAGGGTTCATTTATTGTGTGTTGTATCCTCGTATCAAACTGCTCCTACAAATACTATGTACACTTCCCATTAGAACCTGTACCAGCGAAACTTTGAGGAGGCTAAAAACTTATCTAAGAAACCATGAAAAGTGATAGACTTAATGGTCTTGCATCATTAAATATCAACAGTTTACAGGTGTCTCCAGAAGATGTTTTGGATGAATTAAGCAAGAAACCGAGACGATTGGATTTTACCATTTGAGGTAAGAAATGTTATTTTTAATCAAGTTCAGTAAGGCCTCCAAAGGCGAACCACCTCTCAAAGTGACTCCTATTTAGTGGAACAGTTTCAAGAGTGCAATTATTTTCTCTGAGATGACTACTCTGACCTGTCCCCTCTAATCTGATCACCGTCTTCCCAGACCAGCAGATTCTAGTAGGTAACCAGACCACTGTGTCCCATTAAATGACTTTTCTGTTTTCTTTCATTTGTAATTTTGAATATTATCAAACACAGTGAACCCAGTTAATAATTGCGAGAGTATTTTTCATTTTAAAGGGTAATGTAGATTTAATATAAAACAATTAAAAATTAAATTATTAGAAATCGAATGTTTTGAATATATTTTCTTCTTATGTTCCCGATTTTCAGTAAATTTAAACGACAAGAGAAAAGCGATGTAAACCGCTCCTAAGAATCCTATTTTGTGTATTCCTCTGAAAATACTGGTATTTAAAAAAAAATAAGCGCATGGCCTAGACGATTGGATTTCGCTATTTGGGAAACAAAATAGGACTTTGAAATAAAATCAAATTGTATATTTGGTTTGTTATTTATGTTATTTTTGCTTATATTTTCGAAGTTAAAATATGGCGTTGAAATATGTCTACTTCTGCTGATAACCCTGGACCTTTAGTCTATATTTCACTGTAATAATATACTCGGAAAATTTGAGATATTACACTGTAATGTATTTATTCTAATTGTGTGTTTTACAGTAATAATGTACTATTTAGAAAGGGAATTAATTTTTAAATGCAAGTTGTGTAAATAAAACAAATAATAAAGGGTAACCTTAAACTTATTTTATGCCTGCCAAATAGATCGGACCCCCTCCCTAGAAAAAAGTCTGTGTGCGCCACTGATGAGGGGTGGGGCTTCTAAATTCAAGTGTCTAGAGCAGGTGTCTCCAACCAGTCGATCGCGATTGACCGGTCAATCTTTGATTCTTCTAAAGTCGATTGCGGAGCCTTCCCTCAGCGCTATTACTTTTTATTGAATCAAGTGAGGAATGTTGAGACGATATAGATTTCGACATTGGTTGATGAAAATTCTTATACATAGTTCATTAGTGAATGTAGCTTTGAAAGTGAATTCAGTACTTGGCTCCATATATTTGTTTGAGTCAACGTTTTCTTGGATGAATGGAACCAAAACAAAGCATCGCACCAGCTTAACAGACTGAGGGATAGTATTCGATTTGCAGTCTCAACTTACACACCCGAGTTTTCCAGTGCATATCGAAGAAAATATGCAGTGTCAGAGTTCCCATTAATTCAATAAAGAATGCTTCATAACATGATTTTCCTGTTACTATTAATAAAATTTTATTGTAAGTAAAATATTTGTTTTATCAAAACAGTATTTCTCGCATCATGGCCCATGTAGACATAGGTATGCCTTTGGGTCAATCCTCGATAAATTTACTAGCAAAAAGTAGATCTTGGGTGCTGAAAGGTTGGAGACCCCTGGTCTAGAGCCTACGAAGACCTTAAACGGCCCTGGTCCCGAGTCCAACCATCTTGACGGTGGACCGTGAACTCAGCCTGGAACTGGGTTTTGAAAACTGAATAAACAAAATATCATGTGACAAGCCGCAGAACTTGCTCTTGGGTTTGCCTCAACACTAGAAACGATCGCCAAAAGGGGTTTCTTTCATCATTATCGAACAGAAACTGCGAGAAGTCTCGGAATTGAGAGAGGAAGTGTAAACATTGAACTTTTTCTGCTGAGAGTGTTTACTGATCTCAGCCCTCTGGAACTTGGCCTTAGGCAAGTCCCGTGTTCTGTTCCTAGGCATAGTGTAAACGTGCCTTATCTCTGCCTTCGGCTCCTCTGTCAGTTACATTATTACATACCGCGCGATTATAAGATGACTAGCGATTTTTCAGTCATAAAAATTGTTACAAAACCTCATCTTATATTCAGGTATATATGGTATATAGTCCAAAACTGGATAACCTGTGCATGGATAATCAGGAGTTGACTATATTCAAGATTTGTAGTTTTTAACTTTATAATGGACAATTTAAGTATTTTTATTCTTGTCACAGGATGAATCTAGAATGAATTTTTATCACTGTATTGTTTCAAAAACAGAATTTTAAAATTTTAAAGAATTTTAGTTCAATGATTTATGTGACACTTTTTGAGATGCTATTTAAAAAATATGAAAGAAAATTATGCCCCTTAAAGAGTTTAGTATCCATAAATAGTTCAAAGGCTGAAAATCTTCAACTATCCCTTTTTCCTGGGAGAAATTTATATTATTATCCTGATTTTACACATTATGAATCTGGGCATCATAGAGATATTACAAAATACAAGCAAATAACTTATAAAAGTATGAAAGTGACTTTTATCTTTTATTGTTTTTTCAATAATTTTGTGATTAATGGAAGGTTTCAACTAAATTGAATGTCCAATTACTTATAAAAAATACTTTTGCTTTAAAAAGATAAACAGAAATTTAAAAACTTTGATTCTTCCAAATCATTAGTACATGAAATGTGTTATCAGGTTGTGATATTTTGTTTCATTTGAGTTAGAAGCTTAAGTTTGTATATTTTCTTGTGGTAAAATTTTAATTTGCAGAGCTTGCTTGTGAGCATGTTGAGGGAGGTTCATACATAGGACCTGAGTTCCTTTTGGGCCAAGTATATGATGGAGGGCAGCAAGATGGCTCAAGGGACACCGTGGTACTATATAGACCAGTTTACGTATGTGTTGTGCGACCACATTCTTCACCGCATCATCAAGAACACCAAATGATTCCTTCTGTTAAGCACAAGTCACCTCATTCTTCACGAGGTGGAAAAATCACTTTACCAGATCAAGATGTGTCCAAAGGAGAGGGAGGCCATGGAAGTACTAAAAGCATCGAGAAGAGTAGGAAACATGGTGCTGCAAGTAGCAAAGCTGATGTCAAAGGAGATGATGCCACTCCATTGGATGATGAAGACAGGGAGGTGGGTGAAATTAGTGCCAGGCTAGTTGACTGTTCTGTTGAAGGTGAAAAAGAAAATTCCAAGCAGGCTAACCTTTCATAAAATGTTCTTCCTTCTCATGGCCTATAAAGCACTAATCCAATAATGACTTAGACATTACTGAACCGATAATGTTGCCAATGGAAACGTGAGCTTTTTTGTAACCTTCACGCGCACATTGTGCCCGCATTGTTGTATTGGCGGGATTTTAAATACCCCAAAAATGGAAGTTTTTTGTGAACTAATACCAAGTTTTGTGATGTCTTTTAACGTGACTACCTCTGTTACTTTTGTTTGTGGACAACTAGTCAGTGTTTTATACCACCTTTTATGTCATGAGCATTTTTTTGTTTAGAAATGTCTCCTTAATGTTTGTATATATATATACATATACATTACATAGCACTCACTTTTAAGGGGTGATTTATTGAATACACTGATTTTTAAATTGTGGAACAAGTATGTTTTGAATGATGAGTTTTTTAGTGATAAATTTATGGATGATTGACAAGAAAGTAAAAGATTGCTCCAAATGTATACATTTTCAAAGTTTATATATTTTCAAAGTAATATTATTTGAGGTTTGTTAGGTTTTTTGAACAAATATGCACAAAAGAAACTCACAGTATTGCAAAATATAATCATATCTGTTTTTGATGTTAATTACATTTATCTGAATTTTTACTGCTATTTTAGCATGAATTATCAGTCTTGCTATAATTAAATAATATTTGATATCTTCAAAAATTCAGATGGCTACTATTTCCATTCTTAATAAGAAATATCTCTGGGTTGAATAAAATAATTTATTTCAATAAATTATTGTTTTAGAACAAAAGTTATAAGTATCATAAGAATTTTGATATTTTATTATAAAAAGATTCTTTAACTTGACGTTATAATAATATATATTATAAAAAAATATTTGTACTATGTAAAAACTGTGCAGTTGTTTATTACAGTTATGATAGTTTCTTAAAAATGATTGTGTACAGTGAATAGAGTTTTAAGGTATGTTCAAGGGTGTATGTTAAAATGAAAGAGTTAAAAGAGTATTGCCATTAATAATTTATATAGGTGGATAACTAAGAGGGGTAAGAATTTGTTCTGATGTATTGTTAAATAGCCATTCATTTTTTTTCAGAAATAACTATATTTTTAGATTTTTTTGCACCTTTATAGAAAATTATTTTTTAAATCAACGATTGTAAACTTTGTTTTATCTTGCACTTAGTTTTCTATCAATCCTACATATTTTCGATATTCTGAAAATTTTTGCTGCATTGCAGATCTTGCTGCATGCTTATTTATGTTCTCGTGTTTTTTACCGTATATGCTGGCATATATGTCAACCTTTGAAGCTCAGAAAACAATTCCGAAAACTTAAGGTCGACTAATATGCCGAATATACCTAATTTGTGACCCTTAAATAACAGATTAAAAACATTGATATTTACAAAGACATTTGATCTTACAGTGTAGGTGATCGCCATTTTGAATCAGCTGCTCCATTGTTTACATATTCTGTCATTTATTTTAGAAGATTTAAAATAATTATTTTTAATAGTTAATAAAAATTAAAATTTTAACTTTTAACAGGAATGAAGGATTTCATCAATAGATGACAATACGGTATATGACTGATCTTTCTTAAATTAAACAAAATATTTAATAACTCAAAAATCGACACTGTATTTTTTGGAAAAGGTTACATTTATATTTTAAAAACCATAAAGTTCCTCGTATTCTTCATTTGAAGTTTTTTTAGTGAAAAAGTGGAGGGTCAACTTATACGGCGAATATATGTCTAGTCGTGTATTTACAATTCGAAAAATCGAGGTCGACTTATATGCTGGCATATACGGTATATATTACTATCCCAATGCTATTGAACCCATTTTTGAAAAATCCTGTACTCTATGGCTGTTATTCTGTCAATGAAAGAATGAAATGTCATAGCATCCTTTTATTACTATAAGAATGAAGTCTCATTTTTATGTAACTGTATTTGGATTTTTTGTTTCAAATAATAATAACAATAATATTTCCGATGTTTACAAGAGAATTGCTATTTTTTTAAATCACCCCATACCATCAATGCAAACAGAAACGACTTTTAATTGTTCACCTTCATTATTTTCTCATGCATTTTTTCTAAATTTAAACTTAAAAAGTTTAAGATTGACTTTTATTAATATAATATATTTTTTTAAACAAAATATTTTTCTTTATATATGTAGGTAACATATTGCAAAATCTATGTTTTGCTGTAAATATTGTACAAGTTTTTGTTTCAGTTAATTTTATTTTATAATTATTTTGACTTTAATATGGTACTTTAAAACAACTAATAGGTAATATTTAAGTTTAAAATAATTTGTGATTTCAAGCAATACTTGGGATTATCTGATCTGAAATCCTTGTGGTCATTTAACAGAACTGACTCATAATAAGTGGAGCTTATTTGACATTTTCATAAAGAATATATTTTCTAATATGGAATTTCATTAATGAAGTTGTTAAAAATATATTTTATTTTTTAAATATTTTTGTATAAATTTTAATGCTTAATTTAATTTAGATTATCCTAATTCTTTGCTACTTATAAACTAAATTCAAATGGCAAGATTAAAATTATCATGTTTTACAGTTTTTAATTACTAGTCTCTCTTTTGGTCATTTTTTAAAGAAATAGTTTTTTTTAGCATTTTCTTCATTTGAATTTTAGAGTAAATTTTATTCAAATATTCATCATGATATTTAGTATGACTGCTTTTATTAGTATTTTGTCAATTGTACGTATAGGTAAGAAGTGCATGCTTGTAACATCTATTTTTCTAGCGATTTTGCATTTTATATTTTGAGATTATCCCCAGTATTACCAAATTAATTCGATTAGCATTTTAAATTAATAACTCAATTTTTCTGACTTGAGAGCATGATGTAATTTGATTTATTTAGTTTTAAAATAAATCTGTAAGACTGGAAATGATTCTTTCATGGATAATAATACTTTCTATTAAAGTGCCTGCCATAATGGTACTGTTTTATGAGCAGTAAGGAAGGTTTCATCTCATCAATGCAGACAACTCGATTTTAGTAAACTTTTATTTGCACTATCTAAAGCTAAATTTAGCATACACACTACAGAATTTATTTTGGGAAAAGTACGAAAACTGACCTTTTATTAGCTAAAAAGTGCAATGCATGTTTTTATGGGAGAGAATACTTCATGTAGCATAAATGAATATGAAAAAATATCTTTCAAAAGCACAGATATACCAGTGTTTAAAATGGAAAAATTATTATGAATATCATTTTTAATTTTTCCAAGTAGCAGGGGCATCACAACAGGTTATTTGTTGGGGTTTATGCCCACCCAAAATTTTTTAAAGGATTGTTAATAGTTTTAAAGTAACAACTCTTTAACCTTTTTTCACAAAGAATTCAAGCCATTTAATTATTTAATAAATTGATGATTTATAGAATAGTAGGGATTAGAAGAGGTAGATAAGGCGTTATGATCTCTGACTCCCTTCAAATCACCAGAATATCCCTGAACAAACATTTCAGGAGCCTCCAGTGCTAAGTAAATATTATCAGTTTACTTTGGATAAAAGTCAGAATGACTCAAAATGATACACAAATTAGTATGAGAACTAATTTTGTCGCTGGAAGAAGCACCAAACAAAATACCGTCATAATTTTAATTTCTCGTATCTCTTGGGCAAGTTCGAAAATAATTCCATTTATATAGCCGTGTACGTAATAAGCCTCATTACTGCATTGTTTGTTTGTAAATTAAGTCTCATTTATAGGTGTTTGAACTTTGAAAGTATCAGGTGACATATATTACTATAGGTCTACCGAGATCAAAATAACGTTTTGGGTGCACAGTGGGTGTGGCCTAATCCCTCGCCCTTCCTTACCGCGAGGGCTATCGCTGTCTCGGTCATTTTATAACTACACTGTTGACAACCTAAGGAGGAGAAGGATGGGCTAGTAATGGGGTGGGGGAAGTCAAGACCGAGGGAACTTCCCCTTCGTGCGCGGCCGAAATCCGCGCATGTTCTTATCTTTGCGGTATACCTATAGTCAGTTTCATTTATGGTTATTTTGCGTAGTAAATTGATAAAGCAATTATTCTTGGCGTAGCTGCGTTTATGAACGGTTTTCGTTCGTAAATGCCCAAAACATCTAACTTAACTACATAACTGGAAAAATAAATATAGGAGATTGTTAAAATGCATTCCATTTTCATTAGGGGAACAAACGCGTCTCAGTATTTTTTTCGAGAAAAAAACTTGTCCTTGGGCGCTGCGGAAAGGTGCACTTCTGCTATCTAAACTGCGGCGGCTAGAACAGTTCGTGTCGAACTCTGCGATTATCATATCTTTCAATATGCTTTTAAAAATTATAAGTGTGTCGATACTTCCATAAATACAATCGCAGAAGTAGTTATTATCTATCGATTTCTGCCTAATATCAACTGTAATTTAAAAAACCAGTACGAACAACACAATACAATGGGGGACTGTCAAGATATTTAATTATATATATTTTTTAATTCTTTGTAACTGACTTAATTACTCCCTGTGAATATTTTTTTGTTAAATCGTCTTCATTATGCAAAAAACAAATGTTTAAAATAACTTTTAAATATCCCGCGAAAACGGCATCCTGGTTAGAGAGAGAGAGTAGTAAGGGGTTCGTGACGTCATCGCATTCCTTATGACGCTTACGACCGTACTAAAAGCACGCAGTTTTGATACTTCGTCCTGTTGCTTTTCCTGATATCGTAGCTAAAATGGAGAATATGAAAGTTAAGAAAGGTTATAAGTATTGTCTGGTACCTCACTGCTTAAATACGTTTAAAACCCCGAGAAAATCGTTCTTCACACTATCGAGCTCCTTGGGAAGAAATAAGAAGCGGAGAATATTGTGGTTGAAAGCCATGAGGAGATGCGCATCTGATATATCGGAACGTACAACTGCATTTGTCTGCGAAGATCATTTTAATCTAAGTACTAGTTATATGTATATACGTAATTTTATTGCTTCGTATTTTAGTTTGTGGCTTATGTCGGCATTACATTAACATGATGCATATATTTCTGGGGAACGTTGAAAGAGTAAATTATATTTTTATGTTTCAAAGATTAGCATATGTATTTTAACAAAACCTCCATAATGTAATATACCTTTTCTAAATACGTAAGATCAAACTTAACGGAAATCGTTGGGCTATGAGTTTATTAAGCAAATAATTACTGCTGCAGTGCATATATTTAAGTACCAAGTTTTTAAGCAAATACTTGTACAAATGTTACATATTAAGTTAGTTCTGTAATTTAAATATTTTAATAAATTGGTTCACATAATATCCACGACAGCATGGTATTTTGGAGGACCATGTTTTGCTAAATAAGGGCAGTCATGGCACTTCACTGACGTGACAAAATCATCTTCTTCATCTACAACTACACTCACTTCATAACCTGTTTATCTTATTCTGTGTTCAGGGCAAATCTTGCCTTTAACAATAAAAAATTTTCCTTCTCGCTTCAGTTTAACAAATCCAACAGCATTACTAACATAGTCTTTCCTCAGTGACCTCAAAGGGAGAAATAAGCCATAAAAGCAACGATGAAATTCGCGGCATATACAAAAGAGACATGCAGTTATGACAAACACTTCTAAGGTTTTTCTTTTCACAAGTATAGGTAATAACTAAGTCAGATAGACACTTAAAACAACAAACTTCACCACATTTCCTATAGACAAGACACACGGAAACTAAGTTTATTCACATTAATTTTGTATATTTGTCAATATTTGACCCGATGATACTGTAAAGGCAGATGATGGTGATTATTCGCAGAAACCGGTCGTGTTTTACTTAATATATTTTGTGGAAATTAGCAAAAGTTTAATATAAATAAAAAATACTATCTAGCATTGTTCATGTTATTTTATTGTGGAATTCCACCAAGTCTCGTCCTCGTCCATTACCTTTTGTATACTTATCTAACTATATTTTACTTACTAGATACTTAGGACAGCATGGGAAACAATACATAAATAAATATTCTATAATATTAGTTAAAACTAGAGTTGTTTTATTCATTTAATATGGGAAAGCTGTTTTGAGACGTCAATCTATCTTTTACATATCTTCTGTTTCAGTCGAAATAATAGTACAATCACAATAACTGAAAATAAAAGCGCTACATCGAACTTGTTTTATCAATTAAATGTAATACAAACCTGTCCGCCTTTGCTCCACGCATTTCAATATCTGAATATTCCCTACGACTTCCAATGTACTGTAAAAGCGTGTACGAATCGACGTTGGGCAAATTATCCGATCTGGCTACACACAACCCTTCAGATGCCATTTTGCAAAACACAAAACGAAATAAATGCAGGAAGGTGCAGTACTTCTACCAATATTTCTTCTAAGACGGCGGATAGAGGAAAACAAAGATTTATGTCTTTTAAGCTACTACTTCTATATCGGTACAATGGCTTCTAGCACGGCTAGGATGCTCGTGGGATGCGCTGACGTCACTAAACACTCGGCAGACTTCGGCTACTTATCGGATGTGATCGTCAGTTTTAAATCGCTTTTTTTTATAAATATCTGTTAAAAATTTAACGAAAAAAACTTTATATTTGCCTATATCAATAACCATAAAATACAACTTCATAAAATTTTCGGTAATTCTCGATATATGACAGTCCCCCATTGGCTTCGCAATAATTTCATCCGCCTGTACGGGGAGGGAACCTACAGGAAAATCGGAAGATTTGAGAACCTCGGGAAGAAGAAAAACAAACTTTTCTCTTCCCTGTTGTTCCTCCAACGTTGCAGAGATTCGGACACAATACCAACCTGTGTCACCGTTAAACATTGAATAGGAACCCGGACTGCCCATAGGATACTCCGCCGCGCTGTTCAAAGGAACTCGACCAACTAGATCTGGCATTAAGCGGAACTCTGGAGACGACCGACTGGGAAACCATCGACAAGATCACTCAGGACTCATCTCTCAAGACCTTTGAGAGTTCGAAGGAAATCCAGAAACGCAAGTTTGAAAGATTAGCAAACACGCAACACCCGGACGGACGTGGCCCTGAAAAGGACCGAACGGTGGTAAACTTGACTAATCACCCCCTGAGTGACGATGCCCCTTCAATCCTGTCCAAAGGACTCAACTTTGCAGTCGCGCCAAATTTCATCCCAAAAGAAGAGATCATAACAGGCGTTGAGTGCGCCATACGGAAACTCCCCAATACCAAGCGGACGAAATAAGAGAAGACATCACTCGCCTGCTTCGGAAGGCAAAACCCCTGAAACCAAACACCACCGCGGCGGAAAGACGAATTCTGAAAGATCTTCGGGATGATGACCGGTTCCTCATATTTCCGGCTGATAGAGGGAACGCAATCATCGTTATGGATAAGAATGAATACCACAACAAAATGGGCAATATCATCAGTGAAGGTTTTTACAAGGAGCTAAAAACTGACCCCACCACCAAGATAGAGCGTCTGACAAGAGAGGCCATTAAAAAGTCATCCATACCACCGGAGAATCAACGCCAGTTGCTTCCCTCGGCAGTAAAACCACCAAGGATCTACGGACTCCCAAAAATCCACAAAGATGGGACACCATTGAGACCCATTGTGAGCAACATAGACGCCCCAACATACAAGCTGGCTCAATTTCTGGCGAGGACACTCCAACCTTACACAGGGAGGACCAGCACATATGTGAAGAACTCGACACACTTCGCCCAGATCATCCGGGACATAAGGGTAGGCGAAAATTACTTGCTGGTTAGCTTCGACGTCGTATCACTGTTCACCAACGTGCTCATTACCAACACCATCGAGATCATCAAACGGCTCACCTCGGTGGGCTTTCCAGCAGACTTTCCGGACCTTGTTGAGTTATGCCTCAAGAACGCATACTTTTTATGGAACGGCCGGTACTTCGAACAAACAGAAGGTGCAGCCATGGGTTCACCACTATCACCAGTGATAGCCAACTTATACATGGAAGAATTTGAGGAGAAAGCCTTGGAGTCATACCCTAAGAAGCCGTCGCTATGGGTGCGTTACGTTGACGACACCTTCGTCATATGACCACATGGCATGGGTGAATTGGAAAATTTCTAAAACATCTGAACTCACAGCATGACGCCATCACCTTTACGATGGAGATAGAAGAAAATGAACGACCACCATTCTTGTGACAAAAGACCGGATGGAACCTTAGGACATTCGGTTTACCGCAAGATAACTCATACCGACCGTTACTTGGACGCATCCTCCCATCACCACCCAATGCAGAAGACCTTGGTCATTAACACCCTAGTCCACCGTGCTTATCTCAGATGCGACTTCCTTGGGCAAGGAGAAAGAACATCTCATCAGAGCTTTCCAGATGAACGGTTACCCCAAACACTGAAAATGACCGTTACAGGAGAAACGGAAGGGGCCCTGCAAAGGGCCGTTTCGGGAGATATGGACGGGGAGCGGGAGAGGAAACCTGCAGCATATGCGATGGTGCCGTATATTAGTGATACCACCGAGAAGATTGCCAGGATCCTACAAAAGTACGACGTGAAGACCAGATTCACTTCTGTCAAAAAGACCTCAGATCTCCTCCCAAAGGCTAAGGACCGATTACCACCACACATGTACGAAGGGGTCTATCAGATTAAATGCATCTGCTGCAAATCGTACATAAGCCAAACAGGGAGATCCGTCAAGTGCAGACTAAAAGAACATCGGAGGGTAGTGGAGAAAAAACAATTCCGCCTCTCGGCCGTATCTGAGCATGTGTGGTCCGAACCAGGACACAACATAGATTTCGATAACACCAAAGTTATCCATAGAGTGGGTCGATATTTCCCCAGAATAATACGGGAATCGAACAGCCAATCACAACGCACCTCACCCGACCGATGTGGGTATAAATAACAGCCGAATTTCTGCAAACGACAAGACCTGAAGATGCCACCTGGAATGGTTGCGAAACAGTCGTCCGTGAAAGAATCAACACGCGGTAGAAACCCGAAAAACATGGAAGAGGAGCACGAAAACACCGCGGAAGCCTTCGAAATAATATTGTAGAGCTACTGAAATAGAACATTTATTGCCAAGTACGTATTCACCGAACCGTTTTTCAGAAAATCCAACAAGAAAGTTATAATTCACTTTGAACTTAGATAAATTCTTGCATGGCTTTTTAATTGTAGTCAACGGAAAAAAACCTTCGTAGTAACTGATTCGATTGCAGAAGTTTTATTTTCTCTATTTGATTAACGTGAGAATGTGTAGGATATTTTTCATATGCATTCTTGAAATAGTGGAAATTGATACACGATCTCAGGACTTGAACACGTTGTTGTTAAAATAAAGAAAATTTATATTTCCAATCAAGAAAACTTGAATAAGTTCCGAATTAGCTTTAAAATTTATTTTAAGTCCGAGAAAACGAGAAATTTTCAAGGGTTTATTAAAGAAAAATTATTGTTGCCATGACCACTTAATGCATAATTGCCGCATTTGAGCTTGCCAAATAATTGAACTTTATGATCAAGTGACAAATTAATAGATATACATGTGTAAATACGCAACATAAATTCAAATTTTAAATAAAGGAGTTAAATCTGTTTAATTATAACCCTGAGTTATGGAAATTAGTCAGCAGCTGGCAGTGCGATCTCAATCAGCTTTAGTAGCACTGCGTCGTTGCAGGAATCTTTGAAATATTTTTATCTGGGTTGTGAGAAGTCAGACGTAACTTGGCGGGGAATTTGAGATTATTTTTTTAAATCTTGAACTGATTTATGCTCTTATTTTGTCTGGAAATTGTTTGTTAAATTAATATTAATTGTAATCGAAAGGGTAGAATAATTTATATTATAAAATCTTAGTAGAGATAAATTTATAATATGAAGGAAACGATTGCTGAAAGTATAATGAAATACTATATACGATTCTGATGATAAGAATATTTTAATTAATAACTAAGCACTCCTACCAGGCATTTATGACGCCATAATTAATATTTGTTTTTTAAGGTTCGTTAACTGTCTACAATGAACGTGGACGTCTTTATTTATATTGCTATTGTAACTCAATGCTTATAATTTCTACATATTGAACTAGTTTAATTTAAAACTTCCTTTTTGATCTGCAGATAAAGTATAGGCACTAAAACAATAAACATGAAACGAGTTCCCGGTTCTAGCAAGCGATTTTTTTATTGAGAGTCTGCTTTCATGATATACTAGACTTCAGAGAATGATAATTTTATATCTCCCGATTGCGAAAAACATTTTCAACATACGACTTTGTTATCGTCTATCAAGTTCAGCCTGCTCAACTAATCACAAAAATAGTTAGGTGATCTAGCTCATACTGACATACTAAAAATATTTTGATTTGACAGAGTATATTGTACAGCATTGAATCATGCAGCTTAAGAGTCTGTTGAAATAAGTTACTAAGTCAAATCTTAATGAAAAAACTCCTATTACGAAAAAAATCCTCAGAAAACGGGGACAAATCAAAAAGTCCTAACACAGGGTTTTTGAGGTTAATTTGTCTTAAATGACAATCGCGTTATAACAATATTAGCGATTTATTATTCTAAAATTATCTTAAATTATCTCTGTTATCTTTGTAGAAGCTCTGTCTGATATCGTGGTTAAAAAAGTGCACATTTTGGTGAGTGAATATCAAGTAAGCCTGTTTGCTGCAATAAAAAGCACGAGTGATATCGCAATAATTTGCTTATAATGTGTAAGAATATTTTTTATTAAACGTTTCGTGACATATTAATTTCTTCGGCTCTACTTTTTTGCAATACTGCAAGCTAGAAGCACTGTTACATCAAATATTATTTTATAGTTATCTAATAATAATAAATACGATTTTAAATGTTTCATATTCATTTAAAACAAACTTATGCACGGGGAATAATTTTGAAACGAGAAAAAAGTCTGCTATGACCAGGAATCGAACCCGGGTCTTCCACTTGCCGGGCGGATATTCTACCACTGATCTATCGTAGCAGGTCAATTTTATCGTTTCTGAACGCGGATTTTTTCTTGGTTGGGACGAAACTAGCCAAGCTAGCCTGTCTGCATAGGATCTTCGGATCATATTATTCCATCAATTTCTTGCTTGGCAATCTCACAATTTGAGAGGGAGGAGTTTTCTTGGATGTATCTCTTCGAGGACATCCGTTGGGGCAGTTTGATACTAGCTTGGCTAGTTTCGACCCAACCAAGAAAACATCCGCGTTCAGAAAAGATAAAATTGATCTGCTACGATAGTTCAGTGGTAGAATATCCGCCCGACAAGTGGAAGGCCCGGGTTCGATTCCCGGTCATAGCAGACTTTTTTCTCGTTTCAAAATTATTCCCACCTTTACAGCTTATGCCTGTCTGCATAGGATCTTCGGATCACATTTTCGATCAAACTTATGCATAGCAAGCATCGAAAACAAAAATAAATAATCGTAAAAAATATTAACAATATCTCTGATTGCGAAAGAAGTGATTTTTATGTTTACGTTTCCTCTTCAACTGTCTGCTAATAGTTCCACCTTCTCACTGTTGATACTCCTAGCCCTAACGGGGTTAGATAAATTGTAAAAATATCAAATTCGACGGGAGGGCCGGAGTCAAGGTTCTAAGATGTTGATTTCCGATGGACTTGAACCGTTCAAAGCGTAATAGACAAATAGATTTTGTAGCACGTTAAGTTCAAGTTTTGGCTTTATTTTTTATTCCCAAAAATCAAAAAATATTTCTCTCATTCAGTATATAAAATTCGAGGCCCATCTCGGAGACGTACGGCAAACTATTGGGAAGCTTTTTTTCTAGATCATAACGCCCGAGAAGAGTAGTTTATGCTTGCAGTTATATGCAGAGGTGCGTTATCATATAGGCAAAAAAGACATCTGTCTAGGGCCCCCGTTCAGATGGGGCCCCAAAATCACTGTTTTAAAACTCATTGCTGTTTTTTACTAATATTTTTAAAGTGATTTTTATCAGAAACTGAACTTTCTACCTTCCAAGGTCAATGAACTCGAAGATTAATTTGAAAATTACGTTTTTTTTTCAAAAATGGTTTTATCCATTTTTATGAAATTTTATATTTAGTTCTTCCTTAAATAGTTAAGTTACCTAATTGAAAAAATAAAGACTGCCTTGTATGTAACCGGCGCCACTGGCGCCGGATGTCTTTTTTGCCTATATGATAATGCGCCACTGGTCTTGTTGTCACAATAAAATGAAATTGAAAATGTTCTTTATTAGTTTTCTCTTTAGATGGTGCCCCCAAATTCCATTTTGCCTTGGGCCCCATGAAGGTATAACGCGCCTCTGGTTATAGGTTACATTTAATTGATTATCCGCCCACAATTGCGCGAGGATTACGAATTTCTAAAAAAACACAGGCTCCCTACAATGAAAATGATAATTCATAAAAATGTCAACCATGAGGGAAAATGCCGGCTTTCAACACTTCTTCTCTTTTTTCTCGGATAAATGTATATTTTCATCTATTGATATATACTAAATAATCAATGACATAATAATATCTGTAGCCGACATTTTTTCGAGTGAAAACCCTTATAGGACGTGTTTTCCATATGTTAACAATGCGGTTACGGGGAATCGCGGAAAGCTTTGCCATTTTTCATCGAATGTTTAGTTTTCATTGGCCAACGTATCAATACCATATATGGGAATAAGGTACGGAAACTGTTAGCGTTGACAGGTCGCGCACCGGTGGAGCGTCCTCGAACTAAGAAGAAACTCCCGCTCCGGTAGCAGAGGAGAGAGGGATTTGTGCGGAATTCCCCATGAAGTTGCGTTCTCCTCCTATTGATCCGAGCCCTAGCTTCCACCCCCGCACCGTACTCCCAATTCTTGGAACTCGTTGGCGAACTGCGGCGGCGGCGGTAGCTCGGGGACGATTACGTAGGAGAAGGAATGCGGAGATACGTAACACACACCCTCGACGCTAAATTTCCTTTTCCAATAGTCCCGTAGTTTTTTCCCACGTTACTCTTTTTACCGTACGCCTTGTAGTGGCCCCCAATATCCGCGGGCGCCCTAATTCTTAGCGTACTTCTTCATCTCATCGCTACCGAATATTTTTTCGGGTGACATTCGGGTGTTTTATGAAACGATTTCGTAGAAGAGCGAGGTCCTATGTTTTTCAAGTCTTATTGTGGTGACGTATACGACGAGGAGAGACCGTTTTCTTAGTTTTACTTCTCGAGTATTGATTTGGTTGGCGAAAGGCTGAAAGAGATTCGCGCAATGCCGTCGCCATGTAATTCAGACACTTGTCACGAGGGCGCCAATTGTTATTAATCAAGTTCCATTCACAGCCGACGTGGTTTCCGCTATGCTTTTCTCCCACCCTCCCGGCGTGGGTGCGTGGGATTCGTATTCCGGAATAAACACCCATTTTTTTACTATCACTTTGTCGTTTCCATCACTATCCAGTGGACCGCTTTGCCTAGCGAAGCGCAAAGGGATTATTTTTCAGCGTGTAACTACCAAATGTCAAACTCTTTTCTGTTTTATTTAGGTTGCATTAGGTTTAGTTTTCAAACTGCGTAACTTAGGGCGGAAGAAAAAACTATTCGAATTGTACGTGTGAATAAATAACAGATAGACATCCAGAAATATATATATATATATAATTTTTGAAGGTTACCTACCACTGATATAAATTTGATTGAATCTAAGGTTTTGGAAACTGGAATTTCAAAATACAATTAATGTAATTATTTTTAAAATGTTGTATGTCATTGCCGTAAGTGGTATTGATAATCATATGGCTTCATAGCAATGGTCGAAAAAATGCCGAACGGTTTATTGTTCCATAATGTGTCGAAAATGGCTGTATTTTATCTAAAACATTGTTTATATTAATATTTAAATGTAGTTTATTTATTGATCACGGATAACAATCTGAGCCTCGTTTTATTTTGTTGCTCTGCCATAGTATTTTATAAAACATAAAAGTAATTTTTTAAATCATAAAAGTAAATGTTCAGGCGGAAAGAACCTAAATTTCTATTTCTTGGGAATTAAACGGCTTAAAATAAAAGTATTTTTTTAGCCAAATTAATATAAATAAGTTCCACAATCGCAGACTCAGGGCTAAGCAAAACGATCGTAAAACCTTAAAAGCCTGGTTCAAACTTTCACGGAATTTCTCACTGACATCCTCGGAGAAGTGCCTATGTGCTGAAAACTATGCGTAAATATGGGTTATATATGTTTCTATGGTAGAAATAACAGATTACAACGCAGAGTTATTACGATATTCAGGTGGAATTTACATCGACAAAGTTTTAACAAATCGGTGAGATTGCATATTTTGATCATCATTATTATTACAATTATCTATTTTACGTTAACATGCTAAAATACCTATTGATCCATAGGCTCGCCATGCGTTAGGGCCTCTTATTGATACTGGACGCGATTAATTTAATATTCTTCTCGGATTCGCGTGTTTTTTATCCGTGCTCGCCAAGCGACCTCTAATTCACTATTTTCTTTTTTCTCACTATTACGTCAGATATGCACGCAAAATGAAAGCTTTTCGCGTTGGTATTGGAGAATTCATTTTCAATGTCACTTTAACCTGTTTGTTGTTACAGTATTATGCAAAACAAAACACTGCGTTAAGCGTCAAACCCACAGATCGTAAAGGAAAGTTTGCGACAGCTACTGCAGTACATTGTTAAGGACAATTCAAAATAAAATTTGATAAACAAATTATTCTTCAAGTTCTCTTAATTTTTAGTCGCAGATACGAAGATTTTGTTAGCAGAAATATATCTTAAGGTTAATCCCAATATTTTTTGGGAAATATTCCAAGAGCATGTAAATCCTCTATAAATAGTTTTATCTTTTTAAGGATTGTTGTAATATCTAAATTTTTATAAGGAAAAAGTATGCTTATCAATTTCAGGAATAGCGACGGAAGAAACAACTCTTTAGGTATAACCCATTTGAATATTATTGGGACCGTTTCCGTTCTGCGGCTTATTAAATTCATGCTGCTGTTCAATGTCGATTTCTAAAATATATTTTCCTTATTTTTACCTTTGTAAACCTAATAGTGCTACTAGTAGTTTCTTGTGGATGAATTTTCGTTCAACTATGCATAAAAGACCGCTCAGGCTTTAAAAAAAAATCAAATTCTATTTGTAATTCTAGATTTAATTAATGCTTGCTTTTTATAGTTCCAAAACCTTTTGTCAATTGATTTCGATTTATATACTTCCACCGTAGTAGCAATTATTTTTTTAAATCGATTCCAATACTTATTTTGTCATTGAAATAATAAGTAATATTCGTCTTTTCTGTAATGATAGAATTGCTTAATTTTTACGCTATCAACCCAGGAAAGTGCCAATATTAATTATTTTGTACAGGCTATAAGTGGAAATCATTGATTAAAATTTATATTTTTCAGGGTGGTATATTATAAGTTTCAGTGGTTTTATGTTTCGACCATTTCAACTTAATATTTATTATTGAATAATTTCGATTTTTAGCGATTTCTTGTAGATATTATTATTTTTAATAGGTATGTAAAAGAAATTCCGATAGAATATTACATCGATTATTCATAAAATTTTCAGGTTATCCCATACTAAATAATTTTCTGTAGAATTTTTTGCAGTCTTAGTGCTGATGTGAAATATTGGGCGTCCGTACGACATGATTCTATTCCAGGTATTATTTTCAGGCCGATTTACATTTCGCAAACATGTATGCAACTAATCATGTTTCGCGCTTTGACATCTTTAAGTTCCATCCCCTGAATGAAGGTTGGCAATCATCAGGGCAGGATACAATCTGATTTATACTCTGTATTACATTTCGGTTTTTGTTTATTAGTTATCGATGGAAAGAATTCAATTGAGTTAATTCTTCCAAGAAGACTGGATGTCACATTTACTTGCCCAGTTAAAATCCAAAATCCAGCGCAATGTATCACCGAGCAACGATCAGTTTATGACTTCCCTAGTTTACAAACGAGCTCCAAGTAACTTACAGACCACAAACGCTACTCTCTCAAGAGGGTTTGTCGAAGTCACATAAGATCCCGTGACTTACGCGGTTTTGCATCACCTGAATCCAATTTATGTAAACAGATCAACAACGCTTTTTTCTATACTCCTCATACAGCTTCGTTCACTTCCAAGGAAAGCGAGATTTGTACGATCCGGGAAAAGTGAGGGAGACGAAAAGGGAGGGGGAGAAAGAGAGGGTTAAGAGTCTCTCCCTCAGCCCTCCTCAACCACTTGCCGCCAAACACTTGCGAGCCTCATCCCCTGCCATCGTGTGCGTCCACCACCACCTCTCTACCCCCCTTTCGTTACATCGGCGTCCCTCCCCTTCCTTTCCCCGTCGTTCGACTCTCCCCTCCCCGCTCCTCCCCTCTTTTTCTCTGCCGGTGACTCACCGCTCTCACCTCCAGTCTCCAGGAGCGGTGCAGGTCGAAGGAGTGACCGCTATGGGGAGGTAGGGAATTCGGCTGCTTCCTTCCACGGGCAGGTGTTGTTGTTATACAGCCGCGAAAGAGAGAATTCCTTGAAGAAATCCGTCCCGTTTCTCCGCTTTTGAAAATATCGCTCTCCGTGATTTCTTTGTGTTCCAGTAAGCAGCGAACGCGAGGACGAGAACCGCGAGAAGAAAACGAGAGAGAGAAACGTCAACGCTACTCACGCGTTCGTTTACGAGACAGGTGCACGGGCAGACGGAGGCGCGATTTTTTCTCTCCCTTACCACCTAAGGGTCAGGTAGGAACAAGTGCGGAAGTAACAATAGGTCCGTGGAAAGGGGTCAACCCTCTTCTTTTCTACTCGCAGTCACAAAAAGGTGGAAGGGACCCCTGAAGGGATCCTTCTACCTGTGAGTGGTTGGCGGGGGGGTGGAAGGGTGGAGGAGAGGATGGGACCGCCTTAGAACCTGTTTTTGAGAAGCCGAAAAGGGGAGAGGTTGGAGGAAAAAGTGGTCCTCCTCGGACCGAGAAAGCCAACCTGCACAGGATTGGTTGCGAGAGGGTGGTTTTTCTACGGACGATTGGTATTTTTGTGGCCGAGTTCCACATCACCCCCTCGAAAGGACCGATCAGTGGTCCGAGTGATTACGGACGGGATGGTGGTGTGAATTTCCCGCCCCGGACGTTCTCTGTGTTACCTCCCTGTCCCGCTCGGCGCCGCTAGTGGGATCCCGATCGCATCCCGCCGTCGCAGCTGCCGTCGCCGGAGGTAGCGAAGTATTGAGGGTCGGCAGTCGAGTTGGGGTTTCCTCCGTGGTTCCGTCGTGAGGGGGCGCCGTGGGGTCGCCGCTCCTCCGGGTGTGAAGGGTGGCGTCTCATCGGAAAGAGGGATGTGAATCGGGGGACTTGGAGAGACATTCATCGGGGATAGGCGAGTCCTCGTCGCTTGCCTCCGGTAAGTCCTTTTTGTTTATTTTGGTTGCCCTTAGACACGAATCCAGTTCGTATGTCCATAGCACGAATTGCCCGTGTTTTGTGACGATGTTGTCAATCTATGTTCGTGTTTTTTTAATGCTATCCGTGGGTCATGTTTTGGAAATGTATTTTTTGTTACGTCGGCTTAAAAGTCATCCATAATATCTCCGTGAAAATGAATTCCCACTCTGACCTATGCGTCGTCGGGAGATTTTTTTATTCCGATGTTTCTTTTAAAATTGATGCATTTGAATTTTGAATAACTCCTACGTATTTTGCGTACAGTCGATCGACAAGCCGTCGCCACTCCGTTTTACGTGGGTGAGATTAATTCGGAAAGAAAAACTATGCGGAAGGCGTCCGAGCTCTTTCTCCGAACCATTCTAGCCAAGAAGGGGGTGTGCGTGTTTGTTGGTGCCTTGTGCTAGGATTATCGATCCCTCCGCGGCGTTTCTTCCAAAACTCGCTGCTTCGATTCCTCGCGTCGATATGTGAGCACGGTCCTGAATGATCGTGCGCAGGGGATATTTAAGATGCCCCCTCAATCGACCCTCATATTCGAATGATGGCGATATATGTTCCCGCCAACGTTCATCCTATCTCGTTTTTATCCCATTAATACTAAAGAACGTGCATTCCTACCCTCTCCCGTTGATCTCGCCGTGCTCCCACCACTCTACGATTCTCTCTTCTGTGTTCGTTTTTGTGTGTGTAAGTCACGTGACACATACCTGGCCATGGAGGAAGGATCCGACGCTGATCAATACTGAATACGGCCACCAGAGTGCGCAGAGATCTTTTCACTGCTCTTCACTCCGCCCCCTTTTCCCCTTCAACTCCGCCATATTCTGTTGTTACTCCCACTGCTACGGTGTAGCATTGTAAATGGTGCGGGGGGTCAGGGTATGCTCGACCCTTGCTATGTTCTGTGAATGAATATGTGAGTGTGTGGCTTGTATTTCGGCTCTGTTGTGCGGATCTCTCAGTGCGGGCAGCGCCATGCGTTACTGAAACATTTCCCTTTCTACATTTTCTTTGAAAGTGCTGCACACCGCCGTGGTTCATTTTAGACATCTGGCATCGACGGTATAAGATTTTTTCTCGGATTCATCAAATAAACGCTTTGACAGTTTCATATCGCCGACTTTCCTGTTACACTGCACATCAGTATTACAAGTAGGTTTGAAATTTAAAACGATTATCCATATACCTACTGTTAGAAATTTTTTGTGTTCGTCCGTCACTGAATTATTGCAAATTTCACACGGAAGTAGAATATCTATCAAGCGATTTATTTTTATTGATATTGGATTAATGTCTTCAGAACCGAGGTTGACATGTTGGTGTGTACATGTGACTTCCTTTTCTCATTCAAAATTCTACACAAAGGGATATGAAGCAGTCGATTAATAAATTGGAGAAATTTCAAAGAAACGTCAATTTTATATTTACCTGTTTTAGTGCGCGAACGTGGGAATATAACGGTATTCTATTGAACAGCGCAGTTGGAAAGAAATAGCATCGCGTTGTCACTGAACCTTAGCAAGTTAAGGTCATGAGAGCCCGTTTGGCGTGTTCATTTTTCACGAGGAGCGAACCTCAGGTGTCTCCTTCAAGACGCGCTAATCGACGATGCCAAGCGCCAATAATCACTAATTCCTTGGCATTTCCACTCCGGAACCTCGACCCGTAAAGCATGGCTGTCACAGCAGCTAGCGTGGATTTTCTTGACCACATAAACATGATAGAGTCGTGAATTAATCTATCCAGAAAGCATTTTTGCATTAATTTAATCGAACTGTAGAGGTAATACTCCTATTATTCGAAGATCATTATAAACGATAATTTTTTTAAGATTCTAATTATTGTTTTATTTATATAGCAATTAGGTTTATCCAAAAATTAAACTGTTGATTTATATCTAAATCTAATGAAATTATCGAAAGCAATTAATGCAATTCCAACTACTATTTTGAATTCATCCAGTGTCAAAAATAAAGTTTTCCTGCAAAATATCGAATCTGCTAGTGAAAATGCTGAGGGCAAAACTTTCATCTGAACTAGTGACATTTTAATATTGACCTCCATTTTTTCGGTAGCATGACAATTGAACGAAGATTTTTAATTGACGTACATTTATTTAGTTCGTATGTTTAATTTTACAAAGTTTGCATATTCGTGGATATTGTAAAATTTTCCTCTACAAATTTTGTTGTTCCATTAACCGCAACGGCAGAGCTGACTATTTTGTAGATTCGACCGTTGAAATTTCCTCATTTACTCGAAACTTTCCCATCCAAATTTGACAGTTTGCTGCCATTCTGAGCTATCACGTATAGTTTTCCTCGCGATTTTATTCTATTGCATCATCCGATCAATTTTCAAGTTTTTTTTTGTTGATCCAGAAGTGTCTTCCTTTCTCCTTTCGGTGCCAGCGATGCTGGCAGACCTAACCTCCGAACAAGCCAGCCGTTTTTCCTCTCCTTTGACTTTTTTACCTGTATTTCTTTCACCTTTAGGTCGCCCCTCCGCCGATCCGCCTTCAGTCTCCGCTGGCCTACATACCCCTCCACCAATTCCTCCCGCCCGCAAGAATCGAAGTCTCCGGCTATCGCAAACTTCACTTCAGGGACCACTTCCTGAACGAAAATCGAAGAGGTGAGTTGCGATTTGTTCCCCAGTCCTTTTATTGTTATTTTTTCGGAGAAATCGAGGAAAGCTGTCATTTGTCGACGGTTTCGTATTTTCCTGACCTGATAAAACCTGCAACGTGTGAGATTATTGTCTCCGCCACGTTGTAGCGATCGATGTGTGGTAAAAGTTTTCGATCAACTGGTTGCGCCGAATGGACGCATTCGGTATCGAAGAGGACGCGAGAGGGCCGTATCTCTGTTGCCTCGATCCCCAATGTCCTTCCACTGGTAATTAGATTGTTAATTTATCAATTTATCTCCCATGGCAAGATATGCTCCAGTATGAAAACTTTCATTTTTTTAATTGGCACGATTCTAGTGAAACCGCGGATTTGGACTCGCTCCCATTGAGTTACCAACCTAATTTTTGGCTACTTCGGTCTTTTTACGACCCTTTAAAATTTTTTCGTTATTCACATTTCAAAAGTCTGCTGAATGACTTGTATGGATATTAGAGGAACTCATTTGTATACATTTAGGCTCTCTTTTAGTCAATGAAATGTCTTGGAATATGTCTGGCGTTAAGGTGAGTTCCCGCAATGCATCGGATAATTACCTACTTCATAAAAATTGTTACCCGTTTGTCATAAATACATATTTAATCCAGTCATTCAGTATTACCGAACAATAATCTTGGTGAAGATTTTCCCATAACATTTTATGATGTTTTGTGGAGACATTCCTGGTAAATGCGCACCTTGCTGTTTTTTAGGCTGGTTTCCAAAGGAAACATAGCCTTATGAAATTGTCCTGTCTCTGTGTGTGTCCCCTTCTAACAACTTTTGCACCAATGGACCGATTTTCATAAAACTTGGTATGAGGCTCGTGCTGCCAGGGCCCACCTCCGGGATATATTTTTTTGGCGAAGATTGAAGTCTCGGGTTCGATTCCAGGAGCGCTTTTTCCCTATTTGTTTTACATAGGAAATCTCAAATCCATCGTGTAGAAATGTTTTCTTTATTACATTAAAATATCTTAAAATTTTGATATCGGAGCGAGGTTTGTACAGTTCTAAGGGGAAAAACATGTAGATTCTAATTCTTACCACAGGATTTTGATAATTGATCGTATTTTCTTGAATTTATATTAAAACAGCGTTTTTGTGTTTTAAATCGCATTTTATCGGATTGTTGCCATGGAGATGATTATTACCGAACTCGGCTTGAGCATAGACGAGTGAACAAATGGGTTATTTTCTTTTCCGCTCGACTACTCTTCAGCAATGGACAGTTGATCCAGACATATTAGCGTACAAACAGTAACATTTATTAAATTTGTTTATTTAAAAAAATACATGCAAAACATAATTTCAGAAAGGTTTTTACATTGTTTTTAGTATTTTATTAATTTGTTTTTCCAATTTTTCTCTATCATTGATAAACTATGAATTGCAAGTGGTAATCATGATATGAGAATTCCTTGGAATGACTTACACATACCGAAACATTTCCTGTCAATACAAGTAATCAATTCGGGACGTCAACTTTGGGAAAGCAGTCTGCATTAGTCCTGGTTTGGACTTCTTGTACTTTCTCCATACGAAGTACCTATAGGAAAAAGTATCGTTTTCGTGAAAAAAATCGATTTCGATATGTCAACGGAAATACACGTTTTGAGGTCTCCTGGACACGTTTTGACTATTTTATCGATGATGTCTGTGTGCTAACAGCTGATTAGTTTTTCGTTAAAATTGGTCAACCGGAAATAGGTGTTTACTCGTCACATCCGTTTCTTTCAAATATTTGCTTCTATACTTGATTCATGTAAAAAATTATCGAAATAAAGTTGTAGGAAATATAATTTTCTACAATCTTTGTTCAAAACATTTTTCCATATAATGCATTTCTCAAGAGATATTTAAAAAGCCATATTTTTAGCTACCACCACACCACCTAGTGGCGACTTTTCTAAACACTTTTGCTTACGCTTAGTTACGTCTTAGTAACTCTCCTTTTTTATTCTTAACTAGCTAATTACCCGGGCTTTGCCCCGGGTTTACAGTTTCGAATTTTTCATGCTCATTTCACTCACTAATATTTTCATTCAAAAAAATGTACTCTCGAGATAAATGGCGTATATTCCCCCTTAATTGGTTTGAACAAATTAAATATAGGTTCAAATTTGATATTTTTCTAAGAATATTAAAAATAAGTTGTCATTTTACAAAAAATTAACTCGGGCTTCTATTCAGGGTATGATTTGTATTTCATTCCCTCCCCAAAAATTCTGGTCCAAAGGTGCACATCCTCAAGGTCTTTTTAGTATGTATGTGTACCAAGTTTTAAGTCTCTATAAGTTTCTCGTTTTTTGAGAAATGCTGTAGGATATGATTTGTATGGCACCCCCCTCCCCTCCCAAGAAATTATAATTGTGGCACCGAGGTGCATATCCTCAAGGTCTCTTTAGTAAGTGTACCAAGTTTTAAATCTATGTTTCATGGTTTTCGAGAAATGCTATCCACACACAGACAAACGTCGCCTTTTATTGTAATAGATTGTTGAAGCTTCGTGGCCATGTCCAATATTAGAGTGCTACGGTATGAGTCTATATCTATTCTTTGTAAGGTCTTTGAATTTTTCTCATAGTTCCTTAAAATATTTATTACCATTTAATCTATTTAAAATTATTAGAAATAGGTATAGATAAAGTCAGGTGGTGGCCACATCAGATTTTTTAATCTAACCGCAATGCAGGACCGGCCCGAGCTCCGGGTGAGCGGGGCGGCTGTGCATTACTTGCAAGTGAATAAATATTTAATGCCAATTTATATCGCGGAATAGGCTGAAATCTTTATGGCATTCCTTTTATTTTTTCATTATCAATAATTTGTACAGAGCAGTGAATCAATTAACATATATATCGATAATATCTCGACAAACATCTACCGAGGGAGGATGGGGACCTGGAGTGTTACCTCGCCCGGGGCGCCAATATTCCTCGGGCCGCCCCGGTCGTTATGTGTATTCTTATGCTTACACAATTCTTGGCGAAGAAATTTTCGGAGATATCTCTCTAGGATAGTCGATTTCGTTGAAGTCTTTCGAATATAATGTCATGGTTAAACGAGTTTTGTTTTCTTCTGCATAGCATTGACTTTACAATTTAATGGACAGAAATTACATAATCGGTTTAATCAAGTACACGCATAAAGAATATGGAATATTTTGTTTATAGACTTATAATTGAGATTCGTGTCTGACTTCCACGAGTATATAACTCTTCTGTATCCTTTCGTAATCATCGCTTTTTCGCAGTTTCAATGATCTGGAACTTCTTTCCCTTTCACTTCCTTCCTCGAGAATAGGGCATTTCCTCTAACAAGATGAATATAGTATAGGCTGCCAATGCGAAATCTTAATTTAAGTGGATTAAAACAAACAAAAGAAATTTAAATTGCTTATATAATTTACACACCCGAAAAACATTTTATTTATCCGCGTCTCTCGAATACAACCCAAATATTTGCGCCGTCAAGTTTCCCGATTGAGTCGCATTCCATTAAAAATAAAATATCGAAGTCCTTGAGTGCACGAAGGGCAAAGCTATAGAACCCGTTTAAGTTTTTCTTGTTACACTAGCAATTATGGACCGAAATTCAGAACTCTACTTTTTATTTTAAGTGAATTTGACCGAAATTCGTAGAATTAATAGTAAATTAATTTGTTTGTACTGCTTAGTTTGCTATGTCAGCTTGTTAAGGTTTTAAATTAACGTCGTGTTGAGTACAGTTATTGCTATCCTTGAATATATTTAATTTCAACAAAAAAGATGATTGGTTATTTAGGATCCCTGTTTGCTCAAGCAAACCAATTTTTCGAATCCCTCTTCTTCTAATAATCAATCTAGAAAAACGGTTTTGTTTATAAAATCTTATTGAAAGCTTCGTGTATTGAGCATACGGAAACAATATAATTTTCTTTATTTCTTTGCACCGAAGTATAGGTAGGTTTTATGGGTGATTGGAGTACTAATTATTATTTTAGTGCATATCATGTCTATAAACATGGATTTTACACTAACACAATTTTTTTATTTATTCTTTGGACACTTGATACAGAAAGTCATAATTAAATTGTTATGTCGGTTTTGCCTCTTATTTCTGCTGGAAAATAACGCTGTTATTCGTTAAAATAGTGGAATATGATGGAATAGAAAACAACGAAAACAACTGATTGAAATCTCAGCGAGAAAAATCATTTATTCGTTCAAGAAAAGAAAGTTTCAAAAGAGAGCAATCGTTCTGCTTCATTCGCGAACTGGTATTTGAATCCGGGATTCGGTTCCATATTTTTGCTGCACAGAACTTAGTAATAGTAAGAAAAAATAAACCGATTGGCTATCGAAACAAAAATGTAAATGACGGTATTTTTTGTCCTAAAAATTTACCGTAAATGACGAAATCACAGTATGTAAGCAGATTACTGACGAAAGCAATCAAAAATCCTAATCTAATTTAGTCTCATGAAATTATTGTTTACACAAATTTTGTCACGTAGACGGAGTTGAGATTTGTGCCTAATCTCATATCGATACAACAGATACATTCCTTGACATCAAACAAATTGCTATTATAAGCACTTTCACCTCTGCAGCAGTTCTTATCTGCGAGATATTCAAGCAGGTTTTAATTATTGTTTTTGAAGAAAATCGGATAAATAACTTTTGGAACTACTACTACGCACACAGTTATCCCAGAAAATCCTAAATACACGGCGCTTAATTTAATTCGCTTTCTTCTTACTCTTCTGCGTTCATTTACTTTTTATTTTCCCTCATCACTAATGGAGAAAATTTCCTTTTATTTTGCTAGCTTTTGTAATCGCGTAAGCTACCTTACAACTATTGCCGGATTTAGGCATAAGCCAAATAAGCCATGGCTTGGGGACACGCTATCCGAAGGGCCTCAACGCCTCCAAAATTATTTTAAAAATGCTGTCAATATACGGAAAAAATCTATAATTACATATTTGGGGGCCTCTTACACCATATAATCTCAATATCAACTTAAAACATGCCAGTCGTTGCGAGAAATCGTCTGTAGAGTGCTTCATTTTGAGTTTTATGCTAAGCGTGTAACAAAAATATTTGTTTCAAATCAACCAATAACAAGAATAGCATAAATGGAATACACAGGGCTTTCAATGCCGTTCTTTAATGTATTATATAGGAAAAATGACATCAAATACTTGGAAAGCTTTGAAATGTGGACTTGGAGGAGAATGCTGAAGATAAAATGGACAGATAGGATGAAAAACGATGAAGTGCTACCAAGAATAGGAGAGAAGCGAATGATTATACAGACTATCAGAAAGAGGAAGGCAAACTGGGTTGGACATTACCTGAGTAGTGAGACTATGATTAAAGAAGTGTTAGAAGGAAAACTAGATGGGAAAAGGGAAAGAGGTAGGAAAAGGTTCCAGCTGATAGACGACTTGAAAGGGAAAGAGAGTTATCAAGATATAAAGAGGACAGCGGAAAATAGGAGTATATGGAGAACCAGGTTTAACCAAGAATAATCACGGACCTGTCTACGGACAGACTACCTATGATGATGATAGGAACAAGATCTCTGTGCATGTGTTGCTAGCAGCACCTAAAACTTTGTTTACTTGGCAGTTGGATGCCGATTTAGTTGTCAGGTATTGCCTATGATATTCTACAATAATCGCTTGTCGGATTTTAAAGGGGTTGTAACGTTAAGTGGAAATTCTAATTGAATGAAACGGCTAAAAATCATATCTGGCCGATGAATTTCAATGAGAACCTCTCATACTAAATTTTATCAAAACCCGTCAATTGGTGAAAGACGCTCAAGACAGACAGGAAGCACCGCAACGGAAAAATGAAAATTCCGCAGAATACCGAACCGACCTTCAAAATACGAGCGAATAGTTTCGCGTTGTGAGATATTATTTGTATCTCCGGCTTTGCGATTGAATTGACAATTTCCCTCTCCTTTTTTCCGTTTTCTGCAGCAAGAGGGGAGGAGGCGTCGTGATGCACACGCCAGTCGGTTCGATGGAAGGCGAAGAAGGTGACGCGGTGACAGAGGAGGAGGAGAGGATCACCACCACGGCGCTGTCAAGCCGCGACGACCGCGAAAACTTCGCAAACAGGTAAAGAGGCAATGCCCTCCACCCCCTTACCTTTCTCCGCTCACGCAGCTTGTCGTCCCATTGTGTCCACACACACCCTCTAGTGTGTATATTCTCCCTCACGCTTTCCTTCAAGGCCAAGTCCTTTAAGTCTATTCCACCGCGACATGAGACGAAGAATCAAGTTGCAACTCGGGAGTTATGGTTCGTTGGTGACAGTTGATTTCATGTCTTCAGTATTGCCGCTCTATCGAGCGCGCTGATTTGTGTCCGGGTCGATCGCTGGATACGAATTGTTTTTATTTTCGGGAAAAACCCTTTCCTGGTTTTCTTTGGTTGTAGTACAAACATATAGTTTGGGTCGCTCGTGTAATTTTAAAACTCTTCATGTTTGTAATTTGATAGTTTAGTATTTCGATGCGTTGTTTATTGAGTTTTTATTATACCGCTAATTTTAACATCTCGCGCGAATAGTGTCCGTATTGCAATACTATGTATTTTGGTTCTAATACTGTCGGGGACAAGGAATTTGTGATTTCTTGTCATAATTGTTTGTGCGTTTCAGCTTTTGTTGGTTGAGTATCTGTGTAGATCTATTTTCCCAGTAAGGGATGCTTTTTCTTAAAATAAAATTTCCCAATCGAATCTGTTCTTACGCTAATTTTTTATTCTTATACCGGCGAGTTTGAGGCTATGAAGACACTTCTTCCTCCTAACCATTTACCAAGCTCAGGAAATAAAAGTCATGGAGTCATTGAATGGTGACATTATGGCTGAGGTTGTTATTTTTATTCGAAAGTGGCAGGGGGATATTTTTTGGTACTAAGTGAAAAAGGGAATAGTTGAAGAGAAAGAAGTAAAAATAATAAATTAGATTAAAAGTTGGTATTAGAGAAAGCAGACAAAGAAACTGAGAGCAAACGGGCAACGTATATTTCTTTTAATTATAAAGTTAGTCCACTGATATTTGAAGTTATCCAATGTTTGATGGAGTGTATAGTATTAGAAAGGAAGTTCTAAATTTTGCAGGCGAGACTGTAAATTTTAGATGCTGTAGCATGCATAGGTATGAGTAATTTAGAGGAACCGAGAATGTTTACCGAGTATATTGGATTTTTGCAAGTAGAAGTAGTTGCGGAGGTAGAAAGGAGTTTGTGTTAAGGATGCGATAGAGCAGGGGTGAGCAACCTTTTCTTGATGTCGGGCCGCATTGATGATTGTAAATATTACGGCGGGTCATATTCTAAATTACCAATGCTTCGGCGGGCCGGATTAGAATTTGAATCGGCAGTTATCTACTAGAGATTCAGAGGTTTCATACAGGCGAAAAAAGTATTATTGAGTTAAAGTTTCAAAATTGAAGGTTTTATTACCATTATTTTGTCAGAAAAAATATGAATCTCTATGTTAAATTTTACGGATCGCTTTTTCATCATAGCTTCGCGGGCCGCAAAAAAACGCTTTCGGGAACCGCAAACGGCCTTCGGGCCCTCCTGCAGTAGAGAGTCACTAGGATGTGGATTTTCCGCCGATCCTCAAATCTTAGCCAACATTTTTGAAAGCGTCACTTACGTGGAAACATTTTTTAGATTAAAGATGTATATAACGCAGGAATTATGAGCCCTTTTTAGTCTAGTAGACTAATGTTGATTGATATCCAAATAGAAATTTTCGTAACAATTAGTGTGTGGAGAACTAGGATCTTCATTAGGATTAGGATTTATTAGTTTTTCAGGGAGAACGTTTTTCTGCAACCTAGGGGCGGACCGAGGAATTTCGGCGCCCAGGGCGAGATAGGACTCTAGCGCCCCCCTCTGTTAATGTTTGTTGAGATATTTACAAAGTACAGGTTAATTTATTCATCGCTCTGTAAAAAATTACTATTGATAATGAAAAATTAAAAGGAGTGCCATCAAAATTCTAGCCTCATAAATTGGTATCCAATATTTATTCACTTGCAAGTAATACATAGATAAATGATGGGGATAACGTCCCGAAAACTTTGGCGCCCCGGGCAGCCGCTCGGCTCGGCCGTAGCTCGGGCCGACCCTGCTAGGAGAATGGAGCGTTAGATAGAACTGGCGGAATGTATTATTAATATGAATCGACCACGATCATTAGTTTATTTTGAAAGCTGCCTTTGGTTTCGGTATGCTTTCTCATTATATCGATTTGAGAATAAATAATTGTTAGATTTCACCCTAGAAATCTAACGAGCCATTCTTGTTTTTGTGATGTTTATTGTTCATTAAAATTATAGTTCATTTTTAAATTTTAAAGAAACAAAATGTAAAAACAAATTTATTGAAAGACTTCGTTCAAATTACACTACGAGAAATAAAAATGTTTACCTAGGTTTCGATTCATGACCTGACGATGATCCTGTGAGTCGAAACCTAGGTAGTCCTTTTTACATATACATCAACACGATAACCTGCAAATCACCTTTTTGGTGGATGGCAGGGGGTGCAGTGCACCAAGGTTCCATAGTTTTCCTACGTTATCTTTTCCTATTATGTTCTCTTATCGTTCTAGGGAAATACAATCCTCTATATCGTTCCGTTCTACAATCGGATTTCGCGAATTTTATCCTCACTGTCTTGCCTTCCGAGATACGTCTGGCTTCTGATAAGTCCTACTACCTCATCGCTAGTCCCTCCGGCATAAATTTTACCAGTAATTTAAATCTAGCCTGCAGCCTACGTTCCTCTAACGATGTCCATTTCAGATTTTCTATTAATGATGTTACGCTTTGTTTATTATCGTAATTTCTCTTTACAAATCTAGCTGCCCTGCGACGAACCTTTTCTATCTCGTTAGTGAGTCCCTTTTCGTAGGGATCCCACACAGCTGAAGCATATTTGACCTGCGGTCGAACCAAGAATAAATAACATAATTCTTTCACTTTTTCAGAGCTATTTCGAACTATTCTTTCTTATAGGCCAGCTTTTTGTTAGCGGCACCTATCAATCGGCGAATGTGGGTGTCTCACTCGAGATCTCATTATAGATCGTGACTCCAAGATATTTAATCGAGTCTGAAACTGGAATCTCTACTCCGTACAACGAATAATTAACATCCAACGAGTTAATCTTGGTTCTCCAGAAATTGATGACGCAGCTTTTCTTTTGGTTGATATCTTACTGCCATTTACACCTTGTAGAAATAGCTTCTAGGTCATTTTGGAGACCGATGGTCTTTCGGATTGCTTATTTCTCTATAAATGACGGTGTCGTCCGTGAAAAACCTAATTTTACTTCTGACTACTGAGCTGATATCGTTTATATAAAAAAACTAATTAAATACAGTATGCATTTATGGGCCGCCTATTATTAGTTATTTTCTTTTAGGTGAAATTTCCTGTCGAATATATGTTTAAATTAATTTCTCCGAGACACGCTGCTTAGTCGACAAGGAGCGACCCGAGGCATTTTGGCATCCCGAGCGAGAAACCGCTCCAGCGCCCCCTTCCATAAGTTTTTGTCAAGTATGTTTAAAAGAACATGTTAACTCATTCATAGGTCCGTAAAATAGTTCATAATGAAAAGTAAAAGAATTGATTCCATATTCCCGCCTGATCTGCGATATAAATCGGTATCCAACGTTTATTCACTTGGAAATATTGTAAAGATATTCACTTGCAAATATTTTAAAGATAGATGACCAGGATAGCGTCCTCAATACTTCGGTGGCCCGGGCAGCCTTCCGGCTCGCCGGTATCCCGGTGCCTCGGACCGGCCATGCAGTCGGCCATCGCGATGAACGCTTTCGCGCAGCACGCTTTCGCTTACGAACGAAAAATATTTCGCGACACGGTTGAGCGTACGAACAAGTTTAGACTCGCTTATGAGAGGCCAAGCACTGGCCTGGGCGGGATAAATGCAACAACAATGAACAGTAAAAGGTGAACCTCTCAAGCAAGACAACCCTAGGTGCTTTCAATAATTTCATGAGAACATTAGAAGCCATAGATATGATCAAGCCGTTAGACCAGGTAACGGTTAGGAGCATTGATGAATGCGTAGCTCCTTACTAAGAGCTACTAAATATTTAGAAGGAAGACCAAAGAAATATAGTGATCGTCGCATATTTTAAGACCACCTATTCTGCAGGTGGAGTTTGGGGCAAAGCGTATTTATCTGTTTTTCGTTATGCAATATTTTTTTAGATATATTTTGGCCATTCTGGTTGAATAGCTCACCATTCCTATTTTTTCCCATAAATTATTTAGTCCGCCTGGCACGGTTTTGCCGAGAATCTCGTTTTCCAGGAACGTATCCCCCGCATCCGGCGAGATCCGCTGTCTGTATGTATACATACATCATTTTGCGTTATCATTGATTTTCTTAGAATTAAAAAAAATATTAAACGTGGACGTAACATCTTTGGTAGATTTTCTCCGCGTTGCCCTTTTCTGCTCTAGACCGTACTATAATTACTTGCGCAAGTGAATATGGGGTTAATTCTGATTGATGCCTCCACATGCGGGCGCGTTCTCATAATCGAAAGTTTTCCCGTTAGAAAACATCCTCGCTGCACTCTTTGGTGCGGGTCCGAAAGTGGACATGAAATAAATTCGTTAGGAGTCGTAGTGATAAATAAATACCACCAGCTCAAAATGCGATTTATCCTTGTCAGCATAAGGTCAAAGAAAACGCGAAAAGAATTTCGTTGGCAGTCCAAAAACCGAACTTTCCTTTCTCGTTTTAACTTACTTGAAATCCGCAAACTGTGAATTTCAATTGAGAGCAGCTTCTGCGCATTTGGAAGAATTGTATGGTTTATTAAATTTATTGATGGCGGTAGAACCTTCTTGTGCTATCTACTTGATGCAGGCCTTAAAATGAACTCGATAACTGAGTTTTAAAGCTTGAAAATTATGTTTACAATTAAACTAGTCGGTAACTCCTACCGTATCACGTTTTTTCAGATTTAGCCAAGTGAAGCATATTTTAGGAGTTTTTGATGGTAAGGATGCGGAAATATCATTGACGAAGTTAACTATAAATTTCGTAATAATTATTAAGGTTAATAATAATTTGTTATTTTTAATAATATTAGCCGTTTATTCCGTATATTTCCTTCAGTTTCGTTCGTTACGGTTATTTCAGTGTTAACTGTAATCTCAGCACTTCATTTTCTGAGAGACATATTAATTATGTTCTTTAACGATTAAATTTTTTTCCTGAAAACCTCAGTAACACTTTAGATGAAACATTTTTAACGTAAACATTGTTTTAAAGTCAGTATAGTTGCTTGCATTAAAAGCAGACGACGGAAGTGATAATGGAAGGAGAAAAGGTCTTCGAACCCCATCATTTGTTTTTCATCCTAAATACGTATTCCGGTAATAAGATAACCATTATCAGTAGGTCTAAAATGGTCCAACAATGCCAAAGGGAACTGTATTTTGAAAACTTAGTTTGTGTTGAGGACAACTGCCGTTCGGAACAAGCAAACACTTCGGAAGAGTTTCCATGGCAATATTCCACCCGGGCTATTTCGTCGCAGACGAGATATTGCCTTATAGAACTGTCGTTAGCCGAAGATAAGATTACGGAGATTTAACCATTAGAGCTTATCGTCTTTTCCAAAAATCATAGAAAAGGCGTTAGTTGTGTCGTAGATTGGCATTCCCTTCCAAATGTCCACCATCTTCGATTCGCGATCCATCACGTAAGGGTTCATAGAATCATCTTTTATCGAAACATTTATCGAGTAATTCACGGACATCTCGTTCGAAATTCTCACAGGCTCTTTTGTTTTCGGAGAAAAACGAACGAGACGTCGATTCGAAGCCTCGACCGCATATCTTCGTCGTTGTCCTTTAGAATCAATTACGAGCACGCTTTGCGGGATAGGGTTCGCTCCCAATGCCACTCGCGAATTATCGAGCGAAAGTGGCGTGAGAAAGGAATTCTAAGAATTCCTTCGCTTCTGGATCGATGTGGATGTGATATTTAGCGAGCGTGTGCATCATTTGTCTCCCTCCTCTTCCACTCCTTCGAATCTTTAATCAATACGGGAATAAAAGCTTCGATGCACCGTTTTCTCCTCCTCCCACCCACCTCCCCCACGTCCCCAGCACCCGCCCACTTGCTCGCCTCTCCCACTTTGCCATCACCCGCCTTCCGCCCCATTTCCGCAGCAATAAACGATAAAAAAGAAGATCGCGTGATATATAACGCACCCTCTGACGTTTTACTGCGGTCGACGTTTTGCCGAGAGTTTTTTTCAAAGATAATCTAATTGACTGCTTCTCGTTTAAGGAACTCGTTATCCAGATTAGAAGCTACTAATGAACAACAATCCTCGACCGTTTTCCTTGATTGAATCGTAAAGGGAACTGAATTTTTGTTTGGATTTATTAAACGGAAGTACCCGTCGATGACGTCTTGACGCCCGGAAATTGAGATTCGGTCGAGCATATGGGAACGGACGTATGGTAACGCGAATTTTCGATAACTCCGTGGAGGGCAGGTATTTCTTTTGTTTTCCTGTAGGTTGACTTGAAATTCTTCTTGCCGATCTTGCTTATAACTCGAGGTGGTTTGGGATGCATTTGGTTCAGGGAGTAAAACAACGGCGTTATTTCGACAGAAACTGTTATTCGGTAAACATAAGGAAAAATGTAGGATGAAAGAAAATACGTCCATGACAAATATTTTCTTTGAAAATATATCAGAAATCGTATTGATAACAAATGTCTATGTATCATCCTAAAAAGGGCGAACATCACCAAGCGACTTTTATGTTCGAGGATAAGGTCAGGATAAAATAAACATTGTTTTTTCGGGGTTGACCCTTAAGATAGTGCAGGTACTTTAAAAGTCAGTGAGACAACGGAATGAGGGTTCTTAGAATAAGTAATTGGGAAAATTCGAAATGTAATGAAGCTGTCTGGCAGAGAAATTCCGCATTTCTCCTCAGTTTTGGTGTTAGATGCTAAAGGCAGCTGCCCGGGGCGCCAAAGTCTTGGGATCGCTATCCCGACCATGTATGCATTACTTGCAAGCAGGGGCGGATCTAGAAACTTCCCAAGGGGGAGGGGGGCGATTGCGGACCATTTACCCACGTGGGTGGAGAGTTTTTTAATAGTGTCCCTAAATTTTTGTCAAAATTATTGCCATTCCTTATTTTTTATATAGTTAACCGTAGAAAATGTTATTATAGTGTGATAACTATCATAAAACATTTTATATATGAAATGTATTTTGCTAGCAACATATTTAGTTTTGCTTCCTAATCATAACTTCTTTTATGTGAAAATAACATATTACTTTCATTTTTAGCGTAACGAAAAAAACACAAATATATACAAGAGGTAGGAAATACATTTTATTAATTTTATATTGTAGCAAGTATGATTGCATGAATTTCAAAATTGGAATTTAATCTAACTACATGAATATAATATACAGCCACCCACAAACCAGTGATCTCCTGTACATTTTCATTTCAATTATCATCTTACAATAAAAAATCGACCCGTCGGTTACCAGAATTTGCAAATCGATCTAAAACCTCTTCTTCAGGTGAATATCTTGATGGATATGGAGAAACGCCAAACCCAAAAGACTGTCTTCACTCATTCAGCTACGCATCCAGGTTTATAGTCGTCGCAGAGCAGAAAAGCTCCGTTCCTAGTTAGTGACACTTATAGAGAGAGTTAGTAAAATTTTGCAGTTTGGATAGATTTCTTCGTCGCACAAACTGAAAACTTAGCATGCATGCAAGTCAATTATAACATGGTTGCACGCAGATTCACGTTCCCATTTGGTTCTCCACATATTTAATTCGCTTTGAAAAACAGTCAATTCATTTGAAACACTCAGTTTTTTCAACAAAGCAGAATATTTTGCCCATAATTATGTAGCTGTATTTACAAAATCGTCTTCGTTCAAAAAAAGTAGTTTTTTCGGGAACATATTCCCTAAATAGAATTATGTCAGTGTGTCATCACAAAAACGGCTTCGAAAATCAGCTAAGAGAGTATCGATCATAGGAATAAATATATTGTACCGGTAGTATTCCTCAGCGGTTTCAGAACTGGAAGTTCTTGCATATCGTCCAGTTGCATACCGGGACTTCATTAGTTCGAATTCCGAGGTAATCATCCAAATCCTACGAAATACTTCGTCAGTCCTTTTCCTTTCTAAATTTAATAAACAAACAAGGTCTTCAATGCATTTTATAGCTGAACTCAGGTTTAGGGATTCTTTTTAGGCGCGTTTCGCTTCCAGCATAAGCGCCTATTAGCGTCGGTTTGTCCGTCCGTCCGTCCGCATGTTCGTTCTCGGCTTCTACTGAACGGATTTGTATGAAATTTGATATTAAGGACTTACAGTCAAAGAAAATAAGAAAATCACAAAAATAAATTACGTTAGCCAATCAGGGGTACCACTTTAATGGTGACAAAAAATGAACTTTCCGTTATATATCATAAATGTTTGTTCAAATTAAAATAATTTTCAAATAATCTTGCAGAACTAGTAAGTAGAACTAGTAACGTAGAGTATTTATTTTCCTATACATTTTTATTTTAGGATTAGCCGTTATCAAGAAAATTGCACAAGAAAGTCATAATTCGCTTTGAACTTGTTAGAAAATTTCTTGCATAGCTACATAATTGTTGTCAACGTAAATAATCTCATTGGTTGCTGAAGTAAATAAGATCTGCTATAATTACGAAATACATTTAATTCCTTACGCGTGCATGACAGATTTTGTAAGCGAAAGGAAATGGATTATCTACGGCGAAGAAAAGAACATAAACGTAAATATTACAACTACTGAACTCAAGAGAGGTATGTTTTAAATAATTTTCGATTTTTTGGTGTATTAAAACTGATTAGAAAATAAATCACTAAATATGAATTGAAGATTTCCCTGGAATCATTTCTGATATATCGTTTTGCAGTATTAATCATTAAAATTACGTAACATGTTTATTGATGCACTAACTAAAGGGGGAGAACAAATTTTTAATAGACAGAGATACAATCGGGTCGTGGTGTTTTGCTGTTTTATGGTGTGTTCGGTCAAATTATATCCTATAGTTTCAAATATTCCATCTCACGAAACGCGCCTATTTGTGGCATACTGTACACTTTCCTAACTTATTGGAGTGACTTACTAACCGGAAGGGTTAGTGAAAATAATTCAGTAACGCATTTCATTGAAACAACGAATTCGCTGGTTATGAAGGCATTAAGGAATAAACCTGTCTTTGTTGAAGATGTGATATCATCCCAACTACTGATACTTTTCAATACCTCTGTCATTGAAAAAAAATATTATCAATTATTAAATGTGCATCGTGCCATTATACCCAGCGTGTATCGCACAAGCTACTTAACTGTTTCCCCATATCTATCTTTAAAACAAAACTTCTCTTAGCAGATGCAAGAAAGGAATTTATTACCTCACCCATTACTCCAAAATATTTTCTAATAGGCAGAATTTCGGAGGAATCCGACAAAGTCAAGTTACATTAATGGCTTTGACAGGGAACCCTAACCGCATGCGGAGCAACCTTACGAATTTCTGAGACAGCGCCACGCTGCTCGGAAGCCATGACACGACAGCTGTCGGTACAGATCCCAACACAGTTTTCCACTTCTAAATTATTTTTAATAAAAACTGGACCGCTGATTTTCCTATCACATTTCCACTCAATGCCTGATCCGAAATTTATCTCATGCAAGTCCAAGTCTCTTATTTTGTTCTCATAAACATACCTAATAATAATCCTTAACTGCGACACTAGAGATATATCGGTTGTTTCATCAAATAAAATGGAATAATACTTTCCTTCATTCACAAAGCCTTGGATCTTTTTCAAAATTTCATCGCCGCAACACTGAATGACTGGGTTCTGAGTCGTTTTTGAGATGTAAGTAGCATTTGCGCTCGAGGATTTAAGGTGATTTTCATGATCCTGATCTCCTCCTCGGATACGTAATTTTAATATAACGCGAAAGTTCCCCTCGTTAGTTATGCTTTCATTGCCTTCAGGCACATCTGACAAACAACCGTCATCTCTATGGCCTCGAAATGGTATATTTTGTCGACCTAGGGTGATTATCGTATCAATAATGGGAAAAAGGCGCTTTCGATTATCTTGAACTTGTTTCAATCGGGCTGAAATCAACATGTTTTGAACTTCAAATTGGGGCTTTCCAAAATACCTTAAGAAATCTTTTGCCGACTCTACAGCGCGTTTGTGATAGATATTGTCTTGATATTTTTAAAACGTACCATCTTTTCCCAAAAGTTTAGAAAATGGAGTAGTTGACTTTGATACCAAAACCCCACTCATATTTACAATTAATCGCACCAACCGTTCTAGGAGCAAACAAGGTACAATATTTTCAGTAAATGCCCCTCTTTTTTGGAGAATAAACTAGCCAGGCATACTTATCAAAGTGAGATTGATAACGATATCTTTTTTCAAGTTTGCCTTTCTTTCGATGTTCAGAAAACGGAAAGACGTAATGTTTTGGCGGGCAAAACGGATTTTCTAAAAGTTATTTTTTTGTTAAATTATCTAATAATATTCCTTCATCCAAGTAAATACCGATATCGTTTTTTACCATAACACTACTATAATTATCGATATCGACGGAAAGAGCCGATGAAGTAACTGAACTGCTGTCTCTATTAGCGAAGATCCCTCTTTTTAAGGAGTTCGTTGGTTGTGAGATAGAAGCTGCCACTTCTTGATTGCTGAAATTTATCTTAGGTTCTGTTTCTGTAGAGTTAAGATAAAAATACAACGTTTTCTGGCGTTTTGTTTATTTGATGTCATTTTTATCAAGAGATATCTGGAAATGTTTAGATAATTAATCAGGTTAACGATTAAGTAAATTTAAAGATATTCCTACTATTCTGAATAAAGTAAAATAATACCGATGAATGTATAAATATATTTGAAGATCAATTTCACGTCTTTAATTTATATTACTTTTATTAGGCGTAAATTGTATTATACCGTATTGTTCCGAATATAACGCGATGTTTTTTCAAAAAAATTAAAATTTAAAAGTAGCTCCCGCGTTATATTCGAGTACTAGTGATTTTTAAAGATCATAAATCGTGTTTCGAAAAATCACCGTACATTCCGCACGTCTGTTTACGAAATAGTACAAGATACTTGTTACATTGTAGACACATTAGGCGTACGTTACACTGTACTTGAAAAGCACCCGAGGCGAGAATAGATCGAGTTCAGTCGGCAGCTGAACTCCTCGATAGTCATTGAATTGAAGCTATAAGTGCGTCGGCGTATTCTTTGTGACTACCATAGCGAGTTTTTACCCATCCGTTATTTTAACAATGGGTGACAAAAAGGGTGTTGATCATGTTGCGAAAAAAGGTTCCTCCAAATCCCAGGTTAACAGAGAAATCCGACGAAGTTATCACATGAATTTTAAAATAGTCGGAGATAAATCGGTGTTGTTAAAATCCGCCGGAAATGAGAAATCAAGGATAATTGTTATGCTTGCAGTCACGGACGAAAACTGACTCCCTTTGTAATTTTAAATCGTAAAAGGATGCCAAAGGAAAAGTTACCGTCAGATGTAATCTTTCGCGCGCAGAAGGGATGGATGGAGGAACTTGTGTTAGATTGACTGAAAGTTGTTTGGGGTCGCGTTATATTCGAGGTTTAGTTTTTTTCTTGAAAAACTTTCTAAATCGCGTTATGTTCGAGGTCGCTTTATATTCGGGACATTACAGTATTTAAATTAATAAGAAGTCTAATTCGGCAAAAATAAATGATAAAAATATTAAACTTTATAAAAGCCAATAATGTAGATCACTTAAAATATCATAGAATTCACGAAAAAGACAATTTTTATTGAATGTTCTATGTCAGCATCCAAAAAGGTAAGTAGCACTGGTAGACTAGCATGAAGCAAGGAGATCTTGAACACTTATTTAACTGCTCATGTTATCAGTTAGATTGCGGCTAAACTGTCACACTTGGTTGTTGGTGCGCTAGAATAGAGTCGACACTAATATTCAACACATAGCACTGCCCCGGCTCACTGTTACATACTAGCGGATCACTTCAGAACTGATATAAAAACGCCAGTAAAATCTTGTAAGGAATAATGGAAAAACCCTAGGCGGCGAAAGGTCGCTTGCAAAGAATTTTGTGACATGGAGAAGTTCAGCTCGAGGTGGGGAAGAACTCTAAACAAAAGAAAGGAAATCCCCAAACCCATACCAGTGAAAAAGTGTGAAAGGGGTACCAAGTCAATAAACCGAGCACATTGTTTCAGCCTCTTACCGGCACGTAGTCGGTAGCGTAGGTCCGTGACATAGTCATCGCCTCTACTCGCGGTTCGAAAGAGAGAGGAATCATCATCATATATAGACGCTTCTTACAGAGGAAGATATATAGGAGGATACTAATGTTTAGGCACTTCCAGATAAGCAGGAGGCTCGAAATTTTTTGTCGGTAGGATTATGTGCAAAACCGACTAGAAAAAACAAAAATCTTGAAAAGCTTAACAATGCGGCCGCTAAAAATTCGCAAATGTTTGAACAAATTTCTAAGGTTTATGTATTTTCAAATGTGCTACGGAGCTGAATTTTGTTTAAAGGTAGAATTTCTAAAATAACGAAATAAGGATTATAGAAATTTTGATATTTTAATTTGTTTGGCTGTTAAAAATTATTAAAGTTTTAACAAATAGATAAATGTTTAGGTACTACGGGGTGAGCTAGGGACCTCAAATTTTAAAGTTATGTAGAGCTTAGTGCATATGCACAAATACACATTTGACAGTCTCCATGAAGTTGTTATTGCGGCCGTTAAAAATATTTAATATTTAGACAATTTGAAAAATATAATTTCACTTCTAGATGTGCTATAACTTTAAAATTTGGCAGAAATGTGTGGCATTAGTAACCTACAATGGAAAAGTAATGTTTTTTTGAAGGCGAAATGAAGTGCCTGCAGAATGCAAGCACCAATCTACTTGTATGATACTATCTTTACTGCGCCCGGTGCGAGGGTTCTCCAAAGGACCGTAAATCCTGTGAAAGACGGCGATTATAAAGACGAGAAGCATGGGAAATTTCGAAGTAGACTGTGTCAAAACTGAATCCTACTGGAGGAACCATCCCGCAGCATGACTGCCCGCTCACCGAGTCCATTCGCTTGTCCCAGAGATCGCGATCGCCCCCCCCCCGGATCCGCCGCTGCTTGGAAGTGAATAAATATTGGATACAAATTTATATCGCAGAACAGGCTGGAATCTTGATGGCATTCTTTTATTTTTAATTTTCAATTATTTTTAAAGGGCGATGAATAAAGTAACAAGTATTTGAAAATATCTCAACAAACATTAACGGAGGGGGGCCAATATTATCTTGGATCGCCCCTCATCAAAGCTTCCTAGCCTTCTTTATTTAAACGTGAACTCTAAGTTGATAACTACCAGCTTTTAATTCGGTATTTTCCCTTTTTCTCGCAATACAAACCGAAACGTTCAGTATCCAAATACGGTATTTTTTTTATCTAGTCTCGTCGCGACAGTCGCCTATTAGTTTTAATTTTTTCTTTTAAGCAATCTCCCACACCTGTTTATCTTCCCTTGTTGCCCGTCGGAGGCACGCGTCAAAATCACTTTTATCGCCATTATTTGTCGATGCGGGAACGGCGAATGTCCGACCACCGCCACCTTCCCTCACTCCCCTCTCTCCCATACCTTCCCATCCTCAACTTCCTCTACTTCTCTATCACATCGAGTGCCTCCTTGTTTGTTCCTGGATAAAATTTTCGCCATTCCATTCCTTCCTCTCCCCCTTCACTCTTTACACCCTACGTGATAACGTTAGCTCTCGATGGGAAAGAGGGAGACTAGGTAACGCATACTCGCACCTACCCGCCCCTCCCTCCCTCTCCTTCCTTCCCTCATCCGACGCGGCCGTCACGCGTCGCTTGTCCTCGTCGCGCAGCAGTTGGCGTTCGTCCGTCGGAAGTTCCTCCGCTTACCTCCTCCGCGAAAACCCTCTTTATACGCCCCTTCAACTTTCCATTTATTTCCCTTCCATCTCCCTTTTCCCTCCTCCCTGCCCCGATCCCTCTTGTCTCGAATTCTTTCTTTGGTCTCCACCCTCAAGAGACGGAATTCCTCGAGCATTACGTGGCCCCTGGACCACATTCCTTTGCCAACCCCCGACAGGCGCAGATGCTTGGCAGAAGAATGTTGGTCTCTGGACGAGAAAAACCGCGGTATATGTTTTAATTCGACGTGGGCCGCCTCCTCGAGTCTCGCCGGTGTGCGAGAGAAAGCTGGAAGTGGGGAACGGTGGTGACGGGGGTCGCGTATCACTCGTCGGCCCGTCTCTATTCGCGGGGGATGATTTGGATGTCGTAGTAGAGGTCACATCTACATAATACCCTGCAAATCACCTTTTTGGTGGATGGCAGGGGGTGCAGTGCACCAAAGGTTCCTATTTTTCCTACCTTATCTTTTCCTATTATGATGTACAAAATGTAAAAACAAATTTATTGAAAGACTTCGTTCAAATTACACTACGAGAAATAAAAATGTTTACCTAGGTTTCGACTCATGACCTGACGATGATCCTGTGAGTCGAAACCTAGGTAGTCATTTTTACATATACATCAACACGATACCCTGCAAATCACCTTTTTGGTGGATGGCAGGGGGTGCAGTGCTCCAAGGTTCCATAGTTTTCCTAAGTTATCTTTTCCTATTATGTTCTCTTATTGTCTTAGGAAAAAACGATCCTCTATATAGCTCCGTTCTATAATCGATCTCGCGAATCTTATCCTCGATGTCCTGCCTTAAGACATACGTCGGGCTTCTGATAAGACCTACTACCTCATTCGCTAGTCCCTCCGACATAAATTTTTCAAGCAGTTTAAATCTAGCCTGCAGCCTACGTTCCTCTAACGATGTCCATTTCAGACTTTCTATTAATGATGTTAATGTTACGCTTTGTTTACTATCGTAATTTTTTTACAAATCTAGCTGCCCTGCGATGAACCTTTTCTATCTCGTTAGTGAGTCCCTTTTCGTAGGGATCCCACACAGCTGAAGTATATTTGACCTGTGTTCGAACCAAGGATAAATAACATCATTCTTTCACTTTTTCGGAGCTATTTCGAACTATTCTTTCTTATAGGCCAGCTTTTTGTTAGCGGCACCTATCAATCGGCGAATGTGAGTGTCCCACCGAGATCTCATTATAGATCGTGACTCCAAGATATTTAATCGAGTCTGAAACTGGAATCTCTACTCCGTACAACGAATAATTAACATCCAACGAGTTAATCTTGGTTCTCCAGAAATTGATGGCGCAGCTTTTCTTTTGGTTGATATCTTACTGCCATTTACACCTTGTAGAAATAGCTTCTAGGTCATTTTGGAGACTGATGGTCTTTCGGATTGCTTATTTCTCTATAAATGACGGTGTCGTTCGCGAGAAGCCTAATTTTACTTCTGACTACTGAGCTGATATCGTTTATATAAATTTGAAATAATAACGGACCAATTACACTACCCTGTAGAACGCCAGAGACAACCCCCACTAAGTTCGAGGACTTTCCATCTATAACAACCTTCTGCTTCCTATGATTTAAAAATTCACGGATCCAACTAACAATTTTGGAATTAACGCGTAAGGTTTCTAATTTCGTTATTAACTTCCTGTGAGGTATCTTATCAAAGGCTTTCCTAAAATCTAAGAAGATGGCATCTACCTGCCTATTATTTTCTCCGCTTCTCAGTATACAATTCACAAAAAGACCGAGTACCACAAGACCTACCTTTCCTGAAGCTGTGTTGACAATTATCTAACAATGAATTACTATCAAGAAATCGCATTATATTGCTAACGAGTATATGCTCGAAAATCTTGCACGATATCAAAGTTAAGGAAATCGGCCTGTAATGTTCTGGGTTCTTGTCGCCGCCCTTATGAATTGGGATAACGTGCGCTAACTTCCAGTCGTTAGGGACCTCACCGTGAGAAATAAATTTCTCGAATATTATCCGAAGAAAAGGTGCTATTTCTTCAATTAATTCTTTTAAAACTCGAGCAGAAATTTCTTCGGGGCCAGTGTCTTTGTTAGGCCTGATGGAACTTAATTGCCTTGCTATTCCCACCTCAGAAAATACTATATCGTCCATCAGGTCGCTCCTTATAGCGGGTGCATAATGTACGCATTTATCGTTGACGGCTGTAAATGTTTTTACAAAATGACCGTTAAACAAGTTGGCTTTCTCTACGCTATCATGAATAACGGGACCAGAGTCATTACGCAGGGAAGGTGTGGTAGGGCTTCTACCTTGGACCTCTCTCACAAAATGCTTTAGGGTCCTCTTTCAAATAACTATTTAATACCTTATTCCTAAAGTTAGTAAAAGCCTCGCGCATGGTATTTCTCGCTTTAGCGCGGAATTCTTTTATACGTTTGAACTATAGCTGCTCTATACTCGTCGGATGATGTAGACGGCATATTTCTTATGTTCGCGTGGCTTATTCTCTGACGCCTAAGTACGCCTCTTGCTTATTGTACCAACGTGGATCTTTATGGCCGACCTTCAATTTAATTGGAATGTAATTATCGATGCCCTCTAGCATTATATCCATGAATAATGTCCAGGACGACTCAGCGTTAGTTGCTAATAAATCTAGTATGTGGAGCTTTTTTGTCCGGTCAAAAGCTAATCGGCCGCTGGAATGTGGCGAATTGTTGCTATTCGTCATTTATGTTTTCCTCTTTATTTTGAAGTTATATTTTCTATTCAAGTTTTTGGGAAATGTTTCTACAACATAGATCTGAAATTTCACGACCTTTCAATTAAAAAATTAATAACTTGTGAATTTTGGAGCTCATATTCGTGACTTGAATTCAGATGATGATCATGGTAACCTGGAATTGTCGTTAATGGTTGAGTAAACCAAATGCAAATTTCTGCTACAAAGCAGCCGTCTTCATTGGCATTTCACCAATCTTTGATTCTAAAGAGAATTGGAATCATCATTGGGTAAGTTGTCTACTGTTTCAGTTCAAAGGAACGTTTGCGAAATTATCCGAGGAAGAAATTCCACAAATGCTAGATTTGGCCATCAGAGGTCTATAACAGGGGTGACCAAACTGCGCCTCTTTAAACTCAATGTGCGGCTCTTTTACAATTCTATTCAAGAGCATGTCAACTATTTTCACCTAAGAGCAATGTAAATTGAGATGTTTTGGGAATGCTTATGGGATACTCGTTCTCTCTGTATTGCTTCTAGTACAGGTTATGTCTATTGTCCATAAATTTATCTTCACAGGATGTGTGACCTGCGGCTCTCAATTTTCTGAAGATTATTATATTTGGCGCCGAGAGCAAGTAGGTTTGGCCACCTCTGGTCTATATAATCAACCAAGTAGAATAATGGAGGATACACGATCAACACTCCTTAATGCTGCATTTCCAGAGCAAGGATGTCAATTGAATACCATCGAGGAAGGCTCCTTTGTAGCGCATATGCTTTGCTCAACCGTTCATGGCTGTGCTATCTTGCTCGACAGCATTTTTTAAATGTAATCCTACCGGAGTTACCTTATATCTTTGAAATATTGGCATTCCTTTTATTAACATTTTATAACATTTAATGAACAAGTTTGGCGAACAGGGAGATCCTTTTGGACCCTGGGGAAGCAGATGTATAACGTTTTCCGTTATCGTTTCCGTCAAGTTTACACGCTCCAAATATTTCCATCTTATCTCGTGGCTTGGTTTTTATTTAAAATTTTAACCTGCACCTTTTGTCATGTTGATAAAGGAAGTTCGTCACTTAAACAGTGTTTGAGGATAACTCTGTTCGCGTGGTAATTTCTTATGCCATCTGAGTTACTCATATTTCTTTATTTATGAGTGAAATAAACGATGATTCGTGTTTGGTGACACAACTCGACATATATCGAGTAGATAATAAATTGATAATACTAAAATTTCCTTACTAATTTGTTATCGGACTCATATATACCTACATCTCGAAGATTATGACTAATTTTATAGAGGAAAACACCTCTGCTCATTAGTGGAGGAAAAATATGATCTTCGATTGTGGAAGCACACATATACTATATATATATATACCTATATAAGGAAGGTGGAGTATCGTTTATCGTATCGTGAAGGGACGAACCGTTGGGCACATATGTAAATCTAATTGGATTTCAGGCTTAAGGTGAGCTCGCATGTTTCATTTTTTGATTTTTTATTGGTATTGGACGTCCACGAATGATATTTTACGGGATTATCGAGAAAAAAACACCTGGGTGTAAATAAAAACCTGATAAATGTCATAGTTCAGTGGTTCCCAAAGTGTGATCCATGGATCCCAGGAAATTCGAGAGGATTCTTCAGGGAATCCGTAAACAAATTTCCTTAATGGCGGATACTAGCACACGGGATCATAAAGAATGAAGATGTCCCGAAACAGACTGGGGGGAAGTTATTTCCCAAATAATTTTTAAAGAATTGCCTTCGTACAGCGCTCAGCATATCAACATTTCAGTGGTTTCTATGAAAGGCTAGTGATTTATATGGGCGAAGTTTACGAGCAGTTGTAATTCACCACTTCCTGAAATTTCTTTATTCTAGGTATTTGCTAAAAGTCCACAAAGAATATGTACTGTTACCACCGCTATTTCTTTTACTGTAAACCATGCCTCGGAATACCGGTTGCGAAGTATTATGCTATATTTCCGTCCGAAAAACTGCGACAGAATGTGGAAACAAACGAAATACAACATTCGAATAATAGGTAATGCTGGTTTGCTGTTAGCGTTCTATCTTATCACCCGGAAGGGGCTTGCTATGAAACAATTGCCACAATCATTGAAGTCTCTTTCGAATAAAGCAGTCAACATTGTGAATTTCATGAAAGCTAGGAGCAGAAGTTTGTTATAGATGGAAAATCCTCGAACTTAGTGGGGGTTGTCTCTGGCGTTCCACAGGGTAGTGTAATTGGTCCGTTATTATTTCAAATTTATATAAACGATATCAGCTCAGTAGTCAGAAGTAAAATTAGGCTTCTCGCGGACGACACCGTCATTTATAGAGAAATAAGCAATCCGGAAGACCATCAGTGACTCCAAAATGACTTAAAAGCTATTTCCGCATGGAGTAAGGAATGGCAGTTAGATATCAACCAAAAGAAAAGCTGCGCCATCAATTTCTGGAGAACCAAGATTAACTCGTTGGATGTTAATTATTCGTTGTACGGAGTAGAGATTCCAGTTTCAGACTCGATTAAATATCTTGGAGTCACGATCTATAATGAGATCTCGAGTGGAACACCCACATTCGCCGATTGATAGGTGCCGCTAACAAAAAGCTGGCCTATAAGAAAGAATAGTTCGAAATAGCTCCGAAAAAGTGAAAGAATGATGTTATTTATCCTTGGTTCGAACGCAGGTCAAATATACTTCAGCTGTGTGGGATCCCTACGAAAAGGGACTCACTAACGAGATAGAAAAGGTTCATCGCAGGGCAGCTAGATTTGTAAAAAAATTACGATAGTAAACAAAGCGTAACATTAACATCATTAATAGAAAGTCTGAAATGGACATCGTTAGAGAAACGTAGGCTGCAGGCTAGATTTAAACTGCTTGAAAAATTTATGTCGGAGGGACTAGCGAATGAGGTAGTAGGTCTTATCAGAAGCCCGACGTATGTCTTAAGGCAGGACATCGAGGATAAGATTCGCGAGATCGATTATAGAACGGAGCTATATAGAGGATCGTTTTTTCCTAAGACAATAAGAGAACATAATAGGAAAAGATAACTTAGGAAAACTATGGAACCTTGGAGCACTGCACCCCCTGCCATCCACCAAAAAGGTGACTTGCAGGGTATCATGTAGATGAGCCTTAACTCCAGATTATTTAAAATCTTCTGTGAGACAAGTGTGAGTGATAAAACGATACTGTTGCTGCACACAGGAGTGGGGTTGCTGTTGCGAGGAAAGGTTCTCGTACGGATTTTTGAACTTCGCAACGAAATTGCTGTTATATGTTGATCCTCCTTTTCATCTATTCGGTCTGCTAACAAAAATATCATGGTTGGCAGATATATTTACAAAGCTCAATGAATGAAACCTCCCCATGTAATGTAAAAATTCTACAATATTCACTGCAAGAGACAAAATAAATTCGATACTACGAGAACTCGATTCCTGGGCTAATTGCGTGAAGGAGAGGAACTTCAACTCTGAGGTAGTTTTAGAGAACATTAGATTACATTGTCCTTTGTGACATTGCCCAGAATCTGCTTGATTTAAGTCGTCCTTTTTTGGGGTATTTCGCCCCACCTGTCAAGGATACCGGTTGGGTGCGTAAACCGTTTTTATTGTTAAGTAAACCAAACAGTTTCTCTGTGAATGCTTATGAGAGTCTCGACATTACAACGGATTTTTAACTGAAGCTAAGATATAACTAAATCCCGCCGATAAACTTTTTGGTAGCCTCATCCATGTTAAATGAGAAATCTAACTCCTTAACGGTAAAGTTTACTTTACGGTTAAGGAGTTTGATTTCTCATTTAACATCAATTTCGCCTTAGTCACCACCTTTACCTATCTAGTCTCACCCATGAATATCTAAAATTATCCACAACTGCTGTTTTCCAGTTTCTGCTCTTGTCATCTACCTAACTTTGTGGGACTGGATATTCTAGATGCACTGCCACCAGAAATAAGTACAGCAATCGAATGAACGCCGCATTAGATATGAGGAGTCAGCTCTCTTGCATTACCCCAAACATTTAACGCCTTTGCGACGAGGAAAAAAACAGAAACACTCGTCTCACTGACCATCAATACGTAACACTCCTCGTTTTATTTTTAAATAACGTTTACGTTTGTTGTCAGAGGATCAGCGAAAAGTTTTCGGGGCGAAAAAAGATCCGTAGCAAAAAAGTTTGGGAAACTGCCATTGTTTGATGTAAGCCTTGAATTAATCCTCAAATTGCCAGAAAAGGTATCCGCCGTCTATATTTAAGAGAAATCTACGTTTACCTAATAACAAGAACTGTCATATCTTATTTTATTGCTTACTCAAAGGAAATCTAAATCGTCCAGCAGCATTCAATGATTGGCCATATTACCGAATAATATGCGATTTGCTTTACACTGGATGGGCTTTCCCGTAGAATGACTTTCTTGACATGTTCTCTACAGCAGTGTTTCTCAACCGGTGGGACGCGAAGGTCGTTCGTCTTGGTGGGACGCGAAATTTCGACGGTAATTAATGTATAACTTTTCTCAACAAAATTACTCCACTATTTAAGGTTTTTAAAAATGTCAATAATATGGTTCTGAAATGCATTTGACATAAAAATCAACTTTTTGGAAAAGATGGGGTTTGTTTTTATCATTGTGGGACCAAGGTTTTTCGACAAAATGGTTGCTGGGACCTAGGTTTTTTGACAGAATGATAGGTGTGACGCAAGATGCAAAAGATTGAGAACCACTGCTCTATAGGACATTCGCCACTTGGAGTAGCCCCTAAATATTTGCAGCGACTATCATATTTTAGATTTTACCCGTCAATTTAATTAGGATACATCTACATCTACATTATACCCTGCAAGTCACCTTTTCGGTGGATGGCAGGGCATGCAGTGCACCAAGGGTCCATAGTTTTCCTACGTTATCTTTTCCTATTATGGTCTCTTATCGTCCTAGGGAAAAACGATCCTCTATATCGCTCCGTTCTGCAGTCAATCTCGCGAATCTTATCCTCACTGTCCTGCCTTCCGAAATACGTCGGGCTTCTGATAAGTCCTACTACCTCATTCGCTAGTCCCTCCGACATAAATTTTTCCAGTAGTTTAATTCTAGCCTGCAGCCTACGTTCCTCTAACGATGTCCATTTCAGATTTTCTATTAATGATGTTACGCTTTGTTTACTATCGTAATTCCTCTTTACAAATCTAGCTGCCCTGCGCTGAACCTTTTCTATCTCGTTAGTGAGTCCCTTTTCGTAAGGATCCCACACAGCTGAAGCATATTCGACCTGCGGTCGAACCAAGGATAAATAGCATAATTCTTTCACTTTTTCGGAGCTATTTCGAACTATTCTCCCTATAAAGGCCAGCTTTTTGTTAGCGGCACCTATCAATCGGCGAATGTGGGTGTCCCACGAGAGATCACGATTGATCGTGACTCCGAGGTATTTAATCGAGTCTGAAACTGGAATCTCTACTCCGTCCAACGAATAATTATTATTCAACGAGATACTCTTGGTTCTCCAGAAGTTGATGACGCAGCTTTTCTTTTGGTTTATCTCTAACTGCCATTCCTTACACCATGCAGAAATAGCTTCTAGGTCATTTTGGAGATACTGGTGGTCTTCCGGATTGCTTATTTCTCTATAGATGACGGTGTCGTCCGCGAAAAGCCTAATTTTACTTCTGACTACTGAGCTGATATCGTTTATATAAATTAGAAATAATAACGGACCAATTACACTACCCTGTGGAACGCCAGAGACAACCTCCACTAAGTTCGAAGATTTCCCATCTATAACAACCATCTGCTTCCTATGATTTAAAAATTCACGGATCCAACTAACGATTTTAGAATTTACGCCTAAGGTTTCTAATTTCGTTATTAACTTCCTGTGAGGTACCTTATCAAAGGCTTTCCTAAAATCTAAGAAGATGGCATCGACCTGCGTATTCTTTTCTCCGCTTCTCAGTAAACAATTAACAAAAAGACCGAGCTGAGTATCACATGACCTACCTTTCCTGAAGCCGTGTTGACAATCATCTAACAATAAATTACTATCAAGAAATCGCATTATGTTGCTAACGAGTATATGTTCGAGAATCTTACACGATATCGAAGTTAAAGAAATCGGCCTGTAATTTTCTGGGTTCTCCTTGTCTCCGCCCTTATGAATTGGGGGTAACGTGCGCTAACCTCCAGTCGCTAGGGACCTCTGCGCGAGAAATGGATTTCTCGAAGATTATCCGAAGAAAAGGTGCTATTTCATCTGCTAATTCTTTTAAAACGCGAGCAGGAATTTCTTCGGGGCCAGTGGCTTTGTTATGTCTGATGGAACTTAATTGCTTTGCTATTCCTACCTCAGAAAATACTATATCGTCCATCAGGTCCCCCCTTATTGCGGGTGCATAATGTACGCAATGGTCGCTGACGGCTGTGAATGCTTTTACAAAATGACCGTTTAACAGGTTGGCTTTCTCTACGCTATCATGAATAACGTCACCCGAGTCATTACGCAGGGAAGGTATTGTAGGGCCTCTACCTTGGACCTCTCTCACATAGGACCAAAACGCTTTAGGGTCCTCCTTCAAATAATTATTTAATACCTTATTCCGGAAGTTAGTAAAAGCCTCGCGCATAGTAGTTCTCGCTTTAGCGCGGGATTCCTTATACGTCTTAACTTTAGTTGCTCTGTATTCATCGGATGATGTAGACGGCATATTTTTTATTTTCGCGTGGCATATTCTCTGACGCCTAAGCGCACTCCTAACTTGCTTATTGTACCAACGTGGCTCTTTATTGTCGACCTTCGATTTAATTGGAATGTACTTATCGATACTCTCTAGCATTATATCCTTGAATAGTTTCCATGACGACTCAGCACCTGATCGTTCGGTCATATCACGGAAGCCAGGTAGTATTTCTCGTAGGCGCGACCTGAAGCTTGAAAAGTTTGCCCTAGCAAATATATAAAACTTTCTTTGAGGCTTGGGGTGCCTCTCGATTTTCAACTTACACTCTGCATATACGGCCTGATGATCACTTATCCCATCTTCAATGGTGACTTTGTTTATTCTTTCTGGGACGTTAGTTGCTAATAAATCTAATATGTTTCCCGATCGTGTTGGCTTTCTGACTAATTGAAGGAGAGAGTGCTCGCAGAATGTTTCGATTAATGCCTCACAGGATTCGCGTTCTTTACCTCTAGATTCGAAACATAGATTTTCCCAATCAATTGAGTGTAAGTTAAAGTCACCACCGACTATAACGATACCATCTTGATTTATCAGTCTAAGCTTTGATAATTGTTTCTCGAGACTTAAAATACAATCTACACCAGCGTTAGGTGTCCTGTAAAACGACCATATGAACACCTTTTTGGAGCCATCTTTACCTATGCGGCACCAAACACTCTCTATATCCTCGTCACTTATCGGAATCTCACTGCTATCGTACTTATCGCTAACCGCTATGAAAACTCCCCCGCCGGATCTATTAGCGCGATCTTTTCTATAGACACGATAGTCTCTAGGAAATATCTCCTGACTCTGAATTTCATCCGTTAGCCAACTTTCTGTGCCTATCACGACGTCGGCATGCAGACTGCGAATAACATGCTCGAACTCAGCAATTTTCCTACGGATGCTGCGACAGTTCAGTACGACGACGTTTAATTTCTCACTAGCACTTCGCATGCTAATCTCACCCTTGACTTTCTCTTCCACTCTAAAACTACATGCGCTCCCACCACAATCACTCCCACGACTGTATGGCGTCGCATCAAAATTGGAAATGCGACCCGTCGCGCCCTTAACGGACGAAGTTTCCATAACACGTGGAATTCATGGCGACATGTCGATATTTTTAATGTAGTAAACACTTCGCAATTGCCTCGAGTTCTCCTTATGTTGTCTGGTAGCTGCCTGGAAGTATTAATCGGTCACGGCGCAGAAGGAATTGTCTATGAATGATCGCAGTGGCCTATGGATATCTCTGGTCCATTATCCCCGGCGCGCTAAAAGACCACCTCATTAGAGGCTGTGGTGCAATGGCAACCCCTGACACGCGGCTGGCGTCAATTTCAATGCAAATGTCAGAATGCGAAATTTTCTGAATAGCGCGCACCATTTCCTCCTATTAATAGCGATAAGTATTCTCTGCTTGGACATAACGGCTCTTCTTGGTATATCTCACACCACGGACTTTCGGTGTTCGGAAATTAAGAGTTTTATTAATATTTCGCGTAGGGCTAGATGAGAATGCTTGGGACTGCCATCCATTCCAAAGCTCGGATTCTTTGCGGCGGACGTCTGAAAATTCTTCGCGCGTGGGCGTCCATTTTTTAATATTCATGCGGTGCTTGCGTCACATCTGCCTTGAAGAAAAAATCCTAGACGGAGCGGAATTTTCGTCGATGAATTTGGATGCCTTTTCAGCGCGGAAGACTCGGTCACGTGATGTATCGCCAAACAAATTCATCCGGCGAAAAACTTACTCGAGTGAGGTTATCTCGCGTAAACTCATTATCTGGCTTTCTTTTTAAAAAAACATTGCCAGTCTTAAACGGAAGGAATCGATGTTTTTCGTTGCTTTGGGTGGGTAAATATTTTTGTGTTCCTTCGTATAAATTACGATGCAATGGAACTCGTTCGGTACTTGACGTTTTTTATTACGTCTAACCCATCACGATCGCGAAACATTCAGAAATAATTGATAATTATAATAATACTTCTTGATTGAGAAAATCCATTAGCATTCTAACTCTTACTACGTGTTTAAGCACTTAATGGGGACAAACGTTCAAACGACGTATCATTGTTTATTTTGGGAAGTTCATCACAAAAACTTTTCAAGTATTTGTATGGTACTTGTGTCAACGTACCCTTTTAATTTTACTAATTGTGTTTTCACTGTTCCCTTCATTTTAATTTTTTCGTACTTTCTGATGGGGAATTTTTATCGCTATCATGTTAGTCTCACATGCGAAATATTGATTATATGTAGCATGTATACTGTTTTTTTCAATATGTATGAAATTATTTATTTAGCAGCGCCGACTAATAAAGTGCAAACAAATATTTATCGTCTACTGTCTAAATAGATTTCGAGAATTTACGAATCCCTCTTATTGATCTTAATGCTTCAAAAGATTTTTTGATTCGTCCCTCTGCTAATTTTTTACCTAAAAATTTGAATTTTTAAAATTAATTCATTGTGTAGGAAGTAACTTGAGTCATACATTAAATAAAAATCAATTTCGATTAATTTTGTTTTGAAAATATTCCTTTTTGTCTCTCATGGATTTCTTTCACATATTTTGCGTCATGTTTCCTGTTTCTATGAACGTTTCCCTTTTTCCGAACATTCTTCCAACAATTGTTTTTCCAGTAATGATTGTCAATATGACGTAGGAAATTTCGAATTGCGTTAGACAATCTTTAGGTAGGATTTGGTGCATTGCACCCCCTGCCACCCACCAACTTGGTGAATTGCAGGGTATCTTGTAGATGTAGATGTAGACGTAGGTATGTTATATTCGAGTAATGATAGTTCGAGAATCACGGAGATAATCTTCGATACGCCCGCGCGTGCCTTACGGTTTCCGCCCGTATTAAATCAGTTCCCGATGATAATTGCATTACATTTTCACGAGAGTCGTGTCGTTCTCAAGAGTTTTGACCTCACCCGCGTGACCCTTTCTCTCCCTCTCTCCGCAGTTTTCTTCCGGCTCCCCAAAGGCGGCGCCACCACCGCAGACGCAAAGAGGAGATAAAAATCTCAGGTCGATGATGACCTTGAGTTATTCCTCGAATTTCTCTCAATCATCCTTGCCATTCCCTTTTCTGTGAAAGTCATTGAAAAGGGTTTTATGGGTTTTCAGGATGCGTGTTTACGGTCTTTGGGTTTGGGTGGTGATTTTGGGCAGCGATTTCATAACGGATGGGGTAGTTTGAAATGTCAAACCCACGCCCGAAAATTCCCCGGGGGAGAAAACTAGCCATAAAGGCAAAAAGGGCGTCAGGGAAATGGAGGGGACGCGTAATAGCAACCGAAGGTGGGAAGTAACGGTGCGGCTTAATTAGTTTCGCCAACTATGGAAGCCTTATCTTATGGAAAGCCCGCGAACTGCAACTAAAGTTTAAAATCGTATGAAAAAATCGACCACTTTTATACCTTTAAAAAGTAGAAGCAACCTCCTGCCATCCACCAAAAAGGTGACTTGCAGGGTATCAGGTAGATCAGGGGTCGACACCTTTTGTGGATGGCGGGCCACATTCGTAATGTGAATGCTTCGGAGGGCCGCATTGAAAGTCACGAGTACTTCGGCGGGCCGGATGAGTGTTTACATCCGAAGTTTTCCGGAGATTCTGTGGTGTCATATTAGTAAAAATCAATTTCAAATAATTTACCAGCGTTAAATATTCATCAGAAGAGGTTTTGAGACCAAAATTTTTCTGAAAAAATACGAATTTTCTGTCAAATAGTACCGATCACTTTTTAGGCTGGTTTCCAAAGAAAGCAGCCCTATGAAATCTTCCTGTCTGTTTGTGTGTCCTCTGCTAACAACTTTTGCATCAAAGGACCGATTTTTATGAAACTTGATATGAGGCTCGTGCTACCAAGGCCCGCCTCCTGGCTATATTTTATTTGGCGACCATTGACGTCCGGGGTTCGATTCCAGGTGCTTTTTTCTTTATATGTTTTACTTAGGAAATCTCAAATACATCGTGTTATATCGGAGCGAGGTTTGTACTTTTCTAAGGAGAAAAGAATGTAGATTCTAATTCTTAGCTCCGAATTTTGATAATTGATCGTATTTTCATATCTACTAAAACAGCGTTTTTGCGTTTTAAAGCGCATTTTATCGAATTGTTGCCATGGAGACGATTATTAACGAACTCGGCTTGAGCATAGACGAGTGAACGAATGGGTTATTTTCTTTTCCGCTCGACTACTCTTCAGCAATGGGCAGTTGATCCATACATATTAGCGTATAAACAGTAACATTTATGAAATTCGTTTATTTAATAAAACACATGCAAAATATTGTCATAAAGAGATTTTCACATTTCTTTTAGTATTTTTAACCTGATAATGGTCTATTAATTTGTTTTCCAATTTTTCTCTATCATTGATAAACTATGAATTACTAGTGGTATTTATGATATGAGAATTACTTGGAATGACTAACACATACTGAAACATTTCCTGTCAATATAAGTAATCAATTCGGGACGTCAGCTTTGGGAAACCAGCCTGCATTGGTCCTGATTTGAACTTCTTGTTCATTGTGGCTTCGCGGGCCGCTTAAAGCGCTCTCGGGGGCCGCATCCGGCCCACGGGTCGTATGTTGCCGACCCCTGATATAGATGAAGCAATGCTCGCTCAAAACTTAGAGTAAAGGAGAGGGGTTTCTCTTAGCAGAGTTCGGAGTCGAAATTTAGAGTTTTGTCTCCTGTAAGGTGACGGACTTCGTAGAGCGGTTTTATTCGAATACAGCTCTTACTTCATTGGATTTTAAAAAGCTTTTCTAAATACCATATTTAATAGTTTCCTCATCCGTTAAATTTATTTTTTAATTCCAGTATATGTGGCAATTTTATTTTTTAATTCCATTATATATGGTAAACCTGATCAAGGGCAATGACACGACTTTTCACATTATTCTCCCCATGTATTGTAATATACGTCAATGATACTGTTACTTGTTGTCTTAAATGACCCATATATGCCGTTTTGTCTAGTATTTCAATAAAAAACTCTAATATAAAAGAATAAAACGAATGCGTTCTTACGGTGTAGATAACGACGGAGTGAGAGAAGGTAAAAAGATTGGCATAAAGACACGGCAAATAGTTGGACCAGTCCGAGTTATTCCTGTAGATTAGAAAGGAACGTATCGATTTGAAGAGTATTTTTTAGAGCGAATAGCGACAACAGAACGATATCGGTATAAAGAGATAAAGCGTGACATCGATCACGTCACTCTCCACAATCACTGCGGTTGAGCGCGCAGTAACGGACGTCGCTAGATTAAAATTTTATCGGTAATGCACCGATAAGAGTACATTATTTCGATTATTTCCTTTTGTAAAAGTCCACATACATTGAAAAAGAAAGACGCGATATGCGGAAATCGAGAATATAAATAAATCTGATAGTATGTAATATCCTATGATATTTTCAGTCGTTATTTTTATAGCTATTTTCGGCGAATCGACACTGATGACGGCAGTTATGTGGCTGAAATGTGCACCTGGTTTTCCCAACAGTTTGTATATATTGTATTTCAATGCACTACGAGTTTATGGAAGATTTTTACTTAAAGTGAGATGCAGTGATTAGCTCTGTATAGCATTTGCGGTAATATGAGGTTAAAGAAAACGAATGGTAAAGGTGCGACCATAAACCTTCATGTTTAGTATCAGAAAACAATTGATCGACCTTTTTTCCACAGCATGTCAATGATTTAGGGTACGGAATCGAAAAAAAGGATATTCATTTTGTTTCATTGGTTGGTGTGAATTTAGGGTACGGAATCGAAAAAAAGGATATTCATTTTGTTTCATTGGTTGGTGTGAATAACGTTTCGCAAGTGATATGCCAGAACATTTTGCTTGAATATAGTATTGGTAGTAAAATTGAAGTATCAATGTTATATTTAATTCAAAATTTACTCTAGCCTCTTCAAATGCCTAGCCGAATGCAAGGCACCTAATTGATGGAAAAAGCAAAGTAATTTGAAATATTACCTCGATTTTTCTCTTTAATCTCTCTGGAAAATAATTATCCTCAACGGCGCTTACTCCTACAAAATATCTCTTTTATCTTATTTTGGTGATCTCCTCTTCCTTAGAATTTCGTGTTTGAAATCCTTTCACCCTACGATTCCTATCATTCCTTCTGCAATATCCTCAGACTAAACTCTAATAACTCTTTCTTTAATTTCACCTCTCTCAGGCTTCAGTGTTCTCCATGCGTAAAATTACCATCTACATGTTACCCTGCAATTCACCTAATTGGTGCGTGGCAGGAAGTGCAATGCATCAAAACCTACCTAAAAACTGCCTATAATCTTTAAATATCATGTTATGCTCGTAACTTTCATTTTAAATAGTAAAATTTGCAGATATATCTTGCGGTCTTTATTACATGCCGGTTTTCAGGGGAGGATATTGCATATTAGTTTGGTTCTCGTCAATACCTGCCACACACCACGTTCTGCGGCTTACAGCCTATCATCCGTTTGTTAGTTGGAAAAGAGAAATTGAAAGCTTTGACATAGACCAAAGATGGCATTTTATTCGGGGAATCGCGCTCATTGAGGAACGTCCTAATGCTGGAGAAACGAAAAGTTCCTAGTTTTGCAGGGGCGGTCTCGGAGTTTGGTATGACGATCCAGCTCGTTGATCAAATTCGAAATTTGTGAAATTTTAATTAATGTGTTAATTATTCAACGAAATTATATTATAAAGGCGCAAATCTTCATATTGCTAGTCGCACACAAATAAAAATAAGATAAAATCGTGCATTGTCCCGTTTTCTCTTAGAATCTGGTCGCTCTATCTTATGGATATTGTCATTACGCTCGGCCTGCGATGAGAATTGTATTAATTTTATAATAAGTAAACACGATAAGTTGCAATAAATCTGTTATTAATAATAATGACCGATGCAAAAGTTTATGCCAGCTCCAGGATTCGAACACGCGACGAAGTCATATTTCCGGTGGATATGTTTTAGGTCTTTTTATCTTCAGTGCGTTATCTTTACGATTCTCTTTCTTGAAACATTACTGAGTGGCCATTTATATTTTTTTCTATCCGTTCATGGATTGCTATTCAACCATTTCCACCTAATATTCTACTTAGGCACAGGGTTTTATGGGGATGCAGTATTTGGCAACGTGGGTGAGTGCTGACACGCGAACTTCCCTGCCTGCGTCGTGGTTTGAACTCACGACCTAGATATTGCAAAAGAAAGGCGAACCAAACGTATATCGGGGCCGATCCTCTGGCCCCGTTCTGGTCACCACAATGCACTCAAATAAAACATTTTAAAAATTAACAGTCTGAGTAATCGCTGCGGTAATTAAGACATTGCATTTGAGATGTCGGTAGCTTTGCCAGAAGCGGTACAGTAGACTAATAATGTTGTGCCTTTTATATCTACAATGATCTGACAAGGAAATACAGAATATTGTACTCGCGCGCGCGTGTGTGTGTATATATATATATATATATATATATATATATATATATATATATATATATACATATACATACATACATATACATATATATGTTATATATATATATACATTCATATACATATATATGTTATATATATATATATATATATATATATATATATATATATATAAGTGGAACTTCCATATGTCGAACTTCAAGGGAAACAAAACAATATTCGACTTATGAAAATACGTTTTTCTTATTGCTATTTTCCCGGTAAAATTAATTTACTTCGGGTTATGGAAAATTCGAGTTATAGACGTTCGAGTTATGGAAGTTCCAGTAAGTAAGAGTAAATCCTGAGAAAAATTAAAGAATACGTTGTGTAACATTCATATCAAATTCCATGCATTTTCCTTTATCAGCGGCGTCTTAATTCATAAATGGACATTTTTTTGTGAAACTGACCATGATAAGCAGCCCTTGAGGTCACGCAGGACATCGTTTTGACGCAAAAGTATTCTTTTGATCGACCACACAAAACCAGATAATAAATAAAATTTATCAGATATGCTCGGTTTCTCCGAATTGGTGTGCAGTGATTAGGTAATTTATTATGCGGACCTGAGGATTTAAATCGGGGACCCGTATAACACTTGTGGGCCCGTTGTAGGCGGTCCATGTTACAGATTGAAAAAGTTAGAAGCGATCATGACAAAGGAAAGACGCACACAAAAAGGCAATAATAAAATCCTCCGTATAGCTGATATGCGTCGTAAATGAATTAACAAACATTTTTCTAAGCTGGTCAAGAAATGTTATCGAAAAAGTTATCTGTATCTTTGTCGGAAGAGACAATTTACATTCTTTTGTAAAACCTCTTACGATGTCACTGGTTGGGAAACGAGGTTTTTACGTCATAGTAAAGATCCGTTGGATCATATAGGTGCATGCAGGCCAAGGTTTTCTTCAACCAGAAGGTATCGAGGACGCGATCGAAAGTTAGAATAAAAAGTCCTGTTTTGAAAATGCCAATCCCCTTTTCATTTACTTCCCTGAGTAATGAAAGCGAAATGGTTGAAATACCTCCAAAAATCTATGATTAGCAACAAAGCAAACATTAAGCACTTCGTCTAAAATCTCACTTTATGGCTAAGATTTTATAATAATCTTCCTTTGTCGGTAACACTTGATCCGTAGATAAACGGAAATATAGGAGTAAACAGTAGTAAAACAAGTCATCTTCCTCTGTCTTTCGTCAACTATCGACTGCAAATCAAACGGGCCAATATGTATCACGAATTTGCGCGGGACCGATTAAGGGTCTCGTGTTCGTTCGGATGAGCATTTTCTCAATCATTCTTAGCATTACGATAAAACAGTTCAGTTTTATTTTCGGGCAGTTGCACTTAAAGAGAGAGAGAAAGTTTCAATCCGCAGTCGCTCCTTTCACCGAGTGGGAAAATGACCGCTGCCACCGCCTTGCGCAATCCTCGGAAGCATACGTGCGCTCGGGCGTGTCGGTTGTTTTCCCTCTTATTTCGTCCGCCCTCAACTCTTTCTTTCCTCACGACAGACGCAAAACTCTGTGGAAACATCCGCATTTGTCGCCGACCTAACGCACATATATTGTTTCACATATTACGGCTTGAGCAAAGGTTATGATAACAGCGGGAATTCTGTTGATCTAGTGTCTTTGTTCGGAATTGAGACAAACAATGGAATCAAAATTAACCTGAAGAACATTCCGCGTCGCATGTGCATTTATGATATGGTTTATTGGTAACTACCGCTACATCTACATCTACATATTACCCTGCAAGTCACCTTGACGGTGGATGGCAGGGGGTGCCGCGCTCCAAGTTCCTAACTAATTATTATTCACAGTTATCTATTGTGGTCACGTATTGTCCTAGGGAAAATGGACTCCTTATACCTCTCCGTCCTACTATCTATTTCGCGAATCTTGTCCTCATTATCCCTCCGTCCGATATACGTTGGTTGTCGAATAATATCCTTCATTTCATTTACGAATATCTCCGACCTATATTTATCTAGAAGTTTAAGTCTCGCCTGCAATCTACGATCTTTCAACGATGGCCAACTCAACTCATCAATGAGTAACGTAACGCTCTGTTTTTTATCGTAATTCTTTTTCACGAATCTAGCTGCTCGCCGCTGTATTTTTTCTAAATCCTTTATGAGTCCCCTCTGATATGGATCCCAAACCGCTAGAAGTTGTCTGTTTAAAGGTTTAACGGACTCGATCTGTATACTCAAAACTTTTCTGTATCGTAATACTTAATCGCATGGAAACGTGTTTTACTGGTTTTATATTTAATTAAAGGTCCGTTTGATTTAAGTTCGTGTTAAGTGCAAGATCAGTACTCGATCAATTCTTTTACAAAGGAAAACAAATGGTGGCCTACTTTCAAAACGGATATGGAAAAGCCGATATAGGTTTATTTTCGCTTTTTCAGGATTGGTTTTACTGTCTTTTTGCATTTAAACAATTCGGTCGCTTTTAAGGAGCTGTAGAATGACAAATTCACTTCGGTTAGCATGAAGCAGTTATTTTCCTTATACCAACAAATTAGTGAAATTTCGTAATCGAGTCATTTATTTTCTTGCCTGCATGAAACTGACGAGCACTATTGACTGAAATCCATTGGTTGTGAAATAATTGGAGCAACGAACCTCATTGTTTCTGATAAGAACATAATATCTTCGATTACCTTTCTTTTACGAAACCTATTCTAGGATTTAGTTTAACGGTTTTATTGCGAATTTAAGAAAATAATCAGCGTAGCACCCATTCATTTCCGAATCTTTTGAAACAACGCATTTGCACTTTCTGGGGCGCGTTTTCCAAAACTCTTGTTTTGGTTAACGTGTATTTTAGGTTTAAAGTTAACGGGAACCGTTTTGGTTGGGTTCTTGCACGATTGTTGGTGTTGATTAGCGTGCTTTCCCCGTCGTTATACCTGGAAGTAATTTGCCAAATCTCTATTGTTTTCCAGCAGGTGGCAATCCTTTTCTTGTCACGAGTTTCGGGAGAAAGGATGAGAGGGGGGTAAGATTTTATCTCGCGCGAAATGGACTTTGAGACCCAGGTACTCCCGTCTCCCTTCCCCTCATTCCCTCCCCCGTTCTCCACCCGATCACAAGGAAGCCTAAGAGGCAGAGTCGCAGAGGCTACTAGCGACCTCATGACCGTCTTGTGGAAGTTAGTTGAAAGGACGTGTGCTATATGTGCTACTTGTGAATCGTAGCGATATGGTTTGTGATATAATGTGAATAAGTGTCGAAATTAACTCATTATTTGGCAAATTGCCCGTCAAACATCTTTTGAAGAAGATAGGAAGTAAATATGAAGATCCTCAACGAAGTAAACGCAGAAAAACCAAAAAATCTCGACTCTGGGTTCTCCCAGAATAAGTGAGTGCTCGATTTGTTTTTTAGTCCGTGGAGACCCTTCACTTTTGTACGGATGAGAATGGTGCGATGAATTTCACTACTTAGGTCATTATAAAGATCGTACCTTTTGGCATGAAACCCGAGTAATTTCGTTCTATTGCTATGTAAACCACGAAGGTCGTCGAGTGGTGACCAATAGCGCCTTGTTTTTATTATTATTGCAGAATCAGTTTAAGCTATGGATTTCAACTACTGTGCGCCTTCACTCCATCGACATGGTGATAATCTAATTATTCTCCTGGAAATCGATGCTAAGGTTTACGTGCTGTTATTCTCTCTGAACGTTGTTTTTCTGTGTTGATACAAAAAAATATCATAAACATTGAAGTGTTGATCATTTTTCCTGGAATCTCTGTTGTAACTTAATACCGCGAGGCATTAACTAAAGGCTGAACAACGCGTAGATTTTTTTAATGTTTCGTTATCGGCTGGCTGAAGATTTATGCCTGATATTGCGCCGGTTCTTGAAAGGTCTGAAAAAATCCATATTTTTCACGTGTCCAACGCGAGAGAACGATATGGTAAATATTGCATCATATTTACTCCTAGAAAGAGTTAGACAAAGCTTTGTTAGAATGTGTACGTGATTATTTATGCAGGAAACGTATTTAGATGAGATAGACTCCCTGCAGTGATTGAAGCGTGTCGACTTGAACGTGGTCCCAAAAATTTATTTTATTCTACCAATCAGTTTTAATAAGAAAGTGCATTGATAAAGTTTTTAAGTGTCAATGCTTTTAATTATAAATGCGCTTCGGATACATCGGTAGGAAATTTACATCCCCTCGATCAATTCTTTATCTAGAAGTTTTAATTGGTGATTACTTAGCGTGCTTAATTTCGTACATTTTCTTTTACGGGGACGAATTGCTGGCGAGCGCTTTTTTGGATTACCATCATCCACGAATTTTTAAAAATATTTCAAGACCATTTTCCGTGTGCATTCCATATTAATCATTCACGCTGAATAATAAACTCATTTTTAGATGTAAAATATTCCCAAACATGAAAGAATGATAAGTTATTAAGCATATATACCGCAATATTTGCCATAGCCATATTTCACGTTTCTTTTATGTTAATGTAAGAATAGCTTTGGGTTTTCTGCAACGAGCAATCATTTTCGTTGCAGTATGTTGTGCATACAAGAGGAATTAGGCCAACTCAGCCTCCAGCAGTCACAGCAACAATCGCGTTTGGGCCCACCTCCATACCATGTAGCTGCCACTGATCACCAAGGCTTCAACTTCGTGCAGCCTAACGCGTCAAATCACAACCCTCAAGCAGTCACTGCCGTTTCTTCTATGGGAGGTACTGCAGTGTCTACGAGCGAGTCCAAGCCTGGGCTAGGCTCTGGAGGGTGGATTAATGGCCTTCTTGGTTGTCTCAAACCAGTTTGGACTATTATTGGGAAAGCAACTGCCAATGAAATCAAAGGGCAAGGTGAGCTTAAATTTTCAATATTTTAAATTAAAAATTTCAGTGTGGATGTGAAAATACAACGTATTCAGGCCATTATATGTATTGGATAAACCAGTTTTGTATAGAATGAATTTTGGTTTTATTTATACATATTGACGGACATTTTTGTAATGTGAAAATGCAGCAATCAGGAAGCAAATTTTTTTAAATTCTTGATTACCTACTTTCTTTGTTTGTATTTGCTCCTTGTTTTTTCCTTTTTATTGTGTAAAGGAATTCTGCAAAGTTACAAACACCTCGACATTTTATTTTTTTAAACTTTTTGCATTGTTTTTATTTTTTAAATTTCAATCGGCCAAATCACTAAAATATGTTCTTTTTTCCTCAATTTTCAGTTTATAAAAGGGTTACTAATTTTTCAGATGACTGGGAAATTCCCTTTGAATCAATCAGTGATCTTCAGTGGCTTGGTTCAGGAGCCCAAGGTGCTGTTTTTAGTGGGAAACTGAACAATGTTGTGGTTGCTGTTAAAAAGGTCCGCGAACAAAAGGAAACTGATATTAGACATCTTAGAAAATTAAATCATCCAAACATTGTTCAATTCAAGTAAGTGGTGAAACAATTTCAGCGTTTTTAGTTTTAAGAATGATATTTTCCATAAACTAAATCAATGGCTTGTGAAGATAGTGCATAAGAATTTTCTATCTTAGTTCAGATGGACCTCATTAGTTAGACAAAAATTTTTAAAGAACATTTCTCTAATCATTTCAAAATTGAATTCGCCATGAATTTTGTAAAATAAATAAAGCATTATCAATTTAAATAGTTCAAAATGTTTATTTTATGAATTTTGCAAACTGTTATCTAAATTTTAATGGCCTGATTTTAGTTTTATATCAAAATAGTGGGAAAGAAGTTTTTTTTCATGGCTGATAGTTAGTTCAGAATTTCTAAATTGAATGTTTGATTATAATTATGTTCACAGGGGTGTCTGTACACAAGCACCTTGTTATTGCATAGTTATGGAATATTGCCCTTATGGTCCTCTGTATAATTTGCTGAAAGATGGACAAGCTATTCCTCCAACCAGAATGGTTAACTGGGCAAAGCAAATTGCATCTGGTATGAACTATCTTCATTCTCACAAGATTATTCACCGAGATCTCAAGAGCCCCAAGTAAGTTTGGAGCATATGTAATTTGCCATATTTTCTATGGTGATATAAGAATAAAAATAATAGCTGATGTTTTTTCCTAGTGTTTTAATTGGGAATGGTGAAATTGTCAAGATAAGTGATTTTGGTACCAGCCGAGAGTGGAATGAAATAAGTACAAAAATGAGCTTCGCAGGCACAGTTGCATGGATGGCACCAGAAATAATACGCAATGAGCCCTGCTCAGAGAAAGTTGACATATGGTAAATACTGTCTTTCATGTTAACCTGGTCAAAATTCCCATTCAATAAATTTAATTACCTATCTTGCCTACTGTTCCTGCTTTGTTTCTTTTGTAAGAATCATTAGATAGCCTATATAATGTTATATGGAAATCTGCCTTAAAATATTGTGCACATAAATCCATTTATAGATGTATTGGTATTAAATACTCATTCAGCATTTTTGTATCGATCAGGTCTTATGGTGTGGTTCTTTGGGAGTTACTGACCTGTGAAACACCATATCGTGATGTTGATTCATCAGCTATCATTTGGGGTGTTGGAAGCAATTCCCTTCATCTTCCTATACCCACCACCTGCCCCGAGGGCTTTAGATTACTTGTGAAACAATGCTGGAGTGCCAAACCTCGCAATCGGCCTTCTTTTAAGCACATACTCATGCATTTGGATATTGCAGCTGTGGAAGTATTAGGAACAACGCCAGAGGATTACTTTCGTACGCAGGTATAGTGAATTGAGTACCTCATTTTAATTTGAGAGCTTTGAATATTTAATTTTATTATTCTGTTGGATCAAGTTTACATTGACTAAACTGATTTATATTTTGCTGGCATTCACAGGCCACATGGAAAGAAGAAATCCGTCAGCATATGCAGAAAATGAATTGTGATGGTAGTCATGTTCCAAAATTTGAGGAAGATCTTATAAATAAGAGGAAGGAAGAATTGAAACATGCTCAAGATATCAGAGAGCATTATGAAAGGAAATTAGAAAGGGCCAATGACCTGTATATGGAGCTGAGTGCTGTACTTCTACAGTTGGAACAACGTGAGAGGGAGCTTCTAAAGTAAGTTGCTTATAATTTTGAATGTGAAAAATCATTTTTTATAGAACCAGTGTAGAATTTTCATTCAAAAATGTTTGTACAAGTTGGAACATTTTGGTGCAATCTTTTGTGTTTTATATAGTTTTTTAAGTCTTATTTTAGAAATACAGAAGAATATTATATATAGCTCAGATATAATTTTTAGGCATTCTTGACAAAAAGTAAAAAAGAATGCCTTATGGTCAGGTCGTGTCCGTCTGTCCACATGTTTCTTCTCTGAAACTAGTTCATGAAATTTGGTATTTAGGGCCTAAGGGCTAAGAAAATGGTATAAATGGGAGGGCCACTTTATTGGTGACAAAAAATGAACTTTTTCTCTCGTCAAATATCACTTAAAACAAAGAAGTCTTAAACCGAAAATTATAGAATTAGTCCAATAGCATCTGTTTTGTTCAGTACATTTTTATTGAAGTGTAGCCGATTTCAAGAAAATTAAATGAAAAAGTTGTAATTCACTTTGAACTTGGAAAATTTTCCCCATGTTTTTTAATTGTTGTCAACGAAAACAATCTTCATAGTAACTGAAGTAAACAATATCTGATTTAAATAACTAATTAATTTAATTTTCTTTCGTGTGCATGCAACAGTTAGTAAATGAAGGGAAATGGATTATCTACAACGAAGAAATGAATGTAAATACGTCTATTTTCTGTACGGATACATAGCGTTTGTCAGTGAAAAGAAATGGGTAATTTACAACGAAGGAATGAATGTGAACATAAAGATTATATTACTACTATTCAAGTGAGGTATGTTTTAAGTAATTGTCGATTGTTTTATTAATTACAACTGATTAGGAAATAAGTCGGTGAATCAGAAATTTGTTATTCATTGGCATCACAACTGGCATATAATTTTTCAGTTCTTAGACATTATACTAAGGCATTAATATTTATCTTTTTTGACATGATTGCATAAATCATAAAGAACGCCTCTGCCTCGCATGATTTGTGCAACTTTCCTCTCTTGTCACTTGAGCTTGTACTTTTGTAATTACTTATCTCTTTGGTATATTTTAATTGGGATTATTATGGAAAACAATAATCAATAAAGTAATGATCTCATTAAGTAATGAAGATACATAGTATTTCCTCCATTGCATGAGTTTACTGCCTGATTAATAAATTTTGTATTTTTGAACATTTGATTCTGTAGGAGAGAGAAGCAGACTCACTTGCACAAGCCATACAGGAAGAGAATTGTACGTCCACTTCTGAAAGCTCAAGAGCGTCTCAGCAGAAATAGAGCTTTTCCTGTTGTTGGGAGTAGTAATCAGTCTTCTCCTACTTCTCCTGAAAAGCAAACCACAAGTCCAGAGTCTCCTCAACAAAAATGGAATGTCTCGGTGAGTATATTGATAGTAAATCCTTACCATACCTGTTACATGTAACTTACAAAAGCAATATTTCAATCATAATTATTGGCATATATGCATAAATTTTTAATGCATAAATAAGTTTTGTGGCATCAGGATTTTATGAGTTTTCTTGATGTGAATGATTGTAAATTAATTTTTACCTCCTAAAAGTTTGTGTATGGTTTGTTGTATTGTCTAATGAATAATAATAATTGTGTAATGAATGAGTACTTTTTCTTAAAGATAAATGTTTATATTTGTTGTAATTTTTATCTTAATTTTATGAATTGAATTTAATTAAAATAGATTAGGCTCAATATTTTTTTCCTTTAGTTGATGTTTTTGATAATTAATTTCAGGGAATTCCTAAAGCATCTTTGTATACTGAGTTAAATGGTTCTTCTAAGCCGCAGTCTGTAGTTAAGGAGAAGATTTCTGGAGGTGTGAAGGCCACAGCTACAGCTGTCATTCCCGAGTCTTCAACGCCACCTGTGTGTACTAGGGCACGTAGATGCTGCCATCACCATCGCCATCGAAATGGCAGCTCCAGCAGCAAAGCCAGTGAACTAAGTGCTATAAATGGAAGCCCTAGCTTGTCCTTGACCATTACTGCCAGCCCTAAAGGGGAAAGGAGGAAGGTAAAGCTTATTCAAGAGACAAATGGTTGCAGTTACCGAAGGAATAAATTTTATGAGAACTTCTTCAAATGAAGTTTTTTTAGTTATACTACTTTTATTATGTATGTACTAAAAGTAACTCCTCCATTTTTTTCCATAATTAGAATTGTGATAACCAGTAGAACATTTTTTCTCCTATCAGTAATATTCACAACATTAGAACATTGGTAAATTATTATACAGATGTTGATATGACCACTGTCTGTTGATTTATTAAAAATACTGAGGAGGAAGATTTGGTTGGGAAAATTAATTCACTTTGAGTTTACAAAAATTCTAGTTATGGTGAAATTATCCGGGATATACCTTATTTTCTCAAATATATTATAAGACCAGGTTTCTCTTCTATATTAGCATTTGAAAAACCAAGACTTGCCTTATGTTCATGTAGTATGAAACAACTTTGCATGGATCCATATTTTTTATGCCAAGGCACTGTGTTGTTACTGAAGGGAATGCACATTGTTATAAAATAACATGAGAAAAACTGATGTGCACCATTGATGGGAAAGGCTGTTACTAGCGCTGATTTTAATATTTTTTCTGTAAATAGTAAGTTCTATTGGGAGGGTCATCTTATTTTTGGGCAAATATAGTATACCATATTTACTCGCATAATTGCCCCATCCATGTTATGAGGAAATAAATATTACTAGTAGTTGCCCGTCGATAAATTGACTGGTTGGTTAGATTAAATATTGTCTTGGTAGTAAGCCTTCTCTCACATTACCAAGGAGCTCAGCGACTGCAAGGTATATTTCCTTCTACTAATGTCTGCTAGGAGCACCAACTTAACATGAACCACTACAACTATGTCAAGGAGAGCTTAGCCAATCACAAAAAAAAACTAATATCTCGCCAACAGTATGATCGATATCAATTTTATCATTTTCCTGCAAGTCTGCAGGTTGAGACTTCAATTTTATGCATCACACGTTAAGGTGACTGTTTCCTTTGCTTTAAAAATCTCATTTTTTTACATTTAATATATAGATTTTTTCTGATATGGCCATTCTCATATGATTGGGGAAAACCGTGTATTTGCCCATCCTTGTTTTAGTGTAAAAGAAATCATGCGAGAAAGTGAGGCAACTATGCGAGTAAATACAGTATATATGTTTTATAAAATCACTATCATAAATAACATAATTAAGCAGGGTCTATATTTCTTTTCAGCAGGATGTTGGCAGTGGTACCTCATTTTCTGATGGAAAGCATCCTCGTGTAGACTGTGAAACCCAAACTGAAGCAATGGATATTAGTGAGACTGATACTAGTCCTGTTTCAAACTCGGCATCTAGACTCTTCCACTTAAGTCTTGAAGCTGAAGATAACCAGGACGCCAATGTTATGAGGTTGGTAGGGGCAACTGATGTGTTACCCAACACCCCTCAAACAAAGACTCCAGGTTCCGAGAGCCTAAATGGAAATACCGTTCTCTCTCAAGAAAATGCTGATGAGTTTTATCAGAAAGGTGATGTCAATGATTCAGACATCGGCTGGAGGCATGGAGAAGTTGAATTGAACTGTAATGACACAGATGAGGATAGGATGAACCTTTCTGCAGTGTACCAACGTCACTGCCCTCCTTTACGCTGTATTTCTCATCCTTCGGATGGCGGTACAAGTGATGACAATTTGGAGGTGCTTAACCGTAAGGTTAGCGAGATACTGAGTGTGAAACGTAATCTTGCAACCCATGTGGCAGAGATGGCTGTGAGCAATGAGAGGGTGGAGAGAGTAATGCCCTGCTCATCTGCTTCTAAGAAGCGATGTCTTCCACAGGAAGATGAAGATGGGGATTATGACATGCCCGGAAGTTGTGAAGTTGTTTTTCTTAAAAAGTTGGATGCCCCATGCGTGAGGGTAAGTGAAGATGTGACTGAAAGGCTTGAATCTAGATCTGGATCGACGTTACTGAATGAGTGTCCGGATGTAGACAGTCAAGTTTCTCGTAAACAGAGAAGACAAGATGAAAATTTACTTAAGACAAAGGGGTTTCAGGTTATGGTTGACAGTTCTGAGGCTCTTGATTCTCAAGATTCCAGTCGTATTGGGTCCAGTCGGGAGGATCTATGTGATGGTTTTGAAACCTTGTCTGAGGAAGAAGGATCTGTGGGCAGTGAAAATTACACTATTCGTCGAAGGAGGTAAGTTTTATGGCAGTAATGTACACATTTTCTTCTATTGTTAGCTAGTTATTGTCCTTTTGGGAAATAAGCTGGTTCTTCAGAATATGATGTCCAGTTTTCTGAATAAAATTCATAATTTTTTTATGTAGTTGCAATTAATTATTCAGAGGCTAATAAATTAGATTGATATTTAAGAAGTGTATCAGTTAAATAATAAAAAAATCAAATTGTTTTACATCAATGTTAAATATGTATGGTCCCGCTTTGCAGGATATTGAGATCTTAATTAGCTTGAACAGTTGAAACAACTGGCAAACTCTTTGTTGTATTTTGGGAACCATCTTTTAATTTTTCCATAATGTTTTCTTTGGAAGTCTCTTATTGTTTGTGTGTCAGGTGTCACATTTTTCTATTTCATTAAAACATTGGGCATTCATTAATTTTTCACTACTAGAGTTCGTAATTTTCATTACGATTCTACAGTTTCTCTTTTGAAACCAATGAGACCTGAGTGGTCGTTATACTTAACCCTTTGACCACGTAAAGCGACTTTAGTCACTGGCACCTTTTTTTACCATTCACTGCGCAAAGCGACTTTGCTCCATGGCCAAATATAACCAATGCTAGTCTGTGGAATCAAGGATGGGGAAGTATTACGCTTTGTGTGGTACACATTTTTTGATGGCCATGGGGCAATTTGCTTTATGTGGTGAATGGTAAAAAAGGTGCCAGTGACTAAAGTCACTTTATGCAGTCAAAGGGTTAATAACTCAAAAATGTTATATTGTTTTTAATAATATAATTGCAGCATGTTGCTTAACGTCTTTTTTGTATAGCATTTGGATAGAAAATTTTAAAAGCCAGTATGTGTCAATTAAAAATTTTCCGTTTCAATCGTTAGTTAGTATGTTCTATAAGACAGCATATTGATTATGAAAATTTTATCAAGATCTTCAGCATGATTAGGGTAATTGAGTTTGCCTCAGTGGTACATAATATGGTTTAGTAATACAATACCACATACAATTTCTTGTTAAATTTTTCAGATCAGAAAATACAAGCATTGTTATGTTATGTTTCAGCTTTGCCCGAAGGCCAATTGCACCCTGTAAAACTAGACGCTCCTACCAAAGCACCAAAGGATGCATGGCTGCTGTAAAAACTACCCATTCTGAGTGCAATGCTTCTGAAGAGGATGAAGAAAATACATCGGAATACAGCCATGCTCCATCGAGTCTTCGATCTACTCTTGAGAGTAATCCGGACTTACTGAAGCACATGGAAGCCCAAGGGTCCATTCCTCATTCTCACGAGCAGAGTGAATGTAATCAGCCTCTTCAAAAGTCATTGAAGGCTGTTTTTAATCACCCTAGGCATTCTCCTCAGAAACACAGTAGTACAAGCCATGGCAACAAAGTGGTGAGTAGTTTTCTTATAGAGCTATGTTAATGGCAAGAGGTGGAATGTATATTAGTAGCTTTTTTCTGTAGTAGAATAATGAAAACAGGTTAGACAGAACAGTATTTGTGATAGGTGGATACGAGAAGCGTATTAACAATCATGGTATATGGCTAGAAAAATGATTGAAAAAAAATGAGAAAAGAATGAGACTACTGAAAGAAGAATATTAAGCAGTAGATGGGAAGATGATGGTAGAAATAGATGTTTTCATTAATTAGGTAGCTTTAGGGAGAGGAAATAAAGGTAGAAAAAGTGTAGACTTAACCTATTGTACTCCAATTTTTTAAAACCATATGTGATATGTATTTCAAATTATTTTTTTGTGATTCCTCAGTAACTGCTGTATATTTATACTATATACATCTCTAGACAGTTTTTTTTGTGCCAGATAGTATATCTACAACTTTACATTGTCAGTTGTTTGGTAATTTTTAAATCATATAATAGAATTAAGCCCAGTTTACATTGTAAGATTCACAAGACTATCAATCCTATTCTTTATCAGAATCACAAACTTGTCATACATAAAGCTTTCACATATTCTGAATATATCCAATAAGATACACTTTTACCTGAACAAAGGTCATCAAAATTGACATGCATTTCTCAGGCTAAAGATACCCCTCTTATAAAGTCTGTGCATGGACAGGTTAGGTAAATGTTGCCACTGGTAGGAGAAATGGTGAATTTAAATAGTTTTTACAGTATGGCCTGAGGGTTTACACCGGGCTATTAAAAATTTTTTCTGCCATCTTGAAACAAAATGGCGGTCATAAAACACCATTTTCTCTGGATAAACTCAACGGATTTTCATGGAACAAACCTTAAATAGCTTCTAGCACTACATTAAAGTCGAATAGATATAGATCATTGTATCGGCCATCTTGAACCAAAATGGCGACCATAAAACATAATATATTAAAATGTGTGTATATATGTATGTCCCTTTTCCTTTTTTGCACTGTTGAAACTATCGAATTCAAAAGTTTCATGGGCCATCCTATGGACAAAAGGAAGAACTTGGTCTAGGTTTGCAGACTGTGGGGTCTCTTACACTCCATGGGGTTCACAAAATATACCTAAATATTAACTTACTATCGCAGGAAATGGCTTATTTTATGCACAAAAGACAATATTTTAATTGTTCACGTTTAGTCGTATTACATGTTAAATCACTCAATTATCCTTTAAGCGCAAAATTTATTAACATTTTCCAGGTGGCAACAAAGGTAAATTTCTTAATTGTTGTCCTCCTCAAAGGGAGATAGCCACGTAAACATTAATGCAAGGAAAGTCCATGCCATGGCGAGCCATAGAAGAATAGCCAACGCCAAGATAAAGGGTACAAATGGATTAAATATAGTCTATGAGTACTTTTAAAGTGAGTCAAATGATTTTAAAGAAATATTATAACATTGTTATCTTTTACAATTAACATTGAAAGATTTATCGCAACATAAATCGATACATCTACTTACATTTGTTTGGTAACCAAGATGTTGTTTATTGTTTATGTTTTGGCTAAAAGTATTGACATAATCCACATAATTCTATTGCTGCTTTAAAGGCTTCAGTGCATCTATCCATGTGGATATTAAGCAAGACGTTAATGCGTAAATATATTAATGGCAAAACTTGACAATACAATAGATAAAATTTAAACTGTTAATGTAAACGTCGCTTGCATAATTAAGGAATGGGGAACGAAAATTCAGGGCTTATGGTGCACTGGGAGTAATTTCTATTTTAATAAAACTGCTCGATTATGCCAAATATTCTTGGAAAAGCAGTCTGCCTTGATTATATGATGGATTCACCATTGAGATACACCCAGGAGCACAAGCCTGACTAAATTTTTTCAATGGTTTCTTTAGGTGGTAGTTAAAATTTCGTGTGAACCTCTTCTCTGAATAACATATTTGAGAAATTTGGAGGCACCTACTGCACAGGGCCCCGAGAAATAAAAATCATTTGCTACTTAAATGAAAATTATTTCTCGAGAGAAGTCGGGTAACTCCAGCTAGTTGTAAATGCATAGAATCTTTCCAATAGACATTTTTAAATCTAGGTATGTCTTATAAGCAAGCAACTATGGTATGCATTCAAGATTCATTTTATATATATGAATTAAAGCTGTAACTCATTTATTAATTAAACCTTTAAATGGCAAACGTGCCCATGTGGACACAAAATGAGATCGCTCACAGACAAACACCATATACATATATGTTCTACTTGGTTCTGAGACCACCTACAGTGGTTGTAATTGACATGGAGTCTGGGGCATGGAATGAGAACATGTCAGATGAATTACACCACAGCAGACCAAGGCAAGAATGCTGAAGGTTGAAAGCTTAGGGAAGGGGAGATCTCACACAAACAGTAAACAGACTTTTATCTAAATTTAGGTCCAGGCTCTCAGAACCACTTTCACATTCAAGAAGCCATAAACAAATCTCCATAATATTCTTCTTCCATTTGAACATCTGCGTTTTGTGACCTGTCTTGTTCAGTTGTTTAACTAGAGTGGCAGTAAGCTAAGGTGAGTGAAGTTTTTTAAAAAGAAATTTCAATGTCAGTTATGCAAGATTTTTATATTAAGGAGTGAAAAATGATTAATTAAGACAAAGGCTTTATGGATAATTGAAACTTGTAGAGAAGTATTTTAATGAAGTTTGATACTAAATGCCAGTATACTGCAAGACTCATTGACATACTGAAGTAATTTTATTACCTTTCTATGTATGTATTTCTTAAATTGAATGGGTGCCTTATCAAATTTTCGATTATTTAGATTTTAAATGTCTAAGGACATCATGGTAATGCAACATAATATAAAATAACTGCAGGAAATTTTGGATTGCAATTGGCTGCAGAGTATATATGTTTTCTTCAGGCATTAAGAATTGTTGTTGGTGGGAGGAAGTCATAACTGTGCTAAAACCAAACTTTCAAGAAAGAAAGTTTGAATCCAAAAGTTAAAATTATCTTTCTTGGTTGCTATTTTATTTTTGCTAAGTTTTAATGAATCTCTGATTAAAACTCTGGTTGTTATGTTTCAGAGGCCGAGTGAGCATGGCGATAATTCTCAACAAAATTCTGGATCTGAATCAGATGACGTAAGCGATGCCACAGTAGCCACACAACTCCAACAGTCACCAAAATCTGAAACTGTTGTTTGGTAGCGCCGATGGGTTCTTTACTCTGACAATTTAGAAATTTTAATTTAAAATTGTTATATTTATCACCTTAATTCTGCCATGCAAATATCATCTTTAAAAATGATTTCGTTATTAATGATAATGCACAGAATCATACATGACAAAATTCTTGAAGTTTGGTCCTAATGTATACAAACTTCTGGAGATTGTCATTGGTAATATTTACTTATTATACAAAGTTATACATATTGTATGAAATGTTGTATATTACTGCAGTTACAGTGTTGATTATAGTGGTATTTTACTTTAAATCTGTGATGAATATGTGCAATTGCAACTCCACTCCATAGTTAACTTAATGTACTTACATGCTAAATATCCAGCATTGGTGGATATATAGTGACATAATACCAGTATTTGTTTCAAATAATCATGAAATAATCACATTGACTGCATTAAGTGTTTATGATATTTTGCATGATTTATCTCAGGTAAGAAGCATTTTTAAATGAAATAAAGGCAAAAATTTAGCCTAAATATTTGTCTTTGTTTTTTGGGAGTGTGCGCCTACCAGCTATGGGTGGAGTAACTTTCCAGTTTTAGATTGTAAATATATTTATATTATCACTGATGCAATTTTTGTGATAAGAATATTTTAGCAAATTAAAGGTTTGTTAGTGTGCAGATGTATAACTTTATTTTTAGTGTTTAAGAAAATTAAGAGCTCACTTGACATGTAGTCATTGCTATAGTTTTGTAGAAGATAAAATTTAGGTTTCTTAACCAATTTTGGAAATTTCATAAATACCTTGAACTTTTTTCGAATTCATTTTTACTATACACCTCACAGTCAAATGATTGTATGGTTTATGGCACGGTAGTTCATTTACAATTTTTCTGCAACTATGTTTGTTACATTTTATCGTCAGTTAATCAGAAAATAGTAGAATTGGTCTTGACCTTAAACTCTTGTGTATGTATTATTGATAAAATAATACAATGTTCTCTGTTTTTACTTGGATATTATTTAGCTAATATTACCAAACGATAATTATGCATTTGGCAGAAAAATACTCTTAGCAAAAATGCTATTTTTGATGCAATATTATCAAAGTTGAGGGGTCAATTTGGCAGCTTATGTTCAACCTACATTATCCTAGCAGAGCCTATTTCAGGGTTGTTGGACAATATATCTGATAACTTGCATGCTTTTGAAGTTTCAATTAGAGTATAAGTAAAGAAGAGATTGATTTTCTACTCAAGTTTTATTTTTTCCAGAATTAGCAACAGTTGTTCGTTGATTTATCTCTTATAAAGTAAATTACATAATTTTAAAATGCACGAGAGTTCATGTGCCCATTAAAATTAATTTCATTTGTCGTAAACAGATTTTTTAATGTTCCTTAGCTTCTGTGACAGCAACATGCCTTTGAATTAAAATAATACAGCCTTGTGATTTTAATAAACTATTTATGAACTATATAAAATTAAACAGTAATTATTCACAACTCTTATTGTAATTTCACTTTGCTCAATTTCATCAACTTAGTTGCATGCATTGTATCACAGCATAAATGAGTGCTAGTTTGTCCTAACATATTCGAGTTGTTTAAATTTCATGTGCAACAATCATCTTATAATATATTAATATCTTAAATTATAAAAATTGGGAAGTCTTGAAAGAACTTTCTCCTCAAAAATCTATATTACAAGGCATTCATAAATACAATTAACATTTGAAGAAATACACGCATACATACTCAAGTGCGTTTACAATTCTGCCTTAGATTTATCCTGACACTTTGTCCATAATATTGCTAGATGGTATTTTCAAGCCTGAGATTGTGGCCAAAATGTTCATTATCATGGAAAATGAATGGATTTCACTGTGTCAGAGTTGGAGTAAGTTGCAAGTCAGTCATCAATACATCACTAAAGTATTATCACATTTGATAATGTAAGAATGACTAGTCCATATTTTAAATGCTATTTTGTCGGAGATAATTAATCTGCATTAGGTACTACAATTTTAGTATTTTTATGTCTGTCTTGTGTGGGGGTTAATATTAAATACTTAAGGATGAGGTAGTCTCAACAAATCACACAATTTGTACCTGCCACACCCTTAGCTGTCTTAGAAAACATCTGATCTGTGAGAAAGGTGCTAAAAATTAACTGAGCAAATAAATTTGTAAAGATTAAGACTAACACTAGTTTTAAATGTACTTCATGTTATCTTTCTGATTATATGTATAACTGTACAATGCGACTGTTTTCATGAGACTGTAAATATAATTAATAAAATCTAGGAATTGTATACATCAGTAAACCACAAGTTTTGTCATAAAGGATTATGATGAACTGATTGTAACTGAATAATTAATGTCAAGTCAGTTGATGTCATAGCATTGAAATTTTGGTGGCAAAACAAACTCATATTTTTTGTAGTTACCAATTAGGATGTGAACATTTGTGAAAGGATTATCTGCATATGCTATGTTTTGAGGTTGTTCAAAATTGGAAAGTCAAATAAATCAATTATCTTTGTTACAAGTCTTTTTATGTTCTGCCTTCAAACTTAATTACATTTTGAGCACATGAGAATAAGTCACTCTTCAAACTATTTAAACAACCCATATTTTCCTTCTTCAGCACAAGAAAAAAAGGATTGAGATTCTAAACCAATAACTCCTCTCATTGTGAAGTATTATCACAAAGTTCTAATAGTCAAGGCAATATACGATGCCCAAACCTGATTAGTCTCTTAGAGCTTCCTATGGTCATCACTACCAATAAAATGATTGGTGCAGGAAGCTAGCAGCAGAATGGATCCAACCAGAAGCATTCTGTCGCAGGCTGCCTAGAAGTGAAACTGCATTATCTTGTACAGGTGTTTCTCCATCTTCCTCGGGTAGATAATCTGGCAAGGAAGGGTCTGATTCTGATCTATTTAAATCAGTAAAGCTAGAAGAGGGATTGACTTCTGCTGGGCTGATTTTCCTACTTCCCATAGGAAGTAGAATCTGTAACACAAATATACATCCATTTCAATAGCAGATTTTTCAATTATCTGAAATGCCCTCTTATTAACAGAAATAATAAAAAAGTAATACTTAATGAAAAGCAAAATAAGTTGGGTGTAAGGCAGGAGTCTTCAAACTTTGTTCCTTGAAACCTGAGAATTCTGTGGAAATGTACAAGAGAAGATTTGCCTTTCATTCTCAAAGCACCACCTCTTGGTTGTGGTTCCAGGAATTTAAAACATAAGGTTCCATGGCTTCAGAAAGTTTGAAAACTCCTCCTGTGACATGCAATAAACATTTTATATAATAATACTAAAATTAATGGAAAAATAAGTTTTGGTTAGCTGGGATGATGTAATATAGTTGATTATGGCCATGAATTATTCATTAGTAACAAAAATTTTCTGAACCCTAAATGTTTGTAACATTTAATGCATGACATTTATATCTGCATCATATGTAGTCACAGCCTATCCCATACTTTATCATTAAGTTTCAGTATCAATTTGGATTAAGTACTCACAAAACTAATTATCAAATAATTCCATTCATTTTCAGAATAATAATAAAATATGTTTTAAACACAAAATAATGGTGTTCATTTGAAAATACATGTATTATAACGTAAGTACTTATAGTGAAAATAATAAAAAACAAACTGGAAATCTATAATTTTCTTCAAAATAAGAAAATGTGGATAGAATCAACTTAAAAACTTTCCTTGTGACTGTTATATAATATTACAATAGTCAGTGGAAAATAAGTACTCCCCAGTTATAACCCTGGAGTCTTAAGCAATAATGAAGGTGTAAAGTAGAAATACCTCTTGCTTCAGCTTGTTTCTGGAAACAAGTTTTGCTTCAAGACACTCTGTAGCAACGATAGCTTTAGCCACTGTTTCAAGCTCCAAGAATGGTCGAGCACGTAAGACACAACGCTGATGTTCTATATCCACCATTAATGACACTACACCTGGTAATGCTACGATTGCTCGTTCTAGGCTAAGTCGAGTTTCCTGAGAATACATTAATTTACAAAGTTTTAAATGACACTGAGGCATTTAAGAATTATTCAGAATTGATTCCGCTAATGTTTCCCTTGATTTCGCTTATACCAATTTAATTACCGGAGAAAGGCCATGAATATGGAGGGTAATTGTTTTAGCAGTCAATTTTTGTGAGGTTTCTATGCCATCTTCACTACGTTGCGCCCATCTACCGCAACTTCTTCCATGAATTGGAGGTACCGTTTTGAGAGCTGCAGGATCACTGCTCTTTAATTGTTTATGAAGCTCTCTGGCAGTCGCAGCCAATTTATCATTCGGGCACCTGTGCAAATAAAATGATACAACAATCAATATTATTACAATTACTATTAAATATCAACACACTAATTTTCATAATACAATTACCTTTCCGCCAAACTATCTAAGGATTCAAGAATTCCAAAAACCGATAACAACGTAAAATGATTAGATTTATCATCAATTAACACTCTGAGTGCTTCAAGTGCTTCTTCTAAAACCTCTTCATTGGGATTGTCTAAAATATACGCCAAAAATTGCAAGCAGGTGATATCCTGAAATATAGCAATTGTAATTGTTATCACTCAATTACACAATTAAAAATGCCACGTTGAAGTTATAAATACCTTTACAACAACGGCTTGCGTAGCCGGATTCGATGCGAGTGATTTATATTTTCGAACGGTGTTCAATATGTTTTCAGTATTTTTATCCATCTTCAACAGCTGTAAAAGAGAGCAATATTGTTTGAGATACAACTCTTGTGTGCACACAGCAAGTTCACAAAACTCAGATGTTAGTCGATATTTAAATAAACATCCCACAATCGACTCCGCGGATTAGCTGGAGAACTGTTGATGTAATTTCAACATGCACGACATTTAAAATTACAGAAAAAGTTTTGTGTAATTTCACACTGAATTAAAGAATAGCAGAAGATACCTTTGGACCTAATTCTTTAACGAAAATTTTTGGTAACATCTAAGGATTTTGAAATGGCACTTATTAATTTTTGTATGGTAGATGAAAACGACGATGTTGTTAAACGGGTAAGTTAACAAAACATTTGTCATGACTATAAAAGAACTATATGAAGAACTGTTCACATTGTCTATCATAAAATAATCACATAATAAACATATGCAGGATAACGTGTTCTGCAAATATTTTTAATTCTAACAGCAATACACGATTTTCGTATCTCACTGTTTAGTTTCGGAGTTAAGTATTCTAAAAATTCGCTAGATGTCAACGCAGTAGTACCTTGCGGGTTAAGTAACTTCATTTGTCTCAATGGACCAACCAATTTAGTGACGTCTACTGCTCCGATGATTTGTTTCCTTATTGTATTGATAAGTGTGAGACTGGCAGAATTTATTTATTATTCGATAGTCTATGAAAAGGTCCTCCACGTTAAGCCATTTTAATAAATTAATTTTATAAAAAGTATTTATAATCTTATTAGGAATTTATTTGAAGTTCAAAAGTCGTAATGGCCAGTCCGAGAACTCGTCGTGTTTTGCAAGAATTGAAGCCGCAGAACGAAAATAATGTAAGTGAAATGATTCTGTTGTCTAGTCTGAAATTTAATTTATTATTATTATATTTCCTTAATAAACTTTTTTGTATTTTTTATATTAGAAATGCTTTGAATGTGGCACTCATAATCCTCAATGGGTTTCGGTGACTTATGGTATATGGATATGCTTAGAGTGCTCGGGGAAACATCGAGGACTTGGGGTACATTTATCATTTGTGCGGTCAGTTACTATGGACAAATGGAAAGATATAGAATTAGAAAAGATGAAGGTTAGTGTATTGCCTTTTTCTGTATTTTCTGATGTAGGATGGTTTTAAAAAAAAACTCATTTGTCTCAGGTTGGAGGTAATAGGAATGCTCGTGAGTTTTTCAACTCTCAGCCCGACTGGGATCCCTGTATGTCAATCCAGCAAAAATATAACACAAAGGCCGCTGCATTGTACAGAGATAAGGTAAGGTGCAATTTTATAAGCGAATTCACAGATGTTTTTATTTAATCACATTCTCATTCAAAGTATTTGATATTAAAGATAATCATCAAACTTAAGGAGAAACATTTTTACATTTAAATAATCGTATAATTAAACGATTCTTCACAATGATACAAATTACATTTTCAGCGCAGTCTGATGTGGCCACCACATGACTTTCTCCATATCTGTAATATTTCTAAAAATTCCAAATAGGTTACCTACATAATAATAAATATTTTAAGAAACTGGGAAAATTTTAGACTTGACAAAGAACAGAAATAAACTCAAACCATAGCCTTCTGATATTGGATATAGCCACAAAGCTCCAACAATTAAGAAAATAAAAAGGAGCGTTAGAAAGACGTAACTAAGCGTCAATTGTTAACAATAGTCGTCTGTAGGTGGCGTGTTGGTGGCAGCTAAGAATATAAGATATCTCTTAAACAATGCATATGGAATATGGAAAAATGTTTCAAACAAAAGTTGTAGAAAATTAAATTTCCTACAACGTTTATTCCAATATATTTTTACATGTATCAAATATTAAAGCAAATATTTCAAAACAACGGAAAAGTGACAAGAATAAACATCCACTTCCAGTTGACCGATTTTTACCAAAAACTAATCAGTTCTTCTGATTTTTATAAAAATGTTAAATATATAATTTATCGTTGACCTGATTAATAGTTTTTGAGTTAGAGCACCCACAAAAAGCTATCACACACAGACATCATCGACAAATTGGTCAAAACATGATCAGGGGACCTCAAAACGTGTATTTCCATTGAAATCTCGAAGTCGATTTTTTTCATGAATACAATACTTTCCCCTATACTACGTATATGGAGAAAGTAAAAAGGGCCTTATGTAATTTGCTATACAATTCTTCCCTCACTTGCTTTTATATTTTGTCAATGTTGTAAGAATATAATGCACACTTCTATGGATATTCAACTAAAGAAATCTATTTTTCTGGTTAAAATTAACTGGCTCTATTAACTGGTCAATGCTCGAAATATAATTTGATCCCTTGAGGTTTCATCTTCTACAGGTTTTACTGTATATGTTAGCTCAAGTATTGTGATATTTACACTCACTAGATTTTTAAAATACTTGAACTGCAATGTTGTAAATATATTATCCAATTTTTTGTTGGTTTGGAAGGAAATTTTTAATCTCCATGCATTTAATCATTTTCCCTATTGATATTTTGTGGTAAAATCAATTTAAAAAATACAAGAGCAGAAAGAAATTTACTTATAACAAATATTAAAACAAATATTTCAAAATTATGGATAAGTCACTTCTGGTTGACCGATTTATACCAAAACCTAATCAGTTCTTGTGACTTTTATAAAAATGTTAAATATCAAATTTTGCATTGACCTGATTAATAGTTTTTGAATTAAGAGTACCCACAAAAAAGTTATCACATACACCGCACACACAGACATCATCGAGAAAATGGTCAAAACATGTTCATGGGACCTCAAAATCTGTATTTCCATTGAAATCTCAAAGTCGATTTTTTTCATGAAGACAATACTTTTCCCTATACTACGTATATGGAGAAAGTAAAAACGGATGTGACAAAAGTAAACACACTTCTGGTTGGCCAATTTTTACCAAAAACTAATCAACTCTTGTTATTTTAACAAAAATGTCAAATATGAAATTTTGCATTGATCTGATTGTTTTTGGGTCAAAGCACCCACAAAATTTTTATCACATACACACACAGACATCATCGAGAAAATGGTCAAAACGTGTATTTACATTGAAATCTCAAAATCGATTTTTTCATGAAAACAGTACCTTCCACTATACTATGTATGGAGAAAGTAAAGATACGGCAAAAATAACTTTTACAATATCACCAATTGTGATATTGTAAAAGTTATTTTTGTCATGTTTTTTAATGCATATTCACTTTGAACATCAGTAAAAATTAAAATGTAGATGATTTAAATTAATTTGATAGAGTACTGCTTAAAGGCAATATGGTAATATCGTATGCATTCCTTTATGGGAAATATGTACTGATTAAAATGGCAGGTTCCCATTTGAGAATTGAGCAACCTAAGTATTTAGTAAGATTATGAAGTGTTATTCAAAGACAGATAATGTGAAAGAGGTGAACTCTGAAGTTGAACTACCAACAGATTTAACTATTCCAAGGTTACATGAAAGTTTGAGGCAGATAGTGCAAGATGTCCTGGAAGACCTCATATCAATAATAGAGACATGCTATGAATGTGTGGGGTGGTGGAGTTGTTAGAGCATTGATATTCCACACAGCAATCCCACGTTTGAATCCAGCGGACGTAGTATTTTTCATCCTGGGATCGTCCCGTCTCGTTCTTATTCCACTGAATTCCCTCGGCCTTGAATTCCATAACCAACAATTATCCCTCCCTTGGCATGTTCTCTTCATCCCATACCTTCAACACTTTTCTCAAACATAACCTCAGAATGGAGCATATCTTATTCCATCCTGTTGTCCTTTTTTAATGATTTCTTTTGGATTGTTATATTTATTTATAATTTGTTGTTATATTTATTTGGTTGTTATCTTCCAATGTAAAAGGCTGTTTTTGGATATAAATAAACAAACGTGCACAATTTTGTCACTCTGTAATGCATTGTTGTCAGCTATGCATTGATTCTGATGGTGGGCCTTTCGAACATTTGCACCCTTTAAAGGTACATTCACACTATATACATGTACATGGCAAATCCACATACAAGTATAAGACTTGTCCTAGATTTGTATACAATTTAGTATATACAAATCTAATATAAGTATAAATTTTTGAAGCGTTCACATTGGTTAGACAAGTCAGTCGACAGTATGTCCTTGAACAAGGAATATCTGTTCATTTGTGCTGCTGCAAATTATGTAATTAACAACCAAGTAGCAAAAAAGAAGAAATGTCGATGGTGGATAAGAAATTTTTTGTGCAAAAAAGTAGCCACGGTGCATACAAATCAATAATGAATGATTTAACTAGAGAGGAATGATGCACGCAGCATGCGTGCATACATGCAAAGCAGAGGCATTCTTTAGGTTTTATGCAATCATGTCCAAATAGATAAATATTAATGGCTTAGTATTATGTCTGAAAAATGATGGGCCAATAGTGATGCCAAGGAAATAACGAATATTTGATTCACCGACTTATTTCCTAATCACTTGTAATTAATAAAACAATGACAATGGACAATTATTTAAAACATACCTCTAGTTGTAGTATAACCATTATATAAATTACCCATTTCTTTTCATTTACAAACACTGTGTATACATGAAGAAAATAGATGTATTTACGTTCATTTCTTGGTCGTAGATAATCCATATCCCTTCATTTACCAAATGTTGTGTGCACACGAAAGAAAATTTAATTAGGTATTTACAGCAGATATTGTTTACTTCAGTTGTCATGAAGATTGTTTTCGTTGAGAACGATTAAAAAACACAGGAAATTTTTTCTAAGTTCAAATTGAATTACGCCAGATGCTATTTGGTCAGTTTTACAATTTTGGTTCAAAACTTTTTGTTATAAGTGATATTTTGCGAGATGTAATGAAAAGTTAACTATTTGTCACTTGTAAAGTGGCACTCGTGATTATGCTACATAAACCATTTATATCATTTTCTTTATGTCCTAAATACCAAATTTCATGAATATCCATCCAGTACTTTCAGAGTTGAAACATGTGGACAGACAAACTGACATGACCTGAATATAAGGCATTCTTTTTTTTTTACTTTTTGTAAAGTATGCCTAAAAATCAAAAACACTATTTTATGTCGTACACGAACTCAACACTACTGCACATAAACAACATATAGTGACAATGACAGATGATTTAGATTGTACAGTGCATACGTGAGTTGGTGGATAAATCCAAGTTTCCCATTTGGTGCGGAAGCTTCAGATTTGTATACGACTTGTCGTATACAGTATAGGACGTGAAGAAATCTTGGACTTGTCTTATACAAATCCTATACATTTCTAGATTTCTGTCTATACATGTATAAGATTTGTATATATCATACATGTATATAATGTGAACACACCTTAAGAAAGTGCTGCAACAATGTACAATCATCCATATGCTTTATAAGTAAATATACGCATGAATTAAATTAGCATACATTTTTAGGGCCACTATTCCTGGTTTCTTTTTTCATTTTGTCATTTAAATTGTTTACAAATTCCTTGAAAATGGTGCTTGTCATCTAAGATCTTTTATTTGCTTTCCATATTGCTGGAAGTTGACTCATATTAAAAGTTTTCCAACATTTTGGATTGTGACTTTACTGATATCCAATGCTTTTTTCTAGTTTTCCATCAGAAAATGCAACTAAAAATACAGTCAAACATTCCTTTGATTGTCTACCTCCAAAACATCTTTTTATTTTCATCTGCAAAGTTTTATATGGGAGATATAAAAAAATAATGCATTCATGGTCTCTTTGGATTTGTAACCTAATGTAACTTCTTTTAGTTTACCATACAGAATCAAAATTCTCTAGGGCCATCAAAACAGACTTTAGTTGGAAAAGACTCTTTTCCATCTTTTACAGGATCTATATATGCCCAATGATAGAAATTTTGCAGTAAAAAATCCTTTCTATCAGCATCTCACAGTTTCTGTCTTACAGAGAAACATATGAAAAAGGTGTCACACAAATAAGGTTTTAAATAATTTCCAGGTTTACAGTTTACTCTCTAATACAGGTTTCAGCTGTTTCAGGTTTTATTATGTACTCAACAGGCTTTGTATACATTTCCCAAAGTTATATTTTCATATGTTATTGTTAAAATTATGTATATAATAGAGTGTTTAATTAATTAACAAAGCATACAATTTTCATGGTTTTAAAATCATAGATGTTATAATTAGGCAGTATATAGCCTCTCAAATCTGTGATTCAATAAAGAGGATCCTCCTAAACACCAGCTATTTTTGAGATACATCCCAAAACCATTTCTTATGGTTTTTAAAAAAATTTTCTTTAACTTTTCATTATGGAGTTCCTCAAAGTGATGGCTAAAAAAGTCTAATATATTATTATGATTTTTTAAATATTCTTAAAAAGTTCTGTCTTCCATCGCCATCATGCAAGACAATCCATATCACCCTCATCTTTGTGAATATTAATTTGTTGTCCATGCTTGTCAACTTGTAAAACAAGGGGATGAGTTTAGTAAATAATAACTCCTTTATTTTATATTCATATTTCCTTAAAAATCTTGATCAATTTTATACTGCTGCATAAGAAAGTATTCTAAGGTTTTCAAATTTGATTGGTATGTGTCTCTGATATATGAGATACAGTACCGGACCCTTTATCCACCATCCTGAAATCTGGCAGAACCTTAAATCTGGCTATATTTGGAGCTCATGCCCTAGGTACCTATTTGAAACCATGAAACCATTGACTATTTCTTTGACCTCCAGCTTTGTTTTCGTGGCATTACTGTTTTAACATGCTGCATTTTTCTGTATACATCTGTCCACTGTGTTGTGTAGTAAATCTAACATTTTAATTCAAGAAAAGGTATTAGGTTGCCTGCTTCCAATTTTTTTGAAATTTTGGTGGTTGGTAGGCCACATGGAGTAATGAACCAAGGCGCAAATAAGTTTTGTGGAAATACATAATCATGGCAAAAAATGCTCATGGAAGTTCTGATTATCACTATACATTTATTACCGTATTTACCCGAATTCAAGACGGCCCTTTTAGCAGACTATCAAAACAAAAAAGATTTGATGACCTAATGTCTCTCTGACTGCACATATTTGGTGTATATTTCGAACACATGTATTCAGTATAGGTATACTAGTTAATTCATTAATTGAAATGATTTGTTACAAATTTTCTTCTGAAAAAAAAAGAATTTAAAAAATGTATTTTGAAAATTAAGATTTTATTAATTGAATTCCGGAGCATAAGTTTGAAATGATAAATTTCATTAGATACGATTATTTTACCTTATGTTTCTTTCTTTAAAAAACATTGATTAAACATGCAACCATACTTCCTACGGTTCTATGACAACTCGTCGCGCCAAACTCATTTCTCGACAAATTCATCGCGAGACAAATTGGTGCACGGCAGGGTGAGACACTTTTCCACAAATTTTTTTTAATATTTCGATAATGCCAGAATGAAACTCAATTCTCTTTGCCGTTTATGCGAGATACATTGGATGGTGTATGGCAGAGGGTAACTCCCAACCCAATATGTGTATCCCTCTGCCGTACACCAATCATGGTGTCTCGGTTTCCAATTTGTCTTGCGGTTAATATGACTCGCGACGAATTTCTCTAGCGATAAATTGAGGCGACGAGTTTGTCGGGCGACGAATTAACGCGCGACGAGTTTGTCGCGTGACGAATTGACGCCACGAATTGAAGCCCGACGATTTTACGCGCGATCAATTGACCACTATGTATTGATGGTATATGACTTTGTACTCGAATTTAAGATTATTGCAAGCTGAAATTTGGAAAAAAACGTCTTGGATTCGAGTAAATACGGTAATAATGAGTGGAGACTTCGGCAAAGATAAAATAAAGAAATGGAACAACTCCTATATATTTAGGTAGGCCAAACATCAAAATTCCAAGACTTAATTTCCATCCACTATGATAGCAGAAAACGACGGAAAAACTGTTGAGAATTTTTTTGGCTTATTTTTCTCAAATCAGGTGCATTTTTACACAGATCCTGATTCATTGCATTTTGTTTTTTTGCCTATCTAAATACCTAGCGATAATCGAAGTTCAAAATAAAATTATATGTAGCAAGTTTTGCAAGAAGAAGATAAAGATGGAATTGTGGTTTCAATTTTAAGAAAATAATTATAATAGGCCTTAATTTTTAAAAAGAAAAGTCTACAGTGATTTGGAAAACAAATAAAACCCTTTTATTCTTTACTCTTAATAGTTCTTTAATATATTCTAAGTATGTACTGTACTAAGGACTATAAATCCATAAAATCCCCCTAATCCAGCAAACCTCTGGTTCTCTGGCGAGATAAAGTGTCCTTAACTGTATTCTATCAACTGACACCTTATTTGAAAGGATGGCGCTTTTGTGGAGTTTTCATCTGCTATTAACATTCCACAGATTTCAACCCTTGCTCAAGGTAAATCATGGGATATAAATACTTCTCCTGCACAGCGGCATGTGAGCAGCTCCATAACGTACAGTGGGACTCAATACAACAACTCGTATAATAAATATAGCAACACAAGTTCAAATAATGATACATACCAAGGCAGGTTGGAGGATAATTCTGGTGGCTACCAATCAGGAGGTGGATATCAATCTTTGGATGCACATTCTTCTTTTAATGATCAGAAGGAAGCATTCTTTGCAAGGAAACAGACAGAAAATGCCCAAAAACCAGAGTGAGTATCAAAATGATTATATATAGAGAGGAAGAGCCTTATCTTTGAAAAGATTATTTGTTAGTAATTTAAAATGGTGATAGTTGTTATTATTTATATACATTTGTAAGAACTTTTACATATTACTATTACTGCCCTGAAATGAATCAAGTTTTAATGTATGGATTTAAATTAGCCTGATACTTATTTAAATGGAAAATATTTTAAGGATGAGGTTTACATTTCAAACCTGATTTCTTTTATTATATGTTCTGTAATGAAGTTTTTGTTCTAATTGTATGTATAATATGGCTTAATGCTTTTAATTAGTTTCTTAAAAAACCAAGCATTATGCAAGCCAAATTTTTGTATAATACTTTATGTAAATAGGTTGTTCCATTCCCTCAGCATACCCTGAGAGCTTAATGAATGGTATACTTTGTTAGATGGAACATATAGGTAAACAAATAAATAATGAATTTAATAAAATGTGTAAAGTTAGCAAAAGTGTACAAATTTATAAACTGTACAAGACTGTTTAAAAGGTAAAGCACAGAGTTTCAAAGAGCACTAATGTTTTAATTGAGCTAAAATGGTGATGCTCTCAGGCTGGCACTGTCATACTGTGGCTGTGTGGCGATTATGTGCTGAGGCATAAGTGTACAACAATACCATACATACAAGCAGTGGTATCAATGTTTAAAGAGTGCAAAATTGAATTTGTACTAAGTAAAACATACTAAATCAGAGACTGCCTGTATGGTTATCATGGAAATTAAATTTGTTATTGTTTATGCCAGTATTAATTTAATTTGAGATACTAAGTAGTTGAAAGATTTAGAATATTTCTAACATTCTAAAAGCAGTCTTGTGTAGCTGGATTTTATTGAACATTCCTTTGAGAGAAGATTTTCAACAATCCATAAAATATTTTTTTTTCTCCTGATAAAAATTTTACTTGCTAAGAAGCAAATATTTGGATGCCCTTGTCCTACCTAAAATGGATGGTCTTTCTTTGCTTATGTATCTTCATAATTATGATGGTTGTCATATTTACTTCTTACCATTAAGGTTATAGTTCACATCCTGCCATTGGTACTGTTATCAGTTTGTTTTTTTGCTAGGCAAATATGAGCAATTTAAAAGCAATAATGAATAATAAATAAAAACAAAATAACATTTTTTAAATCAAGAGTATTAGATGTACTATATTAAATAATCTTTCTGACAGACATTTCTCAAATTAAAATTTATAATAAAATAGGATTTTTGACAGTGATTTACCACCATCCCTTGGAGGCCGCTATTCAGGTTTTGGATACACAATGGAACCACCACCTCGAAGTTCCTCTCAAGAGTTTTTTGACACTGCTGTGTCTTCTTTAGCAAGCGTGAGTATATGTTGTGCATTAACTCTAAAAAAATTATTGCATGTTTTTAATCTTTTTGATCTGGCTGGGTGGAGAATTTCTAATAGTTTCTGAATAAGTGCAGAAATGGATTAAATTTTCTGGTAAATGATTTTTTTATTTATGTTTTATTGCAGGTTAATTTATTCCCCAAAATATTTTGGGTACCCAGTTGGTTTAATCAGTGAAATTTCACCTCTTTGTTCTGCTTAAAGGAAAAAAATTGTTTTGTAATACTTAGTGTTTTTTTATCACATTACAAGTTCAGTTATCTCTACATTATATAAAAAGCTGATGTGGCCACCACATGACTTTCTCCATACCTGTAATATTTATAAAAATTCCAAATAGGTTAAATGATAAAAAACATTTTAAAGAACTGTGAGAAAAATTCAACGACTTAAAAAAGAACTGAAATAAAGTCAAACCGTAGCCTTCTGATATTGGATATAGCCACGAAGCTCCAACAATTAAGAAAATAAAAATGAGAGTTAAATTTTTCAAACAAAAGTTGTAGAAAATTAAATTTCCTATCACATTTATTCCAATACTTTTTTAAATTAATCAAATATTAAAGCAAATATTTAAAAAAAACTGATGTGACAAGAGTAAACACCCACTTTCGGTTGACCGATTTTTACCAAAAACTAATCAACTCTTGTTATTTTAACAAAAATGTCAAATATAAAATTTTACCTTGATCTGATTAATAGTTTTTGGGTTAGAGCACCCACAAAATTTCTATCACATATACATACACAGACATCATCGAGAAAATGGTCAAAACATGTTCATGGGACCTCAAAACATGTATTTCCATTGAAATCGATTTTTTCATGAAAACATACTACGCATGGAGAAAGTAAAAATTGGCAAAATCAAATCCCAAAAATTAGTTATGTTGAATATGAGTTGCATATGGAAATTGGTTATGATTTCATATCACTATAGCTGTACAGTTTCATAAGGAGACATGTCCTCTCAAAAAAGCTTTAAAAAGAATGTACGGATTGATTTTAAATCATGAGATTATTATAGTTATTTTTAGACTTTGAATAAAACAAACTGTTCATGTAAAATTCTGCACGAAGCATACGTTAATATTGGGTACTTAAAATTGGATACTTAAAATCTATAAAAATGATTTTTAGCATGTCCTTCCTTATACATAATAAAAATCTATAAAAATGATTTTTAGTATGTCCTTCCATATGCATAATCAGGGGCTAAAGGCAGGGGGGGCAACCTTCGGCCTGCAGGCCATATGTGGCCCCCAGGTGCATTTGATGTGGTCCATGAAGCTATGATGAAAAGGAGATCCATGAAATCAAACACAAAAATTCATTTTTTTGTTCAAAATCTTGATATCTTAACCCCTCGTGTGTCTAATACGATATATTCCGAACTTGCATTTTTCCCTTGCATGTCGTTTGCGACATATTCCGCATCCAGATGTCTGCTGCTCCATGTCATATATGATATATTCTGCATTCTGCCATTCACTAACATAGCTTTTATTCTACCTTTCGTAAGTGGTACTAGATGGCAGGAGATGGTCGCTTTCGAAAGAGAATACTGGTAGTGACGTCAAAGCACAGAGTAAGTCAAAACAACCCATAAAATTTACATTTTTTGAACTTGAATTTCCTGTTTGAGAACATAAACATCCATCATGGCAGCCTTTGAAGCATTGGTATCGGATTTGGCCCAATTATTAGCTGAAATAAGTGACAATGAAGAGGATTTCCATGGTTTTAGTGATGAATCAGATAGTCTGATGAATAGTGAAAGGGAATTAGACAAAGATGATCAGTCTAATATGCGATGAAACCAATCTCTACAGCAAAAACAGAATATTGGCCAAGCAGAATTCGCCTAAATCACGTCTTGCTAATTGGAAGAGTTGTGAATCTTGTGACATCGAGGCCTTCCTTGGTGTAATTATAAACATGGGCCTAAATCCTAAGATTGAAATACAAGAATATTTCAGTACAGAATGGATCAAGCAAATGCAATTTTTTGGCGATGTTTTTCTGCAAATGACTTTAACCTGCTATTTTCCAATTTACATTTAAATCATGAAGGTGGACATGGAGATGCAACATCAAGGGACCATAAAGTAAAGCGTGTATTGCAGTACATTCTTGAAAGGTGTAAATTATTCTACACTCCATCCCAAAATGTGTCTGTTGATGAGAGCATCATTAAGTTCAAGGGGGTAGTTTTCTTTCAAGGTGTACAACCCAAACAAACCAGTCAAGTTTGGGTTGAAAATTTTTGTACTTTCAGATATTGAGAATGTCTATATTTATTCTTTCTTACCTTATTTTGAAAAAACAGAAATTATGCATGAAAGCAATTTATTGAAAACCACACAAGTTGTACTCCATTTGTGCCAGTTTCTCATCAAGGATCCAAACAACCCTCCACTAGGATACAATGTCTACACAGACCGATATTATACCAGCCCAAAACTTCTGAATGAACTGGTGAAACTGGGATTTACACTAACAGGAACTGTTATGGCTACAAGGAAGAACATGCCTAGCCAACTCAAGTCAAATATGACAAAAAAAAATGAAGAAAGGCGATGTCAGGGCTTACCGTAATGACAATTCATTGGCATTAGGATGGAAGGACAAGAGGGTGGTTTTGATGCTAAGCAGCAAGCACAAGGGAGATGAAATGACAGAGGTGACTCCAAAGGTGCCAGGAAAACCCTCTATTACCAAGCCAGAAGTAGTTGTAGACTACACCCGTAAGATGGGTGGAGTAGACCATAATGATCATCTGATAGCTAACTACCAATTCATGCGACGAAGCAAGAAATGGTGGAGGAAAATTTCCTTCTGGATCTTGGAAGTGAGCATAATCAATAGCTACACTCATTGTTTATCTGGTCTCTGCTTCCTTTTTTCCCTCCAGCTTTGTCCCAACTCTATCGCAATTGAGTGGTCACCTCATTTTTCTACCACCTGCTAAAACATGCTTCTTTTTTTTCATAATGATTTCCTTGTACTCCCTTTCACATTGCCTAACATAACTCTGTGTCTATATGCTCCGTCTCCATACCTGATGATGACATGCTATGTGGAAATCCAGTACTTCCTTGGATAAAAATCTGTAGATCCTAATAAAAGAGCTTTTCCTTTTCTTATAATCTTTATCAAAAACTTTTTGCTCTATCTATTCAGTATGCATCACAGATCCTGTTGACAGGTTTAATCACATTAAAAAATCTCATAACATTAATTTTAATTGGAAAAGACGACGTAGTTGCTCTTAAGGGAATATTAACTCATTGCCCCTGGGTTCTCTTATATGCCACTCTGCCGATGATTGCTGCAAACTTTTTTTATTCCTTATTTGAAGGATGTATTTTGGATTGTGTGCCTTTAAAATATCCAGTTTGGTATGACAATGTCTGATTTCGGCATTAATGTTAATGTAAGTATTTAGTTCACATTAACTTACTACACATTTTTCCTTTGATGGTAAATTGACTTCATTAACATTTATCCTATTTTTAAGCGTAAGATTAAAACAGTTAAATTATTAAGTTAAATTCCATACGTTTTAAATAACTTATAATTTGCTTAAATATTTCCAGTAAATTTCTGCAGATTCTTCATACATTATATCTTATTAATTCGATTTTACTCTTATTTTCAACAAATATTTGGACAAGAATTTGGTCTCACTGATAATAGTTTTTAAACAATATAACAAAGATAACTTTCAAAAACACTGATTTGATTGTGCATAAAAGCTAAACCAGATCATAGCAAATTTTACTGATTTTTCATAATGAAATCAAATATCTTTGGAATAATTTTATGATGATTTGAAAGGAGAGAGGAAGAAAGAACGAAGGAGAGAGAGAGAGAGAGAGACAAAATTAAATGTTCCATAAATTAAAAATAGTTTTGGGAATATAAGAATTCTATTGCATCATGTATTTCTTTTTCATAAAATTTCTATTAGCCCAGAACTTTTTTTACTCTCTGGAACACTCAATTTTGTGAGTTTTATATCCATTGATTACTTTTTAATGCATATAAAATTTAGTTTCATTAATATTTTATTTCAATTTTATTTTTACTTAATACTTAATTCACGCACCATCTTCTAATACAGGTATGGGACCCTTTATCCGGCATGCTTGGGATTTTAGGGTTTCCAGTTTTTGGAAATTTCCGGATTTCGGGTCCCTGCACAAAATATATTCCATAGACGTATGTGTTCTAATGTAGCAACATATTCTGAACAGCTGGTAGAGTTTATCGCAGTTATTGATGATGATACCTTAAAATTATTATCGTAAGTAAAAAAATTAACTAACGTATGGCGATTTCATCAAGGATGCTTTAATTATCACGCTAGATACTTGTCGATTAAAAATAACGAGTCAACTCTTCAATGAAATTTATAAACCGTAAGATTTTTTTACCGCATTTATATTTTACACTCCTGTCAATACATAATTCTAATAGCTCATTTTTTTATCGTTACCTGTAACTGCGCACGCTATTTTCATTTGCTTGTACTCCATCCCTTGCATAAGAAGAATAAAGAATAACAAAGAAGCTCATTGAAATTTTACATTTTATTCTCATGTTATTCATTTATCATTAACAACAATTTAACTGCTTTCCATTAATATTAATTTTGTAGAACTGAATTTTAAATTTTCACTGTATATTGTGTTAGTCTCAGCAAAAGATAAACAAACACAACTGGACATAATTACAGTACAGAACTACCAACTCTCGTCACTCCACGTCATTCGTGTTGCTACGGTCGCTACTACGTGCAATACGACTTGAAGCATTGCCTATGCTTGAAGTTGCATGCTTGGTTGCGTGTTGTGCATCATTTGAATTTTCATCAGATTTTGAAGCACATCTTTCTGAAATTTGTTTAAACATAACTTGCAGTTTTAATTGCTTCATATATTTTGGCTTTTCTTTCAGCAAGACTTTTTGTATTTTATACAACCACATGATGTGTTGTTCAGTAATAAAACTTACTTTCCAACCCATGGATTAATTCTGTTAAAGCAATGCATTTGTCAATTGAAACCTTTTCCTGCTCTATTTTATTTTCATCTTCTTCAATGTCAGCGCCATGGAATTTATCTGGGTCCATTACCATGTCAACTATTTCGCTGTCACTAAGTTGGAGGACAACTGGTGAGTCGTTGTTTACATTCAAACATTCCTTGATTGTTTCAGCATTGATCAATTTAGCTTCTTCACATGTAAGTCCTTTAGCATAGTTTAACAACTCATTTATGATTATGCTTTCACAAAGAACACGAAAACCACGAAATTCCTGGGGAACATCATCCTCATCTTCAAAAAATAACATAGAAGGCCACAGCCTATGCCATCCATGTTGCAAAATTTACTTTGGCACACTATCCAATGCTTTATTAGGACTCCATATGGCATCCTTGACATTGAATTCTTTTTTAATGCCTTAATCCTTAAGCCACTACTGCATTCATTAAGCATTTTATGCAAAAATTCATTCTTGTATCTACATCTGAAGGAGTGCAAAATACCCTGGTCCATCTGTTGTATAAGGCTAGTACAATTAGGAGGTAAATAAGTTGCAAAAACATTGTCCTTAACAAGCATTTCAGCGTGTGGTTGTGCAGAACAGTTGTCCAACAGCAACGCAATTTTGCAATCGCTTGGGAGCCCATTACTCAGACAATGAGCCTGTGCTTCTGGAACGAAATGGTTTTCAAATCATTCTGTAAACATTTGGGAGGTTATCCATGCTCTCGCATTAGCTCTGTAGTGTACGGGAAAAATTTTGATTCCAGCAAAGGCCCTCAGCCTCTGACTCTTTCCAATAATTAATAACTTGCACTTGTGGAATCCAGAGAAATTAGCGCAAGCAAGGACCATCAGATATTCCTTTGACTCCTTGAAACCAGCTGGTGCTGTCTCCTCTGCACTAACATACATTCTCCTTGGAATGCATCTCCAAAATAATGATGTCTCGTCTGCATTGTAAACTTGATCTGGCATTAATCCTTCTTTGTGGACCGTTTTCAAAAATTCCTCTATAAATCCCTCAGCAGCTTCAGTATCTGCAGAGGTCTTTTCACCACATACCTTTAGCAAGCATAGGCCGTGGCGTTTTAAAAATTTATTTTACCACCAGTCGAATATTCACTGGTAGTTGTTAATCCTAATTCCCTATGGAACGTTTTTGCTTGTGCAATGATGACTGTGCAATCTAGAGGAAACTTTTCAATCTTCGCTGTCTTATCCATTTCAACAACACTTTATCTAATTCAACTGTTTTTGACTGATGCAAAATTTTCCTATTGTCCATCAATTTCGGCAAATCACTTTCAGCATAAGTTTTTAGTAACTGTTCCTTTTGTTTCTTCAGATTGTAGATCGTCAAAATTCCAATATACTGCTAACACAACTTTTTCACTGTAGTTCCCTTATCTAATTGCATTAGTAACTCTACTTTTTGTTTTATACTGAGCGAATGATGTTTTCTTTTCTTGCACACACCATCTCGAAGATTTTTTTCAGGCTTTTTAGCATTTTTAAGGGTAAAACAGACCTATTATTATACTTCTAATGATTTTACTAGAGCAAAAGTGTGTGAACGACTGTGTAAACACAATACCAAACCTAAAGCTCTCTAGCGGTGTATGAATAGTGCCACTCGTGCGATATTTTTGAAAAGTCAAGTTGAAGTAATGATTCAGCAGAATCTAACTTCTTATGGGCAATAACAATCAAGGTATTGCCCGCATACTGATTCACCATACAATGCTTTATCACTGTACACATGTCATTAACATACAGATTAAACAAGAGAGGACCTAAAATTGAACCCTGTGGTACCCCACATTCAATGACATTTTTCACTGTAGTTTTCACCAATCTTAACTTTACACATTATATTATATAAGTAGTTATGAATCCATGCATTTAGCAAACCAACAATACCATATTTGAGTCAAATGTTCAACAGAGTTTTATGATTAATTGTATCAAATGCTTTTGAATAATCTAAAAATAAAACTAATATATATTTTCCATTATTAAGGTTATCACATACATATTCGGAAAATTCAACCAGAGTATGAAACTCATACTGGGTACTGCTGATAATGGAGTTTCTAGGTATTTCAGTAGATTGTTATAAATTTCTTTCTAATATTTTCCCACCACAAAAATGATCGCAATAGGGCAGTAATTACAAGCATCATCAAAAGCACCATTTTTATATACAGTTCTAACAATAGACTCATTTATTCTATTAGGCATCTCTCCACTAGAAATGCTCATATTAATTAAATTACTTATTAAAAGACTAATGGATCCTTTAATTAGTTTCAAATCAGAGACCCGTATTTTATCAGCTCCAGGTGACTTATGTGTGTTCAGCTTATTAATTATCCCAATTACACCTGCAGCATTTATTTTTGGTATATAAAAACAATGGAGCCTGGATAAATCTGTAATATTACCATACCATAACTTATATTTACATTTGTGCTTGATGTTGTGAACACTTGCTACAAAATGAGAGGCAAATTTATCTACTACATCCTGCAGACTATATTTATTGCATAAATGTTTATGTATCATTTCATCTACTGATTTCTTTCCAGTCGCACCAAGTAAGTTATTTAAGACATTCCAAGCAGCTCTTTGGTTGTTGTATCCTATTTCATTGAACTTAAAGAGTAAAATTTTTTAGTAGAGTCAATATTTAGATTTACAAAATTTCTGTATGAAACATAATCCTTCCTATATGATGCATTGCTTGGTGCACTTTCCCATCTTCTAAAAAGCCTATCCCTTTCCTTAAACTTGTTAAACAGATCCTGAGTCATCAATTTTTTTCTTAAATTTTGCATACCTTTCTTTATTTTGGGAGTTAGCAGCAAAGGGATATGTGCATGACATATATATTGAATTAAGAAAACTTACAAGGGAGTTATATAGGTATTGACATCACTAAAATGCCTGTCAAACCTAGAAAAATTAGCATTATCTATATTTTCCACAATATGATCGATGTGCTGTCCCCACCCAAAATTACCTGAGATATTTATTCCTAAATATTTACAGTACTCACTTTTAGGAATTTCGTCACCCATTAGCCATTATTGCCTAGATTCCTTAACTCTTCTTTTAGTAAAGCCTATAAGTTTGCTTTTCCCAACATTTATATCAATTTTATTAATTGATGTCCAGGTAGCTACTTTTTATAAGTCCTCTTGTAAGCTGCTCCTATCATTATGATTTTTTATTCTCCTATATATTATGCAGTCATCAGCAAAAATACATATATCTGAAATTATTTTTTCATGGAAATCATTGATGTAAATGAGGAACAATAAGGAGACACCCCTGAAGGACTCCCGAAGTGACAGGTGCTTCATTTGAGTACACTAATCCTACTCTGCTCCTTTGTGTTCTCCCAGTAAGAAATTCTTTTTTCCAACTTATTACCCTTTTATCTATGCTTAGCTTCCCTATTTTCTCGTGTAAATGGTCATGGGGTACACTGTCGAATGCTTTTTTAAAGTCAATGACTATTGCATCAATTTCCTCCCCTTTGTCTCAAGTGTCAACAATATCTTGACAGAGCCCAAATTACTGTCTCACATGAGTATTCTTTTTGAAACCCATGTTGATTTCTAAAGAGCCAGTTCTTTTCATCCCAGAATTTGCGAACATATTTGGCTAATATTTTTCCATCAACTTGCACACAACCAACGTTAAACTTACTGGCCTATAGTTATCAACCTTTGTTTTTTATTCCACCCTTGTATATAGAAAGAACACTTGCTTTTTTCCAATCAGAAGATGTCTTTGTTATTCAGAGTTGTATAGCACAATGTCCTTATATATGGAACTATTGCTTCTGCACCAAGCTTCATTGCATCAATCGATATGTCATCTGGTCCCATCAACTTGTTTTTTCGTTGCTTACTAATAAGTTTCAGTATTTCACGATCTGTTATCTTTATATAGTCCATTTTATTTACTCTTGCTCCCAAGTCCTTCGATAGTAAATCTCTATCATTGCTTGAAATATCCGAGTTTCTGCTAGTACCATCACTTCTCTTGAATATGCTAGTGTACCACTTATTTAGTTTGTTTGCTTTGCCCACATTGTCCAGGATCACACTGCCCTTGTGGGTTTCAATCATGGCTATATCTTTGCAATTGTCCTTTTTTTCTTTTAGTGTATTTAAAAAATTTATTTGTATTTTCTTGTCTAATATACCCAGTAAATAATTTTCCCTGGCTTTCACCTTTTCACTGTTTAAATTACAAAATAGTGTTTTGTACTTTTCCAAATACCCAGGTCCTAAATATTTAGCTTTATATGCTTTTTTAACCTTTTTCTTTAGTTGCCTTATGTTTAAATTGTAATATTCTGGATCGCTGTTATTACCAAACCCCCGTCCTGGTTTTCCTGTTGGATGAAGGATTTCACGGCACAATTTATCAGTATCACAAACTTGAAGTAACCTCTTCTGTGCAAATGCAGCCTATCATGACCCAAGTCCCTTTCACAAATCCAGCAATTAGGATTAGGTTTTCGATTTTCCTTTGTAGCTGCTCTGTCTTTATCCCTGGGAAGCATTTCACCAGCGCTCCTTCCTTGGTGCATTCAGCACTGGCGAAATGTATCACCGAGTCTCCCATTATCCGCACCTTTGGTTTTTCGATTGATTTCCCTATTCTATCTTCTCACCTTCCATACTCTTTTTTTCGCTGTGGACCTGGGCATCTCTCCCTCCACTTTCTTCCTCCTTATTTCCTCTCTTAATTTCTCATTTTCCACCACTAGCTTCTTGATTTTGTTCCTGGCAGATTCTAATTCAGTCGTCAGCCTCTTTATAGCTTCTTCTTTTCCTTCATTAGCTCCTGCTCCCGCAATAACCTGCAACCCCACATTTCCTCTCCTCCTTCTCACATCCTTCCTACTTACTTGTTGAACAGTTAAAATGATACCAATACCCACACATACTGCACTGTACACAGTTCCTTAACTTCTTCCTACATGCAGTACACTTCACAACTACACGCTTCCATCTACCCCCATTTTAGCCTGAGAACTTTCAATTCAGCAGGCACATCCATTCACACACACAATCATTAACGAGATATTTATTTCAGAACAACTAGACATTGATTTTGTCCGAAAAAAGTTTTCATGAAAATTTTTCATTTAAGTGAAAGAAGTGGACTTGATGAATAGTGGCAACAATCAGCAACATTTTCAGACATTGTTGTATGTTACCAGTTTACATGTGTATTCAATTCAGGCCCAACAATATATAATGTGTATAATATAACGTGCACTGGTTAAAAATTTTATTTCTATTAAACCTGTTTAATCTGAATTCTTTAAAAATGTAATTGCTTTGATCTCCTTAAAACCCGATTTGTTTAAAAAATTTAAAAATCTGAAACTACCGCCGACTGCAATTTTATTTTTAACCTGAAAAACATATTCCCTATTTATAAGGTACAATGTACTGATTCAGCAGCTTTGAATGCAGGAGAAGAGCACACCATTGGAATGTAGATTCTCATTAGAATTTTCCCATCCATGAAAATTTCTCTCTTCTAGCTTCAGTAGTTTAGATACAAAACCACTTCAAAATTTTGAATTTTTAAAAATTGACGTCATCTAATGGAAAATCTATGAACTACATGGAAATCCCAATCAGTGGAAAATTCATAGATTGATAAGAGCTCTATAATTCAAAAAGAATTTTCCTAACATTCCCAGTAGTTTGTCTAAAGTACCATTTCAAAATTTTGAATTTTCCGAATTTGAAGCCATTCAGCAGAAACTCTGTGAACCACCATGAAAGTTCAATAAGTGGAAACTTAATGGATTTATAAGACCTATCTAATTCAAAAAGAATTTTCCAAATATAACTTAAAACAATAAAGTTAAATTTGAAGCCACATAGTGGAAAATCAATTAACTACATAAAAAACCCAGTTTGTGGAAAATTTGTTGAATGATATGTACTATGGAATTCAAAAAGAATTTTCTTAAGATTATCAGTAGTTTGGCAATAATACCATTTCAAAGTTTTGAGTTTTCTGTTTTTGAAGCCATCGAGCAGAAAATCTGTGAACTACCGTGAAAGTTCAACTGGTGAAAACTTAGGAGATTTATAAGAGCTATCTAATTCAAAAAGAATTTTCTAAATATCTCTTAAGACACAAAAGTTGATCGTCCACGGACAGACAGAGTGATCACATGAGCACATTTTTTTCTTTTAATGTGCCAAAAACTAGTAAAAGGGAATCGAGTACAGAAATGGGATTTAGAAGTGCTCAAAGGAATGAAGAGGAAAGATTATCTGGATGTTGTTAGGCTAGCTATAGTAAATGCTGGTACAGTAGACTCTCGATTATCCGGGATGGTAGGGAAAAATCAATCCCGGATAATGGAAATCCTGGTTAATCCACCATCCATATGAAATGTTCATACAAATTCAAAAATTTTAGAAAAAAATCATACAGAAAAAAAATCTAATCGAAAAAATGTACATACGAACTTACTTTATTTATTTGAAATAGGAAAGCAAAGAAGTTTGCCTTTTCCCTTCATTCACCTTTCAGCAAATGGTGCTGTGCAGATTTCTCAGCATTAGTTCCCCAACAAGGGTGCCGTCTTGCTGTTGCTACAAATAATCAAGCAGAGTTTCAGCGTGAGTTAAAGCAGCGCTGTGACTGATCCTTTGCTCTAGTATAAGGTTGTCTTCTTCCTTGAGCAAATCATCGGCAGCTGTTGGTTCACTTTCGGTAGTAATATGTTGCACGATTTTTTCGTCATTTAATACTATATGACCGGCCAAGTTTTGGTCTACCTTTAACTACTCGCGCACAGCTTCCTCATCAACATTCGTGCATTCATTTATGCTGTGTTTATTACATAATACTTCAGGCACCGTTTCATTAACACTGTACTCAAAACCAAGAAATTCCTCGTTGTTTCCCGGTAAAAGTTTTCGTTTTTTAAAAGGAGAGCTTTTTACAGATTTCCAAGCAGCACCAATTTCATGTGTCCAACATTGTTAGTTTTTCCAAAACAACAGTAAATCATCACCTTTATGAACTTAAGCAGTAAATTTCTTTGATAAATTGTTTTCGTATTTTGTATCATTCCTTGATCCATAGGCTGGATCAAAGCTGTTGGAGGTAGATACTTAACAAATGCATTTCCATCTTCGAATTTTTAAATGTCTTCATTTGGGTGACTAAGGGCATTACCTAAGAGTAAAACAGCTTTTTGTGACAGATCAAGAGATTCTAAGTGTTGGCGCACTGCTGGAACGAATTTTGTTTTAAACCAGTCCATAAAAATTTCTCTGTCCATCCATGCTGACTTGTTGTTATAGTAATCGACGGGAAAATTAAATAAAACTTGAACTTTTGAGAGAGCTCAAGGTTTTTTTGCAGTCCCAATAACACACGGTTTCAAAAAATGAGACCCAGCAGCATTAGCACAGCACAAAACGGTAAGGTGTTGTTTTTGAAGTTTATGCCCTGCAGCACTTGTTTTATTTTCATGAGCTAAAGTTTTTTTGTGGTAAACACTTCCAGTATAAATCAGTGACATCAGCATTATAGATTTGTTCCGAAGTGAAACCTTCATTATCGACAAAATGCTGAAATTGAAACTTAAATTCCTCACATGCCGACTCATCACAACTAAGATTTTCACCTTGGATAGCAATCTGACAAATCCGTCTTTGCTTAAATCTCGTCAACCACCCAAAAGATGCTTTAAACTCCCCTGTTAATTTTAATTCATCAAAAAAATACTTCGTTTTCATTGCAAAAACAGCACCCAAAACCGGGATTCCCTCAGCCATCTGTTGGTTGAACCAAGAAACCATTGCTTTCTCCAGATCATTGTAGGTAGACGTTTTAATCGTTTTCCGGCATGACATACCACTTACACTATCAGAAACTCCAGCAAACTCGACTTATTTTTGTTTTTTGCAATATCACGCACTGTTTGGTCACCAACATTGTATTTGTTCATTAACAACTTCACCGTCACACCTTTTTCAGATTTTTTAATTATGTTAAGTTTTTGTTCTACAGAAAGAACAACTCTTTTATGTTTCGACATGATTACGTAAGGGTTATTCAACTTTCAGATTAACAAGAACAAAATGACGCATGCACCCACTACTACGCACAAAAATAAACTGGACAGTAGAACAAAATATCATGATCCGCTTGGTGAGAGAAAGGTAGTGTTTTCACGTGCCATCTGCGTGATATTTTTATATGTGAAATACATACAATGTGATAATATGTATCTCTAACACACACATAGTAGCAGAAACTGTGTATGTATCTCGTTAATATGTATTTCCCCCTCTCTTTATTCTTCCACCCTGCGTATCACCCGTAATCTTGGTTTCTGTTACACTTTCGCATCATAGATTTAGCGGCCGCCTTCTCGCAATCCAAATTATTTTCGTATATATGTTTTTTGACATCCCGGTTAATCCGCATCCCGGTTAAGCCAAACCTGGTTAATCGAGAGTCTACTGTAGGCAAATGGCTGTTGATGACAACTGGGAGGTTATGAAAGCATGTATCGTAGAAAGCACAAATAAAACAGTAGGGAAAATAAACTCAAAGGAAATAAGGAAGTTATGGGTTATGGAGAGGAGGAGGTGGAAACAGGTCAGTACAGAATATGAAAGGAGAATGTATCAAGAACTAAACAAGATTAAAAGGAATCCATATAAGCAAGAGTGTTGTGGCATAAAGAACAGTTGGAAGACATGGAAGAACTGCAGAGATAAGGCAGAACAAGCTTGCAGTATGGAAAAGTGAAGGAGTTAACAGGAAGCAAGAAGGGAAATATGTTGGCCACAATTAAAGATTAAAACAGCAGAATATTTATCGAGCTGGAGAATACAAAGGAAAGATGGAAAGAGTATATTGAGGCATTATATGGAGAAGATTTGAAGCCAAAATCTATTGAGATATAGAGAGAGAAAGATGCTGAATTGAACCGTGTTGATCCAGGAATATTGGATAGTAAGACAGAAATGCTTTTTGGGATATGAAGCTTAAAAAAGCAGTTTATGTCCTCCCAGTAGAAATGTTAAAGGAATTAGGAAAAAAGGCGAAAGACAATTGTTATAAATTGTGTTTGAAATATATGAAGAGAGAGTGATAAAAGGATTTCACTAGGTCAATTGATTCTTTTAAAGAAGAAGAATAAATCTATTGAATGTCAGTATTATATATCAATCAGTTTAATTTCGCATTTTCAAGTTATTCTCTTGATTTTGAGAGGCAGGCTAAATCCTAAGACAAATAACTATGGATCATTTTGGGTTTATAATATTCCAATATGGGAATTGGATATTCCAATATTCTCTATTGTGCATTTCTTTCTGTCCATTGATATGTGGTCGTGTGCAGTCTAAAATATTGGGTGCTTTTTGTTTTCTCGATTTTATGATAGATTAGTCAGTTTTTATCTCCATCCTCTGTAGCATTATTCCACAAGGAAACCCTCGAGTATGTTTGTTGTATGAGAGCCAGTTGGCCTAGGTGCTTTTAGATGAGAATACTGCTACTGTCCTTTTGCTGTCTGCATTTGAGACCATTTATTTTTTTCTCTCATAGTCCTCTTTATTTATGTGGCTAATAATAATTTTTTATAAACAAGGGGTGTTGTTCTACAAAATCTATATGAATAAAGACGAGTTTGTGTAATTTTGTGTTTCTGTAACCATGCATGAAGTGAGGGGAGAATGAGAAAACTGTTTGTAACTCAAAACTTTTCATTCTTTTTGAACCAAACTTTCAGGAATTGGGTGGCAAAACCACTTTTAAATTTAAAGCTGCTCGCTGTCTACATTGAGGTCATGAGTTCGATTCCAGGAGTTATTCTTCTCTCAATTTGAATAACATAGGAAGAGCTAAAACGTAGCGTGCAAGCCTTTTTTCGTTACCATTTTATAATTACTTATGAACAGCATACAAACTGGGGACTTGAACCAAAGAATGCCTAAAAGAATGGAAATTAATTTTCCTATTGTCTATTTTTGAATGAATGTTGAATTGGTACATAAATTCTTTTTTAATGCCATGCTTTTTAAAGGAAAAATCATTCACCATCATGGCAACCCTCATTGTTGAATTTTCGCAAAATTACTTAATCCTAATGGGATGCATTTAGTATGGGTTCTTTTGCTTATCTAAATGACTATATAGACGTAGAGAAAGGGGAAGGGGATGTGGCAAGGAAGATAGGTTAGAAGATAGATAGGGAGGAAGGGATGGATAGAATTAGAAAACGATGGAAGGAAAGAGCTAAAAAAGAAGATGGAAAAAAGAGAGAGAGTGATAGATTGGGAGAGGAGAGAAGGAGTGAGGAGAAGGGGGTGGGAGGAAAGAGAGGAAAGGAGAGAGAGAGTGAGTGAGTGAGTGAGAGAGAGAGAGGAAGGGAGGGAGACGGAGAATAAGGGAATAGAATAGAATTTATTTATTGTTCTGGGACCAGATAGTCCCATAGAACATACAACTTATGCACAGTTTTATGCAAGATATCGAATCAGGTTGGGAACAATAAACAAAAAAGTAGTTTCTAGAACATTAAAGAACAAGTATGCATAAATAATTAACAATATTTTCATACAAAAACAAAAAACAAATGATAATTTGTTACAAAAAAGTACAAAGTAAATTTTATACCCTTATACAATTTATTAGTAGATAATGTCTCATCCTTTTTTTAAACTGTTTCATTAACAGAGTTTTTTATAGTATTTTGTAAGGAGTTCCACAATTTACAGGATGTGACATGATAGGACTGACTATATTTAACGGTTCGATAATGTGGAATGTTTAATTCTTCCGTACAGTGAGTTAAGCGCTTTTCGGTATTTGCATTGAGTCTTACATTATCGTGTAGATAAAGAGTTAAATTAGTTTTAATGAGTTTAAAAGTAAGTGTTCCCTTTTATAGTTTTCGTCTTTGTTGGACTTCGAGCCATTTTAATTTGTCGTAAAATAGTGTTACATGCTCATCAAATCCAATATTAAAAATAAACTGAATACCTGAGTTTGACGATCTGAAAGAAAGGGGAGGGTATCAGGAAATGAAAGAAATGGCAAGGAACAGAAATGAGTGGAGACAACGCTGGTGCCTGGGACCTGCCTAGAGGCAGAACACCTCATGATGACCTGAGTTCTACGGTCTCTGCTATTTTAGGTTAAGGTCTTTTGATAGGTCAGAGTATACAGTAGAGCAGTAATTTATATGCGGAAGCACTAACATACTAACTAGTCTTTGCCGGAGGGTAGTAAGAATAAGGCTCCTGAATTGTTTTAGTTGATATAATGTTCTGTAAACTCGATTAGAAATGGAGCTAACATGATCATTCCACGTCAGTGTTCTGTTGAGTGTCCAAGGCTAGTTACGGTATCTGAATATTCTATTTCCACATTTTGAACCATTACTTTAGGTAAGTTACCAATCATTAAGCTATTTACGTACTTAGCACTACCAATGATTATAGATTTAGTCTTGGTTGGATTCAACCTCAGTAAATTTTTGGCTGCCCAATTGCAGATGGAAGTTATATCTTCATTTATTTTGCCAATAGCATCATATATATCTCTAGGGTAAAAATCAAGATAAATATGTAGATCAGGGGTCGGCAACCTTTTCACCTACGAGGGTGCAATTTATATTACTAAGGACGTGAAGGGCGCATAAGCAAGATCAGTTGGTATCTCTCTGTATCAGTGGTTGGCAACCTCTTTATCTATGAGGACGCAACTTTAATTATTGGGGGCGTGAAGTGAAGTACCAATATTTATTAAAATATTTTTGTATATATAAGAGAAAAACTATTAAAGAATTTATTATAAAAACATGAAAAATAAATCAATGTGAAACTTGGGACTTCATATCTTCAGCCAACTTGCTATAATTTGGCACATAACTCGAGATACCTGATCTTAGGTAGTTGTCTAAATTGTAATCGGTGAGTCTCGTTCGGTACTTGGATTTCAAGTGTTTCATGCTTGAAAAAATGGACTCTCAAGTGTATGTTGAAGTACAGTAAGAATATATTTTTAGGGCACACTTTCTTAATAATGGATAGCGATTTTTGTCAACTAAATTCCAAAAGTTTTCATCATTTTTATGTGACCTTAAATTAATATCATTCTGCATATTTATTATTTCCATTTCTAAGTCCTTGGTGTTAACGATATTAAAGTAAGTTCCAATATTAACAGACATATCATTGTCCGTAAAATTGAATGGATTAGCAAAGAATTATGGGTTCTACTTCAGAAAACTGATGAAACCTAAAATTAAATTCCTTCAGAAGAGTTTCAATATGTTGTGAAAATGGTTCATTGGTAAAATTTTCATCAGTCAGACTCTCAATAATATATTTTAAATCCGGGAAATGTGATAATGAATATCTCTCTAGGTGAGACATCCACAATGCCAATTTACATTTGAATGCATCTACTGCACTTATCATTTTTGCAATGTGTTGATTTTTCCCTTGTATCTCCATATTCAGTTCAGTTAATTTTATAGTTATATCAACAAGTTTACGTGGTTTGAGAAGACCGTGCAAATTCAGCTGTTCCATCCTTTGGAAGGGACGTTAAGCCATTGCCCCCCCTGGTGTTCTTCGTAAGAGCAGGCAAATGCCGGCACCGGGTTTCCCTCCTCCCTTCTGTGTGTGTGTCCGGTGTGGAAGGCAACGGGAAACCACCACACTGTGTATGTATATTCCCTAGTCAAAACCAATTAATTAATTGGTAGGACCTGTCGTAAGACAGAACACGAATGAATGAATGAATCAACAAGAAATCCGAAATACATCAACCAAGCTTTGTCATCCAACTGTGCATAATATTCATTTCTTGATGTGAGAAATTCCTTTACCTCCTTTATGAGATTTATAAACCTCACAAGTATTTTGCCTCTGCTGAGCCATCTAACTTTGGTATGTAAAAGGAGATCATCGAATTTGGCATCTTCACCTTATAAAAGCAGTTTAAACAATCGGTATTGCGTTGGTACGGCTCTTATGGAATTTATTGTTTTTGTTACTGTTTTCATGACATGTTGAACATGAAGAACTTTTGTGCATAACATTTCTTGGTGTATGATGCAGTGATATGAAATAAATTTTGGAAAGAGAGGGTCTTCTTTACATAGTGCAATAAATCCATTTTTACAACCTGTCATCGAAGGTGCACCATCTGTAGTAATTGCGGTCAACTTCATTAATGGTATATTACTTTCTTGGACATATTTTTTAAAAGCTGAAAAAATGTCTTCACCTCTTGTTTGTCCCTTTAATGGAAGAATTTTAAGAAATTCTTCCTTTCCTGAAAAATCATTAAACACCATCTTCACAACCATAGCCAATTGAGAAGTGTCTGATATGTCTGTTGACTCATCCAGTTGCAACGAGAAGAAAATACATTTTTGTAAATCATTTGCCAACTCTTTCTCCATATTGGTTGCAATAACTTCAGTTCTTCTTGTAACTGTTCTTGCTGATAACTGAATCGTGTTGATTGCTGAGGTAATTTCATTTTTATTTTTAAAATCTTCGAAAAGTGAGTCAGCAATTGCTAGCATGGCTTCTTTTACAATCTCGCCGTCTTCAAAAGACTTTTTCCTCTTGGCCAACAAATGCGAAATTTTAAGTGATGCAATCGTTGCTCTTTTTGATTGCTGCACTGGTCTGGTAAAAATGCTCTGCTGTTTAGTTAAAATAGATTTTATATCAGAAATTTTCTTTTTCCCAATCTCAAAGTTTAGCGGATAACTAGTATTAAAATTTACGTGAACCATATTAAAATGTCTTTCAACATTACTTTTCTTTGAAAGTGCCACACAAGCATTGCACAATAAACAAAAACAATTTCCTTTCAGATCAATAAAACAGAATTGTTCTTCCCAATCAACATTGAAGTAATATGTCCTTTGCCTCTTGTTACTCATAATGGGGATGAAAATTTCTACAAATGAATTAATAAACACAACATACTGAATATCGGGAAAATATTAGAAATATTGTGAACTGTTGGTAAATTTAAATTCATTTATGTTTAACCAATGAAGAGGGAAATGAGCTATCACTGGCTGATATTGTAAGAGACGAAGAAAAATCTTCCAAACCCTGTACTTTGTATACTAAGCGAAGAACGGAACTCTGAAACCAAAGACTCACAACAATAACTCGAGCCAAGTTATGCTACAAGACGGAGGACAGAACTCCAAAACCAACGACTTTCAACAGTAACTTGAGGCAAGTTATGCTTCAAGACGGAGGACAGAACTCCGAAACCAACGACTTTTGACAAGAACTTGGGAGTTTCATGCGACATAGGGAAATAGTTTTCCCATATCGAGCACCTACCTCCAAATAGCCTGAACTGGCTGACGGAGCTATAGTACACGATGGATTGAGAACAAGGATCTCAGTTAGCCTCCCACCCGTAATAGCGATTGAAGGCAACAGGACACCTTCACCTAGCATAAACTAGGGGTGGAGAATTCCCTATCTTTTCGTACAGTTCGTACAAGAACGTTTGTATGAATTGTCAGCACATGCACGGCAATCACACAAACATGATAGCGGCTTCTCCTACTCTCGGCAAGTAATCTCCGAAAAACGCTGTGAAGGATGTATTTATACTAGGGCAGGGTAGGGAGAAGGGAAAGGGATGTGGATAAACAAGAGGAGTAATTATGAAAAGAACTCGGTTAATGACAACAATGTCTTTATCCAACAATGTATGTCCCCATTCTGTTCGCTTATAAGTCATGACCTTGACGATGTTATTTTGTAACAGACATACGATTCGGCTCGGTATGATGTAAGATTAAGATGTTGGTTACAAAGTTCTATTCTTCATCTTGTTCCACAACTTATTGGTCTTCTGAGAGTTTTCCATAATTGTTTAACTTGAGGTCTCTTTTTGGCTGGCGGGCAACACACAAATGTCTTGCGGGCACCCGGGGTCGTCTCGTTGCCGACCTCTGTTGTAGATCATCGGCATAAAAATGGTATTTACAGTTCTTGAGTGAGTGAGTCTTGGATATATATGGAGAACAACAGTGGCCAGAGTATGGACCCTTGCGGAACAACACAGTTAACAGATAAAAAGCTTGAGATTTGACCATCTGTGCTTTTAACCACCAGCTGTCGATCAGAGAGATATGAATGGAACCAAGACAGCCGATTTGAAAAATTCAAGCTCGATCAAGTGAAGCAGCAGTTTCTCATGGCATACAGAGTCGAAAGCCTTACTGAAGTCGAATAGTACCTTACTTTTCTTTGATCAATGGAAAGCCTAATGTCATCAATAACTTTAAGTAGTGCAGATTGGGTGCTATATCCTTTACGGAAGCCTGATTGGTATTTATCCAAGAAATTTTTCCTAGAAAGATGTTCGATTTTGGCATTATAAACCAGGCGCTCTAATGTTTGGAAAGGGTGCAAAGGGCTATGGGCCTAAAGTCGGACATTTCTTTGGGATTGCTAGTTTTCATAATAGGGTGAATCAGTATGGATTTCCATAGGATTGGGAAAGTGGAATAGTTCAATGAACTATTATAAATGTCTAATATTATAGGCATAACAGCTGGGAGCATAATTTTAATGTCTTTGATACTAATATTATCAACTCCAGAAGCATTGGATTTTATCATGTTAATGTATTGATAACCATGTTGGGCATACAGTGAGGGAAATACAGTCTTTCAGAGTTAAAACTACCCCATGATACTGCATTCAGAATAGTGTTTATCTTATCTGTCACAATTGATAGTAGCTCAATAACTTTGGCTTTGGTAAAATACTCCTTTAGCCAAACAATTAGAGGGTTACAACACCCAATGCATTTCGCCCACAAGGTGGGCATCGTCAGGGGTAAAACCTGTTTCAACAGTGACTGGGAGCCAACTGCAGCCTTTATTTATCTGTCACAGATGAAGAGCCAGTAGATGGCCTACATTCCTCCAACCTTTCGTCCGTCAATGGCTGCTTTAGGAAATAAATATTGAGGACATCAAGAGGAAAGTTGACATTCGGAGGATTACGGCCATTTTTACCAAGACCCAGATGTTGAATTTCTTGCCAGGTAGACTTGGTATCCCATTTTTCTGCAAAATACGCGTAATAGTACTTAAGCTTGGTGTTACGAAGCAGTTGCTGGACTCTGTTACGAAGAGTTTTGTATTCTAAAAATAGAGCGGGAATTCTAGTTCTTCTGTAACTTTGATGTAGACAGTATGGGAGAGTGGGAGGAAGAGAGAGGGAAGGAGGGAAAGGTATAGAGAGAATTAGACAAAAAGACACTATGTAACAAAGTAACCAAAAGACTTTTATTATTTTTAGATAAGATATGAGCTTGGGACAAAAGACATTGTGAGATAAAACTGATTCATCTAATTTTTATAATTAAAATCCCATCATTATTTTGATGGACAATTACACTAGCTATTTATATTACTTTTCTCACATTCTACATTGCAACTAAAGTTGGTGTTGATACAGTGTACCAGCTAAAGGTAACTTACTCTGTGGCTAGGAAAAGCTGTCAATTGTTTTTTTGTGTTAGTAAATATTACTGGCATTAATAGTTTCATTATTCTTGAGAGTAACAAACTAAATATAATTTAACTGCCAGAAATTTTTGGAGTAACTTTCAAAAGAACTGTGTGCTGACTACTTGAAAATTTGATCTGCATCGGAAAATCTACTTAAGCATCCAAATGTTAAAATTAGGCAATTCCCGCAAGTTTCTGAGCACAAAAGAATTATGTACCAGGGAGATGTGCTTTTTGTCCCTGGAAACAGAACAGGAAGACCGAAACATGTTGTGTTGTATTCAAAATGCATTTGCAGAGAGAATAATGGTTACTTTATGCATCGACTACTTTGAAATTCAAGATGATGAACGCTAATTGCAATAATATGTTGGAGATCTTGTTTTTACTAAGTAGATAATGTCTTTCATATATGACACATTTTTATGGCACATTTTTTTAAATTTCATTAAAAAATACAAGAATTATCGTAATTTTTAAAAACTCCTACGACACCTGTCAGTAACGATGTTATATCGAATCAACGTAAATTGGAATGACATAAATCGAGGACTTACTGTATCTGTGGTTGAGAAATTGTACCCCAGTATCTTGTCGTATCTGTGGTTCTCCGTGCAGCTATCTAGTTGGCTAATTTTATTAATATTAAAATTTAAGTTGTTGAAGAAGCCATGTAATAACTAGTGTTTACCAGAAGGAGAGACATACGGAAGAGGATTTTTAGTTCTCTATATGACCATGAATTAGTCGGTAGATGGTGATTCGAGGAATTCCATTTAAGGAATTTTAAGCATAAGGTCAGGTAGGTGATATCAGCATGAACTGGAATGGCATTGTTATTAATGTATGGTATTTATTTGTAGGTGCTTTGAGTTCATTTTCTTTTATGGTTATAAATAATAAACGTTTTTTAAGTACGTATTGCATACTTATTTTTTCATATAAGTGTAAATTATAGGACTTTGTGTATGTCTCTCAGAGATTACTCCCCCCACCTCCCAATTTTCCGTACGATCTGCCCCTCACCAACCGCATTTTTGTCAACCCTAGGCTAAGGCAGGAACTTAACCCCCGCAGTTGGCAAGGGACTACTGTATTTCATCCACATCTATCATAGATGTTTTCAAACATGAATTGTATCACTCTGTATACCATGGCAAAACTATATTTATGGTTTATAGCAGTGGTGCCCAAACTACGGCCTGCAGTCCATCAAGAGTCTTCATCAGGCCCACCCTGAGTTTAACAATTAAAAGACAATGTAGCATCAAATGAAAACATAGTCTATATTACCTGATTTAAGTGTATTTATCTATTATGGGAATAAAAGGATAAAGACAATGTATTGTTTGTATTATTCTCACAACTGAGCAGTTTAGTTTCCTTAAATTACTCTACAATTCTACTTTCAACTGGGTGTGGTCTGCGAAGAGAGATTAAGTGGGCTATGTGGCCCGCAATGAATGCAGAAATGGGATATGTGGCCTTCAAGCCAGAAAGTTTGGGCACCACTGGCTTATAGCATAATTTAGGGAAAGCCATTCAGTGGATGGATTTTTCAATGCTATCTTATTCAATTTCAGGGATGGTCCATGTTTTCTGTGTCTGCTTCAAAGATTGCAACTAAAGCAACTGAGGGTGCCATCAAAATAGGAGGCATTGCATCTCAGAAGGTAGCTGATATTAGTGTAACTGTAGGTGAAAAGGTGAGGTAGCGTTTTTTTTTTATTTTTCTGTTTTATTATTTTTCAAGTATTCATAATTTGTTTTGATTAGCATTTTTTATTGTGTTACTTGTTATTTAGCGTATTTTTCATTTTCTTTCTAAATAATTTTTGAAGTATTGATTTTGGAAAATTTTTGTTCTTTTTTCTACATTTCATTTAATGTTAGGTGAGAGATGGAAAGCTGTTAGAAGATGTTAGTTCGCAAGTTACCAATATCGCCTACAAGGTGAGATGTGTTCCTAATTTTTTTTTGTATAGTAAGTTTTCTTAGTTTTTGTACCATATTTTCTATTAAATTTTTATTGAAATTTGGATGCCCAGCATTTGAGTAAGTATGCATACAACTTTTGTTGTCATTGATTGCCATATGATGGAGATGATTTTCCTAATCCATTATACCGTATTTACTCGTGTACCATGCACACCTTTTTTCCCAAAATGTCTGTAAGAAAAAGGAAATGCGCATCTTACAGGAGAATTTCTGAACAGGTTACATAAATTGCAAGTATTGATAGTAAATTCACTGCAACATGCTTGCGTCTACATTTATACTCACAGAATGTTGTACCTTTAAAATGAGTTTTAATTTTATTATTGTTACTCAAAATAAACAGTTCTGTCATTAAAGGTTTACAATCAATTTCTACCTATATTTTTGGTGGAATAAGTTGGTATCTGGTATCAGTGTTTGCCAAATTCATCATGAGGCATTTATGTTCCTTTAACATAGGAGGGGCGAATACCGATGAGACTTCTGCTAACATCAGCATAAAGAGAACACCCAATAAATTGCATCACGCAAGTAGGATTGAGAAGATGCTTAACTTGGGTGGACATTGGTTCAGGGAGGGAGAATTGTTGAAGAGCCCAACATTTTTTTTAAATCCCAGATGCCAACTTATTCCGACATGAATTTATTTTTTTCCCTCCAAATTGGCCCAAAAATAAGGGTGCATGTGGTACATGGGGTCACGTGGTACACAAGTAAATATGGTAGTTTCCCCATTTAAATTAACCACCTTATACATTTTATTTATTTTTGCATTCTCTTTATAGATTTAGTTTTATAAAATCCAGAATTTTAATAATTTCCATTAATATCAAATATAGGTAGGCGATTTAAGCAAGAAGGGTTGGAGAGAAATTTCTGGTTCTGGAGTTCAATGTATCGATGAAGGCAGCCCTAGCAAGCCAGAGGGGGAGAAGTCTTCCCTACTTTTGGATGGTGGTGGTGGTATTGGAGGAAGTGGTGCTATTTCTGATTTAGGAACGCCTGCCATAGGAAACAATCAAAAGTAAGATACATTCATCATTTTAAAAAAATCAGATATGGAAGCAGTAACTTTGTGAAATTGCAATTTGAAAAACTTGAATGCACTATTTAACCCTTTAGCCATGTAGTTAATTTTGTTGAGTGCTCCCAAAATTGTGAAATATCCAGAAAAAAGTAAGTTTTTTGTTTGTAGCAAATTATTTTTCTGGTTTACAATTTATGTTTATAGAACGAAAAATGATAAAATAAATTGTGTGAAATATTATCAAATTGTTATAAACAAGGTTTTATAGCAGATATAAAACAATCTCATGTTATATTACCACATTTCAAGTAAATAAAGATAATAATATATATTACTTCAAAAGTTAATGTGTTGAAAAATGTTAACAAAAAAATTTGTCAAACATTGTAAAAAATGACTGTTTTAAAAAATGATTTTTTTACAACTTCAAATCTCTAACTTTGCCTAATTAAAGAATGTCTTCAGGAATTATTACAGACGTTTTAGAGGGGCTATTCATAAAATACAAAACTGAAGTAATACAGGTACATTGAATTGTACATTATGAACAATTAAAATTTCATTTCAAAGAGGAATGAAAACGTTGAGGAAACACACACTGGTAGGTCAGGTGTATTCACGAAATAATAATAAAGTAATAATAGCTTACTACCTCATGCATAATTCATAGTTATTTTAGATCAAGTCAGAGGTAAAAAAAGAAAACAATAATTTGAGAATAAAAAAGTTCATAGTAAATTTTTATTTAGAATCTGAAGTAAACGCTAATAGAAATTTTTTACTACTAAACTTTATTAACAATGGCAATGGCAGTAAGGTAATAATAAATTAATGAATATCATAAGTATTCTCGTCCTTGAAAGGTAATTTTATGTTGAGTCAATATGTCTCGTGCATTATATTTGAAAAAATTGGCAATTTGAGTATTTGCTGAAACCATTTGTATAGACAGTAATTTAAAAGGGTAGGGCACGGTAGATGTTTCTTTGTAAGGATAATGTTCCTCATAAAAGTATCTGTAAAACACTCTGAAGGGGAGTATGCTGATTCAGGAATTGCTCCAGGGTTGAATGGCACAAGTCCACAAGCACAGAACCCATTTACTCCATTTTCAACATAGCAAGCTTTTCCACATGACTGAGCAAACAGCATTCCAAACTGAAGTTTTGGATGCTTCTAGCAGGATTCTGCTTAACCCAGGAGTTGCACGCTCTGTAGTAGTGTGCCTTAAGTGCTCTGAAGAATGATCTGCCCAGTGGTTGGATGTAGTGGGAGGTGTGGGGTGGGATGTTGATCATAATGATGTTGTTATCGAATGCGTACTGGAGAACATCTGGATCACTCACATGTGTAGAATGTCCATCCAACAGTAAGAGATGTTTTGTTCATGTCTGACCTCTGAAAAACATTGCCTTGTCTTTTAAAATGGGCGAGCAGTCTTGTCTGGCCATTTTACAAGACAGAGCACTGCCAAGGAGTTCATCTGGTTAATAGAAGGCAGAAGTTAACTGCATGCAACCACAGCATTACGAGACCATGACCACCAAAAGTTCTTTTCTAATACATAGCTCTTATTTTGAAAACATATTGTTATCAAAGGAACATTAAAACAAGATGGCTGATTTTGACTTATCTCCAAGCACAGGGGTTAATATATTTCTCTTCAGCAACCAAAAAAGCGAGAGACGATTAACATAGCACTACAGAACAAACACCATGACTATAGCGATGAATTGAGAGCACACTTATGGTTGTCGTACAAACCATGCAGGCGCCAGAATTCAAAATACGATTTCCGGCCATATTACAAGACTGGCCGTATTACAGGACTTGTCCCTATATCTGTATTGTTAAGTTTCCGTTTTATTATTTTATATTTGAACTTTTTATTGAATGTAATAAAAAATGGCATGGATGTGCCAAACCACTCAATCGGAACTGTCAATTCCACTTATATTAAAATATAGGGCAAAAATGACAAAGTTATATATATCTATTCTCTCAACAAGAGCTGCCATTTTACCAGAAATAACATAGTAAAGTAAAAATCCATAGTTCTGAAATAGAAGTTGATCGAATATGGTAATTAGGAAAATGTTAAAGTGCTGCGAGAAACTACTGAATTTGAATCATGTCACTATCAGGGCTGTCAACTTTCTGGGAAAAAATAATTTGTTGCTGAATTTCCTTAAAGGAAGTTGCCTATTTTATGCTATATTTCTTGCATATATTTTTCCTATTTTTTCAATTATCAACATTTATTTTCATCACCAATCGATTGTCAATTTTTGAAGATCATTTGCTTTTGTGTTGGTGATAATGTAATAATTTTCAACTAATTTATGTAAATAGTGTGCTCTTTAAGAGTTCACATATAGCTTACAACTATACTTCTTCTATATGCGTTATACTTCCAAGACAATGAAGATGAATCAATTTATATTTTTTATTATTTTCACCGTTCATATAACCTTACAATTTTTGGCTTATTGGAATCACTGCCGAGTTTGATTTTAAATACTTTTCATAATATTCTAACCCAGCAATGAATCTCCCTCGAACTGAAACTATAATATATAGTCATAAGAATATTAGTTTTGTAATATTTTCTGATACGTAATTTTATATATTATATTATAAAATCATTTGCGCTATGTACGCAGAAGTTGTCTTTATGCCACCTATCAATTACTGCTGTCATTATCTCATTGCTTGGTCTTTTAAATTTCTACTCCAGCCTGTGCCGAAATTATTATTTCCTTCGTTGACGAGCTAGATGCGTTTGTGGCTGGCACAGCAGTTTTTCCTCGGCACTTATTAAGGGGCCGTCCAATGAAAGATCAACTCCCAAACCCCCCACCGCCCCACTCCCACCCCACTCTCTTTAATGACTTATGCCCTTCTCATGACCTTTTCCTTCCTACTGAACGCTCCCGTCAATCTTCATTTATCCCTATAGAACCCTTTCCACAAAGCAAACCTAGCTGAAAATATTACCGCATCGGAAAAGGTCTTCCCCCGAAAGTTAACAATCCTTGAAGCGCTCTCATTCTGCTCATAAAATGTGCGCCCAGTTTTTACACTCAATTTTCATCCAGAAGTGCTGGAGGGCTCTTATTGTTTGGTAAATTAGGAGCTGGATTACTTTGTCGTTTTAAAAAGATCGAGTGCGTAATTTTTGCTCTCGAGCGGAAGTTTACGAATGAATGGCGCATTAAAGTGACTTACGCAGTCGGACTGGTTTAAGTTGTTTTTTAGCCGGTTGTTCGTATGTTTTCCCCCCCTTTACGTCGATTTGAATTTTTAACTGGTTGTAGCTCGAGAAGAAGGAAGCGATTTTAACTCGCAACCCAGTTAATTATGTATATCATTCAAGTTTGATGGGTTGTTATTCTTTTGTCGGTCATATATTGTCTATTATTTTTTATTGTCAAAGTTTGCATTCAAGTGCTGCTTATAAGTATTATATTTCCAATTTATCCTTTTTGTATTTGTGATTGTCATTGTGGTAGGATGGCTTATAATTATTTTTAATGTGTACGTAAATTGTATTCTTATTCAGAAAGGATAAATTCAGTTTCGATTTACATGGGTGTAAATCAGTCGGAGATAAGTTGAGATTTAGGTAATATTTTGCAGTATTTGTCGAAACTCGCCTTAGGTAATTATTTAAGTTACATGCGTCTAAAGCCAACTTCCAAAAGCAGTCCATTTCAATTCCACTAGTTATCTTCTCACGTAATATGCAATCTTTCAGCTTTACTTGATCTTTTTTTGTCTGCAATTCTCGCGCTTTTAGTTTCGTTGGAGACCTTGACCGGGATTTTTCTCCGCAGTATAGAACAATAGAATTAGATTTTTTGTTTTTTGGTTTCTCGTTATTAAGTGCTCACGAAGACTTCTAATTCTTCGTGAAGCTCTGTATTACCCTAAGACGCGCATGGTCTTCGTTGTTTTTAGTCAACTTTGACTTAGAAGCTCCATGTAGAATCGCTTCGGAAATTAATCGTGATTAGCTGCACGGTGATTCTTATACCGAAGTGAAACTCGCTGAACTCAATTCAGTTCAACGTTTCATATTACCTTAGCTCTCACATGGCCAGAAAACCGCACGTTGAGCAACATTTGTTTTGCGGAAAAGTTTCGCAGTAATACGGGATATTATAATAGAAGGACGCAGTTTCACGGTTACCCTATAGTGGACTAAGATAAGAGCAGCGAGACCGCGACCGAATTAAGCCGCGATTCGCGTATTTTTTAGCCGGAAGAAGTCATTTGTCAAAGCCTGCGTTGTGCTCAAATTGTATCATCCACAGCGAGAAATCTATATATCCTAGTAAAATTAATTTTATAATGGCATTCTTGTAGTCGTCGGATAAAATTTTAACTATCCACCTCATGTGGAAATGCGTATGATTCGGTCGTAATCATCCATCTTAGCTGCTGGATGCACGGACTCAACACGATTCTCATAAAACTGGATGGCCTCATGTTTATCGAGGACTTGAAATTAGTTTTTCAGCGATATTTAAATCATTCTCAGTGTGAACCTGGTTCTGCGGCGTGTGGGTAACCCGTTAGGAACGCTTTCGTACTTATTCCGGGAGTACAGTTACACTTTAAAAACGTGCGATCACAAGGTCTTCAGCATGCGTCATAGACACATGCTGCGAACATGAAAATATTCGAAATGCGTTTTTTGCTCCAGCCCGTTTTCCGCGGTAGGATTTAGAGGGGGAAAAAACGTTTTAATTAGCTTCGATATACCATGTAATTTCCTTTCTCTCGGGTGAAGAGGAGAAACGAGAATTTCCCACCATTAAATATTTTATCATATTCGTTTCGTTGTTCTCTCTCGCTGTATTTCATGAGTAATCCTTGCGTGCGCTAGCTCTAGTTAGTAGTCCATTCAGGTAAAAGCGAGTCATTGAACTGTTGTTTTCCTCGGGAATGGTATTTGACAATAGGTTTTCCAGGAATCGCCTGTCGGAGACGCGTGCTATTTTTATCCGTTATACTTTGTTAAATATTACAATGAAAAAATATGTATCGAGTTTGCACGCCCAACATTGTAATCGCTCAAGGTTGTGTATTTCACGTATATTTATCTACTCTAACGAGGTCACCGATTAAAATAAACGCGCCATAAACCTCATGGAATACTAAGAACAACAAAAGTACTTTAGAGGAGTGTTCAGTCACCTGACGTGAACCGGAATATCGTTTCGATCGGACGCCACCGTCATTTCCCTTATATCTCTCGTCGCCATCCCTCATTCCACCCACGTCACGGTAGAAATGACGTCATCCTAATGTGTAAAGGTCCCTTCCCTCTCGCCCTCTCTCTCTGCCTCTTCGAGAGTGCTTGCCAGAGCCCTCCTCAGACTCATCCACTCGGCTCATCCTCCGCTCACCTTTCTCCCCAATTGCCTCTCCTCGCCCCCTCACTCCGCCATAAACCCCACCCCACCTATAACAGGGACGCTTCCCTTACACCTCTTCTCCAACCTCGAAGCTTCTCACCCCCTCCTCCTTCATTTCCCTCTGCTCCGCTGTCATCCGTAGAAAACAGGAAGCCCGCCACCGGAAGTGGTGCCCTCAGCGACCAAGGTGGGAGGGAGTGTAACCGTAGTTTTCGATTGTAAGGGGTTACTTGTATTAAAAGCCTCGATAAATCGATAAGATGTCAATCGATGGTCAGTTAAAAGGTTAATCATGGCACAAGAGCTTTTCGATGCTAGAATCACAATGGTTTCTCAGGTGGGATCACCAAGGTCGCAGGAGAGGAATTTATTTTTTTAGGATTCTTGAACTTTCAGCTTTCGTAACCAACCAGCCGAATAAAGACGTATCGTTGTCAATTTCACATTATAGGAAAAGGGAGAGTTAATTTTGTTGAGTTATTATTTTTTTAAACATCCGGACAAAATTCGAGAAAGAATTATCGAGCCAATCATGGCTAAGGTAAAAAAATTGGATAAACGTGTTTTTTAAATTCGGACGAAAGTATATTGACTCGCCTTTTCGATAATCACGAAGACATTTTTTCACTCTCCTATTCTCACAAGAGGAATGACCGCTCTATTTTTTTGAATTCTCTACGGCCAGAATTTTTTGTCCTCCCCAAAGTTCGAAGTTTTGAGTGAATATTGGACGAAAATTTATTTTAAGAGGCATTCTTTCATATGCGTCGTACACTTGGATCGTTTCGCCGATACGAAATAGTGATTTAAACTAGGACTGATGAAAGTTTCCCACTTTAGCGCGATTTCTGGGATTTGGCGCATCTGGCGAAATTCTCAAGTTTTAGACGCGGAAGCGTATGCGTTTGCAAAGAGTTTCTCGTTTGGTTTTCAACCGAGCTCTGAAAATTTCTTGCCCTAACAGCCGGTGTAATGAGAAAATTGACCTCTCGTCTATCGCGAGCGCCTCCGTTATACTAGGATAATTAGAGTGGAACACCGTCCGCTTATTACGCACTCCTAGATTCTGCCCCCGTGACTATTCCGTCGGCTTAGAGTGGTAAACAAAAACTCGAGAGCTCGCTTTGTTTCGGGCTTCTTTTGGTAATGTTTAGGCGTACGCTTTGGACCGGCGATAACCTTGGGAAGACACACTGGCAATGAGATGGCTTTATCCATTTATCGCACTAATTCTTTGTCTGCAGTCGTTTCCCTTGTTCCGCTTCCATCCGAATGTTGCGCAGTACTTTTTACCTTCATATGCTCACAGCACATGGGCGCCTTTAGGATTGATTTTCTTCGCTTTGTTCTCTGCAGCTATTTGAAATTTTATTTTGAGTGTCTTCGATCACACGTTTTTTCAAGACTCTTAGCGTAACTTTATTACTAATTTATTAGCGACGTCTTGCTTATCGGGCATAATTTATTACTTAATGCTCCCCTCGAGGATTTATCCACGCAGCACCCCAACTTTTTTACGGTAAAGATGCCACACTCGATTAAATCGTGACTGATGGTAATGGATTAGTCCTCCACAAATTTTCCGTTGATTTTTCTCTCCCCAACTCCTGACGCAGAAATCTCACGGACGGTTTGGCCACGCTCCAACGACTCCTTGAACGGAAAAGGACGAAATTTCGCTCACAAAAGAACTCTCCCGTATCACATGCATCGCGTGCTCCATCCGCATTACCTTCCTTCCATGCGAAGATTGAAAAATAAATCCGATGAGTGTTTCTCCTTTTAATAATCTTACTCCGCATTTTGTTCGGCATCAGTTTGTCTTGGAAGTTTTATGTTAGGACGAGGGTTTCGACTTTTTTTATTTTATTCATTTATTTTTGTAACCATCCGAAACGCTTCCCGCTGGTGGACGTTTGGAGCATACTGATCGAGCCGGGCAAGGTTTTTTTTATGTCGTCCTTCCTCGTGAGACTTTAACGCCCACTCCGGATTAGTCTCGGTGGGGCCAAGATTGCGCGATAAAGAGAAAAAACAAGAGAAACGAGTGATTGCGGAGAGAATTGTAGCGCTATACCGGAGATGCGGTGCGTGGCCAAGGAATAGTTTCAGTTTCGCATACGTGGAGGAGGTTCGAACCCACGCTCCGCTACCAAGAGTTTTAACAGTGTATCGGCATCGGTTGTGGTGGAATGAGGGATAAGAGCTGCAGGCAGCAGCAATGTACACTGACCGGTCGGGAGGGATGTCCCGATTGGTGGGGGTGGAGAACGAAATGGAAGAGGCGGAGAGGAGAGAGGGAGAGTGGGGAGGGGAGGAAGAAGAGTAGAGGGGGAGGAGGAGGTGGTGGTGGCGGTCGGGTGATGCGAGGTGAAGAAAAGAGCATCGTGAGTTCGCCTCGCCTGGGTAGACTAGGGGAGGTGGGCTGGCTATGATGGAGGGGAAGTCGGCGGCGGCGGAGGAGTAGGAGGAGGGGAGAGCGAGGGAGGTAGGACGGAGAGGGAGGGAGGGAGGAGTTCCTGTAGCCGCCGTGTGTACGCGGGATGGTTCGAAACCGCAGTCGCGGCTCCGCCATGGGCAGCAAGGCAGGGCTTAGCTTCGTTCAGCGTCGACTCGAGGGACGCAAGGAGCCCAAGGACTACAAGAGGATCGATGCCGCCTGCAGGTCTGTGTCTGTGCGCGCTTTTCTGTGTGTGCGTGTGTGTGTGACTGCGTGTCGCCACGCCCCCTCCCAAACAGGCGCCCGCAACTAGTACGGCGGCGTCGTCTCCGTCTCTGCCGACGTCTGCTGCGTACCCTTTTTTTACCGGTGCACCCAAGGCGACGCCCATGCGTCCTTTTTTATCTTAACGACCACGCCTCCGACCTCTTGTCGTTCGAGGTGTTTTACTCGATCGGGTCGCTTTCCTCCGCATCGGTGACACGTGGTTTTTTTTGTTTGTAGATGCCATTCGGAGTGTGTTTACGCTTTCCGAATTCGGATCAGCTTTTGCGTTTTGGGATTTCCAGATGCAGAGGGGACGTATCTATCATACTTACGGGTGACATTCGGTCCCAGCCCCATCTCCTGATGTGGAGATTCGTCGTCTATTCTTATTATTTGCCGTCCTTCACCCTCTTCCGCAATTTCCTGAATCGCATGAAAATTTTCCGCTCTGCTCGGATCGTTCGAAAACGTACCTCGTTTGGCGAATGGATAGCCTTCGGCTGTTCCTGTTGTGTTGCGGAGAAGACAAATCGACACAATGGGTGGGAAATACTACGGAATACGACCCGTCTCTAATTTATTATAACCAGTCTGCCGGTTAAAAAGGAAGTCGAAGTAATGACTCGCTCGACTGACGTTGCGGATATATAGACTGAACTTTCCACTTCCAACTATCAACCTCTAGCGAGGCAAAAAATTTATTTCTCATTGCTTAACCATAAAGAGTGAAGCGGGTAAAGTGCTCTCTCGGTATTGTTTGTTGTCGTTGCTGCCATAATCGCTGTTGCTGCTGTTTTCGTTGTTGCTCAGCTCTGTTTCTATTTAAGCCCCCAGTAAAAAAAACCGTGTAACGGTTCGTTATTGTTTTTAGATACATCATTGTATTCTAATCACGAGTTGATATCGCCAGTCCATCTTCCAGTTTACCCAAGGAGAAATTCTCGGGAAAGTTAAAGCTGCCGTCTCAGTACAATGCTTTCCCTGCGGTCATCGTCGAGACAAACCTTGCATTTTTGAATGATATCGGCGGGTTGCAGCACCGTGTCGCCTTCGGTGAAAGCTCTTGTTTCGGCAACCTTGCCCGAACAAAGCGGGGGGAGGGGGATAGGGGGCGCCACTGCTCTCACGACCACTTTTTCGGCGTTCTCCACTCCGTTTCCACTGGTGCGATGCCAGCCCGCCCTTAATCAAGCTGCCTATTCCGTCCTTCCCAAACCATTCCCCGCCTCTCCAGCCCCCGCGATCTATCCTTCTCCTCCCCCCCCCCTCTTCAACCTCCCTGCATCCTTTAGTTACGCTCTGGAGGATTGGTTATAAGCCCCTGGGGCGTCCCTCACGCTCTGTCACTAGAGTACTTACATAACACTTCCCTCTGCTCTCGTTGTCGAAGTCTTAATGATAGCGAGGGTAAATTTTACGGTATCAGGATATCCTCAAAACCTAAAACTTTCCCGTGCTATTTGTTGAAGATCCAATCATAAATTTTTTGAATAATTGGTTCTCTCATCTCGTCTGGCGAAAGTTCTTATTCTCATTCCCACAAAATGGACAGTCGGAGAATATAACGTTCTCGATTGCTTCATTCCCTTTGTTTTTAAAATATGCCAAGGAGGTTCCTTTTCCGGGTGGCCTGTACGATTCTTTAATTCTTTCGGTTACGTTGTTTTTTTTTGCATATGGCGAGTCGGGTCGGCAGAGTGAAATAAAATTTTCCTTCAGTTTCCTTAATTAACCTTCCACGGAATCTCACCCCCGTCGATCTCTTTCCTCCGACAACGTAGTTTGTCCTCTTCAGAGGGAACATACGTGTGTTTATCGAGCTCCCGTACTTCGTTTATCGGTGCTGTTGTCTTTTTTTTGACGTATCTTCGGGGATGACGGTGCGACACCTTTAACGAGATACTTTAACGACTCCCTTGTCGCTACCGTCCATCTCCGCCGCCCGGGCAGTCCTTAATGCTTTTCATAGAGAATTAAGAGTTAACAGCTCTCCAGCACGTGATGCGGTCGTTACTAATGACTTTTTTTAATCTCATCCTTCCTCTCCCCCTCTTTCGCGCCTCTTTCTCCGACCGTTGGGTTTTTCGTTTTTCCCTCATCGCTTGTCGCATTGAGGTGAGGCAGGGCCGCGCCCGCTTCTGTTGCATCTATAGAGAGAGAGAGAGAGTCATCGGCTTTTGCCCCGTGCTCGACCCATCTCGGCAGCATCGCCCGCGACCACGCCATCGGAGAGCGCTCCGAAGTATATAGTTCCTCTCTTAGCTCTCTCTCTCTCTCCCCCCCCCTCCCTTTCCGGACCCAGTGACTCAATCCGCCCCACCTCCGTAACTGACACCTGACTCACCTCAGCCTTCGTTCGCTCCCTCAAGTCCCCTGATTTTTTTGCCCTTCTCGCTCACTCTCGTCTTTTTCTCCGCGTGACCGTAGTGGCTGGTGGTGGTTTTGTGTCTTGGCCTGCGGGAAGGTCTAAGCTTCCACCGCTATCCATCTCCCTCCCCCGTCACTGTCGCTACGAAACCCATTCCGTCACTCCTCCTCATTACTCGCTCTCTCATTCTCTCACTTCTGAAACTGCCTTTCCCGAGCTCTTCCACGCACACACTCGCCCTCTGCTTCCTACTCCCTCATCCTCCCCAAATACCTGAGGTTTACTTTTTGGAACCTCTCTCGCTTTACCGCTGGTTTGCTTCCATCTTACATGCGAACCTAACGTAATCCCTCAATGGAATCACCTTTCGCGTTCACACTTTCGATTCTGTCTTGTCTCTCAGCCTCCCGCTTCCTCCCCCTCTATTGCCCTCCGTGTCTGCTCGCCTTTCCGGCGATATTTCTTCAGCGGACAGCGAACCCCACCTCCGGTTTTTTTCCTAACGTCGATTCGAGATATTTCGGCGTAATTTTTCAGCTTTAGGTTTTTTTAAAAACATTTGAAGTTACTCTAGGAATAAAAAATGAATCGCTCTTGTTGTTAAAGTAGCAGTTTTACGTGTATCTAGAAAAATACTCTGAATAGCATGATGGCTTTGATAAATAAATTTATTAAACCCAATATACGCTTGAAGAGGGATAAAGCTAGATTGTGAGGTAATATCAACATCAACTCTTTGCATCCTTCGGTTTTATTCTTTTTAGTGCTTAGAAATTGTATTATGATTGTCTAATGAATTAGTCAATGCACTTGGTGCTAAGTTTTAATTATGAAAACATAGAAAAGTAATGGGCTCTTTGTGTGATTAACTTAATTCCACTGTTTAAAAGATTGAAATTCCAAAAAATATTTTAACACGATATTACATTGAAGAAAGATTCACAAATGAATCATCACCCACGCCTTATGGGTTGAATACATTTGCCAATCAAGATAAATCTTGTTACCACTTCATTGAGCATTGATTCTTAGAATTTTCTCTTTAGAATCATTAATTGGTGATTCAGCTGCTTTATTGCTGAAATGAGCATTGGATTTATTCAAGCTTTTATGGTTACATAACTAATCTTAATCATCAGTAATTTTGTATACTGTTAAATCATTAAAGGTGATAGTATTATTTTAAATTGATTGCATTCTTTTGTTTGTATGCATTTAAAAGAAATAAATCCCCTTGAAGAAGTAGAAGAATAAATCAAATGAATTCCAAGACTATAGAACTATCAGTTTAATTTCACCTGCAGCGTAAGTTATTCTAAGGTTTTTGAACACTAGGCTAAAGCAAAATCGAATAAATATATAGGTATAGGTCAGTTTGGGTTTCGGATGTGGTACTAGAGATGCCATAGGGATGATGAGGACTTTAATTGGAAGAAACATTGAACACGATCAGGGCGTATGCATATATTTTGTGGATTTTGAAAAGGCATTTGATAGAATTTTGTGGTCTAGGCTAATGGTGGTGTTTAGGAGAATAAGATTAGAGTGGAGTGATAGGCATTTAATAAAAAAATCTGTGTATGAACCATACTGAGCAGGTAAGGTTATCAGAGAGGGAATCAGATTGGTCAACATTAGGAAGAAGCAGATTGGTCAACACTAGGAAGAAGCACGAGACTGGAATACCCTCTCTCTTGGGCACTGTTTAATATTTATGCCGAAGAAATGATAAGAGAGGCATGGAAAGATGTAGACATAGGTAAATGTTGAAGGTGCCCGAATCAAATCAGATTTGCAGATAACAAAGTATTAATTAATAACTTGGACAAGGGCTTGCAGATGTTAGCTAGATACTTGAATGAGAATGCAAGAGCATTTGTCATGAAAATTAATAGGAAGAAAACTGAAGTCATGAGAACTGGCAAGAGCAAGGATTAACAGGTTGGTGTTGCAGTGGAGGGGGAAAATCTGGAACAGGTAGAGTATTTTACTTATTATTATTTAGTTATTCAGGATGGAAGAAGTACACAAGAGATCAGTACAAGGATAGCAAAGGAGGCATTTATGAGAAGATGAGAATTTATGGCAGGAAGTCTGAATAGAGATATTAAAAAGAATTTGATGAAAACTTTTGTATGGGTTTGAGACATTGACAATGAGAAAAGAATATCTGAGCAGATTGGAGGCATTTGAGATGTGGATATGGTGTAGAATGGAGAAATTTTGTTGGACAGAGAGAGAAATAAATGAGGAATTCTTAAATTTAGTAGGGGAGGAGAGGAGCTTAATTAGAGTAATAAGGGAATGGCAGAGGAAATGGGTGAGTCATATTTTAATTGGTAACAGTCTGCTGAAGTATGCCATCTAAGGGAGGATGCTAGCAAAGAGGTAGAAAGAGGAAAGGAGTTTTAAATGCATTAAAAGAAGAGGATGGTTATGAGATGATGAAGAGAAAGGTCTTACAGATTAGGTTGGGTGAGCCAAAAACCTACCAAAAGGTAGAATTACTATGAGTGAAGGAATGTTATGCATATTGAATTCTCATATTGAAATCAACTTCTCATTTCTTGCAGTTTGTACTCTTAAATAGCTAGGAAATCACAGTCACTGTGAATTACGGAATATGTAAATATAATTATAATTATTTTTATTTTAATGTTAACCTATTTTATTAAAGGCATTCAATATAAGAATGGAAATTCATTTTAAGAAATAAATATAATTTCATCATAAGCGTTCAGCCAATTAAAATAGAGTTTACCAAGCCTCATTTGTGAGCCTGATGATGACATTCTACATCTTCCATCTTCTCAATTGAAACAAGTAAGATACCTTGCTAAACCACATTTTCTTAAAAATTTAAAGTGTTTTGGTTTACCTCTTCCTTTGGGAAGGGGGTAGTTCACACCTTTGGAATGTAGATCGTCACAAGACCTTCCCATCCATGACAACTTGACTCCTCTAGCTTCATTAGCTTGACTACTATATCATTTCAACATTTTGAATTTTCCAACTTTGAAGTCACCTAGCAGAAAGTCTAAGAACTACTCAGAAAATCCAATTGGTGGAAAATTCATTGATAGGTAAGAGATCTAATTCTAAAAGAATATTCCAAATATCTCGTGGAACAAAAAAGTTGATTTTCCACACACAGTTGGTCAGACAGAGTGATCACATAAGTATGATTTAACTTTTAAGAATGTGTGCTGAAAATACACAATAGTCTTTGTTGTGTGTTAGCATTTTTATCCATTATTTGTGAATACTGCTAATAGTTGTTGATTAATTCCTACGAAGGAGTTTTTTAATTCAAGTTTACTTAGTTTATCCCTGATGGGATAAAACAGGGTAATATTTTCATTGGGAAGTAGGTATGGTGCAATGAACCTTGTCACATACTTTTTGTGTCTTGCAAAATAATAATGTTAATGTAAGAGTTACTGTTGCGTTTGGTGGTTTTCAATTCATTTTGTTGACTCTTGTAATATGGCGTAAAATAATGTGGAACATCAGCTTCATTTCCATCATCTACCTCAAACAAGAAGTAAAAAGCAGAACTAAGTAAAATTGGTTATTAGTAATTTTAAAATTTCAAAATTAATTGTTAGTTTAAGGAGTTGTTTGTGAATTTGTTTTATGGTAACTGGACTATCAGAAACAAAAAATTTGTTGAGCTACTTTGTGATGCTTACAGAAACCAATAATGATGTGGAACACTGACTGAGAAATACTTATAAAGAATTTGGTGATGCCTGTCTGTATAATTTTAATTACATTAACATGGCATTACGTCTCAAAAAAACAACAGAATTGTTTTGCACTGGAAAATTTGCAGATTCAGTTAACCCTATATCTGGGTTATTTGGAAATACCCAAAGAAGCTTTTTTGAACCTTGGCTGTGGTGTTTAGATTCACCTCATATTATCCAAAGCAATATTTCCACTACTGTGGCATTTAGGGAAACTCTAACAGCCATAAAACGTATCTATTTCCTGTCAATTTTATGGAGAATTGACAACTATACGTGCATTCCACAAAATTTAATGATGAAGTGAAAAGGTTAAAGAAAAGTATTTTCAAATCATCTTAGGACATAAGCATAATATTTTGTGATTTAGGATTTAATCTCACTTGTGATAGTGCATTGCAGTTTTTGTGACATAGTAGAGACAGTCCTGGCCTTAGGGCAAGGCTAGTAAGGTGGTTGCCTTGGGCCCCGCTTCTTCGGGGCCCTGCGCTCCAATTGACAGAAATTTTCTTGCCAGATGTAGATCTGGACACGAAATGCTTACAAGATAGTAAGAGAAAGTTGAAGAGTAACAGAGATGACTATATTTCGTTGCTAGTACAGCACAGTAAGCAATGCATGTTTCATAAAGAAAATGCATTATCATTGTGCTATGGTCCATAACTTGACCATAACAAACACCACTAACTTTTCTCCAGACTGTACATGTACAGATCTTTATGTTTGGCAATAACCTAGCCGACAGCTTGGACCCTACTTGACAGCATTGTACAATCTTTTTTTTTTTAACTTGACACAATCTAGCTTATGTTATGAAAATCATTTTTTTAAATCGTGATCTTGATGGCTTCATGCTTGCAGAAGAACGGGAAGCTTTGAAACCTATCATTCTGGCATTGCTTTACAAAGACCCAGTTAAGATTCTGCAATTTCATTAAAAAACAAGCGATATAAAGGCCTTCTTAATACATTCATTGCTCTTAGAATTCTTCTGGCTGTTCCTGTCACTGTAGTATCTGGAAAAAGAAGTTTTTCAGTGCTAAAACTTATAAAATTGTACTTGCGGTCAATGATGCTTCAAGAACTGGTCAGCAACTTGGCTATTTTGTCAATTGAGAATGACATTGTTAGCAAATTGGAGTATAGCGACCTTATAGCAGATTTTGAATCAAGCTCACAAGATTTGTTTATAACATTAACTTAGAATGTCGACTATGTAAGATCAAACTTTCAAGTACAGCTTTTTATACTTAACAGTTTTAACAAGTTTTATAAGTTATTTCTTAATAAATAATTTTTTGGAATTAGACATTCATTACCCTGCCTTGCCCCTTAGCTACTCCTAAAAATTCTATTATGAGTTTTTACACATTATAAACCAAATCTTTGGTAAAAACAATTGAAAATGTGTTCAAAATTGTTTTGCAAGCAATAGTTAGTGGGGAGCTGGACTCATTAACCTCTCAACTGGGTTTGACTTAAACTATAGCATCCACAGGAGGGGCCCCGCTGCCAGCATGCTGCCTTGGGCCCTGCAAACTCGAAGGTTGGGCATGAGTGGAGATCAGACTGGTTATAGTGATAGCTTGGTAGTATAAATTTTTAACTCATATTGGGGTATTGGAAATCTTGTTTAACATGTTTTATATAGTTGATATATTTAATATTACTAATAAAAATTGAAAAATTATACAAAGTATAGTGACTTAGTTATTATAGAGCATCTTATACAAAGAATGGATGTCTCTGAAGAAAAGCAACTCGATAAAAGCATATAGTGTGGAATGTAAACAGGTGTTTCTAACTTCATTTTTAGGTAAACACATAGTTCATGGAAGAGGCGAATACTTCCTAGAAATCCATCTTAGAAAAGAACATGCCCAATAAGTAAATGCATATAAAATTACCCAAACTTTGCAATATACTTAGTTCCTCACAAAAATTGTTACACTACCAGTTTCAACAATTTAGCAATTTTTCTATGGAAATTAGACCAGATTCCAACTATTTCCTGTGTGATTTCTGTATTGTGTGTGACCATTCTTATCATCATTAAATATTTCTTTGGGTATGACTTCAGGTTTTTATCCGAGTTATTTATATTATAATGCAGGGTATTTATTTAGTAATCATTAACAGGTATTTTTAGTACATTTTCATAAAAGCAAAAACATGCTAATGCGATCTCTCTATCTGTCCATCTGTGGACAATCAATTTTTTTGTTTTAAGATATATTTGGAAAATTCTTTTTGAGTTGCTCTTATTGATTTATGAATTTTCCACTGACATATCGCTGATGATGTTTAGCAAGCAATTTTTCTCTATTTTGAAATGTAGAGGTCGCCATGGTGATCCAAGCTGTTCAGCTCCCCTATTGACTGGACGTGCTAGTTCTCCAGAGCAATTGGATGCCGAAGATGGAAGTAACTGGGGTGGTTGGGATCCTAATAGTAGCAAAGAGAAGGCAAGGAGGGGAAGGTACGTGTTTATACATTATTAATTAGCAAATAAAAATTCAGCAGTTGGTTTCTCCTTTGTTTTTAACTAATTCATATAACAAAAAATGTTGAGCTTAATTACAACTTGCACCATTAAGATGCTCCATGAATCCCTAAAAACTGATGTAAACTTTAAAAATTCATTCTTTACATCTAATTCCATGATTTCTCTTTATGAAACTATTATATTTGGAAATATTGATACCCAAGTGGAAGTATGAACTACAGTAATTTCTCAGAGGAGCCTGATTTGGGACAGATTATATATAGCATAACATGTTTTGTGTAAAGAAATTATACAACCAATCCTCTTGTTGACTTTACATTGTGATGGGACAGAATAACCAAGAAACTTTTTATTATTAAATATTTTATATTAAGTTTTCAGTTTGTTTTAATCAAATATGCTTATATTTACATTTTGTATGATATTGATGAAAACATTTCCCTCTATGTATTGAAACTAAATCTCCAAAGAAATTGTTTGGAAATATTAAAAGCCACATTGCAAACATGCTGAACACTTGAAAATCACTCCAGTAAAGGAGCTGTTCAGAAATTATTTTGTGATAGTTCAAAGAACCTCTTTTCTCTTACTCTGCTTTTGAATTAAAGTGTAATATAATCATCTTCTCACCCATCTTCTGTTACACGGCCACTTTCTATTCTTTTCGCTATCACTGACCTCGATAATGGGGGTTTCAGAATGTCTGGCTCCTAGTGATAGCTTAGTAGGTTAGAATTTTACTGTGGGCATGGTCGTATGTGCTCATATTTGGTATCATTGATATATTCAGTGCTCAAATTTGACTGGAATGCACTGGAATGCCATTCTGGTTGTTAAAAACTTCAGCTAGAAGCATTCCGGTTGTTAAAATATTATAAAAATAAGAACCAAAAAGAACATCATTTCTGAAAAAGATCAGATTCACTAATTAAAATCATTGTTGTTTCACTAAATAATGTTTTTTGGTACCAGAGTTAAAGTGGATATGACAGCAATTTAAACTCTCTCACTCGCATGTCTCGTTTACGAGTGGCTGTATTTGTGATGACTCGTATATATTTTCCAACTTAGTGGAACAAGTCAAAACTTCTTATAGAGCTAAACAGTGCTCGAATTTGGCTGGAATACACGGGAACTCTGTTCCACTTGATACAAAATGTAGCCGATAGCATTACCATTGTTAAAAAATCAGTTCAGAATTTTCCAGTTGTTAAAATTTTCCAATTCGAGCACTGGATATACTCATTGTAAAAGGACATGAATTGTTGTATATGAGTGCCTAATAAAATTAAATAAAATCTTTTCCTAACAGCATCAATAAAAAGATCACTTAAGCCAATCTATTTTTTAGCCATATAATATTCTCTCTTATTTTATATAAAGCATCAATTTCTTAGTATTGAAGAAAAATAATGATGCAATGGTCCCAGTAGATTTGCAAAAATTATACAATTTTGAAGTGATTATATTTCTGCACTACTGCTTCACTAGCTCCAAAAGCTGATCATAGTTTAAAACATTCTTTTGAGCCTTTAGGAATATATCTTAAACAAAATAACCCTGTCACTTATTAAAAATAGCTGTTAAAGAAGAACAATAGTAGAAAAATGTATTAAATTTCCCAAGGCTTGTTACCTTCAACCATTTAGTCAACTGACCACCCGATTGGACATTTGATTGCCATAAAACCTCAGAACTCTCTCGCAAAAATCCATTAATTGGACTAGTGGGATAGTTGGGATCAGATAACAGATGAATTACTGTAAATGCTGTAAAAATTCTTCTTATTGAAATTGGAAGAGCCAATTATGACATTTTGATATACAGAGGTTTGCTACAAAGAGATTTAGAAAAAAATTATCGGCAGACATAAAGAAAAACTAAAACATTGAAATGTTATTTGGGAGATTTTATTTGTATTTTTGTAGCATTTTGGTTCTCTTATACTTGTTTTCTATTTTTCTAATTGTTTATTGCAATGTGCATTAGAAAAGAATAGGACTGGAAACACATTTTCCTCTAATATTCTCCATTGCTGAATTCTCCTTTCACTGCAAGCACTTTATTTGAGAGTAAATTAAAAATGAATCTATCATTGTCTGCATTTAATCTATCCTTCTGCAATAACTTCAACTTATCTCCATTGTCACCTTTCTTGTTGGAGAAATAATTTAAGTGTTACTTCTTCTCCAGGTGTCTTGAAAGGTCTTAGGTGCCAACATGTTTTAACTTTCTAGGTCCATTGATTAACCTCTGATAGTATGGTGCCCTCACTTTTACTGGAGCATATCAAGCATATTAAAATGTAAAATAGGATTTGTTGTTTTCATGTTTTGGTTCTGTTGCCCATTAATCAGGTATTGTTAAACGTATCCAATTCTTCATTTACAATATAATACCTATCTTTGTTTTTCTTTTTCCACTCTCAGTTTCCCCTAATGTGTACCTCTGCATCTTATGGTATCTGCTGTTATTTTTGTGATTCACCCAACCCCAAAGTAAACCTGAAAAGATGAGTTGAGAATTTTATTAACTTAGGCTAGGTTTTAAATATTTTGTATAGTGCAAAGCATTATCAATTTCATGATGAGAGATGTTGAAAATCTCGAGTTTTTTGATGAAACTTGACATTTTGCACTGTTATGCTTTTGATCTTGTAATCGATTAGTGACCAGTAAAACAGTATTTTGGTTAACTTTTAGCTCTTTTTTACCTCCCTAATACCATAATGGAATAAAACTCATAAAAAGTAGATCAAAATTATTTTCAAATAAAAGTCATTGTTGCAGGTTATTTAACTAATTATGTTGCAATAAAGAAAGGAAACAGCTCCTATGCCATAATTTAATAAATAGAGAGTCACACAAAAGTAGAGGGAGAGGAAAAAATAAAAGAAAGGTTAAATAAAAATAAAGGAAAGAAATGAATGTTCACAGTTTTCAGAGAGCCCAGAAGCCCACTTCCGACACACACTCCAACAAAAAATCAAGCATCTCCTGGCCACAGCACAGCTTATGGACACAAGCACAATCACGCGACTGACACACACCCACACACAATTGAAAAATAAAAACCCGGGGGAAAATGAAAACAAATAAAAATTAAATTAAATAATAAAAACAATAGGACGGCAGCCAACACTAAATATTGCACATTCAGAACACATCACATACTGATGATGCAAGCTTGACTCTTGAAACACATTTAGACCTTGAAAAAACATGCAATATTTAGAGTGTTTACTTTGAGAAAGGCTGGTGTCTATCTCTATAAACCGCGTGTATATTTTGGTTTATTATATGCTTATTAGATAAAATATTAATAGAAACTAAAATAGAATTTAAAGTGTAGGAGTTCAAAGTTAATTGAGTTTTTTTTGTAACACTGTATTTGTCCTCATAAATTTAATAACCAGTTTAGCCAACCCATCAATGGGTTTATTAAACTGCTAAATGCGAGCAATAACGCTGATTTTCTCAGCTTACCTTAAATTTCATGTGTATGTCATGGTGGCATTGACATTTAACACATTTTTTATCATGCAACATTTTATGTGCATTTAAATGACCTCATCAAGAAAAAGAAACTTAACTCCGCTCTTTCGTACATCCAAGGCCTTGGGCAGTATATCAATTCTCACCTTTTTAAAAATTCCACTTCATTCCTTTTGGTGACATGGTTACTGTATTTCTGCGCTGGGACATAAATACAATCGTGATCATGATGCTTGGCAGAAATGTGAACTGATTTTATATATATATATATATATATATATATATATATATATATATATATATATATATATATATATATATATATATGGATGTCAACAAGGTGTTGGTGTCTGGACACATGGACCCGACTCGCTACAATCCTTTTTACAACGCCTCTCATCCCACCCCACGCTTTCCTTCACCCACCACTTCTCTGCCTCCAACATCACCTTCCTGGATGTCGATCTCTCCATCCGGGAAAACAAAATCCACACCAGCGTGCACCTCAAGCCTTCTAACCGCCTTCAATATCTCCAGTTCAACAGCTGCCATCCCCTCCACACCAAAACCTCTATTCCCTATGCCCTAGCCCGACGAGGGCGGAGAATTTGCTCGGACAGAGATTCCCTGTCCGAGTACTGCTCCACCCTCGAACATGCCTTCTTACAGCGCGGATACCCGCCGGATCTGATCCGAGACCAAATCCGGCGGGCAGTCGCACCCGCCACCCCTAACTCCCACCTCAATACCCACACCACCACCGATTCCACCCTCCAACTCACCCTAACCACCCTGTATTTCCCCGGCATCCACGACATTCTGAAAAACATCCTGAAAGCCGCCCACCTTATCCTCTCATCCTCCCCTCACCAGATCCCATTTCCCAGACCACCTATGCACTCCTTCCGCCGTCCCCCTAATCTGGCAAATATTCTATGGAAGAAAGAACCCCCAGCACCCACGCCTTTACACCCTGCCGGATCTTACCCCTGCGGTAGACCCCGATGTCTAACATGCCCAATAAACCCCCCCTGCAACTCCTTCTCCAGTCTCACAACCAACATCACCTACCCCATAACTTCCACCACCAACTGCACCACCCGCAATATCATTTACCTCCTGAGATGCACCCAATGTCCCGCCTTTTATGTTGGCCTCACCAGCAATCCCCTCAACATCCGCATGAATGGCCACCGCAACAGCGTCATTCTCAAACGACCGCTGCCGGTGGCCGTTCATGCGAACAAACATAATTTAAAGTTCAACAACTTCTTCACAGTGAGAGTCATTCGCGCTCTCCCCGACAATGCTTCGGCTCCCCAACTCCGTCAGTGGGAGCTTTCGCATATCCATCTCCTAAACTCCTTCACTCCCCCAGGCCTCAACCTTCGATAGCTTTTCACACCCTTTCTGTCTTCTTCCAACACCCTACCCATCCCCAACCCCCTCCGTTTCCTCCAATCCTCGACCTTTCCGCACTACCCTTCCACCCCCATGCCTCCACCCAGTGTCACCGCCATCAGTTCTCTCTCTGTAGCTGAAGAAGGAGTAGTTCCGAAAGCTTTACGTTTGTGATGTTTCTGTGTTTTTGTGTTATTTTACGTGTGTCGCTTCGACATCCCCGGGGCCTCGCCAACCTGAAGTCGTCTGATTGGTGAGTGCTCACTGGGTTTCCTCATCCCAACACCTTGTTGACATCCATATATTCATTTTCATTCATATATATATATATATATATATATAACTTTCAGCTTCTAACAAATATGTTTTCGTAAGAACTTTCCAATATTTTCTTTGAAGCTTTTCTACCTTACTCTTCGCAAGAATGAAAAATCTTTTATGGTTGTTGAAAGCTGATGTACTGCGTTTATGTATTGGTTTCAAGTGCTGATGACATATTTAAACTATGACTCAGTACTATGAGTGGAAGTAAGATAATACTTTTGAAACACAAAGGTGGTTTTCTGCCTTGGAGTTGTTCCTTTGCTATCCATGGGATATTATGAAAATGCAGAAGTCACAAAATAAAGAGACATTTACTGTACTTATAAATTGACCATTACCAGCTTAACAGTGCAAAATATGGAGATTTGCGATCGAGGTCTGCCACGTAAAAATTTTAATGTATCCCAAATGTCTAAAAAATAAAGGAGCGCCATAAAAATTAATAAGTTTCTGAGTGATATCAGTTTTTTGCGACGGCAATGAACGAATAAATTTGTTTAAATATAGGCCCAAGCATGGGAACCAGCATAGTTAATCATTTTATGCATGAATCTGATGATTTTAATTCAGAAACAACATCTCACGTAATTATTTTCGCGTACATTAATAATTTCATTTTTAAATAAATTTCCTCACATTTTTCAATATCACTTTTCAGTCAAAAATCTCTCGGAGCAGCATCTTCCAAAACCCACAGTGACTGGGATAATTCTTGGGGTGATGGATGGAATTCTGGCAGTAACTCGGATACTTCACCAACCAAGTTGCCGTCATCTCCCTCGATGGAAATAACTGGAGCAGGTGTCAAAGGGAATAAGCAGAGTTCAAGTGGAAAGAGTTCCTCAAACATGCAGGGGAAGAAGAAAGGTGCTAAAGAAGGACTCCTTATAGACTTTGAGGAGGAGAAGGTTGGAGGCGGACATGATTGGAACTCAAAGTGGGATGATGAAGCATGGGAGATGCTGAACAAGAAAGACTAACCTGCGATCTTTTAAGAGCTCGCCATGTAGGAGCGGAATTTTACTTCTATAGCCTGGCTTCCACAATGGGATGGCTATTTATGTGCAAGTGATATCCTTGAAGATTATTAGTTCAAAGATTTTAAATTTGTTGCTACGGAGTATGTGAGTAGTCTCCTTCCAAGACATTCAGCTCTTCGATGTGAAAAATGGGTTGTAGTTAATTTGTCCTCTGTAAATGCGAATCCCCAAACTGTATTTTCAGTGTTTAAGGTACTTATTTGTCTGTTTTAGAATTGTGAAAAAATCAGTGAAATTATATCGCTTTGTTGTTATTCTTAAACGCACACCTTTATTTTTTTAAGATGAAACACATTTATTGGCATATAATTAGTTGCACAAATGATTCTTAATGATTGATATATTTGTAATTTCTTTATGACCATACAGAAAAAATTGAGCTGTGGTATATTTTAAGTAACCTCATAGCAATGATAATTTTCATTGTATAAATGTTTGAAGGAGGATTCAAGGTTTTTTTGTATAGAAGCCATGTATAAGTATCCCAAATACTTATTTATGTATATACATATTATCTCGAAATGAAACTATGATACTCCAGTATTTAACAATGCCGTTGTAAGTTTTCAAAGCAGTTGTTGTCAGAGAAAGTTGTCAGCCATAATGCTGTATCGTAGGTATTTTATTGTAGGAAGCATTTATATGGTGCTAATGGGCCAAGTTACTGATTCATCCTGAAGCTTAAATAAGTTTAGCTTTGGAAAAAAACTTTACATTTTGCTAGCATTCAATATAGTTGTATTAAATTGAATAGAAGAATAACAAAGGAGGAAAAGGTGTTACTCAAGATATGTGATGTATCACTGTGGTTGAAGTTGCCTGCATTTTCCAAAGGTTGAGGATCTTAAGGGAAGTGAGACTCTTTATGTTTGATTACTAAAGATTGTTCATTAAAAAGCTTAATGAAACTGTTTTAAGATGTAATCTGTTGCAATTTATTAGCAATGCTATGCATTGCTTTATTATTTATGCAACTGTATTTTTGTGAAAAGTTTGTGTGTTTTGAATTCTCGGTGGTGACTGTGTAAAAGTGAGAGAAATTTGTTCTCTTCATCTCTAAAAACTTGGAAGTTGGGTTATGAAAAATTATAAAGTGTATGCATGAATTGTGATAACTCACCGATTGTGAACAACCAATGTTATTAATTAAATTTGAAAGTTGGATTATGAGAAAATATCAAATATATGTATGAAATATCACTAATCATCAATTTTGAACAACTAAAAAAAATACTATTAATGCTCTGTTGAAAGGTCTAATTTTTTGTCACAGAAAATTTTTCTCAAAATTGGCTGGCAGATAATGCTTGTAGCCCATCAGTATTTAATATCACTGTTTTACGCCTAGTGAAATATTTTTAACCAAATAGCATCAAGTACATTGATTGCCAGTTATATATTACAAAGACTTCTCAGTGTAAAAATTCTGATAGTCTCTACAAAAGAAAAAAATGTGAACCAAGAATGAATCGCTGCTTTATTAGTAGTGTTTCTTATTGGGGAGTTTAAAAATGGCTAATATTAGTCCAGTTTTGTGAAACATTTTCTGTGCCAAAAAATTAGTGATGTGAAGTGACCTTTTCGTAAGTGATTGAGAAAGCGGCATATGAAATTGCTCTTTCTTTCAAGCTTACTCATCAATTAATATATCACAGTTTTCTTTTCCTTACTATATTCTAATGGAAAAATTTCCTAAACTTGGGGTAAAAATTTTTTTTAATAAACTGTACTGTTAATCATCTGTGCATCTCAAGTTTTTGATACTCATTTTTATGTTTCTTAGACGTTTAAATTTATTTTCAATCTTATGATTCCTAAGATTGTGTTATATTGATATTATAATTTCTATTTAAGTTGTAATTTCAAGTTGGCCATGCAAGTAAAATTAGGGTTTATCTTTATGTAATATGATCCAAAAAGTGTTATATGTGGACATTACTTTCTCATATAATTCTGGAACTTATTGCAGTGATTTTTAGTTTAAATCTTGGTTATCAGGCTATTGATCATTCTATCATCATTAAAATGGTTAGGTTAATTGTGGTGTGCCATGTAAATTATTATAGCTACTTATTTTTCTTAGAAATACCAAAATTACGACTACTATTACTCATCAAAGTTATTATTTGTGATCTTGAGGTAGTGAATAAACTGGTGGAACAAATGTGGCGCTATTGCTTTTACTTCAGCAAATTTTGTTATTGTGCAATCCTTGAATGTACTGATAGTCCAATTGAAGTCTTGACAAGATTTCTGGGCTATCATATTTAAAGCTTTTTCAAGACAAAACGAGGCATAGACATTTTTCTGAAGCCTGACTGTGAGATTCGATGTTGGGTACAGTGAAGTTTCATGAGAAAGTAGCTTTACTGCATCAAATATTCCATTTCATATCACATCATCTAATTATTTTTTGCTAAAAGTTGAAGTACTTATTTTAGTCGAGGTTTTAACAATGATTTATTTATTTATCATAGCATATTTTTATCCATGAATTTATGTTTTTCATGCCCATTTTTCATATTTGATTTTTATTAAACATGTTTTAAACGAATTTCTCATTCTTGTCTGAAAGTCTTATCCATTCTGTTTTCTCCTTGTTTAATCCAGTCACAGATCAACCACCCCTCTTAAGGTGATCACTCCTGTAATGACTGATATCTTCTGGATCTGAAATGATCTCCATTAGCATCAAATTGACCAGCAAAACTTCTTTTTGTGTGGTCACCCTTTAAAGCAGCCCTTTTTATTGAAATTTTGGTGTCCACTTAGAGATTTTTTCTGTTCATTGAAAACTTACATGTTTTAGATGGTTATATGGCCTAAAATATTTTAACCCACAGTTTTAAGCCATTTGAACTAGATTTGAACTAGTCTAAGCTTTGTTATCACATTGATATGTTTCCAAAGTTCATGAATGGTATATAATCAGTTGTGTTAAAACATATATTTTTATGAAAGATTTAGATTTGAAGTATTGAGCCACCTATGAAGAATAAGTAGCTGTGCTTGTTTTGTCGAATTTTATCAGTTTATGAAACCAGAAATGTTCTACTGATTATACTATTTTAAAATTAGATTTAAATAATTTATAGCTGTAGAATTTCTACTTCAAAGAAAGAATTATTTCTTTATATCTTTCATTCTTTAAAATCCTATATTTATTTTGTGCATTTTTATCAGGGTAGAAGTTAAAAGTTTATAGACTATTTAATGTTAAATAAAATATCTACATCATTGGTTGCATGTAAAATTGCAGTTGTTTCAATGAAATTGAGTAGTTTTAAGTAATAAGTTTGTAGATGCTTCTTTTTTTTTTAAATATTTGGGATTTTCATTCTAAATCAGCATCTTCTGGTTTGTTTTCATACATATATAGGCAGTTAGATTCACATTTATAAATTATATCATTCACATATTTTCCCATGACTCTTTTATATGATCATGAATCCAGCAGTAAAGTGCTTGGATGATACTCTTTAATATTATCTGCTATGAGGATTGTATTTGAAAGTAATACAAATAGATCTTCGCAGCCAGAAAGTGGAAACTTACTAAGAAAAATGAATTTGCACACAAAATTAGAATCAAAACACTGAGGTGCAATATTAGGATTTAAAAGTAATAAAATCTTTAACAATTGCCAAGCTGAAGAAAATTTTGCAGGCTAACAGCCATTAAGCACTATTAATCAAGAGGTGCTATAGTGTTTGCATGTAAGGTTTTCTTTACTCAAGAGGATATTTTATCAAGGTGAACATTAAAATTTGTGAAGTGGTGATGGCTGTGAAAAGTAATGTGCATAAATTACTTATAGGTTTATCCCATTCTTGAACCAAAGATGAAATGGAAAAATGAATGTAGTTGTTGGTTTTCATTTGTGACACACTGCAATATTTTAGATGTTGATTGTGAGCCCTGCATAAAAAATGAAATATCCAAACAAGCAGTTACCTTATTTGATTGTTTTTTAAAAGTTATTGTTGCATTCTTAATCACTTAAGGTATTTCCCAAGAATTGGGGTGCTATGCTTAAAAAGGGAACTTTCTGCACAAGTGCTTCCAATTGTTAACAAATGATATGTAGCTACCAGAACATTTCTGTTGGATAAATAGTAAACAATAAAGTATAATTATTATAAATGAAGTGTATATTAATTTGTTAGTCATCCTCTTGGTAATAATAAATCTAAAACAAGCGGCTTGTGGTAATAGCCTCTTCAAAGTCAACAATTTGTTGAGAAAAAGGTGCAGTGAAAAAACCTAAGGTGACAAATGTTATTTTCCCTCGACTAACTATAGCAATATCAGAAAGAATTATATTAAAACCTTGAATGTTTATGCTATTGGAAGGAGTGGGGTTGCTGCTTGGCAGTTGAAATGTACAATTATTAGAAAAAGTTGCTAAATATGCAGTATGCACATTTTATGAATCTTTAAGCTGCATTAAAAAGACAAACATTTTTACTTGAATGACAATGAAAAATGAATGCAATACATGAAATAATCCATGGACACATGGTCTGGAAAGTAATTTATTTTTTACTGTGATATGGTCCAAACTCAAATACATTTCTTATAAAAATTTCAAATAAATCTTTGTAAATAATCTAAGAAATTGAACAAGTGCATTCAATCAGCACTTTCAAAATATCTGCGGTTTATTGCTCATTCCCATTTATAACACTGAACAATTGGGGTACAGAAGACCAATGGGTATAAGAATGCATCGAGTCATCTCCACTACTAGTGGAAGCAGAGAGAGAATATCCAGAGAATAGTGTGAGGACTGGGGAAGCCTGTAAGTTAGAATGTGGCCTGCAGATTAGGTGCAGTGCCTTTATGCAGCACACAGTTTTGGTAGTGCCTGCACACAGATGTGAGTTAGAAACCCCTGCACTAAGAAAAATGTTTCAGTGCTGTTAAAAAAAATAAAGAACACTGCAATGCTATTCATTTGTTGCGAACACAGCCAGTGGCTTGACATGTTTTCTTACACACTTTCATTTGGATCGTCTTGTTAAGTGTGAAAATATCAATCAAGTCCCTGAAACTGGCCATGTTTAGTTACGTTCCCTTCATCTTACTTTCTGATCTAGAAAAAACCCTAACTACTAATTTTTAAGTGCATTCTTAATTGATGGTTGACTGAGTCATGGATAATCAAGGTTTTACTGTAACATCTCTTCTTAAAAGTATCATGATAATCTTTTCCTACCAATAACCAAATACCTAAGGAGGAATCAGAAGCAATGATGGTGAGCCAGATATTAGGAGCCATAGGCAAGTCTTAACCCTTGTGCCCCTTCTCACAATTAACTTTGAAAATGAGTGTATTAATCATATTAATAATTATGCGATGTTGAATGTTGTCCACATATGATGATGTCACATGCAGGGCCCTCTTTATGGCGGGACTGGGAGGGCAGTCACCCAGGGCCCTGCATCTATGGGTCTCCGTGCTGCTTATGAACTACTCTTACTTACTAATCTCAGTAGATAGACATAACGAGCATGGAGCATGAAAACATTGCTTTAGATGTTTGTTATAAGAAAGATATAATTTTTATGAGTATGGGATAGAGGAGGCTCCATGGCTACCCCCTCATCCTGGGCCCCACGGCTGCTGCCTCGCCCTGAGCCCCAGGTATCCTAGAGACGGCCCTGGTCACATGCATTCATATTTAAAATAACATCGAATAACTTGAGAATGGCTACATCAATTTTAAAGATTCCTTCGATTATGATTAGATTGATATTACATAACATTTTTGATCATTTGCCATGTAAAACAAAGGCTCTAGTTTGATTCCACAGGCTTTTCATTATTCTGTTTGATTAATATGTAATTGGCAGGAATTTGATGTTCAGAACTAATTGTAAGCTTTTTAAGTTGTTTCCAGAAACTCCTGAGTACAGGCAGCATCTGCTTAATGTACATCCGCTGATATGTACATTATATATTGACACCATATTCCGAACATACATATGTACTGTCTGCTGATACGTATATTGATTCTCACACACACGGGTAAACAGACGGGGTTGAGAAAGCTTAGGCAAAAGACTACTATCCATACAGAAAGATTGGTAACTTAATGCTATAGAGTGATGCCCAGGTTTTTACATAAGGTGACACTTATGTTCATTGGAGGTATTGCTCTAAGAACAATCTAGATTTTAAGGCATTGTTAATCCTGGACAGCACACCTGGTCATCCAGCAAGTTTGGCTAATTTGCACCCTTACTGTCGGTGCCAAAAGTATGTAGACCCGAGTTTGAGGCTCAATATAAAAATCACTATAAAATATTATGCTCATTTCAGGCTTATGAAATTAATTGATTCGTAATGCAGAGCCCAAGACAAAGCCAACAGTGTGCATCACATGTCTCACAGCCTTATAGTTGCGGAGATAACACGGTTTTATAAATTGAATAAAAAGTTGTAAACAAATTAACCTAGAGATTTGAAGTTTTGCATACATAATAATGGCAATGACTCACATTCTATTAAAATATAACTGTAATCAAACGAACCATTTCATAATTATGAACCGGCAAAGTAACGCCTTCCATCTCAGAGCCCTAAAAAGAGGGTCTTTTTTCATTCCCATCCAAAAAACGTCTTTTAAAAAATCCAAAAAATTCATTGCTACCTTCATTTAGCGGGGAATTAAATATGCTGCACGCTGATCTGCCTTCTACCAAAATCCATGGAGCCGTTTTTGAGATATTGAGCCTCAAACTAGGGTTGACATATTTTTGTCACGGACAGTCGATCAAAGTGGTGTTTTTGCCCCCAAACACCACGTCCTTATTCCAGCCTATGGACCAAACTGTATTGTTACTTTCAAGCAATATTATTTGAAGAGGAACATGGCTGAAGCCAAAGGCTAGTACACTCGACTCTCGATTATCCGGCATGGTAGGGAAAAAATCAATCCCGGATAATGAAACAACAACACACCTTGACGCTTTCCCTTGCAGGGTAAGCCATGCCATATGTCTGTCAATTACCAACCCATCACCACATGCTTCCTCCACACACTTCTATCCTTACACACTTCTTTTGCTTCACTTACACTCATACACTGAGTCACACATTTCCTCTTATTCCTCATACTTTTCATGTCCCTTTTTCTCAGTGTCTCACTAACCACATCCAACCAAGTCTTGTGCGGTCTGCCTCTCCCTCTCTCGCCATTCACACTTCCTTCATATATTTGCTTGGTGATTCTGCTCTCCTCCATTCTTTCTATATGTCCGAACCACCTCAGCAGACCTCTCTCATACAAATCTGTCACACTAGCTTTCATACCACATTCGTTCATCACCCAATTATTCCTTACTTTGTCCCTCCTAGATTTTCCACGAACTCTTCTCATGTATCCCATCCCAACCGCATTCAAACTACTTTTATGCTTCTCCTGACACACCCATGTTTCACTGCCATACAGCAAGGTAGGCATTCAAACACTCTTGTATACAGACATTTTCGCTTCTTTTGACAACCATTCATTCTTTGCAATCGACCACACACTCCCTGCCACCTTTCTACCAGCATTCACTCTCCTTTTGATTTCCCCATCTAATCTACCATTTTTACTAAACATTCTACCAAGGTATACAAATTCATCCACTACCTCAATCTTTCCACCATTTATGCTAAATTGACAGTCGTTCACCTCATTCTCCCGATCGAACACAACTACCTTGGTTTTGGCCACATTTATCCTTAAGTCCATTCTCCCTGTCGTATCATGCAGGCTATCTAACATTCTCTGCAATTCTCCTGGGTTCTCAGCCATTAACACAGCATCATCAGCATACAAAAGTACACGAACATTCTCTCCACCAACCTTAACACCCACCATATCCATACATGCCTGTCTCACACTTTTATCCATGAACACATTAAATAACCAAGGGGACATGACACATCCTTGTCGTACACCTTGCTCAACTCTAAACCAATCACTCATCATGCCATTCACCCTTACTCATGCCCTACTTCCAGTATATACTACCTTTATAGCATTCAGCAACCAACCATTCACTCCATACTCGCTCAAAACATTCCACAATTCATTACGATTCACTATGTCATATGCTTTCTCTAGATCAACAAATGCACAGTACACTTTCTTTCTTACATCCATGCACTTCTCAACCACTTGCTGTAGGGCAAATATTTGGTCGGTGCAACCCCTTCCAGGCATGAAGCCACATTGCACTCCCTACATTTTATCCATAGTTACCTTTTGTACTCTTTCAATCAAAACTTTCCCATACACCTTTCCAGGTATACTCAGCAAACTAATCGTTCTATAATTCTTACATTCAGTCCCATCTCCCTTACCCTTGTAGAATGGTACAATTGCACCATCCTTCCATTCAGCAGGCACTCTCGAACTCCTCGCACACAGATTGCACAGATCCCACATCCAACACATAAGCAAATCACCTCCATACTTCAACATCTCTCCCATTATGTCATCCACACCTGCAGTTTTTCCATTTTTCAACATATTCACTGCTTTAACTACCTCGTTCTTACTAATCCCCTCATATTCATTAATATTCACTCCAACAGATTCACTTGAATTTTTAGACCCATTCACAACATTTCCATACAACTCTTCAAAATACTTTTTCCAACACTCCCTTACATCACTCTCATTCCAAACCATATCACCATTCTTTCCTTGAATTCTGCTCACACCCTTACTCACTCCTTGCCTTGCTCTCTTCACCCATTTCCAGAACAACTTCTTATTCCCCTCAAAATCATTCTGCATTTTCTCAGCTTCATTCATCCGCAATTGTTCTTTACTCTCTTTCACAATATTTTTTACAGCTCTCCTTTTCTCTTTACACATTTCATACAGTGCCTTTCGCTCATTTTCATTCTTAGCAGCAATCATTCTCATATACGCCTCCTTTTTCTCATTCACAGCCACTTTAACTCTCTCATTCCACCATGCATCACCTCTCATTCTTCCAACAACTGCAGTCCCACACACCTTAGAAGCACACTGCAAGATAATACCTTTCAATCTGTTCCAAGTGGTCTGATCCACATTCCGCACCTCTCACAACTCTCGTATCATTCACAAGCTCTCTCAACTGTTCATCATACACAACAAAATCTATCACACTCTTCGCTTCCCCTCTTGTCCATGTATACAAGTGGATTGACTTATGCTTGAACCATGTGTTCGAGACAAACAATCCCATTTCCATACATACATTCACCAAGCTTTCACCATTATCATTCACTCTTGGGTCACCAAATGGTCCAAGGACCCTTTCCGTGCCATCTCGTTTTACTCCCACCCATCCATTCATATCTCCGAGCATAATTACTCTTTCTCCTGGTTCACACTCACTCAAAATATCTCTCAATTCTTCCCAAAATTTATTCTTATTTTCATTCTCACCGTCAACTGGAGCATAACATGTAACAAACATAATCCTGTGCACACCCACAACAGCCTTGGTGACACTAATTCATGCTTTCTCACATGCATCTTAGCCCTTTCATTCAGTATCAATCCCACACCTTGACTACCGTGCACGCATCCATCTACTCCAGACCAAAAGGCCAAACTACCGTTATTCATTTCTATCACATCCCTCCCTTTACGCTTAGTTTCACTCACACACAAAACATCTATCCTCCTTTTATCCATTTCATTCATCAATTCACTCTCTTTCCCATACACACCTCCTACATTCCATGTTGCAATCTTCCATACCGGGTCATCATCAGATGGGCCAACCTGCTTCGACCTATGCCACCCATCATGGTTTCGGTCATCCGAGGCATTCTTATAGCACATTGTAGTAACGTTAAAAATAGGGTAAGCAAGGTTACCAGCCTATACTGTACCCGTGCCACATGCAGCACTCCCTACTAAAGGTAAGGGCACAATACCAGTCAGTTTTGGCACAAATTAGCCATCATGCTACAAGTGTAACCAACACCCAGTATTACCCCAGGTATGTTTACACTATTCTACACAAGCTAGGATCTCTACTCTAGAGACTACCTTGTGAGCCAACATTCCGTTGCCCATGTCCTACCAACTAGGAGGTACGTGCAGTTTACTGACACACTTTGGATACCCGGATAATGAAAATCCTGGTTAATCCACCATCCATATGAAATGTTCATACAAATTCAAAAATTTTAGAAAAAAATCTAATCAAAAAAATGTACATATGAATTTACTTTATTTATTTGAAATAGGAAAGCAAAGAAGTTTTCCATTCATTCACCTTTTGGCAAATGGTGCTGTGCAGATTTCTCAGCATTAGTTTACCAACAAGGGTACCGTCTTGCTGTTGCTCCAAATAATCAACCAAAGTTTCAGCGTGAGTTAAAGCAGCGCTGTGACTGATCCTTTGCTCTAGTATAAGGTTGTCTTCTTCCTTGTGCAAATCATCAGCAGCTGTTGGTTCACCTTCGGTAGTAATACGTTGCACGATTTCTTCGTCATTTAATACTATATGACCAGCCAAGTTTTGGTCTACATTTAACTACTCGCGCACAGCTTCCTCATCAACATTCACACATTACTTATGCTGTGTAAATTACGTAATACTTCAGGTATTGTTTCATTAACACTATACTCAAAACCAAGAAATTCCTCGTTGTTTCCCGGTAAAAATTTTTGCCAAGATTTTTTTAAAGTTGAGCTTTTTACAGATTTTCAAGCAGCACCAATTTTATAAATAGCATCCAACACTGTTAATTTTTTTTCCAAAATAACAGTAATCACCAAATCCTTTATGAACTTAAGCAGTAAATTTCTTTGATAAATTGTTTTCATATTTTTATCACTCCTTGATCCATAGGCTGGATCAAAGCTGTTGGAGGTAAATACTTAACAAATAAATTTCCATCTTGGAATTTTAAAATGTCTTCATTTGGGTGACTAGGGGCATTACCTAAGAGTAAAACAGCTTTTTGTGACAGATCAAGAGATTCTAAGTGTTGGCGCACTGCTGGAACGAATTTTGTTTTAAACCAGTCCATAAAAATTTCTCTGTCCATCCATGCTGACTTGTTGTTATAGTAATCGACGGGTAAATTAGATAAAACTTGCACTTTTGAGAGAGCTCGAGGTTTTTTTGCAGTCCCAATAACACACGGTTTCAAAAAATGAGACCCAGCGGCATTAGCACAGCACAAAACGGTAAGGCGTTGTCTTTGAAGTTTATGCCCTGCAGCAATTGTTTCATTTTCATGAGCTAAAGTTTTTTTGTGGTAAACACTTCCAGTATAAATCAGTGACATCAGCATTATAGATTTGTTCCGAAGTGAAACCTTCATTATTGACAAAATGCTGAAATTGAAACTTAAATTCCTCACATGCCGACTCATCACATACTAAGATTTTCACCTTAGATAGCAATCTGATAAATCCGTCTTTGCTTAAATCTCGTCAACCACCCAGAAGATGCTTTAAACTCCCCTGTTAATTTCAATTCATCGAAAAAATACTTCGTTTTCATTGCAAAAACAGCACCAGAAACCGGGATTCCCTCAGCCATCTGTTGGTTGAACCAAGAAACCATTGCTTTCTCCAGATCATCGCAGGTAGACATTTTAATTTTTTTCCGGCATGTCATACCACTTGCTGTTTCGGGGTGGGATGCGATTATATAGCCTCTCCCACTCAAATGTCAACCTCACCTGCACGTGGTGCATCCTGCTTCACAGACAAGGCTCTGGCGTCCGAGTGACTCCCGGGATAAGGAGTCCCCCCTCTACCAAATGCCAACGGCCTATTTAGGGGCAGATGAGAAGGTGGAGGGGTAGGGCAACCTCTTACCCTTGGGGTGGGAAACTGCCCCTAAAGGCGGAGGAACTATTTTGATAGTCAACGGCATAGGATGGAGAAGGCAACAGGAAACCACTCCATTAAAGATCCTATTGGATATCTCGAGGGTAGCAACCATGGAAGGTTTAAGAAAGGAAGTTGTTACTGATCATGGTATTTGGAACCCAAGATCCGGCAGGGAATGTAGCAGGGCTTTCCAGGTCGTTATCCAACGAAATCCCTGTCAAAACGTCAAAATAGGTACTTGGAACGTCAGAACATTACTAAAAATAGGTAAATTAGAAGAAATGAAGAAAGAAATGGAGAAAAATGAGATTGATATCTTAGGTTTATGTGAAACAAGGTGGCAAGAGAAAGGAGATTTTTACAGTGATAAATTTAGAATAATTCATAGTGGAGGTGAAAAGAGAGGAAGGAATGGAATAGCAGTCATTATTAGTAAGAAATGGGCAAACAGTGTTTGCAATACATACCACATAAATGATAGGTTGCTGATGGTAAGAATGAGCACTGTGCCAACGGATACAGTGATAATACAAGCGTATTTTCCAACAAGTAGCGCAGAAGAAGGAGAAGTAGAAAAGATGTATGAAGAAATAGAAGAACTTATAAAGATGACAAAAGATAAATATAATGTAATAATAATGGGAGACTTTAATGCTGTGATTGGATCTAGTCAAAATAGTAGAATGATAGGAAAATTTGGATTAGGTGAAACAAATGAAAGGGGAGAAAGATTAATTGAGTTTTGTGAACAGAATGAGATGATGGTATCAATCACTTTCTTTGAAGTTCCCAAAAGAAGAAGATACACTGGGAGGAGCCAGACAGAAGAAGGTTTCAAATAGATTATATTTTAGTAAAAAGAAGATATAAGAACCAGGTAAAATATTGTTATAGTTACCCAGGTCCAGATGTAGACAGTGACCACAAGCTAGTCATGGCAAAATGCAATATTAGGTTTAAGAAAATAAAGAGAACAGTTAAAAAGAACTGGCGTCTACAGGGACTGAAAGAGTTACCAACGGCTAAGAATTACCAAGAAAAAACAAATGATTTGATGAGAAATTATGAAGGACAACTTAGTTGGGAGGAATTTAAAAAAGGGGTTATTAAAGCTACAGAGGAAGTTATTGGAAAGAGAAAGTTGGAGCCTAGAAAACCTTGGATGACTGTGGAGATACTTATTTTAATTGAAGAAAGGAACAAGTTGAGGAAGAATGGAAATGATGAAACTTATAAAAAAGTTAAGAATGAGATTATTAACAAATGCAGAAAAGAAAAAGAGAGATGGACCAAAGAGATAGTGAATGAAATTGAGGAAGATACAAAGGGAGGAAGGCAAGACAAAGCATACTTCAAAATTAAAACTCTCCAGTACAAACCAAGAACTAAATCGGCAATAGTTAAGGATAAGGAAGGCAATATGTTATGGGAAAATGAAAAGTATGTGCTCGGCGGAAAGAATACATAGAAGAAAGTAGAAGAGATGTTGGAGATGGATGTAGATTTATTGAAAATGAAGAGGAAATAAGAAATGACGAGCTAGGCCCAACAATAACCAAGGAAGAGTTTTATAAAGCTATTAATAATCTTAATTCAGGCAAGGCAACAGATGTCGATGATATACCTGCAGAACTTTTGAAGAACTTAGGGGAGGAAGCAAAAGAACGTTTCTTTAAAATTATAAAAGATTGTTACGAAAAAGGAAAATTACCTGATGACTTTATAAAAAGTAAAACTATAAGTTTACCAAAGAAGGGTAATGCAGTGGAGTGTAGTAACTACAGAACAATTTCACTACTTTTGCACGCCTCAAAAGTTTTAATTTATATTGTGAAAAACAGAATAAAAGGGAAAATAGAACATTATATTAGTGAAGATCAATTTGGATTCAGAAGTGGGAGAGGAATGAGAGAAGCTATATTAGCCCTCAGAGTGATAATGGAAAGATGTTTAGAAATGAACAGGACATTATACTTAACGTTTATTGATTTGGAGAAGGCCTTTGATACAGTTAATTGGGAACTGTTGTTTAAGACTATGAACAAAATAGGTATTGATTGGAGGGATAGAAGATTAATTTTTAAGCTTTATCTAAACCAAACTACAAGAATAAATATAAATGGATTAGAGAGTGAAACAAAGTTAAGGAAAGGAGTAAGACAAGGGTGTCCTCTATCTCCATATTTATTTAATATGTTCATTGAATAAAGTATAGAAGTTATGAAGGAAAAAACAAAAGGCATAAAAATAAATGGAGTTAGAATACACTGCATTAGATTTGCAGATGACATTGTAATATTCAGTGATTAAAAAAGAGAAATGAATAAAATGCTGGAAGTATTATCGGACACGTTAAAACAGTGGGAATTAAAGATAAATATCAAGAAAACCAAATTGATGGTTATAGGCAAAAGTAATGCAGGGACAATATCAAAGATCAAAATAGACAATCAGGAAATTGAGCTGGTGAAGCAGTTTTGCTACCTAGGTAGTACAATTACTGAAGATAATAGATGCGTGCAGGAAGTGAAGAGAAGAATAGCACTTGCAAAGCAAGCTTTTCAATGTAAAAGGAATCTACTGACAAGCAGTCATATGAATTTGGAAGTAAGGAAATCCTTTGCAAAAGCTTTTGTCGAAGTACTCCTTTAGCCAAACAATTAGAGGGTTACAACACCCAATGCATTTTGCCCACAAGGTGGGCATCTTCAGGGGCAAAACCTGTCTCAACAGTGACTGGGAGTCAACGTTAAGGTTATCTCTGACTTCTTTGACTCCAAATATTGATGAACTTATGCAGGGTATGCAACATTACGGTTCTCATGATTACATCCATTTTTGTTCTTATAATAATAAATGTATTTTTGTATTTTACAACTCTTCTGTATTATTCATAGTTTAGAAATAAAATATATTTTGTGATATGTTTATTATGATGTTGTTTGTAAAACTTTTATATTTCACGAATTTCTCCTACAATTTTTGAAAATAATTCTTGGAATAAAACAAAAACTAGTCAGACACCTCTCAAGCAGACAGAAACCTGTGTAATACATTCGAAAATGTTCAAATAAACTACGTATCCAATTAATCCCTTTCCTTAAACGTAGTTACAGTAAGTACGTTTGTGTAAGAAATGAGGTGGTCCGTATGGCCCGGAGGGTTGCTGTAGTGGTCCGCGGAGCTCAAAAGTTTGGAAAACGGAAAAAATATTTTACATTTTTTTCGTTAGATTTTTCGTCTAGAGTCACGGCGGCGGAGAACAGAGAGCCGCAAAAGCCGACAGTGCAGCCAACAGCCGATATTTGCGACAACATTAAGATTTTTTACAAATAAAGACAAAGAGAAGAAAAGAGTACAATTATGAAAAGGTAAAGAGTACAATTGAGGCATACTTCAAAAAGAGTACATGTACTATAAAAAGAGTACATGTACTCTAAAAAGAGTAGGTCTGGTAACCCTATTTAAAGGCGAGTTTATGGGCAGGCACAAAGATACTAGTAACAACAGGCCTAATTGGGCAGTCCTTTTTGTGAAGTTTTGGTAAACCATAAAGTCTAGGGGGAAGGGGGCTAATCACTAATAAGTTGCGTTTGTCTTTAGGAGAGAAAAGAAGAGACATGGAATAAAGAGTTTCCCTACTGTTTTGGAGTTGTTTAACTTAGGCATGAAATTCGCCCCTAGCCTCCCTTTATCTACACGTGGTCTGAATAATCTTGTCGTCGATTGTGATTTGGCCTTACAAGAAGAACGCCCCCCGAAGGAAACCATATAGTACTCGTCAACTGGTATATTTTCATATTCATATTTTTTAAATTTGTTAACATTCTATCTACAGGAAATCGAATCTTAACCCGTAACCGCAGGTATCGGTCTCTCAGACCGCACGAAAAATTTCAAGTCTCATTTAGGGTTTGTGAATCATCTACGCCTTTGAGATTTTTTTAAACCTTTGTATCCTACAGGTGGCTTTGTTTACTGTACGGCAGTTGCCTTCTAGCATTGGACCTATGCATACTAGAGCGTGTTTAGTTTCGTTGCCGGTCTGAGAGACCGCATGCCTGTGTTCGCGTAATTTTTTCGGGACAGTTCTTTTTCACGGTTTCGGAAATTTCTGAAGATATGTCGCAGTTAACCCATCCTGGACCGTCGCACGTCCGGAAAAGAAAATCAAAACTGCCTGCCAATGTTTTATTTGTAGCAGCTTATTTGAAATGTTCAGCACCCGCTTGAGGAGCATGCGCCGGAGTGAAAATTGACGAATATCCTCATTTTAAAACAAGTTGTTCTTTTTTTAAATTCTTTTATATTCATGTGTTTAAAGAAACCTTATGCAAAAGACTAAAGCAAATACTAAAGTTTCTGTATGAAATTAAAAACAGTAACCTATAAAAAATTAGAGCCCTCCTTTTTAGTGTTAAATATTTTCATTTTCATATTTACTAAGAGTTCATATTTTTGTATTTGTTCACCAAGACCCTATTTCAAATATAAACATAAGAAAACTTTATACAGTGTTATTTCTTCTCACGTAACTATTTATTTTTGGCCTGGTTTTGCGAGTCAATTTCTGATGCCTGTGGTAACGGGTTAAAAATACGGTCTTTTAGGCGTGCTGTTACATTGTCAGAGAGGCGCAGAGAGGTATAAAAGTCTGAGGATTGCTTGGAATAGGTTGCTGTTATTACCAAAAGAATATTTTTTTACAGAGAAAGTGCTGTGCCTAGTGACCAGAATTTCTTGGTATTTTAAAATGCCCATGTGCCTAATTATCGTACAAATGTTTAACATTTTTCATTAGTCACGTGAACTCATTTGTTTTTGTAGCCTGCTTATTTTTATCTCTTGTAATCATGTTCAACATATATCTTTCTGGCATTCCTCCAGAATTTTCCAGAGAAAGGCGTCGATCCTTATATCTTTAAGACCACTTGTCCCAATGTATGGAAAATATAAAAGTTTGTCTCGGTGATCGGGCCCCACGGATATCCATTTTGCTTCCGTACCGTTTTATCCTCCTGGACTTTTCGCTGTTGGGTGGCTGTGGACTATCATCGCCTGGCGATGAAATAAGCTCACCTCCTTCTGAAATTCAGCTATGTACACAGACTCGATACCTTCTTCCAAAGATTGATCAACAAATAATTTACGGAATGTACTGACAGTAATCGATATTTGATTCTACATCGCCGGCATCCTTACTTTTTGTCTCTGCTTTCCATTTAGATATGCATATATGAACCTCGTCTATAATATGCCGAAGGGATCTTTCTATATATGAACAGATACGAAAAAATAACACGTATTTATATGAATAAATTTTTGGAAGTTTAGGAAAGAAATCTAACTGAAAAATTTAGTCGTTGATTATTGATGACAACACCATGGAGCTTTAATAATTTTTTGGGGAACTAATAATAATTACCTATATTAAAACATCAAGGCAACTAAAATCTATAACGAGAATGTCAGATATTCCGCCTAGCTATTTCACAAACGACAGAGCACGAATGATATCTTGCCTTGTCAAGAGTAACAGAAAAATAACTGATTAACGAGCTAGACACATATAGAAGCATACTTTGCATTTGAGAGAGGTCTAGTTAAAAGTAACTTTTATTAGACCAGTGAGTTAGGGTCAGTATTGAGTCTTACTGTGTACATGAATTTATTTTTGTTTCATCAATCATGTACCAAAAGGTCATCGACTGTGCACCCTTTTACAACCTCTACATCAGACATGGGCAACCTGCGACCCGCGGGCTGCATGCGGTCCACGAGAGCGTTTTGTGCGGTCCGCGAAGCTTTGATGAAAAAGAGATTCGTAAAATTTAACACACAAATTCATATTTAAAAAATTAAAATAACTATAATAAAGTTATTCGGTTGGTATATGAATAATGAAACGCAAAGCTACTCTTACAATTATTAGCCAACAATGTTAATTACAATGATATCAATAAAGAAGTCTAAAAATTTCTATCTGAACATATTTTTATCATCACTTTATGAAATATAAATTGTGAAATCGACCCACCATTTAAAAATAGTGTCAAGCTAAAGAATTTTTCAAAAATATAGGGTAAATATTGGAAGTTAAAATAAAACAGTAACAATAACGTGCCAACTAAAAGGAAATAAAACTTTTATAATAAAAATTGAATTATATACATTTTAATGAAATTATAAGTATATTTCGTAGATAAATTAAAAACCGAAATATTGTCTAATCGAAAATAATTCTTTAAAAAAATAGGAATTTTGTTCTAGTTATTTACTTTACCTCGAACTTATAATTGGAAAGGATCATTTAGCACGAGGTTTACTAAATAATTAAGAATTTGAATAATTCAGACATCATAAAGTCAAAATAATATGTTTAGATTACTTTTTATGTTATAGTACGATACTTTTAAGATTTTGTGAACGATTTACATCGATTTGAATTTCCTTTCTCTAACTGTTGCGCTCCCAGCAGACAACTTTTCGGTTAGTGTGTTCATTTGCTAGTAGATGGCCAATTAGAGACAAGGCGAAATGGCTCCTCTTGAAGAAATTTTGGCCAAACTCCTTGTTGCTGACAACGCAACAATTCAACAGGTATGTTCAAGATATAAACCGGAATTGCTTTAAACTTGAATCGGAATTCCTACATCATTAAATTTACCTTTTGTAAGCATTTTTGTCAGAGATAAATGTCGGCGAATGACACACGTGCTTTACCTTGTCAAACCCTTTTCTGTTATTCTTTATTCCTTTGATATAATTAGGTAATTTGTTTCATTGACATTTCCATCGAGAAGCTTAATTTATTTTTTCAGAATATTGAAGTTAAGAATCGATACTAATCATTGTTTTTCCTATGTGCTGTGATTAATTAGGGTACGGGTGAATTATCAGAAGCATTTAAGGACCCAGAGGTGATTCCAGCGCTTTGTAATGTCATAGTTTCTGCAGAAAACCCTCAAATTCGTCAGTATGCAGCAGTGTTGCTCAGAAAGAGGTTTACGAAAAGTAAAAACTGGGTTAAACTTTCGGTTGAAGTGAGAAATGGGTATGTGTGGCTAATATTTTTTACGGTTCAAAATTATTGTCTATACGGATTTGGAACTGAGTGAAAATTTCAAATTTCAGCATTAAACAAGGCATTTTGCAAGCATTAGTCAACGAACCCAAACAGTTTGTTAAGAATTCAATAGCGCAATTCATTGGTACTGTGGTAAAACATGAATTCCCTAGACATGGTTGGCCTGAATTACTGCAGTTTCTGGAGCGTCTTACCAGTAGCTCTAATTTAAACGAGAAGGAGGTGAGATTTTCTTTTATATATGCCAAGTATTGGTGCTGTTTTTTTATGTCTAATCAGTCTTAATTATTTATTTTAGCTGGGGATGTACACTTTAAGTATTGTCACTGAGGTTTCGCCGGACCAGTTTAAAAAACACATTCAGTCCCTTATGTTCTTATTTAATAATACCCTAAATTCTATACAAGACCAAGGTTCTCCCCTAGCTTTTTATACTGTAATGACTCTGAATCACCTTGTTCCAGTAATTGGATCTGATACAAATGTAAGTGTTTCAAGTCATACTATATAGTAGAATGTGAAAGTGTAATATCTATAATTAATGATATTTTACCTTGTACTAGCTACAAAGCATGTTGAGCCAGTTAATGCCAAAATTGATGGAAACTATTAAAGCACAAGTGGCAGTTGGAGAAGAACGAGCTGTACAAGCTATGGAAGTTTTTGAGTCAATGTTTGAAAGCTCAATGACTGTAGTTGTCCATCATATCAAGCCTCTCATTCAAATGTGTCTTGAATTGGCTAGTAACAAACAGTTGGGCAGTGGAATAAGAGTGAAAGCTCTCAATCATATTGGATGGATTACAAGGCTTAAGAAAAAGGTATTATTTATGATTAGAATAAAATTGATTACATAATTTAGCTATTGTTGGTAAACTACCTGCTTTAAGTGTCACTGATTTTGCTCAGGCCTTTAATTTTGGTAACAAAATTTTCAAATTTGACATCATTTGCATGTTCTGAGGTAAAATGTAGTGGAAAAATCTGGAACAGCTTCAGTATAAGTCACCCATGTCCATGAGAGAAATTTGAAAGAACAAACTTGATATTGCTATGGATACAAAGGTAAATAGTATTAATATGCATTATACTAAAACTGAAACATATAAATGTAAATTGTATTTTGCAATTTTGGGGCTCGGCTGAGCAAAATGTTCCTTTGAGGAGGGACAAAAAACACTTCAACCAACTTACCCAACTTGGTGAGGACGAGCAAAATGTTCCTCCATGCAAACAAACAATGACGGGTAACTAATAAACAAGTATCTTCATTTTTTCATGGGTGACATAACAAAAGAAGAACGAATTTTGCCATTCTGCCACGGATGACTTATACTGAAGCTTCGCCAAAAATCCTTTGTAAATGTTCATTTATGCAATTCATCTATAGAATAAATACTACATCAGAACATGAGCAGATCAACCTATCGGGTAGGCCCCGATGGGCCATTCACATTTACACTAACAGTAGCAAAATTTAAAATGTATAAAAAAATTTGTTGAAATATTTATGCTGCGGCATGGAAAAACAAAATAAAGTTATTTCCTATGTGAATAATGTTTTGCATTTTGTTTGCAAGTATATAGAAATATTTAAATAAAAATATCATATAACTATAAGGGCTGATTCAGATAAAAGCCTCCGGGCCGCTATTCTACCTCGATCTGTCCCTGCATCAGAAGCACCGTTTTAAAATTGTGTATTTTTAACACCTTAACAGTCTTGTAAATTTTAAATTTTCTTCCAAAATTTCAAATTCAATTGATATTTTTGTATAAAAATAACAATAATAGCAATAGTTACCTTATTGGTTCAAATATGATGGTATTTTCAATGCAATGCAGCAAGAACTCCACACGAAATTATAATCTTGGAAAAACACTGGCATATAAAAATAGAGATATGTTAAGCCAGGAACTAAGAAAAATGTGTTTGCGCCCCTCCCCTCTTTATAATATTCAATCAAATTTAAGAAAGCCTGTATTTGCCATTAATATAAAGACACAGGAAACATGAACAAAAACGATGCTGTAACCATGTTGAGGGCTAGAATATTACACATCAATGTTGTAGGTCTCACAATTAGGATGGTTAAACAGACAGTAAAGGCATGCCAAATTTTTGGCATCCGCTGACCTACTCACCATCCCCCCTCCAAGGGAGCGCACTCCACAGTTCGGAAACCATTGCATTAAGCAGTGCCCGTATATGATATAGGCAAATTAGGCAGAGGGTTATTGAGATTTTCCTGCTGTAACATTATTTGGCTGGAGTGGACATTGATGATGTGACCAGAGCCACGCCGGGCATATTTGCCGCCTGGGTGCAAGCAGTTTGCTTCCTTTCTCTATAAGCCCAAATTTTTTCGATTTTTAGATTACAAGGTGTTATTAATTTAAGAAAGGCTATAATAAGCTGGGGTCTTCACGCCTACGGTGCCCAACCCAGCTTAGTTACAAATTATTATTAATGATTAGTTACAAATATTCCGTATTAACTGTCAATCGTTATTGTTTTTATTGTTCACATTTTTTTGCAAAAATTCATATAATTATTATTTGCATTATTTGAATATGAAAGAAGTTATCCAATTTTTTATGGCTTAAGCAAGAAGCTTCTACTAAGAATCACGCTACGTATATAATAAAGAGATTTGCCACAGCTTTTCATAATTTTATCAGTATTTAAAATTAATGCAGAAAAATACAGTCAAACTCGGCTATAACGAGCGCCACGGGACCGTTTAGTTTTGCTCGTTATAGCCGTTAAACTTAATATCCGTGAAGGCAAATGCATGCATGCGTATGGTGAAATAAAGCATAAGAAGTAAAAGTGAATATATAAACAGAAAGTTTATTTAGTAAATTTATGAAAAAACCTAAAAATGAGAATAAACTAGAAAATTTAATTAAGTAAAAGAGAGCGAGCTACACTGGCAAATATATAAAATGTAAGCAAAGGAAATTCTCCAAAGCCAGTCAAACTGATAAAACCCGGTTAAAAGGCCGGATAAAAACAGTGGAACCCGGATAAAAACCAGGTATAAATACACAGACACAGCCCTGGACATCCACTTGAGAGCGTGCCACTGGTCTTGGTTTCAGTTGCCCTCTCTCAAGTCCCCCTTCCCCCTGTTTTTTAACCCCTGATGATGGTTACTTTGTAGCCGAAATACGTATTGGGTTTTTATCCGGTTTTTATCCGGGTTCCACTGTTTTTATCCGGCCTTTTAACCGGGTTTTATCAGTTTGACTGGCTTTGGAGAATTTCCTTTGCTTACATTTTAGAAAATTTAAAGTAAACATACGTACATATAAAATTTACTCACAGCTGCATCCTTAATCACTCCCCTTTTTACAAAAATGACTTTGAATAGTAGCCTGTTTCATAGATTTCACTTTGAAGTCTCTTAAGTTTCCCCTTATTACACTTAATGCACTAAAAACACCATCGGAAATGTCAATGTTTTAAAAAAATCATTTAATGTTTCCACGGCATCCTGAGTAAGGATTGTGTCTTCGACACATTCAACATTGTCTTCATCACTGTCTGCTGTGCTTTATACTGTCTCTATTATTTCACTCTCCGTGTAGGAATTCCACTGGTAATCAAATCATCATCAACATGAACAAAATTGTCAATGTCATTTACATGGTCAAAATTCGCAATTCCATTTTCACCCATTCACTTGCCGTTTTTGAATCTGCTGACAGAGCCTTTCGCATAAACAATTTTATGCCGATTTTTAAAACGATCAAGCCACCCGTTATTGCATGTGAAGTTCTCGTGTCCTAACTGTTTTGCAAATTTATCTGCCTGTACCTTGATGGAGAAACCAGCATTTCTCTGCCTCTTAAACCACTCCAGAAGTGCTTGATCAACAGTACCCAAGTCACACTTCCTCATTTTCTTGTTCGTTGTTAGGTTGTTCTCTAGTGCAGATAAAATCGCTTCTTTGTTTTTCCATAAGGTTAAAACCGTAGATGACGATAAATTAAATTTTTTACACACTTCAACATTTTTTTACCACGTTCTAACTCTCGAATAATATCAACCTTTTCGCGAATAGACAAACACTTCCTTTTATGTACGGACATGTTACTCGTTCAAGGGCAAAATCTCAACTGATTTTTGTGATCAACGCTACGAACTTTCTTTGCAAACTGTGAGCATACCAATTCCAGGAAGAGTTAATGAGGAGACGGATTAAACGTGGGATTTCCCATCTTTACGTGGGAAAGGGTGTTGGGTGCATTCGGCTGAGCGATGGGGGTGGGCGCCATTGTACATGCCCTTACCCCCTTCCAAACACAACCTCCTGGCTGTAAAAGAGCTGGGGGTTGGGAGGAGAGGACAAAGGACCTCCGCGAGTGCCACTGTACCTGCAAGTTGGGAATTCTTGGTTTGGACGAAGGGATTATTTTTTAACAACAACGCCGCGGTCTTTAACCTCCCCGAGGGATAGGGTGTAGAGGCTGGACTCAAGAACACAAGGTTACATATTTTGGGTCACTATGAGGATTGAAGGGGCTGACCGCCGCCGCGTTTGAGACAGTGAGAAGTGGTCAAAGTTTGCTCGATATATCCGTGAAGCGTGCTCGTTATATACGTGAAATATTTGTATGTAAATGCTCGTAAACTTATCTTGGAGGTAGCATTTGCTCACTATAGCCGTGAACTCGTTACAACCGTGCTCGTTATAAACGAGTTTGACTGTATGTATATATAACGTTTCATATTTTTAAATATAAAATTTAAAATTTAGTACGAGTATCGGCAATACATATGTTGAAACTAATGAAAATACTTGGCAATTAAACTTTTTAACATCTTCATCTACTTACGCCGTCGTAAACATCAACATAACAACTATATGGGCTTAAATGACCCAAATGTACACTTAAAAGTCAATATCGCCTCAAAAGTGCCGATTTATTTACATTTTAAAACATTGGATGCGTTTTCATGGGTTTTTCAATTTGAGGAAACAGGAGAGATCTATACTTTTTCTGATCAAATTCTGAAATTTGGACTTTTGTTTTATCTTAAAAATAATCTAGTACCATCTTTCAGCTATACATTACTTTAAGTTTTAAGTTCGTAACTTAATTCAAAGCAATTTTAAAATGCAATTTTGTGAAACATTTAACTGATTTCAGTGCCTCCTAATATAGGGTGACCAGATTCTTATGAAGCAAAACCGGGACATAATACGATCTGAACAGGAAAATCCGGGGGAACCAAAATTTTCCTATCTTTTAATTATATGTACTTAAATTAAAAGTAAATAAGTTTCGCAAATACAGATTACAATTTTGTTCAATGTATTAACAAATAATTTCAATGAGATGAATATGTAAAAAATCTTACAAAGGTAACAATTACTTTACGGACAAATAATAAAGTTAAATATTTATATAAATAGCATAGAAAATAAAATAACACTATATGGCTTCTATTTCATTTTATATTAATTTATATAATTTTTCATTAATTTTTTAGACTATGCTTGCCTGTCTCATTCAAATTTTTATTACTTTTAATCATCGAAAAAAAAAACTTGAAAATATATATTTAATTTAAACACATAATATAATGGTATTGATTGTTTTAAGGCTGTTTTGTTTGTCAAATCAAACAAAATTTATTTTTGAAACATTCTGTCTACATATGCATTCTGTGCCCGAAACACAAACCAAAAGCTACACAATTTTTTCATTTCTGTGGTCTGCTCTTAAATTTCAATGCTGAAAAATAGGAATACCACCAATTGTAACAAGATTTAATAAGTAATTTTTGTATTTTCCAATATAATCTGATTCCGATTAAACACATTATGAATTTTTTGTGGTGAGGAGATTTTGTAAGGCAGAAACAAAAAATCTGGGACAAATTGGTGTCCTGAAGAACTTTATCAGGACAATGGGACATTAAGTCAAAACCTGGGACAGTCCAGGAATTTCTGGGACATCTGGTCACCCTATCCTGATGGGGAAGAAAATGGAATCATTGAGGTTAAAAATACTTTCTGAAGTTTTTTACTTTTCCTGTCGGATGTAGCCTATGATCTACCATTATACAAAATTTAATCTTTTTAATACATCTAAAAGTGCCCAAAAAGCATGAAAGAAGACAGATATACAGTTACTTGAGAATTATATTTATAGATGTTCCATCGGTGATAGTCACGTTTGCTAAAATTTATTAGATCTAAGACAGGAAAGTTTCTTAAAATAAAAACTGTATGCAGATAAAGTAACCACATTATAATACAGTCAAACTCGTTTATAACGAGCACGGTTGTAACGAGTTCACGGCTATAGTGAGCAAATGCTACCTCCAAGATAAGTTTACGAGCATTTACATACAAATATTTCACGTATATAACGAGCACGCTTCACGGATATATCGAGCAAACTTTGACCACTTCTCACTGTCTCAAACGCAGTGGCGGTCAGCCCCTTAAATCCTCATAGTGACCCAAAATATGTAACCTTGTGTTCTTGAGTCCAGCCTCTACACCCTATCCCTCGGGGAGGTTAAAGACCGCGGCGTTGTTGTTAAAAAATAATCCCTTCGTCTAAACCAAAAATTCCCAACTTGCAGGTACAGTGGCACTCGCGGAGGTCCTTTGTCCTCTCCTCCCAACCCCCCAGCTCTTTTACAGCCAGGAGGTTGTGTTTGGAAGGGGGTAAGGGGCTGAGGGCATGTACAATGGCGCCCACCCCCGTCGCTCAGCCGAATGCACCCAACACCCTTTCCCACGTAAAGATGGGAAATCCCACGTTTAATCCGTCTCCTCATTAACTCTTCCTGGAATTGGTATGCTCACAGTTTGCAAAGAAAGTTCATAGCGTTGATCACAAAAATCAGTTAAGATTTTGCCCTTGAACGAGTAATATGTCCGTGCATAAAAGGAAGTGTTTGTCTATTCGCGAAAAGGTTGATATTATTCGAGAGTTAGAACGTGGTAAAAAAATGTTGAAGTGTGTAAAAAATTTAATTTATCATCGTCTACGGTTTCAATCTTATGGAAAAACAAAGAAGCGATTTTATATGCACTAGAGAACAACCTAACAACGAACAAGAAAATGAGGAAGTGCAACTTGGGTAGTGATTAAGGATGCAGCTGTGAGTAAATTTTATATGTACGTATGTTTACTTTAAATTTTCTAGTTTATTCTCATTTTTAGGTTTTTTCATAAATTTACTAAATAACCTTTCTGTTTATATATTCACTTTTACTTCTTATGTCTTATTTCACCATACGCATGCATGCTTTTGCCTTCACAGATATTAAGTTTAACAGCTATAACGAGCAAAACTAAATGGTCCCGTGGCGCTCGTTATAGCCGAGTTTGACTGTATTTGGTAACAAACTTTAGTTCCATGTAAAGCCGCGTTCTCACCCTCAATTTTTTCAATCTTTCGCAAATCACTGTTGAAGTAGACTATCTGGGGTAAAAGTGTTGCTATGCACGTTCAGCATTTTTACTGCTGGACAATGTCCAAAAGAGAGAGGGAAAGGGTTCAGCAGGGGTCCCTGGTGGCGGGAGCCTCGAACCTGGGGTGGCACTTCTTCCATTTAGTGACATTGACCTTCATAAGGATAAGATAAAAATTTTACAGTTGCACAGCTCCCATGACGTCTTGTTTCCACAACCTCTCACCTTGAAAGGGATTGAAAGATTCAGAAAAATCCAGGCGGGATCTTCATTGAAGAAAGACTGCCTGGCAAGCGACATTTTCAGGGTTTTTGCCAAGGGGTATGGACGAGTTTTGCGAAATAACGCTCCCATGTTTGTCTTGAAGGGAGGTAGTCCATATCGCTTGCTTCTCAGTTTTTCTGCGTCCTTTATTTTGCATGTGTTAAAAGTTTCCATAGAAGAAAGTTTTAAAATTAACTAAGATATAATTTAAGCAGCTTACCTATGATGTATTAAAGCAAACTAGAAATAGGTAAACCATCCTCAAACTTCCAAGCGCCCCTGATTTTTAATGCCCTGATGCATTGCTTCAAAATTAGGCGCACCCTCTGGAAGGGCACCTGAGGCATTCAAATCGCACAATTATTAGGTCTAAAAACTCGCTCTTCCTCTGAAAGAGGAGCTTGTTTGCAAACTGTTGCCACCCTCGGGCCAGTTAATTCTTTTTGTATGTGTACAAAGAAAACAATCTGGTTAATAAGTAAAAATGATAAATGATTTTTAATACTAAGTATCGCAAAAGTATGTGTGTACAAATCTATGAGATGGAAAAGGAAAAATTAAGAAATATTATTGCCCGTCCACAAGTGGCACCCCTAATTTGCTGCCACTTGGGTGTGATGCACCCTCTGCACCCATAGGGTGGCACAGCTCCAGATATAACCATGATGTAGGTTCAATTGTGATGAGAATCACTTAGTTGTACTTGTTCTTTGGTTTTAAAAAGTTTTCCTTTTTTAGTCAATTGTGAAACAAGATATAGTGCCAGCCATTCTTGACACCCTCTTTATGCTCATGAGCATCCCTCCTGAGGATGACGATGATGAGGATTATTTTGCTGAGGATGCTGAAGGAAACACTCCAATGACGTGTGCTACGCAAACACTGGATGTTCTTGCTCTTCATCTGCCCCCAGAGAAGTTGATTCCACCTATGGTATTTATTTATAATTTTTGATTATGATTACATATAAAGCAATCCAGCTCATCTGTCGTGCATCCTTAATTTTTGTTTATTGGATAGTTTTAAGTTTTTATTACTGCTGCAAATGATTTATTGTCTGATATCCGTTATAATTGATAGGAAGTGCAATTTAAATTTCAGTAGTTTTATTTGTTATTACAAAACCCTTGCAGTAATGAGTCACTATTTTGATTTTTCTCGGAATATTGACAAAATATGCCTAATAAAATCTTTGGTTATTGTGTACTGTTTTCAGTTACAACACATTGAACCTGCTCTTCAGGGAAATGATCCTTATGCCAAAAAGGCATCATATCTTGCATTGGCAGTACTTGCAGAAGGATGTGCTGAATGCATAAGGACCAAGTATTTGGAATTTTTCCTTCGATGCATATGTAATGGCATAACAGACAATGCTGGAGTAGTGAGAAATGCTGCTTTATTTGCTCTCGGCCAATTTTCTGAACATCTTCAGGTAAGAGATAATTTTGATCAAATGTTTCATCATATGAAAAGTAGTCAATGTTATATTTAAAACTAATTTTATATTCATATACAGCCTGAAATCAGCAATTTTGCATCTGAGCTTCTTCCTGTACTATTTGAGTATTTGGCCCAATTGTGTGCTCAACTCCAGAAAGATGGCAAAGAACCTCCAGGTGTGGATAGAATGTTCTATGCTCTGGAAATGTTCTGTGAAAATTTGGGCGAGAAACTTTTGCCATATTTGCCCATACTCATGGAGAGACTCTTCACTGCATTGAATCCTGCCAACTCGGTTCATCTGAGGGAACTTGCACTGAGTGCCATAGGAGCTGCAGGTGAGCCTCTGCTTGATGGCAGTAATGTAGCCAGTTGAAGAAATAAAAAATTTTTGCTTAGGCTGGTCTATTTGTTGACAGTAATGGAGGAAAAGTAATTTATGGAATGTAAGAGAAACATTTTGTGCTAAACGTGGTTTTTGTTTTTTCATGTTTATTTTATATTTCACTAGGCTTTTTATAGGTTTTGGTAATTAAAACAGTGTCATTAATTGCTAATAGTTTTGAATTTGTAGACATTTGTTGAACACATATTGAGGTGACATGGAAGTATTTTGTAGTCTTTATTTACATAAGACATTTATAGCCTAAGGAATTCAGCTCTGCCTTGTAGCAAGTAATATGTTTAATAATGAAAGGAACAGCAAAAACATGAATGTTCCATTCATTGTGAAACAAGATATTTAGCTGTAAAATTACACAAAAATGAACAGTCAAATCTTCTAAAACATTTTAAATTGTGTACCTTTTTGATCAGTGCTTTAAAATCTTATAAAATATTTATGAAACATCACATTTGGCTCTACTTTGTAAATTTTTTCCATTTCGGATGAGAAAAGGAGAAAAAACAGTAAAAATTCCACTTTAAAAGAATTTACTTTAATACAACCTAGGTTTCATTGCGCTACAACATCCTCAGATACAGAATTACACAAACAAACGGGAGACAAAACTAAGGTGGTGTGTGATTAATTTCATTATGGGCCTATCTTTGAAGGTCACCCAAAATTTCTCCAAAGATGTCCTTAGTATCCTTCCACAACTGGTGCAGTTTGAGAAAGTGTCAAGTTACATGGAGAGATGTGGCCTTTACAAATTACATTGTGATAACTGTAACATGGTGTGTGTATGACAAACCAGGAGGAATTTTATCTTGCATGAAAGAACACAGGAGGTTTTCTTTACAATTTCACACTTTCCTAATTTGCTAACCACCTCGTTGAGAAAAACCACAGCAGTTCCTTTCATCTGACGATTATACATTATGAGAGGAAATGCCCAGGATTAGACATATTGGAGAAGTTAAAAATACATAATTGTCTCCACAGGTCATTAAAATGTAGTTAATCCCATCCCTTTCCACTCTGCTCAAACTTCCTACCATTTTCTGTTCTTCTTTTCCCCTCTTTTTCCACATAGAAGCCAATGACAAGACCTCTCCCATCTACTCTTCTCCCTTCCTCTGCCTACCTGGTGGTATATATGCCTGTTTTGTGTAATTCTGTACTTGAGGCTGTTGCAGTGCAATGAAACCTATGTCATATTAAATTGAAATTGTTCAAGTATTTTGTTTTCTTCTTTCCTCATCCAAAATCAAATATTTACTTTGACATGACAGAATGTAGCCTTTCCACAATGTTGTCAGTTCTTATCACATTAGACTGACACTAAACATTGCTGCTTGAATACTTTGCATAGTAGTTTTAAAATTTTTAGGGGACATGACCATCTGGAATATGTTTGAATCTGTAGCACAACGAGGCACATTGAAATTGGTTTCTACTGCATAACTTTTATATTGGGTATTTAAAACAACAACAATTTCATAAAATTGCTGCCATCCATGTGTGTTTAATTTATTTTGTAGAAATAATTGTCCCTGCTAAATCCTGAGGCAGATGTCTTCCTAATGTAATGTGGTTGTGGAGGCATAATATCAGGATTCATTCCAATTAACATACAAATTAACTTGATAAAATATTCATAGAAGGACACAAATGGGTGATGCCAATAGTACGAGCATGTTTTGAGATTGCTATTGCGATTTTCTAAGTTGAATAACTTTGAGCTTAAAAATCAGTTGGGTATTGAAATGGCATTTAATTCACATAGCAGAGTAAAAAACTGTTCAACTATTGATTCATTGTGTGTAAACAAGCATTGTATTTGATTACTATGACCCAATAATTAAAAAAAATATGGTCGTGTTTTAATTGCTGTTGAGTTATACAACGAAATATCAAACTTTGCATTTGAAACTATTACATTGTGTTATTGACGTGGAAATATACAAAACTACTGAGATCACTTCTAATTAAGTCTAATAATATTTTGCTGTTTGTACTTATGCCAAATACTGTTTTGTTTTCCAGATTGCAAACTATTAAATCAAATTATTTTTATTTTATTTTGCACTGTATTGAAGATACTTTATTTTTTAATTTGTTGACTAATGGTTTCTTGTTCATCAAAACTTATTATAGCCAATGCTGCCAAAGAAGAAATGATCCCTCATTTTCCTAGAATTATGGAGTGTCTTAAAATATACTTGGTGGAAAATGAAAATAAAGTGGATAGCACAGGTGGTGGAGACAACACCACTGATGAAGATCACCTTAAAGCGCAAGCCTTGGACACACTTGGAGTTTTAGCTCGCACTGTTGGCGCCACCCATTTTCGTCCTTTGGCTCCTGAGTGTGTTAACTTATGTCTCTCTATAGCTGAGAAACATCATGATGATCCTGACATACGTAAAAGTGCCTATGGTCTATTTGCATCAGTTTCAACTGTTGTTGGGGAAGAAATGGCTCCAACACTGCCAAAAATTGTGGAGTTGATGCTTTCTTCTGTTCGTAGTTGTGAAGGAATTGTGGTAAGCATTTTTTAAAAGTAAACTTGATTAATTTTAATTTAAAGTAGAAAAATTCACACTTTGAAAGTGATACCTGTTGTTTGCTTTGATTTCACTTATCTACCCTATGTGGCAGCATACAAGTATGAAAATTAAAAAATCTTAAAAAGAGTTAGGGTCAAATTACACATTAAGAAAAAGGTGCAAATCATAAATTCCAGGTGAATGGCATTGTAGTTGACATAGATTACTGATCATCTGATATAGGTATTGGCATTCTGAAACATTTTCAAGTTTGCAACTTTTTTAACAGATAATTGTGGTTGTTTATCTGGAAAAGTTTTGTTCTACAGTATACTCTCAATAATCCAGCACCCCTCAGGACCTGAATAGTACAGGAATAATGAGATTTCCGGATCAGCAAGAGGCAAAATTTATAGTATATGTTCAAGGAGATAACCAAATGGTTATTAACCAAAATGGTCGTACTTCAGGAATACATTTCATTTGCCACCCTTAAATTATACGTAAATTATTTATAAATAACAAAAAATTACCATGAACATTTAAATCCGGTGCATGTGTTAAATGTGCGAGGGAATTACACACTGCATACAGACACATATGTACGTATGTGTTTAGGTGTTACATAGGTTTCATTCCCAGGTTCATCATTTATTATGTACTTATCTGAATTTTCGAACCATATCGGAATTAAATAATTATAAAATCATCTCTTCTGTAGAAATAGCAAATGCGGAGACTGAAGATTTATGGAGAAATAACACTATACTAATGTGAGATATGTGCTTTGTTACTCTTCCATAGTACTTTTCGAATAACCTTAAATTTGTTCATTCAGATATTTCATATGCTTTTAAGTTCGTCTGTGTTTTGTCTCACTTGATCTTCCTTCAGACAGACTTTAGCTAACTCCTTGTGGTAGCTTAACTCACGGTCATAGAATTAACGCTAATTCTACGTGGGAATAGGTGTCCGCATTAACTCATTTGTTTTGTGAAGGAACAGAAGCAGTTTTGATAGTGCATTGTCGAAAACAACCAGGCTCTGTGGTTTTCATTTGAAAGAGACAGCTATCATTATTCGTGAACTAGAAATAATTAACAAAGTGAATGTAAATATTGGTCAGCTCCTATTATTTAAAGTTCACGGTTCCAAAGTTTAACAAAAACCGACACGTAATTTAACCTTCTCAGCAGAAGAAATCTCTTTCTTTAATTTACATTACCATTTCCATCGAAATAAATGCAGTTACCCATCTTTGTTTACAATACCACTGCGTCATCATCATTTAACAGAATTTGTTTACTTAAACTTCTAAATACGAATTGCAAATAACAATTTAGCACAAACATCATGGATGTCATCGTAACACAAAACACACATCACAGGAAAGACAAACAAGAAATAAAATAAAATACAAAAATATATAAAATAAAAATACAAAATAAGAACAAAATTGGGTGGATAATACCAGCCAAACATTACACTTTTCGTGGAAGCTCCTTATCGTAATAAATCTAATTCCCCTCTTCGTGAGATAAGCTTGATTCTTGTGAAATAGCAGGAAAGAATTTTGAAATTTTTGATTGCTTACATTCTTCCTTTCATTTGGAAAGAAATGCTGATCTTATCAGCTGCAACTGAGCAACCTCCTGGACAGAATAACAAGACTTCTGCTGGGCAAAATTCGAAAGTGTTTGGAGCGCTGCATTAGAGCCCTGCATGAGTATGAGATTTTCCACCCGTACCTGCAGACTACTAACCCGTACCCGACCCGTACCTGCAGAATACTAACCCGTGCCCGACCCGTACCCGCAGAATATTAACCCGCACCCGACCCGTACTCGCAGACCCACACCCGCACAGGTCTACTTGTCCGACCTGACCCATCTTTTTTAACTGTCTGGTCCTCGAGACACAAATCCGTAGCAAGAAATCGTAAAAAAATAAAGATATTATTTCTGAGTCAGTCATTTATTTTGTATAAATTAAAATGAAATGCAATTGTACATAAACATTAATTTTTAAGATTGAAAAAGGTATTCCAAGTATCTCAAATTTATTTTTACAAAAATTAAAGATTTTACAAAATAATTTTATTGAAAAAAAAGAAACGTTAATTAATAGTACCCTGAGATTTTAAATGACTATTTAAAAATAGGACATCATCCACGTTTGCGGGACCTAAACTGTTTCTTCTTTCACTAACAACAGGTCCTGCCAATGAAAAACACCTCTCTGATGGAGCACTGGTCGCTGGTATTGCAAAAATACGATTCGCTAAAATACTTAAATTTGGCAAACAATTCTTTTGCTTATCCCACCATTTCATCAAATCAAAATTATTAGTTATGTCATCAGATAGTTTTAAGTCGATATATGCAGTCAATTCGTCTGGAGAAATATGATCATTTACTGTGTCTGTATCCATAAACTGAACTAAGGTGTCTGATATTTTATACCTTTATAACCTCCCAATTTTCAGGTATTGAAGAGATCATACGAAGAATTGAATTCCAACCTGTCTTGACATTTCCTTTCAAAGTAGATTTCAGCACACCTTGTAATCCTGATTTTTTAAAGTATTTCACAATTTTTCTACACTTCTGAATTAAAGCAGATGATGTTTCATTAGAAGAAATAGAAATATCTACAACATTATTAGTGTGCAGCACAATTGATTTTATTGAAAATTTTCAAAGCAGCTTTAATATTTGCTCCACGGTCACTGACAAAAGTAAAATTCTTCAAGTTACAATAGACCGTATTGTTTTAAAATTAGCAACAATTCATTCCTTATATACTCGTCAGTTTTCTTTTCCTCAGGATCAAGATGTTTAGTGCACAGAACACGATTGCATAACATGGCATTCTTTACATAGTGTAATGTGATCCCTAAATAACTGACATTTTTGTAATTATCTGTCCACAAGTCCAACGTGATCCCACCCCCTGTTGTATCTATGTAGGATTTTATTTCTTGAATTAGCTCTTCTCGAGCTTTCTGAGCCACTGAATTAAGATTCTCGAAATAATTGTTGGATGTGGTAGCGCATCTTCTAAGTCAAAATAACATTTTTGATTTGCACTCATTTTCATTATTATTTCTAATAATTTTTTAAACCCATCTCCTGACAGTATCTCAAAAGATCTCAAATCTCTAACTACAAGTTCGACACAGCCATCTAAAACCTTTTTTTCTTTTCAGCTGATAATTTAGGTAAATCGAATTTTTTCGGCACAAGAAAATTTGTAATTTTAGGCACACCTTCTTTGTTATTTTCACACTTGTGTCGCAATAAACTTGATGTTTCCAGCTTCCTATTATCATAATGGTAAACATTTTTACAACTACTGCAAGCGATTGTCTTTGAAATCAGTCCGCCCTTTTCATCTAAAATTTCACAGAACCTTTCCCAAATTTTGGATTTGGTATTTTCTTTTCCCCTCCCTAAGGACTGCATAACCTTACAGAGGTGGGAGGGTTTGTGTACTCTTACGAACCAAAGAGCTATGCCGGCGGGAGATAATTCTCCTGGTAGGACCATCCAAGCCGGAAAGGTCTGAGGGGAAGAGTCAGACTAAGAAGCAGTCTTGGGGGTTTTACATCCCCCTGTGCAAGGGCAGCAGCTTGCACAGTACCTCTGTAGGTGGTGATCATGTGGATCTGAACAGCTACAGATGGGTAATCACTCTGTGAAACTGCGATGAGGAAAGCAAGGGGAAACTACCTCATTATATTTCCCATGATAGGCTGAAAAGCTGAAATACCTCTATGAATCTTTCTGGGGTAAAATATTCCGGAGGTAAAATAGTCCCCCAATCGGATCTCCGGGTGGGGACTACCCTAGGGGATGCACAGAGGAAATTTAACATTAATAGGAAAGCAAGTGGTGAGAAATTAAGAATAGGCACATGGAATGTTAGGACTATGAATTCAGGGGGTAAACTAGAGAACATAAAAAGGGAAATGAGAAGGAATAATGTAGGTATAGTAGGTCTTAGTGAAGTTCGGTGGGAAGGAGAAGGCGAAATAAATTCAGACGAATTTAAGATTATTTACTCAGGAGGGGAGAAAAAGGAAAGGGGAGTGGGGATTATAATGAGAAAAGAGATAGCTGAAAGAATTAGCAAGGTAGTGACAGTTAATGATAGATTAATAGCCGTAAAACTTCAGATGGAGCCAGTGGAAATGCTTATAATTCAAGTGTATATGCCAACAACTAATGCTGGCGACGACGAAGTAGATGAAATGTATGAACAGATTATGGAGATATTGGAGGAGGAGGGAAAAGGAAGGATCACCACCATAGTAATGGGAGATTGGAACAGTGTAGTCGGAGAGGGACAGGAAGATAACATAGTGGGAAAATATGGGCTAGGGAAGAGAAATGAAAGAGGGGATAAACTTGTGGAATTCTGCCATAGAAATAGATTAATTGTAACTAATACATGGTTTAAGCATCACCAGCGGAGACTTTACACATGGAGAAGCCCAGGAGACCAGAGACGATACCAGATAGATTACATACTAGTCAATGAAAGATTTAGAAATAGCATTAAAAATGTGAAAACACTACCAGGGGCAGATATCGATTCTGACCACAACCTTTTGGTGGCAAATATACAATGTAGACTGAAGAGCGTTAAGAGAAACGTAAAAGTTAACAAGAAATGGAACTTAGAGGAACTCCTCAAAAACAAGGAGGCTATCATGACTGAGCTGGAGGAAAGGTTGGGGGAGAGAGATGAAGAAAATAGGAAGAATGTAGATGAGGAGTGGAGATACATCCATAGCAACATTAAAGATGTAATGGAAAAGAAGGTAGGAAAGATAACGGGTGAAAGAAACAAAAAACCCTGGATCACAGCAGCCATGCTGCAAAAAATGGAAGAGCGGAGAAAGTGGAAGAACATAAACACTGAAGAAGGCCAAAGAAAGTACAAGGAGTTAAATAATGCTTTAAGAAGGGAAACAGATAAAGCCAGAGAACAGTGGATAAATGAGAAATGCGAGGAGATTGTCGAATGTGAAAGAATTTGTAGAACAGACCTCATGTATAGCAAAGCAAGGGAACTATTCAAGAAAAAAGCAAGAAAGATAGGACGTAAAGGAATCATGAACAAAAGTGGTAAAATAGTATCGGAGCCAGACAATGTAAAGAATGTCTGGAAAGAATACATTGAGGTTCTGTATGACAAAGAAGGAAAGCCAAGAAATATTGAATTAAATGAAGAAGAGGATGTAGAAGAAGATCAGCTAGGACCAAGTATTCTCGAGTCTGAAGTTAAAAGAGCAATTGATGACATGAAAAGAAGAAAGGCAGTTGGGAGTGATGATATACCCGTGGACGTTCTTAAGGTTTTGGGGTCTAAAGCAGTTAAGCAACTCACAAAATTTTTTAACCAAGTATATGATACTGGCGTATGGCCTGAAGATTTTTTAGATGTTGTGATGGTACCACTGGAGAAAAAGAACAATGCAAAATGTTGTAAGGATTACAGAACTATTAGTTTAATTTCTCATACAGCTAAAGTTCTAACCAGAATAATAACCAAAAGAATTGAATGTAAAATAGAAAAGGAGCTGCAAGATAATCAGTTTGGTTTTAGAAGAGGAAGGGGGACTAGAGATGCTATAGGATGTATGAGGATCATGATAGAAAGAGCGCTAGAAGTCAATAAAGATATGTATTTTTGTTTTGTAGATTGGGAGAAAGCTTTTGACCGAGTGAAATGGGATAAGATGCTGGGTATTTTAAACAAAATAGGAATAGATTGGAAAGATAAAAGACTGCTTAAAAACCTTTACTTTGATCAAAAGATTAGAGTCAGGGTTGAAGGAGAAGAAACAGAAAGTACTTCAATAGGGAGGGGAGTGAGGCAGGGTTGTCCTATTTCACCAGCGATATTTAATATTTATGCAGAAACAATAACAGAAGAAGCGTTGATGGAAGAGAAAGGATTTAAGATAGGAGGTGAAAGTATTACCACCATTAAATACGCAGATGATCAGGGCTTAATAGCAGAAGGCGAGAAAGAGCTTCAGAGGATGACAGACAGACTAGCTGAGGTTGGCCAACAATATGGAATGAAGATAAATACAGAAAAAACGAAAGTCATGGTGGTTTCAAAGGAACATAAAGAATTAAATATAATGGTAAATGGCCAAAAATTGGAACAAGTAAGTAGTTTCAAATATCTCGGCAGTATTTTAGCACAGGATGGAAGTAGTACACAGGACATCAGAAGTAGGATTGCAATGGCAAAAGCAGCATTTAACGAGAAGAAGGAGCTTCTCACAAGCAAGAAAATAAATCTAGAAACAAGGAAGAAATTAGCAAAATGCTACATATGGAGCATAGCTCTTTATGGTGCAGAGACGTGGACGATAAGGAGAAAGGAGGAAAAATATTTAGAAAGTTTTGAGATGTGGGTATGGAGAAGAATGATGAAAGTGAAATGGACAGAGAGGAAGAGAAACGAAGAAGTATTAGAAATGGTGGGAGAAGATAGGATGCTAATAAAAACAATCAGGAAAAGAAAAGCAAATTGGATAGGGCACATATTGAGAAGACAGTGTTTACAAAGGACGATCTTAGAAGGAAAAATTAGTGGAAAAAGAGGAAGAGGGAGAAAAAGAATAGGAATATTAGATAATATAAAGCAGGGATATACTACTTATAGAGGTATAAAAGAGGCTTCTTGGGAGAGAGAGAAATGGAGGCAGCGATTCAGTTAAAACCTGTCTTCGGACAGAAGCATGATGATGATGATGATGATTTTCTTTTCTTCTTAGAGTGTGCTCTAACCTCAAAAGCTTCCTTCTTATCTGGTCAGTATTCATTGTTCAAATCTGAAGCGCAGATAAAAGTAATATTTCGATTAAAATTTAGATTTATAGTTGAAAGATGCATTAACTTATAACTGACAATTTTACATACCGTTCAATCAGCTGGTATTGATTCCTTTTAAGGATGTGGTATATTGATATTCTGGCACAAAAGCCGAGATCACATATAACTGACCAATGTAATTTTATAAAATAACTGTAGTTCCTTTCTCTTGCAAACCAAGTATAAAGTAATACAACTCACGCGATTATTTGATGAAAAAATACTATATATTTGATCGTTATATAACATATAAAGAATGCTGATAGGCACTCTTATATGTAACCACCTCTCTTCAAAAGCGTATTTACAAAGATAGATGTTACTTGCATAAATGAGCAAAACCAACTGGTTGAAAGGGAGAGTTCTCGCACAAACCAATCCGTCATAATTACATTGTACTACATAATTCCCCTCTTCACTCTTTCTCACCCACCTCCCCACATTCTCTTCCACTAAACGAAATCGACCATCGTTTGTCTATTGCAACTTTTTATTTATTTATATAATAAAAGGAATCGTTTTTTCGTCAGACACTTTTCTGGACACATGATACACAAAGTCTGCAATCTGTGGACCTGCATAAATTGCAAATTTGTATCTCCCTATATAATGCTACTTCTGACCGCAAGGGTGGGCTTTACTAGCAGTAAAAGGCGTGTGAAAAGTTCCTGTGCCTACATTGGCGAGGCAAATTGAATTGGAATTAAAACTAGTTTTCGTACCCGCTCTTTACCCGCACCGGTGCCTTTTGTGTCCGAACCCGACCCGTACCCGCATGGAAACACTATATACCCGACCCGATTCACAGCTTTTGCTGCGGGTACCCGCGGGTCGGGTAAACTGCGGGTATGCAGGGCTCTACACTGCATCAGCTTCTTGCCATGATACCCTTTCATTATTAATGATGCTTTCATCTTCGTCTGAATCTATGTTGCTGTCTTCCCAACTTCGGTCCACGACACTATCAATGATGTCTTGATTGGTTAGATCTTGAATGACAGGAGTTTCCTGATCTGTTATGAGCCATTCCTGTAGGTCATCTTCGCTAAGCTTCGCAGAGGGGTTTTGTGAATTTTGCACGAATTCAAGAAATTCAGACACTGCTGATTTCTTCATCATCAAAAACTCGAAATTCATCATCGGATGAAGACTGAATGTCCGAGGAGCTAACTTTAAGCCACAAATTTCTCCATGCCCATTGTAGTGTTACATTTCGTACCTTATTCCAAACATCTGCTACGCTATACACAGCATCTTTTATGATGAATTTCGATTGGAATTCCGGTAGAGAACCGTCATGCTTGGATAATGCCTTCAGGAACTCTTTCATAATTTGCCGTTGATGGCTAGCTGTCCTATTCCATGGCATTGTTTAAATCGCATTAGCCATCCTTCTGAGAAACTGCATTGATTGCCTATTTCATCCTGCCTCATTTTTCGAAATAATTCTTTTGCTTTTTCCACTAAAATTGGTCCAGTGATTGGGGAACCATCTGATCTTTTCATCCTGACCCACTCGTATAACACTGCATCTAGCTCGTGTAAACGGGTTTTCGCAAGTTTTTTCTTTTTTCTGTGACTGCTGGATTCTGATTTTGCACAAAACTGTGAAAGTTTCTCCTTTTGGGACTTGATGTCATAAAGTGTTGATGACCTGATGTTGTAGTCTCGCAACAAAACTCGTTGGCTTACACCTCTCTCTAGGCGCTGCTATTGTTGCAAGGTGAGAGTCATTCGCTTCTTCGCCTTTTTATCGGTACACTCCGGCGTGCTCATGATCAGGCAATTGCAGGGTCAGCTAGTATAGGTACTGAAAATATCGGCATGAAGAGAAAACAACTATAGATAAATGCCGATATTAAGTCATCAATGAAAATGGCAGAAATGGGAGTTTACATGTGACATACATTGCACACAATATATCGGCAGACTACTGCTTCTATAGTTGGGAGCACGAACGAAAGCGGCTGAGTCATGATTACTGTGTAGAGAGAGAAATACACGTTACATAGCTGCCCCACTGCCGGCGTGAATAAGTTTTCGTTCGGTAAACAACGCATGACGTACAAAGTCCTATGCCGCTATGCCACAAGCACTCGCCATTCGCTCATGACAGCTGGCAACATTTTAACCAGCTGTATGTGTTGAATCGTCTACATGTGCCGACTCATTTTTGAAGTACTGATACACTTTATATATGATTTCTCTTGCTTGTTTATGCAAAACCTTGCGTCTACTTCCTTCGCCCTCCATTTTAGAACACCACAAGACGGTACTATTTAAATCTCAATCATAAAATATGCAAATAAACACGAAAATCATTCTGCAAATGTACGAACTGCATGCCAAGAGCCACTGTAACTGACTGACGCTGATTGGCCAAGTGAAGGAATGGGAGAAACCGCATGACATTCCTGACCTTCTGCACATCCAGTTGACACCCACCTTAATTCGTGCTCCCTACTATAGTCCTCTACGCTGTGGTTCTCAATGATTAGTTAAATGTAAATACAAATTTTAAACTATTAGTTTAATTTTTTTATTGCGTAAAAGATATTTACATGGCCTGTGTACTTCAAACTTGGTTCAATGCCCTCAGTTTTCATCCAACGCGACAGTATTTCCATCATGCGGCGACATGCGGAACTTCGCGATCTCGTTACAAAAATTGCTGTAATAACGAGAGTGCCTGATCAACGGGTGCCGGATTATCAAGAGTTTACTGTAAATTGCAATACATATCAAAGGTTGGTATTATATAATATCACTAGATGAATTTTCGCAAGGCAAATCTATTATTATACTTCATGTATGACAAAATCTTACATGGTTTGTGAAGCACCGATTAGAAAATATTTCAGAGAAAGTACAACATTTTGTGGAAAAAGTCAGTGAGAGGACATAATTACAGCTTAATGGTTTTGGAGATAGAAATTTGAGTAAGTGCTAACCATGCAATAAGAAATTTTGTCCACATCAGTTGATACTAAGATTTTTTGATGAGAAAAATAGAAAAATTCATTTCCTTCTCTCTGGGTCTTATATGATTGAAAATTTGGAAATGTCCCAAGAATGCTTGTCTCGCAAATCCCATAAATGAAGGAAATATTGCAGCTGGACTCATTCAGAGATAAAGGAATGCCTTATTACCCTTCAGCTTGAAAAGATTAAAAAATGGTACCAAATGTTGGTGTATGTGGTGGCTGCCATGAGCACTAGATTATCAGCTCAAGAAAACGATGAATTTTTGGATCGAAATGAATTTGTCTATCGATTTGATGCCTCATCGACAGTATGAAAATGAAAACCAATTTTTTAGATGTTTTTTTTGGCTCAAGCCTCAAATTTCTACAATGACTTTAAGTATCGTATTAGCCAGAAAGGAAGACTAGGTTTTTCTCCAAAAATTTTGTCAAAAAAATTAGGGATCATCTTAAAATTGAGTACCGTAAATACCCGCTTATAATGCGCTTTTTTTTATATTTGAGTTAAAAATTAGGATGCGTGTTATGCGAGGGTACATAATCTTCCTATTTTCATTTGATCCCATATTTCCACAATTTGGGCACATTAATTACTGCCTGGGTATCCTCATAATTTTATTGGTGATTTTTACGAAAAGTAAGATAGATAATAGTAAAAATTTATCAACTAATTCTATAAACATATATTAATTAGATATGAAAAGAATGAATTCAGTATTTATTCATTTTAAAAGGCAAGAAATTATTCATCACTTGACCATTTTTCTTCGATGTTGTTATCGGAATCGTCATCTTACGCATGACGTCACCCTACACCGGCGCCCGGCCTGGTGGTGAGGTACTGGTACCACTAACAATTAGAAACAATGGCAGCTGATTTCTTTGAGTATGCTGGCAGTTGATGCTTCTTGTAGAACTAAATAAAGTTATCGTTCCCTACCTTTCTCTCAGTATTCATACATGGTTTATTCTTGATTCTTAGAGTCTGTAGTTAATTATGGTTATTTGTTATCGTTTTTACGTGCTCCAGAGTGCTCTAATAAGGTTAAAACTGAAGGTTGGGCAAACCCGTCCATCTCAGGCATGACTAAAACATATGTAAAAAACTTCAACATAGGATTATTGTCATTCCTTCAATTTATTAGCTCAAACAATGTCATATGCCATACTATGAAATTAATATAATTGGATTTATTGTGTATATCCTAATATCACCTTGTAAGTAAACAGAGTATGTAATGATTGAGTTAGCTGACGTTCTTTTGGAACGTTATTCAAAAATTTCATTTCGCATTTTCATTATGTTATCAATACATAATACCAATAATTCGATCACCTTGTAAGTAAACAGAGTATGTAATGATTGAGTTAGCTGACGTTCTTTTGGAACGTTATTCAAAAATTTCATTTCGCATTTTCATTATGTTACCAATACATAATACCAATAATTCGATCATTGCTTTAGACCATGTTACACCATCTACTTGATTCTGGAACGGTAACACTAAAAAAAATATGTTCGTGCTATACGCGGGTATTTAGAAAAATCATAGATTACGAGACTGAAAACCCCCCTGCGTGTTACACGAGGGTGCGCATTATACGTGGGTATTTACAGTATTAACTTTTAAGTATTGCAAAGAACACGCGACACTGATTTCTATGTCCACGAAACTACATTTATTCATATTCTTGAAATTCACAACATGCAAATGAGTGGCTTTCCACCTCAAAGGTGCTGGTGGAAGAGGAGTGTTGACAAACCTACATCAGAACTTGTAATCAGCTGAGTAGGAAATTAAATACATACAATGTTGAAAATGGCTGCACTAAGATTTTGAGCGTTTTATGCATATTTTGTTTCAATTTCAACATATTTGTTACTTTTTGATTGGTGCCTCAGCAGCAGACGACTAGTACACCTGCAGTTTATAACCTTCACGAAAGCACATGATTGGTACAAACTTTGCTAAGTTTAAAAGTGAAGTGAGGATTAGTTATTATTTTTAGCAGTTAAATAAGTTAATCCAAAATCTTAGGACAAATGACATCGTGTAGAAAAGTGAGGCACCTCTGTAAAAGGGAAGGTATCACAAGGTATGGAATTTTGATAGAAATTTTAAGGTAATGGTAGTGCATTATGCTGAAAAAACTAACGGCTGTGAGGCGGGGGGAAATATAATGTGATGGAGGAAAATGTGCTAAGGTGGAAGGAAAGGAAAACAGAAACTTGAAGGTGCTAACTCAACATGGGAATCATTTAGTGGACCCAAACATGGTTGATTTCATGAATTAAAAGAAACTAAAATTTGTGCATACCCAGAGAACGGAAGGAAAACCAGTGTCGAGGGAAATCATTAAACTGAAAGCTCGTGAATTAACATAATCACTAAACATCCCACTGCAAGAATTCAAGGCTAGTAATGATTGGTGCATATGGAAGATTCCTTTGTAATGGTTTTTCCCTGTGATGAAGAACTCTTTGCCAACATTTACATTCTGACTACACAGACAAACTTATTGCTTTCCAGAAGAAAGTAATTGCATTAGAGAAAATTCACGGTTACCTTATGAGCCAAACGGGTAATTCAGATGCGACACCTATTTATTTTGATGTCAACCAATTGCACAGTTAACGAAAAAGGTGCAAAAACGTGATTATAAAAACATCGGGGAGTGAAAAAATACACATTACTTTAATGCTGGCAGTGTTAATCGATAGCACAAAGATACCACCATGTTATTTTTTAAATCAGTATTACAAAGTTTTATCCTAAATAGGCCTTATTTTTATTGTGGTTATCTTTAATTTGAAGTTCTTTCTTTCGGGTCAGTACAGTAATTTTAAAATGCAAGGCGAAAATATGGTGCAATTATGCCTCTGCTATTCTAATGGAAAAAAGAAAAGCTGGAATTGGATGCAAATATATCCCTCAACCTTCCCCTGGGTGATAACGGATTCCATACAGAATTTGCTGTCTGAATGCATAGAGGACAGACAGACATTCTTCTTTATTGATTAGATGTTATGTGAATGTTCAGGAATTCCTGTGCATCTCCCAATCAAATTAGTTATACATAGGGTATTAAGTTTTTGGGTTTAACCCGATTTTTTTCCCTCCAATTACAATTTAGTCATTTCAGGTTAAACCTGAAATTTAAATTTAAAAAATTGTAAATTTAAAAATCTAGTACATACAAAAAGTTTTTAATAATTTTAATTGTGTAAAACCACAAGCGATTAAAATTGTCTCAAAAGAAATGAAGTGTTTTATTACCTTAATTATATTTTAAAAATAAATTTTATTCAAAATGGTATTTTCAGTTATTTTCTCTAATTGTGGCAACAAGAATTTGTTATGCTGAGTAATTAAGATGGTTGAAAGGTCATAAAAATAGAAAGGAGACTAAGACATACTGCGACTATCACTTCACGTGGGTATCTCGCAAACCACTATTCCTAGTTGCCCTCTGTGAGGGTCACAGCGGCACCAACCTTGTAGATACGTTGTAGTATATACTATGTAGATACAATGTATTTGTTTTGATTTTGAGTGGATTCGTGCCGTTTCATGTGCCTTAGCGAGCGCGAATAACAGTTACCTTCTGTGAACATTCAAAATTGCTACAATAATTTCTGCACGATTGAGTGAAATTGCAAACATGGAACCCGCAAATATTGAGGGATTACTGTATGTTAAATTTTTGTTTGTTGTCCAGTTTGTTGTTCCAAACTCTCTCCTCACTAAAAGTAAAACTATATGAAGTGACAGTGCAGTGTTGATTGTCAGATGGCAAAGAGATTTTTTTCAATACAATTCGGGGAACCTCAATTCTTGCAGAATTTTATTATATTTTTGTTTGTTCTAAACTTTCTCCTGTCAAAAAGAAAAACTATATAAAGTGACAGTGCAGTGTTGATTGTCAGATTGTGAAGATTTTTTGTAATTTTTAAACAAATATTAAATTTTTATTTGATTTTTAAAAATTGGTAGGAAATGGAAAAGTGCTTCAGATTGGATATCAGATTACCCAGATTTTAAAGCGTTTAAACCAGAAGGTAATGGTGAAGAAAAATCTATCGTGTGTAAATATTGTTGTTTAAAAATTTCTGTGGATGTTGCTAAAAAAAACTCTATGACAATAAAAGAACATGTTGTGAGTGCATGACATAAAAAACTATGTGAGGATAGTCTAAAATCCATTTCATCTACATCGTGTCAACAACCAACATTAAATTATATATTAGTGCAGCAAAGAGATGCAGAAAAAAAGCAAGAAGGGACAATTTATGATTTTGTTGTACTTGTTCGCTGGTTTAGCTTCTATGAAAGCTTAAAAGTGACTATTAAAATGTGGTGTGGTATTAATAATTTTCTGGAAGACCCAGAGATAGCCGACAATAAAAGAATAATGGACATCAAAAAAATTATTGAGCCATTTGGTAAAAATGAATTATTGTATTTGGAAGAACGTTTGACACCAATCATCATTCTCCAGAGTGTAAATGCCACTATTACATCGAATGGACCACTTTGTTTAACGTATCCTTAAAGATGAATATGGAATGTGACTAGAAACCTGCTGCAAAAGGTGTTTGTTATGCAGTTATGCATACATTATCTTGTACTGCTTGTGCTGCCGTTGAAAAGGCTATGAAAGAGTTTTCTTAAGTTTTATGTATAAAATGGACTGTCACAATCGATAGAAATGTGCACACATTGGTTATAGCATATTGGAAAAATGCATCCATTATAGACCCATTTAATAAATCTATGCAGGTACCAAATATGGTTGGGCATGAATTATTCAGTCTCAGTTAAATTTTAATTGAGGAAATCAAAACAGAATTTAAAGCCTACTTGTTAGAACTGTCTCCACAAAATTTGGATTTGGATATTTTTCGATTTAGGATTGTTGCTCAAGTTCACTATCCTGAGTTGAGTAAGTACTATATCTTAATGCTTTTATGTACAGGTGATGCTCGATTTATGCCATAGATACGTTCTGAGGATTATGGCATAAATCGAAAGTTGTTTTCCGGCAGTATTCGATCATGTACAGTGGTGGCTCCTACCATAAGGGATAGTGAGATTCATTCCTACCAAACCATTTAAACCTCAGTAACATCTTTCTTTATGGTGATGTAAATTCAGTAATTAATTTATTCCTTTATTTAATAATATTCCTTGTATATTATCAATGCAAATGCCTTGGTAGAGGGGTGGTTAGCGTGTCTGGCTCCCAACGCTAGGGTCGCGGGTTCGAATCCTGCCGAGGGCATGGTTGTATGTTTTCGTCTTTGTTAAAGTTATTACGCTCATTGTAAAAGGCCGTTAACGGCTGTTTATGAGCTGATATAAAATAAATAAATAAATAAACACTATAAATTTATCATGCAAGCGATATTGTAAAACTTTTCTATACGTCGATTGTCCTGTGAAAAAATTCGAAATAGTAATCTAGGGGTTCCAAAATTACGCTCACGTGCATACACAAAATTGACAAAATGTCCCCACCAGCTAAAAGGCATAAAGCCAATCATATAAATTAAGGGAGTACTGTTCCCAAACTTAAAGTCATGAATTGTTCTTATTTTAGAATCACTAAGTCCCAATTCTTTCCGAATGTCAATGTTTCTCTCACCACATTCAAACCTTTTAAGATCCTCTATTTTAATTTCTAAGGAAAGACTTGCTAGCTTTTTTCATGTCCTTCCTTCCCATGTTAGAATCACTGCTAACTCTTTTGAAGCTCATTTTAACACAAGGGGATATATTAAAGAATATTAAGAATTAAAATCACCGAGGTAAACGACAGCTAAATGGAAAACATTAGCACTACGAAAAACGACAACAGTTAAACTGCCAACTATATACGTATGCCTATGTATGTATAATTTTGCAGTGAAAGAAAATGAACGTGAGACTTCACAATGTAACGGTATGTACAGTATACATTGTATACTTTCTCGGCGAGCGATAGGATGCACGTTAGACTTCAGAATGTAACATTCAAAGGTAGAGGAAGTGTGGAAATGAGAAAGTTGGCACAAATAGGATGTTATTTGTGCGTTCATTATAAATGGCGTTAAAATGAAAGTGCGTAAATCGGATTGGCATAAATCGAGCGTTGCGTGTATGCCAACAGGTAGCTGTGACATTGAGCGGTCTTTTAGCCATTTACGACATTTACAAACTCCAGAAAGATGTAGCATGAATGTAAAAACACTTTCTATGCAAATGATTATGTATGTTAACAAAAATTGAAAAAAAAATTGAATTTTTTAATTATTTCTTTAATTATACCCAAATTAACCTGAATTTATGAAATTTTAAGGTTTTTTAGTGAATTGAACCCGAATTTGATACAAAAAATAAAACCCAGTAATTACCCCAGAATTGATATTTTTAAACCCGAAAAATTCATGCCCTAGTTATACATTACTAAATAAATTAGCCCATTTGAAACAGACTTTGTAACCAAACAAATGGCTGAGATATCAAGCATCTTCTGGGAGATTGAAATCGCCCTCTAGAGTGGACCTTTTTTGAAAATTTTTTGTCATTTGCTATTGGTATGTGATCATAGCAATCCTACCAAATTTGGTTTTGTGGATTAAGTATTAGATTTGAGGCACTTTCCATTCTTCCCCCTTTCCTCTCTCCCTCTCTCCAATTCACTTCCCTCCCTCTCCTTCTCTGGGAAAATAGACTTCCTAGTCTCAATATCCTCCAAATAAAGACCATTATCTATCTATAGATAGATAGATAGATAATCGTCTTTATTCGGGCGAAATTTAGACCATAAGGTCCATTCTTACATTTAACCCTTCGTCAATATAAAAAATGGTAATGTAAGATATATATATATATATATATATATATATATATATACAATACGCATAACATAAACAGTATATACCTAAATCATACAGAGTAAAAAAAAATATATAAAATTGAAGACAGATTAGAGATTGTGGGGAAAACCTAGGTAAAACAGGCATGTCCTCCCTAGTAAAACCCACGCAGGAAAACACCCACTGAGAAGGGGGGTGTGAAAAACCTGCGAAAACCCTAGATAGTGTACATATTATGATATAGTAATACAACATTAAATAGAAAGGAGTATGTACAGTAAGTCTTCGTATATACAGCATCGTTGTATAAAAAATACATATATAGGTATTAACGTAATGCAAACCAAGAAATATAATACAATAATTAGGCAGAATAAGATGAAATATACTTGAAATATATACAATGAATATGGAGATTGTTGTTGGATCATGCATAACATAAGAAGGAAATTATATAAAATTACACATATGATATAAAACAATACATAATAAAATAAAGTAATACGAAATAGTATAAAACAATAATACAATACAATACAACAATATCTCTCCTTCCCTACTTCCCTCTCCCTTTATCTCTCTCTTCCTTACTATCTCTCTCCCTCCCTCTCCCACTCTCTCTCCCTCCCTCTCTCACTCTCTCTCTCCCACTCTCTCCTACTCTTTCCTCTGAAAAAATATACTTCCTAGTCTCAATCTCACCCTAATAAAGAACATTATCTATCTCTCCTTTTTTCTCTGTCTTCCTGCCTGTCCTTCCTTCCTATCTCCCCTCTTTCTCCTCTCTCAGTCCATCACCTGTCTCTCTCTCCTTTCTTCCTCTTCTCCTCTCTCATACTAAAGCACATTCTTTACACACATAGTATAAGAATTAAGGTGACAGTACAATCTCAAGGTTTAACAATGACTTGGTCGGCAAGGCAACATATCGTTAAAAAGCTTAAAATTTTCCAATTACTATGATTTAAACATAGAACTTGAGCGATTTTTCTATCGCAGAAAAATGTGACAGTAAGAATAAGAAATTTTATTTATTATTCTTTAAAACGGTAAAGGTCTGAAGATCGTAGGTAAATTATTTCTAATTTTAATTTGCAAGAGAGTAAAAGCCTGTAAGTTGAAAAATTGATTTTTATGTGTTATCTTATGGGAAATTGAAATCATCTGGTGTCAAACCCAGGGCCTTTTTTGAAAAATTTTTGTCATTCGCTATTGGTACATGATCATAGCAATCCTACAAAACTTGGTTGAACTAGCTCAAGAAACGGCTGAGATATTGAGCCAAGAGAATAAGCATTTTATAGTTAAGTGTTTGTTGTAATATTTTGGTGTTTTATTCTAAATTTTGAACTTAGAGACCTTGATTTTGAGCTACATTTTAATTAATGCAATTGTTGAGAAAGTTATTTGAATTTTAGAATATCTTCCTTATCCTTTTAGCCTCATTTTAAAGAAGATGAAAGTGCTGCTTTCCCTGTATATGAAGATGTCAGTGATACTGGTGATGAGGAAGACATTGGGAGTGACTCGGAGGATGATGAGGATAAGGATGATGATTCAGATATTGCTGGTAATACTAAATTTCAGTAAATTTGGTTAATTATATTTAAATACTTCTGAGGACATAAAAATTGAAGCAAATGGTTCAGTTAAATGTAATTTGTAGTTTTACATAAGTATTTTGTGATCAAATGACATCATGCATAAACCTCATTTTTGACAGCAGTCTTATAGATTAGTTTAATGTTAATCTAACCTAAACTGTTATCTTTTACTAGGCACATGGAGAAGTGTTTATTATATCATTTGCATATTTTTACAGATTTATCAAAAATATTTCTTGCAAAATATTTGTGATATTTAGCCCTCTCATGACTTTACCACCTGAAACTGCCCACCATTTTGGCTGCCCAGATCAGCCTGGGCTCCTGATACAGCCCACAAAAAAGAAACTGCTCTTGCTAAAATATTGATATGTGCTTTTCTGTTTTTAGTGAAAAGGGGCCAAGTGTTGTATCTAGAGGGGGGGTTGTGGGTTAATGCCTCCTCTCGAGGTTGTCTGTTCCATGATTGGATCTCTTAATTTATTTTAAACTGTGATCAAGAATTGGTTATTCTTAATGTAGAATTACATCTTTAGCACTTGACTCATGTGTGCATCAATGTTTTCTGAACAGGCTATAGGTATGTTTCCATGTATGCGGTGCAGGTTGAGTTTTCTTTCGTCTTGAATTGGCATAATGGGGCCCTGCTTGCACTTTCCTTTTGGGAAGTTTTCAAGGGAATAACTGATGCCTCTTCTTCAATAAGTTCCCTCACAAAAGCAAAGCGAAACTGCCGATGCATCATTTGCCTTCCTCCTGACCTCAGTAAAACATAGCTATGGAGCACTGTGACCTTGAGGTGATGGGAGAAGAGCTTCTTCGTCTACTTCCAACATCCTTGGGCCGTGGAGAGGTCGTAGTCAAGGAGTTGGATAGGGGGTAGGCTAATGTACTCACCCTATGTTCTGTTTTCTCGGTTTGAGGTGTGCCCATCCCTAGTAGTTGGATCTACCGCATGTTTGCCTCAACACATCTTGAGAGCAGGCCTCCAGGAGGACTCCTTCAAAATTTCATGCTTCCATGATGAATGCATCATCTGTGGGTGACTTCCAAAGTAAGCGTGCCCGTACGGGCACGCCAGGCACCAAAGTACCCATTTTGTAACGCCAGGCACCAAAGTACCCATTTTGCAAGTCCGCACAGGCAACCCAGGTGTTTAAAGCTTATTTGACCATTTTCAAGGATACAAGCAGGCGAATTCCAAATGGCACGAGAACTCTTAGCTTATGAGGTAATAAGATCAGTAAGTATAAGTTATGGAGAGGTGGAATTGGGAGATACAAAGGAATGAAAAAATGTTCAACTAAAGTGCCATTTGTGAAAATATTCAATACCTGTGATAGTGTACAACATGCTTAATTTTTCCCAAAAATTCTGGCTAAATATGAGATGCAGCCTAAAAGTAAACTAATTTTGGGAACCTCTGCAGACCACCTAGAAAACCTCGGACCACATCAGATTACACGCATTTGAGCCACAATTTGAGATGACGGGCTGTACAGCTGGTGGTACCATCTGTTATTGCTAAACTAAACAACACAGCCTGTGCATGCGCACCACTCTTCTCATAATGCACTGTGGAAAAATGGCTGTCAATGATGTATCGTTTCACCAGCATGCCGTGATTGAATTTTTGGTCAAGGATGACATTTTGGCTGCAGACATCTATAGCCGACTTTGTGTCCATGGTGATTCCTGTATGGGTGCCAGCAATGTTCAATGGCAACACAGACATTGTCGACACGCCACAAAGGGGTCAACCGAGAACTGCCTGCACAATGCAACAAGAAGGTCGACGCGCTCATCAAAGAGGACCGATGAATCATGGTTAGGGATATTGCAGCACAACTTAGTATCAGACACAATGCTGTGCAGGAGATTATAGTGACCTTGGGTTACCAGAAAATATGCACTTGTTGGGTTCCTCGATTGCTAACGGACGAACACAAAAGGATGCACATGGATGTGTCATCAGGGTTGCTTCAACGACATTCTGCTGAGGGTTACCATTTTCTGAAGAATGTCATGACTGGTGATGAAAGCTGGTTCTACCATTTTGACCCCGGAACAAAACATCAGAGCATGTATTGGCATCACACCACATGGCGATGCCCGCTGCCAGTCAAGTTATGAGAACTGTCTTCTGGGATCTCCTTCCAAGACTTTCGGGATTCTACCACGTCTTGTTTCTTCTAGTGATGACTGTTTCACCTCCATTCCAGGTGGCATCTTCAGGTCTGATCATTCACAGAAATACGGCCAAACAGGGAGATCTGTCAAGTGCAGATTAAAAGAGCATCGGAGGGCAGTGGAGAAAAAGCAATTTCGCCTCTCGGCCGTATCTGAACATGTGTGGTCCGAGCCAGGACACAGCATTGATTTTGACAACACCAAGGTCATCCATAGAGAGGGCCGATATTTTCCCAGGATAATACAGGAATCAATTAAGATTTTAAAACAGCCAATCAACTTCAATAGAGAGGATGGATACATTCTCTCTAACACATGGAAGAGGGTGTTCCAGCAGCCAATGGAAGCCAACAATGGAACAGCCAATCACAACACACCTCACCCGACCGACGTGGGTATAAATAACGGCCGTATTTCTGCGAACAATCAGACCTGAAGATGCCACCTGGAATGGAGGCGAAACAGTCATCACTAGAAGAAACAACACGCGGTTGAATCCCGAAAGTCTTGGAAGGAGTACGAAAACACCGCGGAAGCCTTCGTATTATTATCTTCTGGGATGCTGAGGGATGCATCTTGATTGATTTTCGGCTTAAAAGAGAAACCATTAATGCAGCTGGTAATGCTGAAATGCTCAAGAAACTGTGATGTGCGCTTTGTGACAAATGTCCCATGAAGACACACGTCATCCTGCAGCACGACAATGCATGATCGCACACTGCATGTCTGACAGTGGAGGCAATCACAAGGAACAACTGGGAAGTGCTCCCTCACCTACCCTATAGTCCGGACTTGGCATTCTCAGACTATCACCTGTTTGGAACCTTGAAAGGTCACAGGAGGGTCCAGCACTTCGAGAATGACGAGGCAGTCAAGAAAGCCATGCGAAGCACTAAAATGGACTTCTACCACAGTGGTATATTCAAACTCAAGGAGCGCTGTCAGAAATGCATTCTGGAGATTTTGTGGAAAAGTGATGAGACATAATATTTACTCATACTGATGTTTCCCTGCATGTACCTTTGCTTTACTGTAAAATAAATTACTTTCGGTATGCTCCTCGTACATGAAAATTTCAAAAAGGTTCATATGGTGAGTCAGAGGTATCTCATTATTTCAAATGGCAATTTAAATGATCCTGGTGATGATGTAGTGATTCCATTGGTATTGTGCAAACTTTGCTGTGGGCTTAACAATTGAATCCAGGAAAGTTGAGGAACTTATGGAGAATGTTTGAGGACTATACATAATGGAGATAAATGTGGAATTTACATTTAATTGGAAAAATATTCCTGTTGAATAGTTGCAATCAAGATATACATTTTTTGCCTGATGATAATAATGGTGATAAATGTTATCTATAAATAAATCAATTTTGGAGTTAAGATGATTTATTAGATTTGTGTATGATGTGGTGATGAGATTGACATAGTCAATGGGAGGTTCTCAATATATTTTGATATTTTTAATGGTTAAAAGGTCCAGCTGGATTTTTTGATAGAATAAAATATGGTTAGCTGCTTTCTAGATGACTAATAATTTATAGGTTTGTATATTGGAGGCTAAAAGAATAGTGGATGCTTTATATGCTAATTCCAGCCCAAACATGAATGAGGTTTCCAGGTTGGGAAAAAAATCTTCCATAAAAAGTAATTAAGTCCCTCTTTCTGACTAATTATAATAGATTTAGTGGTGGTGGAATTAATCAGCATGGAGAAGTCTTTCTACAACTTGGGAGGGGTGAAACTTGTTAAAATTTCATTTGTTGATAGCTATATTTTGTAAACCTTCAGTTGTCAGTCTAATGATGACAAATTTTCAGTTTTGATACCTAGTAAAGCAGCTGTATGGTAGACATGCCTTTTCGCCATATCTTCGTGGGCTGCACAAAAACCCTTCGTGGGCCGCATTTGGCCCGCAGGCCGTAGTTTGGGCACCACTGGTATAGAAGAAAGTATTGTTTTAATGAAAAAAATTCGATTTTGAGATTTCAACGGAAGTATGTGTTTTGAGGTCCCTAGAACATGTTTTGACCATTTTCTTGATGTCCCTGTGTATGTGTGTGATAGGAATTTTATGGGCACTCTAATTCAAAACCATTTATAAGATCAATGCAAAATTTTATAAATAGGTCTTCTGGTTTAAAGAAAAAATATTCAAATTGGTACTAGTAATGCCCACAAAAACTTTCTTCCTGTAATTATCACCAGGTAGTGGAATTATTTTTTGTTTTTAATGGGTAATGGGTAATTGATAATGTACATATTATTTATTTTATATTTCACTTAAGGTTACAGTGTGGAGAATGCTTATGCCGAAGAAAAGGAAGAAGCCTGTCTGGCTCTTAGAGAAATAGCTGCCAATGCCAAGTAAGTTTTTCTTTAATTTCATTATGTTTGATGCCTTTTATTTACTTAAAATTTCCTGTTTGTTTTCAAAGGTGAAGATTTTAATTGGCTCCTTTTTATTCAAATTGCAGATCTGCGTTTGTTCCATACCTAGAAACATCTTTCAAGGAAGTGTTCAAACTAATTAATTACCCTCAAGAAGATATTAGAAAATCTTCAATTGAAGCTCTTGCCACTTTCTGTGTATCTTTTTACACACATGACACATCAGAAGGCAAAAAAGGTGCATTTATTTGTTGTTCGTCTCTGAAAGTCAAATTGTTTTAATCAAAACACCTGGCCATTTTTAAAAAATTCTTTGGTTTCATTTTGAGTTGCGTAGAATTATTTACATGGAAATTTTATTTGTTCTGCTTTACTCAGTCTTGAGGTGGGATATTTTTAATTTGTTACTCATGAAATTTTTTTCGTGTAGCCCTTGCAGATGCTTTGAATGTATTTGTTCCCAAGTTGGCTGAGATTATAAGGACCGATATGGAAAGAGAGGTGGTAATGTCAGCTCTCGATGCATATTGTGAAATGCTGAAGGAAGGACGAAGCAGTATTCTTAAAGGAGAAGGTCACAGGGAAGCAATCGTGAATTCAATTAAGGATGTTTTGCAATATAAGGTGACAATTTTGAAGTTATCCATCATATTTATACATGCTTTATAAGTTTTTATGGTACTCCACTTTGCTTATGTTTCTTGGAAAAATAATTCTGAAATCTAAAATCACCCTCAGGTTGAGTGCCAAGACAAGTGTGATGATGATAATGATTCTGACGATGAAGAAGCTGAGCAAGATGAGTTACTGATTGAATGTGCCGGTGATATCATTCCAAAGCTTGGAAAAGCCATGAACCCTGATGACTTTGCTATTTATTTTGAGCAATTTTATCCTCTTCTTGTATCCAAAACTGTAAGCTCCTCTTATATTTCGCATTATTTTGGGGTTATTTTTATTCATTTACTGTTAATATTTATTCAATTACTTTGTTGAAATAGAAAATCTTTAGAAAGTTCCCGTTTCTTATTGAAATATGTATTTTTTTTATCCTCAGAAAAAGAATTGCACAATTGCTCAGAAGTCGTTCAGTATTGGCACAATATCAGAGTCTATTGAACCATTGTCCTACAGAATTTCATCTTATGTGCCATCACTTTTGCCTCTTCTGCTTCATGCTTCGAAAGATAAGCATGAAGACGTAAGAAATAATGCCATATATGGTCTTGGAGAATTAGTTCTTCATGGAAAGGAAGCTCTTCATCTGTATCCTTTCATTTTTAAGATACGTGAATTGTGCAAATGTTATTAATAATTAAATAAGATTGAGTGCTTTTTCAATGCATGTACTTTTAATGCTCAAAAGATGACCATATGTTTTCATTGGGAATCATTTCATTAAAATGTTCTTTTTTTGTATTTTTCATTGTTGTCTAGGTTAAGGAATTATTCCAATTTAGTTTAGTTTTCAAACCTTAGCATTTTCCTTCTTATATCTAAATATTTTGCAGTTTATAGTCGGGAGTTTATTGAGTCAAAAACCTAAATCTAAATATATCATACTTAATGTATCATGAAAGCAAAAAGTCTGAAATGATTTCCATAAAAAAAATTTCAAAGTAGAATATTTTCATTTCACTGTGAATCTGAATTTGCTAGTAAATTAATTCTAAATTTTCACTTAAGCTGAATGAATTGAAGCTGTTCAATTTTGATCTGTTCTAAATATATATTTTACCTTAATTCACTGTCAGCCATTTTACCCAAATTCTTCAAGCCCTTTCGGCCGCTATTTCCAAGGAAATGAATGCCAATGCTCTTGATAACATTTGTGGTGCTTTAGCAAGACTCATTCTTACCAATGTCGAGTTAATTCCCATGGAGCAGGTAATGCCGCATTTTTATGGAGTACTTAACCTTTAGAGTGTCAATGTCGCCGTTGCACAGAAAATCTGCTAAAAATGCCAGCATCGCTCACAGCGACTACTAGTGGATTAGCGCTAACTTTAAAATTAAGCCAATTTAAGGGCTTTACAGTATGATTATAGGTTTGTATGGAGTCCAAGCTATGTTTTTCTGCTTAATGTGATGTTATTGCAGTATATTGAACATACTGTATTAGTACGAATATAGTCCTTCCATGAATATAGTCCTCCCCCTATTTCTGAAGATTCAGTTTTGGATAAAGGCTTGAACCCCATTACAGACCTCACTTTTTAGCCTACTTCCCAGAATGGAAATAGGCTTCTAGTTTTGTCGTGTCTGTCTGTCTGCCCTCCCTATTAACTTTTGAACCTTCTCCCCACCCTCTCCTCTTCCAACCACCTGCTTTTATCCTCTATCTCAGGGTTTCTCAAACTGTGGTCCGCGAGTTAATGCATAAACTTATAAAAAAATCATGAAATTTTAAAACCCTTTAATTACTGTCGGGACTCCCGATTCATAAAATGTCTTTTATATTTCCTCCCAGCACTAGTATCCTGAAGGGACTTAAAAGTCCCGACCATTTACGTGTCTTCAAGCCGTGAAACGTGAATCCATCCAATGAACTTGGGGATCCGCAGAATTCTTTCCTATCAAAAGGGATCCTTAGGTTTTGAAGGCTTAGTGGGCTGACCCGAATAAATGATTTCATACCGAAACCAGTTATGTAAATATATAATGTAGATTGAAATTTTGTATAAATAATTCGATGCCTGTTTTGGATTTCTGGTACAAAATGTGAAAAGGGTTTTAATGTTGTGTTTTATAGTTTTACGAGATATTTTAACTCCTAATTTTATCCTAATTTTTCCGTAAATTTAATGTATAGGGTATTGTCTTAATGATGATTATTCTTATTGCTCAAGCAGGGTGATCTGAGTGACGAAACTTGAAATACAAGCACTTGGACATGAGCCAATTGCCCGAGAATTTGGAAATTACAGTGTTGCTTTATTTTCATGGAAAATGATAAATATGCTGCTATTACTCATGGAATTTATTATCTGATACATATATGCTCCACGTGGCTGAAGTGCTGTTGCCCTGGAGATCGCATTGGTTTATTTAAGAGTTTGATCTTGGTATATAGTGAGTTTTTAGCGACAGTTCGTATATACAGGGTATTCGGATACTGCACCGACAGAAGTTGCTGAATGTGCATTTTTCGTGAAGCAACCCATGTCCAGTGGCACCTGGTTTCAGTGCTATGTGATTTGGTACAACACGTGGGTTGGTAGGCAACCTGCACTCACATGATAAGTGCCAACTCTGTTTTACACATAGCTTCGTGAGAGCTTGACGTCTGTCTGGCCAGAAGTAGCCGCCTATGCTTGCTTGTGTACTGGGGCACACCTGAGCAATAAAGAATCTGTTTACCCTGTAAAACCTTTTTTTAGTAACTTTATGCATCATCCTTCACATTTCCAGCGTTGTACCCAGTCACCGAAACTAGGCGCCACCGGACATGGGTTGCTTAAAAAAAAATGCTCATCTTATTCCCCTCTACCACCTCACAAATTTTTTCGGCGCAGTATCCAAACAACCCCAATTACCCAAACAAATAAGGATGATCACCATACCTGTTTCCCGTAAGCGTTGGTCGATTGCCCCGAAAGAGTCATGATGAGGAGTCATGTGGTTTGGGTACCTCTTTTGGTACATTTGACGTGTTCTTCGACCACTGCAGCCTGCTTTGCCATACAGCATATAGATGTCGGCCAATTCTCCCCACGTACATGTTTACTCAGATGTGCCACAGTACACAAGCAAGCGTGGGCGGCTTCTGCCGGACAGACAGATGACGAGCTCTCACGAAGCTGTGTAAAACAGCATCGGCACTCGTCATGTGAGTGCAAACAAATTAAAATATCAACATTTGTATAATCCCCATTTCATTTTTTTTTCAAATTCTACCTTTAAAAAAATTTCAGCTTCATAGCACATTCGGAAATACATAAACTTGAAAAATTTGTTTAAACATTTCCGAATTTTTAGTGATGCATTGTTGAGTTTTTTCAAGTTTTTCTTTTTTTTTCTATATAGAATTTGCTACAAAATATTTGTATAAGTTCGTATTTATGAATTATATTTTCCGAGATAAAAATTATTAAATTTTAACATACAAATGGGATAAAAATAACTCCTAAAAATTAACAATTTTGAAATTTTCGATTTTTCTGGTTGGTTGTGAGCAAAATCCTATAATCGTGCAAAATTTCAGCTCCTTATACATCTTAGATTGGTCCACCCACTGGAATAACTTTTCTCCATGCTAACTTATAGGAGATTTTTCGAGGCATCTGGAGTCGAACCCAGGACACTGTAAGCAAAATGTTACCAATTTCTAATAGGTATTGCAGCCCTCTAGCAACACCCAAACTTTCATTACCCCAGCTTATTGGCAAGTGTCTGAAATTAATTTACAAAAATGGCACAATGCTTTTCTTGTGGGGAAAAATGCACATTCGGGAAGGTTGAAATTTCGAAGAAAAACCACCAACTGAAAAACTGACCTTACCCAATGGAAGGTTGGAGTGAAATGGGTGGCTGAAAAGAGATGGGCAACTCATTGTCCTGGTGGTTGCTTACCCAAAGCGTTATGTAGAAACTTAGACCCAGGACTGGAATTCTAGTCATGCCGCCACTGGATAGAACCCTCCATGACTGGAATCCGAGTCATGCTGCCACTGGATAGAACCCTCCATGACTGGAATTCCAGTCATGCCGCAGTGAAAGTCTTAAGGGTTCAATGTAAACCAGTAGCTCTTTGAACTGAATGCTGGTAAGCCGTAAATGATTCTTATATGTTTCGGGATCTTCTACTGCCACTTCTCTTTAAAAAGATGCAGAAACTCCCAATATATCCCTAATTGTGATACATTCACATGTCCATAATGAACAAGGTTTTCTTTTTTTCTTCTTCAATTTTTGCAGCTCCTGTATAAGTAATTCTGCAACAAGATACATCCCGACACACACGATTTCTGCCATGTTTATTCATACTGGCACAATCGAGCAGTGTCGACAGCAACAACTTTGGACTCGGCCACTCGTATGTATGTACTCGGCCGAGTACAATTGAAGTAGGAAATGCACCCTTTCCTAAATTTAAAAGTTCTAAATATCATTATTCTCTACAACCTTTGTTTGAAATATATTCTTTTAAACAGATAGCTTCGGAGATTTTTAAATATTTCTGTTTTCAACAAATTTCTTCTCTCAAACTTCCTTATTTACTTTAAATGTAAATAGGAAATGTATGGAGAAATAAAATTTTCTAGAATTTTTGTCTCAAAATCTTTTTCGTGAACCCCATAGTTTCCGATATATTTAGTTATTTTTCTTATTCTTCTGTTGATCTAATGATTCATATTCATGTTATTATAATGAATGTTTAATGGACTGGAATATTTGGACAGATTATTGAACCCCTCATCTAATATGATTGAATTAAAAAATGTGACATTATTACAATTGAAGGAACTCGCGTGCAGTTCATTTTACTTTTGACTTCATGAGCGTGATTTTAATATTTAATAATGTTTTTTGAATGAAATTATTCATATCTGGGGCTCTGGTGAAAGCACCCAGTTGAATGCATGATTGGCTATAATTCAGGGGCATATGTGAAACATTTACTGATATTAAAAAAATAATGCTAAACATGTCTGAAATTTATTTTTTGACGAGTCTGACAGAGGAGAAATAATCACCATGCGTTTGCGTGAATAATGGACACTAAGAAAGCCACTTCAAAGAGTCATGTCATGCAGACGGGGAAGAGGATCAAAGGCCACGAAGAAAGGGGGTGAAAACTGGCCAAGAAATAGAATTCGGGCGTGTCACAGCTGCATGCCAATGGTGGAAGATGACGAAGCAACTGCCCAAGATACAAATCCATTATCTGCATCATGGCTCGAATGGAAAAGAGTATGCACGAAGGCTTCACTACAGGAGGGTGGATTATGAGCCACCGACTGCAGGATCAAAGTCAAGCCAACTTCATGCCTGCCACCAAAATCCTTCTTGGCAGACCCCACTCAATAGGTGCTGTAGTCTCCCTCTGTGCCAACGACCTCTTGCAGGCGGTGGGGCATAAACTCCACCAAGGCCGTGCATACCTCCGGGTGATGCCTAATGTTTTCCCACTCTTAATGGACATGGGCAGTTAAGGCCTCCTGGTTGCGATCCCCTGTGCATCACTCCCACCTTTTCACAATAAGGCCCCACAGATTCTCAATTGGATTGAGATCTGGGGACCTTGGTGGCCAGACTAGGAGCTGGAGCTCAGGTAGCTCAGCAAACCAGGCATTAGTCCTCCGGGAGGTATGCACGGCACTGTTGTCTTGCACCACTGTGTAATAATCCTGCTTAGGCCACCATACACGAAGGGAGGGGAATAGGGTGCCTTCTAGGATCTGGACATAGTGCTCTGAGTTTAGTCGACCAGGAATCGGCACTAGTTCACCAGGACCCTCTGCACACATGTAGCCTCAGAACGCGAAGGATATCTACCCCGAGTGCTGTGTGCGAACTACATGGGCAGGGTCATATCTTCAAAAAACAAACACATACGTCAAAATGAAGTATTGTAGCATGATATTTAATTTGAAAATAAATGCCATTTCCCCTACTGCCTCAAAATTATTTTCTGTTGCATTTTATAGCAAAAGAGACGACTAAGTTTGAGTGAAAGACTAGCTAAAACAATAATGTTAAAGACAAATCACTCAGACTATAATATCCTGGTGCCTCCAAAGGGTCAAGTGCCCTTCCTGGTCGCTCCTGAAGATCTTCTCATCACATCATGCCATTAGGTCCCAGAAGGCTTGTGGGTTGCCAACATTCTGCAAGGCAAAAGCAAGGCACTTTTCCTTGTGGTGTTGCAGCAGAAGAGTTTTGGTGGCAGGCACGAAGTTTGCTATACCTTGCTCCCGCAGGCGGTGGCTTATAGTCCACATGCTGCAGTCAAGCCTTCGTGCATGCTCTTTTCTAATTGAGCCATGATGCAGAGGATGGTTTTCTGCATCTTGTGCAATGGCTTCGTTGTCCTCCGCCATTGTCATGCGGCGGCGACTCAAATAAAGTCTATTCCATGTCCAGTTTTCACCCTCTTTTCGTGGCATTGAATCCACTTCCTTACAGTTTGTATGTCCCAACTCATTGCACTCGCTATTCTCAGCGTCCGTTGATTCATTCAGACTGGCTTGTTTCCCTTACCCACGTTCACAGGGCATAATTTGACAAAAACATGTGCAGGCCACCCCCTTTTAAAGTGTGCATTGCAAAGAATAACAGCACTATTTCTTTGCAGATTATTTAATTTTACATAAAATATTACGTGTTAAACATTCTCCTTAAGTTAAATAAAATATTAATAAATTCATTGTTCCAAATTTAATCTTATAAAAATATTCTTATTATTATTAATATCTCACAATCTATTGCACATATACGTCAAAAATGGCACAAGCATACGCGAGTGTATTTACAAAAGAACTAAATATCTTGAAAACTGGGATTCACGACAAAATATTTTGAGAAAATACTTCTAGAAAAGTTTATTCTCCATAAATTTCCTGTTTTCATTTAAAATAAATAAGGAAGTTTGAGAGGAGAATTTTTGGGAAAACAAAAAATTTAAAAATCTCCCAAGCTCTGCGCTTAACACATTTGATGTGGATGACATCATATGATGTCCCACCCTAGCGCAGTTATGGATGACATCATATGATGATCCATCTCTAGGCTTTTTCTCCTTCGCTTCTCTCTCTCTCCTGTGGCAAGGATTCGACTTTGGGAAAAAGGCCGCAGGGGGGTTTAGACTCAATGCCTTGTTGTGGGCTTTCGAACAGGGTGCGTCGTATTTTAGTTGAATGCACCGTTCATTATAAAACCAGTTTTTGGATTTTTTGTAGGAAATTTCAAGTAAGCCTTGTTATTTTTTATACACATTGTTTTTTTTTATTTAGTTCATTATTTCAATCATCATCATCATGAGGTGTTCTGCCTCTAGGCAGGTCCCTGGCACCAGCGTTGTCTCCACTCATTTCTGTTCCTTGCCATTTCTTTCATTTCCTGATACCCTCCCCTTTCTTTCAGATCGTCAAACATTTTTATTCTTCTACGTCCCCTTTTCCTTTCACCTTCTACTGATCCTTCCAACACCATCAATAGTAAACCTTCTCCTCTCAAGATATGCCCTAACCAGTTACTTTTCCTCCTCTGAATTGTTTCAAGTAATCTTCTCTTCTCATTCACCCTTGTTAGTATTGCTTCATTCCTTATCCTATCCGTCCACTTAACCTTCTCCATCCGCCTCCACACCCACATTTCAAATGCCTCTAGTCTTTCTTTCTCTCTTTTCTTTAGCGTTCATGTTTCACACCCATAAAGCAATACGCTCCAAACATAGCACTTCACAAGACGTTTCTTCAGATTTAAATCCATTTTACCACAGTACCCGTTTTTTCCTATTAAATGTTTCTTTTGCCATTGCTATTCTTGTTCTTATTTCTTTTTCACTTCTCCAGTCTTCAGTTAGCATGCTTCCCAAATATCTATACTGTTTTACTTGCTCCACTCTTCCATCCTTTATTGACACATTCATAATCTCTCTATCCCCTATTCTCATCACCTTTGTTTTCTTTATGTTCATTTTCATTCCATATTCCATCATCCTGTCTTCTAGCTTTGTAACCATTTCCTGAATATGCCTCGTTTCATCTGCCAAAATTACCATGTCATCAGCAAACCTTATACAATTTATTATTCTACCTCCAATACTAATTCCTTTATCATTCCCTATTCCATTGTCAATCATTTCTTCAGCATATATATTGAACAGGGTTGGCGATAAGCAGCAACCTTGCCTTACTCCTCTTCCTAGATCATACCATTCGGTCTGTGCATCTTTTATCCTCATAGCTGCTTTCTGTTTCATATACAGCTCTTTAATTAACTTTCTATCTTTCCAGTCTACTTTTTTTGCTTTTAGTATTTCCATCAGTTTTTCCCAGTTCACTCGGTCGAATGCCTTCTCCATATCTATGAAGCACAGACTAATTCCTTTACCCCTTTCTATATATCTCTCTCCACTCATTCTTATCAATCCTATTGCATCTCTTGTACCTCTACTCTTTCTAAATCCAAACTGTTCCTCTGCAACATTTTCTTCCATTTTGCTAATGTAATATCAAAATATCTTTACATTGAAAAAGTGGAAAAACATTTTTCTTTTATTTTTTTAGTTGTTGAAATATATCAAATTATTTGTTTCAAAATGTAATTAATTTAAAAAAATTGTTTTAGTTTGTGAACTAAGCAGATCGTCGAACTTCATTGCATAAATAAGACATTTTATAGTTTTAGCTGTCGAATAAAGCATAAACAGAGAAATTCGGTCCATATTTACATATTTTAATGAATTATGCAATAAAACCTTGCACATCGATAAATAGAAACTACTGTGTAAACATATGGGAAAATATAATCATCTCCTGGAGTTGAACCTGCGACACTTATGCAAACGAAAATAGTTTGCAGAAATAAAATGGCTTTTACAGTATTTCTCAATGGCAAACTGTCCAACAGATAAAAGGGGGATGGACGAACAGACAGACTGACTGACAGTGAGTAACTATATAAAAAATAATAATAATCAATAATTGTATTTCTCGAAACAATTAGTTATAATGTAAATTTTAAATATAATTGTAAATTTTAATTATTATTGTAAATTGTAACTTTTATTGTAAATTGTAACTTTTATTGTAAATTTAAATTATTATTGTAAATTGTAAATATTATTGTCACTTATAGTCAGAATAATAATCAATAATTGTGAAAGAATACTAGAATACTCACCCGAGTTTATCTTGGGACTATCTGTGGTGTGGATCACATCACATGATGTCCTCGTTATCTTTTTTAATTTTAAAATAATTTTCGACTAATTTTACATAAAAATACATTATAAATAAAAAAAACAAAGCTATATTGTTTTTTGAGTTCAAATGTTACACTCGTTTGCGATAATTTCTTAGATTTTTGGGCTGCAACAAACGTGTTAAAAGATTGTTTCAAAAAATGGTTGTAGAGAATATTAATATTTGCAGCATTTAAATTTATATATTGTGACATCACTGGAAAAGATGTTTTTCCTACTTCAATTGTTTTTTTTTTTAATCGAAGACTTTCGAGAGCAACTACGGCAGAAGTAAATTTTAGGCAATGAGGGGAAGCGTGCGGTTGCAAGTCAATCTTCCTTTACGGTCAGGTGGGGGAGGTATGGAGGGTTCTGAGCAAAGGAGGGTTCAAAGGTCTTTTCAAGGAACTCGTAGTCCAAGCAAAGCACATTCCTACCAACCGAAACTTTTGTAAATTTCTCGCATGTTAGGAAGGATAGCCTCTTTCCTTGCGCAACAGAAATTGCACTGTTTACATGCCTGCACCTTTGATAAATGCTCAAGTAACCACGAATTGACGTTGTTCTTGGAGACTTGGCCACCTCCAGTCCAGTTGATTGATAATTTGAAATCCTCCCAAAGAATTATTTGCTTATTGGGTAAGGGAAAAAAGCAAGATTCAATTCCACAATTTGGAGGATGGTAGGAAATGCCAATAAGTGTTTTAATAATACTTACTAGCAAAGATTACCTGGCGTTGCCTGGACTATTCCGGAGGCCTTCGGTGAATCAAATTACAGTAAAACCCCGATTTAATGATCCCGCATTTAGTGAAATCCCGGATATAGTGAAGATTTTTTCATGTCCTGACAATAGCTCCATATAAACAATGTATTATTTTCCCGCATTTAGTGAAACCCAATTTAGTGAAAAACCCGCATTTAGTGGAAAAAATTATGTACTCGTACTTCAATTTTTATTTGACGTTTCCCGCATTTCGTAAACTTTTTCATAAGCAAAAAGAAATCACACAAGATACATATTATATGTAAAAATTACGATATATGCTCAAAACATTGTAAATGGCTCATCACGCGCAAGCGGCTACATTGTCTGCTAAGACGGTAGCGGCCGCAAGGAAACCGTAAATCCTACATTGTAATGAATCCTGCTCGTATGTTCCTCATTTCTGGTATCACGCTCAGTTACCTGTTGTCATAGTGTGCTATAGTCGATTCATTTTGTCTTTGTGACTCGGAGGGATGGGGAAGAAGCGGTCTCCAAGCCACGTGACTTTAACTGAACCAATTGGGGTGAGTTAGGAGCAGTCGTGGCAGTACAGCAAAGTACAGGAAGGCTTCGGTACAGAAAGCAGTATCCTACATGGAGATGAATAAACATTTGAAACTGAGCATGCATATGGTAACAGCTGCATGGAATTCAGTTACACCTCAAACAATATCAAGCTGTTTTCATAAGGCTGAGTTCAATTGCAACAATGCAATGGAAATTGATGTAGATATTGATGTGATTGACCATGAAAATTGGTTGAAAATTGAACCTGACATGGACACAAATTTTGAAGTTTGTCCGGTGTGATGATCTTGAGAGTACATCTGGTCCTCCACAAGACATGGAAGAAATCTGTGATGCCAAAGAGGCAGAAGAAGAAGAGGCAGTACAAGAAGAATCAATTCCCACACTTGGTGAAGCGGTTCAGGCACTTGAAGTGGTGTGAAGGTATTTAACTGCTTTTGATGTGGACAGCACTACTATATCAATAGTAAATTCTTTGGATCAAGAAGTTCTGAATGTTCAGAGCACCTGCCAGAAGAAGCAAACAAGTTTGCTGGACTATTTTAATAAATAATTTTGTTATAGCTATGTATGCTTGGTTTTTGAATAATTTTGATATTTTGTGAAATTCCAAATATATTTTAATATTTTCTATTTAATGTTGTATGATGAAGCTTTTTAAAGGAGGGATGACAAATTGTTTAAAGATTTATGTTAATTTTGAAAATACTTTTGAAATTATTTTTTGTAATCATATGAATTATTCATTACAGAAATTTTCATTTTCAATAGCAATAAGGCTTGTTTGTCACTGGAATTTGTTAATAAATGTTTATTTTAAAAGTATTAATATAAGTATTGTGCATACAAAGTTGAAAAATGGATTTTTATTATAGAGACCATTTTCAGTGGCCTTATTCTGTTATTGTATAATGGAACTATTAAACAAGCAAAAAAGATAAATTTAACTCATTTTAATTGAAAACCTCGATTTAGTGAAATATATTCTAATCCCCCAGCAATTTATTAAATAGGGGTGTTACTGTATATCCCACCCACCACCATCACCAAATAGTTGAATTTCTTGACACTAGTCCACTCCAAGGCTTGTTGCTAGTCTGCTCTAGTGCCAAGGCTGCTGTCCCACCCACCCTCCACTACCAAGTCATTTTTATATAGTAGATTACTATATATACATGGTTTGGGCAGGATGATGCATCCGCGTGACTGATGAACAGATATTATGCATTTTTGATGAGATACTATCCGAGTTGAGTGATTATGATGAGTGACACTGCTGAATTAGCAAGTGAATATTTAAAAAGTGGTTATAATAACAATAATATAGTGTGTAAATAACTTTTGCAATATTTTAAACAAGACTAAGCAATTTTTTGAAAAAACTTCTAAAATGGTGGATTTTAATTACAACCTATGGGAGAATCAGCACAAAATATATTCAAGCAGAAAGGGTTAAATTACTGCAATACAGATTATATGCAAATTGTAAAAACTATTTCAAGAGTAGAATCATTAGAATTAGAAATACAGTGAGTAATTTGCATAAAAAACAAGCAAATTCAAAACTTTGAAATAGTGTTGTAGCCAAGCTACTGGGAATATTAGGAAATTTATTTTTGAATTATATAGCTCTTATCAATCTATGAATTTTCCAAAGGTTGGATTTTCCACGAAATGGCTTCTTTTTTCGAAAAATTAAAAATTTGGAAGTGGTATTGTATCCAAACTCTGAAACTAGAGAGGTGAAGTTTACATGGATGGGAAAAATCTAATGAGGATATGCATTCTACTGTTGTCACCCACTCTCATGCACTCACTTAATCCCAATGCACTTCTAAGATGGAAAGGATAACAAATGGGTTGACAAGATATTATTCTATGCCAGGGACCCTGATTCACACCATTGCTAGTAGGTTTGAGAGTCAGTATTACTGAGACAAGGACCTATTATACAGCCCCACACACAAAAGTAAAGCTAGTATTATTTCCTGTTTTCCCTTTTTCTTATCCATTTTCATTTACTTACTTAAATTAGTTTATGAAGTCATCCAGTGTTTTTTGTGAATTTTTTTACTACTTGAATGTGAAGGTGTTTACTTCAAGAATCAAAAATTTGTTGTCTTGTTTTAGGTGTTTCCTGTATTTCTTCAATATCTCCCATTGCGGGAAGATTTTGATGAGAATAAGAAAGTATTTGAGAGCTTTTCACATCTATATAAATTGGGACACCCTATACTTCTGACTCATCTGGGTGCAGTTGTTACAATCTGTGCATCAGTGCTTGATACCAAACAAATAGAAAAAGGTGATTTTAGTTGTCTTAATAAACATAAGCAATAGTTCACTTTTGTCAATTTATTATGCAATTCATAGAATATTAGATAGAAATAAGCACTTGCATCTTTGTTTGTCATTGCCTCTATCGTAATAATGCAATCCAGGTAATTTCAGCTATTATTTGGCTTAACCATGATGCAAATCATTTTAATGTAATGAAGTATTTTAATTTTAGTGTTAATGTTAGAAATGTGGAATATTGAAATAGTTCGTTTTATTTGTTCATGAACTTGTTTATGATAGTGGGTAATATTAATTTTTTGGTATATAACATTTTTTTTAGAGGTAGTCTTGAATTATTTTCATTTTGTGTTGTTTGAAAAATGCTTCATGTGCCGAAAATTTTTGAGAGATTTAATTAATTGATATGGGATATCAAAAATGAAGTGCCAAGTTTTTATAAATCTTGCTAGTGTTGAAGATTATATTACATCAGTAACCAAAACATTAATATAAGGTATAATCTCAATAACCATTAAACTTAACTACAGTAAAAGCTCCCTTATCCGGCACTTAACTAAATGGAAAGTTCTATTAACTGGCATATTCCTCTTATCCTCAATGCAAATCTTCCTTCCATTTACGGGCACCAATGCTCAGTCTATCTGGCATCTGCATATTTGATTTCAAAGGTCCAAATGCATCTTTTTGGCAAATGGATGTTTACAACTTATTAAAAGAAGGATCTGATGTTTCCACTAAGGCAGGATTTCCCAAACTGTGTTCCATGGAACTCTTGGGTTCACGAGTTTCCATGAAATAATATGAATAAGAGTCCAAGGGTTCCATGACTTCAAAGGAAGCATTATCTGGTGTAGACGGATGATGCATAGAAAAGGCCTTTCTCTATGGCGCCATACTTCCCTAGCTAAATGTCTCCCTAGTGATTACAGTGAGAAGTTGATCACTTATCAGAGGTATGTCATAAGCTTACAGAAAAAACAACTATCTGCTAGGCCAAATGAGGAATGCAGATCAAACCCCAGTACGTTTTGATTTGCTGCCAAAGGTGCTAAATCGGTGTTGTTAAAATCCACCGGAAACGAGTAATCATGGTTGCAGGCATGGCTGATGGGCAAAAACTGACTCCCTACATAATTTTAAATCGTAAAACAGTGCCAAAGGAAAAGTTACCATCAGCTGTATCTTTCGCATGCAGGAGAAAGGATGGATGGATGAGGAACTTTTGTTAGATTGCCTGAAGGTTGTTTGGGGTTGCTTTATATTCGAGGTTTAATTTTTTCTTGAAAAACTTTCCAAAAATCTTTGGGTCGCATTATATTCGAGGTTGCCTTATATTCAGGACAATACGGTAATTCCTGTTATTTTTAGGGTGTATACCATGTGTTGTTGAACTACTGTATTTACTTCACAATACTGTAGTTTGAAGTTCCATAATTTTTCCTGTAATATGTGTGTGTGTGTCTATATATATATATATATATATATATATATATATATATATATATATATATATATATATATATATATATATATATATACACACACACACACATATATTAACTTAAGGGAAAAAAAAGGTAGTGATGAGGGTGGCAGCAAGGTGTTGAAGGAAGCCCATCGGACACCAAGTTGAGGATCAAGTTGGTAGGCTGCTGGGGGCGTCGAAGAGACAGAAAACACGTACACCAATATATATATATATATATATATATATATATATATATAGTTTTGATTTGTATTTGTGCTTTACTGTTTTATCAATCTCAAATACACGTGATATTTATTTTATGATTTTATGTATAAAAATGTCTTCTGACCCATTGCTCAGTTATTTGATTAACTGGCACCTCCCATTTCCCGTGGGTGCTGAATAATGGAGCTTTTACTGTAGTATGGTCTTTTATTACGAATTGCATAAGAAATGTCTTTTCTAAATACTGTTTGTACTTTTTTTGTTAACTGTCTCCTTCCATTACTTTTCCTGTGTTAATGCTTTGTGTGAAATGATTATTCTGTAGTCTAGTTATCTCATTTTGAATAGGTATTATAATTAACTTTCCATAGCTTTATTTCTAAATCAGAGTTGGTGCTAACAGTATTTGACCATTCCTCTCTTTACAGATACAGAGTCTCTTATTGTTGAATTGATGAAGTCTGCTCAGCGCGATTTTCCAGATGCATTTTCTGCAGTGGTTGGATCATTGACTCCTGTTCACTCTTCAAAAATTCAACAGCTCTTCTCTTAGTAAAACTGCTGCTTTCCTTGTTCCCTAATCCCTGTATGTCCAAAACTTTTGTCATTGGGCTGTCATCTGGTATGTGTGATAATGAGGAGTTGGAATGCCCACTTTGCGAGGGCAAACTTTGTGCCTTGCTGTTTTCCTAGTATTCCATGTTTGAAAAGCAACTGCCTGGATTCTCTTGGTGCTACTTTTCATGTTCGTTGGGCTTCCAAAGCCCATTGTGAGAAGTAGGTAATGCTTTTGTGTTTGAAATTGTTGACTTGTCTTGGTTGTTATAAAATTGTGTTTCTGTTGAATTGCTCAATGGAAATTGTTAGTTCGGGGTCTTCATTTTTATCGAAAAGGTGGAATTTATCATCTTATGAATGTGCTTTGTGCAGAAAAATGGCCTCCAGTTAATATTTTGAAATATTTATTTGAAAAATTTATATATCCATAAATAAAAGCACCTGATTAAATATATACTCCTTTGTATTAATTTATGCATTTCGTTACTTTTTTATATGAATCCCCTTGATAAATGTGGTAGCTATGTTAGCCATAAAAATATATTATGAGGTTGGCATTCAGCTACAAAGCAGCCATCACCAGTTGTGATTCAACGATAGCATATCATAAGAAATTTTATGGTTATTGTACCTATGTAAATATATCAAGTAGATAGTGGTTAAAGTGAGCTCAATAGTTCTTTTCTTTAACGTGAATTTCCGTTCTTAATTCAGTTAACTGTCATTAATTTATTTGCCATGTAGTTCATAATATTGAGCAAGGGTCTGTAACCTTGACTGCATGGCAGGCCACATTCATAGTTGCAAATGCTTTGGAGAGCCACATTGGAAGCCAATAGAACTTTGAGTTAGACGAGTGTTTATGTAAGAAGTTACCTAGATATTCTGAGGTCTCATATTAGTGAAAATGAAGTCCATATAATTTATTAGTGTTAAAACTTCAAAAGAAAAAAATTCCAGGCTGTAATTTTACTGAAAAAATATGAAATTGCCTATGTTAAATTTCAGTTATCACTTTTTCATCATGGCTCTAGTAGTTGCTTTTTTGAAAATTCAGGTTTCATACTGATATTCGAATTTTTTAAATTATACAGAGCCAGTGACTGCTTGATGCTAAACAGGAGAGTTGTCATGTTTGTTGCCGAAGGAGTTACCTCAAAAATTCAGTCATCTCCAACTTATTGCTCTGGTCTTGACAGCACATGTCTGCTGGATCTCCTTCCCATCCTTTCCTCTTCATTAAGTATATATTTAACAGCAATATGTACATGTGCAGAAGTTATTTAATAGCGGTAGAATGATATGTCCTGCTGCCTGTTAAGTAGCTTCATTGGCTCTCATAATGTGGGGTAAAAACCACCAAAATGACTCCATTTGCATCCCAAAAGATGGTTGACATCACCATTCCTGGACCTGGTGTCCTCTTGAATGCTTTTGCTGGGAGGGGATGGTGGCATTGCTCATCATCCTGCACCCTGCTGAAAAGGGCAAGAACATTTTGGGTCAAATCATCATCTGAGATGATCCCTGGGTGTTCCACTACTGTTCCAAGGCTAAGGTGGATTTCACCACATGGTGAGATGGTCAACTCATCAGGCCACGTTGACTGACTACAGCAGCAGGACACATTGTTTGTTCTACTGCTGGCCATTGTTCTACTGCAGGACACATCATTCTACTGCAGGACACATCATTCTGCCGCAGGACACATCATTCTACTGCAGGACACATCATTCTACTGCAGGACACATAATTCTACTGCAGGACACATCATTCTACTGCAGGACACATTGCCAGCAGAGCATATCATTATACTGCCATAGCTTTGATACTTTGAATGACTGCTACAAGTGCCTGAACAAGCAGAGAGACTGTGGGAAAATAGCCTAAGGATGTACTATATCTACCACCTGTGCACGTGGGTGTAACCCACTTACAATAAAAAATGGGAAATTTTGCTTTCAGACTTCTCGTATAATTTTAATTTAAGAGAAGAAAAAAAGGATTCAAGTTCAAAAGAACATCTGGGTATGAGGCAGGAATCGCATAGCAAATATTCGAATTACGCACATTTAGAATTAAAAAGGTCATCTCGCAAACTGAAGTCTTCTCGAAACGAATTCGCAGACCCTCTTCATTAGTTGCCCAAAACATTACATCCTCGCAACAGCGTCACCACCTGTTCCTGTCGATTCGACAATCATCCAAGCGCCACCTATTTATTCCTCTCCATTGACGCACTGCCCGAAGAGCAGGATTTGGCATCCGTGACGTCGTGCAGGTGTTGGCCGAAATCTTAATCCGATCATTCTCGAGAGGGAAAAGCGAACGATTGCGCGTGAGTGCGTGGCGGAGGCGAGGGAAGGGGGGGGGGGGGGTCAGTGTTGCGTCGGGGGGAGGGAGGAGTCGGCGCGGCCGGTCGGGGAAATAGGATGCGGAATGAATGGGCGGGGTCTTTCGGGGAAGGATCATCGGGGGGTGTGAGGTTTGAGGGATTTGACGGTGAAGTAAAACCGCTTGACGTCCACGCGAATGCGTTACACGAGTTTCCGCACTCTTGCAGGTAGGACCTTGGAGAGGGGCTTTTATTGGGGGAGAGGAGGAGGCGGGGGGCGTTTGGAGGTTTCACTTCCTTGAAGAGGCGCCGCTTAGTAGTATGAGGAGAAGAGGAAGGAAGAAGGATGCGGCGAGAGGGAGGACTTTGGTGCGTGAGGGGGTGGGGAGGGGACGGCAGGTGACCGTCCATGTCGCTGGAGCGGCGGACGAACACGACGTCCCTTTCAGTCCTCCTCGTTGAGTGGTGTTGTGCGGAGAGTTCTGTCCGCGTGGCGAAGGCGACCGACCCACTTCCCCCAACAAGGCGGGACGAACGCGACGCGCTGTTGCCGACAGGTGTGTTTGTTGGGTGTGTTTTCGAGTGTGTTGCATACACTCCTCGCTCTCTCTCCCTGTCTCTTTCGTTCCCGTCGGCTTCTTTCACTGTCCGGTCCTTTTAGTTTATCGTCTCTGCCCGTATGTGTTTTTCTGGCGTATTTTGAAATCGAAGGGCGCTTGTCTCGTCCCGTTATTCAGTTTCTACTGGCGCTCCTTCCCTAATAGGGGATGGGGGCTGGTTTCGGGACGGAGGGAGGAGGGTAAGCCCACGAGACTAGTTCTTTCGCGTATCTGGAGTAAAAACCGCCATCGGTCTTATGCATCCCACGAGCGAAATATTTCGGTAGATAGTCTTGGTTATTTACGATTTCCGCCTCTCTTTTACGGGCTAGAATTTGTTCGCGCTTTTCATTCAAGCTCGCGCGGAAAGATTTTTTTTTTATTTTCGGCGTTTTCCCGCTGCTTTAACATTTTTTTTGTAGGAGTCCGATTTCGGAGATTTTATACTCTAACGTGGGATGGGCCTAGTTACGCGAGGAATTTTAAGGAAGGCGTTGCTAGTGGCTTTACGGTCGTTTTTTGTTTATACATTCTTTTTATAGCGTTGTTTATTTTTCGGGAAATTTTTAGATTTCTCCGCTACGGTTGCCTCCCTTGTGACCGATTTATTTTTAGCGAGCGATTAAGGATTTTTGTACCTCAGCCGGACATTCCGCACACCCGCGGATTTTTTTGTTTTGATCGTTTTCCGTGCATCCCTCTTTTTGAGGACGTTATTGGGGATTCTTTTATTAGACTCACCTGAGCGAGCTCGACGCGCGTCTCCGCAATGACATTCGGGATTAATTCTCTATGCTTGTGGTTTCGCCCCGCCCTTATTAGAGTTTAGAAATATGTATTTTACGATGTCATTCTAGCATAGATAACGCTTCGTACCATTTCCTCGTTATTAAATCCTTATCGCGTATGACGGATTGTTTGTCAAACAAAGCCCACATCATCCTCATCCGCGACTGGCAATTAATATAATTTCTAGGACGGCACCACCATTTCGATATAACTTTCCCGAATTTCTGTCTGTGTATACGCTTTGCGTCCCATTGTGTAATTTGACGTAAAGGTTGCCGAAACAAATAGGCCAAAAATAATGGTGAGTTTTAAGGGTTTTTTACGCCCAAGTCAGACGCAGCTATTGACGGAAATTTTCTCACTTAATTTTGTTCTACTATGGCTGCGGAAAGAAAGTTTCTCCTGGAATGTCCGCTGCGATAAGATGTAGCTTCAATGTGTTCACTCTTGCTTGACATCCAAGGCTGACATGTTTGAAGGACGGAAGAAACGTTTTTTGGTCTCGAATTATATCTTCATCAAAGGCTATGATATGTCGAGACTGGGCCAGAAGATGCAACTTACGATAAAGGCTGCGGGATTCACCGAACGAACAGAATCGAACGTGCGATCAGCAATTTACACGGCTAATTTGCATAAAAACGCCACATTCTCTCCCATTAATGTATCATAACGATAAACGAGTACTCGAAAAAATTGGCATTCTTGTAGAAGCGACGGTAATTATATCGCATAAATATCCGTCGGCGGTAGTTTTCAGTAGTTCGCTTTTCGCTTTGTACTGCTCCTTGCCACAAACTTCTGAGCTCCATTAAGTGTTGGTTTCTGTAAGATTACCGAGGCCATGAACCATGTACCCATCGCAGAAGGGGTCATATGACCGTGTTTGACGGAATTGAGACAAGTTACCTTCGATTTCGTGTTTGTACAAGAAAACACAAGATCTTCATTTTGTGCGTCATTACCATAATTTGAAGTACGATCAAGTGACGGAAAACTTTTAACGAAAGTTGTAGTATGACTGCGTTAGCGTTTGACGTATCTCGACGACCCCTCAAACGTTAACAGTTTTACTGAGGAAAATAATGGAGAAATTTGCCGCCTTCGAATTTCCCAACAAAGTTCTGTTATTTATTTACAATTCAGACTCCCAAAAACCTATGGACAAATTTTAGCGGTCGGTCGCAGTTGACGGTAATTTTACTGCTCTGAGTACGCTAGGGGTCTCGTCGTATTTTATCTCATCTTAAAAATTCCGCCGCAACCTTCTTGCCTTCAAACCTTACACCTACGAGTAATCAAAAGTCCCGGAACATCTCCTTCCGTTTTCTTTTGTAAAAACGTTTTCTGTTAACACCGTCCTTGAAGTCCTCTCGCCTGCGTCACTCTCTCGAGGGACCACACGGATTCGTAACATCGTGACCAGTCGGACCGTGGTACGACACAATAATAGCCTTTCGTCACTTCCGGAGCTGCTTCGTGCGTAGCTGACGTTAGATAACGCGCGCGCCGCCACTGACTCACATGGCTCGCGGGGTATGTGTACTCCCGCCCACGCATTCCGATCGGCGGTGTCTCTTGCCGAGGGAGGGATTCGATCGTGTGTGTGGAGGAGAGAGAGAAAAATAAAACAAAGGTCAAAAGAGGTATTCCGGAGGGTCCTCTCGGACTGTCTTAGCGCCGAATCGATTTCCCCGCCGCCCGTTATCTTCCCCAAAAGAATAACATTCCGTCCGTCCATTGAGGATCGTCGCTCTTATCTCTTCCTTTTGTGGAGTGATCTCGATCGGGCGCCCCCCCGTATCTCGCTGTACGCGCGACCCTTCTGGGTTCTGCCCCGCGACAGCGCCAGACCGTGTTGCGCTGGTGCCGAAGCAGTAGCGATCCCGTGATCGCCGCGGTCGGTCTTCGGAAGAAATGTTCCGAGATATTCGCGAAGTGGTTCGTTTGTAATGTTTCGCGTCTCGGTAGTTTCGAGGACCTCGTTTTATTCCGCTCCCGTCTGCCCACGTTATCAACCGCGTATTTTGACGATGTTTCGATGCAAAACGAAATACCGTAGTCATGAGTTTCACCTTTGGTTTTATAGTTTCCATCCATCCCGTCGATTCCCCTTTTTATAGGAAGAACGTTTGGCTTTTCTCCCTTTCTACGGGGTATAATTGACTCGTTCACGAAAAAATATCCAGGTCCCCTCTTCTTGCGTAGAGAGTGGGGATTGAGAGAGGGAGTGTGCAGTTTTTGCGTGTGTGGTTGGGTTGGGTTTAAGGGGTGGATTGGTGGCGGGGTTTTGTGCCCCGTGTCCTTGCTTTCGCCCCTCGAGTTAATCGCTGAATCGCCCATACCCTTTGGGTTTTTTCTCTGAAATAACCAGCGTCTTCGGAGGTCCGTCCCCCTTGGGATTGGAAGAGCGAAATGGAGCCCGCCGGTGGGATGGAACTGCTGACCCTCAACTCCATAAACTCCCAGAAGAACCCGAGCCAAGTGTCCCTTTACATGAAGGATGCCATCGCCACGGAGATGGACGAGGACAGCTGGTCCTGGTCCTACCTGCGGGTGAGTGATAGTAATAAGCCTTTTGGGTCATTCGACACGAGGCCGCCTTGCGAACCAACGGTGCAAACTCGCGGACGCTTTCAAAAGTAGCGTCAGATTGCTAAAAAGGGTCGACTCGCGTTTGTTTTTTTAATCTCTCGATCTGGATCGAGGAGGTTCGGTTCGTCGAGGAAACAAATATTTGGTCGAAGGGGTAACTGGTTGTATTTGGGCGCATTTGCATCCTTAATATAATAAACTTATGTCTGTGTCTGAATGTCTTCTGAAATGGTTTTGTCTCCATAGCCGGTTTTTTGGTTGAACGTTGAAGAGTCGAAAAGTCGTCGATGCGTCTTGCAGCTACATCCTTTTCCGAACAACATGGCGACCACTTGTTTTGAGAGAATAATTCACACTTTCAGGCTTTTAATCATGCCGACTGCATGCTTTTAGAATATTCAAATTTCTGTGATAATCCTTAAGAATATCTATTGAGAGAGATTGTTGACATTTCTGCGAAATTCCAGCGAATCATGCCATTACTGTAATGCTGTTCAGCGTGTAAGTTTAGCAAATGGCATTAAAACATACGCGGAATTTTTTCCAAAGATTTTTATAATACTGATCGGTTTAAGTTGGTGATAATAAGTCAATACGATGGAATCTTATCTCATATACCTTTAGGTCATTGTTTTTCGCGGTGAGACTTCACTCTCGAGCTCATATTTTGTGCAACACGGTGACAGTTGATTTGCGTCATCCTTTTATACGAAGATAGATAACGGCGGCAGTTTCCTAACGAGCATTTTTTTCCTTTCCACGGAACTACAGATTACTCGGTTTTGGACTCTTAATATTATCGAGTTCGTTGTTATTGAAACCAATTTTTTTCTTTGCATATAATTAATTTGGTTTGAAAATAATTTATTGAACCTCCTGTGACAGTCGGAAGAATTTTCGTCTTTTGTCAGATAAGACTTGCTCATTAAAAACTGCCGTTGAGAAAATTTGAAAACATAATACGATTGGCCAATGCAGCGAAACTCAATAGCTGGGAGAGTGATTCAGCATTTGTTAGCAATTATTTTGTTGATAGCAACTAGTGCGCATCAGTAATGAATTGTTTTGATCTTGGTCGTTTTCCGTCGCCGAACTAACTTCGATTGTGTTAAGCTTCGCTCTCTGTCGGCTTGTTTACTTTATTTTGTCGGGCAGGTAACCATAGTTTGCCCATCGAAACCACGCTAATCCTGTATTAAATAATATCTCCGACTAATTAAACAAGTAGGGGTGTGCACGGGTTTCCCGTGGTACATAAGTCCTTTTCGTCAAATTCGCCGTAGTGTAATCGTATATTAATGTATTTGCTTCGAAATCAGAAAATTATTTTTCATTATATGGTGGTAGCCCTGCTTTATAGATACGCTCGAAACATGTTCATTTCATTTTGCCGTTCTATACTCGGCCTACAAGCGAAATTTCGTTTTTTGAAACCGGTTCAGCTAATACCTTCATCACTCGTAGTTTTCTAACCTTGATATTGTGGTAGCCGTTTAGTCGACGCGGTTGAAATACGCTATTTTGGTTATTTATTTATATGAAAATTATATGTACCATACTGCAGTGTTTCTCAACCGGTAGGACGCGTCCCACTGGTGTGACTCGAAAGCCTTCTAGGTGGGACTCGAGCGGTTTGAAGATATTTTGGTAGCCCAATCGGCTATGGGTAACCTGGGAGTATATTTTTATCTCTAAAAAGGATCGAAAAAAATGTTTCAGAAAAGCAATTTGAAAACAAATGACAGGGACTGATGATATGAGGTAAATCCTATCATAAAACCTATTCCAGAGATTTCATTTTCGGTCCTACTGCGAATGTCTCCCGCTGGCTCACGAAACCTCCAGACTCGAACAGGCATGTACACTGTACTGCAAGAAATTTGGTAGCCCCCTGCTGTACATTGTACAGCAGGGGGGCTACCGAATTTCCTTGGGAGCCTAAACCTCCCTAATTACCCCGCTCACCGTCATCAATGAAAAATTCGTTGCTTGGTGCTTGATCTTTTTTACTACCTTCCTATTTCTTTTTCTGGGAAAAGATGAAAATGCTTAAGCATCGCGGGAAATATCTTTTGCGTATTGTGGTATTTTCCTCCTAGCCCTCTGCTGCATTCTCATTTAGTAATGTGTATGGTCTTAGTGAACATTGTCGTTTTGCCTGGAGTGGAAGAAGTACGTTCGTATTGTGTGATTTCAAGGAGAAAGAGAAGCTATACTTTTCACCATTTCTGCCACTAAGCCAGCGAAACATCAACCTGGGAAATAATTTTGTTCCAGAAAGGTGAGTTATTTTTATATTAATCTAATAAGTTTAAGGAAATCAGTGCTACTTATTCACACATATAGAAACGCCATTCTACTTTAGTTTTGTAACTGACATATTGCGTATATTGCTTTTTGTAATGTTTGACAATTCCCCCAGATAAAAGTCATTGAACGGTTTATTTGTCCACAAAAATGAAACATTATATTACCCCAGAGTCTTGATTAATCGAAGCTGAAGGGACTGCACCGATTTCCGACAATCAAAATCAGATGATAAGACACATCTCAAATCAGAAAATACGTTCCGATTTTCATGTAAAATATCATTAAAGAACTCCACCTATTTTCCCGGCATGTATGGTAAACATATGTGCCGGGAAACATGCCATACATACGAGTCAACTTTGATGCGATTATATAGAACATTACATTTTTCATTTACAGATTTTCAAATCAATTCTTTACCAAATTTTTCTCGTGCGCCTCGAGTTAAACGGAACCTCTCTAATCTTATAATAATCTCATCTAATTGAGACTGCATTGTAATTATATTCTATTAAAATATCAATACACATTTAGTGCATCGCTGTTACGACAGAATATTTAGGCCATTTCTTATCCTTACTATCGCTAAACAATCACTGACTTTTCTTAGACCATGGGTAATTAGATAATGTTTTATCCTGTTTGTATTTCCATGTTTTATTTATTATTTTTATATAATTATTTAATGATTTGTAGTAGCTAAGAATATTTTCTTTGGATGATATACGACTTAATTTTTAGTGTAATGGTAGTAATAATTTCAATTCATTCTTTAAATCCAATTTCATTTTCACTTATTGCTTTATATTTCCAATCCTCAGATTCAAAATTAGTAACAAACGACTTAAAAGATTTGGATTCATCTCATTGGAAACAACGAACTGCGAAGAAGGGATTCCAGCGGAGAAGAGACAGAAAAAGAGCGTTAGAAGAAAGTACAACGAAAGCTACATACAGTATGGATTTTTGAAGAGAGGTACTGATAATGCACCTGTTCCATTGTGTCGTATGTGGAGAAACATTAACGAATGAAGGGATGAAGCCTCAAAATTTGAAGAGACATTTGGAGGGAAAACATCCGCACTTAAAAGATAAGCCTATTGATTATTTCCAACGACTTAATTCAGCAATGAAAGCTCAACAAAAAGATATTCTTGCTTTTTCAAATGTTGGCTCTGCCGCCCTTCGCGCATCCTTTTAATCTCTGCGAATTGCGAAATGTAAAAAGCCATACACAATAGGTGAACCATTAATAAAACCAGCGATGATAGTTGCTTGCAGAGAGGTTCTTGGCGATGGAGCAGTAAATAAGATTACTAATATCCCACTTTCAAACGATACAGTTAAGCATTGAAAGCATGTCTTATGATATCGAGGTTCAACTCATTACCCGTTCGAAAAAATCAGCTTTTTTCTCTTCAGTTAGATGAATCTTTGGATATTTCGAGCAGTGCCATTTTAACAGGATGTGTTAGATATATCTATGAAGACGAATTACTTGAGGATATTTTAATGGTTTGTTGTTTGCAGACAAAAACAAGTTCAGAAATATTCCGCGTTATTAATGATTACTTTTTAAATAAGGGCCTAGATTGGAATGTTTAATTGGTCTTTGTTCAGATGGCGCTGCTGCAGTGACAGCTTCGCACTCCGGAGTCGCAGAAAAAATTCGCGAAGTTGCACATAATGATTTTCAAGCCACACATCCATCGCGAACAACTAGCTGGTAAAGTAATGGTTCCGGAACTCTCTGATGTGTTGTCTGATTTTATTAAAGTTGTGAATTTTATCAAAGCCAATGCACTAAACAGCCGATTATTTAGTTTTTTTGTGATGAGATGGGTGCAGAACATGCGACTCTTTTGTTACATACGGAAGTTTGATGGTTATCACGTGGAAAGGTGTTATCTCGTCTTTGAACTCGGAGAGGAAATTAGGAGTTTCTTGATTCTAAAGAAATCAAAACTAGCAGAGTTGTTTGATAACACTAATTGGGGTTCGAAATTGGCATAATTTGCAGACATATTTTCACTTCTAAATGAACTAAATTTGCGATTACAAGGCCCAAAATCTTCCACCTACCACCTCGCAACTACGATAGAAGCGTTCAAAAAGAAATTAATTGATTGAAAGAATGGGGTAGATGTAGGAATATTTAATATGTTTCATTGCTTTTCTGAAGTTGTAGACAACAGAGGATGTGGCGTTAATAATATTTCCAAGCTTGTTTCCGAACATTTAGATAAGCTGGAGATCGAATTCAATAAATATTTTCCTTCTAAAGACGATGCAAGAATTGGTTTTTTGTGGGTACTAGATCCATTCATTCATTATGAGTATGAGACAAATTAGCTATCTCTTTTAGTCTCTGAGCAGGATAGCCTAATTGAATTAGCAAGTGATCTTACATTGAAAGTGTTATTTAAGAGTTTGCCTTTGGAAACCTTCTGGCTTAAAGTTAAAAAAGAATACGAACAACTAAGTGAAAAAGCAGTTAAGAAACTTATTCCATTTCCTTCCACATATCTTTGTGAAACGGGTTTCTCTGCCATGGCAACTGTAAAAACAAAGGAAAGAAATCGTCTTCAACTTGAACCAGCACTTTGACTTGCCGTTTCCTGTTTTACGTCAAGAATTGACATGCTTGTTAATGAAGTACAATCTCAGGTTTCTCATTAATAAAACATATGTCATATTTCTGTCAGTCATAATTTGTTTGTATATCCATAATTTATGCTTTCATATTTGTGAAATAAAATCATTTGAAATTATTACTACATTTTTTAAATCCTTAAAAATGTCTACCAATCATTAATATACCACTTATATGCTCATAAATGTAGAAATACATCTATAAGAAAAAGTTAGGTTTTCTTTATGGGTGGGACTTGGATATCTTGAGGAGGTGATAGGTGGGACTCGAGAGGCAAAAGGTTGAGAACCACTGCCATATTGGGTTAAAATTCGTGCTGCCAGTTCTCTATAAATACGTGTAAAAATATAATTTTACTTTTTACTGTGGTAGCCCTGCTCTTTATCTCCGCTTTAAATATCTTGATTTCATTATGGTATGTAGTTAAAGTCTTATATACAGAATTTTATAGAAATCCGGTCAGGCAATTTCTTCTAAATCAGTTATTACTGAAAGGATTTAATTTAAGTGTGGCACCCCTGTTTGGTTGATCCGGTCCAAATATGCTATTATCTTTTTATATATATATGTGTATATTACAAATTTTAAATTTGGTTAAAATTGATGTGAACAGTTCAACACTAATACTTGTAAAAAGAACTTTTTATTACTTGTATTTTGGCAGTCCTGCTTTCTATATCTACATTTAAAATATTGATTTTGTTTTTTAATGTTGCACACCTTCTTTATACTAAATTTCGTTTAAATCTGTTTGGCCAATTCCTTCCAAATGCATTATTACTGAAAAGTTTAATTTTGCAATTGTGGCACCCCTGCTCAGTCGATCTGGTCGAAATATGCCATTTTGCCCTGTATTTATGTGAAATCAAATCAAATTTGGTCGAAATCGGTTATCAATTCTTCCCTTGTATATGCGTACGGACGGATTGACATCACGAAGATAATAGTGCTTTTCAGCAATGACCAAAAGCTCTAAAAAGAGCATTCAATGATGTGGCGTGCATACTCGCGGAGAACTTCAGGAAATCTGCGTCCTTCGTCAATTTTTATTTGAAACGAATTGTTTCTTTAATTATTCGAAACCATTATCTCCATCAACTGGTTTTTTCCGAGGAAATGTCTAGACTCAAGGACACGCACACCAAGCTAAAACATCACCAGATTTTATTTTATCCAAATTCTAAATATAGATTTCTGGATGTTTTCATATTAAAGATTATTTTTTAAATCATCCGTCCTAGGTAATTACCAAAAATACTTCGTGAACATTGAAATTTTTTATTATTTATAACTTTTTAGGAGAGCGTCATGTCAGTCAACAGGTCATTTTACGTTGAAGACAAAGTCATTGCATGAGCAGTTTTTTTCGAGTTCGTCATATTAGTTAATGTAGACAGAAATGGGATCGTTTAAAGAATCGTCTTAGAAAATCCAATGGATATTTTTCTTGTTTTTGTGATTATTTATTCTCAGTTTGGACGATAATAGCCCACTCTTCACCGCGTATAAGATAGGAGGGTTTTGCTACCAATCGTCAGTCAAAGCTTTAAATACCGTTTATAAACTGTTTCTCCGAAAGGAAAATCAGATGTGTATTCCGGCTACAAAGCAGCCATCATCAGTGATGATTCACCGGTAGTAGATTCACCATTCCAGCCGTAAGACGAGCTCGATAATTTTTTTAATTTCCCTTCTTTTTAGTTGCCAAAGAGTATTTCTCGACCCAAAGGAAAACCTCAGAATGCATATCATAACAGATATGATCTGGTTGCAATGACGCACATGCCTCCGTCTGTTGCGCATCGCTGACGGTACTATAGGAAACCTTAAAAACAAGAATGATGTGAAGCGTAGAAAAGTGAAACTTCGTTTTGAGGCTCGTTGTTAATCAATTTCGAAACGATATCAATCAAGAATGTAGCCTCCTGAACGCGATAAAACATCGCCTCGGTGATGTTCTTATCTGTCCCACATTTCATGGTTGCTCGATGCGAGGGGAGAGAGTTTTTTCTTAATGTTATGCCAACAAATTCCCTGCGTAATGTTTTATTTTTTGTATGAAAATGAGATGCTCAGAAACTTTCACGTTTTCCGCAAGGCTGACGACTGCGGCTCCCCTTTTCCGCTATCCTTAAGGAAGCCGGATTGTATCGTTTCTCAGCGTAACGTTCTCGTGCAATCGGTGGTTTCTGGTATTCTCTTCCACCGACAAAAAGAAAGAAGGAAGAAATTCGTGCAATTTTTCTGTTGACTAATGTAAGTGAATGAGGGATTTTTCAGAGCAAACTTGATATTCGCAACTGAAAGGAATATGGATTTAGTTTCGCCACGTACGTTTGGCTTGTCTATTTTACTATAGTAATTTTTGCGAGAAAAACGTTGGAGATATAGATGAATTCTTTCGTCCGCAGATTCGGTTAATGAACAATATCCCAAACTGCCATGGAGGAGGCGCAGATTTCATTTTTACGCTGGTTTCCGCAGTTATGTTTACTCAGCTCATCTTTTACTCGTGGTGGCGATAATATCTGTTTGTATTAGGCGAATGAGCCATCTTGGGCGAACTTTAATGTCATTGGTGTGGTGTCGGTTGATAAGGGCTTCGGCTCGGCTTTTGTCTTGCTGATCCAGCTGTCCGAAGGGAGACAAAATATTCCAAAGTTTGGCGAAAGGACCCGGAAAAAAATATTTTTCGTCTCGTTGCAGAGGAAAACCTTTATGAATATTTTCGGAATGGAAGTCGCCTCCAACGCTCATGTACATATATCGTAAATCATCGAAACAGTTTTCTTTTTTAAAGTAACACGGTTTCGCACGCGTAACATCGACTACCTGACCTCTTTATCTGGATTTTTGACAAACGGAACTCACTGCATCGCGTGGCTTCTAATTTATGAGGAAGCTTTAAGGTGGGAGGCGAATAAGTTTAATTTTACCGCAATAATTTTTCCCTAAATGAACTCGCGACTTTCTCGTATCTTCTTAACCGCGAGATTGAACCGTGGCAATTTTTCAACGTATTAATTAGCAGGACATATCTACTGTCATTAAAGTAGAACGACGATTCTTCTCCTCTTCTCACTTTAGTTTGGATAACCGAAAGTTTTTTATGCTTCCAGTGCCGCCCGTTCGCCACGAGAAAGTTCTAACGATAGTGAATTATCGTGCGTCGTGAACAATTTTTACTTCGTGATACTTGGCGTGCTTTTAAGGAGCGAGATTGAGTTTTTGGAGTAGCGATCCTCTGCCCCAGAGCTGAAGTTTCTCTCTTCTCAATAGAATTCAGTTTTTATCTATATCAGCTCGTAGGTTGTGTAATTTGACGTATTTTATTTGTTATTAAGATTAATTAGGCACCTATGATGGGTTTCCCAAATGGCAGTATAGAACATGGATGGAATAAATCGAAAAAAGAATATTTAACGTAATGACCGGCAATGTCTCAATATCTGTATCAGATTCCCTTTTGCATTTGAATGGCTATTTTTATCGACCATTATGCTTCATAATATGCCCTGGTTATCTTACTTCCTGGAGATTTGGAAATAACCTCATTTCAAACAATTTGTGTATATTTTTGGACGAAAATAAGCCGATATGATAACTCCTGCTCATCATAAAATTTTAAAATTAATCTCAGGAAACATTCCATTAATGTACTAGATTTGTTTTTTTTTACAGTTACCTGATATTCTAGGAACGTTTGAGTACAAAAACAAGATTGGAAAGGTGTATTCCATGTCGGAGTACACAGTTTCCAAATGCGTTCTCAATATTTTTCGCTCAGATGAGTATTTAACGAGAAGCTAGCGAGGTACGTTGTAAAATACATGTAAGTCCTTATGTAAAGTTGTGGTTATTACTGTCCGATTTTAACCTAAATTGGAATCGGTCGACAAATTTGAGTAAAACTCCTTAATACCAAATGTCATCAAAGTACGTCCAGCGTTTCACGAGTTGAAACAGAGGAACATTGTAAACTGCATGTAGGTCTTCATGTAAAGTAGTAATTATTGTCCTATTTTAAATAAAATTTGAATCGGTCGACCAATTTTTCTAAAACTCCCCAATACTAAAGTTCATCAAAATACGTCAAGTGGTACCCGAGTTGAAACAGGAACATTGTAAACTACATGTAGGTCATGTAAAGTGGTCGTAATTGTTGTCCGATTTTAACCAATATTGGAATCGGTCGACCAATTTTAGCAAAACACCCCAATACCAAATTTCATCAAAATACGTCCAGCGGTTCACGAGTTTTAACATGCGGACGGATGGATGGACGGACGGAAACGACCTCCCGCGTTCACTTCGTGCAAAAAACTCATAATGAGGCAAAACACTAGGTGGCCAACCGGTATTTAGAGTTGATATGCGGCTCTTTGAAACTTTGACTGTCTTGCGCAAATCGTAATTTAGCCGGGTTTACCCGAGTGAAAATTAAAAATAATTTTTGAATAAGAGATTAAGCTTTTGTTTATGGTATTATTATCTTTGACAGTATTTAATATGCAGAATTATATATATGTACATATATTTGTAAAATATATTTTGTCGGCTCACTGCATTTTACTGCAGCTCTTAGTTGATGCCCATTGCAGTATTGTGGCTCCTGCTCAAGTTCAGGTTGACCACCCTCGCACTAGACCATTTTTGCAAACATTATTCAAATGCAGAACCGGGTCAGGGATTAGGCGAACGAGGCACCCGCCTAGGTCGCAGCACACTTAGGGACGCGACCAATGGCAATTTGAACTTTTATATTATTAAATATATTTATATACTTATTTTATTTTACTCCTACATTGTAAATAAACTAATTCTGTGAGATAAACATTGTGTACTTTATACTTTCATTAGGAGGGGTGGGGGCGTCATTTACAAACCTTGTATAGGGCGCAGAAATGTCTCGGCTCAAATACGTATGATTTTTTTCCAAGATCATCATATCTGTCTACTTCCTGTTACGAAAGAGCGTTCTTTTTTCAGTTCTTGATAAAATTCAGTTAAACATAAGCTGATTGACGCTCCACGATAAATAAAAACAAAACAATGATGAAGACCCTGTTAAACTGTCTCTCTGTAAGTTTCTGCCGCATAATAGTCACCTTACAGTTGAAGAAATCTCAGTGCTCGCCTCACTTAAGCCGCCTCTCCACTTACTCCTCATTCATCCGTGGCCAAGGTCATATTCCCGATTATGAACACGAGGCACGTGCCTCAAGTAATAAACTCTCACGTCAGACGATAGACAGGTGAGCAAGTCCATCGGAACGACTCTTTAGTGGCAACAAACTGCACATTTCGCCATTTAATAAAAACGGTGGTTGTAGAGATTCGCGATGCCATCCGGGTCTTGGCGAATTTCTGTTCAATTTCAGTCCAAAACAATTTTGCCCTCGAGACTTGAGATAAGAACTCGTTTGTTCACTCGCATCTCATCTCATGGAAGTTTCGCGAACGATTGGTTCGAACCTGACATTTGCGGAGCAATCGAGTCTTTGCGGCAATGGCGAACTCGAAATACTGCGTTGTCGTTATATGGGTAAAGCTCAAAATTCATGTCAAGATTTCTATTGAAGGCGAAGGAAATTGATGAGGCATGTAATGCCACTATTCGTTCGCCACTAACTTGGGCGCTATAAAGAGAATCGCGATAGATCGAAATAAAGTCATTTTTTTACTGTCGAAGAAACGAATGATTTGCTCTCCGACTTTCATTAATAGCACAGGTGATGAGTCGTTATCAACCTTCGAACTTTTAAAAGGTATCGGTTAACTGCTCGATTTCTTTATGAGATTCCGTCCTGATTACGTGTCTAAGTTTTATCGTTTCCTTACGTGGGCCGCACGGTATAGCAAATCGAATAAAGCAATATCGATCCCGACAGGAACTTTGCGGCTTTGTTCGTATCTACCAATCATAACTTTTTTGACAGGTCAGGTGTAATCTGGATGATAAAATGATTATGAGGGGAGGGAAGGGGGAGGGTCCGTGGACGATAAGAAGCGTAATAAAAGCCCGCGTTCTAATTTGGGATGTTCCGTGATGTGGAAGTTGTTAGTGTCACGAATTATAGAGGTGAGGGATCGCTGTCGCGTCACACCAATAAACCTGGAAATACTTCGGAAGGATCGTTCCGCGTGAAATGTTTCCGGTACGAAACGAATGTCCCAAAAATGATCGAATTTGAACGAGCATTGTTAGCGATTCTCGGAATCTTCTGAACATGAAGAAGTTGACGGGAAACGACATCGTCGGACCTTTAAGAAGTAAATAAAGTTCTACAATTCCTAAGGTAGAAAGAGAACTGGCCGTTTCGATGACGAAACCGGCATGGTAGTTTTGGATGGAGTTTCTTTCTATTCTCGTCTATAATTATTACTTTTCTAACTGCCTTTAAGATATTCGCGGTGAAAACTATTTCGCTAACATTAGCATGCTCGCATTTGACATTATAATAAAAGATAAGAACGTTATGTATATTTTTGAAGGCATGACAGGAAGGTCGCTAGCTACAGTTGGGTGACTTAAGTTTTTCAACTTGAAATGAAGGAATAACTTCGTATGGTTTGATCCTCTAAGGAAGAAAAACGAACAAACTAGGAAGCCATTTGAAGGATAAAAACTTCTTTGTACTTACTTAGGCTACCACGCGAGCATAATGAAGCAGAAAGGGATTAATAAAGCGTATTCTTCATGCGTTTGGCGAGAAGGTTACCGTTGGGGGGGGGGGGGGGCATTGGAAGTGTCAAAATATCTCGCAAGGACTCGCCGATTGTGACCTCGGCACGTAATGAGACTCGGGCAATGGAATACTATCGTGTATTTGATGCAAAGTCACATTTTGATGGTAGCTTGCAGAATGTTCCTGCGATGTTTATACCATTAAAAATTCCTTCGAAAAAGAACTGTCCAGTTCGCCTTATGGCTGGAATCCAAACGATAAACGGACATCTGGGTTTCCCGTTTTCATGGCTTTTGGAGCTACTTAATTTATCGACCTAAAATTCCCTTTAAAAATACCTGGAAGGAGTTTATTGCAGTGGTTCAAATTTGTCCTCTTGTTGATTTGTTTTCAAAGTCGGAGATTTACGGCAAGTAGCCAGACTTTGAAAAGCAATGAACTACTTTTCGGTGGGTTAGCATATTCAATATTAACAACATTTAGAGAAAAAGATGAGTTCATGCATGCTCGAAGGGTAATTGAAGACAATTTCGAAAGTTAGTTCTAGATAATAATTTAAAAGTATTCCCAGAAATAAAAATTAATACATCATCATATAAGGCATGCGTGCAATCGATTTTTTGTCTACTTTCCGGAATTGAAAGTGTGTATATCTGTCTGTCTGTCTGTCCCCCTATTAACTTTTGAACCAATATACCGATTTTCATGATACTTGGTGGAAATCTCTTGCTACTGGAGCCGAGCTCCCGAGGATAGTTTTTGTTGCGAAGATTGAAAGTCAAGGGTTCGATTCCAGGAAATATCCTTCCCATTTAATTTACATGGGAAATCTGAAATCCATCGTGCAGGGTGATTTTCTCTTGCACATTAAAATATCTTATAAATGTAATATCGGAGCGGGATTTGTACTATTCTCTGAGGAAAGGAATGGAGATTATAGCTTTTATCGTAGAATGTTGCTTATCGACCGTATTTTTTCGAATTTCGCGTAAATATTGCCGTTTTTGCAGTTTTTATCATTCATTACGAGAATGTTGTCGTTGGAACGACTATTGTTGGACTCGGATTCGGTATACTCTAGTGCATACACGCGTTATTTTTTCCACACAAATACGCGTTATCAATTTAATTTTCCGTTATTATGTATTTGTAATATTTTATAACGCAAAATTATGACATTTGGGAACACAAAGATCAACTAATCCACGGTGATTTTAAAGCTCTTAAATCCAATATAAACAATTGCTACATCACATTTAATTTCAAATAATTATGTGGAAAGTAGGCATCATACGTTCCGCTTGGATCATCTTGTTTCAATATTCAGTCTTACACATACTATGCGAAAGTCTTTCAAATCGTAAGAGCTCCTTTTTTAAGGGCTTGTTCACGGCCTGACTTGTACCAAGGTTTTATCTAAAAGATTCTATCTATTCTAATGTGTCCTTCGCGATACAACCTCATAGCAGAAAATTGTAATTCTGTAATTAGATTACTCTCAACCTTCCTTTGATACTAACTCCGATTGCTTCTTATTCTGTTATTTATTCCATACGACTAATTCACAAACTTTTTTCGCTGATATATATTAACTTTTTACCTCGAATAAGTGGAAATTCAATGCTTCTGGGAAATTCACTGTATTGCGCACTTTCCCGAAGATATGGTACCTATAAAATCCATAATTTATCATTTTCTTTGTTATTGTTGACGAAAGAGAAAAAACGTCTAGTTTTATCTGATTCATTCGATCGGCCCTTGATTTTGACGTGAATCACCATTCATTACTCAAGCATTCGGTACGCGGAGCATTTTGAAACTGGGATTTTCGTGTAGCTTTATCGGACTGATCCCTCAAAAAAAGGTCGAAGTTGCGAAATGGGCGAATCCGTTAATTAAAACGAAATCGCTGATGGTATTGGGCTTGATAATGTCTTTGAGGCAGATGTTTCTAGAATTTTTAAACGAGTGTCGGCCCAAGACTTTGGTTGGGATCAAGTGTTTCCAGCTTGATTCATGTCAAATAAGTATTTTACAGAGATGCTAAAAAACTCTTTTATAGAATGCATTAAATTTTTAATACACCATTTCCTGATATACCTACTATGCCAGAATATTCCACGCAGAATATGTGACTCGAGCGTAACGGGGACGGTGCAGCCATAGCGCTTCTCGTGAAGTTTTTCATATAACTTGCAATTTTCAGCATTAAAATGTTTTATTTAAAGGATACTCGCTTATCGTACGAAGACACGATAATTATCTAATATAACCAATATTTATTTGTTTACATATGTAATATTTTATGATGCAAAATTTGATGTACCAGAAAAATAGTAATATTTTTACGGAGTTTCGGTAAAAAGTTTGCGATTTTAAGATATCTGAGAGACCAACCTGCGGCATGCGGAGGGATATTTTTTGGCACGCCAATAGGTTGAAAAATACATTATTTTTTATTATTAATTTTACCAAATCATTGAATTTTTCAATAATTAATCTCATTCGGTATTGATTCTCTATTTGTCCTGATATTCGAGCTCTAGTATGTTGGTCAATTTAACACTCGGCAGAAAAGTTTGGCCAACTCTAGAACCTTGGTATTTACAGGATTTTGATACTCTCTAATTCAGAACCAGATATCATGAATTGCATTCCTACCATATGTAATAAACTCAAAGTAAGTTTAATATTTATTCGCTACAGAAATATACAACGCGTAAATTTCAAGTTTAGGGAAAAAAACGATTAATAGCATCCAATGAGGTGCCTAACGTATTGGACAAGAAAAATCTAGGGCAGCCCTCTAAATCAGTGTTTCTCAAACTGTGGGCCGCATAATTATTTTGGATGCAAGGTGAAATGTCGAAAAATGAAGTCTTCACGAACAATGAAATTTTATCAGAGAATTTTAGGAAATACGGTGTAGGAAAAGTCATTAATAGTTATATAAAATGAAGAAATTTGCAATAAAGTTGCTTATTTTTAATATTTAGGATTCAAAGGGGGCCGAATGATATTCAAGGAGGTCGCTACAATTGAAAGTTTGAAAACCACTGCTCTAAATCTTGTGGTCCGATGTGTACCTTTTAGGGGCCCGAATCCTACTTCTTACGCAAATAATTATTCGAGATTCAATTTAATTTTACTGAAGATTACACGAATTTTTTCCCATTTTCTCAATCCAAAAAAATCGGCGTTTCCTTAATCGTCGCACTTAATAAATAAATTAATCAATCGTGAAGGCAAAGTATATTTTGTTTTCATTTGAAGTCATCCTCGAACGATTTTAAAATAGACCTTTCTAGAATGACTACAGTCTCATTGCCGACCTGATACATACGTAGTGTAGTTTGACGCGACCTAGTATATGGTCACTCACCCATGCTTGTGGACGGATTGGACTTTCGGGCATTCTGGACTGACCCATGGGCTGACGGACAGGTGGACAAAGAAAATAGCCCGCAAACAGTCCACCGCCCAGGTCCGCGTTCGTATTCAGTCGTTCTTTTCGGATAAACAGTTGTAAGCGGGAAATTTGACTTGGTAGAATTGGATATCTCATGGGGCCGGCATAAAAAAGATCCATCGGGCCGATATTTTCCAGCAATGCGTCTCTGCCTACAACAATATTCCTTTCTGGAGTAAATCGTTTCATTCGATGGCCGCGGGTTTGTGTCTCTATCTTTCTCTCTCGTCTGTGTTCTGCCAATTACTCCGCCAAAGGGCTGTTTTAGAAGTGTGGGCCGCTCGTTTCGATTTTTTTTTGCATTTGAAAACTTTCCCTGTCCTTGCTTCCCCGTGCTGCGAATGTAGAAATGCGTCGGCTTGGCAACTGCTTCGCTAGGTAGCATTCATTCGGACGGCCGTTGAAATTCTTAAAACTTTGGAATGGAGCGACGTCACGCGATTTGACGTTGGTGGATGCGGCTTTGTGGAAGAGCGATTTTCGCGTTTTTCCTAGTAAGAAAATGTAATACGCGTCTATGGGAAGTGATACCAAATAATAGGATATTTGACGAACATTTATTTCTGCTGGCAACTTGCCGTGGACTAGAGCCAATTTAAGTAGATTACCAAAGAAAGGGATGATAAAGCTACGGCGCCGAAACGCTCTCCTGCAATTATTCAACAAACAAAGGAAAACCATGAAGTTTGTCATTCTATTACAACCAACAGTTACAATAAACACTCCGTTATATAATAGAAAAATAATGCCGGTCCCTTATAATATTGGGCCCAATACTACTGAGCCTCTAAATATACATTATTAAATAGAAATGTTTGAATAAGATATTTATTTTTCATAAATGTTATTTAAAGATTTGAAAAATTTATACTATTCCGGACGCAGACTTAGTCACTAATAATTGGAGAAATTCATTGGTATCCACTGTGCAAAATGTTTGGAAAGGAAGGAAGATAGGTCATTAGGTACAACCTCTGGAAAAATCCGAAATTCCAGAAAAAGTTATATTTAAGGGGTTTTTTTGACCCCCTAGTCCAATTTTAAACACCCTCAATAAAAGCATTGAAAACTGTGCAGGGCTAAATAAAATTGCTTTTTTTAAATTACTGTACTGTGGAAGAAAGAATGAAGTTCATTTTTCTTGAAGACAAAATTCAAATCCATGCTGAATTTGTGTAAAAATTTGATTTTAATCAAAATTATGAAAGTTTCCCCTCAATCTGTATCTAGGATCTATATATACAGCAGCAAACAAAAATCGTTATTTAGAAAATTCTTCTCTTTTAAGTATATTTGAATGTAAAGCTTGTGCCAAGCATTGATCATTGTTACAGAGGTCCAATTTAAAACGAAGCTAATCACTACCATTGATTCACGATGTGTTAGATCAAAAAAACAAATCTTGAAATCTAGAAACAGAAAAGAAATGTTCTGCTTTTTGTGAGATCTGAAAATTCGAGACAACATCCCTCTCGTCCACTAAACTTCAGTAAGAATTATTTTCTTTTCATTTGGTTATATACTTACATGGATTGTCTGGAAGATTTTGAACTCGTTTTAAAACCGGTTCAGGTTCAAAGTAAAAACAAAATCACGGTTCAGGTGCGGGTTCGTAAAATTGAGCGGTTCGGAGCGGGTTTTCGGTTCAGGTTCGGTACGGTTCGAAACCCGTGCTATAACTGAACTGACGAATTAATAATCCAGGGTCGGCTGTACCTCACTGTACTATTTTATTCATGTCAAAGCGAAAATAAAGCCTTTTTGAGGCCAGTTACTATTTTCCATAGCTCTCGTATTTCGCATTCGTGTACGGTTTTATATATATCAAATCATAATTAAAAATTCCATGCTGGCCACCTTTAGTCAATTTTGAAGATATAAATACAGGGTGATCATTTTAAATGAGAACCCATGGAAAATTTAATAACTTCGAGCAAAAGAGTGCTAGAGATATGCAACTTAGAAGTAACAATCTTTATTGGGTGCATGGTGTCCCCATCTGTGACCAGCCTGTGCCCCTACAAATGCGCATGAACAATGCAATCAATAAACAAACATGGCATTCAATGTAGAGGAGCGATTGTTCATGGTGGAACATTACCTCAAATCAGAGTCGTTTATAACTACTCAGGGTTATTTCTGTTGGCAATTTCAATGTTGTAAGACACCAACGAAATCTTCGACAAGGAAGCTTGTGAAAATGTTCAGGGAGACTGGAAAGGTGAATGTTATGAGACGTGTTCGTTCGTCAACTGTTCTGATTGAGGATATTTTAACACAGGTTAGTGAGAGCCAGACAGGAAGTCCACAAAAGTCACTATGGAAACTTGCACAACAAACGGGAATGTTCTACCGCAGTTGTCATACAGCTGTGAAGAAAGTAAAAATGTTTCCGTACGAAGTGCACGCCATGCATCATCAGTTGCCACCAGACTTTGAATAACAAAGTCATTACTTTGAATGGTTACTGGAAAAAAGTGAATGAAGACTCACATGTTAGACTGGACTTTCTTCTCGGATGACGCTTGATTTCATCTTACAGGGTATGTAAACTCACAGAATACTCGTCTATGGTGTAGGGAAAATCCCCATGCAGCACATGAAACTCCCCTACACCCTGTGAAAATTGAAGTGTGTTGTGTGCAATGACCCGCCGTAGGATTGTTGGGCGCATCTTTTTCACAGACACCATAAACTCTGAGCGGTACATTGGCATAGTTCATGAATTTATGGGACACCTCACTGAAGAGGAGATTGTTAAAACATGGTTTCAGCAAGATGGTGCAGCAAGTAACACTTCACGGGTGTCTATGGCCGAGCTATCCCTCTTGTTCGGAGATCGCATAATGTCGAAACGAAAATGGCCACCACGCTCGCCAGATTTGTCGCCGTTAGACTTCTTTCCAGCGGCGAACTTCTGCCTAGGCAAACTAGGCAGCTGCCTAGGGCCCCAACCTCGGCGGGGGCCCCGACCAGGGGCCGAAATGGTACACATTGAGGACACAGGACACGGAAAATAATGTCAATTTTTCCGAACGAAATAGAAAATAATTGACCATAGTTAATTTTTTGAAAAGTCAAGTGGCAACACTGTGTTTTTGTTCTTTGTTTGTTTTGCATCGCACCTGACTTCATTCTATAATTTGTCACTACTTGTCAGTTCGCGTTGAAAGTGTGTGTTAGAAAGTTGTATCAATTTCAATTTTGCGGCTCAAAGGTTTTATCTTCCACGCAAATTTGCTGAGGTTAGTTAAGGTTACGATACGAGTAGTGTTGGCGACGGAAGCTAAAGAATGTGATAGAATTTTCTAGTGTATAGTGCCATAAGATTTTATAGAATAATCCCGTAAGATAGAATATTCCGGAAATGATTAGTGAATGGTAGTAAAGGGTTATCGTCTCTGGAGCTATACAAGTACATCCTGGAAAAAGGCTTTTTGGGCATTTATCCAAACGTGGGAATAGCGCTCCGGATGCTGTTGTGTACACCAGGGTCAAACTGTTCGGCAAAACGGTCGTTTTCAGCTCTAAAGAGAGTAAAGAATTATTTAAGATCTACCACAGAAGAGAACAGGCTTAATTCACTCCCTGTGCTGTACATAGAGTCAGAAATAACGCAGTCTGTGGACTATAGTGAGGTCATCCGTTCCTTTGCGGAGAAGAAAGTTCGTCGCGTGGCAATGTAATCTTGTAATTATATGTAAATGTAAAAATTATAATGTGTAAAAAAGTATAGTTGGTACTTGTCTATTTCATTTCTAAGTCTGTTTGTCTATTTTCTAAAGTCAAGGTACGTTAAATAAATAAAAAATAAAAGTAAAGTTTGTTTTTTGCTAAATTACCAAAAAGGGGGCCCCGACTCTGTTAACTGCCTAGGGGCCCTGGGTCTCTATGCCCGGGCCTGCTTCTTTCTGAGGGTTTTATCAAAGACAATACCTAAAACCGCAATCCACGCAATCGGGATGAATTGAAAACCAATATCACACCAATATCACACCCATCACACTGCAGGCAGTGTCTTCGAACATGCTTCGTCGTGCTCAGTTATGTATGCAACATGCTGGTGGTCATTTTCAACATTATTTGTGACGATGGAAGTAATATCAGACAATAAAGATTGTTATTTCTAAATTTCATGTTTCTAGCACTCTTTTACTCGAAGTTATTAAAATTTTCATGGGTTCTCATTTAAAATGATCACCCTGATAAGCAGTTTCCACGAATATTATTTAAAAATGATAAAAATTAATAGAAACGTTATTAAAGTTCTCTCGGGTGAAAAATCAATTTGCAAACGAGTTTGGAATTAACGGAAAATTAAAATTATGAAATGTCGGGTTCTCATCGTTGCTCATGTCCAATAGTTGATGTAATCAGGGTCGTGCAACCGTTTTTTGTATATGGCGAGCTACATTTGAAACTGGTATTGTATCGGTGCACTGGATTTGAAGTTACGAGTGCTGGTTTAATAAGCTTGGATGTGAAGATAATTTTTTAAAATCTGTGGTGTCCTAAAATTAAAAAATAAAACATTAAGAATCTTTTTTAGTCTTCAAACAGTCACAGAGCGGATTAAGTCCGTAGATTCGATTAAAGAATGTGAACATATCAGCATTAAATTTCACAGCCAGCTTTTTAAAATCACGGATTGGCCGCACTAAATACCCTCTCAGGCCGTATGTTTCACACCCCGGCTATGAATGATTCCCGCAGCCATTAAAAAAGGCCAAGTAAACTAGATTCTCATTAGTTGCCTCCCTCAGTGGCAACCCATTGCGAGGGATCTGCTCAATCGCATCGTGGCTGCGCCGGTTACCTATACGTAACCAAAGTGTGCGAAACATTGCGTAATGACCAGTGGAGTCAGGTTCGCGTCGCAAGATACCGGCGTCGAGCCGACCACGCAGTCATGCTCGTTAAAAATCGATGGACCTTAAGAGTCCGAAACGCTTAAATTACAACAGTACAGGTTTTCCGTGGGAGACGTAGAGAGAGGGGGGTGGGGGAGGGTGGCGTACGGTCGAGCGCGTGGCATACGTCATTTGGGAAGGCGCCCAAGTTTTACGCTCGATCGAAGCGTTATTTACGAGCTGACGAAATTCCCGAGATGCTGCGTCGGAACTCGGGTGTTCCCCGCTCATCCGTTAAAGGAAGATACGCCGAGGGGAATGCGATTGACGACTACAGGTGAGGAAAGAGAAGGCAGCTTCCGTTTCCCAGATGGCAAGTCGGCAGGGGCGGATCTATATATGGGCGAATTGGACTGTAGCCCAAGGCCGCGGTTTTCTAAGGGCCCCCAAAAAGTCATATTTTGTTTTGTCCTGCGTTCGATATATACAATTGTAATTTGAAATGAAAAAGTTCTCTATATTTTGGTATCATTCATTAAATACCTTAATTTTTCTCATGTTAAACGACAATTATTAAATTACTTTACAAATAATTCCGTCTTATTCTATGCCAAACAAGTCAACTTTATCAGCAACGACGTGACGCGTTTGACAGGAGCTACTGGAAAAAGCAATTTTGCTCCGGACAACAGAGCCATCTACTGCGTAAGATGTGTGCTTATTATTGTTATCATCTATTATTATTTATTGTTCTTTTATTATGTTTATGTGGAGGGCCTTGAAAAATTATTAACCCAAGGCCTCGAAAATCCACCATCCGCCTCTGGCACGTCGCCGCGCCTTCCGATTCCATTCATCTTTTCCTCCGGAGGCTGCGTGGCGAATGTCTCCCGTACGGAACCTACGACGCGGATTTGCGTGCCGTTGACGGCGGCTCTGCCGTGCTCATATACCGTCGCGAATGCTCGCGTCGTTTTGAAATGGCACGTGACGGACGCAGTTGTGAATGGGTTGCGAGAGGAGAGAAATCGGTTTTATCCGCTCGAATCGACGGATGTGCGCGATTTCACGATCAATCTTTCCAGCGGTTTCGATCGGAGCTGTTAGCGGTTTTTTTTTAAATCGCTTATGTATTCGGCTCGTCTGCCCGTCCGTCCGTCTGTTCGGGCAATACCTCTTAAATACTGCAACTTGGAGAAGCCAAGTTTTCGGGATAGGGCGGTCCTGCACGAGGGATAAACATGGTACAAATTTTGTGAATCTAGGACGAGTTGCTGAGGAGTAATCGATGTATTTTTCCAACCCTTTAGTTGCATTTCTGCCCCCCGTAAGAAAACACATGAAATCGGTGCAGGGCATTATAAATTTGGGCTTTTAAATTAGTTAAAGTTTAAGATAAGAGCTCGGTAAATGAACATTTCTAGGGAATTTATAGACTATATTCTGAGGCCGTCGATCTCAACCAAAGATCTAATCTTGTGATGACGTCATAATCCTAAAACGAGAAAAAAGCGCCTTCTGTAATTCGCTCTTCGAGTCTTCCCTCACTTGTTTTTTTTCCGCTGGCGCGATCGAATTATTATGCAGCAAAAAGTCATCATGATTTAAAGCTTTGACTTTTCCAGCATCCTTTATCACGCTTGACGTTTGTTTGGGTCTGTAGGAGAGGTTAGTTTTGGAAGGAATTCGAGCGTGTTGAGAAGTATTTTCTGGGATTTTAAGTTTGAGATTTAATTTTCAACGATCCGTGCGACTAGCATTATCTGCTAATTAAGCAGATAAAATTTTTAGAAATATAGTCGGATCAAAAAAAACGATCGAATTACAGTGAGTGACGAGGACGATCGAAAATTCGAATAATCCGGCTCCATTTTGAAAGGGAAAAATATCTTATTTGCGTTATCGAGATTCGATTTTTTTCGAGGTTCTGACTTTATTTTCGCCAATTTCTTTCCTATCGGGATGGGAATTTCAAAATGCTTCGGCTATTTTATGTCAGGATGATTCTGTAATGTGCATTAGTCTCAGTAAAGACAAATTCCTTTGCAGTATATTTACCGAAAATTGAACTTGTCTTTACGAGAGCCTCGTCATAGGTGATCTTCTATACCTTTTAAACTTGAAACAGTTTTCTTAATCTGTTTTTATTTTAATCTAGTGCACTCCGCAACACGGTAAATCTTATTTTACGGCGATCCGTTTTCTCGTCACATAAACACCTATGAATAACGTTATGAACGCATTTTTGAAATTTATTTTCCCAAGGATGTTTTCCTTGCCATATTGTGTATTGATCTATTTAACAGACGTCATTTCCCCGTCTATACTCTAAAATTGAAATGAGCAGTATTGTCATTGAAGTAATTCGCTTTCATAAACCATAAACTACATGTCTAATTCTTAAGCGCTCGGATTTAATTGCTGACAAGATAAGCCCATGCGTCTGAAAGCATTTTCGTGATTTATGGTATCACATTGTATATCAACGAAGCTCTTGAATATGAGCAGGCGGACACGTTTGATCTCAGCTGCCGTGGTCATGACGGAAAATTTGCTTTTAGGGCCTAACATGTTTTGTGCTCTGGCGGCAAAACTTCTGTTTATCTTCCCCGTTATAAAGGATTTTTTCATTTACCGATAATAGCACGGGTCCATGCAGGAACTAATGTGTTATGGTCGGATTTATGGCGGTATGGCAAGATTTCATGTTAACCCAACGCCGTAGATTCACTAGAGCAGCGATTCTCAACCTTTTTCAGTCGCGACACACATGGCGGTCGATGCTCACGTGAGCGACATACTGGCAGGGGCGGCGCTAGCGGGTAGCAACGTAGGCAATTGCCTAGGGGCGCTGTGGTAGGAGCGCTAAAGGGAACTGAAATCCATGTGTAAAATTACGTAAAATAAACAAATACCATTTCCTACAAAATAATCTTTGACGTCTCAATGATGGTCAAAATGGAGAAAATAAATAGCGGTTGAGAAATGGATGGAGAATAATGTACGCAGCTAGAGTCAGCTATCCAAAAATGTTTAGACTGGTAGAGTAATGAAATTAAACGAATTCTGAATGCTACGGAAGACATGGTGAGTGCTCGAGAGGATTACCAGAAGCTCTTTCAAAACCAAGGTGATTGCAGCCCGATCTACATATCCCACGCGCAACAGTAATATTATATTGACGAAAGAAACATTGAGATAAAGAAAAAATTGACTTCGGCGGCTAAAATTTTGATTAGCTAGGTTTGCACAGTTACCTTAATAGCCATACGAATTGGGGTTATTAAAAATCCTTGTAAAATAAATAAATTATAGCAGCTTTGTCAAGTATTCTATGTAACAAAAAACGAAAACTTCATCTTTTATAATGTATACCCTTTATATCTGTATATTTCGTTGGACATGTGAAATTACCAAAGGAAGTATTTTATATACTGAGATTATTAGAAAAAATTAGCAATAGGATAGGGGTGCCAAAAGAGAAGTTAGCCTAGGGCGCTGACATGTCTAGCACCTCCCCTGCATACTGCACACCACAATCCGCCGAACTAGAAAGGGAGTGGTGCGTAATAATGAAGAGTTTAAACCTATGCATACATTGCCTTTAACGATGTTAAAAATGACGCGAATGAAAGACAGGAGCTCTGCTTGAAAATTGAGTTTATTTTTTACAAACCGCTATTAAAATTTTCGGAGATGCGGCTCCCGGTTCTTCGACACACCGGTTGAGAACAATGCAATAGGGAATTATCGAGCTCGTCGTATGACTGAAAACAAATTCAAGAATAATAATAACTTCGATATTAAAAAATTGAAAAAGTAAGTAGTTATCTCCAATAGCCATAACAAGATTATGAAAAACCAGGTGCGCATGTTGGCTACAATGCAGCCGTCTTCAGTGGTGATTCAGCGAAAGTAGATTCTAAAAACAACTTGTAATATCATGCGCAAAATACTTTTAATTTGTCGCACTGACCAGATGTCTTCAACGTAATTGTGACGATCAAAATTGACGGAGCAAGTCGTCAAAAGTCATTTTTTTAGTGCCATGATTTTTTTTTAATTTTACGACTGGTGGGAAAATATTCGTTTTCTTATTCGCGTTCGATTAAAACGTGAAAGTTGAATCGAAAGCACTTTTTATCATCGTTTTACGGTCCGATATAAATTCAAAAGGCCGACATTTCCTTTCATTATAAAAGCAGAGTAAACGGATCATTCATGATTTTTGGGTCGTCTTTGTCGTAAATATTGTCAGATTTGGAGGAATTTTAAAATATTAGCGGAGAAAAACGTCCCTAGCATCGGTGGTCCAGATTACGAACGGAGCATCGGCGTGGTTATGGAGTCCGTTTATGGGTGACCTCTGATCTTCTGCCCAACATTTAGCTTAGATAAATCTTCGGGAGACTTTATCGTCTGAACCGTACAGCTCAAGGACGTTTGTCATTGTTCGACACTTTCCGTACGGCCTGGCGCGTTTCCGGGTTGGTTTTTGTCCTTCATGCACCCTCTGTGTCACGCGTATCACAGAAAAGATCAAGACTCGTGTATATGTTCATCATTCTGTAGAGTATTATTCGACCATCACACGATCTTTTTCATTATCGTAGATATTAATTGGTAAATCATCAAAGTCGGTATTTTGTTTATGCTAATATGTATTATTGTGAGTTGATTTAATGAATGCGTGCTGTTTTTCATATGAAAAACTGGTCAACTTGGAAAGATGATGATTTATACCGATGTCAGTTTCTCAAATGCCGAAATTATACTTTCTATGTCAGATGTATTTCGTGTACTAATTGCCATATATGACGCTCATTTTCTCGAGCATTTGGGAGTAAAACAACGGTGCTGTTTTTCGTACATTTACCTCGTAACTTAATTTAACGATATTTCGATGGATGGAGAGACATTTGCCGCATGCATGGAAATGTATTTATTGTATATTTTTGTCAGGTATCTTAACGAAACGCATAGTACAAATTTACATTTTCGGTTGTTTTTGAAAATCGTAATAGAATTTATTCCTATCACAATAAAAGTCTTTGTATGCCATACTGTCACGATGTTATCGTTAAGGCCAGCCGTATTGTTGCTATCTTCATGATATAATGTGTACCAAATGGGATTTTGATATGGGACAGCATTACCTATTTACTTAAATGAATAATATGTGGCGTAGACAGCTATTTCTTGGGTTTTGCAGATTTAAGTTGTTGTGAAAAAATTTCTCAATGCGGGGGTTTAAGGGGGCGGGAGACCTCTTCATGGACTGCTACAAAACCCCAATGCGGGAGTTTTAGGGGGCCTGCATCAGATAATTTATTCACTCATTATAAGGCACGATGCGAAACAATTCCTTCACGTCCACATCTGCACTTTCCATTGGGTTGGGTTGGTTTTCCTTCCACGTTCACATTTGCATTCTCCATCGGGATGTTTTTTTGGGTTTAATTTGGTTGTTAGGTTTGTAAGAGTGTACCGCCAATTCGTCGCGGGAAATTCGTCGCACGGCAATTCGTCGCACGGCAAAGTTACAAAAGAGTTTGAGCTTGAAATAAATGTGATCTTGAATTTGGGTATCATCTCACTTATTGTATTGTATTGTGTGACTCTCTTTTACTATCTATCGGAGGGGGGGATTCGCAACCTGCGGTCCGCGGGCATGCTGTAGGTGGTCCCCGTTAGTGGTTAGATTACAGCGTTAAGAGCTAGAAGCGATATAGGTCTAAAAGGGTTAATGGCTGGAGACCGATAATAAACTTCGACCACAGAAATGGGATCAATGGTGTTCCGTGGTTACATTCTATTCAGGCAGATGGTCCGTGAAGGCGAAAAGGTTGAGAAACCCTGAATATACGCCTTTTAGTAAGTAAATTTGTCGTCATATCTAGCCACATTTTCCGATTAGCAAATTGCCTAATACGCATTTTTCATGCGGCTTTAGTTATTCGGTTGCCGATAACCTTTTAACTGACACCAATATGTAATAGTACACGATATCAACGAAGGAATGATATCCTCGCGGACAAAATCGGAGATTATCGTGTTGGACAGAGGAGGTTATCTAACATGCTATATAAAGAAATTCAAGCCAACTTCAGTTATTTTTCTTTGCCATGCCCTTTGGGAAACGGGATAATTCGAAAAATTCATATGCTGAAAATTACGTCGTTGTACACAAAATTCACAAATTCCCGGAACTTTTGGGTAGCACCTCGTATGTCACTGAGGGAACTTGTCTGGTTAAATGGCGACATCTACTTGTAATGTACCAAAAATTATGGAGAATCGAGAAATAACAGCTTATAGCGTGAATGGCAATGACATTGACGTAGTCACTACCCTAGATACCCAGATATTTTTTGCGCCTCGTGCATCGTTTGAAATACTGCTTTCGAATACGCCGCGAAGTGGACACGAAAGCGAGATACTGGGGGCGTTTAAAGCTGGAGTCTCTTTTGTTTCATTTTTGAAGAACCGATACCGCTTGCTATATAAGGAACCACGAGTTTGGATTTAAAAGGGATGATTTTTTCGGGAAAAATAATGTATGCTCGTTGCAGAAATGATCAAGTAGTTATGTCGAGTAGGCGCCAGTGTTTTTGCGTCTCGTGCAAACTGCATCGGCGGCGTATATTATATCTAGATAAAAGAGAATATGCCAACTTTCAAATGCTGAAAAGTTTTTAAATCCTGAATCGAACACATGGTCTGAACGAATGCCTTCAACGCTACTTTTCTATCTAAAGTAAAAAAGGAATTCGAGAGAAATCACATTGAAAACGGAATTTAGATCCTATATTCCAACAGAACTTCAGGATTTGATTTGTATCAGGTAATTTTAATTATATTTATTGGCTCATATGTGTGAAAATATTTAGCAAAAATCCACATTCAGAGAGCCTACCTTATTTGAATTTTAAGAAGTTTTGATATTTTTATGCATTAATACTACTTTATTTCTAAAACATTACAAATTGCCAAAAAAAACTAATTTAAAGGAATTAATTTTTTGAGCAATTATTATAAATTACTGTACAAATCATCGTGTTAGGCGTAATTTCAACTCTATTTATCAAGTGTTAATCATAACATATTATCAGAACTAATTGTAAGATATCGCACCTGTGTTTTGCGTATCAGATTTTTAGTGCTTTTCGTCATTGCTGAAACGCACTATTATCTTCGTGATGTCCTTCCGTCCGTGCATGTATATCAGGGAAGAATTTGCTGAGCCGATTTCAACCAAATTTGGCAAATAGAATCTTCACAGCAATACATGACCAAAATGACACATTTCGACCGGATCGACTCAGCAGGGTACCGCAATTTCAAAATAAAACTTTTCGGCAATTATAAATTTGAAACGTATTCGCTCAGCCGATTTCAATGAAATTTTGCATGGAGAAGATATGAAACATAAAATAACAAAATCAGAATGTTTAGTATACATAGATGTAGAAAGCATGGCTGCCACATTGCAAAGAAAAATAAAATCTTTTTACACGTATTTGTGTTTAACTGTCAACATCTATCTTAACCAAATTTAATACTTATAATGTAAACATATATAAAAAAACCATAATTGCATATTTGGACCGGATCAGCCGAACAGGGGTGCCACAGTTACAAATTAAACTCTTTCAGTAATTATGGATTTGGAGGAAATTGGCTGAACGGATTTCAACAAAATTTTGTATATAAGATTTGTACAACATACCATAATGAAATCAAGATGTTTAAAGTGGAGCTAAAGAGCAGGACTACCACAGTAAAAAGTAAAATAATATTTCTTTTACACGTATTTCTAGAGAACTGACGTAATGGATTTTAAGCACATATGGTATATATAATCTTCATATAAATAAATAACAAAAATATTATATGTCAACCGGGTCGACAAACAGGGCTACCACAATATCTATTTTAGTAAATAATATAATAACTCGATGCTATTTTCTGATTTGAAAGCAAATACATTAGTATACGATTATACTACGGAGAATTTGACGAAAAGCACTTCTGTACCACGGCCAAATCGTGTACATCCCCACTTGTTTAGGAATCTCTCTACTGAAATCATTTTAAACATGGTTCAGTTGGACAACTGAAGCTTATTTTTACTCGCGCCACGCCAAACCAATACTAAGTAAATAAAGCTATGCAGAAGGAATTTAGGTATTCAGACCTCGAGATCCAGAAATCATTAATTAGATCGCCTTAGAACTGAAATCAAATTGAGAAAACTTTTCCTAAAATTACCAATAAAAAGGTTTGGAAAACCAGATACGCATTTCGGCCTCAGAGAAGACGCCACCTGCGGTAATTCACCGATACTTGATTCTAAAAAATAACATTTTTTAATACAGAAACGTATTTAGCCAGTTTAGACCTTGGGTGTTTGATATACACTTATATCACATTTTTTTCTGGGTTCAAATAGTGAACCGAAATTCAATGTTATCTCTTCAGACCAACATTGGCTAATTAGAGAATTGCATACAAGAATAATAAGAGGCAGTAATTCCGAACTATTTCTAATGTCGACTTAACGTGATTTTTTGGCTTTGTTGCATTCATATTTCTAAAAAGTTAAATTCTCTGAAAAATATCTAATCTTGGAACATGAGCATCGTTCTAAGATGCGATTAAATGTCTTGTTATGTCTACCGATTCTGAAAAAAATTATCCCGTGTTTTATAATTATTTGATAGATACTCCATAATGATATCGATTATAAAATAAAAAATCCAGACCGAGGAATGAGAAAGTGGAGAAGGATGGAAGTGAAAGAGTTCGGTATGCAGAAAAATTCTTAATTATAGCCCTATAACACTTCCATCCTGTATTCTGCTCAAACTTTAAATTTAATCATTAAATACGACCCTAAATAAATTGTGAGATAGTAAATTTTTAGTGTAAAAGTCCGCCCTGAATGAAGTTAGTAATATCAATCGTATAAGCTTAGGAGATTATCTATCATGTACATATTTCCTCCAGGTTGTTATGCCCGCATAAGCGCATTAGTATAGCAAGATTATTTTATTTCTTATTTATTCAATTTAAATTATACAACGAAACGGACTTCATCAAATGCATCTTTTACGTAAATTCATATAATTAAAAGCGAATTAAATATTTCGGGCCGACCCTGGCCTTTCATATCATATACCAGAGGTATGTAATAACCGTGGAGAATAAAACCTAAGGGTTACATGCGGGCATTTTAACACGTTTTCTTCTAAGCAAAAACATGCTAATGTGATCACTCTATCTTTTCGTCTGTCTGCGGACAATCGACTTTTTTGTCTTGAGAGATATTTGGACAATTCTTTTTTAATTAGATAGTTCTTATCAATCTATGAATTTCCTACTGATTTTATGAAAAATTTCTGGCCACTTGGTAAGTTTATTTGTTTCAGAATGCCCAATCGCCCGGTTAATCCACACACGGGAAATTGGGGTTTTAATGCAGTTGCGGAGTAAAATGATGGAATTACCTATTTTTTATCTTAAAAAGTATTCTTGAGTATATGCAGTTTATTTTCTTGGCAAGCTTATTCGTGTCACTCCAATGTTTGATATTATTTGTTATTTTTTCAACATTTTTCATCCTAAGAACTTCTATCAGTCTTTGATTCTCAAGCACACCTCACAGTAGCTGATACAGCAGGAGTGTTTCAAATGTTTACATACCTTTGAATATTTATTTGACACAAAAAAGACCACCTGCCGATAGCTGAATACTGAGATAAGCCATACCTCTTCAGCTATTTCAATGGTTATTATCTTATCTTTCATTCGGAAAAAAGTTTTTCGACCACGTCTTTAGATGGGCGATTTCCTGTGTCATTGTAGTCCTAGGAAAACCCCAGTAGCCTTTGTTTTATCGCTAGGAAATGTCGGTAGATGTGATGGATCCTATAAAAGTGCATTATCATCCCGTCATTGAATCTGTTTCTCGTTTAGAGTGCCACATGGCCGCATTATTAAATTGCTACGTGGAATAATTTCAAAAGAAGATTAAATTTAATATACTATTGTTTCTTTTCAGCACCAGTTTCGGATCAAGGACTTGGAGGGCTTGTACCTACGTTACCAGAGGCGCCTCCAGCACGCGTACTTTTCTATCTTCCTCATGTTGCAGCTCGTAATTGGCGTCACCCATATAATCGTTCTCCTCTGCGCTTCGAATGTAAGTATCGCTACGCTATCCTTCGGGGATATCTAGCTAGTTATTATTTCTAGCCCATGAGAAAATGTCTGTCATCCGTCGAAATATTTGCTCCTTACGTATTACCTTGTACTTTTGGTGAAGTCGAATACCGATTCCATAAAAAATAAGCTCAAACAAACTCCAAGAGACTGATCAGCTAGAAATACAAACAAACATCAAAAAAACTTTTCAAGGAGAGTTGATTGGGCCATTCGAGGAGGGAAAGGAGAGGCGGGGGGGAGAGGTACTCCCTTCTTAGATCCGCCACTTCCGACGACCGATAGCCCTTCGCTCTGAGCACCCCTCCTGCTACCACGGTCTGTCTTTCCATTGTCTGAAGGACCTGATCTGCGGCGCCAAATCTTGGAATTTTATTCGTGAATGGTTTAAGATCGCACCCAAGCGGAACGAAAATGGGGAGGGGACGATCATTAAAGGATTTTTAATGGATAATTTAATGGCTTTATGACTCGTGTTAATTGAGAATCTCTTCTTCTCTTTGATAGTTAACTGTGAACAAATCACGCTTAGCTTGAAATGCGGGTATATCTCGTCGCACAGGGGGGCTGCGTTCGTTCCGCGAACGGCAAGTTATAAAAATTATGGGGAGAATTGGGTTCTTCGGTTCCACAAATCTGCGAGAATGAACCGTAGCGCGATTTTCGTTACCTTAGGATTGCATAACATAGAAACCCCGAGTGGTAGCTGGAAGATCCTGCGCCTGTCGCAAAGTTTAAGTAACCCCTCTTAAGAGAAAATATTTTGTAGGATATTATTTTTCCTCCGCTGCAATTTAAAACCCCCTTTTCATTAAACTAATTGTATATTTGAGCATCGACTAAATATTTATTTGAAATAAAATATAATCCGCATATTTTGTGAGAGGCGGAGACGACTTTTGCTATTGGCGCCTATGGCAAATGCCTCTCTAGTTACGGTACTGTAGAAACTAATAGACGGTAGCATAGGGAAAGAAATAAAATAAACACCAAGAGATAGAAAAAGCAAAAAAGAAAAAAAATTGTATTCAAATCTCCGTGAATGATGTAGCGGGAAAACTTAAGATGTTGAGGATATAAATGTTAGTTTGATTTGGAAGTAGAGCTTCACTTGGGCTGTGATATGAAGCTGCATTACTTTTGTTTTTCATTAAAAAAATAAATTTCTATAGACGGAACTACCGCAGGGTGATTGTTTCTCTCGAATTTGTTACTTCTTTTCATGACTCTCCTTTTCATTACTTTCTCTTTAGTTCGTTTTCTATCTTAACGATCCCCATTGATAACTTAGCTGTTAACAGTGGTTTCTTAGGCTCTATATCAGGGGTCGGCAACCTACGGCCCGCGGGCCACGTGCGGTCCTCAATAACGCTTTATGCGGCCCGCAAAGCTGTAATGAAAAAGTGATCAGGAAAACTTCTCATGGGCAATTTTATATTTTTGAGTAAAATTATGGTCTCAAAGCCTTTTCGGGTGAAGTTTTAACGCTAGTAAATTATGTAGACTTGATTTAATTCATATGAAATCACAGAATCTCGAGAAAACTTCTGATATATTCGCTCATCCGCCCCGCCGAGGCTTTCTTGACTCCCAATGCGGTCCTCCGAAGCATTCACAACTGCAAATGTGGCCCGCCATGCAGAAAAGGTTGCCGACCCTTGCTTTATTTCATCTTCGCGCAGTTAAAGACAGGCACATATGCGTAAACAGAAAGAACATTTTCGTCCGCCTCCACCGTATTGTCATGCTCTGATCTCTTCTTTTGTACTGATTGGCCTATAAATGCCTCCGCAACTGATCTCTTCCTTAGTACTGGTTGGTCGATAAATGCCTCCGTAATACTTGATTGCGAGAGACCGAAAAATGTCTCGAATTAGCAATACTGGTCTCCACGAACAAAAAAAACGTAAACTATACTATGAACCAGTGGCTGAACGGATAAACTTGTCTCATTCTTAAAGACTACATGATCGAAAGTACGATCAAACATTTGAAATTTATAGAAATGTTTGTATACTAATTCTCGAGGTGAATCTTTTTTCGGTTATATCGCTCAGAATAGTAAAGAATTGTCTGAGATTACCGAAGGCGGTGTTTAGGAACTCTTTTATCAAAGCAGTACACCATTAAATCAACACAACAAAAATCGAAGCCAGCAGCTGCATCTCGGTTCATTTTTAAATTTAACCTGTTATTATTTGTTTTTGAAGGGTTTATCGTGATTCCTTGAAAGCCATGATGTGTACCTATATATCTCGCTAATACTGAGAAATTCAGCAATGTTTGTTATGCTGTACTAACGACTGAACGAATCCAAAATTTCAAAATAATCACGAGAGATAGTGAGGTACATTATCTATCTACATTCTATCTGTGAGGCCTTTTTTATCTTTATATCGAAATCAAATTTATTATTCCATAAATCGACTCGAGTACCAATCATGCAATACGACTAGTTGATAACATTGTTCTCACAACGTTTCTGAATTTTGAAGCGATAAATCAGTATATTTGTGCTCAGGCCAGAATATACACGAAATGAAAACCCCCAATTATCGTTAAAAATTAATTGTTAAAAAATTTGCATCAAGAAATAACGTTAACCTTTAATTCTGTGATACGCGGTATAAGGCCCGCCGCGACTTATTGCGGCCACTTACGTAAATGTGAAGAATACAGTGTATTTCAAACAAACTGCTTTGTTGAAATATGACACCTTGCTGAGATGAGGCGTTTTGTTGAAGTACGATAATTTACTTCATCCCCCGGTCACTGCTCAAATCACGTGTCATGGAATGCGAGTTGCACAAGGCGTTTGAGCAAATCAAAGTCAATCCCTCAAAGGGTCTATATTCAGATGAACATAGATGCCATCGCTCATGCGTAGGCTTACCATACGTCCCGGTTTGGCCGGGACAGTCCCGGTTTGAAGGGTCTGTTCCGGTGTCCCGTCCGGTTAGAAAATTTGTCCCGGCTGACACTGAAATGTCCCGGAATATCCCGGAATGTCTCGGTTAGGCCCGCTGTTCACTAGAAGGAGAAATATGCAGCGAGAAATGTGTATATCGAAAACATTGTATCAAATGTTATTAATTGTGTCGACCGAAGCGAGAAATGCATCGAGCAACTCTTATAGTGGTTCGACAGTTTTTCCTCCACCACGCATCCTCGAAGACTCTTGACTGACTATTGAGTGTTTGTCACTTGGCTGAATCCCTGTTTTAGAAGCCGAACTAAGCGAGAAACTCTTCCCATCTCATTGTCAGTACAGTGCACGCTCCGTGTGGCTGTGAATTTGAGGGGTAGGTGCAATTATAGTATTTGTGCTTTATTAGACCAAATTCTACATCGGGAGACAGCTTGTTTAAATTAATTAAATCTCCATTCAAAATTCTCTGCAGAAATTTACACCAGTCTACAATTATTTGATTTACGCCATCTCATTATCATTTCGGTGCACGCCCCGTGTGGCTGTGAATTTGAGAGGTAGGTGCGGATATAGTATTTGTTCTTTACTTGGCTAAATTCTACTATGGGAGATCACTTGTTTAAATTAATAAAATCTCCATACAAACTTCTCTGTAGAAATTCTAGCATTTAACAACTATTTATTGATCTCCATCTAATTCACGCCTAGCAGTTTTTAGACCTCTCTCAAGCCAGTAATAAATTAACAGCCTAATATCTTCTAAACTGATTCGTGAATTGTTAGAGTCGCGAACTTTATCTTATAATTCGTCTTGTAATTTTTGATTATGTATTTTCAACTTTAACTTCTTAGTTTATACACATTCACTTTTATGGAATTTAAGTAAATGCATTTTTTTTAGCATTTTTGGCATTTATATGACGTTTTAAGATGCTTTTAATTTTTTGTTTACTTATGTAATTTAGATGTATTTTAGATTTATCACTATTTCACTTTTCTTTCTTATTAATAATCACTCATCTTAATCTTTGTATGATTTTAATCATTAACACATTTATTTACAATTTTCATAGTATTTTTATTATATTATAGATTAATTTATATACGTTTCTTCTTCTTCTTCTTTGGTGAATCTGTCCTCGGACAGGTTTCATTTAAACTGCTCTCTCCATGTTGCCCGGTCCCTCAACTCTTCATAATCCCTTCCCATCATTAGGTCTGTCATCATATTATATCTTCCTCTTCCTCTTTTTCCCTCAATCTTTTCTTCTATTATTCTTTTCTGCAAACAATCCTTTCTTAAATTTTACCCTTCCAATTCGCTTTCCTCTTTCTTATAGCTTTCATAATGCTTCTACTTTCATTTATTCTCTCTTGCACGTTTCTATGATAAATGAATTTTAATTTCATTATTGTTTAAATAAGTGGTCTACTATAATTGAATTTTCCAATTTATTCTGTCCTTGTAGTATATTTGCGTGAGTTTTTATTAAATATTTTGCCCTTTTATTTCAGTTAATCTAATGCCGAAAAGAAGCTGTAAATTTAACGATGAATTAAAAAAAGAATATCCGTTTTTGAAAAACGTTTGTGGGCAATCTGATAGGGTTAAGTGTACACAATGTTTCTCAGAATTCTCGGTTTCTCATGGTGGAGGTTCTGGCATAAAAGGACATCTTCAATGTGCCAAACATAAAGCTAGTTTGGTTGCAGCTGGTAGTACTTCAACCCTTCTGCCATTCTTTAAAAGCACTGAACCAGTTGAAAAAGATTTATTAATAGCTTCCAAAGAAGCAACTTTTGCATTTCATACTGCCGTTCACAATTTAAGCTTCAAAACTGCTGACTGCTCGTCGAACTTAATTTCTAAGTATTAGTACACCATTAGTACAAGTTAGCTATTATAAACAACGTCCCGATTTTGTCCCGGTTTTAGTCTCTTCAAAACTAGATATGTCCCGGTTTTGGGACATAAGAATATGGTAACCCTACTCATGCGTAACATGTTTTTGTTTAACGTTTTCACTTGTTCGGGTATAATTTGATACAATAACTGAGGAAAAGCAGGAATAGTAACCGACTCTAGAAATGCAAAAAGTGTACCTGACGCGTTGAACGGAGAAATATTATTTTGTTTAGCACAGTGGTTACATCGTATGCCACAATTTGAAACCAAAATGTAGGCGTTCCGAAAGAGTTAAACTTAAGACAAACTTTTGAAACTAATCACTTAGATTTTAACAAAAACGTCTCTGTAAAAAATATGTAAAACATAATGATTCCTTTCTAATTAAATCACTGTTTGTTAAAAAAAATACGTCTCAATTGTGTCAGCTTGAATCGGATGACATTAAAACGGATTCTGATATTTCAAATGACGGCGAAGCTAAATTTGCGCCGAGGTTCCAATAAGTGTGTTAAATGTTTAATCCATTTAGATTTATGGATATCATCAGCTGCTTCAATGTTTGAATTTGCACGTGGTGTAACCTCTGACTTTGAAGTGTACGAAGTCCTTTTAGAGCTCCGTTATTTGCCAGATCAGACAAAGAGATAAGATTTGATTCAGGAAATATTGCGCAGTGTAAAGAAGCATAATTTGGAACATTCTAAGATGTCTGTAGACTAAAAACATATTTTTTTAACCGGTGAAGTAAACGCTCCAATTAGCAAAAAGCTATGCACTGTATTTTAATTTATTCAAAGATTATTCATTTATTACTTTCTCCATATACGTAGTATAGGGGAACTTTTATTCCGATACATTTTTACATTTATCAAATATTAAAGAAAATATTTCAAAATAACGGATGTGACAAGAGTAAACACCCACTTTCGGTTGACCGATTTTTACCAAAAACTAATCAGTTATTCTGACTTTTATAAAAATGTTAAATATAAAATTTCGCGTTGATCTGATTAATAGTTTTTGGGTTAGAGCACCCACAAAAAAGCTATCACATACACCACACACAGACATCATTGAGAAAATGGTCAAAACGTGTTCAGAGGGCCTCAAAACGTGTATTTCCGTTGAAATCTCGAAGTCGATTTTTTTCAGGAATAATACTTTCCCCTATACTACGTATATGGAGAAAGTAAAAATTGTTTGACTGACATGAAAATTCAAGGTGGTGACTGAAATTTTGTCCCTTCCTAACCAATCCTCTCCCCATACATACCAGAAGGCACTTTTTTGAAACATTTGGTCTCGGCAATCAGGTTGTTTGTTTGTATGGAATTTCTGGCTAATCAACCTGTTGGATTATTATAGCCATCACTCCTTCCACATTGAACACACACAAGGGAGGAGGGAAACCTGGTGCCGGCATTAGGCTAATCTTAACGAAGAGCACCAAGGGGGCCAACTGCTAAACGTCCCTTCCGAAGGACGGAGCGCGGTCTCCTCAAATCACACAAGTTGGGGACGGGACGATTCCAGGTTGAAAAATCTAACCTCCGCTGGATTCCGCTGCGTGGAAGGCCAACGCTCTAACCACTCCGCCACCCCTCGTTTTAAATTGTGATGAAGTTAATTTCTTAATAGATAGTTCAATTTTAGTTGAGCTATTTATTCTTAACGTACTTTTAATTGCCAATAGCTTAGATAAAATATTGCATTTGTACATTATAAATTCAATCATTAAAATAATTCAAGTACGATTTACTTTGAAAATTACCGCCTTAAGTCAGCAGTGGCGTGACTTCAGTTGTGTGTCCGTTAATTACATAAATATCCAATAATCTAGTGACTTATAGTAATTATTTATGAGGATGATAGGCTCTTGGTATTGAAAAATATTTCCCCTTTCAAAAGTGACGTTTTCTAGGAATTTTTATGATCTTGTGACTGAATTTCATCAGCTTAACTGATCGATCGTATAAACTATTCCTTCCCGATAACTTTGTTCGCGATCTATGTTTGACCCCGATGGCCGGGGTCAATATTCAAAACTGGCTGACTCACTCCTCTGCCGTTTGCCGTCTGATTATGGATATCCTATTTTTCTACACTTCACTCATGAAGAAGTCTAAGTGAAACGCTGAGAGCGAAAACATTAAGCAGATTGATCCAGAAATTGTATTTGTCAGTTTGAGATATATTGTATCATACGTTGTTTTTAACTATATTTTTGATTTTTTTTAAGCATTTATTACCAGTTTAATTTATTCTAGTTTGAACATGGTAAAGGAAAAAATCTCCAAATGCCGTACTAAATCTAAAGTTAAATAAACTCCCTCATAAGATGGAAAGGGGGGAAATTTCAAAACTTTCTTAAAAAAGACAAAGGAAAAAGATACTCCACCCATTCAAACAAACACTCCACCTGCCTTTTAGGGGCTATTTAGGGCCAGCGCCAGGGACAGCAGATCGTCACCCAGGTTTACGGGAGACTTCTCCGCGTCAGGGACCTACAATCTCTCACACACACACAAATCGGGTATGCAAAGAAAAGATGCAGTGATCCCTTGTAAATAAAAACAAACAAAGTGGGACTATCGGGTATGCGAAAAAAATTGCAGTGACCCTTGTCGTAAATTAAAGCAAACAAATGAAGTCGGAAGGAAAATAAAATAAATCGGTGGTGCCAATATAAGGGAGGCGAGAGGAAAGGGAGTGGGACTGATACGCGTATTTCGTCTACCAAGTAGCTCTTCAGAGTCTTGGAGGTAAGATAACGAGCGGGCAGGGAAGCTCGGGTATTTATGTAATAGTAGAAGGTGCTTGAATACTGCAAGCATTTAATCTCACCTTGAAAAAAAAAACATTAATGTTTCAGAGATATATTTCATCATGAGAAATATTTCTTTTATTCTAAAGATTTCTCCTCCGGACGGGTTTTCGTTTTTTCATTATGGAACAATAATGGAGTAAAACAATCACTAATTTTTGAAATCTTAGGAATATTATACTATTCCCACATTGAGTTAATAATGCCACACATTTCTGCCAAATTTTAAATTTATAGTACAATTAGAAGTGAAATAGCATTTATCTAATTGTTTAAATTTAAATAATTTTTAACGGCAAAAAAAACAATTTATCGATAAATTGAAATGTTTATTCGTTTACATAGACTAACCTTTAAATAAATTAAAAATTTCAGCTCCCTAACTTGCGGCGTAGTGTCTAAGCATCTACCTATTTGTTTAAATTTTTAGAATTTTTAACTGCCAAACAAAAATATCAAAATTTCTACAATCCCTATTTCGTTTTTTTTTTACAAATCCTACCTCTAAAGAATTTCAGCTCCGTGGCATATTCGGAAATACATAAACCTTGAAAATTTGTTTAAACAATTGCGAATTTTTAAGCAGCTGCATTGTTGCACTTTTTCAAGATTTTCGTTTTTCTAGTCGGTTTTGCACGAAATCCTACCTAAGAAAAAAATTTCGAATCTCCAACTCATCTGGAAGTGCCTAAACATTAGTATCCTCCTCCTATGTAAGAAACGTCTATATATAATGACTAGTAGTTGGTGCTTGCATTCTGCAAGCATATCATGTCACCTTGAAAAAACATTCATTTTTTAGACAGATATTTCATCATTACAAATATTTCTTTAATTCTAAAGATTTCACCTCCGTAGCGATTTTCGTTTTTCCCTTACGTAAAATAATAGATCAAAACAATCCCCAAACATTGCAATTTTATACTTTCTCTATTATGGGGTACTAATGCTTCACATTTCTGCCAAATTTTAAAGTTGTAGCACTTTTAGAAGTAAAATAATATTTTTCTAATTGTTTCAATTTGAAACATTTTTAACGGCCGCTGCAATATATTTATGGAAAGATTCAAATGTTTATTTGAGCAGCTGCACTGCTCTGTAAATAACTTGAAAATTTCATCTTCCTAGCTCATTCCGTAGTACCTAAACAGTTATCCATTTGTTTAAACACGAGGAATTTTTAACTGCCAAACAAATTAAAATTTCTATAATCCCTATTTCGTTATTTTACAAATCCTACCTTTAACGTTATTTTACAAATTTTACCTTTAAGAAAAATTTCAGCTCCGTAGCTCAGTCGAATATACAAAAACCTTGAAAATTTGTTTTAACAATTGCGAATTTTTAGAGGCCGCATTGTTGCACTTTTTCAAGATTTTCGTTTTTTCTAGTCAGTTTTGCACAACGTCCTACCTAAGAAAAAAATTTCGAAATTCCAGCTCATCTGGAATTGCCTAAACATTAGTATCCTCCTATATGTTAAATGTTATATCCTCCTCCTCTGTAAGAAACGTCTATACATAATGATAGTGCCGGAGGAGGGGGAGAGGAGGGGTGGTGAGGGTTTTGGGAAGGGTATGGGACGGTAGAAGACGGTTTACCAAGACGAAGGAAAAAGTGAAAGGAGTGGGAGATCGGGAGCGGTGGTTGTAACTGTCAACTAAGCAAGGACACGAAGGAAACAAATTAAGGGAAGTGAAGCCGACAAAACTAAGACTCAAATTTTTCTGTCATAAAACGCGTACAACGGTGATTGGATGGGGCCACTATCCCGATTTAAAAGGTGGTTTTGATTTTTGTAAATCAATAAACATCTCATACGGGTCAAGCAAGTTGTTGGGAATGTGTTTTATAAGCTTTAGATTTTCGAAGCTGATTTTGCGATTTGTGATAATCATATGTTTAGCTACACTTGATCTTTCATGTCTTACATATTTGCAGTGGCTTAAATGTTCTTTAAATCTGGTGGAAATACTGCGTCTAGTTTGGCCTGTGTAAGCTAAATCACAATTTGCGCAATTAATTTCGTATATGCCTGATTTTTTCGTATGTAACGGTTTGTCTTTCGTGTTTCCCAAGAGGTGTCTTAATTTTGTGTTGCTAGTGTATGTGATTTTGTGTCTAAAGTTTTAAATATGCTGTCTAAACCTTTAGTTAGTATTGGATAATAAGGTAGTTTAATATATTTTTTTGATTAGTCGCTTATGAATGTGGTAGAGTCTTTTAGTAACATGTTATTTTTGTGTTTTTATAATAAATTGTCGATGGTGGATTTAGTGTATCCATGTTCAATGGCAAACGGAATTAAAGTATATTAAATTCGTTTAAAATTATTTTAGCGAGTGTTAATGCGTCATTTTCCAATCAAACTTTCAAGAATAAACACGAATCCAAGGAGGACGATTTTTTTACTCTCCGAAATAAAAATAAATTGAAAGTGATGCAGTGGAATTCAATTTTTCAATTTGAGGACTTCAATTCAGGCATGTTAGACAATTACACTCGATGCATAACTAGTATTTACCTTGAAGCAAATCCACAAAACAATTGATGATGTATTGCTAACGTATTCAGCACTTAATAGTGAATAAACAAACAAAAACTCCTTAACCGTAAAAAAGTAAGAGAATACTCACACACACACTGCAGGCTGCTGGCAAACACCGTCGCAGGACCTAAGTCAAAGGAAAACACACGCACACGCAGCAACATGCAAAACCTCTCACACAGTAAACTCAAACTAAGAATTGAACTAGACACCGATGTTTCGACAGCTAAGCTGTCATCTTCAGTAGTGTCTACTACACTACTACTACACTACTACTACTCATAAATCGTGAAATTTCGGCAATTTAGGTAGCGGGTGAATATACTGTTGCCTTATTCGTTAGGAAAATTTGTTTCAGGGAGCTGCATCAAAGTCCTTGAAGAGCCGTATGCCGATCCTTGTCATGAACTTGCTTCTATATTTGTTGGCCCGTTATCCTGAAATTCTTGATTCTTTTCTGCTCCTTGCAGAATCTATTCAGCTATCCTTACAAGTAGATAACCTCAAAAATATCATACCTTGATGCGATATTATGACCGAGCGTTCCTTCCGCCGCATTCACTACTCTCGCCGTAAATCTTGCCCTCGTTTTTTCCTTGGCCTTATAAGATAAAGCTGTTTCAGAGCATTACCTTCAGAGATAGGCATTACGAATTTTCTGCAACTAGTCTCTCGCCAATCTTATGAGATGTTAGAGTGCGCTTAACTTGGACGATACTCTTCTTCCAACACCCGATAAACAGTAGAACGCAATCAAGTACAAAAATTAAATTGTTCAATGGAAATTGGAATGAAATATTTTTGGTACAGAAAACAATCGTGAATTTCTAATTACTAGTTCACAAGCTATAGGCTTGTATTAAATGTCTATTCAGTACAATTTAGAAGAGAAAATGGAGTCGATAAGATTTTGTTGTGCAAATCCACGAGTAGCATTGCATACTCCATCGCTTTTATCGCACCAATTATTTAAGTCGGGAAGTTTTTTTTCCAATTTGATTACGAGTATCCTTTATAATCAAGTGCTTAATGAAATTATTTTCGAATGAGATTGCGAAATGTTACCTTTTTAGCGCCTTTTTTTTTAATTCGCTTATGTATTCGGTTTGCCTGTCCGTGTGTTCGACCGTCTGTATTGGCAATATTTCTGGAATACTTAAAATTTAATAAGCCAGATTTTCAGAATAGGTTGGATTATATAAAAGCTAGATGTGGTAAAAATTTGGTACACGTGAGATTATAATCGGAAAAAATCGCCAAAAAGTAGGTACATGCTGCTACAAATTTAGGCAACCAATAATATATCGCATTTGCGATTCTTTACTCCGATAAAAAGATAGTGGTCGGTGAAAAAAGCGCCTTATGCAATTTGCTCCGCAATTCTTCCCTCACTTGTTAAATTTTGCGGACTTTTCGAAAGGAATTTGACTTTAATAGGTCTAGATTGAAAGATTGAAGATAATATTACAACTTAAAATTTAAAACGCCCGATTTTTGACTGGGAAGCAAACAAAATGGAAGGAAAAGATTTCGATTTGTTTCCGGTTTATAAATTCTAAGATTTCTTCGATTTCGATACCTGTGTTCCGCCCTGTACCATTCACAAATAACACGTCAGTTGGTGTTGTAATTGGAGTTCCGCATTCTTTATCGACGTAACTATATAGGACACAGAGAAGATGATGAAAACGCCATTCCAAGAAAAAAGGGATCATGTTATCAAGACGTAATGATTAACGAATCGTTGGGTGAAAACTCATTTTTGTAGATGTAGCGGAAGTATCGACTGGAATTGTTGAGTCGATGTTTCATTGAAAAATGTTAGTCTTTCTTGTGATAATTCCAAAAATGGGATAGGATCCAGAAGTTTTACGAAGGATGGTGGTGGGGAAGGGTCGACGGGGGCATCCTCTCCCCATCTTCTCGCCCTTTATATCCGCCGCTATGGTCACCGACGACCCTTTTATCCTTAATATCCCTTTCGCTGACAGGGTCTTTCCTGCCATTGTCCTAAGCATCTGATCTGCGGCGCTTGAACGAGGAATTTTGTGCGGGACGGGTTCAAAGCGCAACTGAGGGTTGGGGCAATGTGAGGTTTTGGAAGGGGGGCAATCTTGCCGTCCTTATATTCGGCATTGTGCGATGATGTTATTCGATCCAACAGAAAAATCGGTGCAACATACATAGCACAAACTTTCCATTATTCGCTTATAGTTCATGCAGTAAATTTCGCGGGACGGGTTCAAAGCGCAACTGAGGGTTGGGGCAATGTGAGGTTTTGGAAGGGGGGCAATCTTGCCGTCCTTATATTCGGCATTGTCCGAGGATGTTATTCGATCCAACAGAAAAATCGGTGCAACATACATAGCGCAAACTTTCCATTATTCGCTTATAGTTCATGCAGTAAATTTCGCAGCTTATATTGATACGCATTTACGCGCAGTTTTCCTCGTAACAACAATGGTGCTGCCGTCAGTGGAGAGATTTGGCGGTACTTGGGCGTAAGACTCGATGTGTTATGTCAATGGACGCTGGATACTTATTTTTTTTTAGAAATATGGCATATGCATTACCGTCTATTACATTACATTCTATTGATGGACGGATTTTAATCAAAATCTGCTCCGCCATTTTTTAACAAATAGAGATTTTGTGAAAATCGACAAGAATAAAACATGCGCGATATAGTTCACTTCAGCAAGGCTTCTATTTCGGGTGATACACCGCATAAATACGGGAATTAAACAGATTTTGTTTTAACGGTTAACTCCAAGTGTCTCGCACAAACGACAGACTACAGACAGATGGAATTGCAAAAACTACTTTATCGGACCGCTAAAACTTGCACATAAAACGTGCATATTCATCAAAACCTCGGATTTCTTCACGATCACGATGCTTTCTCTATACATGTACTTCATATTTGAGTAAGAACGTGAAATTAGCTGTAACAGCAGAAACCTCTTGACATAAAAGTAATTAATATTCACGTATCAGGAAACAAAGTAATCCATCTCGTTTGATCTTGTTATTACGCTTTATATATTAAATCAATTTTTCGGAACTGAGCGACCAAACACGGACTAGTTATAGCGTAATATCTATAGCAGAAGTCTGAAACATTGTGTAGGGCGTGTGATAGCTCCGAACCAAATCCGCGGGCCGCATTGCAGGTTACCGACTTTTCAAGTCCTCACTCCGTTTCGTATTCCGCGCACGTTCACTCTCCACTTCCACAGGTGGCGTGGAAATCTCCCCTTGGATAGACCCATCGTCCCCGCCCTTCGATGCGATCTTAAGGCCATTCCGTAAAGAAACAATATTTTGCGTATAGCAGGTTTTGTCTTTAGGTCAGTGACAAAGGACGTATCACAGCGGGAAGGAAATCCTTCTGTACCCAAACTGTTATAACCGTTTTTAGTGTTTTTTTTTAAATTCGCTAATGTAATCGTTTTGTCGGTGCATCCGTCACACTTCCGTGTTCGGTAAACTTTTTCTACGCCGTTCAAGTTCGGAGTAACCAAGTTTTGAGGGATCGTTCATGATGATGAGGTCTTCCCACGGTTGAAATTCTGAGACTCCAGGGACAGCTTTAAGGGGTGAAGTGGGGGAGGGCACAATTTTCGTTTTGTTTACGTTGCTACAATAATAAAACCGCCCTTAATATCTGATTCATCATTTCTTTTCCTTATTTGTTTTTAAATGGGGTTTGATAAAGGAACCGATTTTAACAGCAAATTTTATTCCTACTGTATAACATTGCGGAATTGGTCGCGATGATTCGTAATGACACTTGTTGCATGGCCGCGCCCCGCGAAACGCGCGCCGTAACGTGAATTTCGGATGGGATGGTGTGGGTTGGTTTACAGTCGGGATGTCGTCCTTCTCCTGAGGGTCGGACTCGCTTATTGTTCGGCCGTATTGAGTCAAACCGCCAAGTCCGGTGCCAAAGGTCGAGCGTGCCACGGCCGCGGCGGCCCCTAGGAAAAATGAATCGCGCTTTTCCAGCGACGGAACGACTGATGTCGTTCCGCGTTCCTTCATGCCAACGTCCGAGGGATCGAAATAAATCGAGTAGCGTCGTTTTTAATCATCAAGAGATGGTTGACGCAAGATAGATAAGCGTCCCGTGTGGATTTCGCGGTTATCCCCCTCAATGTCGCCGGGAGGATTTCAAATTCGAATTAGGTATTTTGATATTTTTTTTATTTGATTTTTTTTTTATTTTTTGATATTTTGATATTTTGATGAAGATGCTGGTTTGATTGCCGAACCGTGAAGATAGAGCGTCGCGTTTCGTAATTGTTTCTTAGGTCCTTCCCATTTTTTCATTCTGTATTTTTTTCAAATAAAAGCACAGGGATTAGAATCTCGTAAACCGTGATGCTCCTGTTTTGTCCTTTGTCGGTTGGCGAAGAAAAAACTTTCGTCATAGATAAATTTGTGAATTCATTTAGCTTTAAAGCTAATTTTAAAAATCGATTCATAATGTTAGTAGATGAAATTCATTAGATTAGCATACGTTGATGCATTTAAAAAGCAGATGTAATCAAGCAGGCATTAAAAATGGTTTGGAGAAATTGTAAAGGGATCATAACTGTTTCTTTAGTTCGAGTCATTGAACCGTTTTTATTTCGTTTTAATTTATTCGCGTAGTCATAGATTCGTAGTATACAGGTTTCATTTATTAGGACACTGCGGCAGAATCTTCAATTTTAAAACTTGTCAGTTAACGATAAGTTTACGATTCGGGATTTATTTGCTTCGTTCGAGAAAATCTGACAAAAATAGTTCAATAAAGAAGTACCTAAAGTCCCCCTTCTATGAAATCATAAACAGAGTACGTTAAATCACGACTTAATAGAAATTAAATTTTGCCTCGAAAGCGTGCGGTCATGTTTGAATAAATCGACGGAATAATGGCTAATAAAAGGTATAGTTGCACATTAAATGAAATAAAACGCACGGTAACCGTTTTTGGCGAATAATGTTTAAGCCGCAACGTTTCTTCGCGTTCGTTTCCCCATGAGCTTAACGCATTTTGCATCAAGGCGACAGATTGATCCTTTTACGAACGGCTTTTCAATTTAATTCGACGCCGAACGAATAACTATTATATATTTGATTTTATAAAGTATTTTGACAGGTCTTAGTTCACTTTGGTGCGAATTTTGAAAAGCGTGCGAGGATGTCCGTCACTAACTGACCTTGCCGACCCTTATGGAAATCATTTCGCAGAATGTGAGGCATCTAAACCATCGCGATGCGCGTCCTTAGCTCTTCCGTTTATGACCCTACCTTTTCAGAATTCTACCTCCAGTGGATTTAACTGCTAGTCGCGTACTTCCGGGTTAGGGAAAAACATTATTTTTGATTTTAGCGATACGAGTCACGGATTTTAGATGATCACGAGGAGTTTTGTAAGATCGAGTCCACCTTGTGTCACTTGGTGGCTTGTATTAGCAACGAAATTGTATACAATATGTCCATTAGTTAAAATGAAACTGGTTATAAGTTTGCCTTAATTGAAAAATCGGAGTAGGTGTTTTATAAGAATTTTTAAATTTACCTTCCATATGTAATGTATTGCTGTGCCTATATATATTTCTCCACACTAAAATTAAATTCAGCGAAGGAACGAAATTGAATGTTGTTCATTTTTATAAGCTAAGCATACAAAAAATATCAGATATTCATGACATATTTTGTTTCTTTATGAATTCTATATTCATTTTTGGGTAAATTTCTGGCAATTCTGCCTTCTCATTCATTTTGAAAGCCATAAGTGGCATATTTATATATTATTTTAAATATTTTTACTGAATTTTCTGCCTGATTTTTAATTAATATTTTTCATTCATCGGTTTTTAACTTAACTACAGTGTAACGTTGCTCATTCATTCATAAGATTGATAACATATCTTATTCAGTTATAGCTAATTTGTGTATATTTTTTGATTTATAGTCTGATTACACCACAGTACCAGATGTGATTGCATATAGTGTATTGTCATTGGTCTGCTTTCCAATGATAATAACAACATACAGTGAGAAAGCTTTAAGGAATGTTCCGTGGCTGCAGTTGGTGCTATCAGGCATTGTCGTCTTAGTCCTCCTCACTGTTGACATTGGTCTCCCTCTTTACCACACACTGATTTTACTGGATAAGAAGACTCCATACAACTCAACCAGTGGAAGTCCTTTCACAACTCTCAGCTTTGAGGCTGTGATGGATACAGAGGCAGAGAAATCACAACTGGCGGAATTTGAATCAATGTCTTCTGATTTTTCTGTCCCCATCACTACATCAGAAGGTGAGTAGAAATTTGTTTGGAATCACATGAAAGTCTTTAATTTAAAATTATATTATTTCTATTAATTAAATCATAATGATCTTTAAAAAATTCCAAAATAAATAAAATAAATACAATATATATTTTTGTGTTTCACATTTATTTAAGAAAATTTTTTTAGTTATCACCAGGGTCAGATTATGATCTAGACACTATAGGCACTGTACCTATGAAAAAAGAGGCCTACAAGAAGTTCAAACAAAAGTACCGTGTTTCTCGGCATATAAGACGCCCCGGGGTATAAGATGCACCAGGGTCTAAGACGCACCCTGGTTGTTTTGGAAGATTTTTCAGGAAAAAAGATATTTTAGTTCACCAAGGCATATATGAAGAGCCACGTCGTGTATCATTTCCAGCCGTGATTAAGTCCATATCTGGCAACATTTACAGAAAATATTACGGCATGATAACAGTTAAATATTAAGTTTTAGATAAACTTAATTCGTAAATAAATAGGGATGATCTAAAACATAAATAATTGCTTCGAGACTTGTATAGGTAAATGTGCTCTGCGTGAACTCGGCAGTTGTATTAATTAAGCTGTAGGAGTGTCGCACATGTTGCATGTATAGATACTCTTTACCGTTAGTACTTACTTAAACTTAAGTGCAATATGATATTTTAAAATAATGGGATAAATAATAAATGGAATGCATATGTAATAACGATACATACTTTTTTTGCCACGTACATAATGATTTTGATTGATACAGCAATACCAAACTTCCTCTGTTCTACTATCCATCGCTTCCTCCTCTAGTTGTGGCCATTTAAGACCAACCTTGCAAAGATTGTATTTCTCTTATCCCATCAGCTTCAGTTTTTCCTCGTTTTCTCGATTCACGAATCATTTTTTCTGGAGCTAATTAGGAACTAAAACATCGCAAACACGCCGAAATTATAACTGTGAGCAGACATGTATTAAAGGGTAATAATGAAAATGCATCCTTGGAATTCACGTTGCATAAGGTATTACTGTATATATTAACAAAATTTTCACTATTAATTATTAATAATGTATATTTTAATGTTTTTAGCGATGAATTACTGTCAATTATTCCATTTTTGGGATGATTGTGTTTGTTAGTGTCAGTATTGAGAACAGTAATAATCTTACCTTTAGCATAAGATGCAGGTTGATTTTGGGAGGTCATTTTTCTGGAAAAAAGTGTTTTATATGCCGACAAATAAGGTAATACCCCAACGTTTTTTTTTCATAGATCTACAATTGGGCAAAAGATAGTCTCATTCTTTACTTTCAATAGAATACAAATTACTCCACAAATTAAATACTGATGAAATTATTACAAAATTTACTAACAGAAATGTAGAAAACCTTTGATGTAAATGCAATATTAATAATGTCATTTTTCAACAAGAGGAATGTAATTTCTAAAATAAATGTCTTTGAGAAATCGATAATAATATTCCCCATGTGTTTTCTCAATTAAGCATCATCCTGTTCATACATATATACACATGTAATAGTTAAAAGTTCTTCAAGCTATAGTGCCTAGGGCCTACGAAACTCTTAATCCAACCCTGGTTATCACCCTCAGATTCTGTCCACCACTTATTAAAGTACTGAATTTCATTTCAATTAAATATTTAAATTGTTTGAATTTGAATTTTTTTATTTATGTATTAACCATAGTATAATTATAAATTTAACGAATTTTAGTCATTATAATATGCCTTCTTTTGGTTAGGCCTCAAGAAAGATGATTTACTGGTGGACTCAACTGAATCTCCATCTGAAGTTGGAAAAGAATTCCTTGTTGTTCGGCCTGTTTATGCAGGATATACCTTACTTGCCTGTTATGTATTCTTACCATTGCCTGAGAATAAGCAAGCAGTGGTTACAGGCTTATTTGTTACAGTTGTACATCTTATCTTCTATGGCATTGCTTCTTATAGGGGTACTGATGATGCAGTACCAAGGGTGAGTAGCACACTAAAAACATATTCAATTTAAGTACAGCGGAGCCCCGTTATAATGTGCTTCACTATTACGCGAATTCAGATCTAATGCAATCATGACATGGCTCCTATGCACTCTGGAAGGTTGTTCTGTTTGCACACAAACTACATACATATAGTTGCTATAACGCGACCCTGCATTTATTGCGATCAAATTTTTTGGACCCCAATTACCGCATTATCGCAGGGCTCCACTGTATTTTTCAAAATATCCATTTTATTTTTCAAGTGAAAAATCAGAATCCTTTTTGTGCCTTAAGTATGGTACTTAAGTGATAATAGATTTTACTTAATTTGGTGAACATTGATCATCAACTTGGATGAACCCCAATAAAGAACCATATCAAAAGGTTATCTTTTGAAGTTTCTCATCAACAATAATAATTGATCAAGATATGATTTTTATTAAATATAAATATTCAGTTTCTTGAATTTCTAAAAACAGTTGCCACATCTGGATTCATTTTTAGAAATTTCTGCAGTAACAGGATCCAAGTCACTACAGACAGCATGAAAAATTTGATAGATGGAAAATTTTTGAAGTAAGAAATAGTTACATTAATTTTCTAACCTTTTTGCTGATGTAACAAATCATCTTTAGAAAGAATGTTCATATTAATAAATTGTCATGTTGTAATACATTACAAATAAATACTATGAAATATTAGGCAGATAAGAGAATACATAGAATAAGAAAAACTGTTGTGTAATGGATTACCAAATATTCTTTGATATTAAACTATATTCCAAGTATTTATAAGCCTAACTAGCAGAGCCATGCCTAAGTATTTTGGTACCTGAGACAAAAAGAAAAAGCACACCCCTATAAAAAATATAATTTCGTATTTAGTTTTTAGCAGATGACTGGAAATCAATAGTGCAACGACAGACTGGGTTAGGTTATACCCCTGTCATTGAAAAAACCTTATGTTAGTTTTGTTACTGGTGGAAGTTAGGTAACTTATAAAGTAAAGATTTTAATAAACGTGTGTTTTTCATTTATTTTAATATAACAAAAAAATCAAAAGGAACATACATCTCAGTACAAATACAAAAGTTAAATGAATTACAACATTAAATATAGTATTTTAATCATTATTATAAAAGGCTTTTACATATAAACATACTATACCATGAAAATAATAATAGAAGGAACTACATAACAGAAAATAAATAAATACTAATACTATACTACAAGATAACAGTATGACTCAAAATTCATACTTATTATACTAGGGGCCATCCTTAAATGATGTCACAGCATTTTTGGGATTTTTGACCCCCCCCCCTCCCCCCTCTGTCACAAAGTGTCACATAGAGCTTCACCCCCCCCCTCCCATGTCACAAAGTTGTCACACAGTCCCTTAAGAAAGGAAGATTTTTTGTATATAACTAGAGTTAACAGACTTCAATTGCTAAAAATGAAAGACGTATTCAAGAAGATTCGGTTGTTTGCAAACTGGTCTACAGTGTTTGATTGCCATTGTGACGTGACACCATGGCAAGTGGCATGGGTGTGCCGGCCCTTGCAATTGTGTCAAATTTTACCCTTGAACGATGAAATGCCAATATATTGGGCCGAGGGTCTAGCTGCATTAATGGCCTCTGTGTCCATGTGTAAAAATGCTCCCATGTATTCAAACATTAATGTATATACTGACAATATGGCTGTATTAGCCGCAGTCCAAAAAGGCTCTGGATTACTATTTTCATGTGATATGTATATTGCCTTGCTTATGCTACTAATAAAGGATTTGTCATTTAAGGTGACCTGGCGGTACGTTCCGACAGCGACCAATTTGGCCGATCGTCCTTCCCGGACCATCCTACCTCCCTATGCCATCTCGGCCAGCGATTGGCTCACCACATTTGGGGTGGTATATAGGTGGGATGACGCCTGGGTAGGAGGTCGGTCAGAGTAGTCAATGTCGGGGCGTGCCGCCAGCTCAATAACAGTCAAGGAGACTAGAACATAGAGGAGGACTAGAACACCAACACAATAACAACTTAAGCTGATAATTAAGTATACAGCTTAATATAATAGTTATTGGAGTTTTTCTGTGAGGTTTAGTTTTGCATTATGTTTTTCAACTGTTATTTACAAGTTTCCACCAGAGGGCCAGTGGCAGGAAAGATGAGTCAAACGAAGAATAAATAAAAGTTAGTGAATGTCACTTCAAGAAAATTAAGGAAATAAAGCACAAGATCTTGGCAAAAATCTTTACTTATTTGTGACATCACATTGTTTTACATATATATACCCCCCCTTGTCACAAAATGTCACATATTCCCAGACCCCCCCCTCTCCCTTAAGCGTGACATCATTTAAGGATGGACCCCTAGTACAACACAAAAAAATATAAAAGACATTCATTCGTAGAAAATACACGTACAAAACTCAATAGAAATCACAGGTTTTATTAGAAAGTATACTGTAATTTAAGAAACTAATTATAAAAAATATCCTTTAGTAAAACAATTCACAGAAGTTGTACACATACTGTTGATTAGAATTTTACCTTTCTGGCTTTAATAACTGCAAAATCGTTAATTATTTTTTCAAAGTCTACATCTTTACCAATTTCATGCTTGATAGAGATAATGGTCATGTTGGACAACCTTTCTGGGCTCAATGAAGACCTTAAATGATTTTTTATTAATTTCAGTTTACTAAAACTTCTCTCACATGATGCAACCATAACTGAAATAGTTAGAAAAATTCTTAATGCCACATCTAAGTTGGGGTAGGATTCTATTAAATAGTATTCATGAATTATTTTTCGGAGATCTAAACCTTGAAATTTCAGAAGAAATTTCTACAGAATTTAAATCATTTTCGTACTTCAAAGCTAAATCAACGGTGGCCTTTTTGTAATTCTGTTACACTCATAGATGATAGCTTATCACCAAATAGGAAGTCAAAATCTGTAGATATTTCATTAAGCTTTTCATACCTCCATTTTAATTCAGGAAATCGATAATTCATATAATTCCATTTTCTTTGCTATTCTTTTTCTTTTTTCTGAAAATTCAGATGGTATATCTAAATATTTTGCAATTTTTATATTCTTCAAAAATAAATTCGAAACAGCTTTCTCTCATTTCTTGCAGGCAAAGTGTTAATACTTTAATCACCTGAGTAGCTTTAAGTATAGTCATATTTTTTGATTGTAAAGCTTTATTAACTCTTTCAACCTGATTCAAAATTATATCCCATTACTAGCATAATTGCCAGTCAAATATGACGGGTATGTGTGAATTAAGTATTAAATTGAAATAAAAAATTAATGAAACCAACTTGTATAAGCATTAAAAATTAAACAATAAACATAAAATTCACATAATTGAGTGTTACAGAGAGTAAAAATAGTTTTGGGCGAATAGAAATTGTACAGCAAAGAAATCCATTACTCTATACAATTCTTATATGCTCAAAGCAATTTTTAATTTATGGGACATTTAATTTTGTCTTTTACTCCCTCTCTCTCCCTTTCTCTCTCTCCATCCTTTTTTCCTCTCTCCCTTTCTCTCTCTCTCCATCCTTTTTTCTTCTCTCCTTATGAAATCATCTTAAACGTATACCAAAGACATTTGATTTCGATATGAAAAATCAGTAATATTTGCTATGATCTGGTTTGGCTTTCATGCACAATCAAATCACTGTTTTTGAAAGTTATTTTTGTTTTAATTATATTGTTTAAATAATTATTAACGAAGAGGCCAAACGATTATCCAAATAATTACTGAAAATATGGAGAAAATCGAAATAATAAGATATAATGCATAAAGAATTTACAGAAATTTACTTGAAATATTTGAGCAAATTATAAGTTATTTAAAATGTATAGAATTTAACTTAATAAATGAATTATTTTACTCTTATTAACACATAAAAACAGGATAAAATGTGAATGAACAGTTAATTTAGCATAAAAGGAAAAATGTGTAGTAACTTATTATGAACTAAATACTTACATGAACTGCAATGAGTTTTAACTATATTTTAAGATCGCAATTTTCTTTTAACAACATATAGTAGTTTTGAATTTTAAAAATTTAAATTTCCTTTATTTAAAAAGAATTAAATAAAAGTCATAAAATGTTTTTTTTTCAATCCTTTTAGAAATTTGGTTCGAAATATTTGCTGTGTTATCATTTAAAGAAATCCATTGAAAATTACATTACATTTAATTTTATGATTTCCCACCATTTGGCAAAGGTGCATGATTCAATAGTATAAAACATTTTATAATCAATTATAATTTATTATTGTTATTTTTGTACTGCAGTTCCTTTTAATCCTATACAAATGCTACATCCTCTTCCTCTTTCTCCATTTCTGCTCATTCCCCATTCTTTTTTCTTCCCTCCTCTAATTACTTAATAGATATAGTAAATAAGTTATACCCATTTATAAAAGTCTGATCCATATTAAAGCACTTAATTGGTGCATTTATTGTTAGGCCAAGAATAGAATTCAACAATTGGGATAACAGTGGCCCAATATAAACAAAATGCCTGAAAATGTGAAAAATCGTATTAAAACGTAATTTTTGGAGATTAACGAATGAGATTTAAATTCTTCTCTTCGCATAACTAAGTTAAATACTGTATCCTTGAGATATTTTGAAATGTAAACAAAAAAGGTCTGCATGTCAAGGAATGGCTTTTTGCATGATTCATATATGCGATGAGAATTTATAACTCTGGTAAATTATAAGATACACTGCAAAAAAACTATGAAAATAGTTAATTACCAAAATTTCAATGTGAAGTTAACTGAAAAGAAATTAATGAAAAACACGATTTTAATTATAAAATATTTGGGTGCCTTCTCTATAGTACTAAAGCATTCAAAGCATGCTTTCCTTATGTATATAGCATAAGGCTTGAGATGACAATACTATCTTGTATTTGGCATAATTATTTCTTTGGGAAATAATTGCTTGCACGCCCTTGTATGCACCATCCATATTTGCCCAGTTGTAACCTTGACCTCGGGCATTTTGAATAGCAATAACATCATCTTCCAATTTATTGATAATTTCAAGTGCTAGACCACTTCCGATTTTTTATTTCCTTTCAATAAAATCAATAAAACTTTCTTCTATTGATATAACGCTATTTTTAATGCGGTCATATCTAATAATCGGGCACATTTGTTTTTGATGGGTTATGTCGGGCATGCAATCAAAAAGTAAAGAAAAATATTTTGCCTGTTTTATTCTTGATATTATTTGTGATCAAACATGCTTCAAAGTGTGAAGAAGAAGAAAATTCTTCAGTATCTACAAATTGTGAAGTAGATGGTAATTCTCTATTCGTGACATCAGTTTCCTATTTGGATAAATTTTCAGCTATTAACATTGTAGTTGTTTTACCTTTTTTTAGCCAGCTTTGTAATTTTACCGCACATTTCTGGTTATTTTCTTCTTGAATTTTTCTTTTTTTCCTATATTCGCCATATTCTATGCCTATAAAATGAAAAATTCTTTCAGATATACAGACATTTTTTATTTAAATACAAAGCAAAATATTACATTATTTAGTTCTTATAGCTCTACTTTAATTATAAATTTATTATTATTTCATTATACATTATCTAATATTAATTTATTAAATGAAAAAAATTATAATAATACAATGGCTATTCCTTGATAATAGCAAATGATGATTTATTATTTTTTAAATCGCATCAAAACTACTGTTAATCAAACAATTCGTAGACAATTGTTGATTTAAACAGTAAATTAAGCATAGATTACGTATAAATAATGTGCATAAATTCAGTGTAACAACCAAAAATTAAAAATTGGGTCTATAGTATTTCAAAGATTCTAGAAAATTGTAATAGAAAACAAATAACTATCTACCTATTCAGAAATATATGTATTTGTTTTTGACAGTAGATATTAGTATCTCGTGAATGAAATCGAAACATCTTTTTAAAATTTGGCTAATAATAGATACAGGACGAAAAATGGAATAATTCTTTTATTTCATGACATCAGAAAAATAGTTATCTTGATAATACTGACCACTAGAATATTAAATTTAATGTTTTTATTGTTAATAAAATTAATGAAATAATTAAATTATTGTACTTACCTTTCAAGTTAAATGTAGAGTTCACATAAAACACAAAAATATCTTGCATTCACTACATGAGATCACACAGAAGAATCATATTTATGAAAAAAAAAATAATTATTGCCAGACAGGCCCTAGTTTACAAGAGACAATTCTTATAATGTTAAATATCATAATAATATCAATTTTTAGGAGTTGGTGTATGAAAAGTTGCATTGTGTAGCAAGTTGACTGATCCAGGCCTGACTTCGTGTAACATTTGTATATCCAAAATGAAAAACTAAAAATACTAAAAACATTATCTGATCATGCCATATCATGTTGAAACCAGTAATAATTAAGATATTTATACAGTGGAAAAGTACAAAGTTGTTTTCCATTATGGTTGTATGTTTCATTAGTAACATTGCTGCTGTTATTTATGCTAGCAATTAAATGTTGGATCTATGAATATATATTGTCATATTAAACCTGCATCTATGCAAGAACACAATTAATATCCACAAATAATTTCGTAAACTTACCTTTGCCTGAAACAAACTTTTGCATTTCACTCTCAACCTTGCATTGTCGCACCTTGAGCTGTTGTAGCCAGTTGAGCACCCAAGTACAAAACAGGTATGCGATATTTCCCCCATTTTGTTATTTAAGGATGCTCACTATGCTAAAAATTAATGAGATATATCTCATTTCAGGCCACAAAATATGGTCCATTTCTTTACCATTAATGCCATCTAGTGTCCCCTCCTGTTTGTAGTTTCAATGGCTGGAACAGCAGTTGCTGGATGTCATCCCAAAATAAAATTAAACGTGCTATACTAAATTACAAACAATGTTAATACATTGGAAAGTTTTTAACAATAAAATTTTCCATTTTTATTTGGCGCACTTCAATAATCACTAAATTACTATGATTTCATATGTTCTTTGATATTTTGGTTTGTAATTTTTGATTGTTAATTTAAAAAAATATTCTGCTCTTTTGGCACCCCTTCTAATTTTTGACCTGAGGCAAGTGTCTCACTTGCCTCATCCTCGTCCAGGCACTGCTAACTAGTTCTAAGTATGTGATAGTTAAATTATTTCTTTCCCAAAGATCAATACATTCAATTCATTATTTCTCTTATTTCTATAAAATTTTTGATCGATTCATTTGATTGCTAACAGGTTTTTCTGTATTAGGAATGAGATGAAGTATTATCTAAACTAATATATACTAGGTTTATCTGAATCCAAGACAACCCCCCCACTTTTAAGACCCTATATACAGAAACAAATTTTTATGACCTAAGTCCGTGTGCTTGCTACAGTCATTCAAAAGCTCTACAAACTTCATAAAAATTTTTGGTACTATTCTAATAACTGGGTGAAGGTCATGAGAGTGACAATAGCACTGTCGATGGTGAGAAAATGTCGAGAAATGGTACCACTATGGATATGGTACTACTTCAGAGCATGGTCAGTGGCACCATAAAAGGCTATAAAGTGAGGGAACATTGAACTACAACACTGTACATACATATTCCACCACACTTTCATTCACTTGAAATCACTCTGCATTCCTGCAGAAATCTCACACTAGCTTCTTCTCCGACTGGCAGTTCGTAATACTTTAGAGGAGGCATCAACCCGAGGGGAGGAACACAATGTGGAAAGGAAACTAACCAACATACCAAACCAACCCAACCCGGGGGACCAAGGAGGTTATTATACCATAGTAGTACCATTTCTCACCACTCTCTCGCCATCAACAGTGCTACTGTCACTGTCTAGACCTTCATCCAGTTATTTGAACAGAAACAAATTTTTTACCTTAGTCTTATTAAGTTCCATATACTATATATTTCTTTTTTATCATAAAAGTAATTGTATTTAATTAGCCTAAATTATTCCCTATCACCACTTCACCATTTTCTCACTCTCATTATTTTTGTCTCCCATCTTCATTCATAGAATCCCAAAAAACATCATTATCTTTTCTGCCTACAGTGATAATTAGCACTTCTTAAACACATTCACTATTACTTCTGAATTTATACTATGCTATGACATCTTGGTCCAGTGTGAAAAATTGTAACTTTAAATTTCTTTAGCTTTTTATCTTACTATTAAAGAATGGTCTCTAGCAAATAACTATTCTGAATGGGTGAGATTACAAAGTCAGTACTCATTGCAATAATTGAATCCTTAACTGCAGGAGCTGTGTGTCCTTTGGACCCATTCAGTACAAGCATCCCTTTTTTTAACAGTGCCTTTGGTCTTACATTCCAGACAACATGCAGCCAATCTTTCAAAAGTTCTCTTGACATCTACTCCTTATTATGACATTCATTGAGCATTGTTTATCATTGTAGGAATACATATCAACAATAGCCCATGAGGCTGATTACACATTAGGATTACATATGGTGGCAATTTTGTACCATCTGCTAACACTGCTGACATTACTGTTACATTTTTTCAGTACCTGTAGTTTTTATTATCACAGATATTACACCTTTTCTATTGACTGTGTCTTTGGATGGCATGTTGAAGGAAACTAGAGTTTCTTCAGCATTATTTAACTCAGTAGATAATACCTTTCAAAGATTGAAATATGGAAAATACTTATCTTGGATTCAAGTGAATATTGTAATAAGTTTGGTTGTGCCAGGAAAACCCATTAATTATATAACTGATTTTTATATTTTTTATTTCTATCCTATTCGTATTAGGTGATAGCAGATACAATATATCTTTTGTGTGTGAACCTTTTGGGACTGTATCTTCGCTTTGTCAATGAAGTTATGATAAGACGTACATTTCTGGACAGAAGAGCCTGTATCAAGTGCACCAATATGTTAAAATATGAAAAAGAGCAAGAGGTAAGTGAGCTGTCAATCTTTCTAGATTAAAAAATAAAATTTTGGATTATACAGGATGTCCAAAAAGTCTCTGTGCATTTGGCTTGCATGAAATACATGTAATAATAATAAACTATTTAATAATCTAATAGTGCACAGTGACTTTTTGGACATCCTATAGTTTCATTATCTTGCTCCACATATCTTTGTTATAACTTTTTTATGTAATATATTATTCCATTTCGATATGTGCAAATGCCAATATTCGCTGATCACCTCAAGTTGAACTGTAAATATGTTATTTCCTTTGATGAATGCTTTTCAATAAGTGTGCCAACCCAACCACATCTCAAAATGTGATGCAATACTTTCTATTACAATGTAGGATATTAAATTACTTGTTTCATCGAAAAGGAACACAGATTACTCTCAAAAGTTGTTGCGCAGAAAACCCAGGGGAGAGGGAAGAGGAGACCACAGTAAATGTGGAAAGGAAACCAACCCAAAACTAACTAACCCAACCCAACCTGAGAGGAGAACCACAGTGAATGTGGAAATTTTTGACGGGCAATATACTACAATGCTTTGTAATACAGCTTTCCCTCTCTTTGTGTTCCAGGAAAATGATGCATAAAGCAAATTTGCATAAACAAAACCCATATTTACATGTAAAAGATATGGATATGTTCCACAAGCAATCCTAACTCCCCTCCAAGATGCTCTTCTTTCACTCCATAATTACTTCTTATGCACTTCATACAAAATTTAAAAAATGAACACTATAAAATATACTCACCAATAAAAGGAAGGAAGCAGACAAGCACAAGTGATGGGTGTTGTGGGTGACAGAAAGTTTTATAGTGCTTGAGTGTTGTCTTGGCCCAATGCAAGTTCCGCGGGAAAGGAGAAATCCAGTGGAGAATTATCCGATGGCAGAAATGGAGATTAGGTGGAATAGGTGTTGTGAACAGGCTTGGGTGTGGAGGTGGAAGGCATATTAGGATCAATGGCAGGAGTGGAAGGGCCAGTAGTAGCAGAGGTGGTGGGGGTTGCAGAGCGTGGCTGTAAGAACTGGAGCATGGTGTTCTGTTTAGTTGAACATCGTTTTTGCACATACACTCCCTTGTATGGTGAAAGAAGATGGTCCAAACTGCACTTGAAAAAAATACCTCTCCAAGCTATGGTCCATATCCGTTGCCATTTGAGTAAGATTCTCAGCATAAGTGAGGAATTCAGTTAACTTCTTCGATGTTATGTCCTTCACTTCTAGAGCAAGTTTCTCCTTTTCTTCCTCTTCATCAGCACTTATCATCAAGTCATTCATCCTCACCATGCGAATCAAGTATCTCCATAACATCATCTTCCCCTATATCAGCAAAACCTTCTCCTCACAACTTCTGCCCAAGTTCAATGACATCTTGAACCAAGTGTGGAACCTCAGGAAAGTCTTGAAAATCAAAATAACTCACTGATCAAGAGGCTGGAGAAGAGGATTGTATTTGGAGGGAGAAATAAGACCGACACATTAGGGTTGATAGTAGCAAGATGCTTTGGCTGGCCAGGTGCATTACCAAGGATGACCAAGATCTTGAAGGTAAGATTCTCCTTTCTGCAGTATCGTTCTGCCTCTACGATGAAATGATTTTTAAACCAGTCCTTGATAATCTGTCCTTTCACCCATGCTTTCTTGTTGGCTGCCCAATGCACCGGCAATGTATTCTTGCTCACATCCTTTAAAGCGCATGGGTTATGTGAGTGATATACCAAACTTGAAATCTTCTATCACATTACCACAGAAAAGGAGCATCAACATGTCCTTTGCTAAAACCAGGTGCACAGTTCTCTTTCCTGCTAATGAAGGTATGCAAAGGCATCCTCTTCCATAAAATCCTGGTTTCATTGGCATTGAAAACATGCTTTGGGCTGTATCCTTCAGCTGCTACAATATGTAGCAATGCCTTGGAAAATGTGGCAGCAGCAGCATATGGTCTGCTCTTACAGATTCCCCTCTTCTTTAATGCTGTGCAAATTTTGACAATGAATGAAATTATCGAACCATCCTTTACTTGCAGAGAATGGTTCTTCAGCATCACCCTGCTCCTGCTGTAGGTGTTTATACAGCTGCACTGCCTTAGCCCTTGTAGCAGTTCTGGTCTTCTATCTAAATCCCAAACATACTCCATTTTTTCCACAATAGGGTTTCACACCCTCGTGGTTTTCTTCCCAGATAAGGGAGTAGAGTGCAAAATGGAACTCCATATTTTCTCAGCATTTTTTTTGATGGAGTGAATGATAGACTCACCAAGGTTGTAGGCTCAACCAATGGAAGCAGATCCTTCCCCAGCATCAGCATGCTTTAAAATTTTGAGTTTTTGCTCCAGCATCAATGCAGTCCTCTTCCTCTTCATTTCATGCTTGGTATCTGTGCATTTGGAAACCATTCTTTCAGTGGTAACAGTGGAAAAATGGTTACAAAGATACAAAGGGATACTAAGGCACACAGCACAATGAACAAAGGGACTAACAGCACAACTGATAATTTATAGCTGGAGGAACTCTCAGAAGATATCCAAGATGTTGTTTGTGAAGAAGAAGCAACTGACCAGTAAGGGAAAATACGCAAGTTTCTTTCCCTCCACTATATCTGGCCCTAAAATTGTATTTTGAGATACCTCCTGCATATTTACTATGGACTCGTTCATAATTGGGATGAGTTTATTGACCCAAACCAGACACCTTATGTGGATTGAAGAAAAAATGCTCAGTAGACAAACCTTCTCAAATATGCTCAAAAAATATCGCACAAAATCTCCCTCTCGTCTCCACTCCACTCTCATCTCTTTTACTGTAGTATTATTATGCACAGCATAAGAGATAATGAGAGACTGAAGTGAAGAACTTGCTTGCATTTTTATTGCACTGGCCACATAATTGCATTAGAGGGAATCAAAAATGCATAAAAAGAAATTCGGGTAGCAATAGGTTTGTCACATAATAGCGAATTCGCATAAAGCAAACCCACATAAAAAGAGGGAAACCTGTAATATGTTTCCATTTAAAAGAACTGGACTCATTGCCATGAAAGTTTATATTTTCCATTGTTAATAACCAGAAATGGATCTTGGGCAGCATTTTCTCTTTTTGCTCCAGGCAGCAGATTTCCATGTAATGGCATTGTTATCGACTCTCGATAGGCTTATGAGTTGCCAATGGTCAGTCGCCAAACTTCCCTTCTTTCTCGTGTTCAAATAATCTTCTTGAAAATCTGTCTGCCTGACCACTTCCCTTGGTAGTACTTTTTGTCATATACTGCAGAACGTTTCTGTATATGCTCGCACGTCTTCCTTGCCAAAATTTTTATTTCTGCTCTCAGTCTATTTAGCTCTATTCTTTAATTTAAAATTTTCCTCAGAACTTTTACATAAAATATTTATGTAGTTTGTAAAAAGAGAAATTTTTTGGAGGAATGTGGCATGTATCGTACATACTTGTGTATAACGCGCTCTCATGTATAATGTGCACCCGTACTTTTTGCCAAAATATCGTGATTTTTTCGTATACCCTGTGTATAACACGCACTAGCTTTAGAGGGGCATAAGTACAAAATTTTAGAATTACAGTAAAACCTCGTTATTTCAAAAATACGACTTCGAATTATCTGGGTTCGAAATAAACGAACTTGAAAAAAATCGAATTTTCTTACGATCCGCTAATTGGGCAGTAAAATCGCAATATAGTTTTATCTATCCGTTCTGCTACAAAACATATTGACCTTGCAAGTTCGTACGCACGGCGAATTCGTAAACTGCTTCCCAGTGTGTATTTCAAGTTACTCTTTTACGTGGCGTAAAAGAAATGACGGAAGAAAAGACTTTCAACCGCTCGGAAGAAAAGACTTTCAACCGCGCGTACTCAGCCTAAATATTACGAATATGCCTGCTATAAAGATTGGGGAAAACGCTTGTGTGAAATATTGTACAGATGATAGATAGGAACCATCACGTAGTAATTCTCTCCAATTTCGTTCAAACCTTCCATGCCATCGGTATGGTCAAATCATAAATAATTAATTAATTCTTTATTAGCTCTAGGAAATTTCATACATTGTATTGTAATTTTATTTCCATCAATATTACACAGCTGTAATAAAATATACGTGCTCTCATAATAACGTGGTCATATTTGTTATGACAGGTGATGATTTTACAATTATGTACTTACGAATTCTTTTCTGCAGTACGTATTCAACGCTTTATCCCTTTGGGACAGCTGGCGAGGGGATTTAAAACCATGAATTGCGTCATGCAGGCAGGAGGGAGGGGTAGGGGTCAAGACGGCAAGACACGTATCTGTTTATTTTAATCAGAGAACGCTCCATTTTAATTTCATCAAAATCTGTGTCCCACAGACCTGACGTTCCCCTTGTTAGCGTAGCGCGCCAATTTTTAGAGAAGGGGAGGGAGAACTAAGAAGGCAAACATATGTAAGTACTATGACGTATTTTATGGACGATACATTAGAATTGTAAGAAACGCTCTTAACCCCTCAGTGTCGTCCTGCGTACCCAGTAGTACGCAAGACATGAACTTCATATGCGGTCGTACTGGGTATGCCGCAGAGATAACTAATTTCCTATTTTTTGAAGCAATAAATTTTATTAAATCTGAAAAACCTTGATATATTTCAAAACAGTAACCTTGGACCTTTCTAAATTCCTTAATTCTGCAATTATTACTGTTTTCTTTTACCTATATTATACGTTAAATTTTGTGATTGAATTTTCGTGTAGTGCGAATTGTGGGTTCTAAAAACCCCTATTCAATCCTAAGAGAGAACCTCTGCACGAAAGCTACTGTGTGGTGGAAGGGGATGCAGGCACTGTTTATCTGCTTTGTGATGTCTCTCACTCTTGAGATGAATATTTTGTCTTATGCGTCTATACTTGAGAGCTATCTGGAAAGGAAGGAGGAATGGTCTTCGGATCTGGGCTAGTGCTTGGTTCAGCATTTTTCGAGAACAATATAATGAGAGAGAGAGAGATAAACACTTACCTGACATCAATGCGCAAACAAGCCCATTCAAAGAGCGTGATCAGAGCGCATGGGAAGCGCTTGGATCACACAAAAAATATTCTCTTGCCACTCGGAGGAAAACATTTACACTGTACGGAGGCAGGTATTGTTCGTTATTTTTCCGTTGTTACTTTTGTTTAATTTCTAAGATATTAAAAGAGTCGAACTTATCATATAAAAACGCAAGCAATACCTGGTGATGAAAAGTAGATGGCAATATTACTTGAAAAAGATTCGAAGAAAGTCAGTTCAAAGAGTGATAGTGAGAATAACATTGAAGATCGTGCTCAAATTACTAAGGTAAAAACCTATATTTTTGGCATTTTTTGTCGAGTGGACAAATACGAAACCTTATCTCTCCTGTCACTGCGCGCTTCTAGCGTCTTTGTTTATCCTTATTTAAAGTTTTTTTCCGAAAAGCTTACGGAGAAGAGGTAGATATCTACGATGTGAAGTAATCTGAGAAGCTGGAATAAAGATGGTCTAATGATGCAAGGATAAGATGATTCCTCTATTTGTATCGTCTACGATTTTATTTCACGTTGACTATTAAATAAGTAGAAAGAAGTTGCCTGTTTGGGGGGGCAATGTATTTCTTTTGCGAGAAATGGAGAACAAAAACGCGATGCCTTTCTCATGTCCGCGCACGAACTTTCCACACACACACAATATGGGTCAAGGTTTCGAATTAAACGAAATGTTCGCGAGTCACCGGACTATATCAAGACTTCGAATTTCATTGTAGACGTATTTCGAATAATCCGTACTAAAAAGTACGCAAAATCCTATGATGTTGGCCGGAGACTGCTCTTAGCTTCGAATTACACGTTATTTCGAATTATTCGGGCTCGAAATAACGAGGTTTTGCTGTATGTCATGTTAGGTATTAACTAGAGTACCATAAATAAATACAGACCCTTCACGGGTTAAGCAAGATTCGACTTATGCAAATCCGACTTTACGTAAAAACCTCATTGTGAATATATGTACTATGTTTTTTGTTTTCGGTACGTGTTTTGAGGAAAGTCGACCTGGTGATTTCTTGGGAGATTTTAATAATCAGCTGATGAGCTAGTGAAATGTGGAATATTTGGAGAGGATGAAAATACAATTGTAATGAATAAATTAGGCGTTTGACACATTTGATTAATATATGTATAAGCTGGATTATCGATAATTAGCATGGTTTTCTCCTCGGTTCACCCAAAAAGCAAGAAACACTTAAATTTTTTATTTTAACTGCACAGAAGTGTTATGGTACCTGTGTATAACATGCACCACTACTTTATGCCCTAAATATTTGGTCTTCAAACAGCGCATTATACACAAACATATATGGTATATTGTTTAGTAAGATAGCATATTCCTAAACGTAATTGACAGAAAGCTTTTATAAAAGGATTAGTTAGGACATTGCCTATTTCTACAGGCACACAGTTTAGGAATTAATTCTATCTGTATGCCCGCTGAAATGAAATGAAAATTTCAGATGCAGTTAAATTTTTTTTTGAAATTTATTACTGCATTTATTTAAATTTAGCTTAATCTTAAAAATTCAGTCTTCGTCAATGTAACTCTTGCTCACCAATGGATCTGATGAAATTTCTAATCTATATCACTACAATAAGATATTGTTGAATATGCCAACAGAAAATTGCCTATTTTTAAATACAGGTATGCCTCGTTTAGCGCATTTTCTTTTAGCGCATTTTCGATATAGCGTGCGGTTGGCATCTCGGGACTAAAATTTTAATTTTTGAAATTTTTAAAAATAATGCTCCTAAATGCGACGGTCCTTTATTATGGTCCCAGCATTTTTCTCGCCTTCATTCGTACTTCGCTCTCTGTTCAATGATAGTCATTCTACTCTAATTAAAGACAAATTGTTGTTATTTATACGTTTATTAACTTTATTTCTATTTCACTCATTCACTTTTTTTACATTGATTTGCCGCAGTTCACAGTCTTTTGCAGTGGCATTGGAAGTTTTCAAGTTGTTAACGTTACTGTTGAGATCTACAGGGTTGGGTTCGCTTTGGATAGGTTTTTGCTTGAGATTGGGTTAGATTAGGTTCACGACAACTTTAACTTAAGCCATCGTTATTCTAATATTATTTTGCTGTTGGTACCTATGCTATAGTTACGGCGGCGCCGCTGAATCGTAATAACACTCGTATTCCATTTTTGTTTACTTTTGCGCTGACCAATCATCATCAAAGATCTTCGTAATCATGAAGAATTTTAGGAACATGTCAAGGTAATACGCTATATTGATGTGTTACCAAGTATATACCAGAAATACTTACGATATTTTGTATATCTCATTTAATTTATAATACGTTTTTTCATTGCAAATGTTATTAGAAAATTGTGATTTTCCATCGTAAAGAATTAGTTTTTTGAAGCTGTTGCACACCAATAAGTTCATAATATATAATTATTTAATATTACTTGCCATATAACGTATTTACTCGTTTAACGTGTAGTGCCCGCACCCCCGTTTTTAGAGCTAAAAATCTGAAAAACTGTAATTCGTGTAATGGCTGCACTTCCAAAATTTTGATTTTTTACAGCAATATCGGTTGAATGATCTATCTGATGCCGAGTTTGATGATATAATTATGGCAACAAGCAGATATTTAAGAAATGACTAAAATTATTTTTATACTTTTTTCACGTACGTAAACGTGAAGAATTCACATACATTGCCATTATATTACACGGAGACAACTCAAAAACCAATTTTGGAGTCTAGCTCCTTGATCTCGCAGAAACTTTCAATTATGATCCGTTGCACATTTTCAAGTTATTTAATTGAAAATGAGTAATTTTCGTTAATTTTGCAAAATTACGCTAAGCAATTATTCTCCTAGAAAAAAACGAACTTTACATAAATAAACGTAACCTATTATGCTCAAAATAAATCCCTGCTTCAAATCCCTCGGAGATCACACAATACCAAAAATAAACCAGTCACTAGACGTACTGCGACCAGGGTACATAGAAGCGTTTCTCACGTTTCTGTGGATAAAATGTATCACTTACTGCTTTTAGACAGTACAAATGAACGACTCCAACAGCTATTTATTGACACATTTCCATCGCAAGATTGTGTTCTTTGCTTTTATACAGAGTAATAAAAGTATGTACATATATTTTTTTAGGATTGCGTAACGTAAAAGAACCCAAGAAAATGGACTTACGGTAGAATGTGATTTGAGCATGTCACGAATTAAAAGGCAATCTAACGGAAATCATTTGGTTTTAATGAAAAATATATGTAATTCAGTTGTTTATTTCTCTTACATCACCTGTTCTATGAGAATGAATGACACTTCTATTTACGTATAATATTTACGTGATTTAGGTTTACTACTTACAGCTGGCAAGGAATTTAAAAAAAATACCTGATAAATGTCGTGCTTATTATATTATTCTATGCAATAAAATAATACCTTGGTTATAAATCGAGGAAATAAAATGCATATTGCGCTTACCGAAAAATGCATACTCATCTCATGCCAGGCACACAGTGTTAGTAGGTGTTTCGCCCTCAAAATATGACTGGGCAAATATCGTGTAATGTCCGCACCTCCTTTTTTGATGGGAACTTGTGGGGAAAAAAGTGCAGGTATTACACGAGTAAATATGGTACTTCGTTTTCTTGACTTTAAATTAATATATAAAAATGTCCTATCATTATATAAGTTGAAAGATAAAAAGAGTAAAATTTCTGAATAGTAAAAAATCAACTGGGTTATGTACTATGTTAAAAACTGTTCTTTTAGCGCAAATTCTGATAGCGCACATATATCTCAGAATGCCTCTCATGCGCTAAGTGAGGCATGTATAGGTATTTATTTAGCATAGACAGTGTTGCTTAATTTCACAAGCCTGAAGTTTGTAATGTTTGTTTGAATTTTTGCAATTTAAGGAACAACTGATGTTAAGCATACTTCCATTACATATTGCTGCTCAAGTTAAGGAAGACATCAGAAAAATATTCCAGCACATTCAAAAGCATCATACAACACCTATTCGTAGAAAACCTTTCAGGTAAAAATAAGTGAGAAAATTAATGTTAGAAATTAACTAGAAGGAATTAATTTACTCAATCATTATTTTAACCTTTTTAATGCTTTAAAAAATAATTTTCATCCTAAATAATTTGCTAATAATAATTACTTTATTTTGCAGTGAACTATATGTCGAACGTCATGACAATGTTAGCATTCTTTATGCTGATATAGTGAACTTCACACAGCTGACTGAGTCCTTGCGTGTTCATAAACTTGTAGAAACCCTTAATGAGCTGTTTAGTAGCTTTGATGAAGCTTCAAAGGTAAGAGTTTAGTTTTAATTCCACAAAAAATTTGCAGTTTTGTTTGTTTTATTTTTGAAGTTCTTTTTTGTTCAAGAGTTTTTATTAAAGGCTGACTGTAGTTATTTACATTTCATATCAAGGGATTGGATAATTTACTTAAATTTATGTTTGATCGAATTCTTCGTTGTTAGGTTTCCAGTTTTGCCACATTGTTGGCAAACCCAGAAACCATACATGGAATCTACAAACACCCATATATTACATAATTGTTTTTGTAAGTCTTTATGTTGGCTTTAAATCATATGACAAGAAATAATCATTTTTTGCTGTGACTGTGAACCAACATTATATATCATTGAAAATTATGTTAATCAGAACAATATAATTTCAAATTTCAGAATAAGTTCTTACATCAATGAAGTAAATAAAAAGTAAAATTGTTTTGAAGTCAGCTTTTAATTATTTTCAGTAGTGACATAGGTTAATTCATTCTTTCTTAATTTTTATTAGGAAAGAGACGTTCTACGTATTAAATTCCTAGGTGATTGTTACTACTGTGTTGCAGGGATACCTCAACCTAAAGCCAATCCTGATCATGCCAGGAGCTGTGTTGAATTAGGACTTGATATGATAGCTATTATCAAAGATGTAAGGTGAGCATATTTTCCTTACTATTCCTTATTAATAATAATATTATTGTTTGTTCATTCCATTTGGTTAAAAAATGCATGACATTGAGTATTATATAAAATCTCAAATTTGGAATCGCAAAACCAGTCATTTTAATTATATGGCCCAGAATTATATGTTCCACTTTTATTCTTAAAAAAACCTTGAATATCTATCTCTGCCTTCCCATAAAACCCTGTCAACATCTCACCATCATTTAAACCTATTTAAAGTATTACTGTGTAATGAATCCTTTACACTATTCAAAGTTAGATACCAATTTGGTCATTGTAGCTTTTTGAAACTGGAAATTCTGAAAAATGGCATCTTTGAGAGCCTTTTCTATATTGCTATAATTTGTTACATATCACAAAGGAAAGTAATACTTTGAATATGTATGTGATTACTCATTCTCTATCATGGTATTGTTTATTAATCATAGATTGACTTTGTCCTTTTATAGAGAAGATCGAGGAGTGAATATTGATATGAGAATTGGCGTTCACTCGGGTCGCATACTTAGTGGCCTTCTGGGTGTTTGCAAATGGCAGTTTGACATATGGTCTGTTGATGTTGAAATAGCTAACCACATGGAGAAGTCTGGAGAACCAGGGTAAATTATCAATCATTAAATAATAAATTAATGGTATAATTTTATTGTAGATGATGCATATACCAGGGATAACACAGTAAAGTAATTGATATTAATTTCATTCAGTGCCATTTTGATAATGGTTATTTTCTTAATTGAATCTACAATTATAATATATGGTAGTCACTCCATAGTTGCAGGAATTACATGCATAGAAAACAGTACCAACGCAGAAACTGCAAGTGTATCTCTCTATATTATAACTGCACTAATGTGCATTACGCAAACTATTTCTTACTTTCATATCAGCTAGAATGCTGAAAAAATTCCGACTGATTATTCATGACTTAGAAACAGGGAAAATTACAAAACAGGAAGTTTTTAAGTTCAAGAGTCCCAAAATTTTTATATTATTATTTGAGAAATTCCCATAAGATTAACATTGGAGAATTGTTGAAAGCATAACATGTAAATGAGTGTAAGACATCTTTCATTTGCTTTTTAAAATTATTATCATAGAAATTAGAAACTTGAACCATAATGTGTGAAAAAGAATGCAAATTTATTTTCTTACCATAGATTTTCAAATGTGATTCGAATTGACTCAGAAAATTGTTTTGAAGACAAAAATTGTAAGTTTTCATGAATAAAATGTTTCGCTGCCAAGAACAACTAGCATTGTTGTCATACTCATAAAATTATATAGGACCCTATTGGGAAAACTGAGGAAGATGGGAGTGTGGGGAAAAGAAAGAGTGAAAGAGAGAAGGAAGGAGAGAGAGAGAGAGAGAGAAGAGACAGAGGGAAAGGGGGAGGAAGAGAATGAGAGGAAGTGGAAGTTTGGGAAAGTGGGAGGTTTGATGGGAGGTAGGGATATAGGGAAGTATAGAGGGAGGTAGAGAGAGAGAGAGAGAGATGGGGTGAGAGAGGGAGGGGAATGGGAGAAAGGAAGAGAGAAGCCCGAAAATAGGGCTAAATATACTTTTATACCTTAAATATATGCTGAAATGAGGAGGTTCAGGGTTGCACATGAGCAGCAGACGACTTCACCTCGTGGAGCGAGACATGGGGTTGACACGCATAACATGTAGGGGTGAAGTCCATAGTATACTAAAATCTTATAAGAAAAATTGTTTAGGGAAATGAACTTTTTCACTCTTCTCACACTTCTTCATTTTGGAACCATAGTTTAATCACATTATTGCATGTGATACAAAAAGATTCCAGAAGTTCAGTAAAATTCATACGTGTTGCCACTCACCTGCTGCTCAAAGGGGCAGAGGGCATGAATCCTGCAAAAGTAGAATTTTTTCCAAGGTCACCTGCCTCCTGTTTGTGTGGTTTGAGGAGACCATGCAAATTCAGCATTCTGTCCTTCGGAAGGGAAATTAAGCAGTTGGCCCCTTGGTGCTTTTCACAAAGAGTAGGCTAATGCCGGCACCGGGTTTCCCTCCTCCCTTCTGTGTGTGTCCAGTTGATGACAGTGCAAAATGACCTTGGCAGTCGACGCACTTAAAAAATCAATTACTACTACTACTACCTAAATTTCTCTTCCATAAACACTGAAAATTGGTATAATAATTTCTGCACAAATACCTGAAACTATGAACATGAAACCCGCAAATATTGAGAGATTACTGTATAACATTCAACTATCATTTAAAATATCTCAAGGAACCCCAAACAAAACAAGAATGTGTTAACTTTAACTGGATAAGATTAATTTCATGTGAATTTAACATACCTATTTCAATTGTATTTCTAATTTTTCTGACATTTATTCAAATGAAGTCTTCTATTGTCAGAATAATTTTAAATAACAATATGAATGCTACCAATATTTTAAACTCTTTATAAATGAAGAAAAACATTTATGAAACTGCATTATTATTATAATATATTTCTCATTACTAAGAAAGGTGCATATCACAAAACAGACACTTCTGCAGTTAGGAGGCAACTATCATTGTGAACCAGGAGATGGAGCTAAAAAGGACTCCTTATTGGCCAAATATAAGATTGAAACTTTTCTTATCTCACCTAAAAATAAGGTCTGTATACATTTTATGCAAATAAGATCTAAATCTCTATTTTTTCAATTTTTTAATAAAAATATTAACAATATTTAAAATTCTTAAATTGATGAAAATGTATAAAATCTTTACTTGTTGATGTGTTTTCAGGATTCTTAAAAATTGTTAGCATTATTTTCAAAAATATTAATTTTATTTCTTTCACAATCACATATAAGGGATGTTCAAATTAAAAGTGGACAATCAAGAAATTGAGCATGAGAGAGTGTATTCCAAAATTACCTACAGAAACATCTTTAAAGTTTCCCTCGTATAGTTGGTAGAATGGGAATGGACGTTGTCATGCAACAGAGCAATATTCTTCATCAAAAGGCCTGGATGCTTTGGATTAAATGCCTGACATAAATGTTTCAATGTCCAAGTCCAGTCCGGTCCATACCTCTCCCCATGTGACTTCCACATCTTTGGACCTCTTAAGAAGGACATGAAAGGAAAGTAGTTCCAGTTAGACGACAAAGTGAAGTTGATGGTCACCGATTTCTTTAAGCAGCAGCCATTCTCCATCTGTAAGAAGGGTATTGGCTTGCTGGCGAGATGTTGGGACAAGTATCTTAACAGACATGAGGAATTCATCTAATGAAATCAAGTTTTCATGCTTGATTTTCACGTTTTCCATTTTTCATTTGAACACCCCTTATAATATTCTTGTTTTTCTGTATAAATTGATTTATTCAAAAGGTAACTTATAAATCTTAATTTTATTTAAATACAATTTTTTTTTATAGCACGAAGAAGGCCGTAGACGGGCATATTCTCGAACACTGCCTAATCGTAGAGCTAGTCAAGGATTAACAAAAATTGCGGGCAGACCAGTTGATTATTACAAGGTTGGTAGATATTTTTTGCATGTTTTCAAAATAATAAAAAGGAAACCAACCCAGAAATAACTAACCCAACCCGGGGAGCCGAGGAGGACAGGGAATCCCCTAAAGTAAAGTGCCATAATTCCTCGTCTTCAAATTTCCGTAATATGTTTGTCTGCCATAGTAGTACCATTTCTCGCTGCTTTCTCACCATTGGCAGTGACACTGTTGCTGTCTTGACCTTCATCCAGTTAATGAAAATAAACCAAACTGTCATGTAATGTTTTATTTCCTCAATTTTTTCATATAATCAGAATATATTTTTTATAACAACTTTGATTATTCCTTATTCAAGCAGGCAAAACGAGGCCTTAGTACCAGTGAAGGAATGACTGTTCAAAGGAGGAGAATGGTTTTTATGGATGACAATGTCCTATTGTACAGAGAAATGCAAAAGAAAGCCAATGATCACATGGCTGAGGCAATTGAAAAAATGCCATTGGGAAAATATGAGTAAGTTAGTTGCTTTATCCTTTGTTTTGCAGAGGTAATATACATAAATATTTTCTTACTATATTTTGCTAGACTCAATGCAGAAAATCAATACTATTTTCTTATTTATATTGAATTAAAGATTCAAAAAATAAAAAAACCAAAGTATTTGTATTCTTATGTAGGAATCATTAATATATCTGCCAATTTCTTTTTCAGCCAGTGGTTTCGAGGTGAACAGATACATCCTCTGCTGCTTACATTTGAGAACTCAAAATGGGAGTTGCCATTCTTTCAACAACCTGATCCTTTGTTTAAGTTTTATATCGCTTGTGCAACTCCTCTTATTTTGGGGATTCTTCTTATTCAAGGTGTTGTTCTTCCTAGGTGAGTAAATAATGACATTATATTGAAATTTCATTGAAAAAATTGTTTTACTACGATTTTTAAGTGCATCTCAATTGACAGAATAATAAGACTAAAACTTAAATGTTTCATTCTCTGAATTCTTACTGAACACATTTCTAAGAGGGTAAAGGTCTTAAATTAGGTAAATTTTTCTTTTTGAAATACCTTTTGGAAAACTAGGTGGCCTTCTGGGATGATTTGGATATGCTTTGGAGTGGCATCATTTCTACTGCTGCTTTTCTTGGTTTGCCCCCTATTTTGGGCACAGTTATTATGGTCTATGTGGCAAGATCCACGTGGAGAACTGGAAGAACCTGTTCCTCCACCAACTCAAGGATTTTTATCTTCTTGTTATTTTGCATCCTATTACCTGGTTCAAAGCACAACAGCAAGAGTTGCCACTTATCTGTTAGTGATGCTGTGCCTTAGCCTAACTGTATTTTTACAGCTTGTGAGTATCATGTAAAATTTTTAAGTTTTTCCTCTTTCATTAAATACTATTCATAAATTTTTAGCCATTCCTTGCTAATTTCAGGTGGTATTTTTCTTTAATCGTATCTCAAATAAAAATTAATAGTTGAAATAATTCATTAGCAGTATTGGTTCAGTCTTCATTTTATTTTTGTTTGAATATACTAATTACTTCTACTTTATGTATTCATAAAATAATAGAATTAGTAATTTGTAAACAGGAATGTAATTTCAAAATATATTAAAAATATATATTACTTTAAAATAGCTTATTATATTAAAAAGTTTTCATGTAGCCTGCTTATACCAGATGAACATTCCATAATCCCAGCTTTTAATCTGTATGCATACGTACATACATACTAATCATGCCAAGAGTTTATAGATTTCTAAATATCTCTTCCGGAATTTATAAATTATAAAATTAAAGGAAAATTTAAATGGAATTCAATAAGATGATATTTTTAATGGCAGGCTGAATGCAGCGGTAGAGAGACAAAGTCATATTCATCATCTGACTCCCATGTTGAAGATACAGCTGAGTACAAAGTCTGCAGTCCACCATGGGTATGAACATTTTAATATTTAGTAATAATAAGCTAAAATTTTACCTAATCACCTTGGAAGATCTTTTAAACTCTGTGGAAAATGTTCTTTAAATCAGTATTTTTCAAACTTGTTGTCTCAATAGCAGTAAAGATGCCAAAAATAAAACAACCTTCTGACCAGAGTTTACATAAACTCCCAATAAATAGCAATATGTATCTGCTAAAATGAAATAATTTTTCTAGTAGGATCATATGGTTCTCCGCCACCGCCACAGGGTGGCCATAATTTATTCACTACATTAGAAACATCTGTACAACACCAACTATAAGAGATATTGGGAAACTGTTTGTTTCATTTCAAAGAACAACTCGCGGAGTTTTGTTACACATTAAAAATCTCTAAATGGGCACCATTTGTAACACACCGGATGTCCAAACAGTATTGTTACAGGCCAAGCATCAGGAGCATCACAGAAGCAATTGTATTATTGGTCTGCAACTTTCATGTGAAAAACTTGATCCTCTACCTAATTCAGACAAAAAAATCAATTGGAGTGCTATCTGAGGATTGAGGGGGCCAAGAAAGTGATTCTTCCCATCCAACATTCGTGTGAACATTTCCCTGGCTGTTTGATTGGATGGGAAGGACCATTTTCTTGTCCTCCTCGCTTCCTGGTTATCACCAAAATGAGTTTTTTCCTCTGATATTATGTAAAAGATCATGTTTTTCATACAAAACTTGTAGTTCTGGATGAAATCCATGCACAGTTCAACAATGCATTGGTTTCTATGACACCCTAGATGCTGGAAAATACTTGGCATGAAACAATATCATTTGGACATCCTGTGTTGAGATTTTCAATGTGTAACGAAACTCTTGGAACTGTTCTTTCAAATGGAACAAGCAGTTTTCCAATATCTTTAGTAGTTTTTGTTCTACAAATGTTTGCAATAAATTATGGTTAACCTCTACATTGAGTGCTCAGATTTTCTAAAGAACCTTTCAGCCCACACTTTAAAAACTCTTTTAAATAGCATACTAGTAAATTGTGGCTGATTTTAAATAACTATCAATCAAATCAAAGCTTCATAGGAAGATGAACAGAGAAATGCTTTTTGCCTCAAATATGAATTTGCTTTTTCAGTCAGTTATCCTATTCTATGGATAAAACATTAATAATATTTCTTTATTAAAAAGATGATTTTTTAGTCATTGATAAAAATTGTTGCTTTTATCCTCAGCAATTTACAGAGACCTGTGCATTGGTTATCATGATGAACTTTCTCTTCTTGAAGATCCATTATGGATTGAAACTTGTTATCAGTGCAATCATCACAGTAATATATTCATGGATTGTGTGGTACTTAAAACGAGAGTTGTTTCAGGTAATGTAGTAGTTTTTAATCATCTGATTTTGTTTTTTTTGTAATTTTAATATTTAAATAACTCCATATTTTTCTTTAATATCAGAGTGGTGAAACTTCTAATCCAACACTGGATCCTCGGATAACACACATCATGTATGTTATATTTTTCAGTTTAAGTATGCATCTAATGGATCGACAGGTGAGAAATGTATAGATAGGTCCTCTTAACATATTCTTTGGCTTCATCTCATAAAGAATCTCTCTTTAAATAGTATAAATAGTCTAATATTCTCTCTCTTTCATTCAGGTTGAGTACATGAACAGGCTTGATTATAAATGGAAAAGAAGATTATTTGAAGAACAAGATGAAGCCTCTACAACAAGGATGGTGAACAAAATGCTGCTGCAAAACATTTTACCTATTCATGTTGGTTAGTAATGTTTCATTATTAGCAGTTCAGATATTAAATCAAACTTTGAAGTTTTTACATACAATGAAGCCCCCTTATTTTGTACTTATCCCTGATGCAGCTGAGATTTACCTGAATACCAATCGAACAACTGAGCTCTACTTTGAGGAATATGATTCAGTCTCAGTAATGTTTGCCTCAATTGTGGCTGAACCAGTGGAAGAAGATGAAACGGAGGAAGATTTTTATGAAAAATACTCATCTGAGCAGTTGGAAGACAAAACCAGTATGCAGGATGATGACTTAGCCAGTCTAACACTTCTTAATGAAATCACATGTGTTTTTGACAAGGTTTGAGATTATTTCACTTTTATAATTCTTAATATTACATATAAATATAGGTAATCATTATTATGTTACCATAATTAAATATTCAAAATTAATTACTGTATGATCACAAAATGTTTATAGTTGTAATTAAATGAAGTTTTATTAAGGAACATTTTAATACAAAATAAGGGATTAGGATTAGTTAATTAAGAGACTGTTTATAAATGATTTCATGCACTGTGAGGTTGAGGGGATTGAGTCAGATGTGAAAATTTGTGAAAAGGGAGAGGGTGGAGATGAAAAATGTGATATAACAACAGTGCAATTCAGAAACTAAAAGTAATAATGATTCAGAAATTGCATGTTTTCAATGTGTTTTATATCATTTAGTTTAGCTTCTTGGTCATTTTTGTAGCATAAAACATGAGATTTTGCAAACTACCAGTGTCTTTTTGTTTACCTTTCTATTATCATATAATATATTTAAAAATACATTTTTCTAGCAGTTCCTTATGTAGCCTGACAGAAAAATACACAAAAACCAAGTTAACTGCAAAAAATGCACTCTTACTCAAAGTCAAATAAATTAATTGTTTTACAGGGGAAGAAGAGAGTGGGTGAATTGTAGAATAATTTTTATAGGGTTCTGGCAAGATGTGGCAGTCTGTGATAGTGAGGGAGGGGGATTTATGAATGAATGAATGAAATGTGGTATCATGTATGATATTCCTCTTAGTATTAATTTTACTAAAAATGAGATACACCATTATATAGGATACCGCAATTTTTAATGAGACATTTAGGAGAAATATCAGGTAATTCATTTGCATATGTAGATACAGTAATCCCTAAAAATTTGCAGGTTTCATATTCATGGTTTCGCTTATTTGTGCAGGAATTATTATAGCAAGTTTCAATATTTGCGGAAGGTAAACTTCACTTATTCGCAGTCACCTACCTTAAAACACCATGCGATACAACGTCATTGTGCTTGCTCACAGTATTTTATATCACAGCCCCATAATGTAAAGAAAGTGAAATGAGTGCCGATAAAAGTGAGATGAGCAAGAAAAGTTGTCATTAAGTAAAAAGGTTGAATTGTTAGAAAAGCTGTCACAAGGTGAAAGTGTAGCATCCGTTGATAGGGCACATAACATCAACGAATCCACTGTGAGATAAATAAAAAAAGAAGGCAAGTATACTGGCTAGTGTAAGTGGAAGTGCGCCTAAAAGTGCCAATGTGTCTTGCTATGCTTGTGACCTTGTTGTCGAGAAGATGGAAAAATACCCTAAATATCTGGATCGAAGATCAAATGCAAAAAAATGTTCCATTGAGTAGCCAGGTGATATGCGAAAAAGTTCTTCACTTATATGAGCTCTTAAGGGCAATATCGGCCACTGAAGGAAGCAGCACCAAATCATTCACAGCAAGTAAGGGATGGTTGGAGAAATTTAAAGGAAGATATGCTTTACATAATGTTAAAATAAGTAGAGAATCGGCATTGGCAGATACTGTAGCAGCTGAAGCTTTTCCAGGTCATCTTAAAAAAGCTCATCGAAGAGAAGGGGTATGAACCCGAACAAGATTTTAATGCTGACCAGTTGGGCTTGTTTTGGAAGAAGATGCCTTCGCAAACATTCGTCTCCACAGAAGACGTTTGGTGCCTGGATTTAAAGCAGCTAAAGACAGGTTCTCTGTGCCGATGTGCCCAGGATACTTGTGCATCAAAATGGAAAAATAAGCATAAACTGCCTGTTTTCTGGCGTTCAAACAAGAAGGCCTGGGTCACCAAACAATTTTTATGGATTGGTTTCATAATCATTTTGTTTATGAAGTCAAAAAATATTTAGCTTAAAAAATTGGCATTTAATATCCTTCTCATTTTAGATAATGCACCTGGTCATCCGCAGAGTATTCAATTTGCACATCCAAACATTGAAGTTATCTTTCTGTCCCCATTTTTCAACTTCACTTCTCCAACCCTTAGACCAAGGAGTGATTGCTGTGTTCAAGAGCTACCTGTCGCACAGTCCGCTACATCTTAAATGAAATAGAACGTGACCCTACTTTGACTGTCACCGAATGCTGGAAAATTATACCATTGCACATTGCATACAAAACATTAAAGAATCTATTGAGGAGGTGAGACTTTTGACTATAAGCTCATGTTGGGGAAAATTGTGAAAGGAATCTCTCATTAACTTTGATGGATTTCCTTCACTTGATGTAGGAGTGAAGATAATTGCAAGGAAGACAAATGATATTGGAGGGGAGGGGTTTGAGGATTTGCAACCAGAAGAGATAGTAGAACTTATAGTCTCGCATAGTGGAGAGTTAACTGAAGAGGACCTTGATGAACTTGCTCAGTTTAATGATGAAAATGATGATGCAGAGGAGGATGTGATGACAAAGTCTAAGTTGAATTTGAAAACATTGGCAGGGATAATGAAACAGGCATCTGAACTTATGGATAGTGTTTGGTGTTGACCCAGAATGAAGCTATAAATTTAAGAGAAGCATGGAAGATTTACTAAATATCTATAGAGAGGATTACAAAGACCTTAAAAAAAGTTGAAGCAGGTGCCAATCACAAGCTACTTTAACAAAAGCTCCAATGCTGTCTCCAAAAGTAGCACTGCCAACGCTCGAAGTTCTCCTCATTCATCTGTTGGATCACCAATGGATGATCCACAGGAGGGAGCCTTGTCCAACTAACATTTCCAACGCCGCAATTATCATTATCATTAAAGAGACAGCAACACCGTTATTAAAGGCATGAGTCATCATTTATTTATTGTTTTTTATGAATGCATTAAATTGTAAATGAACCACAATATTTACTTGAATTATTCTCACAATTTTTCCTTAAAATACTGCGAATAAATCATTGGGTACGTTATTATGTCTACCACATATTTTTTCTTAATTCCACGTCGAGAAGTAAAGATTTGAGAACTACAGGCTGTGCTTATTAATACTAACTATGAGTTTAAAAAATAATACCAATGTTATTACTATATAAACTAGGGGTAGCTGTTCCCCTAACCCCATTTATCTCATAAGCCTTTAGTCCCATATTCGCAGTTTCTATATTCGGTACATTTTTCAGGAACGTAACACCATGAATATGGAGGGATTACTGTACTGTAAAACCAGTGTGCTAGGTACATGATAACAAAGCACTAAGACATTTTCAGCATTCTTATACTTGGTAATATCAGGTAACCAGTTCAACTCTGTTAGAGTAACTGACATCCAATAATAGTTTGAATATTTGAATTCTATCCGAGGTGTCAAATTTCATGTTCCTGTTTATGTGGCACTTGAAGAAAAAATTGGCTAACTACTTTACTAAAAACAAAAGAATGCACTTTTACCATAAATCTTACATAATTTTCCAAAGAACTGTTTTTCTCATTAATATGGAGAATCAAAAACAAGACAAATAATCTAATGTCATTATGTTTTTTGTTGTAGTAATTGATTTGTAGTAAATGCAACTAATGAAGACTAGGTATAAAATATTTCACAGACTTGTTTACCATTTATCTTATATACATATCATTGGCATAGCTACTTCAAAATTAAAATAATTATTGAGTCAAGATTTATCTATAGTTAAACATAATTTGCTTGTGTGTTCCAACATCTAAAATATCCTTTGCTTTCATTATTAAACAGCTGCTGTTTGAGACACCATACATGCGAGTAGAGAAGATAAAGGTTGCTGGCTGGACATATCTGGCAGGTTGTGGATTGCAACCAGGGAGAAGAGATTCTGGAAACTCTGATAGATCAGTTAGTAGATCTGAAGATGGTGGATTGGGTGAAGAGCTTTCACAGCGCCAATCTGCTGACAACATCCTTGTGTTAGTTCGTTTTGCAGCCAGTATGATGGAAGCATTAAAGAAATTTAATAAGCATGGGTTTCAGACATTAAAGCTTCGCGTAGGTATGACACATTTTTATTTCTTTTCATTAAATATACACTAGAACTTCCATAACTTGAATGCCTATAACTCAAATTTTCCATAACTCGAAGTGAATTACTTTTACCGGGCAAAATATAAATGAGAAAAATATACTTCCATAAGTCGAATTTTCTATAACTCGAATATTTTTAGGCTGTTTCCAAAGGAAACATAGCCTTATGAAATGGTCCTGTCTGTGTGTATGTCCCCTACTAACAACTTTTGCATCAATGGACCAATTTTCATGAAACTTGGTATGAGGCTCATGCTGCCTGGGCCCAGCTTCGGGCTATATTTTATTTGAAGTCCCGGGTTCGATTCCAGGGACTTTTTCTCTATTTGTTTTACATAGGAAGTCTCAAATCCATTGTGTAGGGATGTTTTCTTTAATTCTTTAAAATATCTTAAAATTATGATATCGGAGTGAGGTTTTTACTAAGGGGAAAGAATGTAGATTCTAATTCTTATCACCGAATTTTGATAGTTGATCATATTTTCTCAAATTTCTACTAAAACATAGTGTTTTAGCATTTTAAATTGCATTTTATCAGATTGTTCCAATGGAGACAATTATTACCGAACTCGGCTTCAGCATAGACGAGTGAAAATATGGGTTATTTTCTTTTCCACTCGACTATCATTCAGCAAAGGACAGTTGATCATTACATATTAGTATATAAACAGTAACATTTATTAAATTCGTTTATTTTAAAAATACATGCAAAATATAATTTCAGAAAGAGATTTTTACATTGCTTTTAGTATTTTAAACCTGATAATGCTCTATTAATTTGTTTTCCAATTTTTCTCTATCATTGATAAACTATGAATTACAAATGGTATTTATGGTATGAGAATTCCTTGGAATGACTAACACATACTGAAACATTTCCTGTCAATATAAGTAATCAATTCTGGACGTCAACTTTGGGAAACTAGCCTGCATTAGTCCTGGTTTGAACTTCTTGTTTTGTTTCCCTTCAAGTTCGACTTATGGAAGTTCCACTGTATATGTATATATCACTGGCTTGCAGTCTGGGTAAGCAGATAATGTGCCGCATGCCCTCCCGATAAATGTAGAAACAAATAATAATAATCATTAAATCAATAAGTATAGAACGAGAACTCAACCACAAAGAAGGAAATGGGATGTGTTGAATCGCCATTAGTGAAATGCAAAAAAAGGGAGAGAATAGGAAGGTGATGAGAGAGGAGGCAGGCTGTCATTTTTACAGCTTACACTGCTAATTTGAGGAGAAGGGAGAGAAATGTAGCCAGGGTGTGTGGCTATTTGATTAGCTTTTGTCCTTATTGAGGTGGCGATGGAGGCGAAAGGCTAGTCATAGTATGTAAATAATGGTTCTTCCATATTCCAGTTTGTTAAGACATTGAAAAGCAAGGATTCCTTTTATGAAGAAGTATTTTATAAATTCTGTTTTCAAGCAAGACAAATAGAATTGATATACAAATGACTTTTAGGATTATATTTTGTAAGTCTTAATACATTTGTGTACTATTATTTTTAGATTATACGTATCCCTCATTTTGTGTGGTACATGCATTCATAAAAAAGGTAATGTAAAGTGAAACCATGTTAAATATATTAGGTCATTCCATAAGAATGCATAATATAATGGGCTATGCATTAAGAATTATATTAATGTGTAAGAAAATATTAACAAATATTTATGATCTATTCAATATGTAAACACAGAAACATAATAACAAATCATTTAAAAGGATAAATAATTTTTAAATAACCTGTTGGGAATATAAATTATGATAAAAGATTGGAGTGAATGAAGCTCCTCATATTCCAGTACATGGTGGAATATGTGGTAAAGCATGCTAATCTTGAACTGAATGCATAGTTATGCATGATTTTGAGTTTACATTTGAGTTTTATACTCAACATTCAACCATTTAGTTATATTGTTCTTTCTTATCAATTATGAGATGGATATGAACTTTTTATGTTTTTTAATGCATGGATATCATTTTAAAACCGTGCTAATACAAAACCAGTGACTGCACAGTTTGAAGGATATCAATCAGCTTACCCAAAACAAAGTATCACTGCACACCATCGCTATAGATATATGTGACTATTATACTTATATATTTTTTGTAGCCATAGATTAGAAAAGTTTAATCTAAGACCATTCTGAAAGTTTTATATTGTAAAATTCATGATCTTTTGAAATTTTGGTTTTATTTATTGATCCAATTAACAGGTATTGTTTTACAAAAACAGGGATTCAGCATGGTCCAGTAATGGCAGGTGTTGTTGGGGCTCATAAGCCTCTCTATGATATATGGGGGGACACAGTGAATGTTGCTTCAAGACTGGATTCTAGTGGTGAAGCTGGAAAAATTCAGGTAATTTTTTTTTTTCTAAATGTATTCATGATTGTTAAATGGCATCAGTTTCTGCCAATTGTTAGTATGGATTGTATCTGCTTGCACTAATTAAAGGCTAAAGGGATTAAGGATGTCTTTAATCATAAAAAGAAGCAAGTTTTAGTGAATGCTTACTGGCCAGTACAAATAGATTTAGGTGAAAATTTATTTTTCATAGTCACTTTGAAGCGTTTTCTATTCAATGTAGACCTAGTACTACATTCCTCAAAAATTTCAGTTTGAATGGTTTACATACACTTTTGTTTTACTTAATAGATTTTTATTTCTTTATAATAGGAATTGAAGTCCATATCCAGGATTATTATAAAATTGTTTTCTCATACAAAAAGCAGTCATTTATTTTATCATGATGTTTCATTCTTATTAATTTAGATAACTCAAGAGACTGCATTGGTGCTAATGAAGCATGGTGTTCAATGTGAAAGTCGAGGGATGACTGACCTTAAGGGGAAAGGATCTCGGCCTACATACTATGTGTGTTTGGATGAAAATTACCAACTTATTTTTGACAAGGAAGAAAAATGTAGTGATAATTTAGAGACTCCAGAAGAACTTATAAATGTTCATCCAAAGATAGTTATACATCAACATAACCAACAATCTGAAACATCAAATGCAGAGGAGTTAACTTATGCACCTCCAAGAGGAGATTCAGGTTTTGCAGAATATGAACATGTTGTAGAAATAATTGACACTATTAGTGGAAGTAATGAAAACTGTGAAATAGATAAAAATGAACTGTCCACCAAACTCTGATAAAAAAGTGAATTGGCTTGAAAGAGAACATCGGTGCCACTCTGCCAGTGCTTTCAGTTTTCATTACATAGTGTGTGATGATGTGTACTTTACTCAGATGCAATTCTGTGGATCTTTCAAGCTTAAGTGAAAATTATTACAGACTGATTTCATGAAAACATCTCTCATCATAAATATCATCTCTCATCGATTTTATTGAATTCATAATTTTAAACTATTTGTTTAAAAAATAATATTGACATTATGACAAAAATGTTTATATAGTCATATATGAGTTCTAGAAAGGCTCATATTATGGTACCTAAGATGTGAAATATGTAAATGTGTTTACTAGTTCATGTCTTTTCTGAAAAGTGAGGCCAGAATACCACTATCATCCTATTTTATCATTTTTTAAAACTATTGAAAATTTCATTCACAAAAAATAAAATTGGTCCTATTTATTTTATAAATTGTGTTCAGTGAATCCTCATTAGTTTTATGAATACCACTTATTCACCCAACAGCAATTTATTCCAACTCCCAAAATAGCTGTTACCTTGACCCATCGGCATCTCCAAGACAGCCTCGGTAAATGTTTTCATTCTGTAACTAATCGTCAACTAGACAGGTTTGTAAAGAGGTCTGTTATTATCAATAGATTGATTTTTAGTCAATAGCAAAGTCATTAGATGGCCTGACAAGTCTTTTTATCTGTTCCTGTAATAAGCAGTAGTTTCAATTTCTGACCTTAGTCAAATTTTTGCATCATAGCAAACTGCTTTTTTCTAAAAAAAAAGTTGCCAGAACGCAAAAAAGGTGAGTGAGAAAACAATAGGAATTGAATGTAAGGAATATGTATGATTGTAGGGACCCAGTTGAAGGGCTGACAGTCAAAGAGCCGACAGTCTAAGGACTGAATACCATAGAGTAGAAAATAAGGGCCGGCAGTCAAAGGGCCAACAATGTCAATTTGCAGAAATAGATAAATCATTAACTTAATTAAACAGACTTATGAATTGGTTAGAAGATATATCAAAACAATAACAAAAATGTATTGAAATTAAAAATGTCCCTATTAATATATTATTTTATGATATGGGTTGGGTTAAGTTTGGTTGGGTTTGGTCATGCTTACACAAGTACCAAATAATTTTGTATAAAAAGTATAAATAATTTAATTGAAAAAAATTTAAGTTTGTAAGAGAAAATTATCTAGATTGTTAAAAAGTAACTTTGAGGTGATTAGATAAATTGATAAAAAATATAACAACTGTTTACTACAATTAATTAATTTCTTATTATTTCTATAAATATTATAATAAAAACAATATGAGAAATAACTGAACAGCATAGTAAATATTTTGGTTTTTTCGTATTGCCATCCCTTCAGTACTTTTGGCCCTTCATCATTTTGGCCCTATAATATTGTCGGGCCTTCGGTTGTTTTGGCTCTTTGGTGTACTTTGGCCCTTTGGCTGTCAGCCTTTCGGCCCTGGCCCATGATTGTACAATATGAGTAAAATGTTATTGCATTGTAAATAACTTCATTTATTTGTTTTTAGTTATGCAAATTAGTATTTTTTGCAATAAGGGTTCCAGAATGGCATTCTGGTGCTTTCCAGGAGAAAAAAGTACTGGTAACAAATAATATGTGAATGGATTAATCCTAAGGTGTCTAGATGTTCTCCTTTTGGAAGGACAGTCCTTTTTCAAACATTGCCTTCCCTAAACTTTTTTCCTATGTCCTCCTTTTGGAAAAGTTTTCTGTTTTTGTCCTTTCTTTTATGTATGTTAACCAATGCCATGTAATTTTAGTAGGTTGACTGCATGCAAGTTACATTGTACTACTCACCACATCTTAGGCAATGGAGTTCCACCTGTTTGTTTGTTTGCATTTTTGTCTAATTTACCTCTTGGGTTATTATAGCCATAGCTCCTTACACACTGAACACACAAGGGAGGAGGGAAACCTAGTGCTGGCATTAGCCTACTCTTAATGAAGAGCACCAAGGGGGTTAACTGCTTAATGTCCCTTGTGAAGGATGGAACACTGACTTGCATGGTCTCCTCAAAGTCCACAAGTAGGGGATGGGATGTTCCCAGGTTGAAAAATGCCTGATTTGAACCTGGAAGGCCAATGCTCTAACCACTCCGCAACCACCACCCCTGAGTTCCACCTGTGCATCAACTTCTTTCCACCTAGGCATGGTTTTCAGTATGCCAAACTTTCCAGCATTCTGCTTGTTAAAAGATTTTTTTTTTCAGCTCTTTGATCTCGTTTTCTAAGTTATAGAGAACACAGTCTTCTAGAGTAAATTTTTCATTTTCTGCTTTATATTCATGAATAAAAATTGCAATAATTAATTTTCAATCATTCTAAAAATTTCAGCGTCTCAAGAAATTTACTATTTCAATAAATATATATCTTTTAAATAAATTTTGGCTCGGAAATAATAGTTGTCAAGCCATTATAACAGTTATATTTCAAATAAGTTACATTTTGCAACATTGAGATTATTTTTGTCACTCTTAAATGCTTCTTTACTTGGTTTTAGTTTTTCAATATTGGGGTTGAATTTTATCTCAAATATGTAGAACATTTGTAATTATTGAGTGGCAATGTTGAAAGCTTGTGTAATTCACTTTTGAAATGCAGTAATTGAAATGTATATGATATGATTTATTATAATGTAAATCTGGATAAATATGTCGTGTGTTACAGTGAAAAAAATTACTAAAATTATATATAGGCATTCGTTTTTTCTTGCAAGCATAAACTATTTTTTTAAACGAACAAAAGTAAATGCTGTAAGCCTGTTGTAGTACATTAACTCATTTACAACTATTATTTTATTGAAATAAATATTTAATAAGCCATGTAAATAGTTTTTTTTTCATCATCAAATTCGTCCTTTTTGTTAAAATAATAAAATAATTACATATATAATTACCCACATACATAATTTAAATACAATGTAATGTTTAATTTCATAAGAGAATGTTTGTTCACACGTGCGATAGGTATCCATAACAAATTTTACTTGTATTTTTTACGGAAAAGGAAAACAGCTTAGTTAAATCCTTCGGGGCAACACAAAATGTGTCGGCAGGCCAAATTTGCCCTGTTGTGCACCCCTGATTTAGAAGGAACTTTCCTAGCTAAACAGCAACGGCAAAATTTTTTAGATAAAAATTGTATACATTTAAGATTAACAAAAATATGTAAACATTTGTATTTTTTGTCTTTCTGGGATGCTATTTCTCATCATTACTGTGGATCAGGAGTTGCCGGTATTTCCATTAAAATTTCTAACCTTCTGAAATGAAGAAATGATTTTAAAGAGAATATATCAAAATCAGCATATAGGACTGGCTTGATGGTGGTATCAACGGTGCAACTGCCCTGGGCCTCATGCTTACAAATGATGGAAAAATTATTGAATACTATCATAATGATATAGATTGCTTTAATTATTTGAATTTACTATATAAAAATTTTGATGCACACTTTGAACCAGGTCCCACGATTTTCCTAGTTGGCTCTGTCAACAGATAATCCAAAAATCATTTTAATATAACTGCAGTATGAATTTTTTGTACCTACACCTCAATACCAGTATATCGTATGTTTTCAGAGTCTACATTACTAGCAATGAACATACAAAATACTGAGCTTGAAAAAAAAAGTTAAAACTTGACTGTGGACCACAACATATACTTTGACTTTTATTTAAAACATTCAACATTGAACTATTTGGCCTACAACATACCATATCTTTACCTACAAGGATAACAAATATCACAGCTACCTGTATAGATAATATTTTAACTGATCTAAATCCTTCTGCATTCACCTCTCTAGTAATTCATTCCTCACTATCTGATCATTTAGCTATAAAAATTAGCATAAACTTAAATCACAATCTAGTAAGCCCACCATATTACATACCATTTAAAGTGCAAATCTGTAAGAAAGAAAACCTAATGCGCCTTCAAAATTTAACAATGAATGAAGACTGGTCTGGTGTGACACTCAATAATACAGCAGATGACAAATATAATAACCTCATTGAAACCTTCTCCTACTGGTTCAACCTAAGTTGCCCTATCACAACTATAAAAAAATGGAATAAAATAACAAAAAAGTAGCTGGATTAACGCTTCAATCAGAAAAGCTAGGGCAGAGCTTTGCCATCTTGAACAAATATATTTATCAAATAGAGACATTAATAGTAAACATGAATTTTCAAATTACAAAAATTTTATGATAATCTAGTGTTAACAACTAAAAAGAAATACAATGATGTCTATATCCTAAACTCAAATAATATTAGTAAAAGTACATGGAATATTATTATCCAGGCCAGAGGAAAGGAAACACCAACTTCCCCCCCCCCCCACTGAAATATGTATCAATAAAGCCACCATCAAAGATCCAATGGAAATTGCAAATTATTTCAATAGTTTTTTCAACACAATGGCTGCAAAAATATCCAAAGAACTACCTAACATTCCAAGGGATAAACATTTTTTGAATAATAGAGTTGCTCAAAGTATCTACCTCTTCCCAACTAATGACACAGAGGTCAAAAGCATAATTAAAAACATGAAAGCAAAAAATTCTGCAGGATATGATTGTATTTCTATTACTGCCATAAAAGCATGTGCATCATCCATTGCCTCTCTTTTATCCAACACCATTAACATAGCCTTTGAGGAAGGAATCTTTCCAAATGCTCTCAAAATATCTGTAATTCATCCAATTTATAAAAAGGGTGACAAAAGGGATGTAACGAACTACAGGCCCATATCTCTGATATCATGTTTTTCCAAAATATTTGAAAAAATACTGCTGAATAGACTCACACCTTTCCTCAAACGCCATAAAATAATCTGTAACACCTAACATGGATTCATAAAGGGCAAATCTACCACTACTGCGGCAATCACCTTTCTGGAAAAAATTATCAGCGATATTGATCAAGGAAACAACTCCACTGGTATCTTCTTGGATCTATCAAAAGCTTTTGACTGCATAAATTTTGACATACTTCTTGAAAAACTAGAAAATTTTGGAATATGAGGTCAAGCCCATAGTCTCATCAAATCTTACTTAACAAACCAAATGCAGGTAGTAAAACTACAGACATGCCAGGGACATATTATGTCATCTAATGTCACTGCTACCAATGGAGTTCCCCAAGGCTCAATTCTTGGGCCTTTGCTCTTCTTATTATATATAAATGACATTCAATCTGTCATTAATGATGCGACTAAAATTTTGTATGCTGATGATACTTCTATCACAATAGCTGATAAGCTGTACTCTCAACTGGAAATAAAGGGAAATGTTGTCTTAAACAGCATTGCACAATATTATAATGAAAACCTTCTCACAATAAACACTGAAAAATCATGCTTTATAGAATTCTCCCCACGCTTATATGACTCAGAAAATAGCTACTTTGTAGGAAATATCATGATAACAAAAAACCACTGTACAAAATTTCTTGGTTTAATTATTGATGAAAAACTAAGCTGGAATTACCATATAGATGAAATATTGCATAAAATTAGCAGAAATCTTTACGTCTTAAGGAACCTAAATATCGCTGTACACAAGGAGTTATGAAAACTGCTTATTTTGGACTGATTTACCCATACCTTGTCTATGGAATTGAATTATGGGGGCACACTAGTAAAACAAATTTACAGAAGATTTCATTTTACAAAAGAAAGCAATACGCTATATAGCAAACTTACCCTTGAAACAAACATGTAGGCAGGCTTTTGTTGACCTTAAACTACTGACACTCCCCTCCATTGTAATATATAGGACTTTGCTATATTTAGCTACTTTGGATGATATAATATGTAATAAAGATGTCCATGAACACTTCACTAGAGGCAATTCCTCTTACCATCTTATCCAACATAGACTAAAATTGTATGAAATCCTACCCAAAAATAAAGGTATTCAATGGTTCAATATTTTATCTCCCAACCTTAAGTCTAGCAGTTCAGAAAAAGACTGTAAGAACAAAATGTACAAATCCCTACTGGAGAATGCTTTTTACTCAGTTGAAGAATTTATTGATGTCATCATCATCATCATCATCATAGGAAGTCTGTCCGTAGACAGGTCCGTGATTATTCATGGTTAAACCTGGTTCTCCATATACTCCTATTTTCCGCTGTCCTCTTTATATCTTGATAACTCTCTTTCCCTTTCAAATCGTCTATCAGCTGAAACCTTTTCCTACCTCTTTCCCTTTTCCCATCTAGTTTTCCTTCTAACACGTCTTTAATCATACTCTCTCTCCTCAGGTAATGTCCAACCCAGTTAGCCTTCCTCTTTCTGATAGTCTGTATAATCATTCGCTTCTCTCCTATTCTTCGTAGCACTTCATCGTTTTTCATCCTATCTGTCCATTTTATCTTCAGCATTCTCCTCCAAGTCCACATTTCAAAGCTTTCCAAGTATTTGATGTCATTTTTCCTTAGCGTCCATGTTTCTGCCCCATACAATGCTATACTCCATACGTAGCATTTTATCAACTTCTTGCGGATATCTTCCCTTATATTCCCTGTAAGTAGTTGTTTCTTTCTCCTGAAAGCCGCTTTTGCTTTTCCTATTCTAGTTTTGATCTCATCCGTACATTTTGCCTCTCGTGTTATGATACTTCCAAGGTATTTATATTCTGAAACTTGTTCTAATGGCTTTCCCCCAATAGTTATGTTCAGATTCTCTTCTTTACCCGATATTCGAATGACCTTGGATTTTTCTGTATTTATTTCCATACCGTATTTTCTACCTGTTATCACTAGTCTATTTATCATTTTTTGTAGCTCCTCTTCCTTTCTTGCTAGAAGTACTTGATCATCTGCGTATTTTACTGTTCTTATAATCCTTCCTCCAATTTTGAAATCCCCTGTGCCTTCTAAAGCTTCTTGCATTAGACTTTCTCCATATATATTGAATAGGGTTGGCGATAGGCAGCAGCCTTGTCTTACTCCTCTACCGATATTTATTCCGCAGGTGTCCACATTCTCAAACCTGACCTTTACAACTTGATTCTCATATAGATTCCTAATCAGTCTCCTGTCTTTCCAGTCTACACCTATATCCTTTAATATCTTCATCAACTTTACCCAATTTACTCTATCAAAGGCCTTCTGCCAGTCTACGAAACATGCGCAGATATCTTGACTGTATTCTATTGCCCTTTCTGATATGATTCTAACTACTCCTATAGCATCTCTAGTTCCTCGTCCTTTTCTGAAACCGAATTGATCTTCCCCTATTATTTCTTCTGCCTTTTTCTCCAGCCTTTTATTAAGAATCCTCGTGATGATCTTCGATGTGTGTGACAGAAGGCTTATAGTTCTGTAATCTTTACACTGCATTGCCTTTGGCTTCTTCTTTAGAGGGATCATTGTTACTTCTAGGAAATCCTGAGGCCACTCTCCCGTGTCGTAAATCTTATTAATTAATTTCGTGATCGCTTTTAGTCCTTCTGATCCTATGACTTTAAGTATCTCAGCCGGTATTCCATCGCTGCCCGTGGCTTTCCCCTTCTTAAGTTCCACTATCGCTTTTTCTACTTCGCTCTCCATAATACTTGGTCCTAAGTTGTCTTCTTCAATGTTTTCCTCATTTTCCAGTTCTATTTTTGCCGCTCCTGTCTGTTTGCTGTATAATTCCTTAATGTATTCTTCCCATACCTGTGCTACATCCTTTGTTTCTGAGACTATCTTCCCATCCGTATTCATAATTCCTTTACCACAAATTCCATTAGACTTCTTATCTTCTAATTCCAGTGCCTTAGCATACATCATATCGTACCGTCCTAATTTCTCCATTTGTTCTATTTCATCACATTTTTCTTTTAGCCAATTTTCTCTAGCTTTATCTGTTACCCTTCTCAACTCATTGTTTATACGCCTATAGTTGGCTCTACCTTCTTCACTGTTAACGTTTTTCCATTTTCGTCTCTCATCCATTTTCTCCAGCATTTCCTTCGTGATCCATGGTTTTCTGATTTTCTTCTCTTGTTTTCCAATCTCTTTATCCAAGGTATCCTTGATACTGGTTTTAATTTCATCCCATTCTATATCGACGGTCTTCGGTTTGTTTTCCAACTTTCTTAGGTTATCTTCCAACTTCATGCTGACTACATCCTGCCTTTCTTTCAGTTTTTCTAGGTCCCAGGTCTGTCTTTCTCTTCTCGTTTTTCTTATTTGTTTGAGCTTTGTACTCACGTCAAGTATTAGAAGGCTGTGATCTGAATCAATGTCTGCTCCTTGCAATGCCTTGGCGTTCTTTATGCTGTTCCTAAATCTTTGTTTTACAAGGATGTAATCTATTTGGCATCTCATTCTATCTCCTGGGCTTTTCCATGTGTATAACCTTCGTTTATGGTTTTTGAACCATGTATTAGTCACTACAAGGTCATTATTGATGCAGAATTCTACGAGTTTCTCCCCTCCTCGATTTCTCTTCCCAAGTCCGTATTGCCCGACAACATTTTCTTCCTGTCCTTCTCCGACTATGCTGTTCCAATCTCCCATTATTATGCAGTTTACCTTTCCTCTTCCGTCTTCTTCGTAAATTTCATTAATTTGCTCATAGATCTCATCTATTTCTTCATCGTCATGAGCTGACGTTGGCATATATACCTGGATTATCAGCATGTCCACTGGGACTGCTTTTAGCTTTATTGCCATCAGTCTATCGTTCGTTGCTATTATCTTTGTCACGCTTTTCATCATATCTTTCCTAAGTACCAGAGCTACTCCCCTTTCCCCACTATTTCCTCCAGAATAAACTACCGTGAATTCTTCCGAGTCGAACTGTCCTTCTCCCTCCCATCTAGTTTCGCTTAGCCCTATAATGTCAACTCTATTTCTTCTCATTTCTTCTTTCAAGTTCTCTAGCTTTCCTGCCTTTCTCATAGTTCTTACGTTCCAAGTCCCTATTCGTAATTTACTTTCGACAAATGTTTTCCTCAAGGCAGTCCCCGCCCGGAGATCCGATTGGGGGACTATTTTACCTCCGGATTGTTTTACCTCGAGAGAACTCATATTGTCCAACCATATAATCTTTACTAGGGATTGTAATGTGGTAGTTTCCCTCTTGCTTTCCACATCGCAGTACTGTAGCCGTTCAAATCGTCCTGATCACGCCTACAGCTGTATTGGATATAGACCCAACCAACATCATTTGTTTTCGGCTCTATACCATACTGACAGTACTGCTGCCTACTGCCAGGCACTGATGATAGTTTTTTTTTTTTTTAATAAATAAAACCTCCATTCGAGGGGTTTGAACCCCCGAACTTTGCAATAGAAAGCCGACACGCTAACCACTACACCACCAGTGCAGTATGATGTATGCTACTCCAAAAACATGTAACAGGATGAAAGTCTAACATGTAATTTATTTGTTTTATATTTAAATATTGCTGTATTTTGAGATTGTAGTTTTAATGTTTTCTTACTTTCAAATACATATGATGATTTTTGATGAAGGCTACTTGCATGATTATAAAATATGAAACATAGAACATATAAGAAAATGTAGCATATGTACTATGTACTCACTCTGTATTTTTTGTGTTTGCTTTGATATGTAACTTCCATAGTATATATATATATGTGTTGTGAATGTCCTCTATGATGGCTCCTGACAATTGTAATGGTTTATGTATGCAATTTTTATTGAATTAAAAATAAATAATAATAAAAAATAGCACAAAACAAACAAACTTTAAGTAATTTTTAATTAATAAATATAATCCTCCATTGCTTTTGTCTTATTCCAGCATCTCTTATAATGGTTTGGAGCCTATATAACACTTATTTGCCAGACAAAAGTGCATCATTTTGCTGTTCTAGTTAATCCAATGAAGTTTCAGTCCATTGGATAGCACTCGGGGCTAATATACTTTTCTGGAATCAATTCCATTTCTTAATCATTTTTGCTAGTTTCCTTTTCCAGGCCTTGTGCTATTCTAATGATTTGACTGCCAGTTAAAAGCTTATTAAAATTACTTTTTCTTTGTTCTTCTTTAAATCATGAACTGCTGTCTCAGCAGTTCCATAAATCATAGAAAGTTATTTTGAAGAACCAATCTTCAAGTTTATGTATTATGTTAAGTTTGCCTTAAATTCTCAATGCCACACGTTTCTCTGCCATCATAAATATTATGGAGTACAAAAAAACAAGAGTATTTTTACAAAATCTATTCTTAATGATGGATAGCACAATTATTCTCCAAAGTTCTGAATATCCACTCAATTTCCTGCATAATGGAATTTGAAACTGTAAACTAATGGTCAATTTGAACAAGTTTCTTGCCATTAATAATCTGCATGCAAATAATGGGAGTCACCTGTAGTTTGGAAATTTGTTAATCTGGTTTACATCAGTCTTAGTAATTCTTTTGGTATTTTTCAACGGATGACATCCACTGAGACTAACTTTCTCATTATAAAAATATATTTTTCTGTAAAAATTGAAACAACACTCATAGCAATTGAGACAATTCATTTTAACATACATATGCAATTTTTAAATTTATGAGGAAAATTCATAATTAATAATACAAGTTTATATGAAATAATTCTATTAAGAAACTAGTTCGGATATCTGCAGTTATTCTTTAAACAATTATGCTATGATAATGACAATACAACCTAAAAAATGCAAAAAATGGGTTTCTGGTGACCACTTTTTTCACACTCAAAAATTGTATAATGATTCAAGAAATATAAGGAAGAACTTAATTTTCCAACTCCGCCCATGATCACAGGATTTTGCTGTGTCACATAACCATTCCAAATCTTCCTCCGTCTAAATGTTTATTATTCACTTTTAAAGCATAAAAAATGTCTATGATAGGTTGAATGTTATGTGGTAATCTCTTTTGTAATTTGATATCATAGATATAGTTTTCTGTGCTATGAAAAAATTGAAAATATATTATGGATAATTAAACCTCACAATAATAAAGAACTAAGGATTTGAGGTAATTTAGGAAACAGATCCAATTATAATGTTTTGTGGCCCTCAGATGGGAAGCGACCTGTACTTTGAAATCTCAAGCTCTAGATCGCTTCCTCACCTTACCCAACATTGTGTGTCCCACTTGGCACTATCCACTGCTCAAAGCAAAAACTAGCTCTGGTTATCGGTTGTGTCCACACCTATGTAGAGGAGTCCACAACTGCGGGGACAAGTATATGTTGGACAAATTATAACATATATCATGATAAATTCTTTCTGAATCTGTGGTGTGTGTAGCGTAAATATAAATATGTATATTTGTAAAAATAAATTTATTTAATTTGACCATTTTCCTTATTATTTCGTAGTAAATTTGCAGTTCGCTTCTCACTCAAAGTGGCATGTGCATCTTCTTGCAGCGAGTTTGTGAATTCTCTGCAGTGCGAGATGAAAAAGAAACCGATGCAAAAAATAATTTAAGAACAAACGAGCAAAAAACAAATGTATCCAGAATATTTTTTATGATAGAATTTATAAGTTCAAATATAACATAAATTAAAAAATTACAAATCTGCCTGACTTGAACCAATGTCTTTTGATTAACAACCGGACACTTTATGCCGAAGTTAATAACACAGATCACCTAAATTTCCGTTTAAGGCATGAGCGTTACGTGCGACTTTGTGCCCCTATCATAAACATTTCAAAATCAATAATATTTATTATACACAAATTTTACCAAGTTGTGCTGATAAACTTAAAAAAATTTATGTGTTAGGAGTAATGTCAAAGTGGGCGGCCAATTCTCCCGTTGAAAAAAAAACAACTGGACGCTCGTTAATAAAAAGTTATTTAATTTTCACACCGTAAATTTTAAATAAATATAAATTAAAAACGAAATGAATTTTTTGTTGCACCCTATTTCTTTTCTTTTGCGTGAAATATACGATAACCTCGAGATTGATGTCTTATGGGGCCCTGCTGAATGTTTTGCCTCTTGGCTCTGCAAAAGGTAGCTAGGGCCCCGTTGAATCGTGTTTATTAAAGCTTATCCATTAGACGTCCTCATTGAAGCATTGCCAAAGATGCTACCCTTTTAGATCGACTACGACTGTCGAGGCTACAACTAAGGGTATAGCAGAGGGGTGTGAGAATTTTGGGTTCCTCAAGGTGAACTACAGACCAAAACCTGAGTGGAGTGAGTTTTTGGTCTTTTTCAAGGCTAAAACAGCAATTATCGGCTTTTTCTCAAAAATGTTCAGTAAAGACGGCGGGATTTTTAAATGGCTTCTTTGACTCCTTGCTTTTGATCCCCCTTTTATATCGTATTATATTTAAGTATTTGTTTAAAAATTCAACACTCTGCGCGCTTTAATAATCATTTATACGCCACAACGTTTTTACTAATATTTTCATTGATTTATTGCAATTTAAACGATCGTAATGCCTTATTATTATTTTATCATTTTTAAAAACTTTTTAAACAAAATTAACTCAGTAAACCTATGGAGGAAATAGTGTAAGACATTTTAAAATAAAAATGCACTGGTTTCATAAAAAAATTTATTTATACAAAGATTCAGGAGCAAATACATTTGGTGCCGCGTCGTGACATTCTGCGGCACTCTCTCTTTCGAGAATAATCTATATGGGCCTTCACACGATATTTTGTGTAAAGTTCTTCGTTTTCTGTTAAAGACGTGCTCGATCCCCGACGATCTATCTTGACGGGTGGCTCAGATTACGAGATGAAAGTTGAAGGGAAGCGTCGTAGTGTCGACATTTCCTACACCGGAAATCGCAGATTCAACTCCACTCCCTCACGTCACCAAGTCGCAGTTCTGAAATAAAAACATGCATTATCGATTAGTTGTAGCCTTAGTCTTCGCAAACAAATCGATCGAATTGCACTTAAGCGTTTACCTTAATATTTTGATACTTTTTTAAGCGTACAGACGGAAAATACTGGACGATTAGGTATAGTAACAGATTTAGAATAATATAAATATTTTGAAATTTAATACGATGTATATTGGGAAGATATGGAGATAGAGAAGAAGTCACTCAAAGTTTTCCAAATTTAATGAGAAATCTATCTACCCAACTCTACTGGGTGTAATAATTTACACGAGTGATAAGACAAATTTGTCTCACCAACACGAGTAACACTCGCATAGGATATTTGGACGCCAAGACTTCAGTGAATCTTTACAACGAAGAGAGCGTTGAGGAGTTGCAAATACCATTCCAGAATAGAAATTTGGATTTATGATTAATAGGGAGAAAATGCTTTCGCAAAAAATCGAGCTCTCATGCCTGAAAGACTAGCGTAGGTCTCACTGACAATTTATTGGAAAATTGTTTAGTTATCATTCACACTACGGTAAATACTCGTCAAAACTGACGAAATATCAAATTAATATATTTATCTATTTTTTGTTGTTTTTATCTAGAAATGCAAAAATTCTTAGTAAAAAGTCTAAGTCTATAATCATATTTTACAAATGCAAAATTTTCTTCTTCTTTTCCGCACTTTCTTTTTCTCCCTTCTCTCCCACTTTCCCTCCATCAGACAATATTTATATCTAAAATTTAATTGAAATTTCTTGTTTTTCTTTCAGATCTAACTTACACAGAATATGTAGCCATATAGTATCAAGTTAAAAGTTGAGTATTATTTAACGGAATTCTTTTTAACATGAAAGTCACGATGTTTTTCTCGTTTTCCGTTTAATCCAATGTAATGTACGCAATTTCGTTGACGACGAAAGATTTCCATCACAAAAAAATAAAATTTTCGTGTTCAAAACAAATTCGTGAACCGATTCGACAAGTAACTGAAAATCGGCGGTGGTGAAATGAATTTTCGTTCTTTGAAGCCTTCCTTGGTTTAACTCTCGAAGTTTTAGTATGATTACAAGTAATTTTAAACAGGTAGGAATGTACACGGGTTTCTGTGGTACAGTAGTGCTTTTCGTCAAATTCGCCGTAGTATAATCGTATACTAATAATAATAGTTTATTAGTCCAGAGGTCAAAAACATGATATAGGACAATACATACTAATGCATTTGCTTTGAAATCAGAAAATTATTTCTCCATATATTGTGGTAGCCCTGATTTTTGAACCGTTCTAAACATGTACATATCGTTTTGCCATTCTATATTCGCCCTACACACGAAATTTCTTTGAAATCGGTTCATCCAATACCTTCCAAATTCATAGTTACAGAAAAATTCTAACCTTGATATTGCGGTAGCCCTGTTTATTCGACCCGGTTGAAATATGCTATTTTGGTTATTTATTTATATATGAAGACTATATATATCTAAGGTGACCAGATTTCAGATCAGCCAAAGCATGACAAAATGTTTGCCCCTGGATTGTAGGCAATTTACGACGATCGACTACAGTTCAGCTGCTAATTCCTATAAATTGAGACGTCTTACGGAGTTCTACACAAATTCACAAACAATAGAAAAAAGGGTTGTCTAATCAGTCGGCCCCCCATTTTAAATTAAAAAATACATAAGGAAAATCCTTCTACATTTTAAGGGGTCTAAAAATTGAAAAAAAAATATTGTTAGCATTATGCATTTAAATTAATTAGTGAACTATTCTTCCAGTGTTTTTAACACTTCTGATATAGTGTTAATTTATTTAAGCAATTTTTTTTCTTAGAGGAGTGCACACAACCAAAGAAATATCAAGAATAATGTAACAATGTAGCAATACGTGCCAAACTTTTTTTTAAAAAGAAAATTCTGAGTGTTCTGAAAATAAAATAAATTCGCTTGACAATATTTACCTGAATTAGTGGTAAAATTTGAGAAAACGAAAATACTGATAGATGGTGCTTTCGGGAGTGGCTGTGTGGTGAGAAACATGACTCGGTTTCGCTCGGAAAGCAGTGAGTCAGAGGGGTGAAAGAACTCGCTGCAACGCGGCCGAAACCGAATCACATTTCTCACTATGCAGTCACTGGCGAAAGAACCACTAATAGATGATGTTCACTGCAAAAGCCTACAATCCAAGAAGTGAAGTATATTATTGTTATTGCAACTTATCTAGCAATATGCTCAATCAATGCCATATTCTACCCAAAGTAAATTTTTGAGAGTTTAAGGATCAAGAGAAGTATATTTACTGCACGAAAATGATACAATGAGATAAGTCTGGTGCAGGGTCGGCTTAAGCGCTACGAAAAACACACAAGTGCATGGGGTCTAAACCCTTTCCGAGAACAGCCGCACAGATCACAAACCTTGCAATAACGTTACTTGTTACAAATTTACGATTTGGGTGGGGCGCATGTATCTCTTAATCTGGCATTGGTATGGCATAACAATCCTCAAAAAACTAATCCACTCACTACCCTACATCTTCAAGAGTATGCTCTTAAATATTAAAAAATTGAAAAGGTGCGCATTTCGGCTACAATGCAGGTCTTCCCTAAGGTTCAAATACCTACCCTTTCAAATTTGCATACCTCAGACCTCTTACTCACAAGCACCCACAGTGGACATCCACCCACAAATTCCCTCCTCCCCTTCTGCATGTAGGAATTAAAAAAACAAACAAACATTCTTTTAGAATCTACTTTTGGTAAATTACCACAGAAGGCTGCATTGTAGCAGAGATTCGCATTGTTTTTCATAACCTTGTTGTGGCTAATAAAGATACTTAAGTACTTTTTTCAATATTATGATTTTAAAATGCTTATTCTTGAAGAGGCAGAGTAGTTAGTGGGTTAGTTTTGCATACATTGTCATGCCAGGCTTTCTAGTAAACAGTGTATAATTCCACAAAGTGGAGTGTAAAGTGTGCAATTGCTATATAAAAATTTATCACTGTGGGAAATCTGGCGTAAATGAGCAAATTAATACAGAAAAGCATTAAGACAAATCAACTTGCGTTGGAAATGCAGGCGCATCACAAAATATTATGCAGTACTTTCATATGAAAAATCCAATGGAGGATCATCTTACTGTAGCAAGTGAGTTGACAATGACCTATCACATTATTAAACATCATCATTCCTTTCGATCAGTTACTTGTAACAATGAACTCCTTGATGAAATTTTTGAGACTGAAATAGCCAGTAAATATTCTTGTGGACGAAGTAAAACTGCAGCTCTCATTAAAAATGTTATCGGGTTATTTTGCAGAAATGAATTATTGATAGGATTAAAAAGTCAGTGTTTTGGAATATCCACAGATGCTAGTAATCACAAAACGGAAAAGACTTTCCCCTTAGTTCTTCATTGTTTTTGCAATAAAAAGGAATTCAGATTAAAATATTAAAAATTGAATCGCTACCTAATGAAACATCCGATACCATTGTCGATTTCATCAGTATCACATTTTGCGAGTATGGGGTCGATCTAAAAAAATGCAATGCTTATGGAACAGATAATGCAAACACAAATTTTGGGAGACTGTTGAGAAAAGGCAAAAACAATATCTTTTATAAATTACGCAAAAAATTAATAGCAATTTACTGGATGCTGGATGTTCAGCGCATGTTTTTCATAATGCTATGCAGTCGGGAGCTGAGAGATTATCTTGTGATGTGGAAATGTGAAAATACTGTCGTACTTTTCAACCTATGCAGAACGTAACAAGCGACTGAAAACATTTGTTTTTTAGTAGATGTAGTAAGGGGTACGTAACGTCATTGCATGCCTTACAACTGTACTGAAAGCACGCGGTTTTGATACTTCGTCCTCTTGCTTTTCCTGATATTGTAGCTAAAATGGAGAATATGGAACTTAAGAAGGGTTATAAGTATTGTCTGGTACCTTGGTGCTTAAATACAACGATTAAAACCCCGAGAAAATTGTTCTTCATGCTACCGAGCTCCTTGGGAAGAAATAAGAAGCGGAGAATATTGTGGTTGAAAGCCATGAGAAGATACGCATCTGATATATTGGAACGTACAACTGCATTTGTCTGCAAAGATCATTTTAATGTAAGTGCTAGTTATATGTATGTACATAATTTTATTGCTTTGTATTTTAGTTTATGACTTATGTCGGCATTACATTGACATGATGCATATATTTCTGGAGAACGTTGAAAGAATAAATTATATTTTTATGCTTCAAAGATTAGCATATATATTTTAACAAAATCTCCATAGTGTAATATACCTATTCTAAATACGTACTCACGGAAATTGTTGAGCTATGGGTTTATTAAGCAAATAATTACTGTTGCAGTGCATATATTTAAGTACCACATTTTTAAGCAAATACTTTTATAAATGTACATATTAAGTTAGTTCTGTAATTTAAATATTTTAATAAATTTGTTTCCATAATATCCACGACAGCATGGTATTTTGAAGGACCATGTTATTTGCTAAATAAGGGCAGTCATGACACTCCACAGATGTGACTAAATCATCTTCTTCATCTACAACTACACTCACTTCATAACCTCTATCTTATTCTGTGTTCAGGGCAAATCTTGCCTTTAACAATACAAATTTTTCCTTCTCACTTCAGTTTAACAAATCCAACAGCATTACTAACATAGTCTTTTCTCAATGACCTCAAAGAGAGAAAAAAGCCATAAAAGCAACGATGACATTTGCGACATAGAAAAGAGACATGGTTATGACAAACACTTCTACAGTTTTTCTTTTCACAAGTATATGTAATAACTAAGGCAGATAGACACTTAAAACAACAAACTTCACCACATTCTTATAGACAAGACACGGAAACTAATTTTATTCATATTAATTTTGTATAATATTTTACCTGATGATTCTGTAAAGGCAGATGATGGTGATTATTCGCTGAAACCAGTCGTGTTTTACTTAGTATATTTTGTGGAAATTAGCAAAAGTTTAATATAAATAAAAAATACTATCTAGCATTGTTCGTGTTATTTTATTGTGTAATTTCACCAAGTCTTGTCCTCGTCCATTACCTTTTGTATACTTATCTAACTGTATTTTACTTACTAGATACTAGGACAGCATGGGAAACAATACATAAATAAATATTCTATAATATTAGTTAAAACTAGAGTTGTTTAATTCATTTAATATGGGAAAGCTGTTTTAAGACGTCAATCTATCTTTTACATATCTTCTGCGTTTCAGTCGAAATAACAGTACTATTACAATAACTGAAAATAAAAGCGCTACATAGAACTTGTTTTATCAATTAAATGTAATACAAACCTATCCGACTTCACTCCACGCATTTCAACATTTGAATATTTCTCCCTACGACTTCCAATGTACCACAAAAACATGGGCAAATTATCAGATCTACACAAAACTCTTCATATACCATTTTGCAAAACACAAAGCGAAATAAATGCAGGAAGGTGCAGTACTTCTACCAATATTTCTTCTAAGACGGAGTATAGAGGACAACAACAGAATTATGTCTTTCAATCTTCTACTTCTATATTGGCAAAATGGCTTCTAGCACAGCTAACATGCTTGTGGCCTGCACTGACATCGTAAACACTCGGCAAACTTCGGCTACCAATCAGATGTGATAGGGTTCGGCAATAACTCATCCGCTTTAAATTGCTTTTTTTTATCAATATCTGTTTAAAATTTAACGAATAAGCTTTATATTTGCCTATAACAATAGCCATGCAATACAACTTCATAAAATTTTTGGTAATTCCCGATATTTGACAGTCTCCCATTTTTCTGTAACTAAGAGTTTGGAAGTTTTTAGCTGAACCGATTTAAAAAAGAAATTTTGCTTGTAGGGCAAGTATAGAATGGCAAAATGAAATGAACATGTTTTGAGCGTATCTATAAAGCTACCACCAAATAAGGAAAAATAATTTTCTGATTTCAAAGCAAATACAGTGGAACTTCCATAACTGGAACATCTATAACTCGAATTTTCCATAACTCAAAGTGAATTACTTTTACCGGGGAAAATCTCTATGGAAAAAACATATTTTCACAAGTCGAATTTTCTATAACTTGAATATTTTTTTGTTTCCTTTGAAGTTCGACTTATGGAAGTTCCACTGTGCATTAATATATTATTACACTACGGCGAATTTGATGAAAAGCACTTATGTACCATGGGAAACCCATGCACATGCTAGTGATGGTGTATTCAAATATCTATAATCGAATAATTTGATTATGGAGATCATTCAAATTATTTGATTATATCATTCGCATTATTCGATTATATTATTCAGCAAGGACCGGTTTATGAATTATTAAAAGCTAATATTGTTAGTTATGTACATTGCCCATATAATTGAAAGTGTAGGTAGGGGTGCAATCACACTATAAGCAATGAATATCCAGAAAGTCTTTTGAGCTAGCGCCGTCATATTTTCAGGTTTTTTAAAAGTAGCTTTCAATCCAACTTGTGACACAGCAGGGCCGGCTAGCGGCTGTTGTAGGTGAGGAATGAATATCTTGGAAGCTGTTAGATCTAGATCCGTCATTTTTTCAGTGTTGCATAAGTGGACTGAGGAGGGAGAAACTTCATATTTGGCATGTATAAGTATATTACTGGCCCAACGACATAAAAAATATGGAAAAGTTTATAAACAAATAATTCACGGAAAATTGTTGAAAATGGTGGGAGGTTAAAAATTCAACGTTTTTTAAAAAATACATTTTGGATATCAATTGAAAGACCATAATCTTCTGATTATGAATTGTATTTTAGTTTTTTAATTTTTTTAAAGTGGCGGTGGTAGGAAAGGAAAAAGTGGTAATTCAAGTTGTCCCCTCCCTTCTATCTCGGAAGCTATTTGAGATATAAAGCTGAAAAACGTCATAAAGACACCCTACTATAATGTGAGGAATGTATAAAATTTTATTTAAATCGATACAAAATATTTTGAGAAAATAATAAATTTGTAAAAAATAGTTATCACTGGTTGCGTGTTGTGTGGGTGGCTAACCCATCCAGATAAATCATTTTCAATTACCCATCCACTCACTGAAGTTATTTCTTAACTACTTTACCTATAAAACCCTAAATGGTGTGAACAGAATCACATTTAACTAGGATTTTTGTGTATTATTTCTAATGATAGCTGATTTTTAAGTTTAGAAGTTGTTTGTTTTCATGTTTGTTTATTCTTGTGGGAGAAATTGATGAGGCAAAATACGTAAGTACTTCGGAGAATGCCCACCCCACAACCTCCTTGCACCCGCATTTGCTCGCTTCACTCGCCGGAAATTCGTTCCTCTCTTATTTTAAATAAGGATATTGGGAATGGAGTTAGGAACGTAGCTTGGACATTATTTTTTTAGCTATTTGGAGTTTCTCCTGTCCCCCAATAAGCTACTTAAAGCTTGTCATCAGAAAATGACCAGAAAATTCGGACCGATCACAACAATCCATGCCCAAGGCAGGATTTGAACCCACGAGATTTGGGTTGGCATTCCAGAACACTACCACACACTAACCACCTCTCCTCCCCCACCCTCCCCGGCCGAAATCATTCGAATAATAATTGATTATGACAGTCACTCGATTGCATTTATTCAATTATTGAAATAATCGATTATACCCATCACTATGCACATCCCTACTTGTTTAATATTATGTCTATGGAAAATAGTGATCCGCTTTTCGTCGCAGTTTCCAGGAATGTAACCTGATGTAAAAGTGGAGACTGCCTGTATATGAATTATTAATACATGTGGGGATGTAAAATATACAAGGGGCATGATATTTTTTATAATTTTTACATGCTGTATATAGATAAATTTTACATCATGTCTGTACAGCACACCTATAATCATTTTATAAAATTGTTCATTTCTTGGCACATTGGCTAAAACCTATTTGCCAACTCTGAACTATAATGTAGATTGAAGAAGACAGAGATATGTAAATGAAAACACATAGTTCCTGGTTTAATTTCATGAGTTTGTAACATACAATGATGCTCTGATTACATGTGCTCCAACTGAGACATTTGAGGAACAAAGAGAGATAAAAGATTCTGGAGTTGGTATGAGACAAGTAAAGACTGCAGGAGATGAAAAGATGAAGAGGATACCACAATAAAAATATGATATAGAAGAATGATTAAAAATACAAAGGAACACTTTATTAATTCATGCAGTACCATATTAATTATAAAGAATTTAAAGGACCAATGAAATCATAAGTTTTTTCTGTAAGAAATAAATATACTGGTTTCTGATGATAAGATACTTAATAAGTAATCACTCTCATGATTATTGATTAATAGTTACTTTTGAGTTATTTTTAATTAGATTAAATTAAATTTATAATATATTCTTGATAGATATTTAGTGCCAATTGATACCTTGATTATTTGCAAATATCAACTGCCAAAATTCATCACTAACTCTCCAGATAGGGTCAGCCTGAGGTACAGGCAAGCAGGGTGGCTGCCCCGGGCAATAAAATCATGAGGGGTGCTTTCCCAACTATCTACCTATACATTAACTGCAGGTAAATGAATGTTGGCAAGCAAATTATAGTGGAAAAGGCTGGAATCTTGATGACATTCCTTGCATTTTTTCATTGACAATATTTTTATAAACTAATAAATAAATTAACATGTACATTTTGAATGTCATCATAAAAATTTACATAAGAGGGTGATGGTGCCAAGGGCACCAAAATACCTCTGGTTGTTCTAGCCTTCTGCTACAATAAAGCCAAAGAAAGCTTTGCTAATTAAAATATTTACTTGGGAAATTGAGGTTACAGACAAGAGGACAATGTGGATCAACTGACTTGACCAAATAACATGGACATCAGTGGACTGATTACTAATTATGACTTACTTTTTTCTCGAGTTACCCTTAAACAGATTACGGAAAAATATTTTTAATAAATTATCATTGGCATATTGATACAAATATATATATACCTAAAGGCAAACAGGAATTCAATTTGTTAAAGAAAAACAGTAACACAAATTAGAATGGCAGGCCATGTTTTATAAAATCAAATATAATACTTCCTGTACATTTATTTCTAGTTCCAAAAATTTCATCAAGTACTTTGGAGAAGTAACTGGATCTCTTCATACTGAAATTAAATAAGTACCCAATTTAGCTATCTATGACCAGATAGAATTACTCACATGTATTTTGATATTATAAAAGCAAATAATTAATACATAATTAATACCTCTTGCTTTTTAGCAGCCTGCTGCTCTAGTAACGAATCAGTTATGCGTGCAAACCTCTGCCTTAGGGCTTGGTTTTCAGGAGCAGCTGCTTCTGCTTCTTGAGCTGCCTGTAACTGTTTGCTCAATTCCTCTAATTCTTGGCCGAGTGAGGAGAGGCGAAGTGCAAGAGAGGCTGAAAAGTGAGTTTAGAAAAGTTTCAAAGGTCCAATGAGAAAGAAATGTCTCTTCTTTGCCTACTTATTAGTGATTCTAATGAAAGGAAAATTGCCATAATTGATTGCTACAATTTAATGCACAAATAAATTTGAAAAAAAAATGCACAAGTTATATGAGAAAAATAAGAAATAATTTGTTTGTTTAACTAACCTTTGGATACACTCTTTGCAGGGGAGCTAGAGGATGCACCTTTCATCTCCTTGCTTTTACATTTTGGACTTGACATCAAGTCCCTTCTAATACCTTCTGAACTTGTACCGCTAGGATTCTTCTCAAACAAATCATCCCTTCCTCCCCTTGATGGACTAAACATCTCTTTGGTGAACTGTGTTACCAATGGTAGAGGTGAGCTCCTAGTATTCTGTTGCATGGAGTCCTACAAAGGAGAGCATGCCCACACATTTTATTATGTTACAATGCATGTCTGAACTTGACTTAAAAATGCCATTACATTCTCCCAGAATATTTTATCAAAATGCTTGTAGATTTAAAAAAATGTAATGAAAAAGTTATACTGGCATGCAAGAACATTATTTAGCAGGTTTATCGCAAAAACTAACATATTTACTCAGATTTAAACTCCACTTTTTTCCAAATTTTAAGTTTTCAAAAGACAATATCGCTTCTATACAAAGAAAAAGTTGAAAAAGTCTAAAATGTAAGATAACAGTTAAATTTCACTGAGTTGTAGCTACATAGTTCTCATGATTCAATATATAATGTGACAAAAATATTATGTAACAAGATTGGAAAGGTGTACTCCATGTCAGAGTACACAGAGTCTCCAAAGGAGTTCTTTACAATTTATGTTATCATGTTAAAAATAAGGTAAATACTAATGGCTTAGTCTATTGTCTTAGCATCGCAAAACGATGTATCAGAAGCGATGTCAAGAAAATATTGAATTTGTAATTTACCAATTTATTTTACAATCAGTAGTAATTAATTCAACAATCCAAAATTACTTGAAACATACTTCACTTGAAATAAGCAGTAGTAACCTTAACAATCACGTTCATTCCTTCGTCGTAAATTATCAATTTCTTTTCACTTACAAAAATTTTCATTGCTGATAGAATTGCTGTAGCGATCAATGTAAACAAAATATGCGATGCAATGCTTGGGACTTTCTCGAATTGTTATCTCTGAAACTATAAGTCATAATTATGTGGTTTCATGGACTTTTTTGTAGTAAATGTTGTCCTCTATTTGAATAAATGTTTTAATCTATACCTTACAGATCACATGGTGTTTAATTGTTGCTTGATGGAAGCCAATTAACGAGATATGAGTATACGTTTATATAAAGCGAGTTCTAATTGACAGATGCATTTGAAAATCAGAATTTGTTGATAAATTTTAATAAGGATAACTAATTCTTAATTTAATTAAAATCTGCCAAGTAGTTTCAGAGATTAAATATGTGGACAGACAGAGGCGACGTATCCATATGGCATTCCGCTACTATTGCTATGCTGGTAATAATTGCAACAAAAAAGAACTTTAATATTATTTTTATTTATGGCAAAGTTATGAATATTTTGGTTTTTGCCAGCGATCATAGTGGGGATCGCCAGGGGGCTGTGAGAAAGATGCAGCACTCCATCAGATGTTGAGGCATCATCACATGGCATGGAAAAGAATTGGAGGGGAGAAGGCTGAAAGTGGTCAAGGTTGGAGCAGGTAGGGGTAAGACCAGCAAGGGCATTATAGTGCTTTTCAGATGAGATTGTTGGTCAGATTTCGATTGTACTCGGGACCACTCACATGTCTCCGCTGCTAAGAGGTGGGGTAGTGCCTCCTAGCAGAAAGTTCATGCTAAACGTTGCCAACTCTACAGCGGAACACACGTAATGTTTGGCAGGCATTTACAGGAAAATCGCAAATGTGGCAACACAGCACACTCGGACACAATGTTACCACTAGGGAGACTCGATGGAGAATGAGCTTTTGAATGCTTAGGTTCCCCTCCTTTCCTATTGGTTCTCTCAGTGTCTTGCCCATCTTTCTCTTTTACCCCCCCCTCACTCACAATCTCATCTGAAAAGCACTATAGTCGAGCAGGGCTGGAGAGGTAAGTAGTTGGAGAGATGAGGGATGGTTTTTTGAAAATATAATATAGAGAGGAGTTTTTTTAAAGGTTAATCAATCGAATGGTTGGCACATCTTAAAAAACTCATGAGTAAATTTGACAGGCATTCATGCTTGCATTACACATCATTCTTTGTTTTGATTATTGTTTGAGGTAGCATGATAGAAACATGAGGATCAGCTTGTATGTAAATACGGTATATTGTACTGATGGCTATTCCTGAAAATTTAAATAAATAAATTGCAGTGTGTTACCGTTCCAAAAGTTGAGTCTGAGTTTCTGCTGTCCACTGCTGATATATGACTGACACCTTCCTCCTCAATGTCGTCGAGTAAAGTGTTTCCCCCTTCTTCATCGTCATCATCCTCTTCTTCCTCATCATCATCCATCTCAAGGCGACCTCTCCTTCCTTCCATGCCCATACCTTTTTCTTCTTCTATACCTTCTTCCTCAGAATCACTGACTGCACCTCCAAATATGTCATCCTCGGCTTAATAGGAATAAAATAGTAAGTTTGTATTGGTATGCATGTACAGCAATCAGCAGTCAAAATACTAAATAAACATTTTTAAGGATTAATTAATATTTCTCTGAAATGAAATTTGATTGGAAATAGTTTGAAAATTTGGAGGGTATTTTACAAATGGTTAAAAATTATCTGTAACTCAAGTTTAAAACAGGAATTTTTAAAACAATTGAACCTATTAGAACCTTTGGTGGTAAATTCCTGTAAATAGTTGGAGCAACACACGGTTTGATTTGGAAAGTTCACTTTTAAAAATTAATAGTGAACAGAATGACTAAAATGCTTAAAAATCCATTTTTGAAAAATGCAAAATCCATGGAAAATGCGCTTAAAATATAAAATATATTGGTTGTACTAAAGAAATGATAACACCATAACTGTACTGAAAAATATGGATAATATAACAATTCATAATATTTAATAATATAAGATACAAGAGATGCAAACATTTAAAATTTAGTATACCTATATAATAATACAGTAGGTTCCGCTTAATGTGATCACATTGGGTTCATGGAAATTGATAACATTAAGCGGCTGTTAACAATAACCAGTGATAATATTAAGCGGAACCTACTGTATTAAAATAAAGGTATTTGTGTATCTATCTTTGTTATTTAGGAATAAAAAATTTAAAAATTACCGCATACCAACAGATATTAAAAAAACATGTATCAGTTAATTTAACATAGAAGTTACTTGTATTTTTATTAAAATTAAACATTTTTATATTAACCATGGGTTTTTTTTATATTTTAGGTAAGAAATCTAGTATTTATAATAATTTATTCTATTTGTCCTTAACATGTACTAGTATGATAGACGGGGTAGACAGAAGAGTATGTATACAAACTCACAAGCACAGAAGCATATGCAGAACACTGCCAAATTTCAAATAATTAAAATGGAGATAGAAATGTAGGACTCATGTAGGAGCAAGCATAAAAGAATCAAGTTTATTTAGATGAAGAAAAATTCAAATCCATGATTGAAAATCTGGTATTTGTTTTGCATTTGATGAGAAAATTTAAACAGCAAAACCACTTCACAAATTATTATTACCCCCGAGTCGGTCTTATAAATTCTTTAGTAAATGATAAATTGAAGACAAAATATGATTAATTAATTATTTGAATAAAAAATCTGATGTTGCCACCACATGACTTTCTCCATATCTGTAATGTTTCTAAAAAGTCCAAATAGGTTAAATAATAATAAACATTTCAAGGAACTGCGAGAAAAATTTAAAGACTACAAAAAACAGAAATAGACTCATACTATAGCCTTCTGATATTGGATATAGCCAGGAATCTCCAACAAATAAGAAATTAAAAAGGAGCGTTACTAAGACATAACTAAGCATCAATTGTTAACAAAAGTGGTGGCAGCTAAAAAATTAGTTTTAAAAATTTCTCTTAAACAATGCATTATATGAGAAAATGTTGTAGAAAATTAAATTTCCTACAATATTTATTCCAGTATTTGTTTACATTAATCAAATATTATAGCAAATATTTCAAAAAACGGATGTGACAAGAGTAAACACCCACTTACAGTTGACCGATCTTTACCAAAAACTAATCAGTTCTTGTGACTCATATAAATGTTAAATATAAAATTTCGCGTTAACCTGATTAATAGTTTTTGAGTTAGAGCACCCACAAAAAAATTGTCACATATACACACACACATCATTGAGAAAATGGTCAAAACATGTTCAGGGGACCTCAAAACGTGTATTTCCACTTAAATTTCGAAATCGATTTTTTTCATGAAAACAATACTTTCCCCTATACTAGGTATATGGAGAAAGTAAAAAGAATGAAAACATTAATTCATAAAATCTGGCTGGAAATGAAAACTAAAAATTTATTAAGAATCTTCTAGGATATTTTTATAATTTTAACTAAAAGGTTTGAAATGTATATAAAAAGTAAAAATTCTCTTTCCATTCATATAAGAGGTAAAGAATTTACATTGTCTAAAAGTTCATAAATATTTCTGTTATTATATACCATTCAAAAACATGCATTACAATTTTATAGGAAAATAATTTTTAAATTTATTTTAAACCTTTTAGGTAAAAATTTAAAAGTTGTGCACATTTTTATATTTTTCTTCGTAGTCATCCTGATGCTTAATAATATTTAAATAAATTTCACATTGCAAAATTTTTCTCAATCAAATTAATTGTTAAAATTTATTTTTTAGATAAAATACTTTTAATATTGAAAAAAATGTCGCTAATTATTATATAAATATTTATATATTCTGATAAATTAGTAGTTATCTTCCTACCAACATCCATGCTGTGCTGATTGCTCGTTTCCAACGATGTGTCTGCATCTTTTCTCCTGTCTTCCGTGTCCTCCTCAATGCTTGGGCCATCTTCCACCTCCATTTTCTCAGCTCCCCCAACAGTTCCACTGCGTCCACCTCTGAATCTAGCCATTCCACCACTAATCCCTCTCCCTCGAACCCCTGAATTCCCATTTAGCGACATGCCAGATATATTTCCATCTCTACTCTCAGGTCCTTCACCATCATCCTTATCTGCTGAGGCAGGTACTGCATCGTTAATTGTGGCATTTGTGCCATTGGCTTCAGAATTTCCTCCTCCTACCCCACTCTCTACTTCATCTTCGTTGGCAATGATTTCCCACTTGACACTAACTGCATCATTATCCACCCGAAGCAACCTCTTAACCTCTTTCTCTATCTCTGGTGCCTCCACATACTTGAATGAAATTGAAAATTTTGGTATTAATCGTTATAACTCTGTTTAACTACTACATTCTGGTAAATAATCAATTGACTCATTCCAAATTTATTCAACAACACAAATTACAAATAAAGTCCAACAGTAATAAAAATCTAAGAAAAACAAGTACACACATTTCAGAAACAAAGCAGTCCCTTAGTGGATAAGTCTGATACCAATGATGCAGTTTTTGCTTCCATTGTAGTAGTATTTATAACTTAAGCATAATACACGAAGTTCTAGGGCTCCATAAAGTGTATTTATTAAGAACAAAAAGACTTAATTTAGAGTCTTCAGCCAGTCATAATCTCTTAAATAAAACACTTCTAACAAGTCAATATTTGTAAGCTTACTTTTTTCTTCAGCGTTTTACGGAAGCGCCTCTTTCTTACATTCTTCAAAGGAGGTGTCAAGCCATGAGGCCAAAGAAATTTCCTATCTACTTTATTAGGGTCCTTTTTCTTTCCCTTCGAGGAAGCGGCCTCCCCAGCTCCATCGCCATCTGGGCCATCTTTCCCTTTATCTTCATCATCATCGTCTTTACAAATTAGCAGCTACAAGAAATGAGCATTTATCACATTCGCTTTAATTTGAACCATGGATACGTATGCAACTACTTTAGAAAGGAAATAATAATAATGAATAAAATACTCACTTGGCACACATCTGCGGTCTTATAGAAACTTTTTCCATCAATCGTTTTCAATGATTCTAGAACGGTAGGGAAGTCCATTACCTATAAATAACAACGTGAAAATAACGAATAATCGAAATCTAAAATATATTCACGTGAAAATTTACATACTTTAGCAGTCATTAGCCAGTGATCCAGTCTAACTTCTCCGTATCGCATGTCATTTTCCAATTTAATACTAAACCTTTCTTTCAAACCCATAGACCCGCTCCTTATCACTTCACGTAGAGCTTTCGAGGGTTCCTGAAATATCATCAGATATTAATGAGAAAATAAAGTTTTGTTTTGTTGGCACAATCAGGAATATAGATGTAGCTGGGAATTGGGATAAAATCTAGCTGGGATAGCCCGTCTCTAACAGAGAAAACATCAACAATTTGAAACAGGTTAATTGGATTTCCGAGAGTTAAGTGGTATAACACCCTCCCAGCAAGTGGAACAACTGAGTTTCATTATCGGTCATGACAAAATCTTTCTCCTGGTTTCCAACTACTTCTATATTCCAGCTTATCTCTGTTGCATTGTGTGCAATGTTATTGTTTCCATCTTAAAACAAATCTAACTTACTGGTGGAAGTCTCAAAATGAATTGACTTTCTAGCTCAGCAGGCGGTTCTACTTCGCGCTTAGGCTCCACATTTCTGTTCATAGCGACCTTTTATAAATTGTCACAAACAAATTTAATAAAATAAAACATTTAATGTAATACTCCCAGTTACTGACGGACTGGTTGCCTTCAATTGTTAATGTAAGGCTCCCTAAAATAAATGAATATCGAATCTCGATGACCGTAGTTATGACGCATGCCATGTTGAGATGAACATAGAAACATCGAAATTGTTCCCCAATCTTTCGGAAACAAAATGAAAAAAGTTGATGAGGATGTAGCGGGTAATTTATCATTAACGTCGTATAATTAGGGCGAAAAAGACACTGTATCAGAGAAAAATAAAGGCTAGCAATGTGACCAATCTCGAACCTTTCATCAATTTTTAGAATCATCAAATTATAATAATGTTATTAGAAAAGAAATACAACATGCCTCGTTGCTTTATTAAACAGTTCAAAGGTTATGCGAAATAAATCCTTCATTGATGGTTGTGTTAAATAGAGATATTTTTTATTTTAAATTATGCCAGAAAATGTTCCTTTGCTTGCTGAGTTAAATATATTAACGCCTGACTTATCCCCTATGTCAATATATTAAAGAATTCGACCAGGCGGTTCAGTGGAAGCAATCCTCTTGTCCTTCACGCGGAGTTTTCGGATATAGGGTATGGATGGCAAATCAATGGCACGCATGCCCAAAGTGGCACGCGAGACGAAATGCTGGGCACGCTTCCTGGAACTTGATGTCATGTAACTTTTTTTTTATTTTAGTAGGTATGCAAAAACGTCTAACATTCGTTGCATTATTTACGAGGAGTAAATTTGAATGTAGAATATTAATCACTCGCATATTAAAATTAGGTACTTAGAATCATCGTAGGAGTTCTAAACTTGAAACAACGAACGCCTAAAATAACGAAAGTTTGTTTTCTTGCCATACAAAGAAAGTCGAGGTATATTTATGTTCATTTTTTTACTTCACAAAAACCTTTCCCGTTGAATTTTAATGGGCATCTCCCTAGTGTATAATAACGTTCGTTGGCTTAGCCGAGGGTGTGTTCTTGGACGTTTCGTGAAATGTTTGGATGAAATTGTCATGTTCATGAATGAGACGAAAAAATTGTTAGTAGAACTATACGATCTTGAGTGGCTTATTAAGTTGATGTTTTTCACAGATTTCTCTTTGCATTTAAATTAATTAAATATTACGCTTGAAGGTTTTGGAAAAACAATATTATGATTGATAGCATAAAAGAACAAGATGGATAGTAGCTTACACATCACGGATTATAGTTCAAAACATTATTAAAAACTTAATAAATATAGAGATGAACTTATTGTCAGTGGCACGCGAAAATTTTACTTATACCCTCTCCCCTTTTGGGCACGAAGCATCAAAAAGGTTTGCCATCCCTGATATAGGGAAAACAGATTTGGAAAAAAACTTGAGTAGCTTTATGAACATGATGTTCCTTCAACATGATAGCAGTTTCCGTTAGATGCAACACTATATGAAATAGATTTTATTGGAAATGTTTTATTAACACGCTTAAACGTGCACAAGATTAGTTTACGCGAGGCAGTTGTCTGCGAATGCGCACTTGACGCTCCGTGCGCAAATATTGGGAACGATTTCTGCGCAACGCAACATGACTATTAACGAAAAATAAAATATTTTTAGTATGGAATCTAAGAGAGTAAGAAGTCCTAATTTTACGAGGGCTGAGATAAAAGTGATGTTAGCGGGAATAGCTGAGAATCAGCGGGTAATTTTTTCTCCAATTGGAACAAATGTAAGCCATTTAAATAAGGAAACTGTATGGAAATCAATCTTGGAAAATGTGAATGCTGTAGGAGGATATTCTAGATCTCTGAAAGAGGTATAAAATGGAGAAGTATCCGAGAAATATATTTTTCTACTCCTTAAAATACTTCAGTATTTTGATTTACGAAAGTGTAGGAAGTGTTATTATTAGGTCATTCTTTAAGTGAATTCATAATGGGCGCTAGAGGTTTAACAACTTCCTATTTAGCGCATACTTGATTCAAGTAAAAACCAGCTCGAGAATGAGCGTTGTCGAAGTGTGTTGATAAATGCGCATTTGTGGGTATAAATAAAAAGTAATCCTTTCCAACATTTTTTAAATTACGGCTATTTTGGGAATAAAATAGCGCTTAAGGATATTTTCTCTGTATAGTCAAGAGTCAAAAACTTTTCAGATAAAGAAGAAATTTCATGACATGAATAGTAGGACAAAATGCCGCATGTTACAATTGAGGAGAGAAAGTGCTAATGGAAATATCGTAAGCAAGCCTTTAACTCCCATAGAGAAGAGAATTTTATCATTATTTGCTACAGCTGAGATTTCTAATTTATCCGGTAAGTTTATTTAAACGGTTTTGAAAGTGCGATATCATTATATTTGTATGCACGATATAAGATGCTTAGTCAAGTTTCCTCAATTTTGTAACGTTAAATTATTATTTTTTAGAATTCCAAGTAATATAGATGCTTCATTGACTCCCCCGTGTGCCATCGGTCAGACTAATAAAGAAAAACGATGATAGACATTTAAATTTTAAAAATGGGTGCAAAAATAAACTACAATATATTTCCACATCACTGATCTGGCTCACTACAACTTAATTTAATATAGAGTCAATATTGTCAAATTTTTGTCTATTAGTCCCTCAAGCTAGTATTTAAGGTTGCCTCAATCTTACATTGCAGCGGTAATTAATTCTCTAAAATTTCACAAATTTTCATGGTCATACATAAATATCAATAATTTAGAAAGTTCCTACTTATGCAATCTTTAGGGTATTAATATGTTAGAAATTCCAAATTATGCTGATTAGATGATCAAATTCAGCATTTTTACAGTGAGTGCACAAGATGTATACATGTACGTCGAACCACTACAGATAGGAAAGCAGAGAACGTATATATATAGATTAAACTGGCTTGAGGGGTTGTCAAAGTGGTTAACTGCAACCGATTAAAATTTTGTAACAATACCTTGCACTACTGTGCGACTATTATGGCCATGAAATTTGGGCAGAAAAGGATGAAATTCAGAAAATATTTCATTACATTTTAAATTAACCCAGCAAAAATATTACTTTTAAATTGATTCACTTAAGTGAAACTAATGCTTACCTTTCAAGTGGTCCCATCACACCATTTGAATGTTGCATTATTTAATCTTTGAGAAAGGTTTCCAAAATATATTTCTGGAACAAATCATATTTTCTTTCACATAATGTAATGTTATCATGAATGAATCATGAAAGATGAGCTAAGATTTATTCCAGCATCTGATAAATGATTTTGGTATATTATAGAAAGAAAAACATACATAGATGGTGCCCAAGAGTCAAGATTATTGTTCCCACAGTCTACTGATACTACTACTACTCCATATGAGCAATCAAACACTATGGCAAGTCATTCAACCCCCCTATCAAGTATCAAGTTGAAGAGAATACCCACCCAAAAAAAATGGCAATTTCCAGTAATAGCAGCTTTAGGGTCAAAGCAACAGCGAAATCACGAGGATCAATTAAAAGAACAACAAAAAGCAGCAGAAAGGCCGAAGCAACATTCTTCTCCCAATCCAGTTTACAGGCAGAGAAGAGTTGAAAACCACAGGAAGGCATCTTTTGAATTAATAAGTACACTTGAAATTTTTACCCAAAATCAACTACAGTTAGTGGCTGCTATGAATAAACAAGCAGATGAACTGACAGCCATACGTAAACTGTTGGAAAGATTTTTGACTGAGAGATAGTTCATTTGAAAATAGTAGAATCACAGCTTATCTGATGAAATACAATGATGCATATTTTTACTATATGTTAATATTTAATGGATGCAGTATGCTCCTGATTAACCATTTCAATAAGATTATACACTAGGTTTACATTCACTTTTAACATATCAATGAAAAGAATTTTACCAATACTTAACTATAGCAAATCAACTACAAAATGTATATCCTGAGTATATAGTGTCATCATGTCCAAATGATTTCAGTTAAAACAAATATTTGACAAAAAAGCTGAGTGAAATTTCAACTGATCTCTCTATAATGTAAAAATCTTGCATACACACCTCCTAGGTGACACATGCCTCATTCTAAGGTACTTCTAGAAGGATTAGAGATCTGAAATTTGGCTTACTGTTTGGTCAACGGGAAAAATCTAAAATCCCAAAAAATTGCATTTGAGGGTGTCTTTTTTGACCCCATTGTTCCATTTAAATACCCCATTAGAAAAGCATGGGATTCAATGAAGGGCATTGTAAATGTGCTTTCTTAAATTTTTAAAAACTGAGATACAAACTCAATATAAGCACGATTTTGTAGATGAAAGAATGAAGTTTAATTTTAAAAGACAAAATTAAAATCCATGCTGAATTAGCATAAAAGTTTGTTTTTAATTTCAAAGAAAGCTTATTTTTCTGAGGCGAAACAATTAAAAATTTCAACTACCATAGCAACGAGCTCAAGGCTTTTAAAAGAAAAATGGCAATATAATTAAAGATTGCATTGACTCCATGCTTTCAATAAAATTAAGTATGTCATAATGAATTATTGACTTGGATCTAATCAACTCGCAACAAATGCTTTGATGCAGATCATACAGTAAACGTTCTCCTTACCATTGGGTTTGTTTTTGTCGATGCTCCTCATTTTTTCACACTCCACTTTTAACTTCTTTTCCATTTGTTCTTTGTTTGTACCATATTGGGATAACAGAGAAAGATGGGAGTATGGGGAAAGAGAAAAGGAAGGAGAGAAGAGAAAGAGGGGGAGAATGAGAGAAAGTGGAAGGTTTGGTGGGAGGGAGGAAGGGGGTGAGGGAGAGAGTACGAGAGGGGAGGGGAAAGGGAGAGAAGCATGAAAATAGGGCTAGATATAATTTTCTGCCTTAAATATATATGCTGAAAGTAGGAGGTTCAGGGTTGCAAACGGGCAGCAGACGAATTCGCCTCGTGGAGAGAGGCACGGGGTTACACGCGTAGCACATAGGTGCAGGGCCCCTAATATTATAATAGAAAAGGATGGTGAATAAAAATTTCCAGCCTCTTAAGAAGCCTTAGTAGTAGTTTGCTTTACAAAAAATACTGAGAGAGAGGTTGTGTTAACATACTGTTTGATGCAGTTGTGGTTCGATTTAGATTATAGCAACCAAAACATTTTAGTGGTCTAGTTGAATGTGTGAGAGAGAGGAAGTATATTTTTTACTTTCTCCATTCATAGAAAAAGTATAAGTATTGTTTTCATGAAAAAAATGGATTTCGAGATTTCAACGGAAATACATGTTTTGAGGTCCCTAGTACATGCTTTTGACCAATTTCCTGATGTCTCTGTGTGTGTGTGTGATAGGAATTTTGTGAGTACTCTAACTCAAAAACTATTAATCAGATAAACACAAAATTTTATATTTGACATTTTTATTGAAGGTTCAAGAGTTGGTTGGTTTTTGATTAAAGTCAGTCAACCGGAAGTGGGCATTTACTCAGTTTCTTTCAAATATTTGCTTTAATACTCGATCAATGTAAAAAATTATTGGAATAAATGTTGTAGGAAATTTAATTTTCTACAACTGTTGTTTGAAACACACATAATGCATTGTTTTAGAGATATTTTTAAAACTACATTTTTAGCTGTCACCATCACACCATCTGGAGGCAACTTTTGTAAACACTTTATGCTTAGTTGTCTTAGTAACACTCATTTTTGTTTTCTTAATTGCTGGAACTTGGTGGCTATATCCAATATCAGAAGACTATGGTATGAGTTTATTTCTGTTATTTGTAAAGTTTTTGAATTTTTCTCGCACTTCCTTAAAATATCTATTATCATTTAACCTATTTGGAATTTTTAGAAATATTATGGAGAAAGTCATGTAGTGGCCACATCAAATATTTAATTAATCACAGAATTATTGGGCTTGTCTTATGGCTGAAAAAATAAATGAATGAGCACTTAAAATAAAAAAAATTGAAAAGTACTTATTTCTGGTATCTTCACTAGCTACAGCAAGGGTATAAAAAACCAGATATGCATTTTGCCTAAAATGCAGCCGTTTTTAGTGGTAATTCACTGAAAGTAGATTCTAAAAGCACCAGACCCTGCAAGAGCAGCATGATATTTTGAAAAGTTGCTCATGCTTAAAGCTCGCCTAATGATTCCATCTTTAGAATCAAAACAGTCAAATTACATCTTACATGTAATTATAAAACTGTTATCAATATATTTAATGGATCACTTTCAGGATAGCCTAGTAAGGTGGTTAATGATCTCACAGGCAGGGTTAGTTTTGTTGATAAAATAGGGAAAAGCTGCACAACTTCAAAAAGTCTCATAATTAAGCATTACTTGCAGATTTCAGAACTATTATAATCCACAAAATGATTTTTCTTAGGATTGCATGTGGTTGTTCACAATACAGGCTCCTTCCCTATCTCCATCGGTATGGTTAATCAGGAGTATACTGTATGTATATTAAAAAATGAAATCTTTGAGTGCAGTTTGAAATTATATTTATGAGGAAATGTCGGTACTTACGTATTAACGGAACTACCTTCCGCATTTACCTAATGACCTGCGTAAATAAACAATTTATTTATCCAGATGATTTATTCATTGTTGGAAGAAACCCTTCTTTCCTGTGTTCAATTCTTATGTCCATGCAACGTGAGAAAAAAATGAAACTATATGATTTACCAAACTCCGAGAAGGTAGCAGTAAAATTCCTTCAACATCATGGTGTATTACCGAGTGAAAGAAAATGTTCAAAAGGCATTTAGCTGTACTGTACTTTGGCAATTGAATCTTCTGGAAATGCAATGTGAAGAATTGTCAGGAGAGAGTAAATATATGGATTGGAAATTGGTTTGAAAATACCCAACCCAACAAATAGAAACTTGAGTCTGTATTGTTGCTTTGTTTATAGATACTAGATACAAATATAAGAGTCTCTTTCAGGAGATTAAGGGGCGGTAGCCCCCTTTCAAAAAATTATTTACAAAAAGTTTATTAGATTTTAACATCGTTATTCTATATTACCGAGGATAACAATGACATTTTTAAAAGGGGGCTACTGCCCCCTTAAACCCATTCTTATCTTCCGAATATCCTGTAGTTTGAGGTAGTTCAGTTATAGTTCGGTAGTACCGTTAATACTTATGTACCGAAATGTCTAACCTTTGCTCCTTCGTAGAACCTAAAACAGTACTTTTTGAGAGCGTAACAACAGTGCTTATCTACATTTCAGGTACAGACCCTAACATTGCTAAGTGTGAATGTATTGTTGTAGTGTTTTAATATTGTGAAACTGATTTTTTCATAATGAAATTTATTACATACTTTTTCACTGTTCCTTCTACCTCAATCGAATGGTGTTTCAAATGGTTATCTTAATAATATGCTGTTTGAGCAACATTTAATAATGATAAATGGTAACACTATTTCATTATTGACTCTTTTGAACCTTAAGTTAATTTTAAATTGTCATGGAGATTCTTAAGAAAAAGTTACTCAAATAAAATGCAAAGTTTGAATGAACAATACTTTCATTTTTTACATAACAAAGTTGTTGAAAGTATATTTCACAAAAAATACAAACATTCTAGACAGCTTTAGAGACAATTAGCTATAAAACTACAGGAATGATTAAAATATTTCTCACAAGTAAATAATGTAAAATCATTGATAAAATATTTGTGCTATGATCTCAAAGTGATTCAATGGAATGAAATATATATTATGTAACTTATGTAAGTACTGTATTTGACTAAAATTAATTAAAATTGTTTATTGATATAATATTGATGTTTGAATGAACAACTGACATTTTATTGAAGATCTAATTCAAAAATAGAATTCTGAACTTGAGAAATTAATTCATTCTTAGCCTTTGCTGATTAATATTTTTGATTCATGGAAGGACAGCTTTCTGTTAATGAAGAGGAATGGGTGTTATAACTCAATCAAAAGGCAATAACAAATATTGCTCAACTTCATCAGTCAATTGTTTTTCAAGGTTCACATTATATATCTTTGTAATGTTGTTCTGATTCAAGTTGCATTAATTTCATACATTTGACAGATTACACTCATCAGAAATATTTTAAGTCAAGCTATGTATACCAGGAAATTTTGTGTGAAGTTATGTTTTCAATAAAACCTTATCAGTTGCTTAGTTTTATCACAATAAATGCTTGCCAACTTGATAAATGTTGTAGACTATATTAGCTGAAACTTCTAAAGATAAATTCAAAACAAAATTGCTGTGTATGATAATACTAACAAGTACATATATGACACCACTGACACTTACTGATCTTAAGCTTATTATTATTTCTGTATATTGTTCCCCTAATGGTGATAAGGATCGTTTTTTTTAAGAACTGGAGAATATGCTCTTGCAGATGGAATGTTATAAATGTCAGGTTGTACTCTGTGGTGACTTAAATATTGACATAAGAATTGAAAATGTAAATGCCATCCACCTGAATAATGTATTAAAATCACTTGCAGGCGGCCGTTCAAAATGTTTAAATTTTAAACAATTAGAAAAATATTATTTAACTTCTAGAAGTGCTACAACTCTAAAATTTGGCTCAAATGTGTAGCATTAGTACCCCATAATGGAGAAAGTGTAAAATGTATAAAATTGCAACATTTGGGGATTGTTTTAAACTATTTTTACTTAACGAAATATTTCCCATGGCAAAATATCTCTCTGAAAAAATAATGTTTTTTCAAGGTGAGATGAAATGCTTGCAGTATGCAAGCACCTTCTACTAGTATGTTATATCCTCCTCTGTAAGAGTCGTCGATATATAATGATAACAGGAGGATACTAATGTCCAGCCCAAACTACAAGAGCTAGAGAGCTGAAAGTTTTAGGTTTTGTAGATATGATGGAGAAACCTTCAGATAAAATGAGACTTCTCACCTAAGTGACATGAGTTCGACTCCAGAAATTCCGAAAGTTGCGTTTTTCCCATAAGAAAAGCATTGCGCCATTTTTGTAAATTAATTATGGGCACTTGCCGGTAAGCTAGAAAAATGAAATTTTCAGTGTTGCTAGATGGCCTCAATATCTATTAGGAATTATTGTCACTTTTGCCCACAGTGTCTTGGGTTCGACTCCAGATACCTCGGAATATCTCCCATAAGTTAGCATGGGAAAACGCAATCCAGTGTGTAGACCAATATAATAAGTTTAGGAAGCTGAAATTTTGCAAGATTATAGAACTTTTCTCATAACCAAATATAAAAATCGATAATTTTAAAATTGCAAATTTTAGGGGTTGTTTTAACCCCATTTGAACATTAAAGTTTAATAATTTTTTAGGTACTACGGGATGAGCTAGGAATCTGCAATTTTCAAATTATTTACAGAACAGTGCATTTGCACAAATAAACATTTCAATCTCTCCATATATATATATATATTGCGGCAACAGTTAAAAATGTTTAAATTTTAAACAATTAGAAAAATTTTATTTTATCTTTAGAATTAAAAGACTATTTGTAATGATGTAATGTCTGTCTGAAAAATGAATGTTTTTTCAAGGTGAGATGAAATGCTTGCAGTATGCAAGCACCAACTACTAGTATTCTAATATGTACACTCGTTATTTTTGCTGCATAAATACGCGTGATCAATTTAACATTCCATTCGAAAGTATTTGTAGTATTTTAATGCGCTAAATTATGAAATTTGGGAACACAAAGAGTGCGATGAATTTAAAGCTATTAAAGCCAATATGCCTAAGTATTAAATTAATGATTAAATGGAAAGTAGGCATCATAAGTTCTGTTTGGATCATCTTGTAATATTCTAAAGAACGAGTTTTAATATGTACGAGCAAGTTAGTTACAGCTATCAATTTACAATGAAACGGTGACATCACATTTTACATGTTATAGTTGCAGGCGTAATTTAAATATGTATCAAGTGTTACTGGACTAAATTCGAAAATTTTAATTTATGTATGTTATTTAAATTCCATTCATATCATTCAGATGCAGTTGACAATGGCTATTTGAATACTTACTGCCGGCGATGATATTTTTGTTTGCTAATTTTTTGGGCATGAATATAATCACCCCCTTTACTTTTCTTACTAATATTTTGACCAAAAAGGGAGGGACTATATTTGGAATAATACAGTATTTGGGATCAAACCAGGGCTTATGCCGTAGGAGCCAAGCACGTTATCTGCTCAACCATTCCCGTTCATTTGACAATGAAGCCTAATAAGTTGCGTATGATGTTTTTCCATACTTTCAATGCTGATTTCTTGAATCCAAGGGCCCATTCACGAAAACCCCGAGACATGGGTCTCCTTATTTTCGATGTAGAATAATTACTTGGTCGATTTGCATTAAATCCATGACCTGAAGGCCATAGCCTCTCCTTGTGAGTTCTATAAATTCCTCTCATATCTTTAGAGAGAACTCCCTAATTGATCTGCAGATGAAGCAAAAGGGTCATATAACCAGTCATATTATTCCAGTTGAATTAGTGTTTAAACTTATCATTAAGAACTTCCAAATGTTCAACAATCTTGGTCAGCAGATTCTTTTCAGGATGTATGCTGCTAATGCGTTTGAACATCTCCAATGATCTATGTCATATATCTTTTTTCCAAACTTGAAGCTTTTATTTGATACTAATTAGCTTGTACGCATGTTCTCACCAACTCCTTGCATTAAGATGTGCAAAGACATCATGCATGCATACAAATTGTTCAAGCCAGGGTTTGTCTTGTAACAACCTAACATGTTTCAACTCATTGTATAGCATAAGAGTGTGTACCACGTCTCTTGGCCCAAAAATTCTGGACAAGATCATCCTCACAAAAGCCAGCGAATCTTAGTATGTAGAAGTAGGGATTAAAGATCTTTCCCCTATTTCCCCACAGAGTACTGAAAAAGGCAAGAATTACAAGGTCTTGATTTAATAAAGTTGACAATTTTCACCACTTCAGCCAAAACTGACTTGAATTCATCTGGTAAGCTGTTTGCCATAAAAGATTCACTGTGACACGAGCCTTTTGACTTTTCCTGTCATTGCAGTAACTACATCTGTGCAAACACTCATGCAGTTATGCATTTGAATTTTGTTCCTTTTTGAATATTTATCTGCAATGCAAAATATTTTATTGTCCGTTGTATGTTGAGGAAGTTCTTTGCAGGAAAAATAATGATCTTTAGTGCAGCCTTTATCAGAAAACAGCACAATGGCAATTGGTTGTGCACAATTTTTCTAGTTCTGTTAACTAGTAGACCTGGAGGGATAATATTCCAGATACTTGCAATTTTTCTCCCAAAGTTGCTTCTAAGTCACCAGACATGTCATCAGTGGGTCTCCCGATGATTTTGCCTGAAATTGGTATTCTGGCTACCTTCTTCACTGTCTTGATTCCATGACACCATGACATGCTGAAAAAATAGGTGTTTCCCCTATGGTATGTGCTTTTTTGCTTTGACAATTAACACTGTAGTTGGGCCTCTTGCGCTCTGCCTAAACCTTTTGCACGTTTTTATTAGGATGCTTTCCTTAAACTTCTGCCCATTAAATGTTTGAGATAACCATTGTTCTTACTGAGATAAGAAGGGGATTTAGTAGAGGGGTCGCTTTAATTTGCTTGGTGCCATAACCCTGTTTGACAGTTTTTCACTACAAATTAGACCCTCAAGTTTTGGTGATGATGTCTTTCCAAACCATGAAAAGCCCTACGCCAAGTATGTTTCTTTACATTGCCTAATCAACGTCTTTGCCATTTTGCTTGTTAGTTCATCTCTTTTAGATTTAGCTACAGATGAGCTTTCTCCAATTAAGATTTTGTCCATGTCACATTTAACTATTAACTACAAAACTGATATAATTTTTTAAAAACGTTATTACTAAACACTTTTGACACTTGCATATAAACTAACATAATAGAGCAATTATTTTTTTCTCACGATACAAGTTAATAGATTGTTCTCGAACGTTCTCACGGAACAAATCGCTGAAGTGAATGACAGGAACTCTCACCGATTCACAAAGTATTCCTTCGTTGAAGATAGAAATTATGATTTATTGATATTTTTATCTTTCTTCTTGAAGACAAGAATATTAACTAATAAGAAAATAACAAATGCCATTTACATGATGAAACTAACCTGCTGCTTTAATCGGTTTGGATGATTACTTCAAAACTGCCCACAAAGTTTAGCTTGTATAAAATTCACTGTAATTTATGTAAACTATAGGCGAAAAACTCTAGAAACTGTTTCAATACTGTAATATCACAATTACTCAAAAACTGTGGAGAACACAGTAGCTGAAAGCATTCAGTATGGATTTGAGGCTGTTTGTCTAAGCACCTGAGTTTGTTATAGACTGCTGGACTGTATTAAATAAGTGTACCTTATGATACAGATTTGCTGATTTATTATCTTTTGCAGAATTTATAGTTTTTTAAGCAAGTTGGACATTATAAAGCATAGTGTTATTTCCAAATAGGAATTGAAATACATCCCCCTTCCCGAGTATTTTGCATACCTCCTGGGGTATGCATACCACTGGTTGAGAAACTCTGCTCTAGACAGGTGATTTAAAGTTTGCTTTACTAAGATAGCACTGTGCAATAATGCATTTTGAAGAATCTAGTGACCCAGCCATAGATTTAGCCTCTTCAGAAAAACTTTGTCTCACGATCTTGAAGGACCTCAAAGAAAAATACTTACTTCATTCTCTGACCCTCTGGAAAAAATCTGGAGTGAAGTTTTTAATAATTAATTAATTTTAATAATATTTATTTTACATTTTGCTGGTACCAGAAGAATTTAATGCAATGCAGGATTTTTATACACACGTTACTGCACCAATTTTGTATATACAGGGCATGAAATGGACATTTTAAGTTACATTAATGTACTGAATTCAATGGAAAGAAAAATTAGGATGCCTGAAAATAAAAAAAAATCCTTTCAGGATGTTCATAACATTTAAGTAAAAATAAAATAATATACTATGAAAAAAATAGGGATTAAACTTTTGAACAAAATATTTACCATTTTATGCTAATAGTTTAATTACCTTTTTCAATGATAAAAAATAAATTATTTATCTCCCAACTTTATTCAAAAATTGTCATTTTGATGCATTCTAGAGAGTTTTATCTCATGGAATAAAAATATCAACTAACAGGCTAGTATAAAATAAATTATTAGATATGCAAAACATAGGATTTGAAAATTCATAGCTTGGACAAAAAATACTTGAGGTTGAATTAATAAACCTAGACTAACTATGATTCCAAATATGTACACTTCATCCTCCTAGTTTTTGTGTTGTTCCAGAAGAGCTTTCTTTAGCATCTATTTCTGAATTCTCACTTCCTGAATATCTCCAACGCCACCAAGTAACTTTCATGCGGTCCCAAATATTTTCCCAAGAGTCCAAAGCTGGACGAACATCCAACAATGCAAATTGATGGGTATTGCCATCAAGTACACCACTATCATAATAGTCAATGATATATCGAACTTCCTTTCCACAACGGTCCACAATCCAGTCATGACGATCAAATGGAAGCTCATATCTACAAGAGAAAGAATAACATTTCAAAAAAGGCTTTAAAATCTGATAATTGACATCATGACAGCAACTACTTCATAGCCCAAACAGTTTCAAATTTAGTTAATGGTTTTAGGCATCACTTGGTGGAATTTCTTTATAATGTAAAAATAAAGAGACCTGATGATGTTGCATTGCAATGAAACCTAGGTCGTTTCCAATAAATTTATGTGGAATTACATTAAGTCTCTTTATTTTTACATTAGTTTCAAATTTAACAAGAGATGTTTCCCAGAGGACAAAATTAAAGATTAGGCGAATATTTCATTATGAGGCCAAGTAAGCATCACTTACATTTGCATGAGAAATAATAATGAAATGAGCAACATATCATTGATTCTTCAGTAACTGATTATTTTAATTCATATAATCTCCGATTGGGAGAAAGCCTTTAGAACAAGTTTCAGAATATAAATACCTTGGAAGCATCATAACACGAAAAGCAAAATGTACAGATGAGATCAGAACTAGAATAGGAAAAGCAAAAGCGGCTTTCAGGAGAAAGAAACAACTACTTACAGGGAATATAAGGGATGATATCCGCAAGAAGTTGATAAAATGCTACGTATGGAGTATAGCATTGTATGGGGCAGAAACAGGGACGCTAAGGAAAAATGACATCAAATACTTGGAAAGCTTTGAAATGTAGACTTGGAGGAGAATGTTGAAGATAAAATGGACAGATAGGATGAAAAACGATGAAGTGCTACGAAGAATAGGAGAGAAGCGAATGATTATACAGACTATCAGAAAGAGGAAGGCTAACTGGGTTGGACATTACCTGAGGAGAGAGAGTATGATTAACACATTCAATGCGGATGGCGTATATGTACGCCATGGCCGGCGGTCGCCGGTGACGGGTGGCGTACATGTAAGCCATCGGTTCTGTCTCCTTCAACGGGCTATTGTGACGTAGCGCTTGGGTGGAGAGGTCCCGTTCTTTTACTCCGCATCTCAGTAGCGACTTAGCTTTCTAATAGTGCAGTTCGTTTGTAGTTTGGCGCCTTTCAACTTCTTTGGTGATTTCGCATTCTTGCTTTCCATTTTTCTTTGGATAACATTGGAACGCATCCTCAGACGTCTTGAGTGACAGTTTTTATCAAGTTTTTCTTATGTTTACCTCCAACTGTGATATTTTCAGTAAGTAAATATTATCGTATTTTCATAAATACTAATTTTTTCGTAATCCTCAACTTACGTATTTTATGTTCTATGATATTCAAATGTGTTTTACAAGTGTTTTCTCTCCTACAATTTAAAGATATCCGAAATTTTTTATTGTTTTACCGAGTATTTCTTCACTTTCTAACATATTATTTGTCTCATCTAAGAGATTAAAAAATTTAAGAAAATAATTTTTTCCAGTAAGTCATTCATTTGGATATTTAAATTTCGAAGATCTAAAATAATATGAATGCCTTGTTTTCAATTCATAAATAAGAATTCGTTTATTTATATACATCCTTAGTTTTTTCAATAAACCTGTAGAAATGTTTGTGAATTTATATTTCTTTAGGTGATTATCTTTTGATTAAAGTAAATGGCTTTTTTTAGCGTGTACCACAGCATATTATAATTATATTATTGGACATGGACAGTGAACCAGAAGGTCGGGAAGAAAATGCACCTAGCACTTCCAGCGCTTCAAGTGAGAATAGTTTTGTTCTTTTTATCTTTTTAAACATTTTTTTCCTAATTTTTTAAAAATTAATTGATATTTTTTATAGATGTTACTAGAACACGGAAAAGTCGACGGAGACCACCACAACATGACGATGAAGCCCCTGGGACATCTACTCAACTTGGTGAGTTCAGATTGATGTAAATCACAATAGGGTATTTATTTCCGTTGATATTGATTTTCGTCAATGCTAATTATTTGAAATTCCTTTAGATACTCCTCCTGTAAAAGTGGGAAAAACATGCAGTGCAGGGATAAGACGTGTGACGAGCATTCCAGATGAGGAAATATTTGAAATGCTAAAAGCTCTCACGTCGGATGAGAAGTCGGCCATTGATGACGAAGATTGGTGTTACGACTCGGAGGAAGAGACGGCTTCCGAAGAGGAAGAGAGGCCCGTGTCACCATTCGCCGAAGGTTTTCTGGCTGTACCTGAGGACCCACCCCCTCCAACACCCTCTTTGTCGCCAAACCTCCTGACGGACGCATCTCCTCCAAGTGTTTCTGAGGTCCCACCACCACCACCCTCTGTGTCACCGAGTACATCTGCTCCAAATTTTCTTACCCTCGAGTTTCCCGTTAGTTGGCGTGCTGAACCACCCCCTTCCATACCCAAAATTGCCTTTTCTGGGAACCCAGGTTTAAAAGTAATTCCCTCTGAACAGACCCCTAGAGCTTATTTTGACCTTCTTGCCAATGCTGCCTTTTACGAACTTATTTTGAAAGAAACGGAGAAAAATGCCATCAGCATATTTTTAAACAATCCTTCCCCTAAAGCACGGATAACGGCCTGGAAAAACTTGAGTATGGAAGAATTCTCAAAATGGTTAGGGCTTCTTTTCCATATGGGCACCATCCATATCACAAGAATTGCGGATTATTGGAAAACCACCAAATTATTTAATTTGCAGGCACTTCGTGAGACGATGAGTCGGGATAGATTTTTAGGAATTTTCAGGCACTGCATTTTGCAGAAAACCCCAACGAAAATGATGCCAGACCAGAGGATAGACTTTATAAGATTAGGCCTCTAATTGATATTTTTCAAAAAACAATGATGGACATTGAATCTCCTGCAAAGGAACTCAGCATAGATGAATCTATTGTACTGTGGAGAGGACGACTAATATTTAGGCAATACATAAAAGGAAAACGCCATAAATATGGCATTAAACTTTATATGCTTACCGAGCCATCAGGTTTGGTTTTGCGACTACTTGTGTACACGGGGTCGGGGGACAAAGAAGTAGGAGGAAAAGGGCACTCAGAAAAATTAGTACATAAGTTGTTGGATGGAATGAACGATGTTGGCCATGCTGTCTACATGGACAATTTTTACAGCACTGTAGGGCTGACCCGTGACCTTTTGTCTCGCAAGACATACTGCACTGGGACCTTGAAGGCAAACAGACGGGAAAACCCGAAGGATTTTATTGCAAAAAAGTTGAAAAGGGGAGAAATCATCGAGAGATGGACAGATGAAGACATATGCATTTTAAAATGGAAAGACAAGAGAGATGTCATAATGATACCCTCCAAATTTGGGAGCAAGCTTGTGGAAGTCAGTGGCAAACGTGGGGTCAAGGAAAAGCCTGAGTCTGTCGCGCAATATAACAAATTCATGGGGGAGATTGATCATGCCGATCAACTAATGGCTTACTACCCCTGTAAGAGAAAGTCCTTGAAGTGGTACAAAAAGTTGGCCATTCATATTTTTCAAGTAATGCTTGTAAATAGCTTCCTTCTGTACAACAAATACAGCGGAGATAAAAAGAACCTCTACGATTTTAGATTGGAAGTGATCAAGTCGCTTTTATCGATTGACTCACACCGGATTTTGAACTTGCCTTCCATGACTCATTTCCCGGAGCTGACGGAACTCGGCGGGAAACATAGGAAGCAAAAACGGTGCAGATTGTGCTACCAAAGAGGAGAAAGAAAATTAGTTATATTTGTTTGCCCTGCCTGTGAGGGTGAGCCAGGTCTCTGTCTGAGGCCATGTTTTCAAGAATACCATAAAAAATTTGAACAGTAGAGGTGTAGGTAAATGTAATTTTCATGGCATTATTTAAATTAATTTTGTATAAGGAATTATTTTGTTTTATAAAATGAAATAGCATTTTGATATGATATTTAAGGCTTCTGTCCGTCACGTCAATTTGTTTTTGAATTAATAATTTTTAATGCATTTTAAAAATTCATTTTTATGTGAGTACTAATTTTTACTTAGTGAAATAAAATATAATTTTGATTTGTTATGTTTGTTTTATCCCAATATCTGTTCAATAAAAGTGTTCATTTCTAGCGCATTATAAAATTCATTTTTATGCAACCATAATTTTTGTTTTGAAATAAATTATCATTTTGATGTGAATTATATTCTTTTTGTTGTTCCCGATTTAGTCCAACAATCATTTTGCCGTTTAGAGCATTTATCGCGATTTGATAAAACCCAATCTCTGATGATGCACTTATATTAGTCTTTTTTTCCTTATTACAAAATCGAGATGATAAAGCAAACATCGTATACAAACACTTTCGGAAAATCTATTAAGATCTCAATTTTATATAATTTGTTTAAAAAAATTAAATTTTCAATATTATATTGTTTATTTATATATATTTAGATAACATTACCTCCATAAATGTAATTAATATGCATTATTCTAACAAAATGTAAAATATTAATAATATCATTTTCAGGAAAATATATCTCACGTAAAATTTCACGCTATGTGTATTGCTGGTTGCATAACACTTTTCATAGCCCCATGCGGATGGCGTACATGTAAGCCATGGCAATTTTAACGGTTTTTTACAACAATATTGTAATACGATTTTTATATCTCTAAAAATTAAGCGCTAAAGAGACAAAACATGGCAGAAAATATTACAGTCATCTGACAATTTTATTAAAATTTAAACAGCATTGAATGTGTTAAAGACGTGTTAGAAGAAAAACTAGATGGGAAAAGGGAAAGAGGTAGGAAAAGGTTTCAGCTGATAGACGATTTGAAAGGGAAAGAGAGTTATCAAGATATGAAGAGGACAGCGGAAAATAGGAGTATATGGAGAACCAGGTTTAACCAAGAATAATCACGGACCTGTCTACGGACAGACTACCTATGATGATGATGATAATCTCCGAGTTTGATTAATGCTGGATACTAAGATCATAACTGAATGATGATCAACTAAAAATTCTTTGACAATTTTTATGCTATTAGCATTTAACACTAGAACGCCCAAGGCCGTCAATTTGACGGTTTTGAAATTTCGTTCGCTATAATTTTGGTCGCGTTCATCACAGGATATTTTCCTCTCTTGACTTTTCATGATGTTTGGTGTTGCTTACGATCCATAGGTTTTAATCCCCTACTTTAAACGGTTCTCGAGATATAACATGTTTTACCTAGAAGGTCCAGTGCCGTCAATTTGACGGTTCAATGTTTTCCGTTTGCTCTCAGGAGACGAGATCGCTCTACAATGTTGGTATCGCAATGATAGACCATTTAGACTCTCAGTCATTTTATAACAGCACTAAATACGGAGTGGACATTGTAGATCAGATGAGTAAGCAGTACTCTGTGAAGGTGGGTTCAAGGAGATGGCCAGTACATACGTTCCACAACATTCCCGACCTAGCGGGAATAAACGCGTGGGTAATCTACAAGGCTGTTACAGGGAAATCCACATCTAGAAAGTAATTCATCCAGGGTCTCGCTGAAGAACTTAGAAAATATTGCGTGAAAAAGCTACGTCATGCAGATGCATCGCCTGTAGCACCGGAACCTGAAATTATACTTGCTGAGAGACTAACACGCCGCCAATGTCAAGTAAATAACAAATGTAACAAAAATAGAACCGCCGTTCGTTGCGTTGAATGCCAAAGATTGGTTTGTGGTAAATGCAGTGGGAAAGTGAACCACGTGTGCGTTGAATGTCTGCAATGAGTGCAGTTCATAAGAAAACCTCTCACAAAATACAAAGTTTCTTAGTCAATAGGTAGGGTTTCAGTTTGAAGAGTGACATATATCTCAAGTAATTTCTATTAATGTTTATTCAGTCAAGACGACTATATTACGTTTTTTTATCTTCAGAATAACATCTGTACATTCATAGTTTTCTTTACATGGAAATATCTGTTGCTGAATGCAACGCATTATCAGGAATATTTGATTTATGAGTATATTTGAGAAGAATAATAACTGATAAAAAGCAATAAAAAAGTTTGTTTCACCAATTTTGACTATTATTCTCCAACTCCCACAAACAAAGGCAGTGCTCTCTTCAAAATATTTTACATTTTGTACTTTACAAGTATGGTTTTACATATTTCCGACCAGATTGTACTTTGTATTTGTAAAATACAATAACATGAAGCTGATATAAAGACTACAGAGATACAACGTACCGATTACGAAATTAATTTTGTTCATTCGAAAGAAAAGAGCGGCGGTAAAAATGAAACCGTCAAATTGATGGCTCCGGGCGTTCTAGGAGGCAAACCAAGTCTGGGCGTTCTAGTGTTAAGATAGAAAGCATAATAAATGTAATTACAGTAGTACCTTGTGCAATGCAGGGATTAAACTATTGGAAAATGTCCTATTGTGTAAAATCACATTAGAAAATTTTAATACCTTATGGAAAAAATCAAGCATTCCCATAAGCCAGTGGTTTCCAAACTTGGGGGCGCAAAGGATTTCTCATCTATTTACTGTCCACTTAACCATCCTAATCTTGAGACCTACAATATGCAGCAGCCGAATTCTAGCCCTTAATCGGCTAGGACGTATCGTTTGCATGCATGCTTTTTCTTAAGATGATTTTTATTAATAGTAATTGTATATCCAGTAGGTATTGTTTATAAACTGTAATTGAACATGGGATAGAGGGGGGTGTGAAGATAGTTTTCTTAGGTAAGGGGGGGGGAGGGGCAGCTTTGTAATGTTTGGAAACCGCTGCCATAAGCTATGAACTTTATTGTGTCACATACATAAAATGCACTGTGTACCCAATTCAGGGCTGCACATAAGAAATTTAAAGTGTGTTAGGTAAATCTATTTGCATTTATTTAACCACATAATAATAATAATAAATAAGTTTTATTAGCTTAGGACATTATACAATAATGTTAGGGAAACCTGCATTGGATAATGGTTAACTGTATAAATCACAATTCAAGCATATTTATTGATATTACCATATTTACTTGTAAAATATCCGCATGCATGTAATGCCTGCACCTCCATTTTTAGAGCTAAAAATCTGGAAAAACGAATTCGTGTAATGTCCGCACTTCCAAAATTTCGATGTTGATATTTTACAACAACATCGGTTGAATGATCTATCTGAAACCGAGTTTGATGATACGGTTACCGCAAAAAGCAAATATTAAAGATGTGACTTCTAAAAATTATTTTTTATATGTTTTTAATGTAATCATGAAAAACTGACATCTATTTCTATTATATTACAAGGAGACAACTCGAAAACCCTGGTAGAGTGGTGGTTAGCATGTCTGGCTTCCAATGCTAGGGTCGTGGGTTCGAATCCTGCCAAGGGCATGGTCATTTGTGTTCGTCTTTGTTAACATTATTACGTTCATTGTAAAAGGCCGTTAATGTCTGTTTATGAGCTAGTATAAATAAATAAACTCCTTAATCTCGCAGAAAAGTTCAATTTTGAGCCATTGCACAAGTTATTTAATTTAAAATGAGTAATTTTCACTAATTTTCCGAAGTTACGCTAACTCAGGTATTTTTTGCCCAGAAAAGGAGCGAATTTTACATAAATAAACATGAACTGTTCAGGCTCAAAATAAATCCCCATGTTAAGACCCCCAGAGATCACACAATACCAACAATAAACTGGTCACTAGACGCTATGCAATCTGGTTACATAGAAGTGTTTCTCATGTTTCTGTGTATAAAATGTATCACTTAGAGCTTTCAGAAAGCACAAACAAACAACTCCAACAGCTATTTAGTGACTCATTTCCATTGTAATATTGTGATCTTTGCTTTTATACAGAGTAATAAAAGTATATTCTTTTAGGATTGCATAACATAAAAGGAACCCAAAAAATGCAGTTACAGTAAAATGTGATTTGAGCATGTCACCAATTACAAAGCAATTAACAGAACCAGGTCCCTAGTAGTAGGAAAAATTAATACTCTGTACTGGATTCACTATCTAATCGTAACTGACTCTTCATGGGAGGACTTCCCAACAAAGATGTGCACGCAATCCTCTCCCCTCCACTTTCTTTCTGGCCATATGTATAGATATTAGCATATTATAGTAAGGGTTCGTTTGTATTTAATGAAAGATATACACAGTTCAGTTGTTTATTTCTCTTACATCACCTTTTCTATGAGAATGAACTCTGTCTGACACTTTTCTATTTACATAGAATAATTACATGATTTAGGTTTACTACTGACAGCTAGCAATGAATTTAAAAAGAAAAGTACCTAAGTTATAAATCAGGGAAATAAAATGCACGGCAAATTGCACCTACTGAAGAAAACACCGACTCATTATCTGACGCCATTCACACAGTATTAGTAGGAATTTCATGGGTGGCCTACACTCAACAGATGGAGCAAATCTCGTGTAATATCCACACCCCCCTTTTTTGATGAAAACTTTTGGGGAAATAAGTGTGGGTATTACATGGGTAAATATGGTATTGCTATTATTGTAGTTGTTATGTAGATATTGTGCATAAAAGTTCTTGAAAACTTTTGAATATTAATCAAAAGTAAATCCTATAAGCAAGAACAAGATAGTAAACAAATGTTTAAGCTTAATTCTTAATGCTTTATTAAAATCTTAGACTTCCACAAACAAACCAGACCAGCAAACCATTTAAAATTTGAAGTGGTTTGCAATTTTTAGTAATGGTTCAGTTCAGAGTTAATTTTTGCAAATGGACCTGTTTAGTTCATGGTTTGGTTTAAAGCAGTGCTGGAAAACATTACGTGTAATGTAACGAAATAATGGAATTATTTTGGATTAATGTAACAAAAAACGTTAACGAAATTTTTCAAATAGCTGTAACGGAAAACGTAACAAAAATGAAAAAAATAAATTTGATCATTTGGTTAACAGACAGTAGAGGGTTAGGTTCTAGTGGCATTCGTCCCAGGCAGCGTGTCTTGACAAGACAACTTGAACCAACCTACAAAGATTCATCCCATAAATAATAATTTCCTCAATACCATCAAAAAACTTAGAGGAAAAGATTGCTTTTACATTAAAGCTTATAAAGGCAATAAAATTGTAATTATGGATAAATCACAGTATTTTGACAACGTCCAAATAATGTTAAATAATGGACCATACATCAAATTAAATAAAAACCTGTTAAATTCCATGATCCAAAAAACCAAAGCAATCATCCAAGGATGCAATAATATCATTGATAAAAAATTAAATTTCAAGCTAAACATTTCCAACCCTAACATACCCAAACAATATTGCCTTCCCAAAATTCACAAGAACGATAACTCTATGAGACCGATTGCATCAGGAATCAATAGCCCAACTTATAATTTAGCCAAATGGCTCAACAGTGAATTCAAACTGATGTTGTTTCCTGACAAACATTCAGTCAAAAACTCTTATGATTTGGTTAGCAAATTGAAAAATATTACTATAAAAGAATCTGAGATCTTGGTCTCTTTTGACGTGAAAAGTCTTTTCCCTAGCGTACCCTTAGAAGAAACATCCCAAATTTTAAAATCACTTTTACAAAAACAGAACTTTACTGACAAAATTGTTCATGAATACCTACAGCTCACTAATTTATGCATGCAACAGAACATCTTTCAATTCAATAATGCAATTTACCAACAAACACAAGGTACCTCCATGGGAAACCCATTGTCACCTCTTTTAGCCAACATATTCATGTCACATTTTGAAAAGACTTGTAAAGATAAATTCCTTTATTTTCCAGAAATTTGGCTTAGATATGTTGATGATATTTTCACAATTTTTGATTTAAAAAAACAAAAAGTAGAAGACTTTGTGGATCAATTAAACAATATATATCCATCCATAAATTTACTTATGAACTCCAAGAGAACAATACATTACCATTTTTGGACTTACTTATCATCAATAACAAACAACAAATAGAGTTTGATATTTTTAGGAAATCAACACATACTGACAATTTCATTCCCAATATCTCCTTCCATCCAATGAATCAAAAAACAGCTGTTTTCCAATTCCTAACACACAGATTGTGCAACATCCCCCTCAACAAAAATAGATATACAAAAGAACTTAAACATATAAAACAAATTGCAAAGAAACTCGGTTTCGATCACAATATAATCAATAAATTAGTAAGAAAACATAACCTTAAAAAAACGTCCAAATCTACCACTCTCAAATTTGACAATACAAAGGCCAACAAATATATAAAACTACCTTATTTTCCCATATTAAACAGGGGCTTGAATAAAATTTTCAAACATAAGAAATACACCATAACATACACGAATCCAAATAGTTTGAAAAACCTACTGGACAGCACCAAAGATAAAACTGAAACTCTGAACAAATCCGGAATTTACAAAATACAATGCTCACACTGCAACCTTATGTACATAGGACAAACTAGACGGAAATTAATTACACGATTCAAAGAACACTTGGCTCATTTCAAACACAATCGTTTTGAAAAATCAAGCGTAGCCACTCATATTCTGGAAACCGGACACAGTATATACCTAGAGGATTTAACACTGCTAACTTCACCCAATAATTCACTTAACTCTTTGGAAAACCTTCATATTTATAAAAACAGAAATACACTCATGAATACAGATACAGACTTTAATAAAACTTTATACAAATTGACCGAACTTAACACCACTCACGCCCAAAATTCTTTTCGTTCCTCAAATGTTTTTCGGTCTTCTTTATAACCTCTCTCTCTAATTTCCTTGCAGTTGAACCCTGTTCACTGCCAGGTCAGGTTCTCCTCTGATGATGCCCACTTGGTGGGTGAAATGCATAGGGTTTTTCCTATATTTTTTGGCTGAAGGAGTTTTCCAGCACTGTTGAGGCACTGGTCACAGGTATTGTCAATACTAATTCACATAATTTTGCCACTTGAGAGTAAGCTTTGTCTAAACCATTTTCTTTATTGAAATGATATAAATCGCTAATGCTGTTTTTATCAATATCTTCTATTTGATATATAACCGAAAGTTCAGAATGCAAAGTAGCTATATAGAAATAATTTATGTAACTCTTCTTGAGGGAGTCTAACACATCTTGTTTAATTTTTTGCAGTGCGACTTGGGCAACACAAAAAATTAAATCATTCTGTATTGCACTGAACGTGCCGCAAAACACTGTAGAATGTTCCAAATGGTTTCCCAAAGTTTCGTCGTATTTAGCAACCAATTCGACCAAGTTCATGCTCTCCCAAAAAACAAACAATATCAATAAGTCTTTTTAACATTTTTCTTTACTGTTTCGTTATGCTGGTGATGAATAATTTCCAAGTGCTTATATCTAAAACATGTTCCATTCGAGTTCTTCCAAATGTTTTGTCTTGAAGAATTGACTGTAAATGTTCTTTACTTATCGAATGTCTCTTTATTACCTTATGAAGATTATTTAAATCAGAAAATCCCATTTTAGACCATGTTTTTTCATTCGAAAAAAGTTAGCATGGCCAACAAAATAATTTTGCTTTGCTCTCACATTGTCTTCCATTCAACACTGTTATAAATATCTACATTAAACTCTCTTGTGGATGATTTAATTTTTATATTTAAATTTAGGTGACCTGTTTGGATAATTTCACTCTTTGCCTGAAAATTGTTTGACGAAAAACTTCTCATTAATAAATTACACAATGCACCAGAGCTGCTTGAAAGCACAACAGAAGCATTTGAGGCATTCGGTTCACTCATGTTTGCAATTTTCAAATTGCTTCCACTCTGTACTTTATTATGTGGAGAAAAACTGCGGAACTACTCCTATCTGAGCCAAAATTTTTGGAAATAATATTTTAATGCACTAATATAACACAAACACTTCTATAGCATGAATATTCATGTGAAACATCAGAATTGCAACTTAATGAAACTGTAAAATACTTCGAGCAGATGCCTAGTCTCCGACCGTGTACTACAGCGAATGGCTCATCGACATGGGCGCATTAATATTCTTGCTTCCTAGTAGGCTAGTAATGTTATTTTTGGCCATTGTGTGGCATTAGCTGTCACGGTGGATTATAAAAATGTTGTCGCAGTCGCACAGTTTTACTCAAGGTGTGCTTCTAAAATTGAGATTGTGAATTAGTAATTTTTATTGTTATTAGTAATTATTATTTTAATTTCTAATTTGGAAGCAATGCTTCCCTTGCTTCCATGGAGGATTCACCCGTTGTACTCTGATGTTAACCAAAATTGGAATCAGCCGACAAATTTTAGTAAAACTCCCCAATACCAAATTTCATTAAAATATCTCCGTGGTTCCTGATTTGTAAAATTGTTAGTATTTTTTTTAATAACAAAAGAACAAAAAATTGTACAATTACGTAAATGTTGATTTCCTTTTCTTTAAATTTATCATAAACCTTATGTTCTACGGGAAACGTTATTGACAAAAAATGTGTAATTAATTATTTTATTGAACTTTTGTTCACTCAGATGAGTATTTAACGAGATGCTTGCAAAGTAAGTTGTAAAATACATGTAGGTCTCCATGTAAAGTGGTCGTTATTATGGTCTGATTTTAACCAAAATTGGAATCGGTCAATAAATTTTAGCAAAACTCCCAAATATCAAATTTCATCGATGTACATCCAGCGGTTCCCAAGTTTAAACATGCGGATGGATGGACGGACAGATGGAAACGACCTCCCCTATATGTGTGCACTTCGTGTAAAGAATGCAATAAAAATGGAAATTTCAAATACACGTTGTAAATTCCAGTTGGCAAATCTGAAACAGAAGAATGAGCCATTTCTTAAAATCTATGCTCTACATTAAACGGTGAATGACTTGCAGGAGATGGCAAATGTGTAAAAAGGCAGATGATATTTGAGCCGGCAGGGATTGTAAAATGCAAAGAAAGTGAAAAGTGCCGAGAAAAGTGTGGGAAGAGCGAAAAAAATCAATTTTCACTCTTCTCTAATTATTTTTTGTTAATTCGACGTCGATAAGCAAGGGTGCATGAATTATGTGAGAAAATAAGGAATATTTTATCTCAAAGGAAATATGCTTACAATTACCAAAGATAAGTTTTAAAGATATGTTATTACTATATGAACGGGGTAGTTTTTCCCCTAACCCCAATTTTCACATATACTTTTAGTATCTATATTCATGGTTTCTATATTCACGCCATTTTAGGATCTTAACCCTGCGAATATGGAGGGATTACTGTAATTTAAATGAGCTTCAAATAATTTATCCAAGAATGAAGTAGTGCGATGAGCGTTGGCAGACATGTCAGCGCATGTAATCCGCTGAGCATGTACAACGCTGCACACAAAATGACAATGCTAGCAGATGTTGGAATTTCCCACGTCCTTATAGTCATTAGATTTTAAGGACATTTGTCACATTTCAGCGCTTTATGTGGAATACACAAATATAATTGATTATCTTGTGCGGTGTATGGAAATGCTCCAGCGACGGACAAGTACAGGTACACCTGAAGTTTGAATAACATAACCTCGATATAACAAAATCTGAATCAACCTTCCCTTTTTTTGGGGATTGTTTTCCTTTCGGGTTAACATGGTAAATATGGCCGTAGTACATACAAGTGGCACAACTACCTAACACGTCACATTAGCGAGCGAGTGCTTTGGAACAAAAGCATAAAATAATCCATGTTCACGTAATGACATCGCCACAACTTTTGTAATGTATGTAACAGATGACTTAAGGACTAAATGTGGATTGACAAAACACAGCACGACAAAATATTGAATTCATTTAATGTAACAATGCTGGTATGTGTTGTGTCGTTGATGGATAGTGTGAATTATTACATTATAACTCCACTAAATAATATATTGTTGTATCGCATAATGTAAATGCACCTTAAATCGAGGCGATATCTGTCTAGGGACAAGAATTTTGTCCCTTAAATGCGGGCAATTCACAAAATCCAGAAACAGTAAATCGGGTAATATAATACATTATTTATATGGAGCTTTGGTCGGGGCCACAAAAAAACAACCTTAAATGCTGGAAAACCTTATATGCATTGAGAAACCTTAAATTGGGATTCCACTGTATATGCCATGGTGACTAAGGCCGATCCTGGGTACAATAAGGCCAAAATGTTGACTTTGGTGTCAAGAAATTTTTTTACGACATGTATCGTAGTACCAACAATAAATTACCATTAATTTAACTTTTCAATCACCAAGGAAAACAAGTAGCATGATTGAAATATAGTCAAAATGTTTATACTCTTACATTAATAAAATAAGCCTTTAAAACGAAGCATTTTATACATATAGCCTTAACTTTAGGAAAAGATAATGATATACTCACCCCATCCAATATCTTATTTTAGCTCTTGGAGAATAGTCCTTTGCACGACCTCCAAAACTCTTTAACTTTGGTGTCCAACATTCTCGTGCATGAAGTGCCTCCCATTTTAAAACCTAAGAAGATTTAATAAACTTTTTCATCCAGTCAAGTCTTTCAAAGTTGAATCTTACGTTTACATTTTGGAAGAGTGTTAGAATGAAAGACTACAGCTTGAATGGATTTAATATAGCAAATGCAAACATTATTGCATAGAACCGTACAATATGATGTCACCATAACAGCTGATTTTTAACCCTATCACTCCCAAGGGATGTCTGCTTCGATGTGGGCAATCCATCAACCTAGGTTTTAAACTTAATCACCACATGAATTATCAGATTTTTCCTTCTGCTAGTTTTTGTAAAGTTTGTAATATTTGGTAGACATGGAACATCATATTTCATAATATATTCAAGTTTAAATAAAATTTCATAGGTTTTTTGACCAGAAAGTGTAAAAGATGGGATCCTCTAGAATAGTGGTTCCCAACCTTGGGTCGTGACCCAATTCAATATGGTGACCAGAAGAAAAAAATATTTTGCAAAATACAACTTATTTCATAATGAAGGTGCTGTTTGCAGTGATGTATTATTAATACCATTTCACAATTTTCAATAAGTATTTATATTAATTTATATACACAAATTGTATCTTAAGTCTGAAGGTCAGCGAGATCTGTGGCCAATTTAGGGTTGCAGCAAAAAACAGTTGGGAACCACTGCTCTTTGTATATAAAAAGCCTCAGTAAGCAAAATGAAATACACAAATCAATAAAATTATGAAAAGTCATCGAGACTTCGAAAACCCAAGAAATACTCACCTCTTGCCATGCCATTTCATTGTTAGCATTATGTATTTTAATTATGTGTTCCATATCATTAGGATTGATATCCTCTTCTTTCCATCTCCATCCCTTCCTCAACATAGCATTCCAAAACATCTGAAAATAGAGAACATGAATTATGAACAAATAATCTCAAAAATTTTATGAACTGAAACAGCTTTTATATTGATCAAAATTTCTGTTTTCAAACATAATCTAAGGCAGGCATTTTGAAAAAGGGGAATTCTTTCAGTGGCCATATCTGTTTGTAATTACCAGGAAACATACTTTGCAAATGTTAGCAATGTGGAGGGTCAGTTTACTTGCTTACTACATAAAAATTGAAACTAAACATTATTTTATCTCAAGATAGCCCTAAACTGGCATTCAGTGGCTCAGCTCTGAAGACCAGTCAGCCAAATAAAAATCGATTCTATAAAATTAAAGCATAAAAATTCTGAAATAGGAATGACGCATAGGCAAATTTGAAAGAGGGAATTAGCCCCTCAAAGTGGTTCATCAGATATGTACTCAGTAATTCCAGGCTAGTGGAGAAATCTTCTGTCAAGCCATCTTGAGAATTTTATTTGTATTTTTTCATAAGGTAAACCTTGAAATGTTGCAAATCACCTATCTTGTGTTTTTATTTTTTGAAATGTGTACTTTACCTTTCCTCAGTCAAGTTTTGTATCTTTATAAACTAACAATCTTATAGACATTGCTGCAATTTGTGCCGCTCAGGTTATATGTCTGCCGAAGGTGATGTTGAACTCTTAGTATCACACGAACACATAGTGTGGAGTGAACTCTGTGACGTGCGTCTCACCCCATGATGCTTTTTATATAGCCAATTAACATTAAGCAGAGAGATTTTGCCACAATCGGTGAAATTAGCCAATAGTCTTTTGTGAGGGATCTGCCCTCATGTCAGAAGAATCTGGAAACCTCAAGTTTCTGCCAACACTGGAAGTGAAGCAGCAACATAGAGGAAGAGCAGAGAGAGAGAAGCACGCGAGCAGAGCAAAGATTCATCCCAGCCTGCACCCAATTCTGTTTTTTGTATAATTTATTATGCCTCCAAAGTGGAGTATCCTATTTTTTGTATTATTCTTATTGTTACACTATATTTGTCAGTATTCTGCTTATTATGTTACGATTAGCTTATCTTCGATTGTCTTGAGTGAGCACCAGTGTTCTCTAAAAAGGTTGTTTCTTGTCTCTAGTCTTCAAGAATTACAGGAGAGTAACTAAATGAGACAGTTTGTCTCAACATGACAGCATGCTGAATTACAGGGGTCAGCAACCTATAGCATCAGGCCCATCCGTAGGGTTTATGGTTTGAAAATGAATGGTTTATGAGACACGTTAAAGATGTGGTAAAAATCTGAATATAATCCAAAATTTAAGAGAACATGAATTGGATTCACAAATTGCTAGGAGTGTGGAAACTGTGCAGAAGCATTCCAGGATATTTGTAATTGGAATATTAACCCATTGCACTAAATCCAATTACTCATTAAATAAATAAATTCTTATCTTACGCTTCACCTTGCTAACTGGAACACTCAATAATATCACGAAAAACCACTCACTTCAAGGCTAATACCTTAACAATTTAAAGCGAATGTTTTTCGGTGCCATGATAATGTAAAGCCACATTTTATATGAATCTGAAATCTTAATGATTTCTTTCACTGAGATGTGTCTTACTTTACGTAATATATAGTGCATTTTACTTATTTATTCTTACTTGTTGAGAAGGGTACACCCAGAACTCGTTACTTGGTCCTGCTTTTGGAATGCTAGACACTTGACGGTCTGTTGGAAGAGGAAAAGGCTGGTCTGGGGCTGGCTGTTGATTAGGTGGAGGCATCTGGAATATTTTATCTTCAATCAGGGTTTGAATCAAATATTAGTTATAACGTGCACAATACAGGAAATAACACAATATAATACCCTAAACAAATGCAACTGAATCAAGGGAGAGTAAATTCCATTTATTATCTTTAATGACTTATATATCTAAAAAGGTCATACCATATTCAAAGGATTTATGTCACCGCTTTCACCTCGTATAGGGCATCCACCTGACTCTGCCTGAAATAAATAAGGCAGATAATAAGCGAAAATGCATAACTAGGTTAATCCAAGTAGTATACCGGAAACTAAGTGTTACCTTTTCTTTGCCCAAGTGAAGCGGACATGATGACAGAATATCTGAAGGCAATTGACTGGATTTCGACTCGTTCTGAGAAGCTGAATCTCTGGGTTTTACAAGTTTAGCGGCAGTTACCTCAGCGGCAGTCACAGTGTTTCCCATTTTTTGGGAATGCTTCAATTCAAAAGATGTTTTCCGTTTCTTAAGGATTACTACTGTCTCGTGTAAAATTATAGTCTTTTATTCAAATACATTGAAAGAAAAAGTAATTTACACTAACAATATAGATAGCATTTGCGATAACTTTCAACATGCAACTGTTACGCTGAATTTTTATCTAAGAAGGTTAAATATTATTTTTAAAGATTTTTACTAGTAATTATGTTTCATATAAATATTTGGTGACTAAAATTCTCAGATAACTAATACTTACCTGGATTAATAAATTATCCTTCTGCTAGACCATGTGAAATGTTTTCCTCATAAAGGTTTCGTAAGACTTCATATCATTGGCCTAGAAGACGCCCAATTCCATTCGTTCATTCGGTCCAATACGCGAGCTAACATTAGATTGTTCTTTGAAAGACTGCGCCAAAAATGAAAGGTGGGAAAATCGCCTCTTCGGTAGTTTCTGAATGTAATTCTGGTAGAAATAAAGCCACTTACAGTAGAGAATGGTGAGTTTTAATCATATATACATGTGTTTATTTTAAAAATTAAGTTATAATGTTTTTGGCATAGCCAATTAGATGAGGAGAGAGTCAGCATAGATGAGAGATTCGTATAGTATATATATAAACACGTGAAATTCTTATTAATTGGGACCAATTATTATGCTTGTGGAATTTACATTATTAGAAATAATGAACTAGCTATTTTGAAAAATGTGATATTTTTCAGTAGCATTAACTTGGGGTCGTTATTTGTATTAAACATAGAACAAACAAAGATGTGCTGATGTGGCGCGAAGTCTACGGCATCTGTATTTCAGAATTTACTGACTATGCAAGTTTATGCACATAATTTATTGACCAAGTCACTTAGTAATAAGGACTGTTGATTGTTATTAACTAATTTTTTGCAATTATTTATTTTATTGCCATACAAAATGTATGATTTAGAGTTATATCCATGGATTATCCCGCCGTTTTCATCTTGATTTTGTATATCGTAAAAAATGTCGGAGTTTCAGAATCGTCTGTTTGTCTATTATAAATGAAATAATAATAATTTTTCGAATGAGATTCTATTAGAAATAATTCAACACCATGAAGTTCTTAATTTCTAGACTTGGAGAAACTTGGATGTGATTATGTACTTGGATGTATATTTTGTATGGCAGTGCAAAACAAAAGCATTATCTGCTGAGTGTGGTTAATATAAGTGTATGTATATTGCAGCAAACGCAGGAAGATGGAAGAGACAAATTCCGAGACGGGAGGGAAATTGGTGGATTTAGAATCTTGGAACAATTCTAGTTTTCGTGTGGCAAATAAATCCCCAGATAATAAAGTTTGTGATAGTGGTGTAGGAGTTCTTGAGGATGTGAATTATATGGATATAATATCATTAGATAATTCCTTCGAAAGTGTTCACGAGAATAACAACGGAAATATACTTAGGGAGAAGCGGAAGCACAAACAACATTCAAAATCTATTCCAGTTCTTAAGGAAAATACGAGTAAATCTCCTAGCCATGATAACCGGACAAAAGGTGCTTTCCTTGCAGGCGGATTTGCTATTCATCGCCGGAAAAAGTCACTTCTCTCTTATGGAAAAGGTAAACATTTTCTAATATTCAGTACCAAATTTTTCATGCTCTCTATGATTATTAATATTTGACAAATAGCATATTTTTTGAGTTTGAATGTCTTTGTGGAAGGTTATTGTTCAGCTTCTGAAAGCTTTATGTCAAGCATATTCTGTGTTATGGAATTTATTTTTGCATTTGCAATTTGTATGCTAAATATCTTAATCTTATCCATCAGATGCTTTTGAAGTTCTCTCAGATGAAATGATGATTCAGATATTTCGCTGGCTGCCAAAGGTCTCTTTAAGGCATTGTGCTCAAGTTAGTCGACGGTGGAATCGTTTGTCTAGTGATGAATCTCTATGGTCACGTATTGATCTTGGAGGTAGTGGCAGAACTCTTCGTCCAAATGCATTGAGTCATGTGCTGTCTCGAGGAACACAAGTTTTAAGACTTGCTTCAGCTGAGGTAAATTCAATGTAAAGAATTTATTATTATCCAAGATTCTTTCTACAGCATTTGTGAAGATATTATTTCCTGTTTGACCATTAAAAAGAAAATGTACTTATGTATAAACATTGCTGCTTATAAATATTGACACAATGAAAAATTAAGATAGCTTACATAAGTGGTTTTAAAAAAGTTTAAAGGTAATGCATATTGCTTGATAAAATTAATAGGTAATCTAGGATGTAATTTCTGTGACACACACTAAGTAGCATAAGGATTTGTGCCAGGAATGCTATCTTTGTTGAAAGTAGACCATTTCTCATTATTTTTGTAGTTTAGAGGTAATAGAAAAACTCATTATTGATAAGTATCCAATAACTTGGTGACTTCCACTTCATGGTTTATGATACTTACTGAAAGAATAATATTTTTGCTTAATTTTAAGAATTTCTACTATCATTACCTCAAGTGTTAGAATTAAACATTAATTACAAAGCTTACAAAAATGTTACCATTTTCTTTGCTTTCTGGATAACTCTTATTTGAATAATTTTATAAATAATTCTTTTCATTGCTATGTTATCTGGATTATTATGTGAAACTATTATGGTTTATGTGGATTTAAAGGTATTGATCATTCATCATCCACTAAATCAGCTTTAAAGAGTATTCTCCTGTTCTCTTGAAAATAGCTAAAAAATTTCTGATGCATCATAATGACCGGATTGTATTTACTATTTTAGATTCCTGATCCAGTTTTTGCTCCCGAGTCCAAGTTTATTACAGAGAATGCATTATGTAAGGTGCAATACCTAGACTTAAGCATGTCAATCAGTTCCAAGGAAGGTATGTACATTTGAAGAATAAATTTCCAGGTAATAACATAGGCTCTATCAGTCACACCATTTTAAGTTACTAAGGCCGTTCAATGGAATGATATATCCTATGAGCAAATTTGTTTCAATGAAATTAATTTCTCTGATTTTATTATTTTATTGCATTAATTAGTTTTAATGGGTACATAACTAAAATTCTTGCATTGTAATTAGTTGGCTGTATTAATACAAAATAGTTTGCAAAAATATCTTTTATTTTGCTTGAGTAGTCAGATGCCTGCATCTTTGTAATATTCCATCATAAAACTATTTTTTGGTTGAAAACTTCTTATTAACCCCAAAAAATTGTTTGATTACTATATGCATCATTTTTTCAGCTTCAAATTGATATTCAGGAAACCAATTTTACTATTATTTTTTATTTATTAAATTATATAGGTGTGAGTAAGCTTTTGGGAACCTGTCGGCAATTGAGAAAGTTGAGTTTGGAGCAGTGTCAATTAGGTGATAGTACATGTATTGCTATAGGAAAAAATGAAAATCTTGAAGTCCTCAATCTGTGTTCTTGTACTGGCATTACAGAAGTGGGTATTAAGAGTATACTCAATGGCTGTAAAAGGTAATTACAAATACCAACTGTGTATGCTTTAATTTATTAAATTGAATACATTTTCTAATATTTTATTATCTTTAATTATTTTGCATACATATGGTCACCCTCATTGCCAAAAATCTTCAACTACTTGGTGTTGATGGGATCCAAGAACAGATAAAAATTTTGTTTTGTTGGTATTGCCAGTATTATTTTAGGTTCTGTTATTTAAACTCTTTCACTTTTATTTTCAGATTGCAGTCATTAAATTTAGCATGGACTGGTCTGAGTTTGGTCTCATTAAATATATTATGTGATAATTTACCATCCATTCTTCAAAGAATCAACTTAAGTGGATGTAGGAAGGATCTTGTTGATAGCCGTATGTGTTTTCTTCAAATATAAAAAACAAAAAGATATTAATGACATAATGATAGACTTAGCATACTTGCAGGATAGTTATTTTAAGCCTTTAAATATTTATTTTTCTTTGGCTTTTTAGATGTAGAGCGTCTTGTGAGATGTTGTCCAGAACTTGTTGAACTGGATTTAAGTGACTGTACGCAATTGAGTGGAACGGCTGTGAATGCTGTCATTGAAGGCCTATCTAAAATTGAATACTTGGCTCTTAGCAGATGTTACAACATTCCATCTTCTGCATACTTGTAAGTCTAGGTTTTTGAAAGAGATGGCATGTGTAGGATTTGTTGTATGATTATAAGTATTTGGTTATCAATACATTAAAAATTTACATTAAATGATGATATTACTTTTGGAAGTTAAGTGATGCCTATGTCAGCGCAGTAATTTTTTGACAGCAATCGATTAGTCTCCATATGGCCTTTTTATCATTTGATTCAGTTTTTCTTTCAGTGTTGAGCAAATCTTATGTTCATGATTTATATTGTTACAAATTTCATTGATCTAAGGAACTTAGTAGCCTGGAGTTTTATATGAAAATTGAATTTAAAAACTGTTAACAGTCGTAGAGGCACCAAAAACCTCTTGATTGTTAATGAAAGAATAACTACATCTTTTATTATATTTTAATCAAACTAATTATTCTATAGCAGTGATTCTCAATCATTTATCTGTCGTGCGCCATATTCTCGGTGGCAATGTTGATGCACCACTTAATTTTTGCATGCAATAGATGTATATGTAATAATAGTAAATCCTACCTTTTGCTCATAAATAAATCTGATATAGCAACAATGTAAACCATAATGAAATTTTGATCATGGTTTTCAATCTCACATACTGTATCTGCCCATATACAAGCCAATGTTTTTTATCAAAATCTATCATGAATAAATCACCCCACGGCTTAGATGCGAGTCTAAGAAAAAAATTGGGTTTGTCTCATAGTCACTCGTAGATGGCAGCACATCTCTCATTGCCATCACATTCAAATGATAGTACTATATTTTTTGTTAAGTAAATTTTTGACCAATGAATATTAATGAATAAATAATGAATCTATAGAAAAATGATTCAACAAAAGCTGCATTTCAAATGATATTGATGGAAGCAAGGATGACATTCTTTGGGACAATGATTCCAGTGATCAATCTTCCAGCAGAGAAGAAGAAAGTGATGTAGTCACCTTTCTTTCTAAACTTGTGAAACTGACCAACTATTCATTGCATTACCTCTTATGTAGATACCCATTGTCCTTAGAGAAGAGGGAATCAGCAGGTCATATAAAAAAATAGTACCTGATTCAGTAAATCAATTTTAATTTTTCATTTATGTTTATGAATATATTCTTTTGTTTCTAAATGCTGTTGGATATTATCTTTCGTATCTCAGGACTATGCATATGTACCAATAAAAATAGTAAAGTATTATTATATTTCATTAGCCATTAAAAGAAGTTTCTTTAAGTTTTACTTGGCTATTGTAGTTATTGCTATAGCCATTGTGATGTTTGTATGCATGTTAAACCCCATTCATAGAATCTATTAAAATTGCATACATTGACTATGCAGATGATTATGCAAAATGTGATGATGGCTTTGGATGCTCAAATGTTTGAATTTCGGTAGGTAAAGAGGCATCTGCTATGAAAGTATGAGCAACGGCATGAACTGCAAAACTCAGCTGATAATGAACAGTAAAACTTTACATGGAACATGTAAATGCTAATTTAATTGCAAATAGACTTGGATGAAAAATTATCATGTCGAGGTCGCTATTGCTTTATTTGATCTTTTTGAAAATGAAGATGAATGAAATTATCGTCACTGAATGGGAAACATTATTCAACAACGTGAAATTATTAATTGGAGTAATATTTCAAAATGTCAACAACTAAACCATTTCCCACTCTTTTCTTCAATCTCGAATGTATTCTTGGCTGTGCATACATGCCTGGCACACTTCAGCATAAAATATATGAAATTTATTTTTTTTTTTTGCCAAAAACGGTGGAAATTTTTGGAGGGTCGTGACCGATTGGCTTACATCGGGGGTTGGCTTCTATTTGGGCAAATAGGGTATATTTTAATCATGCAAAAATGAAATGTTTATGTAGATCGTGTGAAGCACAATGAACCACGTAATAGATGCAGATGCTGTCAAGGTTGAGCATCCCTGCTCTATAGTATTGTGGGTGCATTTGTCTCTTTGGGGAGAGGTATATTTAATTGTGCTTTTATGTAAATTACCATTTTGTCTTGATCATTTCAGGTCATTGGCTATTGCAGAATCTCTTATGTATTTGGATGTTTTTGGTCTAATGAGCGAGCAATCCTTAGCATCACTTCAATCAAGCCTGTCAGAAGTGGAGATAAATAAGTTCTTTTTTTCAAGTGTGGCTAGACCTACTGTTGGTATAAGACGCACAAGTATTTGGGGACTTCGTGTACGAGACTGATGTTAATATGGTATTTATGGATTGGAAGCCTATATTAAATGCTTTTTATGTATTCCTTAGGCTTGCAATGTTTTAGTGGATGTTTTTCATCTTTCCTTTATCATGGGAGAATTTAAAGTGTTTTCCATGCATTCATTGCTTTTATGGGGATAATCTAATGTATGGCTTTGATCTTTAATATTTCATTTTATGAAATGGGACAAAGAAGCACAAATGCCACAATAAATGTGGAGTTTTTCTAAAAATGTAATTTCTACAGATGTTACTCTTTGCTTTGAAAATTGTCGTTATTCAACCTAGCATTTATGATTTATAATAAGGTGAATATTTTCAGCTATCAGCAGGTTTTAAATGTAATTTGGTAGTTTTCCTTCTGTTCAGCTTATTTACTGAAATTTCATTTTTTAACAATTTGCTGTTTTGTTAATGTTGTGGTATTCCTTTACTGTACAAGTATGACGATTTTGCAGAAACTTATATGCCATACTTTGTACGTGTCATAGTATTCTGTAATTTAATTCAATGTAATAGTATTAAATGTTGGCTGTATTGCTGATTGCTACTTTATTTACTACATGTATATTATCTATGAAATTGCTGTGGTATTGTATTAGTATTTTGTTTCTCATTTGTGAACCTTGTAATATAGGCAAGTCAAATGATTTATTTTATTGGGAATATCTATCTGATACTGCAGAACACTGCCATAAACTGTGAATATTTTGTTATTAGGGTAATTACCCAATTTTAGAGCTCAAAATATAAAATGATAGGGAAAGCACATATTGTTTTAGTGTAATGTAGCAGTAATTGGGGTAAATCAACTTTATTTTGAACACCAACAGAGCATTAAATAAACATGATCTCCTGTTAAGGAAAGGGATTTTCTTTTTCTAGATTGTTGAATTGAATGACTTTGTGGAGATATTGATAATTAAAAAGATTGTATAGATATTTATGAATTTATTTCTGCTCAAAGTTGTTGGGCAAGGATCCATTCTAGGCAATTTTTGGTTATATCTCCATCAATCTGTCAACATCGGTGAGAACTTCGTTGCTGTGCTTAGCTGGAAATACAATTAATTCATGTCTTAGCTATATATACACATGGGAAAAATATAATTTGGCATAACTGACAAGTAAATGTTAAGGGTACACTTACTGCTAAAATTTGCACTAATAACATTGCATAATATAAAATAGTTATTAATATACAGGTATAAATATTTTAAACACACAATGCTCTATGAAGGAAATGACTGACAATGATGAGGTTTTAGATCAAGAAAGCAAATCTAGAGGAAATGTTCAGGAAAAAAGAAAATTTAACTTACCACCTGGCCGAACTTTGTGATTACTGCCAACCAGACAGTCCTTAAGATCACTGCCACTTCCAATATCTGCATCATCACAGACCACACAGCCTTGCAAGGATGACCTATGAAAAAAGAATGTTACACTAGCATGAAATGTGAAAGTAAAAAAATGCTATCATTGAAGAATATACTTGGGACTCGTTTGTAGAAAATGCTTAACATATACTTTGAAATATGTACTGTATTTATATGGCTATAAACCACTTTCTTTAAATTTTCCAAGATGAGAATGTGGCTAATATGGGAGGTAAAAAAGGTAATTGTTAAAATTCACTGGAGTTACAAAACTCCGTTATTGTTGGCGATCACAGTTAAATCACTGGGATCCCATGAGAAAATACTGTTATCCCTCCGAGGTTATAGTATCCACGCAGTTTAGTCTCATGATCCTATGATTCCATTGGCAGATTTGGAAATTTCCCACTCCTAAGCCAAATTAATTTTTGTCGATTTGAATTGCTTTGTGTGGCCATGCGACTATGTCCGAAATTTGGATTAGAAACAGCAGTGATTCTATTGTGGGTGACCCTAAGATGCAGGCAGCACTGTTGTTTACACGTATGGAATTCTTGCCCACGTGGTCACCTAATAATGTTTCTATTGGATTCATTAACTGCATTTTTTCCTGTCTGAACTCTGACTCAGTTTGTCAACATTGAGGGGTTACTGCGGTCATTTGTGCTGAATTGTCCTAACTCCTGCATGCATCCCCCCTCATACCGTTGATTATTATGGGAAAACTGCTTCGATTTATGTTGCATTTCTCAGGAATGCTTCCCAACGTAAATTGGGGTATACCTGTATTATCATTATTGCATGATACTCCTTTTTTGCAACTTCTGGCTTACCACTATGTTTACAGAGAGTAACATGTTACTGTTTACACTTGAACATTATTTTAGTGATGGTACTGCCCATGTCAAAATTTTTGAGAGATAATACAGTAGTAGATAAAAAGATCATATTTCACATTTGTCAATCATCTTGCACATGAAAACTTGCTAAATTCTTTAATGCACAGATATATGCAGAAGTACTTGATGGATAAATGGTATTGGCCTGTATAAAACTTAACCAACTTAAATAGAAATAATAGATGCACTAATCCTTTGCACAAAATTAAATAACTTGGTTACTGCAAATAACTCTAGAATGGCTGAATTAATTTTCATTCTTTCAGTGCATAGTCGGCCTAAACCTAATGATTTAGATTGCCAAGTATGATAATGAACCAGGTTTGATCCCAGGGATGTTTCATTCCTCCATTTGAATAGTATGGGAATTGATGCAGTATATTTGTTTGCATTTTATACTTCAATATAATCATTGTACAAACTCAGGACTTGAACCAAAGAGTGCCTAAAAGAATTTAAAAAATCTATTTTCCTAGAGATGGCATACATCAGCAATTTAAAAATTTGTGCCGTTGTCTGTAGTGGCATTTTACTTGCTCATATACTTAGTATATTGAGAAAGTATTGTTATCGTGAAAAAATTTGACAGATTTTGATGGAAATATTTTTTAGGTGTCCTCGAGTCCATAAAAGTGGTTTTCGCCATGCCATCTGTCTGTCATCTGTTCGCTGTTCTAGGGCCCAAATGCATACATGAAATCGAATGATATTTCGTATTTGTGCAATATATCATCTTTTGCAAACCCTTTTTTCATAAAAATGATATTGCACAAAAATAAAGGGTAGTTTATTCTTGGCGATTTTTGAAAATTTTGATTTATTCAAAAATGGCTCCAGAAAATTTGATCAAACCAATTGTAGAGCCTGATGTCACAAATAATACTACGTAAGCCATATATCTCTTGAAATTACTATATGGAATCCAGTGGCATTAAAATATACACTAAGCTACCTTACCCAAGCCCTATGACGTCACGCCTCCGGCACGATTCACTAAAAATCTTATTACAGCCTAAACGGTTAAACTGAATTGAATGATATCTTATATTTGTGGATAATATCATTCATAATAGACACTGAAGAGATGAATGATATTGCGCAACAATTAAGGGTACTTTATTCTTGGATATTTTGAAACAAAATTTGATTTTCTCAAAAATGGCATAAGAATTTTGATTAAAATCCATCCAATCATACAGCCTGATGTCACAAATAATACTTACTAAGCCATATGTCCCCAAAAATTACTAAATATTGACCAGTGACATTAAAATATACAGTAAACTTTGATTTATAAGCACTTTTCTTTTATAAACGTGCACAGTTGACGAAACGTATATGAGAAAGTTTGTGCAATGTATATTGCGCCTTTTGTTTTGTGCTGAGTAGCAAAATTCTGCAATGCCACCCTGAATGCTATAGAATATTTTGAATAGAAATAGCAAACATTATACAAACTATAAATCCATGCTTTTGGAATGCAATTAAACTCTGTATTGAAACATTTTCTTCACTTTTACAGTTATATATCATATTGAATTTATGATGAATTTTATAAAATTCTACATGACAAATTTGAATTTCTACTGCCAAAAATTTTTTAATGTTAGCTGTTTAAACTTGATTCTCATTTCTTATATAAAATGCAAAAAAGACAATCTTAAATTTAATAATTTTATCAACATCTGACATTAATATAGGGACCATATTTATAAAAAAATTGATGCAAAAAAGGTTTAATGGTCATATTTAACAAAATAAAAAATTAATTCTACAAAGTGAATACATGGCCTAATTATAGCAATCATGAATTTAAATGAGGTACTTTGCTATTAATTATATAAATTTCATACAAACCCTGAATGAATATGTACACCATCCATAATAACACAATTTGTGAGCCGCACTTTTTCTTCAACAATGCAGCGACTACCTATCACACAAGATTTCAAGGAAGTTTTCTCTGCTACAACAGTTTCATCTCCAATCACACAGTTACCATCTACCTGTATCAGAAATTTAATAAGGGATTAGATTTAATAGCCAAAGCATATGGAAAGGAATGTAATTTAAACAACAGAGGAAAGATGCATACATACATGTGAGGCATAGGTGTGCTTTACGATTTATGCAATCATGTCAAAAAAGGTACATATTAATGACTTAACATTTTCAACGTGGCATGACTGGAATTCCTGCCATGAGGGATCCTATCCCATGATGCACGATGGAATTCCCATCATTGTGCTACATCTGGTTCTAACGGTTCAGGTAGGAGACTATCACACATTAGCATCCTTTCTTTTGCCTCTAGCCATCAGTTTGGTTTCCATCTCCGTTTGGATAAGGTCAGTTTCACAGTTGACGATATTTTTTCATCAGATATACATCGGATTGTGTTGGTGGTAAGTACTCACTTGTAATCATATTAAATCATTTAATCGTAATGTTTTATTACGTGTTTGATCACTTTCTTCATTTTTGCGGGTTTGTGTATTTATAAGAGAAACCAAATTCTGTTATAGCTAAAGTGACCAGATTTCAGATCAGCCAAAGCGGGACAAAATAGGTTTGCTCCCGGAGTGTAGGCAATTTACTACGACCGACTACAGCTCAGCTGCTAATTCCGATAAATTGAGACGTCTTACGGAGTTCTACACAAATTCACAAACAATGGAAATAAGGTTGTGTGTAATCAGTTGCCTCCCCCTTTATATTAAAAATTACTTAAGGAAATCCTTCTAAAATAAGGGATCTAAAAATAAGAATATTGTTAGCATTATGCATTTAACACGTTGAATGCTGCCGTAAATTTTAAAATTTTTAACGGTGACTGACTTAATTTTAATTTTTTTAAATTAGTGATGCACATTTTCTATCTGAGCCTTATCATATCGATATTACCTTCAAAACATGTAAAAAATTAGTAACAAGTAAATTTATTGGTATTAATTATTATAAAATAACAAAATAACTTGTCTGTAGCTTTATAGACATTATTAACTAAAATAAAATAAGAAAAATAGTTAACTTAAATCCCAAATTTTTAATGAAGAGTATTGGACACAACACCCACAATGAATAAAATTGTAAAATTGACACACACAAAGCAAATAAAAATATATAAAAAATATGAATTGTGCTTAAAACTGGTTGAAAAATACACATTAAAAATGCTGATAAATAAAACGGAGAATTCAAATTCAAAATGGCAGCGATCTGGACGAAGTTTGAGTGCTAACTGATGACTGGAGAGGAAAAGGGAATGCCTTATACTGCTTTCCCCATAATATCCCATTAGGAAAGGCAAGGGACTCGGGCAGCAATTGATGTCTGCCGCCACCCGACTGCATCAATTGATGCCCACCGTGTCCAACATTTTAAATTAACTAATGAATCATTCTGCCAGTGTTTTTAACACTTCTATTATGGTGTGATTTTACTTAAGCAATTTTTTTTTTGAGGAGTGCACACAACCAAAGAAATTTCAAGAACAATGTCTTTTCTAAATTTCTCCAACTTGCTCGTGAATTTTTAACTCCAAACATAATAAATTATTATATCATCCTTTACTATATATTTTTAGACAAACTGAATTAATTCTAACATTTGTTTGTGGCTGATATCTGTCTCTGAAATGAGTGAATAGTTCCACCAAGCGTCGGTATCTTATATGCATTCCAAACTCCTCAAACTGAATCAGACATAGATGGTGAGACGTCATCTAGGCAGATACCATACAAACTTTACGACACGTTTGAAAAAGGGGAATCCTGATTAATTATGTTTCCATTTGTTTTGACATCTGCGAAATGCTATTAGCCAATGTGAAAGCTGCATCACGGCTGATTGGTGATCTGCATTGTTGTGGATGAGGATGATTAATATTATTATTATTTTTGTTTCATTCGCTGTTATTATTTATGTATCTTTGATTTTATTATATTGTTTAATTTGTTAATGTGAATTGCTTTAAATTATCGAGAAAAAATCTTGTTACATTTGTTGTAAAAATATGAATAATCAGGACATTTATCATTAACATATCCAAAAGTGGGACAATTTTGCATCCCCTAAAGTTTTTGGGGGACAGCGGGACATTCTGCTCAAAAGCAGGACTGTCCCACCAAAATCGGGATGTCTGGTCACCTTAGTTATAGTGAAAATATTTTTTTCTGAAAAATGCCAAGAGTTTTCTGCAAAACTAGTGTTTTTTTACATACTTTTTAATTGTTTATTAAGCTTTTAATATGTTTCTAAGCACTTATTTATATTGTAGTATCGAGGATAAATTGTCCTGAACATTAAGAAATACTTGGAAAATTACGAATAATGTAACATAATCTAATGAAAAACACAGAGAATTCAATTCAGTCACCCGTACAAAATTCTGGATTTTGGGGCCGTGTTGAAAGGGTTAATATAATGTCTAACAATAAGAACTGAAAAACTGGGTTGACTGAACAGGGCTACCACATTATCAAGGTTAGAATTTTTATGTAACTATGAATTTGGAAGGTATTGGCTGAACCAAACTCAAAGATATTTCGTGTGCAGGACAAGTATAGAATGACAAAATGAAATTAACATGTTTAGAACAGATCTAAAAAGCAGGGCTACCAAAATACATGGAAAAATAACTTTTCTGATTTCAAAGCATTAGTATATGGTTATACTATGGCAAATTTTACGAAAAGCACTGCTGTACTATGGGAAACCCATGTACATCCCTACTTGTTTACTTTTTGTAAAAAACGCCAAAAAATATATCATTTACTCTTTTTTAATTTTATGAAACTATACAGTTAACTCATTTATACTTCAGTTTATGATTTCAAATAACCCATTTGTCACATTACACTCTTCAACATTTTATTTATTAAACACCTAAATAGTAAAAGGAAAAAATATTTTCAAGAGTGGAAAGCCCCAGAAACACCTTGAAGTGGTTTTGTTGAAGAGATATAAGAATGATAAAAGAGTGCTATGCAGGCTGCAGCATAATTACTTCAGGAATTTTTGCTGCTTTTTGACCCTTGACATTCCAGTTGAGAAACAACATTATTATTAACTTGATATGTTACCTTAATATCCTATTGCTGAAAGATGAAGTAGGCTCATAGGAGAAAATTATCTCTGCAGATACAAGTAAAGGCACAACTAGATTTTATTTAATATCTCATTGGACACAGTTAAATCTACTATACTGAGTATAGCTTTGTGAAAAGTATTTACCTGAGTAGATTTCACCTTACTGGTAGCACTAATTCGTGTTAATTCCTTTCCTCCAGTTATCTCTTCCCAATCTTTGAGAACCTGTGACAGTAAATAATACATTAATAAGAGAATGAAACAATTTTTTATTCAAAATCTAACAGACCAATTAATATGAGACAAAATATGAAAATGTTAAAAAAAAGTATATTAAGGGTCATTAATAATTTCAGGCTCCACTTTGTGGAACTTATGATAAAAATGAAATACAACTATGTATCTTCCACAGAATTCCGTGGAAGATACATAGTTACTTCATTTGTATTATATCAATGATAATTTGAATATGACTAAATTATTATTATGGTATAGTTTGGCATTATCTAAGCCTATCAATTGCTGGATCAGATAAAATAACCCTTAATACAAGGTGTTATCAGAAAGTTCCCTGACATGGCAACACTGGTGTTAGTATGAATTTCCTCCTTTAGCAATGATAGCGTATATATGCTGAGTCACAAGTCCAATAATCCTATCTTGCTTCTGTCTTGTGTTAAGTGCCTTAGAGTAAGGTTGCGTTTAAGGCAACCTGTGGTTTTTCCCAAATTTATAGCCCGTCAGCTCACTGATGAACAAGTAAAACTGGATCATTGTGTGTCGGGATCTCCAGGACCAAGCTTAGAATGACCCAAACCTCCTTCCCATGGTCACTACTGGAGATAAAAGTTGGGTTTATGAGTAAAATCTGAAAATGAAGCAGCAGTCTTCTCAAGGGTAAAACCAGAAAAGCTCACGCCCCATGAAGGCCAGACAGGTTCACTCAAATGTGAAGAGCACATTGTTTTCTTGGCATTGGCAGGATTGTGCATTAAGAACAAACTGTTAATCAGCTTTTCTACAGCATCTATGAGAAGATATGTAACAAAAACGTCCTGAAAAATAGTATGCTGGTACTTGGTTGATGCATCATTATAATGCTCCTGCTCACACCACCCAAGAACAATGTGGCTGTGGTCTTCCACCCTCCTTACTCTCCAGATCTTGCTCCATATGAATTTTTTTGCTTGGAAAATTAAATTGTCACTGTGGGCTGAGATTTCATAAGGTTTTGGAGGTCCAAGAAAAATTGCAAATTGTACTGCAAGGGATCATAAAATGGGTTCCAGAAGTACTTCCAACAATTTTTGGACTTTATTTTAAGTCTAAAGGGGACAACTTTGAAGTTGATGGCATGGAATAGCCAGATATTGACTCCATTTTTAGGAGTTCTTTACCAGCAAAATAGTAGTAGCTGACTGCCATATGGGCATGTCTCATCTGTCCATATGTAGTACATACTTTCATCTCCTAAACTGTTGGATGGATTTTAATTAAGTTAAGTACGAGTTATCCTTAAAATTTATCACCCAATTGTGATTTTGAACTGCATCCGTCAATTAGAACTTCCACTTTATATCGGCACTTAAATAAACCTATACTCATATCTAGTTAAATAGCATCCGTAAAGCAACAATTAAATACCATATTTTTTCTCTCCCCAGCTCTTATGATCTGTAAATTTATTTAGATCGAGGACAACATCTGCCACAAAAATGTTCATGAGACCACATAATTATAACTTATAGTTTTGAAGATTAAAATTCAAGAAAACCCCAAGCTTAACATCACATATTGTGCTTATATCGATCACTAAGACTTCTATCGGCAAGCAACAATTAAAAATCCATATTTTCTTTCTCGTGCTCTTATATGATGTGAGGTATAGATTAAAAGTGTATTTGGATCGAGGACAACATTTACCAGACTAAAATCCACAGTACCACATAATTACGACATAGTTTTGGAGATAAAAATTCAAGAACCGGCCAATCTTTCAATACAGTTTGATAAATATTTTCCATAAAGAATGCCTTTGAAATCTCTGTGTATTCAATTTATGGTGTATACTTGACCATCTTGTTGCTTTTTAAATACTAGGGCAACTTTCTGATAGTGCCTCGTATATAGGCAGTCTCTTATGAAGAATGAAAAAGCTACCACAAGGCAGTATATGCTGACATTCGGCTATAAACTGAGACATACATCAACCTTAGAAGAAAGTCATATCCAGAACCAATTCTCTAATTAAAATTGTATTTTCATACTAAATATCCAGGTTATCTTGATGTAACAAAGGAAAGTAACAATTTCTGAAGATAATGATAAGTCTATACAGAGCAAAGTGAATCATGAAAATAAGGAACCTAGGTGGCACATCCAGAAGGTTAGAAGTGCTCTTGGATGGCAGAGAAAATGCCACTTCCACAAAATTAATTAATCACAAAGCAATGCAAATGAATGGAGTGATAAGGCAATGATAAAGAGGCATATCCCAGAGGAAAAGAATCCATATGTGAAGGGCCGATGATTTCAAAGAAGTATTAAATGATTTTTGAAGGACCCTCAACTGTTTGGTCTCATTTCAGATAGACTACCATCTGTGGGAAATAAGACTGGGATACTTGTTCATATTTTGGTAAAAAAAGCAAATTTGATAATTAAGATGAATCGAAAGGCTTGTATTGTAAATAATACCACATTAGAGGGGTTCAGACCAACGAATACGAATGGTTCAATGACTGCCAAAAAGCTTTCAATTAATCAATCATTTAACACAAACAGATTTCCCCAAATTACATGTGCTATAATAGACAAGCACATGCGACCATGCCCTCAGCGGAATTTGAACCCACGACCCTGGCATTGGGAGCTAGACATGCTAACCACCCCTCTGCCAAAATATCAAGCATTAACTTGAATCGATCAAACAAAAAAAGCATCAGGGCCATAGCAAATCCCTAGACAACTATTAAGTGAGTTAGCCTTCAAAAAGCATTATTCTAGAAGGTAATACTTGAGAAATCCATATGATAAGGTATTGATACAAAAGGTTGGCAATGCATATAACTCACATAAGAGTTGGTGCAAAGAGATACCTGAAAATTATAGGTTGATTTCACTAATGTCTTTACCTAGTAAGGTACTCAAGCATATCATTCCTAGTTCTAAATACAATGAGCTTTTTCAGTAGTCATTTCTGCTTAACAATGTCAATATGGTTTGAAGAAAGCAATCTCTGAAAATATAAAGAGAAATATGGTAGGAATAATTCCATTATGTCTCTCCTTAGGCATGCATGTATCAAGTAGATAGAAAATATATTTGGAATACTCACATCACATCTATATTAAAATCTTAATTGAAATGGTGGTTTTATTGTTATAATAAAATGATTCACCTTAACCAATTAATGCTGAACATTGCAAAATCACATTTTTGACAATTTTTTTAAATTGTTAAATTAATAGTTTATTTCTGCTGTTAATCTACACTGATAGATGAACTTTTGAACTATTGAAAATAATTTTTTTGAGCAGTGGTTCCCAAACTTTTTTGTCTATGCTCCAAAATTTGAAATCACATTTGTCTTGTGACCCAAATGGTGCTGGTACCTACTCAGCACCCCAGCAAATTGCCATAGATTTATTAGCATAATATTAAGTAAAACATTTAGAAAAAAAAATTGTAGAAACAATCGCTCAATTTCTTCCAAATTTATTTTTTTTCTGTATAAAGTTCAATTTTTGAAATGGGTGCATGAAAAACAAAATGGGACCATCGAATCAAGGTGTTCCTTCACTGAAATTTTAGGAAAGTTTTAGAACAAAGAAAGCTGCAAGTACTAATTTACTTAAAATTACCTAATAAAAATATAAATATCACTGTTTGCTTGGCTGATTGTTAATGCAAGCCCCTCGTCTTTAGTGGCATCCATGATGCTGTTGCACCTTTGTGATCGGTTGATCCAATCTCGGTTTAATATTGCCAGAGAGAGCACAGAGCAGATCATGCTGAGGATCAAGTTTATTTCTTGTCTCTCTTGGTGGTCCTTCTTTATATTCATTCTTGCTAGTATCGAAAATTTAGTTTTTCACTTTGGGACTGGGGGTCATCCGCGACCCATCATAAGGCCTTTGCGACCCAAGTTTGGGTCTCAACCCTGAGTTTGGGAACCCCTGTTTTAGAGAGTAGAGTAACAGCAGAAATAAATTATTAATTTAACAATAAAAAACCATTAAAATATAGTGGATTTCTAATGTTGGGTATTAATGGGTTAATAGCATGGTTCAGTTTCTAAAGAGATTGAATCCAAATCTCAATCTCTTGCAATTAAACTAAAAAGAAATTTAATTCAAGAATACGATATATCATGGCATATAAATCTACCTTTAAAGCTTTAAAAAATCTTTGCCATGAAATTCCTTGTAAGTGGAGCAACTTCATCATCATCTTCTTTCTCCTCCACAGCACCCTGTTTTTCTAGCAGATAAAGTTCCTAATTGGCAAGGCCCCCTGCATGAGAATGCAGCAGTTCCTCCGCATAGCCAATGTTGACTTCCTCTAGCCCACTTTGGTTGGCCAGCTCCATGATGTCACTCAAAATTGCATGTTTGTTTATTTGATTTTCTGTCAAATTAGCCACTTGAACTATTATTGCCATAATTCCTACCCCATGCACTCGCAAAAGGGAGGAGGGAAACCCAGTGCTGGAATTGGCCTACTCTTTACAAAGAGCACTATGAGGGCTAACTGTTTAATGCCCCTTCCAAAGGATGGAGCACTGACTTGCCCATTCCTCTCAAACCACACAAGTAGAGGATGGGGCAATCTCAGGTTGAAAATCCTACCTCCACTTTGAACCTGGGGCCACTACGTGAAAGGCCAATACTCTAGCCACTCCACCACCACAACCCCCTTCATAATGGCATGCTCAGCATCCTCTAAATCACAAAAGTCTCTCTCTGGCCACACACTGTTCAAGCTAATGCTGCTGAAGTTGATGTTCTTTGTCTTTATTATATTGAATGAATTCCAAAAATCCGTTAGACTGTTCTTAACTGTTCATAACCCCCACCAGCTGCTTGAATATGTGTCTTCAGTAGTAAGCTTTGAAGTTTGCTATGATGCCCTGTTCTATCAGCTGCAAAAATGAAGTCATGTCGGGTGGAAGATAGATCACTTCCATCGTCAATGAAGTGCATAGTGTGCCGAATTTTTCTGAGCGATCAGGATCATTTTTTAAACAGGGCATCAAACCGAAATTTTTTTCGCTCCGGTTCACACTAAACAAAAAATTTTAGTTCAGTTCTGGTTTTGCTCTAGCTACCACCATTGAACTGGTTCAAACTGTTTTTTTTTCGATCCGACTTTGAAGTTTTGGGGAAAATTTCAAGAGAATTCCAAAATAATCTTTATTAATTAATGTTATTTTTTATTTAAACCAAATACATCTTCACTATTGCAAGTCAAGAAGACAATAATAGATACCTGGGCATAACAACGCGCAAGCATCCCCTCCCACCATGTAACAAACAGTAAAATATTGTATGAATTCCTTCTTACATTTTTTGTTATTCAATTTGTAAACAGCTCCTTTTATACTACTCCGTCTAATACTGTTCTATGGGAATTTAAATTTTTTTTTCCTTTTTAGCATGTATAAAAGCTATTAAAAATGTTATTTATATTTTAGTCTTTAATTTGATGTAAAATCGTTGTTATTCTATTAAAAGTCAACATTTATTTGATTTTACAATTCCAATATAAGCAGATACTCTCATTAACATGATCAATTTACTCCAACAGTAATTGCGCACGTACTTAAATAGGTACAATAATATGAATTCACATCTGAATGTAGAATGTAATTCATAGAGAATTGCTCAAAGAAGAGCTACTTAACTATTTTTTAAATACATTAATTTAGATGTTAATATTACAAATACTATACAATATATAATTACATGAATTTTCTTAAATGACAAATATACACATACAGTAACATTTACTCGAAGCAACCAAGATTCAATCTAATTAATAAAATGTCCTCAAATTGAGTACTGATTCATAGGAAGGAATGGATATAAAAGACTGGTAGGAATAATGACGGGAAAGAGCCAGTAAAAAACAGCAGTAGGGAGAGACTCAGGAGGAAAAGGGGGTGAAGAGAAAGAGATAAGGAGGAGATGAGGGATTGAGGAAGCATTAAGTGAGACGGGATGATTTGAAACGGTATATGCATATTTATACAGGGAATTAAATGCACCTATGTAGATAAATATATTAAAACTAGTGTATTGCCCATCATATGATGGAATAATAATATTCCCTCCATCCCTCTCTTTTTCCTTCCCTCTCTCTGCCTCTCTCTTCTCCCACCTCCTCCTCTCTCATTCCCTCCTGTCCCAATCCATAGCTCTCCCTCTTTATCTATTTCCTCCCATTCTTTTCTAATTCTATATCTCCCTTATTCTCTATGTACCTTCCATTCTATATCCCTTCCTTCCTATCTCCTTCCCCACATCCCCCTCTCTCTTACTCTACATCTATATAGTCATTTAGATAAGCAAAAGAATCCAAACTAAATCCCAGTCCCATTATGATGTAATTTTGCGAAAAATCCTACAATAATTTAAGGCAATCTATGCACTCGTATATACTACACTTACATATGTGTGTTGAGACAACAATTGATTCTCAAAGTTTAACAATGACGTGGTGCGCAAGGCAACATCCCATTTAAAAGTCGATATTTTCCATATGTGATTTAAATGTTTAATATGAGAGATTTCGAATGGTAGAGAGAAAAAGATGAATAGAATAAGAAACTTCATTAATTTTCCTAAAACATACTTCAAACTTGAAGATCATATGTCAATTCTTTTTAATTTAATATCCAAAAGAATAAAAACTTGCACTTTAAAAAGTCACTTTTTACATGTTATCTTACAGGAAATGGAGTCGAACCCGGGTCTTTTTAAAAAAATTTTCCGTCATTTAATTTTTATATCTAAATCAAACATTCCTGTGAAATTTCAACCTTCCACCTAATTGGGAAGTTTTTTAAAAATGCATTATAAAGTGCCATTGGTGACGTCAGGATTATACACAAACACATCTAGGTTTTTATTATAATAATTGAGTTCCGTTGCCATCATTTTGGATGAGTACTTGCGATATTATCTACATAATAGAGAAGATGTCTGCTGAAATTCAACGGGAATCAACCCAAATAGTACAGGAGAGAAGCCCGTAAAATGTTTCCAAGAAGGAGAAATTCAACGAACTTGAAATACAACTGGATTTATTATGTTTGAGCCTAGAGTTGAATAGCATATTATATTCTTTCTCATTCTGCTTTATCCCCATTCTCACTTGCACTCCCCTCCCTCTCCACATTTTTCCATCCTCCTTCACAACTCAGGGACATTCATTGAAGATGATTAAGACAATTAGAAAAAAAAAGTTTCTTTTTAAATGTACGCATATTAAGCAGGAGAATGATGACAACAATAGAATCCAACTTTACTGGTTATCAAGGACCTAAAATGATATAATTTAAAAAAAAAACAATCTTTGAAGAAATGCGATTGAGAAATAAAATTCGATGATAAGAAAATTAATCTACAATCTTTAATCTATGGGAATGCAATTATTGCGCCAATATCTTAGATAATTTATAATAATAACCAAAAAAGTCTGTATGCCAGGACAGACTTTTACGTTTTTCCAGGGGAAATGGAGACGAAACCAAATTTACATCGCTGTACTAAATATCCTCTTGAAATCACACACATACACAAACATTAAGAAAATTAGACTTACATATACAGGGCGTCATGAACTGTCTTTCTTCAAGCAGAGTCTCTAATGTGCATTTTTGCAATTGGCAAAATACTTCACTAAAAATAACAAATTCGCATTAATCCCTCTTCAGTTTTAAGCAACGAATGCTAATATGTTTGCACATTTTGTTTAAGATGCACTATATAAATAGAAATTTACTAACCTGTAACAAAGGATAACAGAAGTAAGAATACCTCAAAAGCAAGCCTGCGGAGCGATCTTTCCTGGATAAGTTTTAGAGAAAGACTACCAGAATATAAGGATTGAATGCATATGGAGAAAGGATGAAAATTTATGGGGACAATAAACTCCAATTTTAAGCAAAATCCAAGTTAAGAATTGTGAAACATTTTTATCCGGAACACTCCATGGGATAGGCTTAGGAGGAGGGTACAAAGACAATTAGTGGCTGTCTTCAAAGTACCACTAAGTTCCTTTCCACTATTTATTATTTAACAGGGTTCTGGGAAACCTCAGCAGGATGTATCATTGACCCTCTCTATGTATTGAGATGCCCATGGAAAATCCCACCATTGAGCCAACAGATATTATCACAAAGCTGCATCTCTCCAAGACTTAGGAGAATGTATTCACAAGAAAACCATTTCCTTTGCCTTATTCGGTGTTTCAAAAGTGAGGCTTTCAAAAAAGACTCATATTTAAGCAAAAGAAAAAACCCTTCTTTTGCTCCCATTGTTTATGCAAACCAAAAAATGGAATGAAATAAATAACGGTTTTTGGTTCGGGTTCAGAAAAATATTTATTTTTTTTTGTTTGGGTTCAGATTCACTCCAGCTAAAATAAGTTTTTTTTTTTCGGTTTCGGTTTGGTTCTGGTTTGATAGCCAGTTTTTAAACAGCACTTTGGGTTCCAAATTTTTCCCCTTGCAGTACAACTTCTCTGCAGGGCAGGAACTTGACAAACACCACTGCTGGAAGATGTTAGCTGTCAACTAAGCCTTCTTGTTTGCCTTCCAAAACACAAGTAGATGCTCCTTACTTCCTTGGGATGTTTCAAGTTGGTAAACAATCATAGGTTTTCTCTTCGCCCGCAATATTACCACCCAGCAGAAGTGTTAATCGGAGGCATGCTTCTCTTCCCAGGAAATGAATGAGCATGAAAGCATAGGGATCCAAAAGAGGCTTGTTCCATAGACATTAAATACAAATTCTGAAAGGTACTTTCACTGGTCAATGATAGTCTTGAGGGAGTGAGTTATTTTTGCGAGGAAAATTCTCTTAATGTATTTTTACTTAACATCACGTTTTTCAGGAACATATCTATGCCATAAAGAGAGAGATACCTGTGCATGTAATTAAATCGCCTACTTTTAACGGGATCACTACCAAGAAGGATTTTATATTTATAGAAAGTTAAACTGTTACATTTTTATAATTCAACACAATACCTAAAGAATACAAATCAATTGAAGAAAAATCAGTTACAATTAACATAGAGAAGATTTAATTTTTACCATTTGGTTTATTCCACAGTAATTAGCTAAGGTATTAGCCCTCATTCCAAATAACTTGATACTGCCTTCTTTATTATCCAAAGTTTCAGCAACCAAATGGGCATAACACCGAATTGAATCTCCATGAAAAGCTGATGTCATATCATTACAATGGTCATTCCATACAGACATTTGGCGGATTCTAAGGGTTTCAGGATCTTCTTTTGCAAACTGGAAAATATCTTTGGAAAAAAGAAAAATTACAATTCTTTCTGAAACTTAGAAAAAAGCTGAAATAAAAACATAAAAAAATGTTCTCCCAATGGAGACTAGTCAAACTACAAATGACATACATAAAGGGCACACTGCCTTAAAGTTTGATAATTTCTATTAACAACTTCATGACATTATAAAAGTTTTGAGTTTAATGAATATGTAATTGGTGATATTCCCTTTTTAGGCATTCTTAGCTAGTGAAGCGGTAGTAGTGGAATGCCTTATGGGCATGTCTTGTCCATCTGTTGCAACCTTTATCTCCTGAACTGCTGGGCAGATATTAATTAAACTAAGCACGAGTGATCCTTATTCAAATTTATCATGCAATTGTGATTTTGAGCTACATCATACAATTAGAACATCCAATTAATATAAGCATTAAATAAACTTATAATTGTATCTCATTAAATTGCATCCCTCAAGCAACAATTACAATCCATATTTTTCTCAAATGTTCTTATATGATCTGTGAGGTATAGATTAAAAAGTTTATTTGGATAGAGGACAACATTTATCACAAAAAAGTCTGTGAGACCAAGTAATTACGATCTATAGTTTTGGAGATAAAAATATGAGAAAATCCCAAGCATAACATTAAAAAAAGGGTTGAGAACTACGGCAATATGATAATGTTGTAAAAGAGGGACTCTAATTGCCGTAAAAATAAAGAATACTCATACAAACATTCTTAGAGTTCAGAGACTAAAACATTTGCCACAAAAAAATCTACTGGACCACATAATTATGGTTTAAAGTTTCAGAGATATAAATTCAAGAACCGCATAATCTTTCGATACAATTTTATATATATTTCCCATAAAGAATGCCTTTCAAATCTCTGTGCATCCCATTTATGGAATATTCTTTTCCATCTTATTTCACTTGAATTTACAATTCTTTCATGTGAATAAAGAAAAAAACTAGATAGGAGATGGTTCTGTTATCTTGCACAAATATTTATCATGCTTTCCCAGCCATCTTATAAAATGAAACAAAGTTGTAGCTGTTTTAAATCTATATATTAAGGAGCATAACAATTAAAAATAGAATTAAATCAGTAAAACTAATACAAAAATAACACTAGAATGTTATACATGAAGAGTAACTGATTTTTTTATTCTCTAGATTAAGGAAGGACTAGCTTGTATTTTACCTTTCTTGGAAACTGCATCATTATCACTTGTTTCATCATCCCCAGTAGGTTGATGGTGATTAATTTCGATAGTACTAGAGTTGGATTTTTTTGACAGCTGCTTCTTCACTACATATGGCAAGAGCTCACCTTTTATTGTAGAGATAGTCCTTAAAAACAAGTTGAAATCACATTGATGTTATGCTTCAACATACTGTGAATTTATTATGTAAAATGATATTGTGTCATACAATTTGTATTAAAACTTATTTAGATTATTTTCTCGATGACAAAAGTAAAGAAAATTAACTAATCTTATCTATAAAGCAAGAGCTCACCTTTTATTGTAGAGATAGTCCTTAAAAACAAGTTGAAATCACATTGATGTTATGCTTCAACATACTGTGAATTTATTATGTAAAATGATATTGTGTCATACAATTTGTATTAAAACTTATTTAGATTATTTTCTCGATGACAAAAGTAAAGAAAATTAACTAATCTTATCTATAAAAGAGTTATTCCAAAACCAATTCTGTCAGTGAGTAGCTGAAACATAGCATGCAAGCCTTTTTTGTTACCATTTAAAAAATACTTATGATATACTTCTAGTCATCAAATATTTATTATAAACTTGGGACTTGAACCAAAGAATGACTAAAAGAATGAAAATTTATTTTCCTACACTCGATTTTTGAATGCACATCAAATCAGTCCTTAAATCAGTTTTTAATGTGAAAATCTGACATTTTTATGTGAAAATCTTTCGTTGTCAAGGTGATTTTCATTGTTACTGGTTTTGGCTAATTGCAAATGATTGACTAGGATTATTAATCTGCATCGCATTTGTCCACATGATATTTGATGATATTTTGATGATATTTAAACAATACCTTGTTAACAATAAACAATAAAACAGTAACAAAAATAAATCAATGGCCTATTATTCATTGACATTATGCTTATATGCAACTTAGGTTACATTCTCTCCACCCTTCCATTTCTTTTACGGTCGAATCTGAAACCAATGGTTTGCTTAACTTTTTAGATCTCACTTTGTCTCTGCTGAACAACACACCTACCTTTGCTATTTTCCGTAACCCACTTACACAGATCAAGTCATTCCCAATCACTCTTCCCATCATTTTTCTCACAAACATGCTTCTTTTCATTCTATGCTCCACCACCTTTATACCCCTTTCTAAATCCAATTTCCCTATAGAATTTAACACCATTAAACAGATCGCTATCAATAATGGCTACAAAACTGGTTTAATCAATAAAATTCTCTAAAAAACGTTTACTTATTGCCTCCTAAAAAATCATTTCTTTTCTGCCTAATCTCACCTCCAAACCTCTTAGTTGGCGCAGACTCCCATTTTTAGAAAACATTTCATATAAATTGTCCAACCTTTTTCCTCAACTTAAACTTAAACCTGCTTTCTACTCCCCAGTTACATTTCCAAATTATTCCTTAATGCTAAAGACCCGATACAGTTGTCATTAAAAAGTGGTGTATATAAACTTGCTTGTGATGATTGCGGAGCGGTCTACATCGGCCAAACGGGGAGGAGTTTTGACAAGAGGATTAAGGAGCATATGCGATACTTCTGTTTAAATAATTTGAATTCTCAATTTGCAAAACATCTTTTAAACCTCAATCCTCGTAGTTCCTTCAACCCTAAATTCCTCCACTTTGAAATTAAAGGTCGCAAATTGGATGCTCTTGAACAGCTAGAGATAATTATTTGTGAAGACTCGCTTCTCTTAAATGAATACCTTTTCCACAATCATTCTCCTCTGTTTAGCTTATCGAATATTTTGTAAAAACTTTGTATCAACATTGTTGTCTTTGGCCCTTTTAACAAGTTTTTGTAACATTTTGTAACTATGTTGCTTTTGCCTTCTTTTCCAACCCTTTCCTTTTTCTAACCGTTTATTCAATTACCTTCCATTCGTTTTCTGTGTAACACCCCTCCTGTTTCCCTCCCCCCCCTTTTTTCCCTATATTTATATATGGAACGATTGTTATATTTTATCACCTGATGATGCTACAATCGTAGTGAAACCGGTTGTGCAAAATAAATTTGTGGAAGTGACTAAGTTCTTTCTTTTTCTCGTTAAGTTGCATTATTTAAAATATTTACACTGAATTTGCTTGAAGCACTTGTATATTCAGGCTTAATTCAGTAAAAACTTACTATCGGCTGTCATGGGAATATATTCACAAACTATTTCTCATTTTCCATATACCGTAAATACCCACGTATAATACACACTTTTTCGAAATATTTGAGTTAAAAATTAGGATGCGAGTTATGCGAGGGTACATAATCTTCATATTTTCATTTGACCCCATATTTCCACAATTTTGGCACCTTAATTACTGCCCGGGTATCTTCATAATTTTATTGGTGGTTTTTACGAAAAGTAAGATAGATAATAGTAAAAATTTATAAACTAATTCTATAAACATACATTAATTAGATATGAAAAGAATGAATTCAGTATTTATTCATTTTAAGAGCCAAGAAATTCTTCGTCACTGGGCCATTCTTCTTCGATGTTGTTATCGGAATCGTCATCTTACACATGATGTCACCCTACACCAAGTGCCCAGCCTGGTGGTAAGGTACTGGTACTACTTACAATTAGAAACAATGGCAGCTGATGCCTTTGAGTATGCTGGGAGTTGATGCTTCTTGTAGAACTACCATCAAGTTATTGTTCCCTACTTTTCTCTCAGCATTCATACAAGGTTTATTCTTGATTCTTAGAGTCTGTAGTTAATTATGGTTATTTTCTATCATTTTTACGTGCTCCAGAGTGTTCTAATAAGGTTAAAACTGAAGGTTGGGCGAACCTGTCCACCTCAGGCGTGACTAAAACGTATGTAAAAAACTTTGACATAGGATTATCGTCATTCCTTCAATTTATTAGCTCAAACAATGTCACATGCCATACAATGAAATTAATATAATTGGATTATTATGTATATCCTAATATCACCTTTTAAGTAAACAGAGTATGTAATGATTGAGTTAGCTGACGTTCTTTTGGAACGTTATTTGAAAATTTCATTTTGCACTTTCATTGTTACCAATACAAAATACCAATAATTTGATCATTGCTTTTGACCATGTTACACCATCTACTTTATTCTGGAACGGTAACGCTAAAAAAAGTGTTCGTGCTATATATAGAAAAATCATAAATTACGAGGCTGAAAACCCCCCTGGGCGTTATACGAGGGTGCGCATTATACGTGGGTATTTATGGTAATCTAATGAAATCATACTATAATGGAGCAAGCATGAGTGTGTCTATCCAGATTCTGATTTACTGCCAAGAAGCGACAGCCCTGCCTCTGGTGACAAGGAATCATAATTTTAAAATAAAAATTTAATGTATTTGTTTCTGAATTGAATCAATTTTGCATAAATTTCTAAGTCAGATGACTCTCTTAGAACATGTCCTTACGATCCATCATCATTGCAAAATCGAAGATAAAATGTACGATTGGAGGAGATGAATGAAAATTATTGCTACAGACAATCTTACAGGCAATCTTACAACAAACTAACACTAAACGATACACAATATAAAAAAGCATGAAAATTTATGGAAAACATTATAGTGTAACCACAGTTATATTCAGAATCAATGACAACAAATTATTTTTTTATTATCTCAAGTAAATATAAACATTTATGTTACCTTGGAAATGCCAATCAATGAATAACAGTGAAAGAAAACATCAGTATTCTACATTTACATGATACCTGCAAGTTGCCATTTTGGTGGATGGCAGGGGGTGGCAGTGCACCCAGGGTCCATAGTTTTCCTACGTTATCTTTTCCTATTATGTTCTCTTATCGTCCTAGGGAAAAACAATCCTCTATATCACTCTGTTCTACAATCAATCTCACGAATCTTATCCTCCTGCCTTCTGAGATACGTCAGGCTACTGATAAGTCCTACTACCTCATTCTCTGGTCGCTCCGACATAAATTTTTCCAGTAGTTTAAATCTAGCCTGTAGCTTACGTTCCTCTAACGATGCCCATTTCAGATTTTCTATTAATAATGTTACACTTTGTTTACTATCGTAATTTCTCTTTACAAATCTAGCTGCCCTACGCTGAAGCTTTTCGATCTCGTTAGTGAGTCCCTTTTTGTAGGGATCTCACACAGCTGATGCATATTCGATCCGCGGTCGAACCAAAGATAAACAACATAATTTTTTCACTTTTTAAGAGCTATTTCAAACTATTCTCCCTATAAAGGCCAGACTTTTGTTAGTGGCACCTATCAATCAACAAATGTGGGTGTCTCACGAGAGATCATGATTGATTGTGACTCCAAGATATTTAATTGAGTCTGATACTGGAATCTCGACTCTGTCCAATGAATAATTAACATCCAACGAGATACTCTTGGTTCTCCAGAAATTGATGATGCAGCTTTTCTTTAGGTTGATCTTTAACTGCCATTTCTTACACCATGCAGAAATAGTTTCTAGATCATTTTGGAGATACTGGTGGTCTTCCGGATTGCATATTTCTCTATAAATGACGGTGTCGTCCACGAAAAGTCTAATTTTACTTGACTACTGAGCTGATATCATTTATATAAATTAGAAATAATAACAAACCAATTACACTACCCTGTGGAACGCCAGAGACAACCTCCACTAAGTTAGAGGATTTCCCATCTATAACAACCTTCTGCTTCCTATGATTAACAAATTCACGGATCCAACTAACAATTTTGGAATTAACGCCTAAGGTTTCTAATTTCGTTATTAACTTCCTGTAAGGTACCTTATCAAAGGCTTTCCTAAAATCTAAGAATATGGCATTGACCTGCGTATTATTTTCTCCGCTTCTCAGTATACAAAGTAGATTGAACAGTTCAACCATTAAAATAATCTTTTGATGATTCCCTCCACAGTTCACTGGATTCCTATATCACTGATATATTTCGTAGGACTTACGAAGAAGTATCCCGAAGAAATATTAAAATCTCTGTATAGAAATATAAAAGAATAGTTAATGAAGGCTGGCAAACAAAAACAATATATCTAAATACAATTATTGCATCAGGTATCATTGAAAAATATTAAAAATAGACTTCCTAGTATCAATCTCTGCCTCCTTCCCTCTCACTCCCCCTCTGTCTCTCTCCTTCTTTCTTTCTTTCTCTCTCTCCTCTTTCACGTACTAAAACATTCAAAGCATGCTTTCATTACGCATATAGTATAAGGCATGAGACGACAATACAATCCCGAGGTTTAACAATGACACGGTCGGCAAGGCAGCGTATCGTTAAAAAGCTTAAATTCTTCCAATGAATATGATTTAAATGTATAACTTGAGCGATTTTGAATTGTAGGCGAAATGCGACAGTAAGAATAAGAAACGTTATTTACTTTTCTTTAAAACATTCCAGGTTCAAAGATTGTAAGTAAATTATTTCTAATTTTAATTTGCAAAATAGTAAAACCCTGTGTGTCAAAAAAAATCGATTTTTATGTGTTATCTTATGGGAAATAGAAATTATCTACTGGGTAGAACACAGATCTTTTTTGAGGATTTTCATTTCATAAATGGCTTTTACTATAAGAGACAAACATTCCTACCAAATTTCAATCTTCTACCTACTCGGAATGTTTGTTAAAATAGCATTACAGTCAGTTGCAAATAGTTCTAGGTAAAGTGTGAGGGACAAACGTAGCTTATTATTTAAATACATTTCTTTCATCGAAATTACGAACGAATGATTTGGTGTAATGGTGAGTGCATTTGGCTATGAAGCTGAGGTTATGAGGTTCGAATCCCAAAATTGAAAGATATTTTTCTTGGCTAATTTTTGAAAAAGGATGAGAGCAAACATATACATATATACACGAGTTTTTGTTGCTTGCATACTGCAAGTGCTTAAAAAATATCACAGTACGCCAAGATCTAAACTCATAAATAAACCCAAGTGACCTCCAGGGCAACAGCACTTCGGCCAAGTGGAGCCTATATGTATTAGATAATAAATTCCACGATTTTTAGCAAAATATTTATAATTTTCCACGTAAATAAGGCAACTATCAATAATTTCCAAATTCTCTGGCAATCAGCTTTTATCCAAGTTTTCGTATTTCAAGTTTCGTTTCTCAGATCACCCAGCATGAGCAATAAGAATAATCATTCAGACCATACCCTATACACTAAATTTATGGAAAAATTAGGATATTTTGTTTTAAGATTATGGCATCATCATCTATGCCTTTAGCACATATTTGGATAAAAAAATCGCAAAATAGGTATGATGCCATTTAACATTTAAAAAGGGTTCCAATTTCTCGAAAAACTATGAAACACAACATTAAAATACTTTTTACGTTTTACTAAATTTCGTGTGTTAGTATAATGATGACATCCTATGTTTACGTCATAGTTTAAAATCAATGGCATAATACTATATAAGAAAATAATTTTCATTTTCTGCAAAATTAGGTCATGTATCCGGAATTTTTAAATTCTCTGGCAGTCGGTTCGTGTCCAAGTTTTCGAATTTCAGGTTTCATGGTTTAGATCGTAATGTTTCAGCAATATCTATAATCATCATTAAGACAATAGCCTATATGTTACAATAAAATTTATGTAAAAATTACGGTATTTTTTGTGTAAGGATTATGGCATCAACATCCGTGCATTTTAGTACGTATCCGGATAAAAAATTAATTTAAAATTATAACATCATCATATCTATATGTCCTTGGCTGAAATCAAATGGATTATAAGGCAATATAAACATTAAATCAATGCTCTTGAAGTATGAAAAATGCATTCTCACTGAAAGGCTTTGGGATTATTTCTATGGCAGTTAAAATTTTTCATTGTTGAAAACCGAAAAACTTTTCATAATTTTATGATTAAAATCAAATTTTTATGCAAATTCAGCATGGATGTGAATTCTGTCTTCAGGAAAAATAAACTACATTCTTTCTTCCACAGTATGGTGTATGTCCTGACTTTGTATCTTAATTGTAAATAATTTAAAAAAGCAATTTTATATAGACCTGCACAGTTTTCGATACTTTTCTTATGAGTGTTTAAAATTCGACATTGGGGCAAAAAAAACCCTTAAAATAACATTTTCTGGAATTTCGGATTGCTTCCTGAGGTTGTACCCAATGCCCTATATCAGGGATACGTGGCACGCGTGCCCGAAGTGGCACGCATGCGATTTTACTTGGCACGCGTAAGCTTATATTTTCTGTATAAAATATGAAGTTTCTTAAAGAATGAACCAACTTGTGGCATGCGAAAAAAATTCTGACTCATAACTTTCTTGGCACGTGACACAAAAATCATTTGCCATCCCTGGCCTATATTCATGCCAAATTTCACCTCTGTAGCACTTCTAGAAGTACCTTATGCTTTATATGATATATCCTATATATGTAAGAACAGCTATTTATAATGATACATATATAGAAATATAGTAGACAAGTTCATATAAATGTTAATAAAAAACAAATACAACAAACAATTCATAGTAGAATAATGAACCAGTTCCTAAAAATAAAAATATAATTTGTATTACAAATAATGAAACAACCATTTATGTGCACTAAAATGTAAAGAATAAGTATAAAATTCACATAAATAAATGTTCCAGTAAGTAAAAAGAGGTTTGGTTATAAAAAAGTTATGTCATAACCATTAACAAATAAATCTTCACTAATATTTCTTTGTCAAACAAATTTTACATACCCAAAACGTTTTACTTTCTGGAACGTTCAATTAGGTGAATTTTATATTTATTTTTCACATTTTAGTGTATCTATAGGGTGGTTTCGTTGAATTTTTATATGAATTTTATTTTGATTTAATACTGAATTCATGCACACATGTCATTTTTACGGGCAATTACACTAGTACATAAATAATGCATTATATATTTTAAATTACTAACTTCTCATGTGCCAAAAAATCAACAACCCACTTTCGTAGAATATACAGATGTGAATCTGTAAGTCTACTATAAAGAGATAGTCTTTGATGTTTTCGTAAGAGGGCACGAGGTAGCTGTACAGTATCTTCAAAATCTGATGCTGACGCTAAGAATGCAAGACGTGATGTAACAGGATCAACTCCAACCAGATCTCGCTCTGCATATAATCAGAAATGGTGAAACATAAGTTCTGAAAACAATGTAAAAAACTAAAATACTCAATTTCAATGTAATTAAGAACTATAAAACAGACATACTGCCTTGGGAGCAATAAATTAGAAGACAACTAACAAAGTGACTTCCCAAAAAATAATTTTGTTTACTTTTTGCATTAGTATATTGGCAGCTCATAAAGTATGCAATTATATATTCTTAAACAATAAAGAAATAATTATTAATTATATGGCAAAGCTATATTGCCCCCTAAGATTGTTCCTGATATAACATTTAACAAGTTATTGATAATTCATAAAAATTTGTGAAACCTTCAAAATTCTAATTAAAATTACATGTGATCAATAGACTTGCCATACCAGGCTTATGCTTTGCCTTTGGCCCTGGTGTTGAAATAACTTCAGAAGATGAAGGAAAGAAAATTCCAACGACAGAGGCATCATATTTGCGGAATATATTGATTGGTTTTGATGGAGAAATATTTGTAACCAAATCACAGCTTACAACTATTAAATCTCCCTGAAATGAAAATTTAAGAGAACATTTATGTAAACTTATAATATGATAGATAAATATTAACAAAGAAATACATGCATTCCATTATTAATTCTACTTCGAGGTAAGTGTGGATCATAGATATCCTATGTGATAGGCACATACTGGAAAGCGAGAAAAATTAGAAATGAGGAGAAAAATTTTGCCTTGACCAGCAATTGAACCCTGGTTTACCACTTATCAGGCAGATATTCTACCACCAAGCTTTTGTGGCACACTAATTCTCAGAATGTGGAATTTTCTTGGTTGAGGCCAAGTTAATATCTACCTCCCACAACATATACGCTGCTGTATTCTTTTGCCTCTTAGGGGTCTTTCCACTGTGTTGCCAGGTGGCTTTCAGCGGTCTTTCTATTTTTGTTTTACCGTGGTTCCTGATGCGGTGGGTTGAGTGGGTGTTCCGTCGCCCCTTTTAGGTCCTCCTCTTTTAGGGGATGGGGAGATCCTCTTCTCACCCAGTCCCAGCTCTGGGACATTTGTGGATGTCCCATGGTTTGACTAAGGCGGAGATGTTCCTTATGTACTGCAGGTGTGCCGCAGTTGTTCGTAGAATAATTTGCTGGCTTCTTCCATCCAGTCTCATACAGTCAAGAAACCGAGGGTTTCTCTAATCTCCCTGCTGTTGGTCCCAAGTGGTGGGCAGAGGGCCCAGCAGAAACACCCATGTTGTAGTATTTCCAGCTTGGTTATCATTTTTGCCCTTCCTGACCAAGCTGGCAATGCATATGTCAGTATTGGCCTGACCCAGACTTTGTACAGCTGCGCCTTTATCTCTGGTTTGACGGATGTCGCTGTCAAGATCGGTGCCAAGGGAATTTTTGCCGATTGCTTTTTTGGCCTGCCGGAGCATGTGCTTCTGGAAATCAAGTTTCCTGTCTAGTGTTACGCCCAGGTACGTAACTTCGGTCTTCCAGTCGATGCGGCTTCCATTGACGGTGAAGCGACTGATGGTCGGATCTTTTATTTTTCTTGTGAATAGGATAGCCTGTCTTTGTGGCATTTACCCCTAGCCTCCATTTTTTGTAACAGCGCATCAGCTGGTACAGCACTCTCTGGGCGTATTGCTTTGCCATTTCAGGTTTGGTTGATCTGGAGACCACGGCAACATCATCAGCGAAGATCTCAGTGATTGTGTTGTGCCCATGGTTGGTGGGCATGTCGGTGGTATATATGTTGAATAGCAGGGGCCCAAAAACAGAACCTTAGGGGACCCCTGCTTGTATAGGCCGCTGCTGGGATGTGGCCTGGTTCCAGCTGATGTGGAATGAGCGTCCTTTAAAGTATGACATAATTAGCTTCCGTAGCCATGCCGGAAGCCTTGGTCCTGGAGTTTCTTGTGGAGGCTCTCATGCCATACCCTGTCAAAGGCCTTTTCTAGGTTAAGTTGATGGGTGGTCGCGGAACCCATATTGCTCTGGCGGGATCATATGTTGCTCGTATGCATGTGCCTTTAAGTGGGGCACTATTATCCACTCTAGGGGTTTGGCCAAGCCCAATAGTATAGATATCGGTCGGTAATTCCCTGGCTTTGTCGGGGGCTTCTGTGGTTTGAGGATGCAAATAATCTTGACCTGCTTCCATATTTGTGGAAAGTGGCCAAGTTTCATGGCGGTGTTGGTGATCTGAGTCATGACTTGGCCAGTGTAGCGCAGCATTTGCAGGATGGCTTCGTTTGGTATCCCATCGGCTCTGGGAGCCTTATTCCTTTTGAGTTGCCTGAGTGCTACGATAAGTTCAGCCTTGGAACATTCCAGAGGCTGTATGCTGTCAATATCCAGTGTAACTGTCACATCCGGGTCCTCGTTGGATCCAGCGTTTAGTGTGAACACCTCCTCAAGATGGGCTGCCATGGTCTTCACCTTATCTTTCGGAGTGGTTGCTTCTCCCATGGAGGTGCATAGGGGCAGTTCCCTAGTTGTCGGGCTCAGTAAATTCTTCACCACCCTCCATATGGAGTCATCTTGCTGCGTGTTTTGCAGCGAAGTCCCCCACGTCTTTGAGTGGTGCTCTTTGATATCGGTCTTTATCTGCTTTTGCATCCAGCGGACCTCTTCCCAAATTTATGTGTTTCCCATCCTTTGGTGCTCTCGCAGGAGCTTATTTTTTCTGGCTATGAATTTTAGGATGCCATCCGATAGTGCCAGGTGGTCTGGCCACCGAGAGGTTATTCTTGAGATGGCTAGTTTTGTTGCCGCCTCCAGTTCAGTCATTGTTGCCAGGTCAAGGTCCTCTGTGGTTTCTGGCTGCCGGAGTTCAGGCAGTGCCTCCATCAGCGTAGTCCGATATTTCTCCTAATCAGTCAGGTCATATCTCAGGCATGGAGTTGGTGGGAGCAGGACCGGCTTAACTTTGATGTATATTAGTACCGGGTTATGGTCACTGTCGAGTGCTGCAGCCATGAAGAGCATAATGGAAGAGTTAATCCGTTTACATACAGCTATGTCTAGTGTGTTGCCCCGGTATCGTCGGCCCATTTCCTTAATTTGTTTCCGTTCGGGTTGTGACAGGTGGAGTTCCAGGATCAGTGGAGGGAGTTGTAGTAGCCAGCTGCTATTACTGGGTCATCTGTGTCAAAGATTCTGTTCATGTCGTCATTGGTGAAGTTTCCAGCAGGTCTGAGGTAGACGGATGCTACCCTCATGCACCCTCTTATAGTCTCAACCATGACCGTGGCTGTTTTAATGTCGTTGTGTCTATCGGTGTCTTGTTTGCCTCAACGTCTTCTCTGACCAGGATGGTGGTGCTGCCAGATGCCGGCCTATCTTGAGGAATGTCTCGGCCCTTTCTGATTATTTTATATCCAGGAATGCTCCAACTCATTGTGGGGCGGAGGTGTGTCTCCTGGATTAATGCTATGCCGATGGCATGCTGTCGTAGGAAGTTGAGGAGCCCAGGAGTTTTCTCCTTCACTCCCAGGTGCAAATGATGGTTTTTGTGCTTCTTGATCCTTTAGCAGCCATCATGGGCTTGATTAACCCCTCCAGCGTGTGTGATGCAGCATTTGTGTCCGGTCTTTCCCATGCCTCAAGCGTATGCGACACACCGTCTGCATCCGAAATTTTCATTAAGTTTTCTTATCGCTATGGCTCTGATTTATGTGGTTCCTTGTTGTGTGTTTACGTGTTAGTATTTTTTTATATTTTTTTCTATCTCGAACCTGGCCATAGCAGTGCTTACTCAGGCCTCTTAGGCCTCTATCTTTCGTGCATTTTATTTTTTTTTTCATCTTGAGTCTGTCCTTTAGCCGAACCCTTATTTAGTTCACCATGGCTTGCAGCTCTCGTGAGTTGGCGGATTGGGAAGTGCTTGATGTTTTGGAGGAAAAGAGTGAAAGTAGTGTAGATATATATTCTGAAGATTCGAACAGATACTCTATTGATTCCAGTTCCGAAGAGGAATTGGAAGAAATATCTCACTCCACAGTGAATATTCAAGAGAATATTTGGGGAGATGTCGACAGTGCTAACCCTCCAACAGATGATCCCTTAGGATATTTTGAGGTTTTTTTTGATGAGGATCTAATTGCCCTCATAGTGGTTGAAACTAATCGTTACGTGGAACAATTCCTTGCCCGCGAGAAAAATAAGATAACGTCTTTAAAAAAATCGCATTATCAAAAGTGGTTTGCTTTGCTAATGTTGATGGGAATCATTAAAAAACCAACTCTCAGAATGTATTTTAGTAGAAAACATATATTAGAAACGCCATTTATTCCAAATGTAATGAGTGAAGAAATAGTTTCCTTGTTGAGCAAATTTTTGCATTTTGTAGATAATACCGATAAAGACATTGTAAATAGAGATACTAAATTGTATAAAATTCTACCTGTCAGTGATTATTTGAAAAATAAATTTCAGAAAATTTATATACTGGGTAAAGAAGTAAGTGTACCACACGTAGCTGAACTACTAAACGTCGGAGGAGCAACACATAGTAGAAATTAGATTGAAATAAATGTATGTATTTATTTTTTATTATATAAAATGAACAATTTTAAATATGAAATAATTTTTTGGAAATTTTTGAAATGATAATTAAAGTACAAAAAATATTAAAGTGAATGCATGCATAAAGTATTTTGCGCTTGCGAAAAAAAGTCACCCTGAGCGATTTAAATGCCGTAGATTACAGTCTCGCTTGAGAGGTTAAGGAGCATAGCTAGGGTGGCAAGTTGCTCTTGAAGGGCACTTGCGATGCCTGCAAGCGTGGTCAGGATTGGAGCGATCGGTGTTGCTGGTCCGGCAGCTTCTGCTTGTCTTTCCGGTCTTGGTGTGGGTTGAGGAGGCATCATCAGCCTCGGTGTGGATCTTGGTGTTGCAGAGGAGGCTTGCATTCCGGAGCCCCATGGATTTTGTCTGCCTAGCACGGTGCATTGGACTAATAGCGGCGCTTTGTTTGCCGCCTCTGCAGGAGTCGGGGCTGCTCCCTCTATTCGGGAAGTCGAGTTTCTTGTTCTGGGATATTTGGGTGCTTGCATCTCAGCCCCTCTCTTCTGGGCTGACTTAACACCCTTCAGCTTCCCCAGTTCTCTTTTGTATTCCGGGCATTGCCTGGAACATGCCGGGTGGTCTCCGTTGCAGTTGCAGCAGGTTGGTTAGCTTTTTGCAATCCGACCCTTGGTGCGGGCCTGCACACTTATAGCACCAGGGTGCTGTGGTGCATTTGGTTGAGCCATGGCCGAATCTATTGCATTTGTAGCACATTCTGGGCTTTGAGTATTTGAATGGTTCTATACAGACTCTGCTCTTAATGATGCTGCGTATGCTACAGATGTCCTCTGGCTTCATTGAGGTGATGACCGTGTTGGCATATAGGTTCGCAGGCTCCTTCTCTGACTTCCCCAGGTTTTTTACTCTGATAACTGGGATGCCGCTTGCTTTACCAAGTACTGCTTTGTTCGTCTCTCATAGCCCATGAGCTCATTTGGGCCTTTCCTTTGGCGAGCATTCAGTGGATGCTTTCGAAGTCAGTCTGGGTTTGCACCTGGAGTTTTGTCACTCCCTTCGTGTTTTTTATAGTGAAATTCTTGTCCATGCAAGTGGCTTTGACGGCATCTAGAAATAGCCTATAGTTTGCTATTTCATAGATGGCAATAATTGGCAGCAGCAGCTGCTGCCTCGGGGTAGGCTGGGAGGCAGAGACAGTTGCCTCTATGGATTCTTCGGTGGCTCCATGCTCCGCTAGGGCATCGTATCGGTTCGACGTTGGCATGGCGGTGGCTTCTTGCTGCCTCTTGTATTTTTTGATGGTGTCCTCAGCTGGGACAAAAGCTCGGGCCCTCGTCGGCCCCTGGGTAGGGCCCTGCATGGCAGAGGAGGTGCCGTTTGGTCAGAATTCTTCCTGCTCCATGGCGAGTTTAGGCGGAAGATTGCATCAGGCATAGCAGCGGATCTTCACGCTGTGCAAGTGGTCTCGTCTTTCTTCCTTTCCCTCTAGCTTGGAGAAGCGAGTGCACGTGCTGCACCCTTATGGTGTACCACTTTCCGAGGTCGGTTATCACTGGTGGGGCCTTCCTCGGAGTTAGTAACCTGTTCTCACCCAAACTAAACCACTGCAGCAGCTCTGGGAGTCCCGGTTAGGAGCTCCCCTTATCCCTTCCACTTCCCTGGTTTGGATACCTTGGGTAGGTCTGCACCAGAGGTTAGGAAAGATGGTCTTCTTCCAAGTATGCTTGAGAGCAGGGACTCCTTCTTGTGCCCACTTTCCTGATTGGGATACCTTGGGTAGGTCCTTCTCGGGAGTTAGGCCAGGGAATGACGAGGAGACAGAAAATCGGTCCTCCTTATATATGCCTTCTAGAGAAGGGCGTGGTCGTGTCAACCAACCCTGTGCGACCTCTCCTTACATGGGGCGGCTTGGCGATTCTAGGCATGTTGGTTGGCGATCTAGGCATGTTGGCTGGCAGAGGTACTCATTCTGAGTTCGAATTTCAATCGGAATTCCTCTTTCTCTTCCTCTCCAATTCCAATTCGATTCGCCCTCCCAACATTTGAATACCCAGCCGATTCGCCTCTGTCCTATGCACAGTGGGTATCTCAGAGGTAGTGCAATGAATAGCTGGGGAAGGGAGAAGGGAAACCCGGTGCCGGCATTTGCCTGCTCTTACCAAGAACATCAGGAGGGCCAACAGCTTAACGTCCCTTCCGAAGGACGGAACAGCTGAATTTACAGTCTCCTCAAACCACACAAACAGGGGGCCGGACGACCTTGGAAAAATCCTACTTGCGCAGGATTCATACCCGATGACTTTTTCAAGCATCGGGCGAGTAGCAGCCAGCGTCCTAACCACTACACCACCGGCACCCCCAACTCCTCCTCCCAACATATGTCCTCCATGAGATACACCAAAGAAAACCCACTACCCTCTCACTGGTGAGAAGATAGTGGATGACTCAGGTTCAATTCCTGGTCATGGCAGAATTTTTTATCCTGATTACTGATTTCTTCCATATTCCAGCATAGGCCCGTCACATAGGGAATTTATAATCCATACTTTCCATTATGCTCTAAAGGCAATCTTGCCAGTGAGAGGGTAGTGGGTTTCTTTTGATATATACCTCATGGAGGACATCTGTTGGGAAAGGTAGATACTAACATGGCTAGCCTGACCCCAACCAAGAAAATTCCACATTCTGAAAAATGAAAATTAGTCTGCCATAAAAGTCCTGAGGTAAAATATCTGAGTGGCAAGTGGAAGACCTGGGTTCAATTCCTGGTCATGGAAGAATTTTTCTCCTGATTCCTAATTTCTTCACTAATATTACTTCACACAAGGACATTGTTATATAATTTTTATTGATGCAGCAATCCAAAATGTTATTATTGGCAGATTGTTACTAATCACTTCAAAATAATCAACAAGTGAATAAGTAAAATGATTACCAACAGTGCTAAAATAGCTGTAAGAACTTCAACTGTTCTAAGATCTGCAATGAGCAATGCCTGCAAATGTGATACTTGAACTATTTATTATTAACTTGATTAATCATTTAAAAAATTATCTTAGCTATAATCTATCTTCACCTTAATTTTATCATGAATGTAACGTAAGGCATCTCCTGTGCCCCAATCTTCAGTGCTTGGAATTCCAACAATGTCTAAATGGAGGCGCAAACTGCAACGATCAAGCACATTTTGTACTTCCACACGTGCTGGCTCCTGAACAATTACTATTACATCTGCAAATATGAGTAATATAAATATTTAATTCCATAAAAAATACAACAAAAATGTTTCTCTAACCATTTAACATAAATGATTTTATTCAAGATGCATAAATGAAATTTTCATTATACAGTGTCTACATGTTAAATTTTTCTTATGTTGCATCAATGGCATATTTGACATTAGTGAGACCAGTCCAAGAATATGCATTAAGATTTTGGATCACCACCATAAGTTTCTTGCTATGAAGCTAGAAGAGATTCAACAGAGGGCTGCAAGATCTGTACTAGGGGATTTTGGAAGAGTAGTAGCATAAAGGAAATGCAAAGTGGGCTAAAATGGGAATTACTTGAAAACAAGATGAAAATAAACAAGTTGGTAGGCTTATATTGGACATCTACAGCTAACCTGACTTGGAAAGATCTAGGATAAAGGTTATTAAGCCTGAATCTTATTGGGAAAAAACAATCAATTTTATTGATAGAACCATGGAGAAATGGAATAAATTGCCTGAATGACTCCTTATTCCATTCCCAAGAAGCAAAAGAGCTTTTAGAAACAGATTACAAAGCTGTTATTGAAAATATAGAAAAATTGGCACTAATATATGTTTACACACTGAATATTGTAATAACAGTCCAATGTGCATATGAAGTGACTGGGTATGGGTGAAGTAGGGGAATTATTGGTATGGTGAAATATAATGGGGAATTTGTGGGACCTATGACTAATTAAGTAGCTGTGAAGGCCTACCATAAACTCTGAAAATCCTTATACAGAACTCAAATAGATTAGCCTTAATTTTACTTTTTCATATTAATAACCATTTTATAATCTACTGTGGAACTAAAGAAGGGGAAAGCCATGGGCAGCGATGGAATACCGGCTGAGATACTTAAAGTCATAGGATCAGAAGGACTAAAAGCGATCACGAAATTAATTAATAAGATTTACGACACGGGAGAGTGGCCTCAGGATTTCCTAGAAGTAACAATGATCCCTCTAAAGAAGAAGCCAAAGGCAATGCAGTGTAAAGATTACAGAACTATAAGCCTTCTGTCACACACATCGAAGATCATCACGAGGATTCTTAATAAAAGGCTAGAGAAAAAGGCAGAAGAAATAATAGGGGAAGATCAATTCGGTTTCAGAAAAGGATGAGGAACTAGAGATGCTATAGGAGTAGTTAGAATCATATCAGAAAGGGCAATAGAATACAGTCAAGATATCTGCGCATGTTTCGTAGACTGGCAGAAGGCCTTTGATAGAGTTAATTGGGTAAAGTTGATGAAGATATTAAAGGATATAGGTGTAGACTGGAAAGACAGGAGACTGATTAGGAATCTATATGAGAATCAAGTTGTAAAGGTCAGGTTTGAGAATGTGGACACCTGCGGAATAAATATCGGTAGATGAGTAAGACAAGGCTGCTGCCTATCGCCAACCCTATTCAGTATATATGGAGAAAGTCTAATGCAAGAAGCTTTAGAAGGCACAGGGGATTTCAAAATTGGAGGAAGGATTATAAGAACAGTAAAATACGCAGATGATCAAGTACTTCTAGCAAGAAAGGAAGAGGAGCTACAAAAAATGATAAATAGACTAGTGATAACAGGTAGAAAATACGGTATGGAAATAAATACAGAAAAATCCAAGGTCATTCGAATATCGGGTAAAGAAGAGAATCTGAACATAACTATTGGGGGAAAGCCATTAGAACAAGTTTCAGAATATAAATACCTTGGAAGTATCATAACACGAGAGGCAAAATGTACGGATGAGATCAGAACTAGAATAGGAAAAGCAAAAGCGGCTTTCAGGAGAAAGAAACAACTACTTACAGGGAATATAAGGGAAGATATCCGCAAGAAGTTGATAAAATGCTACGTATGGAATATAGCATTGTATGGGGCAGAAACATGGACGCTAAGGAAAAATGACATCAAATACTTGGAAAGCTTTGAAATGTGGACTTGGAGGAGAATGCTGAAGATAAAATGGACAGATAGGATGAAAAACGATGAAGTGCTATGAAGAATAGGAGAGAAGCGAATGATTATACAGACTATCAGAAAGAGGAAGGCTAACTGGGTTGGACATTACCTGAGGAGAGAGAGTATGATTAAAGACGTGTTAGAAGGAAAACTAGATGGGAAAAGGGAAAGAGGTAGGAAAAGGTTTCAGCTGATAGACGATTTGAAAGGGAAAGAGAGTTATCAAGATATAAAGAGGACAGCAGAAAATAGGAGTATATGGAGAACCAGGTTTAACCAAGAATAATCACGGACCTGTCTACGGACAGACTACCAATGATGATGATGATGAATCTACTGTTATCACTTGGCTAGTTTGGCCTACTAGCAACACACTGATTAACAATAACAATCATATTGTCTGCTCCAATAAAGAGATGTGTAAGAGATGAGTTTGTATATACATGGATATATTACATAAATATAAGACAATACTAAAACATGACTTTTGGTTTTCTGAATGCAAAAATAAGACAAAAAATCATTATATATATATATAAAATCAGGTGTGGCCAAACTTACTTACCCTGGGAGCTGCATACGATAATCTTTAGAAGTCTGAGAGCTGCATGGTAGCATTCTGTGCTCATAAATTCATGAACAGAAAAATAAAACCCGTATCTGAAGCAATTCAGACATAATGCATGTCCCTTAGGAATCCCCGGCACATATCAAGTCACACTACATCATTGTGCTCTGTAGTGAAAACCTTGAAACGCCTCTGAATGGAAATTTAAAAGAGCCGTGGTTTGGCCACCCCTGTTATATATCATCATCATAGGTAGTCTGTCCGTAGACAGGTCCGTGATTATTCATGGTTAAACCTGGTTCTCCATATACTCCTATTTTCCGCTGTCCTCTTTATATCTTGATAACTCTCTTTACCTTTCAGATCGTCTATCAGCTGAAACCTTTTCCTACCTCTTTCCCTTTTCCCATCTAGTTTTCCTTCTAACACGTCTTTAATCATACTCTCTCTCCTCAGGTAATGTCCAACCCAGTTAGCCTTCCTCTTTCTGATAGTCTGTATAATCATTCGCTTCTCTCCTATTCTTCGTAGCACTTCATCGTTTTTCATCCTATCTGTCCATTTTATCTTCAGCATTCTCCTCCAAGTCCACATTTCAAAGCTTTCCAAGTATTTGATGTCATTTTTCCTTAGCGTCCATGTTTCTGCCCCATACAATGCTATACTCCATACGTAGCATTTTATCAACTTCTTGCGGATATCTTCCCTTATATTCCCTGTAAGTAGTTGTTTCTTTCTCCTGAAAGCCGCTTTTGCTTTTCCTATTCTAGTTTTGATCTCATCCGTACATTTTGCCTCTCGTGTTATGATACTTCCAAGGTATTTATATTCTGCAACTTGTTCTAATGGCTTTCCCCCAATAGTTATGTTCAGATTCTCATCTTTACCCGATATTCGAATGACCTTGGATTTTTCTGTATTTATTTCCATACCATATTTTCTACCTGTTATCACTAGTCTATTTATCATTTTTTGTAGCTCCTCTTCCTTTCTTGCTAGAAGTACTTGATCATCTGCGTATTTTACTGTTCTTATAATCCTTCCTCCAATTTTGAAATCCCCTGTGCCATCTAAAGCTTCTTGCATTAGACTTTCTCCATATATATTGAATAGGGTTGGCGATAGGCAGCAGCCTTGTCTTACTCCTCTACCGATATTTATTCCGCAGGTGTCCACATTCTCAAACCTGACCTTTACAACTTGATTCTCATATAGATTCCTAATCAGTCTCCTGTCTTTCCAGTCTACACCTATATCCTTTAATATCTTCATCAACTTTACCCAATTTACTCTATCAAAGGCCTTCTGCCAGTCTACGAAACATGCGCAGATATCTTGACTGTATTCTATTGCCCTTTCTGATATGATTCTAACTACTCCTATAGCATCTCTAGTTCCTCGTCCTTTTCTGAAACCAAATTGATCTTCCCCTATTATTTCTTCTGCCTTTTATTATTATTTATTTTTTATATATATATATATATATATATATATATATATATATATTTAAAATGTCACTGTTTTGGTGTCCAATGGCATTTTGTTTTAGAATTCTACATTTGACTACTATAACTGACTGCAGGGCCAGCCTGTGCTACGGGTGAGCCAGGCAGCTGCCTGGGGTGCCCGATCATTTTTCTATGCATTACTTGCAAGTGAATAAATATTGGATACCTATTTATATTGACGAACAGGCTATAATCTAAATGGCATTCCTTTTAATTTTTCAATATCAATAATTTTTACAGAGTGATGAATAAATTAACATTTACTATGTAAATATCTCAACAAACATTACCGGAGAGGGGCACTGAAGTACTATCTCGGCCGGGGTGCCAAAATTCCTTGGGCCACTCCTGATTGGCTGATAACTATCGGAATTAACTGTACTATTTGTAAAATGTGTTAACCTCCAGCAACATATCTCCTTAAATTTGTTTTTGGCAGATAAACCAATATTTATTATTCCAAACACAATTAGATAATAATAATACTTGAAATAATGAGCTAAGAAATCCGGTTACGCTCGACTAACACAGGCAGCGTCTGCTTAACATACAGGCTATGTTCTTGAAAACCTGTACATTAAGCGGAGGGTCATTTTCCATATAAACTAATATTATAAATGGAGCTGCATGCCCGAAATGGAAAAGCATATATTTTTTCACTCAAAATCAAGTTGGAATACTGCACCATTGAATTCATAAATTAACTATCATTAAATTTAAATATGCATACAATATATTAAAACAAATATCATAAAACTTTAAAATAACAATTTAAAAAATATTTACCTGAAATTATCTTCCCCATTTGCTAACAGTAGTTGAAGCTTTATTATGGGGTAGAAGAGGAGTTATTGGTCGTAGGAAAAGGGGCTGCTTATCAGAGAATTTTTAAAACCCCCTTAAAAGTCCTAGGATTTTCACTGCGGTACACTATGAGAGGCTTTAGTTTAAAGTCCCCAGCTGCATTACCATCTAACAAGATGGTAAGACAGTCCTAGGCCAAAAAATTTGTTTTCTTAAATGCAATTCAACTTTCTTTCATTTAAGTCCATTTCTTCTATCCATCCAATTTATCTTTGCTATGATTATCGTATTAAAATGGGAGGAGAAGGGGTTGAGGGACTTCCTGTGGTGACATTATGATACTGAGAGAAAATCGTGAACATGTAGTTCCAAATTTTTCCGCCAAACATAAGTGTCGCATTACATGAAAACCTGGGCCTAAGCTTTCTCAACCCCGTTTGTTTACCCAGTGTGCAAGAATCGATGTATGTATCAGCGGACAGTACATATGTAAGTGCAGAATAGGTGTCAATATATAATGTATGCATCAGTGGATGTACGTTAAGCAGACATTGCCTGTATGAACTATTTATGACTGACTGTAATGCTATTTTTAACAAACTTTCCGAGTAGGTAGAAGATTGAAATTTGGTAAAAATGTTTGATACTTATAGTAAAAGCCATTTACAAAAAAATCCCAAAAAAGACCCGGGTTCGATTCCAGTAGATAATTTCTATTTCCCATAAGATATCACATAAAAATTGATTTTTTGACTTACAGGCCTTTCCTCTTTTGCAAAATTATAAAGAATTTGAACCTGGACCATTTTACAGAAAAATACATAACGTTTCTTATTCTTATTATCACATTTCACCTACGATTCTAAATCATTCAAGTAATATGTTTAAATTATATTTATTGTAAAAATTTAAGCTTTTTAACGATATGTTGACTTGCCTACTGTGTCATTATTAAACTTCGAGATTTTATTGTCATTTCAATCCTTATACTATATATAAGAATGCGTGCTTTGAATGCTTTAATAGGAGAGAGAGAGAGAGGAAGAAAAAAGGAGAGAGACAGAGGGTGAGAGAGGGAGTGTGAGAGGAGAGAGAGGGAAGGAGACAGAGAAGGAGGGAGAGATAGATAGATAATGGCATAATGGTCTTTATTAGGGCGAGATTGAGACTAGGAAGTCTATTTTTCCAGAGAGGGGAAGAGGGAGGGAGAATTGGTGGGAGGAGGATGGAAACGAGAAAAGGAGGAAGAAAGGGAAGTGTCTTAAATTTAATACTTAATCCACGCATACCCATCTTATTTGATGGGCAATTACACTAGTAATAATAATAATATTTTTTTATTTATTAAATGACAGCAAGACATACATTTGATGTTCTGTCAGACTAATGTCTGTCAACAGGACGTTATGTAATACAAGCAATTAAAAAGAAAAATGAAAAGATATACATACATCAGGAAATGAACTCGCAGCTGTGGCTCACATTCTATTTAACAATTTCATACATCTACAACCTGTTTCTATGAAATACAATACAAATTTATTCTACAGAACTCAATGCTACACACCATCTTCTAAGTGTCTTTAAATTTCTCCTTGCTGCTGACATCCACCTCAATTTCTATGCATTTAAAAGTTTAGGTATAATGTACTTTAAAAGTCTTTGACCATATGCATGGGGTACTAAAAATGTTGTTCTACTGGTAAGGTATCCATGATGAGACACATTGCGGTAACTAACATCCTGGAAGTATTTCAGCAACAGGATGTAATATAGTAAACCTTTGGGTGAAAGAACATTAGCAATATGGTATACATCGAGTTTCACTATCCCATCATTATCTAAAGCTGAGTGTGGAACTATATGCTTTATAATTTGTCTTTGAATTATGGACACACTGTCTAGATAGCAGTTAGAAGCAAAACCCCATGCCTCAATGCCATATCTTAATAGAGATTCAAACAAGGAAAAATACAGCATATGCCTATATTCAGGAGGTATATATATATATATGCAAATAGTAAAACCTCATTAGTATAAACTTTAATGTTTGAAAGTTCCCATCTAAGGTGATTATCAATGATTACACGTAAATACATGACAACTGACATTTCTAATACTTTCACAGTTACAATAAAAGAAGTCACAACACATGAGTGACAAAAAACTTTGATCTCACGTTGGATGACAACATGTGGCGAACTAATGTGCATTACCAGTTTTATTTTCATTAATTATAAGTTCATGATCATGTGACCATCTGAGAAAGTTAGTAAGTACAGTCATTTTGGAGTAATGATTCAGCAGTATCTAACTTCTTATGAGCAATAAGAAGCAAGGTGACATCGTGATCTTATGGATACACTTTATCCTCTTGGGGTTGCCTCGGTCGAGCTTTCCAGAAAAATGTTTTGTGACACATTTATGGGCCAAAATGCTGGATTAGTAATTGTTTTAATCAAGTCAACATATGGGCACACACTAAAAGAGTAGAGAGGCTAGAGAGTTCCTTCTCAAGAGAACATGTTCTCTTTTTTGGCTCATCTTTTTTATTATTATTCTTTTTAAGAAATATTTCATTTTTATCAATTTTCACATGAGCCAAAATTTTTCAATTTCTTTCCACACAAATTTCATTTTTTTGTGTGTATAAGAGTAGAAGAACTTTATCTCATTCATCAAAGTTCCCTTAAAAATGTTGAAGAGGTTACAAAAGCGTATTAGTTTATCATTCATTTTCTCACAGATGGGACAACCTGTACATATTGTTGTCACTGAAGAGCTGGAAATGTACACTTTTTTGTTTCAAGAGACCTGGTAACCCTAGAACGGCGGTTTTCAATCAAAAATCTATCTCGGAACGGTGAATTTTTTATTATTTCACTGAGGACCAGTAAAATCAATTTTTAATCACCCATTACTTGACAATCCTATACTGTGACAGCCAGTTGCCAAAGTGAAAAGACAAAAAAGCCTCTCATTAATTAATGCCCCCTCTTATTCAACTGTTATAAGGGAAATGGAATATCGCGGACCAGCAAATAATTGATGAGAAATGCTGCCCAAAAATCGCCTTGATGATAAGTTGCTCCACTTTCACATCAGCTGATAGCTTTGCTTGTAAATAACATGAGTTGTTCTTTTGTCGATTCTTTTTTAAATCGCCAAGGTGCTAGTGTATTTTTCGCGGACCATTGAACAAGGAACCGCCATCCAAGAGGATGGCAGTACGATTAATCATCGGTAACAAAAATGTAAATGTGGTAATTAAGTAGCGGAGACGTTTTGTAAGGCGTTCACTTTGCTTTAGATTACCACCGAACCAGTCTTTCACTCACTTTCTACACAATCAACATTTGATTATGAAAGTTTACTCAAATAAAAAGAATTAATTATCTTTAATTAGCATATATATACTTTATCCATTTCGCGAACGATTTCATATCCTATCTTAAAAATGATAAACTAAGCTACATAAATCGCAAAAATGCTAGAAATTGTGGCAAATCATTTTTTCTCCATCCAGTAACGGAAGAAGAAGTAAATACCATTATTCAAAAGCTAAGTAATTCGAATACCTGTGATATTTATGGGATAAACTCTAAAGTTGTAAAGCATGCTAGGGAATTTCTAAATAAACCCTTAACTAAACTAATCAATAACTCTTTTATGACAGGTATCTATCCATCTGCTTTGAAAAAAACAAAAGTGCTGCCTATCTATAAAAAGGGTCCAATAAATGATCCTGCAAATTACCGACCAATAGCAATAAGCCCTATTTTGTCCAAAGTGTATGAAATGGCTATAATAAGCAGATTGAATAAATTTATTGAAATACAGGGCATACTAAATGACAGGCAGTTTGGTTTCAGAAAAGGTAGAAATACTATAGATCTTGTAGCTAAAGCCATGTCATTTATAGTAAATGGCTTTGAGGAGAAGCATCATATTGAAGGTATTCTGTGTGACCTCACAAAAGCTTTTGACTGCTTATCGCATGAGATTCTTCTTGCCAAATTAAATCATTATGGTTTCAGAGGCAAAATTCATGATTTAATCAAATCTTTCCTAAGCAATAGACTTCATGTTGTGGTAACTAAAAATGGTAAATCCGAAAACTTTAACCATATCCATGGTGTGCCTCAGGGCTCAATACTCGGTCCGCTTCTTTTTATATTATATGTTAATGACTGCCCAGGAAATATTATGTCATATACCCTCCAATTTGCCGATGATACTAGTTTTTTTGTTAAAAACTCAAATCTTGAGGAAAACAAAAGGGAAATCAAAAAATCTATGGAGAAATTGGAGGCATGGTTTGCCTGCAATAAATTAAGCCTCAATGCTACCAAAAACCAACATATACATTTTAATCCATCTAAAAGCTTCTCAAACAGAAATGAAACAGGCAAACTGTTAGGCATAGTTTTGGACCCTGGACTAACTTGGAAGAAGCACATTGAATATTTAGAAAATAAATTGGCAAAATTAATATATCTTTTAATAAGACTAAGGACTGAGGTATCCTATGATACCCTCAGATGTGCCTATTTAACTCTATTTCATAGTGTTATGTCATACGGTATTCTATTATGGGGAGCATCAAGTGCTAGTAAAAAGATATTTACTATGCAGAAAAAGGCAATAAGAATCATACATAATCTCAAACCAAGAGAACATTGTAGAGATGTTTTTAGATGTAGCAATATCTTAACATTACCCTCTGTCTATATCTTGGAAGCTACCTGTTATGTTCACTCGGGCTTCAAAAATATTTTACGTGGTGATATTCACAAATATGAAACCAGATATTGTACTAATATTGATATGAAATACTGTGGGCTTGCTACAAGCCAAAAAAATTATGAATATTCTAGTAAAAAATTGTACAATTCACTCCCTATTAATTTTAAATCTATGCCTGCAATTATATTTAAAAGAAATGTCAGGGATATGATGTTAAAGGGGGCTTACTATAGCATCAATGAGTTTATCTCTGAAAAATTGTAAAAATCTACACAAATGGTGTCTTTTGTACTGTATTGTCATGTTTGTGCACTTTTCTATATATTGTATTCTACTGTTCTTTTATTTTTACTATGACCTTGACAATGTAATGCCCCATACAGGGGTCACTGCAGTAAATAAATTATTATTATTATTATTATACTAAATTAAAAACAGGTAGAAACAACGTACTTTAATAGGTTAGCTCAGCAATGGCAGCATTTACTACATTAAGTAATAATAACGATTACTGTACAATAAACTACTAACAAACCTTTAATTCCAAGCTTTTCTAACATATGTAGAGGATACCAGATCATCGGATGGTTGCATATTGGTAAAAGGCATTTGAATTTACATGCTGTCAGCTCTGTCATTCGGGAGCCTTTACCACCAGCCATAACAACGGCTTGGAATTCCGGAGGAATCATTTTGGTATGCTGTTACGGATTTTTGATTCCTTAGTTTAAAAACCCACACTAAAACAGTGGAATTCAAAATGTTGATCATTCAAGGTATAGAACATCAATAGGATTGCTTCCAAATATGAGATCACAAATATAACACAGAAAACAGATATTAACCTTGCAGTTGACGTAAGTTCTATAGTTATACAACACATGAAAATAATCACTTAACACTTTTACACATACTTCACATGGAGACGGACAAAAACTATCGCTATACAAGATTTTCCATTTTCCTTTGTTTTCGTTTAAATTATATTTGTGACTGAAAACAGTAGCGCCAATTGACTATCAATATTGCAGGTCAACGATGGAGAACTAGTATGCGGTGACATAGTTCGCGTATTTTTGTGGTACTCTTTTTTACTCTTCTAACGCCATGTCGGAGCTATTCAAATCTGCACTCGGCTATTTCAGTAATAACAATTCCGGAACTCAAGATAATGAACTAGTCGGTCAAATAGTGGAAATTGGCAGTGCTAAACTTCGAGTCAAAAAAGTTATTGCAGAAGGCAAGTTTGATCACCAGGATAACTTCTACTTGCGTTTGGCATTAAAGAATTATCTTGATGGATTGATTACTGAAACCTGTTGTTCCTTAAATTCGCCAGAAAGCAAAAATTTGTCGGTTGCATTTTTTATTATTTATTCATGTACTGACTAACCATTTTCAGGCGGATTTGCCTTTGTTTTTGTTGCACAAGAAATTAATACCGGAAAAGAATATGCTCTCAAGGTAAAAAAGTCTGAAATAGTTAAAGTAATTTTTGTAACTTTGTATTTTACTGCATTGGTCACATCCAACATTGCGTTAAACTATAATATGTTCATTTTAATTTTTAGAGACTTATGGCAGCTGATGAGGAAACTAACAAGAATATAATACAAGAGATTAGCATCTTGGTAACTCTTTTAATTTCAAAAGTACGTTGATTGGTGTGAATAATTTAGCATATGTTAATAAGTGTTTTTATTCATTGTAGAAAAAATTATCTGGGAAGCCAAATATCATTCAGTTCATTGCTGCTACTCAAATTGACAAAGCTAAGTCGTCACATGGAATGACTGAGTATTTAGTACTGACAGAACTTTGTGTTGGTAAGTGGTTATTTAATATTTACAAAACCTAGTACCAATACCAAGCCTTACTGCTAATGAAAAACCTAATTCACTGTTACATGACTGCTAAATAGAACTAATACTGGCCACAGCAAGGTTAATTCGATAAGGACAGAATAACATAGTACTTTTTCTTATGTTTACCAATTAATTATCTTAGTGGCAGAGTACATTATAAAAGCATGAGGAGTCTATTTGAAACTATGTGAATATATTTTCAAAAATATTTCATAATGCTGTTTGACCTAATTTATAATTAATGAATTAAAAAAAATCACTTTATTATCTTCTGTGGCCTTTGCATATTGACACAAATTTCAAGGACAGTAGTACCACTAAGGCTACTAAATATCATTTACTTATTTAAAAAGGAGCTTGGTAATAGACATTTTAGTTCATGAGCCTGGTCAAATCTTTATTAACTAGTTCTGTTACATTGACCTAATTTAGTATCCGTATCTTTTGGTACCTGTCTCTTAAATATAGCCCTGCCTGTTTTTCCTGAACAAATGTTGAAAATATTACTGCCCTATTTCTATTCGAATGGCTATCTTTTATTCTCTTCTTACCAATGTCATGGAAGATTAGCTAACCAGCACCACAGTTGCCGTCAATCTGTAAAGAAGGGAATGACCTAATTTGCCATTGTAAGAGCATTCACAGAAACGAAATCTCTATCATTCTGAAAAGTGTAAATTATAATTTAGTCAGAATAATTTACAAGCTTTATAATTTCCTCTCTTATAAAGTGGAAATAATAAAGTATATCACTTATTCTTTTATAATGGCTTTCCACAAAGAATTGCATTTGTCACTTGGATGCATTTAGTATTGACCTTTTTAATTAGCTTTTAAATGATGTTTCTATTTTTTGTATTTAACGAAAGTGTGCAAGAAACTAATTTGTGCATTTTGCCAAAATAATAAATGTTTTGCCACCTTATGAATTTCCTTATGTCAGTTAATTTGCTTACATTTTTTTATCAGCTCAAATATGAGGATAAAATTTTATCAACCATGAGCTAAATTATTATTTTTCCATATTCGTGGCCATTCACAATATAGTGATTGTTTGTGTGTTGGGTGAGGAATTAGCCTCTTGGACTATTATCACCGTTATATTACTTGCTCAACTCTGTTATTTACAAGAAAAAATATCACACAACATCACAATACAGTGATTATGCTTTTTGCAAATCGTATTAACCAAGATAAGTGATTCTCTTTAACTGGCTTAGGGATTTAATGCAGTGTTGAGTGATACATAGTACATTATTTAAGATAAATGCAAAGCAGGGCTAAGAGAAATTATTTTCCTTTGTTATTTATAAATTACAATATGTAATTAAATAATGTAAGTTAAATGAGACAATACCTAATTAATGAAAAGTTGATTTTTAAATTTTCATTTGGTTAGACAAGTGCACATAATGATGATTAAATTTCAGTTTACTGTTTTATTTATCTCCAAAGATTAAAATATATTTGCAGGAAAATTATAGAATTCTTGTGATTTCTGTCACCAGAGAATTTAAAATTGGTGATGTAGATCTGTGGAGCCCAACCTTTTTACATGGCAGGCTGCATTCGTAGTTGTGAATGCTTTAGAGGGCCGCATTGGAAGTCATGAGAGCTTCAGCGAGCCAGATGAATGTTTACATTTGAAGTTACCAAGGGATTCTGTGGTCTCGTATTAGCAAGAATCAAGTCTAAATAAATTACTTGTGTTAAAGCTCCACCAAAAAAGGTTTTGAGACAATAATTATACTGAAAAAAAAAATGAAATTATCAATAGCAAATTTTACTGATCACCTTTTCTTCATAGCTTCGTGGGCCGCATAGAGTGCTCTCAGGGGCCGCATTTGGCCCGCAGGTTGGGGACCGCTGATGTACATAAATGTTAAATTTGTATGCATTGTGAATTTTTTTGTTTTTTCATTCCAAATCTGTGGTGACTACATTCATTAGCTGTGAATTTAAATATAGCTTTTCTAATTCTAAATAAATTTGTCATAAAATTGAGGAAGTAAAATTATTTTGTATACATTGGAGAAAAAATCTATTAAGTTGCTAAAATGGTATTAGATGAAAGAAGTTTAGCTGTGAAAAGGGGATATCAGCTGATTAATTATTAATGTCATTTTATAGTGTTGTAATTGGTTTTTATTTAAAAGATTTAAAATTTATTTATTTATAACTTAACTTTCTCGCTTTGTTACAAATACGGCGAAGATGAACATATTTGACAATGAACAGTTTTGCCAAGTCCCTGAATGAGAGACCTTTATTTTCTGGATGTCATGTGGCTCATTTCTTTAAGTCCGTCAAAAATCAAAGAAATTTTTGTGAAAAGGTCTGACATGACCCCTTTATGTTTTTGGTAGATTATTCTTTGCCTATCCATTAGCATATCCAATTGCTTAAATATGTCAATTATTTGACAAGTCATGCTTGCTTTACAAGAGTAATATGCTAAAAAAAATTTGTTCATAAATTATGATGATATTTCATTTTTCCTATTTTTATGAAATGAATTTTAATTTCAGAAAGGTAGGTTTTTACCATTTTATCATTATCTTTTCCATGTGCATATGTTAGTTTTAACTTCTGCTAATTGTTTGCTATAATAATGTAGTATTTATTGTTTTTTGATATCAGTTGATTTAATTCATTAATATTATATTATGTTATTTAATCGAATAAAAAAAATCAGAAAATTCTGAAATCCATTTAGTCAAAACAATTTGAAAGAGTCACAAAAATAATTTTGTTCATAATTTACATATTAGTATTCCATCACCCATAGAGAAAAATATTTGACTTACAAAACAACATTTAATACATGTCAGAATTTAATTAGCTCAGGAATGCAGTTAGTGTAAGTAGGTTTCTAAAATGAAGAATTTTAAATGAGCCTGTCCATGTTCTAAACTTGTTGTGTTTTTCAATTTAAAAGCATATTCTTGATAAAAATAATTATAACTTCATCATAGTAAAAAAAGTCAATATAGAGCGTAATAGTAATAGTTTTAATTGGAATAATTGTAAAAGTAATCAATTTCTTTATTATTTATATTTACTTCCTTTTATTAAATTTGACTCTATATAACTTTTTCAGAATTAGTCATTTCTTTCTAAGGAAATTGTAAGAATTGTATTTTACTTTTTAATGCAAAGATTCTTCATTGCTACAAAATTTTAACTTAATTTTTAAATTTTATGCATATTCATTTATTTAAAAAAATGATAGATGAATAATGCCTTGATTACAATTATTCACTTATTTTTTAAGAATATCCTATGCATGCATGATGTCATTTATTCTTATTGCTTTCCCTCGTCAATGAAAGTTCAGTTTTCTGAAATTGTGAGGTAAAATTTGTGATTATTAAAGAAATACTGTAGTTATAATGAAAAAGTATGGAAGAATTTTTATAGCTAATTTTTTTATGAATTGCATCTAAACTAAAAAAAAAAGGAATTTGATACCTTAGTGGAATGCATATTGATATATTCAATAAACACCCAACTGTAATGAAGCAGCGTATAAGTTTTATTGTTAAATAACTTATTTCTATCCACCTCATTTGGTTTCAGGAGGATCTCTGGTAGATGTCCTGCGTGCCAGAAATGGTCCACTTACTCCTGACGAAGTATGTCGTGTGTTTTGGCAAGTTTGCAAGGCAGTGCAGCATATGCATAACCAAACACCTCCAGTCATACATCGTGACTTAAAGGTCTGTATGTCAATGAGGCTGGCAGAACAGGTTAGTCAGTAAGGCTGACATAATAGTGCTGCAATATTTAATTTCGCTTTATAAAAAGTATAATGTTAAAATTATTTTAAGCCTCCAAAATTACTACTGGCTCAGTGCATTGTATTGCAATGCAATATATTGTAAATATTATTACATAAAGACTTAATAATGCATTTAAATTGTTAAAAAATATTGATGCCTGTATTTTTATGAAAAAACTGTAATTGTCTTTACTCTGCTGCCTTGTACTGTTCAGAATTTTTCTTAAAATTCTTTTGTTTAAATTACTTCACGTATGTTTGTATTTTCAGCGTTATTCAACACATAAGATTATCTCATCCATACCCAGGATAGCTGTTCAGGTTACAATAAAATAATAATTATCAAATTACCTTAATTAATTATGATGGAAGATTCCAGCATTGATTTTATCCATTTTTGGCTGCATACAGCAAAGGCTTGCCTCATATTAAAATTGCTATCCTTAAAACTTTGATTCGAAGGAAATGATTCATAGTAAAACTTACTTTTTCATTTACAAATTGGTAAGAGTTACATTCTCGGCAGGCCTTTTCTGACACGTACGTATTGTTTATATTCCAACCATGACAGTACAGTTGTTTCTATATTAATAATAGGTAAAACAACAATATTATATAAATAAAATCCCTCACTTGTGATGGTGGCATTAATGATACAAGGGGGGCATGTTTATTGAAGTTGTATTATATACACTAATTGTATTATATAAACATTGCAAAATTAATTTATTACTCAATTATATAAGGAATTACATTTATGATGACAAAACCTACACTTGACTAGAACTTCCTAATAAAAAAAAGAATGAAAAAGTTTCAATCATTTGTGCATCAGCATTCTTGACTCTTTCCACAGGTAAAGCCAATTTTGTAATTAATCACAAATAATATTGACACTGAATAAATAATTGGAGTTCTGGAATATTGCCTTTGGAAGCAACACAGCATATGACTAACAAGGAGAGGACACGGTAGTGGGATCACGATTTTTTATGAAACTTGGTAGGTGTATAGCTCTGGATTCCAGGATCACTGCAAACCCCCCTTTTGGGCATAAACAGCGGATAGTTTTTCCTAAAATCATGATTAAATATTACAATTTCTTTGCAACTGGTATAAATTTCTTAATGCACGCTTAATTGATGAAGTAATTGTTGGTGGTGAGCATATAGTGAGTGCATCCAAACGTGAGGGTGCGAGTTTGATTCCCTCCTGGGAAGCTTTTTTTTCTTTCATTCCTCCCCCTTTTAAAAATCCTTTTTTGTATTTTGCATTAAAATTTAACTGGGTAGCCATGTTAATATTTTAATTTTTTTATATGTTGTTAGGTGGTGGTGGTCCGAATTTGTTTCTCAAGTCATTCAATGCACGATTTTCTCAAAAAAGTTTAAATTATTAAATCATATATTCTTCGTTTATCTCAGCACACACTACATCCTATATTGATGCTTATGACATGGAAAGGATCCCTGAAATTATTTTGCAAAGACTTCCTCCAAATACTTTAAATAGACCAATTAGGTGGAAGTATATCAGGCAAAGTATCATTGAAAGTATAAAAGAAAATGAACTGGTGAGAAGTCCATTAAAAGTACAGTAATATAAATAAATTAAAATATTTCTTTTATGAATCCCTCAGAAAACTGGTTGATTGATTAAATACATTAATAATCTACAATCACCAATAATCATTGGGACCAATGATGGGGAGAGTTAGAAGAGAAACTTTCATTTGATTATGCATCGACAGGTAATGGAACTTTTGCTTTATGTTAGCAATTTTCTTTGCAATTTTCTGGATGATAAGAGTCATATTAACATTGGAAACAGAAAAAATTTCTGCACCAAGAACATTTTATAAAACTCTGCTCTTCGCAAATGCATTTTCCATGTAATACGTCATCTGGAAAAATAACTTGATTAACGTTGAAAAATACTTCTCTTTTATCATTGAGCGTGGATGCAATCCATCCATACCTAACCATTTCATGGAAAATCAGAGCTGATAGCTGGTTATCATTTAACAAGTGTATTTTAATTACATTCACATGGCTGGTGATTTCCCTCTTTTCCTGGAGCAACTGTCCAGCATTCTGCAGCCGTGAAATGAAAATTTTAACCTGCCAATAAAAGTATAGATCGAGAAGCTGACAAGCCGAGGTACTCTTTGGGGGAATAACTTGGACGCTGCAAGTTGGCTCGTTGTTCACATCCATGAATCATTTGTCATACAAGACCTGGATTGTTCCTGACCATGAATCTATAAGAAGCAGGAACTTTCTGTCCATCACATATGGCCTCAATATTTCATCCAAATACATTTCATATTTGCTAATATGCAACTTCCCCAACTTCGTGCAAGTCACGAACACATTCTTATAGCAGCTGATAGCATCATTAACCTCCTGCACTTCAGGCCCAAATCTCCCCATAGGCTCCTTCAGGCAAATCAAAGCTTTCAACAAAAGCTTTACCAAAAGTGTGATACCGTATTGGACTGTATATAAATGCATAATTTTGTTCAGTTGACTGACATAAATTTCAGTTGCTTTTTCACCCTGATGGGATGGAGTACGCTTGATCTGGGCATGATACTTGCTGCCAGTTTGAGTTTTCCCAGAATTTTTATCATCTAGCAGCGGAATTCATCTTGCCAAATATGGATCTGGCAAATATTCCATCCTAAAAGTTCAAAGTCTGCAATTGTATGGAGAAATTAATTTTTCAACGAACTTTAAAAGATTGACTAATGTACAAGATATTTCGAAAATAACGAAAAATCAATAAAAATACTTAATAGAATTATAGACTCAAAAAAAATATTTTTCAACTTTTGCTTTGTTGAAAAATAACTCCGTAAAAGTCACACAAAACAAATGAAGATCCACAGATCGCACACAAATTGCCAGTAGATTTTTGTGTCCAAAGACAACAATGAAGCCTCACAGAGCACAATCACTCACAGAAACTTGAGCAAGCGAGGAAGTCGAGCAGAAAGTCTCTAATGCTAGGTTTATGTGGTTCACTTTGGTTGCACTACAAGGATGAATCATCAAATGTGAAAGCGTTGGTCACAGTGATGATTGGTGGTTGTAGATTATTGTTTTTAATCAATCAACCAGATTTCTGAGGGATTCATAAAAGAAATATTTTTATTTATTTATATTACTGTATTTTTAATGGACTTCTCACCAGTTCATTTTCTTTTATACTTTCAATGATCCTTTGCCTGAAATACCTCTGCCTAATGGGTATAGTTTAAGTATTCGGAGTTGGTATTCGCAAAAGTAATTTCAGGGATCCTTTTCATGTCATAAGCATCAATATTGGATGCAGCATGTGCTGAGATTGATGAAGAATATATAATTTAATAATTTAAACTTTTATGTGAAAACCGTGCATTGAATGACTTGACAACAACATATAAAAAAATTAAAATATTAACATGGCTACCCAGTTAAATTTTGATGCAAAATACAAAAAAGGATTTTTAAAAGGGGGAGGAATGAAAGAAAAAAAAGCTTCCCAGGAGGGAATCAAACTCGCACCCTCACGTTTGGATGCACTCACTATATGCTCACCACCAACAATTACTTCATCAATTAAGCGTGCATTAAGAAATTTATACCAGTTGACAAGAAATTGTAATATTTAATCATGATTTTAGGAAAAACTATCCGCTGTTTATGCCCAAAAGGGGGGTTTGCAGTGATCCTGGAATCCAGAGCTATACACCTACCAAGTTTTATAAAAAACCGTGATCCCACTACTGTGTCCTCTCCTTGTAAGCATAAGGCTTAATTCATTGACAATGTTAATCAAAACTATATTTACATATACCGGCATCCCTTGTTATAGTGCGCTTCACTTAGTGCAGTTTCGTTATAGTGCTTTTGTTAAGTGCTGAATCATTAACACATTGTTTTGGTTATATATTAGAAGAATATAACTTTCTCATAACTTTTATTATGCCTAATTAATGTTTGTAGGTAAGGTTTGATTAAATTAAATATTACTCAACTATCCAATGACAAAAATTATAATCTATTCCATAATTTTTGGTGCTATTTGGATGGCAGCTAATCTACATTAGATTTTGTCAATATCAGGATTAATTGATCTTACTTATCCAATTTCGCTGCAACATGTCACCTACATTCATTTTATTATTGGTATATTCTACAGATAGTGCTTGATTAAATTTTACTTGGTTACGAATTATTTGACAATAATATCCTGGCATGAAAGGAATTTGGCCATTCTACCTTAATATGAAAAAATCTCCATGATAAACAAAAGTTAACTCCCTTCACCCTCGTTTAGTCTTCTGTCAGTTGTCTTTGGTACTAGTCACATGGTTTGTGTGTCGGTGGAGTTATTTTCTTTTTTTTTGAACCCTCGTATTATTTGTAACGAATCAAAAGCATAAAAATACATGTGCTAAGGATGTTTCTGAAAAGAAACAAAAAAACTTTCTCACTTTCAGTGAAACTTCAAGTAATTCCATGAATTGAAGGTGGAGAATGGCAAGTTTATATTTGCAAAGCCTTGAAATTAGTGGGATCGATGACAAGATAAAATGCTGTATATTTTTATTTATTCACGAAAAGTACATCTTTATATGTTTTAATTGTTTCTCTGATTTAAGCATGATAGTATACCCTATTTTGGAATTCATTAACATTGAGAGTAGGTGGGAAGTATGGATTAAATCTATTTCCATTAGTTTTTATGAGAAATATTCCCTTGCTTAATGCGATGTCAGTTAATGCTCTGTTTTCCAGGAACCAATTAAGAGCACTAAGTGAGGGATGCCTGTACTTACTGTATGTGAAAATTGATTTTGAATCTAAGTTGTAATTGTATAACATAATTGAATATTCAAGTTTTAGTTACAACTATACTGATTTTTGGTGAAATTTTCCAGTTCCGAGTATATTTAAGTAATAATGGAACCACTGAAGAATATTTACTTTAAGTTTAAAATCACTTGTGTTGAACTTATAAAGTTTGAAATACTCGGCCACAATTATTTTTCTTACTAATGTGTGTTTGATTTTAATTTACCTATCACTATCTAAGAATACTTTTTTCAGATACAGCTAACAACTAAGATGCATTATCATTTTATATTGGGATGCTAAAATTTATATAACTTTCAAGTTTTGGTTTAAGACAATTTCTTTAAAATTTTATTTTTACATTTGAAAGACATATGAAATTTTCCAGTTCCGAGTATATTTAAGTAATAATGGAACCACTGAAGAATATTTACTTTAAGTTTAAAATCACTTGTGTTGAACTTATAAAGTTTGAAATACTCGGCCACAATTATTTTTCTTACTAATGTGTGTTTGATTTTAATTTACCTATCACTATCTAAGAATACTTTTTTCAGATACAGCTAACAACTAAGATGCATTATCATTTTATATTGGGATGCTAAAATTTATATAACTTTCAAGTTTTGGTTTAAGACAATTTCTTTAAAATTTTATTTTTACATTTGAAAGACATATGTATGCACCTTTCATTAATAAGATAGTTGTGTAATTAGATTTTTTCTGTTTTCAGATAGAAAATTTACTCATTGGAGCAGAGGGTGCAATAAAACTGTGCGATTTTGGCAGTGCGACACTTAAGACCTACCAGCCAGATCCCTCTTGGTCTGCAAATCAGAGGTCTTGTTTAGAAGATGAGGTATATAAAATGTATATTAAAAGATATTTTTTTTTGAAGCTGTGTATACCTTGTAATTATCTGTAATGGCATATGATTTTCTGGCTTTTATTTTTCAATCACAATTATCATTGGAAATACGTTGATCATTCCTAATTTTGAACTTTTATAAACTCTTAGAAGTTGTAAAACAGTTTTATGTATTAAGTCTCAGTGAGGTGAAAGCCCAAAAATTATTTAATTAATGTTTTTAGTTCGTATTTACCTGTAAATCTGACTGTCCTATTACAGGTGTTTTCAAAACATGGATTTGTTTACAAATTTGGTTCCATATTAAATTAGCTGGAATGTGAGCTATTTGTTTATGTTGGATCTAAAGCAAGAATAATTAATCTCCTAATGAGGTTGAATTTCTTTCTCCTCAGTCATTGTATTGCAGACTGTGAAATAATATTACATTAGTTTAATCATGGTTTTTGCAATGATATTTTGTGTTCATGTTTTCACTTCTCTTAAATTTTTGCGTTGTTTTTTAATATTTGTGCATTTACTCATTTGCTACTTTTGTGTATTTTTATACATAATCTGGTACCAATGAAGAAATCCAGGACTGCATTAACTCTAGACTCAAAGCTTGATATTATTCAACAATTAGATAGTGGTGAGACTGCTGTATTGCTTGGATGTTTATCAGAGATGCACCAAAGTTCAGCTTCAGCCGATTATCTACTAAATCTATTATTTGGCTTCGGCCTCAGTGTGTTTAAATCCGAATAACCGAATTTGTCCAAATACCAAATTATTTCTATATTTTTACTTTTTATTTTTAAACAAAGAGTAGAATATGGAATAGATATTATTATTTAACAATATTCAGAGTGTTTATGAAGTGCTGGTGCAGATTTAAACCTTAAAAACTTTGGTTAAAGACTAGGGTTGCATATTTTAAGACCCTCTTGACTCGAAGATTTCAATCAAAGAAATACAAATGAAATAAACTGATGTGGGCAACACATGACTTTCTCCATATTTATATGGCAAATTACATGTTGTTAGCTCTGGGATCGTTGTCAATATTTACTTCTGGTTGACAATTAAGAAAAGAAAAAGGAGCGTTACTAAGACGTAACTAAGCGTTAATTGTTAACGATAGTCTTCGGTATGTGGCGTGGTGGTGGCAGCTAAAAATATAAGATATCTCTTAAACTATGCATTATATGGAAGATTGTATCAAACAAAGGTTGTAGAAAATGAAATTTCCTACAACTTTTATTCCACTACAATTTTACATTTATCAAATATTTCATAATAACGGATAAGTGACAAGAGTAAACACCCACTTCCGATCGACCGATTTTTACCAAAAACTAATCAGATCTTCTAACTTTTATAAAAATGTTAAATATAAAATTTTGCATTGTCTTGATTAATAGTTTTTGAGTTAGAGCGCCCACAAAAATCTATCACAAACAGACAGACAGACACAGACATCATCGAGAAAATAGTCAAAACGTGTTCAGGGGACCTTAAAACATGTATTTCCGTTGAAATCTCGAATTCGATTTTTTTCATGAAAACAATACACTCTCTATACTTCGTATATGGAGAAAGTAAAAATTATAAAGTTTCTTATTCTGTTTATTGTTTTTAACCTACAATTTGAAATCCCTTATGTTAAACATTTAATTCATATATTTTGGACAAATCTTGCCATTTTAATGGAATGTTGTCTTGCCTACCAATTACATTGTTAAACCTCGAATTTCTATTGTTATTCCAACCCTTATGGGGTCAAGCATGCTTTGAAGCCTTTTAATACGTGAAGAAGTGAAAGACAGAAGGATAGGTAAATGATTTTCATAGCAATCAATGTAAACAAATTTTTTTGCATTCTTTAATAGAAGGAATACCTAAAAAGCTGCAATACTATTAAAAAAGATTTAAAATCGTAATAATGAGCTAAATTCAATATTAATGAAATAGAAAAGGTATGAAAATCTAAGGAATGGGCTGGACAGTTTAATAAACAAATCGAGCTTGTAAAAATTGTATAGAGGTTATGGGAGTTAGGTTGGTTAGTTAGTTAGTTAGTTAGAATGGAGGACTTGTGGATGGTTTAGGAAATAGGGAGAGAAAGAGAGGTTTAAAAGAATCACAAAAATAATAAAAGCCTATGTTATCCATCCATTGGTCTGAGTATAAAGTTATTAAAACGCGAATAACTCGATCAAGGATGTAGATAGAAAATTGAAATTTGGCAGAAATTCATAGAATAAGCTAATCAGAATTTGTTTATTTAGGGTTGACATGGTAATTTAAGAAATAACTGTCCATTTGTGGTGCTATTTTGAGGGAAGGATATATTGCACTTCCTCCAAATATATTTATAAATTTTAATTTAATGAAACAAAATTTTATGTGGACTGATGATAAAAAAATATGTAATTCATATTATAGTATGTTCCAGAGAGTTGAAATAATTTTGGTTAGCTAAAGTTTTTCTGTGTAATGTCTAACAAATAAATATTATTTTTGTATGCAAGATTTGTATCTATGTATATCACGCTGAGGAAGATAGCTGCATGTTTGAGGGGAGAATGAGAAGGAGAATGGGGGAGAAAGAGGGAGGATGGGAAGAAGTGAGGGTGAAGAATAGGAGGGAGAGAGGGATAAAGAGAATGGAAAGAAGAGAGGGAAAATAGGAGAGAGAGAGAGAATAAGGGGAGAGGGAGGGAAGAGAATGGGAGGGAGGAAGAATGGGAAATACCTTAATTTTAATATATAATCTGCACATACCTGTCATATTTGATGAACAATTATGGTAGTGCATATTATAATTTTCTAAAAATTTGGAAAATTATTTAATATTAAAGAAACTAAAAATATCAGCATGGTAACTGTAGTAATAATTGTAATAATTGTAATTCACTTCATTTATCCTGTCTCCTTATTCTTATACACAATTATCTTAATGAACAGGCACTTTTTCTACTTCATTGATTAATAATTCTCTGCAAATTAGACACGTTTTCTGATAACAAAGCAGTGCCTGAGTGATGAGATTGGCCTCGTGTGGCCAGGCGACTACATCCGAAATTTGGATTAGAAACAGCGGTGTTACGATCCTATTGCGGGTGACCCTGAAATGCAGCACTATTTACTTGGATGTGGAATTCTCATCTGCGTAGCCACCAAATACTGTTTCCATTGGATTCATTACTTGCGTTTTTTTCTCGTCCAAACTTGAACTCAGTTTGTTGACTAGTTAGTGTCGACATTGAGGGGTTACTACAATCGGTTTTGCCAAACTCCTAAACTGCTGCATGCATCCCCATCATACATTGATTCATATGGTAAAAACTGCTTCAATTTCAGGAACGCATTCACAACATAAATTGGGGGATACCTGTATAATTAAAGTCTTTATATTTTGACTCAATGCATTGCATACATTCAGAGTACTGATATGACTGTTTTCATGCCCAGAGCACCTTCAGTTCCTCTCAATCTTTTAATAAATAGAGAAACTACAGAGAGAAGGGAAACCAAAATGACTTCTAAACCAAAAGTAGCACCATTGAAATGTCTCATCTGATAGAAATGTTGAAATAGAGTCCAAATGATGCCTTGACATTTGATCAACTACGGCAACTTTCTCGCAGGTTCCTGATGATTCCTGCTGTGATCGCTGGCCTCAGTCATCAACAATAGTAATATTAATATTTTTCCATTTTTTATTTGTTGCAATGATTATATAATGTTTTTATATGTCACATAATGCACACTTAAACCTGAGAGTCATTTAGCGATGTGAATGGTTATGTCACATTTTAAACTTCACATATTTTCCTTGCATACAAGCCGCATCTTTATTTTGTAAACCTATAGTTTGAAAAAAATGTGCCTTATATGTGGGTAAATGTGGTGTATGAGGAATAGTTTTTGCAGCCTGAAAATACATTTCTGTATTTATTTTGATTCTGTTGTCATAATAAAATAATAAAGTTTACCTCTTGGTCTTTTCAGAACAAATATTTGCCCATTGAGAAAATACTTTGATTTTCAAAATTTACTAAATTCAGTATTTTACTCAATTAGCTTGGTTATATAAATATTTAAAAAATTAATGCAGTTAATGTATGGCTTTATGGTCAAAATCAAAGTAATTCTAGGAATAGTTCTAGGCTTCCATAATGGATATACACATTAACTCAGCATTAATTCAGAATAGCAATACAGCAGACTCCTGACTTACGACCTAATTAGTTCCTGTACAACGATCGTAACTCAAGACGTCGTAAGTCAAACCCTTATTTCCCATAGGCGCAGTGTTATAAATTGGGGTTTCATTCCTGGAATCACATTTCAAATCACAAAATACCAAAATTGACCACTAAATTAAAAAAATAACTGACAAAAAATTAAAGAGCTTTGTAAAAGAGATGCGTTCACTTCAAGCGTAGGCTGCAGACTGAATCACTAATGTAACTAATGTATGTTCCCAGCTGATTCACCTCTTGCCTACGGGCAATGAGTATCTAAGAGGTAGTGCAATGAATAGCTGGATAGCAAGAGAGAAGAGAAACCCGGTGCCGACATTAGCCTACTCTTAACGAAGACCACCAAGGGGGCCAACGGCTTAACGTCCCTTCCGAAGGACAGAACAGCTGAATTTGCACGGTCTCAAGACTGAGTCACCTCAGACCGCGCATTCGCTATATTGGCTGTGCTATGACACTATGAGACCACGTGCCACTATGAGACCACGTGACGTTGTGAGATCACTCACTTGTTCCTTTGGCGGAGAGGGTAAGGCAATGATGGAACAGCCATCCGAACTGCACAGCGCAGCTATGTGAAGGAAAATCACCTATCCGGAGATCATCGGCGATATAGCTTCTGCCACATCCGATACATCCTATATTGCTCGTATTCTGTGTGAGGCTACATCGGGAAATCTATTGTGGCAATTCAAAGACATCGCATAGAAAGCTTGCTCACATGGCTTAGCTTTCGGTGTGAGTTGGCCTTTAGGCAGTCGTATATATGAGTTTGGACGTAAGTGTTTGGATCTTATTTACTTTAAGAGAGGACATATGAGCGAGGGGTCGTAAGTTGAGCAGTCGTAAGTCGGGAGTCTGCTGTACAAATAAATTCATGGCTCATGGTAAACATTTAGTGAATCTTACAAAGTACCATATTTTTCAGCATATAAGACGCATTGGTGTATAAGACGAACCCCGGTTTTTTTAAAGATTTTTCAGGAAAAAAGTATTTTGGTTCACCAAGGCATTTATAATATAGGCAGTGATAACAGTTAAATGTAACATTTTAGATAAACTTAATTCGTTGTATAAATAGAGATGATCTAAAACAGAAATAATTGCTTTGAGACTTTTATAGCTAAATGTGCCCAGGGTGAACTCAGCAGTCATTAATTAAAGCTGTTGGAGTGCACCACACACGCTGCGTGTATAGATACATTTTACCAATAGTACTTACTTAAACTTAAGTGTAAGATGATATTTTAATTTAATGAGATAAACAATAAATAGAATGCATATGTAATAACGATACGTATGCTCAGCTAATCCTTTTTTTTTGCATCTCTTTTTGCCTCGTACATAACTATTCTGATCGATACAGCAATACCAAACTTCCTCTGTTCTACTATCCATCACTTCCTCCTCTAGTTGTGGCCATTTAATACCAACCTTACGAAGATTGTTTCTCTTATTCAGCTTCAGTTTTTCCTTATTTTCTCCATTCACGGATCATTTTTTTTTTCTATGAGAGGTGGACCGAAATGATGTCATGCTGCTCAGCTTCCGTGCATTTTTGCTTATTGAATCACCTGAAGCTTATAACTAATAGCATAGGCATATCCTTTCATTCTTGTAGCCATTGCAATCTCAATATACGTAACATTATTTATCCCAGATATGTATAAAATATTTATGACATATACCGCAATTTTAATGTTCTGTGGCATTAATAGTGCTATACAACTGGTTCATTAGGAACTAAAACATCGCAAATGCCCCAAAATTGTAATCACTGTGAGCGGACATATATTAAAGCGCAATAATGAAAATGCATCATCAGAATTCACATAGCATAAGGTATTACTGTATATGTATATTAACAATTTTTTCACTATTAATTATTAATCATGTATATTTTAATGTTTTTACACCGAATGACTGCCAATTATTCCATTTTGGGAATGTGTTCGTTAGTGTCAGTATTGATAACAGCGATAATCTTACCTTCAGGGTATAATACGCAGGCTGATTTTGGGGGTAATTTTTATGGAAAAAGTGTCTTATATGCCAAAAAAATGGTAAATGTCAATTATATAGGTATTTGTTACACCTTGATTATAGTTACATGATATGCTGTAGTGTATGGTTTGGACAGCTTAAAGCTGCTCTAAATGTGGTTGAAAATGAAATCAAGTTAATTGTTGTCGTCTAAACAAAGCAAAAATTGAAAACTAAATTATGATGAATATTTCCCTTTTAAAAGCATTTGAATTGCAATTGAAGTGACAATATGGATTGCCATGGTGGAGAAAAATTCTCATTGTTGAGAATATGAAAACTGCCCTTTTTTAGTTTCTTAAGTAATTTTTGGTGTTATTGGGAATGGATTCAAATTCTATCATCAAGGATAAAAACTTAATTATAATGTTCATACAGTGGTTTAAGTCTTCAGTTCTTATCTTGTTTTTAACCTATTTTAAAATGCAAATTAAATATGTCCAATGGGTGCTCAAGATGTTGATCATGATTGATTGGTCGATCTATAACTCGTTTTAGGTAGACCTCTGAACTCTTTTCTCTGATGTATGGCTGCGATTATATGCTTCCAATCACAATATCTCTATATTTAAGATAAATTAATTCTTTATAAGGAGCAGAGCTGGTCCAGTCGACAAATGGCAGAAGGCCTTTGTGTGCAGGCCCAGATTTACGGGAAGGCCCTGTCTCTTACAACAACATATATTTTTAATCAAACAATGCATTATTACTGCAGTTTAGTGACTGAAACTGCTGGTTTTGTTAAGGTCCTCGAATTTTTTTAATAGTTCTTGTCCCTTCTGTTTCCTTGACCAGTAATGTAATTCATCCTATGAATCAATCTAAAGCAGTGATGCTCTAAGTATGGCCCATGCAGGGTTTTTGTGCAGCCTGCGAGGGTATGATGAAAAACCTATCCGAAACATTTAACGCATAAATTTATACATTTTATGAAAATTTTTATAATTAAACTTTTAATACTGAAATGTTAACCATAAAAACGTTATTTAGACTTTATTTTCACTTATATGGCTCCTTAAAACATATAGACAACTTCCAATTTAATCACTAATCCGGCCCGCTGAAGAATTGGCAACTGCCAAAGGATTTGTGACCACTGATGCGGCCCGCCACTAAAATAAGTTTAGGCACCACTGATCTAAAGTGACAAATAGACAGTATCCTCTTCTACTTTATACTATGTTCATTCATTCATTCTTGTGTTCTGTCTTACAACAGGTCCTACTAATAATTGATTGCTTTTGACTAGGGAATATACATACATGGTGTGGTGGTTTCCCGTTGTCTTCCACACTGCACACACACAGAAGGAAGGAAGGAAACCTGGTGCTAGCATTTGCCTACTCTTTGTAAAGAGCACCAAGGGGGCCAACTGTTTAATGTCCCTTTCCGAAGGACGGAGCGTTGACTTTTGTGCGGTCTCCTCAAACCGCACAAGTAGGGGGAGGGGCAACCTCGGAAAAAATCCCACTTTTGCAGGATTCGTGCCCGGTGCTGCTTAGCATAGCGGGCCAATACCCTTACCACTTCATCACCGACACCCCCTTATACTATGGGGGGTGCCGGTGGTGTAGTGGTTAGGACACTGGCTGCTACTTGCCTGCTGCTTGAAATGGCAGCAGGCACAAATCCTGCGAATGTAGGATTTTTTCAAAGGTCGTTCAGCCCCCTGTTAGTGTGGTTTGCGGAGACTGCGCAAAGTCAGCGTTCTGTCCTTCAGAAGGGACGTTAAGGCATTGGCTCCCTTGGTGCTCTTCGTTAAGAGTAAGCTAATGCAGACACCGGATTTCCGTCCTCCCTTGTGATTGTGTTCGGTGTGGAAGGAACTATGGCTATAATAATCCAAGAAGTTGATTAGCCAAAAATACACACACCCTTATACTATGTAATGAATTAAATTAAATAGTTTATAGTCCTACATTCTTCAAAATCAAAAATGTCTTTATATAGGTATTTAATTTATCTTTGATAATTTATTGCTGGTAGATAACGTTAAGAAAAAGTGTAAAAAGGTTGATCCTAAGTACCTAAGGTCTGAGCACCCCTATGTATTCTAATGAAAATCGATTGAATAAAAGATTTCAGGAATTGAACCCAGGACTCTTGTCTGAGGTTTTTGACTTTTTTGTGTTATAACCTATGATCACCTATGCGTGCACAAAATCTCAGTATTTGATTCTAACTGGGAGATCCTAAAAAGAGCAGATGGATGCTTGTGAATGATTGTATGTGATATTAAGTAAGTATTGAGTGTTGCTTCTGTCTGCAGCAATTTAGCTAAATTATATAGTATGCAAACTTACATATGGTATTTAATTTATTTTCTAGTTGTTTTATATGCATGCATGTTAACTTAATTTGAAATAATGTATTTTATGATATTATGCACTGAGTAAATACTTAGGCATGTGTAAGGGCACAAAAAATGACCAATTGTCATACAATAATAGGTAATATATATTGCTTCTGGTCCCAGATTTGAAGATTAATTTATGAATGCATTTAAATATTAATATTATTTACTGACATTTTTAATTCACTAACTAGTATATCTGTTAATTATTGCTGGAAAAAATATAATTTTTGAAGTAAGCTTTGAATATAAAATATATTTTATGTACAGTCGACTCTCACGCAAAGCAGTAGTTATGTTCCTGAAATGGCTGCATTGGGAGATAACATGCTGCGTGAATTTAATGACTTATAGAAAAAAATAGGATTATGTCCTCAGAGTTTGAGAAGGTATGTGTGTGCTTTTTGAATGTAAAAATCATAAGATATGATAATATTAAAAAGATAAAAATTTAAAACTTTAATTTAAAACAGTTTAAATTTAAAACAATTCCTTACCTAACATTTTTGCAGCACCAACTTCCTGAATTCTATTATCTTGCATATGGTGGATGGAGATGGGTTTTCAGGACCAAGGTGGAAGGTTGTGGTTCACAGTCTTTTGATGTTGATGGTTGGTGGAATGTAATCTAATGTCTCTGCATTGATGTAGTCAATGTGGATTTATAAAGCTGATGATATGGTAGTGTGCATTTTCCAATAGCGTGTTTCAATTTAAGGTTTCTGTCCATGTTTAAATCTGCCTCAACGAGACCACTTGCAAGATGTCAAAAGTTTCCTGTAACAATGCTGGCATGAGCTGATCCTCCTCTTTGTGGCACTCGAGCATCTGCAGCATTTCTTTCTCAGTCAACTCCTGGTAATAGTTCCACAGTTCTTCTTATTCCATATCATTGAAGACCTCACCGCCCTCAGCCCTTGCCAGCTGCATAATCTCCCTCACCTCAGATGTTAGTTTAGGAAAACATTGGACATCGTTCACAACTCGGCACCATAATTTTCTCCATCCGGCATTTAACCTTGAAACGCTGAATGTGCGCATATGGGCACACAAAATGCAATATCTCATGGACGTATATTTTTCATAATACTTTTTTGACATGTCTCTTTCCTCTACAAAACAGATGTATGCAATTATTCATTATTTTTGCAATAAAATGGTTTTTATTTGAACATTTTAGTACCAATAATTCATGAGATAGGTGATTTTTCCATAAAATTAACAAAAATATCCCAAAATAAATCCGGCGTTTAAAGGTTAAAGTTGACTGGCTCACCTCATCCCATGATGCTTTGATGTCTGCAATTTGGTGAGCGATGTGAAACCCATGCCAGAAGTCTGGGAGGCCATTCTCATAGTTCTCCTCCAATGCCTTGAGAAGTTTCCTCATGGTTCTCCTGCTGTAGTAGCACTTGAAGGTTTCGATAACTCCCTGGTCTAGAGATTGGAGGATGGAAGTCTTGTAGGGTGGCATAAACACAACTTGCACATCTGGTTTTATACTTTGCAAAACTACAGAAGGATGACAAGGAGTATTATCAAGAACAAGGAGGACCTTGAATGGGCACAAAGTAGGAGGTGAACCAATCTGTGAACATGGTCGCCATTACCCATGCCTTCCTTTTTTTGGTTCAACTGATTTTTAAGTGCCTCGACTGCCGTGGTCATTTTGCACTGTCATCAACACACACACACACAATGGAGGAGGGAAACTCGGTGCTGGCATTAGTCTACTTTTCATGAAAAGCACCAAGGGGGCTAACTGCTTAATGTCCCTTCCCATCCTTTTCCAAAATAATCCAGTCTCATCAGCATTGAACACTTGGTGTAGGTGGTTCTCAACAATTCCCCTTAAAAATTCTTCCTGCTCTGCAGCTTGGTGGTCAGCAGGTGCTCTCTCACCAGAAAACTTGATCTTTTGGAGATTGGAACGCTTTCTGAACTTGTCAAACCAACCAACATTAAATCTACAGTCCTTCGAAGGCTCTCCTTCCTTTTCACAAACCATTTTGTGGATTCGGTGCTCCTTCTCCCGGATCACAACACCACTGAGGTCGCTCCGTTCTGTGTCTGCTCCTCAGTCCATATATTCAATAATCTCTCTGTCTTATTCTGCTACACGGGCCTCTTACTCATACTCTTTAATGGAATCATTAGTAGTAGTGGCTGCCATAAGACTTCAATGGAGTTCTTGTTCTTTTGAACACATTCAAATTGTGTGAGTATTCAATTCATTCACTCCATACTTGCCTGCCAAGTCCACCACTTGCTGACCTGCTCTAAGTTTATCCAAAACTTCCTTCTTCTTTGTCAACGCCATTGATTCACGTTTAGTCTTCTTCTCTTTTCCAACCTCACTAGCCTTTCTCTTGAATTCCATCATGAGTGATTAAAAAAGGGGAGGGGTTGTTGAATATAAAAAAACCAATACAAAGCTCTTACTATAGGTGTTGCTTCAATGACATACTAAGTAAAAGTGCACAGGATTCTCCAAAAACCAACCTTCACCACTGCTCCACTGCCCAGAATGACCCTAGTGAGGGATATAAAGTAATCAGTGATTGCCTCTTACTAATATAGAGATTTCAACAAATGCCTTACCAATTTGATAGTGTGTTCAAACCGATTGTGGCTGGATGGCAACAATGTTGCTACTATGTTACAAATTATAAACATTTCAATGAATTTCTTTACTCCTTGTGATGTCTGCCTTAAACATGCAAACAGAAACTAAGTGACTATTTGAGGCAGCGTGCTAAATTAAAATGTCGCAAAGTTTTTGAATTTTTTTCTTGGATCCTTCTGCATTGCCTGAAAATGGATTTTGTCGCAGGAAAATTAGTATACAAATAAAATCCATGCAATACTGAAAATGCGCTGCCTGAATCCATGTTGCGTGAGGTTTTACTGTAGTTACTTTCCATAGCAGCAGTTAATTATCATCAATGTCATCTTTGATTCTGTCTTTTTAATGGAGTTTACTATGGTTGTACTCATTTTAAATTGATATATGTTGCTGTATTTTTTTAGATGGCTCGATTTACAACACCAATGTACAGAGCTCCTGAAATGGTGGATACCTGGAGTAATTACCCAATAACTGAGGCATCAGATATTTGGGCTTTAGGATGTGTTCTTTACATGATATGCTATGTGAAACATCCATTTGAGGATTCAGCAAAACTAAGAATAATGAATGGAAATTACTCAATTCCAAGCAATGATGGAAAATATGTTTGGTACCATGAAATTATCCGTAAGTACTTTTCAGTAAATGTCTGAAACAGTTTTTTTTGAGCCATTGTTTTGCAAGACTCCAAATGTATGGCTGTTTAGTACATTACATCCAAAATTTTGGTAGCAATATAGATACACTAACAAGGAGAGGACACGGTAGTGGGGTCCCGAATTTTTATGAAACTTGGTAGGTGTATAGATTCCAGGATCACTGCAAACCCCCCTTTTGGGCATATATGGCTGATAGTTTTTCTGAAAATTGCGATTAAATATTGCAATTTCTCGTCAACTGGTATAAATATCTTAATGCATGCATAATTAGTTAAGTAATTGTTGGGGGTGAACGTATAATAGTTGTGTCCGAACCTTGAGGGCGCGAATTTGATCACCTTGTGGGTTGGTTTTTTTCTTTCATTCCACCTCCTTTTACAAATCTTTTTTCGCATTAAACTTTAACTGGACAGCCACGTTAATATTTTTATTTTTTTCTATGTTGTTAGGTAGTGATTCGGATTTTTTTCTCAAATCATTCAACTCACGGTTGTCTCAACAAAGTTTACATTATTAAATCGCATATTCTTCATTGATAAAAATACTTACTAGAATCGTAGACTCAAAAAAAAATATTCTTTGACTTTTGCCTGTTAGATGGAAAATGACTCTGTAAAAGTCATACAAAACAAACAAAGATTCACAGATCGCAAACAAATTGCCAGTAGATTTATGTGTTACAAGAAGCCTCACAGACAACACAATCACTCACAGAAACTCGAGCAAGAAACTTATCCGTCAAACAGAAAGTCTCTAATGTAAGGTTTACACGGTTCACTTTAATTGCACTACATGGATGAATCATCAAAAGTGAAAGCAAAGTTTTTCATGTAAACAATGTGTCAATGCAACTGATTCATTGTAGTTGCAAAGTGATTCATTAATAGGTTGATAAGTTGATTAATTAATTGAAACAAATTATGAACCTTTTTCCAAGATAAGCTTCGTAACGTGACTTTACCATACTTTTGAGGATTATAACATGACAAAGGAAAATGAGGTAGATAATGTATGCCATTACAAAATTTCGTTAAGGTTTCATTGAATAAATTAATTCTCATCAACAAGTACAACCATCGGTTCCGTAATATTTTCAAAGATTTAATTTAACAGCAATGATTATAATACCCGCCTAATAGGGATAATTATGTTATCATCCAGGAAATTGCGCATTGAGAATCTAAGAGCTGGCATAGACTTCCCTTCATAGGCCTCTTCTCCTATAAACTTTCTACCCTCTTTCCTAAAGACATCAAACCTGCCTTCTATTCCCTGATCGCTTACGCCAAACTTTTCCTGAACACAAAAGATTCCATACCCTATTTATTGAAAAGCGATGTTTATAAACTATCATGTGCCAACTGTGATGCTGTTTACATAGGATAGACCAGAAGCTTCAAGAAGAGGATCTAGGAACATAAGCAATGTTTTGAATTACGAAACACGTCATCACACTTCGCTAAGCACCTTTCTGAGAACAGTCTTTCCAGTTTTTTCAAATATGAGCTTCTCCACTTTGAATTAAAGGGCAACAGATTAGACCTCTTAGAGTAGTTGGAAATTTTAATCCATGATGCTACGAACGATGTTGAACTTACCAATGATTATGTTTTTTCAAATCACTCTCCATTGTTCTCTTTACTGCTATCCACAATTAATTGAATTAATGCCTTTTTACTTTGTAGCTTCAATACCATTTTTTGTAACTTCTGTTAATGATTTCCAATTTATAATTACAAACCTTGCTTGCATTATTGTTGTACACTACCTTTTGAGTTAATGTCAAATTACTTTATAACTTCTACTTAATGATTGTATTCAAATTTTCTCATTACCGATTGTATATTCTCCCTCCTGCCTATTATTTGTTGAACCCTCTCTCCCTCCATCCTTTTCCATATACATATATAGAACTCTCTGCAAAGCTTTCATCGCCTGATGGTGATGTAACAGTTGAAACCGGTCGAATAAATTCATGTCTAGTAGAAATTTACAATATTTGGTTTTATTTATATGTATTATGGAATCTTTCCACAAAGTCGAGCCTTCCCAAATGGAATTTGTTAAGTTGTATAAAGTTCATAAAAATAAACTGGATAATAATTGATGGAACTGCTTGTTAACTTGGGTTTCACATGTAAAATTTATTCAGAAGTAAATAGATATTCTGAATTTGTTTGCCTTAACATCCAATTCTACTAATCATTAACTAGTTGTTAAGTCATATGCCCTATTAAATCATGATGTTAGATTCATTAAGGTTTCCACCAATTATCCTGCATTAGTACTCATTTCAAGTCTTGGAAGGGGAATTGACCTTTTTTCCTTCCATATGAAGGCACGGTTTGAAATCCTGTAGTAGGCCTGTTGGTGTTAATTTTAATCATAACTGATCTTGAGTTTCTAGTTAGTTTAAATTTTTTACTTGTCTTTGTTGACAGAGCATTTATAACTCCATTTTAAATGAATCTATTTTGATTTTTTTAAATTATAAACATCCAAAAGTAATTTTTTTCCGTAGAATATTTTTATGATTTTAAATATGAATGTTAAGAGTAAATTAATTACAGGAACTTTGATAATATGTGTTATTACAGTCATCAATCCTATAATGTGATATATACATTCCTGTAAAACACCATGTAATTGGAAACTGTTATATACCTTAAGTCTGTGGGAAATAGGGGGATGGGGCCCATCGGACTGAGTTTTGATAGTAAAACTCTGAATAATATAGTGAAACTTGACAATATAATAATGAATCAATATATTAATATCAAATTAATACAAGTTTTCTTTAATAAAATTGGATTCATATGATAAAATTTGGTTTAATATAGTAATAAATGGGTATAAATTACATTAAATTCATGTTATGTACTTACTGTAATATAATTCATTATTAAATTCAGTATGGAAATAAAGCGACAAAATGTACACTGTAGCAATGATAGAAGACAAGTTCTATAATATTACTCCATGTCAAAAATATTTTGTTAAAACCGGAGAAATTGACCTTAAAAAATCATGTAATTGTGAATTTGGACCATGTTCTAGAATATTGTGGTCACCCTTTATAAATTGTGTATATGTGAAACCTCGTTCTAGGATAGTGTTAAAGGCAGGACAACTGTATTCCTCTTACTTGCCGACAGTAAAGAACTGAGGGAGGCTAGATGACAGAACAGAGGTGTGGGATTTTACTGTATTTATTTGCTTAAAAAATGCAAAAATGGGTCAAGTTATCTCGCAAAAATTGGTACTTAATGCAGCCTACACGCTTCTGAATGGTACTTGATTCTACCTCAATAGTCAATTTTTCATAGAAAAAGTTTTGACCTTGAGATTTACTTTTAATTGCTCAGGGCAAAATCTTAAATTTTGCGCAGTGGTTGTGATTCTAAAACATAATTTTGCCATACTAATATCTTCATTATTATTATTATATTTTGTGTTTTTCAGGAGGAGCTTTAGTGGTGAATCCAGCTCAACGGATGACTATATCTGATATCCTCGAGCGGTTGGCTTCAATTTCTGAGACTCATGGCATATCGCTGAAAGAGCCTCTTCAGTTGGAGGGAAAACGCATTGACACTAGCAGCCCAGGTTTATAGTTATTCATTTGAATTGTACACTGTCTTGATGCCTAATTTTTGAGCTATTTTTAACCGTAATACTTTTCAGTTCATACGCCAGCAGGAATACCTTCGACACAGCTTGGTTTTGGTGGAAGTCCGGCAGATAGTGGTAGCTCACCAGACAGACGGTCACCACAGCGACCACCCAGGCCAACTCCACCATGTCCTCCACCACCACGACCTGGCCCTCCCAGTCCTCAACCTTCCCGTCATGTCCAGACTCCATCACCTCATCCCCCTCCAGCTGCAGTGCCGCAACCGTCTCCTCAACATCATCCTCCTCAAATGCCTTCAGCTCATGGCGTGGTGGCAAATACTGGTGGTGGAAGTGGACTCTTCTCTTCTCTTCGTGGGGGTGCTGGCAGCTTTCTTAAAAATCTCAGAGACACGTCTAGCAAAGTGATGCATACGGTTCAGCAGTAAGTATAATTCTAATTCATCCCAAGTTACTGTCGTGTTCTTTTTCTTTCATTTTATTTTTTGTTTTTGTTATTTTGTTTATGTTACTCTTTCTTTATTATTTAATTTTGTTCCTTTTTAGTTTGTTAGCCATTAATTCTGGTAATTCTTTTCTTTTGTGATAAAAGGTCATTGTCCCGTACAGATCAAGACTTCGGCTTATCCTCTACCCAACAACAAGTGTAGGTCATTTCCTGGCTCTTTGGTAATGATTCATGTTATATAAGCATAATTTTCATATGGTTTAACACGTTGACTGCCATATGATCACTGGTTCAAGGCAAGGTCTTTATTTGCCTCCAGAATGCTTATTACCCATCATAATTTTTAAGTTATGTCTTCTAGTTTTATCTTAACATTTAGAAATGTTAAAAAATATTTATTTGATAAATATAATGCATGCCAAAGATTGCATATTTTCTATTTATTCTGTGATGCTGTAATTCATTAAGTATTGTTTTTCTGGGAAGTTACTTTTGGTTCTACTGATTAATATTCCACTAACTATTGCTTCTATCTTGAAATTTTTTATAAAATTTGGATTTTTTTATAGGCTATTATTTGAGAAGAAAGATAATTAATAATTTATATTAGGGAATCTTGAAATGTAAAACATAATTTTATCATGAAAATTTGCATTTAAGTGATAGTTAAAAGCTTAATGGATGTGCAGTGACTTAAAAGAATGGAGACAATTTTCACACCTGAGGCATATAATAACCAAATTATATGGATGTAAAGTTTCTTTATTCGAAGAAAATATTTGAATCAGTTCCATATAATTGAACTGTAAGTTTGGAAAATAGCTTTGTCTCTCATAAAGGCACTTACAGCTGAAAAGTCCTATACAGTGTTCTAAAATGTGACTACTCACAGCCAAATGAGTTACAGATTTGGACAGATACACTATTAAATAGAGAATTACTGAGTTCATTTTTTGGCTAAAACCAAATTTAAAAAATAAACTTAAAATTGAAAAAATCAGTACTTATCTCAGGTTTACCTAATAGCTATGTAGAGGTTATGAAAAAAACCAGCTGCTGTCTGTGCAGTGAATATTATTAGTGACTTAATATGCAAAGCAAGTTGGGTATGCTTATTAATACTGAAACTAAACGCTTTTCGTTGTTGCGCTGAAATTGCTCAATGTGTGCATTTGATATGATTTGAAGTGAAAAGGAATGCCTTGAATTTTGTATGTTAATATAAATGTATAGTTTACTAAACAGGTTACTATGGGATGTTGTTAACTGTATTTTACAGGGAAATTTTATGGCAAATTCAAGTAGGAATGTATAATTTAATATATTTTTAGATCTTATAGTTTTATTGCAATGAAATAAATTAGTATTACGGGGAACTTCTTTTCTGTCTTAGGTCAATTGCTCGTGCTGACCTGGACTTCAGCTATATCACCTCTAGATTAGCTGTTATGTCACAACCCGCAGAAGGCTTAGTGGAGTCTGCTTATCGTAATCATGCAGAAGATGTTAGAGCTCTTCTTGAGGGACGACATAAAGGTCATTATACTGTGTATAACCTATCAGGACGGAGGTCAGGTGCTTTGAATCATCATAATACTGTTGGAGATGCTACTCACATGAGTGGTGGTAATGTAGTGGACTGCCCAGGTTGGAGGCCACGTAGGGCTCCACCTCTTTCTGCTCTCTATTCTCTCTGTGAAGTCATGTATGATTTTTTGGAGTCTGACCCTAAGAACATCTGCATAGCTCAGTGCATGGTAGGTCATTTTCATTTTCTACAGTAGTAGCCTTCAATAATTCAGTTTATGATAGTACATTGCTTTTTTTAAAGGCATTCACCATTCTATATTTGTCATGCATTTGCCATAACTGAGAAATTTCATTACCTCTTTCATAAATTGTTGAAGGCTCTTGAATTGCCATATAAAAATGGCATTCTTTATTCATTTTGTGTTTTTATTATTTATACTTTTTGGGAATTTATTTCTTGTTCTTATAAAAATTTACTGTGTTTTTGGAAGGATGGGAAGGCTTCTTCAGCTACCCTAGTGTGTGCCTTCCTCATGTTTGTAAATATGTTTCCAAGACCAGAAGATGCAGCTCAAATGTTTGCTGTTAAACGCACTCCTCCTGGTCTCCAGCCCTCGGAAATGAGGTTAATAGTTTATTCTTTCATGTTTTTTATAGCTTACTTATTTTTTTGCTTTTGCTCAGGATTCATTTTAGTGTTACTGTTTTTTCTATTATTAATTGAATTTGACATTTCATCGATTTTAAAATATTGTTCACCGTAGAAGTATATCAATGGTATAAAGCTATTTTTAGACCCAAACAATCTTGTTACCAGTTCCTACAATTATGGATTTTTACCTTATATTGAAATAATGTCAAAAGTCAAATCATAAATATACGATAAAATAATATTATACTTGAGTTTGTTCAAAGAATTTTGTTAATGGTACCTTTGTTTCTTCTGAAACCAAGTTATATGTTACTGGGACTTGTCTGAATGCTAACTTTGTGTTGTTTCATACTTGCAATGAAAAATCAATATAAATTCATTTTCATTTTCAGGTATTTGTTTTATTTTTGGAATATAATACAAAATCCCCCTATTCTGCCTCATAGCAGAAAAATTACTTTGGCTTATATTACTCTTCAACCTGTACCCTTGTTCACCAAAGTCAGGTAAGGTCATGTAATTGTGATTTAGTCCATTCTTTTATTTTAGAATTCATTATTACTATTATTGCATCGTGATTCCATTCAAGTTGAAAAAATATATCATAAAAATTAATTCATGCACTGTTCTTCAACATTTTTCTTTATGTTCAGAGATGGGTGTAGGCCATATTTAGAGGTGTATCAAGGGGAGGAGAGATTGCTTTCTACTGTACAAGATTATGAGAAAATGCAGCTATTTAATATCACCAAGGGAAAGGTAAGGATTATTTTCAATCTTTTAATCATATTTTAATGATTGTTTACTATACATTGCAGTGTATGTGCCAACCTTTTAAGCTATAAAAGTCTTCAGAAAAACTTGGGTCGACTTATTGTTTCAGTGTTTTTGATTTATTTAGCAGACCCTCAGTTCCCTTGCTGCAGAATAATTATATGATTTTTTAGTGAAATCTACGACTTTTAACTTGAATCCAGTTTGATATTTCATCCTTGTTGTAGGTACATGAGAGAAAGGAGACTACGGTGAAAATTGAAATTTACAATTAATAAATGCCTAAAAAAAATTTAAATTGTAAATCTTTTTGTAGGTGTCAATATGATGAAGGGTACCTATTTGTTGTCAGTAATGCAATGTGATGTAATAAATGTCCTTTGAGCACTGAGGACTACTTGAGTATTTCCCAATCAGCATATAATTGAGATGTATAAAAATTTCAATTATGTGCTTATTATCTGGAAGTTGTTACCATGCTATCAGTATTAGCGAAATCTTTGAAAGACTGGCAATTTCAGAGCTCAGGTTAATTCAATCGTCAAAACTGCTATAATGTTTACGATTTCATCCTCAATTTTCTTGTTTAAAAACCCAGCTTTTGCAAAGCAATTTTTAATAACAAGAGGCTTTATAGTATTCCATACAAGAACTATGTTTCTCATGGCATTGAGTAAATTCCATTGTTTTATCTCTGTCACAGGAATGTTCCACTTTCACGGAAATAATATCTTACCAACCGCGTTCAGTATGATATTTAATAATTTCCAGATCTAGGGGCTGCATATAGCTCATCATGTTCTGAGAACTGCTTACAATGTGCCTCTCCAAGAACTATGATTGGACCTTTCCCAATGGTTTTGAATTCTCAAAAAACGTAAAAAATAGAGAAAAAATTGTTGTTCAACCTAAAGCATCAAATTGTTGGAGGTTAGTTTGATTAACCGATGAGATTTTACTGTAATGTTTCGAAATAAGCTTAGATTAAGCTCTCTATGGGATCGAATATTGTATTCGAATTAAAAGTTAACTGTATTTCAAAATAAACATAATAAAAACCTCACAAAACCCTATTCTGTCGGCAGGGGAATAGTAATGACTTCAAATTATCAGATATATTGAATCATCCAATATTGAATTAACAAGGTTTTCCTGTACTTTTAAAATGAAAGGTCAACTTTTATAGTGAGTATATGCCTAACCATGCATTTTCAATCCAAAAAATCAAGATCAACTTATATGCTGGATCAACTTATACACTGCAATACTATAATTTAATTTATTTATCAATAATTTCATAGTAATTATTTTTGTTAACATTTTTCTTTGTTTGTTCAAACAAATTTCTATCTCCAGGATTCTAATATAATAATATCATGTAAAAATTAGTGCTGACATGTATTTTAAATAATAAATGTAATATTGTACCAAATACTATTCTTTATTTTAGGTAACTCTACCAATTGAAGTAGAGGTCTTTGGTGATGTTACAGTATGCATATACCATGCAAGGAATACTTTGGGAGGTGTTATGTCACAGGGCCGCCCTACTGGTATACATATTGCAAGGGTTCAGTTTCACACAGGATTTATATCTCCTGATAAGTCCTCTCTTCATTTTACAAAGTAAGAGTTTCGTGCCTTTTTATTCTTTTTGTGTTATATTTATCGTTAGGAATGAGTATTTTTTGTTCTATTGAATCAAATTTATACTAGATTAGCTTTAAGTACCTGGCGTTGCTCGGGCATCTAATAACATTTTATAGAAACTTCAGTATTGGGATTTATGAAAATTTAAAAATCAAACTACGATATTATGATTAATTCATATTGTTTATTTGTTTAATTCACATAAGTTAAAGCAAACAAATCGATATATGAGGACCCGCTGTATATCTGTCTGTCTGTCTGTGAGGGGTGGTTGTCGGGGTTCCCGGGTACCCTATGTTACCTGTAGGGTCATAGGAAGTCACTTTGCAAGGTTTGGTCCCGATAGGTCAAAGGGTGTGGGAATGTATAGGGAACAGACAGACAAACAGACATTCAATTTTATATATAAGATTAAAGAAAACAAATCGATATATGAGGACCTGCTGTCTGTCTGTCTGTGCGGGGGCTACTTTTATGGAAATTTCATTGGTATAATTCAAGGAAGCCTTGTAAATAAAAGAGAAATATGTAACAATGTATTATATTGTATTTTTAAAATGACAAAACTTGATTTTTCATTCTGAGAAATGATTAAATTATTTAACAAAATTAGCTGTAACATTAAAAATGTCATTTTGTTAAAAATATCTATAATTGATGGTAAATCCACTTTTAATTTGCAGAACAGGTACCCCTTGATTAACACTCTACTTGAATTACACAGTTTTGGTTTTACACAGTCAAAAAAATATAGCTGGTTTTGATTAACACGGTTTGAGACTTGGTTTTACACGGTTTTGTTTTAATTTTTTTTTCATTTCTGGCTCCACAAAATAAACAAAAACCATAGAAATTGTCATTTTTATTAAATATTCAACTGAAATTTGAATTTTAAATAAACGGTTGCATGTACATTAGTTTAAAATGTGTTACCTTGCAAAATTTATAATCAAAGTTTCATCAAAATTTGTTTGATAAGGGGTAATTTTATTATGCTGCGCAATATTGAAAATTAAATTAAGCTAAAGAAATTGCGTAAAAGAAAAGAAATTAAACAAATTAATAGAAAAAGTTGTATTATCTTTGATTCAGTATCGGATTTATCTTAAAGTAGGGGCAGGCACTGCAAACGACTTGGGGGCACGATCGCATCTGGTCCCGTGGCTAGGGTTGCCAACATAATTTTCTTAAATTTTTATACAGGATATGATTCGGATAGTAAACAGTAGGTGGCGACAAGGGAGACTAATGTAAGGTTAGGCGTGTTAAGATTGGTTATTCGATCTCTCCCGTCCATCTCCAGTCCTAAGAAGTAACTTCTGCTTTCAGAGCAAACAAATTTTATTCATTTAATTCCCCAATGAGTGTTTATGGGTTTCCTGGTGGAACTTCCCTCCGTCACAGTTATCGTTGCATCTTTTGAGTCCAAACTTGAAAATTAGGACCGAATCATCAAAACACTTGTGAAGAGATATTCCTTCGTGTTTCATATGTAAATAAAGAATATTTTTGTCTTCTTTTTGACCAATGAAATCTACTTTTCACATCGAGATTTACCAATCCAGAACACCATGCAGCTGATAAGGGAGAATCATTTTCTAGTCTTTACTTTTATTTCAGTCAGTTTGATAAAAATTCTTGGGATGATCGAGACTTCTTGAGTGACTTGAGCTGAAGTTGACAGATATGAGAGTGAAAGAAATTGAGACTAAGTTTGCTAAATGCATTTTTTCAATTTCATGGTTGTATCATAAAAGTGAAACTTGGTTTCTTTGTTAGAACTTAGCAAAATTTAACTTGGTTAGCAAACCAAATTTTATTTTTCTTCAGTAATGAAATTGAAAAGAATAACATTCGGAAAAAAATCAATTTCATAACATTTTTTTCATGATTAAATTTTTGAATCAAAGGTTTTAAACTTTTTTAAAAATTTATAGAATTTATTTTTTGTTTGAGCATAATTTATACATTTTTGAAAGGTTATAAATAAAATAAATGTGTGAAACTTTGAACTAAAGAAAATTGTTGAAATAAAATAGTTCTTGCTACTTAACAAATGTTTTGACAAAAAAATGAAAACTATTTTCCAAAAACAATTTTGGGAATCTATTTTGTATAAAGCTATAGTCTCAATTAACATGATTTTGAATTACATGTCATGTGTCCTGACAGATCAGAAATTGATGAGCTCCAGGATGGTGTGGATCATTACGGAGAAGGGTTTTCATTGACAATTACACTCTCTGTGGGTGAAATTGGGACAAGTGCCTCAGATCGTCCATCAAGACCACCACCCCCTGCTCCTTGGCAAATCCACCCACACCATGCACGTAATTATGTTCCAGATGTTCTTTTCTCAACACGAATTGAAATGGAAGAAAACTTTGACACTTTTGGTAATTATGGCAATAAACTATTGCAATTCTTTATTCAAAATGTTTAGTATTAGAACAACCTTTTGTGTGAAATCACTTTGGTTAAATTTATACACCGCATTAATTTTCATTTGCTACATAGACTAGTGCCTTTTGCTAATATCTTATTTTATCTTGTAAAAAAAATTTGATATGCTTGAAGTAAATATTTAGTCAAACCATAGATGTTTTTTGTTATTATGTAGTTGTTTGAAGGTAGAAAAAACTGTCTTAATGATCTCCTACTTTTTATGATTTTGCTTTGAAGTTTTATCAAAGTAAAACTTTAATTTTTTGTAATGACTATAGAATTTTGAAAATTCATGCTAAACTGTCACAATATTTTACAATTGAAATTTAAAATTCAAATAGTGAAAATTGTTTATTTTCAAGTGAACCGACCCAGTTCTCAAACCCAACAACTACCAGCTCAGCCAAGACCACCTCAGCCTCCAGTTTCAACAGCTGCTCCAACTCAGCCAACTACACCTCAGCCTCATGCTCCTGGTATGCCTGTTAACAAGGATGAGGAGGTGGAAAAAATATCTGATACGGACAATAAAGTGTGTCCCAAGCCTAAAGATGTGCATGGGACTGAGGAAGCTGACCTCCTTAATCTAGCTGGTGTCGGTGGGGGTGAAAGTGATTTGGCTGCTGGAATCAACTTACTCAACCTTGACAAAGGGTCTGCTGCTGGTGGTTCTGTTGGGAGTGATGTTGATCTCTTAGGCGGATTTGCAAATTCTACGAGTAATACTTCTGCTCAGCCGCCTCTTTCACGTAGTGTAAATAATGCATTTGATGGTTTTGACCTATTTGGTGGAAGCAGTGGAGGGCAAGCATCTTCAAAACGTCAACCAGATCTCTTTGATCCATTTGGAAGTGCTGGGTCACCCCCTGTTCCAGGTATACAGGTAAGGGATTAAAATATTGAGATCTATATTAACAGTTTATAATTACTGGTCTTGGTAAAGGGATGGTTATGGTCCCTGGCTCCCAATGCTGGGATCATGGGTTTAAATCCCATTGAGGGAATGGTTGTTTGTTATCATTATTATGTTAATTGTGAGAGGTCTGAAATAGCTGTTTATAAGCTAGTTAAATGAAAGAAATAAAAAAATTATCTGAGTACAAGATGTCCCTTTTTTTAATTCCCTATTTAAGGAGAAGTATTTAATACAGTACTGGTGAGAAATTTATTTTTGACTATGCATAATTATTACAGTGTTTTCATATGAATTAATCTTCACATTCAGTCTATGTTAATTCATAATTTTCTTCACTTTCATCCCTTAAGTCTTTGAGGGTGTGAAAAATTTTGACTTTAGACAGGTATGCATGTGTATGGTCATATTGTGTGAATGTAGAATGATACTTGAATGCAAGATGACTTGGTTTTTTAAATATAAAAATAGGAAAAAAAGTTTTACTTTCAGGTAAATATGATACAGTAAAACCTCATTAATCCTGACTAATTGGGGGAGGGGAGTTCAGATTTGCCAAAAGTCTGGAATATTCAAAAGTTGTAGAAAAATGTGTTACCAATGTAAATGATGAATAAGAAATAGGTTTCTTATAACCCAAACCAGTACATACTTTGTGTTAACTTTATAAGTGCTCAATGCTAAATATACTTGATGGGTTTCAAGGGCTATGAACCTTACAAAGGTTACCACACTGCTTAGAATGATCTGATGCTTTCCTGACAAATTGATGCGATGGATTATTCTAGGATTTCCAGCCAGATGAAAATGGTATCTTCCAATGTTTTGTCCTCATGCTCCATCTTCAGGGAACTCAGGAGTTCCCTGAAGATGGTACAAGAGAAAGGCACCGAAATGTCAGAAGATACCATTTTCACCTGAATGGAAACCCGAGAACATTTCATCACACTGCTTACTTTTCTTATAACTGCTGAACTACTACTTGAAAGAAACCCATCAATTTAGGGTAGGTATTCAGAAATGAAAAAAATGAAAATTGTGTCTAGATCTGGAGTTCCCAGACTTTGGGACTTGTAGACCAGTGAAATTCCAATAGTTTTGGGGACCCACATCCCTTGAGTGGTAATAAGTAAGATTATTTATTAATTTAATAGCCAAATAATACAGCTTACCTTTTAAAAGCAGTATAATTGTAAATTCAGAATTTTTTTTTGTCTACAAGAAGAGAATTTTCATTTGATTTTCAACATAAACACAAGCAATAAATAATATACGTAATTATTGAGTTTTGTGATAATTTAATTTGATGTTTATATCTGAAATTTAAAAATCTAAACATGCATAGAAGTTTTTCCATTATGTCTGTGGACTGGCAGATATTAAGCCACAAACTGGTACTAGTCTGTAAATCACTGTTTGGGAACCACTGACCTTGATCATTTTATTAGGTTTTTTAAAATTTATTATAGTTTGAAAAATTGATTCTATTTTTAGCCATAGCGGTGATTGACTGTTTGTAAAACAGTTAGTTATTAATGAAAGATGGAAGAAATTTGCTCACTACAACTATTAAATTTGACTTATGTAGTCAAATAGTTATGCAAATGTAATAGGAAAAATAAGACATCGTTTAAAGAAATATTTTTATTCTTATTTCTATATTTATTTTAAATTGTATTTAGTTGGATTATTAAAATTTTTTGATATTGTAACTGATAGAAATTAAAGGAAATAATTTTTTGTATTCAGCCTACAGGTATTTCAACATCTGCAAGTCAAGGGAACTTCGCAGCATTTGAAGAGGCAGCAAGGGGCAAAGGAGATCAGGGATCAGGTTCAAATCTACTGTTAGGGTCATCAGGATGGGATGGAATTGGAAACACATTCACACCACCAAGTACAGGTGCTTCCATCCCCCGAAATGCTAGCACTCCAAATCTCGAGAGCCGCGCACGAGATCCTTTTGCTGACTTGGGTATGTGGTTCTGTTTCATTTGAAAGACATGAAAGAGATAAAAATCAAAGAAAATTATAGAAGAAATCAAGTTACAAGTCTAGTGAAGTTTTATTACTCTTATCATAGTAGGGAAAATTTACTGTATTTAGCTCACACGTCAATTCGTCACATGACAAACTCATCGTGCATCAATACATCACACAATAAACTCATTGCACATCAATTCATCACTCAACATATCCATCCAGAGACAATTTCGTCTCCTGAAAAATTTGTCGCGAGACATATTCGTCGCGAGACATTCATCGCAAGACAAATTGGATGGTGAAACACCATGACTGGTGCAGGGCAAAGGGATACAATTGCTGGGTTGGTAGTTATCCCCTGCCATGCAATATCCAATTTGTCTAGCCTTGCATAATTCGCAAAGAGAATTGCGATTCATTCTGGTATTATTGAAATATAAAGAAAAATTTTGCTGTGGAAAAGTGTCTCTCACTGCTGTACACCATTCTTCGTGTCTTGCCTTCCAGTTTGTCAAGCGATGAATTATGTGCGATGAGTTTGTCATGTGATGTGTTTATGTGCAAGGAATTTTTTGTGCGATGAATTGACGCCAGACGAACTGACCACAATGATCTGACCATGACTAGTTGTAGAACCATAGGAAGTATGATTATGTTTTAAATTGATGTTTTTTAAACAAATGAAATGAGATAAAATAATTGTATCTTCTGAATTTTTTCATTGCAAACTTATGATCTGGATTTCAAGTATGTAATACAGTATTAATTTTAAAAAATACATTTTTTAATTGTTTTTTCACAAACAAAAATTTGTCACAAACCATTTCAATGAATGAAAATAGTATACCTATACTGAATTCATGTGTTTGAAATATACAACCACTCCCCGATTAACACTCTTAATTGTTGCCAGGAAAATCGAACGCTAACTGAAACAGCGCTATTCGGAACACGTACTTCCATAAGAAATGATGTTATAAGATTTAATTCGTTCCCGAGGTTCTATTAATGGAAATGAAAATAGGTAGTATTATATAAATAATACACCAAAGTATTCTTTGTTAACCATATTACGTAGCATAAAATAGGTCGTCATTTGCATTGCAATTATATTTTAAATTGAACAGTAAAACTTGAATATAAATGAAGAACAGAATGCATTTTATGAAACATATGTTGATTCCACGCTGAATAAATCGTGCAGGAGCATTAAGGAATAGGAATTAGAGTAGAAGAAGATACCTGCATCTACTTATATATACAGGGGGGGCAATAGTCACTATACAGCTATAATTTTATTAACACAAAGAAAATTGGAACATAATAACATACGCATCATGACTGAAGATACTGTTCAATTAAGAGAAGGCAACCAATAAGACAAACTATATCGAAATGATCGAAACCTTACTACGTTTCGATAAAGAAATATGGATTCATAAAAGAATTATCACATGTGTTTGATAAATAAAGGAACATAGAATGAGACCAAATAAAGGAAGAATTCAAATATCTTGGTATTACATTTTTTTAAACTGAACAATCGAAAAGGTAGCAATAAACAAACAAATGTTGGCGCTTTCCTGCTTTTAGTCGCAGTAAAACCTCTAATTTAACCTCGAGAGTTAAGTTTTTCCTCTTTTTCTCCTCTGGTCTTTTTATTTAAAGGGAAAATATAATTTAGACAAAGTTCACTCTATATTTTGACCTACAAAAACATCGACAACTGTACACAGAACCATCAAGCAACTGCAAATACTGATGTCTTGTGTGTTGCAAATGCACAGTGAACTTCGTAAATTACACCAGAAATTTTGAAGAGCGTTAATGTGGAACGAGCAAGCGCAATTTGGAAAAGGTATTAAATTATTTTCAGCGTTAATGCAGAACAGCGTTAAAGTGGGGAGTGGATGTACACCAAATACATTGTGAAAAAATTAGATCACATAATCTTTTTTCGGTTTTGACGGTCTTTGGAAAAAAGGGGTTGTCTTAGATTCAGGGTCATCATGGATTCGTGTAAATACGGTACCTTTACAGTGAAAAAAATTTGAAAAATGTCTAAATTACAAATTTCAGCCGTTGAAATTCATTAATCATTTTTCTTGTCTGTAATATCTATAAAAGTAATGTTAATTCCTACTAAAATAGATATTTTATCAACTTTTTCTTCCTGTAGTTGTGACATGTTCATGTGGTGCATTTTAAGAGATTCTTTTTTGTACCAGCTATCACACTCGAACAACTGGTATACAGTATCTCTTCTTCCTCCTTTAGCTATAACCACTGCTCATCATCATTAGTGTCAGAAGTTTTTCAGTGGGTCATATTTCCTCTACTAAAGGATGCTGTGTTGATTATTGATGGCCATACTGAACCTGGTGCTTCTTAATACCCCAACGTTGTTTAAAGATTTATTTGGCTAAATAAAGCTATATTTAAAGGTTTTGATTAATGAAATGGCAATTGTTATAAAATAATTAATGCCAGCTTGGATGTTATCTATATATTATATAAAATAGTGGCAGTCATCAGAAAAGCAGAAAAAACTATCATTTGGTGTGTGGAAGCATTTTTTCAAAATTGCTTAGCAGTCAATGTGTTCAAAAATTTTCATTTTCTCTGCCAATATTTGTTGTGCAGGGAATCTTGGAGGGATGACTGGTGGTGGCTGGAGTGGTTCTAAGCCAACAACTCCCCGAGCAGGGAGCCCTAGTCATGGAGGTCCTGGTATTGTTGGAGGTTCTCCTCAGCATAGACAAAGTGGTGGACGGCAGCCACCACAGCCTACCACGCCAGCAAGAACTCCTACAGGTATCATTTCTAAAGTTTAAAGGCACTACCATATTTACTTACATATATGCTACACTTTTTTCCAAATTATACATTTACAAAATGAAGATGTAGCTTATATACGAGGTAAAAACATTGGAAAAATCTAAAATGTCAGGTAATTAGTCATTAAGTTTCACTGCTAAATGGCTTTCTTCATTAAATATGTAGAATGTGGTGTAGCAAAACATAACATAATCATTGCAAAAAATAAGAAAATGGATTGTCCCTTTCATTCTCACCTAATCCTTTTGTTCTCCTCTCAAGTGTCTTAAGCTCGTCTTGAACCTAACCATACGAACCCATTCCCATGCTCTCCACAAGGCAATCCTCTTCCCTCCATTGACCCCTCTTTTTATGCTTGTGTCTTCAGTCTTGTTCTGCTGCCTGTTTTATGTTGAAACTAGGTAGCATTAAAATCAAAGTCATTATTATTATTGGTTTTAATTTCTCCATATGCAGTATAGGAGAAAGTGCTGTTTTCGCAAAATTTGAGATTTGTACAGAAATACGTGTTTTAAGGTCCCCTGAGCACATTTCACTGTTTTCTCTATGATTTCTCATTTCTCTGCCAGTGTGTTACCTGTACCTTCCCTTATTAGTGCTGCCATATTTGGTTTTTTGTCTATTTATTTCTAAGTTAGACCAAATTGTTAGCTCATGTCTAAGGTGAAATTGACTTCTTTAGTCGAGTATTGCTTGAAGATGATATAAATGAATATTTAGGTGAAGAGAATGATTCATATGGTAATCTTAGTGATGATTCTGACTTTGAAATGGGCGATAAATTATCAGAGATGGATTCTGTGAATGAAAAAAGTGGAGAGTGAAAACAGCAAGCTATCAAACGAATGCAACAAGAACGTTGGTTTTGAATGGCATCTGCACAAAGTAAGTGACAAAGATTTTTAAGTTTCCCTACAATAACATTTATGGGTATAAGCCATTTATAGCTGGTGAAAAGCTGAAAACGATTCTAGAATTCTTTTTGCTGTTTTTTAGCCAGTCCCTATTTTCAGAAATAGTTTCTGAAACGAACCGATATGCAAATGAGAACATTAGGAAATGTATGCCTCTTCAGGAACATTCTGTATGGTGGAGCTGGGCTGAAGTCGCAGTGGAAGAGATGATGGCCTTTCATGGTGTCCTTCTGAACGTGGCAAGAAATAAAAGGAAATCAATGAAAGAAATTTTTTCCAAGCAATGGGTTTCTTCTGGGGTAGGTGGTTTTAGAAATATTCAACCCGCAGAAGCCAATGAAGTGGAGACAGATGCTTTGAATGGTTACGTTTGTGCGATGATACAATATTTTGGGTCATTAACAACTAGCAATCTCATGTACCCTGAGCTGATGTTCTCGAGTAGAATAATGCTGGAACTCATTACAAAGGTGCTGAATGCCACTCAGATGTCTGGATATCATCTGTATATGGACAGATTTTATACAAATATGGATCTGGCCAATGAACTTATCAAAAGGAATGTCCATCTAACAGGGACTATACAGGAAAACAGACAAGGCTTATCCATACAATTCAAGAAAAAAAACTTGAGGTTTAAAAAAGGTGAACTAATTGCATATCGAAAAGAAGACAAGTTTTTAGCACTGGGATGGAAGGATAAAAGAGTTTTGATTATGTTGAGTACTTGGCATAACCCAGAAACTAGGCAGATAAGTAGGAAGGTCAAAACAAAGAAGAAATAGATCAAACAAGAAACAATTCAAAGCTATTTGCCATAATTGACTACACAGCAAGAATGGGAAGAGTAGATAGAGCTGATCACTATTGTTCATCTTACGGATTTGTGCAGAAGAGCCTAAAGTGGTGGAGGAAGCTCTACTTTTGGGTCTTGGAGGTGGCAATTGTAAACAGCTTCCATCTGTACAATCACTGCCAAATGGAGCAAGGTTGTCCAACTGTGCCCTACAAGGTGTATCACAAACAACTGATGCTGGGACTGGTTAGAAAAGTAAGGAACAACACTGCCAGGAAGCGAGGTTGACCAAGCACCACAGATGACGAAGACCGCCTACACAAACTACACATCATCTAAGCATACAAAGGTGTTCTGCCAATTCGTTGCGGGCAATTCATCGCATGGCAATTTGTCGCGGGAAATTCGTAGTGCGGTAATTCGTCATGTGTCAAATTCATCGCAATACAAATTCATTGCAAGGCAAATTCGTCGCATGGCAAATTCGTCACATGACAAATTTGTCGCAAGACAAATTCATCACTTGACAATTTCATCGCTTAACAAATTCATCACAAGGCAAATTTGCCACTTGGCAAATTAGTTGCATGGCAAATTCGTAGCAAATTCAGGAATCGTTGAGGAAATAGGAAATCCTTTTCTTCCTTAATCCTGCAATACACCTTATTTAGTGTATGGGAAGGGTTGATGATGCCTCATAATTTCCGAATAAATTAGGCAACAAGAATCAAAAAATATATGGGCAGAAACAGAAGAAGATTGGGAAGGAAACAAAGAGGTGGAGAAAGGAGGGGAGAATAGAGGGGAAAGTGGGGGAATATGGGAGGTGGGGTTAAGGTTGGTTGGGGAGGGAGTGGGAGAGAGAGAGGATAACACTGGGAGTCCTAGGTGATGGAGTGGAGGAGTGAAGTTGGAAGGGAAAGGAAAAAACCATGGGAAGATAAGGTAAAGGAAAAGAATGACACTATGGATGAGGGGATGATGGAACATGAATTCTAAATAAAATGTGGAAAACAGTCTTAACGTGCATTTCCATGCACGCATTATGGGCATTAAGAACTGATGGTACCCAATCAGAGGCCTTGCTTGAGACATTACGTGCATTGCCACGACGACGTGTTGCAGTGATGGGGGAGAACGGACATGAATATAGTGGAATGGGAAGGGAACAGGTGTTCATTAACTAAAAGAAAGTCGAATTTTGGTTTTGGTATAAGATTTCAATTTTTTCCAAAATATTTTATTAATATATGTTCTTATTTTGTTTCATCCTAAATGGCTGATGGAGAATTAAAGTTACGAGATCCTTTTTCTTTTCCTCGATTCATCGATACATGGATTCTTGATTGACAGAGGGTCCTGCACAACACTTTCATTTGTATTTCATTTCGTGTTAATATGTGGTTATCCCTGCTGCAATACTGGAAGAGTAATCATAGAAAGTTATGTTATAAGGGAAAGAATGGAAATAGAAAAAAATTACATATGTTTGAGTGAGAAGAGTATTTACCAAGAAGGTATTGCCAGATATTTTTATAGCATATGAAAAACAAAGTCGGGCGAAAATTTATTTGCATCTTGTACGGTGGGACATTTAACTGCCAAGGCATTTCCTGGAACCCAAAAGATCGAGATATACTGCAATAAAAGTTAAATTTTTATAATTACTTTATTTTGTGTTTCTTGTTCATAACACATTTTTACTTTCTCATATACATATTATATTGAAAAAGTATTGTAATCGTGAATAAATTCGACTTCAAGAGTTTGATGAAAATACATGTTTTAGGTGTCCCTGATTCCATAAAAGTGGCTTTCGCAATGCCGTCTGTCTGTCGGGCTGTTCGCCGTTCTAGAGCCCAAACACATAAATAAAATTGAATGATATCTTGTATTTGTGCAATATATCATATTTTGCAGATCCTTTTTTCAACAAAATGATATTGCACAAAAATGAAGGGTCGTTTTTAGAAATATTTTATTTACTCATAAATGGCTCCAGAGAATTTGATCAAAATCAATCCAGTTGTAGAGCCTGATGTCACAAATAATACTACGTAAGCCATATATCCCTTTAAATCACTCTATGGCATCCAGGGACTACAATATATGCTAAGCTACCTTACCTAAGCCCTATGATGTCATGCCTCCACCGCGATCCACTCAAAATCATATTACAGCCTAAACAGTTGCACTAAATCGATTGATATATCATATTTGTCAATAATATCATTCATAATAGACACTCAGAGGAGATGAACAATATTACGCAACAATTAAGGGTACTTTATTCTAGGATATTTTGAAACAAAATTCGATTTACTCAAAAATGGCTATAGAGATTTTGATTAAGATCCATCCAATCGTACAGCCTGACGTCAAAAATAATACTAACTATGCCATATGTCCCAAAAAATTACTAAATATCGACCAGTGGCATTAAAATATATACTAAACTATGGTTAACTTAGATTTATAAGCATACACAATCAATCAAACATGTATACATATATGAGAAAGTTTGTGCAATGTATATTGTGCCATTTATTTAAATAAAATTAATTGGACCTGTAAGGGTCAAAAAACAACCACAAAGGGTTAATGTCCGAGTTCCTTTTATTAAAAACCTTTCTATTTTAAAGGACAATATTTTAATTTTTTTATGTAAATATGACTAGGAACACCACTTCATCAACCAAGACCAGCCTCAGATGGAACTCAGAGGCCTGATTACAGCCGTTCTCATTTTGATGCAGCATCTGGAAATAATAAGGGTGAACCAGCTGGAGGTGAGTTTTGAGTGATAAATACCTTATTATCTTGTAGAATTTTATATCTTAAATATGCTGTCAAAATAATTGTTCTACTTTTATTACACAATTCCATTTTAAAGGACATGCTTTTTGGTATTACTTCTATCTTTAATTGAGTATAAGTTTCGTTGTAATTCCTTTTGTGTTAGAGTTTTATTTGTGGTTAACTTTGTTATGTTACTTAGTTTGCATTATTTTATTGAGTCTAAATGAGCTTTCTATTTATAATTCTACTCTCATATTCCTTTTATGCACAGGATCTTAACCTTTATTGTACGGAATTTAATTCCTCTTGTTGTCCTTCATGACTGGATTTATTTAATATTTTCGTGTACTCTGAAGGAAATCTCTCTCAGTTATGTCTGTGTGATAAAATCTACCATCATGATTTAGTAAATAGAGGTTAAAATACAGCATCATGTTGTGTCCCCATATGAGGTCCCATGGCCCAGAGTGCTGTTTCCGGCTACCCCACAGACGATAAAGTTTAGCTCTGGAGATGATGTCTCAGTACTCCTACAAATACTGTGTAATGCATGAAATAACTAAAATTAAATTTACAATTGGTAATTGGTAATATTATGGAATTTTTAGTGTAAATGGAATGTTTCATTTAGGACATGATAATTTGGATTACTGATGTTAAATACACTTTCTTCATAAATGGGTCTTTTGTTGTTAACTTAGTTTTGTAAATTTTAGGAAAATCATTTGGGGCTGCCAAAGGTGCTACCTCTGGAACTGGTGATGTATTTAGTGACCTTTTAGGAAGTCAAGGTTATGAATTTGCATCTAAGAAAGAATCTGGTCCACGAACCATCAATGAAATGCGTAAAGATGAAATTGCCAAGGATATGGATCCTGACAAACTCAAGGTAATATTTACTTTCATTGTTTCTGATTTAGCAACCATTTATTTTTTAAATTTATTGGGATGTGAAGAAAAACATAGAAGCAGAGAGTGATTTAATAAATTTTTTCTTTGTGTATTTTATTTCAAGAATTAGCACTTATATATAAAAAAGTTGATAAGCTTAAAGTAACAAAAATATGATATAAGGTAATTGATTATCTGTGTAATTAACACTGGAAAAAATCTGTTAATTATTATTTTTGATTAATCAGAAAAGAAAGGGTTAATTTCCTTAAATTTTTGTTATATTTATAATGGCCCTATTTTTCAGATCCTTGAGTGGCTTGAAGGGAAACAGCACAACATTCGAGCTCTACTTTGTTCAATGCATATGGTATTATGGGAAGATGCAAAAATGAAAAAAATAGAAATGTCTCAGTTAGTTACTCCAGCTGATGTGAAAAAGGTTTATCGGCGTGCCTGTTTAGCTGTTCATCCTGACAAGGTTGCTAAAATATATTATACTTTTATATATTTAACTTATTCATAACTGCCACACTTAAAATGTATGAGACAAACAGGATGCTTCCACTGCAAATGTCTTTGTATTTAGTGGTTACTCATGAGAAAAATATAGGAACTTGAAACTTCATGACAAAAATGCAACAGGCCACTATATCAGTGGCAAAACCATAATGCTGCAAAGACTAGTTATGGGAGAAGAGGGTTGCATAGTATGGGAGCTTAGGAGCTATATTTCAAATCTGAAGGCTTCTTAAAAGAATTAACTAGAAAACTAGTCTTCAAAGTCCTTCAAATAATTAGGGTTGATTGATACAATCAATATAAAAATAGGAATTACAGGCCAGTGCCTGCTGTTTGTTCTCATGGCACATTTGGTATTAGGTATTTTCATCATAATGGATTTTTTTTTTCAATCTTACTCGAGCATTTATTTCCCTTACTCTGAATTACCTCTCCACAGCAAAGTAATTCTATGATCTAGCAAATTTTACAACAATTAACTTGAAAATAGCTTCTTATATAATTCTTTTGGTGAGTGGTAACATGGTGAGGGTATTGTCAGTTTGAATAAATTTTATTTGAAATTCCAATAGATTTCAAAGAATGATGCTGTGATGTCATACATTTCATATGATCTTGGGAGAATTTTTCAGGTGTTTCCTGATAGGAATATCCTATGTATTTCCCAATCATCAAATGAACTTCTCATTGAGACTTTTATTTTCAAGTTTTACTTAAACTTTTGATCGAACAGGACCTCAACTTTATTTCACCCTATTGAGATATTTATTTTTCAAAACATATAATTGTATGGAATCTCAATTTTGTCTAAAATAAGATATCATGAAAAGTATTTTTTTAGTGAAAGAGGTGGGTCAACTTATTTGCGAGGACAGTAAACCCTTGTCCAACGCAGGTTTCCCCTACACGGATTTGTCTATATGTGGTGAAATAATTGTGACATGTATTTACTCAACACACATAAAATTAACTATATACATGGCCCTGAATTGGGTGTGCACCATATTTCCTATGCATATCACGTGAGAAAGTTTGTAGCTTATGAGAACAAGCAATTTTTTCCATAAGGTGTTGCGCAACGTGGTTTTGCCCAACACAGACTTTTCCAAGAACGTTACCACCACGTTGTGCAATGGAGTGCAGTATATGCCCAAGCATATGTTGCTTTTTCATCCCAAAAATCAATGTTGACTGCTTATGTTCCACATTATATGGTGATGAAGTCTCATTTAATGGACTGTTAAATTAAAAAATAATTTTTAATTATTATTCACTCGATAACGTAAAAAAATTATAATTAATGCTTAATTCACTAGCTTTTTGAACTTCATGAATAATTGGTTCCGAAAAACTGATGCAAAATGCAAATTTGCAAGGTGCAAGTCCTATTTTCCCATAAGACAATGTAATAATGGGAGTATGGTTTCCAGTCAACCGAAAAAATTCACTTTTTTATCATAAATAATGCAGTTTAACAGAAATTAAAATAAAATGAAAATCTTGCATAATAAAGTGAAAAAATTCTTTTAATTATCTTCAAAATGCATAATAGCAAATGAAAACTCAGCATTACAAAGCGATAACACTGCTTTCGGCACTTTTGCAGTCAGCACATTTTCACAGGCGATTTTTGATCTTCTTTTGTTCATTCTAAGGAAATGCTTTAATTTAAATTGATGAGCTACTGAAGTGGAATGTTGAGTATGTATACAAATAATCGATGCAATGGTCATAAAAATGTTATGAAGTGCAAATTCGCAAACTGCATGCATGCAAAGTTCAAAAAGGTAGTGTATATTATTATGAATATTTATTCAATTACCTAATAGGCAGTTGTTGTCATATCCTCTCATTAAATAATTGGAGTATGATTCATCCTGTCTGAACTGAAGACCTATATTTGTAGTATAATTTAAAGCATTTATGTTGTAGAAGATTAAGCTAATTTAGCTATTAAATTTGAATTATTGGATAAAAATATATTTTTCATTTTAGTAATGTGAGTTTCTGCTGTAAGATTCATTTACAATTTTTTCGTATGGTTCAAATTTTCTTTCAGAATTGTTTATTGGAAACTAATAGTGCGTTAAATCACTTTCTAGAATAGTTTATAAAGAAATAATTAATCAGAGGTTGTGCACATGAGATTTACCAGTGCTTTGCAAAACTATGAAAAAGAATAAGAACTTGAACTTAATCACCTTTATTCTCTCATGTTTTTGTTGGGCAATTACACTAGTTAATATTTATAATAAATGTATGACATGATATGATATCTTTTGGCTAAAATCAATTAAGACTACTCTCTGTAATTATAAAACTTGTAAGTTATTTATACTCATCCTAATCTTCTTTTCAACAGCAAATTGGAACACCAAATGAAAATATTGCCAAGCTGATATTTATGGAGCTGAACAATGCTTGGAGTGACTTTGAGGATGATGCCAGTCAACAGCAGATGTTTGGAAATTGAATTAATTTTTGAGGACTTCAGAGATATTATAAACCAACCATTCCAGTTTTGTGGCACAATGCCAATGAACAAAAGCAGGAGGATAGAAGACTCATGAGCTGTTTCAAAGCCAGCATTGCACACTTGATTAATTTCTTTCCAAATACTCATATATGATAAAAATCACACAGTATTCTGTTATTTTGGGTTTTATAGCTCTTATTTAATTAATTCTCATTAGAAAATTATTTAGGAATGCCATGCTTTATTAAAAAATGTATGGAAATATTCACTTATTAAAACTAGTTTTTGTCCAGAAATTGACATTAACAAAATAAGCTCTATTAATGCATTGTTATCATAATTTTAAATGTTTTAAACAACTGCTGGCTAATGTAAACTGTTCCTATCAGTAAATTATGCAACTGAATCAGTTGATTTATATTTTAGTAATGAATTTAATAACTTGTAAATCGAATTAATTATATAAATTGCCATAAAGTGTTGAAATCTAGGTATGATCTCTTATATTGCAGATTGTTCTTGCTGTAAGATCTGTACTTACAATAGAATGTTCCTGTATGAAATGTCGCCATATAAACATATCTTGTTGCAAAGCTCCCCAATTTATGTTGAAGAGTAGTCAACATTGTCCCAACTAGTGTCATTCACTGATTATGGTGGAATGATTAGTGGTTATATTTTTTTAAGCACACATTCACTAGATTAAACTATTCTGTTCACCACCAAGATAATAACTTTGCTAAAGTGAGGATGCTTACATGTTTGCTGGATGCATAGGATTTTATAAAGTAGGGAAACTATATCTCATTACGATGATAATACACTTCAATGTAAACATAAACTTTTACAAAATTTCATCAACTTTGGGCCTCTGAACATATAGAATGTGGAAAATTTTGAAGGAAATATTCTAAGAATTAAATTTGGCAAAATAATCTTGGAACTTGAATGAAAATTTCCGAGGAGAATGTGGCATTCAAGCCAAAGCTGTAGGAGTTGATGTATTATATGTTTATTTTTTGGCATGTGTTAATAATGGAGTGAAAATATTGTATTCATTATGCAGCTACATAAATTATATATTTCCACTGAAAATGTGTAATATCAGTTATTAGAACAAAATTTATAAACAATGAAGTGGTTCTGGGGGAAAACTTGGGAAATTTCTGTATTAACGACACTTTAATATATACAGTTACTTTAATTTAATCTATCACTGAAAATATCATTAAGTAACTTTTAGGCTATAGCAGAGTTAAAAACCAAAGACATTATATTTCACTTAATATTATTAGCAAGATTTTTTTGTGAATGCTATGTAAAATGAAGGAACTATTTTTTCTTATTATGTTGTTTCCTTAACAGAGCATCAACATACATAAACATCAGTGTTGTTGTTGATGCATTTCACTTAATTTTAGTCCATGTTTGTGCTTAAATCCGATTAATAATTACTTAACAATATTTTAAAACTAAAGATTGTTTCGATTGTTATATTTGTTTTTGTGTAATACTTTAATTGGCTTGTGATACTTGATTTATATGCAGTTGTATTAGGTGTTTACTTACAAATTATATTTTGTGGTAATTATTTTACATTTTAGCTGCCTATACATCCATGAGTCATTTGTGGATTATGAGCAATTGACTTATGTAATTGTAAATTTAAAGAGGAACACAACCTATATTTAACTTTTATGGTTAGGAATGAAAGATAATATATCCATCTAAAGCCAGTAGTATACTTATTTATGGAATGTTATAGGTATTATAGCAATTAATGCTGTTATATTGTACTGCAATTGTACATTTTAAAGTTACTATGTATCCCTTCTACTGTGTGTGAATGATACCATCAAATCAAATGATTTATTGCAATCTTAATGTTCTAGTGTATTTTTCCTGGATCAGAAGAACTCTTAAAAATCCTTAAGTGTACTCACAAGCCATAGAAATTATGGCTTAGACCATTTTTGCCAGTTGTATAATTTCTAGAATTGTAAAAATTGTACATACTTTTTGACTGTGATCAGTTATGAAATCATTATCTTTGGCTTAGTAATGCTAGTCATTGTGGTTGAATTATGAATAATTTTCTCTCAATGTTTGGAAGAGAAATTACATTTGAAGGTGGTTATTGGAATTAGATTCTTATTAAAGAAAAAGGAAGTAGCAGTATTCCACATGATGTCCTGAATGCCACAATAATAAGTGTTATATTCCTCTTAATTTTGTTTAAAATTACATTCCAAGAATATGGAATCCTTTGTCTGTTAATCATTTTATGGATGTATTTATAAATATATGTGCATGTGAGGCATAATCAGAATTTAAATGGAATCCATTTAATGCATTTCACTATTGCTAATGAAACCCATATAAACCTCTATAATTTTAATGTATATAAAGAGGCATTAAAGAATAAAAATATTTTTTTTGCTAAATTAGTAGTTATAAAATGATTCGTGTTTCCTATTAATCAGACCAACTTTTTGAGTTTTTTATAAGCGTAGTACTACGGCAAGTAGAGTACTGTCTTATAATTATTTTATTTGCAGAAAATTAGACGAATTCGTTCAAGGCCAGTTTTGCATTGATGAATTACAAATTGTTAACGTCGATTAAATGGCAGTTCTCTAGTTTTTATGTAGCAGTACCTCAATAATACGGAGCTATATATTCTCGTTACTTGATTAATTTGGCGTTTAACGCTCTTAGATTTGTAATGATCTACTTTTATTATGGCCGCGATTTGAAATATCGTTGCTCATTTTGTTTTTCCAACCAATGAAAGGTATTCGTTGTTCGAGAGCTGCTAGAAAGTCGCAATTTCACTTTTATTTTAATGCAGCTTTATTTTAGGGAAAAAAAATTGCCATGAGGCGACGACCATAATCTATTAACCAGTAAAAACTGATAATGTCGCATTTGAAGGGAGTTAAATCTAAAATAATACGTAGTCATTTAAATCCTGTTTTTCACCTGCAAACTAAAGAATTAGATGCAAAGGAACTGTCACCACAAATAATCAAACTTGCTCGTCGAAGTGGACAGTTGATTTTATCTGGAAGAGGGCTAGCATCAGGTGAGATAATCTTTGGGTTTCTTTGATATGTAAATACTGACATGCATTCTGTTAGACTTTACTATGTGCCTTTACAAGAGCTGATGCTGTCATTGAATCAATTGTTTTTTAGCGCCAGATAAGATATGGGATATTGATGATTTGGATGAGACTGAAATTCGCTTGCTTGATGTAAAGCTAGACAGAGAAACAGAAAGTGATCGTTGGTGGGAATATGAGCCCTTACATCATTTGGATTTAAGCTCCAACAGCTTAACGAAACTTTCTCCAAAAATAAAAAATCTCTCTTCTTTAACTGTGTTAAATGTATGTGATGACTAATTTATTTGACTTATTAAATCATTGTAATCAATTATTAATTTCGGGTATTTTGGTTATCTAGTTGCAGGATAATGCTTTAGAGAATGTGCCATGCGAAATAGGGAGCTTAAAGAAGCTCCAGAAATTAAATCTGAGTCATAATAAATTGGTCGAGTTACCGGAAGAATTCTTTCTACTTAGTGAATTGCGAAATCTAATGGTTTCGCATAATTCACTTGAAAATTTACCATCGGAGGGAATGGGTGATCTAATAATGCTAGATAATTTGGTAATTTATTAATATACATTGGTGTATAAAATTAGAGGTAATATAAAGGAGATGTTGCGTTCCATTAATATTTGGCGAATTTGCTGAAGTGTTACTGAATGTACAGGTTACGGAGAATGTTCACGGAGTATTTTAACTATTTGCATTTTGCAGGATGTATCTCATAACAAATTGACTGCTGTACCCCCTGGTGTTGGTTTTCTAACTCGTTTAAAACAGTTATCCATGTCTCACAATAATATCAATGATGTGCCTCCTGACATAGGAAATTTGAGGGGTTGGTATTATTTTACTTAACAGCATGTTTTATTTTGTGAGAAATAATGAAAACATTCGACTTTTATTAACAATTACATGGATGAATAATGAATGTGTAGTGATTGTCTAGAGCTCCTTTTCATTTTGTACAGTTTTACAGAAAATTTAAATATTCGAATAAGATTTAATGAAATAAAGTCGCATTATCATTATTAACTCTCCAATTACATTGCTTGAAACTGCTGTCATTTTCTTTTTAAAGACCTGTTCTATTATCATTTCCTAACATAAACTCATTAATATAAACAGTGCAGTTTGAATAATAGTTTATGTATCTAATCTCCTTTTACAACAAGTTGACCAGTTTACATGCTTTTTAATTAAAAGTAAAATATTTTTTACCGAGTATTTAATTCATTAACAGTGTCATAATTAAAATCATTGGAACACTTTGGGCTGTAAACTTGGATGTTGGTGCTCTGTTAAATTAGACATTTGAATTAAGCTGCTTCCAAAGTCATTTTACAGTTTTTTGTTAAATTTATTTTCAGTGTCTTGTTTCAGCAGGCCTTAATATCTCCATATATTTCATTAGTCAGATTTTAAGAATTGGTTATTATTAAAGTAACTTTATTAGATGAGAATTTTCATTTAGCACTTTAATTCTTTGTATTGAAAAAGATAAAATATTTATTGTTCATCCCAGGGAAAAATAATACCACTTCATAGCTGACAAGCTTCTGCTGCCAAACATGTTTTGAAAGATGATTTCCTGCCTTAGAAATAAGTTTATGCACTATCCTTAGGATTAAATTTATGCACCTTTTGGATGTTGTAGTAGAAATGCATTTGTATTGGTTCCAAGGCATTAATCACAAATTGCATGTCAAGGATCAAAAGTATGGGTTCATTTTCATGCTTCCTGTATCAGGAAGTTCACAGTGGATGGAAGTCATTTGGTGAATGATAGAGATTATGGGCTGGCATGCATTGATGCTCAGTAATATGTATAAGAGAATGAGAAAGTGTTTGTTGTTTTTATGTGAAGCTTAACCTAGGAAGATTTGGAGGAGAAAGAAGGCAAGAGAAAATTTATGAATGGTTGAATATAGAATATTATTTAAAATTCCATTGTTAATCTTGTATTTGTGTTTTTAAATACTAATAGTTTTTCCCAATGACATATGTGAAAGTGATGTGTAAATGTATTATGGTTTTGTGTTGAGTGAGTTAATTTTATATGCATGTATGTTAATTTTTTATTTTTCTGACCTTTTTCTTAGAAATATACCATGTGTTTTTAAATTTTATGATAAAATTACTAGATGTTTGTGAACCTTGATGCTATTAAAAGAATGAATTTATGAATCTTAGGCATAACCTGAACTCTGGGCATCTTTGTAAACATTACAGTTAAAATATTCATTTAGAAAATTCATATTGGTACAAATAAATTAATAAAATTATATTTCTAAATTGTGGTTATTTGTGAAAAAGATGTATGAATGAAAGGCCAGTTATTTTACAGCAATGAAAGGTCTAATGTATATTGAGATGGTCTGCTCTTATGAATAAGTCACATGTGTGACACAATGATACTCTGCGCTCTTGTATAAACTGAGTCATTCCAAACTTTGTCCAGTGCTCTCTAGATAGATCTGGAAGTGAAAATGGAAGGAAGGGGAGGCAAGGAAATTTAGCAATGTTAGATACAAGGGATTTTGGCCCCTAGTATATAGTGAAAAAGTATCTTTCAGTAAAAATCAATACATGGTGTAATTTTTTAATAGTCCTCTTTTAAAATGTATTTGAAAGTTCTCTGATTTATAGTTTAGGACAGGTCGGCAACTTCATGTGGCCCATGAAGCTATGATGAAAAAGTGATCAGTGGAATTTACCCTAGATAGTTTCATATTTTCTATAAAATTATAGTCTCAAAACCCTTTTTGGTGTAGTTTTAATGCTTGTAAATGATTTAGACTAGACTAGATTTTCACTAATATGAGACTACAGAATCTATAGGTAACTTATAATATAAACACTTCTGGCCTGCTAGAACTCGTGACTTCCAATGCGGCCCCCCGAAGCATTTACATCTACGAATGTGGCCCACCCTGCAGAAAAGGTTGCTGATCCCTGATTTAGGTGGTATGATTATTTTATGAATATTCTAAAATTCCATCAGAATGTGAGATTTAAATCGGGCATTTTAAGGTTAACCTGAGAAGATCGTTAAGTTGCATATATTATACATTAACAAAGATGGAAAGAGCTGCTGAAGCAGACACTAAATGGCAGTTTTTTTTATTTGAGACAAAATTGACGAGATGATATTGAATCGGTGAAAAAAAAACGAAGTCTCTAACTGATTTTGCTTAGGAGTTAGCATGACAGACAGGCAAACCTACACAAGAAAAGTGAACAATAAGACAATACTATATCAATTGATGAAGAAATGAATCTATCTGCTGTCATTTAGGAGGAAATGCGTCGGACAGGCTGACAAACCGAATGCATTAGCAGATTTTTTGAAAAGCCGCTAAAATTTTTTATTTATAAACAAAAACAGCTAAATTATGGGTATACAGCTAATCTTCAGGTTTAGAAACAAACTAATCTCATTGTCCGTTATTTTCTATCACTTAATTTTCATGTAAAGTTTATTAGTAAAAGTAACTAGGTACAAAACCTTGACCTTTAATTTATTCTAACATCAGTGTTATTTACCATTTAAGATATTTTTGATATTCTTTTTCAACATAAATATCTAGAGTCATTTATATTTATTCAAGTATCCACTTAGAGAATCTATTTTCTGTCTTGAATAAAAGCCATCATTTTGTTTTGATTTAATGACTTGGGGAAAGATGGAGTAATTTTTTATGTAATTCATTACTTGAAAATTTTCAGAATTTTTATCAGAAAAAGAAATTGATTTTAACTCATTCATTATAGCCACATTTAAATAAAACAACAGTTTTGAATGAAGATAATATCATATGACTTCTCTGATTACAAGGACATACTAATACTATTTCAATTCTAAATTAAAAATAAAACAAAATACTAAAATTAATTGTGACAAACTTTTCTTCTATTTGAAATTATTGATTTTTAAATACCTAGCAGACTTCATAACAACCGTGTGTCTAGTAAAGATCTCGTACAAATTTGAAAGTTTTTTATTGTTGATATTTAATTCCAATGTGTTTGCCTTCTCAGTCCTACAAATTATGGATCTTGGATATAATAAGTTGAGCGTTCTTCCTCCGCTTGGAGAACTTAGGAAGTTAGAAATGTTGTATTTGCAGCACAATCTTCTATCTTCCACCCCAGATCTTGTTGGTTGTATTGCCCTCAAGGAACTCCATCTTGCTGACAATTCCATTAAGGTAAGTACATTATGCTATTAATGATGAATGGAAGGAAAGATAATGTATATATTTTATAAAATATATATGTACCTCTATCGTGGTGTTTTTCAAATTTTTTGCCTTGTGACCCTGTGGACGGGAATCTCAAATCCCTGAAATCTTCCCATCCCCACATGAAAGAGAATCCTCATGAGTTTTGGCTATAAATTTGCTGTGAAAGGCAATAAATATACTAGAAGACAGCCACTTACTGAGTGATAGAAGTTAGTTCACTTTATCTTTTGTTATCTTTCAAAATAAGTGGCATTCACAATTTGTCATGAGCATTATGGACCTGATCATTATGTTCTGCATTCTAGAACTGGGTCACAGCTTATGCCGTGAAAAGCACACCTTTATAGCACAAAACTTTGGGAGGACATATTTCTAACAGTAAAACTTCAAGCTAACAGTAATAATAATAAAGGAAGTACTATTTTGGGTTATCAAGAATTTACCTTATAATTGTTTGTGATATGGAGATTTTATGTATTGTAAAAAATATACAACCAAAAATGTTGTAATTGACAAAGTTAAATTTTTTAATTGCTGCAATTCAGCATTGAAGATGATCACTTTGCTTATCCCATAACATAATGTAACTATTATTATTAAATTATGGTATTATTAAAAATTTAAGAAATTGTAGCTGTTTTTCTATTCAATTTTTATTCTTAATTTTATACGAATTACTGTTTGAGAAATTATTGTATAACTATCAATTGTAAATATAAAATCTGAATGTGTTGATTTATATTTTGGCAATATATTTCTTTTGACTGGATTATTAAAACGTTTTGTATTTTGTGCCACATTTATTCTCTTCATCTTTTTATGACTTAATATTTTTGGTAGTTGGTGAAGTTGGCTAATTTATTCACATTATGATCAGTTTTACTAGAACAAATCTTTTTAACCAAAAATTTCAAGAGGAGATTTTTTATATCAAATTCTAACATTAATTATTTTTATTCTTGAATGAATACCTGATGATAAAGGTGGTACAACCAGAGGTTTTGGAGAGCTTGCCTCATCTGAAAGTTTTGAATCTTCGAGACAATAAGTTGGATGAGTTTCCTGATGAGGTCTCCTACCTGAAGAGTCTAATTCGCCTTGATCTAGCTAACAACACACTCACCATGTAGGACTTCTTCCACTTGTTCACTTAACCACATATTAACATATTGAACAAAGAATATTTTTCGTATACGAGGTATGACCCAGAGGCTCCCAAACTGATGATGTATAAAACCATAGATATGAATTGGAAAGATCTTAACATAATCCTATCAAAATATTGTATTAACCCAAAAGGAAGATGATTTTGAATTTCAGATGACCACAATAAAAAAACAAGGTCTATTCAGTAAAAACCTTTATAATACCCATTTTAAAAATAATATACGATGGTAACTTTGTGCCATCTTCTAACACTGCCTGCATTACAGTAATGTGCATTTTTCGTTCCCCAAAGTTTTGATGTTTTTTGCACCTTTTTTGTTAACTGTGTAATTGGATGGCATGTCAAAATAAATGTGTCTTCTGCATTACCCATTTGACTCGGAAGGTAATCGTGAATTGTCTGCAGCGCAATTACATGCTTATGGAAAGCAATAAGTTTGTCCGTATAGTCAAAAAGTAGATGTTGACAAAGAAAAAGTTCTTTGTCGCAGGCAAAAACCATAATGATGCATTATGCATATGCACCTACCGTTATTAGCCTTGAATTCTTGCTGTGGGATGTTTAGTGATTATGTTAATTCATTAGCTTTCAGTTTAATGATTTCTGGTGACACTGGTGTTCCATTTGTTCTTTGAATATGCACAAATTTTACAGTTTCTTCTTCTAATTCATGAGATCAACCTCATTTGGGACCATGAAATGATTTCCATGTTGAGTTTAGCACCTTCAAGTTTCTGTTTTGCTTGCTTCCACTTTTGCACATTTGCCTCCATCCTCACAATTTTTAGTTTCTTCAGCATAATGCACCACCATTACCTTAAAATTTCTATCAAAACTTCATCTTATGCTTTGTGATACATTCCTTTTTACAGAGGTGCCTCTCTTCTCTATACAATGTCATTTCAGTCATAAGATTTGGGGTAACTTATTTAAAACAGCTAAAAATAATAACTAGTCCTCACTTCACATTAAAACTTTTGCGAAGTTTGTACCAATTGCATGCTCTCATAGTAGTTATACTCTTTAAACTGCAGGTGTACTTGTTGTCTGCCCCTGGTGCACCAATCAAAAAGTAACAAATATGTTTAATTTATAACAAGATACTCGTAAAATGCCAGCAATCTTAGTATAGCCATTTTCAATGCCATATGTATTAAATTTCCTACCCAGCTGATTATAAGTTCTGATGTAGGTTTGTCAACACTTCCTTTCCACCAGTACCTACCAGGTGGAAAGTTACTTGTTTGCACATTGTGAATTTCGAGAATATGAATGAATGTGTTGTATTAATAAATTAAATATAATGTATTGTGTATGTGTAATGTATAAATGAATATGTTTTCGTGAACTTAGAATCAGCATTGGGGTGTTCCTTGCTGCATTTAAAGCTTTGTACTCAATTTTCCCTCCCTAAGGACTGCATAACCTTACAGAGGTGGGAGGGTTTGTGTACTCTTACGAACCAAAGAGCTATGCCGGCGGGAGATAATTCTCCTGGTAGGACCATCCAAGCCGGAAAGGTCTGAGGGGAAGAGTCAGACTAAGAAGCAGTCTTGGGGGTTTTACATCCCCCTGTGCAAGGGCAGCAGCTTGCACAGTACCTCTGTAGGTGGTGATCATGTGGATCTGAACAGCTACAGATGGGTAATCACTCTGTGAAACTGCGATGAGGAAAGCAAGGGGAAACTACCTCATTATATTTCCCATGATAGGCTGAAAAGCTGAAATACCTCTATGGATCTTTCTGGGGTAAAATATTCCGGAGGTAAAATAGTCCCCCAATCGGATCTCCGGGTGGGGACTACCCTAGGGGATGCACAGAGGAAATTTAACATTAATAGGAAAGCAAGTGGTGAGAAATTAAGAATAGGCACATGGAATGTTAGGACTATGAATTCAGGGGGTAAACTAGAGAACATAAAAAGGGAAATGAGAAGGAATAATGTAGGTATAGTAGGTCTTAGTGAAGTTCGGTGGGAAGGAGAAGGCGAGATAAATTCAGACGAATTTAAGATTATTTACTCAGGAGGGGAGAAAAAGGAAAGGGGAGTGGGGATTATAATGAGAAAAGAGATAGCTGAAAGAATTAGCAAGGTAGTGACAGTTAATGATTGATTAATAGCCGTAAAACTTCAGATGGAGCCAGTGGAAATGCTTATAATTCAAGTGTATATGCCAACGACTAATGCTGGCGACGACGAAGTAGATGAAATGTATGAACAGATTATGGAGATATTGGAGGAGGAGGGAAAAGGAAGGATCACCACCATAGTAATGGGAGATTGGAACAGTGTAGTCGGAGAGGGACAGGAAGATAACATAGTGGGAAAATATGGGCTAGGGAAGAGAAATGAAAGAGGGGATAAACTTGTGGAATTCTGCCATAGAAATAGATTAATTGTAACTAATACATGGTTTAAGCATCACCAGCGGAGACTTTACACATGGAGAAGCCCAGGAGACCAGAGACGATACCAGATAGATTACATACTAGTCAATGAAAGATTTAGAAATAGCATTAAAAATGTGAAAACACTACCAGGGGCAGATATCGATTCTGACCACAACCTTTTGGTGGCAAATATACAATGTAGACTGAAGAGCGTTAAGAGAAACGTAAGAGTTAACAAGAAATGGAACTTAGAGGAACTCCTTAAAAACAAGGAGGCTATCATGACTGAGCTGGAGGAAAGGTTGGGGGAGAGAGATGAAGAAAATAGGAAGAATGTAGATGAGGAGTGGAGATACATCCATAGCAACATTAAAGATGTAATGGAAAAGAAGGTAGGAAAGATAACGGGTGAAAGAAACAAAAAACCCTGGATCACAGCAGCCATGCTGCAAAAAATGGAAGAGCGGAGAAAGTGGAAGAACATAAACACTGAAGAAGGCCAAAGAAAGTACAAGGAGTTAAATAATGCTTTAAGAAGGGAAACAGATAAAGCCAGAGAACAGTGGATAAATGAGAAATGCGAGGAGATTGTCGAATGTGAAAGAATTTGTAGAACAGACCTCATGTATAGCAAAGCAAGGGAACTATTCAAGAAAAAAGCAAGAAAGATAGGACGTAAAGGAATCATGAACAAAAGTGGTAAAATAGTATCGGAGCCAGACAATGTAAAGAATGTCTGGAAAGAATACATTGAGGTTCTGTATGACAAAGAAGGAAAGCCAAGAAATATTGAATTAAATGAAGAAGAGGATGTGGAAGAAGATCAGCTAGGACCAAGTATTCTCGAGTCTGAAGTTAAAAGAGCAATTGATGACATGAAAAGAAGAAAGGCAGTTGGGAGTGATGATATACCCGTGGACGTTCTTAAGGTTTTGGGGTCTAAAGCAGTTAAGCAAATCACAAAATTTTTTAACCAAGTATATGATACTGGTGTATGGCCTGAAGATTTTTTAGATGTTGTGATGGTACCACTGGAGAAAAAGAACAATGCAAAATGTTGTAAGGATTACAGAACTATTAGTTTAATTTCTCATACAGCTAAAGTTCTAACCAGAATAATAACCAAAAGAATTGAATGTAAAATAGAAAAGGAGCTGCAAGATAATCAGTTTGGTTTTAGAAGAGGAAGGGGGACTAGAGATGCTATAGGATGTATGAGGATGATGATAGAAAGAGCGCTAGAAGTCAATAAAAGTATGTATTTTTGTTTTGTAGATTGGGAGAAAGCTTTTGACCGAGTGAAATGGGATAAGATGCTGGGTATTTTAAACAAAATAGGAATAGATTGGAAAGATAAAAGACTGCTTAAAAACCTTTACTTTGATCAAAAGATTAGAGTCAGGGTTGAAGGAGAAGAAACAGAAAGTACTTCAATAGGGAGGGGAGTGAGGCAGGGTTGTCCTATTTCACCAGCGATATTTAATATGTATGCAGAAACAATAACAGAAGAAGCGTTGATGGAAGAGAAAGGATTTAAGATAGGAGGTGAAAGTATTACCACCATTAAATACGCAGATGATCAGGGCTTAATAGCAGAAGGCGAGAAAGAGCTTCAGAGGATGACAGACAGACTAGTTGAGGTTGGCCAACAATATGGAATGAAGATCAATACAGAAAAAACGAAAGTCATGGTGGTTTCAAAGGAACATAAAGAATTAAATATAATGGTAAATGGCAAAAAATTGGAACAAGTAAGTAGTTTCAAATATCTCGGCAGTATTTTAGCACAGGATGGAAGTAGTACACAGGACATCAGAAGTAGGATTGCAATGGCAAAAGCAGCATTTAACGATAAGAAGGAGCTTCTCACAAGCAAGAAAATAAATCTAGAAACAAGGAAGAAATTAGCAAAATGCTACATATGGAGCATAGCTCTTTATGGTGCAGAGACGTGGACGATAAGGAGAAAGGAGGAAAAATATTTAGAAAGTTTTGAGATGTGGGTATGGAGAAGAATGATGAAAGTGAAATGGACAGAGAGGAAGAGAAACGAAGAAGTATTAGAAATGGTGGGAGAAGATAGGATGCTAATAAAAACAATCAGGAAAAGAAAAGCAAATTGGATAGGGCACATATTGAGAAGACAGTGTTTACAAAGGACGATCTTAGAAGGAAAAATTAGTGGAAAAAGAGGAAGAGGGAGAAAAAGAATAGGAATATTAGATAATATAAAGCAGGGATATACTACTTATAGAGGTATAAAAGAGGCTTCTAGGGAGAGAGAGAAATGGAGGCAGCGATTCAGTTAAAACCTGTCTTCGGACAGAAGCATGATGATGATGATGACTCAATTTTAAGATGATCCCTAATTCTTTTGCCATTATTTTTGGAAAAAATACTTCCATTTGGGTTAATACGGTAATCTCCTTGCTGAGTTGTATAATTTTCCCAATGGTGTTGCCATGCCTAGATGCATTTTTAGAAGTCTTGTTTTGTAATGTTTCTCAGAGAGGCCATTGTTTTTGTTAGAGTTGTTCCACTCACTTGTCCTTTAAAAGAATTATTAAATTTATAGAATAAGAGGTCACATGGAGTGAAGATGGAGAAATACAGCTTATGGTCTAGCTCTGACCAATCGTGTATTCACAATCTAGCCAAAGATTTGCTGTCGTTTACGAACTGAATCTCGCAGACATCAAACGAATTGCAAGTGGAATGCCTATTTCACTCTTTTTACCCTCTAGGGCAGGGTCATTCAAAGTTTGGTACCCGTACTACAAGTGATATCAGATGACCCTCAAAGGGGTACCAAGAAAGTTGATTTTGTGTGTTCCAAATTTATTAGATAACAGTAGGAGTGTTAGTATCAGTAAGTTGATCATAACATGCAAGAGGTATATGGAAAAAAGTTTGAATGGCATTGCTCTAGGATGAATTAAGATTGAAAAATGCCTTCAATATAAAAAAATATTGATCAATATGTCCTTCAACTGGATTTTGACAATAGCATCTTTTTTGCTTGGATGATTCAGGATTTTTCTACCGAAGACTTGAAATAGTAGTATTGCATAGTATTGAAAGACCTATGTTTCATCGTCATGAATGATTTGTTTCAGGAAACTTTCATCCTCTCAAAATCTGTGGTTGAGATCAGATAAAATTTTGGTTATCGCAACTTCTGTTCATTGCTCTACATTTCTACGAAGACACCAAAAAAGCCTATTGAGAAAAACTGGCAATGGACATGTCAGACTTGACACATGGTTGTGACCTCAATCAATATTGACAATAAAGAATCTGAGACAAGGTTTCCTGTACTGCCAACTGTATAGTGTTACTGTAAAATTCAGGAAAGATTGGTTTGGAAACTTATGGGTCATACCTTGTATAATTTCATTTAAGCTAATGTCCATGGTCTTTTAGCTGGTATGAAAATGTTAACTAATGAATTAACTTCATTTTGACAAATTTTCATATTTATTTTATTGAGTTATTTGCACATAGAACATGTTACTAGCACATGCAAAATTCCTTATTTTTGTAGAGGAGGATATAAAATGTATGAAAGTAGTTAACTTGCTTATAAATTTGATTCATAATTGGTGGTTATTGAGACTTTTTTATTCTTTTGCATGACTTTTTCTTGACTGTACAGTGAAATAATGAAATTATTATTTTTGATAATTGAAAAAGTAGAAATATCTTATGCATGCAAGCTCATGAAATTCAGTTCTGGATTAGATTTGCCAATAATTGCTTCATTTCTAATTTAAACTTATTTTGATCCATGTAGACTAATTTTGATGGTAATTGATGTTACTAAGAAAAGTATAGATAGTTTAATGATAAATTTTTTGTGGTAGCTTGGCTAGTAAATTTTTACAGCTGTCTTTAATCAATATATTTTTGATTCTGCCTTTCAGGCTTCCCAGTGCTTTAGGCCTGCTTCCTCATTTACAGGCTCTTCAGGTTGAAGGAAATCCATTGAGAGGGGTTCGGGCTGATATTGTTCGCTGTGGTTCTACTCGTTTATTACGATACTTGCGTGATCGCTTGCACCAGTCAGATGGTGAAGAAGATGATGAGGGAAATGAACATAGTTTAATGCTTGGTATTACTGCAGCCAATGGCGAGTCTTTGTCGTCATTCCCTAATAGGTTAGCAAATAATTTAATGGATTTATTTTTATGTATCTATTTCTTTTTTGCTAATTCTTACAAAATTCTCAGAAGTCAATTTCAATATCATAAAATGTAAAGTTAGATTTAATTTGTCATTCATCTTAATTGGGGATCTCAAACTCAATTCATAGTTCAACTAGATAATTCTGAAGTGTATCCCAGACTCCATATCATTTTAAGCAACAATCAGCTCATGAAGTGTAATGTTGTGACTTACACATGCCACTGACCAGGATGTTACATACTGTATTTACCCGAATCCAAGATGACCTCGAATCTAAGATGACCTCTTTTAGCAGACTCAAAACAAAAAAAAAGATTTTGACCAAATTTCTCACTGACTGTATTTGGTATAAATTTCGAACACATGTATTCAATATAGGTATACTAGTTTATTCATTAATTGAAATGGTTTGTTACAAATATTTCTGAAAAAAAAACTTTTAAAATTAAGACTTTATTAAATGAATTCTGGATCGTAAGTTTGCAATGAACAATACAGTTTTATCTTTTTAATTTGTTTAAAAAACATTGATTAAATGCGTAACCATACTTCCTACGGTTCTATGAAAACTCATCACGGTCATTTCGTCGTGCATCAATTCGTCGCGGTTAGTTCGTTGTGCATCAATACATGCACAACAAACTCATTGCACGTCAATTCATCTCGTGACTAATTCGTCATGATGACTCGCCTTTCAATTTGTTTTGTGATGAATGTCTCGTGGGAAATTTGTCTCGCAACAAAATTGTCACGCGATGAATTTGTCTAGCTATGATTTGACGCGCGATTAGTTTGTCGAGCGATATATTGACACACGACGAATTTATCATGTGACGAATTTATGCTTCACAAATTGAAGCATGACGGATTGACAAGTGATCAATTGACCGTGATGTATTGGCGGTATATGACTTCGTACTCAAATTTAAGATGACCCTCGCTTTTCGCAAGCTGAAATTTGGGAAAAAAAACCTTGTCTTGGATTTGGGTAAATATAGTACTTATAATGACAAAACTTAAAATATTGTCTATTTATTAAAAGTTTCGCCATGCTTCTTGTCTCTTAGTCTTTCCATGGTCACCTTTTAGTCTCTCTCTTATTTATTTACTTTGAGTGGAGTTATAGTTTTCATAAAATCACTTTTAATTGATTGATTGGTTGTGAATTTGTGATCCCAGACCTAGATTTTAGATGAATGCTTACTAGGGATTTGTTATCTTGCGAGTCAGATTTGCACAGGGGTATCACAATTGTATAAATCTGCTACATTAGAGAGAAAATTGATTTAATGTGTACAAATATGACCTTTGCTAGTACTACAACTGACTCTTTACCTCAGATGATTTTTGTTCAGATCAAATGCACAGTTCAAAGATAACTTCATATTTTAATCAATTCATACAAACAACAGGTATGCCATTATCCGTTCTGGGCAGACGCTGAGCTTGGCAAATAAGAATCTCAATTCAGTTCCAAATGAAGTTTTTGATGAAGCAGGAGCTGCTAATGCAAATTCAGTTGACCTCTCCAGAAATGCTTTGACTGAGGTACCGAGTGGGTAAGTGCAGAGAATGCAACATGTAATAAATAACATGAAAGTTTAGTGGTTGTTTAAGTAATGCTTTTTGTAATATTTATTCCTCATTAACCGCTTCCCTGACATTTTTTTATTACATAGGGTCAAAAAAAGTGATATTTTAAAATTTTAGTTTCCAAAAAATCGTTCGGAGACAAAAAAATGCATTCATTTAAAAAAAAAATTTTATTACAAATTTTATCAAACTCCTAAATATGCATATTATTGAAAAAATACAGAGGATTTGACCTCAATCCATATTTCAAAACTAACATTCCTTTAACCTTTAAATGCCGAGCATATGGGTACGCAAAATGTGACCACTTGCTGCTGACCATGCCAGTATGGAAACACTTTGTTTGGAAGTCGCTTACAGATGTTGTTTTTGTCAAGAGGTGTAAAATTTTGAAGGGTTCGTCCTTGAGCCATGCTCTCAAGAATCATTGAGGCAACCATGATGCCGATTCACCATTGGGTGCAGGGTAGACCTCCCACCAACTGTAAACAGAGATAAGGAAGAGTGCGGCCCTTCTCATTTCTTGTGGACAAGGGGGATAGGATGGTGATTAGCTACGAGGTCAGCTGCCATAGTTGGAAGTGGACGTAGAAGTTCTTCCTCCACCTCCTCAATGTCACTGTCCTCAATAGTTATGTTCTTCTGTTGTGATCTGGAAGGCAGATGATGCATCGAGAATTTCATCTCGCTCTTGCGAAATCCAATCCAAGAAGGGGCATCAGCTCTTCCTGCTGTTAGTTCCCAAGGCGGAAGACTAAGCAGCACAAGCGGGACACAATTGCGTCACTTGGAGGCCAAAGAAAACAAACTGGCCTGTATAGGGAAATTGCCTTCGTTACTGTGTGTACTCCGAGAGGGGAAAATACACTAGAACAGTGGTGAAGTGCAAAATATGCTATGTGGGGCTCTGTATATTTTCGTGCTTCAAGGAGTACCACACCAAAAAATACTTTAAAAGTTATATATATATATATATAATTCTTTGTAAAATGTATGAAAAAGTGGTGTTAGTTATGTTTTATTATGATTTTTTATACTTTATATTTGAGATTTACTTGGAATTTGGGTTGTTTTCTTTTACTATAAAGGACGTATATCCATTATTACCCAAACAGTTTTGCTAAATATTACTTTTTGTGTGACTAATTTATCTCTTATAATTCAGGAAATACATGGTTTTATTTGATCAAAAGCAAGAAAAATTTTAATGTCCAAAAATAACTGGCAGCGAGACTTGCCATAGGGACATTTAAATGCAGCATTTAAAGGCTAATGGTAACTACATAATTGAGCAATAAAATTACATACAATATGTACATCTTTACAATATAAAAATTTTATGCAATTTAAAATATACATACTATACATTACATATAGTGATGCTCCCTGACTTAAGGATGTCCAACTTAGGGATTTCCGACTACGGATTTAATTCCCATACATTAAAAAAAATTTCAAGACATGGAATTATTCAGTGAGCGAGAAGTGTTTGGGAACTGCTTGGCATCACATTCGGAAGAAAGTGTTACCTTCATCGTGAGCATTCCGATCATCATAAGAAGAAGAGGCATCTCAGTATTGTTCCACATTGCCTCATGGATGTATCTTGACTTCCATTTGTGTGTATCTTAGGTTATTTTTTGCATTTTTCTTGTAAAATTTCTGCAGCGCTGCCCATTACAAAATGTCTAATAAGCACGCTTAGTACATTAGCCTGTGCTGTACATAAGAACTTAGTCTACAATAGGCACTTCCGACTTATGGAATTTTCGACTTACGATGGGATTTCAGGAATGTAACCCATTTATAAGTCGGGGAGCATCAGTATAGGTATACCCTGATTTATGTTGATTTGATGTTATTCCACCGGTCACTTAATACCCATGTATCGATTTATGTTGTTTTGATTCAGAAGTTACATTGTTAGAGATCTAAGGTTTTTTAAAAATCATTGTTGCCACCTTCCTCATGCTATTATCTCATTAAAATACTAAATAAAAATCACATACTGAGATCTAAATGTGGCTCTGTAATATAACATCTAAATAAACTACGATCTTAAATATATTGCATCTCTCCAAACTCAGACCAATTCTCTCTAGGTGATTACAGGGGTATTAATAATGTAGGTGCAATCGATGCAACACACTGACAGGCTACTCATATTATGGATCCCAAAGTAATGCAAAATAATTCACAGATGGTGCGATCTGCATGTTAATTCTTGCTCAGAAGCTTGCCTTTGTGATTATATCATTGGAATCACTGTCAATAAATAGTTCTTCCTCTATTTAAACATTCAGCATTTTATGTTAAATTAAATTAAATTGATTACGTAAATTAAAATTTAGAAATTTTGAAAATGAAAATTTGAATTTTTATTGCTGATTTGTACAAAAGGACTCCAAAAGAAAATTGCATCGAGTTGTTTGAAATCTTAAAAATGCCCTCTGGTGATTGCTTACTATGTTGACTTTGGATGGTTTTGTAATGAGGGAACTTAGTGATAAAAAATTGGTGAATTTGGACATGAAATGCTCAGAACACTCAGACATATAAGTGAAATTATGATGCTCATTTGTAGTAAATTTCATGCTGAATCTGATTTTGCATATTATAGTTTTCTAAAACTTTGGGAAAATTATTTAATTGGGTGAGCCAAACTGTCCTAAACTTCTGCATGCATCTCCTCCTCACACCATTGATTCTTATGGGAAAAACTGCTTTGATTCACAATTTGATTTACGTCGTACTTTTCAGGAACACATCTCCAATGTAAATCAGGGTATACCAGTACACTTATGTGATAAACATGATATTAATGCTCTCTTCTGGTCTTCTTGTAGATCACAAAGGAATTACATACTGCTTAGTCAAGAAGTTGAAAAAATTTTCTTGTAATATTTTTTCCACGTTTCTATGAGGTAGGATAATCTAGGTGCTGATCCACTCTATTGACCCCTCTCATCATGTCATTATAGTCAATGACAGGTTTGTGACAGCCTTTGTTTTTTCGTTTTACCACTCTTTCTTTCCACGTCACCATTTATTGATTGTGGATGGTACAGAGAATCATTAATTCTCCCACATCCCTCTATTGAGGCACAATCACTACTTCCCTATGATATGTTACAATTTTTCCTCTCTTCGGTGGTTTCTCCATTAGGCCAATGGGCATTTCTTTTTGCATTGAGTGCACTTTCGTAAATGTCTGTTGACCGCAAAACCAATAAATTGGCTAATTGTGGCACAATGTAAAAATTGTCTATTGTTAGAGAGTAATCTTTGTGTAACAAGGGCTTCACCATCATCATATCCACCTGTGATGTCATCAGAAAATTTTGGAATTCTATGTAGAGAATAGTCTTGTTTACTGTATAAATTACACTCGACCACATATACCCACTTTTTGCCTCACAAAGCATGAAAGTTTTGATTCCAAATCTAGCCCTTTTTTGCTGAATATATTGATGCCATCCCAGTCTTCCTTTGAATATCAAAAGGCTTTCCTTTATTATGATGTTTCTCTCTGGTGTGTAAAATTCTCAGAACTTCTCTTCTAAGTGTTGAAAGAGAGGCAGGTCATGTTTTATTTAGTTGGGGATTAGGGTGATTGCCTGCCTCATAAGTTTCTTTATTACTAAAATGCAAAAACCTGTATTTTTACGCATCTTCTGTAAGACATTGTCTGTCCAAATAATAGAGTGAAAAACATCTTGTTGACCAATATAATACTTGATCAGGTTTGTGGTCAATTCTTTGCAGCATCATAAGTGCAAGGAAAACATATTTCAGCTCCAGTAGTGTGGTGCCATTGATGTACAATGGTGCTTGAACTCAATGGCCTTGCATTGAGGGACTGAGTTGTATATAGGTTTGTTTCATTGGCAATAGAAAGGATGAGCTCTTCATAAAAAAAAGTATTCACTATATACTTGGCATCAGAACCTAATTGCTTGTCTCTGATTCAGATTCCTCAATGCAAATCTCTTCTGCATCAATATCACTATCAGAATGCCCTTCGCATTTCATTATGGATGCTTAAAGTGATATAAAATCACAAAACCGATAGGATATAATGCCAATAAACTCAGCAAAAATTATATGCTATAACAAAATATATCAAATTATCACAAAATATAACAAAATGTAACAAAATATAAAAAGATATAACAAAATAGAACAAAATACAATGACCGATCCCAAAAGGGTGCATATTTATCTCTAGGGAGTGAGATGAAGGACCTTCTAGAAATTGAGGAAAGAAAGGGTGCCTGGGAAAAACCCTCTCAGGGCGCATGACCTAGCAATTGATGGACTCCTTAGTAGGATAAAGATTATCTGGAGTAGCAATCAAAGCAACTGCATTGTAAAGAGTAAAATTTGGCTTCAGTCATGCTAATGACCATGTGAGTTCATTACCCTGATATTTCGAAAACCCACTCTTAGAAATCTAAATTGTCTCTCCATATGATCTCTGATGGTCAGAATGTGAACTTCTAGGAAGGACCTACTAGTAGCTCAAATATACTCAGGCTTGTCAGAATTTGAGCCTTTTCTTGAACTGAGTATACTCAGGATAATCAGGGAAGCTGTTAAAGGATAATTTTCATTGTTCACCCAGGTGAATAAATTTTCCTTACATATTACAGTAAACCCTTATCATTTGTGACCGTGCTGTTGGTGATGATTGATTGTTCATGATGACAAAACCTTGCTGACACAGACACTAGTTAGCAAATCATAATCTAATTTGAAAATGCTCTTGCATCGGTGTAAGAATTACCAAAAGCTTTTTCTTAATGCAAAGGCACATTTTCATGTGTTCTCCCGTTAAATCCCAATATTATGAAAAAATTTTGTAGAAGAAGAGGCGTGTAAACCCCCTTTAGTATTCATTGTGGGTGAGAGTGAAAGTTATTTTGAAAAAAGATGTCATCCAGAACACATTGCTCCCAGTGCCATGTTTGCATCTCAGTCCTAACCATTGTTAAAATGTGGCTTTTTAGGTTTTGAGTTTTGATGCAATGTTATTCGTACTGGAAAACTTCAAATATTAATTACCTACTACTAAACTAGGACACATTTTCAAATTTTTTAAATAACAATCTGAGTTTCAGTTTTGATTTCCAGTTGCAAGCTAATGAATTCTCATGCATGACAGAAAGAAAATAAGAAGGATAGACATTTCTTTAATTGTATTATATTGGGATATTGGCTTAATTTACCATATCTGTTTTTGGAATTAAATATTTGTCTCAAAAGTTGAACTCTAAACAAAAAATAGGCTTCATTCTGCTAACCCTCTATTTCTCGTATACCCAGAGGTGCTTTAAGGTTTTTGGCGCCCCTAGGCGAATTCAAGTGATGCACCCCAAATTATTTTGCTGAGTATTTGCTGTACCTAACAAAAATATAGGAAAAAGACAAAAGGGTTTTGTTGAAGATCAAATGTATTTCAGTTCAAAATTATTATATTTACATTATGTATTTTTAAAAGAAACACTTGGTTCGCTAGCGCAACTTCTTTTTCTGCGCTTTCAGTTCTACAAAATTGTTTATGACATCTCCATAGTCCAAAGCATTTGTCATGTCTGCTTCAATACTCATTATTGACAGTGTTAAGTCTCTCCTCCGTCATTGTTGATCATAGATAATTCTTGACTGTTTTTAGGGTTGAAAATGACCGCTCACTGCTGCAATTGGACACCGCAGTAGATAAAATAACACAAAGAGCTATATCAACATTTGGAAATTTTGCAGTGAATTTCTGTACATAACTTCCTGCAGTAAATATAAAAATGATTTACGGCAACTGCTATTGAATCGAGTTTCTGCCAGAATAGAAGAAGAAAGTACTTCTCTAAAGTGTACACACTCATCTGGAAAAGTATCATCTAAATCGTCGCAATATTGCTCTGCTAGTTCTAAGGCTCGTTGTTTTATTTCCATTGTTTCAAGCACTTGAAGCCTCAACAAAAAACCAAATTTATTCTCCAGATCTGCATAAGTAGCGCGTTTTTGTTCCAACTTGATCTAAATTCTATCTACAATAACAATAAAAACATTCCTGCGAAAAATGTCTCTATTTTCGTCGACTGAAGTGGTTTCAGAAGAAGAGGGTTCAGCTACTTCATAAAAAACTTTCCATTTTCACTTTCTTTTGTCTGCAAATGAATAATGGTTAACCCCAGTCATGGCTATAGCTTTATTCTCATATTCGAAAGAATTATCTTTAGCCGATCTGATGTAACCTGCGAGAGATTAAAATAAAGCTGTGACAACTCCGATGTCAATATCCACTCTGCAACTTTTTGCTCGCTGCCAAAAATCTTTGCATCATGTCAGACCAAAATATTAATAAAATGCAATTTTCTAATGTTTCCAAATTCTTGACAATCTTCTCTGCTTGATTCCTAGTGTCAGGTTGTTCATTACTGTCCTCAAAAAACATATTCAAACAGGCTGTTATATCACTATAAGAATCAATATTAGCTTGACAAGCTTCTGTGCTAGCTGCCCACCATGTATCCGAAAGAGATTTCCTTGAGAACTTGCCAACTTAGAGTTGACGCAGACAAAAGATCTAAATTTCTTGAATAAGGCCAAAAAATGATACTGCTTCAGGACAACATTCTGCAGCATTAACCCCTACCAAGTTTGAGGATGCGCTGAGCAAGATACATAGATCGCGTTTTGATTGTGTTGTTTAATTCTTACTTGAAGACTACTATACAAACTACACATATTGGATGCGTTGTTGTAGCTCTGCCCACGACAATCTATTTTTATTGAATGCATTTCCAAAACATTCAGTACAGCTTTCTCTAAATCTTCTGACTTATGACCGGAGTTAGGTATAAACCTTAAGAATCGTTCTACTGGATTTCTGTTTGGAAGATCATAGCGAATAATAAAGATCAGCTGGGCTACATGGGCAATATCTGGTGTGTAGTCTACACTTACAGAATAATATTTAGCTTCTTTTATCTCACAAATTATTTCATTCAGAACCTTTTTGCCCATCAGTAATACAAATTCTTCGCAGGTGTTATGGGATAAGTATGATATTTTTCCCTTACTGGTGGAGCCATATTTAGCTATATGCTGGCTCAAAAAAGGGTCTAATTCAGCAATTAGCTTGAGGGAAACTAGATAATTTCCATTCTGAAGAGGTCCGAAAGAGTGCTCATGTCCCCGAAGCAAGAAATTTAACAGTGGCAACGACTCTTTTTCAGACATCACGCCAATACTGCACCTCTTTTAAAATTTGAGTACACACACTTTCATCAATGTGTCCTTAGGCTTACCCATGAGTGATAAAAACAACGGAAGCTGACAAATGTTCTTTCGAATTCTCATGTGATTTAAGTCAAGGACATTTAACCTTGAATGGCCGGGTGTCCCCATATGTGGACACTAAATGTATGTTTTTTAGTCCGAGCGAAGCTGTACGGCGACACAGTGTGTTAATACGTTTCAGATTTCGCTCCATCCTTATTGGCTCTCATATTTCCTAATGTATGTTCTTTGAGCTCCGATACCAAAAAATACGAGAGGCACCAACGTAAACGGCCACTGTATGATAAAGGTTAAGGTAAAATACTAAATAAATTTTCGTTTGGTTTGTTTCTTTAATTCTATTACTTGCTATAAAAATTTGTTTTAATTTGCTTTCAAAAATTCTACTATTTGGCGCCCTAGGCGGCTGCCTACTACACCTTATGGATAAGGCGCCCCTGCGTATACCTAGTTGAAGTCTTGCCTTTCGATTTTGCCATTCTTGATTCCAGGGAGCATAATCCTCGCAAATGACAAAGGTTTACTGTACTTCTAAAATTTCAGCTTTGCCAGTGTTTTGCAATTTTTCATTATGCAAAGTTAGCCATCAATTTTTGTTTTGTTAATGTTAAAATATTTTTGGCTCTTTAACTTATTATTATGAACTGTAACTGCTATTTGATTTAAAAGAAAATATTGCTTTAGAAAAAAAAGCTGGTGCAAGGGTTTATCTGTTCAGCTAGCTATCCATGATTGTGAAAGATTAAGGAGTATTATTAGGTTGGCAACAATTTTGCTCCTTGCTTATTATTATGTGATTGTTTGAGGGATTGGCTATGCTGCTGCCTTACTCTGTTGCAGGCTTTTAGAGGCTATTTTGTAGCATATTTTATCTTTTGGAGTATATATAAATATAACTAAAGAAATGTATTGTGTAGATTGCAGGCATAAATCTAAGGCTTGTGGGCTACATATGGCCCTTGAGAGCATTATTTGTGATCTGTGATATGAACAAGAATATTTCAATAAATAAGGTAACAATTTCCGTTATGAAGGAAAACATATTTTTTTCAAGTAATACAGACAGACAGACAAACGACTTTATTAGGGCGAAATTGAGACAATGTAGTCCCTTCTTACATTTAACCGGTTGTATATGTACTGTAAACACTATTGTTTTTCTATATAATCACCAAACCTTTTCAAACATTTATCCCTGTGGAACTAATTTGTTGATCCTGCTTCAAAGAAATCAATCTCAAGCAGTGATAGCCATAACGTAATGGCCTACTTCAATGTGTCATCATTGGCCAAACATTGACCAACCATATGTTTCTTGTGAAATGCTCATTTCATATCAATAAGTTTTTTGCATCGCTCTCCCCTGATAATTATATCAATATAGCAAATGTTATAATTGGTATAGGCAGTGCTGAATCTGTCTTGCCATTTCAAAGACTCTATGCCTGGGGTTCCCAAACTTGAAAATGTGGAGAGCACCAAGTTGTGTCCTGGAATATCAAGGGAACATTAAGTTATAGTCTAGAACAGGGGTTGGCAACATATGGCTCGCAGTCCTGATATGGCCTCCGAGAGCACTTTATGTGACCTGAGAAGCCATAATGAAAAAGTGATCGGTACAATTTAACAGAAAATTTAATATTTTTTCAGTAAAATATTGAATCACCCTTCAGATTTCATTTTGGCATCATTTTTTTGTGTTCAGCCTTTTGAAACCGATCTCTATATGACAAGATACTTTCTGCATACTATTGAATAAAATGAAGTTTATTCATTACTAGCAGAAGGGCACAACATATATACAATTACCTCGACTTTTTTATGGCTACAATCAGGTTATTACCTTATTTATTAAAACCTCCCCCTCAATATGGATAATTCTTTATTTTTAATTAAAATTATTCCATAAAACCTTTCTTGTGAAGTTTTGTATAAAAAATTGGTTGTAAATGAATTTTAATTTCATTGAAACTTCAAATACGGCCAGTCGAAATATTCTCAAGTGCAAATGTGACCTAATATCTAAAAAGGTTGGACATCTGTGATATAGAAAGTCTTATGAAAATAAATGTGTAGATAGATTATCAAGTTCAATTTCTGATATTGACATTTGGAAGAAAGGGTGAGTTAACAGTTTCCAGCTGATTCTATCAGGTAAAAGCTTACCAACATAATTAAGAAGTTTCTAATTATATCAAATGTTTGGTCAGTATAAAACAAGTCGGACTGTGAAATCGTTTTCAATTTTTTTGGCACTATTTATATTTAGGAATTTCTGTGAATTTACACTTGTAATTGGACAGTAATTGCAGATTTTTTAAAGAATAGAGATCATGCTTTTTTGGTGAATATTCAGTTTCTGATATATTATGCTGGCTATACATTAATAATTATATGCATTGTTTCATCTCTAGTGACAACCCTGAGAACCATAGTTGTGTAAATTGTAGATTATTTTCTTGTGGAAATAGTCCACAGTAATATAAATCAATTTGGATATTGCCAGGGGTAAATTGAATCAATTGTCTTATTAATTTCTTTTTTGTCTCTCATCCTATACTCATTTGTTGTAAATTGTCCCCTAGTTTATTTTCCTTGGGGCAGTGTTTGAGGGATTTGAATCTGGCCTCAAATCGACTGACTGCTGTACCTCCTGCCCTTGGCTTATCTTGCCTACATCTGCAGTTCCTTGACCTGCAAAAAAACTTTCTAGATACGCTACCGCCCGAGTTTTCTTCTCTCACCAGTCTGCGAGAACTTGTGATTGCATTTAATAAGTGAGTGTTGCTATGGTTGCTTGTGATGTCTCTTCTGTAACAGTTTTTAATATTTAGAGTAGCAGTAGCAGCAGTATTTTTTATGCTCTTTCTTATTAATGATATAATATAATTATGATATCAAATAATATTGCATCTAATGTTTAATTTAATTCAATCAATTATTGTTTGTAATCAATATGCAGATGCAGGAGCTTCATGATTATTCAAGTCCGAAAGATTATCTCAGTATTTACATAAATTAATGATTAAGGAAATACAGATGTTGCGCATTCAGACTTGATGCTTCTGACACCAGTCAAATCTTCATGGTTATGTTGCACTTTTTTATATCTTCAATTAAAAAATTGACTAAGGTATTCTTCCGATTCATACAAAATATAGTGTTAATTGTAGAGAGAGGTCTCTATTTTCAATGCATCTCCAGAAAGTGATTTTTAAATTTTAGTATATAGGTGGCATAATTAGTTATGAAAACTACTAAAACTAACAGGCTTGTTTTAATTTACATGCATATAATCAGCTTTTTCTATCACATCCAGATTCAAGGCCATACCAACATGTATAAGGCAGCTACCTGGTTTGGAAATACTTATTGCCCGAGATAATCAAATTACTACTGTGGATGTTGATGTCCTCTCTGGTTCAAAAATCCTAACAACCTTGGATCTTTCCAATAATAATATCCAAGTTGTGCCTCCTGAATTAGGTCTCATGGAACGCCTGAGGTAAGTGGTGTATGGGAGGAGCTTAGATTTTGTTAAAATAAAAACCTGATATATCAGTGTCATTCTTATTTAACATAATCTATACATCTAATGCTATAATTTTGTAGTTAATTTTACTTAGGTATTTTTTGTTATTTGCTGAATATAACTTATTGTAATGAATCATGGAGTTAAAGAAAACAGGTCAACAGTTATTAATGTCATTATTTTCATCCAGTAACAATTTTTATGGAATGAGACCAGTTGTTTTTATTATCTACCAACTTGGATAGCATTTATTTGCTGATGTTTGAGGTAGCCTTATCAAAAATATTTTATATTTAGATGGTTTATTTGAAGCATCTTTAAGAATGTAAATGGCATATTTTTCATAATTAAAGATTGGTTTAATGTCATCCTTTTAGCTACAGGATCTAACAACTGTCATTGCTAATAAAATTCAAGGAAATTATGTACTTTCATTATGTATTGAGCAAAACTATTAAAAATAATTTTTTGTCATTTATCTCCTATGTAATCATTCATTCATTCCTATTGTTTTCATGGAATCTATAACGGATATTAGCATTTTCATTCTATTATGCTAGAGTAAAATGTTTTGTTGTTATAGCAATAAATTTAAGCAGTTTTAGGGTTATTTATATTGTATATGGGGTGGTTTTGTTTATTTTTAAACATTTTATGACTAAAATTATCATAATTTAATTTACATGGAGTTAAAAACCACTTACATTCATTTTTAGCTTTTTGTTAAAATGATATATTTTCTGCTTAACCACTTGACTGGGCATGACGATCATACTCATCATGAGCAAAGTGGCCGCCATTTGGGCATGATGGTTATTTTCATCATCAAGGTTTTTTTTCATCTTTTTCTATGGGCGTGACGAGTTATTTTGTCCTGAGCTTTCTCTTGTATTCCTTGGTCCTTGAGGTTCACATTCATACAAACAGAGGGCGTTTAGGCCAAATTTTCTGAGATTTAGAACCTTCGTCGTGAAACCCTGCACGTTTTATATGGTGTTGCATATATGCACCTCCCAGTCGGCAATTCTTAGAAATGCAATAAAAGTTTTTCACACAAACATGTGAACTCAGTCACCAGGAATTTTTACCCATTCTTTTTCTTTGATACACCTGATGTTTTTACCAATTTTACTTCTTTGGTTTACCAGGGCTAATAAATATTTTCCGCTACCCCTTGCAGAAACATTATTTTTGAGATTCGCTTTTTTTATTTTCTCTATTTTTCCTCGATATCAAATAGCATATGGACTACTGCTTTTTAATTGATTCGTCTGAAAATATTAAGCAAAACTTTGGTTCAAAAAGCATTAAAAATTTAACTGTTTAACAAATTAATTGTTAATAACAAATTGTAAATTGACTAATTTTAAATACGTTTTTGTAACTTGATGAAATTCTTTGGGAGAAATCTAGACTCTATATACAAGCGTATAATTATAATCAGTAGAAGTACAAATTTTATGCTAAATTCAGCTGTTACTGCTGCATCACTCCTTTGATTGTTAAATATTGATTATCGTAAAAACAAATTCATTAGTGATTTTAATTTATTTTACTAGAAAACTTATGAGATTCAAAATATTTTTATATTTATTTAAATTGTTAATGATAAATTATTAACAAATTGTTTGTTAAAACAATTGCTTACTTTACGAAATTTTAATACATAATTGCAAATATGAACAAATTCCTTTATATTTAAAAAAAAAAATATCTGGTAAGAGGTAATATAAAAAAGATACATTTCATTCCTGACTCCCCAACTGGAGTACACTTCTGGTCTCTTGCTTTCCCCAGTCAAGAGGTTAAAGAATAGGTGAAAATCCTCTTTTCTAGCTGTATCATCAAAATTTTCACTTATATCAGTGATAAGTGGTTAATTTTCTTTGCTTTCTTTTGAAGGAAATATCATGCTTCATTCATTCAGATATACATGTAACTTTTGTGCATTAGTTGATAGTCTAACTAACCTTTCTTGCTTACAGAGGATACTAATTCTATCATAATGTTTATTAATTTTTTTATGCAGTAAACAATTATCTTTGAGTATCAATCATTTTCTTTTGTTATATTAATTTGGTTTAAATGATGTTCTTTGAAAATGTAAACCTTAGAATTATGTATTTAATTAATCCCTTAACCTACTGATAAAAGGCGCTCATCATTGTGGTTGTTCTTTTTAGAAGCTTGGAACTGTCTGGAAATCCATTTCGTGTACCACGGCATGCAGTTCTCTCTAAAGGCACTCCAGCAATTCTCTCTTATCTTCGCGACAGAATACCCCAATAACAGGCTTTCTGGAGAAAGGTTTTTGTTCTTTCATGTTGGTAAATATAGGTAATGGAAGGGCATTTTGACAAGAGATATAAAAAAATTTTGCTAGAGCTGAAAACTCAAATAGGAAAATTTTTATCCCTGCAAAATTTTTCCTGTTAGCTTAAAAGTCAATTCTCTAATATCAATTAGCTCTTCCACAGTGCCAACTGGATTTGAATGAAATTTAAGTATTTTATGTATGATTAAACTTTTGCTTTATAGTGAGAGTATTTTGCCATTATTACTATTAGTTGGAATCTCAATAATTTATTTTTTTATGAAATTTAAAATTTGCATTAGTTTTTGCTGTTACTTTTTTGGTCCTGTGATAATTTTTTTGAGATTATGTTTTAAATACTGTATTTACTTGCATAGTTGCTGCACTTTACATACCATTTTTGTTACATTAAAACAAGGGTGGGGCAAATACACGATTTTTCCCTTATAGAAAATGGTCTCTTCAGAATGAATTATAATGTTAATGCAGTTTAAAAAATTTACTCGTTTGTTGTCCCCACACAAACTGGTCTATAAGAACACTTTATTTTATTTTATCAAAATTTAACAGTCTTCAAGTGTGTCACGCATTGTAAACAGAGATAATCATCATGCCAAAGTAAATGAGAGGTAAAGTTGTCACAGAGTGATTTAAATGCTGTTTCTGCATGGTAGGAGTGAGATTATCATTTTTAAGTTTCTTTCAAATGAGATACAAACTTGAAATTTGACGTACGTACAACCAAAAGAAATATCTTGTCAGTGGAATAGAGAGAACATTATGTGACGAGGACAATTATGCAAGTAAACACGGTATGTTATAATATGTTATATGTTGTGTTTGATGTGTCAACTATTTTTATTTAACATTTTTACTACTCTGAGATGAATCAAATCCCAGTTTACAATGTGCCACGTATGTTTCAGAAATTTATTTTTTTATAAAATTGTACGCCATTGTGATGTGTTTGCAGATTAAAATGAATAAATTGGTTTTTGTGTTTGTGGTCGATAAATTTTGAAAGCTTCCATAATTTTGTGAACAGTTTATCTTTTTGTTTAGTAACATGCTCTTTTGAGCTTTTATGATGCCAGTAGAATTATGCTGTAAATTCAGAATAGCTGTGCTGGGTCTTTGCCATATTGTACAAATTTATGAAATTTGAAAAATAAATTTTTATGAAATCTCATCGGATTTTGATAATTGATTACCTAAATTTTAAAGAAGTATGTAATGTTATCTATTTTCTCGAGTTTATATTTTAAAAAAGGTTTCCTAATTGAGGAAGGAGGGTAGAAAGTACTTCTTCCTTTGCAGTAATTGACATATAATTATTAATAGGATTCTGTTTACAATAAAAAGAACTCCCTTTTTCCCATTCTGACATTTTTTTGCTGTTTTCTCTGTACATAAGTACACGCACACACACAGCCGTACATATGTGATAGGAAGTTTTGTGGCTCGTGAAGTTATATCAAACACACATCCTTTTTTCCTATTTACAATGTACAATAATTAAATTATAGTAACTATAGCACTCTTCATATTTATGGTCATATTTTCTTTGGTTTAGCTTGTTGGAAACTTGTTTACATATCATTAAATTCTCATTTGAACATAATAACTTTAAATGTATCAGCCTCATGTAAGTTTTGTTGGTGACTTTTCTTTCTTTTTTACAATCTTCTATGTTATCAACAGTCTGTACATACCATGCCTACTTCTTATATGGAGCACAATAATGAAAACAACTTGCCATATTATTAACAATAAAAACCAGGGTTCACAATTTTCTACCCAATCACACACACCTGTACAGTTGCTGCTCCCATCATACACTTTCTAATGCAAAACATTTAATATCCATGGTGAACCAGCTTTATTTGACCATAGGGAAATGATTGCTTTACCAGCTATTTTCTCATGATATAGCATCATGCTTAATTCATTGTCTGCTTTCACCTTTTGGAAACGATTAATTTCACAATTTCGTAACTTGCTTTTTTTAAAAAGATATTGAACCCCAACTTAAACCTCCAAACACATTCCTGTAGTCTACAGCACACTGAAACATCACCTTTTTCCTTGATCTAACTCCCTGACTAATGAAATTGACTATTCGATACAACAGGCTATAATACCTTAATTCTCATCACCTGATATGTGCCCCCTAACTGACCCCTTGCCTAAATTTTAATTAATTTGGGAACAAATGCCTCTCTTTTAAGGTGACTCCACTATCCCCTCATTATCAAACATTTACCTGTTTTCTTTCGTATGCACCATGCTCAGGTTTAAAAAGGGAATTCTAAAAACCAACAAGCTATAAGAACAGCCTATCACTCCTTTTGCTGTCATTCCGAAAGACTCAGGAGGTTGCAACAGCTTTATAGAGCTATGCTATTAGGTGTGATTGCATTCTTGTGGTAAGGATAATATTATACTCGATCTGCATGATTAAATTCTACTAAATATTTTCCTGTATTAGAATTCACAATGCTTTTTTAAATGAATCAACAGAATGAATGGTATGAGTTCGTGAATTCGCCTTATCCTCAATCTAACACAATGTAATTTTGAAGGACAGCCCATCTTTTCCCAACTTCAACAAGAATCTTCAAAAATTTTTTTAAGCTCACAGTTATCAATGGTAATATTATCATTATTATATGTTAACCATTCTTATCATTACAGCACAATAATTAGACCAAGGGGGAGGGGAAAATAGTCGTAATGGTACATCATTATCTTACACATTAAAACTTCACCACACAATGATTCTTACGGACAATCAGCGTCTGGAGAGAAAAGCCCAGAAGAAGCGCAACATTCAACAGTAATAATACCTATTTTACTTGTAAAATCCATTTATAGAAATGGTTTTAAGCCCAAATAGAGATAGATTTGAGTGTGCCCAATATACATGCTGGATTGGTGACATCACTGTTGGAAGTTGCACTAAGACAGAGTTTTTCACTGCACAAAATTTTTTGCCATTTTTATTCACATTTTTATATAATCGGAGATCATTTAGATGTATATATATATATATTTGAAGAACCCCACATTTCCAAGGCATGGGAGGCTTGTCTTATGCATATTCACTAAAAATATATGTTAAGTCCCATGCATAAGAAAGGGGAATGTGTGCTTTCAAGAAGAATAATTACATTATTTTGCCTTGTTGGTGAGTGAATTTTTATCATCTTCCTAGTCCAGTAATTTTTTCCTGGCATTTGGAAGTATTGTTGCATCTGAATGATCCCTAAGGCAGGAAGAAATCTAATTTTGTCCTTGCTCTGAAATTTAATTTGACTATGTGTCTGAAGAAGTTTAGTTTATTTGACTATTTATTTAAAAAAAATGAAATTCTGCTAAGTTCTTCAGAGGGGCTGAACTGGCTGAAATCTTTCATTTCTAGCACATCCTTAGTGTATTAATTTTGAAAGGGATAGTGATGTGTTTTTCTTTCCCTATATGGTAGTATGTAAGAGATCTATTGTTTTTTATCGATTGCATTTTTTGTCTTGCAGTGGCACATGATAGATGAGTGTTAGAACTCCTTTAACTTGCTCCACAGTCATGCATTACAATTTACATTTACAGCATACTAAGGTTTTTTATTGATTGTAATTATGACGAGAAAATAAGGCATAGAGTTCACATATGCAGAAATTGCAATAAACACTACACTGATGGCCAGCAATATAGGAGATGGGCAATGCTGGAATGAAATATTTAGTGGAAAAAAGGTAAATGCTCCATGATAGATAGAAAATTACATTTACACACAAATCTATACAAATTGTTAGACATCATTGCCAAGGATGGAAATGTCAAGGAGCATGTAGAAATTAGAAGACTGCCAAAAATAAGGTAGAACCAGTGTTGTCTGGGAGAAATTTGTTTTTAAGAGTTCCATTGTTGAAATACCGATGAGTATCATAGAATCCAGATTGTGCTGTTAGGGGGCTTTATCATAAGGGAGAATTTTGAAATAAAAGCACCAGGATGAATTGTTAGATGAAAGATATTTTCTTAGGAGTCTTTACGAATGACATTATGCAAGGAGATCTACCAAAAAACAACATTTCTTTGTTGTGCTTGTCTTCTCTTTAACACGCCATTAAAACAGTACACTTCCCAGTTATTATAAACAACAGAATTTTAAAAAATACTGGAATACTTGTGGCATGATTGTGAGTGGTCATTGAGGTAAGGTTGGCCACTTACAATAAAGTAAATCAAATCACGATTAATATATTCAGAGGTAGTTACGGGAGATAATACCATACAGATATTCAAGAAGCCTGAAAACTAGCACTTTCTATATCATAACTTATTTAGGCCTCTCAACAGTGACTTCTGGGACAGATTTAATTCTTTATTTCACTCCTTTTTCTCAATATTTTGTTTCCAAATTGACCTTCATTATAAGATCTGTCTAAATAACTTCTCTAACAGTTAAGAATAATGCACAAACAGGATAACAGGGAAAGCATTTCATTTATCTAGTCAAAGATTGGTGGCTGTGTCAAAATATATGCTGGGGTAAATAACAGTGAAGTAGTTTCCTTCAATTCCTGCCTTCAATAATTATTAAATGCAATTAATGTGATTCAACTGGTGGTGGGATCAATTATTTTAACAAGTGATACAACAAGTTGACCTTTAGATAGAAAAATATTTTCAAACAAATTGAAATTCTATAACATAAGAGAATCAGGATTGATCAGAAATGAATTATAATCTTCCAGTAAATGATGCTGTCATTGCCAAAATAACGTTTTAATGGCAATATTACTTCTTCTTCATGACAAACACACCTTTACCATGCGTCGCATTTACCTTTGAACACAGCTTATCTCATAGAAAACAAAGAGCAGATCACTTAGCATTTATTGACTTAAAATTTCTTGCCCTCACAGCTGCATTACTCTTCTAGCCAAAAACGACTTTGCTTATATATGTATACATATATATACATATACATGTATATATATACACACATATAATATTTTTCAACTTCGTGTCGAAGGAAGAAAAAAGTTGTGAAGCCGACTCCTGGCATGATAGGGCATTTACATTATCTTTATGTAGAAATGGTAGCCTGAAAGTTCCAAGTTAATACGGTGTTTTTCATCAAGGAGGACATCGAGTTTGCCTGTTTTTACATGAAGGCATCCAAAAAATTGTCAAAAAAGGAGAGGGAGAAGTTAAGAAATGCACCGTCTTAATGGATTTGTTTTTTTTTTGTTAATTCCGCAGAGACATCCCTAGCAACCCCCTCGGAAGAGATGACTATAAAGTGCTTTTTTAGAGCCCCTCGAATCGTGACTAGCCGAACAAGTGGTGCGTGCATCATCAATGGAGGCATGAGGCTGCACCTCCTGTGCGTGGCTTCATTTGGGGAAGGAAAGAAGACAGATACAGGTGGAGGAGGTAAAGAAGGAAAGTATGATAGATCAAAAGACGTCTTTCTTTTTTTCCACAACAGCGACGGTCTACTCAGAAGGGATAATTTTAGGGCGAAGAGAGTGAGAGGGGCGGAGGAATCAACCGGTGAAAAATGCCATTTGGTGGCGCACACTTAAAATGGATTTCCTAAATATGACACAAATAACCGAGACATTTATAATTCGCACCATTAATCAATTGAAATTCCCTGGTCTTCGTGCGCTCAGCCTCTCACCACCACCTCCGCCTCCTCCCCTCGCGATGCGTCCTCTTCTTCCTCATCCTCCTCTCCCTTCTCCACCCCCTTCGAGGATCGCTGGGTGCTCGTGCCGAGGAAGCCGCCGCCGAGACCACGTTGACAGCGGTGCGCCTTCCGGAGCCGTCGCACCACCGTCTCCGAACGTCCTTCCGCGTTGCTCAGACCGGGGCGACGTGGAGGGGCAGTTCGGCGCCCTCGCCTCCGGTGATCCCTCGGCCCCTCTCTTAGTCTTCCGCCCGCCACCGCCGTCGCCGCCTCTTCCGTCGCCGTCTCGGGGTCCCCTCGGAGGCGCGGCCTCGGTGGGGGTGGAGGGAAGAGGGCTGTCGGGGGTGGCGGGAGGCTGGTGTCCGGCGGGGAGGGGGGAGGCAGCAGTGTCTGGTCCGCGGGCCGGTTAGCAGTTGCAGCCGGCGTTCTGAGGCGCGTTCTGGGTCTCTGCCAGTCGCGTGCCGCCCTTCGAGGCGTTCATCAGGTTGGGGTCGGAGTCCAAGCTTTCCGACATCTTGTCGCAGATGATGTCCACAAGGCGCTCGAATACGGCCTGGTTTTATGTCGAAAGAAAACGGAGAGGGATGAATCAGATGGGGCACTGCGGCGTTAGGTAAAGCATATTTTTTAAATTTATGTGGAATATGTTATGAATGGGGCATATATTGCCACGCGAAGTTACAAAAAATTACATATTTAAATGTAATACCTTTCTGAAATGTTTTCAATTACTCTTTATCGCGTAATTTACAACAGTTGGTCCAAAATTAATTTCTCTTATGAGAAAAAACTATGATTATTCTTTTATTGGCGATGGTTTACGGTCCTGTTTTAATTCCTTAAAGGTAAGTAGGACCTCTATTAGAAATACTTTGGTGAATGATTCTGTCAAAGAGTATATTCGATGTAGCATTAAGACAATTCTCGATCATAAAATTCATTTTGCCAAACTTTTTCGTAACTGTTATCCTAAGCAATTATCATATACGGAGAACAAAAAAATCTTTTGAAAAAATGAAGTAGTGATTGTTTCCTTTTTTGTAGTCTCGTTTGTTATTTCGGTTACCTTGACATTGACGTTCTCCTTGGCCGAAGTTTCGAAGAACTCGATGCCTAGCTGCTCTGCCAACGACTTGCCCCTCTCGTAGGAAATGACGCGCTCGTCTTCCATGTCGCACTTGTTCCCGACAAGGATCACTTGAGCGTTGTCCCACGAGTACGTCTTGATCTGAGTCACCCTGATTAGTAGAGGAAGCGAACATGAAACATGGCGATCAGGATTGTTGCAGATTGAGTCATTTTGTTCAGAAAGAATTGTCACACAACATTGTCTGTTACATATTAACTTGCACAAAATAAGCATTGCATATAAAAATCTTTAGGCGCTGATAATTTGCTCTACCCGATTTGTGTGTCTATAATGTTGAGCTATACGAAAGGTGATTTTTCAGTGTCCAACAGCTGACAAATTGGTTCATAAAAGATGTCATTTTTAGGTTATGAGTCTAATTAAGACGTCCGAAGCGCAACCAATTTCCCGTCAAATCTGGCGAAATGGTTTTGGAGTTATCTGGGGCAAATGGTTTATACACACTAACCACGACTAAAAGAAGCGAAGGCTAAATTACGTATGGGAGAGTCTTCGCCCCATTTAAAGGTTGTGTCAGGTATTACATATATCGTTGTCATCATGAGGCCCCCTTAAGGCACATAATATGAGTTTGAAAAGGAGTTCAAATGGGATTTTAGGATATGAAAGGCAATTTTGAGGAGGAGATTATTGCTCCAAGATTTAATGAACATTATCTTAATGAGCTAGCGAACGGTTAACAAATGCAAGCTATAAATTACGATTTTTAGAATACGTTAACTAATTCGTTCTTTTTTGCTTGAAATAACTGGAAAATTCAAGAGTTTTATATGCTATAGCAGCGGTTCCCAAATTTTTTTGTCTACGACCCAAAATTTGAAATATCATTCGCCTTGTGACCCAAATGGTACCGGTTCCTACTCAGCGCCCCAGCAAATCGCCGTAGATTTATTAGCATAATATTATATAAAACATTAAGAAAAAATATTAGACAATCGTTCAATTTCTGTATAAGTTCAATTTTTGAAATGAGTGCTTGAAAAACAAAATGGGAATCTCCTTCACTGAAATTTTAGGAAAGATTTTAAATCTTTTTAGAACAAAGAAAGCTGCAAGCATTAATTTACTTGAAATTACCCAATAAAAATATAAACATCACTGTTTGCTCGGCTGGTTGTTAATGCAAGCCCCTCGTCTTGAGTGGCTTCCATGACGCTGTTGCACCTTCGTGATCAGCATTTGTTTTAATATTAATGGAGAGAGCGCAGCGCAGATCATGCTGAGGATAAAGTTTATTTCTTGCCTCTGTTGGTGGTCCTTTTTTACATTTATTCTTGCTAGTATAGAAAATTTACAGTTTTCCACTTTGGGACTGGGGGTCATCCGCGACCCAAGTTCGGGTCGTGACCCTGGATTTGGGAACCCCTGCGCCATAGTGTAGTATTGGATTGTAAGTTTTCGCAGCGGATTGTATTGGCAAACGGTGCTTTCGGGGGAGACTGCGTAGTGAACATTGCGACTCGACGTTTCGCCCGCGTTGCAGCGAGCTTCTTCAGGAGTGAAACGAGCGGCGGTTGTCGCCATGTGTAGCGTTGCCATGTGTAGCGCTTGATCATGAATGCTAAATTACTGGATACAATTTAATGAGCTTTTATCATGGATGCATCAATACCGCAGAAATCATTATGAATAAGTTTCATTATTAATACACTGATAATACGAGCGATTTTGAAGAATAATGCCGCTTTACTATAAATGAAAATGCGATGAGAGTAAAGCATGCCATTGCTAACCTTGGATAGATACTGCTTGGGAGGTAGATTTACAATTTCGCCATAAAGATAAGTCGAAAGAAAAGGATTAACTTTTGTCCGTGTATTAATAAATTATGTGAGATATTAAAATACTGTTTCTGAAAAACTTATTTCAAATTTATTATGAAAGACTTTCGCGAAATAAAAAAATATTATCTTGTGTCGTAAAAAGTTTTGAAGTCTATTTTATCCTTTGTTTTTCTATAGAAGGAACGAAAATAGAAAATGTGTCTCTCTGTAAAGAATTTAGCGCTGCTTAAAGAGGTTAAAGTAGAAGTAATTCTTTACGAAGAACTTGAATATAATTCTGCGTAAAACTTTGAATTTTGACTCTTTATGAGCATCGCGAATATTTTATAAAATTATAATCCTATACAACTACATTTTATCTCGGTTTAAAATAAGAAATAAAATTAGTCTTGCGATATATTCTACCTACGTGGCCAGGCCATATAAAAGCTGCAAGGATATTTAAAATTTATAATGCATGCGACATCATATGTAAGGTGAGAAATTTCTATCGACGAACAAATTAACTATGATTATCAAATATTATTATTTCGCCAAAACATTTTGCTCGACCTTATTGAAAGCATATTAGGTCACTTTGACAATAAATACAAATAAATATTTTTTATTTAATTCAGATGAAATCGCAAAATGATCATGTTGAAAAAATCTATTAGTAAATCTCGAAAAATTGTTCCGAAAAATTTTCGTGATTCCTCGAAAGCAGTCAGTCCTCTTTAAAATAAACCAAAAAATTAAATAAAAACTCTTCCTGCAGTGCATTGCTCCTAGTACGGATTAGCATTTTTCATTGAATTATTTTATTATGAGTAAATAATTAGTTACGATATTCTAAGACATATAACATCTAAGGGAAATTGTTAAGAGTATAAAATACCGCAATGAGCTTGTTTTCTATTTTAGAATTATTATGTTAAATTGGTATGATGGAAATTGTTATATGATATCCAATTAATGTTTATAATGATGAAAGTTTCCGAATTATTTTTGGAAAGCAATGTCATAAAACGGTGATGATAGTTTTACCTTAGTTTCTAATATGATTCGATATAGCTCTCCGATATTAGTAAACACAGAATTCGTAAAATGATATAACTTAAACGGTTATTATTCCTCTACATCCGGCTACTTTTACAAAAAATCGTAGGTCTAATAACTATTATAATGATTAGCCATCGTGTATAAACACGTGCTAATGGCGCTATCAGAGTCCCTTTAGTATTTATTTATAAATTCGTTTTAGTTTTATTGCATTTATTTTTTCTGGCAAGGAGGCTTTTCCTCGAGTCTAGGCCTATCGTAGGATGTGACCGAATTTTTGGCCTAGAACGTGAGGTCGATGAAGAAAACATTGATTTCCTTCTGCAGATACAAAAAGAGGCGCAAAAACCTCCTCGTCATCATCCAAATTTCCAACATATTTTTAGTACGTTCGAAAGGTAAAATTACTGTTGGCGAAGGTTTTAAAACTTGAATTTTCGTTCACGTCGGGTACTTTATGCCGAAAATTTTTGGCGATATTTAAGAGCCAGTCGCGACTGCAACAGCGGGGAAAGAGGCCAAACGGAGACCGGACGTAAAATATCTCGAGAGGCTTGTGAGAGAGATACTGCGCAAAATTCAACCACCACTTTCATTCGCACCACTTAAGAAATTCATGCCATCCTTCTGTTATAAATCTACATTTTTATTCTTATAGATTTAGAGCCATTTGTTCTTCGCTAGATCTGTACATGTGACTAGATTGACACGACCACAATATTTCTACTTATAGCTTTCAAGATCAATTTCAGCTAATTTAAATAGGAAGAAATAGACCAAAAACAGAATCGAAAAATGATCGTTGCTGTACTTGATGAGCTTGGATGTTGTTTAAACTCAAGGAAGATATTCAGAAGTCCTCGAAATACCTATGTTGACCTTGAAGTGAAATTTCGTATTCCGCCAAACACAGTAACATGTTTAAACGATGTTTAACATGTTTAACGAGTATAGGAGAATGCAGTAGAAAGTTTCGCAGCAACGGAGCACATTTATAAACGAGAGTTATAGGAATTAGCAAGTGATATAAAATCATCAATTCAGAACATTAAAAATTGCGTAAATAAGGAAAATAAATGTATTATACAATTCGAAATTTATCAATTCCTGTATGAAATTCAAAAAGGAGATATCGAGCTCCCCTTACGGCTTTAATCAAGTTGACACAAAACGTATTCTCAATAGCTATGAAAACTTTGAGAAAGCCAGATGAGAATTTATGCTAGAGAGCATCATTAGTGATTTACCCACAATAGATTCTAATAAAGAACTTCTATCCGTGAATCATCACGGACGACGGCTGCTTTCTAGTCGAAATACGCATCTACTTTTCTCAGTGGCAGATAGTGAATTTTGAGCGGCCAGAGCTGATGTTATTTAGGGTCCCTTAACATAAACTTACTTAAACTAAACTAATTTTTTTAGGAAATGAAGGTTATTTATTTGATTATATTGTCTTTTTCTATGTTTAACGTAATTTTATATTTTTGCGATTATTATCACTGCAGTCCTGTCAGCTCGTTCATAGGTTTTCCTGACCTTTTTTATGGCCATTGGAGAAATATACTTTTTCGATATGACTTATATTTCCTGGTCAAATCTTTTACGCTAATAACAGCAGGGTGGAGGATTTAATTTCCCATTAATGATTTTATGCTGTCCATTATCCGATATCTCACAATTAGTTTGAATATTTCTTAAGAAATTTGCACTGAGACATCTTAGTTTAAAGTGTAGTGTTTAAATTTAGATAGGAGGACGTTAGGAAGCACTTGCCACGTTTACAATTTATTATTAGGAATAAATAACGACAAATATTAATTTTATACTAACCAGTCTTGTACACTGTTGAAAGATTCTTCGTTGGTAATGTCATACATTAATATGAATCCCATTGCGCCGCGGTAGTATGCTGTGGTTATGGTTCGGTACCGTTCTTGCCCTGCTGTGTCCTGTAAAGAAGGAATATTGAAAAAAACATTATAATTATTTTTTTGCGTACAGTCATTGGATCGGAAGCATTTAGAAATATTTTTGCGTCTCATCATTTTTTCGATGACGAGAGAATAATCGAATCGGAGTGTCACTCCAACTTCCCCCGCATTTTCTCAATGTTTTGCATTTGTAAATGCTCAAAATTCTGGAAAAAATTATATAACAATTAGATTTTTCCTAATAAAAATAAACAAATGCAGCAAAAGAAGAAAATCTGCACATTTTATGCTATCTTTTAACATGGAAAAATAAACACGGGATTATGCTCAATGTCGTTGTGTTTTCTACAGTTTTGCATCAGACTCAATTCTTATTTTACAGATTAATACATATAATCCAGCTACACGTTTTTGCCCTTCTGAAATCGAATAAAAATTGTCGACTTTCCCATTAGTCATTTAAGTGCTTTTGGACTGTAAAGAATTTTTTTAATGGAGAATATAATTGATGTTATTGATTAATACTTTATATTTCGCTATGGAAAATTTCATCTTAAGTGTATATTATAAATAGGAATTCCCCCCCTAAAAAGGAGTAGAAGTAAAAACATAATCTTACATAATCGAGCCCTGAGGAAAAAAAATTTTCAACGGGCAGTGATAAAACATTTAGGCTGACTATACAGAAAAGTAACTGGATATGGCGTGTTCTTTTACCAAGTAATTGCACGCCAAAAGGTTTCTTTGACGGATAATCGCTTTATTACGGGTTTGTGGCTACCGTTACCTGCGGTAAGAAATCGTCCGGTTGAATATCGCCTTTCTTTTTCCAAACGAGAAAGGAAGAATGGAGGAAAGATTGAAAAAATGGATGTATCTTGCTGTAACGATGAGTCTTTTCAAAAATTTTTAAGCAGTTTTCTTTCAAAGTTACTAACTATTTTAGGTATAAAAGAGTGTTGTAAGCCTCGAAGTAAGAAGAGGAAAGGAGAATATTATCATAAAAAGGTAAAAACTTTTCCAAGTTTGAGAAAGGAATTAAAAGAGAATTTAATCGATTTAAAAAAGTGGATGCTCGAAACCTTCTATGATAATACGAAAAAATTCCTAATCACAACTGCTGTGTCGCCTTAATTTCTTAATTCTGCAAAGAAATTCATAAACCTTTCTTTCCGCATAATCTAAAATAAAACAAAATTTTCCTAAATGAATCATACTGATTAATCATAAAATAGCCATCATATTTTCATAACAGCTTGAAAATACAATTCAATCATGCTTATCTTTGTAACTTATTTTCTAACGTTTTCGGTACAACCATCCGAAAAGATCCATTAACAAGAAAAACACTCGCTAGAACCATAAACAATTGCACGTTTTATTAATGAATGATTATAGTAAAATAGTTTCGAGGCATAAGCATCATATAAAACTAATTTTGAGGAATTTATAAATGCGGCGTTTTATACTAACAACAACCTAACTCATTCATTTTGAAAACATGAGCTTTCGATTCATAAAATTAGTTCCATTTTCAAAATAAAATTAGCTTACAAAAAAGTATGAATTTTTTAGAATTATAAAGCACGGAAAGCGACAATAAAGAATTTTAAAAGATTTTTCTGATAATATTAATGTGGAATTATCGTGGAAACTGAGGAGAGCCAAATTTAGTACGTAGTTTTTCCTTTTCAAAAACAACTGACGAAATTGACCGATAGTAATTCGCTCCTCCATGTACATCTACTTTCCTCATCCTTTATTTCCTTGGCATCTACTTTATCAGGTTTACATCACCTCTAATCTTTCATGTTACACATCCACATCTCACCAGACATCTTATTTCCGTGGCTTACATTTTCTTTCTGCCTTTTCACCTCAAAGATAAAATCCAAAAGGCAATACTCATGTCCCTGCAACTTAGTTGGACATATCTTTTCAGATTACGTTCCGTTTCCTTTTCCCCATAAAAAAAACTTTCTCACAAGATGTCTGCAATTCCACGTACCTCTTCCCCTCCCCCTTCTCCCTTTCATTGTAGCTATATTTTAAATTAAAATATCATTCCCGCGCAGGGATCCTTCAAAAATGAGTCGTTCTTTTCCCCTATCGTGACAGAACAGAGGGGTTTTTCCCTATCCCTTTCACCACACTGCCTCTTAGGCATCATCCTCCCTTCTCCCTTCCTCTTCTCTCTCTAACCTCCTCCTCCCGCTCACTCCCCTCGCCTCAGCTCCATCAGTTTCAAACTGAATCTCGTACTGCTATCTCTCTCTCCACTCTTTTTAACGCTTGCTTTCATTTTGTCCTTCCGCTTGATAGAGCGCAAAAAATTCAAACAGCGAGAAGAGGAGGATAACATTTCCAGGATAGTTTTGGCTGGTGGCAGACACGACTCCTATTGATTTCTGAGTGCGTCCGCCTGTCCCTTTGTCTTTTAGCAAGATAAAAAACTTATGAACTATATATATATACGGGTTCATTACTATGGAAAAATGTTGTTTGTTTACGTTGATACAACAATAAAAGCGAAGCGTAAATATGTTAAATTTACTTTCGAAAAGGGATAAAGATAATAGTACAACTTCTTAACTGCGGTGAGATATGTTTTAAATAACAAGGAGGGAGAGGAGGTCGAAGACCCCGCAAATTTACAAGAACATTTAGAAAAAGCGCTTTTGGAATCTGATTTTGCAGTTCTTTTTTAACCTATTCCTTTTTGCTTCTCATCTCCTTGCATCTTCTCTCAAAACCTCTTCTCCTTTCGACATTTCACTTCTATACTTTCCGATTCTTAACCTATATCTCTCCTAACATGATACTCATCATGTCTCTCTCGCTCTCACTTTCTCATCCCAAACAAACCTCCTTCCTCATCGTCGCTTTGCTTCCTATCCCAGGCATAAGCATACGCCGGACGTTTTATAGATATGTTTTACGGCGAAGGAATTTTATTTCCGAAGAATTGAATAAAATACTGAGGTCCCGCGTCGCTCTGATCACTCTGTCTGTCCGTCCGTCTGGGGACAATCACCTTTTATGTTTTAAGAGATATTTGAAAAATACTTTTTGAATTAGATAGCTCTTATTGATCTATGAATTTTACATCGATTAAATATTCCAAGCAGTTCATAGATTTTCCGCTAGGTGGCTTCAAATTCGAAACTTTGAAATGGTATTGTAGTCAAACTACTAGAAATATTTGAGAAATTCCTTTTGAATTGGATAACTCTTATTGGTCTATGAATAAACCAATGATTAAATTTTCCAAGTAGTTCATAAATTTTCCGCCAGGTGGCTTCAAAATCGGATACTAATTAAATCAATGTTTTACCTTATTTATATATTCGTGGATAGAAGGATTTGGTCTTGGGATGGAGTGAGTCCTTTTCTCACTGAACACACGTGATATTCACATATCGAGTGATATTGAGAAAATAAACAATCTTCCATATCTTATTTTATCGTTATTTTACATGATATATTATAACCGCTGTCTCTGTGTGCCTGCCTGCGTTCGAAGTCTCGAGTGACGTAACCCCCAGCATGAACACAAATAAATCGAGAACGGTCGGTTCGATTTCAACGAATCTTTCGTATGAATACTCGACGCGAACTCTTGCAGGTTTTCAGTGAGTAGTCGTCTCCAGAAAAGGCATGGGTTCGATACAAGGATAGTTTTGTATTTGATTTACATGTAATGAGCTAGAATACGATGTCTTTAATGTCTTTAACATTTTAAAATGTCATACAATCGAGACTTTGAGTCGGGCTTTATACTATTTCACGTAGAAAGAAATGAAAATTCTTATTCACACAATCGATTAAGTTGTTTAATTCGTATTTGCTCATATTTTAAGTTTATAGTCGATTTTCCCAGATTTTTCAACATTTCAAAAATGAGGCTGAATTTTTGCATGGTTAGACTCGGGCTTTCAAGCTATCCTTACAATAATAAAAATGCATGAAGGACAATAACAGATTGAAATTTTACGTGAAAAGTTTCGTCTAATAAAACAAATGAAACACGGAGCGAAGAAATCGAAGTCAGGAACGGCTTCATTGCCTCCTAATAATGGAGAACTTAACATTACAAATATCAACATATTTGGCGCTTACATTGAAAATATCGTTTCGTGCGCAAATATAATTGGACAGTTTAATGCAAATTACTATATTGATAATGTTTGTGATTAATTTCTTCCGATAATTAGGCAAGATATTTGACGCGTGGCCGATGCATGTATACTGATTACTTATTATTAAACAACCCACGGAACATACGATTTTCTGTGCCATCAGAAATAGCGTACTCAACAAAAAATGTTGTGTACCGGGATGTGTTAGTCTAAATCATTTATGTGCTTTTGGTTATGAAAATGGTGTGAGATATATGATTATTTTGAGAGGATCAATAAAAGTGGTTCAATGAAAAAAACCGTGTTGCAATTTTTTGTCATATGAACTATCGTATAGGGTCACTTCACGCAAGGTTCTCTAAATGTTTGCAGGAAGTATTGAGGTTGTACAGTCGCTTTACTTCTAAATTTTTTAATACGGTGCTTAAAATTTCCTTCCGTCGGAAAACGATTTTAATAATGGATCTTTCTCAGAGCTTCCCAACCAAGGGGTTGCGACCCCAAATGGGGTCGCGAAGATCATTCTTGGGGTCGCGAACTCGTCTGAGATACATTTACTTTCCTCTTCAAGATATGTATGTACTCATCAATCGTAAATGTAAGTATCGTAAGTAAAATGTTAATATTCCGTATTTAATCCATTGGCTCATGATATCGTCCAGACTCTTTGGACTAACGTGATGTTTATGGAATGTGATAAACATCTCTCCTGACGGAAGACTAAACAACCTAAGGATCCAATTTATTGTCATAGAGAGATTTTGGGTATTTTGTGGTTAACGCGGCACCAACTCCGCAGCGCCCCAGGGGGCGAGATATGGAACTATAAGGCGCTGTATGCGGCGAGATTTGGAATTTCGTGGAGCAGTACTCCATTGGAACCATTGGGACTCGGCTGGGTCAGGGAAGGGAAATCTGAATATCAACGAAAATTTTACTCGACCCCATCGGGTTGGTTAGGTTGGTGGAAGTGTTTTTCATTCCTTCTCACGTTATCTGTGTTCAGAGGCGTCTCCATTTAAAGAAAAAAGAAGGGATAAAAATTTTCATTTATAACGGTATCCGTTCTTTTTTCTTTGAATGGAGACGCCTCTGAACACGGCGAACGTGAGGAGGAACGAAAAACACTTCCACTAACTTACCCAACCCGTTGGGGTCGAGTAAAATTTTCGTTCATGTTCAAATTTTCCTTCTCTGGCCCAGCCGAGTTCCAATGGAGTACTGCTCCAAGTAATTCCAAATCTCGCCACATTCAGCGCCTTGTAGTTCCGTATCTCGCCTCTAGATGGGCGCAGCAAAAAGTACCAGATTTTGTTTACCACTTGAAAGGGTGACTGAGCGAAGTCCCAGTTCACGAGAATACTGCTTCTTTGTTTCTCTCTCTTGGTAACGCGATGCTGTGCCTCTCGACTACGTGAAAAATCTTCTCGACCCCGTGGCTCATTCGTGTTTTTTTCTTTTCTTTTTATTTCGAGTAGTAGGGAAAAGAGGAGTCTGGCCCCCCCCACCCCAACTTTTATGCAGCCGCCATCTTGGATTTATGACGTCACATCCGGTCACGTGACCAACCTGTGGCGCCACCACTCGGAGAAAGTTGGAACTAAGAACAAGTGCCGTTCGAAAAGCAATGTTGTCAAGTGAGTTTCGATATATCGAACAGATCGGTGTTGCCAAAAACAAATGAATCCCACATGCGCCCTCGAGCCGAAAATTTAAAAAGTGTAAATTTAAACGAATGCGTACAATTGAATTGGGTGGGAGCATTGTGGTTGAAAATATTTAACGAATGAAATAAGAAATGAGCAACTTTTTTATATCGAGGTTGCAGGCCCAAGGTTTGAATCACTGTTCGGACACTTAAGATAAATTAACACGAAAAGGTGTGACAGAAATAGGAGTGAAATAAAAACATTCGTATAGGTTAACTCAAGTATTTATTGACATTTGTTTACAATTTTCAATCACATTCTGTTCTTTTAAATAATGGACACCCTCTCGTAAATTTGTCGTGCTCTTCTTTAGGATCGTCACCTTTTTCCCATGAATATATGCTCACACCACATTTACAGCATACGGTGACGTCCTCATAACCAGTAAAAATAAATCCTATATTAGCCATTTTGGTAATATTTAAAAATATCCTTTTTTTGGGAAAATCGTTAAACGTTATAAATCTATCATGTTCCCTATCTAAATTAGCATTGCTCTGAAACCATTTCCTTAGTGATTCACAATTGTTCGTTGCACAAATGACTTCACCATTTTTATGTTGAGGTAACATGCAATATCTACACATTGATGGTAGTTGTTTAATCGAGGGGCATCCGAAAACTTGTAGATCGATGACTCGGTCTCCCAAAAGTGAGGAAAGGAATTTAACTTTTTGTAATCCCTTTACAAAGATTAAATGATATTTTGAAATGTATTTGTTTAAAACTCGTTGGAAATCCTCATGATGAACTTCCCCATCATCTAATGCAATTCTGTGATGATTATGAGCTAACCAAGTGTTTTCTCGTTTTAGTGACAAATCCTTTGGGCAGTCAAAAACCCACGATTGAGAGCAATTGCGATCGGTATCACAAATTGCGAGTTCTCTGACTACGAATTGATTACCGCTATTGAGATACGCTTGAAAATCCACTATACATTTACTCAATCGGAGGACTTTTAATGGAATACGGTTTACGGGAGTTTTACTTCCATCGCCAGGGACCGACTCCATCATTCACACTCACGGTTTGCGAGGTAATTAAACCCAACGCCAGGGACCGAATCGACCACATACACACACAGAGATGAGCAGTTTACACGGTTTTAACCCGATGCCAGTGACTGTCACCACTTTCACATTCATCCGATAATTTTATCAGATAGCGAGCAATGTAAGGGAATTTCAAGTCTCAAACGTTCGAAGTCGAGTTTGCTTTCCTCAGGCTTTTCCAAGTTATCGACATTTTCGATACCGATTACACCTGCCACTTCAATAAACTGTTCGTAAAAATAGTCTACGTTTATCCGTTCGTTGTCTAGATTGTCAAAAGCCAGTGCTATACATTTCACACATAGTAACAAATTATTCCATTCCTCAGCATTCAAGGTCACCGAGCATTGATCACCTTTAATGAGCACATGTTTTTTTCCAAAATAATTCACTAAACTCGCGGGAGATTTGAGCGGAATATTTTTTTGCCCCAAATTAAAATAATCAGATATTAATTTCTCTTGAGTAACAAATTCACACCAATCGGTATAGTTTAGTTCAACCGATCCCTTGTTCACTTGAGTTAACTGTACGATCACTTCACAGAATCTCTCGGGATCGAAACCGATGCTGACAATTCTTGTTTTAGCAGAGTTCAAGAAAAACACAGTTTCTAGTAGCAACTGGGTGGCATCACACACTTTCTTCTTCTTCTTCTGCACAGTTTTCGGCTGTCTGTTAGATTTTGAAGTGGGTGATGTTTGCAGACTTGATGGAGGTGAGGGTCGCTTCTCGGGGGTTTCCAGACCGGATGGTGGTGGCCGTGAAGATACACGTCTGCGTTTAGGAAGGGTGGGAGACTCTGCACTTGCTGGTTTCTGCATGACAACTGATGATAACTAGGTTGAATGCCAGGATATATGCTTTAGGAGGAGGCGGAAGGGAGTGAGGAGGTGGAACATTCGACATTGGTCGAACAAGGATCTACGTCGACCTTCAAGGTTAGGAATTTCAGCCAATGAGATAAGCAGTACGCATTTCTTAATGCGCAGTCACTTTTGCGTAAGCGGTGGCACGGATTCAAGCAGGAAATGGAGGGGAAGGAAAGGTCATCCGGTGAAGGGCAATCTAAATCTTTCCTCATGCTTATGAAAGTGCGTCCGGTGAGGTCAGAGAGGAAGCTACATTTTTCCTCGTCGAAGACGTAGAGGGCGGTGGCGTCCTTGATGATAGTTTCCAGGCAGGAGAGCAGCTCGGTGTAGGGAATGAATCCGTTTGCGAACGATGTCTCGTTACACAGGAGAACGTTGCTCGATTTCACCTTTCTGCCTCCACCGATCCATTTGTTCGGACTTTGGAAGCTGCACCAAAAGACTCTCTCGGAATCCACCTCCACCGCAGCCAATTCTTTCACTCTTCGGTCCGAGCCCCACTCGAAGTCGATGATGAGTCGCATCTTGACAGTTTCGAGTCAGAATCTCGAGTGATGACTATCGCGGGTAGCGGTGCTATTTATTCTCGAACAGCAACTCTGCGACCGAGGATGGCAACGTCTTCCTTTCCTGGTGCTCCCAAACTCTAGGTAAAAGAGTTGAGCGACTCGGCAGTCGTTGAATTGTGGGAGGGAAAATAGGTTGAGGTATTGGGTGAGGGTTTTACCAGTGGACTTATAGAGTGCATAGAGACAACAGAATTCCCCGCAAACGTCCGAACGAAAGCTCTGAAGTTGAACTGAATTTCGAGCGAGAGAGAACGGTTCTAGAAATTTTAATATCGAATGGACGAGTGGTGGATAACCATACGAATCGAAATATTCTGCCTTTTGCTTATTTAAAATGTGCACCGCGATCCAATGGCTTCCCGGTCGAGTAGAAGCGTCTAAATTTATCACGTAGATTCCAGGCGAGGGTGAGGGTAAACTATCTGAAGGAAACACCCCACGAAACACTTTTCTCGTGCGTAGATCGCGATTAAGTAAGTTGTATATATCTAACGTGTTCATCGCTTATGCAAAATTCGTGATGATGTTTCGACTTTTATCTATTTCCAAAGAGGCGTCGTATTCCGCGTAAACGATGCACGTTATGGTTTTTTCGAGCGGGTTTTCGAAGCCAGCTTCGATTCTCACGGTACCCTTATCCATCAAACCGACATATTCTTCGTTACCCGAACCGTCAGGTGTTAGATCGAAAGCTAAAATGAAATATCCATGTGCGAACATGTCCAAGGTTATTTGATTACCTTTATCACCGTGATGTACGCCGATTCCCGAAAACATAGAACGGTATGCTTGCGTCCAGCATTTTTGATTGGTGAAATTTGTGGAAATGCCTTGCGGTGGCATTCGCTCACCGTTGACGATGAGAAAGAAACTAGACAAAGAATAATGAGAGAACGCGAACGGATTTTTGTCCCTCCTTCCAACGTACGCATCGTTATCGACCATGCTGAAAACTATTTTGTTCGGAAGCTGTCCTGTTATGACGTTATCTACAGAAATCGTTTGATTTCCTCGAGGGACGGTGAACGTCTTAACTTCCACTCGCTTGAAAGGATATATCGCGTTGCTTTGCTCCAACGCTCTGGAATGAGCCAACAAAATTGAGGGGTTTATATCGTTATGCTCGACGTATAAAGTAGCATCGAGAATTTTCAGCACGGAAGTACCCGCAGCATTCTCCTTGATGTAGAAACTCGGTTTTGCGAGCGTTAATTTAACACCTACGTCGACTCCATTAATTAAGAGACGCTCTTGGTTAAATACGTCGACATGCAATTTACCATAGAGCTCCACGACCCTACTGTTAGCAAATTTAGCTTTTCTCGTAACAAATCCTACATTTGCGTCATCTTGTTTATTGATATCCTCACCGCTATCGAGCAACCACCCATCGCAAGCCAAATGAGTCTTCGCCGCATCTGCGCCATAACTAAGGAGATTTTCTAAAGTGCTACGATAGTGATAATTACCTTCCGAGGATGCAGCTTGCTTTCCGTTTAAATAGACGCTGCATTGCTCGATCATCGAATGCAAGACATTATTCACTACCCCGGGTTGTATTTTGTCCTCTGGCCCATAGTCCGATCCATCAGCTTTGACAAATTTCACCCTGATTTGTAAATAAAAACTGTTCAAATTTTTGTACGATTCTCCCAAATCTTTCACTACGAATTCGATGGTCGATTGATTGTCTAAGGAAGAGATCGGTTTGTACGGAATGAGGCGCTTGCCTAAAATATTCGTTTGCAAAGCTGGCCGACTAAATATGTCGAGCGAGGATAGCATGTGTTCCATCTCGGTTATGAAGAAAATATGTCCGTATTGACGCGACGTCTCTTTCTCCTCGAATGAAGTTTTTTGCGTTTGATGTTCCTTTTTATTAACTTTGGTCTTTTACTTATGCGTAAACCCGATCCACTCATCTTTTTAATTTTTTCTTCCGCCTTTCTCTTCAAATTCGCTCCAGCCTCACCCAATCGATTACGCAATATTTCCTTAATTGGTCTCGTTCCCAAATCCGAGAGAATTCCGACCCCCGTACTGGCCACCTCCTTACCTACCGCTTTAAGACCGCTTTGTATAAGTGGTTTAGCGAAACGAAAAAGACCCGCGAGAAAGCTTCCTAATCCTCTACCTCTCTGCACACGATAACTGGCGCGGTAGACGGGACCTATTTCTCCTCCGCATTGATTGACGTAATACGTCGTATATCGATCCACGTCCTTTAACATCTCGAACGATAATGATTGCTTTTTTTGTTATTGCAACACTTTTATAAAGTGTAAAACTAAAAGAGAAGGTGTAGCTCCACCGAAGAAAGGATATGGTTTGCCATCTTTTCCTGTGAGTAGTATTTCGACGTTCTCGATTTCTTTTTTCTCTACGGGAAAGTAGTAAACTGGATTGAAAAAATGGTGTCTTTCTTCGTTTACGCTGACAATTCGCAAACATCTGCTGAGAGAATCACCAACCAATTGCGGCTTGATTAAATCCGTATAAACGAAAATATATCGCGTGTCAATACTGCGTGCGATGTCCCGCTTTTTCCTATATTCTCCTCCTTTGGTGACATCTATCGAATAATTTGGATTTTCAAATATGACATAGTTTATTTTCTCCATCATTTCTCTTACACCGACTTTCGCTTCGCTACCCAAAAAATCCTTTTTTTCACGGACCTCATATAATACTCGCAAAAATTCCTCCAGAGACCCGTAAGATCCTGGGGGAAAATCCACACCCAAGCCATTCGGTAATATTTCGACGTGGAAACTTACGAGTTTATCCATAGCTTTTATCATCCTTTCACCGAAATCGATTTCACCCGATTTCTTCGGTTCTAAAACCGAAGACATTAATTCAACAGCAGAACCGTAAGTGCCAGGAGATGATCTAATCGGTGAATTCTCTGGTATTTCGATGCGTACATTAGCAAATTTTTCTAAATTTTTCACATCTTCAGGTATGTCGACGCATTTGTAGAGAAAATATACGAGTTGCAAAAAAATATCGTCAAAACGAGCATTCAAATCTTGGGAATTCATACTGATGATATATTGCAACAAAGATTCGTATTTTCCCGCAGGAGGTGCAATAAGCAATGAATCTGGTGGAATTTCAACATAGACGCCTATTAATTTATCCATCTCCTTAATCACCTTCGTTCCTAAAGACCACCTTGCATTTAATTCAACATTCATCATTGATTTCGATTCTAAGACTAAATCCAATAACTTATCCGAGTCATTTTCATCACATTTCAGCAAATTTCTTTTCTCATCAGCCGATAGCGATCGTAACATATCCTCTAACGAGTTGTAAGTTCCGGGATGGATCGTAACTGGTAAATCACCGGGAATCTCAATATGAACTTTATCTTTAGGACAAGTCATATGTTCCTTCAATACATCCAAAGCGCGTTTTCTTTTCTCAGTAGGTAACGAGTCTAGCATATGTTTCATAGATTTATAAGTTCCTGGAGCTATCGTGATCGGTGTACTATCATCCATTTCGATATTGACCTGTCGTCTATCCCTATTCATTTCCTCCCTGTGGATCCTGTTATCACGAATCCTTGGATGCGAAAATTCGGCCAAACCCACTCTCCATTCTCCGCTTCCTAAATCCACTCGTTGAGATAATTTCGTCCAAAAATGAGCAATTGTATTATCTTCGAAATACTCGCGAGAGCTATCGCTAAGGAGGGTGAGATAGAACTCGTTCATTTTAAACGTTTTACCGTCGAAGCCTTAATCCAAGAATTAAAGGAATCCGAATATCCTTTCCACTTGACGAAATATTCGAGACTGCGACCTTTTCCTCTACGCCTCAATATTTTATCTATTTTAAACTCGGTGACCTCGGATACGATTGTTCTCTTTAGTTCTGGTTCGTAAAAGTATCCTTCGATACTCTCTCCGTTCATATCTTCCAACTCGTACGTAGGAACAATGTTCCCCGTAACGATAGATTTAATTTTAAAAACTTCGGTCGTATAGTTTGGCGTATATCCTTTAGCGAACGGCATTCTCTCTTTGCTGATTCTTACGTAATCTCCCGCGGTAAATCTCGGCTTTCTCTTTTTTTTCCCCTCTCCGAGACGTGTCTCGACCAGTCTTTTCCTCACCTCGAATGCATTTGAGTCGTTTACTCGGGAAGGAGCTATTCCGATGGTAGAATGAACGCCATCGTTATATCCCTTCATAAGTTTCGGTAAGACGCTCACAAAATCGTAAGTGGAATATTTGGTGAAATATTTGTACATTTTAGTCTTGAGGGTTCTATTAAATCTTTCCACAACCGAAGCTTTAACATCCGGATTGTGTGTGTAATAAAACTTTATATTTTCCCTTGTTAGAAATTCTTGAAATTTTCTATTCTTGAATTCGGTACCCTTATCGCTTTGCAATTTTAACGGTTTTCTACCGCTCTGCTTAAATATTAACCTGAATGCCTCCACGATGTCTTCCCCAGTTTTACTTTTTAGCGGAAGTGCCCACGCATATTTAGAGAACAAATCGATTACGGTCAAAATATATACATATCCCTTATTGTATTTTTTCAAATTTCGCATATCGTTTAAATCGCATTGCCACGTTTCGTCAATGTACGAAACGTCGTAAAAGTTTCTTTGAAAACGTTTTCGTAACGGTCTATGCAACGTATACGCATCCTGCGAATCCAGCCAATTTTGAACTTTACTTTTCGATATCTTTTTATTCAAAGCTTTCCACAATTTATCCGCAGTGGAAAAACCCGCAGGATTTGCAGGATCACCGTAAATACTTTCGATTACTTTATCGGGGTCCACGGCGTCTTTGGTTTTCGAACCCGAGATCCCCGACGCGGTAAGCTTCTTCCCCGCTTTGATGTTATTTTTTCGCTTAACGCCTCTGCGCGGTTTAATCTCTCCATCATACCTTCCCATGATTTATCTAACGCTACACTATCTAATTTTATGCGCTTAGTTAGAGATTCCAAGGTCTTACCGGGGGGTCTCTTCACCGCCTGCCTCCTAACTCTTTTTTCTTTCACGATCGGAATACTAATGGGCTTTCTCTCCTCTGCCGCAACGCTTAAATAAGTATCCAACGCACGTTTGTATAGGTGCCATTTATCTACATCGCTCAGATCTTTCCTGTTTAAGACCTTTTGCATTTCTTCGTCTAATTTAGATATTCGTGCTTTTGATCGTTCTCTGTCGAGAACTTCTGGGTCGATGAGTAACATCTTTTTGAGACTCATTTGTTTATCAGACTGCCTATAATTCCGCTGAGAATGGAACCGATGAGCATTGGAAGGAAACCACCTTTCTGAATCAATAATGTCCGCTTCTGTTTCAAGGACCCTTTCTTATCGCCGAGCGCTCTTAGCGTTTTACAATGCTTCCTTAGATTTTTCTTTAAGGCAGGGCTTATTTTATGATTCCCGTTCAAAGTGTTCAAGCAGCACTCGCACAAGACTTTGATTACCTCTTCGTCTACGTTTTTCAAAATCGCGTTACGCAATTTAGGTTTGGCGTTTTTCAAGACGTGTAGCAAATGCTTGTTAGATCTCAACCTTTTCATCATCGATCAGATGTGATGGCGCATATACGGTGGTAATCTCATCTGGGAATATACACGTGCTGAATCGCAAACGATCGTCCGTCTCTTGTGAAAGATCTAGGACCAAATAACTGTACGGTTCTGATGTCACCTCCTTATATATCCTCACCAACTCGGACGATTGCTCCGGATACACCTGCCTCGCTAAATGACCAAACTGAAGTCCATCGCGAGGGTTGCGAAAAGCGACGATGTACTTGGAATTTAGAGATATGTTTCTCGATTGCGGACTCTGATAGAACACGTTTTGAGTTATGAGTATTACAGAGATACTACTATGGTGTGAACCTCTCGTGAATAATTCGCAAACTTGCTTAGTATATGCTTCATGCATCAAATCATCGATGACATATAGAGTCGGTATTCTTTTCGGGTTATCGAAAGAAGGAATTTGATTTTCAAACTCTATTCCCTCAATATCAGGCTCACTACCGGGGCTGCAGCACCAAATTATACGATCTATATCACCTTCTACCAAATGTTGTAAATTTTCTAAAAACCTCAACACAAAAGTTGTTTTTCCACAACAACTAGGACCGGCACAAATACAGGTAAAGGGATGTTTCCACCTCAACGACATAACCCTAACTGAGCAAATTTCCCGAAATTGTAACTTTTATTCAAGTGTCCCCTTCAGATTCAAAGGCTTCATCCCACGTCCTCTTTAAATTTGGAATTTTGAGACAAATGAGATCAATTCACGCAAATCACATTATATACAGTAGATGAAAATGAACTTCTATGTACAAATGTACTTACCCATAATCTCAATTGTGGAACCTCAATTGTGATAATGAATAATTGCCAATTTTATTGAAGTAACTCGTTATTAGAGGAGCCAAAACCTCTTCCACCTCTTTTTGTTTCATTTAAACTATCAACTTGTATAAAATTTTTCACACTCTGACATTTCTCAAATATAATTTGCCATATTTTCATGCCTTTAGTTATATAAAAGTCAATGTCACTCTTATTATAAAGTAGCACCTTAATTTCCCCTCTATAATCGGGATCAATCACTCCCGCACCAACTTCCACTCCATGCTTCAAACTCAATCCTGATTTTGACGCCAACCTCCCATATGTCTCATCCGGTATCTCAATCACAAGTCCCGTATTAATCAACTTTCTACTCCTCCCCTCTTTCACACACTCCATTACACTCCTTATGTCGTATCCTGCAGCCATTTCGTACGCCTTCTCAGGCAGCTGAGCCTCGGCGTCAACTTTAACCACGTTTACGTTCATGATCTGTAAAATTATGAGATTACACATGAAATTATGAAAAAAAACTAAGAAAGTAAGCTAAGCAGTCACTACTTATTACATCTTTAAAGCTTATAAATGTCTAGTAACGCTAGGCCGGTTTATAACTCATTTAGGACTACTTCCAAAAGTTGTCGAGGAAAATCATTTGAATGATTGCAGGGTTACTCCCTTGACTTTAACCAATGGTTTTCCATAGATCCAGTTTTTGTGGTCAAGTAAAATTCTTCTTTTTTGTCTATATATTACCAATCTAAAATATTCTATTACTACATTTAGACTCATTTTAGTGAGCAAATCTAAATCGAAATCGTACAACCAATTTAAAATTATATAAACGTCAGCATTGGATTCTACCCAACAGTCTTTTAGGCGATCGATCCAGAGTTTGTGAGTACGATGGTCATGAGCATCGTATAAATAAATATCTTTAGGCCAATCTTTTCCAATTTTAAGCAAAGCCATCTTACCTTTGTTGAAGCGAAATATTTTTCCAGAACTTTCAAAATCAAGTTCCTCTTCTTCTCGGCCCTCGGATGTACTCGTAAGCACGTCTGAATCGTAAATAAAATTAAATCATTTTTAATTTCGATTGAATCAATAATAAGCGAAATATAAGTATTAAAATTTCCGCCTGAAATCAGTCAGTGTGATATGTAGTGAAAATATGAAACTAGCATTAAAAACTACGGAGCAGGAGGACGCCCAAAGAACTGTTTTAAAGGTATAATAATGGCTTGATCAGAAAAAAAAGGAATTGCCCCTGGAAGGTTTGGATATCCGCAATACCATAACCATAACCATCGCTATAGTACAAATTACATATAGACATTGAAATATTTTTCCTTTATATTTCAAGATAGTATTTCCAGAAAATGCTACACTATAGTCTCGGTAAAACGTTAATTGAAAGCAGCGTCTTCACGTTGATTGATAAGTCACCAATAATTGGCGACTTGACAAAATATTAAGGAGTTTGTCTAAAATATCTCGAAATCTTTCAACTTTTTAAATAAGCTATTTCTTTTATTGGAAGCGCAATTGTAATATGAACAAACTTTGCATTTACACCATTCCAATATCTCTTCAAATAACGGAGATATTAACAAAATTGTTCGAAAATTTCGGATTTTGCCAAAAATCTCGAAAACGGTGGGTCCTACGATGAAAATAACCCGAAAAAACGCCCTCCTACGGAGTAGGAGGGCGCCCAAAGAACCGTTCTAAAGGTATAATGGTCCTAATTAGGAAAACCAAAATTTGCCCCTGAAGGTTTACTTACCTGCAATACAATCGCGATGTTTTTTTACGCGTCTTGTCTTCCGCGTCTGTGACCTCGTTTCTCAAGTATTAGACTGAGTTAACATGCACGTACAAAATGGCGATCCTGCATAGCGGGCGGGGTTAACATGCTCCTCCTACAAAATGGTGGGGTGGATTTACTAGGTTATGATAGGGCGGGGGATGGGTGGAGCTAAGAAGTCAGAGGAGTACCTCTTTAAAGCTTATGACAGCCGTGTAATATTGAAACATTACAGGACCTCTTTTGGGGTATTTTTCCGGCGGATTTTGATGAGATTCGGTTATATGTACCATTATTTAAGGTTTTTCAAATAATATGAATTTAAACCGAATCCGTTAATTTTTTAAGGGGGTTTCCATATGAAACATCCCATTAGAATATTTTGGTAAGTGTCGCAGAGACAATCTGTGCGACTAGTATTCTTCGATTTTTCGTTAACATTATAATTATTTCAACTTACCAGAATCAAAAAAGCTGCCGTATTCTTTAACGTTTCGACGTTGACCTCTCGGGGAAACGGCTCTTGAAATCAGCGTGCTGACGTTGGTCGTGGAATGTTGAACAATAACCGATGACTTCTCGTATTCTCTGCACCGTATTTATAGTGGTGTAAGGTCTATACATCGCAATAAGACGTCGCCTTCCTACCCCAACACCTCAGCATTTAAGGTAGGTCATACGTGGTGAAATGCTACCCACATACACATGCGCTTTAGGCAGGTCATCCGCCACTCATAATCTCTTTAGGTGTGTCATACGTGCTATGGCATGTAGATTATTTTTAACCTACTTTCCCTACACAACACCCAAGCGATTGAGGCAGGTCGTACGTGGTACGATAAATATATTATTCACGTACTTCCTCCCCTCACACTTACGCGCTTTAATTGTGTCATGCGGGCTATGGTAGATAAATTATTCTTAACCTGCTTTCTGTCCCTCCACTCCTAGTCGCTTGAAGCAGGTCAAGCGACTTTACCAAGGTATGTAGGTTATTCGCCTCTTCCTGTATCGTATACACTAACAATTTCAGTATATAAGCAACGCGATAATCGTAGAAAATCACCCCTCTTCGACTACGAGTAAGAGCACCAACAGCTGCAGATATTCGGTAAGCATAACATTCATTTCTTTTATAACTTTTTAATCACTTCTCCCTCTGAGAAAGCTTTGACTTTATACTCGCGGATGGTCTATTTTCTTTAGAACACTTTTAACTCCGCAACCACCACCATTACCGTCGCCGTCTCCGCCACCGTCTACGCCACCGTCTCCGCTGCCTAGGCTACAACAGATATTCAGTAAGCATAGCATTCATTTATTTATAACATTTTTTAATCACTTCTCACTCTGTGAAAGCTTTGACATTACGCTCATGAACGGTCTTTTTTCTTTAGACTAATCCTCATAACCTTCGCCGTCTCCACTACCGCCGCCACCGTTTCCGCCACCTCCATCTTTGCTGTCATCGCCCAGATTATAGTAAGTGGTTATGAGATTTATAATGTCTAAAACTAGATTTTGTTGGGGTATAATTAGATGTATTTCGTAACGATAAATATACTCAAAGCGTGTTTGTAAGTGCTTAAGTTCTTTACCCTCTGTTCATATTAAAAAATCTTTGGCTCATCATCGCACTTTTTTCTTTTTTTAGATGGATTCTATCGTGCAAAAATTGTTAGAAAAGAATAAAAGCATCTCCTTCGTTAAGAAGGAAGACTTGAAGGAGGACAGATTTTACACCATAGAGAATATGGGAAAAATGGTGACGAAATATGGAGAGGCGTTAGTGGTGGACCTCTCAGACGATCGAGACTGGGATTTTAAAAACAAATTCTTTTTACCTAAACGGTATAATGTGGTGACGGCGGAAGAAATAGCCCAGTATAATTCAGCTGCTACTAAAACACTGGGATTAATTGTCAATAATAAAAATGTTATAATAAAATCTGTTTGAATATATAATGAGTATTATTTCATTATTAGATGAATGCATGTGATACGCCTTTCCTATTTCAATCGTTAAATAGCATCAACCACAATAGTACCAACCCACTCAAATGCACACAGCATTTGTCACATGCTAGAGTGCTGACAACCACCCCCTTTAAATTTAGACCTTTCAAAATTCTGGACGAGAGCGCATGCGCGATTCATTTGTTTTTAGCAACACCGATCTGTTCGATATATCGAAACTCACTTGACAACATTGCTTTTCGAACGGCACTTGTTCTTAGTTTCAACTTTCTCCGAGTGGTGGCGCCACAGGTTGGTCACGTGACCGGATGTGACGTCATAAATCCAAGATGGCGGCTGCATAAAAGTTGGGGTGGGGGGGGGCCAGACTCCTCTTTTCCCTACTACTATTTCGTCACTTGGTATTAGGATGTTCCTTGGTCGGTCTCATTTAGTTGTCGACCAGCGCCTGTCTTGTGTGGTAGCAAGTAATAGTTCCTTAGAAAGAGGTTTTTTACTCCACATCTTTAGGTGAGATTAGTTAACACCCTTTCGAGATGGATCGCTTCTTGCAAAAGTCATTTTATCCGTGTTCTTCTAAGCAAGTCAGAAAGACAGAAAATGAACTGAAGACTGTCCGCAAAAACGAGTTAGAAAGTACGACGAGGCGTTCCTTCAGTTTGGATTTACTAGTGTAGAAGTGAAGAAATACCTCAATGTGTGTTGTGTCAGGTAGAATCGTACCGAGAGCATGAAATCTAAGAAACCAAAACGACATTTTGAAAATAACCACAAGGAGCATATGGGGAAGCCAACACCATTCTTCCAGCACCGCAAGAAAGAGCTTACGCGACAGAAACTACTTTGGAAAGTCTTTCGGCCAGCTATCTAATTGCTCGATGCAAGAAACCGCACACCATCGGGGAGACATTAATTTTACCGGCTGCTATTGACATGGCTAGGATTGAGTGTGGAGATGATGAGGCCAAAAAACTGAAAACAACACGGTTAAGCGAAAGATTAAAGCGATTGCCTCAGATCAGGACACTCGTCGGGCGTCTGCGACAGTCCGAGGCATTTGCTTTTCAGGTTGATGTCAGCACCGAAGGACATACTGCTCCTTTCTTAGTTTTCGTGCGATATGTACGGGAGATGACAATTTTTTAATATTTGTAATACATTATTTTGTGAGCCTCAAAGATCACGAGTCAGTTCAAGCAATATTCGATGTCCTTCAAGGATTCTTGAAGGTGTCGGGAATCCCGTGGGAGAACTTGATAGGACTTTGCATTGATGGAGCTCCGTCTATGGCAGGGCACAAAGGTGGTTTGCAAGCCTTAGTAAAGAATGTGGCTCAAGCCTTAGTAAAGAATGTGGCTCCGTCCGCTGTGTGAACACACTACTTGATCCACAGAAAACAGCTGGCAGCCAAATTACTTAGCCCCAGTTAAATGAAGTATTACAAACCATTGTCTAAGCTGTAAACTTCATCAAGAAGCAGCCTCTGCGCTCTCGCCTATTCACGCAGCTTTGTCAGGAAGAAGGGTCAGAGTCAGGGGCGGACTGAGAGGTGTCAAACGGCTCGGTAATTTGTGAGAAGAACCGGTCCAAACCTCCTCCATCACACTATTAGCAGAGAATGGATCAAATCTTATTGAAAATCAAGTAATATAATGGAGAGAAAATTTTCCCATGGAAGGTTATATGACGAGTCCGCCCCTAGTATGAGTACGATGTTTTGCTGTACCACACAGAGGCACGTGGCTATCCAGGGGTAAGGCACTAGAGCGCTTCTTCAAACTCCGTGAAACGTCACTTACCGATTTTGCAGAACGTAAAAAGAGAGAATTTGTGGATTTTCTGAGTGACGATTGCCAGATGTATCATCTTGCCTGCCTCTTTGATATATTTCTAAAGCTGAATGAGCTAAATAGCTTGCAGGGAAAGGAAGCACACATTCTTTTGCTAAATGACCGCATAAATGGTTTTATAAAAATATAGGTTTTTGGAAGACAAGCTTCCACGCAAATAAGTTTGAAGTTTTTCCAAACCTTTAATCTATAATTACATAGGAAAACGACCTTCTGCCTGTGACGAAAATCATGGTTGCACATCTCTGTCGTCTAGAGGCTGGCTTTGGTTCCTTCTTCGCAGATCTCCATTCATTCAAGCTTGACTGGATTTGAAACCCATTTGAATGTAGTTCTGAAGAGGCAGATTTACCAGGAAGAGAAATTAAACAGCTTATAGATCTCTCCATAGACAAGCCATTTGGCTACATTTCCTCAGCTGCCAATCGATAGATTCTGGTTCAGTGTCAGATCAGAATACAAAGAACTTTCATGTCGCGCCATTAAGTGGTTTGTACCTTTTGCTACAACATATTTATGTGAAGTGGGATTCAGTGCATTAATGGCCACTAAGTCTCGATATCGATCTTCCTTGGACCTATCCTCAGAAATACGCTGCTTGCTTTCCACCTCAATACCAAACTTTGATCGACTGTGCAACGAGAGACAGGCGCAGGTGTCGCATTAATTAAAGTGGGAATCAGTTTTTAATTCTAAATATAACATTGTTCCTGTCATCGATGTGCGACTATGCAGAAATTTGATCAGTGTCCTTTTTGGGGCTCGCGAAGTGTGTTAGATTGATTTTCGGGGTCGCGCGTACAAAAGGTTGGAAATCACTGCGCTACACCGTCTAATCTTTGCATTTTAGAAAAATTTTCATAATTTTGTATTGGAAAAAAATTGTCGTATTTTTACTCCAGATTATAATTTATTAATTCTTCAATCAATTTAACGAATATAGTGACAAGGAATCCAAATAAAATATTTACCCGTAGGAAATTGATCATTAGCAACAAAATAACACTATTTTTAATTAGGACGAATAACGATAAATTACTTTAGCTGATGCAGAATGTTTTAGAAAAAGTCATATCAACTCTCATGAAAATTTTAAAAGATAGGAGGTAAAATATTGGCTACTACAAAAAGAATTTACGAGAGATAGCGAGGAACAAATTCCACTTTGAGAGCCTCAAGAGTCACAATAACTTTTAGTCCTGATAATTTTTACCATTCTCGAAAACTTTAATCCTATTGCGAAGAGATTTTCCTCAAAGTATGGTTTGAAAGGTTGGAGTTTTAAAAGAGTAATAATCAGGGTGATACGGATGTGTGGAAATTAATTACAAAACCTTGGCAATCAAAATTAGAGCTTTCTGAAAGCAATATGGTCGAAAAACGTGGGTATGCACAGAGAAAGAGCGATAAAAAAGCTAATGGCACTCATGCCAAACAATAATGTCCTTATCAAGTGAACGTAATCACCAAAAATCTCGGATATGTTCGCAAAACTTCCGTTGCTTGTTCGAAGGCATTCAATTATTCCTCCTCATAGATTATGGTTCCCTCGACTTCCGCCATTGGCGCCAACTCCGCCGCCTCTTCCTACGACATGACACCATAGATACGCGGTTCGATTTTTTTTATTCTTACCCTCGCCTCCCACGCGGATGACAGTTTCTCTCTATTTCGCTCCTCTCCCTTTGATTGTCTTTCACTCTTTCTCCTCTTCTCGCCAAATCCCTTCACATCCTTCATTTTCCCTTCCGTTTCCCGATGACTCCCTAGTGCCAGGCTCACATTTAACCCTAAAAATACCACCTAATCCCATCTCAATTGCCACTGATTTTCGGCGAATACATTTTTTTAAAGGATCCCCAAACTCAATGGATTTAAAAAAATGTGACAAAAATTAGAATAAGAAACGCAGATTTTTGTCGCTTCCGATCTTAATTTTCTTTAGGAAGGTAGTTTTAGCGTGTCCGGAAGCCACGGCGATTCAAAATGGAAGGAGAAGAGAAAAAGAGAGGTGGGGAGGAGTGTGCGAGAGAGAAAATGGATTTATAAAAACACGGGGAAGGTTTTTTTCTCGAACACCATCTCGAATTTTTGGCCCGAGTTTTTTATTTTGTTGCCTCCGACTTCGTCGTACAGCTCAAGTGGCGAGGAGGCGTGGTCGTTTTTATCCGATCAAAAACCCATCGCGGAATAACTTCGTCTCCATAAATATGTCCGTAAAATGTTTTTTAATGGCGCGAAGCGTTATTTCATTAGGGGGGGGGGGAGATCTATTTTTGGAAGCTTTGGGAAAAAATCAGCTTTTCCTCATTATGCTGTTTTAGTTTGGGCGATTATACTGATGGCGTTGGGATTTCGGTGGGTATCGCCGCTGCTGCTGCTTTTCCTGCCACCTCTTCCTCAACAGGCGGGAAGGCCGCGGAATACGAAGAAGCACTCTCTTTGATTGCGCGAGAAGAAAAAGGTTAGCGTAATGGATTGTGAGGACCACGGACGTAGGTACTTTATTCAATACTTCGCGGTCGTATGAAAAATTCCCGCATTCCGGCGTGGGATTTTTTTATGGGGATAGTTTTCTTCAAAGATTCCCTCGCATAACCCGCAATTTTACGGAAGGGACATGAGAAACCGGTTAAGATTTATGCTAGCCTTATGCGTCACGTCGACGCACTCTTTCCTCACGCATTACTCGCACTTCACGTTTTTAGTTTAGATATACAAATATGAATTCATAATGGAAGCGTTTATATGGTGCAGCTTAAATTCAAAGCGATATTTTTGACACTTCTGTTCTCATAGAAAAAGCAGGAATCTGAAATTTACATAATTAATGCACGCAAAAAAATTTAAACAATAGAACATCGCCACTATTATACAAGGATCTCTTTTAACTAAAACACAGAAGTAAATGGCGAACTTGTCCCGGCAATTTTTTCGCTGTTTGATTATTAGAGCAGACCTCGTAAACATAAACTTTTTTATTAAAAACTTGGAAAATTTTCGTCTCTTTAAGTGGACATTGAAATTATATTATATATCGCCATTAGAAATCCCCACAATGAAACTGACTTGTCTGGAATATATTCCTGGAAATTGTTAATACATTTTTTAAATATTCAGATGGACATAGGGAAACAAAACAAAAACTTATGTTAGTGTTGTTTTCATCATCCTTCATCATAATTTATTTAGGTACTGCTTTTTATTTTAAAATTTTTATGGGATAATTTGAATCCCAAATTCAACCATGTGAATGGAGGAAGGAAAATCGTTTGTTCAGTCGCGTAATCTTATTATGCCCTCCCTGAAATCCGTTTCTGGAGACGATAGCTAGGAATGGTTTGTGACATCTTTACTTCAAAACTTAAGTGTCGTTACTATGACGACGCCAGTTTCCAGTTGCCAAGAAAATAAACGTGTTCAAGAGCTGTATAAAAGTGTCCTCGCTACCTACTCTTCCATATAACCCACAAAATACCAGGAAAAGTATCTTTTGGCGACTGAGTTCTAATGTCCGACGCTTGCATAATCCCCTCGAAGAATTCAAATGCCTCGCGGCTCAGGATGGTAATACGCCAGAACCAAGAGCCGAACCCGAGCTTGGTGGAAGAAAATCCAGATGTCCAAAATGAGACGCTGCGCCCTTTTTTATTCGCGAGACGTCGGTCATGTTCTCAGCAAGATGATAATTTGGCGACGGCCCATTACATAATCACTCGGCGCTTTGCAGCGACGATTTATCGCCGATGTTTTGAAAAACGTCGCTATTTCCAACGCCAAATGGAGGAAACATTCGAGAGATGTGCGCCAGTCTTCTCCATCTCGATTCAGTGTTTCCCTTCCTCCGTTACGGAGAGGGATCTTAAATCTCGAAATGCAGGTGGCGACGGTCCAAGATCTTTTTGACAGGTCAATTGCGCATGCCAGCTTATCAGGACATTCCAAACTCCTCGGAGGTTTTACTGGAGCAGCGAGAATTCAACAAGTGCTCCTGCCAAGAACCAAACTGACTGGGACTCGGCGAGTGCTGATTACTGATATTTCCCCGACGTCGGCCTAGTTAGTTAAATGTATTGAGGCTCTTAACGGTTACTGCATGGAAATATATTCGATCTTTTGTCTCTACGATTGAAAAGAAGAGTAAGCGGAGAAAGGAAAGAAATTATGGCGTTTTTCAACTGCGCGTCACTTTTTTTACATTTTTCGTTACTAGTTGGACGATGATTTACTCTTGGACATAAAATATGAGTCTTGAAGAAATTGTCGTTCTAGATTTATTAGCTCGGCAGAAATCATATTCACAGACTGGAAAATCAGAAATGGAATTTAAAAAAAAGCTCTGACGATCATACAAAATGCCATTTGATTTAAAAGAAAATGTCGCTTTCATATAGGGTCAACTTTTAAAGCTGAATGGAAACAAATGCGCACAAATCTAATTACTTTTAAATACATAATGTTGGAGTAGTCAAGTTGATGATATTGAATGTGACAGAACGTGCGACCCAGTCATGGCATTCAAATAAATAATTAAATTGCCCAAAGGGATTACACGTTTTTTCAGGTTATATGACAATATTTGTCTGTTTTCAATGAAATTATATGAACATCAAGGGAAGCATTCGATTCTTCTTGTCGTATGTAGGTCCTGATGCTAAAAGCTGGCCTCTTAATTTTCAAATTTTTGAAAATGCAACCGAACTTTGAGTTTGGCCAACTAAAAGCATTCTTCTACAAATCATAGGCAGCCAACATGACATAAGAAGTAGCATAATAATCCCAAACCTCAAATTAAACGTAAACTTAAAAAAAATATATCGATATAGCGTTGGTCGAAGCTTCTATTTGAGTGATTTTAAATCTCGCGACAGGACACAGAAGTTTTATGCGTGCACGTTCGGACATTATCTCTGTAAGTGGTCTTAATGACTCATAAACTTCGGATTCTTGAGAGAACAAGTGGTCCCTAGCACGGGTGAATCGCATAAAACCGCCCATACATGGGTCCCTAGCCTCGAGTAAAACCCAAACGGGTATTAGTTCACCGCACTTATACTTCATTTAACGGAAATCGGAGACCCGCAACTGATCCGAATAAATGGAATTCGGACATTAACAATAAGTTGCAAGATGTATAAGCTTGTTTGTTCCGCAATTTCTATTTCAGCTTTTGAGGTAATGTATGAATCTATCGGAGAATTGAAAACCACCTAGTATTGCAGAATGGCAATTGAATTATTATCTAATCCACTATGGAATCCTTAATTATTATTTGTCCTGAACTATTATCAATTTCTCTGTACTAATAACCAGTGCCGTAACTAGTGCGGGGCAAGCGAGGCATCTGCCCCGGGAGCAACTAAGTAAGGGGCGCAAAAAATCCAAATAATAACTAAATAAACTAGAGACGGTCATTTTTTGAGGGGGGGGGTCACATATTTAGTAGTTTGCCCCAGACCCTAAAATAGCTAGTTACGGCGCGCCGCGGCGCTGCTAATAACCATTGTAAAAGTCTTAATGAGCTTCTTGATGGGGATTTTCGGTTTTCGCTTTGTCGAGAACATGGTGGTCACTGCTCGACGTTTCATTCGGATTGAAAGACACATTTTGTCATTCCTCTGTAACACACCAAGCTATTGACGTACCTTAGGCGAGTTGTGTCTCTTATTTAACAAAAAAACAAACAAAAACAGCTTACATTAAAGCAAAGATATTGAAGCGACGATATAGTGTACAGATTATGCTTAAGGAGTACTCCAAAATTAAGATAAATGGGATAAAGTAAATATGAAATTATTTCAGCTATACGTGCATTTAGTAAGTGGAACGCTATAAGGCCGGATTTGTCATGTTGCTTCGAAAGGGTTGGGTTTAACATTATTCAGCTGTCCGAGCCTTAATGGGGTTTCGAGTTAGTCCATAGACATAAACACTTCTACGCGTGCTGATAAAACGATACTATTGCGTTTCGTGGGAATTAGTTGTTTGAGATCCGTGTATATACTGATAAAGTCATATCTGATTTAGCGCGATTTTTAAAACGGATCTGATACATTGATGAGGTACGGAAATACCGCTTATAGTTGACTATAATTACGGGAAATTTCGGTGATCATTTGTTCAAAATTATGCTTGGAATTGGAAACTGGTTTTTCCACAGTGATTTTGAAGGAAACAAATAACTTCTTTGGTCGTTTAACCATTTAGTAAGTCGATTAAAGAATCAAAAATCCTTGAAAAGGAATGGCAGACGGTTACTTTTTTAGGTGGATAGCGTTTTCATTTTCTGGTTGCCTAGATTATAAAAAATATGCTCTATTATTAATTTTATAACAAGTTTTTGAAGTAGTTTGTCGAGTTAAAATATACTGACATATACAATAGAAGCAGGTTAAATAATGTTTTTCAATTGCTGCGCATCGGTTAAAAATTGAATGGTCTGTGTTACGGCTGAAGAGAGAAATATTTTTGGATTGCGTTGACCAATCAAAGCGAGATGTGTTGTAAATTATTTTCCTATATTCTCATTTTACGCAAGTTAATTTGAAATTATAATACATTTGATTTTAACTTTTCTAATGCCTTGGTGTCCCAAAGGATTTTGATATTTATCAGACTCTGGGCGATCAGATCATATATTATTATAACGTTGCAATATGTGTGATATATTAGTAAAAAAGAACGCTCCACCAACAGGGGTTAATTAAACGTGCAGTTAATATTAAAGGTCGTATTATATTCATGAAAAACATTTTCCACGGATACAATAGTTCAAATTTCGAATATAACTTCAAATTAGTAGAAACATTACACCACATCCTGTGAGATGATTAAATATTGAAAAACAAGGTTTTAGCGTGACATACATCGCATCGATGTAAAAACGATTCAGTAAACTTTTATGAATACAGGAACACTTTTCTTAAAATGGCGAAGTTACATTTTTATACGATCGTTTGCTTTGATAACATATTACCAAATAAATTCGAGCTACAGCGCAATAACTGTTACGATATGGGCAAATAAAACGAGTACTGTAGATTTAAGCTTTCGGGTTTAACTTTCAGTTTACATTAAATAAAGGAAAAAACAACAAATGAAAAATTATAATTATTTCAATGAATGATTTAGATAGGGTTACTAAACAATTACGGAATAATTATAACCATCAAAGCGAGAAATAATTTATATTATGCAAGAAAAACCTCTTAAAACATGCTCAAAAATAATATGACCCAGTAACGTGGGCAAACAAGTGCGCGATTCCTCTCTCTCTCTCTCTTTCTCTCTCACACACGCGCAGCAGTGACATTGCAAAGCAACTTTATATGAATAAAATCGATCAGGCTTCTAAAGCATAAAGCAGTCGTCGCATGAAAAAATCCAGGAACTGATCAAGCAATTCTACGACGGCACCATTCATCATCCCGAGAAGAATCCCAAGGTCCATCATCGGGATAACAAAAGGAAGAACGTAAATGACTGCGATCCGCCGTCTGAAAAAATTCACTTTTTCTCTCCTTTTCTGCCTATTTCTCTCTCTGTCTCTCTTTCAGATTATGTGGAGAGGGATTGAAAAAAATAGGATAAAGAGAGAAGGGGGAAGGATGATAGAGAGAGTAGGGAGAGAGAGGTGGTAGAGGGAAGAGTGAGGGGGAGAGAGCGGAGAAAGAGGGACTAGAGGAGAGAGAGGGGTAGAGTGGCGAAAGAGAATGTGGGTGAGAGAGAGAGGGGGAGAATGGAGGAGAGAATGGGGAGAGAGTGGGAGTTAGGGAGCGGGAAGAGAGAGAATGGGGTTAGAGAGAGAGAGAGAGAGAGAGGGAAGGAGAGGGAGATTAATAGATACGTAGATAAACGTCTTTATATGTGTGAAGTTCTTTCATCTAACCCATATTCAATTACAATCAAGAAGAAAGTAAAAAAATAAAATAAAAATATATTAAATCAAATGCTACATAAATGCAGAGGCAATTTGGCATTGTTTGAAATGAAAAGGGAAGGGTAATTGTTTGTGGGGAAAACTAAGGTTAATTAAGTCACTATACCATTGCAGGAAAACACACAAGAAGAGAGGTTTAAAAAAACTTGCGATATCTACCGGTAGTATTATTTAAAGATTGAGAGAATCACAAAAAGATAGAATGAATGAATGAAATCCACATAAACACAGTTATACATATAGAGGGGGAGGAAGAGGGAGAAGGGGTGAAAGAAGGGAAGAGGCAAATGGGGTAGAAAATAAAAAAGGGGAAAAGAGGGAGGGATGAGAGAGGAGGGGGAGAGGAGGAAGAGAGAGTAGCGAGAGCGAGGCGAAAGCTGAATAGGGAGAAGAGATAGAAGTAGATGATCCTCACCCAGATTTGTAGTTTAACCCTCTTGTCGTGTCGGAAGACTGTCTTCACTTTGAAGTCTATGCCGACGGTCGAGACGAAGGCCGATGTGAAAGAGTCGTCTGCATAGCGGAATAGGAACGAAGTCTTTCCAACGCTGCTGTTGCCGATGATGAGGAGTTTGAACATGTAGTCGAAATTCTGGTCCGCCGCATCTTTCTGCCACTTGGGTTCCCCTTGCTGCCCGCCGCCGCCTCCCGCCATCTGAAGTAGCGTCGGATAAAAGGGGAAATCAGTGGATGACGGAGGATTTTTCTTGTTCCCATTTATTTTTTTTCCATCCGACCATGACCTTATGTCTTAATCTGACCTAATGGCGGAGGTGGTGTAGGAGAGTAACATGAAATAACTCGCCGTAATGTCACCGCGGTCAGTATTTTTTAATATTTACCTTTGTATTAATCTAAGGTTATTTTGCGGCAAAAATAATAAATTAAACTACTCGTTTTTTACAGAAATTGTTGATTTTAAAACTATTTTTGGGTGAAAAATTACCGGCCGAATTTTCAATGGATGAATTGTTTGTTTGTTTAGAATTAGGTCGTGAAAAACGGAATTGAAAATTTTCAAATTTGTCGTAGGGATTTCAAATAGACATAACGTTCGGGTGGACACGAAAAATTGACATTTATTTTAGTTGTTATTATGAGGCCGATAATGAGAAAATACCGGTGTAATTATAAATTATCATTCTAAACTAAATTCAAGGCACAAGTTTCGAATTGACAATTATTTTTTTAACAAGCAGAGAGGGTGTGGAAAGAAACAATAAGTTAGCACATTCATCATTCTCGTTAATTTTACAAGTAAAAGCTGACAAAAGGAAAAGTGCCATAACAGAAGGAACCATTAAATGTGACAGAGACCAATATAAAATCTGCGGAGTTTTAATATATATATACATAACACATTGCACTGAAAAGCTTTCGTCTTTCGTTTAATAAAATATAACTTACAATTATAAAAACCTGGGTATGTAGTTTCCCGGGGGTATACTATCAAAACCCTCGCCTCTGATTCATATTCAACGTTGGAGACGTAAATAACCTAATATTTTATTCAGCGATGATTCCAAACAAAAACTTTTTATCGGATATTTCCTCATTCTTTTGGGAAACAAGTGCTCGCTCTTCGTCCATTACGGCGAATATAAATTCCAGCAGACATCTCCATCTCCACCAACTTTCATTATATTGACTAAAAATGAAAATATCTCGACAAAAGAGATTCGAGCTGGCTCGGTGCCATTGAAGGCATAGAGACTCGAAACTCTTTCGCACGGAATTACAATTAGAAAAGCAATGACCCGCCAATAGCACCGGATAATATCTCGACGCCCTAAAAGAAATATGAGAATACGATATTCGTCCGGCCGAGGACTGTAGCGGTAGAATGTCATGTGAAACGGATACTATGTGCAAAAGGAGCTAATGACATTATCTGAGTCGATGGAAATCGATCCAGCGAATTGTAGAAATTAATGGTAATGTTTGATTCCTTAACACATAAAGCTGCAGTGATACGCATTCAGAGAATGGAAAAAGTAAAATGACATTGTCTTGAGAAATTTCGCAGTTGTTTCTTCGTTGACGTTGTATGGGCAGAAAAATTCACAGGCATCTTAAATAGAAGTTAATTCCTGCTGTCATAAATTACTACAGTGGCGCCCAAACTTTTCTAATATCGGGCCACATCAGCGGTTGCGAATCCCTTAGTGGAAGTTGCCAATTCTTCGGCGGGCCGGATTAGAGTTTAAATCGGAAGTTATATACATATTCTGAGGTGCCATATAGGTGAAAATCAAGTCTAAATAAGGTTTTCATGGCTAACATTTCAATATTTAAAGTTTTATTAATAAAAATTTCAAAAAATATATGAATTTGTGTGTTACATTTTTCGAATTGCTTTTTCGCCATAGCTTCGCGGGCCGCACAAAAACCCTTCGCGGGCCGCATTTCGCCCGCAGGCCGTAGTTTGGGCACCACTGAATTACTAAATAAAATTGGAAAAATTTCAACGTACATAAAAAAACCTTTCTCCGATGTCCATAAAAGGTTTATGGCTATTGGAGGAACGTACATTTTAATTTGATTTCAGATATAAGGCGGAGTCGATAATTCTTCACTGAATTAATGTTTTTTTTTTATAAAAGAAAACTAAGTACACTCGCAAAGAGGTTATCTAGATAATACACACTGCGAATCTTTTAGGAATAAGAAATAATTTAAAATAATGAATAAAATAAAAAGAATTTTTTTTCAGTAACTTTACACTCTTTACCGTCGCAAATTGAAATAATTTATCGAGGAAACATGGAACGTAATTGGCAGAATTTAATGCATTAAAAATGGACAAACAGCACTCGAGACAAGGAGCCAACACTGTAAGAGGGACTCTTTACGGCAAAGCATGGGAATAGAGCGCATCCTCCATAAGCAAAACCCTTCAACAGCGCGATTCATCATAACATACGGAAAAGCCCAGGACGGTTGGTACGTGAGCTCGAAAAACACAGGAAGACGATTTGAAAAAATAGAGAAAAATGAAGGAAGAGGAAGAAGAAGAAGGGTTCGGATACCGTACCATCCTTCAGAGGTATTTTTATTTCTCTCTCTCTCTCTCCTCGCACGTCTCCTAATGCCATATCCCCAGGCCATCATCCTGATTTTCAGAAGACGCTCCCCTTATTCCTCCCCACCTATTCCTCACCCTATTCTCCTCTTATTTCCCCCTATTCCTCCGCCATATTCATCCCCTAATCCTCCTCTATTTATCCCCTATTCCCCCCTATACCTCCCCCTATTCCTCCGTTATTCCTCCCCTATTCCTCACTCTATTCTCCTCTTATTTCCCCCTATTTCTCCGCCATATTCATCCCCAAATCCTCCTCTATTACTCCCCTATTCCTCCCTTATTCTCCCTTTATTTCTCCCTCTATTTCTCCCCGATATTCCTTTCCCCCTAAGCCTCCACCCCAACCCTTTCCCTACACCCTCGCAAAAACATCCCTTTTTCGCTCCCACCCTCCAGATCCGAGACCGCAATCTCGCTTATCACTCTTCGCCGATCCTCGGAGGGATTGTTCCCGCCGACTTTCCCTCCCCTCCACTCGGGGAAGTTTGGGGCGGGGGAGGAAGGAGAGAGAGAGAAGGGAATTCCGCGCCACGGAGCGCAACCCCTCCTACTGAAATCACACGGCTCTTCTCGTGCACCGCTCCCACCGTCCGCGCCGACTTCGCCTTTCTCCTTCCCCTTTTTCGCCATTCCTCCGCCCCTTCTTCCTGCGATGGCTTCGGGGATCTCCACTCCGTCTCTTTTTCTCTCTCTCCAATATGCATGCCACCCTAACTCTCTCACTGGAACATCCTCCTCTTGTTTTTTTCCTTAAATCCCCTTTTCGCCTCTCCTCTTCAACCCTACCGTCTCCGCTCCTTTTCTCCCTCTACCTTCCCTTCCCCCTTCAATCCCTCTCTCTTTTTTTTCTCTCTCTCGCGCCAGTTTTGATTGTCTTGGTGACGCCGAGTGTGCCCCGAGGAGGAGCGGTCGACGGGTGCGGCAAAGAGAGAGGGTAGGGGTGGCGAGAGATGCTGCCAGAGGAAAACTGTGCTGGTGGTTGAGGGAGGGAGGAGAGAAGGGGGAGAGATGGCGATCATGTATATATATATCCTGTTTCACGTTTCACGTGAGCTCATCCTCCTTTTATATGAAGCCGGCTATCCATAAAACTCCCTACTTAATATTCGTCTAAGTACGATTTTACCCAGGAGGCTTTGATACAGTCTCCTGGGTCGCAGGCTGATCCCTTGATACACACTCTTATTCTCTTCCTCTCTCTCTCACGCTCGTATTCTGGAATCTGACGACTGGCTTGGTCCTTGTCCGCCGTTAACCAATCGCGCCAAGTATTCCTCTTATTGGATTTTAACGTCGAGGGGGGAGGAGGAGAGGGGAGGGAGAAAAATGAGTAAATGTTTTGTCGAGTGGGAGAAAATTCATTAGAGGGTTACTGAGAATATCACGGGGTAGAAAGTGGAGTAAAAAGGGAGAGGGGAGTTGAGGCGAAGTATATGCCAGAAACGATCTAAATAATTTAGATTTATGAAAGCCGTTAGAAAGAAAATGGCATATAGAGAGATGGCGTAGTATGTAAACAGAGGAAAATATAAGAAAACGTTCGATAAAGGAATAAATAAATATAGGAATGGTTACTGAAAGGAATGTGAAAGAGAAGAACAGGACAGTAAAATGGTGAAAGGAAAAAATAATGACATGTAAGGATGAAAGGGAGAATTTTAGGAAAAGAGGGAGTGACGAAGGAGAGAAATAGAGGAAGGAAGGAAGAGAGGAAGGTTTAGGCAACCGAGTGGTTGTCCAATAGAAAACGAAAGAGAGGGAGGAGTGAGAATTGGAGAAAGAGGGATGGAGAAAGAGAGGGAGAGAGAGAAAGGGAAGGCGGCGTTTGAGCTGGCGCCGGAGATGGCGGAGAGGGGGACCTCTCGTATCCGGATCTTGTAGACAAATCCCATTTCCTCTCCCCCTTTCCCTACTTTCACCCGAAGGTCAGTACGTTCCCATGGTAGGAGGGAAAAGCCAAACCAGATTCTCTTATTTTTTTGGTGACGTTATTTTTACGTACTCATATTTGGACACTAAACCGTCCAGGTCGTTTTGAAAGTTCAAATCAATGAGCAGTCAGAGAGAGTGAGGCTAGGCACTTTTGCCCTCCGGGGAGGAGACCTCAGGACTAAAAGGGAGTGATCCATCACCCTTCTCCTCCGACTCTCCTCCTCTGTTTCCCTCTTTATGTTCGCTCTGTCTCCCTACAGCATCCAAAAACTGCTCGTTTTTTTATCCCGACGTGGAAGTCATATTCCCTCCCTTCTTCCCCTTTCGTATCGCTGTCTGTACCCTTCACTCACATCCTTCGTCTCCTCCTTAGTCCAGCCTGTTTTACCCTCCACACCATTCTGCAATCTCAGCTCCATCTTTTTTTTTCTGGACGCATCGCAGCAAAGCTGAACTCTCCGCATCTATTACCATTTCGCCGAAGAATTGGTGACGTATGTATTCTCCTTTAACTCCGCTTTCCCTCCTCCCTCCCACTTTGTCCGCCGCGTTCGCTCCTAAATTACACCCACATTTCATCTCCTTCCCTTCCCTTCTCTTCCTTCTTTCTCTTTTGTCCACATTCTTTCGATCCGCTCTCTCTCATTCCTCCTTCATTTTCTCTCCTATTTCGCTCTTCTTTTTTCTGTCTGCATTCGATCTTCTCTTCCCCCCTCTCGCACATCCTCTTCGCCACCGCCACTTTCCTTTCACCGCTCTCTCTCTCTCCTTTCCCTGTTTTGATCATCCTTCCCCCGTCGTCCTCTTCTTCAGACCCTTTCAAGCGAATCCATTCGACCGGTTTCACATGCCAACCTACTCCGTCTCTTTTGAACCAAAAAACCTCCAAACTTCCGAACTCCACATACACACAGGCACACACACAAGCACACAATCTCTCTCTCCTCCTCATTTCCTTCCCTTTTGACCCCTTAATTATCACGAACCATTCCTCACGTTTCCCGTCCCATGTGCTCCGCAATCACATCCTCTTTTTCCCTTTCTTATTCCTCCTCATCTTTCCTCTCTCCTTATCTTCCATCCGCCCCTCGACGTTTCTTTTCCCCCCTCTATCTCTATCCATTTTGGAGTCTGCCTTTCACTTCTCCTGTTTCTCTCTTACCTTTCCCGTCTCGTTCATCCTCTTTAATAAAATTCGCTCTTCTGAATCTCTCTCTCTCTCACTGCTTCTTATTTTCTCCTATTCCCCTTTCACCATTCCTTCGCTAGTTCCTCTCTTCCCTTTCCTTCTCCTTCTACTCGTTATATTCTTCTGCTTTTGAGATAGCCTTTCTCCGATTGCCTTTCCTTCCCACTTTTTCGGGAAATCCTTCCATTCAAGTCCCCGCTTTTCCTCTCCTCTACAACAGGCTCTCCTCTTTCTCCTCTTCCCCATCTCTCTCTCCCCTCTCTCTCTTTATGTAACTCTAGTATCAATCTCTCCTCTCACTCATCTTCGCAGACCTTTCTTTCCTTTTCTCACTTTTCGTTTTATTTTCTTCCTACTTACCCCTTCTCAATTTTTATCTCTTTCGAGTTCATCCGTGCGTGCTATTCCCTCACATATCCAATGTTATATTATTATTTCATGTATCTCTTCTTATTTTTCTCTCTCACTATCTTCTCCTCTCCCTCTCTTCCAATCTAATTCTTTTTCCTAAGCCTCGTGCAAATGTCTTCCTTAACATCGCTCCTAACGCTTTTCTCGTCTTCTTTTTTCTCAGCATTTTTAGCTTTCCCTCTCTCCCGCTTTCCCTTATTCCCTCCCGTTCCCTTTCGGACTTCCCTGTCGAATTCCCCTTTCCTTCAACCACCGCCTACGTCACAAAACTCTGCCCCTCTTAACTTCTACCTTCTATCCGCTCTTCTCCCCCTTCCCCTGACTTCCTCCTCCCCTTCCTCCCCACACTCTCCGCCGACTCATGTATTGATTCTGGGCTTCAAGGCTCACTCTCATACTCTCTCCTCCTCTCCCACAACACCCTTTACTCTCTCCCTCTCCTCCTATCTCTCTTTTTTCTCCCGCTCCTTCATTCCCTCACGCTAAAATTTTTCTCCACACCCTCCTCTCTTTTATTTCTCTCTTCCCTTCCTCTCTCCTTTTAAAACCGTATGGCCTTGTTTCCTCTTCCTCTCTTTCTTTCCCTTCCCCCTCTTACTCTCACCTGCTCCCTTTCCTCTAGGGAGGGAATCCTGACTTTGCATCAGGTTAACCCAGATTCAAATTCCCTCCTTTATTTGCCTTTATATATATATATATATATATATATGTGTGTGTGTGTGTGTGTATATATATACACACACACATAAATATTCACACATACATTACACACACGCACACACATGTGGCGGGTTTTATGCGTCTGTTTTATTTTTTTCGATAGCTAAGGTATAGGATGGAGGATGTGGGTTTCGGCATGCTTTTAGTTCACGCGTGGATACCAGTACTACATGGCAACGGGTGGGCGGACGACGTCGGCGGTGTCGAAGCGACCCATTGATCCGCTCTGGAAGAGCGATAACTTAAGCTCCCTTACCGGCTCCTTTTTCACTATCAATAAGACGGTGACGCACCAGTCCGCGGACGAGCGTCGAGGGTGTGTAACGGATTTGTCACCTAGTCGCACTTCCACCCTCAGGAAGAGATAAAGGAAGTGGAGGAGAGAGGAAAATCGAAAGTGGCGAAGGGGTAATATGTAATATGAGAGCGATGGATTTTTTTCTCGCGATGTCCTAAACTCGTTTCTGTAATAAATTTGATTGGTGACTCGAACGTCCGATCAAAGGGGAGTTGCTGGATACCGGTGTTACGAGGGGGATACGGCCACCGAATACAACGACGAAAATTTGACCTTATTTTATTCCTCATCTTTACCTAGCCTTAAAAAAATTGTTTACCTCTCTTCTCCTCTCTCAATGGTGGTAAATGGTACAAGGGAGGAGAAAATTTAAAAATAGTATCGCCAGTTAAAGGAGAAAGTTATTCGATTCAACCAAAAGTTTTTATTATTATAATGTTGCTACATAAATTAAACACCTTTCGGGGGCTGTATTTTCCATTTCGCAGTTAGGAGACCCGTCGTCGTTTGCATGTTCCTTCGCCGGAGTTAGGAATCGATCGAATGTTACGGTTAGAATTTGACGTATAGGCAAACATTCGGTTCAGTGTTGACGTAATTTTTTAAATTTCCTCCGAATACCTACGCGATTGTGGAAGGTGGTTATCGTGTTTGGCTCCCAATGCTAGGATAAAACCTATTTAATAGATTTTTGATATCATTTTCACAAATTAAAGTCTATTATCCAGTCCCTCCCGTTGTATCCGGAATTTCCTTCAGCATTTTACGTGGACGATTTTAACGTATTAGCCAAAAAAATTATGAAAGTTAATGTAAATCAATAAGATGTAACACGTCCCATAAAACACTTCAGTACGATAAATAAATTTTCGATTGGGATATCGGTCGTTCACTTATAACAGGGGTTGGAAACCAACTCCCGCGGGCCATATATATATATATATATATATATATATATATATATATATATAAGAATATTTTCACTTGAAAGCTTACCTCTTTAAGTAACAAGAAATAGCTGGTGCAGAAAAAAGTTTATTGTGCGAAAACAAAACGATATTTCTTGTTTTTGTATTTTCACTCCTTTCCTTACAAATTTTGCCAAACGTGATTATTTCGGCAACCAACCTATATGCGAAAACATATATTAATAGTTAATTCACGTCTTTTACTAACTGAATCTTGATGATCAAACCAAATTAGCACCTTGCATATCGGCCACGAGAATATTTTTGTTGTTTTACCACACTGACAATTAGTATATTTTAAATCTCAAATATCTAAGCTGGTATTTCTAAATCTAGATATTTTTGATTTCGTATAATTCTTATCTCGTCGTTGATAAATATATTATATCGCGAATTTAGATAGTAAATTATGATTTGCCACTTTAAATTGTATAATGAAAACTAGAAAACGATTAATTTATGAAATCCGAACAATATGATGTTGCTTTTTCCGAGAAAAATTCTTTAAAAAAATAATTTGCGAGTTCAGCGTAAAGGCTTTTAGACATTCGTTGGTGGAAATTAAGGAAAAAACATTAATGTTATCATTACCACAATAATATTTAAGACATTAAAAAAGAACTATCTAATACTTTGTATCATTTGATATGTTTCATCACTGAACTACATATTCTCTTTATTTAGCAAAATATATAGTGAGAAAAATCAGACTTAATTATTGAGCGCTCGATCAAATCCTGATTAAAATGTGTTTTTCCAATCGGAAAAATATTTTACAACAAATAGCAAATAAATATTAATATTTAATCCCCCTTCATTTTAGTAACGATTGCTAATTTATGTGCACCTTTTTTAAAACATTATGTATAAATTGAAATTAACTAACCTGTAGCAAAAGACGAAGGAGCCAAAAGCACGAGAGAGGAACAATCCTTCCGGGATAGCTTTAAGAAAGAGACTGCAAACAGATTGGGTTGTGTATATGGAGAACGGGTGAAAGTGCATTCAACAAGGTCATCTATAGGGAAAACCCTACAAAGGATCGAGAAACATTTGTATCCGGAATACACTCCACGAGGTTGATGAGTGGAAGGGGTAGAAAACAACCACCGAAGTTCCTTTCTTCCGGACCTTGTTTAACAGGGGTCGAGGCATTCTCAGCAGGGCATATCCATGACCTTATTTGTATAGAAAGGCTCGTGGAATATCCCACCATTAGGTCGACAAATATAATCTCAAAAACCTCAAAAGGGCTAAGAAACACGTGTTCTCAAAACTACCCTATGGCCTTGCGGTTACCTGATTGTCCAGAGTAGAAGCGTGAGCTTTTAAAAAATACGCATATTTGGGTATAAGGAAATACCCTTCTTTCAGTCCCACTGTTAATTCAAGCCCAGAAAAGGAACGAAATCGTAGGTAGAAAATAATACTGCGAAAAAAGTAAACAGAAACGACATTAATATTATAATTCAGAGTAGGTTATTGGACGTATACTTTTCCATCTTGTTGGAAAATCGACGCTTATCGACGACTATTCATTTTCGTCGATTTTGAGATTTAAAAAAAATCGACGTTTATCGACGTTTTTCGATTTAAATCGAATCCTACCAAACCTACTTATAATACTGCCCTCCAGAACGTGCTCATCCTTAATCTTATGCAGCCCCTATTACACTTGGTATCCGTCTTGTACCTGGGTCTGGAATATATTTATTTGACTGGTGCGGCTCTCTTAACAAACTATTTCTCTCACATAAAGCACCTTTAACGGCGCATTCTTCCGCGACCTAAATGACTGGGAGTGCAAGTGTATTTGTCATAGTGCTGCTAAATATTAAATTGCCTTTATAATAAATACTGGCTTATTCCCATGGACTCCGACTCTTCGTACGCTGGGCTTTCCTCTGAATGAAAACAATTGAGAAAAGAGCTGCTGAAGCAGATAGTAAACGGCAAGTTTTTCCAAAAAACAAACAGACGGGCAAACAGAGAGAAGGTGCACAACGAGACACTATACACAATCGATTGGTGAAAAAATGAATCTGCTTTCGTTTAGGAGTAGTTAGCATGTCAAACAAACCGATCTCCTTCTTTTAAAACAAGTAAGAAAAGAGCTACTGAAGCAGGAATTAAATGAGGTTTTTTCAAAAGAAACTGTTAATATAGGATGTTAACATTTATGTATACTAGTATGATTGGTCTTAAATAATATTTTTTTAAAATAATATAGCAAGAAGATTAATTTTTCAAACAAAATGTTTATAAAAAAGGAAATTTAAATTAAAAGTCTACTCCCATTTTCCTACTCACTAGAACCTCCACAAGTAAAAGTGCATAACGAAAGAGAATCCTGAATTGATTGACGAAAAAACGAAGTCTCTAGGTGTTTTCGTTTACGAGTTAGCGCGTCGGGGTGACAGACAGACAGACCTCCACAAGAAAACGTGCAAAACGAGACAGAATACTGCATGGAATTTCGAAAAAACGAAGTCTCTATCTGGTTTCGTTTAGGAGTTAGCGCGTAAGACAGACGGACAAACCGAACGCATAAGCGAATTTCTTTTAGAAAAAAAAAACATATAAAAATTGGTTCTTTTTGTCAATGTGGTCTCGACGGAAACTACGGGGCATTTGAATGGAGCCTTTCAATCGACATATACAACGAATTTGCTAAAAAAACGAATAAAGCGTTCCGAGAGCAACGCCGTCATTTTTGCTGAGAAGGAGAGGCGAATGGAACAGATTTATTATTTTTTCCGGCGGAAATACGAGGAGACCGCCGACGAAATCCCTTTCGGCGGCGCCTAATTGAAAACGAACGACAAATTTTGCAATCTCATTTTCAAATATCTCCGTCAGAATCGTTCTGCTATGTGACTTATCAGATAGCCGTTAATTTCATTTTTAAGTAATCTGAAGCAATACGGCGGTCGTTTATGGAGCGGTGGGTGAGAGAAGGAGAACTGTACTCGAAACGAAGCGGAGGAGTCGCCTTTTTCTTTTTAAACGGGAATTTCGTCGTCCAATTGGACGGAACGCGTAAGGCGTTCGCATCCGTCTTGCCTCGCCTGTCTTTTCTCCTTACTTCTTCCATTTCGCACGATCTCGATGGAGACAGAGGGAGGGGGTGGGAGATGAAAGGAAGTTAAAGGATAGCTTCGGAAGCTCAGGAGGTATCTAGGGAGGAAAGAAAACTTTCAAATTAAGGGGACAGTGACGAATTACATAAGTCGTGTTTCTTTTTTTAAAGGCGAGAGAGGCAGGATATTTTCGGATGCAAGGGTTTTTTCGAGGGTCTTTCACTTCGGTGCGGTCAGGGTCCCTAAGGATCGGCACATCTCTCGCTTTCCAACTCTACCTTCCGTGTCCTTTCATGTTCCACTGTCTCGTATCCAGTTCATTCGTCCGGAGCAGCTAGTATTTTGCGCTCCGGTTTGTCACATTTAATCTTCATCCCCATGTATTTGAATCCCACCCGAGACAAACTAGATAGTTAATTGGCTCCTCTAACTTCGCCTTTTGATGGAGGCTAGGGTTTGTGGAGGGGAGAAAACAGCATGGCTGTAGCGCAAGTCACTCGTTTTTCACGCATCGAAGGGCAAGGGTTTTTTCCTCTTTCTCGCGAGAATGTTTCGTGGAAAACGACGGATTCGCAGAGCGCTCCCTTATTAATACGGCGACTAACCAAAGGTGCCAAGTACTTAGTCGCGATGAACGGTCGTAATTTGAGAATTTGCGCCTTAATGCGGGAAGGAGACGGAAGAATGTTGGATGATTTTCATCTGCACCCTACTTATTACCCTCGTTATCCCGCGCGTCCCGTAATGGGCGCTCTAAGGACTCGCGAAATTGAAACCACTCCGAAAAATCCATTTCTATCCTAGTTCCTCTATCTATTTCATTTTCCCTTTCCCGGGCAGCTGCGCTCCGTTTTGTACCTTCTATTTTAGCCGTGTCCCTTCAACTCTTCCAATCACTCGCGTCTTTCTATCTCTCTCTCTGTCTCCCTCCCTCCGCGGTCCACGTCCTCCTATCCCTCCCACTTTTTCCAATTATTTTCCTCTCTCTCTCTCCAAACTCGACAGCCACTCTTATTGCTCCTCCCTCTCTCTTACTCCCTTTTTACTGCACACCAATCTCTCTCTCCTCACTCTGCACTGAAAAAAAGGCGTTCTCTTTGTCCTTCCTATTTTGCCTCAACCATTTCATCGTACCCTCCATTCCAAGGGGATTTTTAATTTTCTCCTCTTTAAAACGGGAAACCGCACGCGCGCACACGCACGCACACGCATACACGCTGGCCTAATTCTTTGCTTTCAATTTATTTTTTCTTAATCTTTTACTACTGTATCATTTTGACATATTTGTCTGTTTCGTTTTCATGACGTGTAACAAGCTTGCAGTTTATGCATCCCTTTATAGCACTTTAAAAAATCGCTTATGTATTTTCATTCTGTCTGTCGGTCCGTCCGGCTGTATGTACGGACAATATCTCTGGATTTAGAGAGCCAAATTTTCAGGACAGGTAGATCTATAAAAGAGCTAGACACGGTAAAATTTCAGTGGATCTAGAATCTGTTGCTGTTAGCCATTGAATCACAATAAATGCATACAGTTGCGGATCAAAGGAATTAAAATCGCAATTAGCAAGTCACGTAGTAATAAAAAGTTGGGATTTGTTTTAAAATTTTTTCATAAATTTTGGAAGTTTTTTAGCAAAAGAAAAAAATCGGACGCAGAGTATTTTTTTCAAGATTCGAAAAAAAAACCGCTTCGCAATTTTTTCTTTCTGCTACGTCTGAGATTTCTCATAAGCCTCTCCATCTATCTTCCCGTCCCTTTATTACCCACTTCACTTCTTTCTCCGAACGATCATCTGCATTTAATGACGTTCGGTTGTGCAACACAACCGAACGTTGTGTTTATGTCATGGTTTTTAGAGATTCGGCTGTATTGTTTCACCCACTGGCAACATTACATAAGTAAGAAAATATACGAGCAAGCAATCAACCTGTATCGGTCGACTTTTTATGTATTTTTATCTCTTTTCAAACAAAACGCATTTATTCTGTTATTCGCGGTCATTGTTTTAACCCTTCAACCTGGAATGCATTGTCATAGTTTAAGCGTCCCCTTTTTACTTTCTCCATATAAGTAGTAAAGGGGAAAGTATTGTATTCATGAAAAAAATCGACTTCGAGATTTCAACGGAAATACACGTTTTGAGGTCCCCTGAAAACGTTTTGACCATTTTCTCGATGGTATCTGTGTGTGTATGTGATAGCTTTTTGTGGGCGCTCTAACTCAAAAACTATTAATCAGGTCAACGCAAGATTTAATATTCAACATTTTTATAAAAGTCAGAAAAACTGATTAGTTTTTGATAAAAATCGGAAAAACGGAAGTTGGTGTTTACTCTAGTCACTTATCCGTTATTTTGAAATATTTGCTTTAATATTTGATAAATGTAAAAATGTATTGGAATAAAAGTTGTAGAAAATGCAATTTTCTACAACCTTTGTTTGAAACATTTCCCCATATAATGCATTGTTTAAGAGATATCTTATATTTTTAGCAGATACTTTTAGAAATTTTGAGGATAATATCTATGTTAGAATCAGATGTGAATTCAAGTGTTACTAGTACGTAAGAAAGAAGGAGAAGGTGTACTGGTGTCCAGATTATGATGCTGTCCTCTGCAAAAATCTGTTTATAATAAATTCACTCTCAAATTATCAATCAAATCCATCATTAAATTGATAACACGGCTTATTGAGCATCTATAAATATATATATATTTGTTCTATGTTAAAATTTAAATCTCCAGACAGTATCTTGCCCCGCAACAAAGTATGCGCAGGGATTTAAATTTCACCGCATTTCTTCTCACAAAAAACCAAATTGAAAGATTTAATTTGTGAAATTTTCGTTGACACGTTCTGGTGCTGATGATCACTTCCACGAAACTAATTATTCACCAAATTAATTACTACACTCATCCAAGCAGCTGTAATTTTTGTTTGAGTGCATTCACATTCAGTTGCTTACGAATCAAATCCTAGGCCGTCGATTCTACGACTGATATAGCAAATGTGTTTATATTTTAATTCTAAACTAATCTCCTGTGAATCCGAAGGATTCTTTCTCAAACACTTCCACTTTCGTCTACATCTGTTTCTCTTTGCGAAAAGATTCATGCACCACTAACTTCGCTGGGCATCTCATAATCTTACAAGCTCTCTCTAAGACCCTCCCTCCATGTTTCATCTCCCAGCCAATATATCCATACACAATAAAATCTCGCTATAACAAATGACGTTATAAGGACAATTTCACTACAACGAAAACAGTTTATGCTCAAATCTATTTCCCATTAATAAAATAATTTACCAATCACTACATTTACAAGTACATATTTAAAGGTTTATTTGTAAATAATACATTTTAAACTTGCATTTGCCTCCAGTAAGGTGAAAATTAGGAATGTATATTGCTTGTGGTAAAGGAATTATGAATACGGATGAGAAGATAATCTCAGAAACAAAGGATGTAGCATAGGTATGGGAAGAATACATTAAGAAGCCTAAGACAATGCAGTATTAAGAAAGATAAGCCTTCTGTCACACACTTCGATGATCATCATGAAGATTCTTAATAAAAGGCTGGAGAAAAAGGCAGAAGAAATGCTAAGGGAAGATCAATTCGGTTCCAAAAAAGGACGAGGAACTATAGATGCTGTAGGGGTAGTTAGAATCATATCAGAAAGGGCAATAGAGTACAGTCAAGATATCTGCGTATATTTCGTAGACTGGTAGAAGGCCTTTGATAGAGTAAATTGGTAATGTTGATGAAGATATTAAAGGATATAGGTGTAGACTGGAAAGACAGGAGACTGATCAGGAATCTATATGTGAATCAAGTTATAAAGGTCAGGTTGGAGAATGTGGACACCTGCGGAATAAATATCGGTAGGTGAGTACGACAGGGCTGCTGCCTATCGCCGACCCTAGTCAATATATATGAAGGAAGTCTAATGCAAGAAGCGTTAGATGGCACAGGAGATTTCAAAATTGGAGGAAGGGTTATAAGAACAGTAAAATACGCGGATGATCAAGTACTTCTAGCAAAAAAGGAAGAGGAACTTCAAAAAATGATAAATAGACTAGTAATAACAGGTAGAAAATACGGTATGGAAATAAATACAGAAAAATCCAAGGTCATTCGAATATCAGGCAATGAAGAGAATCTGAACATAAGTATTGCAGCAAAGCCTTTAGAACAAGTTTCACATTATCATAACAAGAGAAGCAAAATGTACGGATGAGATCAGGACTACAATCGGAAAAGCAAAAGCGGTTTTCAGAAGAAAGAAACACCTACTACTTACGGGGAATATAAGGGAAGATATCCGCAAGGAGTTCATAAAATGCTATGTATGGAGTATAGCTTTGTATTGGGCAGAAACATGGACGCTAAGGAAAAATGACATCAAATACTTGGAAAGCTTTGAAATGTGGACTTGGAGGAGAATGCTGAAAATAAAATGGACAGATAGGATGAAAAACGATCAAGTGCTACGAAGAGTAGGAGAGAAGCGAATGATTATACGGACTATTAGAAAGAGGAAGGCAAACTGGGTTGGACATTACCTAAAGAAAGAGAGTATGATTAAAGACGTGTTAGAAGGAAAACTAGATGGAAAAAGGGGCAGAGGTAGGAAAAGGTTTAGCTGATAGACGATTTGAAAGGGAAAGAGAGTTATCAAGATATTAAGAGGACAGCAAAAAATAGGAGTATATGGAGAACTAGGTTTAACCATGAATACTCACGGACCTGTCTACGGACAGACTACCTATGATGATGATTGCTGGAAAATATTAAAATGATAATTTCTTTTTATATAAAATCAAGCAGTGTACGTTAGAATTTTCAGCGCAACTAAATGATTTATGCATCCTCATAATGCCGTTATAACGGGATTTTACTCTCAGAAATCGAAAGAATATTTGTTTTTCTCTTGTCCAACTTTTTCTTCCAGCAGTCTGACCAGTTTATCTCTCTCCTCTCTCTCTATCTATCGCGTTCGAGTATTGCTCTCCTCGGTAGTTTTCGGAAATCGTCGGACAAAACATTACCATTATGGAGGAAACTGGGCCAATCAAGCGTGGAATATTGAACTCATCGGGGTCATAGTTCCGGAGTTTTCTCGCTGGAGTCGCGGCGCTACGGGAAACACGACGTCAACGCAAATGCTGCGGGAACAGATTGGAGAAATTTAGTCGCTTTCTGGGTCAGCTTGAATAAGGAGGAGGGAAGTTATGGCCTCGAAATGTTCGGAAAAATGGAAGGCTTGCGTTTTATTTCCTCAATAGCACAAAATTATTATTCCTGGAAAGGTTTACGACGTGGTAATTTCAACAGAACGATTTTTTAGCAATACTCTACATCATGCAATAATGCGAAAAAGTGCTAAAACATTAAGCGGTAGAAATCAGGAATTATTTTGTGACACGCTTATTTTACAAATACACTATTGTATATTACATTACCATCTTGTTCATACTATTTGCAAATAATACATTCCTTGATTTATAAGTCGATCATCGATTTTTTTCTGATTTGATGTTTTAAGCTTAGAGCATATGTTGCTGATATATACACGAATTGTAAGATTATTTTATTCCTGAAATATAAGAATTGATTCGACTAGTCCTTACCGTGGGCAATCATTTATTTCCACACTAATGCTCTCTTAGCATTTGAAGTTGCTTATTATTTCGAATCGTTCCTCGTTGATTGAATTCAATTCTATATGCGGAGAAAAAACTGTCTTTTATTGCGGTTGTGATAAAAAAGTACCTAGTAATTGGAAGCTGCTATAGCACAATAAATCGCTAACTTCCAAATTGATGTATTAACTGTGTGTACTTACTTAAAATACTGGCGAACATATGAAGTGACTATGCCCAATTATAGCACAAGCCGTCAAAAAGGTACAAGTTTCTTCGTCAACAAATGGAAACATAAGCGAATATAACGTTTATTTTGCGTACCTGTATGGATAATTATCGGCAAAATATTGTTTTAAGAGATGGCATAGTTGACGTTTGCACTCTAACCGAGCGTGTCTCGATATCGCTGAAACTTGCTGCAGCTCTTAAGTCGAGTGTGACTCGACACATCTTTTCAAAGAAAGTGTGAGGGTAAGGATTTGTAAATATTCTTCTCTGGCCAGCACACGATTGCATGTTTTTGGTCTCAGCAATCCTGTGAGGGTAAACAAAGCTGACTTATCGGTATATCCGGACGGCAAATAGAAATGGGATTTACAGAATTCTCTGAATTCTGCACCTTTCAATCTTAATAAAAAATACTGGGAATTTTCTTCCGATGGGAAAGTCTGAGAAGGAAGAAGAGAGATAATGTATATAAGCGAGTCGCGCAAACGTTAACCGGGGCTTCATGCGGGTGATTGCTCCAGAAAATATCACAAAAAGAAAAATGTAGGAATTAAAATGAAAAATGAAATGAACGTATAATACCTTCGCAAGATAAAAATCGGAATAAAAAATTATTTGACATTAAATGGTTGTTATCTACGATAAATTAAAAAAAATAAAGCTGACTAGACTCCTAGTAGAAATAAAAAATGCGAGTGCAAAGGGTTTAAGCTTGTGCTTAATTAATTTTGAAGTGCTCCTCCATATCACGACGTAATTTCGTCATATTTACGTCCGTCAATCAAGAGAAATTGAATATGCAGTATTATATCATCGATAAATGATTTAAAGACACGATATCGCGTGTTTAAATATTTACTCGATTAACCATTCGAAACGATCTTTAAAATTACGAGGAATTTAAATTGAGCCCTTCAATTAAAGCATCGCCCGATTTCATCGCAATTTGTATTTTTTTTACATCGGCAAAAACGGCGATTTTCTCGTGAAAATATTTTAGCGCTCTTATGCCCTTTGCCTAAAACGTGACGACGCAGAGAAAAAAAAACCTCCGCGCCGTTTCACGATCACGCCACACGACCGAGTCCATTTCTCATAGGAGCACATTTCCCTCCCCACTCTTCAATCTCGTCCCTCGGAAAAAAAATAAACCTGGTTTTTTTCCCGAGAGCACCACTTTTTTCCCTTAGTCTGTCATTATGCGGCGGCAAATATTGGGACGACACGTCCTTTTATCTTGTTTGCTTTGTCCCAGTATACGAGACAAAGAATGGCACCGCTGCGTTTGAAGTAATGGGATCCCTATGGGATTATATTATGTAGGCGATGGAGGTTGATGTGGGACGGTAGAGGAAAGTGGAGGGGCGCATGAGGGAGCTACGGGCGCTGCCAGAGTGTCACTGTCGGTTGTGGAGAGCGCAGTAAAGTCGCGCCCTTTCCTGGCCTATACATATTACACGTACACATACTCATATGCGCCCCACACCCATTAGATGACTGCACCCTATGCTCCACTTGTTTAGTTAAGAGAGATAAGGAAAGGTAGTGGAAGAGGTAGGGAGTTACGAGGGAGAGATAAAAGAGGAGAGTAGAAAATGAAAAGACAAAAACAGGGTAGAGAAAGAGAGAGGAAAGAGAGATCAGGGAGAGGAGGAAGGAAGAGAAAGAGAGATAAGGAAGAGAAAGAGAGATGAGAAAGAGAGAGATGAAAAAGGGAGATATAATGCATAAAGAAGATAAATAAGAGAGGAGAGAAGAAAAAGAAAACACAAAAACAGGGTAGAGAGAGGAAAGAGAGATAAGGGAGAAGAGGAAAGATGAGAAAGAGAGAGATAATGGATAAAGAAGATAAATAAGAGGAGGGAGGGGAAATAGATAGCGTAGGGAAGATGTGAGAGGCTAAGGAAAACGAAGGGAGAAGTCTGATAAACAGAAGATAGGAAAAGAGAGAGAGAGGCTGAGGAGAAGGTGAACTCAAAGGAAAATATTTGAGAAGGAAGAAAGGCGGAGGGAAGATAAAGAAGTGGAGAGATAGAAGATAGAAAGGATATTAAGAAGCAGGTCGATGGAAGTGTGAGAAGGTGGGATAAATGATTCAGGATAGAGATAAAAAACGAGAAACAGAATAAGGAAAAGAAAGATACGGAGAGATACAGATGAAGGAAAAGTGACAGAGCGTGAGAGGAGAGAAACGGTGAGTAAAACAAAGAATAAAAGAGGAGAGAAAAGCGCTGATATTATAGATAATAGATGAGAAGAACGGAGATTTGGAATAGAGGCGAAAGATACAAAATAGGATTCAGAGAGGAGAATGGAAGCGAAGGGAAAAGGACTCCGATGGCTAGGAAAAAAACAGAAGAGGAGATTTCGGCGCTAAGCGGGCGATGGAGAGAAGGGGTGAAGTCAACATTCGATCCGTGGCTACCTATGTCTCTGGACAAACGGCCGTTTATGAGAGCGAATCGCACGGGATGCTCTCCATAAATAAACTGCTCGGAATACTTAATAGCCCTTTTCCCTTACCCGTTGTGTTTTGCGTGAGTTCAGTCTCTTCGAACGCAGCGGTTGGGATTATCACAGGTGTAAAAAGACACCCTTGTCAAAACATTTGCGCAGCGGCTCTTGCGTCACGCTCCCTATTTGTACGTTCGGGATGCTCGGCAAGCTCCTCTGTTATTCCGTAGTGTCGCGGCGTTTTTGGAAACTGTGGGAATGTAAACGGGAAATCCGCGTCCTCGTGGGCTACGTGCGGGGTTCTAGATTAGGATACACATAGATATGATAGATATGACTATGCTGAAGATGATGGACAAAATTTGGGCAATTGAAAATACTGCCCAGCGTAAAAATCTTGGCGGATTTAACCCACGCCCTCCAGTTGAAGAAGTGGTTTTGATCGTAAAACTACACCCTAAAAACAATAAAATTTAATCTTTTTACGGGGTATTAATAAAAATGGGGGGGCAGGGAGTTTAGACGAATGTCTTCCAGCACTTATCGATCTATACGTATATCATTAAGATCAACTCACGCTCTAAAGAGATTTCAACACTTCATCGGAAGCAATAATATAAAAGAAAAACATTTCACAAAGCCAAAATTTTGCGCCGATGGAATTCGATATCCTCGTTCATCGATAATTCCATCTTTTATTAGCAAGTTTTAAACGATAATATTACACGACCAATTTTATTCCATGCCTATGTCTTTAAACATTTTTATGGGGACAAGTTTCACTACATTTAGCAGATTATGACTATTCGCTGGATATTTTAACGCGCGCCGAACGGTCCCTCGTAAAAAGCAGGAACTTTTACAAAAGGAAGACCGGCCATTAAAAAAAGAAACATTTCGATCTCCGTTACTGTTTTTTTTGCCTTTTTTCGGAAGAGACGCAGCGGAATAAAGGAGGGATAGGTAGGAGAGAAGAGGTTTTTTTTCGCGTTAATCAACTCTCGCGACTCTAAAAAACCCAGGCGTGTATGGATTTTTATTTCTCTCTACTGCACCCTCTCTTTTTCTCCTTCTTTCTCTCGTTCTCTCTCTTCCTCTCTTTTTTTTCTCTCTTTCGTTCTTTCTCTCTCTCTCTACCACCATCACCTCCGCCCCTCCAATTCTCACTCCACTTATAAACAGACGGGGAGTGCTAGAGCGAAAGACGAGGCATAGAATGATAAAGTACCCAGACATTATATTGCACACTCTTTTTAAAAAAAGTGGCGGCGAGGGAAGTGAAGGGTGGGAGAAAGGGGGGAACACGGGTCGTGCAGTGGCGGAGTTCTCTCTCTCTCTCTAGAACTATAAACGTGACGATTTTCGAGAAAGAGAGAGAGAGAAAGAGCTCCGATAGCAGACTTTGGCACTATAGAGTGCATACATAGACACGCTCGCCACTCGCACCCACACCACCTATGAATTTACGACGCAACAAGTGCTCTCCTACTAAAAAGAGAAATGTTTCTTTTTTTATGAAACGGAACTCGTCTCGCGCGTAATGCAGACGCACGGACTTAATAAAAACGCTCCTTTTCTTTTATTAACAGAAATCAGTGCAACATACATGCACACTTTTTCACCTCCTCCCGCTTCTAGTCTTCACAATAATTTCAGCGGTTAATTTAATGCGTGTTTACTTGGCCCAGGGCAACATTTCTGTTTCTGCTAGTATGGAGAGATTGAAACTCAACATGTTACAATGCCATCGGACGACAAATGCTTACCTTTTAAGAATATAGAATATATTGCTTATGACGTTTAGCTCTATGACGGACCAATTTCATCAAAAATCGATGAGAATTAACTACTTTCAATTATCTCGCGACATGGTTCAGTTCAATAAGGCTTCTACTCCGGGTAATATCATACATAAGCGCAAGAATTCATCAGATTCTGTTGAGCCGTTTAGCCCAGGGATCTAAAAAAAACTGCATGGGAGCCAAAGAGATAATTTCGAAGTATGCGGTGGGCGGCATTGTTCATTTCGAAGTATACGGCGGGTCGCATGTCATAATAATAAGCCTAAGCATTTAGATTAAATTTATGAGAATATCGCTCTAAATAGTGCACGTATATTGAAAATAAAAACAATCTATATGTCAAAATTAATTATTAAATATTTATATATTGGTGTTTATCTCTTTTTTAATCCGTGATCGTCTTGTCCAGGTTGTCTCACCCACCAACTAACAGTAAGTTTAAAGCATGTAGTGGATCGCACCTCGTGAGCTGCCGGGCCACATGAGGCCTGCCGGCAGTGTCCTTGAGACCCCTGGTTTAGAATATAATGCGACAGACGGAATTACAAGAAACACATTTTCGTACTCATTAGAGTCTGAAACATATATATTCATCATAATCTTGAGTTAGATATTATCATGATCGCAATAATATATTATATTACTAGCTGTGTGACCCGGCGTTGCCCGGGTGCGATTCGGGATTGCACCGCCCGCGTGCTCGGCACACGCTCTCGCGGCCGACGCTGCAACTTATATACCCTCGCACCGCCCGCGCGCTCAACGTACAGAGAAAGCGTTGCTTCTAAAAATTACCTACAGAGAAGTATTTTGTTCAGTAAAATGGTTCTTGAAAAAATGTCATAACTTTCGATCAGACTGTATATTCATGTTTTTTATACGTGAAACGTAGGTAAAAACGTTATTTGCCTTAAACACGCCGTATATTCTGTATTTTTTTACATAAACCTGTTCGTTGTAATGCTGAACTAATTAGTGAAAGAATGGTGCAAATCGGTTCAGCCATTCTCAAGTTATAAGGGAAGATATTTACAGACAGACAGAAACGGATTTCTCACCAGGGCTGTTCTGCGCAAGAGTGGAGGGCGTTAAGAGTGGTATCCAAATCTACTTTGGGGCCTACCCTGTCGCCTAAAAAAAGATTTATTAAAATCGGTGGGTTTTTTCTGAAGATATTTTGGTTAGAAGGGAGTTATCGATTTTTGCCTTTTATATATTAGATATAGCAGTGGTCTTCAAACTTTTTTGAGCCGCGGCACACTTTCAAAGATAAAGAGAGTTTCGCGGCTCTCAAGACTTGTGACAAGCTTTATATATTTTTAGATACGGGTATTACAACCTTTGGACGCATCCATTTGTTGATGCTACTACATAATAAGCTTATTAAAAGAAAAATTATTGCCCTAATTACCCACCAATATATGCAAATCGTTGATTTATTTACTAAACAAAGTTTTTTCGCGGCACCCCTAAAAATCTACTGCGGCACACAGTTTGAGGACCATTGCTATATGGTGTAAACGCTAAAGTGAAAGAGATTCGATCTGACGCGAACGCGCCTCCGCTTAAGCGGCATTATGGGAAGTAATTTATAAAGAGTTCATGCAAAAATAAAAAAATTGAAAAGTTTACGTATTTTTTTTCAAGAAAAGCAGCTTGAGTTCGATAAAAAGTCTTCACTTTCTCTCACATCTTCTGTTCTGCTCGGAAATTCTGTCTCGACTGCGCGTGAGAGCTCGCACTCGTCTTGGGTGAAAACAATACTCGGGCTGTTATTACAGACAAAGGTTTAACCTTTCGACCTTTGCAGAGGCTTTCGTACGCAAAACGCGAGGCACCAAAAAGAATGCTTTAAAGCCGCTGCGGGTCGTAAAAAGTGGCAACAAATACCTAGAAAGAATTGAGGATTATACACAGCTAAAAAAATAATTGCATGCATGTAAAAATCGAATAAAACACTTTTAGATGAATAAAAAGGCGAAGCAAAACAGTCTTTGTTAATAATATAAATTTTTAGTGACGGACGAAAGAAATAGCTGAAAAAGCGAGAAGTGATATAAATAAACGAACCAAGAGATCATAAGAAATCAAGTGATCGTCATAAAGTATTTGTAATTATCAAAATGATATTTCCATAACCTGAGCGTAATCATATATGTAGCTCTTGTAACTGATGTTGTCAGTGCATGCAAATGAATATATTCAGTGTATGTAAAAGTGGGCGTATGTTATATCACAGAAATGGGGACTGATTAATAAATGTACTATTCTGCTTCATTCAAGGATGTAGATTTATATAGCAGAATAATTTGGCTTAGAAGTTGTTTTCGTTAAAAGTTTAATTTAATAAACAGTTGAACTATCCTACGATGAAGTGGATTTTGTAAATTTGTAAATAAAGTAATTTGTAAAGAAAAATCTTGATTTTATATCTACTACATTATTATGATTATTAATATTTGCAAATATTCTTGTTGTAGATACTGGAATATTTTATATTTCACTGTCATATAATAAATTTTGAACTATTCAGAACTTAAGGGTACACTCAACAACTTATTTTTCTAAAAATCCTCTGCGTTAATTTCAAAATCGAAGGTAGTACCAACTTTAACATTAAATCCTTTAACTTTCAAAGCAACGCTTTGAGAATATTTTCTGCATATCTCTCAGCATTTATTTTCAAAATTTATCAGATTAATTTCAAAGAGATATAACATCAATTATAATTTTTCCTTCTATAAAATATTCGGTTTTCTTTTTCTTCTTTTTTCGCTCGCTCTGTCCCATCCTTTTTTTGGCTTGGCACTAATGTACTTTTTGCGTGCGGAGCTTGAAATGCTCTCGCTCCGCGTAAAGCTCGCTTATCAAAATAAACTTGACAACTTTATCTTAACAGCACTTTCAATTGCTGAGAAAAATAAGAAAACGTAAAAATCTTGTTGACATCACTCGAAAATTGGAACAATAGCCGAAATGACTATCCATTAACGTACTCGTAACATCTCCGGAAACGAAAATAAAGTTAAATTTTTTTCCGATTTACAGTCAATAATAACATTTTAAAATAAACGATTGAAAATTAAAGCCGCGCGGTAAATCAATAAAATGAGCTCGATGTTTATACCAATACCTTTTAGTGTCACTCATATCCCCGCCTCCCCAGCGTTAAACATCATCATTCCACTATCGACGGAAAATATTTCTTCCAGTCAGATGAGGAAAAGCGATTACGTCTAAAGACAATCGCTGTTCTCCCTCGAATGACTACCTACACGCCTCCTCATCCATCTGAGCAATTCCCTAGAGAGTACCCGAGACATTATTTAAAGAAGAAAAAAGAACTACTTTCTGTTACTCCCTCGAGTTATACATTTCGAAGGGCGAGAAAGGTTTATGTGTGTGTGAGAGAGAGCAAAGGGAAAAAGGATCTCTTATTTGGGAGGTAAGCGAAGCGTTATGACATCGTTAACGGTGTTGCAAAGGAAGAAGAGAGAAAGAGAAAGGGAAGGAGGCGCGTGGCGGAGGAGAACGACGGGACGGGGAGAGAAGCTGAGCAAAGCGCTTTGGGGGAGGGGAGGATGTTTGAGGGGAAGGGGGAAGTTTGAGGAGAGGAGAGGGGAGATGCTTGAGGGGGGAAGTTTGAGGAGAGGGGAGGGGAGATGTTTGAGGGAGAGGGAAAGTTTGAAAGGGAGAGAGGCAAGGGGGAGGGATAGGGAGGCGAAGGGGAGGGAGTGAGGGGAGGGAGTGAGGGCGAGGGGAGGAAAGCTTGAAGGGAAGTGGGAGAAACGAAGCCCGTTCCCTAGAATCTCGATTACCTGTGCAGAAAGAGTTATCCACGGTGGCTCCCTGCTCTGCCGGGCGGGTTGAGAGGAGACCTCCTGGTAGATATACGAGGTAAAACCGGACGAGGAGGTGTAAGGAGGGGAGGGAGAGGGAGAGGAGGTCTCGGAACAAGACCTGGAGGAGGAGGAGGAGAGAGGAGGGAGGGTCGGGGAGAGGGTGGTAGTGAAGAAGGTGGGAGGGGGGGAAGTGGGAGGAGGGGTAGAATGCCTGGGGTGAAGGATAATATCCACGAGGGACACCATCCTGGCCGCGTCTTTGCGGATGGAAAAGGTTTTGTCTGATTGATTGATTCGGAGGAGAAAGGGAGAGGAGCAGTCGGGCAGAGAAGGGAAGAGGGAAGTAGGAAGGAAGGGATGATTTCTTTTTAAATAACAGATACGAGAATGCGAGGCAGATTCTTTTTATGGAAAAATATTCTAAAAATGATATGGGCGAGAGAAATTGAATCTTTGCGGTTATGGGGTTGAAGAGGTTTTATTTTATTTGTTGAGAGGAAAATGAGAGAGGAGAGACGAGAGGAAGAGAGAGGAGTTGGAGAGAGAGAGGAGATAAAGAGAAGAGAAGGGAGGAAAAAAGAAGGAGGAAAGGGAGAGAGAAGGATTGAGAGGAGAGGGATAGAGAGGAGAGGGAGAGACAGGTAAAGGAGAGATAGTAGATGGAGAGATAGAGGAGAGGCAGAGAGAAAAGAGGGAGAGAGAGGAGAGGTAAAGAGAGAAGAGGTAGAGAAAGGAGAGGTAGAGAGAGGAGAAAGAGAGAGAGGAGAGGGAGAGAGAAAAGAGAGAGAGAGAGGAAAGGTGGAGAGAGGAGATGGGAGGAAAATAAATGGAGAGAGAGGAGAGGTAGAGAAAGGAGAGGTAGAGAAGGAGAGGTAGAGAGAGAAGAGATAGAGAGAGGTAGAGAGAGGAGAGGTAGAGAGAGGAGAGGGAGAGAGAAATGAGAGGCAGAGAGAGGAGAGATAGAGAGAGGAGAGGTAGAGAGAGGTGAGGTGGGAAGAGGAGAAGGAGAGGGAGAATAGGTAGAGAGAGGAGAGGTCGAGAGAGGAGAGGTAGAGAGAGGAGAGGTAGAGAGAGGAGAGGTAGAGAGAGGGGAGAGGGTGAGGAGATGTAACGAGAGGAGAGGCAGAGAGAGGAGAGGTAGAGAGAGGAGAGTGACAGAGTGAGAGGGATAGTAGAGGGAGAGGAGAGGAAAAGAGAGAGAAGACGGTGAGATAGTAGAGGGAGAGGAGGAGAGATGATAGTAGAGGGAGAGGAGTGGGAGAGATAGAGAGGAGGGAGAGAGAGAAGCGTGAGAGAAAGGAGATGATAAGAGGGAGAGAGAGAGATGAGAGAGAGTAGGAAAGGAAAAGTGTGAGTTATTTAGTGAGATAAAGAGGAAAACGGAATGCAATTTAGGGTTGGAGGTGGAGCAAGTGGAGGAAAAAGAGAAAATAATATCTCTCTCCCATTCAGATTCACAGGGTGGGAATAACACAAAAACTCGAGTCATTGCGAGAAAATTTGAGTAAGTGAGGGATGAGGAGAGCATGAGAAAAGCGTGAGGAGGTTGGGAAAGATTGAAGAAGAATAGGAGAAAGTGAGGGAAAGGTAGTGAGTAAGAGGAGGAAAGGGAGAGAGCGGTTGGCGATGGAGTTTGGCTGGAAAAGAGCGTGCTTGAGGGAGCCTTCGAGAGGAAAAAGGAAATAAGAGAATGAGTGAGAGAAAGATACGAAGAATTAAAAGCACCTGAGTGAGTGGGCGCTTTTGAGAGAGTGAGGAGGGGGAGGAGAGAAAGGTGAGAAAGGAGTGAGGGAATTTGGCAAAGGGTCAATAACGCGGTGTTTCGTCCACCTCTCAAGGTATCAAAGAGAAAGTCAAGTGAACAACGCGTTCCAAAAAGCTTCTCTCTTCTCTCTTTATCGTGAAATCTTTCTCTTATTCTCTTTGGTCGAGATCTCAATTTTTCTGAACCTGGATCGCAAGGTTTTCAATGATTCCTTTAACATACGCCCATCGCTCTCTTTGCGCGGTCTCTGCGCTCCTGGTAAAGTACGTGCAAGACGGAAGCGTGCAAAATGGTGTAAGTTTTCACATAGGAATGCACGTGTTTTCTTTTGATTACCTTCTCGACCTAAACATGCGACGATTTAATTATTGCATTCAACATTTTGTGCTTTCTCATAACCTCAGTGTCGAACAGAAATATTTTATGCTTATATGATTGTTCCAAAACCGTGATAAAGTTTGAGTGATGGTCATGCAAAATAAAATACCGCGCAAAACCGAAAACGAGTACTGCGAAACCGTACAATTCGAGGGATGAGCCTACGTTTGATGCTTAGTTTCGAAGTAGGCACCTTATTTTTGTTCTTGTAAATCTCCAACCAGACCGGCATATAAGTTCGCTTTTAAATATTAAGAGTGGTATAAATTATCAGACGTTTATCTAGTCTCCCAAACCGACTATTCTAGGTTTGATATTTCAATTTCGCATAAATTTGTCGAACGTGGGAAAAAGTATGCGCCTTCCTAATAACAAATTCGAACGGCGACATAAACGCATTTAATTGCCAGCGCGTAATTAGCGCCGTCTGGAAACGCACGGAGACAAACGGAAAATCCGACGCGAGCGCGACGGAAAGAAAGACACTTATCAAGAACGAACTGACGAAAAGTTCTCCGCGTTAATGACGAGTGGCTCTGCGAGAAAACGGCTGAGGAGTAGGAGGAGAAGAAGAGAGTCGGAGAGTGATGATTGGGAGGTGGGTGAGGGAGTGGAGGCGGATCTTGTTGGAATGGGGCGGCGTCCGGAGAGAAAGAGAGAAGCAGAAGGGAAGAAAATAAAGATTTACCGCTGCGTCATTGTGTGCGCAAGTGTGTATGCGCGAGCTTGAGAGCCCACTCCATCAAAAACACGGGAGAAACACCGCGCCTCCACCTCAAAAGATCGAGGGGGAGAAAGGGGGGTGAGGGAGAAAGGGGGGTGAGGGAGAAAGGGGGGTGAGGGAGAAAGGGGTGTGTGGGAGAAAGGGGGTGAGGGGTGAAGGGGGTGAAGGATGAAGGGGAGTGAGGGATGAAGGGGAATGATGGAGAAAAGGGGGGGCGATAAAGGGGGATGAGGGAGAAAGGGGGTGAGGGATGAAGGGGGGTGAAGGATGAAGGGGGGTGAGGGATGAAGGGGGGTGAGGGAGAAAGGGGGGAGAAAGGGTGGAGAAAGGGGGGAGAAAGGGGGGGAGAAAGGGGGGTGAGGGAGAAAGGGGGTGAGGGAGAAAGGGGCGAGGGAGAAAGGGGTGAGGGAGAAAGGGGGTGAGGGAGAAAGGGGGTGAGGGAGAAAGGGAAGTGAGGGAGAAAGGGGAGTGAGGGAGAAAGGGGAGAATGAATCGGGAGGTTGGTCGGAAGGGCACGAGAGAGAGAGAGATAAGGTCGGCAAAGGGAGACACTGGGGGCGGAGGCGGCGGCGTTGGGGCCCACAGGAGGGACAATGATGCGACTTCGATCGGGGCCACGACTTGCCAAAACCTTCCCTCTCCCCCTCCATTCTCCTCCTCCCCCCACTCTTTTCCCTCTTCTTCGTCCCACCCTTTCCACGTCCTCTCTCACTTTCCTTTTCTATTTATCCCACCGGTACGTCCCTTTTCATTCATCACTATCCCAAAAAAAGAATTCAAATCTTCAAACCTCTGATCTCCTCCCATCCGCGGGAGACCAAGGGTGCCTCGTATCACTCCACCTTCTCCCACTCTTTCCTCTCACCCTTTTACTTTCTCTCTCTCTCTCCTGCCTATATCACCGGTCTTTTCCCTCCACACCATGAGACAGCGGCCATTTTGGTGAGCCTAATTTCCTGCACTCTCGCGGACAACCTTGTGATGACGTGAAGTTTCGATGGTGTAAAATAAGCGGTCTGTTTAAACTACTTCGGGTAAGGAGAGTTTCTCTCTCTCCTTTCACTGCGGCACAGCCTCTCCCTCTCTCCTTTTCTCCCTCCCCCTTCCTCTCTCGACAGAAATATACAAAAATATTTTTCTCTCTTAAAAAAAAACAAATTTTGCGTCGAAAAGACTGGAATTGTAGTGGGTGAGGAAGGGAACGCTTTTTAACGCATTGTTTTGCGAAAGAATGAGTTCTTGATTTTTTTAAAAGGCGCGTCACGGGGTTTTAACTTACGATTGACGTTTTTTTTATTTCCTGCTTTATTATATATATTTTTACAGTGGAATATTTTCGAAGGATTTAAGGAGTGGAGCCTCTAAAATAAATAAAAGACATTCACGGTGCGGATTATTAAAATACATTTAAACCAAGACACCGAAAGGGGATGTCACTTTTTCCATGAACTGACTTAAGGGTACTTACGGTACAAAAACCATTCTGAATGCGGAGATTTCTTTTTCGTATCACCTGAAACATCTGCAATCATCTGTCTGGACCCCACGATAATATAAGGTATATAAAAATTTTAATCTAATTATTTAAATAAAATGTTCATGTTTGATAATGTTAAGCGTTGCACTTAAAGGTACATACATACATGCGTTTCTGGAAAAGACAGTGTTATGGCCATGCGATTTGAGTCATTTCTAAAAAAAGCGCTACACCGAAAACGTATAAAACAAAATTCCGCAATTCTAGGGATGGGTGTACTGATTTATACAATGTTGATTATCAAAATGAAATCTTATAAATATTTTAGTGTGTGTGTGTGTGTATGTATGTGTGTATGTATGTGTGTATATATGTATGTTCTTTATACGTTTTTACAGCGTTGGAACTATCGAATTCAAAAGTTTCATGGGCCATCCTAAAGACCAAAGGAAGAATCTGGTCTAGGTTTGCAGACCGTGGGGTCTCTTATACCCCATGGGGCCAACAAAATACTATTTCCATAAGAATGCATGGGAATTGGTGTGGAGAAACCCCTAAATGCCATTCAGCCCTTCACTGATGTGGATATAAATATACCTAAATATTAACTTACGATCACGGGAAATGGCTTATTTTACGCAAAAGTGATATATCAATAAAAATAATAAATAATAAAAATCGTTTTTCTACTTAAAAGAAAACTTTCCCGAGCGAAACCGGGCGTTTCAGCTAGTAGAGAATATAATTTAAATTGAAAAGGGGGCTTCATTTTGGCGTCCTTTCTTCTGATCACCGATGAATACACTCATACCAGCTCAATCTCTACTTTTCTAAGAATCGCTAATAATCAATCGTCATATTCTAAGGCCATTCCGATAAAAAAATTTCCCCTGGCTGCAATTCCAGGCCAGTGACCCACGAGGACGCAACGACCCTTGCTCGCGCGGGAACGAATTGTCCACGATCCTGGAAGCGAAAGTAGGGAGGAGGAGGGAAAGGAAGAGGAAAACAGAAAAACCCATCGGAGATACCGACCAACAGCAATACCGAGAAGTATACGTCGTTTCGCTTCTAGCTTTTTGACTAATAATTCATATCTATCGAAGAGGCTAAAAAAGGTCAATTTTACATTTTCCGTTGGTTTGGTCCAAGGATCGGAAAATCGAGGAAAGGATTTAACATGGCACTCCAATTATCAACAAAAATAATTACATTAAAAAAAGAAATGAATTGCTATTGTACTCTGCATTTTAGCGATGATAAATCACATTCAGGATTTTGTAAGTACAGCTTTTCGATAATGGGGATGTAAGGAACTTAATCGCGACGCAAGTCAAAATGTTTTAACATTGCCACGGAACGGAAAAACCTTGCCGAACCCGTGCATTCCTTTGAGGAGAGACGAGAGATGAAGCCACGGGAACACGAGGTGGAGAAACACGAACGAGTTGGGAAAGCTGCTACTTTGAAGTAGCGGGAGGAGAAGGAAGGGGAAGAAGAAGAGGGATAGAAGGAATAGGAAGCGGTGTGGGCATATCGGTCGCCTCGTTCTTACTCACCTGGATGCGACCGTGGTTTTTCCGACATTCTGCCGTTGCGTGGCTTCGACAATCTGGGAGGTCACCGGGCCGAAAGAATAACAACAGCGTGGAGCGTATATATATGTATATATCCGATTTTCTTTCGGGAAAGTGCGCCTTTATGCTCGACTAAAGTGAATTCGCCTTCAGTGCGATAGCAACACATCGAGTGGGGAGTGGAGAACGAGGAAGGTCGAAAGGAACCTCTAAAATAAAAAGAAGAGGAGAAAAATGAAGGAGAAAATGGCGTGCGACGGAATTTATGTAGGAGAAAAAAATTGACGATCGTTTTAGCGCGGAGAAACGGGCGTAAGCACGACAGGCGAACGAGGTATGCGTATCGTTCGAGAAACGGATGATGAACTGGCTCTGTCAGGCTCGAGAGGAGGAAAGTGCGGAGGAGGCGGGAAGAAAAAGAGAAGCGTCCGCAAGGAGGCGTAAATCAGCGGCAAACGGGAGGAGATACTACAACAACAACATAACTTAAGGGACTAAAACACGGGGGCATTTCATCGTCAGAAAGTGGGAAATAAGGGCGAGAACACTGTGTGTGTACTTTTTATCGCGGAAAAGGATGTTGTGAGGTCGGATGGAGGTTGAAGGTTGGGAGATAAGGGAAAGAGGAGGAAAAAAATCTCCCCATCTTCGATCGGGGTGGCGTATAAAGCGGGAACAGGGCGAGTCGGGGAGAGAGAGAGAGAGAGAGACGAAGAAGGAAGAAAGAGAGGGACTAAGAGTGAGAGTGAGATAGGGAGAGAGTGAGGAGGGAAAGGAAGAGGGACTTTCCGAAAAACGGAAGGGGGAGGACGTGGAGATGACTGCTACGCGTCGTCCTAAAGCGCCGCGACGCTCCCAAATGGGAGATGAGGCAGAAAATAAAGAGGGGAAGACGGGGAAGGGACGAAAGGAATAAGGGGCGGTGACCAAAGGGTTTGGAGGCGTAAAAAAAGAACGGGAGCGAATGGGGAAAAATAGGGGAGGAGAACGAGGTATGGAGCGTGGAAATGGAAGCGACGTGGCACTGGTGGGGAAAATGAGGATTGATCGAAACGTGAGATGAGGCGGAAAAAGAAACATGACGATAAACAGGCGCGACGAGGTAATCGACGGGAGTTGAAAACAAAGGGAATGACGTTATATTTAGTAACACGGGGTGGAATATGTCGAAGAAATGGGCTGCGAAATACCAGAAGATTACATAAGCGCCTCTTTTTTTAGAAATAATAACTACCCAAAAGGAGCTATGAATGGGAAAAAAGATAGTAGAGACGCAGTAAGTAAAACTTCAAAAGATACGATAATGTACTCACATTTCAGTTATAGGAAGCAAAATAAGGAAAAGAGGAAAACGCGAGTGATAATGTGAGCCGAATGTTGCAAAGGGAAGAAAACCGACGGAAATGCGGGTTTTGTAATCGAGAACGAAAATGATGGAAATTGAAATTTTGCCGCGGAAATAAACCGGGAGAGGGGAGGGGGGAGGAGCGGAGAGGATTAAAAAGGTTTTGAAAACGGAGAGATTAAGGAGAGGAGGGGAAGTGCGGAGGAAGAGTGGAGATGTCGCGGAAAATACAGCGACGGCGGTGGAGGAGAAAACGGGGATATTTAGGAGACGGATCGGAGAGGAGAGGGAAAGGAAAAATACAAATACGAAGAGTCGAGAAAAGGGCGTCATCTAGTCGAGAGAGAATTGATGTCCCCGAGGATGCAAAAATCTCGCACTATTTCCTTTCGGGACGAAATTGAGTTTTTGGCATTCCCGGGTAAGAATCGTCACCCCGCAAATGTCGCGGCAATTCACATTAAAACGGAGGAGAGGGAGAGGGGGCGAGTGAGAGGGAAAGAAAACGGGAAAGCGTAATCTAGTTTAGCCACTCCTCCCCAACCCCTCCTTTTTTGTGCGGGGGCGCAATTGGAAAATTGAGTCGCCCGACCTCAGGAAAACCAGGAGGTTCTCTCTTTCTCGGCGGAGAAGCGACAAAAATACGTGGGAGGAACTGGCGCGCTAAGTGATTTTGCCGTTAAAAGAGAGAGCCTCTCTCTCTCTCGGTCGAAACGATTCCGTTCATTTTTTCCACAACGTAAAGGAGTAAAAAAAAAGAAATCGGAAGTTGTTTCCTCCGGAGAGAGAGAGAAGAAACAGATCGGTGAAAACGAGACGGAGAGACGGAATCGCTTTAATTTTTGTGCGATCCGAGAAATGAAACCTAATTTTCGTATCAGTTTATTCCGATTCGTTCCGCGTTGAAACCCGTTAATTCGAACGATTTTCCGTCGACAATGCGATTACCGAAATGTCAGAGCGGAAGAAAGAATAAAGTTGGTTTCTAACACGGAAATGTCACCCTTACTTATCGTACCGGACATTGTTACGGTTTCCGTCTACTGGGCGATGAATTGTGAAAAATCTGAACTTGCGCCAGTCGCGAAAATAGATTCTATAAATAAATCGTCGACATAATCGAGAATAGCTCCCTCGATGTTTGGAGGAAAAAATGCATCGGAAACGGCGACGACTGATATTAATTCACTAAACGGCGCGGTGGAAATTGCACGGGAAACCAACACAAGCTGCAAACATTAGAGCGCCAGAGTATCGCATAAGGCTCACGGAATATACGACTAAGCGAAACGTCGCCATATCGCCACCACACAGACAACATCTGACAGAATGCAAAATAAATAAGCTCACCTCTGACAGCGAATAGATTCTCATAGTTTAAACGAAGCACGATCAACTCCTTAGCAACTCCCCCGAGCACACACAAGAAACACACGTTCCCTCGCCAAAAGGGCGTACGTGAAACAAAATCCGACGAATGAACTATAACACACGCAAGCACAAGTAATACGCAAGAACCTTAGGTACACCCTCCTTCCAGAAAAGTCACACCCGAAATAACAACGGTTTTCCCCCAGACTATGTAAAACAGGCTAAGAAGGCGGATATTGTACAACGCGGGGACGGGTAGAGAGGGGGGGGGAGGATGAGGTAGGCGAAGGGAAAAGGGATTCCTATATTTTTTAAAAATTGACTTTCGGGTCGTGGACTGTAATGGGTGCGATGGCACACGCAGTCTTCGCCACTGAAACAAACAAACTAGCGATAAAAAAGGAGAGCGGAGAGGAGGGAATGGGATGAGGAAGGGGTTAGGGAGTGGGGAAGGGAGGTAGGGACTGGATGTATAGGTTACGTCGGGTTTGCCGACGGAAAAGTTGCGGAAGTAAACGGGTGGCGTCGCGGGGCTTTAGGGACGTATGGTTGCCGGGTGCGTGGAGAGGGTGAGGATACCGAGTCGGTGGACGGGAGAGAGGAAAGGGGTTTAGGAAGTCGGAGAGGGGAAGAGGAGAAGGGTGGGAGGGAGGGAGAAAGAGGTAGGAGCGGCTCCCAGCTCGCTCGGCGAGAGATAAGGGCCTGCAGGAGGTTTGTCGGTCGAGTCTGCTTCCCCTCCCCCTCTCGCTACCTTCCCCCCGCCCCCGGCTCGGCACATCCGCCCTTCCCACTGGGCCATCATTTCATTTTATACATCCCGATTTGTGGGACCGAAAAGGACGCAGAATAACAGCCTGTTGGGAGGACCATATCGATGGAATGTATCGGTTCGATCGAAGAGGAGGTTTCGTGTGCGGGGTTCGAGGAACTCGAATTGCGTCAATTCCGCGGAATTTTTTTTTTAAAGGATTGAAATATGTGCTTTGGACTGTTTGCTTGCGGTTTTTTATAAAACTTTTTTGTGGGGATTCATTTCGTAAGCTCTCGTTATCATCGTGTCGCAATGATGAGCCCCAAATTTTATTGAGGTCGCTATGTAGTTTATACGTCGTGTAAATTATTTTGTCTGTTGTAATATCCGCCACGCTTCTTTAGTTAAGATTTAGTCTTTTTAGTGAGTAGGATGTAATTAACATCTAGCAAATATCATTACGTTCTTTAGTACCTCCATAATGGGTTTATTTTCGTATTTCACAATAAGAATGTCGAACCCACAGTCACTCATGGGATCTGGCTGAAGAGGCTACGTTGTAAAATTGCCCTTCTAGCGGTATGTAAAAGAAAAGCAGCGAAAATTTAATTTTCACAAACTCTCTACGTTATTTTAAGTGGAGTGCGACCTAAGTTTGTCGATTTAAATCATCTTATTCTTCTCTGTTTGTTCTGTATAAACTCATTTAAACGTAACTATATACTAGTTCGAGTAATATAAAAGTGAATTAGATTTTTGTATTGTTCTATTGCAGTAATCATTTTTCGTTGTTTTCTTTTAAGATTTATAAATTTTGGATTAAAATTTCCTTAAGAAAATATTTATTCTGAGGAAAGAACAGATGAAATTGGATCTTCTAAGAATAGTGTGTGTGTGTGTATATGGGATAAACGATAAGATTAATTTATAAGTCAACTTATTCGTATGAATATCATTGATACATTTTCATTCTTGCTTAGCTAATTTAGATCATATTTTCTATATTTAATTATATTCATAAAAGTTATAGAAAATTAAAGTAATTAAGGGGATTTTGTACTATTGTTATTATTTGTTAAAGATTAAGTACATGCGCAGTTAGAGATTTAGTTGAAAGAAATTCTAGGAACTGGAGAAGCAGGAACAGAATGTAGGTCACGATATTAGCTAGAATACTGGATTCTAGCCTGACCAACGCAATGGGTATCTAATCAACTACTTCAAGAAAAGGAGGGTAAAAAGTAAAAACGTTGCATCAGGAAAATAGAAAGTGATAAAAAGTTTGGATCTGTGACTGGTGTCGCTAATCCAGTCGCTTGCTTAAGCTAGCAAACATATCTCCACTTGTTTTAAATTAATTTACCAAATTGAGTCTAAAAATAAAGAAAGGAAACAACTGCTATGCCGTAATTTAAATTGTTTGTTGTTGTTGTTTCCTTAGTAATCTCCACCCATTATTAATAAATTAACTATTGACACTCATAATAATTACACAGTAGTATATACTATCTGATGATAGAGTTAAAATATTTTAAAGAATGAGTTGTAATTTACATATATTTAAGAACTTTAAATGTTATACAAATTTCAGACTTGGGATTATGGAATTTTATAGTGCGTTCTGATGATTTAATGAAAAAACCCAAATTGTGATTTGAACCATACGATATGATGAAAAACCCCGCAAGTGGGTCGAAAAGACCGTGCACGCATTCTTTTAAGCAGTCATCTTCAGTAGAAGTATAGATTCCGAGAGGTTCTTAGAAATAAAATTCTACAGACGAATGCTTACTACACAAACTCCTCGCAGCCTGCGAAAACATTAATGGTCGAAAAATAGAACTTTTAAAATTTTAGAACGATCATTTTGCGTAAAATTAGCGCGAGAGGCTAAAGTTTATCCATAACGCGAAATAATAGTTCGCAACCAAGCATTGTTAAAATTCAAAAAGTTGTCCAGTTCCTCTTTAATGCAATAAGGATTCGTGTAGTTAGGGAGGAGGTTTAGGGGAGGGAGAGAGAGAGAGAGAGAGAGAGAGAGAGAGAGAGGGAGGGAGAGAGAGAGTAGACTACACAGCCAGTAGAGGGATGGAGAGAGTGAATGGGGAGGGAATCCATATGAAGAACTTTCAGAAGGAAACTTTTAACGACGCGGAACACTCGGAAGGCCACTTGAGCCAGTCTTAAAATTTTCATTTCGTGCGTTCGAGAGAAGTTAAACGATTTTATTTCTCGAAGCGAAGCAGTTTTTTTCCCATTTACACACGTCCTCTTTTTATTTTCGCGCCGAACATCTTTTCCTCTTCCTCTGCAGAGAAGCAACCCCTGTACGCACACTCGCGCGCGCACACAAAACTCACGTTTAATTTGATTAGCCGACAAGAGCAAACGAATTAAAGCGAAATAGAACAGGTCGAGGAAGAAATTCCTCGGGATCGTGCGGCCGGTTTTATTTGTCCTTATCGGACAAGAAGAGCGTTGTTTTGTTAACCGCGTTTGGCCGAAACAGGAAATTGAGGAAGTGCTACCGGAGCGCTGCGGTTTTTACGGAGAAGCCTCGCTTAATGTCAGAGGGCACGTGCGACGCTCCGAATAGCGTTAATTTCCTCTTCCCGAGACTTCGTGTTGCCTTCCTAGAGGATAAGGGATAATTATATAAAAATCGGTCCCTGCAATAGAGAGAAGATTTTGGAATCGATAGATAAACATTGCTTTAGTAGCGACGCCAAAGAAAAGTCGTCCTCAAGACCGCATGGTAATTTATCGCGAAGTCATAATTCTTCCCTTATCGCAGCGGTTTCCAAACATTACTAAGCCGCGTCCTCCACCCCCCCCCCCCTCACCTAAGAAAACTATCTTCGTACCCCCTTCTATACCATGTTCAATTGCAGTTCATAAACAATACCTACCTGCAGCGCCGTAATTAGCTATTTTAGCGCCCGGGGCAAACAACTAAATACGTGATCCCCCTCCTTCAAATAATTCTTGTCTCTAGGTTATTTAGTTACAGTTTGGATTTTGTGCGCCCCTTACTTAATTGCGCCCGGGGCAGATGCCCCGCTTGCTTCGCTACTGGGCATACAATTACCATTAATAAAACCATCTTAAGGAAAAACATTGACGCAAACGATGCATCCTAGGTAATTGAGGGCTAGAGTTTGGCTGCTGCATATTGTAGGTCTCAGATTAGGATGATTAAACATACAGTAAATATATTAGAAATTCTTTGCGCCCCCCCCCCCCCAACCCCGACCACCCATTGCGCCCCACAGTTTGGAAACCACTGCCTTATCGGGCGTGATTCGAGATGCGCCTTTCCATCGCTAATAATTAGCGTGGGATGAAATTGGGGATGAAAAACGAGGAAATACTAAGAAGAATAGGAGAATGATTATAGAGACTGTACGAAAGAAGAAGGCAAACTGGATCAGACATCACCCGAGGAGGGAAAGCGCGGTTAAAAGTGTCGGAAGGAAAGCAGGAAGAAAAACGAGAAAGGGGAAGAAAACATGGAAGGAAAACGAGAAAGAGGAAGGAAACGGTCTCAGCAGAAAGACGAATTAAAAGGGAAAGGGAGCTATCGAGAAAGGAAGAGAATTGCGGAAAGCAGGATTAAGAACCAGGCTCAACCAATAATAATCACGGAACTGTCCACGGACAGATTATCTATCACGACGATGCACGTTGCTGCATTAACCAGCGGCGGCGATGAGATAGGAACGCGAGGGGTAAGAATCGATTTCGATAATTGGAAAGAGAGAATAAAAGAAGTTATTTTTAAAAATATAGGAGTCTATTTTTTCCGCTAAAATAACAGGAAATTCCACCTTGGATTCTTTTTTTTAGTCCGTTTGTGCGAGATTTTCAATTTGGCGAAGTCCGACGCGTCGTGAGGGGAAAGAAAGACGAGACAATCATCTGAAACAGTCGCCGCTCGAAATGGAAAAAAATATTTCCTCCGAAACAATCGGATCTCGTTCGTTTAGCGGAATAATAAAACAAGATAGAGATAAATTCATTTCGATGAATTCAAACGTGAAAAAGGACGCCATCTCGATCGGGGATGAAAAAATAGAGTTATCGATGCATCGGTGAAGCGGGGCGATTGAGTGGCCACAGAATCGAGTTTTCATTCGTCTCCTGCTGAGTTTCCGATCCGTCCGCAACTGAATCCAATAGCTATTTAGTAATTCGATGGGAGAGTTTTACTTTCGGGGTAAAACGAAGTGGGCAATCGATTGACGGAAACACGGCCTTTAAGAGAAAAAAACTAGAGGAGAAATGGAAAATTTTAAATTAAACTACTGCGAAGACGGCAGAACGGTGCTTGGGAAAGAAATATAGAAAAACATTCAAACCGTGGATTACGCAAGATCAGCTAAAAAGATGTACGAAGAAGAAAATAAAAAAACGAAAAAGATCAGGGAAGTCGAGAGAAAAGAGATTGAGATATGAGCAAACAATGGAATGTGCAAAAAGAAAAGAAATGGATCAGTGATGTGTGAAAAAATAAAGAGACCACCGAGAGAAGGACTAAGCCAAACCATTAGGAAACTACCAAAAGAGAATAGAACTAAAAGCATTGCAATACTGGAAAACAATGACAATTTATTTAATGAACCAGACAGGATCAGCAAGAGATGAAAGTAATACGTGGAAGAAGAGATAAGAACCAGAGGCGGATTTCAGCGGGGTCGCATTTCGCGCACGCCAGGGATCCCATGAAGCAAGGGGCGCCGAAAAAGGTTTTTATATAAAACCCCATAAATATTGAATATCTCAGTTTCAAAAACACGAAGAAAAATTCATTATTTTTTCACAGCGAGATTTTATTTTCAATTCTGTTTGTTTCCTTTGGCTGCCCTTCCTTTCATATGCGTGAATCTTTTTTATGAATCCATAGAAAAACGATCGTTAAGAGGGGTCACATAATTAGGTAGTCGTTAGGAGAGGTTCATTATATATTTGTATCGTAGGGCTCCCAATTGTTAAGCGCCAGAGGCTCCAATTTTTTAGCGCCACGGGCTACAATAGTTTAGCGCCAGGGGCCTAAGAATGCTGATATCCGCACTGGTAAGAAGAGATGTACAAGATGAAAGAAATGAAGTACACGCTAAGGAGAAAGGTTCAGATATTATTCAAGCCGAATTTGATAATTCATTAAAGGAATTAAGTAAAAAAACTCCCGGATGTGACAATATTCAAGCAGAACTATGGAAATACGCGTGTGGGGACATACAAAGAAAACTTTGGACACATTGAAGAAAATGTATGAAACGAGTTATTTCCGTAGATTTTCAAGAAAGCAAAATCATCATGATACCATATGAAGCAAATGCCACAAACTATGAATATTATCAAACTATAAGCCTTCTAAGAAAAAGTAAGACCAGAGCCCTATGGTTAAATACAACTAACGAAAAATGTAGAAACAAACCTCCTTATAACCATAAAAATAATAACAAGATGGAAAAGTATACTCCATAAATGGAATACACAGATATTTAAAAGGCGTTCTTAATGGGAAATACGTACTTATGGAGCGGTATCGAAAGATTGGGTGATTCTCGAATTTTTATCCCCGTAACTATAGCCTCAGGGACTATCTTGTAGTAAATGTTGTTCTCTATCCAAATAAATCTTTAAATCTATATCTCACAGATAATATAAGAGAATGGGAGAGAAATATATGGACTTTTAATTGTTGTTTGCTCTGAGAACCGTCTTAGCGATCGATGTAAACAAAACATACAATGTTTTGTTCGGGATTTTCTCGAATTTTTATCTCCAAAAGTATAAGTCGTAATTATGTGGTCTCTAGACCATCTTGTAGTAAATATTGTTCTCTATCCGAATAATCTTTTTAATCTTTACCTTACTGATCATATAAGAGCTATGGAGATAAAGTTTGATATTTCATTGTTGCTTGACGGATGCCATTTAACGAGACACGAGTATAAGTTTATTATGTAATTATGGTAAAGGAGGAGGGTGGAAATGTCCAAGGCAGCCTTGGTTCGCGTGGGGAGTGCGGGGTCATCCCTGAAAACTCGCCGCGCCAAATTGGCGGCTCGGGTTCGCCTGGGTTGTCCCTGACTCCTTACCGCGGGCTGAGGGTCCTCGGGCTGGGAAATCTGATGAGTGGAGAATGGTGTCTATTCGGGGGGATCGTGGGATGGTGCTGCGGAGGCAGGGAGTTGGGAAAGCTTCGGCGGACCCTCTTCCTGTCAGTAATATGCTCGAGGTGTTGTCGGAGGACGACTCCACGGCCATTGCGCCCGTACCCACTCCCATCTCTTCTATGGAGGCCAAGCCCAAGGGGAGTTGGGTTGGGAAGGGGGGGGGGTTGTTAGTGTTAGGTAGCTCTGACGTTCGGCGTGTGATGGCACTCCTGTTATCCAGTGCCCGCCGGGAGGGAGTTGACTATATCTCGTATACGTGTCTGTGCCCAGCTGATTCGCCTCTTGCCTTACCCACAATGGGTATCTCAGAGGTAGTGCAATGAATAACTGGACGGGAAGGGAGGAGGGAAACCCGGTGCCGGCATTTGCCTGCTCTTACGAAGAACACCAGGAGAGCCAACTGCTTAACGTCCCTTCCGAAGGACGGAGTGTCGATTTGAGCGCGATCCTCGGGTCGGGTTCGTTTTCTCATTGGCTCGTCCTCGTCACCTTAGTACCACCGAACACAAATAGGGGGCCGGGCGTCCTTCGGAAAAAATCCTCATAAGGATTCGAACCGGGTGTCACTTTGAGCAGATTATGGTGGGGCCGACACTCTAACCACTACACCACCGACTCCCCTGGGAGGGAGTTGAAGAGCGGGTCTTCTCCAGGAGACACGGTGCCGCAAGTGACAAACACGGTGAGAGAAGCAGTAATGGCGACAGGTGGCCCATGTTGGGACTAACGACGCCTCGAAGCGCGGGTCCGAGGAGATTTTAAGTTCTTTAAGGACTTGTCCTCTGCGGTTGCTCGTGTCCGAGAGGAGTCGGGTTCCGACATGCGGATTACTGTCTGCAGTATAGTCCCTAGGATTGACCGCGGTTCTGAGGTTTGGAGTAGGGTTGACGGTTTGAACCGAAGGCTGTGGAATTTCTGTCGGGAATTGCGAGTGGACTTCGTCGACCTACGGCCGAATATCGAATTGTGCAGGGCACCACTGGATCACTCTGGTGTTCATTACACGCCCAAATCGGCTCAGAGAGTAGCGCGTAGGATTCTTGAGCACAGTAGGGATTCTTTAAGCTAAAAAGTAGGACAGAGTACAGGCAGGTCAGTTTTGTGTAAGGGGATAATCGATGCGTTCGTAGAAAATAAGAATCACGATAGATTATGTAATGATAGAATATACTCCGAGCGTGAGGTAAATGCACGTAATACGAGAGATAAGGAGGAAGTTCATAGCAACATGCAGCACCAATTCGCGATAGGTCATTGATAGTATGTTCCGTAAAGGGTACGACAGGTCGCAATTCCAATTTTTATGTGATGCCCAACAGTTGTGAGAGTGCTTGTAATGGGAGCGCATGTAGTTTTAGAGTGGAAGAGAAAGTCAAGGGTGAGATTAATATGCGAAGTGACAGTGAGAAATTAAACGCCGTCGTACTGAACTGCCGCAGCATCCGTAGGAAAATTGCTGAGTACGAGCATATTATTCGCAGTCTGCACGCCGACGTACAGAAAGTTGGTTAACGGATGAGGCAGGGAGTTGAAAACGCTTCGGTGGGCCCTATTCCTGTTAGTAATCGGTTTGCGGTGTTGTCGAAGGACGACTCCACTGCCGTTACGCCCGCTTCCATCTCCTCGGTGGGGACCGGGCCCAAGGGGAGCTCGGGGGGAAAGAGGGGGCTGTTAGTGATAGGGAGCTCCAACGTTCGGCGTGTGATAGCGCCTTTACTGTCAAGGCCCCGCCGGGAGGGAGTTCATGAGCGGGTGTTCTCCAGGTGACGAAGGAGTTCAGGGCGTCGGTATTGGGCACGGGTTGCTCCTCGCTGCGGGTGGTGGCCCATGTTGGGACTAACGACGATTCGAAGCGCGGGTCCGAGGAGGTTTTAAGTTCTTTTAAGGACTTGGCCACTGGGGTTGCTCCTGTCCGAGAGAAGTCGGGTGCTGATGTGCGGCTTACTATCTGTAACATTGTTCCTCGGACGGGCTGTGGTGCTATGGTTTGGAGCCAAGTGGTCGGGCTGAACCGTAGGCTGTGGGACTTCTGTAGGGGCAATGGAGTGGACTTCGTTGACCTGAGGCCGGTCCTGGACTCATGTAGGGCATCCCTAAACGGTTCTGGTGTGCACTGCACTGCCGAGGCTGCGGAGGCGGTAGCGCGTACCCTACGCCTCCGCAGCCTCGGCAGTGCAGCGCAGTATAGTTCGAGCATGCTAGGACTTTTTTAGGTTATATTTATGGAATTGTAATTATTCAGCAAGCGTTGAGATTCACGTCAATAGTAGTAATACGTCCGACCGTCATACTACTATAAGCGCGATGTTAATTAACAGTAGAATGCATTCTAAGCGTAGAAATAGTCGATATAATAGGAAGGACAAGGAGGCAGTAAATAATAATAATAATTCAGTAGCGCGCGATGCATCGTTACGTAGTAATAGCGATAAACTAAAAATCATCACGGTTAACTGTCGCAGCATTCGCAGAAAGGAGGACGAACTTGAACATCTTATTCGTAGTCTGCGTGCTGATGTAGTGATAGGTACAGAAAGTTGGCTAACAGTGGACATAGCCAGTCAGGAGATCTTTCCTCTTGACTATAGTTGCCCAATGCAGATTAACGACGACGAAGTCGAAAGTGTTTGGTATAGTGTAAAAGGGAGCGACTGTAAAACTGTAAATATATGCGCCTTTTATAAACCACCAAATGCGAGCGTGGAAACTATTTATTATCTAGAAAAACAAGTGGCGAAGCTAAGTTCGTTTAATAAAGATAAAAAGCCATTATAATCGGAGGCGATTTCAATCTTCCGTCAATTGATTGCAGGCATAATTGCTTTTATCCCAGTGGTAGAGAGCGTGAATCGTGCGAGGCTTTACTTGAAACTTTCGGTTAACACTCATTGTATCAGTTAGTAAGATTTCCCACGAGATTTAATAATATATTCGATTTATTGGCTACTAATCTTCCTGCGCGTATGAATAGATTATCTGTTGCTGAGAAAATAAGCGATCACAAGGCAATGACTTGGAGTTTCAGTTAAACATTGAGAAACAGGTTAAGGCTAAAAGAAAGCCAGAGCCGATTTCAGAAGATTTAGGTCTTTTCTGCGAAATAAATATACTAATTTCTGCGAGGTAACTGATATTGCAGACCCGGAAGAATCCTGATGCATGTTCAGAGATATGATGCGAGAGTGCACAGATAAATTTATTCCAAGCAAACTGAAGCGTGAAAATGCAGAACCTAGATGGTACAACCAGGAAGTTAGGAGCGCTCTCCGACGGTAAAGAAAACTCCACTCTCGCGTAAATAACACGTCCTCAACAGCTACGGTCGAAGAGATTGCAACAATATGGGAGCAATACAAGGAGGCGCGCTCCATAGCCAGAGTGTCAATGCGTAATGCGTTTAACAATTACAAAAAGAAGGTTTTACAGGATAACTTGAAAGAGAACCCGAAAGCATTTTGGTCTTACGTCAGGAAAGTCCACTATTGCGTCACTGAGATCGGAAACGGGAAATGTAGTTCACGATAGTGTGGAGAAAGCAAACCTATTAAATCAACACTTTCAGAAAGCTTTTACTCCTAATGACGATAAATGTGAAACCCCTATTCCTATGCATCAGGGCGACTCGATGGAAGATTGGATATTTTCCGTAAATGGTATCGCGCCCCAACTTCATTCAATTAAACCAAATAAATCTCCTGGGCCGGAGAAAATACTCGCACGAGTATTGAAAGAGTTAGCTTATGAAATTGCGCCGTATTTGAAAATTATATTTGTGAAATCCATCACGGAAGGTGTCGTTCCTAAAGATTACGCCCAATCATAAGGGCGGCGGCAAAGAGAACCGCGAAAATTATAGGTCAATTTCCTTAACTTCATTATCGTGTAAGATACTTGAGCACATAATCTTTAGTTCTGTAATGCGCTATTTAGAGAGTCACTCATTGCTTAGCGGATGCCAGCACTGATTCCGGAGAGGTAGATCATGCGAAACGTAGCTCGGCCTGTTCGTGGATGATTTGTTACGATTCGGAGAGAAAAATACTCAGGTCTATGCCATATTCATTAACTTCAGAAAAGCGTTTGATAAAGTATCTCATAAGAAATTAATTACGAAGTTAGCAGAATATGGGATCAATCCGAAAGTTGTCAGTTGGGTGAGACTTCCTCTCGAATAGAGAACATAGTTGTCATCGATGGGAAATACTCGAGAAATTACGATAGTAAACAAAGCGTAACCTCATTAATAGAAAATCTGAAATGGCCATCATTAGAGGAACGTAGGCTGCAGGCTAGATTTAAACTACTGGAAAAATTTATGTCGGAGGGACTAGAGAAGTATAATTCGAAACCCAATTAATCCTAGATAGGTAATCTGGGGTTTAAACAAAACCCACACATATTTTGTCTATTTTTTGTATTGTAATAGCTACTGCAAAGATTATGTTGCGGCCGCGTATATTCTCAGTTGTCATACAAAGGATGTCGGTTCAAGATGCGTTTACAATTTACTCCGTGTTTTTTCTGAGATGTATAGTGGAACAGGAAGGGTCGATTCCACTCCAGATTACATGTTGAGGGTGTTTGTTATTGAACAAAGTGCTCGCGAAGATTGCCACTTGCAAATAATTTTGGTACATTTATACGATTGGCATTTATTTTTAGCTTTGTTTAGGTTATGTAATGTAAAATATTTTTCTTTTCTATTCCTGTTACTTTCACGATAATATAAGCTTTTTGGCTATGCTTTTTATTTTAGTCCATTTTTTTTCATTATTTCTATAGTATTTAAACGTGTTATAGAGATAGATAAGCACAAATAAAACATTTAAAATAAAATTTCATAGAAAAATCTACACAAACCTTTTTTCCTCTGCGAGGTTTTTTAGTATTCAGATTATCCTTAGTGTAACTTTTTGTGAAGATTACCTGTCTAGGGGTAAACAGAAGGTAAAACAGTATCTCAGTAAGGATCCGTATGGATTAAGGAGAAACAAGGGAATGAGAGAGGCAATCCCAGGAGAGAGAGTACTCGTAGAAAGATGATCTACATCAGGGGTTCCCAACCCTATGCCCGCGGGCGCCATGGCGCCCGCAAAGGTGCGCTGTGGCGCCCGCCGAGGTTCACTCAGGTATCCTTCCTAAAACATTAAGCTCTTTTGACGTATAATGATGAGCGTCCACAGAATCTAGAAAGTACTAATCTAAAAAGACTTCATGACTTAGGGGCGTAGGGATTATCAGGTGTAGTCGAAATTAAAGACAGAGTCCAATAAGCCGTACCCGTGCCAGCTCAGTATGGATCCTTAAGACGTAAGGGATCTTAGAAAGGGTTTGGAATGCCGAATGAGGTGTGGCTGTTTTGTATGAAAAATGTCGATTTTCTCTTTTGTTTTGGGCGTTTGGCGTTAAAATATATAAAATTTAAGTGTGACAGAGCAAATTTAATAATCCTGATAATTTAATAGAAATTTTAGTAGTGAAAAATCGACGACAATTCATTTTCGTCGATTTTGAAATTTTTACGAATTCAATTTTTATCTACATTTATCGATTTAAATCGAATCCTACCAAACCTAATTGTAAATAAACATATAGCTAACGGGGGGGGGGGGGTAAAATATTGGCGGCGCCCGCCGCTTTCGCTTTTTAAGTCGAAGGCGCCCTTGCCAACATAAAGGTTGGGAACCCCTGATCTACATGATACCCTGCAAGTCACCTTTTTGGTGGATGATAGAGGGTGCAGAGGAACCAAAGTACATATATAGCATTTATCGGTCTGGAGAAAGTATCTGATGAAATGTTAATTGGTTGAAATTTTCGAAAAGTAAAGACAAGTAAAAGTAAATAAAAGTAAATTTAGATTAGGGGAATAGAAGAGTTATGCACTGACTAGTCAGCACATATCAACATTCAGGCTCACGTCGAAACAGCAAATATAAGAGGAGGTGAAGGCAGAACTATTCCATATCACTCCTACTGTTCATCGTTTACGTAAAAAATTCAATAGAGATACTTAGGAAAGCCACAGTATAAAGCGTAAAAACGAATGGAGAGGAGACATTTCGGTTTAGATTCGCTGTTGATACAACATTAGCAGCGGAAACCGAAGCATTTCAAGAAAATTTACCTCAACCTACAACAAATTTTCGGAATGAACTCAAATAAAACAAAGGTCTAAGAAGTATGTAGACATTCTTCAGTGACAAAACTGAAAACAAACCTTTATAAAAAGTGTCAAATTACAATACCTCGGAAGCTCAATAACAGAATGAAGATGGTAAAAGCGAGAAAGAAACAAAGAAAATGATCGGAAGGGAAAAGAAAGCCTTCATGCAGAAGAAAAATTAAATTAGTGGGAAAATTAATATGAACACGATAAAACGATTAGTTAAGTCCAACTCATACGGGTTTTTCTATGTGCGGCTGTCAAGTTTGGACACTTTTAGAAAAAGATAAGAAAAGAATGGAAGCATCTGAAATGTGGTACTGCAGAAGGATGTTGAGAGTTACTTAGTTGGACATAACGGAAAACAAACGAGAAAGTATTACATCTTATAGGGTAGAAAAAGGAATTTGTGGAAACTATAGAGTGGTGAAGAAGAAACATCGTCTTATGAGTTGTATCACAAACATCATGGAAAGCAAAATAATATAAACGCAAAAGAAGACCGAGAAAGATATTCACCGACCAGCTTCACAGAACAGATTAAGATGCGTAATATTCAGAAGTGAAAAGATTGGCACAAGACCGAGCTAGATAGAAACAGTTGCAATGACAAGGCTGTCTTTAACACGAAAACAAGTAAAACGCTGATGTTCACCAGACACTTTATGGTACAAAGTATCTCAAAACATGATCGTGTCATCAGTAAATAAGAAGTGGCATTTTAAAAATCTACTATCGATGAATACTGCTGATGGCGGCTGCTTTGTAGCAAAAAATTGCATCTGGTTTATATAATATTTTTATGGTATCAGAGATACCTGTTGTGTCAATTAAATTTGTTTATAACGAGATGCATTATGCATTAATTAGCTTACTTATCTAATCTGAAACACTCACGAAGATATGTAATGGGAACCATGTTAAATCATATTAGTCGTAGGTCCAAATACCAATATTAGGTATTTGAACTATTTTTCAATCAAAAGAACCCACTGTCAAATCTACGTTTTAAAAGATAAGAGATGAAAAATACCATCGTTCTGTCAAAAGGAAAATTTAGAAAGATTCATCTAATAAAGGTTCATCCTACAACACAAGTATTTTTTTTCCCGTCAAACAACGAAAGTCAAGGCTTTAGAAAGTAAACGAGACCTCCATCGATATAAAAATCTCATCTACAAGTTTTAAGAATTTTTTTCAAGGCCCCTCCCCCACCTTTAATAATAAGATTCCAGCCAAACTTCCTGAATTATTCAGCGCTCCCCTAATTACTAATTTTCATCCCCTTGGCCTGTCTCCTAACAACGCCTACTTCACCCTACCAACGCCTCGTCTTCCTCTCTCTTCTCCCTCCCTTCATCTCCCCCAGACCCCTTTCAACACCTAACTAAAGAATATCCCTCCTGCCTCTCCGTTCCATTCCGTTCCTTTCGCCCACCATCTTCCTCGCTTCCTTCTCCTTTTAACTCCTCCTCTCCTGCATACTACAACCTTCCTGTCTCTTCTCCCCCCTCTCTCTCTCCTTGGGAATTCCTCTTCATCTTACCATCCACCTCACCACCACTCAGCTTCCACCCCCATTTTCTATCTCTCTCTCTCATACACCTCTTAAACAGCCATTCCCACCCTCGTCTGTTCTCAGAAATTCTCCTTCCCTTTCTCCATTTTTCTTTCCCACTCTTCCTCTTCATCTCCTCTTCCGCTTTTCCATTCTCTTTCTCTCTCTCTCTCGCAACCAACCTGTCTCTCCTTCACCTTCTCAAACTCTCCCATTTCTACACCACCCTCTCTCTCTCCCACGTCCATGTCCACCTCCATCTTGCTATGTCAACGTAACGTGCACCGGATCAGAGGTGGTTCAAGGGCGTCTCCTCTTTCCTGCGCGGTTTTTCTCGTCTCGTTCTTTGCTACGTCTTAGGGGGGTGGAGGGGAGGAAGTTTTTTGTTTTTCTTCAAGAAACACGGCTAGGGGAGGAAGTGAGATTATTTTTTGTAGTGCGGAGGATGGTGTAGCTAGGCGTGTTGTTGTTGTTGGAAAGGGTGCTTCGACTCTCTCTCTCCCATGGGAAATGAGAGTGACGCTTTCGTGAGAGAAAGATAACTCGATCTTCTCCCTCTCTCTCCTCTGGCGAATTTTGCGCACTAGGAGACAAAGGGGATAAGAAGGGAGATTTTGCATCGGCGATGCGGGGCAAAGGCGGCGACGGGAGGAGTCGTTGAGACTACATGTAAAGGGGATAATGGAGTTAAGCGGACGAATTTTTTTCTCCTCCGGAAGAACAGGGATCTGTGAAGTATGAAGGAGGGAAGGGGGATGGCTGTAAGGAAGTTTTGTTTTTTATCTTTAACCCCGGAAAGAAAAGCACTCGACGAGGGATCAAACCTCGTACGTGGTCTGTGTATCGGTTGCCCGGGGGACGGAAGTCGCCGCTTGGAAAATTTCGTCTGCTTAAGGCTTTATGGAGATTCTTTATTGGGTTTTTTCGGGGATCGGTAGAGAGGGAGTAGGGAGGGTGAGGAGAATAGTTTTCCTCTTCCTCCGCCCCGCGCTCCTATGCTCCGGATGGATTCGCCTTCGTCGGATGATGTATGCAGACTACGAGAGAGGGGATCTCGATCTTATTGCCGGGGCCGTATGCGGCCGACGGTGGCTGTCGCGAAAAATAGAACCTTGCGGAAACTTATAAAAAGATTTTTTGCTCCGCCGCTTGATCTATCTCGAAAACGTGTCGGACGGTTAGTTTGAAATCCACGTTGATTTCTTTTCCGGAATCCTCTTTCCATCAAATGATAAACAATGTTTTCGTGGATGACCGCTCTTGAATCTTCTACGTGTACATATATTATAATTGGAATTTACTCTAAGGCGATTTCTAAATTATCCTTTTGGAGACTTTATTTATCTTAACGAAACGGTTCAAGCAATAGAAGACATCGTTGGATATCTTATAAAAATTTGAAATATAACGCTTCATATATATGTTGGAAAGGTTTCATGAGCTACACAGATCACAATCATTTACCATTTTTTTATTTTGACAACTAATTTTCGATTATAACTGTCAATATGACTTAATATAGTATACTTTTCAGAGGGGTGACTGACAACAAATTACGGAAAAATCAATGGCATTCAAATCCAGCTGATCTTTAACTCTGTACATCCTTGAATAACTTAATTTTACCTAAAATCTCTTACACAATACGGTATTCAAAACTCAAACGTCATGTTCAAACGTAACAGTTGGATTTTATTCTAAATCAGCGTTATTCTGTAATTAAGTTCCAAATATATTTAGTAATCTGTATGTTTCGCCGCTATACTGAAACCTCAAGAGAGGTAGGAAGGGCGAAGACGGAGAAAACGTAGCCCTAAAACAACACAAGTGGTACGGCACCGCTTCGACGCGCATACGTGGCAATCGGTGGAGTTGCATAAGATACAGGATACCAAGTGATATTTTTGGACGGAAATAAGATTGGATGGGAATAATTGGGAAAAAGGAAAGGATAAAAAAGGACGAAGAAAAGAAGTTCATTTGGCGAATCGAAGATAAATAAGTACTTTGGGACTTGCTCAATACGAGCACATATAGTATAGCGACATAGCGGGCATTTTTCGTTTGAAATACATAGAAAATTTTCACTGTGAAATTTCACATACCGTCATGTCTCACGGTTAAAACGAGCAATAAATACTTGGAAGCTCTGAGTAGATTTACCGAACAATATTTTTTTATCACAGAGTTCTCGTCAAAATCGAGTTCGACAATATTTTCTTCTCATCACGGTTTTACCAACATGCATTGATATTGAAAATATTAGAATCAACTCATTAATAACTGTGTGGCTTCAGGTGGCTATCTAGTTGACTCTTATTGTAAAACTTATTACTCGTATTGAACTTATGCCTTTATGTCTCATATATATTAACTTAAGGAAAAGAAAAGGTAGTGATGAGGGTGGCAACAATGTGTTGAGGGAAGCCCAGCGGACACTTACCAAGTTGGGGACCAAGTTGGCAGGCTGCTGGGGGCGTCGAAGAGACACGTAAAACACACGAACAAAAAAAACACGCAAGCTTATCGGGCCTATGCCCTTCTTCAGCGAAAGAATATCTGAAAGTCTATATATATATATATATATATATATATATATATATATATATATATATATATATATATATATATATATATATATATATCATCAATCAATACCTTCATTGAGCCTCGGAAATGCTTTGGTAAAGTTTTCTCTCCGATTCAGCTAGAAATGGGAAAATTAATTGCGAAAATCGGGCTACGGCAAGATGGAAGTTTTACGATCTTCTAAAGTTGGTCGAAAATAATATTGATTGCTATGTAAATTGTAATATCTAATTGAAAACGGAAGGGTAAACACTGAGCACGTAGTCCTTATGTGGCTTGAGGGAATTTAATGCTTTTGGCTGACTAGAAACAAAGCTTCGCAAGTTCCAATTTAATAATTAATTACAGCGACGGACGGGAAAGGCACGAAAATTAATTGAAAGCAGGTTTTTTTATACCTGGCAGTGAAGCCTAGATGGTTCATTATTCAGCGTTTCGGTTGCGGGAGAAGAAGCTCTATTCATTTGCTTTACACGACGTTTTCGCAATCATATACTTAATGTGAGATGTAATGAGTCATTGACTAAAATGCAGTAAGGTTTCCCGAGAACAAGAATCTTTAATAAAGAGCACTATCAGTTTTCCTATTCAGGGATATTGCTAGGGAAGGGAACGTGAATCCTAATGCAAAGCTTTTGAAAAAATAGGATCAAAGGGAAAATTCCCACACACACACACATATATATAATGCAAGAGAAACCATTGTAGGATCTGTTTAATTGAAAAAATTCTTTCATTTGCCTAATAGTCGTAAAACGTAATTTTTGCACCTATAATGTAATTACCTTCCACAGTTTAGATAAATGAAAATTTTAATTTTATATGGAAAATGTCTGTGATAACACAGGCTCAGAAAATGAGTCAATTTTATCTTAAAGATATTTTTTAATGTTGAAACTTATTGTTAAATATAGCTTATCTTAGAAAACAAATATAGTAATGAATAAAATGACAGTTCATTTTAATGCAATTATAAGCGATATTTAGAGCTTTAATGGATGTTTTACGCGTTCGAATGGCTTTCAAAAGCTCAGCGGTGTATTTTTTACTAAAACTGATTGTTAAATAATTCAAATTTCATCCTCATTAGGCTATATCTCTCAGATTGCTTTTTTATATTAAAAATATTCCAGTAACTTAGATTTTATTGAGAACCAGGTGAGTCACTAATATAGAAACAAGAGGGATACAGAAGAAGTAAAAGTGGAAATCCAACGAAAATGTTGGACTTACAATATATATATATATATTCCAACATTGCAAACTCGCAAAATCTGAAGGATCACTGAGATTTTCCTCGATTTTTATGTGTCACCATTAAATCATAGAAATCACGTGGTTGCTCTGCTCTCGAGGTAAATACGTAACTCAGAAATTGCATTCCGGATTAACTAACCAAGCTCTTCCTCATTTGTTTACTTTAAAAATAAAATCTCAGGGCCATTAAATAATCAGGCAAACGAAACAAATGTGTTATCGTGCCACTCATTGGCCTGAAATTGTCGATTTGGCGAGTTGCAGCGAGAATTCAGGACAAAAAGCCCCAAATCCTCTCGCTCTCTTGGCACTAACGGCCCGAGAAATAAAAACGCAGAGCCTTGAAAGGTAATTTAACTGAACTTCCGAAAAAACGCTCAGGGAAACCACTCAAAGCCCCTTCCAGTAATCCTGCCCTATAAACTCTTGTGTTTACACGGAGAGGAAAGAACCCATTTCGAGCCCTAGCACCTTTCCCAGAACCCCCAGAGGAGAATAGTAAGCGAGTCCGACGGTGCGAAGGACCTGCATTTTCACTTCACAACGGCCGAGATCATTAGAGAGCATCCCAGGCTCTCCGTTTCTGCATCACGTAGATGGCTTCTTCATCGGTTGGTTTGACTCTACGCCTATAATCTAGTCTTGAGAGGCGGTCGAAGAAACGGTGTCCTCAACGGGGAGGAAGAAGGAAGCAACCCTAACTAGAGAGAGAGAGAGAGAGAAAGAGATCATAGGGTAAGATCCCGTTGACCTGGAAACTTGATGAGGGTGGGGTGAAGGAACTGCCACGAAGCCATTGTGAGCAACCGCCACCGCTTTCGTGGCCGCGCTAATGAAAATGAATGCGACGAAGAAACTCCCGTGTGAGAGGACAAACAAATCGACGATGAATTCCGTTTCTATGACGGAAATAACGAGGGTGCGGAAGAGAAAAAGTCTGCAAAAAAGATGTAGAATGCCGTCATTCTCATCGTATTTCTTATCTTTTTACGATTCGCTCGTTTTTCGAGCAAACGGCGCTATTATATACACTGTAGTGAATCTTAAGATTGAGAAAGATAGAGCGACCGTATAGCATTTCCGTGACTTCGCAACATAATGATAATAATAATGTCTTTATTTAAAGGCGAAATTTGGGCAATATAGTCCATTCTTATATCCAACCCAGGCATGACAAACGCAAACATCCTTGCCCTCAGTGGGATTCGAACCCCGCAACATTAGTATCCGTCGGTAGATACTCTACTCACCCATCTACCATGGCCGACATACAACTTGGCGGAGAATATTAGTCGCGCTTTTAATGAATCGACCCCCTTTTTAGACGATAATATTCGTCTATCAAGTTTGTTTATTTGCATTTCCGCTAATCAGTCTCTTGGACTATTATAGCAATAATTGCTTCCACACCAGGTACACACAGAAGGGAGGAGGAAAATCCGGTGTCGGCATTAGTCTACTCTTTACGAAGAGCATCGACAGTTCGCCTATCAATGGGTAATAAAACGCTCAAAGGATAGGCTTCTGGCGAACGGAAGATTTTTAAAGGGGCTCTGGAACGGGAACGGAGTAAAAACCGTGCTACTAATTGGGCGCTGACCGACGGCGATACACGGACGTTTCCGGTCCCGGCTTATAAAACAGTTCCGGATTACCGTCAGCGGCTTTTCGGTCGCATCCACGTTTAACCGACACTAATCTCCTCCTCTCTATCCGTTCGACGGAATCCTTCCCTAAAAACAACGACGGATCATTAAACGCCGACAAAGAAGTAAACTCGGATATCGCTCCCGATCGGAAAGGAAGGCGATTTTTTTAAATTTACTCGCGGAGTCCCTAGGACGTAACTCGCCAACCTAAAAATCCTTCTTCGCCGATACCGGCATTTTTTTTCTAGAAACGGCGGAACAAACGTACTTTCCCGTGCTAGGTGAAAAATAAAACACGAACGCATCGTCGGAAAAAACGAACCGCACCAGATGATTTTTCATCGACCGCTTAGGAAACCGAGGAAAATGTCATTATCGGCGACAAATATTTAGCGAATCGATTGCGCTTTGCCCAGAAAAGCGGGACGAGGGGTTCCCCGAAGAGGGGGGGGAAAAGAAGGAAGAGTGGGTGAGCGAGGGAGAGGAGGGAGAGGAACGTGGTGTGGAGAAGCCTAAGGGCCAGTACAGGAAGAGGGGTGGGGTCGTAAATGGAGGAACGCGGGGGAGGCGTTTGGGGGGGAATTGCATGAGCCCTGTTACGTCCGACCGTGGAATGGTATTGAAGTGGAGTAGATGGAGGAAGCGAGGGTAGGTAGGATGAGGGATGGAGTATGTGTACAAGGGACGGAGAACGCGCACACAGCGGGTCACAAAGTCTGTGCGAGCCAGGTGTTTTCATCCTCCTCCATTGTGAGGACAGGTGGCCTAGAGGTGAGTGGGCGGAGGATAGGACGGGTGGCGGGGAGGAGGCATGTGGGAGAACGGCATGTGCGGCGTGCGCGCGCGTGTGTGTGTGTGCGTGCGTGTATGCATGTGCGCGGTGGAGGAAAAAAGATACACTCCTCCACTCTGGGTAAGTGGAGCGGGCGAAAAGGAAACGAGAGAAAAAGAATGACGAGAAAAAAGTAAAACTGCAGTAACTACTACACTCGTCCCATTGTAAAATAAAGAGAAAGGTTTTTTATTTTACCTTGGAAACGACGCGAGGCTTTAGATGGGAAAGGTGGAAATGGAGGAGAAATGAGAGGAAGAGGAGGAAGGAGTGGAGGGAGAGGTCGAATGGGGTGATTATCTCCTCCTTCCCTCCCCACCCGCCTCTTTTTAACCTTCCCCTTCTTCTCCCTTTGGTCGGCGGCGGTGGGGCTTGGTGGGGGGAGGAGTGGGAGGGAGGGAGAGGAGGAGGCGTAGGGCGGGGGAAGGAGGGAGTCAGTCGCCGAGAGTAGTATTAGAGGGCATTACGGAGAGAGCTTCTCTTTTCATAGGTTGCTGCTCCCGCTGCGCGGGGTCACGATATCTTTGGAAGAGGGGAAGAGGATTGCGTCACATCTGCACGCCATATCCCCGGCCAATCTCTGTCTTTACAACGAAAAAATATTAAGAGGGGTGGGAGGAGGAGGGCGTGCGGCTCGGAAGGGCGTGGGTGAAAATAAACGGAGGTTGCCAGTGTGTTCGTTTCGTCCTTTTTAATGCATTATTTTTTCTCCAAGATTTATGTCGGATTCCGGGCGACTTTCTGCGTCATAGATGGAGTCGATGGCGGAGATTTTTTTACGTACAGAAATCGGCACGTTTCGCGTATTTTTTTAAATGGAGATTTCTCTCGTCCGTTCCCCGTTCTTTTTTTGCGAATCAAGTGAGAGATATTGCTTTTTTATCGTGAGACGGAAAACAGTTGATTGATTGATGTATACGACGAAAATGTAGCACGTGGTGAAGAGGATGAATGATAAAAAAACGGACAGATCCGCTTTTAAAGCGGCGCACCTTGTTTGCGGCGTGTAGGCAAACTAATTGGGTGTTAAAATTAACAATCGGATGCGTAGAACCGTATGGAACTCGTATGGACGAGGAGATTTTTCCCGAAAATTTTAAGTGGGCCGAGTCGCCAAATTACTCCGCGGCGGGGAAAATTGTACGTTCCCATTCATAATGAATGGGCGCCCTTTCCAAAAGAGTTTGTATTTCACCGTAATCAACGTTCAAATAATTACGCGTGAAAAGGTTTTAATCGAGCGATTATGATTTTATGGTTCGTTTCATTATAATATGTTCTAATTTGTACCCCGTTATAGATTTATTTTTTTATCATATTACGGCAAAAGGTGGTTTTGATTTGTACTGGAGGGTTCTCAGAGACAATTTCGGGAGTAGCTCGTGGGAGGAACGTGAGGTCGCCGTACCCGATGGCGATTTTGCGGCAAATAACGCGTCGACGGGTGGCATTTCGTACGTGGAGCTTTAATCCGTCAAAAACCTAAGAGGCGAGATAGGTGAGCGAACGGATAGGCGACCGAAAAAAATAGCCTGATACGAGCGTCCGGAAGAAATTTCTTTATTTTTTCCCACCGAGAGGAAGGTAGTAGTTCTTAATTAATCAAGCCATAGGAAGGATGAAAGGGAAGCTATCTCACATCATAGCCGTCTCCCGCACATGGTACCCGAGCCATTCCCATTATATCGAGGGAGGGTAACACTGTGGGCGCAAACATTCTCCTCCCCTATCTCTGCTATCCTTTTATGCAGTCTTCTTCTCCTCTCTCTCTCTCTCTCTTCTACTCCGTGACTAACTCATAAACTTAAAGTATAAGCCCCCCTCCCTTTCATGTATAATTCGCGAATGCCAAAAACCTAGACGCATCCCGTCCCCCTCATAGCCATTTATGGCCATTAACCCCAACCCAACCACCGGAGAGGATGTGCATCCCGTTCCAAAATAAAAGACGGACGAAAAAAAGGAAGAGTGAATTAAAATCCTAGATGCATTTAAAAGTTTATTTTGGCAGGGTGAAGTGTGCGGTTGCCACAGAACCGTCGGGAAACGGAGACGTTGAGGTGCATTGTTTCAAGGGCGAGCGTTTTTAGCGCAGTGTGGCTTTAGCGTACGCTGGGAGAGAATTCGTGCGTGAGAGGGAGGGGAAATAAGAAAGGAAAGAAAGGGAGAGGGAGGAGGAGCGAGGGAGACAGAGAGAGAGAGAAAGAGGAGGGAGAGGATAGTGAAGCACGTCTACGCGCCGAGCCTTCCACTTTCCTCGGGAACGCGTGAATCGATGGGGGAAAGAGAGGGGAGTGGTGAAAGGGGGATGGAGAGGGAGAGGAGGGAGGGAAGCGGGTGTAAGAGAGGGGTTATGTGGGTAGTAGGGGAATCGGAGATCGATCCGAGGGTTTCAAGAGGCTGAGGGGAGTGCGCAAGCGTCGGAAGTCCACGCGACGAGGGGCGGAGAGGAAGGGAGGGAGTCGGGCGAAGGGTACGTAGATAGGAGAGAGCGAAAGAGAGGAGGACAGAGAGAAAGTTAGAAGTAGAACAAAGCGTAGGTTGGAAAGAGGGAGGGAGGAGAAGACTGGGAATGGGAAAAGAGAGAATCGTTATAAGTGAGAAGAAAAAAAACTTGCGTGAGAAAATTAAAGTCAAGTGAGAGAAGGGGAGATAGTGGTAGAGAAAATAGCCCAACAAAAGAGGGAGGGAAGTTTGATAGGAAGGGGGAATAATGTTCTGAGAGTCGACGCCACAGTCGAGAGATGGAATAAGAATCGATAGCGAAGATAGAAACGGAACCTAGGAAGGTATAGACAAGAGGTTCGAGGAAATAGAGAAAGAATCCGTAGGATGGTCTATATTGATGGAAAAGCATGCATTAGAAATAAGTGAGAATATTTCAAGAGAGGGAAAGGATAGAGGAAAAGTGAGGCGGAGGAGATTGAGGTCATTTTTTGGAGGAGGAGGTGGAGATTTGAGGGGATGCGGAATGGGGTTTAAAGCATAAAGAGCGGAAGGAAATATGACCACGATGGAGGGATTTCGGTGGAGAGGATAGGAGAGAAGGGGAATTGAAAGGGAGACGTGGAGAGTGAAGCAGACGCCACAGGATGCGTGAATGGAAAAAAGGAAGGGGAGATGCATACATACATGCATACAAGATAAGGTGGGAATAGAGTGAGGAAATGAGAAAGATGAAGAGAGTGAAAGTAGGGGAGCGTGTAAGTAGAGGGTTAGACAGGGTTATAAGAGAAGAGAGAAATGAGAGGAGTATATTGAAGGTAAACGAGCGAGGAAGAAGGAAAAGGAAGAGAGAAAAGAAAGGAATAAAGTGAAAGCAAAGGGACTAGTAAGAAGGTAAGAGGGATGGAGAGAAAGAAAGAAGAAGAGAGAGGAAGAAAAGAGACGAAGAAAGTAAGAGTAGGAGAGAGAATAAGAGGGAGAGGGGAAGAGAATGAATGTAGGAAAGAGGAAGAGAGGAATTAGGGGAGGGGAAGAAAAGGTTTCGGAAAAGAAAGATCATACTCGAATTAATTGGAGAGGGATGTCAATAAAAGAGAGAGAGAGAGAGGGAGGAGGGGGAAAAGGAACGGGAGAAAGAGAGAGGAGACGAGTTGGAGATGAAAGGAGACGAGTCGATAATCGGACGGAATAAAAACGCCGAGGAATAGATGGAATCAGTTGGAGGCGTGCGCGAGTGATAAAGAGGGAGGGAAGAGAATAATGGTTCGCGGTGCTAACCGATGATCACGTGTTGGTAATGAAAGACGACGAACGGTTCAAAACTGCCACGGGTGTTCGTGATGCGGCAGGGAATCGAACCCACGACCGCATCGTTCGGTCATGCAATACGAGTGGGTGGCGACCATATGGAGCGGTAAAAAGATGAGGAGGGAGAGATAAACAGAGATGAAGTGAAGGCGGCGGGGAATATAGTAGATACACTACCAAAGAGAAAGAAATAGAAAAAAATAAGAGTGGTAGGATTTTTGGAGATCGAGAGAAAGAAAGAGAGAGAGAGAGTGGAAAGATGTGACGAGAGGAATGAATGTTTGCGGAGAAGGCAACGGCTAAAATAAGTCGAGATAGGAGGAGGGAGCAAGAAGAATTGATAGTTAGTTGAATTACGAGGGTTGAAGTGAAGTTTCCTTAAGATAAGGCGAAGATCAAGTCCTAAATCGATTTCTTTTAAATGTCTACTAGACCTTGCCATTCTTAAAAGAAGAGACCTTTAAGCGTACAATTTTTCTCGAAATAGTTTTTAAAATCCCGAAAAACTGCGCCTCTAGCATATAATAAGATATCGTGTAAAAAGAAATGATTTTCCTTAAAAGAATCAAACGAGCTAGGGGAGAATGACGGACGCACAGATAGGCGGATGAATAAATAAAAACTGATTTCCATAACACCATGTTTGCTTTTTGTACACAAATAAGTGCTGATTAGGAGTTACTTGAAAGGGAGGAGCGAGGGCGGGAATTTAAGTAAGTAAAGGAATAAAAGGTGAACATAAGTAAACAAGTCATAACGTAAGCTAAATGAATTTATCTCGCCACGCAAATTTTAGGTCGTAATCTAATGCTTTAGTGCTCCAGTCAGCGTCGTAATAAACTCCCAGCGTGAGTCGACATATTGCTGATAACCTCAGCGTTTTAAAACCATAAAAAATGTATCATTCTTCTCAGAAAGCTTTTTTAAAAGGAAGCAGGAACCTTGACAAGAATATTACATTTTATTGTCAGGTGTAGGAAATAATACGTCGCCTGGCAGTGCCAAAGGAAAGTAAGATACGACAAAGCTGATCGGTGTATGAAGCTATCAAACGTGATGAATACGGTGAAGGATGTAGAATAAACAAAATTACTTGGATAGGCGAAAAGTGAATATACGTCTCTTAACGCTCCTTGCGTTGTGCCGGAGGGGAAGAAGGAAACATAAAGACGTTAAGGATAAGAGCAAAAAAAGAATGCGCGGCGAGGGGAGTTCGACGGTTAAAAAAAGCATCAAGCAGCTGTGAGTAATTAGACCTCAGTAAGGGGTCGGAGAACGTTAAAAAATGCGAAATAAAAGGAATTTATCGGTGGAAGGGGAGTTATTTGTGGAAAGATTCTATTGCGCTGGGAGTTGACATAGGGAGTCGATAACGCAAAGGGTCATGGAGTCCCCTGTGTGGGTGTGTGCTTAGGCGAAAGGCTGAGGAATCTGGATAAAAGGAAGAAGAGCCGAAGAAAAAAGTAAATGGGCGGCATAATGACGTAAGAGATGCTTTTAGGCTACACGTTTCCTTTCCTTTCGATGAAATTTTAAAAGGGAGAAAAATAAGACGCGAGAAATAATAGTTCATCCGATTAAGTCAGCTTTAATCTCTCGCCGGACAATTACAAATTCATATCGTCCGGATGGAAGCGAGAATGTTTTTTTTGGTGAATGGGAAAGTTGCTGCAACGTTCAGAAAATCACAAACAACTTACTGTGACAATTGCGGGCGACGTCCGTTGAGTAATCGCGACCGAGATCGTAACTTACGCTTAACCGAATAAACGCGTGTGACACTAAGTACCTTCCATTTTTTCGGAAGGGTTGATATTCCTCGATTAAAATAAAGAAATCTCGGAGAGACATCAAGTGCCATGGCGACGCGATTTACCCCCAAAAGAGAGAGGTCGGGAGTAAGTAAGAAAGTTTTGGGAAGGAATAAAATAAAATCTCTAGGAGGGACTTAAATTTCATTAAAAATCCCTCCGGACGGTAAAGAGAGGCGGGCTATGTCAATTTGGGTACGGGATGATAAGGAAAAGATGACGGAGGAGGGGTTGGAAAAGGGTGAGAGAGGAAAAAAGGGGAGGAGAAACGAGAGAAGGGGTGATACGGATGAAGAGGGATTCCCGCGATGTGAAGATGGGAAAGAGAGAGAGAGAGAGGGAGAGGAGGAGAAAAAACGGGGCGAGGGTAATTTGAGACGCAGCGTGGGTCGATGAAGGAGACCCCGAGTCAGACCGAAGAGAAGCAGTGAGCTTGATGCCGAGTTTTTCGTTGCGGCAATTTCGACCCGTTACGGCATAAACGAGGAGAGAGAGATGGAGAGGAAGAGAGAGAGGAGAGAGAAGAGGAAGAAAGAGAGGGAGAGAATAAGAGAGAGGGAGAGAGAGGGAGAGAAAGAGGGAGAGAAAGAGGGAGAGAAAGAGGGAGAGAAAGAGGGAGAGAAAGGGAGAGAAAGAGGGAGAGAAAGAGAGAGAGAAAGAGGGAGAGAAAGAGGGAAGAAAGAGGGAGAGAAAGAGGGAGAGAAAGAGGGAGAGAAAGAGGGAGAGAAAGAGGGAGAGAAAGAGGAAGGGAAAGAGGGAGAGAAAGAGGGAGAGAAATGGAGAGAAAGAGGGAGAGAAAGAGGGAGAGAGGGGGAAAGAGGAGAGGGAGATATGGAGGGATAGGGGGAGAGTAAAAGAGAGAGGGAGAGATAGGAGAGAAAGGATGGGAGGAGAGGGAGGGAAAGGGAGAGGGTGAGAGAGAGGGAAAGATAAGGGGAGGGAGGGATGGAGGAAGAGAGAGGAGAGGTAGAGAGGGAGAGATGGACAGAGTAAAAGAGAAAATGAAGAGTTTTAGAGAAAAAGGGGAGGGTGAGATAGAGGGGGAGAGAGGGAGAGAGTGAGATGGACAGAGAGGAAGAGAGAGAGAGAGAAAAGGGCAAAGAGAGAGGGAAAGAGTGAGAAGGTGAGAGAGGAGGAAAAAAAATCGTTTCCTCCTCTTCTTTTTGCAAAGTTAAAACTTGTCGTGTGACATTTTGCGAAACGCCAACCTCGTACATTTTTTCCGAATCCGAGGAATAAAATGGGCGTGAGACGGCCGTGGAGCGGGTATTAAAAACGAAAGAAAATTAGTCGAGCTCCGTCGTTTCTGACCATGTAATTACGTTCCTGTACAATCACCATTCTTCTCTTTCTCACTCCATACGTTTTTGACCCGTATTAAGAGGAAGGCCCATATGGGCGAGTAAAACTATCCCTCCCTTCCCCACTCTTCCCGTTCCCTCCTCTCCTAAACACCCCATCCCGGAGAAGCACCGTTATGCCATGACGCCATACATGCAATGCCTACCCATTTCCTGAGCTCGGATTTGCATATACGAATTGACAATTTTTGCTTGAAATGTGCCTAAAAGTAATAAAAGATGTCCTTGATATGCGGACATCGGTCGTCTGGCGAAAACAAATGACCTCTTGTTATATCCACGTAATTCGAACTTCCAAGATGTGAAGGTTTGCGGATCCTTTAAAACTATTTTTTCATCACTAAATAATATAATTATCACATTTTCTTCCGCATCGCGGGAGCTTCTTTCTTGAAGAAAACAGAGTTGCGGGATTTTATGGAAAAAACTCATGTGCTCGCAGCGGCTAATAACTTTTTACGTCATATACATAGGTAAAATGCGTTGCGCGACCTATTCAGGACAACGCATAACTAAATTTTATAGGCGTTGAATAAATGAGTGTCAGATTTACTTAACCGAATATCATCATATCTGGGTTGAGGATACTCTTTTGGACAAGGGTTTACTGCGTGTATGATTTTGCGTTAGTGTGCACATATATGGTTGCTACGAGTGTGTGTATACACAATAGGTTAGAAGGAAAATAAGAAAGGGATGGAGAGTAAAAGGAAAGAAAAGAGAAATAAACCCCAGCCTTTGTCTAAAGGAATTAAAACGCAAATAGGATAAGTAAAGAGATAAAGGCGATGGAAGATATAAAAGAAGGAGATGTGGTTGAAGGGGTAGAGGGAGAGGGAGTAATAAATACCACCGGCAGGGAAAAGGAGAGGAAAACGCGAAAGAAGAGCGTGGATGGAGAGGGAAGAAGGCTAAAAAGAGATTCTGGGTTACGGAGAACACGCCCGCGTGCAGAGGCTTTGAGGGAAAAAAATCTACCACCCCCGCATCGCCACGCCTCCTTCCACCACACCCTCCTCCCAGAGTCGAGATCCCTTCGCCACGCACACACACCCTCCTTTCTGACACACCCCTCTCCCCTACTTCAGAAAAAATATCCCTCCTTGCTCTCCCGCCTCTCGGCGCATTTTCAACCACCTCTATAGTCCTTCCCCCTTCCCTCCTCTCTCTCTTATCCTCCCTTACCTCCTTCCTCCTTTCAAAAGGGCTGCTCCTCCAGCGATTAATCCCACCGCTTGTATGACGACGGCTTGAAGCGCGGGCCGCAACAGCGAGTCCTGTGCGAGGCGCAACGCTCTAACCGCCATTTCACCCACAGTGCTTTGCGCGATCCTTCTTCTTCCCGCTTCGCTTTACGTCCGCGCCTGTCTCCCTCATCTCCTCTCATTCTCTCTCACTCCCACTCCTATACGTATTTACAACTGGGTGTTGATATATAATTCGTCGTGTGTACTTCTCTATCGTGATCCTCTCTATCTTGAATTCTATCGGTAGGTTTCGCAGGTTTTATCAAGCCCTCCTTTTCGCGTGGGTTTTTCTTACAGTGGGGGTTATTCCAAAGGTTTAGTAACTTAATTATCCTGTTTTTTCCCACAAACAAACATCCTTCTCTTTTTATTTTCAGCTATACTAATTTTGTATTAGCACTTAGGAATTTTTTTGTAACTGACTCTAGTATCAATCTTGCCAAAATATGGACGTATATCTACCTATCTATATATCTCCCTCCGTTCCTTTCTCTTAAATGTAAGAATTTCACCCTTAATAAAGTCGATTATCGGTCTCTTTCTAACTTTCATCTCCATTCTCCGTTCTTTTTCTTATATTTTTATATTCCCCCCTCTCTCTCTTTGCCTCATTTCCATTCTCCTTCATTCCATTTTCGCCATTCCTCTCTCTCTCTCCAATCCTTCTTACTGTTACTCCCTATGCTCCCCTCTTTCTTCTTTATCTTTCTTTCCTCATTCTTTCTACTTCTTTTCTGTACTCAGCATTTATACCCGCGTTTTTTTATTTCTCACCCCTCGCTTGACACAATTTGTACCAAGGGTTTTCTTTCTTTTGCCCATCCCTCACTCTTATCCCTCAACCTCCTCTCTCTTTCTCTTTTCCTCTCTCTTATTCGTTACTGATATCATTTAACGCAGCGCCAATTCCAGATGCTTCCTTATCGCGATAGCACGAAAAATTCTGCGATGCAGCTTTATATCGATTCGCGGTTGTTTCATGTGAAACAGAAGAATCGGCCACGAAAGAGAGAAAATGCACTTTTTTCGCCCACAAAAAAAGGAGTGACATTTATACAGTAAAACCGCGTGAATACGATCTTAAAGGGACTAAAATATTCATGGTTTGCGATTATGAAGTAACGAGGAGGATATTGCAGCCAATATTTACCCATGTTCATATAGGACTACATTATACTTCGTACAAACGAGAAGTTTGTGCTAACCGATTTTCTATTAACGAGATTTTACTTTATACAAACGGCTCGCTTTGTTTTATTTTCGTCCAAAATAGATTTAAATGAAGGGGAATGCCACGATTGTTTTTACTGCGTGTCAAGAAGCCATAGCCACACTCCCTGGCGCGAAAAAATCTCTAAAAAAATATAAGCGAATGAATTAAAATGACGGCTGAAAAATGAAAGGGAAGAAATAAAGTGTCGAGTTGATCGGCGTAGATTAGAACGGGTTTCATCATTATGAACTAGATAGAGACAAAATGTTATGCGGTTAATAAAGGGAAGAACGACCCAAGACCAAAGTTATTGCCGCACTTAAAAGAAAAGGCGAGGATTAAAAAAGGATAAGAGAATCGCCTCTCGTTTTATCCCATTGTAAACCTTTGTCGGGCGCCGATGCAGGAATTCCGCCGCAATGCGTTAAGATGTTTTGACGTCGATCGGAAGATAAATGACTCGAGAAAAACCGTCCAAGAGGTCATATCCCATGTGAAAGGATGGGGAGAGGAGCGCGAAGAACTTTTAGAAAATGCGTCACAGATCGTTTACGCCGTGCACACACGAACGTGGCGGACTAGCAGTTTTCTTCAATATATGAGAAGGTTGCGTCCTGATGCTGATATTACACGCTTCGGTGGCGTTTTAAAAAAGTATTATATATGTGTGTGTGTGTGTTTGTGTGTGTATGCATATGTTTCTCTAAAATTTAACAAAATAAAAGTCGCAATATTATACCTTTCAATTGAAATTGGACTAGACGAGAATAAATATTGGAATTTCATAACTGACCAAAATTTTATCAAATGCGTTAAAAAGAAATATTCACTCTTAAGCTAATATTGCTCGATCAACATATGGTTTGGGATCTTTAGCCTTGTATTCAGCATAACGATCCATATCCTTCATCGAGCATCTATGACAGGGCACGAATTGCGATACAAGCAAGAAAAAATACAAAAAATATCCAGTAGCTCGGGAGAATATTAAATTTCTCGGTAAACATGCCTTTCTTGGTCGCCTGGAAACCGCGTCGCAACGCTTGATGAGGGCTTTCTATTTATAAACGCAGTAAGTGAACTTGCTCTGTGTGTTTGTGTGTGTCGCTTCGGAAGGAGCCATACGGGGTGTGTTATCTCGAGTGAGAGAGTTGTGAGTGTCTCGTTAATTGCTCCGTCACTTCCTCTTCCCGTTTTTACCGTCTTTATCGTACTAAGTTATGGTCACAAAGGGCTTAGTTTTGCAGCGTCGGAGGCGTCTAGCGCGCCCCCTTACATGGCGCATCCGGTCCGATTTTTAATGGGTACGCCTTCCACGCAAACTAAATATAAATAAAAGTAGAGTCGCCTTCGTGAAGAAATAAGAGCGCTCGTGTCACTTACTCTATTTGGAAAAATTTGCTCGTCCGCTTTAATAGCTTTTCGTAACTATACCGCCAAGGATTTCAATTCTTGGGCTGTGTAATTTTTCGCCAAAAATGGATCTCGGCGCATTTAAGTATCGTAAGTTTTCGGTGCGCCGGACTGTATTACATGAAATAGTTTCTTGGACTCGGTAGGATTTACAAGAAACGACTGAAAGGTAAATAGACAAACATTATTGAAATAGGTGAAAGCGACATAAAGCTACTAACTTACCTATCACAACCTGGCGATACAACGTCAGCGACCTCCATTAGATGGCCTGTTTCCGACATTAAAGTCATACGTGAAATCTTGCAGGAGTGAGAATACCAATACGCTATCATCAGAGGACGGTTTGAAAGTTCCATGTTGTTTTGGCGCCAAAATCTGCCCGTAGAAACATACTTACTCGTAACTGTCATATAATAATCACCTTCAGAATTATACCTCCATTTCCTTAAAAAAATAACGGAATGAAGTGGAAATTGATTGAAATGTGAGAGATTGTTTGCATTGATCGATAAAATTTATTAATTAAAATAAACTAACGTTAATCTTGGCTCAGAAAAGCATTAATTTTCATCATAATATATTAACGGTTGTATCCATAGCGCGAACAAACGAAGATCTAGTTAAAATACTTACCAAACTTTCGTTGATAACATTCTAACCAAATACTAGCGAAAATTTACGACTTTGGTGCTTTCTGATTCAATTAATCAAACGTAACTTTTATGTTTGATAAACAAAACGAGTCAGTCTCTGCACCGATACGCACGTCATTGCCATTGACAACGAAGGCTTGGTAAAAACCCCGTCATGGCAGGTTATCGTATGACGTAACTTTTAAAAATTAGCCTTCCGAAATATGGAGTATTCTATTACCTCACGCGTTATTTATGGAGGTCGCCATTCTGCAGGTATTTCCAGTTTAAGATTATGCCTCATCATGTAAGGAGAAGTGAATGACGCAAGTGTTTTAGGTGCTACGACAAAATATAACATTAACACGTAGTATTAATACAATTATTTCCAGAATTGTTACAGCTATATTTTGGATAAGCTGTAATGAGACGTTCTGTGCAATTTTCATCATGATTGTTTAGTGAGAATATAAATAGAGGTCTTTATTTTTAAAATTATGGTTTTCATGATTTCCTATTATATCACTACAATAAATACGCAAGATATATTAAAAAACTAATATATAAAACTGAATGTCTGTCTGTTCTCTATACATTCCCACACGCTTTGACCTATCGGGACCAAACTTTGCAAAGTGACTTCCTATGACCCTACGGGTAACATAGGGTACCCGGGAACCCCGAAAACCACCCCGCACAGACAGACAGACGGATATACAGCGGGTCCTCATATATCGATTTGTTTTCTTTATGACAGTGTAGCCCCCGCACAGACAGACAGACGGATATACAGCGGGTCCTCATATATCGATTTGTTTTCTTTAACTTATGTGAATTAAAATAATAGACAATATGAATTAATCATAATATCTTAGTTTAATTTTAAAAAATTCAGAAATCGCGATGCTTTAAGTTTCTATAAACTCTTATTAGAAGCCCGAGCAACGCCGGGAACTTAAAGCTAGTAATATATAGAAGAGGAATTTAACGTAGGTTGAGACTGCTTAAATATAACTCAACTTCAACATTTCAATAGTTTCCAAAAAAACAATTTTATTACACCTTTACATTTTAAAAATCTATTTAGCTGTTAAAATCAATTCAAGGTTGATCAACGCACTTAAACCTAAACAGTACTTTTTTCAAAACCGTAATTTTTTTCCGTAACACGCGAATAGCAATACAGAAATTCGCAACATTCCAACGACATCAGCCACGCACCGAGTCACTGAACTACATTTTACGGGTTTTAATGCATCTTCTATCCTCTTTTTCATCTCCACCACATATCCATATTTTTCTATGCGGAGTAATACACTCCATCGACTAAAGATGTGTCCCTGATGCAAGTCGGATTCTGATAGGTGAGAAAGTATGAGAAAAACGAGAAGGGAAGAAGTCCCTTTCTTGATAAAGAGATTCAGGGCGATAGAGAAGGAAAGAGGAAAAGATAAAGAGAGAGAGAAGAAAAAAGTGGTCCCAACCGGAGCGTGGAAACGCAGTGCTTCGAATCTCGCCTTACTGTTGCTACGACGCCTTTATCAAAGCTTCCCTCCATTCCCCTATCCTGGAGATGGGAATCCAGGCGATTTCAATGCACGAGTTGCGATTCTGGAAGCAAAGAACGAAGGTTATCGATTTGAGTAGAGGAGGAAATGGAGCAGGGAAGGAGAGTGGCGTGAGAGATAGAGAGAGATGAAGCTGATGGGTGGAGAGATTAACGTGAGTAGAGATAAAGGTGGATTAAGATGGAGAGAGAGCGAGAGAAAGGTAGAATCAGGAAGGAGAAAGCGGAAGAGATTAAAGGTGGATATAGAGGATAAAGATATCTCAGACAGTAGGAAAATGAAAGGGAGGAAAGCAATGAGGGGGAGAGGAGGGGGGAATTAAATGTCATGCATGGAGTAGGAGTGGGAATTATGCTCAAGGATAGCCAACTTTATTTCCGCGTTTAGGAGTAAAAAAGAGAGATTAATAATAGTAACTAATATGGAGGGGAAGTGAGAGGATGAGATAAGACGACCCGAGCTGAAGAAAGAGAGAATCAAAAAGCCTATGAAAAATATAAATATCTCAATGGAGAGCGAATGCGAGGAAGAGATTGCAGTACGATGATATGAAAATTTAGCGATGATTAAGAGAAGTAAATGAGGATGGATAAAAGGCGACAAATATACCCTTAATCGTCGAATCGCGCGATGAAACAGGATAAAAGAGGGAGTCAAGATCTAGGAATTTATGAGGAGTATTTTGAATAAGATAAAAAGAAGAATGACTGATAAGCGATCGCGTCTGACCGATATACAAGTACGAGCTCCTGGCAAACGCCGAATGTTTAATAAGTGAAGGAGATAATAGTACGAAAATGGCGAAATTGTACCCCGCTATGGAAAGATGGCGATATATTCTGTGACCCAGATATATCGAATCAAAGACAATGGACGGATAAGGGAGAAAGAAACGGGTTAATCAGAATAGAGCGAAGAGGAGAGATATAGTGGGAGGGAATGAGGGGGAGAGATTGGGGAGTATACAATAAACGGACGAAATATTAGGGCGAGATATATTTAAAAGCGAGAAGTTAAGGAGTACGCATAAAAGAAAATTTGAATTTGCATTTATCGGAATGGCAAAAGTCTGAAGTACTAGTTTGAGAGAAAAATCAAAGAAGTGAATAAATCACATCTCGGAGAAGTCGGAACGAAAATATGTAAGAAGGATCTGTTTCTTCATCTTGTAAAGGGGTACAAGGGTTAGATTGGATTTGACCCAGTAAGGAAGGTTACTCTCCAAATGGATTAGGATGGTCAGAATTTTAAACAGATTTTCTTGTCGTAATTCAAACGGAGGGCATGTAGTAAAATCTCTTCCCAGTTTAAAGCGGAATGCAATTAGCATTAAAATACGAGTGGAGTAAGTCTGCATGGAAACTAAAAACATTTCCAGTATTTCGGGAAAATACAGTTTTCTCTCGTCCCCTCTGGCGCAACAAAATTAAGAAAAATTTATTATACCATGCTTCACTGCTAATCCGTTTACAAAATTTTATCATTGGCAAGAAAAACTTAAATAAAATATTTTCATTTATCCTTGTTGTTATATTTGGAGTTATTTTCCAATAGTTTAGCCACCTATCAGTCACAACTCGCCGGATAAATGTTTTGCGTGTTTACAATTCCTTTGACTCTTAAATGAAATCAATAAGTGGAATAGAGGCAGGAGCGGAGGGCAGGGATAAGAGAAAATGCGAGAATGGAAAGCGGGAGAGGGGGGATAAAATTCGTGGGAGGGGAGGAACAGATTTCGTGGGAGGGGAGGAAGAGATTTCGTGGGAGGGGAGAAAGAGATTTCGTGGGAGGGGAGGAAGAGATTTCGTGGGAGGGGGAGATTTCGTGGGAGGAGAGGGATAAAAGGAATCAGTGAGATTAACGGAGAAATACATTAAGAGAATAGGCAAGGAAGGACTGTTAAAGGGATTTAGGATAAGATAGTAATTGTCGCCGGGCAGGGCAGAGACAGTAGTAAAAATCCATTAGCGGGAACAGGCGGGTAGAAAGTAAGCCGATTATTAGGGCAAGTTTTACGAGGAATAACCCCCTCTTCCCGTACATTCTCGCCGCTCGTAATGGGGTTGTAAACCAAACAAGATGAGAGGTGTCCGTCGTCTTCCTATTTTTTAACGCTGACTTTTCCGGGAAGAAAAAAACGATTATTTTGATGGAGTGGAGCTCAATTTTTCTGTCCTTGTTTATATAAAATTAGGATTTGCTAATCGAGGAAAACATTCTCGAGAAGGAAGGAAGGAAGCGGCCGGCGACGCAATTTCAAATTTCCTGACCTCAAAAACTACGCTTCTTCGTCAGGGCGTCTTCATCTTCCTGCACCTTAATTCACAAAGCGTGAAATCTCGACGAAACCTACGCGACTCGAATTATTTTTTTAAACTGAAAATTAAGAAAGATATTAAAAAGTGAGGCATTTCAAAGTAGTTTTTTCGCGGTTTTTAAAAATATATTAGTTGACCGTGTAAAACGCCTCCGTCTGAAATTCCGTCGTAACCGACTTAGAGGGGGAGATGATAAGTGGGACATTTTTCTGTGCCGCGAATTCCGACTTATCTCGTGAGACCTAGAAAGAAAAAAAAAGAATCTCGCGGAGAGTTATTCACCCAATCCTTCCTCGAAGTTGCGTGCGCATACTGCTTCGTCCTTTCATTTACACGCTGGATCATCAATTACATGAAAACCAGCAGGGAGTATTTTATTTATGTATTTGTGTGTGTGTATATATAGCCAAGGTATACCACAAATGAAACCATTTCGGAAAATTAATCTAACAAAGAAATTGTCGGACCTACGAGATCCAAGCCTTTACTCGGGAATGGTCAGCACTAGAGTTTTGGAACCGGGAATTTACTCGATATTTCTTATTCTCGATTCCCGGGAAAATTTTTAATGATTTCTGGGAATTGCTCGTTTGAATTTTGTACTGATTCAAGATTATCGAGAATTGCCTTCATAGCTATTTTTTTTAGATATACCTCCGAATTTCAGCTCCAAATGTTAAGCTTTCAAATTAGTTTTTATTTTATGTGTGTTGCACCAATAGAATTTCTGATGATTACTAAATATTTTTTCAGTGAATGCTATTTAGTAACTGAGTTATTAGGAGTTTGATATTAAGGATCAGGTTGCGTTTCTCGCCATTAATTCTATTTTAATGGAGCGCTAATACAAAGTCAAAATACCTTCTTCTCGCGCCCGTGAATGTCATTAGTAAACAAGTGTACGTATAAAAATGAATTTTTATAACCAACTTTTATATGGCTAATACTTGAATATGAATAAACTTTATAATATAATTATGATAACCTTTCAGCTTGCATGGGCGTAAAAATTTGCAAAAGTGTCTACCTACCAGCTGTTGAGTGATGTGGGGGTCTCTCTAATTAATATTTTTACAGTTGAGAGAATGGCAGACAGAAGTAGAGAACTCAGTGGCAAACGTAAGAATGTTTGGTATATAAGTAGTAAGAAGTTTGATAGTACCTTTTGTTTCATTAATGGAAATATTAACTTATCCATTCACATTGCTTAAAATCAACTAAAATATACTGCTAGTTCAGAGTAGCTAATTCAGCTTTAGATACTAGTAGGAGTGAAATTGTTGATCACCGAGGTTTTCAATAGCCTTTTCATAGAGAAAACAGTTTTTAGAATAATCTTGCAGTATGCAGGCACCGATTACTCGTGTGTGTATATATATATATATATAACAACTTACGGAAAAGGAAAGGTAAAATGAATATATGGATGTCAACAAGGTGTTGGGATGAGGAAACCCAGTGAGCACTCACCAATCAGACGACTTCAGGTTGGCGAGGCCCCGGGGATGTCGAAGCGACACACGTAAAATAACACAAAAACACAGAAACATCACAAACGTAAAGCTTTCGGAACTACTCCTTCTTCAGCTACAGAGAGAGAACTCCTCATCCCAACACCTTGTTGACATCCATATATATATATATATATATATATATATATATATATATATATATATATATATATATGTGTGTGTGTGTGTGTGTGTGTGTGTGTGTGTGTGTGTATAAATCGAAGTTAATATAAATGTTGATAAAAAAAGGTCCAAAAGTAATGGTTGCATGAATTTGAAACTCCTTCCCCCCTCCCTCCTCCCCTAATCGACCAAATTAGTTACTCTGACCAAGTGAATTATACATAAACTAGGAAGATACCCGTTGAAACTCAACGGGGTAGTTTTTTATGAAATTTCGTGAATAGATGCGACGCAAAGCTATTACCAAAATCAATGGTACCCAATTACACGAAACCGGCAACAATGCAAATCACCAAGAATGCGTCAAATTCTCGCATTAAAAACTGATCTGGTGATCTATTCGACGCGTATTCAAAAATCGGTGACAGGAAAACAAACGTCCGTTCATTTAGGCGTTAGTTGTTTCAAGTCTCGAACTCCTACGATGATTCTAAGTGATTTTAATATATTAATGTTCTACATTCAAATGTATTACATCTCGCATATAACGCAACGAATGTTGTATACATTGGTAGCTATGAAAATCGCTTCCCTCTCCTTCATTCTCTCTCGTATTAAAAGCATTCAAAGCACGCTTTCACACATAAGGAATGAAATGACAATAGGATTTCGAGGCTTAACAATGTAACCGGTTTGCAAGGCAACATTCCGTTAAAATGGCAAGACTTCCCCAAAATATGTGAATTAAACGTTTAACATGATGAATTTGGAACTGTAGGTGGAAAAAGATGAACAGAATAAGAAATATTATAATATTTTTAAAAAATGGTTTGAACTGAAGATCGTAAGTTAATTCTTTCTAATTTAGATCTCAAAAAGAAGAAAAGCCAGCACGTCGATAAGTCAATGTTTACGTGTTATTTTATGGGAACTGGAAATGTCTTCCTTGGAGTCGAACCCAGGACTTTTTCATGTTTTTTTCGTCATCACCTTAAATATGTAAATCGAGTATTCCTGCCAAATTTCAAAAATTTATCTCGATCCTTTATCGAGTTATTTGCATTTTTATAGCGTGACAGAGGGAGCCACAAAGGGACAGAAGAAGGCTCTTATAGATTATAGATTGTTTTTAAACCTCTTTCATATATTTTCTACCCTCAATTTTAACTATGAGGGAATTGCAATATAGGACACATCAGTAGTAGTTGGTCTCTTGTAATCTCCACCTCGTCAACATCGAGGAAAAATCGGTTGCGCAATTCCAAATGCGTCTGAATATTGAATCTGCTAACAATTTGACGCAAATAATGTATCACATGTCATTGGGCTTTAAAGACTTAAGTATTTACGTTCTATCAATAATAAATATCGTGTTTAAGTGAAAAATGGTGTATAAAATATTAAAAATGCAAAGTATTCTTATTCCTGGGTTCCCGGGATTCTCGGGATATTTGAAAATCTAATTCCCGTTTTCCGGGAAAAAAATATCGCCGGGAACCCAAAACTCGAGTCAGCAAAATGGTCGTTTGGAATTCCCAGGAAGAAGCTCCTTCTCAATAAACTCAAACGATAATAATTTAACAGAGTTATCCAGCAAAGCGAGGCTTCGAAACTTCGAAGAAGAAAACTATAAATCTAAATGTTATAAAAAGATAATCTTTTCCATAATTTCTATTTTAAAAAATGGTTACGTTAATAAAATAAGGAGTACATTTTGTGATCTTCTTAAAGGAATGGCTGATTAGATTATGAAAACCTGCAGACATTCGGCAGAATAGCAAACATTTTACTCTTGAGTAGAGATCGAGATATAAAGACATGATATGGAATTTTTTAAATGTTATAGTTATAATGAAGATAAAATTTATATTTTCACATTTAATATGAAAATATCAAAATTAAAACTTTGCGATTGGAGAATATAAGAAATATTTCCAGACATTAAGTTGTTATACAGAAAATGAATCCGGACAAGAACCAATTAATGTCACCATGAAGATTTAGATGATGGATAAAAGTATAAAGTAAAGTAAAGTAAAAGTATAAAGAACGACAACTGGAAATGAACCTCCATAAGACCAAATTAATTTAGGGAAACGATGTGCATCATGAAAAATTGCTTTAAAATTCTCAGTTACAGCAATTCAAAGGAAGTGCTATAGGATGGTTTCAGGCGAACGTAGCAACAGATGTTATGGCGACCATCCCACTGAAGAAGTTTGAAGAGGAAGGTGTGAGCAACTATCCATTTGCATTTTCGCCGCAAGGTGACTAAGGAATGGGATATGGCGTATATATGGCAGCCATTCCATCCCGAGCACTAGCCAAGAGAATCATTATGCAAGTATTCCGTGGGGAACTTTTGTGGTTGTTGTTGAAAAACAATTTTTATCAAACATTCTCCCATGGACCTCTTTTTCTGGTCTTTCTTGTCTGCCAGAGGTTTTCATAAAGCATTTTATCGTTCTCTGTAGCTTATGCGATGCTGTCCTATTTAGTAACTTCTGGTCATAAATCTAATGGTCGTTGTCTAATTTATGCAAGAAATTCACTTGTAAAAAACAAACTATTTATTCTTTTAGACAAAAAATAAATAACTCAATAACACTTTTGGAGGAAAATGTAGGCCGGTCTACACGGAAACCTAAAAGAGTATCTTGCATAACTTGGAATCGGTTACGTGTTGAAGAAAGTAGTTAACGTGTCATGGAATAGCATCTAAGGATGCAAGAAAGAAATCAGCACGAGAAAAAAGTCGAAGAGGGAAGCCATGGGAAAAAGGCAGAACAGACGAGGGGCAGAGGGAAGTGTCTTCAATGATGAAAATACCTACATTAAGAAAATGGAGCGCCATATAACAGCCAAAGGATAGGTATTTCATGCCGTGAAAACTTGGGGATGTCCCGAAAAAGCTATTTGTAATAGTAATTCCTTGCGGTTTACACATATTTTCCATTTAGGAGGTCGTCCATTTCGAGAGAAGGAAAAACACAGACAGGCACGTTGGAAAATAAAAGAAAAGCGAGTCGTATTCAGCACGTGACTATGTCGCCTACATATTTGCGGCACAACTAGTAGGATGGCGAGCACTATTTTTCGAAAGAAAAACGCATTTAGGCAAGAGGCCGAGATTAAACTCGCTTATGTTCAAGGTATTATAAGAGATTCCAGTGTGACGCGGATTGCCTAGTTTCCAGGATGACCCTCGGCCTAAAATAACTGCACTCGCGGAAACGCTTGGAGTTGAGGCATTCATATTATTAAAGGAAAAATAAGTTTTCACCTGAGATTAACGATGAATGAATTATTAAAACGGACGGGTACTACTAGAAATGAAATGTAAAAGAATAAGCTAAAAGCCGAGGAAAACCTCATTTTTTTCGGAATAATATTTCTGGAAAATTCAAGCGAAGGAATAGTTTTAGACCGATACTGAATTATTTTCCCAGAATAGCCTGGGTTATCTTAAAAATATTTACGGGCTTAGATAGTAAACAGCAAAATCCGATATCACTTTAGAGATAAGCAGTTTACGGGCAATTTGATAAAGAAATCCAACATCCAAGCTCCGCTGAGCGAGCATAAGGCGGACGAAGATTAATCGATCGCGACGAAACGACGAATTTCTCGCGCATTCCTTATTTTCATCCCGTCGTATCAGAATATTGCTCATCGATTTCCGTTACTGACGCCACTCCGAGTCACCTCCAAACACATTCCCAGAGAAACGTGCAAAGGAGATTTCACGGAGAAGTTCTCAGAGAATCTGGGAGAAGACCAATTAGTTAGGCGTTTATTAAGTATACTGAGAGCATCCATCAAGGGCAGGAGAAAGGGAGAATAGGGGATGGAGAGAGTGACAGAGAAAGGAAGACAGCGGTGGAAAGAGAAAGTGAGAGAGAGACACGCAGCAAGAGGTAGAAAATGGGAGAGGCAGAGAGAGAGGAAGAGGGGAAGGGGAGAGAAAGAGAGACAGAGGGACGGAGAGAGGGACGGAGAGAGAGGAACGGAGAGAGAGGAACGGAGAGAGAGGGACGGAGAGAGAGGAACGGAGAGAGAGGGACGGAGAGAGAGGAACGGAGAGGGACGGAGAGAGAGGAACGGAGAGGGACGGAGAGAGAGAGACGGAGAGAGAGGGACGGAGAGAGAGGGACGGAGTGAGAGAGACGGAGAGAGAGGAACGGAGAGGGACGGAGGCAGCGGGAGGGAGGAAAAGAGGAAGGGCTGACTAAGACAAGATTGAAAAGATTGTGGACACGCAGGGTGGCGTAGAGAATGGGAGAAAGGTGAAAGAAAAGGGAGAGAGAAAGAGGGAGGAAGGGAAAGTGAGGGAGGAGGTATGGCCTGGGATGGCTCAGACTGTGTACACGTATTAATGCGGACCGGGATATTCCTACTCACATACTCTCTCCCCCTCTACCTCTCTCCCCTTTCTCCATCTCCTTTTCTCTCTCTCGGGACCACCACTACCACAAGCCTCTCCCTCCCACCACTCTCTCCACCCCACCTTCTCCCGTCTCTCTCTCTCCCCCCTCAATGGACGGTCCAAAAGCTCCTCCTACGGTCGATGGCCGTGTGGGAGTTGGCATCATGGGGACGAAGAGGGTGGGATTTGCGGGGGCGGACGAAAGGGGATGAGGAGGAGGAGGTCGAGTATCGGGAGGGTAATCGAAATGGCAGGGTCGGGGAAGTACGGTTGGTCGGAAACCGCGGATCGTGTCGTCGCAAACGATGTTTTTCCGAAGGCGGATGGGAGTAGGTGGCGCAATATTCCTCCTAGAAAGGGACGGATCTATATATGGGCTAATTGGGCTGTCTAAGGGCCCCCGAAAGTCATTTTTGTTTTGTTTTTGTGTCCTGCGTACGATATATACAATTTTAATTTAAAATGAAAAAGTTCTCTATATTTTAGTATCATTCATTAAATACTCTAATTTTCTTTAGTATGTTAAACCACAATTATTAAATTACTTTCCAAATAATTCCCCCTTATTCCATGCCAAACAAGTCAACTTTATCAGCAACGATGTGACGCGTTTGACAGGAGCTGCTAGAAAAAGCAATTTTGCTCCTGACAACAGAGCCATCTACTGCGTAAGATGTGTGCTTATTATTGTTATCATCTATTATTATTATTTATTGTTCTTTTATTATGCTTATGTGGAGGGCTCCAAAAAATTATTAGCTCAAGGTATCAAAAATCCACCATCCACCTCTCCTCCTAGATGAAAGGGAAGAAGGAAAAGGGTAGGTTTCAGCGCATTATTACACCCTTACTAAGCTTCATTGCTTTGGCGACGCAACCTTTCATGTTTCCTGACCGCGCCTAATCTCTCAAAAATCTGCTTCTAACATCCCTAAAAACACACTCGGCTGATCCACGGGCCTATTTGACTGAAGCAGCCAGATCCAACAACCCATATGTTACCGACGCTGCAGATGCCACGTACGCGAGGTAGCGCGCTTACACATACACGCCACCCGAGGCCGGCCTCATTTCAAGAAACCAATAATTGCACACCCGTTGGTTATATTTCGGGAGCCATGTAATTACAGAGCATAATGGCCGCATAGTCTGACTCTGTCTCTCTCTCTCTATCCCTTTCTTTTTGTGTGTGGAAAAAAACCGACGCTGCCGACCTCCTATCCGTTCCAATTGTTGGGCTTTGATCACCGTCGGAGCGATCGTTTCAGAGTTTTAAGACTCACTCGTACGAGGTTATGGATGGTTTTGGAATATGGCCACGATTTCTTTTGTTAAACAACCTGAATCCAAGGGGAACATGAAAATTTTAATTCACACTGTTGCGCAATAATGATGCTCAATAAAAGTTCAACGCTTTTTCGAAAAATTATGTTTACGGTGGATTTCATAATTCACCGATGGCTTGGCAACAGTTAATTTTGGCCGAGTATATCAGGGGTCCGTAACGGCCTATATCGTTAACCCGTATGTGTGTGTGTGTGTGTGTGTGTGTTTGTGTGTGCGCGTGCGTGTGCGTGCGTGCGCGCGCACGTATGTAGTAGCTACGATATTTCTCAAAAAAGACCTTAATAAGTTTTCGGATTTCATTATTGTGGCATATGTGAGTAAACTATGGTATCTTAAACTACCACAAATTTGTGGTAGTACCACAATTTTGTGTTACTGAAGAGGAAATACATAGTATGTATTATAATTAGTTTCACACAACCTCCAAAAAATAGTTCATCATAAACGACGATTAAACGGTGAGTGATGTGTTTCCAGAGCTAAAAGATTTTGTCGCTCCTATTTGAAATTCACTACACATTACACGTTGTCAAAATGCAATTATCATATAATATTTTCATTTAACGATCAACATTTAGAACATTTATTCTGGGAGAATATAATTGTATGTGTTGCATAAGCCATTATGAGGATATTTCAGTAGTTCCTTGTACTATTTTCCTTTTAGGGCTTATAAAATAATTATTCGGAAATTTGCTAAGAACACGAAGAGAAAACTTTGAATTGCTCTTTTCCTCACTTCCAAAGCATTTCGAAGCAAAATTAATTTTTATTTTTCCCCGCCGATTTCGCAGACGGGAAATTTCTATTTCATAGCTTTTCAAAAATATGATTAACCATTTTACCATCAAGGTCTTTCATACTTTTTCCATATTTAAGGCCGAATTTAACTTTCTAGTTATTTAAACAATATTTTTTCGTGTTTATACCGAAGCAAACAAATGCGATGGTACTATTTAAAGGTTGCCCAAGTTAGCGAAACACGATAAGTAAAACTAGGAACCAGATTACTGATATTGAGGACGTGGCCACCGTTGTTAAAGTTTTATCATCCTCGTAAAGACGTAATTTAGCTCCAAGATCAACAAAGTGAGCACAACCACAGATAACTCGTAGGGCGGATGTTCATCAGTTTTTGTAACTATAATTTTTATGTTCACATTTTACAAAGTTGATTTGACAATATTTACCAGTCACGATATTCTTTGTTTAGATAGATTAGATAGATTTACGATACTCTATAAGTTACCTTAACTTTTAGATAAATGCCTGAATATCATCATCATCATAGGTAGTCTGTCCGTAGACAGGTTCGTGATTATTCATGGTTAAACCTGGTTCTCCATATAGTCCTATTTTCCTCTGTCCTTTTCATATCTAGATAGCTCTCTTTCCCTTTTAAATCGTCTATCAGCTGAAACCTTTTCCTACCTATTTCCCTTTTCCATCTAGTTTTCCTTCTAACACTTCTTTAATCATACTCTCACTACTCAGGTAATGTCCAACCCAGTTTGCCTTCCTCCTTCTAATAGTCCGTATAATCATTCGCTTCTTTCCTACTCTTCGTAGCACTTTATCGTTTTTCATCCTATCTGTCCATTTTATTTTCAGCATTCTCCTCCAAGTCCACATTTCAAAGCTTTCCAAGTATTTGATGTCATTTTTCCTTAGCGTCCATGTTTCTGCCCAATACAAAGCTATACTCCATACATAGCATTTTATGAACTCCTTGCGGATATCTTCCCTTATATTCCCCGTAAGTAGTAGGTGTTTCTTTCTTCTGAAAACCGCTTTTGCTTTTCCGATTGTAGTCTTGATCTCATCCGTACATTTTGCTTCTCTTGTTATGATAATGTGAAACTTGTTCTAAAGGCTTTGCTGCAATACTTATGTTCAGATTCTCTTCATTGCCTGATATTCGAATGACCTTGGATTTTTCTGTATTTATTTCCATACCGTATTTTCTACCTGTTATTACTAGTCTATTTATCATTTTCTGAAGTTCCTCTTCCTTACTTGCTAGAAGTACTTGATCATCCGCGTATTTTACTGCTCTTTTTGCAATTTCCTGTGCCATCTAACGCTTCTTGCATTAGACTTTCTTCATATATATTGACTAGGGTCGGCGATAGGCAGCAGCCCTGTCGTACTCACCTACCGATATTTATTCCGCAGGTGTCCGCATTCTCCAACCTGACCTGTACAACTTGATTCACATATAGATTCCTGTTCAGTCTCCTGTCTTTCCAGTCTACACCTATATCCTTTAATATCTTCATCTACATTACCTAATCTACTCTATCAAAGGCCTTCTGTCAATCTACAAAACATACGCAGATATCTTGACTGTATTCTATTGCCCTTTCTGATATGATTCTAACTACCCCTATGACATCTATAGTTCCTCGTCCTTTTCTGAAACCGAATTGATCTTCCCCTAGCATTTCTTCTGCCTTTTTCACCAGCCTTTTATTAAGAATCTTCATGATGATCTTCGAAGTGTGTGACAGAAGGCTTATCGTTCTGTAGTCTTTACAGAGCATTGCCTTTGGCTTCTTCTTTAGAGATCATTGTTACTTCTAGGAAATCCCAAAGCCACTCCCCCGTGTCGTCAATCTTATTAATTAATTTTGTGATCGCTTTTAGTCCTTCTGATCCCATGATTTTCAGTACCTCAGTCGGTATTCCATCGCTGCCTGTGGCTTTCCCTTTCTTTAGTTCCACTATCGCCATTTCTATTTCGCTCTCCATAATACTTGGTCCTAAGTTGTCTTCATCAATGTTTTCCTCATCTTCCAGTTATATTATTTTGCCGATCCTTCCTGCTTGTTCTATAGTTCCTTAATGCATTCTTCCCATCCCTGTGCTATATCCTTTGTTTCTGAGACTATCTTCCCATCCGTATTCATAATTCCTTTACCACGAATTCCATTAAACTTCTTATCTTCTAATTCCGGTCATCTGGCATATATCATATCGTACCATCCTAACTTCTTCATTTGTTGTATTTCATTACATTTTTCTTTTATCTAATTTTCTTTAGCCTTATCTGTTACCTTTCTCAACGTCTACAGTTGACTCTACCTTCTTCACTGTTAACGTTTTCCATTTTCGTGTCTCATCCATTTTCTCCTTAGTGATCCATGGTTTTCTGATTTTCTTCTCTTGTTTTCCAATCTCTTTATCGAGGTATCCTTGATACTGGTTTTAATATATATTTCTTAGGCGATCTTCCAACTTCATGCTGACTACATCTTGCCTTTCTTTCAGTTTTTCTAGGTCCCAAGTCTGTCTTTCTCTTCTCGTTTTTCTTATTTTTTTGAGCTTTGTACTTACGTCAACTATGCCTTGGCGGCCTTTATGCTGTTCCTGCTTTTCCATGTGTATAACCTTGGTTTATGGTTTTTGAACCATGTATTAGTCACTACATGGTCATTATTGATGCAGAATTCTACCAGTTTTTCCCCTCCTTGGTTTCTCTTCCCAAGTTCGTATTGCCCGACAACATTTTCTTCCTGTCCTTCTCCGACTATGCTGTTCCAATCTCCCATTATTATGCAGTTTACCTTTCCTCTTCCGTCTTCTTCGTAAATGTCATTAATTTGCTCATAAACTTCCTCGATTTATTTATCTTCATGAGCTGACGTTGACATATACCTATACCTGTAATATCAGCATGTCCACTGGGACTGCTTTTTGCTTTATTGCCATCAGTCTATCGTTCGTTGCTATTATCTTTGTCATGCTTTTCATCATATCTTTCCTAAGTACCAGAATTACTCCCCTTGTCCCACTATTTCATCCAGAGTAAACTACCGTGAACTCTTCCGAGTCAAACTGTCCTTCTCCTTCCCATCTAGTTTCGCTCAGTCTTATAATGTAAACTCTATTTCTTCTCATTTCTTCTTTCAAGTTCTCTAGCTTTCTGTCTTTCTTATAGTTCTTACGTTCCAAGTGCCTATTCGTTAATTACTTTCGACAGATTTTTTCCTCAAGGCAGTCCCCGCCCGGAGATCCGGTTTGGGGACTATTTTATCTCCGGATTGTTTTACCTTGAGATAACTCATAATGTCCAACCATATAATCATTACTAGGGATTGTAATATGGTAGTTTCCCTCTTGCTTTCCTCATCGCTGTACTGTAGTCGTTCAAATCATCCCGATCACGCCTACAGCTGTATTGGATATAGACGCAGCCAACATCATTTGTTTTCGGCTCTATACTGTACTGACAGTACTGCTGCCTACTGCCAGGCACCGATCATAGTTTTTTTAAATTTTATAAAACCTCCATTCGCGGGGTTTGATCTCCGGAAATTTGTAATTGGAAGCCGACACGCTAACCATTACACCACCAGTGCCTGAATATATGTATGCATATATATCTCTATATTATAAAATCGTAATGGTCATCATCATTATGCGTAACGCTGTATTTTTGTAAACAACTCGATTATAAATTAACTAAGAAGCCTGAAATTTCTCAGGATGTCAGTGTTAATAAATCTCTACGTTATGACTAAAAATAATTTCGAATAAGGTCACGGGTTTGACTCCAGAGGATGAATGTCGTTTCATACATGATAACACGTAAAAATCATCTTTTTGTTTTGAAGGCTTTCATTCTTTTACTCTTTAAAATATCTTAAAATTAAGTTATCGACACAAAATTTACACTAAAACATGTCAGAATGAATGTGAATTCTTATTCTTACCGTCGAATACTCAATCTCATGCGAATTCGCTCATATTTTGAATTTATACTCGAGTTTTAGTAATTTTTTTAACATTTCAATAATAAGATTCCATTGTTACCCTCGGTAATTTCAGCGTATATGCACTTATATAAAGTCCTAAAGGTCGAAAATAAGATTGAACCTTGCTCAAAATGAACGAAGATATGAATTAAATGCAAATAAATCAGCCGCAGTATTCATGTTATTTATATTTTTTATCCATATTACTAAAATCATATTTCTGGTTGTCTCTCTCTCTGTTTAACGCTTTAAACTTCAACTATTTTTAATCTCCGGGAATTTCAACTCTCTTTTTTATCTAGTTATTTAACTAATTCTCTTAATTTGTTATTTAAAACCAAACATGCATTCCTAAAAAAATATATACATTAAAATCACGTCACGTCAGGGTGTGAAAATACAAATAACTGGAAATGATAATAGAGCAGAAAATCAAATAATTTAAAATGTAGTTTATAATGAAGCAGGCGCGGACGCAATTTTTTCCGGCCCGGGAAAGGCTTACCTGACCGGCCTCCTAGCCGACCTTTGGTGAGGCTCATTTTTCGACGAGGTCCCATTTGCGAGGCCCTCTTTTCGATGAGGCCCGCAGCTAGCGCCTCATGTGCCTGTGCATAAATCCGCCTCTGGAAATACGTCCAAGGCAAAAAACGGAACGATACTTTTGCGAGAACTATGGGAAATTGGTGGATGATGCATACAGCTCATATGAAGAAGAGATGGAATTTTCAAGAACATTCCCACGATGATTTGTTTATTCTTCCCAATACGTTTACTGAAACTGTGGGAATTAATCCGAGAGGACGTGCGCGTCTGGGAAACAATTGCCCAAGTGGAAAAGATAAGCGTTTATCTTTTGAATCATCAGCCTTATTTGAGCTTAATCCACAGTACCTACTACTTTGACTCTCCATTACAGATATAGACTGTAATGAAGTGTTACATTAAATGTAATTTAAATTTATAATTTTTGTTAATTTGTTATTAGAAACCAAATGAACATTCCGTATAAAATATCCATATTTAATTAATCTCATATTCACAACATATTCACTTGAAACTAATCTAAATCCAATAGTTACATAGTAGTAACGAAGAAACCGCGAGCAAAGGGGAGGGGGACTGGCGAGCGTTAGCGAGCAGGTGGCTTGCCCCCTAGTGTGTATATGTGTGTGTGTGTGTGTGTGTGTGTGTGTACATATATAATGTGTGTGTATGTGACAATCGCTTTTGTAGTATAATCACCGTTCAGGATTTTCAACTTTATTCGACGATAGGCAATTTTAAATTTCTGCACAAATCAAGCTTCCCTGTATCATTTAAAAAATGCTATTAATTGAAGAAGATGGCGGTAGGCGCTCTTGATTAAAAAATAAAGCGACATTCTCTTCGCGGTGAAATTCGAAAAAAAAATAACGGCCCAAATAGGAGTAAAAATATTACTCTCGGTCGGGACGCCGGAGTGTGCGGAACAACCTTACATCGTGCTCCGCATGATTATTCCGCTATAAAAAGAAAAACTGCGTATATTTTGTTTGAAAAAAATAAACGCGTCGCCTTCATTTTTTATTTAGTTCACGTAGGGGCGAACATAATTTAACGCGGACTAGCTGGCGCTTGAAAAAATAAAATACAAACAGCTTCACGCTCTCAGAGTTACCAGCAACGTCCCTCTCTTTCAGCCCGTCTGCAAAAAAAGGAAAAAAGATACCCGAGCATTACCATTCCCTCGCCTCGGCGTCCACTTTTGTAGGAGCGTTCTACGCCACGTAAAATGGAGTACCTGGTCTCCGGACAACGTAGTCTTTTTTTTTCCGCAACGACCGCTCAAAACGCACCACTTCCTCAAATTCCTCTCTTCGACCTGGATCGTTTCGATCGTCTTCTCACTATTTTCCCGAAAGGGGCGATTGATCCTTTCTTTTCAACCTTCGAAGGGCCGCATTGGTCGTCGTCAATGCTTCGGCGGGCCGGATTAGAGATTAAATCGGAAGTCGCCTAAAGATTCCGTGATATCGTACAAGAGAAAGTCAATTCTAAATGCGGTTTTTTTACGGTAAAAGTTTCAATATTAAATGTTTTATCGCTGTAATTTGAATTTAAAATAATATTAATTTTTGCGTTCTAAATTTTACGGGTGTCTTGTTCATCATATCTTCGCGGGCCACATTAAACGCTCCCGGGGGCGGCATGCGGCCCGCGGACCTTAAGTTCCCCACTCATTATAAAAAATATCTCTCTTCCTCTTCCCGTCTCCCTCTACCCCTACACATAGCATGCACGGAAGGAAGGAAATATTTTAATATAACCTCTCCTCTCCTGAAGGATGTCTGCGGACGTAATTAAAATTCCTCTTTATTCATTTTTTCCCCTAAAAAGAGCGCTCTTCCGCGTTCTTCGAAGGTTTTATTTTTTCTTCTTCTCCTTCTTCTCATCGCTCGTCGGAAACTCAAAACCACCACGCGACGGTGGCAACTGCGTTGGTTTTTCTTCAGGAATGTTCACGGCGCAGGATAGGGAACTGGAAGGCGAAATATTTTGCGAGCTAAATTCGATCCCCGTGTTTCCCTCCTGGAGAGGATGCGACGCCGGAAGGAATGGGAATATCGGCAAGGACGCTTAGAGGAGGCGTTCGGGAGCCGCTACTCTACCGCTCACTCCGCTTCCCTTTTTCCATTCCACTCTCTCAGGGCACGAGTGGTGCGGCCTTTTAAGAGGCGCCGACATTGTAGCGCGGAGGATGAGTCTCCCGGCGCCCTCTACCTTGAGGGACGCGTCGCTTCCCCGTCTGCGGCTTAATTGCGAATGCTCTCACGAGCGGAGTTTTGAAGTAAATGCACACGCGTAATTGAGTCCATTCCCCTCACGACCTTTACTGGTGTTCTCTCTCTCTCTCTCTGAAACAGTCTCTGCCTCTGTAAGGTGGTCTTAAACGTTTCAGAGAGAGCGAAAGAGAGTTCTTTGAGCGCGGAAAACTTTTTTTATTTCTGCGTTCTCTCTCTCCTGCTCCTCATTTTATTTGAGGTTCGTCTGCGCGCGAAAAGATGGCGACATCTTCGCTGCAGAGTAGGAGGCAAAATTTTCGCTTGGTAGAATATTCGGTGGCTCCTATGTGACGTTGTTAGTTTTACTCTTGACGAGAGCACAGACATAAATGATGTTGCCCGTTTGACATTATTTGCACGATTTTACTCAGTAGAGCGTAACTGGGTGATAAAATAAGTGTGCCGTTTCTCCGATGTTCGGAACCAAAAAAGGTGTTCACAGATTTTGGAAATGGGAAGGAGTTTGATCTAAAGAACAAATTGTTTTCTGTGACTACTGATAGATCACCTGCAATGACAGGTAAAAATGTTGGTTTTGTCCAGCTACTCCAATAAAAGTTAGGTAGGCCTATTTTAGCTTTTCATTGCGTAATTCACCAAGAAAATTTATGCTGTAAAATTTCTTCAAATGTTCCAAGTAACGTTATGCCCACGGTAGTAAATATAATTAATACAATTGTCGCTCGCTCATCATTTACACAGCTGATTAAAACCTGTTTTAGAAGAAATGGAATCCAATTACGGTGACCATGTAATGCATTGCAACGTTCGGTGGCTGAGTAGTGGAAATGTTCTGTCTCATTTTGTCGATTGCTTAGTTAAAATTAAGATCTTTCTCCATGAAATTAAAAAATAATATCCTCAGTTGGAGAATAAATGAATATGTTTCCTACAGACATAACAGCACATTTGAATGCGTTGAATGTTCAACTTCAAGGTAAAAGGCTAAGCGTATTAAATTTATATGAAGAATGGAAGTCATTTTGCAAGAAATTGTAGCTCTTTGAGGATGATATTCAGACAGGGAATCTGCGATACTTCCCAAAACTAAAAACCTTTATTGATATCAATGAACATTTTAAAGTATTAGGGCCAAATTTGCATACGTATATCATAGTTTTGAAGGGAGAGCTTGCGCGACGATTCCAAGACTTGCAAACTCATGATCCGATGTTCAGATATATTTTGTACCCTGAGAAAGCAACCGAAGTTGATCTCGAGTTAGTGTACTTCCAATTTCTTGGAATTGAATCTTTGGAGATGGAATTGGCTGATTTTCAAAGTTCAGACTTGTGGGTCGATAAGTTTTCCGCTATGAGGGACGAGATTTCCAAAAACGAAAACCAGTACTTAGATATACGTACTTGGTCTCAAATGCCTTCAAAATTCAGGCAATGAAGAAAGTTGCATTCGCTCTTCTGTCGGCATTCGGTACTAGTTACTATTGCGAGCAAGTGTTTTCCCTAATGAAGAATACTTTTAGTCCTGTTCGCAATCGGCTGACAGTAGAAAATTCTGAAGCTTGTCTTCGTCTTCAGACCTGACGAAGCTGGCATTAAAAATGGAAGGACAGGGAAGCCATTAAATCGGTCTTTATTATTTAGTTTCTTTACCTAAACAAACCAAAATTAATGGTATTTTTAAATTATGTTCCTAATGTATTGCGAAATGGATTATCAAATGTAATCGTAGATGCTGCTGTTAATATCGATGAAATTAAAAAAATGTATTAAATGTGAAGTTTTTAAAGCAATTTAGCAATTGTTATTGTAGATTTATTATAAATAAATTATATAGAAAAAAATGCTGTAATCCAATTTTTTTAAGTGGCACGCGTAGACTGGACGTTAAGCCGTTGACCCCCTTGGTGCTCTTCGTTGAGAGCAGGCTAAAAGCCGGCACCAGGTTTCTCTCCTGCCTTCCTATCTGGGTATTCATTGCACTACCTCTTAGATACCCATTGCGCGCGCAAGGCAAGAGGCGAATCAGCTGGACTCAAAATTTATATTAATAAAATTGAAATTCTGTCTGTCTGTTTGTTTGTTACCGCATCAGGGAAAAACGGCTGAACGGATTTTCATGAAATTTGCAGGGTATCCAACTTAAAATATAGGCTATGTAGCGTAACCTAAACTTTTTTGGTGGGAAGGTTTGGGGAGGGGAGGTACATACTTTTTTGAAGAAAACCGTGGTTCACAAACCACATCATTTTAACGGTTTTTGAAGAGCTGAATCCAAAAATGTAACTTTATTTCACTAGATTCAATTCTTTGCAAGCAATAGCTTTGTTTAGTCAATAAAAGAAGATCAACCTTTATGTCGATGTACACGTAATCACTATTACCCCTGTGGTCTAAAACTTCACTACCTCTAAGAGGGTTATCGCATTACGTCATTTTTAAAAAGGTGTTCCATAATATATCATTCTCAATTACCCTGCGTTTTATTTATTAAGGTCTACACGCACTCAATCACAGGACTTTCGAGATTTCTATTGAGCCTCGGCTTGCAGGGATAACTCAGCAATGCCGATTTTTAAATAGGAAAATAAAACCATTACTTCGATGTTTAATTTTAAAAATGTCAAAATTAGTGTAATTTACGGTAAAATATTTATACTATTAAGACAGCTATTTATTTGGCTTTTTATATAATTTTGCAGCGGATTTGCAAAAATCTCACAATATCTCTATTCTTTCTATTCTTAGATCCTGTCTTCTCTCCATCTGTGGCGTCGTTTCCTGCGGGAAATTGAGGTAACATACTACCGAAATATAATGACAAGATTCCAAAACTAAACTATAAACAGCAGTTGATTAAGTTTTACATAGTTAATATCGAACGAAATCGAAATGTGAATAGTGAATAGCATCCCACACACGTAAAGATCTATCGTGCGACCTGGTCCGCGGACAAATTCCTTTAGACCTAATCAAAATTGGCGCATAACACGCTACGATTGGTCCACTGACACAATTTTCCAAGTGTGTTGTTTTTAACTCTATTTGGTATTGCATCTGATCTACAAGATGAAAACCGCTCGTTTAAGATTAGCCATTTCTATGTTTATATGCTATCAATCAGAATAAGAAAGGAAATGGGCCAATCAGAGGGAAGATATCGCGAGAGAAATTTTAAACAACAAACAGGGACGTATCTAGCCTCCCAAATGTTGGGTGGGGACACTATGACTGCCAAAAAATTTGGAGGGGCACACCAATTTAAAAAAATACAATGAAAATAATAATACGAAAACCAGTGTTTTAACTACTGCACTAGTAATTGATGGAATGATATGATCCGAAGATCCTATGCAGACAGGCATAAGCTGTGAAAGATGGAACAATTTTTGGAAACGAGAAAAAAGTCTGCTAACATCCGTGTTCAGAAACGAGAGAAAATGTTCTGCTACGATAGTTCAGAGGTAGAATATCCGCCCGGCAAGTGGAAGACCCGGGTTCAATTCCCGGTCATAGCAGACTTTTTTTCTCGTTTCAAAAATTGTTCCATACTGCACTAGTCACACAGGTGAAAGTTAATTTTTTATTAAGACCAAACAACATAAAATACATTATTAATTCATATTTTTAACTATTAAGTATTAAATTAAAGTATTAAGCAGAATGATTGATTGATTGATGTGGTCTTTATTTGGGGCATGATTGAGACTGAGAAATCCCATCTTCCACCTAATCCCTAAAGGGGCGAGGACTTAAAAAAGAGGGCCCTCCCCTAGTTATGCCCTTGACAACTAACTAAATATTATAAAATTCTCTTAAGTGTTGGCGACACAGAATTTCAGGAATCATTTGGTTTGATAAAATTACCAATTTGAAACACATTGTCGATAAACAAGGATATTCCCGACAAAACCAAATATATTTTTCCCTTCGATCTTTATTTATGTTTGTCTGCAGACGGGCTTGTATATTTTCAAGTATAAGTTGGCGTTATGTGCAGTTTTTGAGCACTCCACAGGGAATAGTTCTCTTTTATAATTTGCGATAGATGGATTTTCCAACACTTTAGTCTACTAGGATTGAATTAATAATCAACTGTCAAATATAGGAGCTGAGTTCAAACTAATTGAAAGTAATAAATACGGTGTAACAGGTTTTACCGAAATAGATTTTTGAAAACATTTCATCGATTGTAACGGTTCAGTCAGATTGAATATTTCGAAATATTTCCTTGAAAATAGACTTATAATTTACGATGCTATCGAAATAAAAGCCTGATACATTACATATAAATACGGAACTGCTTTCGAAATAGGAACCTTTGCCATTCCCTCGAAATAGAAGCTATAATTGGAACACGACTATGGACCTCCTTGCTACGCTGCATCCTCTCTTAGACTCCACTAAATCGCGCCATCGTCATTCCATTTATGTATTAATCATATCTTCCCTATTTCTCTATTTCAAAGCTTTTGAAAGGGAAGAGAGAGAGAGGAGGAGGAGGAGGAGGAGGAGAGAACAGAGGAAGAGGAGCGGGAGTGAAGAAAACGGGGAGACAGAATGTGGAAGTTTGAGCGAAAGCTCTGGCGTCGTCGAGATAAGGCTGCAAACAGCCAGGAGAAACGATGGGGTGCGAGAGAGAGAGAGAGAGAGATGGGGAGGAAGGTAGGTGAGGGAGGGAGTGACACAAGAGTGCTTGGTAGTGGTGTCGATGACTGGGGACGTAGTGATGGGCTTAGGGAGTGAGGGAAATTGGAATGGGAGGTGTCGTCGTTCGTTTCGGGGGCGTGTCAAAACCGGGAAAACAACCTCCCCTTAATTGAAGGAACAGTTGTGCGAGAGCTCCACACCGCGGAGAGGGATGCGACTACGCTTCGTCACCTATGTACTTACCGCTGGTGTGTTTATGATAAGTTAGCGACACCTGCTTTCGTCCCGAGGGCCGTCGCCCGTTAAAGTCTAGCAGCGTTTCAATACAACGTCTTCGGGTGCAATTTCCGACGCGGTTTTTTTTTTAATTAGGAAAATTCTCGTTCTGAACTCAATTCTCGACATTTTGGCCAAGCCGAGTGTAGTCACCGAAATGAAAGGATTGGAACGAAAAACGAAAACTCGGAAATGTGAGGGGGAGAGTAAAACGGCCGACTGCGGGAAAAGGGAGATCGAGTCCGCGGAAAGATTTTTATTTTTTGGGTCTGATGGAGAGAGCGCATGTATTATTTTTATGGAAGGGGAACTTTAAGAGGGAGTGACGCTGCATACAGATTGGGAGAAGGGTCTCCATCTAAAATATTTATTTAGTTGGTTGCTGGCGAGAAAAAAAGGGGATTGGGAAAGGTATTAAGAAGGGAAAGATTTTTTCGGAGATAGAGAAGCGAAGGCTGTGGGAGAAAATTGCACAAAAGCTGCAAAAAATGAGATACATGCAAAGAAAAGGGAGGAGGCGAAGAGAAAGATGCGAATAGTAAATGAGGCCAATATGATGTTCCAGACGTGAAGGTCAAATGGAATAGTTATGCACTCATATAACCCTATCGAGGACAAAACCTATTCTTTACTGCAAATGTCAACACATGGCTTTCTTTCATCCTGAAATTCTATGCTATAAAATCCGCGGATATAGACCAATTAGAATATCAGGAGAGAGTAGATTTTAGATTGGAATAATCCAGTTGTAAAAAAATTAAAATCTTAGATTTTGTGAAGCGAAAATAATTGAAGAATTTTTAACAACTTTTTTATAAAGAAAAACGCGTAAAAAGATAAAAATCTTATCAACGGTCAATGACTCAATCATACTTAACAAGACCCTGTAATTGTGCTTTCAAAAATGTCCCCTTTGATTAAGGATTCTGAGCGATGAAAGGACCGTTTTTACGTTATGCGGAGGAGCTTGAGAGAGATAGCGCGACATAAAAATTCGAATTTTAAAATCCCGAAAATTACATCGGACGGCACGCCGCTGCTTACAACTGGTCGTGCGGGACCCCTCGCCATAACGTCGTCCTTAAACGGATTCAACGAGACCGTTTTGCCTCCTAGGGTGTAAAATTTTAGACGACGAAGGTGTTGCCCTCGCACCATAAACGCAAGGTGGTCATTTACTCCCACGATGGAGGTACAAAATGCCCCGACTTCCATTCTCTGAACGTACCACTCACCGGGTAGAATTTTCTCTCCCTATTTTCCTTCCCTCCTCCTCCACCCGTACAAGGATAACGCGAAAGCTACGACTTCTTGACCCTCGTGATGGTTTTTTTTACGCCGACTTACATTCCGCCGCGAGCGTAAAAAATAGAAACCCAGGTCGTGGACCATTGGTCGAGGCTGACAAAAGTGAGTTAGCGGGATTGGCCGATGGCAAGAAGTTATTGGTAAGTCCAGAAATGAAACGTGTTCTGCGCACCGTATCCGCCTCACTCCTTCATTCCCCTCGCTTCGTAAGGGGAATGAGGGCCTTGTGCACGTGATATTGATGTTTCGACCCAATATCCGTGATACCTTTCAAGTGTGGACGTCTGTAGATTTTTGGCAAGCGTTCGATCGACCTTCCTCTCTTTCTATATCCATTCGGAGCATCTCTCTTGATTATGATTACTTCCGTTTCATTTGCTCTTTCGTTCCATTTCACGGATGTGTATGTACCGTCCTTTTTTATTCCGACCTCCATTTTAAAGTTAATCTTGACATTTTGCCTTTCCCATTTTTAACCGTAAATTGCTATAGATCTCACGGTCATATAAAAAATGAAAAAGCTGGGATAGCCTTACCGAACCGATGAAATCGTCCGAGTTATGGGGAAAAAAACGTGTCACAGAATTTTAACCTTGTACTGTGCCGAGAGAATGTAAAATTGACCCGGTCAATTTCACGTTATATGAAGAAACGTTGCTGTTTCTCTGCCCTCGGAAGAGATCCTCCTTCTGTACGCCCACTACCGATTGAACCACGCTCAAGGGCTCCCCCTTGGTGGTTGCGATGGTTATAAATGATATTAACCCCTTGCATTATTCCTCTAGGTAATTGATTTAGGATAAGGGGATATAACCAACGGTCGATAGCGCACCAGTCGTTCTCTGGGGCCTTTTATTACGCGACCCTGTCGCCTAACAGGGGTTGGGGGACTTTAAAAGGGAGGGCGGGGAAAAATAAAGCAGATGAGATGCCCATACATGCTTTTTTCTCACCTACTATTCGTTTAGTCGTACGAATTGCACAGTGACCTTTGGCGTTTTCATCTGCTGCTTTTTGTAAAAGCTTATTTTGGACATTTAGCTGTAGCAACTCATTTTATACATTTTTTGGAATAGGTATCGTATCTTCACAAGAAAGTCACACGCACACACTAGTTACAGATATTTTGAGACAAGTTATGATAATAATAGCATAAAACTGATTTTTTAAATCGTTTCATGCTGAGCATAAATTTTTCGTCAATCATTTGAGAAACCATCTTTCAAATTCGCCAACTTTTCTATGACTTGAAAATTCTCTACCATTTCTACAGATACATTAAACCCCTAATTCACCGGAATTTTGATTAACCGGTATTCTTGAAACATAACTTTAAAGATTTTTATACTGTAATAAGTACGATATTTTCTTGTCCTATACCTGTGAAATAATAGTTTTTCTTGAATTACTTGACTGTTAAATTTTATTTAAATGTTTTCTTTACCATCTTAATATTTACCTATTTTTTCATTTGCGTATACTATAGTACGTGTAAGTAGGCATAGCCAGAATAGGTTTGGTCCCAAGGTATCTGATAAATCGGGAGTTTTCCTGTATATTACACATGTTTTGATCTAAATGAACTATATTTTTAGACGCAATGTTAACTACCCTGGTGTATCTCTGCACCGAGATAAGAATACGAGAAGGGTTTGTTTAATTTTTCGCAAAATGACATTATGATGTGTACACTAAGTTTATAATTCTGGAAGTGTTCAGTATTTTTATTTTCCTGTCCCAAACGATAAAATTAATCCATCTCGGGAGCATAGATCCCTCTAAAACCCCTTATTTGGCATCCATGACGTCTAAAGCAAAAAGCATTCGCTGCCACTTATATGGCGCCCTTCTTCTCCCGCGACTTGTTTTATACCCCCGGGAACTTTGCCATTATTTTCATGCGACCCAGATTTCCTCGAGATGTTCCACTGACTAGCGAAATTCTACGGCGCAGAGGGATATTTTGCCGCCGCCATTGGAGCATTTAAAAAATATTAGAAGGTGTTGAATAGATTAAGGACTTGACGACATTGGCACATATTTGACCAAAAACATGAAAATAACGTTTATATTTTGAAAGGCGTCAGCCACGAAAAACGTGGCTTTTTCAACCTAATAAATGTATTTACAGGTAGGATATGTGTATTCCAAGTTTATTTTAATTAAGCTCCAGGTAATAGGCAAAAAAGGTAAGTGAGGCATTTGTTAAACCAGCTCGGAATCAATTGGAAATTTATCAGGTTTAAACAAAGTGCGTAGAGGGGTTTCTGAACCTATTTTAGAATAAAATGACGAAACAGCTTAGATACATTAAAATGAATGAATATCATTACTACCACAAACTTGAATAACCTACTGGTGGTCAGCATTGGTAATAGTTGAAGAGAGATTCATCATACATATTTATTATTCCTAGCTAGCAGAATGTCGCAAAAGGATGTCGCTATCGGCAAATATAAAGGTAAGTAATCGCCATTTTAACACGCCTGGCAATGCATACAAAATATGTCCGAAAGCGGCGTGAAATTTATTACCTCAATCCATCCCAGCTTCACTCAACGATAATTCTCGGGTCAAGCGAGAAATGAGAGGAAATTTAATCCGATTCGCTTATTTTTTCCTTAAAATCAAGAGTACGAATCACGAGTTTGTCTCGCGTGTACCGAAATGGCCGCCTTTCGCCTGTAGGGAGAGCTGAGCGACGGCATGACGTCACTCTCTTGTTTTATCGCCATTTTCTCTTTCTTCCATCCGCGGCGACCCTCTATCGTTGGACGGTTCATAAAGTGCTTCAACCTTTTCGATCATCCGATTTAGCATATTCATGAAGATAGAGAGAGAGAGAGAGGAGGGAAATGTTTTCAACCGGGTCACAAAACCCGCTGCGGGAGATTTGTAGAGAAAAATCCGCATTGGTTGTGTTATACACACATACACGAATGAGTAGGAGGAGGGGATATTCGACAATAACAGAGAGAGAGAGAGAAAGAGACCTTTGAGGTCATTGCGTTCGACAGGAAATTTATGGTTTCCGCTGCGACGGAGTGCACTTGCACAAGTCCCTTCGGATGAAACTTTGGTAGACGTTCCAACTAAGTGTGGTAAGTTTGGGCGTAATTGCTTTTTTCGACGCATCAGTTTGCGGCGGCGGAACTGCACGAGGGCGTCATTCGATTGAAAATTCTGCCGTTTTCTGTTTTTTCCCCCTGTAGATCCTTCGTGCCGTTATTAATCGCCCTCACTTTAACGAAGCTGTCGCAGAATTACTACGAATGGCGAAGGCAAAAAATTAAATGTCATCTAACAAAAATTAACGTATTAATACAGATAATCTCGTTATCCGTAGGTGGAGATAAATAAATAAGAAAATCATCTTTATATAATAAACTTACACGTTTGATAAAAAAACAACAAAAAATTGACCAAACCTCATGTCTTATATATGAATATATGATTCCAGTGGTTACGTGTCGATTTAACTGGATCGGAAAATGTCTGCATTTAGCTTGAAAAGAATATTAACCTACTTCTTGTTGGAATATAGAATTTGATATTCCTGTTCAGTAATACAAATGATTTTTTTGCACATCTCTAGAAGAAAAGGATTGTATTAAATATACGCGGCAAAGGGAGCAATAAGAAATAAAATAACCGTAATTGTTTCTGGTCCATAATGTTTAATTTAATACTATGAACAAATTAATTGTTTTAAACCTCAATTATATTAGTAAAACTGTAAAATTTATTTGTTTAATTATTTTGCATCAAAACGTACGTTATAACGATATCGAATGAAAGTCTTGAACAAAAAAAGCCATGCCAAATACAGCCTCCCCTCGTTTTGCACGGCAAATACGTTTCTGAAACAGACCGTGTAAAGCGAAACCGTGCTAATGAGATAGATTTCCCCATGGGAATTAATACGTTTACATCTGAGCGCCATCTTGAATTTAAAGAGTAACAATTAAGCTATATGTTTTTCAGAATTCTTTCCTTTATTCAATAGTATAACCTTTTGAGTCGAGCTGAGATGTTTTATGAATTTTTAATGATTGAAGACAGTTCTAAAACCGTGATTGAGTGACATCGATGGCCGTCCAATTCTAGGTAGGTCTCTGAAAAGAAAACCGTAAACTTGTAAAGTGAAACCGTGCAAATCGAGGGCACAGTAGGACTTCAATTTACGCGGCTTCAAGTTAGGCTGATTCATGTATTCACGTTTCTTATAATGTGAGTAATGCTTCATTTTACGTGGTGCCCTCCTTCATAGGATAGGAGTTTTTCATTTGCCCCGCTGACCGATTCTGCCGCACATACAGCCAAAATCCTAGTAATTTATTTTTCAGCTTTGAAAGCGTTAGCATCATCTCTCGTCCCCTTATTGATTGCCCATCGTTTTTTGCTTATTTTAATCCCTCAAAAAGTATAATGATGGCATCGAAGAAAGCATGTGATGTTGTGTCCAAGAGAATGTGCAAGTCAAATGCATCGTACGATAAAATAGAAGTCCTAGATAAGTTAAGAGAATGGGAATAATTTGAAATCAGGAGAAAAATTCTGCTACGAAAGGGAATCAAACCCGGGTCTTCCACTTGCCGTGTGAATATTGTTCCACCGAACTATCGTAGCAAGCTAATTCTTCCGTTTCAGAACGCAGATGTTTTTTTTGGTTTAATATGAATATTTTTTGAATAAATACCATCAATTAGATAATTTTGTGTTTATCATTATATTATGATATAAGGCTATCGAATCTTGTCCCATCTCCTTATCTCTCTATTTTCTATTGACTCAATGCCTTGAGTTACGCGATTTTCATTTATACGGTATTTTCCAGGAACGTATCCCCTCGCGTAACTCGGGGTCCGACTACGTGACTGGAGTGAATGAAAATATTTGCGTCGCAGGCTTTCAACTTGAGGAAGGCTAGATTGAATTTCCCTTTCATTTGACACGGTCGACAAGTCTATTCTCTCTGCTTGTATACAAAAATCTCGCAACGCAATAAAAACCTTCTAGAATGATGTCTAAATGTTAACGAAAGAGCGAATTTCCGAAAAAAAATTCTGAGCAGAATTGCGAAGAGCTTATTTCAGAGAGGCACTAATGGGAGAAAGTGAGGATTGGGAGAAATGGAAGTTACAAACACACGAGGAAAGGCGAATTCGAATATCGATTTCTCTTCCGGACCGTTTGGCAGGTGGAATCACGCAAATTTCCTTCTATTCAATTCGCTAGATTTCCGGAGAATTCTTAACGGGACGAGGGGATAAAACCGCTCCATATTGCCCAGCGTACGTTGCGCAGTGTGAGATTACGGTTCGATTCGTAGAACTAGCCGGGCGAGATTGCCGATAAAAGGGCCGGAAACTGAACGATTCTTTCACAAATTTTACTCGGTTAACTGGCTAATTTATGTCTTTCAAAGTTGTGTACCCTATTGTGTTTACTCTGCCTCGTTTTAACATGTCTACATTCTCCTCCAAAGTGTAACTCAAGTAGGAGATGAATTTCGTAATACTGTATGAGGTACCAGGCGAATAAACAAAATCCGTATAAGCTGAGGAGTACTTTTATTCAGTCAGAACCAATCCGTGCAGTATATTGACCCTCGAATATTAGGCTGTAAAGATTGGATTGGCGCATAATAGCTATAACAAGTTGGAAAGACAATGGTACGAATGAGGTTAAGAGATAAGAAGGAGAAACGTGATAAGATGTGAAAAGACAAAATATTTTTAGAGGCAAATGGATTTTGATGGAGGTTATCGAAGGAAGAATATTAATCAAGTTAAAAAGAAAGGAGGTAGAAAGGATTCTACTTGATTCAAAATGAATAAAATATCAAGGAGAGACAGAAAGGAACGGAAGAAAGAAAATTGTTGACATATTTATGCTAATGCAAAGGTTTCGCATAGTAGAAAAGTGGAGATTTCAATTTCCTCTAGAGCGATACGTATTTTTTTAAACATCCAGGTAGAGTTGTTGCGAGGCACAAATTGGACAATATTAAAAAAGTGTGTGTACACCAAAAGAGATGTAAGTATTTTGAACATTTATGTTAAAATGCCTTTTCCAGATGTTTGAAGGCATGTGATGGTCTCTCATATCTTTTATCATCATCTTATTTTCTTCTTGAGCGTCTTCCTCTTATTCTTGCATTGTTTCAACGATTTCCTTTTCTGCTAAGAGTTGATAGCCAGGGTCCTCAGCGTCGCAGTTTAGCCATTCCCTGACGTCCTCTAAAATCTAAATAAAAATACGAGCATCCAGGGATTTCTTTCAATGCTACTCTTATTTCCTTGGCAATTTCTTCTTCGTCTCTGTCCTCTTCAGATATAATTTTAAAATTTTTATTCCATACCTTCCAGAGAGAAGAATTTATTAAGAATTCGAAAAATCATTCACCGGAATTCTACAAGATCGAGATTAAAACACTTTTTAATGCCTACTTCGTCAACGTCGCCATCGGCCAATAAAAGTCTTCGAATGAATTGTTTTCTATATAGAAGTTTAAATGTTTCAATCACAGTCTCATTCATTGACTATACCTATTACATAAATGATAATTGGCGGGAGAAATATAACATTATACCCCCAGTCATCACGTTCCAGAAGTTCAGCTGAGGGATGAGACGGCTCACTTTCAACGAGCTTTGGCAACCTGCGGCTCCTGAGCCGCATGCGACTCTAAATGGCATTTATGCGGTTCTTCAAACCAAATATTTCTCCCAGCTAAGGGGCATATAATGAAATATTCATTAAGAACAAATATCTGAAAGTGCACGTTTTCTTCTAAGAAGAGATGTGATTATATATTTTCTGTGCTGGGCAGGCCTGTCCGGAGTACATCTTTTGCTTTCCGGATAAAATGAAGACTGAGATAAGAAGATGGCAGCACTAACCGAGACATGAAAAATACGAGGAAATAAGTTTTGAAAAAATTTCTAATTCCGCTACAATGAACATAGACTGACATTTTGTGGTAAATAGGTATGGCGGTGGCGGAGTGGTTAGGGGGTTGGCCTTCAACGCAGCGGTCCCAGGTTCGAATCTGGAGATCGGATTTTTCAACCTGGGATCGTCCCTCCTCCCTTATGCTCGGTGTAGAAGGAGTAATGGCTATAATAAACCAAGAGGTTGATTAGTCACAAATTCCATACAAACAATTATTTGTGATAAATAATTCGGCTCTTCTTGCGATGAGTATTATACTAGGTTTAAAAGAGTTGACTTTCTTTGCCAACTCGATTTCCGACCTATGGTTTAGAAGCAACACTTGACTTTTCCAGCTTGGCATTTCTAAACCTCAGGAGTAAAGGTTTTGTCGTACCATTCCATAAACACTTGCACGCTCATCCAGGCTTTTTCTGTTCTAAACAACAGGTCAATTTTTTCACATTCTTGACTGCTGGAGTTTTTTTTTAATTTTCGGTTATTAATATTTTGCTTATACCAAAATCGCCACTCTCTCTTTAGACATTTTGTAACCGGGCGCAATTGCCTTTCTTCGTGATATAAATGTTTTATTTGGGATTTTTTTAGTTAATGCCGGTTTTATCTCTGTTGCAGATTAAGTCAGTATCATACTTAACTTTCTAAATTGATGTTTCTAGGTATTTTACAAAATGATCAACCTTTAGAATGCCAACTGAAAACTTTTCGCCATGAATCTCCAGTTCACTTATACTATGCTGTAATTTAAAATTCCTTAGCCACCCAGAGCATGCTATAAATTCTGGAATGTCACAAATTTTTTCGTTAAAATATTTCATTTTTACAAAGAAATGGGGGTGACCGAAGACCATCACTGTAAAAACCACCTCTAAACAGCATTGCCTACTTTCGCATTTTCTGACCTTTTCGTTGTACTGCTGAACTTCCATCTTTTTTCTCTAAAACATGAACAAAATTAAGTATTGATTCTTCATTACTATTTTATGTCCGATATTACTGAAGTTCTAACAATATTTCTCTGCTATCTTTTCAGCAGATTCGCCTTTCTTTGCCTTTTTACAATGTCCACTCCTTCGTTCAGGGAAAGAATCACTCTTTCGCGTTTGATCAAGATTTCCATCCAACAAAGAGCAACTTTGAGTTAAAGAGCATGCACACGATTTTAATTTTCAAGGTAACACAAATAATGGCCGTACTAAATTAAGACTTAAGCCCTATGTGAAAAAGGATAATGCTAGGTTTACAGGGGAAATTTATCAAAGCGTCGACTCCGCCTACTCTCTGCCACCAAGATAGAAAATATTTTTTCAGTAGCGACTGTTAGATGAGACAAAAGTTTGCGACAAGTCGCAAAAGAAACTTTTCCCGATGCATTGGGTCAAACCTTTGTCGCCGCTAGAATAGAAACAGAATTCGAATGAAAGGACTTTGCTCTCAGAGTCAGCAGCCAGGAAATGTATCATCTTTTAATGAGAAAAATTGATAGCTGAAATTAAGGAACGTCCAGCAATTTAAAATTTCATCCGGATAATTGGACATAGGCGTTCGGATAATTGGCGCTCTATGCATATAATATTTAGAAAGACGAATGGGTATGCATCAGTACACATTTGTACATATCCTTTCGACGCGATAAAAAAAATCAATCGCTCGAGGGAAATAGAAAGGAACGTTCCCGAAGGAGACCCCGGTCAATGAATCTGCATCAACACAGCCTATTGGAGCGAGCCTTATTGAGGGGAAGGAGGGGAGAGATGTAGAGTGACGCCCTCCCAACCCCCTCCGATGGCCACCATTGTTACTTATCGGAATCCCATCAACATCCATTGATCTGCTTCCGTCCGGGTGGTTGGATAGGTGGCGAGAGATAGAGACGCGAGAGGTGTTTGAGGGGGGGGGGGGAGGAAGGGAGAGGGGGAAGAGGAGTATCCATTTTCAAGGCATACAACTCGCCAAGATCCCTCCGTCCCTCTCCATCTCTTCCTCCTCCCTATCCTCACTTCCCCCTTCTCTCCCTTTCCCCTACGCTACTTCCGTCGCATATCTACTCCTGCAAGATGGCGAAGAAAATTGATAAAAATACCTCTCGGAGTTATCGTCGGAACATCGATCAGAATGTCACAAACGATCGATTGACCGCCGGAGTGTGTAATTAGACGATCGGGAAGTTATCGTTTTAAGCCATCGTGGGGATGCGTCATTCTGGCCGAGAATTAATCCGCAGATCAACCGGAACGTGGCGCACTTGAGATAAATTTCCGACTATCGTTACGTTCTCGGATGCACCGCGAAACTATTAACCGACAAATTTTAAAATCACCGTCCGCCCCTCAAAGCGGCCATTTTAATGTATTTTGCTTTCCTTGGCACATAGGTACATACGTGGCTCAGATGTTTAGGTTTGAGTAAAGAGAAGTCAGGGTCCGTACACGTGTACGTCGAACCGAATTTAGAGGATAAGGCCAAGGGATATTCGTGTCCGGTTAATCTTAATACGTCGCGCCAGAGCACCTCGTTGCATTCCAATCGGTTCTTTGCGCAGGTAGTCATTCGACGTAGCTCAGGAGCGGACTGAGTGAGAGTAATTTGCAAAGAAAACCGGCCCAAACCTCCTCCCATCACACTATTAGCGGAGAGTGGATCAAATTTTATCGAAAATCAAGTAATATAATGGAGAGAAAATTTTCTTTGGGAAAATAATGAATCGTTGAAAAAGAAAATAACAAATCTTTCAGCAGACCGGCCCTTTGCCTTGCACCGGAAGGTTATATGGCCAGTCCGCCCCTGCGACTTAGGCGATAGCCGAAGGATGTTAAAAGGCGATGAAGACGACGAGTTGGGAATCGAAATGTCGATGATTTAATTGGTAACATCTTCCAATAAAATGCCCAGATATGTTTTTGCCTCTTGAGAAATGAAAAGGAGACAACATTTTCTCGCGTCATTTATTCCGTGAACAAGTTCATCTTTAAATTCGACTGTTTTAGCCGTCACTTTGTGGAACTCCATAATAAAAATTTAAAGAAAAATTTGCACTATCAGTTCCTGATGATGACTCTGTGAGTCGAAACCTAGGTAGTAATTTTTATTTTTCGTAGTGAAATTTGTACGAAGTCTTTCAATAAATTTGTTTTTACAAATTTTTTCATCAAAAGTTCGCCATTACAGTCCAGGTGATCGAGTTCTGAAAGGATAACGTTTCTTTGCCGTGTACAAATTAAAAAGAAACAATTTCACCGCCAATTTGCTTTAGAAGTGGTCCTCTGAACGACTAGTAGATGGAATGGTAAAGGATTTCGTTTCGGACGCGAATGAAATAAAAACACTCTTTGCGCCCAGAATTCTCGTTAAATGGTACTCAACATTCGTTAAATAATCGAGCTCTATACTTTCTCCTTCCACCTATTTGTTTGATGAGGACGTCGAGTGAATGAGATAGACAATATCCCAAAAACAATCAGTTGCCCTCTCTCTAACTTCTTCATCTTCCCTCTATCTCTCTCTTTCTGCCCCTTTCTTTCACTTTAGCCGTCGCTTTCAGCCTTATCCGATCATGCCTCCCAATTCATGACGCATGGACTTTTTTCAACCTTTCTACTAAAAAAATACTCATTCATTCGCTTCCCTCACATATCTCTCTTTGCTCATTTTTCCTTTGATTTTCTTAACTTCCTCTCTCTTTTCCGTTTTTTACCTTTCTCTTCCCGAATACCCTCTATATCTGAGAAAATTAAGAAGAACATCTGCTCCTGACTTCCTTTTGCCACATCCTTAGCTCTTCAGATAGAAGGAAATATCTTACTTTATTCCCTTTTAACTGAATTTTTAATCCCTTTTTTTCGTAAAACTCCTTCAAAATCAATGGAGATTTCCAGCTTTTTTGTTCATTATCCAGTCAAAGAAGGAGGATTTCAAACGCTATTTTTCGGGTTATTTATAATTCTTTACGAGATTGAAAAAAATTAAATACTTCCTTCCCCTCGTCTTGTTCTTCTCCTTTCCGGAGATTCCGGCACAAAAGAGCTAGGATCTCAATTCATAGCGCAATGCTATTATAAAAAAATGAATTAAAGGGAAGAGCGAGATTTTTTAAAAGCCTATTTTGCAACATAAGCGATGGACTGGGTTTGAGTGGTTAATTCGTTTTTACACTCCCACGTTTGACGCATTTAACGGGAAAGTTTCAAAAGGTCACAAATCCGAAAATAATGAGTTTTCGTTAATTGTGAGCTACGGAAAGGGGATCTGCTCTCCGTCCCCGAATGAGAGACAGAGAGGGACGGAGAGAGGAGATTACGGAAAACCACGGTCGCTCTCTTTGAGGACCAAATGTTCGGGCGAAATTTTTAAAGCAATCCCATAATAAAAATCTCAATTTTTCTGCGGTTCCTCAAGAAGTCCTCGAAGGCGGTTCAATGTTTTGTAACGTTGTGACGACAAAGACGGACTATTTGAAAAAGTAGATACGTCAAGGGCCATGGCTGCTAAGGATTCAGATAAAGTGTAATATGGCTTTGTCAGCATTGGAAAGCAAGATTTCTGTCGGGAAGGAAAAATTTTATGGTCGACATATGTATCTTGACAAGTGTCTGTTTTGGTGGATTTTATAACAATTATTATCTTAAAAATCGATAATAATAAAATTTATTTTAAAATCTTGACATGTAAAATTTATCGGGCAGAAAACCTAGCATTACTCTTCATAGCTTACGGAATCGAGAGATCCCTCCTTGGACTTAAACATAAACTATGGTTATGTGCTTGTGTAAAAGATTGACTTTGAAACGCCAGAAGCTTGAAGAAACTACAATGGCGCGTGGAAAACAGTAAAGATAGATTATTACGTGAAAATAAAACTCTCTCCTCTCTCTGGTTGTTCGTGGGTTGACTGCGTCCTCTCTTACATCTTTACTTGACCTCTTTCTCACTCAAGAGAGAAAACGAAATAACAGTCTCTAAATGGAACCGTTCTTTAAGCATCTCGTCCGGATCCTCTGAAGTAATAGGATCCGTTGGGACGTTCTTCTGTAACTGAATGGGCACCTGTAGATTCAGACGTCAGTGATGTGGAAGAGGAACTTGAGTCTGTAACTACGATGGGACGGAACATTGGACGAAATTTTCTGCACAAAATTCACACACCACTTAAAATGCGATTCTTTCCGAGTACCCACCGATGCGCGGAATAGGCAGACATTCATTTCTTAAAATGCGATTCTTTCCGAGTACCCACCGATGCGCGGAATAGGCAGACATTCATTATTAGGAGTAAAATAGACAAAGGACGTCAAAATTATAATAAACATTTGAGGTTTCCGTTGCTTAGAATGTAAGAAGCTAGAAGTTAATGACTGTAATTATAAATTTTGCCTTAAAGAACATTTATGGCCGGAACCTAACTTTCAGAGCCTAACGCGAATGGAAAAGCAATGATATAATCTTTGCGAACGGATTCTTCTATCAGGAACCTTTTCTCTAGGGGCGCTGACGAGTACCATAGATTCATGGAGGATAATGTCAGCTTAGTTCAAACGTCGCTGATTTTTCCTTTGCAGTAGGGTGAAAATGAAACGGAGAGAGTGCTTTTTCGGGGTCAATACCAATCGAGGCGACTTAAGAGCTGAAGAAGGGGCAAGAGAAAGAGAAAGAGAGACGTCACCACTTTAGGGAGATACACGGCAGACATCTGCGTCTACTGTCGCCAGTTTGATAAAAGGAAACGGCTCGATCTTTCGGCTCGAAGTGCACCGAAGGACCCTGGAAACAATAATGAGAGACTTTGAATATGGGGCGTGGAAACGAAGATTTAACGAGAGAACGGCATTCAAGAGAGAGAGAGGCTTAAGGGATAAAAAGAGAGAATGAGAAGTGGGAAAGAATTTAAAGTCGAAAGCAGAATGAACGACTGCATCGTGGATTACGGAGGACGTTGAAACAGTTTCAATGTTTGGGATCGGAAATCTCGATCCGTTTACAGAAGTGAGATGGAGAAAGTGACAACCTACGCAGGTTGGAGCATTTGTGGGTACCGCGAAGATGGGAGGAATGCTTTGAAGGTTCACGCTGATGGAGTGATATGGAATGATGGAGAGAGAAAGAGAGAGGGGAATAGAGATGGAGGGAGAGAGAGAGAGAGAGGGATACAGAGAAGTTGGTGCGTTTGAATTTTGAAGTGTCTGTCGAAAATGGGAAAAGCTGTTTCCAGGTGTGTTTGTGTGTGTGGAAAATACCGATATCTTTTGACGTGATGGAAAAGAGTGGTTACATGTCTCTCCATTCGATGCTTTCACGTCGGAAAGGTGAACTTCATAGTACCGCGTGGAGTAAATGCGGTGAAAAGACAATTGGAAATATCGAAACATCTACAGGTTGAAAAAAATAGTTTATCGATTTCAATTTGATGAAATGGTTCCATGCGACGGAGGAATTCTTGAAATCAAGTATTCGCTCTTTTGGAAGAAGATTTAGTAGTCCTTGGTACTTCTATAAGAAAAGTGTATGCATAAGAAGCCTCAGCGCACATGTGAATGGGAACCAATATTCTTATCTCTACGAGATTGTGAAAATGAGACCGTGAAGTACAAGTACCTAAATTTCAGGCAGAAAAAGTCGGGGAAAATAACCTTATATAAATTAGTCTATCGTAATATTTGCTGTTCAACACAGAAAAATTTGCTTAACTTTATGCAGAGCAAAATACTTGCAACCATTCTCAACCCTTGGCTGTTTAAAATTCTGAAATTCTGCCTGCTAATACACGCATGATAATAATGGAATTCTATAAAAATCCAAGCTGCGAAGGCAAAAACGTTCTATCCAAATCTTACCGCGGAGAGAATTATTTTAATTACACAGTGGGTCTTTATAGAACGGCAGAAAGTAACATACGGATGGAGAGGTACTAGGTTTCAAGCTAAAATATCAAATAATTTGAGAGCGAAATGGATTTCTTCGAGGAGCGAGCGTGCGGTGAATGAAAAGCCAGCGAACAATTGAGAGCAGATTGCGATTCGGGGAAGACGGCATTGTTATGGACCCTTTACGCACGGCGTCAGGCTCCGCCTCACGCATTGCACGAAGGAAACCCCTTCGGGGAGGAAAATAAGAGAGTGAGAGAAAGAGTTTGAGTGAGAATGAAATTAAAATGGCGTTCTTGAGAGGGGTAACAATTACAAATACGGAGCAGAGAGTGAGAAACCCAGAGAGATCTGAATAGGCGGGGAGGTTAAGATAGAGAGGGAGAATTCTTCGATCCTCGCAAGCAGAAAAGGTAAGGTGGATGGGTGTTTTTGTGAATGGGAGAAGAAGGTGACCGAGAGATTGAGAAACGACAAATCTTGGCTGGCGTTTGGGGAATAGTAAAAGGCGGTTTTAAAAAAGCGGTGACAAACACATCAATAATTTGACTTCGCAACATTGTATACTAAACAAGTTTGGCTAGGTTTTTATGTGGAATGGTCGTAAACGCTAATGGCAGAAGACATGCGTAAAATATATAGACGACTCACTGCTGCTTTTCAATTTTTAGCGCTAAGCATTTAGAAAATATTTAGTTTTCAATCTCATCTTCTTTCTATTAACTCCCAGGGGCTGTTTTAATAAAACAATATCTTTATCTGAGAACATTCCGTGTTTATATATACATAAGTCTTCATAGTTTCATCATTAGCACGAAATTTCGTTTTCTTGGAATCATTACAACCTTTCACTCATATGGTTTCATAAAATGATTTTCCATTGTGTGAGTTGACGGATGCATCTCTAAATAAGAAAAAAATAGAAAGTTAGTCTTTTGTAGGTTTAAAAAAACATTGACTTTAGCAAAATACACGAGTGATAGTCAGCTATTAAGAATTACAGAAACATCAAGAAGTCCAAAGCAGGACTAATGCAGGCTGGTTTTCCAGAGTTGGCGTCCCGAATTGATTACTTGTAATGACAGGAAATGTTTCAGTATGTGTTAGTCATTCCAAGGAATTCTAATATCATAAATACCGCTTGTAGTTCATAGTTTATCAATGATAGAGAAAAATTCAAAAAACAAATTAATAGAGCATTATCAGGTTTAAAATACTAAAAACAATTTCAAAATCTCTTTCTGACATTATATTTTGCATGTATTTTTTTAAATAAACGAATTTAATAAATGTTACTGTTTATACGCTAATATGTCTGGACCAACTGTCCATTGCTGAAGAGTAGTTCCTAGTTCGGTAATAATCGTCTCCATAGCAACAATCTGATAAAATGTAATTTAAAACGCTATGTGTTAGTAGAAATTCAAGAAAATAGGATCAATGACAACAATTCGGTGATAAAATTGGAATCTAAATTATTTTCCCCTTAGAAAAGTACAAACCTCGCCTCGGTATCATAATTTTAAGATATTATAATGCATTAAAGAAAGCATCTCTTCACGGTGGATGTGAGATTTCCTATGTAAAACATAAACATGAAAAAATGTTCCTGGAATCGAACTCGGGACTTCACTCTTTGCAAAATAAAGTATAGCCTGGAGGTGGGTCCTGGCAGCACGAGCCTCATACCAAGTTTCATGAAAATCGGCCCATTGTTGTAAAAGGTCTTAGTTAGTAGGTCACACAAACACACAGACAGGACCATTTCATAAGGCTATGTTTCCATTGGAAACCAGCCTAAAAACAACATTGCGCGCTTGTTAAAATCCAAATTCATACAAAAATATAAAAAATATCTACTATTACCATGCAAGTATAAATAGTAATATAAATATTGATTGAAATAAAGGCAAAATTAAAATTACATATTCGCATAAACTTTCCCAAATGAAAAACACCACCTTTCTCCAATAGCCATAAAAAGTTGGAAACAAACAGGCGCATTTAGGCTTCAAAGCAGCCATCGTCATCAGTGATTCAGCGATAGTTTCTAAAAAATACGATCTTTTTTAGAATATACGTACTATCTACCATTACTTTTTAGAATCTTATATTGGCGAATCACTACTGATGACGGCTGCTTCGTGGTCGAAATACGTATCATATTTTCCAAATCTTTTCTTTTTGGCTGATGGGGAAACATATATATCCTCAATTTCGACTTCACCCGTAAGGCTATCACGTTGATTCTTTCTCGAATTGAAAAAAAAATTATTCTCGAATGATTTTTATTCGAACTTTCGAGCAAAATCTAACCAGGGATGCGAAACAAAAATCCAAGAAAACACCCATTCGAAAGTTTAAAGAATAAAACGAAACTATTTTTATTCCTTTCTCTCTCTCTCTCGCGGGCAAATCCACTTCCCTCCTTTTAACTTCAAACGCTAAAAAAAATCGAGTCGAGGAGATGCGGGCGCTCGAATTCGTCGCGAGAAACCCTCGGGGAAAATAAGCTCAGGAGTGGAGAAGACATCCTTCCTCTTCGCGAAACGGGAGACGTTACAATTGCATCGAATACTACGCGCTCATTCGGAATCATTCAGGACCATTCAGGTCGTGGAATAGAGGAAAGAGAGAGAGAGAGAAGGGGAGGAGGGTGCGGTGGTGAAGTGCAGAGGGCGAGGGTGAGCGATCATGGGATGGGATATCCATTGTTAGCGTCCCATTCACGTACGTGAGATTTTTTTTTTATCCCCTCCTACCCTCCTGCAGGACCACGTCATATCCGTTTTATTTTTTGTAAATATCAGCTGACAGGTTTTTTTGGCACCTCTTTCTGCGCTTGATAAGCAAGCGGACGCGTGTGCGTGCCTATGTTCGGGAGAGCGAAGAATGGTGTCTTCCGCAAAGGGAGAGGGATGGGATATGCACGGAGGGCACCCGATCGCGGAGGGTCCGTTCGTCGGCCATGGAGATAAACGGTATGTTACCGCTTGCAACGGGTGGTTTTCAACGTTTTCGAACGTGTATTGTTTTTGGGCGATCACGCGTTTGCTGCGAAGAATGCGATTTGTTTTCGTTCCACGGTGTTGCGGGGAGCGTTATAGAGGAGCGAGGGAGAAAAACAATCTCCCGCAGAAATCAATCGAGGGGATTTTTGTGTTGCTCTCTTAAGCGTAACCTACGCGCTCAAGCGATGGGATTTTAAACTCGTTTGTGGTTTGTGAATAATTGTTGTATGCGCGCTTTCAGTTTTCGCGCGCTGGATAATCCTCCTAACGTTCCATTCAGTTAAATTAAAGGAACGGTTTCATAATTAGGTTACTATAAAGTATTTGTTGAAAAACAATTGCACCCGTGTTGTTTTTTACATATAGAAACCGAATAAAAAACAATGCAAATGGCAGAGAGCTGGTATAGATGACATAACGTTGAAATTTTAAAGTATATCGCAATTAGTTTAGGAATCCGTTTCCATTCTTCGGATGAAATTGTATAGTTTAAAACGTGCCTCATGTAACATCGGGTTTGTGAAGGAGCCTAAGTTAGTGAAGACTCAAAAGAATAGTGTTTACACATTAAATTTAGTATTTCATCCATAAATTTCTCCTTACTAGCTAAAATTTTGTAGTACTCATTTAATTTAGTCGCAGTTATGGTGAACGGGTTATTCTTAATCCTAAAGAACATCATAAATGGACGGTAAGGAACCAAACACAATAAATATTAACCACACATCAACTAATTAAATTAAAAATAAATTTGAGATACCTCTTCTACTACAAACGGCTTTTTCCTGTATGAAAAAATCAACGAATTGCAACACTTAGTTGTACATTTGATATTTCATACAGTTATTCTAAGATTATTTTTGATATTTTGATGGCAGCACCTTTATTGCTAACACAATATGTATAAATATTACAATAACTCGAAGGGAAAATCGAATGGAAGATAAGTGCGAAACAGGTTTCGATTGATACAAAATAATATAATATTAAATTAAAGGTTAGAACGTAAAAAATGAAAAGGCCATTTCACCATTGATTATGAAAACGATAAATGTACACGAGGACAATTTTTAAAACTTCCATTAATATTATAATTATTGGTCAACTTACAACTGTGTAAAAGACAAAAAATGGGAATTTTGAGGAAATCGTAGTGGCTCTTAATCCGTCTCGCGTTCATTTTCAACGTCACAGTATTTTCGTTATCGTATATTATTTCAATGAAAAGTCTATGGAACCGACATTTTCGATCACGTGACCACAAATCTATTTGTAAAGGCTATACTTGTGAAACCATTACATAACACTCCCGAGGACAACGAAAACAAATAGAAAAATAATATGGACCTAAAATCGACCGTAAAATTAGAATATCTTCGTCCACTAATTTCGGCCATTGCAAAATCGGTCGACGTTGGAGTCGAACCAAAACATTCCAAGCTCAATATCGAATACGTTTATGAGTTTAATCTAGCAGTCATTAAGTTCCTTCTGTTGCCTTTAATCTAAGTATACATTAAGAGAGGAGTTCGCCCTTTGACCAAAAAATCAGTCTTCAAAACTGAAGCCTTCCCACATCGCCCGAAGTATTGCGGCGAGGAGCGCAAGGGCCCAGCAGTCCCCGTGGGGCGAACGGCGCAGACTCCGCACTCAATATGCCCCGACACCCTTTCATTCTCCAAAACCAGTCCATATGTTTTCCATTACTGCATCGCAACCACTCTTTTGTCATGGGGATAGGAAAAATGGCGAAACGGAGAGCCCGAATCCGGAATTAAAAACCACCATTCTAAGAAAAACGTCCTTTTTTCACGTCACGAGAAAAAATACGCGGTTTTCTCTTTCCTCTTCCAATTTTCAATCCGTCAGAACATAATGCCACCCCGAGGCGGAATGTGCTGTAGAAGGAGGATATCGGAAAGTGATCGCTAAATGCTATTCTTCTCACGGCGAAATTCTTAGCCAAATTTCTCGTCCTCTTATTTCTGTCTGGAACCACACAGTTCGACTGTTGAAAACTAAGCTATCTCAATTTGGTCCACCTTACCTAAATAATTTTTAAGGTTATACGTCCCTCTTGCCACGAGAAAAGGTTAGTTTGTAAGCTGTCAGCTGAATAGTATAATAACCTTTTCCCTCGCCGAAATTAACATGATAACGTGGCAGAGATGTCTACCTGCTTCGTATTGGCCTCAATCCTAAGATTCGCGCACTTAAAACCAGCCTCGTCAAGTATAACACACTCAAAAGAAATCAATACTCGTGAAAAACTCGTCCCACATAACCATGGATAGTTCTCAGATAGACGCATCACATATATTACAACAATAGAAATAATGGATTAAGGATACGGGCGACGGATGATAGCGAAACCCCGAGTATTGTAGGTCACGAGGGGATGACTGCACCGACCAAAGGAATAAAGAGACACCTGCGTTCTCTTCGTCGTCGGCATATGCTATTTTTAAAGGGTACCAGAAATGTGTGTCGATAAAACAGCTGTGTGCGCCAGGGTGACGGACGTGTCTTTCGAGGGGGAGGGGAAGTCAGTCGTCACCTCAGCACCGGGTTTCGAGATAAAAGAGAAATAAGAGGGAAGATAGGGAGGGTGGGGGAGAATATGGAGAGAAAGAGAAGGAAGAGTTGGAGCGTGCCGTGACCCCTTCCTCTCCCCCTTTTGGACGTCCGATTTCCTTCCCCAAGGCGGGATCGACCCGTGGCACAAGGATATCGTCGGGAGAGGGACTTCCTTCCCACTCGAAAACTCCCACGCAAACTCACCTTCTCTGCTGTTTGTTTCTCGCTGCTGTTTCCCCTGCTTCACTCTCTTCTCCGCCCGTCCTCTAATCTTGGGTCCTTTATGGGGCCGTCGCCGTCACCGACTGCTTCTTGCAGATACTTCAGCGACACGGGGGGTTGCACTCTCTTTTGTTTCCCGATTCTTTCTCTTTCCCCTCTAAAAAAATAGTTTTTTTTCCTCTCTTCCCTTCAGGGATGATGGCCGTCCTTCCGAAGTCGAAAAACAATCGAGATTCCGTTCGATCGCGCGACGGAGTTGATAATATGTAACACCAATCCCTAAGGCGGGCAGGCGAACTCGACGGAACGGGAAGTATGGGCTCTCCTTCGGGAAGAGGGAACCAGTACTTCGACGTCGAATAGAGATATCACTAAGGTTCTTCCCTCCTTGGATAACGGCGAGTTACGTCTCGACGCGGTACTCTCTCGTTGTCTAGAACTGTGGTGATGATGATGGGGGATACGGTCGGGATCTGACAAAGTGAGAGAGAGAGGGGGGGTAGATGGGGGGAACTATGGGATACTCTGAGGAGTTGGGAGGGGAAGAGGACGTGTGAGTAATGGGAGAGTCGAAGCCGGACTCCTGGAGCGGAGGGGTGTATCCCCGGCGGTGTCCGTCACCTCTCTCTATCCTGCAGGTTTCGATTCCTAGACCCGTAGGATGGTTTTTTAAAGAGGATCCCCGCACTTCCGGTGTCGAAGACTCCGGTGGTTTCCCTGGCTCTGCGCCCGCGACCAGTTAGAAGTCCCCTCTACCAGCTCTTTTGCCTCCTCTCTCTATCGTTTTTCTACCCCCCTCTCTCTCTCTTATCCTCTCTCCCTTTGGGCCTCGCTCTTCTCTCCCTCCCTTAACCCCCTTTATCCAGAGTCAGGCGCCACCCCACGACGCCTCTATCCACCACTCCGACGTCGCCGCTCGATTATCGATCCGAAAAGGGCCCGAAAACACCGCCATGGTCGGCTTTGGCGGGCTGCGAAATGAACGCTGGCGCCACCTGTCAGGAGTATGGTGTAAACACCGCGGACAAAGCAACAAAAGATAGCGGGTTGCTCGGCGAAAGGGCGAAAGAGATGAATCGAGAGAGCTTTGGACGGATTTAAATAATTGATTGTTATTTTATTTTGATGGAGTATTTTGTGAGGAAGGGCAAATTCTTATGTGCCTATTGAATTTACGCGACGATGTTTATGCAGGTATCAAATATATTCTCTAACACTTAGCTGATAATATGTTGTGATTTTTGTATCAATTATTCTTAATTAATTAATGATACCTCGAATGTTATCGTAAGGAAAACCTTTAAGGATATTTTTATTTTAATGCGGTTCTCTTAAGAAGGATATATCCATTACTTAAAGGGCGAGCCTTTGTATTAAAACTAGCAATTTAACTTGGCATCAGTAATGGACAAACTTTTTATGTGAATTTAAATGAACTTTTTGCCTTCCTATATAAATGGATGAAAATATACCTAATATTGTTTTTATGTTAACATTGAATCATGATTTCCGTCATCTCTTGAGGTTTTTCTTCTACCTAAAATTGTTTTCTCTTCAGCTTCAACAACTTCTCTAAAATAATAATGTCTCAATGAATTTGAATGCTCAGTGATTTGAAACAAATATTTAATACCAACCATATCCACAGTAAAAGTAAACAGTATAATTAATTTCTGTGTTCCCTTCTAAATTAGTTCATAAAATGGTTCTTATGTTTACATTTTCTATGCAGCTCAAAAGTAATTTTAAATTTCATTGTAGTTTTATGCAGCACTTTTAAAAGTGTATATTAATAAAGTACAATCATATATCTATAACCAGTCACCAGAGGTTCTGAAACATGGGTACTTCAGAGGGGTGATTGCCTTAGAGAGGTTAATAATGAGAGATTTGATTTTATTCTTCATATCTTCTTTTGCAAAGATGGAATGCTAGCTAGCTATGAAAACATTCAGAAATTATTGCTTTTAATGTCTAAATATAAAAATTGGTCATTTTTAATAATACTTGGTGCATATTATCTTAAAATACCAGTAATAACACATTTTATGCATATTTATTGCATCAAAATCAGCATAGCTTCTCAATAAATCTGGTAACAAAGAAATTTGTATTGAATTTATTAAATCTCTTTCATTTCCATTTTTATCATATCTTTTAAATATGTAATTGGTGTTTGATATATACTACTTTTTGTATCAATGTAACAATATGACAAAAATTAATTTCACCAATGAACTAATCCAGTCTTAAGTTTTAGTATACTGTAATATACTGCAGAAGAAGTGTTGAAACTAGTTTGGAATACTTTTTATCTTACTTTACATTCATTTTATAGATGGTTAAAATTTTATTGCTAACAATCTTATTTTCTGTTATAACAATTAAGATGTATTAATTTAAAATGACTTATTCACCATGCTAATGATTTGATGAAAGAAAGTATTTTGTTTATGTGATGCTATCTTAGTAGTATGAGAATTTTATCCTCAAAGTGGAAGGTTTTTAGTAATGATTCATCTGTTTCGAGCTTTCAGTCAATTTTGTTATCAGTTTGTTATGCAAAAATATTTCAATTATTTAATTAAATTTTAACTTACACTTGCATAGCATATACATTGATTTTTAAAATTTTGGGTCTTGTCTGTTATCTGCCAACCACCCAGATTAATATATTAATGGAATGAAGTGGCAAGATATGGAACTGTGTGGAGGTTAGCTGCACAGAAAAAGAATAAGCATGCAGGATACAACTGCGACTGGGTTGGGTAAGTTAGTTCAAGTGTTTTTGGTTTCTTCCCATGTTCACTGTCTTGCTCCCCTGAGGTGGGTGGCACAGTGAATGAGGGAAGAAACCAAAGCACTTTAACTAACTTACCTAACCTGGCGGGGCGAGTTGGAGTATGTTGTAGCCTGAGCAGTCATATCCCACGCTAGTTTCATATTCCGCCATATATTAACTTGGGTGGGTGGCAGATAACAGACAACATCCAATATTTTTACCGCTTTTCGTAATATATTCCCTGTTAATTTATTGCCTTGCATTTATCTAAATATGTACTACATCCAAAAAGACATTTTTTGGGCTGTAATTTTATATTTATTTTACGGTACAGTATTTGAGTAAGTTTACTGGATTCTGTGGGAAGGAAATCAGAACTTGACAGGTTCTGGGGAAAGAAAAATTGTACATACACATGATGTAGTGTTGCTGTTATTTATCTATGTTCAACTGTGAAACAAAGAAATTTAGCATAGTTTTAATTATTATAAATTAGTGTAATTGCCTGTCAAATATGACGGGTATGTGTGAATTATGTATTAAGTAATGAAACCAGCTTTTATAGCCATTAAAAAGTAAACAATAAATATAAAATTCACATAATTTAGTGTTCCAGAGAGTAAATATAATTTTGGGCAAATAGAAATTGTATGACAAAGAAATACATTATGTTATACAATTCTTATACCTCCAAAATTATTTTTAATTTATGGAATATTTAATTTTGTCTCTCTCTCCCTCTCTGTCTCTCCTTTCTTTCTTCCTCTCTCTCCTTCCCTCTCATATTAAAGCATTCAAAGCATGTATTAATTCTGCATATAATATAAGGATTAAGGTGACAATACAATCTTGAGGTTTAACAATGACAGTCGGCAAGGCAACATATCGTTAAAAAGTTTAAATTTTTCAAATAAATATGATTTAAATGTAGAACTTGAGCGATTTTGTGTCGTAGGCAAAATGTGACGATAAGAATAAGAAACTTTATTTATTTTTCTTTAAAATGGTCCAGGTCCGAAGATCCTAGGTCAATTATTTCTAATTTTAATTTGCAAAAGTAAAAGTTTTTAAGTCGAAAAATCAATTTTTGCGTGTTATCTTATGGGAAATGGCACCCCCTCCCCTTCCCCCCTCCCACTAAAAATCAAACTTCTGGCCCCTATGCGCACATCCTAATGATCCCATTAGTAAGTGTATTATGTTGTAAGTTTCGTGGTTTTTGAGATATGCTGTCCACACACACACACACACACTGCCTTTTATTGATATCTATAGATTATAAATAAAAAGTAACCAAAATGTTACAATACAGGAAAGTGCAAATTTGATAGGCTATCTGGGATTACAGGATGGCTTACCAAAATTTTTTTGGTCCCAGATAAACTGTGATGCATGATAAAATAATTATAACAAAATCACATTCTTTGAATGAATGATAGTAATTTATTGTCATGGATAAATTAATTATTTTGTTAAAAGAATATCCTCAGTAACTGTTTGCAGAATGTAAATTTAAGGTGTAATGATTAGAGATTAATAACATGTTCTGCAATGAGAAAGTTTGCCCCTGGGAAAAGATCGTACAACACTTCCACCAAATTTTAATATTTATGGATATATAAACTTGAATTGTGAACTAAATTAGGCAAATATTAAATTTTAAAACATACATATAAAAATTACTGTTAAACAAAGATTTTTTTAAATTTTATAACAAAATGACTTGCTAGTCGGCTCCCTATCACTTAGGTCAGGGGTGGGCCAACTATGGCCTGCGGGCCACATGCGACCCACGAGGGCATTTTATGTGGCCCGTGATGCCATTATGAAAGCAAACTAATATAAAATACACATAATTTCATATTTGTAGCTTAAAATTATGGCCTGATAACCTTTTCCAGTGATGTTATGGGGATAACATATTATTGATTTTCACTAACAGAATCTCTCTCATTATCTCAAATCACTTCTGATGTGAACCATAACGTGGCCTACCAAAGCATTTTCATCTGTTTATGTGGCCTGCCTAAGAAGCTGTAACTGTTAATGTGGCCCACCACGTAATAAGTTTGCCCATCCCTGACTTAGGTGTTGAAGTTCTCTTGATTTCCTCTCCTTTCAAATGACATGGAAAATATTAATTATGCTAACATCTACTTACTAACTTACTGATTTTCTGCTATTTTATTGGTGGGAACTTTTAGCATTTCATTAGCTGAAGCAATAGTATAGTAGCACTTTGAAAAATATCTCTATGCAGCATGAATAAAAACTCATATTTCATCTATTAAATGAACATTCTAAATTGTAGAGAAGATTGGTGAGATTTTTGCTGCCCAACAGATATAATAAAACTTTAAAATTGACATTTAAATAAAAAATTATATATTTTATATTTTTTCCAGTAATTGGCAGTTTTAAAATATTTACGGATTATTCAAAGTACAAAATGAAATCATTTAAATAAACATTTCTTAAATATTGTCAAAACTTTAATTTAGGCCACCCTGTACATGTTTTTATTTTACACTTATTTTCTTTACAAAAAAACAATAAATACTTTGTCATTTTTGTTTTATATAAAAGAAATTGTTGTAAATGTTCAAAAATTCCTTCAGATGAGTTGATTGGCATGCAACTTTGGAAGGATTAAGCTCTTATCCAAAGTCATTTTATTCAAATAATATTTAAAATGAATAATTTACAAGAATCCTAGATAGTTTCCTTTACCTTTACCAAAAAAAATTATGAAAACAAAGAAGTACAAAGGTAAATAGTTTTTAAATGAATATATCTTTTATTTGCATGAATAATATAGAGGGTGTCCCAAAAGGTATATTACAAGTTTAACAGGCTATAAAAATGTATGTAAGTTGCACTAACACTTCTTGCTGCACATGATGCAATAACTCAAAAAGTTTTTTATGAGTGCTCAGATCCCAAAACTATACCTATCCTATCCTCCTATCCCAACCCGAAGAGGTAAAAGTTGTATTAAGGCCTAAAACCATACCTATCCAACCCTCTCCCCCCTTCCCCCAACTCATGAAATATCCAACCCAACCAGTGATAATCATCAATACTGGATTTGGATATTTGCCATCAACTTCAACTGGTGTGGGAAAAGAAAACTTCTTTTGGCAGGGGGAAATAGAAATAGTACGGAATCCTAAATTACAAATATATCTAACTAGTATAATGTGTTGATCTTTAGATGTATATCCTGCATTTTTTAAAATTACATATATCCAATGCTAATAAACTATTTATTTGCCTTTGTAGATATTTGATAAATGAAATTCTATTAATATATCATATGATTGATATAGAAGCTTCTTAACAGTTTATCATTGTTATGGTTCATTAATATAAAGCACATTTTATATTAGTATTTCAATAATATATTTAATCCATTGAATAATTTAGCAAAATTTTAGCTGTGTAATATAATTTGATATTTAACATCCTATTCTAATAAAATTTTATTTCAAGTTTACATTAAAATCTAAAATAGATGAATATTTTAGATTTAAAAACTAATTTAAACTGAAAAAATTGTCTAGCATAACATATTAATTATAATTTAGATATTAAATTATGTTGTTGTTTTAAAACTCCAAGTACCAAGTAATGCTTAAAAATAGGTTATAAAATGTCTGAAATGTTGAATATAATGCTCTGCACATTTTTTCTTTTATTTGTTAAAATATAATAAGCAATAATAATATGATGTTCCTCATGAAACTTCTTAATTGGTAATAAAAGAACCTTAAAACTTTGGTATAAATAAAAAATATTCAAGTAATCATTTATTAACTATGTGTGTGATGGTATTATTATCTTATTTTTGTTTTCCTTTATGTATAATCTTGCAAATGAACAAGTAAGCTTCCCTTATGACTTGAATCTAATGGATGATGGAAGTAGCTACAATAGCAAGAAGTCACTCAGAAGAAGATAAGATAGCATTTTGGTTACTAGCAAGCTGTCATGAGTGGTAATCTATGTCTCATCAATTCTTCCTATAATAATAGATTTAGTTGTATTCTTCTCATGAACAATAACTATATTGATAGTTTAGTAAATAGAAAATATTTACAGCACTTTTCTTTTATTAAGAATAATTTTATTAATGATTAAGGAAGTGAAGATAATTTAATTACTATAGAAAATCAATAAAATATTGAATAATTGTTTTTTAGAATATTAATATTAGTGTAGTTTCAAAAATACGTTTGCAATTAAGTATTCATTTTCGGAGGAAATATATATGGGCCTTGAAATATCAGAAAATTCATAAGCATTACAAATACTCTTCATTAAGTTTAAATTTTAAATAAATGATTATGCATAACAATTTCAAATTCAAATACTTCAGCATTACCTAAATTCTTAAAAACTGCCTTTAATCTACATGAGATGACTCAATTGAATTATAACTAATGGAGTATATTTATTATTTATTTATTATTATTATTATTTATTATTTATTTATGCTTACAATGAATTTATTTTGATTTTGAAGTATACAAATTCTACATTGTGAAATGCATATAGCGATGCATTATTTCCGAAATTTTGAATTGAGGCTCTGTAATTATACATTCTATGTTTACAGGATATAAAGAGGAAAAGAAAGAAAACGATTTAAACTGATACTTGACTTAAAGGGAAAGAGAGTTACCAAAAATTAAGATGGTTGCAGAAAAAAGGATATTTGGAAGGCAAAGTGTAATATATAATCACAAACTTTTCTGCAGAATACTAATGACGATAAGGAATGGAGGTAATTCATTTTCTCATACTAAGATGAAAATTAGGCAGAGTTGGAATTCATTCAATTCTTATGGTGGAGTATTTTGTATTGTCGTTTATTTTTACATAATATTATATTTGTTTTTCCATCGGCGATGTAATAATTTTCCACCATTTGTTTTGGTTCGCATCTTTAAAACAACAAATTTACGCAATGTTTCTCCTCTTTTTTGATTTATTATTCGATTTAAGCGTGGCGAAAATTTCTAGTACCTCATGGGAAAACCATTCGACACCGTCACACTGGTAAGGTTGTATACTGAAAAGGGATCGAAATGAAAGTGCCTTTTCATGGCGGGAGGAGATTTGATCGGTGAAAGGTTTAATTGCTTCCGTTCTCGTAGGGCGGTTAGCGGTGGATGTACAAAGTAAATTACGCTCCTGCATTTTCCATCGGCCTTTCAATGCCGCCCGACTCCCCCATGTACGGTCAATAATATTCGCCCCAACAATTCCTTCTGAAATTGTCCAGCGTCGACAGCCGACAGGTGATCATTCTACAAATATCGGATTCCAAGCTCAGGGAATGAATATGTACGGACATTTAATGGATGCTTCCAACAAGGCATAAAATGGTATAATGAATGTATTCTTCAGAAATTAATGCGATGAAATGACTATAATAGGTATAATTTTTTTCTGAAGCCCTTTTCCGGTGTCTTGACCATTTAAAAAAATCAATTTTACTGTAGGAAGTTGGCGTGTGCAGCAAAAGGAATTCATCCGTTGATAAAGTTCATGATTAAGTGGGCCGCTTGCCCTCCTTTCGTCTCGTTCATTGAGTAATTAAAGAAAGTTCAGTGTTACTAGAACTCTAATCTTAAGTTCACGTCCCTTTAGATTATAGAGAAGGTTCTCGGGTTGATAAAAGTTTTGCAGTTCCTTTAATTGATATTGCTGTAAATGAAGACCCTCTCATTCGCCGCCATAAATGTCGCAAGGATTCCATCTAGATAGTAATTATAACTACCCCAACATTTTCCGGATTTTCCGCGTTAGCTGGAATATTCATCATATATTTTTTAGTTTGCCTAGTAATACTGTTGAAACTAAGCAGTTGAAAATCATTGCCATTACAGCACTGCTGCCTGTTTTCGTAGTCAGTATCGGCCACAGTTTCAAGTTAAAATATTTACCTAAATAATGTATGAAAATTATCGGAGGACAAGAAAGAAAAATAATAAAGCAAATTGACAAAAAATATGCTACTTATTTTGAACTTCGCTTCGTAGGCTATGGACGATTTTCCAAATAGGGCGTAACAAAAATAATAGTGAAAGTATTAAATCGGTGTAGTACAGTAGTATTTAACTACGAGCAGTAATGAAATGACTTAGCCGGCGAAATTAAGTTCGGCAGTTGAATAAATTGACTCAATATGTTTTGCGCACGTCGAAGGATATTCTAAACCAGGGTTGTCCAACCTTTTTTAGTGAAGGGCCACATTTAGAAATTTTCAGTCCCCTTCGGGCCAAAACGTAAGTATGACCTTTTTTCTTGTTAGGGATTCGATTATGCGGGCCGATGTCTATACCATATAGGCCATTCAAGACTATCATTTACGCTTGATGTTTTCTTTTTCATCATTAAAATTATTGAAGTTCAAAGAATAAAATTCACAAGATTCACAAAGATTATTATTTATTCAATATACAAATAGGCAAATTACAATTTTACAATTACAAGAATTTAGTGAGATATTTGACATTGTTTTTGCTTGCACAAAAAATCAATGTCCCCCCGTACACTTGACGTGGAAATATGAAGTACATTGCATAAATGTTCGTCTGCCAATAATGACCTCGACTTTGACTTTACATTTTTCATAAGTGAAAAAAGTCGTTCACAACAATATGTGCTACCAAACAGTGCAATAAACCGAATGGCATGTTTCGAAAGATTTGAAAAGGATTCTTTGTTAACGTATTTCCTATAAAACGTGTGAATGTCATTCTCCACAAAAGCTCTCCTCAAGTGACTGCTGGCTTAAACTTCAATTAATTCTAATTGAAAGGTATTTTCCACCTCATTAAAATCTATGCTAAATGGATCAGCAAAAACTTTAAGCTCGAGACTATGATTTCTGAAATTTGCAAATTTCTGTTCGAATTCGTTTTTCAGGCTACTAATCAATGTTGCGTATTTTTCAAATTTTACTCTCTTAGCACGTCTTGCTGAAAGTGTTGTGAAGTGGTCAGTTTTTTTTTAAACAAGTAACTGCTTTTGAAACAGTTTTAACTTCTCGGTAAAGGCTGTAACATCCTTATATAATAATTCTCGATTGTCCGTCAGTCTGTCTGTCCCAGTAGTTTTGGGCATTTCGCAATGGAATTAAGAGCTAAAACTTTCACAATCGTTAATCCCCCATAAGGTGGTCCCTAGAAAAATCAAACATCCCGGAAAAAGTCCCGGATTCGACGCCGGGAGATTTTCCCATAAGTTTACACGGGATTTTCGATTTTTCAAGGTGTAAGGTTTATTTCATTCAGTCATTAAAATATGTAAATATGGATCGAATTTCCCCGTTTTTGTTTTATTTGGCGGCTAAAACTATAAAATATCTTATTCTTGCGGTGTTTAGATGTTACACGGAAGAATTTTATCAGAAACACGCATTTATTTAAATTATTACGAATTCCCCATCAGAAAATGGTTTTCTTTTTTTCGCTAATGTTTCGGCTATCAAGAAACTGATCGTGGTTGCCTCCTCAGAATTCTCCTTTGCAGCTTTGAAAAAAGATTGTTGTCCAATAATATTCTTTTTCATCGAGGTAATTTTGTCGATTCCCAATTGACCCACGGGGCTGTCAAATTTACTGGAGTGTTTTGTAGAATTATGTCGCTTGACATTGTATTCCTTAATAACGAAGAAGTCATGGGTCCACGATGCTTTGAAGATACGGCATTCACTTGCAATTTTTCTTTTCTTGACTGAATGCATGTTTACCTATAAATATTTATTTTATTATAACCAAGTTAGTTTCAATGAAAAATAACAGTCTCTGCATATTTACGTGCTTAATAAGAATTAAATTTCAAAATGATACAGTAATAAATTCATATCTGATACTAAGTTCTTATTACAAAATAAAGGGAAAATACACAATAAAATAAAGAAATAAAAAGGAAAATCAAATCTAAAGACAAAAATCAATGTAATTCTTCCCAGTCACCAACCTAAGCTATTTTAAGAACCATAATTTCTGCTGTAATAACATGGGTAGATTGATCCTAAGTCCTATGGAATTAATACGTGTTTATGAGCGTTATAGAATGAGATTCTTATTTCGACATTAAGAAAATAAAAATCAATCCGATGTCATATTTTTAAGATATTTTAATTTTGGTTAAAAAAAATTACGTGTCAATCATTCCTGTGTTACACAAGTTGAGAAAAGTGCTTCAAGATTCGAACTCACGCCTCTTCTTTAAAAATGATACCAAATTCATAATCACAATTTATCCGCAAACTTCGTAATTCCTCAATTACATCATCTGCTAAGTTGATAACCTGTATTTGACCTAAATTTTTTTCTTGCAAAGTTTTGCAGAGCGACAATGATGAGCTGAAACATTTTTTTACTATAAATAATGATAAAACAAACTCAATTTGGTTAAGTGCACAAAGTATAGTTTAGCATTGAACAAAGTGTCCCTATCACGCTACTCAGTGATAATATTTAAAGATTCTAAAACCGAATCAAGTAATTCTACAAAAGCTGTCACGGAATTGTCTTTCTATCCATTTTGTGGCGCACAATTCTTTTAATTTTTTCCAAATTGCAGAAGGCTCAATATTATTCGCTATTACTGATTTTAATACAACCTGCCTTTTCGAGGTATGTATTGAAAAAAACATACACTTTACCCAAAGTTTCCATGCAATTACGTAAGGAGGCGATATAACAAGCGTTGCTAATAGTTAAATTCAAACTATGGGAAGCACAGTGTACATACAAAGCTGTAGGTACAATTTCTCTAATGTGTAGGGAAAGAAGGTAGTATGGAGGGATAGTAGGAGGGAGAGTGGAATGGGTAGAAGGGGTGAGGGATGGAGAGAGAGAGGGAAGGAGATATAGATAGATAGATAAATGTATTTATTTGGGAGAAATTTAGGCCATAAGGTCCACTCTTACATTTAACCCATCGTCTATGTTAAATTATATTATTAAAAAAGTAATATTAACATCAAAACTATTTAGATAATAACATACTAAAATACAGACAGTGCGAAATAGGTAGGTACATATTCAAGAAAACTAAGAAAGACATGGTGTTTGTGGGAAAAACCTAGGAAGGACCTGCCTTGACCAACCTAGTAAAAACCCACGCAGGAAAACACCCACGAAGTGAAGGGGGGGTGGAAAAAAACCTGCGAAAATCCTACATACTTGAAAGAACAATGTGAAACGATACATTATCACAGTGAAGTGAAAAGTTCAAAATCAATGCTTACATAGCGGCTTAAAAATATAATAATACAAAAATAAACAAGAAAAAAAGAAATGACAATATTTAAATAGGAGACCTATTTGTCAATAAGAAAACAAAACAACCTATAAATATCAAATGTACACTTAAAATAACACGAAGAAAAAGAGTTGCAGGAAATCTTAAAGGTTTACGTACAACAGGATAAAAAGCAAGCATTGAGTAAGGATAATGAAATAGGAGTGTATGGGGGTGATTAAGTATTGCTTTGATGTTTTAGAAGATGAGTGAGACAGGCACGTTTGAAGGAGTTTAAGGAGGGGGATGTTTTAAGATTATGATCTAAGTTATTCCAGAGACTTGAATGGATTTATTATAGATGTCAGTCCTGTGATGAGGAATAAGGAGGTTGTTTTTGCCTCTGGTTCCACGCTTGTGTACTGTATTGATTTCGTTGAAGAGGGAAGAGAGGTAATCAGGTTTGTTATAAGTTAGGATTTTATACATTTGCATGAGTATATGTAAGTTCCTTCGAGCGTCAAGTTTGAGCCACGATAGTTTATTGTAATGTTCGCTGATGTAGTCACTCTTTTTAAGATCACAGATAAATCTAATGCAAGAGTTTTGCGTACATTGTAGCTTTAATGCAAGTTCGCAGGATAGATCGTTAGTCAAAGTGAGGAAATAGGAGTATAGTTACTAAGAGTTTACGCAAGGAATTAGGTAAAATAAGAGAAAATCAGAGGGCTAAGAATAAAACCCCGTGGAACGCCTCGATTTACATTTGTGGGACGAGATGATAAGTCATGAGTAAATAACCTTTTGAGAGCGGCCATTTAGATACGAGCGAAACCAGTTTCGAGAAGCGAGTGAAAAGTGCAAAAGTTCGAGTTTGCAAAGTAGGATGTCTTTGTCAATGGAGTCGAAGGCTTTACTGAAATCCAATAGCGTTAGAATGGTAATTTTTCTCTGGTCCATTGCTTTGCGGGCATCGTCCGTACCTCGCTTGTTTCTCGTTATATTCTCATCTGAGCGAAAAATATTCAGAACATTGTGAAATCTCAAAGAACGCATTTGGAAAATCTGTGTATTCCGACATAGTGTTCCAATCTTTTTGCATTTGATTAACACACAGCCGGCTGGAATACGATGTGTAGACCTTTAGTCTTTAACATTTTAAAATATCTTACAATCGAGACTTTGGCTCTAGATTTACACTGTTTCACGTAGAAATAAATTAAAATTTTTATTCTTAGCGTCGATTCTGTCGTTTAATTCTTGTTTGCTCATATTTTAAGTTTATATTCGATTTGCTCCGATTTTTCAACATTTCAATTGTTGCTCTCGGATTTTTGCATTGTTAGACTCGGGCTTTCAAGTGGATTTGCACTAAGCTTGCAATGAAACAAACGCATTAAGGACAATAACCGATTGAAAATTTATGTGAAAAGTTTCGTGTAAATATAAAACAAATGAAACGCGTAGCAAAGAAAGTTGAAGTCAGAAACGACTCCAATGCATTGTACTAATGAACAACTTAACTAGGAAGATATTTAGTGCGTATATTGTAAATTCATCGATCATTACAGTGAATTTTTTCAGCAGCTTTATCTTGAGAAATTCTTCAGCGACATATTTAAAATTTATTTTGTTTATAATCATCACGATGAATACTTCAATTGAAAAAATCTTGATTTTTCAATATTTCGCATGGCAAAAGCAGCAAATCAATTGTTTAATATTTAAGTTTTGCACTTTTCATTGACTTTGAATCACATTTATTCTTTTATGCTCTTGAAATCACATATTCTTATGAATATATATATATATATATCATCATCATAGGTAGTCTGTCCGTAGACAGGTCCGTGATTATTCATGGTTAAACCTGGTTCTCCATATACTCCTATTTTCCGCTGTCCTCTTTATATCTTGATAACTCTCTTTCCCTTTCAGATCGTCTATCAGCTGAAACCTTTTCCTACCTCTTTCCCTTTTCCCATCTAGTTTTCCTTCTAACACGTCTTTAATCATACTCTCTCTCCTCAGGTAATGTCCAACCCAGTTAGCCTTCTTCTTTCTGATAGTCTGTATAATCATTCGCTTCTCTCCTATTCTTCGTAGCACTTCATCGTTTTTCATCCTATCTGTCCATTTTATCTTCAGCATTCTCCTCCAAGTCCACATTTCAAAGCTTTCCGAATATTTGATGTCATTTTTCCTTAGCGTCCATGTTTCTGCCCCATACAATGCTATACTCCATACGTAGCATTTTATCAACTTCTTGCGGATATCTTCCCTTATATTCCCTGTAAGTAGTTGTTTCTTTCTCCTGAAAGCCGCTTTTGCTTTTCCTATTCTAGTTTTGATCTCATCCGTACATTTTGCCTCTCGTGTTATGATACTTCCAAGGTATTTATATTCTGAAACTTGTTCTAATGGCTTTCCCCCAATAGTTATGTTCAGATTCTCTTCTTTACCCGATATTCGAATGACCTTGGATTTTTCTGTATTTATTTCCATACCATATTTTCTACCTGTTATCACTAGTCTATTTATCATTTTTTGTAGCTCCTCTTCCTTTCTTGCTAGAAGTACTTGATCATCTGCGTATTTTACTGTTCTTATAATCCTTCCTCCAATTTTGAAATCCCCTGTGCCTTCTAAAGCTTCTTGCATTAGACTTTCTCCATATATATTGAATAGGGTTGGCGATAGGCAGCATCCTTGTCTTACTCCTCTACCGATATTTATTCCGCAGGTGTCCACATTCTCAAACCTGACCTTTACAACTTGATTCTCATATAGATTCCTAATCAGTCTCCTGTCTTTCCAGTCTACACCTATATCCTTTAATATCTTCATCAACTTTACCCAATTTACTCTATCAAAGGCCTTCTGCCAGTCTACGAAACATGCGCAGATATCTTGACTGTATTCTATTGCCCTTTCTGATATGATTCTAACTACTCCTATAGCATCTCTAGTTCCTCGTCCTTTTCTGAAACCGAATTGATCTTCCCCTATTATTTCTTCTGCCTTTTTCTCCAGCCTTTTATTAAGAATCCTCGTGATGATCTTCGATGTGTGTGACAGAAGGCTTATAGTTCTGTAATCTTTACACTGCATTGCCTTTGGCTTCTTCTTTAGAGGGATCATTGTTACTTCTAGGAAATCCTGAGGCCACTCTCCCGTGTCGTAAATCTTATTAATTAATTTCGTGATCGCTTTTATTCCTTCTGATCCTATGACTTTAAGTATCTCAGCCGGTATTCCATCGCTGCCCGTGGCTTTCCCCTTCTTAAGTTCCACTATCGCTTTTTCTACTTCGCTCTCCATAATACTTGGTCCTAAGTTATCTTCTTCAATGTATATATATATATATATATATATATATATATATATATACAGTGAACTCCCGATCTAACGTTTTTTGCCGGACCAAGGGAAATCGACTTTAGATGCGGAAAAACGTAAGATGCGGAAATGGAGATAATGATATTCGCACATAATAGTACCTTGTCCGGTACATTTTAAATTATTGTACAGGACGCCCAAATGTCCTGTATTTCATCAACTGTCCCGTAAAATCCTGTATTTCATCAACTGTCCCGTAAAATCCTGTATTTTCTGAAGTGAAGTTTTTACAAATATATTATAATAAGAAAAACATCGCAAATAAATGACATGGTGGAGATGTCCGGGATTCTGCCTTGTTGATCCATTTTCTGGACAATATTTCGCCGGCGTTCCAGTCGGCTTCTTCAGGTCCGAAGTGACCTGAAGAAGCCGACTGGAACGCCGGCGAAATATTGTCCAGAAAATGGATCAACACGGCAGAATCTCGGAAATCACCACCATGCCAACAGCACGTCGTGGAAGCCTTCGTACTAATTTATCGCAAATAAATTTATATTTTCAATTGTATTCCAAATTCTTGCTCTCGTTCTTATTCTAATTAAACACGAATATGTCAGTCTTTAAAGGTAAGGGGATATTTTCTATACATTTCTGAACCATTCAGATAAAATCAAAAGCACTCAGTACCATGGTAAGAATTGAATGATTAAAAAATGGTAATTGAAATTTTCTCTTCTCACGTTTTTAAAAGGTAGAAGTGTTACCGTTACCGAATATGAAGATTCTACTACAGTTGTAACGAAGAAAACTACTCTAGATAAGTCATGAGAAAAGGTATTAGCAACTTACCTGGTTAACCTCCAATATCATACCCATAACAGGAACAAAATTAGCATGTGCACACAGCTGAATATCGAAGATCAAAACTAAATGGTGAACCCACAGCGCCGGAAGTAAGTCTTGTGCGCATGCGTCGATTGAATAAAATGTTTTTTCCGGATGGATAAAATAAGGAAAACCAAGAGATTAAGACATTAAATCGTAAAAAATTGATTGGAGAGATTTTAAGGAAAAAATATTTAAAAGTTTTTAAAAAATGCAAGGTACATACCATATCTGTTTAGGATATGTTATTTGAAGAAAAAAGATCACTACTAATTTTGAATGACAATTACAAATGAAAACCATACAAATATAAATGATAAAATTTAGTATTTTTTGAAAAAGTCGGATATTTTACTTTGTTGCTTTCTTTCATTTGAGTGAATACCATAGAGTCCCTTTTCAAGTTTATCAGTCCCTTCAAGAAGGTGTTCCGTCCCAATACGGGACCACAAATATCTCTTGATGGTAACCAAGCCCTCCAGAGCTTGTTTAAAACATGGTGGTTCAGTTTCGTTTACATCATCATCTTCACTTTCAGGACAGTCATCATGTTGTAAATCACAAATTTCACTCACTGTTAGTAAACCACAAGTAGCAACATTATCATCAAAGGTCACAAACTCATCAAATGTCATTTCATTAAACTGCAAACGCTTCCAGTCATCATTATCGACTTCATGAAGAGCATCTTGTTCTTCATAGTCAGCAACGGCATCACGGAAGAACCCAGCTTTTCTAAAACAATTCTTTATCGTTTCAGTCTTAATGGCTTTCCAAGCTGATGTTATATAATGCATGGCCTCTAAAACTGTCAATTTCAGTGTACTTTTGCTGGAATCCATAATTGCCACTGCTTTGGATACCAGCGCCTTTCTATACTGCTGTTTCAAGCTGTGTAAAATACCTAGATCCAATGGTTGCAAATGACTTGTGCAATTTGCTGGTAAAAAAATAACTTTAACATTCCGTAGATTGGCAGTATCTTGTGGATGAGCTGCACAACGATCCACAAACAGCAACACCTTTCTCGAGGTGGAACCCATTTTTGCATCAAACTCTTGCAAATACTCCATGAATAATTTTGATGTCATCCATGCCTTGGAGTTGTTTTTATACTTACATGGGAGTGTCCTCACATTCTTGAAGCATCGCGGTTTGGCGAATTTTCCAATCACAAGTGGTTGGAGTTTTTCGCTACCGTCTGCATTGCAGCACAGCAAAACTGTCAGTCGCTCCTTGCTTTTCTTCCCTCCATGGCAAGCTTCTCCTCGAAAAGTTAAGGTTCTATCTGGTAACAAATTATAAAACAATCCTGTTTCATCGGCGTTAAAAATATCGCATGGTGCATAGTTCTTTATTTTCTCGGGTAACTCTCCTGTCATCCAATGATTCACTGATGCAAGATCTATGTTTGCACTCTCTCCTGCAACGACTTTATAAACTACACCATGACGGTTTTTAAACCTATCAAGCCATCCGCTGGATGCCGTAAAAGTAGGAAACCCCAGTTGATTTGCGATTTGTATTGCCTTTTCACGCATTATAACACCGCTAATCGGGATGTTGGAAGCTCGAGCCTGCTGAAACCACTCGAGTAACAATGCTTCCACTCTTTCGTATGGTGATGCTCGAGAGTTCTTCCTCCTTTTCGCAGCCACACCGCAGTCGTTTACAGCTTTGAGGATCGATGTTCGGTGAGCCATAATTGTGTTCAGCGATGTCACTGCCAGCCCTAATCGCCTTGCCATTTCAACACGTTTCAGATGTGGATTTCTATCTACTTCTTCGATTATTAATCTTTTTTCATCAAGAGTTATAACCTTTCTTTTTGATGCCATTAGAAATATATGGGGTGGAGTACAAAAACTTTTAAACAGCACTGAGAGTAAAATTCTCTAAAATATTTAAAACTTCGTAAATTTACAGCTTTCAACTTACGAGGCGCAACTGTAACTAAAATAGAAATGACATAGAATGCACTGATTGTATTATGTCAATCAGACAAACGAGCAGAGTTCCAACGGTAGACGACTGAATTTGGCTTGTTGCGTACCGAAGACGACGGCTGATAAAGAACTGCCACTAAGAAAGTTTAGATGGTGGAGACAGAGTAGAGATGCTACAATGTATGTAGACAAAGTTTGATGGTAATTTAATGAAAGTGAAATCTAGTAGACTCTGCATAGCCACATTTTTCTGTACATAGATTGTAACTAAGTATGGCATACTGGAAGCAAAAGAAACACTTTTACTGACCTTATTGATTTAATCGTAAAGTATGTATAATACAAATTAACTTAATAGAGGTTGTGTTGCGTTTATGTACCTTTTCCAGTTTTCGTAATTTTTATTCTCACGTTATAAGCGGATGTAATTCTAGACGGGGACTTGAAACTCGATACTTAGGATGCGGAAAAACGTTACAAACGAAAAACTTTAGAAGCGGGAAAAGATATAATGGAAGTAAATGGAGCTCTAGCTGGGACCTCAAAATTTCGACTTAAGATGCGGAAAAACGTTAAAAGCGAAAACGTTAGAACGAGAGTTCACTGTATATATATGTGTGTGTGTGTGTGTGTGTGTATATATATATATATAAATATATATATATATATAATTTTCATATTTTCGGATAGTAGTGGATCGTTTGGGGATCAAAATGATTGCCCTTATGACGTTTTGGTTTCTCGAAATGATGTGTAATTTGGGAGTTTCGCTTTTCATCATCTAACCTCAATATATTGCTTTAGGATGCCAGCCCACAGTTAAAATCAGGATACGTGCAATAGGAAATTGCAAAATATTTTATGCGTCCTACTTTTAAATTTATCGCCGGAATACCTCTGCTGTTAATATATTTGAAAACAAGAAGAAATTTTGAGAGCATTCCATTTCAGTTATGCATAAATTTTATGCATAAACAGATATTTAAAAAAAATTCTCTAAAGGTTTTTTTAAGTTCAAAAAACGCCTGCAACTCATTTTTTATACTTACAATTTCTTCGCATTTCTCTGAATAATTAAGGCTTTTGGGCTCTTATTTGAACACATTCCTCCTCCAAAATTGCTACTGATTTCTTTAAAACACATTGAATTATTTTATTCAATTCTCTCATTTGTCCTTATTGAGTATGGATATTTAGCGAATTGTGGGAAACGTCACTCATAACGTACTTTTAAAATGCCCCGCTAACGAAAACCTTTTTCCAATGAATAACTAGTGTTATTGAATCTTCATCCGATTTGAAATCGAAACATTTTCATGCTTTAGTGAGAAATTCTTGAAAAACACGACCAATGCTTTCGTGAATTCTAAAATGGCCGAATCCATTCTAGCTCAAAAGAAGAAAAAAAATTGAAAAGCAAAATTACGAAAAAATTTCGAAAAATATTTTGTGAGGGCGTTTTCGACTCCGAAAATTATATCCCCGCCGTTTGAAATGATGCCGTGAAGGGTTTTTCCTCCTTCCGCATTAATATAGCTCTTAACAACAATAGTGACCTTGAATATTTAAAAAAATATTTTGAGCGTAACTATACCGAAAAGTGAGCGAATGAGGAGTTAGTTAGCCGTGTAAGCTGCGGAAAATACGTAGGATTTAATCAACTCACCCAAATCGGCCGACGAATGAGTCAAGAGGATAAATAAGCCGATTAATAGGAATTTCGCCGCTGGGCGCCATGAGAAAACGTACCGGGTTCGTAGATTCCCTCTTAAAAAAAGTGAACTTTCACGAAAATCGAAAGGAAATACCGCTCGGTCGTGGCCTTGTCTTTTAAAGCATCAATTGCCGCATGCTTTGTGGTCTGCGGTTAAGACATTCCACGGGTGCCGACTGGAATGTCTGCACAGTTTTGGGAATTCTCCTTTCTAATAAGCGCAACCCGTGAGGGGATGTTTCATATAACCAAATTTTAAGACAAGTTATTATATGGCCATTTAACGTTTCAGTAATTCCGTTTCCTAGAATATACTTAATACGCCGAATAAATAAGCAAGTCAAATATGTCTTCTTGATAAACAGATTTTGAAAATGGTTTTGATGAAATCGTTCTTCGAAATGTTAAGAGAATCCATTGGTTTTTTTGGGTCACCTTGAACCGTGAATTTTTATACCATTTCGCGAGCGTCTTAATTGCGGCCTCTTCTTTTATTTAGGCCGCCGGTCCGCAGGATGGGGATTACGTCAAAATTAATTTGTGATGAGTGAAATATGTTACAGCTCCGACATTTTGCCATGATTTTCGAGGATTTTTTTTCTTAAATGAATTTTTGACGCTTAAATGAAAGTTATTCGATTCCGGTGATCGTCTCTCATCAATCACCCGTTTTTTTAGATTTTCTTGTAGAATCCGTTGCTATGGCATTATTCTCATTTGTCAATTCGCCGTTTAAAGTAACTTCCAAAAATTAAAAAATCGCCATCAATAATTACGAAAGATCCAGCTAGTTTTATTGTTAGAACAAAAAGTTACGATGAAATTATACGTCGAAAATGGAATATAAATTGACGATAGATTCAAATTCCTGCATACGACGCATGCGTTAGCAAATTCATAGTTACGCTACACGAGAATTGGACTTTAGGAACAGTTGACATGTTATTTGAGGCGTATTCATCGGCCGAAGCCAAACAAAAAAAGATTTCAGTTTTAACTGAAACGGAATATCCGTCTGCGCGAATTTTACGGTCGACGAAAGCACGAAAATTCGCATAAACACTGTGTACGTTAAAATAACATGTTATTTGAGTGACATTTCGGAGCAAAATGTCAAAATGCTTAAAAATAAATCCTTTGATTTAATTAAATTTATTTTGTAATTAATTCTCTCTTATTTTTGTAAAAATGCTGCTCGAAAGAATTAAATACTTTATTTCTATCATGTGTTTCCTAATTTTTCTAGTTAATTCACAAAAACGTATTTATGGAATGGGATTTTAGCCTGGGGGTAGATTCATGATTGAAATGAAATAGCATCCATATTCTCTTTGTAGCTAACTTCAGAATTTTAAGATTTTTTCAAGTTTAAAAAAATGGCTCTTATTTAAAAAGTTGGTCTTTATTTGTACCAGCTTTACGTGATATCGCATTTAAAATTCAATTCATCATAATATAAGAGCTCACTTTTTGTGTCCATCGGCGTTTTCCTTTCTCAAACTCATTAATACCTCGAATATTTTATCCGTCGCAGATCAAAGGGTACAGAGTTTGTCTATTCGTTACGTGGATCGTAATTGGAGGGATAGAGAGGGAAGGGAAAGTTAGCGGGAGGGATGAGTTAGAAGTTGGTTGCATAATTTTTGATGCTTTCAAATTATTTTCGTTTTTTCCTTGTTTTTTTTTTTTCGATGTTGGGTGTTACGCTTCTGGCAACGGGCCATTGTGTGCCGAGGCAGACAGACCGGTCCATCGTTTACCTTCTGTCCCCGCAAAACAACCTCCCTCAATACGCTCGGTTTCCAAATCGAATCGTAATGCTAACAACTGGTTGACAGAGAGATATTTTTCTTTGTTTCGAGCAAAGCAGTTAATGTATGGACCTGTCTAAAATGTATGGTGGGCACTTCCATTCTATGGCAATTAAAACAAGTAAGATACCCATGCTAAAGTAAGAGGTGGGAGTATATTTTCTTAAAAAATGTTCAGGGTTCTGGTTTGCCTCCACCTTTGGAAAGGGAACGAGCAGCACCGTTATAATGTAGATCCTTACTAGGCCTTCCCATTTGTAAAATCTTCGCTCCTGTTGCTTCAGTAGTTTGCCTAATATACCATTTCAGTTTCGAATTTTCCGAATTTGAAGTCATCTAGCGAAAAGTCTATGAACTACTTGGCAACTCCAATCGGTAGAAAATTCATAGATTAATAACAAATATCTAATTAAAAAAGAATTTTATAAATATCTCTTAAAACAAAAAAGTTGTTTGTCCACAGACGGACAGAAAGTCATCACAAAAACATGTTTTTTAAAGAAATCTCGTTAAAAATGTTCATTTCCCGACGTTCATAGGAATTTATTTCGGGAGAGAACTGGTCTTTGGAGGTGATCTTCTTAGCTTAAAAGGAAATTATCGTTTATTCGTCAAACATTGGCCAGATGGTTTCGGGTTGCTTGAGACGTTACCTCTCTGCTAATGGCACTGCAATTTAACCGAGGATCGGCCTTGCCAACGGCGACTTGTATTATCTCACCATCAAGCATTTGAAATGCTATGGAATAAAATTTAAGTTCGGGTAACCTTGCTCTGAATTCATTACAGCTCTCTGTGTGGCGGATTGCATGGGTGATATTACGGAAAATAACTCTTACAACCAAGTCTAATATGCCCTTGACACATGAATTGTAAAGAATTAAAGTCTTTTAACAGGTATTATTTCAACAGGTAGATCTGATTATTTAACTGCCACCGCCACACCACCTACCGGCGACTATTTTAAACAATTTACGCTCCTTTTTATTACTTTCTCCATATACGTAGTATAGGGGAAAGGATTGTTTTCATGAAAAAATCGACTTCGAGATTTCAACGGATATACGCTTTGATCATTTTCTCGATGATGTCTGTGTGTGTGTATGTGATAGCTTTTTTGTGGGTGCTCTAACTCAAACACTATTAATCAGGCCAACGCGAAATTTTATATTTAACATTTTTATAAAAGTCACAAGAAATGATTAGTTTTTGGTAAAAATCGCTCAACCGGAAGTGGGTGTTCACTCTTGTCGTTTATCCGTTATTTTGAAATATTTGCTTTAATATTTGATAAATGTAAAGGAATGAAAGTTGTAGGAAATTTAATTTTCTACAGCCTTTGTTTGAAATACTTTCCCATATAAATGCATTGTTGAAGAGATATCTTATATTTTAGCTGCCGCCACCACCACGCCACCTACCGGCGACTATTGTTAACAATTGACGCGTTGTTACATCTTAGTAACGCTCCTTTTTCTTTTCTTAATTGTTGGAGCTTTGTGGCTATATCCAATATCAGAAGGCTATGCTTTGAGTTTATTTCTGTTCTTTGTAGTACTAAAATTTTCTTGGTTTCTTAAAATATTTATTATTATGTAACCTATTTGGAATTTTTAGAAATATTACAGATATGGAGAAAGTCATGTGGTGGCCACATCAGATTTTTAGAAATATTACAGGTATGGAGAAAGTCATGTAGTGGCCACATAAGATTGTTACTTTCTCCATATACGAAGTATAGAGCAAGTATTGTTTTCATGAAAAAATCGAATTCGAGATTTCAACGGAAATAAATGTTTTAAGGTCTCCTGAACACGTTTTTGGCTATTTTCTCGATGATGTCTGTGTGATTCTGTGACCGGGGGTTTGTGGGTGCTCTAGCTCAAAAACTACTAATCAGATCAGCGTGTAATTCTATATTTAACATTTTTGTTAAAAAGAAAAGAACTGATTAGTGTTTGGTAAAAATCGGTCAACCGAAAGTTGGTGTTTACTCTTGTCTCTTCTCCGTTTTTTTGAAATATTCGCTTTAATATTTGATAAATGTATAAACGTGCTGGAATAAAAGTTGTAGGTAATTTAATCTTATACAATCTTTGTTTGAAACAATTTCCCATGTAATACATTTTTGAAGAGATATTTTTAAAACTAAATCTTTAAGCTGCCACCACCACACCACCTACCGGCGACTATTGTAACCACATTACGCTCCTTTTATTTTCTTAATTGTTGGAGCTTCAGGGCTATATCCAATATCAGACGGCTGCAGTTTGAGTTTATTTCTGTTCTTTGTAAAGTCTTTAAATTTTTCTCGCAGTTTCTTAAAATATTTATCATCATTTAACCTATTTGGAATTATTAGAAATATTACAGGTATGGAGAAAGTCATGTGGTGATCACATCAGATTTTTTATAATGCTATTAGGAATTAAAATGGTACCACAATCATTACATCGCCTTCTCATAATTATGTGCGAAACTAATTCTATGGTAGTCTCCATGAACATTCCTTAATAACGTGATCAACTTGTTCTAACTTTTTCAAAATTTTGTTTTGTGAAATGGACTTTTCAATCATACTGTTTTCCTTCAACATAATTCTTCTATAAAAATGAACACGAAACTTCTAAATTGCGGAATTGCTTGCGTGTGGATAACGTCGTCATGATATGTATGCAGATCACAACTAACTAGTCGAAGTAATTGAACTCAAATGAACAAACTTAACCATCTCATCAAACCCTAACTCATTTTTGCAATCGAGATCTTTGCCTCTGCTGCATCATCAGCAAATCGTTTCCTACATTCCCATAGGCAATCCTTGAACCGCGAGAGAAGTGCAACGCAAACGCCTTTCCGCCCTTATCCGCGGCGGCACCTTTAAAATCCCTCCGGTATCTCACCCGGCGCCCTCCATATTTCTCAGCGGCGCACTCTGCCGGCTCCTGCAAAGAGGAAATAGAGAACGAAAGATAGGATCTGGAAAACAAAACGGGAGAGAGGGCAGGAGAATGAAAGATGGAGGGACGAGAAAAAGGGAAGGAAATTACGCTTTATACCCATCTCTCTCTCTCTCTTGTTTTTTTAATCTCTCGGATGTTGCCGCTGCCTTAGCAACATAACCGTCTCGACCTAAGGGCTCCGGAGTCCGTGGGTTCGAGCACTGCTTCTTGTGAAACGCTCGGTGTATCGGGTTGGAAAGAGGAGGAGTAGTAGGGCGATGAGTGGGTGGGTGGACGGCTTGGTTTCGCCACACCGCTCTTGGGTGGCGGTGGGAGTGTTTTAATGGTCGTTTGCGCGGGTGGGGAACCATGGGGCGGAGGAGTGAGAGAGGGTTGTTCGGAGGAGGGTGGGTATGAACGGGACGGGGAGGTGGTTGCTAGGAGTGGGCCCGTCGGAGGAGGAGAGGGAGGCAGTGGAGCAACGTATCGCGCCGGGAGTCCGCCGCCGAGAGAGAGAGAGAGAGAGGGAGAGAGAGAGACCAGGAGAGCCCTTGGGGCGAAAGGGTGTGGCCAACCGGCTGCAGCGACCTCTCTCTTTCACTCACTTTTCTTTTCCTCCACCTCCTAAACATCCACCTTTCTTTCCTCCCCTATCTCCGCTCTCCTCTTTCCCCTCTCCCAAACGCCAAAAAACGTTCAGTAGATGTGTATATATATATACGACCAATTTCTCCATCTGTCCTTCTTTTTCAACTCCTCTCGTTTCCCTTTTCGCTGCTTTTCTGATTCGTAGCGCCCGCTTCATTCGCAGGATCTCTTCTACCAAACCCACAACCCTTTCCTAGTTCACCCTATCTTCCTCTAGTTCTTCCTTTCTAAGAAGCTCTATTATACGGATGGAGAAAGTGAGAGAGAGAGACAGATAGGTGAGGGGAGGAAAAGTAAGGGAGGAAATTGTTTTTCCAGAACTATACGCGATATGATTTCGGAATTAGGGGCACGCCCCAAAAGAGATGCGTGATCATATAAGTGAAAATTTATTCTGGAAAATTCAAGAATAAGCATTTGTTAAAAATATGTTCTAATCTTAGCTGTCTCCAACAGCCATAAAAATATTAATTTTTCAGCCTAAAAACGAGTTCGATAATTCTCTAGTGAATTTATTTCGTTATTCAGGGAGTTTGAGTACGGAGCACCGTCAGGAACATAAAAAAATACTCAGCATAGATATTTCTGTCGATTATTGTTATAGAGAGGTAAATATTTGCTGTTGAAAGTCAAACAACGGATATCTTAAGTTACCTCTAGCTCAAAGAGAAATTTTCATTACAAAAGTTGGAGAATAGGCCTGCCTCGATATTTTAGTGGTAGAATATCCTCCAGTCTGTTGAAGATCCGGTTTCGATTCTTGGTCAAGGCTGAATTTTTCTCTTCCTCTGACCGTTATAAAATGCTGTATGTGTCTGTGTGCTAAAAAGTGTTAATCCCCGCCCACCCTCCCATTTCCATTCCTGGGAAGACATCCCTCCCGACTTCTCTCTTTCTTGCGATCGCGTCAAACGCCAAAGTGAATTTTCCTTCTGAGCGGCTGCAGAAATCGCTTGGGGAAAAAAACGAACTTTTCTCGAAGCTCACCCTAGCCCGTCGAGACGGGTTTTATCTAAAAAAAAAAAAGTTGCGACTCGTTCGGATCCTACTTGAGGCCGAAATTTTTTAGCTCGAATTTTAAGGGGGTTAATTTGATTGGTAAGGAAGGCGGGGGGAGATCGGCCGCCTTAGCCCTTGTTTGTCTCCCGTGATTCTGGTTACGGGATGCTAATCGGATGCAACAAAGCTTTGATAGATGACTGTTTGCGAGGAGTTCTGAGCTGGCGTTTTTGTTCGCTCCCCCCCTTTCCCCTCCCCTGACCGCAAAGAAGGCTTTACTCCTCCGCGGAGGATCTTAATTAATCTTCAATTTCTCCGGCTCCTGTTTGCACAGTAGGTCAACGTTCGTTCTCATCAAGTTTTCCTTTATGCGCGTGATTTATTTTAACTAATTTCCTGTTACTCAATCGAGCATAGGAAAAAACGATTGGGTATTTCGTGCAGTAATTTAAATAGTTTTAGGGGTTCAACTGTTTTTCTCTCTCTCCGTTTGATTGCGGATGAGTTACATCGTGTTACATCTGAAACAGTCAAACCTATTATTAAACATATTTTTTTATTCCTACGAAACCTAAGGAAACTAAATTTTTAGCTTCTCATTTAGAACAATTTTTTTTTAATTCGATTTTAATTGTTAAATTCACCAGAAAAAGAACCAGTTTGGATTATCTGTCACCTATGGCGGTGGTGTTCAATCCGATCCACCATGAGTTTAACAATTATGGGGCACAATATAACAAAAGGAAAATATAAAATTGTAAAAACAACATATTTTGCATTTACCTCTCTACCCCAATATTAGATTAATACATTTACAACAAATCAGGTAATTTTGACGCACAACTTAACCCTTAATTTTCTTAAATTACTCTTCAACTCTATTTTCGATTGGGCGTGGTACGCGAAGAGGGTAGAATTGAACTATATGACCCGCGTTCCGAATAGTTTGAGAACCACTGATTTAAAATATAAAAGGACGTTCCTTAAATGTATTTATATAGATGATTACAGTATTTCACCCTTCACAGATGACTGCGCAACTTTTATAAGTAATTTAAGGCAGAAGAGGTCCAAAACCGATTTTTGCGGCATTTAGGAAGAAAATAATGATGCATAATGTATAATGAGGTTCCTGTCAGTGAATTCCGAAAAGAGGGAAAAAGGTACATTGGAGGGGGGAGAGGGGAGGGGGAGATGGGAGGAAGAAGGGTAACCAACCTATAGTGAAAATTAGAGAAGTAAAAATGTATCATAGGAGAACTAGTGTTAAAACAATGAAATACTGCTTATCAGGAAAATTATTTGTATTTCTGATGTGATAATAATAATCTGTATTGCGTTTAACCCTTCTAGACCAATAGAGAAAAAAGCAACAGGTAGAGAGATGTCATAATAAAAGCAACTTTTTTAACCTCATATATACATAACAAATGGATACACACCAAAATAGCACATTAAAATAGTTTAATTTTCTCAATAATTACAATATTTATACTATATGTATAAATATAAAAATATCAAAAATAACAAATTAAAAAAAAACAAAGAAATGCTTATTTCTCTTCTAGAATGTCAGTTTCGAAGGTAGAACAAGTTTGGGTTAGATTGACAATACATTTCTTTAGATATTGACGAAAAAACATTGCTTGGGGTCATATTGACCCCACGCGACTAATTAAGGGTTAAATGTATTTATATAGATGATTACAGTATTTCACCCTTCACAGATGACTGCGCAACTTTTCTAAGTAATTTAAGGCAGAAGAGGTCCAAAACAGATTTTTGCGGCATTTAGGAAGAAAATAATGATGCATAATGTATAATGAGGTTCCTGTCAGTGAATTCTTAAATCGCAGTATGACGTTTGACATATGTTCCATGTGAAATTTTTCATAAATCACTGTCGTTTTGCTCCTCGCTGTAGAAATAGATATAAATTTCAATTCTGCGACGCAATGCATTCCCCGCACCGCATGCGAAATCTCTTGTCCCCATTTGCTTCGCTTTTAATGCTTGTCAATTACTACCCTCGCTACACGCGCGTGCTTCCGTCACTTCATTTTCTTTTCGATTTTCGTGGCGCCGCTTATTTGCATATATATTGGTTGTTCCACGGCCGAATCGAATACTGCAATTTTGAAAGAATCATTAGAAATATTTTCTTCGTCATTTCAAGTTCAAATAATTGCTGTCACGATCGATTGCTTTAATCCTTACTCTGTATTTTAGAAGCTCAAATGAAAACTACCTTAACTCAATAAAGATTTTATTTCAAGAAGTATTGCCTCTATATTTACGTCATAGTTTATTCTACTTTCTAAAACGTGGATGCCTCATTGAATTTGGATTCTCGCTTAACTAGTGACGAGCAGATCCCCACATTAATCACTTGATGTGGAACTCTGATTAACGAATTGAAACTTTAAAAATTTGATGAATCCACGAATTTAATCTGTAAAATGAAAATTGCTTGCAATCATCGGGTGCACAACAAAGCAAACTCTTTTTAAGTGTGTACCTGGTGACGATGACTTTTCTTTGAAATCCGGGATGTACACATTTTTTTGAATCTTGAAAGTTAAACTCGTATCGCTTGTTATTTTTTAATTTTGATTGAATTACACAAGCTGCCGTCTGCAAGTATAAAGTTTAATTAATATATAGAATATTAATAAAAAGATGTTCTTATTGTTCTTCCTACTACATTAAAACTTGAATATTATGCCACATTTCTACGAGCTCAAGAACGGTAATTTTAAGGCACAAATTCGAAATTTACCATAAAAAATATTACTGATTGTGTAAATTCGAGAAATATCCGGATTTAATTAACCGCCTGTGGCGAATGTTTTAGACGAGATCTACATCCTGAATTTTTATCTCTTTTTAATTTTCAAGCTCTGAAGCTTGGCTTTTATTGTGATTAAAATCATTTTCTACGTTATTAATAAATTTTATCAAATATTTTAAATTCAACGGTAGACCAGCTGGACAATTTTTTTCCTTAGTATAAGCATTATAATTGATGCAGAATACATCCTATATTAATTATGTGGTATGCTATTATGAAAGTAACGCCTCTATTTTAGACCTTTTCATGCTTTGGATTTCCAGTATTTGATCCTGAAGATGATTTTCTGCCATTAAGAGGTTACCGTAAAGGCTTTAAAGAGTCGAAGAATTCAGTTTCCATGGACGGTATTCATTCAACTTCCCCAGAAGGACGTATGTAGTACATACACCGCGTGCCGTAGATAGATGCATTCGTTTCGCCGTCGCACAAGGAGACGGGATGAGGATTCTGACGAATTTTGGACTAACTGGCTGTCACGGTGAGTTTTTTATTTCCGATAGTAGCTATCAATATGCATGCCGTTGGAAATTATTTCCGTCTGAGCTTTATATTTATCGACGAAAAATGATAATGGGTTGTTTTTCTTAATTGGCAGCGCATTTATACACATGCCTACAATTGATACTAGAAAAATATCTGATTTAATTTATCTACTAAAAAATATTTTGTCAACTTTTTTACATATGTTACGAACAAATATATCTATATATTGGAAAGAAGTGAAAACTTCTGGGCTTGAATTTTTATCGGAAACATGAGACATTTCTGCATATTGATGAAATTATGGTAAAGAAAGTACGTGTCATAATTTTCCTAGAAGTGGAATAATGCCGCTAATTGATGTAAAACAAAAAAGCTAAAACAAAACTCTTCTAAAAGGTCATGAATAATTATTCAAATATGCATTGCGCAACATTTAAATGCATGCACCTAGCTGAGGCACAGAAAAATTTCGCTTACATTTCATTGTTCCACCCTTCTGGGGTCAGGATATGTAAATTTATACCCTCCTGCATTTAATTTTCATCAATTTGCATTAGTCTAAAACAATTTCTTTTTTCCTCATTGCACCGACTGAATTTTGGATTAATATCTAAATTTTTTCCGTACGAATTTACGGGTCATAAAATGCCTGTCGGTAAAATTTCCGCCCGAGTGAGTCTCCAGAATAAATATTTCACGCAGACCACCCTATCTCTTAACACAGTACAGGTATTTAAGGAAGAAAGCTCGGAAAAACCTATTTTTTTGCGCGTTTTAAAAATATTTGCTTATACGATAGTTTCACTATGGCGTTTGTCTGTTCAGATGCTTCAATTGAGATTGTAACGAAGCTGTAAATGATAGAGAGATGAATCTTGGAGTGTAGATTTCCGTACTTCAGCTATTTATTTTTATGTAGATTTGAGTTTTGAAAAATATACAAGCTGGAATAGCGGTCCATTATTTTTTTTTTAAATATCTCCGAAGTTATAAAAGGTAGAAAGCTGAATTGTGAGCGTACATTTTCACATTGATGCCACTTACAAACGACACTCTAGGGGCCAAATATGTAGCGGTATAGCCACATAAAAATAAAATAAGCTAAATTTAAGCATATAACAGGAAATCAAAATCCAAATTATTCTGTTCGTCAATTATGTTAATGGGAGAAATCCTCATAGCGAAATAAAATAAAATACTGCCGAATTTAATGATAGAAAAAAACGCGATAATTTTGTCCAGGTTCATGGGCAACTCTATATTTGTTTTAAGGTAGGCACATAATTCACCGTATTCATTTTTTGGCTTATCGATATATCGCACGCTACAGTCGATAATTTAGGTGCAACTGTGGCACATTTCCTTCGAGAGGCTTGGAACTCCCTCGAAATAACTAGTGTCTTTTTTACGACGACCGTAAGTTATTTTCTTCACTCGTCGAAAAAAAATGTTCGCCAGTCCGTGAATATTTTACGACCCTCGAAAAAGATTCCGCCATCCGTCCATTAAAGCGGTTCGAATTACACGTGGTGCTGGCATAAAATCGAGCGATCGGTTGTGTTGGATATGTCGTTCCCTTGGACCTGGAACCGCCTCAACAATCCACCCGCGGGGATAACACAATCGAAATATTTCGGTCAAAGAGAAATAAACAACTCGCCGTTGTAACATCGTGTCACGATTTATCGGAACGATAAGGCGGCCGTGCATTAAGAGAACAGAAACATTGGAAAGCGCGCGGATTTTTTTTGGCGCCTCTTTTGAGAGACGCTCGCCGTAAATCCGTCGCGCTTTATGGCGCTCGAGTGGCCGTAGAAATGCGAAGTAAAGAATAAAAATGCTTCAGTCTTAACAAACAAAAAGGAGTGAGAGCACTCCGTGGCTTTCACAGTAAAAAAGGCTACACATTGGAAAAGGGTTTCGAAATGTCCGCAGGCTATCGTTCGATATTTTTTTTAACGACGCTTTTTTGTTTGCACGATTCTGGCCGCGTCGATGGTAACACTTGCAGCCTAGGATGGGCTAAGAGGGGAGAAAAAAAGACAACCGATTTAACTAAACTGATTGCTGTCGCAGCACTCGCCTCGCCGGATAAATTAAGATCGTTTGGTTGTAATTCGCAATTAATCTCGTGTTGACGATTATGGGGCCTGATATGCCAGTCTGCGACTGCGAGCTGTATTTTTGTTTGCCTCATTGCAATTAGCAATCACCGCCAATTTGCGAAAGCGAAAGCTTTAACCTATTCTGGTGACGCGTGACTTGTTGTTATTAACAAACCTCCTCGACAGTGTTGTAGGGTTGGTTCATTTTCTCAGTAAAATGTCTGACATTTCCGGATCGTATTTTATTGGCCCGAATCTCTTGACGCGCCGATGTCGCAAGATCGAGCAACCTTATTGCCGCATTGTTCAAAACCTTGGCGTATGAACGGTTTCCGAGAAAATCTCTCCGGGATTCACTTGCCGCATATCTCTCAACATCAAGCTCGTCAGAATCGATCATTTACCGGGGAATTTCATCGGGGGCGTTAGAAAAGCGTTCTTTGTAGAACTTCGCAGTTTATTAGCAGTTTCATTCTAGAAATTTCCGAGCATCCATCGGCGACGAGGACTCCCGGAAATTTCACACGCTAACTGGATTCGTCTCAACTCATCGTCGTTTGGACGTGATTTACCGCACGATAGAAATCGATTCAATCACAGCTTTCAACCCGTGATTTTCCGAGAAGCGGGGATTTGTTTCGGAACTCGCGCTTGTTATTTTATTAAATTTATTTCGGGCTTAATTAACGAAGTGCCCAACTCTCGTAATGAGATACTTTAATTAGCTTCTGTACGTCGTCATGCTCTGGAAACGTTGTTTTTGTATTTTTTAAATTGAAAGATCAGGATAAGCGATATTTATCCGTTGAGGCTTCTAAAAAAAAGGGGAGGAATTAGTTTATATTATAAATTTTTCTTTTGGACTCCACGCGATGGAATATCACGAAGAAGTGAGAGGAAGGAAGAGGGACATAGAATGGTGTATAAAGCCTGACCTTTCGAACATTTTCCCGTGGAGAAGAGTCTTATTATTTTCCCTCGTCATCGATCTCGTCTGGTTTCGGGCGAGGCACGTGTAGCTTATGTGAAAGAGAAGAGGAGCGCTTCGCATTGTATCCGATACTACCGAATGCTTTATTATCTGCGACTCCTGAATGGTCGGGATAGGAAGCGTGGCTTTTGTTAAGCGGTATATATATCTTTTTCACTCTTTTCTCTCTCTCTCTCTCTCGCTATTATTCGTGCTACGGGGAATGGAAATGTAAGTGGTCTCGTATCTAAGTTTCCCTTTGTTGAGAGCCGAACGCCATTCTCGGGATTTCGCGAAATTTATCTCCTCCCAGGTCGGAGGATGTGCGAGGGAGACGAAAAAGGAGAACATTTCGGCCCTCTTGTCTCCGCAACAGGCGAAATTTGTTTATGGGAATTTCCCGCTTTTGTTTTCCGGATTTTATTTTATTTTTTGCTTTTTGTTCCTCTTTTCTTTTTCGACCTCGGTGCAACAATGACGGGAATTGTCTTCGCGCATTCCGCTGGATGTGTTTGATGCTCGGTCACCGTTCGCTCGACTCTCTCTCTCTTGTGGATTCAATTTAAGAGGGGACCCGATGCTCTCAATTTCGCCCGAATAAAGCCGTTTGTCTGTCTCTTTCTCTCTCTCTCCCTCTCTCTCTCTCCCTCTCTCCCCCCTTTCTCTCCCTCTCTCCCCCCCCCTCTCTCTCCCCCCCCTCTCTCCCTCTCTCTCCCTCTCTCCCCCCCCTCTCTTTCCCCCCCTCTCTCTCTCCCCCCCTCTCTCTCTCCCCCCCTCTTCCTCTCTCTCTCCCTCTCTCTCTCCCTCTCTCTCCCTCTCGTTCTCTCTCTCTGTTATTTGAAATTTTACTGCGACGTTCCGTGGCATGAATAATTTGTCCCGTAGGAATTCGAACGATTTTCAGGAATTTTTGCTCAACAAATAAAGCGCAAAGAAACCCTTGGTTAATTGCAAAAATTGCAAATACTCTTATGTACATATCTTCATTGGGGTATTTCGAGACAAAAAAGGAACAAGTTAGTACATTTTTATGAACTGGAGAGTGAAAATGACGCGAAATTGACTCGAAAAATACTTTGTTTCTCTCCAAGTTATTTAATTAAAGTGTAGTCAAGGTTTAAAAAACTTCTTTTCGTAGTGGTTATGTTTTTCATGATAGAAAATTTCGTAGCGACGGAATCTCTCTCTTTTGAAATAATAGTTTTTTATTTTCGGAAGGTATTCCCTAAAATTCTCGTTTTTGACATATTCCAAATTCATTTCAGTATTCAAATACATTTACTGTAATTCTGTAATACTCGGGCCACACCATGCTTCATGATGTACTATCGGCGAATACCAATGGTGACGGCTGCCTGGTATAAAAAATACACAAATGGTTTTTCACAATCTTTTTTACGGCTATGGCAGATACCTGAGATGAGCACTTTTTCAATTTTGAGTTTTTTTTAGCAATTGAACAAGCTCCAAAATTCTCTCTCGCGCAGGTTCCCAACCTTTTCAAAGTGTCGAGCACCAAATAATTTCCTAGAATATCAGGAGAGCAGAAATAGGAATGATCATAAATAAAATCAAACCAACGTCAAATTTATAAATAATGCCCAGTAATATGTTTTAAAGAAAACATGCCACTAAATTAAATTTGTATTAGGAAGGCGATTTCATGAATCATAGAAGAGTGCTAAAAAGTACGGCAGTGCTCGCAGGCACCAGGTTGGGAGCCTCTGTTCTATCTAATTAATAATTTAGTTGGCGAGGAAGCGTTTAGCTATGGCCGCATTAAAAGATTTCCATCTTGATACGCTAGACTGGACCTGATTTTTACTTTCTCCATATTGAAGTATAGAGAAAGTATTGTTTTCATGAAAAAAACTGAATTAGAGATTTCAACGGAAATACATGTTTTGAGGTCCCCTGAATACGTTTTGACTATTTTCTCGATGGGTGTGTGGGTGTGTCTGTGACCGAAATTTTGTGGGCGCTCTAACTCAAAAACTAATAATCCGATCAGCATACAATTACATATTTAGCATTTTTTTTAGAAAGTCAAGATCTGATTGGATTTTAGCTAAAATCGGTCGACGAAAGTGGATGTTTATCCTTATCATTTTTCCGTTTGTGTCAAATATCTCCTGTAATTCTTCGTTAACGTAATCATATTTAATAACCTAAGTTATAGATAATTTTATTCTCTACAACTTCTGTATTTAATAATTTTTGTAGAACAAGTTGTTAAGAAGATATTTCAGTTCAATGGCAGCGATTCCAGCGCCGCCAATTCGTAAATTACCAACTAAATATGGAGAAAATCATGTGTTGGCTACATCAGATTTTAAAAAAATGTTGCGGCGAAAGAAAGCCGTCGAACGCAATCCTATGTTTTCCCGGCCAATATCTCCAACAAAAACTTCCAATCCCAGCGAGAGGGAGACGTGTTTCCTTGGCCGCCAACAACCTCTCGAGGCACAGTTACTTCACGGGAATGAAAAAATTCATATCTCCGCCCTTGCTAAGATTATTGACAAGGTGTTATTATGCATCGGCGGATAGAGAGAGAAAGGGAGGGAATTTTCTTTCGCCACCCTTCGTTCCTCTCTCACGTGCACGCAAATGACATGTCCTTGCGATATATATATATATATATATATATATATATATATATATATATATATATATATATATATATATATATATATAGGAAGGCAAGAGTGAGAGATAGGTGCCCGCTAAATAAAAGTATATATATATATATATATATAAATATATATATATATAAGTATATATATATACTTTTATTTAGCGGGCACCTATCTCTCTTTCTTGCCTTCCTCCCATGAGATTTTTTTCATACCACATCTCACTCAAGCATTCCCAGCGTCGCTCTCTCGCCTAACCGGTGACTCTTGACGACAGAGCGATCGGTTCTCCTGGAAGAGTACAGCGACGTGTTGCCCCGGCAGCCTGACCTGCCTCACGATTTCCTCTCCTCCACCTCGCTGCTACCTTCTCTGCTCCCACTCCCTTCCGTGTCATTCTCGCTCTCCCGTTCAACTCTCTCCCTCCCACCTCCTATTTCTCCGTGACCGCAAGTCGCGAATCCATCATGTATGTTCTCTCCCTCCCCTCCCTCACTCTAACATACATCCTCTTTCATCTACAGCAGAGGCCTCCAACCCGCGGCCCACGGGCCAAATGCGCCCCCCGAGAGCACTCTATGCGGCCCGCAAAGCTATGATGAAAAGTTGATCGGTATAATTTGATATCGACAATTTCATATTTCTTCAGTGTAATTACCGTCTCAAAACCTTTTCTGGTGGAGCTTTAACACTAGTCATTTATTTAGACTTGATTTTTGCTAATCCCTTGGTAACTTCTAATGTAAACACCCATCCGGCTCGTCTCGTGACTTCCAATGCGGCCCTCCGAAGCATTCACAACTGCGAATGCGGCTCCACATGTAAAAAGTATGGGCTCCACTGATCTACAGGGTGTTCAAAAAGTCTCTGTGTGCTTGGCTCGCGAGTAATGCACGTAATTGCTATGGACGATTTAATAATCAGGGCCACGGTAACTTTTTGAACTCTTTGTCCGCTCTTTTCACTCATAGCATTTTCCTCTTCCCGCCTTTTTCCACCTTTAACCCTTTCGTTATGGAGATGTATTTTTTGCCATCTAGCAACTCCCTTCCTATCGATATCACGGAGAGGTTTTCCCATTGCGTTAGCGTTCATTTTCCTCAGTCCCGCTCTCCTCCTTTCCCGCTTCCCACCTTTACTGCCAATCCCAACATCTTTCCAGCTCCTACTCAAGAGACAGCACATCCTCCCTCCCTCTATATCCACGCTTTTGATCTTCTCTTTGCGCCATTCCCACCCTACCCTTCCATACTTCCCTTCTCCCATTTCCCTCCACCCCTCCTTGTCTCCTGTATCTCCCCCTTCCTTTTCATGTTCCCCCTCCTCCCGCCATGCGTCTCTCGCTCGCCTTCTTCCCCCTCCCTCCTTCCCTGTTGCTTCCTTCCTCCTTCATTCCCACCCACATTCCTATCCCACCTCACTCTCTCACTCCAGCATCTCCCCCTCCTCCCATCCCTGGGGCTCACTTCCCGGGCACAGATATCTAGTGCCGGAGCACCCTCGTCGCTGCTCTGACCCGTGCGTGCCGTATAATAAACTGTTGGAGAATCGGAGGTTGCCGTTAACGTTAAGATCGTGAAGGTCAGAGCCGGCCGCAATTACCGTGTGTGGGCAATCGAAGGGTGATTTTTTTGATTCTTTTATTTCGGGAAGGGGGGGGGGGCTGAAGGAAAATGGGTGCCAGAAAGGCGGCAGCAATCGCAGGCCTCTTATTATTAGGACATTCAGAAAGGGCGGAGCTCCACCCTTCGCAGCTGTAAAGTCGGGAGGGAGATTTTGAGCGAAAACGATCAATTTTTTATTATTCGTTCGGACGAGCAAAACAAAGGATTAATTGCCGAAATCGGGTTGAGGTCAAATTAGACACGACGCAGTTGGGCACGCTAGGAGTACTGGCGTCGTGAACGGGTGCGAGAGTGCTTCGTTTATTATTTTCGCGTTTTTTTTTACCATCAAGAGTTTTCGAATTAGGGATGGAGAAAAAGGACGACGACGGGGCGAATTAGCTCGTATGTGCTCTCGTCTGCCATCCGCCGGATAGACCGACAGCTCCAGATTTGGGTTTTGACGGATGGCGTATTGCGTTACGGATCATGGGATCATGAGATCGTCGTGAGGGCATTCGTCATCATTGACGCGGAACCTATTCCCTAACGAGGAAATAATCGAGGGGATTTTTTAATAATAAACAAGGATTTATGGATGAGATTACGATTGTGTACTCGAGGATCCGTTCGCCTAAATCCGCGGCCTTGGCGCTCTCGCGGATAAATTCTTTCGATGCGTTTATATAATCCTTTCTGTCTCACGACCATGACAAATGATCGTATAATCTATCATTCGGCGGATTTGGGACAGATTTTGTTTTCGGCGGAACATAAATAGCGTTGAATATTCACTGCACAAATGCGCGCTGTTCCGAATGACCGCAGAGGTCGAATCAGCGGATCACTGTCAGGTTTACGCGTCGCAACGTTTGCGTGAACGCGCGTGACATGTCCTATTTTCCTCGCGCCCCAGGGTCAGTTCTTTCGCTAATTTGCGTAAGTAATGCAGGCGCGCGAATTAAGGAGTCGGCGGTATTTTTCATCGTTTATTATGGAAAACACTTGTAGTTTTTTTTAAATGTATACAGTAATTTCATTGTAAGGGAATACGGTTATGCTCCCGCCTGTATTATCGTTAAGCCTAAGAGAGCTCATTATTTATTTATTTTAGGTATGATGAAATAATGGCTAAAATTGTTCGTGCACAATTTTTTTAGGAAGTGGTTGTCTAAATATAAATTTATTAGAGGGAGGTTGCCACAACCGAAACGAAAAGGCAAACTTATTTTCTGTATAACTTGTTCGTAATCACTCAATACATACTTTGTGGAATAGAAAATCCATAGCAAGAACTTTTTTATTACTTCAACGTACCTATATGCACGCTTTGTCACTTGTTTTTCACAAAAGTAACGAAGTTAAATTTGGTTGTCTTATTTCTTAAGTAGACTAAATTTTTAGTGCTCAAGACTGATAGAAAGTTTTACTCAATTTAGTATTACGAAGTTTAACTGCTTAGTGTTTAGTCGAAATGTGGTATGACCTTTCATAACATGGTGACGTTCCTTCCTTCGCCGTAAACTGAATTTTTATTCTCCTCCGTTGGTCATTTATTTGAATTATAATGACTTACTTCGCGATGTCGGCGTCGAGATAGAATTTCCAATTTCAGTGCTAGACTCCAAGGACTTAATTTAAAGGCTACAAAAAAGTCAAAACACTTTTCCTTTTATCGTTTTTGATATTTTTTGTACACCATTGACACCTACTCTCTCTTTTACTTCTTTTATACAAATAATATATATGCTAATTTTGAAGAAAAAAATAGTTTGATTTAAGGTGGTAATAAACTTGGAGGAGTTTTGTGATGAATGTTTATCCTGAATACATAAATCACATTTTATTTTTTGAGATATTTGCCAGTTTATTCTTGAAGGTGAAAAAAGTGTACATGGAAATGGAAAATTATGCACAGTAATGGTGAATAATTATTGAATTTTTATTTGGTTTAAATTTCTTCTTTTAATGCCATCTCTTTATGTGCGTGTGTGTGCGTGGAGGTGTAAAATTAATATGCATGCGTTGGAAATACTGTATTTTACTTCCTTTAGGCTTACGGAATAAACGCTTACGTATCATAAATTGAAAAAATAAGTGTTTTTCTTAGGTTATGCCTATTGGAGAAACCTATGGCAATTACTTGGCTATTCAATTTTTTACACTTAAGTGCTTATTACGGAATTTTTTTTTCAGCCATAAAACGAGCTCGATTATTCTCTAGTGAATCCTTTAGGCTTCTTGATTTTTGAGAGGTTTTATATAAAAAGGAGAAACTTTCTCTTTAAGCTAAATTGAAAACTGTATCATATAATATTTAAGGTTGCAAAACATTACATTGATTGTTATAATTTTGAAATTGATATATTGTTCCCACTGTCAGCGTACGAAGCTATTCTTTTAGGAAAGAAAGTTTACATAACCTATACGTCTACATCTGAAATAATAAATTCTGTTACATCACCTTCAGAAATTCGGAAAATTTTCGCGTTTTTACCTTCAAGCTGAAGTTTTCACATTCTATCAACAGTCACACGAAAGACGCTCTCCCAAAGAAGAAACTCATTTCATATTTCGCTTCCCATTATTACACGTGGAAATAGTTTTTATTTAAACGTTCGTTATTCGCATCCGGTACGATCGGAATCAACTCCGAGCATTCATTAGTTTTCAAAAAGAAACATCTAGAGCTCGCGTGGGTAGAATTCTCGTTATCGGGAACTTCGTCCGTAGAAGGGCACGGTGGAATGGTACGTCAGCGATTTAACGGGGGCGTTTGTGACGACGATATAACGTTAAAATCCCCATATTGCGTTTCCTTGGCAACGCCAGCGAGAGGGAAAGGGAGAGAGGGAGAGAGAGAAAGAGGGAGATAGTTATAAATATATATATATAAATGTACCTCTTATTCGACCTCGGAAAAGCTGAAGAACCTTGGACTCTTGCTGATTTGGATCCTTTGGTGAAAAGGACGTCGCCGACTTGCCCCGCCCGTTGGTTTATCGGGTCGGTAGTTCCGCGTGCAACATCTTTCCGTCCATTCCCGGGCCTCCCGAAAGCCACTTCCTTCTCTTTCTCCTCGAGAGACTTTCCATTCCTCAATCTCCCACAAAATTACACTTTCGTAAAAGTATTTCCTTATTCCTCTTGCCTCTTATTCCTTACCATTCCTCCTTCATTTCCTCCTTTTTTACACTTTTTCTCTCTCTCTCTCTGCCTGCTCCTGTCTCATTCTCATCATTTTTTATTTATTCATATGCGAAGTATATAAAGTATTGCGAAAAAAATCAAACGCGAGATTTTGATGAATATGCACGATTGAGATGCCTCCGAGTCCGAAAATGTGTTTTTTTTTGGTGATTCCATCTGTTTGTAGTCTGTCGTCTGTTCTGTAGATGCTGAAGGGTTCAGCAGAATCTAAATAAAACTTATATGTCTATTGGATATCATCCGAAATATGAATATTATTGAAATGAACTATATCGCGGAACAAACGTGTGTAACTTATTCTTGTCTAGTTTCGCTAAAATCAATTCACTCAGAAATGGTTGAAAGGATTTTGATTGAAATTCATCCAGCCTTGGTGTTATAAATAATATTGCATATGCCGTATGTCTAATAATATAACCGCACTAGCGTAATTGCCCGTCAGATATGACGGGATTATCATAAAAGTATTACAAATATATATGATTTCGAGATGAAAAGTCAGTAAGATATGCTATGAACTGGTTTGGTTTTCATGCACAATCAAATCAGTGTTTTTAAAGTTATCTTTGTTTTAATTATACTGTTTAAGTAATTATTAGTAGAGAGGCCAAATGATTATCCAAATATTTGATGAGAATAAGAGGAAAATCGAAATAATAAGATATAATGCACAAAGAAGTAGTTGAAATTTACTTGAAATATTTGATCAAATTATAAGTTATTTAAAACTTATAGAATTTAACTTAATAAATGAATTATTTTACTCTTCTTAACTCGTAAAAAACAGGATAAAATGTGAACGAACTCAATTTACCATCAAAGGAAAATTGTGTAGTAACTTACTTACTATTAACTAAATACTTACATGAACTGCAATGAGTTTTAACTATATTTTAAGATCACACTTTTCTTTTAACTATATTAGTTTTGAAATTTTTTCAGAAAAATCACTTTAGTTAAAGAAATTTAAATAAAAGTCATAAAATGTTATTTTTACTTTCTCCATATACGTAGTATAGGGGAAAGTATTGTATTAATGAAAAAAATCGACTTCGAGATTTCAACGGAAACACGTTTTGAGGTCCCCTGAACACGTTTTGACCATTTTCTTGATGATGTCTGTGTATGTGATAGCTTTTTGTGGGTGCTCTAACTCAAAAAATATTCATCAGATCAACGCGAAATTTTATATTTAACATTTTTATAAAAGTCAAAAGAGCTGATTAGTTTTTGGTAAAAGTCGGTCTACCGGAAGTGAGTGTTTACTCTTGTCACTTATCCGTTATTTTGAAATATTTGCTATAATATTTGATAAATGTAAAACTGTACTGGAATAAACGTTGTAAGAAATTTAATTTTCTACAACCTTTGTTTGAAACATTTTTCCATATATTGCATTGTTTAAGAGATATCTTATATTTTTAGCTGCCATCACCACACCACCTACTGACTATTGTTAACAATTGACGCTTAGTTACGTCTTAGTAACGCTAATTTATCTTTTCTTAATTTTTGGAGCTTTGTGGCTATATCCAATATCAGAAGGCTATGGTTTGAGTTTATTTCTGTTCTTTGTGAAGTCTACAATTTTCTCGCAGTTTCTTAAAATATTTATTATTATGTAACTTATTTGGAATTTTTAGAAATATTACAGGTATGGAGAAAATCATGTGGTGGCCACATTAGATTTTTTCAATCCTATTTGAAATTCGGTTCGAAATATTTTCTGTATTATCAGGTAAAAAAATCAATTGAAAATTACCTGACCTATATTTAGTTTTATGAATTCCCACCATTTGGCAATGGCGCATGATTCAATAGTATAACATTTTTATAATCTATTATAATTTATTATTGTTATTTTTGTACTGCAGCTGCTTTTAATCCTATCCAAATGCTACGTTCTCTTCCTCTTTCTCCATTTCTGCTCGTTCCCATTCTCTTTTACTTCCTTCCTCTAATTACTTAATAGATTCAGTAAATAAGTTATACCCATATATAAAAGTCTGACCCGTGTTAAAGCACTAAATTGGTGCATTTATTACGAGACCAAGAATAGAATTCAACAGTTGGGACAACAGTGGTCCAATATAAACAAAATGCGTGAAAAATCGTACTAAAAAGGAATTTTTGGAGATTTACGAATGAGATTTAAATTCCTCTCTTCGCATAACCAAGTTAAATACCTCATCCTTGAAATATTTTAAAATGTAAACGAAAAAGGTCTGCGTGTTAAAGAATGGCATTTCTGCGTGATTCATATATGCGATGCGAAGTTATAACTCCACTTAATAATAATATGCACTGCAAAAAAATACGAAAATAACTATAAAAATATTTAATTACCAAAGATTTCAATAGGAAGTTAACTGAAATGAAATTAATGAAATACACGATTTTAATTATAAATAATTCGGGCGCCTTATCTCTCTCGTGCTAAAGCATTCTCAAAACACACTTTCCTTACGCATATAGTATAAGGACGACAATACAATCTCGAGGTTTAACAATCACACGGTCGGCAAGACAACATATTTTTAAAAAGCTTAAAAATTTTCAATAAATGTGATTTAAACTTATAACTTAAGCTATTTCGAACCGAAGGCAAAAGTCGACAATAAGAATAAGAATTTATGTTTATTTTTCTTTAAAATGGTCCTGGTTCGAAGATCGTACATCAATTACTTCTAATTTAATTTTGCCAAAGAAAAAAGCCTGAAAGCGAAAAAAGGTATTTTTTTAAGTTTTCTCTTATGGGAATGTCTATAGAGCGTTCCGGCGGACCAACGGACGGACAGACGGGCTAACAGAATAAGGATAGTATGTATATAGTAGCGTATTGAGTTTTAGGTCCAGCGACCGGCAAACTCTCTCCTATCCATCAGCACCAAAATTGTTGCTACGAGACAAACTGCAAGGAAATATTTTCCACTCGCGTACGCATTTTCCTGTAACCCTTTCTCCTTTCTTTCTCTATGCCATTCTCTCGTCCTTTCTTTTTCACTCTTCTAACTCCCTCTCATTCTGTGTCGACCTCTTTCTGTTTCCATACCTATCTCTCTGTCAATCCATTTCTTTCGTTTAAATATTTCTCTTTTAATGGCTTCCTCTCTCTTTGCGGTTCCAGCACCCTTCTTTCCGTCTTTTTGTTCTTCTTTCTTGACCTTTCTCTCTCTCTCTCACTCACACACCTCACTTTTCTCTCCGTTTCTTTCCTTTTTCACTTTCTCAATTCCTCTCTTTTATGACCATGGCGGATATATTGTTCTCAGAGGATTCAGATCCGGATAAACGGTATTTTTTTGGCAGAATTTTGTAAAAGGACTCGTTCTCTCGCGGTTTGCGCAGATGTCCCTCATTTTCGGTCCAAGGGAGGAAGCGTTTTCTTTGTGATTTGCTCTAGACGTGGACGGATTCGGAGCGAAAGGACACGGAGCAAGGGCGGACCTGGGATTTGCAGGCACGCAAGGACGAGGGCGATCGAGTCAATTAAAGAAACCCGTTGATCGTAAAATTGGCGTGTGCGTTTGCGCGCGAACATGTGTTAAGTTCGATTTTCCTCACGGTTTAATAAATTTGGTTTCGATTTATATATATATATATATATATATATATATATATATATATATATATATATATATATACGCCTGTAAGATGCCAGAATAAATGCGTGGAGAAAAACTTTGTTGGTCCTTTATTTCGTTAGATATGAAAATTAACTTTTTTGGTTCGACCGTTTTTCGCTCCCTTTTGAAAGATGTTAAGTGTATGAAGACCTTGTAATTAGTCCGGATTTCTCATGGAGGCAACCCACTCCTTACGCAATGTTAATGATTTTTCACATTAAATTTTCTGGAAGATGAATACACTGCATCGTAATAATACGAAAACATATAAATTAGGTTAATGGACGAGGCCAAGACTTCGTGGAATTCCATAACCAAACCAAAATTAGCATTACGAACAAGCCCATATGAATTAGCCAAAGATATTATTAAAAATATTTGTTCGTATTGTTAATTTTGGTTTGGTTATGGAATACCACGAAGTCTCGGCCTCGTCCATTAACCTAATTTATATGTTTTCGTATTATTACGATGCAGTGTATTCATCTTCCAGAAAATTTAATGTGAAAAATCATTAACATTGCGTAAGGAGTGGGTTGCCTCCATGAGAAATCCAGGCTTACTACAAGTTCTTACTCTTGATAACTTTCAAAATAGAGTGAAGAACAATCAAACCAAAAAAGTTAATTTTCATATCTAACGTTCGTATTGTAAATTTTGGTTTAATATAAATTAGGTTATTCCGTACCAAATTGCACTTAAAAGATTTATCACACTCTTTCGAAGTTAATTATAATGAATAATTAAAATTAATTCTTGCGAGGAGCAGAAAAATCACCTTAAAGTTATTCATTGCCATAACATGCAGCATTTCATGCGGAATGAAACCTTTATAAATAATTTTTTCTCTTTTTAATTAAAAAACGCCTGGTGCTAAGTAATAGAATTGGACGTGAAAATGGACCTTTGAACAGATTTTATCTGATTATTATTTGTAATACAATAGAGATAGAAAAATAGATATTTACCTGCATGTAAAAGTCAATCTAAGAGGGTTAAGAATATATTTTATTGAATTTAGTAAATTTATTTATCTAAAAACTTTAAGAAAGCTATTTACCATTCACTTTAAGCTGCATCTTGAAAACCTCTTCTGTAAAGGTACTGTTGTTAGTCCACGCAATTCACAGTTTTGCTATCCACGGTTTAGCTATTTGCGGATAAAAATTTGTAATATGTATATAAAAAACTGGTGGTTAGCGTGTTGGCATCCCATTACAACGTTCCGACGTTAAAACCCCGCGAATGGAGATTTTATTTTAAAAAAACTATCATCGGTGCCTGGTAGTAGGCAGCAGTACTGTCAGTATGGTATAGAGCCGAAAACAAATGATGTTGGCTGCGTCTATATCCAATACAGCTGTAGGCGTGATCGGGATGATTTGAACGACTACAGTACTACGATGTGGAAAGCAAGAGGGAAACTACCATATTACAATCCTAGTAATGACTATATGGTTGGACATTATGAGTTCTCTAGAGGTAAAACAATCCGGAGGTAAAATAGTCCCTCAACCGGATCTCCGGGTGGGGAAACATTTGTCGGAAGTAATTTACGAATAGGCACTTGGAACGTAAGAACTATAAGAAAGACAGAAAGCTAGAGAACTTGAAAGTAGAAATGAGAAGAAATAGAGTTTACATTATAAGACTGAGCGAAACTAGATGGGAAGGAGAAGGACAGTTTGACTCGGAAGAGTTCACGGTAGTTTACTCTGGATGGGCAGAAACATTGACGCTAAGGAAAAATGACATCAAATACTTGGAAGTTTTGAAATGTGAACTTAGAGGAGAATGCTGAAGATAAAATGTACAGATAGGATGAAAAACGATGAAGTGCTACGAAGAGTAGGAGAGAAGCGAATGATTATACGGACTATTAGAAAGAGGAAGTCAAACTGGGTTGGACATTACCTGAGTAGTGAGACTATGATTAAAGAAGCGTTAGAAGGAAAACTAGATGGAAAAAGGGAAAGAGATAGGAAAAGGTTTCAGCTGATAGACGATTTGAAAGGGAAAGAGAGTTAACAAGATATGAAGAGAACAGTGGAAAATAGGAGTATATGGAGAACCAGGTTTAACCAAGAATAATCACGGACCTGTCTGCGGACAGACTACCTATGATGATGATGATGATGATATAATAAACAATCCTGTACAATTGTACAGGATTGTTTTAATTTCTGATATGCATTATTTTCTGCTCTATTTAATCGGTACCTCACAGATAATTTAAGATCTAGAGAGAGCAAAAAATGACTTTTATGTTGTTCTTTATGAAAGAAATCTCTATATAATAGATGCGTTTTGTCAGTATGTCAATAAAATAACAAATACCGCACATTTCCATCAAATGCCAAGGTCACGGATTACCCCACCTTGGCAATTTAATGCGTTCCTAGCTGATTCACCTCTTCCTACGCTCAATGGATATCTATGAGGTAGCGCAATGGATATCTAAGAGGTAGTGCAATAAATAGCTGGATAGCAAGGGAGTAGAAAAACCTGGTGCCGGATTTTAGCCTGCTCTTAACGAAGAGCACCAAGGGGGCCAACGGCTTAACGTCCCTTCCGAAGGACGAAACGCTGACTTTGCGCGGTCTCCTCAAGCCACACAAACAGGGTGCCGGGCGATATTGGAAAAAAATCCTACTTTCGCAGGATTCGTGCCCGTTACAATTTCTAGCAGTAGGGGAGTAGCAGCCAACCTTCGAACCACTACACCAGCGGCATCCCCGTGACAATTTAACGTTACCTTTTGTCCCCGAATGGTTATTGGACAACACTGATCAATGGCCTGTTAACTACGTTATTGAAATTTCATTAAACGTATTTATATTTCCTTTTTTGGTCACAAATATCGCCTGAAACGTTAAAATAAAAAAATATGATGTGGCCAACACATGACTTTCTCCATATGTAGTTGGTTTTTTACAAGTTGGCGGCGCTGTAATCGCTGTCAATATTGAACTGAAATGTCTCCTTAACAGTTTTCTCTACAAAAAATATGAAATACAAAAGTTGTATAGAATAAAATTATCTATAACTTCGGTTATTAAATACGATTACGTTAATGAAGAATTACAGGAGATATTTGACACGGAAAAATTACAAGAATAAATATCCACTTCTGGTCAACCGATTTTAGCTCAAATTTAATCAGTTCTTGGCTTTCTAATTCAATTGTTAAATATGAAATTTGATGTTGATCGAGTTAGAGCGCCCACAAAATTCCGATAATAGACACAGACAGATACAGCCACAGACATCATTGAGAAAATAGTCAAAACGTGTTCAGAGGTCCTTAAAACATGCAATTCCGTTGAAATTTCGAATTCTGTTTTTTTCGTGAAAACAATACTTTCTCTATACTTCTTATATGGAGAAAGTAAAAAGTACGAGTATCTAATAGTAGCAATTGTTGTAAAAAGTAATTTTAACAAAATTTTGAGAGAAAATATTTGTCGCGCATTTTTGTATTACTGCCATTATGTCAGCTCAAATGGAAAACAAGCAGAAAGAAGGGACCAGATCAGTCAGACCGTTGTACGCGTATTTTCATAAATTTTTCGAGAGGCCTAATACGCTTTAGAAATTATCCATAGAGAGTATTTTAATTGTTAACGACAATATTTTGCGATTAATATGCTATGTTAAGTATTGCTATATTATTTAGTAATACATATACTCCTTTATTCTTTTGATGTGTTTAATCTCGTGAACCAGGAAGATTACCCCCCTTTTTCACATATGTCCTTGGGGTATCCGTGGTGATTTCCGGGAACTTAACCTCCACGAAAAGCGAGGCACTACTATATTCCAATTATTTTTTAAGAAAAAAATGACGCAGGTTATCAAGTAAAATGATTTGAGAATAAACAGATTATTTTCCATTAAGTTTCAATGATTTTGATAGGTAATGGAACTACTCACATGACACAATGCATAGTAGAACCTCTGTTATTTGAACCTAAGGGGAATGTTCAACTTACAACTTATAGAAAATTTTAGTTAGAGATGTTCGAGTTATAGGAGTGTTTCTGTTTGAGATATAAAAATCACAAATCGTAAAAACATGTTCGTTTTGTGTAGCATATGTATTATTTTGAAGAATTTCGGAAATCCGGAGGTGAATGCTTTTATTTAAATTAGGAACAACTATTGGATTGACAGACGTCTAAGATTCTCAAATCGCTTGAATATGAATCGTTGGGGTAATTGCGAATATGTCGACACTAGACCTAATTGCATAAATAATTGTTTTGAATATTAGAAATTCAATAATAGACTAATATGTCATATATCCACAAAAAGAAATACTAATGGCAAATAACAGCACCTAAGACCTTGGATTGTGCCGATGAGAAAAATATCTTTTGTTTTGGAACAGGAACTAACCTCTGTTATGCGGAAGGAACCCCAAGGTTACAAACTATTGTGGTGTTCCTCGTAACAGCATTCACATTCAAAATTCCGAGAAAATACGAGAATAAATGTAAACCGATTTTTGAAAGAAAATCGAGTTAATGCACCGAACTAAACCTTCACTTAAAATCTTAAAATTCACTCTGGAATAACCAATTAATAATTTTAAGTAATGATTTTTGTGTCTCGTAGTCATAAATTATTGAGCTCAAGTTGATTATTGTGTATTTAATTTTAAATTACCTCTATGGACAATAGCACGTTTCGAATAGTCGTTGTCTAAAATGTATACAAAAATCTTTTATTTCAGGCGACGTAACATTAATAAAATTTCAAGATCATTATTAAAATAATTATCTGAAGGAAATATATAAATTATCCTATCGTTTAATTTAAAATTTATATATCGAAGGTTAATTTTCTTGATATCCATTCTATTAATCATAGTAAAAACTAAAGAAAGGAGTAATTACTCCATCAAATACTACATTTCGATCTATGTAAAATCGATTAATAATAAACAGAGGAAATTAGAGCATCGATTTAACGGATCTATGGCATAATTTGCGCTCTCTCAATTTTGAGGCGGGTATTTTTCGCAATACTCGAAATGTTAATAACAGTTAAACTGGAGTACGCTCGTGTTTCACGCTCAACGTGTGGCTCCATTCATCGCGATCTCATTACGGGATAATAAAGCGACTTATTTCCGCTAAGTCATCCTGGGTGGTTGGGAGCGATGTCATAATAACCTCCGCAATCGTAATTAGTCCTCGTTTTTCAAATGAGAAAAGAAACGTCTTACCTCTCACGACGGGAACTTCCGCCCTAAGGAACCCCATAGTACGCCTCATTTGGGCGTCGGTTCGAAAGCGATTCGAGAGGAGAGAAAAGGTTAAAGGAGTCTTTTATTTATTCATTCAGCTCTCATTCTGTCATTTCTCGCAGTGAGAATTTGATAAAAAAATCTTTCGAGTGATTTTTTTCTGCACGTTTCGCCAAGGTGCCTGCTTAATGCTGACCACTGGCCCCGCACCTTTCTCCGCCTTTCCCGTTCGACGTTTCCGAACTTCTTACCTCCCGCAGCGGACCTGCGATAGATCGAATCCATCCGATACGCGTATTTATCAATTTTTATTCCAACGCCACGCGCTGGATCGTGATCTCTCTCCGAAAGCGCTCGGGGCGAGGGTTTGGTCCTTTTTTGTCGGCTGATCTCCCTTCCCCTTAGTAGTTTTTGCACCTTCGACGCCTTCATCATTCCACCGCCAACACTGGGCAGTTTTCTCCCATCCCTCCTACAATATGTACATACACACAGAGCCGAAATCCACCCCCGCCGCCCACGCCAGACCTCCATGTCCCCCCGTCCCCTCGTCGCGCCCCGCCTTTCCTCCGGGCGATTATTCCCTGCGATACGCGGCTATCTTTCGGGTGTGGTGTGGTGGGCGGGCGTCGCGGACTCTCGAAAGCGGCGGAAGAAAGAGGGCAGTGTAACGCAAAAAATGGATCACGGCCTCGGAAGGGCACTGCGTCTGGCGTGCACGGGATCGAACCCGATAAACATTTTAGAGTGTGAAGGTTAAGGTGCTGCCTTATACGTTCTAGCTGAAGTATCTCCTGAAAAGTTGAAATGAATTTGTAAAGGTCCTTTTCCCGCGGCTTTTCTAAACAATTTTTGCTTCGCCAGCACTGCATCGGAAGGATACCTCGGAGATGTTTGACGTCAGAGTGAGGGTTTGTCATATTTGTCTTCATTATGCTTCGGGCGACGGACAAGTTCTTTTATTATCTATGCCAGTGGTGTCCAATACGCTCGCCACATGTGGCGAATCGACCATTGACGTGTGGCAAATTGATGCTCTGCATACGCTACTATTACTATGTTTTAGTTATTGAAAATGAATATACGCATCACACTGATTTGTATAATAAATTACATTAAATTGTATTGCATATTATTATATCGCTCTATAAAGTCGTATTTATAAATATAACGTAACATTCTGTATAAGATGGCGAAAATAGTATTGCAGTCACCGCAATTGTGGCGAGCATGAAAAGTCAACGGGATATCACTGATCTTTGTTATATGAAGGAGATCTGTGACGTCAGAGTGATCGTTCACGATAGTTTACCTTTTAATGCTTCGTTTAATAATTTATAACATATCCAATAGGACAGAGGATACGATTCGATTTATTTATCGTTTTCAAAATTGAATCTATGTATATGTCATTGGAGCGTGAAAGGTCGTGAATTATTTACGGTTGTGGTTTTATTTCCCATTGTTTTTATATCCGTTGAGAAGACTTGATTTGTCTTACGGTACAGGATGTGATAAAAGTTGTAGGTCGATCAAATACAAGGCACGAGAATGCCAGTCCATGATCATAAAATGGTAACAAAATGGTGTTATTTTTTACGAGTCAGGTAAGCCAGATACCCACAATAGATACGAGCCTAATATATCATACTTTAAAGCGTGGATAATATCTACGTTATAATTTTTGCTAATGCGATAAAGTAAAAGCAGAAGGAAAACAATACATAAAGCCGCGAAGCTGTCTGGGTTGGTAATGATCCATAAGAAGCGGTTATGCAACTTCACACTCCACATTCATCTATTGGAAAATTTCCCTTCACTTCGAACTTATCATCTTAATTAAAAGACCTTAAATGCTCTCTCTTTCTTAAATTCTATGAGCAATGAACCTTTAATTTAGAGGTCAAATGCCAATATATTCAGACTGTAACTAAAATATCCATACATATATTGCGTTCTACAATTAGTTTGACGTTTTTATGTTGTGCTTGATTTGGTCTTAATGGTAAGCTTTAATGTTGATGGCAAAATAAATGCTACAGTAAGGCAGATAAGATTAAAAATATTCTTTTCTTTTTTATGTAATATAGCAATAGTTTGTCGCAGCACATACTTTTTTTGTTTGTATAATAATTACCATTGATTATATTTACCCAGCCTCTTAGAATATTGTTTCGTTTTTTTAAATGATTTCGTTTCATTGGTTACAATTAATATTTTAATTTACTGCAGTTTCAAAGTATGACCGAGTTAAAGTTAAAATTACTTAAAAATTCTAACATCCTAAATAAGGAAATTAGGTTCTATTAACTTTCACTTTTTTTAGTTATCCACCATTAAAATAATATTTATAGCTTTTCATATTATAATATTTATATAGATTTATTTGTGCCTGATTTGCGTAATGTGTGATGTTTCTGAAAACATTTTTAGGAAGACCTTGTTCTACATAATAAGAGCATGCCAATAAAGGTAACATGTTAATTCATCTCGAATAAACTTTTTATTTTATTCACTAGAGAATTATCGAGTTCAACATATGGATGAAAATAAATTCAAGAACAAGCATTTAGGTGTCCAAAATTGAATAATTAAGAACTTTTGTTAGGTATCTGCATTAGCCTTAGGTATCTCTATAGCAAGGTTCTTGGAGATACCTAATACAAGTACTTAATTTTTAAATTTTTCTACTTAATGGAATTTATACTTTATTCGGTTCATTTTATTCCGCCACCGGAGAGGAAAGGCACTTGATTAAATGCCGAAGAAACTAAATTAGTCCTAAAAAAAGAATATATGATCTTCCGGAGATCAGGTTTTTCGTTTCCCGTTGTATTAATTGAAGTTATTCCCTTTCATTCATGTAATCCATTTGCTGGGAATAGCGTTTCGGGCGTGGGATCATAATGAAGGAAATTATGCAAACTGGTGCGGAAGTTGGCAGAACTGTATTTTATCTCTTCACAACCCAATATCTCTGCTCCACTGAACTTGAGCTTTCCTTATGAAATACCAGAATGTTACCCAGGATTCCTTGCCGCCTACCGAACTTTCTCCTAAAAATCTGACGCGTTTCCACATCAAACTCTCGAAATTCAGTTCAAATAAAAAGATTCAGTTCTACGACTTTTTTGCAGTTCTTTCTAGTCCTTAGCCATTCATTCTTTCTGATCCAATTATCGGTAGAGAATTATAGGTTAGTTTTTCAAAGGAATAATGACGCGTCGCAAAGAAAATTTGAAATTAATGGTATCGATACAATTTGAGAGCGAGTCCAAAATCCGGACCACGGATGCGAAAATTTATTTTCTTAATACTTCTTAATCGTTCCAGGTAAAATTCTATTTAATTTCCAGTAAATTATTCATTAAACGAATTTTATAAAAAATGCTTCATTAGATTCGGATTTGATTTCATTATGTTTGGCGAAATTATACCACTCATGCTATTGAGATTACTCTATGTGTTGTTAACAAGCATTATATTTTCTTATTTGCTAAAGAATTTCTTTAATAAAAAGCAATGATAAGTTGAAATGGCCTTTTAGGGTGCCATTATGGCTTTATCGATGGAGTAATTTCCACAAGAAAAGAACAAATGGACGAGATGGAAACGTTAGTACATTTTTAGACGTAAAAGAAGATTTTAGGGATCGATTGGGTAGTAATAGAAATTTCAAACCAAAAGCGAGTGCCTTAAAACTATTACCGAGGCTATTTTAAAAGCGAATGACGTTTGACTCTTTATTGAACGTTTTCTACTCTTATTTACGCAAAAAATATTCGCTTTATTTTTTGGGCACGATACAACAAAACTACCTTCAAATAATTCAATTTTTCTTGCGCCGTCATTTTTTCATTATTTATTTCGCCGGTACTCGAAAAACAAAGCTTTATAAAGGAATCTTTACCTTCATAAGAGAACCAGTTTTTTCGGGAGATTTTTCATAACTACAGGTTTGTTCGATGCATTTTTGCTAAACGAGACAAGAAACCACTGAGGATTATGGAAACCAATTACACGAGAAATAAAAAAATATATATATATAGATCCTTTCGACACCCTTCCAATTTATTTCCGGATCTCGATTATTTAAAAAAACGTTCTCGTGACCTTTGTGAGCCGCTAAATAAAATGGTATAAATTTGTTTTCACGAGGCCTTACCGAACTTTCTAGTAGCAGCAAGAAGGTTGCAAGTCAGGTGGTAGCTATGGAAAATCTGCTGTTGAGAACGGCCCCATATGACTGCATAATTTCCACCAATGACAAAAGCAAAAGCAAGCAAAATGCCGGTAGTGTTTTATCTGGCGCTTCTCTTCAAAAAGGAGTTTTCCAAAGAGTGGGTGGGTGTTAACGAAGGAGCGCTTCACTTCCGTACACCTCAACTTCTTCCTTTTGGTAAGGTGCGTGCCTGCAAATAAACATATCATACTATCTTTGTGGCGTAGCCCGGAGGCAGTGTGGATACTATGCCTTTCACGCCTTCGCACCAAGTCATTCGGAACGGGCGTGGAAACGCCTCCGTGGCCGAAGATCTTTCGGGGGCGTAGGAGCGAGGGTGGATGGCGATGAAGGGCGGAGGCAGTCGTGCCTCGCCGCCCATACCCCCGTAATCCCAAACCCAGTTCGCATCTCCTTCAATCTTTACATCCTGTGACCACGTGCCAAACAATGTTGGTCAAGTGGCCTAGTGAGGTTGCGAATGCACGGTTGCATCGCAGCAGAACCGTTCATTTTTTTCCGATCTCTTTGCCTTATTTGCAGACATTCCAAAAATTACCGAGCGCGCATCCGATTTCAATGCGCCAAGCGATCCAGCTACTACTCCCGCACCATCCGGCTTCTCCTTGGTGTTTTTCGTCAACCTTCAATGCAATCTCTTTACAATAAAACGTAACGAGCAATCTATCACTCGTGAATCGCGCTGTCGTGTATTGATTCCATTAACCACAAAAAATTCGAAGCGGGCCTATCTATGATGTCGTTACTTATGTATCCGATGTCTGCTAATTTGCATTGCTAAGCCGCTTTTATGCTACTGGCGTCGCAAACAAAAAAACGTTTTAACGATCTCAACTAATCTAATTAGAATGGACGATCGTGAATCACCTCCACGAACGGCTACTTTATGGCTGAAATTCTCACTTGGTTTATTATTCGTGCGTTTTACGGGCAAAGTAGTTTTGTTATCTGACGGAATTGCGGGCGTGTCTTCTCTATCGCACCGGCTGAAATCGGTGTGTTGGCTAAACTCTCCGTCACAAACTGACTCCATTTACATTTTAAAACGTAAATTAGTGGTCTCAATGCTGTTTTATTTCAAGCTTCATTTCATCCAACGTAGTTTACTGCTTATTTTCTTTCCGCGCCGTTGAATTCGACTTAATTGACGGTTCGCTATAAAAAGCGCGATACAGACATTCGGTAGGATGTCGTAAGTCTCGATTATGGGCACGTAATGAATCTAATACCATTCGATGTGTAAATGGCATCCTTTAGAAAGGAAAAAAAATCGTCGGCGGTTAGAGCCTTAGTCTTGCGTCGCAAATGCTTTTTATGTTACATTTTTTTATCCCCGAATTCCTTCTCCTCGCATCCCTTATTGTGTTGGCAAACGCTCTTAGCGCTTGCTCCAGCTTCACTTTCCTTTTACCCTACTTCGTCATTTCTCTCCCGTTTCGCAGCCCTGCGTAATCCCTCATCCTTTCCCTTTATTCTTTCGTCCGTGACTTCCTACGGCCTCTCCGTTTTAGAATTCTGCTCTTCTCTCTCTCTCTTCCTCTCTCTCTCTCTCGCTCGCTTTTGGTCCCTATCTCTGTCAAGAAACTTCCTAAACTCCCGCCGCATACAACGCTATTACCAATCTTCTACTCCATTTCTCTCGTTGCTTTACTTCGGCTCCTTCCTCCTCTCACGTCTCGCCCTCCTCGCTTGTCGCCACTCCCGTTTTCTCCACTCTCTTACATCCTCCACGCCCTCTCTCTCCCTCATCGTCAGATTCCCGCACCCCGCTATACGTGCCACCCCTTTTATCCCCGGCCTTCCTCACGCTTCATCCCCCTGGAAAATTGCTGGCTCGTTCCGCACTTGGACGCTTCCTCTCTCTCGCTCCCTTCCTTTCTCTCCACGATCCTCAACGGGTCGTTGTCGCTTTCTCAGTTCAGCTGTTTATACGTGCTGCGGCTTGCGACTGAGACTAATCGCGGAGGGTTTCCGTGAAATACCCATTAATCTGCTCTCTTACTCTTTGCCCCTTCCTTTCCTCTTTCTTTTTTCTTTCTCCATTTTTCTCTCCTTTTCTCTCTTTTTACCCACTTTTTCAGGTCTCGCACGATGTCAGAGATTCGATGCACTCTATCGAAAATAAAACGAAAAGAAACTTAAAAAGGGGAAGGTCATCTAGAAGTTTTTTTTACCGGGTTCGATCCAATAAAGGCGTTTTAAAAAAAAGCCGGGTTGCAGTTGCGGTATATCAAGGACGAACTTTTCTCACTTGATGACTGAGCATGTTACTTTTATGGCGTCGAGGGTTCGCGACATTCGTATTCGATTGAAAATTGTCAAGGTGGATATTTAAGTGTAACATTAATTTCTGATGGAGGCGATGCATTTTTCCAACGCTTCAAAAATATTTTAGTGTAGCAGGGTATATTCAACATATTATTGATTTTCCAGCGATCCGTTATACGGCCAATCACGCGAGAAGTTTATAAGACGTGCATTTTATTATATAGATGAACTAATATATGGTTATATCCGGTATCACGTCATAACAGCGCATGAATAACAGGGAACGTCAAAACAGCGAAAACAAAAACGGCGAACGGACAAAACAGCGAACGTCAAAACAGCGAAAAATCGGAATGTAAAAAACAGCGAACGTCAAATGGCTGAACTCAGTTTAGCAAAAGTCAGTATTGTAGTTATCATACGTAATAAATAATTGCTGGTTATTAAATTTAAAATAGCCGGAAATTTTAAACCAGAAAGTTATAGTGAATAATAATAATAATAATAATAAGTGAATATTTCAAAAGTGCGCTGAATTTACTGGAATTACTAAAATTAACATAAGAAACGAATCCTGCATCCTATAGAAAAATTTACCAGATTTTTTAGTGGTAGTAGGTCATTATCAAAAACTTTTTAAAGATTTATTGTGGCTCCAAATTCGTTTTAAAAAAATTCATTCGTATTACTTAGATCTAAATTACATTAGTTATACATAATGGGCGACTATGATACAGAGTGCACGAAAGAAATAGAAAATATGTAGTTAATGAATAAGGACATATATTTACATTAAAAGTCAAAACTGTTAAAACATTACAAAAGATACTTGAAAGTACGTTTTATTTGAAGGTATGTAAAAAATTGTAAGAAAATTATTACAAGAGATAATGAATTCAAAAAGCCTTATCTACATCTACATGTTACCCTGCAATTCACCTAATTGGTGGGTAGCAGGGTATATATGTAAACGTATTTTGCTATATTTAGTTCAGCCATTTTCACGTTCGCTGTTTTTTACATTGCCATTTTTCGCTGTTCTGACGTTCGCTGTTTTGTCCGTTCGCCGTTTTTGTTTTCGCTGTTTTGACGTGCGCTGTTCTTACGTTCGCTGTTTTGACGTGGAACCGTTATATCCATCTAAAATAAATTTAAACTAACCACGACCAATTCATCTTCTTCGTTAGCTTTTGTCACGAGAAGGTATCGTTGCATTTCCATGTTATTTTTTATTTAAGATTTTCGTAAATTCTTAGTTTGTGTTCCTGGGGAGGGAACCATTCTGTAATGATTACCATTGAATGAATTTTTATTTTCACTTTTTAATTTGTGGATTTTAGATAAATGCGTCGTGTTTCGAATACTTTGCGTAAAAGCACATTTTTCACAAAATCAATACATGAGTACCCTGTTACTAAAAGCTGGAACATAAAATCCTACAAAAAATTTCGATATTTTCTTATAGGAATTACTTAAAAAAAAGTGTGGGGCATTAACTTTCTGGGCGACCCTCGTAAATGGGAGTGTGTAAGGGGGGGGGGAGGAGACCTAAAATAACTTAGACAGGTGGACGGTGAGGATGTGAGGGTTGGGGAAACTTGAGTTATTCACAAAAATAAACGGGGGAGGAGTGAAAGCCCCGGAGGCTTGGGGAAGGCCAGTTTCCTCAGCCCGGGAATCCCTTGTGTTGGTGGAGAACATTGGGGATTGGGTGTGAAAGATGCGTTCATTGGTGAAGCGGGAAAGAGAGATCCTCGGTCAACGATCTATCAATCGTTCTTTAATGTTCATTCGGTATCCTTAGGTATTAAAACGTAGTGACTCCGCGTTGAAAGAACTATGGTCGAGGATGAGATGTTTCACGAACTGCGAGGCGGGGTTCATCGTCTCGGAACACTGTTGTTATTACTTCGCCTTTTCTTGAAAGTCTGTCCCGTATCGCTGATGAAAATAGCACCAAAAAACTTCAAATTGTATTTCATACGCGCCACTACTTTGGAAGTTCTCGACACGGTATCTGGCATTAGTTAATGCTCTCAGAAGTTAGTTTCTGTATTTTCCTTGATAAGTATTTATCATTTAATCTAGTAGTATGAAATATTTTTTAACAAGTAAGAGAAACGATATTTTTTACTATTAAACCTTATGCTTCAAGTATATGGGAGCAGTATGAGAAAGGACACATAACTGAGTTAGAAAGAGTGCAACGCAGAACAGATAGATTTGTAAAACAAATGTATGAATACGGTAAAATATTACTCCTAAGACGTATGATTCAACATTTAGAGAAACGTTGAGAAAGATTCAACTGATAATCATCGTGCTAGTCTTATGGCTGAAAACATTCAAGAACAAGCACTAGAACTAGCACTTCTACTCTCATTGCGATGCCTAGCAGTCATGATTATAAGGGTCCTACTTCCGTTAATTTTTATTTCTAATTGCCTTAGTGTTGTGTTCTTTGTTTTTAGAAAGCGTGGTCGGTGAATCATTGGGTCAAAAGCAGCATGTTTGTGAGAGAGGAGTGCCTTTTTACATGGATCAATTCCGCATTTACGCCGTAAACTGTAAATTAAATTTTATCGCCAGCCACAAGTACTCGTTGCATTTCTGCATGTCTATGAAATCAATTGACTGCGATAGAATGTAACAGAAATGCATTCCGTCCATTATTTCAAAATACTATCTTCAGCGTGCATGCATTCCAAGGCTGAATTCCTTCATGGGATTTGGAAATGGAGAAATTATGAGGAACGTATCGAAAAATGTGCAAACTTGAGCACTTGAATATACTTTCAGTAACACGAATAATTTTAACGATTAAAATTAATTTATCGCAAAAAAACCGATTAATGTGTAAAACAACTACCCATTTTTACAAATAACTGAGATACATGAAAAAAGAAACAAGTGTTTTTTACGCAATGAAAAGCATTTATCAAACAAAACTTAATTTTCCGAAGCGGATTATATTTGGCTCTTGGAATCCCTCATGTGCATCCCAACTGAAATAAAACGCGAAGATCAACGAAAAGCTCATTAGATTATAGGGAGAACCTATTAGAAAGTATTTTTAAACCTTTAAGTTGAAAAATACGATGATTGGGAGTAATTGGGCCTTTCCGTACCCATTTTCGCACGTCAAATGAGAAATCGCCGACGAGAGTTCTTTATTGGTTTACCCTAATTCATCAGTGTCAAGATTTATCCCAGATTAGGTCACCAGGCGCTATATAGGATATCATTTCGGATTTGACGCGCTCGTGACTCGGGTTGGAACAACGCAACTTGCGGGTCGATCGATAGAAAGAGAACGATTCCACTCGATTTTCTCTCGTGCCTCAATGACGCAACCTTCATTTTTTTCGTCACTTATTTTTTTCATTCCTACGCCAAACTGAGCACTCTTTGAAAGTTTCTGCAGCCTAGCAAACTCTAGCATAAAAGGTGAAAAAAACACAGTTGAGCGATGAGCCCTTCAACGTTCAGAAATAAAGTAACTTAGTAAAATTCCTTCAATGCCTTTATTAGAGGGAGTATTGTAGGAATTTTACTAAGTTACTTTATTTCTGAATTATGGATTTCTACAAAGTAAAGGCCGAAACAGTTGGCTATATTCTCCAACGGTCGTTGGTGACGTGAGAATGAATGGAAGTGCTTATTATTTATATGGGAAAAGGAAACTTCACAATCTTTTGTTTTTGTTTTGATTCGCAACTAGGAATTCTATCTCATTTTGGAGACATCTATTTCGGATATTTCGGCAGTGCTGTATTTTCACACTAATAAAAAACTTTCTCGTTCCTATCGCAACTCTTAAGTCTTGTTCGAAAAATCTCTCAAATCAACAATCAGTTCTCACCTCACTTGCTCAGTAATTTTTGCGATCTTATCTCCATGGTAAACACAAAAAAATTGGCGCACCGAATTACCCGTTCACAATTCAAATCGCGATAATCTAACGTGAACGACCGAACTGAATCGTTTCATAAGATCGTTTTACAAAAGAATCCTTTCTTTTTTCCTCGCCTACGCCATAGAAGGCAATAATTCATAGGAAGACCAGCGCTACATTTTTTATTCGACATTGGGTTTAATTATCGAAAATTGGAAAGTTTTTTACGTTAATAAATATAATCTCTTTATTACCTACGGCAGGATTGCAAACCAACCAGCGAATAGATGTGGAGATAATTGATATTATCGCTTGCGAAAAATCTCGCCCCTCACCGAATACATTAGCTAAGTTAAGACATGTTAAAGATATCCACTGGAGAGAAATTAATAAATGCTAATATCAATCATTTCCTAGATTTATACGTAAAAGTTATACTTTAAATTGAATTTAACCGATGTGAAGATGCACATTAATTTTAGTCCGAATTCATTGAGAGATTTTTCTCAAGATCTGGATCTTCCTTGAGAAATCAACCAGAGGCCATAATGTCCAGTCAAACTCTATTAATATTACACATACATGAAACTGGTTCTTTTCAAAAAATAGCCTTAGGCAGTTAGCGGATAACGGAATGTGTTGTCATTTTAGAAATGAAAATCTCCTTCTCCCCCTTCCTTCAAAAGTAAAATGTAATCCATAACAATGACAGCTATTTCTTCACGAAGAATTAGTTTTAAAAAATAGAATATAATGGATATGAAGAAGCGCGAATATATCTTTGCTGGAGCATTCTTGAGAAATCGGATAAAGACGCCATATTGTCCAGTCGCACTTTTACTTACGTAAAACTGGTTTTTTTAAATCCCAAACAACACCCTCGGGCAGTTTGCGAATAACGGGAGGGTGTTATTGTCCCGGAGATGACCATCAGCGATGAGTCGATAAGAATCCCTTTCTTCCCTCTCAACCATTGTGACACCTCGATTTGAGGAAAACCGGGACTAGCAACGAATATTTTTTTTCGAAACGCGCCCCGCCTCAGATGGCACGCGAGGCGTCCTTGTCGTGTTGTTTTCGTGACATTGAGGAACGGGAGGTTCCGGGACATCCCAATCCGCCTCCGTCGGTGGCCTCATTGAGGAATTCGGCGCATCAGTGGCATTCGTTTCGCCACAAATCCTCCGGCGATGACGGGGCGGGTGATTAGGCGACGGGATTACATAGGAGGACGTGGGCGTCGGCGGGCCGTGGGCGGCAGCGTGCGGGAGGGACGAAGGCGGGGATGTAGTGGGTGGCAACCGAACATTATCGTGGCAGATCTCGGCGAAAAGGAGCGCCGCGTGCCTCGCTCTTGCGTTCCCGGACGTCCCTGAGACCCTCCGATCCGCCTCCACGCCTTCTCTCCCGCTCCTACCATTAAGACGCCCCCGCCTCGCCCTTCACCGACGGCGATTTCGGCCGCCCGGCCTCTCTCTCTTCACCTCCCTCCTTCTCCTCTTCCCCAATCGCCTCACTTACCCTCCGTTGCCGACATTTTAGAGGTGTCAGGGGTCGTGTGTGTTGGGCGTGGGCCTACGCGGATTTCCAATTGCGGTGACGAGCTATGATGGAGTCGGAGGCGCAGGGAACGGGGGGAGGTGGAGGTGTGGTTAGGGGAGGGGGGGGGAGAAGTAGCAGGTGGGGGAGGTTTTGTAAGGTGTAAAAAAGGGGTGACGTTGAAACTCACACCATAACGCAAGGCCACAATGGGGGAGATAAGGGAACAATAGATCCCGATCGGTCATGAGCCAGCGTTTGTCGTAGAAAGAAGAGGATTAAGAAATATTTACTTTAATTTATCGGCGCTTACATTTTTGTAGATCGCTGGGGAGATAAGGGGTCGCCAGGAACAATGGGGGTTGAAATTACCTTCAAGTTTCCCTCGTCCCGACGGTAATTATCGTCGGATGTGCGGTGACGGCCGTTGAAAGTCTCGCGAATCACGGAATGAGATTTTGCGTGATGTTAGTCATCGTGGTATGAGTAAACTTAATAAGAAAGGGCATCGATTGCGTTATCAAATTGTGAAGATTTCGTTGATAAAGTAACTACGCGGGCTCAAATAATTTATGTTCATCCATTTTACAATGCAATTTTTTTGCAAAAATAAACTCTCTTGTAAATAATACTTTTAGTTTTTGGTTTATTTTTAGAAAATATTTATGAAAGAGGAATACGGTTTTAGCATTACATTCCTTCCTCCCACAAGAATCGAAAATATGAGGTGCATATATAGGGAAAAACGACTGTATTAAGGTAAAAATACATGTAACACTGAAAGAGATCACATGCTACTTTTATTGTTAGAGCTTAGTTTCTCTAATGATAAAATTGGACACATTGAACATAAAAATTTAAAATTTAAAAATATTATGACGGATTGATTTTTAAAATCAAATAACAATATTATCCCTTAAAAAAAACAAAAATTTTAAATCAATGGTTAATTCGTAGGATAAATATGAATAATTTATAAGTATCTATAAGTATCTATAAGTATCTATAGACATGGGGAATTTAATTTAGGCCAAAGGTTTTCTCTAAAAAATCTGCTGAGTAATAAATTGTTGACCATTCGGGCAGGATGTAAAATTTTAAAACGAAAATAAAATACGTATCAATCACGAAAATTTCTTGTAGATATTAAACGAAATTATTCGCCACATCGGTTAAAAAAATTTATTCAGAAGACCACTCTGTATTTTTTTCTAAGGAGCCGCTTAATCCGCGAACGAGATCCGCGACGTCTGATTCATGCAAAACGGAATAAATCGAAAGCCGAAAAAAACGTGCGGGGCATCGATTCGGATCGCAGTACGACACAAGGCGCCCAAATTTCCTTGGCTTGCGGATCTGGGAGAGAACATGTCGCAAACAGAAACGCTGGAACATTGCGGCGCCGCATTTTGAAGTAACCTCGCCGTGTAAAGCAGCAGAATTTCTCACGGAGGGAAGAGCACGATCCGCTCCTTCGGAAGGGAGTGGCGGAGAGGAAGAGGGAGGAGGGGAGCGGAGGAGGAGGAGGGGGGCGTGGCGCGCAGTTTATGGGCATCCCGTTGTTTTATTTGGTACGGAGGGGATGAGAGATCGAGAGGGAGAGTGAGCGAGTGCAACGCTCACCGCTCCGCACCGGAGGATTTCCTCCGCCGCTCTCTATTCCTCCCACCCTTACGTTCTCTCTCTCTCTCTCTCCATGGCGACCGGGTTAAAATCCATCGCATAACATCACGCTCGTTTTCTTCGAGACATGGATCCGAACACAAGCAATCTCTTTAAGGGCGAGGATTCCGATGAGATCGCGTAGACCATGGAAACGCCACGCCAACCTCCTTACCTTTCCATCCCCTCACCCACCCACCCTCTCTCTCTCTCTCGATATCTTTCTCTCTCTGAGCAGCACGGGTAAAAGTGAATTCCGCGGTAAAAGATTTCGATGAGCTCGTACGTGCGCGTGTTTTGTATCCGCATGGACGACGCCTCGCATTTAAAAAAAAAACAAAAAACGCGTGCATTTCGAGGCAGTCTTTTGTATTTTCGAAGGCTGTGTTTCGAAACACTTTTGTGACTACCCACTTTCCTCCCTTCACCGATTTTATTTTTCAGCGGAGGATGCATAAAATCGGCGATGTATCGCGCGCTTGGTGCCGCGAGGAGGATATTGTTACAAAATGTCGAAAGGTGGAGTGGGGTAGAGGGAAAAAGGGAGGTAAGTGTGGAACGGAGAGCGAGGATTTTTTTTTATCTCGGTCCGATCCGCATAGTTCTCGCAGGCGAAGTACTTCGAACTGATTGTGAGTAGCGAGAGAGTTCCGTGGCGAATTCTCGGAAAGGGACGCGTCGGAACATTTTTAGGTTCGTCGGGACTTCGTGCGCGTGCATTACTCCACATTTCCCGAGTCTCGTTATATTTTTTTAACGGTCGGCTAAATTCGAGCTCGGAAAAAAATATGTAAATCACGGTGACATTAGGTAGAAAGTGCTCGTGGGCGTAGGTGAATGATTTTGGTCATTTTCACGCGGGATTATTTAAATGGTTAACATTTATTAGGAACAGAAAATATTATCAAGCCATATTTTGTGGAATTTTACTTCAGGAAAACCAAAGAAAAACATGTTATTTTCCGCTTTATTGTAAATGAAGCAACATCTTGGATTATCTTTGTTCCAGAGACGCTTTGTAATGAAGGAAACGTAGGTTGTGTTATTATTTAAAATAAAGCGAAATTTTTTGTTTTTATTGTTTTTTGGAAAGCCGATTAAAGAACAGGAGAGGTACTATTTAATCTCACCTCAGAAGAAATATGACCACAACACTTAGATATTCTCGAATATTATTCCTAAATTAAATTTAATGTTGACTTTTTAAAAAATAGAGGAAAATAAAATTATTATTGTATTTTTTATTCCATGTTGTTATGAAATAAAGCTACACTAGGCAATGTTATGGGTATGGTGGTTATATGAGTTTTCTCAGCTTGAAATGAGAAATTCTGCTGGCGATATCATTCTAGTTTTATAAAAGTAGATCTAGTGTACTTTATTAGGTGAACTTTAGAGTTAGAGAGTTTGTATGTTTGTGTCTATTTACTTTTTCTTTTTCGTGCTGAATGCAAATGCTTGTGCGCCTTGTAGGCCTCCTTAGCGATCGGAGACACCCCAACTTATAGGCAGCTTTGTGTTCGAGAAATCAGGTTCTCGTAATTCAAAGTAAGTTTTTTCCTCCTTATTTCTTTTTTCTCAATTCCTGTGTTCTTAATTACTCACAATGTACGTCAAAGAAGAAAATACCACAACTAGGGCCTAATGGTATCAAATGTAGTTGCTGACGCGTATTGAGTCCTATTAAGTTTCTGTCATTACAACAGCCACTGAAGAGTTCCATTTTAAACAACACTGTTTTAAAAAAATATCCGGTAGTCGCTTGAGTTTACACCAGTTACTGTAGCGTAAATAAATAGCAATTGGTAAATATGCTACTTTCCTGTCGCCGTTGTTACACTTTATACTGATAACGGATTAAGACATTGTTCGTTATCAAAATCGTAGCTGGGAAGTTTGGCGCCCGGGAAAAAACACCACTTTCAATCTTTCATAACTTTATAAATAATGAGTTAAATTGTGTTCCAAATAATAAACCATCATCATAGGTAGTCTGTCCATAGACAGATCCGTGGTTAGTCTTAGTTATAGCTGCTTCTACACATACTCCTGCCATAAATATATTTCGTTCATTACTTAAAATTCATAAATTAGATCCAACAACAATATTTTCAAAATATGTATGTACAACAAAATGTATACTCGCGTCTTGGCTGCTGTCGTTTCTTCGCTTCGGCTCCCGGAGCGATCGCCTCACTCGCCCCTCCTTTGTTCTGGTGCTGTGAGTTACTAAGCACGATCACAGCGCCAGCATTTATCACGTAATAGCAAAGAACACAGTGTTTATAGACATATCTGGAATCCTTGCCATTTCTACGTGAGCATTTAGTGTGAAATACCTGCAATCAATACTTCAGCAGCAGCTTCTACTTTACATTTGTCACAGCATTCATGTATGCGGATCGTTATCTATAACTCGATAAAGAATGTTCTAATGGGTGCGTTATTGTCATCGAAGTACGTGGAAATGCGGTCGTGATTACTTTTAGAACTTAAGAATATAACAATCATAGCATATATGCCTTTTCTTCTCGAGCATAAAACTGGTTGACCTTACCTGGAGTCGAACACCCTTCCCTCCCTCGACAGATCAGCTTTTTTGATATCAAATACTTGCTCACCCTGAGACTGGGAAAAAATATAATATGGCCGGGTGAGGATGAATTTTCAGTATATCTCGAAAGTGGAGATTTACAGTAGCTTTTAAAAGTTATTTGACAATTCTATTTTAATTGTGTACATTTTTTGATCTCAGGTTATTTAACTCCGCTGAATTAAAGATAACGTATCAGTGCAGTTTAATTATTATATCAATACCGCGTATATTATTTGATTTAATTGTGTTGACACATTGTAACTTAAACTATTTGCTTTTGGAAGAAGTGTGGTTGAGCCAAATGTCTAAGGCAGTGGTTCTCAACCGGTGTGCCGTCAGACATGAACTTGTGTGCCGCGGAATTTTGGGAGAAGCGAGAAAGATATAATGGAAAATGGGGGCGGTGTCCGCCATTAGTTGTTTTATTTGTGTAAGTGTGCCGTGGAATGAAAATAGTTGAGAAACACTGGTCTAAAGAGTAATAATAAGCATTCTTCTCCCAACTATAAAATGTTAACGATTCGAAGCCAATGGTTTGATAAACAAGCAATCGTCATTTGTTAAAAAAAAAGAAAAAGAATATAAATCCAAGTGTTCTACCTCACGGAAGATTCTTGGTTCACATCTCCCGTTTTTTCTCCTATAAAACCTTTCCCTTCATGTTCTCATAACCATCCCATTGCAAGGAGAAGGGTATGCTAAACAATTTAATTACTACATGCTCTGTTTACTCTTTGTGATTTCTCAGATACCAAAATACACACAATGTTGCATTATCTTTATGACTTTTTCGGAATTTGCTGCGCCACTTACTATTCGAAGCATTAGTTTCATTAAAGTGAACGTAGCGCTTGCAAAATATGTTATTTAAGAAACTAAAATGAGGTCTTTTTCTATTTCTTAACAATTAGAATATGTATCCCGCTATTCGCTTATCAAATCTGTTGTACTTAGATTGTAAGTATAAAAAAATCTAATGAACGTTATTTTACATTTAAGCTATGCAAAATATGCTGCAATATATCTGAGTATGTCTGCGTAAATATGCAATTATATGATGGAATTGATTGCCTACTGAATTTTTCGGAATAATTTTTGTCAGTTGCTGGAGTAAAACAAATTTTAGTAAGAGATGAAATATCTTTCAAAGAATGAAATTCATAACTTGTGGCTTGCGTCCAAGTATTTTTTACATCGAATCCATTAAATTTTTTTACTTGTCATTTGTTTTTTTAGCTATAAATGTCATCCTCATATGAGTCGTGAGAGTCCAAGAGATGCACTTAGCTTCGGAATAGGTTTTTATAAATGTTACGCCATATAACCAAAGTTAACTTTTAATTTAAAATGAACGAGGCCTTCAACCATAAAAATTCGGGACGATTAAATGATAAAATCGGACTTCATGTGACTTACATCGAGTTTTTAGTTTCATAGAAATATTTTAAAAAATAAATAATATTCCAAATTGCATTATTAATGATTTAACAACAGATAATTCAAATTACTTCGAAATTTAAATTGTGATACTTTCAAGATTTTGTATTTTTATCGCCATAGATTCATTATTGAGGTCATTAAGCGTAGAATATTATCGCCAAGATGACATTTTAAATCCAGTTTCAAAGTGTTTAACTTGTTATCAAAATAGCATCTAACAGCTCCATTCAAACTTTGGCCCAGTGCCACTGAGTGCAGCTCATTTGTGGTTAGAATGTGCAAGCGGTTTTCTTTACTACATTTTTGCCATTGAGATCAATATCAATTGACACGAATACTTATCGGAGAATGCACTGTCATTTGCCGTGAATACCCGCGCATAGGTCGCACTCGTGTATAGGACGCATATGTATTCTATCAACCTAGGATGGCCGCAGACGGGGATGGATTTACCACTCCTTTAGCGCAAGTCGCGCGCCAAGGCCCAAAACAAAATATTTCTCGTATATTAATTACTGATTTTTAAATGTACTTCCGTAGCATACGTATAGATTATTTACGTCAGAATTTAATTAATACTTTTGTTAAAACTTTATAGTTCATTCGGCGCGGAATCTTAGTTTTTTATGATAAAATTTGTGTATTATTTTATTGGTTTCTATGACATCCGAATTTCTTTGTGCTTTTAATTTGGAAAGAATTATAAGATGCGCCAAACATTTTGCAAAAAGTGTGCCATATAGACCAGTATTCACGTTATATTAAACAGGACCATAAAGTCGTTTTTTATGAAGATTTTGGTCACCATAGCTCATGATAATTGGAGCAACTGGACGTATCCCGGAAATCAAATTCGAAAGTGACAGTGCGTGGAGATCCTTCGACTTCGGCCTCCTTTAAACCATAATCCATGTATTTCGCTGAGTGACCGAGACAAAAAACAGAGCAGTAATTGTCCCGTCAATTCGATACTTTGCTCGAACGAATCCGCCTCGAAAAATCGTCTACGCGTTTCCGTATCGAACCGTAATAATCTCAGTCTGACGCCATAATAGCGAGTTAATCGAGTCTTTGCACGAGGAGGACACATATGTCTCCGACACCTTTCTCTGTCTCGGGCGGGGTCGAACACGCGCATGCCACGACGCCGCTCTCCGAGTCTCCATGGACGTGGAAGAGGGCCAGAACGGACGTAACGGAAATCCTAATGAGATATTGGCCACGTTGCGTTGCGGGCGCTATGCGTTCCTCCATAACGGATGAAAGAGAGGGAGAAAGAAAAGACAAAAGAAATCAATGTGGATGAAGGGGAGAAGAGAAGAGGAGAGAACAAAGGATGATGACGGTTGACGGGATGGGTAGGAAAAATGAGACTGGAAAGCTAGAGGAGTGAGAAAGAAGGAATGGAGGTAGGAAAGAGGACGAAAGGAGATGTAGAACTGAGATGGGGGAACGGAGGAAGGAATGAAGTCGGAGGGAGGGAAGAGGAAGAGACGAAAGAAGGAGGTAAGGGAAGGGATGAAGAAGAGAGGGAGGAGGAAGTGAGGGATGAAGGAAGGAAAAAGGAATGGAGGAAGAAGGGAGGAAGGAAGAAGAGGGGGGGGGGAAGAAGGAAGTGAGGAAGAAGAGAGCGAGGAAGAGTGGAGGAAGGAAGAAGAGATGGGGAAGAAGGGAGCGAAGAATAAAAGAGGGAGGAAGGAAGAAAGGAGGGAGGAAGGGAGGAAGAAGAGAGCGAGGAAGAATGGAGGAAGGAAGAAGAGATGGGGAAGAAGGGAGAGAAGAATAAAAGAGGGACGAAGGAAGAAAGGAAGGAGAAAGAAGGAAGGGAGGAAGAAGAGAGCGAGGAAGAATGGAGGAAGGAAGAAGTGATGGGGAAGAAGGGAGCGAAGAATAAAAGAGGGAGGAAGGAAGAAAGGAAGGAGAAAGAAGGAAGGGAGGAAGAAGGGAGGGAGGAAAAAGGGAGGGAGGAAGAAGAGAGTGAGAAGATGGTAGGTAGGAAGAAAGGAAGTAGGGAAGAGACGGGGATTAAGTATGGTGAAAGGAAGAAAGGAGGGAGGGAGAAAGAAGGGATGCAGAAGGGTGAGAGAAAGGAGGGTAGAGGAAGCCGGGAAGGTGAGAGGAAGGAGGGAGGCAGGGGAGTGAAGGGAGAGAGGAGAAAATTGTGATACAGATCGTATTTATTAAGGCGATAATAGACGCAAATCTCTTCTGTCCAGGGATTAGCGAGGAGGGAGAGATGACTTTTTAGAATTTTAATAATTACATTATAAAGTGAAAATGAAGTACTAAGTGCCTAAAATAACGCCATATGTCTGGAGTTAGTGAAGAGGAAAAAGGGAGGAAGGTGGAATGAGGAAGGAAATAGCGCGGGAAGAGGCAGAGTCGACGGACAGAGGGGGGAATGATGGGAAGGGAGTGGACCTCGATCTCGCTGCCATCCCAGTTTGGAAAGTGCACGCCCTCTCCATAACTCTTCTTCTTCCACCAAAAAAATCAGCTTTCGAGCTCACATTAGCGACCCAAAAAAATCGCTTTTCTGTGTCGTCTCGGTGATTGGCGAGGATTTTCGGAATCCGTCCAAGTGGGGCTGTTCTTCTTTTAAAATCTTTTTCGACGCGCCACAGTCGATGGTTCCGTGCCAATCGGGGGCGCACGCCTCCCTATAAGGGTGAGGCCGGCGGCGTTAACCAGCGGATCGACGCCGCGGAATACGAAGGCGTGTTGTCGTAGGAGGATTTTTTTGACGTGCGCGGTCGAGGATTCAGGGGAGCGATCGTCGTCGTGAGGCGGGTTTGGAAAGGGAGAGAAGGCGGTCGGGTGGCTGTCTTACGTGTCGTGCGTGGAGAGTTAGTCACGCTCTCTATTAGAAGGATGGGTAAGATCGCGTGAACGAAGAAGAATAAGAGAAGGAAAGGACGTAAGGTCCCGTTATCGGCCACTGGGATGGATCGAATAAAAAAAAAGATTCGCTTGCTGCTCCTTTTTTTCGCGAGGTGTGAGGTCAAACGAGTCCGTATTTTATTTAAGTCTCCGATTTCGTTAAGGTTTGAAGTGAATCAATACGAGGAAATTCGTACTGTACGTTTTTTAATTCATTCCGAGATATCCGTGTATTCGCCATTGGAATTCTTGTTAAGTTCTCACGCTGTCTGTTAAGTTCGTTAAGCGGGAAATTTATGTCGCTCCTTAAGGAATTTCTTGTAACGAATTGCCCTAGATTTTGAATGATATACCACGCACATAACTTCATGTATTCGTTAATATAAAAATGATTAAATATTTATCCCAAATGATGAATTATTATTTCTCCCCAATAGTCATAAAAACTTTAATAATTGTTTGTAGGTAAATCACTACTGATGATAGATATTTCATAGCCGGAATACGCATTTGGTTTCCATAATCTTTTGATTGGAGAGTCATAGCTCGTCGATTTGATTTCAGACATAAGACGGGCTCGATAATTCTTTTTTGAATAAAGATGACGCTTAGTTTAGTGCACTTATTGCCATCATAACATTGTTATCAAACAAATGACAACGACAAATTTTTGTCCTTGATTCCATCGTACCGATATTGAAATTTTTATTTTTAATGGCTTTGAAAAATAATATACAAGAAGTCTTCCTGATATAAATGTTACGTCGCGACGTGTTTTGAGACGAGAGGAAGAGGTTAAAATGCTCGTAATAGTATGTATTTCGCTTTACCGGAATAAATTCCCAACGCAATCCGTCGCGATCATTTGGCCTACTCATCCACTTTTGGTTTCGTTTTGCATCACAAAGAGAAAGGATCCTCTCTCTCGCACTGGGTTTTGCTCCGCGTCATTCCGAAGAATGTGAGCGGAGACGGTTTTTTTTTCGAGGTCTCCTTCGATCTGAGATCCGCTTACTCATAGGGGGAAATGTCACCCGTGTGGGCTACGAAGAATCCGGAATATATATGTATATTCACCGAGGGTATTTTTTGCAAGGTGTGGTGCCGTTTCTTCGGAAACATTGAAGGGGGTGTGGGATCTTGCGAGGTAATAATGGAGAGAAGTTTTCACCTTTCTGCGGGATCGCATGAGAGATTTGGTTTGCTGCGGTAATGCGGCATCGATTTCGTATTTTATACCGAAGGATTGTATGGGCACGTGAGCGAATGCCTTTAGTCGGAACTAATATGTTTTCTGTTAGGTGAATTATTCATCTAATCGAGGAAAAAAGGTGTTAAGATTTTACAGAGGAAACAAAATGAAACTGATTTTAATCTGTTTACTGGGGAATGAATCTCCAAGTAGGCATACAAATTGTTTGTTTATCGTTAGGAATCTGCACAAAAGTATTTATGATTTTTGAATAAAAATAAAAAGATGCATTAAAAGTTGATTTATTATTTGTGTAAGTTTGTAGCAGTTTCTTGCGCATCGCGGGGGATAGTTTTTGGAAAAGGCCGCACCGGACTATACCGCTTTGCGCGGATTTAATACCTTATGGAAAAACTACGTGTTTCTTTTCATATACTACGATATTTATCACAGCACATACGTGCATAACAGAAAATTCGGTACGCGACATATTCATGATAGCATATACTTAAATTTGTTCTTTTAGGGTAGGTACAAATCACATTTATTTAACCGCGTGTAATGAAATATGCGTTAGGTAAATCTGCATTTGCAAATGCGTTTAATGCATATAAACTGCTAGATAAATTAATGCGTATTTTCTTCATGAACTACGCAGCTTAAATGAAGTATTTTTGTGTTGCGTTGTGACACAATATGTAATATTAAAATTTTGAGTTGTATTTAGGGTCACTCTATCCGATATTGTATCCTTTGTATTAAAATACAAAAAGAGGTATTATTTCTGAACATCTATTCGAAGAACTGAAGAAATATTTGTTTGCTAATATGTTAATCTCTTTCAAAGCTTAATCAAAATGAAGTTTAATTTTGAGAACTTCAACATTTTATTGGCTTTATCAAAAATATATTTATAGATTGGAAATCTTAACTACCCTCTGGTTAAATTAGAAATTCGATGTATACAGAGGATATAAAATGTAGAGCAGCGTTTCTCAACCTTTTTAATAGCACGACCCATATAGGCTTATCGAGTTTACCTGGGATCCACCTATTATCTTTATACTAATTTTCTCATGCAGTAGATAGTACATATATGTCCACATAGAGCGCAAACTCTACTATCATGAGTTTTTTAGCTATTTTATCGCGAACTTATTTTTTAATGGAAAAATTTATAGAAATAAACTATTTACAAATCTTTCCCCGACCCACCTCAAGTTCTATTGCAACCCACAAGCTGGAAACCCCTGATGTAGAGCATTAAATAAATTGTTGTACTAATATATATATATATATATATATATATATATATATATATATATATATATATGTGGATTTATTTTCTCGTAGGAGTGCTTCGTTCATTTTTAACGCTCTCAAAATCCAGACCCATATAATCGGATCAATATATATAGGAAGTTATTTTCTCGTGGGAGTATTTCGTTCATTTTTAACGCTCTCAAAATCCAGACCCATATAATCGGATCAGTGGAAAATGTAGTAGACGTTGTTGTCTTTTTTCATTGAGAACTCTCCTTTTTTATCGCTCTCAAAAACCCAGTCCCATATAATTGGATCAGTGGAAAAGATTTGTTTTTCTATCAGTTTCAAGACGCTGATTTTCCCAGTTCCACGAAAATGTTGTTCACCGATTTTTTGCTAACTCGAACGCAATACTCCGAGATTTAATACAGCGGGAGGATATTTGGGAGGAGTTCTTTCTTAGCATCCGTGATGGGTTCGAGTGCGGGGTACTTGTTGAAGGTATCGCTTTCCCGCTGTCTTTATCTCTGCGTTCGAGAATGGCCATTGGGGGGAACGCGCCATACCGGAGCTTGGGAATCCTAGCCGACTCACTCCATTTATCTTGATTCATTCGGTCTCACACGGGGTCAACGTGCAAATGCAAAACATCGTTATCGGCGACGCAGGGATTTCGCCATCGCCTTTCTCATGCGGTGAGGTACTGTATGATTCATTCATTGTGAACTATTTCGAGGCGGAGGCGCATTTTTATCCTGTCGAATCGCTCTGGCGAGAAATTTGTTCCGAGCGTCATTTGCATAAACGCCGGTTATTTATATTTGGATTCAAAATTTTCCATCCAAACGCTTCCACGGCTGTAAATTTTTACCAAGATTGCTTATCATGCTATAAACCAATTTTGAAGGTCGCATACGTAGTAGGGTACGAACTAAGCATATGTTTCGCATTTATTTGTTTATTTTCTTTTCGTTCACTCCATAAAGTTTGGGATAAATTTACTTTTAATAACTAATTGTTATTCATCCTCCAAATCATATTGCAGCACATTCAACAGAATGGTTATATTTATGTTTGCATTTCAATTAATAAAGGTTAACAATCAAGCCCCCGACTGGATTGGAAACTTTTTCCTTAGCATTTCAAAATTAATTCGCAAAAATCCAGCCTTTTTGCTAATGTTGGTAACTCCTGTCCCAATAGATGAGGCACACCGAAATAGCAAATTGATGTTAAAATTTTTAAATCGAAGATGACGATTTTGATATTTTTTAGCTGCGCATCTAATCTGAAGAAAGTTAATTCTACTTTAATGGATTCAGAGGAAATATATTGCCATGTATGGTAGGTTACGCCAGTAAAATGAGGTGAAATTAAATTAATGTGATTAAATTACAGAGGTTATGTGTTACCACTTCTGACTTTGGATTAACAAACAATTTTTAAAATGATCAAGAAGAATTGTTTTGATAATTGAAATTTGAGGCCAATATTTTGAAATCAATTAGTTTGATGTTTTTTTGGTAACATAGAAGGTAAAAATATTTTTTGTGTTATTCGATATTGAAATAATATTAATTTTTCTGAAGGGTACTTCCCTTTCTAAAAGCTTTCAATCTGTTCCGTGACGTGCATGAATAAATTCTTTCAACTATGAGATGGTAGATAAAGAGTCATTTTTACTCTTCAGGGAACAGGAATTCACTCACGAGGTGCGACTTTTGTGGAACTCATTGCGTATGCGAACCTTCTTTTCAAACCGGAACTCATCAGTGTAGGAAAAATAATCCTCCCATCTCTATTTTTTCCGCTTTGCGAAAGCGCCCATAAACACCGCAGGAGATAAGTAACGAGTCGCGAGTTCCTCCTGTCGACCGCTGCTGATTTTTCTATTCTCGGACGAATGCGATTTGCCGCAGGTGACAAGGAGGTGAGGGGGAGGAGAGAAAGGGCATGAAAACAACGAGAGAGAGAGGGAGGTTGAGACAAAGAGAGAAGTCGAGAGAGAACGGAACGAAGAGAGGGAGGGTTGGAGATAGAAAAAGTAGAGATATATAGAGGGTGGAAGAAAGGGAGTGGGACAGAGGAAATGGAAGAGAAGATTGAGAGAGCGTGGAATGTTTAGAGCTGGATTGAGGGGCAGATTTAGGGAAAGGTTGAGGAGTATATTGAGGGGTAGGTTGAGGAGTAGGTTGAAGAGTTGGTTGAGGGGAAGGTTGAGTAGGTTGAGGAGTAGGTTGAGGGGTTGGTTGAGGAGTAGGTTGAGGAGTAGGTGGAGAAGTTGGTTGAGGGGTAGGTTGAGGAGTATGTTGAATAGTTGGTTGAGGGGTAGGTTGAGGAGTAGATTGAGGAGTTGGTTGAAGAGTAGGTTGTGGTTGGTTGAGGGGAAGGTTGAGGGGTAATTTAGGAGAAATAGATTATGGAGGTTGAGAGAGAATTTGAGAGGCTTGAGAGATAGGGAGATTGAGAGAGAATTTGAGAACATTCACTAGAAAGAGGTTGAGAGAGAAGGTGAAGTGCGGAGATTGGTATTTTATAGGATGTAGAGGAGGGTGTTTATCCTCCAGGGTGATGGAAAATAAGAGGATTAATCTGAGAGGAGGGCGGCGGCCGAACCGTGGGATCGAGAAGTTCTTTCCATCCTTCATCGCCGCTCTGCGCAAACGAGAGGTTTTATGGGCGGTTGCTCATTCCAATCAACGCAACGGGTTCACGCTGCACTGTTCGAAAGTCTCTTGCGCGAAAAAGTGGTGCAAAGATCTCGCCGAGGGTGAAATTTTTTCTCATTAAGATATATCACATACGTTTCGGTTCTCTGATTGATTCCGCCTCGATACACTTGATGACGCTTCCATTCCTTTCAAAATGAAGGGAGGTGCCTCGTGAGGCCACTTCAAGGGAATTCGTCTGCTGGTATAGCCACCTCATTACCGGTATTGCGTTGCATAAAGATTAATATGCTGGCATTTGTCTCTCAACGCTTCCAGGGAGATTTTAATGCTCCAATAATACTCTCATCTTATAACTATTGGGGAAAATTTATGACGTACTTATGGAGATCTTCGTAAAACTATATCGCGTCAATTCATCTGTTTCAGATCTACTTATAAAATTAACGAATTCACAAACGAATATTTTGGTATCAGCAGCTAATTTAGGAAATTGTTTAAAACATATTTTTTATTGCTTCATAGAGGGCGTGGATGGGTTTAGATTTTCCAGTTTCCTATGTTCCTACAGATTATAGAATATTTTTCAAAAGAGAAAAAAGTCTTCTATGACCGAGAATCGAACCTGAGTTTTCCACTGAACTGTCGTAGCAGATCAATTTTCCCGTTTCTGAACGCGGATGTTTTCTTGGTTGGGCACGTTTCAAAAATATTCCCAACATTACAGCTTATGCCTCTCTGCGTAGAATCTTCAGATCGCTTTTTCCACCAGTTTCCTACAAATTAAGAAAGAATTTTACAGAAACGTTAAAACTTTTCTATCCGAATTGGTTCAACTAGAGTGTTTGTGTGGGAAACCTCACACGTAGATAAATCCATTTTTAATATTTTACCTTCCCATACATTATTTGCTAATATCATTGTGTTAAAGGAATAAAATTATGACTTTGATAATGTATACAGTAATTCTACATTCCGGAACGCCTCCGGTTCCGAGTTTTCCGGGTTAGAGAGGTTAAACTGTTTATGCTAAAATAAATTTATCTGTCTATATCACCTTCGATATATTTCAATTAATCACACGTTGAGTACTGGCATATTTCTCGCGAACCTTGTGATCCTGTAGTGGATCGTAACCCATACTTTGAGAATCACTGTATATGTGAAATCTGTATTCAACTTCGGAGAATTATTGTGAAGTCTGATGGAACTCGTTTAGTCGTGAAACACTTTTAAAAAACCAGAAACTTTCTTTGGTTTCATGATTTTTTCCTCAGGTGCAATTAGCCGATCTTTGCTTCTATAAAAACGTGAAAAAGTTCAGTGCGGCTATTCAAACTAAAAGTCAAAGTAAGCCATATTATATAGTCGGATTGATACCAAAAACTCTACTAACAAACCTTGTCATTTTAGGGATACTAGATATGTTCGTGAATCCATAATATGCATTAATGATGGTATAACGCTTTTTATCTAGTTGATATTCAAATGAATTCGCCTTCATAAGATTCCTTAAAAGTTTTACCCGATTTCTCTCGCATGAAAACCAAAATTTTCTGCTGTTGTTTATTTTATATTCATTGAACGAGTAAAATTCAAAGGCAAAATTACCTATAGCTAAAATAAGGCTTATATTTTAAACATTTATCATACCACCAATTAAAGTTTCTCTTAAAGGGATTCATCTAACCCGTAATTAATGAGTTAATAAAATCCCTCTCGCGTTTCACTCTTTACACAAGAGTGAGATAAATCCTTATATATCATAGCAAAAAAACTCTAGTTTTTTGTTTTCTTCTCTTCCCAATAATCTTTACACGGGCAGGCACTTTATGGGTGAGAGGATGATGAGAAATGGCGAATAAAAGTCCTTGAAAAAAATTATCGCTCCAAACCGACGGGTGAAGAAAGAGAAATCCCAAGGCGATTTTTTAAAATAAAAGGATCCACGCGCCTCCCATGCCCCTCCTCGCTCTCCTTCGCTCCCTCTCTCTCTCCTTCTCTCCCTTTCTCTATCTCTCTTCTTGCTCTTCTTCGCGAGACCGAGTGCGCTCTCCGCAGATGAGAATCCATTTTAGCGCCCGACCATTGTTGGATTGTGCAAATCGATATTTGTGCCGACTCAGTGACGTGGAAAGGCGCTTTTAAAGGCCGAAACCTTGGGATCGGGTTCACGGCGAAAGCAATTGTCACGAGACCCAGTTTACTCGATAAAACGCGTTACCCAGGCGTTTTTTTAGAAGGCAACAATGGAACATTTTCTGGAAAATCTTTCCGTTTTCATCGGCGAGATGTGTGGATGACTGAACGATAATCACGGTTTAGGTTTCCCGGATCGTGTGGCGTCGCGTGAAATGCGTTTGGGGTGAGATTTCGCGAGGGAAATGAACGGTTATTTAGAACATTAACATGCGTGAAAACCGTCATGCAGTGTCATTACTCTGAGTGATAAAAGCATTGGATGTTATAAAGATATGATATGAGAAAATAAATGACCGTACAATACTTGAATATCGCTAATAATTTTCTTTAATGTGAATAGGATAGCTTAAGTCTCTTGACTTCAAAGACTTGATTTTCCCAAGTCATTGACTAAAGAATATAATTAGATAATGCAACATATAATTTAATTATAATACGAGAAAATATTTCGCCTTACTTTAAGTAAAACAAATAAACGGAGACATTTCAATCGTGGAAACCCGAACGTTCATCGAAAATTTTAGGGGAAAACATTGAAGGGCAGGATGACGAAGTTTAATTACCTTAACTTTGAGAACAATCAAAGCGTTCTTTAACGAGAATTTATATTTTAAAATCAGATCGAAAAAAAACTCGGTCCTGATGTAGGAAGTAAAAACTTTTTTTTTGTGGAACATGAATACCTTATATTTATCTGAAGCAAGAAGACCTTGAACCTCGCCCGAGGAATTTCGTTTGTCTGAACCGCTTTGCTCCCAAGATTTTTTTTCTTATGAAAAAATATAAAAAATCGATGGAGGTCGCTAGATGCTTTGATACAAGAAGGTTTTCCGCGTCAAGTTCCGTGACTAAATCCTTTTCGTCTTTTAACACTCGCTTCGACGGGTTTTTTGGATTTTAGCAGTCCATCGTGCCCTTTCGGGATCTCCATAAAAGAGCACCTTTCTCGTTGAAAGCCGGGAACCATTGCTCACATGTTGGAGACGGGCATTGCCTATTTTTTTACAAAAAAAACCTTCTTTCCCTCACTATCGCCGCTCTCTGGCTACACTGACCTTTCATATGTAGTGTGGTTTTTTCTGTTTTAGGTTAAAGGTGCGCAAGAGATTGCTGCACGTATTTTCATCCGAGTGGAATTTATTTTACATTTATCAGATGTTGCCATAGACCTTTAAAGACAGAGTGTAAAGTAAATAGAGCTATAATTTATGAAATGCGTTTTCATTTCTCAAAAATGAGAAGGGCCCCTTTCGCGCTCTATTTATAATACCCTCGCATCAAATAGGTGTTTTCAAACTTCAAACAACATCCACAGGCAGTATATGGATAACGGGTTTTAATTCACTTTAAGGTTTATTTATCAAAAATTGAAAATTTGCACGCTAATGATCATATTTTTTTATGATTTATGGGAGAATCATAAGTCAGCACGCAGGCCGCAATGGAGTTGGTGGTGAATATTGGTTGCGAAAAATATCTGTTCCTCTCCCCGATTGCATTACCCAAGTAAACGTGTTTTAAAGATGTAAGGATAAATATAATCCGCGATTTCTTTAGATCCATCCCGAAAAGCAAAACATAAGAATTGAATTTGCTCGATATGAATCGCAACATTATTAGTCGTAATTCATTGCGCATTTTTTCTCAGTATCTATGACATCTTTTCTAGAGCTTTCTTGAGAAATTGATCCAGGATATCGTAGGATACAGTTGCCTTCTCTATATAACACGCTTACATAATATTGGAGCCTTTCGAATAACACCCTTCTGCAGTTTACGTATAACGGAGGATGTTTTTGTTTTAGAGATGAATTGAGACAGTTGTATCGAAGAAAATGGTGTTTTTCGAGTAAACTTTTATTTCAAAATGCTGCCGATTTGGTGATAAATGAAAGATATTTCGATAAAGAGGAACAAAAGAAAATAAGAGGGAGAAAAATAAGAGTTCACATTTTCTTCACCATTTTCTACGCAAATTGATTGTATTTCACTATTTCGAGTATTTTCTCGTATTTTATTATAGATATAAATTTTATCACAGTTTTTTAAACCTAAATTAACAGCTTTTTACAAATGTAGATTCAGGGTTTTTCAGTTTAAGACCGTTTAATTTTGAATTGGTGCTTTCGATATAAACAACTTAGCGTAGAGTGGCAAGTTACTGCATGATGAAGTTAAACAATCTTTAAAAATCGTGTATTTTATTGTCGCTAAACTGAAGGTCAAAAAATACGAATCAAATATATACTTTTAATGGAATTTTACGAAATGAAAGTTACATTTATTCGTAAGCACTTTTTCGCTAAACTCAAGGTCAAAATAATAAGAATCTTATATATTTTTAAACAATGGGATTTTAAGAACTGAAAGTTACATTTTTTCGCATTAGAGATTTTCTCAGTGCCCAAAGAAATTTTATTTGGTTATTCAAAAAGTCTAGCAATTTCCAGCGTCATAAAAACTTACAGCTTCCGTAAAAGCCCATTAAAATACTGAAAAAAACGATTCATAACTGTTTTTCAAGGGCAATACGATAAATTTCTCTTGAGTTCCAAATCGAACGCTTATAATGGAAATCGCTTATAAAGCAGATAAACTGATATTTTGGATAAATAGGTTTCCGAAAAATCTCTTTAGTGCATTCGATTACATTATTATGTGTTCTTTGCCCGAAGTGCACTAAGTGAATGCATATAGGGGAGGTCGTTCCTGTCCGCCCGTCCGCATGTTAAAACTCGGGAACCGCTGGACATATTTAGATGAAATTTGGTTTTGCTAAAATTGGTCGACCGATTCCAATTTTGGTTAAAATCGGACAAAAATTACGACCACTTTACATGAAGGCCTACATGTAGTTTACAATGTTCCTTTGTTTCAACTCGGAAACCGCTTGACATATTGTGATGAAATTTGGTATTGGGTAGTTTTGTTAAAATTAATTGACCGATTCCAATTTTGATTAAAATCGGACAATAATTACGACTACTTTGATTGAAGACCTGTATGTATTTTACAACGTACCTCGCGCGCTTCTCGTTAAATTCTCATCTGAGCGAAAAATATTGAGAACATTGTGAAATCTCAAAGAACGCATTTGGAAACTCTGTGTACTCCGACATGGAGTACACCTTTCCAATCTTGTTAAATTTACTTGCATTCTGTAAAGAAATATTAAAATGATAAATTCTCAATCAACCGTTTAACTTCACCGTGTTAAAAATTTCCATTGCTGACTCTAGTTCTCCGAATAAAAATTTGGGAATGAGTGAAAAAGAATGCTAAAATGTTAAAATATTGTTTTATTCGATTCCGTAATTAGTAATGCATTCGTCAACAGAAAGAAAGCGGCGATTTAGCAAATATGATTTCAATAAAATTGCCAGTAATGCAAGGCATTTTTTATAGTTTAAGCACGGCAGTACTCGTTTCAATAAATTTTTGTTTCAAATATATAGTGTTGTCTATATTGAAAACGTTTATCATGTGTGACCTTATATGATTTCATTCTATAATATACTAACTTTATCAAATCTTAAAATGTAGTTCTTCGCTATTATGATGAATTTTTATAACCATTTAACCAAATTTTGATGAGATAAATGTTTTAATCCTTGAGAGAAAAGTTAGCCTAGTGTTTCCGTCGATGATGCCATTTACACTATTTAAACAGATATGCCCCCCAGCCTAAGGAATAAGCGACACGGGGGGACCCATTAACATAACACCGTTCACCAAGGTAATGATTGAGTGATGCACTTCCGCGAGCGTCATTTTTAAGCAAATTTATTCTTCGAACGATACTTGACAATGAAAATTGACATCATCCATTCGCACATCCAAATAACACCTTCTCCATCCATATTCATCGACTGCCGTGACATTCCTAGGAATGACCCCTTAGGTAGGAGCGATTGGTTTCCATTCTCCTTCTCCCGCTTTGTCCTCCCTCTCTTTCTCTCAACCCCCATCCGATCCTCTCCTTGTTAATCTGTTGCCTAGGCAGCGAGGAATGCCCCTCCCGGTCACGGCGAAACGCCCTGGAATCCAATCACCCAGATGGCACGGCTTTAAAGAAGGGAACGGCATTTCGAGGCGTGCTGAACTTTGCAAGAAAAAGGTACGTGTCGCTGGTTCCATCTCGCCGGGGCCTTCGATCTCGTCAGAGGGAGAGAAGAGGAGGGAAAGGAGGAGTTCTGACGAGTCGATCCTTTTCTCCCTCTTCCCTACCCCTCCCCCTACCTCCCCACCCACAACTCCTGAGTGAGGTCGCGGCGGCTCTGCATGTTTCGCAAGGTCCGGCAGCAGCTGCAGCAACTGAGGACCTCTCCGTTTACTCTTCCTTCCACCCTTCCCCTCCGCATTTTCTTGGGAGTGGTAAAGCGCCGCTGAAACTTCGAGAGAGAGAGTGCAGTTTGTGAGAGTGACTCCGTCATTATCTTTCTCCGTTACCTCTCTTTTTATTTCATACTTTCCTCTCTAGCTCTTCCCCTCCTCGCCTTCCTCTCTTCATGCAGTCCTCATCCTCCTCTCACCGACTCACCCTCACACACTACGTTCTGGTTATTTCTTTTCTCTCTCTCTCTCCCTCGATCCCCATTAATGTTGTGTAATGAGAGATCCGTTGTTCTATCTCTCCCGACGTTCTTCCCTTCAGTCTGGCTCTCTCTCTCTCTCTCTCTCTCTCTCTCTCTCTCTCTCGTACGTCGAGATCTCTCACTCTCTCTATCTCTCGATCTCTTTCTCTCCCTCCGCTACTTTCTCTCTCTTCCACCTTTCATATCTCCGGCTCTATGCCTCACGCCCTCTTTCCTCTTCTTGGGAAACCTCTCGGAGCGTATCGAGCCGACACGTCTGGTGCGTGTGGGCGTATGGGCCTTATATGCATGCATATTTATCCTTCCAACTTCGTCTTCTTAGGACAGCGATACTTTTGCATTCCGTTATTTTTGTCTCATGAGAACGCATCCAGTGTCCGTTATCCGCCAAGAGTTGGATTCCGTGACCGCGCCTCGCCTTTTCCTCCTCCATTCATTCCCGCTCCTTAATCTGTCTCATTCCCCTGCCAGTTGAACGAATTTCGTTCCTATTCCAACAGGTCTTAGCTCGTCTGGGGTTCGCTGATGCTTCTAATCGTTCAGAAAATTTAAAAAAGTCGAAAATGAATCGTCGAATTCCATTTATGGATTGAATTCCATGGATGAATTGATTTTAAAATAAATCTCACGGTGGTAGACGTAATCTCGTGAAACTGTTCCATGATGAACATATAAAATTACAACTTTGTATTGTCCACTATTTTAATATCTCAGCACGATATGATGAAGATGATGTATTGCATGAAAACCCGGGCTGTGTTGAGATATTAAAACAGTGGAAAATACAAAGCTGTTATTTTATTTGTTCATAAGAATCTATTCTTCTTTGAATCAACAGTTGCTGAATCACCATTCAAGGAGGTTGCTTTTCTTTTAGCAGTAAATCACATATGCTAAACACAAACAGATTTATGAAGAAAACTACTTCATCTAGCAGCCATTGAGAGTATCCTTGCTCGACGATAGGGATAGGGTGCGTGATTGACTCTGCCCTAAGAGGAGTAGAAATTAATAAATAACAAGCATAATTTTCATTTTCGGTATAGAATTTGTCTGATTGCTTATTAATGCATTTTTGTCATCCTCATTACACCTGTCTCCTTCAGTTGCGAATGCAAAAAACTTTTGATGGAGCGGATTCATTAATCTATCTATGCATTCATTTTTCAGAATTTCTAACTGGACTGAATGATGGATTCGCGAATGTTAGCGGAAATTTAACAGTCTAATAAGCTTTGTAAAATGGGAATTGATGGTTATGAGGATCGTTTGTCTTCTCGTCCATCGTTGATGCGTCGTAGTTAACTAAAATAAAGTCAAATAAAAAATAGTCTCAACTCTATAAAAAGACGAAAGATTTAAAATTATTTTTTAGTCGTCCGTGTAATTACGTCATCAGGAAAATTGTTACAATTTTGTAACGCCTAAGCAAAGCATAGATAGCAACAATTTTATAGACACACACATATGCATAGATATACACAAATATATAATTAGGATAGGAAGAAGTCCAACTGGACATACCGTCAAACAGGAGAGTCCCTTGGAATACGTTAGAGATGAGTTTTTTGGAGTTGTGTTTAACCTGATGAAGGAAAAGTTACACTAATCTGTAGTTTTTTGCTAGTGAATCTCCTATTTGATAGTAAGTATCCGCTGGATCTCCTATCTGTTCTATTCGAATTTTTTCATCTTTCTTCTTCATAAAAAAATACATACATACGCACACATCTACACGCACGACCATAGACGCAATTACTTCAAACTATATAGAAGATTTCATATTTTAGCGCGCTAACTGAGAGAGTCACCTTTGCTTTCCGTATGTAATCTCAAGCGCATAAAGGTCAGATCAAGTCTTCCCGATTTTTAACATCAATTTTAAGTAGCGCTGTTGGCCGGAAGTACGATTACGGTTCGGTGCAAATAAACTGTTTTCGAGGAACATGACCTTCGTACGCACTCTCCGGCATCTTCCTCGGTTTTTCAGTCACCTTTAGCCTGAGTTCGGGTGTTCGCTCAAATCGATAAAGATCTGAGATCGCGGATATTCTTTTTAAGTGAAAAAGATTTCGTTTCGGTTTTTCTCCTCATTTTTCCGCAGTGTCGCGCCCTCGTCTCCTACACTCTAGTCTTAAAAGAGTTCTCGAAAATTCTCACCCCTTCTTCCATCGTAAGCGCGATGAACCTAATGCACGCGAGGTTCGAACCCTCCCTTCTTTGACCCGTGGCATTTTGACCTCGCGGCGTTTCCCGAGGCTCCGCAATTTTCGCCCGCACTCTCCTCCCCGAGGAGGAGAAAATTAGAAATATGGCGATGGTGTCGATTTAATCTCTCCCACGGGAGAGAGGGTTTTGCGGAGCGGCATGGAAAGGGACGCGGAGGGATAGTCTCAAGTGCGTGACGCAGGCTGGCGGTTTTAAGGGCGCACGGGCGAAAGCGTGCGGAACATTCCGAACGTTTCTGGGAGGCCGAAGAGGGAAACGCTTGCTCGCGTGCGTGCTTGTGTTTCATTACACACTCGTAATAGAACGTGAGTAATTAAAGGTTCCTTGCAGGCGCCTGTTTTCGGAAGTTATAAACTTTTTTCGCGAATACTTTTAACGTGTACGGATTTTTCCTCTGTATTTATCAAACGTTAGAAAACTAGGATTAAGCTCCTTTTAATTTGAATATATCACGGATTTGGACCACGTAAGATCAATTTTTATTCCGGAACTATTTTATAGATTTATAAAATAAATAGTTTTAAGCACGGGCGTTGAAATTTCCTTATAAAATTCTGGAAATGCTCTAATAGCTTTTGTTATAAATTAGGCCAGCGAGTATTTAAAAATATTTATGACGTGATTCAATCTGTAGTTAAGCATGTTTGTTTTTACGTTTAGGATATCGGGTTGTATCCTACAATGAGATCATAGCTAAAAAATTTAGTCCTAAATTGGCAGTTGTTACCATTATTATGATTCGATCCACATTTTTCTATTTACGACAAAGAGTCGATTTAAATTAAAGTGAAAATGACGTCGTAAAAATTTTTATTATCATATTATAAATAATTAACTCGCAGAGTAGGATCGGACCCATTCACAATCTACGCGGCTAACGCATTTTTAGCATATAGTTTAATTAATAATTATGTAGTTACTGCCAGTTGTTATCAAGGATATTTATTTCATTTACACCTCATGCTAATAGTTCACCTGTTATTCTTTACCTACTATTAACAGTGCAGACGCTGCGAGGTTGGCATTTTATCGCTACTGGAAGATATTCCCAGTCAATTAGTTAATATTTAACGGAACTGTTATAGATTTAGAAGTTATAGAAGATGAAAACTCGATCCATATATCTCAAACTGAGCAAATGCACGCAGAAAGTTTATTATTGGGGTCAGCCATGCTGGATGGAATGAAATCTGTCAAGGGTTTCATCGTTAATGGAATGGCTCTGATTTTGATCGGCTAATATCACACAAAATATTTTTTCTTTTCCGCGCGCAGCATTACACAATGATTCTCTCCTTGGGTCGTCACGATTCCCTCTTGAGTTATTGGAACTTGCACAATTCTATCGAATTCGCGTTTAGGAGAAAAAGTGATTGAGATAATACTGGGTCAGGGAAACGTAATGATTCCCAATCTCCGTTCCGTGTCGGTATTAGCGTTGGGCGCTTCGTCTCAATAATTTATCATGCATTGCTTTTCTGCAAGAATCGGAAAGTACATAGACGATATTTTTGGATTTTTCGAGGCATTTATAAACTGCATTTCTAGATTTTCTATGGCTAAACCTCTTATAACGTTTTTGGAGGATCATGAATAATTTTTCCAGTTATAAGTCGATTTGTTATAGCCTTTGTTGCACCTATAATAATGCCTTTAATGTAAAACATTTGACGATTTTATTATATATGTATTTTATAATTTTAATTAGATTACCTATTGGACATATCACAAAAGAACTCATGTTTTTGGATAAATTATAAATGTTAATGTCCCCAGGTTACTGTCTACCATTGAAATCTTTTTCGAGGAAAAGTATTTTTCTCACGATTTCTACTTAGTAGATTACCTGAGACTATATTAAATACATGGCAGTAATTAATAGTTATAAGAAAAGATTACTTTATTATTAGTATTTATGGATAAAAATTAAGCAGAGTAATTGGAGAATCATATTGCACAAGAATCCTCGAAACAAAATTTGAGCCTATCAGCAAATGCTGTAATTCGTATTATCAATATGAAATTTTCATTATAGAACCGCTATTTGTCCGTGACAGAGTTTCAAAACTTTAGCTTGACTTCGAAATGATTATTAAACAAATGAACACCTATTATATTTACGAGAATATGCCAGATTAAGGTCGGGAGTAAATTAATCCTCTTCTTGGGTCATTAAGCTTATTTACTTCCAAGCGATAAATATTTCCCATTTCTATCTCACGAAAACTCGTATCATGCAATTTGTCCATATATTTGGCCGTTGACCACATCCGGCTACGCATACGTGACTTAATGCATACGCGTAACTCCCCTCAGCATTAACGGCTTGTGAACAAAAGCGCCGTGATTCAGTCCATCACGATTAGTCACGAATATACCATTCAATACTAGGTCTCAATTTTACAAAACCGTCACATCGTCTCTCTTTCGTTCTCGATTCGCTTACACTTTCCTCCCTTTCTCTTTCTCTGTTTTCCCCTCCACCCATACAGTTTTGCAGAAGTGAAGTAAAAATCATTCAAATCCCAGATTTTTTCCTATTTGATGCGTCTATTTTTTTATTACTAAAGTATATTGAAAAGTTGTTGAGATCTTGATGAATTTCGACTCCAAGATTTTGATGAATATGAATGCTTATACGCACCAGTGTCAGAAAAAGTGGTTTTTGCAATTCCGTCTGTCTGTAGTCCGTCGTCTGCGCGCGACTCAGAGCGCTAAACGACTTAACGGACTCTGGTGAAATGTCCTATTTTTATTGGATGTCGCCCATAATAGAGATATCTTTGAAATGAACCGCATAGCGTAATAATGGAGGATAATTTATTCTGATCGATTTTTACAAAATTTAGACATTCAAACATGGCGGCAAGAATTTTAATTAAGATTTATTCAGCTACAGAGCTTTCTGCCATAAACAACACTACAATAGCTGTATTTCTCAAACGATAACTATATACCACCCAGTGACATTAACATATATCTACGCTCGACTCTCGCCCAACTTTACATACTAAAATATAACCAGTTACGTCAATGTATGGACTAGAAGCGCACGAATATGAGAAAGTTTGTACCGATTTTTACTCTAAACCATCTCGACTTGATTCTGGATTTTTACGATCATCTAATTCGAGTTAGGTGATATTCATATGCTAAGTGGTCCGCAATCTCTTCAACGATTAGTTATAGCGCATTTTGTTTTTAAGACATCTTATATAATATTAGAAAAGATTTTCACCGTGCGTAGTTGTGAATTGGTTTGTATGTCAGTTCGTCCCGCTGTCCTAATTTTCTTGACAAATTTAAAGGAGTTGGGGAAGTGAAATTAATTTTCAGGGGCCTTGTAACATCGATATCGTAATCTAGACATCAATTTTAAGCGTAAATTTTGCAAAATGTATCGATTTAATGCGAAAGAATAAATTTGCGCCCTGGGATCCTTAACACCGCCTCGATCTGCATTTAATGAAACACGCTTTTTCCATTTGCTGGTACAGCGATTCGTTCTGTTGTTACTTAGATGGGTTGGCGAAGTTGAATTGTGGAAGACGCGTGCACGCGTTCCACCTGCTGGATTCGGACTGGCGACCTCACGACAGAGAGAGGCAGACTACCGCAACTCCTTCCCCGCCAAGGACGCCGAGTGGGGGTTCTTTGCAAAGCATCACATAAGACACGGACACGTATATATTAAAAACGTGACTGCATATTTTGACCCGCAGATATCCTTTAGGTTAACCTTTATTTTTTCTCGGGCTTTTATTATCCGAAGTGCCAGCATTTCAGTAATGATGCCAAGAAAAATGAAGTGCCTCGACGCTGAATCACGGAATGCGTTTACATTTGTCTCGCGACGTCGAGAGAATCTCCTAAAAAATTGCATTTCGGGACGCGATAATTGAAAACTTTTACGATGACATCAGGATGTGTCAAGAGTTAATCGTCTTATTGTTTCACGACCCTCGAAAGTTCAAGGATGCATAACGGAACTTAAAGTAGAATGATTTTCATGAGCAATCCCTCCCGAAGTGAATCGCTTCTGCTGTCCGAAAGAGACATGTTTGTATTTGCAATATTGCCAATTATAATTAGCTATAGTATAATCGTAATCAGCGAAATCTGAAAAGGGATAACGCTCAATTATTGATTGCATTGAGAGCGAATTGCTTATTTCATTTCAAATTTGATCGTGAAAAGCACTCGGTCAACTTTCAATCGAGAACAATTACAAGTATGCATCCGCCCACAACAGGAGGAAATGCCATCAAAAGTCTGGTTGTGTTTCTAAGACGGACGAATGCTTTCCGCGCATTCTATCCACGAAATTTTTGTCGTTCTCCATTTAATCCAATCTAATTTATGTAATTTTGCGAAATAAGCAACATTTCGACTTCTCTTGACGACGAAAGATTTTCACCTAAAAAAGGTTGGGGACAAATTGTTGAACCGATTCGACGCGTATTTGAAAATCGATCGTAGGAATATGAATTTTCATTCTTTTAGCCATTCTTTGGTTCAATTTTTGAATTTTTACGATGATTATAAGTAATTTTGAAGCGCAATTAAAAAATGCTCTTTACTCGTTCCAATGTTCATCAAATTGAGAAACAATTTTCTGGAGTACCTGGACATCCTGGACGAAATCTGCTCAAATTTAACAGAATAATTTTGGTATCGCTAAAGCTTACTAAAGTTTCATCATAATCTATTATAGTTTTTAAATTGACCCCTTGTGAGCGTTTCTTATCATTATGTTAAGCAATATCATAGTAAAGTGCGTACAATTAATTATAGGACTTTTGTTTTGAAAATCTTACTTCGTATTTTGTTTCTTCGAGTGACTTGTATGTACACCCATCCATATGCAAGAGGTATGGGATTTTTTGTTGTCATTACTTCCCACTGTATACTCACATTTTCACGCCGTGGACAGATTAGAGAAATGTTGTGTGAACCAGAATTTCTTTTGGGTTCATTACTTGACCATTTTTTCCAGAATATATTTGGGTCAGACCAACGAGAGATACGAAACAGAGATTAAGAAATTCACGGCCTAGCAAGAAACCAGACCGATTTTTAATTAACGCAGGAGCTTTTTCCTCATTCACCATGACAACTACATCTATCTTAAAGTAAGAAGAGAGGTAAACGATGAAGATTATGAATTTTCCTATTTTTGTCATAATGTGTAACACGACTACTGAATATCTTTTTCTAGCAAATTATGCATCATGTTCTTAGAAAAAGGATGTTTTTGCCATAATAAGAGATTTTTTCTGTTTATTTATCTGCAAATTATCTCATCTAAACAGTATCTAAGATGGCAATGGGTCTAAAACTTTGGTTCGCGATTCAAGTCGAATGGTCAACGAATACCTACATAATGGCGATTTGGTAGTTGGAATTTTGTTACTATTTGCGAGGAATAAAGAAAATATATACGCCTTGTTCTTGTGCAATTTACAACGAAAAACATAAAGTAATTTCCATTTTTTGTCTTTGTGGCATTTACAACAAAATATGTTCTATTTTTAAAAAATCTAGTTTCTTCAAATTTGTAATATTTCGAAGACAAAAACACCTGCTTCTGGAAACTATTATTTACACAGTATGTCTCTGGAAGTATTTATAGAAAAAGCCAAATTAACACGATTTTAAATAGTTATTGTGTTTTATGTTTGCCGTATCTTCTTTAAAATCGATTTCAAACAAATTTAATGGGATGCTAAACCTTTCTATGCCTATAGTAGCATCAACTTTTGATACTCATATTTGTCATGGTATTTATTTCAAAATAAAATAATAGAACTATAGCAAAGTTATATGAAATAAAAACTGGTAACAACCTCAAAAACGGCATCTATTTTGCTTCATGCCTTTATATTCTCGTCCACAGACTAACGTTATAGAATATGCGTTTTAATGTCTATTGATGCTCCTGAGTTACTATGGTCGTATCGGTGTTAAACTGCCCTTTTAGCGCGTTTTATTCTGTGAACGCGTTTATGTTTTCGCCCTGTCTGTCCGTTTGTGCAGTCAGTTAAATTAAAATAGCCAATAAACGGCAAGAGATAGAAGGCAGAAATTTGCAGGGTGTGTGATCTATGATGCCATTTATTACAATGTCCAAGAAATTTCTTGGAGGAATCGGTGGGCGGCAGGGGGTGCCTTCAAAAATTTTAATTTGCGATTCTGAGCAAATGGTTAAGAATAAAAGGTTAAAGTTTTATCGTTAATTATTGAATAGATTACTTTATGTCATATAATTATATTACTAAATACATAAAGAATTTCAAGTTTACACTGTTAAATATACATCAATAAATAAAACGCGCTTTTTCATATTGCCTCAGCAAATGGAGCTCCAATTTTTTACTGAATAACATGATGTTTTTAGTTTGAGAGACAAATAAATATCGTAGAAAGAAATGCGATTGAAAAAATGGGCTATGAAATATTATCACACCCTAAGAAATTCGAAATAGTTTGTTCGTCGCTTCATTTAGATGCCCGAAGACCACAGAAATTATTTCCATAAAGAACCTCACCCACGACTCAACTCATCGCACACGTATCTTTTTCACTCTCCCACGCAACGCATATAATATACAGCCGCGCTTTCTAACGTCGGCACCTCCTTTTTTCCTCCCTATCATTCTCCTCTACTCTCTCCCTCTCAGCCTCCCACGCATTCTCTCTTTGCTCTCTCTCCCCCCCTCCAATCTCCCTCTCCCTTTCTATTCTTACCCTCCTCCTCCTACACCTCCCATTCCCTCCCTCCATTACACCTTTCGTTCCGTCTGTCCCTTCTCCTTCTCCTCTCCGCAGACCTTTACTCACACTACGGCTGCTTTCGTTTTTATTAGCGGCTGACCCAATTCCGAGAACACCCCGTAAAGACAAGGAGGGCCGGGGAGAAGTGGAGTGGCGAAAGGTTTGGTGAGGGTTGGCTACCGAGGACGGGATGCAGAGAAAGGGAGAGAGAGAAAGGGAGGGATGGGAAGGACGGTAAGGAGATGGAAGCTGCAAGCGCATAAGAGTGACCTCCCGGCGAATGACGTTACGAGGAGGTTGGATGGCCGTTAATTGCGAAGTTGGGACGAAGGCTGCCCGGTGGGGTTCGCCTTCTTTTGTTTTTCTCCCGATCCGTCTCTCTTTGGATTCTCTCTTGCAGGAGATCGGGCAAAAATAAAATATTTCTCCGGGGAAACATATGGCGGTGACACGTCGAGATAGCTATTCCAAAATATAATGGGACTGCCAGTCTATTGTTCGAGACGGAGCAATTTATTGCTCTATTTAACGAACTCACCGGAATCAAAAAGGTTAATTGGGTTTCTCCTCCTGCGCTCATTAATCTAACGGTGAACGGCTTCGCTCATCCTACCGTGGAATTTTGTGCCTTTGACGAAAAAATAGGCTTCTATTTTGTAGATTAATCACTAGCAAATAAAGATATAATTTCTTTGAGTTCGTTTATTTTAGCAGATTGCAGCAATTATTGTTGAGCTTGGACTATAAAGAAACTTACGTAATAGATCAAATGAGGCGATTAAAATTTTGAGGAGAAATTTAGGCAATTTTTTGTTCAAATAATTGTCAGTCAGTTTTTAATCGAATCTTTTTTATAAAACCTCAACATTCTATGTCTTATTTTAAATTTATAGTTTATTTTTATACGCAAAAGTATATTGTAATTTATAATTAATCGAAAGATGAGGTTCATGTTTCAATTACGGCTATCAGTAATGCATTCACTTTTGTGAATCATTATTAAAGACGGTGTTTTATTTTTGAATTTTAAAAGTCTTCAATCAACGGTAAATTATACTTGGGCAGAAAAATTAATTCTCATTCTAGAGATTTATGAGCGTGTATTTGCTCGGATTAAATTGACAAGACACGCATACTAAATTGTTAATTCATATCTACTTTATAGATTTAAAACAGAAGAAATAATGCAAATAATTTTTCTAAGTTCACTGTAGATATATTTATGAATATAAATTCTAGCAAACATTGACTTAACAAGCATCAATTTTATGCGGCTTTAATTTTATAATTTGATTAATTGGTAATTATCTCGCCTTAAAGTCACATAAATCAACTTTTTCAGAATATAATAAACTAGATCGAAAGATTACACCTCCAAGACGTGAAAGAAGCATCTCTTGAGATTTCTATTTTATTTCAGCCAAACTATTGGGCAACTTGAGACGCTCATTCATCTTCTGACAACCTAAATCGATCATGTAACCCATTTTCTTCTTGTAACACGCTTCTACGGCATGAAACAATTTTTTGCCCAATTTACTGAGGGAGCTCCTTCTTAGCTTAACGCAGATTACCGACATCCAACCATCAGACAGATTTTAAAACGATCAGCATCATCTGCTCGGTTGCAAATAGAGTTTTTTTAAATCACGATTTCACGTCGTGTGAGTTGGCCTTTTATTTCAACGAACCCTCTACTCTTGTTTCCCCTCATAGCCATGCATCTTTCGCCCATGACAAACAGCATCAGGGATCGTATGAAATAGAGAAAAATAAAGAAGATTGATTTTTTCGAGTCACGGTTAAAATATGGATTGCGCCAATTAGAATAATCAAATGCGCTTCCCAGTCAAACTTATCGTATCTGTTTTGATTATAACTTCTCACAATCTTCTGTCATACCCGTCTGATAATTTTTTGCTATGTTATCCGTTGATTTACCTGGCTTAAACTCGACTGTAAGGAGTTACAACGACGCAATCCCCCTTAAATTTCTTAAAAAATCGTGAAATCTGCGGGAAACGTTAGTTTTGTTTCTCTCTCGCTTTGCACGAGGCTGAAACAGGAGTTGCGACTGATCGTCCGTTATCGTGGCTCAGAATAGGATATTTTGTAATTTTTTTATGAAGTTCAATGTTACATTGAGCATTCTTATGATTTTTAACTGTTAAACGAATATTTTTTATTTCATGATAAACTACGTCTAACTTAATAAAAAAGTTTTTGAATCACAGTCACAAGGATAACGAAAGACGATAAAAATGTCTACAATGGCAGTCCAACTGAATAGTAGATATCTCACGGATAATCATTTCGCCCAACTTGATACATTTTACGTTAAAATCTTCTTTGAGAAATGGTATATATTTTAAGATTGCGTAGCAAACGTTATTTCTCCCATCTACGAATTACGATATATATTGCGTTCTTGATGTCACGAGTTCGTAGATTCAAATAACTCAAAATTATCTTAAAAATGAAGATTTATCGCGCAATACCAATTAATTCCTTCTTAAATAATTCGGGACGATTTTACTGAAAATGTGACGCGTTTTCATTTCGTAGACCTGTTAGCTTAATTTGATCGAATATTTAACCCTAACCGTTAATGAGCGTCTGCCATCGATTGAGCGGTAATATTCTTCGGGAAAAATTCCTTCGTCGACGACCTGAAAATCTCCCTTCAAGAGTGAAGTTCGATGGGCGATTTTCTTCCCTCCAAAACACGCGTGATTGGTCACAAGATTTGTAATACTAATAGATTTACTTTTATCTGCGGGCTGGATCGAAGGGGAATTTCGCCTTCCGTCAGAGCGAGAGGAGAACGGACGAACAATTTCTAACCGATCCGTTGCGTACGAAAATCAGAAGAGGGTTTCGTTTTATTATTTTTTTGATTGACTTTCGCACGTCTTGCCCGTGTTCCATAAACGGAGCCGGAAGAGAATTAATGTTCTCCTATACCTTAATATAGAGCGATATATCGTATACGCGCATGGACGAGAGGGGAAGCGATCTTATCCCACCTCACGACGCGTGTGCGTGCCTTCGTTGGGATCGCTTTTTTTCGACCCGAGTCGGTCGCATGAGGCACGTCTTACGCTCCTCGTACCCCTCCCTCCCCACCCCCTCCGTTCGCACACGCGCGCTCGCTCTTCTGCAATTCACGTTCGGTGTACGTGGTGCAAGGACGTCGTAACGCAACCGCGAACCCGGGTAAGGTCTTCTTCGGAAACGAGGAGACCACGGGCTCGACAAACAATGCGCATGTGTGATCGGATTTTGCGATGAGGAAGTGTGGGATCGAGAGGAAGGGGAGAGGAGGGAGAGGAGGGGGAGAGGAGGGGAAGAGGGGGAGAGGAAGGGGAGAGGAGGGGGTGAGGAGGGGGAGAGGAGGGGGAGAGGAGGGGGTGAGGAGGGGGAGAAGAAGGGGAGAGGAGGGGGAGAGGAAGGGGTGAGGAGGGGGTGAGGAGGGGGAGAGGAAGGGGAGAGGGGGGAGAGGAAGGGGAGAGAAGGGGGTGAGGAGGGGGAGAGGAAGGGGAGAGGAGGGGGAGAGGAAGGGGAGCGGGGTGAGGGGGAAAAGGAGAAGGGGGAGAGGGGAGAGGGATGAGGGGGAAGAGGAGAAGGGGGAGAGGGATGGGGGAAGAGGAGAAGGGGAGAGGGAGGAGGGGGGGAGAGAGAGGGCGTAGCCCCGTGGCATGTCTTTGTTTTTGCATGGCACCCATTGGCTGATGAAAGGCGTGTGCGGAGTTTGCCAACTCAAGCAAATGAGGGAATTCCTATCTATTTTTGTGAAAACGGCGTAAGAATTTGGTGTAGTTGTTATGCGGAATCGAGTCTGGTGACCAAATCTCTGTGGAGGAGCATATTCAGCACTGCGTCATCGATGAAAGTTTTTCATCATCTACAGAGGGTTTGGAAAAAATATAAAGATTAAATTTAGACCGAGGAGTAAGATTACTTATGGTGTAGCGAACGCAATTTTTAGAAAAGGTGTTATTTTTTGCGTATATACCTCCTTGAGATTATTAAATGAAGAATTGCGATGCTTTTGAGTAAGTTGTCGGATGAAAATTGAAAGCGTTTCTTTTTTATTTTTACCGATTGCCTTGGATTAATGACTTAATATATTAAGTCGGCACTTTGGACAGAACAGCAATTAAATTAAATTATTTTCCACGACAGAACCATAATATTTATTACCCTCCAAAAATAACAGGCTCAAATTAATGTTTATTTTTATCTTTAGCAAATATTTCATAAATAAATACTCGGGGAACATGTTGATTAACTTATTTAACTGCTGAAATGTCCATATGTTATTATATTTTTGGGAATTATTAAATGCTAAGTAATTCGGGTGGACTATGATAGTGATGGTTACATTTTTGCCAACATACAGAGAATCTGTAATTCAGTTTTTGTCATTTATATATCCACACGACTATTCGTGAGTACCAGCCTTCATTTCGTTCCAAATTTATGGACCACAATTCCTCACCTGTTGCATCAAATATTCACATTGCAGTGCTCCCAGTGCTTATGCCGCAGATTCAGATATATGTACTGCGGATCTTCTTTACTTCCCCTACGTGCAATATTGAACTTAAAAAATCCAGTCTAATGACTATAAATCAATGCCAACATTGATTTCTGGTATTTTGTCGTTTGCAAAAATAAGAAAAAATAGTGTTTGGCAATTAATGAAAGCATGCACTGTATTGAATCAAAGGGACCATGTCCCTAGTTTTTCCGCGTGAGAAGTTATAACGCAAGTCAGCACGCCTCCTCCGATATCCGAGGCGTTACCGAAGAACACTCTAAGCTTCAATGAGCTATTCACAGAAGGTGATTTTTCTTACTTGTAAGCATATAGTTATTTAATTTTTCGTTATTTCAAATATTAATGAAATGCAATTTATTAAAATCCTATATACCAATGAAAAATAACATTAGTACGTGTTAAATTGACACAACTTATTTTCATACTTGATAATACTTTCTCTCAATTTCATACAAAAATTACAACTAAGAAGGTACTTTACATTTGCATTAATACGAGTGTGTTACAAAGTTATAACAGGTATGTCATTAAACAAGTAAACGAGCGTCACGCGAATGCTATTTTAGAATATACTATCTAACAATAATAAAAGGCTACTTCCCTTTGTTCCTTGGTCCCTTTATCCCTTTGTGGCTCCCTCTGTCACGCTATAAAAATGCAAATAACTCGATAATGGAACGAGATTCATTTTTGATATTTAACAGGAATGATTGACTCACCTATTGTAAGATGATGACTAAAAGAAATCTCAAAAAAAGCCCTAGGTTCGACTCCAAGATAGGCATTTCCATTTCCCGTATGATAACACGTAAAAATCGACTTTTTGACTTGCAGGCTTTTATACTTTTTGAGATCTAAATTAGAAATAATTAACCTATGATCTTCAGATTTTGCCCATTTTAATGAAAAAACTATGAAGTTTCTTATTCTGTTCATCTTTTCCTGTTTACAGTTCGAAATTCCTCATGTTAAATGTTTAATTCACATATTTTGGGGTAATCTTGCCATTTTAACGGGATGTTGCCATTTCAACCCATTACATTGTTAAACCTCGAAATCCTATTGTTATTTCAATCCTTATGGGTGAAAGCGTGCTTTGATGGCTCTTACAATTAGTACGACAGAGAGAAAGAAGGAGAGAGATATTCTTTTTATAGCAACCAATGTAAACAACATTTGTTGAGTTATTTACGAGGAGTGCATTTAAATGTAGAATATTAATCATTCGCATATTAAAATTAGGTACTTAGAATCATCGTAGGAGTTCGAAACTTGAAACAACGAACGACTAAAAGAACAAAAGTTTGTTTTCTTGCCATCCAAAGAAAGTCAAGGCATATTTATGTTCATTTTTTATTTCACAAAAACCTTTCCCGTTGAATTTGTTGAATAATCGCTGATGATGGATACTTGCTTGTCGAAGCGTACATTTTGTTTCCCCAACCATTTTATGGACATTGTTGCTACCTAATTTTTCAATTGGATTGCAGTCTTGAGGCAAGCTTGTTATTTGTTTTTAATTTGAAATCCTTAATATTCTAAGCTGTAATAGTTGGATTTAAATGCATTTATCTAGAAATGAGATTTTCAAATTGTGGTCTGCCAACTTGCTGTAAGTGCTCTTCTTTAATGGCTTAAAAACGAAGTCAAAAGCTAGAAGAGTTGTGATGAAGATTGCACTAAACCCACGGTCCAGCATGAATAGTATTTTGAAATTGATAATTTAATTTAACTATAGAAATGTGATTGACTGCTGTTCGTGGTTTTATTCTATTCCGCTGGGTGAGCAGTGAGCGTTAAATGAATAAGAACCTCTGATATCAATATATATATATATATATATAAAACAGAAAAAAATATGCATGTGGATCTCTACAGAAAAAATATTTGCATCCTTTATCTTTTACACGAAATTAGTTCTCAAGACTAATTCGAAATATTATAAATATAGTAATTCATGCTAGGAATATATTTTTAAAACGAGAAATATGGGCCCGCTTTGGCCATGGGACCCCCCGCCGCGCTGGGGTTGCGGGCGTGTCCGCTACGCCACTGATCTTACCCGATTTTTTAAATAATCATTTTTGTTAATTTTTGAGGAGGATGGCTTATTATAGATAGTGTATACGGTTAATCCATAATATTTGAAAACTTATAAGACAGAAAATTGGAACTAAAATAACCATAAAATAGAAAGGCGGCGAAAGGTAACTAACTTTTCAAAAGAAAAATTAAGCGGATCAAATTCGATAAGTTTTCTCTCGGATTACTTTGTTTTCCACGAAATGGAAAGGATGCGTTCAACTTAGTGGAATCTGGAAAGAAGAAAGACGAGCCAGGGAACTTAAAAATACCGCAAAAATAAGCGACTTACGTAGGCGGAAATTTTTAGGTGACTTGTGAAAAAGCGAGAGGAACATTTCACGTCACGCCCAAGAATGGTTTGGGCAGCCAACCGGTGTCTGTCCAGGGAATGGAAAGGAAGGAAATAAATTATTCGGTCCAACTCACGACCGTAGAAAAAATCTTTCTTGGCATTTTTCAGACCACAATACATCGGACGTGTGCCAATTCCGCGTGGTCTTGTGTGGAGAGAGATAGATAGATAGACAGATAATCGTCTTTATTCCGGCGAAATTTGGACCTTAAGGTCCATTTTTACATTTAACGCTTCGTCATTATTAAAAATTAAAGTATTACAATGAAGAGTATATAAAATATGCAAAATAAAAAGAAAGAAGTGAAGACATTTAAGTTTGTGGTAAAAACCTAAGTAAAAACAGGTTTTTTCTTCCTAGTAAAACCCACGCAGAAAAACACCCACAGAGAAGTGGGGTGTGAAAAAATCCTACATAGTGTATATATCACAATGGAAAACTGCAACAAAATATAGAAAACAGTAAGTACAGTAGGAAACATCGTAAATACAGCATCGCAGTATACCGTCACAAATATACAAATAAAGACATTCAAGTAATATACACATGAAGTATAGATAAATATAAAATATAAATGAAATATATATATATATGTGTGTGTGTGTGTGTGTGATAAAGACCCAGAGGATAACAAAATGCATATAATAAAAAGAAGAAGGGGGAATATCATTCTATATAGACGTATATATCATATATATATATATATATATATATATATATATATATATATATATATATCATTATATATCGACGACTCTTACAGGGGAGAATATCATTCTATATAGACGTTCCTTACAGAGGAGGAGGAGGTGGATATAACATACTAGTAGTTGGTGCTTGCATACTGCAAGCATTTTCTCTCAACATAAAAAAACATTCATTATTCATCTTTCATCATTACACATATATTTTTAATTGTAAATATTTCACCTCCGCAGCGATTTTCGTTTTTCCCACATGTAAAAATAATAGTTTAAAATAATCCCCAAATGTTGCAATTTTAAAAATTTTACACTTTCTTCATTATGGCGTACTGATGCTACACATTTCTGTCAAATTTTAAAGTTGTAGCACTTATAGAAGTAAAATAATATTTTTCTAATTGTTTAAATTTCGAATCTCCAGCTCATCTGGAAGTGCCTAAACATTAGTATCCTCCTGTTATCATAATATATCGACGACTCTTACAGAGGATATAACATATATATAACATATAGGAGGATACTAATGTTTAGGCACTTCCAGATGAGCTGGAGATTCGAAATTTTTTTCTTAGATAGGATTTTGTGCAAAACCGACTAGAATAAACGGAAATCTTGAAAAAGTGCAACAATGCGGCCGCTACAAATTAGCAATTGTTTAAACAAATTTTCATGGTTTATGTATTTCCGCATGTGCTACGGAGTTGAAATTTTTTTAATAAGTAGAATTAAAAAAAACGAAATAGGGATTATACAAATTTTGATATTTTAATTTGTTTGGCAGTTAAAAATTCTTAAAGTTTAAACAATTGGATAACTGTTTAGGTACTACGGGATGAGTTAGGAAGCTGAAATTTTCAAATTATTTACAGAGTAGTGAATTTGCATAAATAAACATTTCAATTTTACCATTTATGAATTGCGGCGGCCGTTAAAAATTATTTAAATTTAAACAATTAGAAAAATATTATTTTACTTCTAGAAATGCTACAACTTTAAAATTTGGCTAAAATGTGTAGCATTAGTTCCCCATAATGGAGCAAGTGTAAAATTTTTAAAATTGCAACATTTGGGGATTTTTTTAAACTATTATTTTTACATGTGGGAAAAACGAAAATCGCTGCGGAGTTGAAATCTTTAGAATTAAAAGAATATTTGTAATGATGAAATGTCTGTCTGAAAAATGAATGTTTTTTCAAGGTGAGATGAAATGCTTGCAGTATGCAAGCACCAATTACTAGTATATATATACACCAGTAGTTGGTGCTTGCATTCTGCAAGCATATCATCTCAACACAAAAAAACATTCAATTTTCATATTTCATCATTACAAATATTTTTTTAATTCGAAATATTTCGCCTCCAGAGCGATTTTTGTTTTTCCCTTATGTAAAAATTATAGATTAAAACAATCCCAAAACTTTTCTCTATTATGGGGTACTAATGCTACACATTTCTGCCAAATTTAAAGCTGTAGTAGTTGCGAATTTTTTGCGGCCGGCTAGTTACAGTTTTTGAAGATTTTTGTTTTGTCTAGTCGGTTTTGCACAAAATCCGACCTAAGAAAAAAATTTCGAATCTCCAGCTCATCTGGAAGTGCCTATACATTAGTATCCTCCTCCTCCTCCTTTGTAAGAAACGTCGATATATAATGATACACAGGGGCGCACCCAGGGGGGGGGGGGCTGACGGGCTTTAGCCCCCCACAAAAAATCGACATGTTCATGCTAGGGCTTTAGTATTAAACAAAATGTCTGTACTATTTGTAAGTAAATCTGCTGGTTTTTCGTAAGATTTCTAACAATATTCTCGAGAAATTCTTCACAATGTCGATCATTAACGAAATGCAGTCACCGGTAATTTTTCAGCCGTGTCATTTTTTTGCATCCATTTTTCTAACTTCATTATAGTCTTTCCCTACACCAACGGAATAGTGACAGGAAGGCACCCCGCACTGAAGAAAGTGGTCATTTCAGGCTTCTTTTGTCCTCCATATGAAGGGTAAAGCCAAGTGACCCTGGATCCCTAATAGCTTCCAGATGGAGAGAACGCATGCGAGCGACGCAAAAAGGAAATTCGAGGAAAGGTTTTTCTAAGAACTTGAAAGCACATCTTGAGAAAGGAACGCATTTTTGAGCGTCAGTTTCACATTGACTCTCCTCAAAGCAACTGCATTAGTGAGTTTGTCTGTTTTGTGTATTCTGAGTGCAAGATAATTCGTTAGAAATCATAAAAGTTGACAATAAGTTACCTTAATAATAAAATCTCAAGTTACCGGCTATGCTCACCATATCCTGTTGCTTCCGGATAGTTTTCTTTTTTGAGGAGTGAAATCTTAATTTCAGAACGTTTGTTACCGTAAGTTTCGAGTGTTTCATCTTATTATCCTGAGTTTCCCGAAGTTTCAGCGGCGACGAATTTACAGCATTTGGTAAGTAAAGTTAATTATTTCACAAAATGGAATGTTTCATATTTTTATGTTACTAGTGAATAGAAGTATGTTTCGTGTTAAGAATGGCAAGCCAACCTATTTATGTATTCTCCATATAAATGAACGGTTTAAATGTAATCATAAATGTCATTGTTTTAATTGAATTTGGACTCTTGGAAATCGTATACAGTTTGCCTGCTGTACATAAGAACTCTGTTAAAACTGGTTTTTAAATAATTGCGTTTAATTTTACCCATAACAGAAATGGCAGAAAAACGAAAAAATGTGCGCAATTTGTTACACTTTTTCGGAAAAAAACCGAAGACCGAGACAGGCTCTGAAGAGGTGGAAGACAAGTCTTGCGGTACTAGTAATAATGGACCAAGTGCAAAAAATAGCGAAATACATCTCAATGAAACAGAGGCAGCCTCTTCTAATTCCTTTAATATTGATCAAAATGATATAGCTCTTTTAAAAAAGAACCCATTGTCTAGCGATGACAAGTTAGATATTCTAAGAATCCTTTGGAAACCTAAAGCAGACTATCATTTTCCTTCCTGCATCTTTAAAAATCAAAAAAGAAGTTTTCAACACTCATGGCTGGTAAAATATCAATGGTTATGTTATTCTAAATCTGAAAATAGTGCCTATTGTAAGTACTGTACATTTTTTGCGCCAGTGGAAGTCGGTAAGTCTAAGGCACAGGCTGTTGGATACTTAGTTTCAAATGGTTTTTCTGACTGGAAACACGCAATTGAAGCATTTAATGGACACGAAAAAACTGCTTATCATACCAGTTCTGTGTTGACTTTTCAAAGATTGCAGGACATTCGTGATCAGAAAGTTACATCTATTGATAAGCAAATAGATAAGGATAAGGCACAAAAAGATCAACTAAATAGGAAAAGATTAGAACCTATCATTAAAACAGTAATTATTTGTGGAAAACAAGGAATACCTCTTCGAGCCCATCGAGATTATGGTCAGTTTTGTGTTGAAAATGAGCCTGAAGAAAATGAGGGTAATTTTCGGGCAATATTGCGTTCCAGAATTGATGCTGGCGACAAAGAATTAAGAGAACATCTAGAAAACTGTGGTAAAAATGCAACGTTTCTCAGCTGGAACATTCAAAATCAAATTCTGGTAGCATGCAACGACATAATACTGAGGGAAATTGTTGCGAAGGTAAATGCTGCAAAATTTTTCTCAATTCTTGCAGACGAAACCTGTGATATATCGACTACTGAGCAATTTTCATTGTGTGTGCGATACATAGATGAGGATAAAGAAGGGAGTTTGTCAATACGAGAAGATTTTTTACAGTTTGTTCCAGTATCAGATACTTCTGGTCGTGAACTATCAAATACGTTAATTGAATCGGTTAAAAGTGTAGGAATTGATTTAAAATTCTTACGAGGTCAGGGCTAAGATGGTGCTGCGTCAATGAGTGGGAAATTCAATGGAGTTCAAACACATATAAGGAAATTGTATCCCCTTGCACTATATGTCCACTGCGCATCACATAGTTTAAATTTAGCAATTGGAAATGCTGTGAAAGTGCAAAAAGTAAAGAATTGCTTGGGTATAGTAGAGCGAATTTATAAGTTTTTCAATACCCCTAAAAGAGGTGAAGTATTAACGAGAAAAATTAATGAACATTGCCCTGAATCAAATAAGAAAAAACTACGACAACTAGCTAATACAAGATGGGTTGAACGGCATGAATCCATAATGGTAATGATTGAACTCTTTGTCGCGATTTATTTTGCTCTTGATGAAATAAGTTCCTGGCAGAACCAAGAAGTTTCATCCGGTGCCCAAATGCTATTAAACTCTATTTGTGAGTTTGGTTTTCTTATTTCAGTATATACAGTACAGGCATTTTTTTCCTATACATTAGCATTGTGCAGATTACTGCAAAAAGTTGATAGTGACCTTCACTCAGCACTTAATCATGTGCGTGATGTTGTAGAACAAATAGAAAGTATGCGAACTAATTCAGAAAATGAATTTAGGGCTATATTTCAAAAAGCTTCTGAAAGAGCAATATCGATTGGTATTGAAGTAAAGAGGTTAATAAGCTGCAAACGCCGTAAGAGTGAAGACGTTCCATCTGAAACTACGGAGGAATATTACCGAAGGTTTATATTCATTCCCTTCGCAGATCACATGCTAAGCCAGCTGAATGAAAGGTTTTCTAAACATCAGGGCGTACTACTTGAATTTAGCAGTATTCTACCTAAAGGAGAACTTCAAAAACAATCTGAAATCGAGAATTTTTTGAGGCTAGTTGAATTCTACAATACCGATATTCTCTCAACAAATGAGTTTGTCTTAAAGGCAGAATTTATAATGTGGTACAAACGTTTTGATAAGTTGGTATCTACAATAGCCCCACCGAATAATGCTATAGATGCATTGAATCAGTGTGATAGATTAATTTATCCAAATATTTTCATATTGCTAAAAATATTTGCCACACTTCCTATTACTACGTGCACCAGTGAAAGATCATTTTCGACTTTACGAAGGTTGAAGACATATTTGAGGAACGCCATGTCTCAAGACCGTTTAAATGGCTTAGCGCTTTTAAATATACATCGACACATTAAAATTAACCCTCAAGATGTTTTAAACGAATTACAGAAATCAAAGAGAAAAATTAACATTTTAATCTAGAATGAAATATGCATTGAATGATGTAGTTAATAATTAAAAATAGTTTGTATTTTTTGTCGAATTTATACCAAGCTTTTCATTATTGTTAACCATGTCAAAATTTTCATTTTTTTCTTTTTTCCTTAAATTTGTGGATTCTTAAAACTGGATATCTCAATCGCATTTCTTGAAAGATGTAATTAATAACTGAAAATAGTTTGTATTTTTTGTCAAATTTGTACCAAGCTTTTTATTATTGTTAACCACGTCAAAATTTTCATTTTTTTCTTTTGTCATTAAATTTTTGGGTCCTTAAAACTGCAAATCTCAATCGCATTTCTTGAATGATGCAATTAATAATTGAAAATAGTATGTATTTTTTGTCAAATTTGTACCAAGCTTTTAATTATTGTTAACTATGTCAACATTTTCCTTTTTTTATTTTGTCATTAAATTTGTGGGTCCTTAAAACTCCAAATCTCAATCGCATTTCTTTTCTTTAGTGAATACCCCCTATTCTCTATCCGAGAATCACTACGTTTTTATCCCAAATTAAAACGTAAAGTATTAGATATGTTCGGTGGGATATATTTTCTTATGGCTGAGCCCCCCCCAAGAGAAAATCCTGGGTGCGCCCCTGATGATACATATTTATATAAATATCATAAGAAGGTAACATAGTCAATGGTAGTATACGTTGTGAGAAACTCAATATCCTGTAAAGAGATTAATTAATATTAATTATGCTGGGAGTGAAGGCATCCATCGCATAAAAGGTAAGAAAAATAACCTAAAGTTGAACTGAGCTTTGGGCCGTGAGCAGCAAATTAAAGTATTTGTTTGAAGATGTGGAGAGATGTTGCATTTTGGAAGACTGTAGGTAGGGCGTTCCATAGTCTGCAAGCTGTAACCTGGAAGGATTTATTATAGATCTCTGTCCTGTGATGTGGTATAGAGAAAAGATTATTGCCCCTAGTGTTGGCGTTGTGTACAGAGTTCATTTGGGAAAATTTAGCGTTCAAATACTCTGGAATTTGAAGATTTTCAATTTGATAAAATAACGTGAGTAGGTGGAGACGTCTACGAGCTTCGAGGCGAAGCCAACCTAACTTACGAAAAGATTGAGTGACGTGGTCACTCATTTGAAGAGAGAGAGAGAGAATGAGTAGTAAAAAGGAAAGGTGAAATAAGTGCTCCGTTGGAGAGCGACCTCACAACTAAGTCCATTGAAAGGTCGCGCAAATGAAGTTCTAAGAGACGCTATAATTAGTTTTTGTGACCTTTTGATCACTTTTCTCGGGAATAGGGTCCATGCTTAAGAATAACAAGGAGGAATTTCTTAAAAACAGACCTCGAGGTAAAACTTAATTATTTGAAAAATATTGGGGTAATGAGTTTTAGTTTCCCATTTTCGTAAATATTTCAAAATATTTTAGAAAGGAAAATTATCTCTAAACTTGTGTTAATTTTACCGCAAAGTTCATATTGACGTGACCCAGCGTGAAAAGCAGCCCAATTATATACATATATATAGCTTGAATTCATGAGTCTGATTTGACACTGAGGTTGCTTTATAACGATAGATTTATATTTGGAACATATGGATTGGTAGAATTAGAGTAGATCAATTTTAAGCAGTTAATAAACACATTCTTACAAACAATGATTTAAACCCGGATACTCTGTGAAAGCATTGAATATGTGAATATAAATATGTCAAAACAGAACTTTTTGGCATTTAAATTTGAATTGCCCTTCACATTATCTACAGAAATATATATTGACTTTTAAAATTTCCTCTGTTAAATACATTTCTGTCATTTGAATTCTTAATTATCCTTATCGATCCTTTGAGACCAAAAATGCACCTCCTTAATTCAATTATTTTTATATCTTAAGTAATGTATGCTCCCATAATGTTACGAAAATTATCCAGGTGCATTTTTACTCCGAAATACCAACAAGCCATTTTATTTTTAGCGGCAGAAAGTGGACCGATATACATATACTATATCAAAGTGGATTTCATTGCACTTTTCACCACTCCTTAGCGACAACCTTTTCGCACAGCAACAAGCCAGTTTTTTCAACCTTTTTCCAAACATTTTTTTTTATTTTAGGCGTGGCAGTGACCCATATCTCGGAGAAGTTGCACTTTTGAAAAAGCAGTCGCCGGGGAAAAACTATGAAGGCGTAAGGCATCGAAATACGGAGGTAGTGAGAAAGAAAGAGAGGGGGATAGGTCTCGAAAGCGGTAACAGTGACCTTAATTCCTCCAATCGATAGGACGGTAACGCTCTCGCGTGCATGGCGAAGCGATCCAGTTGGTGAAATTACATTGCGCAACGGATGAAAAACATCCCATTTTCATCCATCTTTACTTTCTACCCCTCTTCCGAAGGCGCCTCTTCATTCGTCAACTTTCCCTCCCTCCGTCCCTCTCACTCACTCTACCCGACTCGCGCCGATCCTTGGAATCTCTCTTTTCCGATCGGTAGGATTTCGAATCCAGGGGTGCGCTCTCGGGAGGCCATCGGGAGAGATGATCTCCATAGGCGCCTTTGCGAGTCGATTCTGCAAACCTTTCCCTCTTCGATATCTCCCGCGCGTTGCCCAGCGCCCCATTCCACTCCGCTTCGACTCGGTGATGAAACTTAAAAAAAGAGCTCTCCCGCCTTTTCGCGCGAGCCGCATAATATATGTTTTCCGAGGACTCGCTCGGGTTAGCTCCCCCTCCCTCCCCCTCATCCCCTCCTCATCGTCCCTCTCCCTCATCCTCCCTCCCCCCAGCGAAACGAAAGGGAATCTTTCTCGTCACCCAGTTGCCTCATTACGTGGGTTAATAATAAGCGTCTTCCTTTTCGCAAAAGAATCTCGCGGGAGCATATGCGTTCCTCGCTTGTTTTCACCATGTTTACGGTTTTGTTCTCGGACGGTCGTTCGCGGATTCTTGGGATCGGTTTCGGTCGTAAAATAAACTTTGATTTGGCATTGCTTCGGAGTGTTGTTGTATTTTTTGTGTTGAAACGTTGCATGTGCAATGCGTCTAAACGGGTTTTTTTCTGTTTCCATCTCGGCCTTTCTAGCCGATTAAAAGGGTGTTACAAACCGCTTTCGAAGGGTGTCGGTTGCTTAAACTTAAACTCTTGCTAACGCTGCTGCTCAATCATCACAGGCGACGAAACTTCAATCGCATTTTGAATGCCAGTGCTGGAAAATTCGAGTAGATAGTATAAGTTCCGTTAGGTCTTTTTGTTGGGGCGAAAAATTATTAATTAAGATCATATAAAGGCCATTCATGAAGCAGTTTCTCGAAAGATTTCTTTAAAAACCCATTACTTTCAAATTAAAGGGTTACATGGACAAAAGGAACAGAGGAACCAAGTATTTATGGCAGCTATAAATAGCGGAATCTAAATCTGGAAATCTGAAGCGCAAACCGATGCGGAAGTATTTTTATACCTCGAAGCATATGACACCTTCATTTAGTTTTTTTCCCTGCCTCTAACATACTTATAAGGATATGAATTACCATATTAATGAATGCATTCTTATTCTGCAATAAAATAATTGCGGGCAGTTTAATCTTATTTTAATTTATGCCAGCTACCGAAAAAAGTATAATAATAGGTTGCCAAAAGAGATCTTGTTAATGTTTTGAGAGGAATATGTAATATATATGATATCCTTATGAAATTCGTTTGAGAAGAACCGAAATCAACGTGATAATGACAACATTTCCGTGTTTTGATTTAGTTGATATTTTATACAATGCCATCGATACACACATGCAAGTTGATCAGTAAAATATTAATATCGTAATTTTAAAAGTAATATGTTTCAGTAAAACTTCCGACTTGATTTTCTTTTTATGCAATTAAACTGTTGGATTTTTGCGACCTCGGAAGTGAAAATGGTAATTATTACGCGTTTTGGTGGCTAAAGTAATTCAGAGCACAAATCACCGAAGGGTTTTAATTTCTCCCGCTTTATTACCATGTGCCCATTTGCGCAAATGGAGGCTTTGACAGGACCTTGCATTTCAGTTTGAAAGTGACACGAAAAGGTTGACCGTGCGGTATGAATCCTAAGTAGTTCATGATAATCCACTAATAATTCACCGGTAAGTGACTTACTTACAAGTCTACTTGTTGCTTGTACTTTATAAAACTTATGATAAATGTATTAATTTGGATTTATGTGCTTTTGATAGGTAATTAAATTTATATATCACTTCCTAATTATCATCAATGAACCACGAGCATCACATCTTCAAAACAAGTGGCTGTTAGTAATCTTACTGAAAGTAAAAGTCCAGAAATGAATGAAAATAATACGGTAATGGCGCACTGGAAAATATGAAGAACTTCTTAAATATACGAATCAACCTTTGTTTCTTCTTCTAAGAAGGCACTGTGTAGTTTTTGTACATAGTTTTCCTCGCAAGTCTTTTAAGGGGCAATTGTATTAAGATATGAGTAAAACAAACCATATACATAAAATAATAACCATTAATTTATAATATTTTATAATAACTTGTTTATGTATTAATCTACTTGTATTTATTTTTGTTATAAACCCAAATACATCGAATTACATTCAAGCGTTTATTAGCGACCTAATAAATAGAATAAATTAATCCCGACAGAAAATCATGCATTAAATACACCATTGCATACTAAGTTCAAAATGACTACTATGATTTTGGAGAAAATAATGGGAATTTGATGTAGTTTTTACTGAGAATGTTTGATAATGAAAGATGAGTTGAAAATAATTGTTTTACCCATTAGACGTTACTGATATAATTTAGCACCCATATATTATTGCAGTCATACCCCGTTTAACGCTGGGGATGCGTTCCTGAAAACGAGAGCGCTAACTGAATCAGCGTTATTCGGGGTCAATTTAGTATAGTACTTATGGAGGTCCGTTCCTAAAATCGTAATTTATTACCTATTTTCAAAATATTAGTGTATATCGATAATCTAAAACTGTGCTGTAAATAATTAATCCTTAAATGCGTAATGTAGCAGATCTGCTACAAACCAGAAATCCTATAATATAATAACTGTCGCAGCTTTTTTGTCATTTTCTCAGGCTGTAACATTCCACACACCCTCCCCTTATAATCAGCGCCCAATACCACCAATAGGTGTCCAATCTCGTGAGATATGTAAACAAAACCATGCATTGCTCTGCAGTCTGAGAATGTGGTGTTTCTGCTGTGGTCCGTTTAATGATTTCGGCGGGTTTCTGCTAGATAGATACAGTAAATGTGCAATAAAATCAAATCACGTCTCATAATTTTTTATTATTTTTTCCGTAGCGTAACACTTAAGAAGAACATAAAAATATAATTTTAAAAGTTATATATAGTCATTGAGTTATAGCGCCCACAGCAAACGTATGGAGAAAGTAAAAATTGGTACGAGAACAATGAGCGTTATAACGAATTAGCGTTGTACGGGCTATCGTTAAACGGAGTATTACTGTATAAGGACGACTACGCGCTCCAATTCAGTCCTTTGAGTCATTCGATGTTATTTTTGTCTTATTCTGACAGGCATTAATTTCTTCTATTTATTAATAGAAGAAATTAATCCCAACAGAAATCATCATGCATTAAATTTTCCACACACAAGATTAATTCTTAAAATGTATAAGCAGTGATATCTCGTTATAACATATTTTCAGATGATGAACTTCTCTAATTTTTAATGAAAGTACTGGATACCTAGCAGAACAGATAAATATGAATATTATAATACTTTATAACCAACTTGCGCTTCCAAAAATACTGGGATATTTCCTTTATTGATTTTAAAAATAGGTCATTAATTAATAAACATTTTTCCTCGTGCTATACCTCTTTGCTAGATGTTTTTCAGCGAGCGCCAACCGTCAGCTACTAAATGAATAACGTAATTTTTTGTTGATATACATATACAATGTAATTAAAATAAGATGTCGGGATTATGAACATTTAAACGGATTTACGATATTGAAACTACGTAAAACTGGATTACATGGTTGTGAAATATTTTTTAAAAATTTATATACCTAGGATATTCGCCGAAGATTAATAAAAATGGAAAATACATTATTGTGAAATAAGTTGACGCGCGATTTTCCTGTAGTTTTTACCTCATAGCTAAAATCCAATCGACAATCACGATAACTGTAATTCTCATAGAGTGGTAGAGAAACCCGAAGTACGCTTTTGCTGCCTTGTATCAGCCTTTTTTATTACACTTAGAAAGACTTATTAGATGGACATAGTAGATGAAATGAAAATGGGGCAGAGATCGATACCTAGGTTGTGCGGCCCACCGCCTAAGAAAACAAATCATGGATTTTGCCCTGAGAAATCCGAGGAAACCGTAGCAAATATCTTCGAATTTTTCCCCCTTGGCTTAAAAGTAACAAGAAGGTTGCGAATATAGAACTTACTTCGAAAAAAAACGTTTCCTTTGCATCTAGGCCGATCACCAAGGCTACGGTCTGAAAGTTCGATAATCGCACTTCCCGATTAAATACAAAGCCCCTTATTTCAGTCCACACGAGTCTGATTTAATTTGGGTGGGACAGCATCTCGCCAGAGAATTAATCGAAGTTTCCGTATCGAAAGGATTCGCGCAGCATAGCGACCTTGCCCTCCAGTTCCAAAATAAGGAAAACGGAGAAAAAGAAAGGAGGCATAAATGGGCGGGCGTTGGGGGGGGGGGGGGAGGAGGTGAGAGTTATAACAGAAAGTTGTAAGAACGAGATATCATCCCGGCGAGAGGAGGAATCGATTATTTCGGTTTTACCTTGAAATAGATTTCCCGTCTGCACTTTCAAAAAATCACCCCACATACATACCCTTCATTATCCCTCCGCGTTACTCTCCTTGCCTCTCCCCATCTGTGGTGGCAACACGCGCCCATTAGCATTTATCCGCTCCCTCTCCTCGCTTCTCATTTGTTCGCATTCCCACTTTCCGTTTCCAAGATGACGCCACCTTCCTTGCATCTCTCGCAGATTTTTCACCCCCCAAGGACGTTTCGCGGGGAAATTTGTTTCCTTCAAAATCCGCTCTTAAGTGACCCATCTTCACGCGGAGCTCGTCCAATTTTATTTAGATTCGCATATTTTTTTGTCGGCCTTTCACTTCTACCGCTCCAATTTTTTGTGCGTATCTCTTCCTTTTTTCATGCGTCGTGCCTTCGATTTTGAGGCGTTCCTTAATGCATGGACTTAAACTTACCTTCTTTCGAGGCATATTTAAGGTAGTGTTGCTTTTCCTTTAAATTTTATAATCTTATGTGGTGATTTCGAGACAAACGATAACATTTTGTGAATCTGAATTTTTCATATATACAAAGAAAAATTTAGTAGTCTGTGAGTTGTCTTGAATGGATGAAAATTGGGTAAGTAATATTTAAATCTGGACATCTCTGAACTAAAATAAAACCAGTTCATATATAAGCAAATATCGAAGTTACTCTGTTGACATTTGCTTGGCAATCCATGTGTGTGTTTAAAACTTTTGAATTTAAAAAATATATATTCGCTTAGGAGTCGTCGGCTTTAAATATCTAGTTATTACATTGAGCCAATATAAATAGCTATAAAATCTTGGACTTGCCACTATCATTTAAAATTTTCATTACAAAAGGAGTACATCCACAAAATAATATAGTATGGGCAATTCAGTCTCACGTTGTTATTCTTAACTTACTGCACTTATTCCTAATTTATAAATCTGAATCTAATGCCAGAATACCAATACATATGTTGAAGAATGCCTTATGAAAGAGAAAGGCGGCGATAGACTGTTTTAAGAAACTTGTTCTGTTTTTTTTAGAACCTTTATATATTTTTGACGCGTGATATAGTGGTGTAACAGGTGGTGAGGCATCGTTGAGCTTTAGATAGAGAGAAGATATTCCCGTAATTAATCAAGCGAGAGAAAAAAATGACCCCAACTCGCTGTCAGCGAAGATATTTCGATGGAGCGGATATATCGAGCTTGGACTTCGTATCTTCGGCTTCCGCCGCCCTCCAAAGTTGATTTATTTAATTTTGCGATGGGAGATTTTTTTTCCCTCGGGCGGAAATTGCCAGAGGATGTATCTCAGTTGTTTTGAATCGATACGATCTCTGCATACGCCGCGGAATTATAAAATGGAGCCCCGCAAAAAGCAACACCTGGCTTTTCAGCAATGTCGAGAAAAGAGTTCATCCCATTTGTCAGAAATGATCCTCTTGATAATGTGTTAACATAAGAACATTTACTTTAATCAGTTTAGTGAAATTGTAAATTTTGCTAATTAAATTATCTTAATTTTAAAAAATAAGCCTATTTTAAAATGAGCGTGTGGAACCGATACCTATATTTTTTCTGTAGTACCTGAAATTGATTAAAAAAGGAATTTAAGTGCTTCGCAAGATTCATATCAATGACAGACATAGTACTTTTAAAAGTCGAGATTTGAAAATACTAGGAGCTCCGCCCCTGGTGCCCGACCCCGTGCCACGCTTCGCGAGGCATTTTCGCCCGCTCCACGGGCTAAGCGCATCAACCCATTCCTCCGCTCATTCCAGGAAGGACGGTGCTTGGTTTTGGCACACAATTCCCGCTAAAGTCGTTGGAAATGAGAAATACTTGCGTAATTATTTTCAAACAAAAAATTCATTTACAAAACCTACTCGCGAACCGTTTTTTATTTATTTTATTTTTCAAACTGTTAAAAAAATTCCAACCCGGTCAAAATGGCCGCGCGCGATTCTTACATTACAAAATACCGCGCGACCTCTTAAGAGTTAAATTCCGACGGGGACTTTAAATGCTGCTCATCGAAATAACCGCGATTTTAATGCGTCCCACGGAGGTACTCGGAAAAACTAATGCAACTCGCCATCGGAAAAAAGTTGCACACCCCTGCCCCAAGGTTGCGTGAGCTATCCCCAACCCTTTACCCATCAGCAACCTTTCTTTGCATACTGTCCAAGGTAAATACCCTCTCCCCTCTTTTTATGAAATATCTGCGGGTGTAGCGTCTCGATACTTTTTAGGCGTTCTTTACCAGCGAAGCGGTAATAGCGGAAGGCCTTATGGACACGTTTGGTCCGTCCGTCCGTCGTAACTTTCATCCCATAAACCGCTGGACGAATTTTAATTAAGTATGAGAAATTGTTATTCAATTTTATCGCCCAATTGTGATTTTTAACTGAATCCGTCAATTAGAACTTTCACTTTACATAATTACTTTAATAAACATATACTCGTATCTCGTTAAATGGCATCCGTCAAGCAACAATGAAATACCGAACTTTTCTCTCCCTAACTCTTATATGATCTGTAAGGTATAGATTAAAAATTTTATTCGGATAGAGGACAACATTTACTACAAGAAAGTCCGCAAGGCCACATTATTACGAGTTATGGCTTCGGAGATAAAAATTCGAGAATCGCCCAATCTTTCGATACAGTTTCATACGTATTTCCCATTAAGAACGCATCTGAAATCTCTGTGTATTCCATTTATTGAGTATACTTTACCATTTTTTTATTTGAAATATAGAGAGATTTTAAGTAGATCCCGTGATCTGTACTTATGTGTGTCTGTCGGGATCGCTGGATTGGGGTCAATCGGTGGCGTAGCAAACTTTTTGGGGACCCCAGTGCGTCAATTATTTTTTATTTAAATGATACCAACCTTTCAATGAGAAACCAACTTGTTATCCATTGATAAGAGCATGACTGTGTAGCTTAGAATATGATAAAGTGGTAGCAAAAGTGATTTTTCGATTACTTGGACGAGTCTCGCCAGAAATATTGCGTTAATTGAAAACAAGTGCATGTTGCACTCTCCCGACGAACGGGAAATAACAATGCCAGAGTTACCCCGACCTACAAGTTGGTATGGATACAAATAATTTACAGAAAATAGCGAGTGAAGTTATTTGTATGACAAAACAGGAATAATTATGATGACATTCTTCTTTGTTGCTGGGACCCCCTTGACTCGGAGCCCCGGTTCACTGCACCGGTTCGCTATTAGTACGCTGCGCCACTGGATTTAATTGAATTTTATTGTTAAGCATTCATTTAAAATTGATCGCATCCCTTAAAACTGAAAAAAATTTAAGTTTTGTTGCAACTTGTAAAAATTAAGGCGACGAGTCAAACAATGTGATAAAAGTATATTCTCTTCATAAATACCTCTGCGAGTATATGAATTTTGTTTCGAATATAAAAATGAAAAGTTATACGAGAATAGTTAATTTAAAATTGGAAGAATATAATACACTAGCTTTAAGTAACCGGCGTTGCTCAGGCTTCTAATAACAGTTTATAGAAAGTTAGAGCATCGCGATTATATTATGATTAATTCGTATTGTTTATTATTTTAATTGACATAAGTTAAAGAAAACAAATCGATATATGTCTGTCTGTGCGGGGTGGTTGTCGGGGTTCCCGGGTACACTATGTTACCCGTAGGGTCATAGGAAGTCACTTTGCAAAGTTTGGTCCCGATAGGTCAAACAGACATTCAATTTTATATATTAGATTTGTTGTATAATGTATGCACATAATACAGGTAGGTTGGCAAGAAAAAGTTTTTCTAATATTTTTAAAAAGAAAAATATTCTAAATTACATTTGAGTTCAGATGAATCTTTATCATCCTACTTGATGCATTGTAAACCCATACCATTTAAATAAAAGCATAAAATTTGAATAATGTGTAATTCATTATTATTATAATTATTAATATCGAGAAATTTCGAGTCAGTAATATGTGCTTGGCATTATAGTAACTAATAAACTCCGCTACGTTTTATTCATCTAAAGCGTTCAGCGTTTAATTATACAATATTTATATTTGTGCTTAAATATTCTGCCTACGAAATAAACATTCTAGTTTGGTAATTTTATGTGAATTGCGCAATGTACTAGTCCATCCAGTTATGGTACTGATATAGGTAATTTTCTAGGACAAAAATAAAATAAAATCAAAGAAAATAATTCCTGAAAAAACTGATTTGAGCTTTGCTTAAAAGTATTTCTATCTATATCATTGTATATGAGTTGAAATAGAAAGTGTTATATACTGTTCCTTATCCCTGCACATTGTCTCCACAATAAAACCGAAGAGTGATTTATTCTGCAGTGAGGAATTTTTAATCATAACTTCTGGCAGTCGAATGATAAATATATCTGCCACGAAAAAAGACTGACTAGGTTTCGATTTTATAGGTATTTTATTCTACTAAAATGTAACATTTATGATCCGATTTATATTATTTATTTCTCTGATTTAAGTGCAATGAAACATATTCATAGACACAATCCAATAATTGCTATTAAAAAATTAATAACTCTCAAATCTCGTTGTGAAACATTTTTATTTTTATAAGTCTATTACTTTTAAAATTCATTACCTTAAAAATTTTAACATCAGATAAAACTTGGAAAATGAGTTTGTTAAATCATTTAAAACATTTAGATATAATGGAATGTTTGTTAGAAAATATATAGAAAAATATTGTACAAGGGATTGAAGCTAACTAATGTGAGCAAAGCCATCTGTAGCTATCCTATAATTATCGAGTATTAATTTTTCCTCTTCGTTGAAGTGCTTTTCTAGGCATTTATTTCGAAACATTGGTGGGAAGTCATAAAACGCTTTCCAGTGGCCACTGTAGGTCTTTGGTGAGTGTGTCTATCAATCTTATTGCTGCATTACTCGAGTAGCGCTTTCTCTCTCTCTGTACATTTCGAGCGTTTCATGTTATAAAAGGAGCTAATGAAATCACGGCGTTCGTCCGTCCGTCGCTGGTCATGCATTTTAATTTAAATGCCGCCAGATATATTATTTTATGTGCTAAGTCGAACTTAAATGGACGAATCTTGAGAAGCTCACTCTGAAATTAACTGATTTGACTTGGATAATTTGGGATAAATAAATTGACTGAAATGTTGATAAAAATTTTCTATTTAACAACTCGAAATATAATGAGTGAGATCAATGAAAACCTCGCAACTAATTTGAAAATAAGCTGGATGAAGTTTCATGTGGATGCAGCATTAATGCTTACTATTTTGGAAAACGCACTTAGCAATAATTATGAATATAGAAAACTACCTGTAAACACGTTTTGTAGCAGGTCTTGCTTATTTGGTAATGTATGCCTTTATATGCGTATAAATTCAAATGTTTTAGATATTCGTCGAAAATTCTTTTTAGTTATAAAAATGCCTTGAAATATAATTATTAATTACCTAAAATATATTTCAAAATAGTTTTATGTGTTTTTCCTGATAAGTAGTATTTATTATAAAACTCTAAATCTTTAATGCTGTTTGAAGAGATATTCAACGTCGACAAAGTTTTTAATGACGTTATGGTTCGATCAAATCAATCAAATTCTATTATATGGGATCAAGTTTTTCGTTATTTGACATTTCTAGAATTTTTAATGCAGTATAAGAAAATAATTCGTATTCACATGTTATGAATATATCATAGAAAATATATTAACACCTCTTGCTTAAAGAGAGATTCTCGTTTGGATTTAATTAAGGCTGTTACATAAACTTTCCTTTGTCATTAACAAGGCCATTACCGTAATTCTTTTCAAAGCAATTCATCGAAAGTGTGCATTAAAGCTTGAAAAAGAAGCTAGAAGGGACAGTTGATTATCACCGACAGCGATCGAGATGTTAAAAAAATACCTCGTATTTCCATTACGAAACACTTGAAATGCAGCCGAGTATCACTTATGATGCAATACGACGTTTTGCTTAATGCATTCTGAATTGCTACGTCTGGAAGATGCTAAAAAGTAATACTAATAAGAAGCAAATATCATATATTTTTAATCGTTAAATAAAATCATGTCGTCTTATATCATCAAAAAAGTAAAATGCCAATACCCAATTACGATGCTTTCTGTATTAAAAAGTTGAGAGATTTTATTCTCTCCATACGACACCTCTACTACAAAAGTCAAAATATAAACATATTTTCCTCTGTTTATAAAATATTTTCAAATTCCCATTCTTTTAAGCATCGTAAAAAGTGAAAGACGAACCCCATCTAAATTTTTTCTTCCAAAATAGACAATTTTATAGTTCTCACTGCATTTATAAATTTCCATCATTGAGCAAGAAGCATATGAAAATATTTTGGTTATAAAAAATAACTTTTAAAAAACTTTTTCTGAAGTAATGAAAATTTAACCGAACTATTACTTTCAGTCATTTTATTATTTACGCCAGAAGATTTTGTCGAAAGAATCGCTAACCACAAAATGAAGTACACCATTCGTCTCTTTCAGGCAGGAAGCACTGAATAGTATTTCCAGTTACTTTGGCCTTTCGTCATTCTCGTGTATGTTGTTCAAGGTTTTAGGCAATAAATCACTTAATTGCAAATACAACAGGAGAGACAGCAGCGCGGACACTCAATTCAGATAATGTGCATGCAATAACATGCTCCATATTTTATGAGCGACAAAGAGGTCATTTTTAAGTGCATGCAAAGACCTTGAAATATAAGGGTGTAATGAGAAACATTTTTTGGCCTCCGTGGTAATTGTATTTATTTTTTCATTTTGTATGCCAGAATTTTGAATGTACATAAAAGGTCAGCGTAGTTACTCTCACTTCTGTCGTTAATACTGAAATCAAGAACACATCTAATATCCCTGTTTTCACTTAATATTCATGAAGATTATTTAGTTTTTGTATACCTATTAATATATTTTTAGCAAATTAATGTTGCAAACAATGTTTTAAATTACGATTTATATAAGTATATAAGTATTTGAGCCGAGTATGCTCCTTGTTGAAGAAAGATGCGGTATGTGAAAAACTTGGGTCGCGTTATAGCGATAGATTGAAAGTGTCTCTTCACAAACTCATGCACTAAAAATTGGTTTATTTAACTACAGTTGTGTCTCAGTGTCCGAGAGGTTGAAGTTATTGTCTTAGAAAGTTTCAGTAAGATTTAAAATACTCGAGAAAATTCGAGAATGTTCTGAAATGTTCAAAATTCTTTTGTCATGTAAATTTATAGAAATATCAACCGTTATAGAGGTAAAATGTTTGTTTTAAAACTATTATAGATAAATTTAAGACTCAAGCAAATAAGGACAATAAATTACTGATTTACGAACGAATGAGAGATTGGAATTGGAAAATTTTGAAGCTACCAAATTGGCTAGTTGACTTCACCTGCGCTGGTTATAAATGTTGCCCTCAAGGGAGATTTTTAAGAAAAATAAAATATGAAATTTTTCTCCGCTCGTTCATAAAAAAGGAACAATTCGCCATGCGCATGGCGGAGTGCCGCTTCTTAGGCGGAAAACAACGTAATTATAATGAATGATTTTCAGTGACTTTATTTTATGGGTTCTCGTAACTATAAATTAGTAAAATACTTCATATGTAAAATCAACGGTCACGTTTATTAATATTGAGCCGAGGACGTTATTTTTCGTTGGAGAATTTCCATCAAGATAAAATATAAATTTATAGCGGAACTAGTGAGGAAAATCAGCCGAGATTACACATAATTTATCATTTAATGATTCATGTTACATGAAAAGGTATGTGTCAGATTTACGAGACGACGTGCCGAATTATCTTTCGCGAAATGTATATTTTTATCATTTACTAGAAATAAGGTAGTTAAGGGGCAAATTCTTCAAGGTGTGATCAATGTGATTTTAAGTCGGTAGAACTTAAGATAAAACACATATCAAAATGGTAACTAATGTCACCTTCGGGAGATATCTTACACATAAACCTGCTTGAAGAAGTTTTGTATAAGTGTTTATTCCCTAATATCGGAAAAAGTAAAACTTATGCTTATTAAAGTACCCTTTTACTTCAACAATGAATATGCTATTCCCAGACAAGCGGCTGAAATACTATTTAAACCGTGCTGTTTCCCGTAAAATTTTATGTGATCCTTAAAACGTCACTTATGCAGCCGAAATAAAAATTTGTGTATTTAGAGGGTCAAGAGCGACTTGCGCGCCGAACGCGTATGGAATCTGAAACGAATGAAGCGAAGGCCGACTGCACTGACATTTCTGCTGCCGACTTTCTTCTTTTTACGTCTGACAACTTCATAGCAGTCAAATCAAATGTGAATATGAATGGACGCATATAGTTTAAAAGCATATTCCTGATCGTCTTCCTCTATAGAGGCATCGCGGCGAATCTTAAAATTTAGTAAACGGCAGCTTAAAATATCAACCTATCGATATTTCTCGGTTATAATCACGCCGAGACATTTCATGGAGGCCGAGATCGAAAGACCGCCCGAAGACATAACGCGAGCAACCTTTAAAAGTAATATGTGATTCGCGTTGAGAGAGAAAGAAACTGAAGAGAAAGATTTCTTCCCTTCTATTTCCACGATAACCTTTTTGCTTTCGAGCGACGATAAATTACATGACGTATTGAAAATTAAATGCGTCTTAATGGAGTAATTTGTAGCAGACGCTAAACTTGGAAATTGAATCCAGAAACGGGATTAGCACGAGAATCAATTTTTCTAGATCTTTCCAACTAATATGAATATAAATTCTGATTTGTGATTCTAGAAAATGGATTTTTTTCTCGGTATTAGAGCTAACATAATTTTGTGCCCTCTTTGAAATCTCCCTATGATGCGCTAATAGGATTTAAACTTAAATAATTTGCTCTTTTATGAACTAAATAACGGAATACTGCCTTGCTAATAGCACGTGTGTTTTATACAGAGGATTTTGACGAAGGAACAATACGTTCATAGACCAACGCTGCTTTTTGATTCAAGTATATGAAGTCCTTGTCTTTTGTGCATGGAAATTATAGTCACAGGATATGAGCTTCGTCTGATTTTTTCTTAATGAATGCAAAAGATATTATTAATGGTATTCAAATCGGTACAACATTTTTGAAACGCTTTGCTTAGAAGAATTGAATTGAAACGAGAATGAAATCTGTTGGTTCCGTTAGAAGTGCGTGAACTGACATAAACCAACCCTGACTTCGATCTGACAAGATATCGCCATCGCCTGCTAATAACTTTTTACTATACAATGTAATAATTAACGTATTATAGTTTTCACACTATGTCATCAAGGTAACTACCGCAGCCAAAAATCGGTTGAGTAAACCAGAAGCGCTTCCAGCTGCAAAGTAGGCACCACTAGCGGGAATTCGCAGATTATAAAAAATGAATTGGTTTATTTACCGTTTTATTGCTGTAGGAGTTACCGAGACCGCTTATTGGATTCATGCCAAATCTTATACTCTATAATTCATCACTTGAGCAATTCAAACAGTATGAGCATTCGCTTTTATTCAAAACCCTTCACTAGAACGATTTCTAAATTATAAAACGAAATAAAAGGAGTTAATTTTTTTTTAATTTACTGGTGAATTTGTGCGTCGAGGAAATTTCGAAAAATATGTGTCGCACATTTTCGGTGGAATTCTATTAGCGCATGCCACTCAAGCCTCATTCAGATTCAGGTTCATTGTATATTTATGAAGATGATCTCTCAGTTTAATCTTGAAATCAAAATTCCTTAGTCATTTACTTCCGTCACACAAAATAAAGTTCTGGCCCCCTTGATGCTCTTCGTTAAGAGTGGGCTAATGCCGGCACCGGGTTTCCCTCCTCCCTTGTGATCGTGTTCAGTGTGGTAGGAGTTACGTCTATAATAATTCAAGATTAGCCAAATACACACACACAAAATAAAGTTCGAGGTTCTCCTGCGGAAATTTTTAAATAAGGAACTCGTTGTAAAATTAAATTGTCTAAAATACTGGACAATGAAAATTCACGGCACACGAGAATTTAAATATTGGAATTTATGCCCGCACATATTTTACGCCCATATTTTGTCGTGATTTATAGTTTGACGAAATATCGTGTCATATTTTTATTGCCTTAACCGGGTTTCCGTATCCCCTAGCAGACCCATAGTGACACGTGGAGAAGATAGTACAAGTTTTACGTATTTATTCACCGAAACTTGATGAAACAAATTGACCATTTTTATCACAATTCAACAGCTTAAATATCACTTTCAGATCTCTTGCGGAGAGCGGAGAGCGGAGCCCCTGCGGCCGTTGAATTAGATCGGTCTATTTGGATCGCATCAAAATGGACCGATTTGAAGAGGAGGCGTGTTTGACGACATCGTGTGCCAAGAACTAAATAAACGCGCTTCATTAGAGCGCGCCAATCTCTCATCAGTTCCTCCGCGAAAATTAAAGTTTAACCCAATTTCGAAAAACGGCGAAGTGGGTCAGATCGCTTCTCGGAACTCCTGAAACTTGATGCGCCAGTCATCCACATCGCTTAAATGCGCAAGAATAGTTTCTTAAACGTATTTCACACGCCTTCGGCAATCACCCTATCGGAAACCATAACCGCCTTTTAACGGTTAACTGACTTTTTTAAATTATTTGACGGCTTTCCGTTGCGGCCATCCCCGACCGCAAAATCCCCACTCTCTCCGGGATTCCACGGGGCATTCAGATAAACAATCCCTCCTTGCAAGGTCCTGGGAGCAATTGGCAAAAATGGACGCACCCCGCCCATATCCACTACTCCCATCCTCCTCCACCTCATGGGACTCGCTCTCTCTCTTTCTCTCCTTCTCCTCCCTCCCCCTTTCTCGCCCTCCTACACTCTCCCCTCTTTTGGTTTCTCCCTCACTCCGCGTTTCTCGGACGAGGCAACGGCTGCCGACGCAGTTCCTCGGCGACCACGTCCCGACAAACAGCTGACTCGACTCTCTCTCTCCCTCCATCCATCCCTCGCTACCTCCCTTGAATCTCCTCTCTCTTTCTGTCTATCACTCCGAGCGGATCCGACCGCGTTTTAATAAGACTCCCTCGCGAGTGTGAAGACAAAGTGCTGCTGCCTCTTCTACGGGTGTGTTACTCCCCCACCCCCTCCCCCCGCCATTTTCCCATTTGACATCGGTGTGAGTCCGCGCGAATTATAAAGGTGAATTCCGAAGAGGGGAAGGAGGACACATTTCATTTCGGAGCCCTCTGAAAAACAAAACCTTCGTCTTGAAGGAAGAGGGGCCGACCGATTCTTCTTTTGAGACCCTCGAACCCGGGTCAACTATTTTCCTGCTAGGCAGTGTTCACACATGGATTTGGGATATCGGCGCTCGGAGGCCGCATTGAGGTGAGTTTTATCTAAGAAAAAAATTGAGGAGCGAATGACGCCGAGTTTTCTGTGGCAAAAAGTTTTAATGTGTTTATTTTTTGTTAACCCTCTTTCCCTCTCTCCACCTTTCTTCTCCAACGTGTTTTGCTCGCTCCGTCGAGAAAACTGGGCCGCGTCCCACCTGCTAAATGTTCCCTTTTCTCTTAAGCCTCTTGTGTAGTGCGCCGCGCAGTGTTTAAAGTTGCAGCGATTCGAGAATGGCGGTCGAAGTTCGATTGGGCGCCGGATCATTTTTTTTTCGACGCCAAATTCGGTTGTGTTTTGTTTCGTGTGTCGATGTTATCATTCGTTTGATCTTCGCTTGAACGCCTTTTTGTAGTATTGTTTTAGGAAACAGACTAGGCCATGAATTGTTGTTGATGTCGATGTGAAACTGGAGGAAATTCATTCATCAAAAGAGTCTTCCGAGGGATTGAGTACTTTATCTGTGAAATCTGTTGCCAGCTTAGCATAATTTAATTGGATTTTCCTCGAGGTGGTGATGCTGTGTCGTTAAAGGCTCGCAAAGGATAGTAAAAAGAGGTGATCAGCTTATCCTGTGGCCATATAAACGGTGAACCGGATGAGCATATAAACATCCAATTTGTCTATTTCACGTTCATTTCAACTGACAACCCTAACTATGGCTACTTGGCAGCTGTAAAGCGCATCTAGTTGACTCACCCGTTTTATGGCTACAACAGTTTTATATAGATCTGCTGGATTCAAACATCGAGGTGAGCTCCATAATTAGTATGTGTTTTGAACGAACCGGAGGTTAATCTGGAGGAGTTACTGCGGGAGATCTCAAGCAAGAATTTTCCTCGTTAAAAAAAGCTACGTTTCCTCCCGTTCAACTTTTGCTGCTTTAGAAACTCCGTCGGAAGTTGAATGAGAGCTTTCTACGTTCTCGGCCAACCTGTCGGAAACGTACTCTCGGTTTCATTGCTCACTTTTCACAACTTAACTCAGCGATCTTTTTGTATCGGATACGTGTCTAAAATACTCCGCTATCCCACCAAAAGTGTGGGCGTGTTTGTGTTTTCGCTCGCTCCTTCGTGGACTCGTTCTACGCAGCGGAGGCAAGGTAGGAGGGCCCCATTACATCAAGTGGACTGTTTGGTTAATGGGATCGATCATAACGGTTCTTCCCGTGCCCTAAAAAATAAGCGCGCTCGCTTCACTTTCTGGGGCGGGTGATAAAAGGGCTTCTTCTGTAGGTTGGAAGATGTTTGAGGATCTTCCTGGACAGGTGGAGATATAAAAAAAGGAGGCGGTTGGGCGATGAGTTTACCTCAATTTTGCTACCACGCGCCCCCGTTTACTTTTCTCCCTCCCTCCCTCTCTCTCTCTCTCTTTCGTCCTCGTGTGTGTGTGTGTGAGAGAGGAGGCGAGTCGCGCGAATCTCCCCATCCGAGACGGCCCAAGTGTGTCAAATGTCGTCGGCGGCGGCGGTGGCAGTGAGAAATCCAAAAGGCAGTTAAGACTTCCCCACCTAGCTACTTGTTCCCGAGCGAGCCTCCTCGTGTATGTTTTCTCTTCTGCCTTCGCCGCCCTCCGTTTGGTGTGAGGGAGGCCGCGAGAAATTACTCTTGAGGACGCAAGCGAATCACACAATATGTGGGAAAATTTCCAGAAAGAAGGTAGAAGAGATTTTTACTTATATTGCTGGGTTTTGTTTTATATTGCGCGGGTGGCCCCCGTGTGTTTCCTGGCGTCCATAGGTGGGCGTTAGCTAGGGCGAATACGAGCGTCCAATTTCAGAGCGCTGCACTACGCTATTGCATGAAAAATTGTTTGCTGTTTGTTAATATGTATTTATATAGGTCATTAAAAATTGTTTTTCTTAACCCATTAACCTGGTAAAAATATATGTAGTTGAGCCTTTTTACAAGTGTTTAACTTTTTTTTGGTTTGATTATTCGTGCTACTAAATTTATATCCGATTTTAAATTCAACTACAGAAACCTCAAGCTGCAGAAGATAAATTAAAGTAATAAATTTGGGTCCCAAAAATGGGACAATGGTGGGTAATGTATTAATTATCAAGAAGATGAATGCGGACATCATCTGCGAATAATAATTAATTCATCATTCTCTCTGCGTGAAATGTTGGCGCCCACACTGGACGTTTTGATAATTTAAATTATATTCCCAGACATTATATAGATAAATGTTGGCAAAAAGCAATTAATTTGTTTAATCTACTAATGCAATGCAACTCGCTGAAATCAGAGGTCAAGGGACTTGGCGGTAAAAATAATGAGGGGATGGTCGATTTCTTGAAAATTTTGGGGAGGTAGGATTTTTTCAAAACCGGAAGGTGGAAAGTTTCTTTGATGGATGTTGACGTCCATATGTATACCGCGCCCGGTTCCGACCAGGTGTGGGTGTGTGTCAGAGAGAGGCGAAACCCAACCGCATTCCGTTCCTCCCTCTTTCCGATCCTTTTCCTTCGCTCCGTTCCTCCATCAGGACCATTTATCTCTATTCCTCGCATTCCCTCCGATTCATTCCACATTCTTCTCCAGCCTCGTTATCCCTTGTCGGGTTCGCTCTTGGCCGTGGTCCATCGCTCTTTCCTGTGCCTTACCCGCTTTGCCGTTGCGGAGACTATTAGCTCGTTGAGTTAATTTTTTTTTATAAATAGGCATTCGATCAAATGGCGACGTGTGGCAGTTAGATATTCTCGAGTCTTTCCCTCTTCGATTACCTGGCCTCATTTCAACTTCGTTTGTTTTGTTGTTTGATCCGCGGAGTGATGTGAAAACCCGCAATATTATCCGTATGGGTAGATGAATATTCTCGGTTAAGTTAACATCGATGAGATTATCCGCTCAAACATAGAAAACGCACATTTATTATAGGTCCATGATGCTTTTATTTCCTGGAATTTACGAAGTTTTAAAACTGATGTGGAAATGACGCTCCACTCGCTAAACTGCGCAAGAGAGAAACTTTTTTTGTTACTTTGCTCACTATCTGTTAGATTCGGATGGGGAATTGTTCACGAAATATTTTATTTCGCTCTAATTACCTCCAAGTTTTTTTAAATTAGGATTTTGGAGCGGTTAGATCAGTTAGTTAGCAAACAAATTTTTAGATAATAATAACAACAAATTGTTTTATAAGTGGTGATTCGCTAAATTATTTTTACAATATTTTTTTCTGATTGTCCTTTATCCACACAAGTAAATTTACGTTACTTTACTTTTTCAAAACATTTAATATCCAATGGGTGTAATATATTTGTATTTACGATTCTTGCCCTTTGATTGACGAGTTAAAGACCGCCTTGAATTCGAAAATGGAAACTGTAATCGAAAGGATGTAAGTAACCAATAATGGGAAGAGTACCAGAAAAAAAGTAACGGGGCTCAGTTACAATTACATCATCTGCATTGTGCTCAATTACAAGTACCAACTACATTCTTAAAAAAATGAATTAATTACAAGTACGAGTAGATTACAATTACATTTCCGTACGAATTAAAAATGTCATCAGTCTTAGGCTAATGCATGGCTCTAAATCAACCGTTGTCTTATCTTTACTGTTTTTATGCATATCAGTCAGAATTATCATATTATTGTCAGCAAAAAATTCAAATATATTAATCTAAAACATTAGACCTAGCCAGCTAAACCACTAACTTCCTAGAGTAATAACAAAAGTAGCTAGTTTAGAACAAAAACGAATATTTATTCACGAGTTTAATTTTTACAACAAAATATTTGTAACAGTACATGAATCTTAGATTTCGCTATTCATCTTGCAGAAAAGCTGCATATTAAACCCATCGTCTCCTAATTTTCTCTCCCATTGGTGTAAGGACCTCTTCTTTGCACGTTTCCATTACCAATACGTAAACGCTCAACAAAGGATGCTTGAAAAAATATCTAATCGTTAATAATCGACGCCGGCATTTCCGATCGAATTAGATATCGTGCTAACATTGGCTGACATCACGCTGCCCGCCGATTTTGTGTCAATTTGATAGCATTATCGAACCCGTACCTTTTCACAAAAATAAATGCCGAGAATAACAAGTAACGTTTACTGAAATTTAGCGATTACTTCTGTCTGCCATCAAAGTAGATTACAAGTATTAATTACTTTTTTTTAAAGTAACTATTACAAGTAAAAAATACTCAAAAAGTAATCGTTACCGATAACTCAGTTACTTATACTCACTCCCCATCACTGTAAATAACTGATTTTCAATCTGGAGTCTAGTCGCTAATGGGTTACGGTAATTTCCTATAATTAATCACTAGGTCATCAAATAATATCTTTGCCGATGAGTTCTACGGATGCGTTAATAATATTAGCTTATGTTGATGAAAGTTCAATTAAAATATTACAATCGGAGTATTTAATTTGGAAAGAATCTCTCCACCACCATAACTTCAGGTATAATGAAATCCTCTGTAGTGAAAATTAAGATGGCAATAAAAAACTTAAAGCTGAAGCATTTACCTTATGGGACACAATTTCAAACACAAAAGAGATAACTTTGTAAAACATTCTTCAATATTAATTTCTTTAAACAAGGTTTCCACCTTATGATCACACTGATAAGTTGAAATCCGGATGGCGGGTTAGATAAGTTATTATGATGGATATTTTACGAAATTACTTTTTTCTTGCGTTTAAAATAATAATAAAGAAGATATAAAAGGAAGAAGAAATAGGTTTATGGTTAGTCATTCCGCGTCAAGGAACATATTCTGGTTATTCATTTTTTTCGCTTATTTTATTATAATATCTCTCTTAACCTCGGTTTTCTTCCCAAATTATCCAGTTTGTATCTAAATGTCCCTTTTTAATCAGAAACGGTGCCTTAACAGCGGCATGAAATTTAATCAGTCTCATTAACAGCCTCCATTTTCACGCGCTCTGAATAACAGCTCGAGAAATGCTCTTACGCCAATTCACCATTCTTTCATGTCCACTTCTTACAAATTATGCATAATTTTGCGCGCGGTGCCGCAACGCGATGGGAATCGGGAGCCTTTGGAATGCACGCCGACGTCGTAACTGCGGACTCCGCCGAATAATACGGCGAAAATGCAACAGTTAGAAGCTTGATATATTTTTTCGAGAGAAAATGTTTTCAGGAAGTGACTTCACTGGGATCACGTGTTCGAAGGATTTTCACTCGGCGCGCGCTGTCCACCCGAACAGATTTTCCGACGATTGCGTGCTTTGACTTTATAATGAAACGTTACGACCTTCCACGTTCCTAGTGCAAGTGCTCGAGATACACGGCCGGCTGTGAAACGCACGGAAACATTTCGCCGCATATCACTCGTTTAGCGTTTGGAATCGCGGGAGCACTTTCGTTAATCAAGAGTAACGGGTAAACATTCTCATGAGTTACACGATCGCTCACTTTGTTTTCTCGAGAGTCGTAATTAATCGACCTATTTTTACCTATGTGGAAAGTTAACGTATTTTTCTGTCATTCATTCTCGTAACGGAATGGATAATTCGGAACGGCTTCTATTTTAGCGCTTAGATACAGGTGACTTTCTGATGGAGCGAATTTTTGCAAATTAACGGGATCGAGAAATAATTTGCAGGATATGTGAAAATACAAAGTATTGTTTTTAATCGCCGTCGGCTATTATTGTTTTAAATATTTTAATAACTTTATTAGTCTGACGATTTGGTGTACTTTTATATGGAGGATGAAAATATCTCTGAGAAATTTAAAATGGTTCAACCGTTCTATTCTATCTTATCTTTATTGCCATAGTCGGGCATCCCGCGCATAATTACTTGAAAAATAATAAATTTGCGTGCGTTGAATCCACAATGGAAGCAACATTGGGACGGACGGTGTTTTACTTCGTAAGTCAGTAAATTTATCTGGATCATATTCCGTTTGCCAACTTGCCTTATTGAATGAAAATTAAAACTTAAGATAAGTATACTCTGCAAGTCATATAAAAAGTATAAGCCGTTATTCAGCATATATCGTAGATCTATTTTCTTCGATTCCGTATGCACAAAGCGTTGAAGTAATAATGTTATTATTAATTCTCTCACTCCGTCTAATAGATTTTTCTTTTATTTCTCCGGAAAAAACGCAATGTTAATTCGTTTATCGCTACCGATATTGATTCAATTATGAACATTTTTGTGTTTTCTCAAATGAAAATTAAATTTCAAATAATGAGTTATAAATTAAAAAAGAAAAACGTTTGAGACTGAAACTCCTCTTCCAGTAAATTAAGTACTAACTTTTTATTATTTGCTCCATGATAGTATTTGCCGTATAAAAATATTATTCTATCATTTATGAGCAGCTCTATTTAACAGTTTTAAAACGCACGAAACATTTTCACGGGAAAACAAGCAATTTTTTTATGATGGAGACTAAGCAGGCATTTTTCGACCCTAGAATGAACTATTTTGTAAAATATATTCGGGAAATGCTTAAAAATTTATGAAATAATTAAAGTGTTGATCTTTAGTTTAATTTGTACAGCCTTAATTATTATTTAATTAGATGTAAGAGGAGTAATTGGCAATTTAAGCATTATTTAACAAACGTAAGTTTCATATTAAGCGATGCGGAAAAACGTTTTTCATTTATTATTGAAACTTATTGAATGCAGCAAAATTGACGCTGGCAATTAGGAGATTTTTGGCTGATTTGTTTCGAAGTTTCTCGGTATTAACGGTATGTCAGGCAGCTCTCAAAGCTTCCGCTCATCAACCGTTGGTCCATGGCGGAAGCTTGGAGAAGGCCGTCATATCAACGGTGTCTCCTTGGAGATGCGCTTGACGACCACCACCGCGTCGGATGGCGCTCCGGTTCCTACCGACGTCCTTGGCAAAAACGGGCGGGAGGGAGCCCCGGTTGTATAGCTGCGTGCGACCTCCACGGCCGCATGCCTCTTGAGCTTTTGCTCTTCCTCTTTGCTTTTCCTTTTGAGGAGACTGGAAGGGTTACGGTTTTAGCTTCTTAACAGTTTCTACCCCGTCCCCCCAACAGCTACACCTTCGCTTCCGGCGCCGATTCATCATATTCAGTCGATTTTAATCCGTGGTTCCCAAATGGTTTCTTTGTTGCACAAAGCTGTGGAAGAATTTCTCCTGGACCAATTAATAGGTTTTACGTCGATGGTATGAAAATTTTGTCGTGCTAGTGGAATCTATTGATTAAAGACGTTTTATTCAAAATGCAATCAATATTAAAACTGGATTCCAGGCATAAATGCAGGGGTGAAGTAAAAATGGGCAAGTAGCCACCGTATAATTTAAGCGATTAAAATTTCTATTTCGATCGATAAATTCTTTCAAATTCTTGTAGCAGGGGGATATTAACTGATGGCGATACTTGATCTGCTGATTAACATATTTTGCTTTATGGTTTTCTACATCGCTGTTTCACATGAAGTGTTTAAGTATAACGTCATTCTGATCAACAAAATAATCCCGATTTTTTACATTTAAAGCGGAAAAGGTAAATTTCACTGCAAGAAGGAGTTGATCATGAAAGTAAAAGTTTAAGCAGTTGTTTTTAGGATGAGGATTGATAGGTAATTTAAATCAGCCATTCCAATTTCCATCGTAGCCGAAAATTCTTCAACCATACCAGCGGTTCCTGAAATGTGGTGCGCGTCTCACCATTATTACCCGATAAGTGTATTCGCAATTTTGTGCAAATATTTTTTTACTCCTATTTATTATATGATTTTACTTGGTTAATTTTCAATACTGTCATGACTTTTACATCAAAGTAAACAGGTGCTTCATAAATTTCCACGACATTTTCTAGATAGTTGACACAATGTCATAAAGACATTTCTAAATGTTCTACACAAAAAAATTGAGAAACGCTGATGTATGCGAAACATCTTAAAAAGAGGTGTCCATTTTTAACAATACCTTTTTACCTGATGCAATGATTGGATGAAAAGGATTTCTTTTCATTAGGTGCGTCGTAAAATTATCGTTGGCCCCAAAAAATTTGGTTGACGTAACCTCGAAATAAGGTGACATCAGTTGTGCGTTAGGAACAATAAAAAAGATACGGTTATCATTTATGGATGTTTATGTTTTACCTCTGCCCTTAAGTGAATTCTTAATTGATCAATTTGAATTTATTTTATATAGCGGATTCTTGGCAGACACCTTTGATGTACTTATATTTACAACGTAAATTGTGGTCTTTAAAGTTGAAGCATGTACTTTGTCGATGGCAAGTTATTTCATCATGCAGACATGTTTAATGCGTACAGTAAATATTAAACTATTTTAAATTTCGTTGTTTCGTTTCGTTTCATTTACATCAATAATATCCTATGTTGATAGCGGGTCATTTATCATCATGAATGATCTTTAGGGAAAAATTCTATACACTCGTAAAATATAAGTATTGATAGCGTAAAGATACGTCGTGTTGAATCCCATTTGTTTAATACGATAACGGTTCCGCGCGTACTCATCTCGATAGCAAATTAATGCCGTTTGAATCTCTTAGCCGTCGATCTCCCCCGCATCTCGAAAAGTCATGACTGTGAATTTTAACCGTTTCCTTTCCGTTTCTTCGGACGGGCGGCCTGTGACCTTCATTTCACAACGCGTTCACTTCCAACATCATGACTCGGATAACGTGATCCACAGAGAGAGAGGGAGAGAGAGAAAAAATCCGAAAGAAAAAGATCCTCATCTTCCATTTCGGCCTTTTCACACGAACATACTCTTAAAAAAAATCTCTTCCCCCCTTTACGCTGCACGGGCACGTATGCACCTTTTTTCGCTTCACGCATTAGGGAAGATCTAATCCTTCAAGTATTTAGTTCTTTTGCTTGACGGTGGCTACCAAGGTTGCAAGTGGTGGAGGGGGAGATAAAAAGAACTTGCTCGGTTCGTTTAGTCGGAATACGGAGTCAATTCCAGTAGGGTGCTTAACGCTCCGTGGCTTTCATGCCATGATGAAGCGAGGTTTATGCTGGGTGGGAGAGGAAGGAGGGAGGGAGGGTTGGAAGATACGGTCTGCAGAGATGGAATCGGGACGATGATCGGCGACCCTGAGAATTGTGGGCAGCGGCCGCGAAAAGAAAAAATAACTCGGGATCACTCGGAAGGGAAGGGAAGCGGGTGGGCGTCAGGAGGCGGTACGGAGATGCCTTCCATCTCTCGAATATGACGAAAGCGTGCAACCTTCCACCAATCAAAAGGTGCATAATAATGGGGCATTATGGCGATATATTGGGGCAACTTGCTCCCAATAGGTATTCGGTCCAGCGATTGGATCATCAGAGAAAATCTTATGCGGTAACTTTTTAAAATTGCGCCTGATAAATCGGTTAAACTTTGCTCGCGCGACGGAAACAGTGCACAGGGATCGGCGGCGTTCGTCGATTTTATTTCTATTTCATGAATATTTACGTGCATTATAATTTGTTCCGACTTTGTATGGGCACTAAAAAATAACTGATATTTAAAAGCCACCACTTAGGTTAAAAATTGTTTCTGAAACGTCAAATGAAAAGTAATGAATAATTCGATCGTTATATTTCTGTACAGGACATGTTTTATTGTGGTTTTATTATAAGCTGTTTGTTTAAAGTGGGCTGGCAAAAAGTTTCTAGAACCACTAATGCAAAATTATTAATTCACAATTTTTAAATAAATATTATTTCCATATTAACCTCAAATACACAATTTTGTGAAAGAATTCGGTGTCTGTCTTGATAGGTGCTGATTCAGAAATTCCTGTCCTTTAATTTATGATATTTCATTTGATTGCACCTTAGTGAAAACTTTCTTTCATGGACTTATATCTCACTGAATCCAAAATATATCTACGAGAATTATAATTCAACGATATAGTTTATGTTATTTCCTTTGCGAACCATGAATTTTAAGGGTTAAAAAAATCCAAGTGGCTTTCAAACAGCTAGTCAGTAATTTGCAGCTCGGGAATAATAAATTAAAGGCGTCGCACCATTTTTTGCTGGCATTAACTCTACCTCGTCTTTATTCATTACTTTTGTTATGGTGTCCTCTAAATGAGGTGTCTCCATGATGAAAAGTGTCGATAATAAATTGGGGTATGAAGCTGTTGGCCTTGGGGAGAGCTGAGCTTCGCGTAATTACTCTCCACCAACGGGTTTTTACGGTTCGAATCCCCCGCAGTATACTGGTTTATGTAGAGCATGAACATCACGACATATTTCGTGTCAGTTTTCACGAGTTAAAAAAATCTCTTTAAGCGAGGCATGGCGCAACGGTAAAGCCACGGAATGTCAAAAGTTGAAGGCGGCTTTGATGACATTTTTATCTGAGCCGGTATCTTACTAAATTAATTCAATACTTCTTTCAGTAAGGTGAAAAACCTGCTCTTTAAATTTCGTCGGCAAGACATTTTAGGAGGTTTATTGGAGGCTTCGATGTTGCACCAAAAGAGAATCTTCATTGCCCAATAAAAATAATATCGTATGCATTTTCGATTGAAAAAGTTTCGTAAAATAAAAGCAAACGAACCTATAGATGACTTGATTTCCAACCTTTCTGCAGACCGAATATAGTAAAAACGACTGTTTATGAACTTCGCGTAGAAAGGCAGTTCGATCGGGATCGTTTAAACCTCTCCGACGGGATTTTTATTCATCGAGTTCGCATCGCCGGGGCGAGTATATCACGGAGCCGATGCACACTTTCTCGCAAAACCGGAAAAACGCCAGGCACCTTGCGGATCGAATTCGAGAAACAAAAGCGCTTCATCAAAAGCGCCCTTTATCGCAACGAGTATCTCCTAAACCCCCTTCAGCTTTCCAATAGCCGAGAGTCGTTTTATATAAGGTAGTCCCGTCACAAGCCAGCGATCGCCCGCAGAAATCGTGCGGTGCAAAATCCAAATCGGAAAGTCTTCGTCCGTGGACGATTGTCGCAACTTTTTCGATAGAGAAATTGTTCGCTCTCTCTCTCTCTTCGTATAATTCCGGGCGTTAAAACGTTTTTTTCGATATGGATCGAACGATATGGAGGTATGAAAAAAAATAGACTAGGACGGGAAATTCCCCGGCGGGGATAAGTGTGTGTGTGTGTGAAAGGAAGGGGGAAGGTTTTTGGTAATGAGAGGTCCACTCTTCCGAAACCGCCGAAATACTCGCGACTCTTGATTCTAACTCCCTTGTGTTAGCGGCGGAGGTTCGCGCGGTGAAAGTGGAGCGCGTGAAAGAGAGTTTTGGTCTGCCTCTGCTCGCCAAGACCGCCCCCTCCCCCCTTTCCGACCCCCCTCTCCCCCTTCCCGACCCCCCCCCCCTCCTCCGCTCACTCCTCCCCCGCCGCCTCTCTTCCACCATGGCGCCGCCACACCACGCCCACGCCACACCCTTTTAAGGTGACGCCCAAGCAGGAGAAAGAAGAAGACGAGGGTGGCAACGCGTTCATTTTTTTGCTTCCGATTCCGATCGCGGGAGAGAGAGAGAAAAAAAAACAAAAGAAAGACGACGCGTACAAGGACGAGACGTCTTCGTGGTAACCGTGGACCGGTTATAATACGCGTCCGGTTTTTATTTTTTTTTGTTTTAGGGGGTATTCTTCTATTCCTGGCGCACATAATGGGGAGAGCGCCGTTTGTTTTTCGGCGGAAGCGAAGCGCGATCGGCGCCTCCGGCAGCGTCGCCGAAAACAGTTGAGCAACGCCTCAGTGTGGGAAAAAAATCTCTCGCGAGGGGAGACTGGTTTTTGGAGTTACGAGTTCGCGTTCTTGTGCGTATGGGTCGAACGCGTGGTTTTCTTTGTCGAAAAAATCCCGTTATAATTCGGTTTGGATTTTGCGTAATTGCACCCGCCTTGCTCGTCCTTGCTCTATTTTTCGCGTTTGTATATCGTTTCTTGAAGCAATTGAGGTTTACGGACGGTCGCGGGCTTCTTTATTTCTCAATTCCGATTGAAAAATTCGTACTATGGGAAGGTTTTCTTCTTCTTTGAGCAATGAAAATTTGGCAACTGTGGAAACCGAGGGTGCGTGATTATGATACGGGGGACGTTTCGAACAAACACGCAGGTTTCAGAGTTTAATAGATCGAATGCTATTTTTTATAACTATTCAACGTGAGACTAACTACCATCGATTAAAATTAAGCCTCAGCAAAAAGGATAGATTAACTGTGGGATGCTGATTATTGCACCTTAAACTCTTTGGTCTGAATTTTTGGTCGAGGAATCTCGGCGGTCGAGTGTTCCCTTCTATAAAAACCTCGGCCCACGTTATTGGATAACAGGTCCGGCTGTGTAGGAGAGATTGGTACGGTCTCAGGGCACCACGCCTGCCTTGAGTCATTAAAGTTATCCATATGGGTCTTAATAATCGAACGCTAAATTTTTATGGCGTCGTATGGTCGTGAGAGTAATTTTTAAAACCGATTTCCAGGTCATGTACGTCATTCAATTTCAATTTTTTTTGTTTAATGAATTTTCGTTGTTGTTTTATGCTGTTTGAAATATTCTTTAGTCGTTCACACACGTTTTTATTTTAATAATCCCGATGTTGCTTTTTCTATTTATGATTTATACCGATGGAAAAATGCACGTATGGGAGAAAAAATAAATCTGTTATATGGCATTAATTAATATCCGAGTTCTCATTAGATAACATTATGATCGAATTGATTCATTTAGCAACTTTTAAAAGTACTAGATTCTTATGTAGCATAAATTAAGCGTTTTATGCGATATTAAAAAAATATAAAATTCACATGAAAAATGTTTTCTTTGACGGACGGTCCATGGATCCTAACAAAAAGTCAACTGATTTTATCCTATTGAAACGGCAACCACGATGTGTCGGTTTTGTTTATACTCGCGTATAAAACAAGCGCACAAGTTTTTGTCCAAATCTATTCTCCGAATGTCAACTCTTGTGCTTTCATATAAAACGGTAAGTCAGAGACGGAAAGAAATAGTGGGTGCCATTAGACGATTGTATACAGCTCGCTGTAATCGTGAATATTGCGATTTCCTAAGGATGCTGTCACAGATAACGCACATTTTTGTCAAATAAACACAGCTTCAAAAGAAGCCACTGCGGTCAGAAAATGTTTGGCTGAAGATTTGCGTTGTTTGGGCGCTTCCCGAATCATTGAAACGCATTGCCGCGTCCTGAATAATTCTTACACTATATGTAGAATTTTAAATATGTCGTATTAGCGAGGGAAGGTTTTGTATCTCGGATTTGTTTTTAAATTCATCGTGACGAACTCTCAAATATTCGTATCTAGACGGGCATTTTTTCTAAATTCTCTGCTTCGGAGCCGAGCCTTAATGTGCTTTCAAATTGGCATGGCGAAATTTCATCGTCGTCATTAGTAATCTGTTAGCACACAGGTCCGCGTTTATAGGTTAAACTGGGTTCTGCACATTCTCCGTTCCTTCACAACCTTCATTTATTGGTTAACTCTTTCCTGTTCAAGTCATATATCAGCCGAAACCTTTTCCGTCCTTTTTGTCTTTTTCCCATAAGTTTTTCTTCGATCAAACCTTTAATCATGCTGTCCTCCCTCGGGGAATATCAGATCCGGTTCGCCTTCCTCTTTTTTATTTGTTTTATAATTAGTCTTTTCTTTCCTATTCTCCCGAATAATTCCAAATTTTATTCTTCATCCGTCCATTTTTATTTTCAACTTCTTTTTATGAATTCCCTTATCGAAGTTTTGTTAATGTATATCTTATAGGTCATCCTTTTCAAAGAATGATATGCCGTAAATATATCACCATGTATTATGCGGCAAACGTAAATTAACGGCCGACTCTTCGACATTTCCGAGATATGAGACCATAATGGGTACCTGAATGTTGAGCAATAATTTCATTGGCATTTAAAATCCTCATTTTCCATCGTAGGGAAAATTGAGAGATAGAAAGATATGGGCTACAAATTTACGAGTCGTATATCCAACCGGTTGGGAAGATGATTATCATTACTCCTCCTGTTTTAGCAATAATTTCTTATCATTGCAACTGCGTTGGATTGCGACTTTGATACCGTAGCAGCAATTTCTTCACTAGATAAACGAGCAATGCTACCTTTCATTTTCTTTTCATATATAGAAATTACGGTTCACCGAACATGTTGGTTTACCTACGAAACCATAAGTTTGGCGAAAAGAAAGGCATCTCTGAAACGCTGTCCCTTTAATACACTCTATTGAATCGATTTTCATTCTTAATTACAATTTTTTTATTTACCAGAACATAGCAAGCCCAATTCATTATGGTTCAATTCGACTTGGAGCACTGGATTCTTTCTTTGATTTGCGAAGTGCAACATAACAACTATATTTGTACTTGTATTGGAAAATAAAATATTTAAAGCACAATTTTAAGAATTTCTAACTGTAGAGAAATAAAAGAGAAGTACCTTCTCTGGTTCACTGGTAATTCGAGTCATAGATGTTTTAGCTATTGAGATAAGACGATCATTTAATAAGCAAATCGGCTGCAATAATTTTCTCTCAGTTATTCTAATTTGAATATGAAGGATACTGATATATTTTCATAGCGCTATTTACTGCTTGCTTATACTCTTACGAAATAAGCGGCCTGCGCTAGAAACTCCTTAATAACAATTCATGAAAGAAAAAACAAATATCTGCTAGGAATTGGTGAAAATTTTAAAAATAAATAAAAAATAATAATTTCCTCTCCTTTGTCGTCTTGATTAAATAACGTTCTCTGGCACGGTATAAAAAAACAGGATTTTTTTGAAAAATTTCGCGTTACACGAAAGGTTACTCTCAATTTTTGTGAAACTAGGAGAGCCATCATGCATCTTCCACGTGTCATGTCTAAGCTCTCAGTCAATCCCCGTCCGTTTTGGATACCAGCCCGCGAAAGCACGCGTGATTTTCTCCCTCTGCCTCTCTATTTCTCTCTCCCCCATTGGAAAGTTTACTTCGAGTGGCACCGAAGGTAGCGTCCGCGGCTTACCGATGGAATTCCTTGCACTTTCCCTCGCGGCGGTCCGCCCCGTCGCCCCATCCTACCTTCCCATTCCATCTATCCGACCCATCCTACCCTCTTACCATATCTCTCTTCCCCTTCTTCTCTCCGTCTCTTTTCCACGAAAACAACGTTTTTACCTTCGACCTTAAGTCTTGACCCCGCATAATTTTGCGCGGGAGATTAGTGTTTACCTTTTCGGAGATTTTTTTTATTCTTGGAATTTTTTTAAAGTTCGCTTTCGTGATTTGACTAGTGAAGACGGAATGTCCTGGGGTAATGAGGAAATCATTAAACGATCCACTTACAGGGAGATTAATTGCACTTGAAGGCACATTACATTCTAACGTCCCATTTAAAACGATGAAAACCCATGCCACGTTCGGCTGAGTTTTACACCCATTTTATGTCCGATACTGTTAAAAATGTCAATGGAACCAATGATTGTGGTGGTTTCCTGGTGGTAATGGATACAGTTTTTTGGTACTGATAAAGTTTACTTGGTATCATTGAAGAACTGTGTGTGTACGAAACAAGGAATATTGTAATGTTAACTCAATTAATTCTTTACGAGAATCGTTAGACATATTTTTGTGATTTCTGCACTTGGTAGAAGTAGAGAAAATAGGTTAAAATTAAAAATCTGATTTGGCCACCACATGACTTTCTCCATACCTGTAATATTTCTAAAAATTACAAATAGGTTAAATGATAATAAATATTTTAAGGAACTGCGAGAAAATTTTAAAGACTTGACAAAGAACAGAAATAGACTCATAACCGTAGCCTTCTGATGTTGGATATAGCCAGGAATCTCCAACAATTTATAAAATAAAAAGGAGCGTTACTAAAACGTAACTAAGCGTCAAATGTTAACAATAGCCGCCGGTAGGTAGTGGCAGCTAAAAACTTAGTTTTTAAAAGATCTTTTAAACAATCTATTATATGGAAAATGTTTCAAACAAAAGTAGAAAATTATATTTCCTACAACATTTGTTCCAATATTTTTTACATTAATCAAATATCAAAGCAAATATAAAAAAATCTGATGTGTCCACCACGTCTTTCTCCATATCTGTAATATTTCTAAAAATTCCAAATAGGTTACATAATAAATAAACTGATGTGGGCAACACGACTTTCTCCATATTTGTATGGCAAATTACATGTTGTTAGCTCGGGCATCGTTGTCAATATTTACTTCCAGTTGATAATTAAGAAAAGAAAAAGGAGCGTTACTAAGACGTAACTAAGCGTTAATTGTTAACAATAGTCTTCGGTAGGTGTCGTGGTGGTTGCAGCTAAAAATATATGATATCTCTTAAACAATGCATTGTATGGAAAATGTTTCAAACAAAGTTTGTAGAAAATTAAATTTCCTACAACTTTTATTCCAATACGTTTTTACATTTATCAAATATTAAAGCAAATATTTCAAAATTACGGATATGTGACAAGAGTAAACACCCACTTTCGATAAACCGATCCTTACCAAAAACTAATCAGTTCTTGCGACTGTCATAGAAATGTTAAATATAGCATTTCGCGGTGTCCTGTCACATACACACACTGACACCATCGAGAAAATGGTCAAAACGTGTTCAGGGGACCTCAAAACGTGTATTGCCGTTGAAATCTTGAAATCGGTTTTTTTCATGAATACAGTAGGTACTTTCCCCTATACTACGTATGGAGAAAGTAAAAATAGCGAAGGATAAATTTTAACCAATAATAATGAACAGAATTTTGGTTAATAACAAAATGTTTTACGAAGAAAATGCTTTCCTTATATAATGCTTGCTATTGTTGTTTATAATTATAGTCTTCGACGTAAGCGACTTGCAGTGAGTGAATGTCTCGTTGGTTACATTTGTTTTTGGCATTGTTACGCAAGTAGGGACATAATCGAGTTCCGATTATAATTTTGACAAATTCAATGTCTCTGGTGTTGAAGTCTCCGTTTTACCAATATATAAAAACTGCCTTACTCATTTTTAGGACGAGGTAGTCGCCATCAGGAGTACAGGATTAACAAAGACATCGGCGGCTGAGAGGGAGGAGAGATCGCCTGAGAGAGGAAGGGGACACGGAAACGGTCCCCACCTCAGATGCAGCGGAAATGCAACCTGGGATCCTCTTTATAGGTAAGCGAAACGATTTTTGGCAGCGGCAGCGTATGCTCACATTTGTTTCCCCAACTACTTCAATTTATTATTATATCATAAATGTTGACTAGTTTGCGTAGAGGACATCTTCGGTCGTCAGTTTCAGCGATAAAGGTTTTCATTTATGCTTAAGTAATTTAGGAATTACTGTATTCCTTGCTGCAATTGCCTTTGAAATGCGGATATCGCCTGCTAAATAATGAATTTTAATAAAATTTCACTAAACAAGGTCATATTAGATAATTGATATATTATAAGTAGTTGTATTGTATTTTAAACCGTTTAAGCTTTGGCGATCATCCGTTACACATCGCCGACGAATGTAATTTTTAAATATTCGAAGACCCAATATCGACACTATTGATATCTTGTTATACTGCAAATGTAAATAATATGTGCCATTATATACAAAATTAATTGAAATAAATCATATAGTTGGATAAGAGTTGAGTCATTCTATTCTTTACCATTATTTCTCAATAATTATCCCTTCAAGCATGACTAAACATATAAATCTAAGGTGGTTTGTCATGGTTTAATAGGTACTTTTGAAGACTTTAATGTCGGACCATATTGCGCAGTCTCGAAAGAAAGTCTTCGACTCTTGACGCTTTCCCTTGCTATGGAAACCATGTAGTCGACTAACGAATTTTAATTTCATTTATACTGCCCGTTCACCATGTGTCTCTCGAATACTATGGTTGGCAGAATGTCTGGATTGTGAGTCGTTTCACTCTCAAAACGATAGACGCCCCCGCAAGCATTGCTTCGAGAGGGCGGGGCTGAGAGTCCTCAATCTAGAGCACCATGTCACGACCTGGCTATGATTAAACTGTCAGTTCTTTTCGTTCCATAGGATATTTTTTGGGACGGAGAATCATAATAAGTTAGTTAGTTAATGGGTGCTTAGATTAATATTTAAAGAGGGTATTAGCATTTTATGGCCATCTAATAAAAACTCTTATTGCTTTCGTCAGTTGTAAATGGGTCAACAAATTTTATTCTGTGGTTTGAAGCATTGATGTAGTCTTTGGGCGATTTCAAATGCCATAAGATTCATAATGGATTTAAAAAGAGAAAATGAACAAAATATTTCGCGAGAAGAAGGATTAATTTTGAGGTAATTGTGTAAATAAACATATCAATGATGGCTCAGTAGTTTAACTTGGATATTTTTAATTCAATAGATTATTATAAATTTTTTAGCAGTTTTATAATATTAGAATTTCTTGGACACACAAAATAATATCACTCGAATAATTGCAAAAAGTCTGTGTCTCTGTTCTCTATAAAAATTTTAGTTACTTTTTAGTCAACAAACTATGTTTGAAAGCGCATTGATTTATGCTATTTATGTGTAGTAGGCCTGGTAGAAATATTTTAATTCCTTGAATAAAACAAGTCATGTTTAAATTGTGCCAATTCGTTAACTACTGAATCTCAATTTATTATAGGAGGAAAATTCTCCAACTAGTTCTTTAATTCCGTATCTAATTCGAATACATTGAATTTTTAAAACTCGACAATTTATTTTTTGTTTCAACGAGACTATAAATATGTATTTTAACGAACATTTTCGCTACTTCACCAGTTCACTTATAATGGAATAAATATTTCGGCAAATTGAGGAAAATAAAAACTTGCATGCTTTTACCTAGGAAAAAATAATGGTATGCATTACCTCAGTTAATTTTTACTTCTAATAAACAAACTTATTAAAAGTCAATTTCCAAGTATTTTATAGATATTTATTCTGAATTACGACTTCTTTCCGATATCCCCTTAGATTTAAAAAGGCAGACGAAAAAGAAGCAACGTTATAATTTTTAACTTCACTTCATACGTATGACGGTGCAACAACGTTTTCTTCACCTCTTTCCTTCCGCCAAAGGCTTTTGTTACCCCGGAGAGTGACTGAAAGGAAAATACGGGAATGGAGGACTTAACACCCGCCGCGCGTATTCGCCACAAGTGAAGGGGAGTCGGTCTGAAAGAGACGGCGGCAAGCGAGAGAACGCTTGGTTGAATGTTTTGAGGCACGTGCATTGCCTCACGTGATGTAGGCCGATGGGTTGGCGGTCGATGCTACTCTTAGAGATATGGGTGAGAGAATAAAAATATAAAGTGCCGCTTAAAGACTTAGAGGGAGAGGTACGAAGGCTCTAATATATAGGAATAAAAGGAGGCGGGACGTCCGAGGAAGGTGAATAAATAAGGCAGTCGGTTAATAGCCGCATATGCTAAAATGTTCTTGATCACTCAATGCTTAGAAATGCGCAATTAACTGATATAGTTACATAATGAGATGGTAGATTGATTCAAATTAATCATAAAGAGATATTTATCAGAATTACACCATACCTACTTGATTTTATCGCATTATTTTTGTGTCAAACCTTTTACCATTATCAAAGGTTTGGAATGCTAGCCTTAGATTAGGAATTATAAAAGTACCTAAGGCATACTTTTGGAAATTGTTGAAATCGGAATGGTTTTTGAATTTTCCAAAATTTTATAATAATAATATTATAATTTTTCTTTCAAAAATAACTTCGTGATAAATAAAGTATCCAGATTCTCAGGTAAATTTTGCACAAATATTTTTACGTTGCCCATTCATAACATAAAGTTTTCACGGTGTATACTAATAAATGATTGTCGATTTTTCTTATTCAAATAAATTCTCTAGAATCGTCGACATTTTAGTCAAGCTAGCCATCTTTCAGTAACAAAGACTTTTATGTTCATTATTTGCGTCTATTCTCTTTAAAAATATTTATAACTAGCGATAGGTTACCCGGCGTTGCCCGGGACCCAGAGCCGTGTAAAAATGACCTAATTAAAATAACATGAACATTAATTTATTTTATTGTGCTTATGGAAATTATTTTTTTAAACATCTGTAATGTTTATTAGTATAGAGCTTCAGGATATACTACGTTTCTCGTGCAAAATAAAATCAAATCAAGATGTCCAACATTACATGTGTAAGTTTTTCCTGTTGTTATGTCAAAGAAACACTCTTACTTATGTGAATACGAACCAACCTTCCAAACTCTTAAAAACAAACAACTATATATATTCGATTTTTTTCCTTGAAACTAAATACGAATTAATAAAACTTTGAAACACGAAAACTCTTTTGCAGCTGTGTCTAAAGGAAAGTATATGCGCGTCATTTTAAATTACGATAATGTCATGTTTCTATAAACAGTGTAACAACAATGCAAACATTCTATTAATATATTCCAAATTTAATTTGTTTTTTTTCTTTTGTTTGGAAATTACAATCGGAGAATTACTCATTCGAATGTCAATTGTTATAAAATACAAATAGAACGCAATAAATAATTCATTATGACGTCATTGATTCCCCTAAATAGCATAAATTAGACGCGATCGTAACATTTCGTGTATCTGTTTCCATTGAAGAGCATTACGCTCGCAACCATGGCAATTGACATTTTCCATTGTTGAAAACCGTAAAATATTCCATTTTTTCACAATAAAAGTTAATGATTACACTAAGTCAATAGGTATTCGAATTCTGCTTTAAAAATGAGAAAACGTATTCTTTATTACATAGAACTGTCTAAGTTTCGAGTTCGTATCTCAATTTTGAATAATTTAAAAATGCAATTTTATAAAGCCCTGCACCGATTGAACTAACTTTCTTTTCTTATGGGAAAAAGATGGGGTAAAAACAACCCCTTAAATGAAAAAGTAAAATTAATACGCCCGAGGTGCACACCCTCAGGTTTTCCTAAGTATGCATGCCAAGTTTCAGGTTTCTTGGTCTCTTGGTTTTGCAGTTACAGCGTTAACACAGACACACAAACAAACGCATTTACTTTTATTTGTATGATGATTGTTATTTATATTTGTTTATCCGATGTTTACTTTTTGGGAGTTATGGGGAGTTTTATGGAAACAAAATCATAAACTATTTTTAAACACATTAAATACAGAAAATTTGAAAAGTACTCCTTGTAAATATTCCTTTTCCTCTCGTGAAAGATCTCGTGCCACCCTTCACTTTCTTTAAACGTTTCACTCGTTTCCAAAATCGAGTTTGACAGTGAACTACATCCTCTTTCATTCCCTCACGATCGAACCACATCTCATCCATCAATCGATCGATGTTTGTCAGAAAACAGTCGCATGAATGCATAAGCTTACTCAATCCGATATGGACACTTCACCAGGTATGCTCACGATTTCCCGAGTATGCTAGAAAGGAGTGTTGCTATTCGAATATGATGAAAGAGACTCCACCGCCGTCCCTCCTCTTTGCACACCCCTAACAGCCTTTCTAAAACGTACCCTTATTTTTTCCCGTCGCTCGAATTTCCAACAGTTTCGAATAGAAGGTATCTTAATGGTATTTTTTGGTCTCTGAAATCGGTCCCGGGAAGAAAGTCTCGAAGCAATAGATTTGTATATCTCGAGATGGCAACCTTTCTATGTGACGGGACGGTTCATCGATCGAGCGTTAAAGTCTCCGGTTTAGGCGAGGAGAGAGAATTTTGTTTTTTCTTATCCGCGCCTTCATTTTGGGATGAATTTCGTCGGTCTTGTAAAGAAAAGAATTAGGGTAAATGTTCGTGATAATAAAGATTTCATTTAGAGAAACTTAAACGTCTTATTTAAGTTTGTTTCGTTATTGGTTAACATTTAATAGGAATATTGTACCCTATAATTTTACAAAATAGTAAAATAACATGGTAGAGGAGCTCCCAAATATTATAAAAGTTTGTTTTAAAATCTTTATATGGTTTTAACTTTATGTAGTTTACACTTTCCAATAAAAAAGATCGAAAACGCATTTTGAAAAGCTTCACTGAAATGTATAGATAAACATAAAGTAGTTTATATTAATTTAACCGATAAAATTTAGGTTATTTTCATCAAACGCATTGTTTTAACAAAAACTTATTCTTTACTCCTTTTGGCTTTAAGGTATTGGATCCATTAGGGGCCCGAGTAAGTTATGGGAGAGCCTCTCGAGGCACTCACGAATTTTAAGATTGTCGATCCATTTCCTTTGCGCTTGGTCCATATATTTTCAGCGCGTTACTTGTTAAGTCACGATTTTCGTGTACTAACTTTTAGATGCATCATTTTGACTTTGAAATTGTAAGTTGGTTGAGAGTTTTCCTTTTGTTTTCATGCGTAATTGAGGAGTATAGAAAAGGCTGTGTTAAAAGAGCACCGAGAGAAAGTGCTGAATGCTGGATGTTGGAATAGTGTGTCCGTGATGCAATTATGTCAACATATAAACCACATTGTTTACCTACAGAAAGAAGTAATGGATAATTTCTATTCATACTTTCAATCGTTTCTCACGTCGCTGTTAATTTTATTGCAAATGAGAATTGAAAGAAACCGCAGTCGAGTATTAAAATTTAGTTATACTGCGTTTTTTTAAATAATACAAGAAAAGGAATGAAAAATTAAACGAATCATGTTTATGTAAATTTGGAATTTGTGGCTATGCTGTTGTTATTCCTCAGTAACGCATTTCCAAAACATTTCAATGTCGAAAATGTAATTGTATAAGTTGTGTGAATGAGTGTATGAAATGACAAAACCAATTATCTGTTTTTAAATTTTATTTGAATGAAATATCAGTTTTCTTATGAATATGCAGTTTTTAATGAACTGCTGGAAGCAAAAAAGGCACTGATAGGTTATTGACTTTATCGTTGTCCCATTTAGTATATAGTTTTATATCCATAATCTCTCTCTAACAAAAGTAGTACTATTTAAATTGTTTTTGTTAAAAACAGTATAAACTCACCAAGTCTTTATTTCAAACGAATAAAATGTAATTTTTATTCGGTGGTTATCTCCTGCGCAGTTGATGTGAGGTGCTTATCCCCTCGCTATTTAAAGACTCCCAAGAAGAGAAAATGGAAATCCCATTTCAAGATCCACACTCACTTCTCCCGCGAGCTTTTATATATTAAACCTCGAAAAGTAACGATGGTTTTCGCGTCACCTTCACCTCCAACGTTCTCCGAATAATCGCGTTGGAAAGTTGCTCTCGGTTGAGGTTGGCGAGATAACTGCAGATGATCCGAGCAAGTCAGCGGAGTAGAATGGAAAAGTGCTCCTCCCGAAAAGGTCAAGGGGTGTGAAGTCATTAAATCGAGGATCGAACGGACGGAGGAATAAATGACAACGCTTTTATGCGAGCGATTCCCCGATTCCATCGAAGAAGAAGCTTTTTGTTTTGGAACGCTCGCATAAATCATCTAGTCCATCTTTCCAGTTTCATCCCACCTCCGTATACTTCTTTAAAATTCAAGTCTAAAGATCACGTCCGTGGAAAAACTTGATGCCCTCGGAATTGGAATGCAGATGAGAAATATGGCAAGAGAGAGAGAGAGTATGGTCTACGACTTGACCCTTCCTGCTGCGGCCGATGGTGAGGTCAGCTTTTTTACGCCTCTCTTATTCCAAAGGGCAACTTTGGCCGCCTCCTCGACCGTATGAGGGACGAGCAGAATAGCGGCGATCGCTTAAACATTCGGTGGAGGAGGATGACGCAACCGCGATGGCTCGTGACGAAACCGGGTTGGCCGCATTATAACAGCAGGAAGGACGCTGCGTTGTTTTTAAGGTCGCCGCGATCATTTTTTCCGTGTATATTATTCTTCATTTGGGCGGAATTCCATCAAAGCTGGCTTTGGATGCGGTCGAGTAACTTTTTCTGTGTGTTGCGAAAATATTTTGAAGAAAATCGCGTAGGGAGGAGAAGTATGATAAATATTTCTCTCGATATCTTTTCCGTTTTGTCATTTTAGACGATATACACTGTTGAAAAGGAGGAACTCTAATTGCCGTAAAATTAATTTTGGGACATTAAGAGCTCATCCATTGCCGTAGTGCTTTTTTTAATTGCGATATACGGTGATCGCTCTGTTCCATCTTTGATCCGCTTTTATCATTTATCTTTATGAATTAGCAGAAATGGTCGATTTGTTCCTTTATTTAGTTGGAGGTCATTGAATTTAGAGATAGAATAATTATACTATATATTGTAAAGTTAATTCACATTTGCTAAAAAGATGACACACGTTTAGTTAGCTTGTATATTATTTGATAAGAGTTAGTGGGTTTCCCATTTCCGAAGGCAGGACAGACGACAAAAAGCCATAAAAATGGTATCATCTGGAACTTCTTGGATAAGCTGTTTATTAAGATAAAAGAAAAAAATGCAAAAACTCCTAAATATTTTTAAACTGCCGGAACTTAGGTAGGTACTTCATATCGCAAAAATTTCTATAAAACTGCGAGCATCCTATGTTTCCCTCTAAAATAGCACAGAAATCTTATATATTATATTTTAGTTCATCTAAAGTTTAACGCCGCGTGCATTGTCGGATAAAACTAATAATGATCATTCATCAGTACCTGGCGAGTATTTGCGAGGTTACTCTTTAATAAGTGAAACATTTTCTCAATTTCACACCTTCAAAGCTGTGTAGAACTTTTTGCCGTAATTGTTTTGATAAAACCGATGTGGTAATTAATTATGTACGCATTCCGGTAACATAAAGAATTTTATACACGTGTTGGATGCAAAGCTTTTAAATTGAAGGAATAAAAATATCTCTCATTGACGGCAAAATATATCATCACGTTGCTTGGGGCTGTCACATGTAACTCGGTGCCAAGCGTAAATATCTTTGCATTACTTCCTGAATATCAATAAACGTCATTCGATTATTAATGGTTTCTATATCCCTTCTTCGATAAGTCCCCCTTTGAATACGCTACCTGTAGGTGTATAAATTAATTTTTTTCTTCAGAGTTTCGGCAGCAGGATGCCTTTTGCTTGCCCTTCACTTGTCCGGTATTTTATACAAGTAATTGGCACGACTCCCTTCCGGCTCAATGGGATCCTCCTCCGGCAATTCTTATAGCTGAATGACGCAGAAATATTCATAGAGCTTATTTTTTATCGGTTCATCTATTCTCGCTCAAAAGATCAGGTCACTCGGATAATCCCGCTCGCCAAAGTGCCGGTTTGTAACGCAGTGACTTTTACACCTGCTACCAACGTGACTAACTTGGGTAGATGAATGGTAATTTGAGTTCGCGGAGTTGGTTGAGACTAGGGGAAAGTGGCTAATCATAGGGAGTCGAAACCCTTCGATTAAGAGGAATGTAAATACCACCGTAGCTGTAAATTAAAAGTGGCACGCAGCGAGACGCTCCCCACCCAACGCTCGCGAATTTTCGCATTATGTCTCAACGTTGCGAATCACTTCTGAACTTTTAATGGTAGCCACCGCGGGAAGAAATCTGACAAAGTTAATGAATCGAATCGAAACAATGCGAAACGCTTTCCGTTAAGGAAGTTGGGAGGAGTAAACTTCACGTTTATATAAACTTTCTCGATATACCCCCTGGGGGTTTAAAATCCTTGGAGATGTGCTTTTTGGTGAAATCTGTTACTGCGGAAAGATGGATGAGCCTCATTTTTAAATTTTTATTTCATGTTTCAATTTGCTTTGCACTACTTAAAGTACAGTCTCCAGTTTATTTTCCAGCCTTTAATTACTCCTGATGAACTAAATGTACTTTTAAATTATTTTTCCAAAAGTAATCGTTAACTTCAAGTCTTTTACATTACTTTCAAGATTACCCTTATGGCACTTGATTTGTAAAGTAAATGAACTTTGCAAAAATAAACTTTACCTTTAAATACAGTAAATAAATGTTTATCTCTCTAAAGTTTCGTATATAATTTTCTTTTACAGAAAAAAGTGGCAACCTCTTTTTTATGACGTATATTGGAAATTCCCTGATTTATCATTGATAAAACTGGCATAATGTAATTTTACCTTATGCAGTGTTAATGATTCCTAGTGCTAATTCATAAATATAAATTTGGAAAATTACATTTTCGCCATTCCATTTATTTATGTAATTGTTTCCATTTCTATAGGACTCGATCTTCCCCCCATTGCGGGTTTTTCACAATAAATAGATATATCTTACGTTCGAAATTACCGCCTCGATAGAAACTCGGTCATTCAATCCCATCTCATTAACGCGTGTCATTAGCTCCGACGCTGAATCAACCTTGGAACTCTCAGTTTTTCCTTTAATGCATTCGAAGAACCGCGATCTTCGCGTTCTCGCGAGTCGTTCATATCTCCGTTTCAGCGGAGGGTTATGGGAGGACGAGTGACGGAGAAGTTGTTGCGCATAACATCGCCAGCATCTTATGTTCTTCGTCTCTCCTCTATATTGTCGTCAGGGGCAAGCCCAATGAAGGTCACGCTCGCTCGCACGGAGACGTACGCACTTTTCGAGTTGCGCAAAGGTGCCGATTATAGAGGGCCGATATATGTGGGTCTTCCGAAGCCCGTTACTCCTGCCCCTTTTCTTCTCCGGTCGAAACAGAGATACGTGTTCTCGATTGATATGCATTCCTTATGCTCCGCTGATGCGTGAGAGAGCTGCTGTCGGGAAAGCGTCGTACGGTTGCCTAGCGTTGTCTGTCTGTATGCCAGTTGAGCTGTCTCGCCTTCCGTTCTGCGGGTGCCCCTTCGCCATCCGTCCCGCTTCCTCCCCCGTCTCTCTTTCCCCTCCCCCCCCCCCCTACGGAATCCTCTCCTTCCGTTCTCCGACGCTATCCACGGTTTTATCGCTCATCCGCTACTGAATCGTAATGCACCAGAATATATACGCGAGCTTCTGGGATAACCCGATGTAACTAGATGATTGCGGGAGTCTGTCCGTCGACGGCATATTTTGTTTCTCTTGTTGGATCGAATGCTTTCGTTTCCACATCGGGTTTATGGTCTGATTATGCTCGTAACATGTGTAAGTTAACACCTCCCGTACCGGTATGCGATATATTGATCTGTTGCGCAATGCTTCTTTTGGTGTAGCCTATTTTTAAGCGACTTTTTTTTGTTGTTCCGTGAGAGAAACCTTTAATCAAAATCGTTAAATATTTCTGTCTTATTTAAGTAATAAATAAGTCTATATCTGTAAAGCATTGACGATCAATATTTTCTGATATTAAAATTAAAATTACCTAACTTAATTTCGCTGTAAAAGCTATATTTTTGTCAAATAGCGTATTGTGGAAGCATCCATTTTAAATGCTACTTGTTTTTAGAATGGTCATTAAAATTCAAAAATAAAATTCTAGCTCAAGTACCAGTGACGATATTATAATAATAACAGTTTCAATTAAAATCAATTCTACATATCTAAACCTTTAAGACTGGCAATATCATTTAATGACTGGTGTAGGCTAATATTCCAATATCCTATTTTCTTTTATTTTTGAATCCTGAGAGTAACCTTCTTTCAGGGAGATACCCTAGCAATTACTAAATTTATTATCTGTTATAATCGAGTAGACCTCTGTTTTTGAAGGCTTAAAAGATGTTTATGAATTTACTAAAATCGTTCGCTATTAATATTTTCGGAAAATTTTCAATAATCATTAATCACCATCATTAACCATGACCTCATCAGCCAACTTTCAACTCGTCCTTCGATGGAATTTTCATAAATCGGAGCGAAAGGCAGATATCGACCAATTGTGACACTGGCGTAGATACCGTTAAAAGGTAACTCTCTCTCTCTTTCGTGAACCGTTTAATACTTCCCACCATTACTGACGCCAGCCAACGGATTTTGTTCCCTTTCACTCATAGCGCACAGCGAGTATGTTTTACGTATTCCGCGGAGGTAAGGAGCCCTTCACCATCTCCTGCGAAACGACCCCTCCCCTTACATCTCCTCCCTCCATTTCTTCCACATTTTTGTCCTTCGTCTCTCCTCCCGCTCCCTCCCTTTATAATCTCCCTCTCCCCCCTCCCGCCGGGAGCTCGCACTCTCCCTCCAGCGTCTCGAGGGAGCCCCACCCAACGCACAACCCAACCCCGGAGGCATCGGGCGAGAGGAGAAGGCGTCCTAGATACCTCGCGAGGAGGTCGGCAGCGCGGAACGGACTGACCGCTCCGTCATTTTCCCTCCCACCTTATTCCTACTCCCTCCACTCCTCCTCCGTGCAATTCCCCCGCCCCTTCTCGTTGCTCCTTGCCTCACCTCTCTCACTCCACCGCCTCCCTTTCTCTCCCTCCGCCTCAACTCCCCTCTCGCCGCTTAACTCTGCAAGTTCTCCTGCCTTCATTTCTTGACGCCACTCCCTCGTCCAGCTTGGAAGGCCCGGCCGTTTCGACATTTTTTTATTGTTTTTGAGGTGCTGTTGAGCATTCGTGTGCTTTTTGTTGTTGTCTTTTGCCCCGAAAATGTTCTACCATTTATTATGGCGGTGTTTTCGTTCATATTTCGCGCGTTCTTTCCATAATTTTATTGGATGAGATTAAATTATATTTTGCTGAGGTTATTTTTAGCCTTTCTGCTGCCTCCATGTAAACGTACATTTTTATCGAAATATTTTCCTTTCTTGTAAATCGGCTCTTTATGGTTCGTTTTTGTTCATCATTCTTAACCATTCCCTTTCTTTTATAGCCTTCATTTTCTGTCTTTTCAATTTGCTTTATATAGTATTTTTACCGCCAAGAAATTCTGGAGTAATTTAATTATAGTCCCGCGATCGTTCATTTGTTCGCTTTATAAGCTATGAAACTGAAAGTTTGACTCCTCTTCTGGGAAGAATGCCATGAAAATCACTTTTCAATGTCTCCTATACGCCTGTTATTTACAGTTTATAATGTAACACATTTAATAATATTTTAAAGTTTAAACAGCCAAAATTAGTTTTATTTGTTAACGGAATTCCTGTAAGGAGTTTATGCAAGGAACCATTTCTTCTTAAAAATACCCCTTTCGTCGTTAAATTTCTGTTTAGTAATCAATTAAAACTTACTGAAAACGATTTCATAACACCGTTAGTATTTGAGAGAAATTTTTCCTTTTTAGAATGTTTGAGTATGCATTCAGATTCTTCAATTTAAGAAATCAAGCAAGGTTTCTCCCCATAGATATCTTTGAAGTTGAGAAATTCGCAAGCGATTCTTTATCGTAAACTTCATTTGCATTAAAATAAGCTTCCCCAAGTGAGAAACATTTCCTGCCGGGAACCCAGTAATCTTGAGCCCTTATCTTCCAACGTTTCTTCGAGCCATAGGAACTAAAACACGTAACGAGGACGGAAAAGAAGCTTTTAAAATAAGCGATTTCTCCGATTCCGCCCCATCACCCGATCCTCTCATAGAAATATAACTATTTCGTTACTCCAGTGGACACGATATTCCGGCGTGATCGAGAGCAGCCTTGGCCTTCGCACGCACCACGTCCCACTTCTTAATCTTCCTTTTTCCCCTCCCCTCTTTCTCCTCCTCCTCCGCTCGCCGTTCGAACCACAGAAGATCGAAGTTGGCGAGTGCTTCTCAAACCATGAAGGACCGACCACTTTCGTTGTCGCCGTCGAAGCAGATTCACTTCAATTGCTCGTCGGACCAGTTTTGCGCTTTCGCTTTATTCTTCAGCGTGAGGCGTTACATCCATGTCGTGTGAAACCTCCTGTTCGGCCTGAGGGATCGAACGGAGTAAACGACGATCCTTCCCTAATTCTCTCTCAAATGAAATGCGTTGTACTGAGAGAGGAAACCGCACATTCCCCAGAGTTTATGTGTTATTACCTTTTGGAAGTTTTTCTTGTTTATTGGAAACGTGACTATTTTTCCGATATTACGTTAAAAGGATCTATTTTCTTATCGGTTCCATTTATTTTTGCGGCGCAAATTCGTGAAAGCTGGCGTGTCCACTTCGCTAAGAGTTGAGTTATTCGGATAAGTGAAATCAATGAAAGCCTGTTCACTAAAAACGTCAACGTTAGAGTCACTTGAGAATTACAGTGGAGTTATAGACGGTTATGAATCCAAGGAATATTATAGGGTTTCTAAGATGAAATACTTCAAACAGGTATGAAATGTTTTATGATGGGAGAGTTTAACGAGATTTTTTTATTTGACATGCAAATCTTTGAATTATCTAAACATCTATGTTGTTGAGGGAAGTGGCCTTGCTTTTCGAAGAACTTCGCATAGTTGCAAGCAGATTGGTATTTGAAACCGTCACCTGAACGTCATGCACTTTGGAGCGGTGCCATCTCAACGATAACAGAAGCATCCAGGAGACTAGATGCTTTAAAGACGAGATCAGGATTTCCGCTTCATTTTTACGGAAGCGTCGTTTGTTAATCATTTTTTCTTGATTCCTGCTTCTCGAATCCCACCTTGTCGACCTCCTTGCCAAGTCGTATATTCCCTTCCTCCGGCTCTTTTTAGCAGCCTTACTCCAGCCACAACCTCTTTTCTACATCCAAGAATTCCCTTCATTTCTTCTTAACTTCCTCCTTTCCTGCCTGGCGCCGTAGCCTAGTGATTATGCTTGCAGAAGTGGTGCGCCTGGCGCGGCGGCCACACTTCGGACGTTGAAGTCTCCAAGCGCAAAACTTCTTAAACGTTCCGACATAATGGGGGACCGTTGATGACAAACGGTGTTCTAGGAAATGAAAGAATTCCTCGTATCCTGAGCCAGCCACCATAGAGAGAGATATGTAGGAAATACGTGTTGAAAATCCAATTAGACCGAGGGAGAGTGTAATCGAAAGAGGCTGTGAAAGTTTTTGGATCGCTATGCCGCAATTTTCATCGTGTTGTGCTGCGTATGGTACGCGAAGGTAGTCTTTATTTATGTGATGGGTATAAAGAGTGGGAGGAGTCGGCGACTTCCGCTGGTGCGATTTCAAAATGACCTGCATAGGATAAAAAGTTTTCGGAATGTTTTTGCTCGATTTATTGGGTGGCCAAGCGTATGGAGTGTGGGAATCGTGGCGCGGTGAAAGGGAGAGCATACAAGAAGGTTTGAAAGTTTAGTTTTCAGAAAGTGATCCGATTTAGAGATTTCATATAAAAATCGTTTTGGGAAGAATGTAACGGTTGATATCACAGAAACACTGGCAAGAAAAACTCATTTCGGGGAAGCAATTACCGAGTTTCGGGTATTTAATATTTATGTTAACAGCACACACATTTTGATTGCCTGTAACGATATTTCACCAAGGGATCATTGCCTAAATCTTGTTCTTCGTTGTAGTACTTATCTCCACCGGATATAAGAATGGTTAAGTTTTTTAATTGTTCTCTCTGTTGGAAATATAACCCAATTAATGTATGCATACGTGCTTTCTTTATCAAGACAACTTTCGCTTTCAGATTTTATTCCAGAAAATAACAATTGAAGTAAAAATTTATAGCACGCATAAAACTCGATTTACTGGCCCGAAAATTATTACACGTTGATAAATTATTTAATCAGCCTTTTAAGAAAATTGTCTCTCTAAACTATCCTATTTGACGAAAACTTACCTGCTTAAGATTGAATAAAAACTTTTCCGCGATGGTTATCATAGCAAGATTTTCGTGTAGATGTACGTATCGATGCGGTTCACAAGTTTCTCTTTCTTTATGTTCTCTTCTTATTTTTCTCGAAGCCGAATCGAAGTGCTTTGTCCCATTTTTGTCTCTCGTCATTCTCTCATTTCCTTCGCGCTTCAAACCAGCCCGATGTATTTTTTGTCACACATTTCGGCTTTTAGATTCCTCTGAGTCAGGCAGTCGGAATGGTGGTTTTCATTGGTCTATGGTGAGAACACGTGGAACAAAAGTATCAATGAAACCCTATATATATATATTTATCTGTTTCAGCGATATGCTAAAGGAATAAATGCATCATTAAAATCTGCGGAATAAGAAAAGTAATGCGTTCATGGTTGTGTTTTAATCTGTTTTTGTCGAACTATAATTTTATTTTTATCTTTCTCGCCTTCTGCGTACAGTTTTAATTTTGTTTTGAGAAAATTATGACGTTTTATACTTTATTAGCTTATGATTGCATGCTTTGGAAGGTCGTAGACTGCTCGATGTAACAAAGTGGTATTCAAATGGATTTTCAAATAAATAATGAACAAATAGTTTTAAAATTCATAAATTACTTTGTAAATATTAAGTTTCAATAATTTGTTAATGTTTTAAAACCTTGCATATTTCCTCTCATTTGATAATCCAAGAAAACAATGGAAAATTATCCGCTTTAATGCATTATCTTTAAAGCTTTCTCTGATGTATGAGCGTTACGATCCCGTCGCGGTACTTAATATTTTATGACCGCGTAAATTTATACTCGAATGAAACGTTAACGCTAAACAAAATTTCTAGTCGCGGCTATCCTTTCTTTAGAGAGAAGAAACGATTCATTTTTACGGCTGCAACCCGCAAGACTACCGTGCGCTGCTCAACTAGTTCCTCATCATCGATTGTGGTACACACTTTTGGTGGCTAAAAAATATCCATGAATCAAAATTGAACTCACAGCCCACGTGTGCACTATTTTCCTTAAAAATTCAGTTCCCAATCCAAAACTTTGTAAAACCTATCGGAAAGAGAAAACATTCCATGTGCTACAAATCTCGTATCGTTGACCTATTTCCTATGCAAGACTCGTCGGGTATGACTAATGAAGATATCGCCCTGTTAATTCCTTTTCTCTCTTGCTGAGGGAAAGCAAGGCATTTTCCACCAGTAAGGCCTGTCTTCGGAAAATTTTCTGATATTTTATGGTATCTTTGCCCGTCATTTAACTCAATTATCTTCAGGATGACCTGTCGGTATTTTTTTACTGAGGTAATCTGAAAAAGTTAAACTAGGTGGTTTTCATTTGAGTTAGATATCTCTCCGTGTATTTCCTTTTTATTAATGCCTTCCTTGATCGTTTTCTTACAATTCTTCGTAAGGATGGCATATGTATAAGGGTGTCCGGCGGCTTTATGTCATAACTTCGGGATCTTATTCCTCATGGGCACGTCTCTTCCGTCCGTCTGTTGTTACTTTCATCTCCTAAACCGCTGGACAGATTTTAATTAAATTAAGCAGGAGTGATCCTTATTAAAAGTTATCGCTCATTTGTGATTTTGAACTGCATCCGTCAATTAGAACTTCCACTTGACATAAATACTTTAATAAACTTAAAACTCGTATCTCGTTAAATGGCATCCATCAAACAGCAATCACAAATCTATATTTTCTCTTCCATGCTCTTATACATATGTTCTGTAAGGTATAGATTAAAAAAATTAGTTGGATAGAGGACTTCATTTACCACAATAAGGTTTGCGAGAGCACATAATTACGAGTTTTCGTTTCGGAAATAAAAATTCGAGAAAATCCCGAGCCAAACATCGAGTATTTTGTTTACATCGATTGCTAAGACGGTTCTCCCAGCAAAAAAACAATTAAAATCCACATATTTATCTCCCATGCTCTTATATGATCTGTGAAGTATAGATTACAAAATTTATTCCGATAGATGACATCCTTTATCGCAAAAAAGCCCGCAAGACCACATAATTACGATTTATATTTTCAGAGATAAAAAATTCAAGAATCGCCCACTATTTCGATACCGTTTCGTACGTATTTCTCATAAAGAACGCCTTTGAAATCTCTGTGTATTCCATTTATGGAATACACTTTTCCTTCTTGTTCCTTTAAATAAATGTTCAATGCGTGTGTCCGTAAGTCACATATAAGAGATATGTATTCGAGATAAGAAGACTATTTTCATAGATTGGAATTCATATATCGAATTTGAGAAGTTTAACTTCGTAAAATTGGTTTTTCTCCCAAACATGGGCCGCGTAATATTCTTACGCGACCAACCTTGCGTCAGTGTTAAACCATATGCCGTGAACGACTTTGATCATCGTGCAAGATATTTTCAAAACACTTCACAGTGTATTTTTTTTAATCCGAAAATTATTGTGTAAAGCATTTTTTTAAAGAGTGGCTCGGAGAATTTAGTGATTTGAAAAAATACGGGATTGGTCCGAAACTTGCTGGAATGGTTTTTGGCCAAGGACGTTGAACTCAAAACAGGTGTTAAGCAGATATTCTTGCATGGCTGTCTCCCCTTTATCCCTCGGGGGTATCGAATTGAAGTCGAATGAATTTCTCCGTGTAGTTTTGGCTCTCTCTTTTGTTACCATCGATGGTTACTAAAGCAATTCAAAATGAGTAACTCGAAAGTAAATTATCTGTCTCACCTTATGGCTTTCATCCAATATATGAAAAAGGTTGTCCTGCTTAAGAGTGAACCAAATGTTCTTTTTAGCTGCTAAGTAGCCGTCTTCATTTGTGATTCACCAATAATATGCCCACCAGCATTCCCTCTCTAAAACATGTAAAAGCGCCGCCATTCAGAATAACCGTGATTCTATCATACTAAATTGTAAACTATCTGAGGAATATTTAAAATAAGATTTTCTTTTATTTTGAATAATATTTCTTTTTCAAAGTGTTTGATACTCTGCGAATGTAAACTTTTGAGAATATACTTAGCTAATGAGACAAATGTTTGAGTGAAAGTTACATTCAACGCTACGGATGGATATTAACACTTATTTTTTCGGTCATATTTAATTTATTTTTCATTTAAGAAGCAAGACCGGATATATCAATGGCAAAGGAGCTGGATAACATAAGTGTCTGGCTATTTGGATAATTTAAATTTCTTATTAGAAGCGTATAAAATTGGTGATTCTTTTGTTTCCTCTTTAACGGTTGGAAAAAATCCTTTTACTTATTAATATAAAGAATCGAATTGAAGAATAAGATTATTAGAAAATGGACTTGCGTGTGTTTCTTTCTATTGCGAATTATCGGAACGAATCGAATTCACAATAATTTTGTTCTCAAGGTAAAGTTCATCAAAAATATATTATGTGAAAGATGCTCTCTTATTAATATTTCAAAATGTATGGCCTCGGAAACCTCCATTTTAAGATGTCACGCCCATTTAGTAAGGGAAGGGGTGGAACTTTCCACATGAATTAAACCAATCAGCCTTCATCCGTCTCCCGATGCATCGCGTCGTTTCTCTTACATCGATTCGCACTCAGTAAAAGTGGTTTACTTAATTTAGTGTGAAGGCCGAGCGCTGGCGCAATCCATTAAGATCTTCAAATTACATGAAAAGGATTCCTGTTACATATATTTTTGCGTATGAAGGACAGATTGTCCCTGTGGCTGATAAGGAATATTTTGTTATTGATTGACCATTAATATCGATTTTTGTTCTTTTATTTGCTTTAATTCAATTCAATTCAAAAGGTTTTTATTTATCTCAGAACAGGTTACATTTATGCATTTACAAAGTATTACATTGACTAGACCTATCCTAGATAAATCCCTGTTATAGGCTGATTGCCTCTTCAGGGTGGTTTTTGTTATATTTTGTTACATTCTTGTGTGGTTTAACCATTGGTAGCTTGTTGGAGAATCATTGCCGGGGATAGCATATGCCTGGCATTCGCCCGGGGACGGTAGGGAAACCCGGAAAAACCTAGTTAGACTGATGTATTTATATTGACAAATTGTAATTGTATCTATTTTATATTTTTTCTTAGAGGGATTATTAAGAGAAAATCATTTCTTCTTTAGAATTCCGGCAGATCTAGTTTTACTTTAGTAAAGCCTTTTCTTAGTTCATTTACATCGCGAATTTGAATGGAATGCTCGTATAAAAACAGTCCATTTCATCATTATTCAAATTTTTTCCCGCAGTCGTAGTAAACCTGTCTAGTTTAAGACTCTGAAAGCACACGAATAATATACCGAATGTCATAAATCATTGCATTATTATAGCCATTGTATCATTTTAATCACGGTATTATCTTAATAGTTTCTTTTAAAAAATTTCGGAGTAACTTTTAAAAGTTTTTTATGGACATTAATGAGTTTTGATTCAATTTACTTCTAAGTACGATTAATACTTAAATTAAATATGTAATGAGGTATATCTGTATAAAAATTCTGAGGAGAGCTGTAGGAAATTCAAAGCCAACTTTTCGAAGGAACGGAAAGAAATATTATCTTAGGGTTTTTTCCTCGCATCGTCGACCCCTTGAACCTGAGGGTAATTTTTTAAAGCATTAAAAGATTTCGGTCTTGTCAATTGGAAATAATCTCCGGATCGAGGAACGCGGTGAAAGGGGGACATGCATTTTGAAGCTATTGCGGTCACACTGGGATAAAGTCAGTGCATCGCCCTTTCGACTCCAAAACGACCTTGGACGTCGACTTTTGCCTCGCGCGAGGGAGAGTGAATGCCTCAAAACCACCAGAGAACTGCGTGAAAAGGGAAAACTTTGCGCGCACACGCACTGTTCCAGAGAGATTTATGTGCCCAAGGACTCATTCGGTATTCATCGGAATCTTAATTATTCCCGATTGCAAGAAAAACGTCGACCATCGATGGCAGTATCGGACGATGTGAAAATGCTATCTTTTTATGACGCAAGTCCACCTGATTTCCTCTCTTGATGAAAACGGCGTTAAATTATCTTTTTAAATACATTTATATTTATCTCTCGAACTGTGGTTTATAGATAAATGTTATGCCTACTTTTCAGTTTTATATTTAAGTAACTTTTATGGCGAGTTTTTTTATAATCAAGAAGGTAACTATATCGGTAACTCTAGAGCAGGAGTGTTGAACCTTTTTGCCTGGAGGGCCGCACTCGTAGATATGAGTGCTTTGGCGAGCCGTATTATAAGTCGCGAGCGGCTCGGCGGGCCGGATGAGAGTTTATATGGGAACTTACTCAAGAGATCATAGGTGATTTTTAAAATGAAAATAATGCCTAAACAATTTTTTAGCGTTAAATCTTCACTAGGGAAGGTTTTATGACTGCAATTTTAATTAAAGTATACGAAATTCTCTGGATTAAATATCACGGACCGCGTCCTAATCAAAGCGTCGCGGGCCGTATAAAATGCTCACGCGGGCCGGATGTGGCCCGTGGGCCGTAGGTTGCACGCCCCTGCTCTAGAGGATTACTTGCCAACATTGTAGTAATTTTTGTTTTTTACGTTACATTCAACTCCTCAAAATGCTTGAAATTTAATAACAAAACTGAAAAGTTAAAATCAATTTAATAATTTACTGTAGTGGAACGTGCACTTTTTTAATTTTTAAATAATTTGATAATTTTGTTTGTTAGTCGATTTTATCCTGTTAAAATTGGACCAGTTCACAAAATTAATAGGTTCGCAAGTTGGCTCCCGAGTTAAAATAACTACCAGGGCTTTTAATACAGAAAATATCTTTCAGTTATTTGCTTCTCATCAAGAATTTTCCAGGTTTTTTCCTTTAGATAGATAATTCTTTGATCGACCCAGTAATGTCCATATTATCGCTTCCAACCGGTTTGAGGTTCTCTGGCTGAAAGCTAATTTCTTAACATCTTTAACCAAACGTTCGTTAGATTTTTCGCCAGATTGTTACCTTATGGTGATGCTGTTCTATTACTTTTGCATTCGGAGCGCCAAGTTGATCTTGATTCCTCAAGTGTTTATTATGTTGCTAATCACTTTGGAAGAGTTGCTATTCACTGGCGAGTCCTACCCAATGTGTAGAAGTAATAAATTTAAAAAAATACACCACATGCTTCAGGTTCACCTGTTTACCTAACAAAGTGATGGTTATTTTATTATATATATGTAATATAAATAAAGAGGAACAGAAAAAAGAAATAGATGAAAATTAAGGAGTTTGTCTTGAGCATCCCAGATCGATCAGATATAGTGCAGAAGGATTTATAATTTGCGAAGTCTTAACTTCGAGTTTAACTCAATGCTTCTAATACGGCCAGTCAAAGCATTCGCCATTACTATATACGGTGACAATCAAGAAAAATTAGAGTGGGGGAGCTCTCAAAACGAGCTCCAGCCAATTACCAAACGGCAACGTTTCCGCATGTTGCGCAGCCGCTATTCCTGTCTTTACCATCGGTCCCTTGTGTGAGATTTTTTAACGTCTTCCACTCTAATAGGTATGTGCCAGAGTTCAAGATAGTGGACAAGACTAAATGCTCCTCGAATACCGTGGAGTGGAGTGAAAAGGGAAGAAAAGGATGAATTTAATCAAACTTTACAACGGGAATTGGATAAAATAAATAAAAATGGTTTCTTAAAATTAGTTGGAGATATTAACGCTAGAGTAGGAAATCCCTCTCTCCAGAAGGTTGTGGAAAGTTTTCGAAAGCAAAAATTAAATGAAAATTCAGCAAAACTGATCAAATTTACTGTGTATAACAATATATACATAGGTGAAATTATTTTTAAATAGAAACGACAAGCACCACTTGGCGCTAATTTAGGACAAAAGTTTTGTTTGAATAATCTTTAATTTGAAAATGATCAGGTATTTATTGGTGAAAATTAATTAAAAATCAGGAGAATAAATTGTAAAATATCTACATTTAAAAAAATTAATGATTCTCCTTGGACAAGAATCGGTCCGGTGAAAATAGTTTTAAAAGGTACTTGAACTTAATCATTTACGATGTGACATCCTATACGAGTGTGATCATGGTATCGACATTATTTCGATATCAAACAATTTGTGTGGGACTATGAGAAGGTCGTTGAAAAAAATAAAGTAAGAATGGATAGCCAATTATAACTTAAAACAATAATGGCTGCACCTTTCTTACTTCATGACAGTAAAATCTGGGTTGTTACGAATGGGAAAATAAACAGGATTAAGGTCGAATAAATGTGAGAGGACTAAAAGGAACAACCAGGAGAGATAAGATAATCGATTAAAAAACAAGAGTAGATACACATTTTCAATAGATAAAATCTATTGATGTGGAAGGAAATAGGATGATCGCCTAGAAAGTATGAAAAGGGATAAATACCAAAACCCTCGATTATAAACCGTGATGGGGAAGAAGATTTTAGCCAATAATCATAACGTTCTTTAACACAAACAGGTTTTCCCAATTTCATGTGTTATAATAAATGTGTGGCAAGCACATACAACCATGCCCTCATTAGGATTTAAACCCGCGACCCTTGCATTGGGAGTTAGACACGCTAACCTACCCCCTGCCAAGGCCTGCAAGTGGTTTAAAAAAACCTAATCCAAAAACATGTAAAGAGTATATCTTTGGAATCTGACAGATATCGAGGAATCTGTTTAGGAGACCGGAAGTGTTTCTTGCCTGTCCAAGTCGTTGCATGATTGGATAATCAATCAAAAAACCAAGCTACCGGGTTCATAGGTCTCGTTTATTTGACGGAGTTCGCTTTCTATTCCTTTGTTACGACTCTCACTCGTAGGTATATACAAGGCATGGAACTGTCCATTTGGAAAAGATTTTTTTAAGTTTACATGTCTTAACGTACACGCACAATCCCGTTCGCTTTTGAACAATTGAAGTCGGTCCCCTTGGCGCCTCGCCTTCCTCCTCCCTACTCCTTCCCACGCCTATCTCCATCTCCTCCATCTGCCCCTTCCCTCCCCTTTTGCTGCCTCCCTCTGAATAAAGACGATTATTTATCTATCTGCCGCCATCCCCTTTTGCTGCCTCCCTCACCGACCTCCGCACCCATCCACCCTGCTCTCCCTTCAGTCTCCGTAAACACTTTATTTCGAAGTCTATATGTCAGGAATCTCCGAAAGCTATTTACATCCTGTTGCACCTCTCTCTATCTGTTTTTTTCTGTCACGTTCTCAAACCTTCCCATTTTCACTTGCCCTTTGCGACGCTAAAAATGTTTAGTTTTTTTTTTCTCCTCGAGACAACATCCTTGAAAAGGGCGTTTCCACCCAAGATTACTATTTCACCCGATGCCCTTTTCATTAAAAGGATCCGCTTTCCCGATTTTTTTCTCCATTTTTGCACTTTCCTCCGAGTCGTCTTGTTTCTTAGGGATTCTTTGCCAGCAAAGCGGTATTAGCGAATCGCCTTATTGGCGCGTCTACTCCGTCCGTGCGTTTCATCTCCGAAACTACTGGGCGGATGGTCATTAAATTTGATATTTAGGGCTAGGGCAAGTGAACTTTCAGTCATATCTCGTAAGATATTAGCCAAACCAAAGGAGTCGTTAAACGAAGTTTGTAGAACAAGTCAAATAAAATATTATTACAAATGTATTTTTATCGAAGGGGTTGCCGTTTTCATGAAAACCAAACGAGAAAGTCGTAATTCACTTTGAGCTTTGAAAGTTCTTCCCGTGCTTTTTAATTGTTGTCAACAAAACCAATCTTCATCAATTTAAGCAAACAAGATCTGCTATAAATACGTTTAATTTCCTTTCGTGCGACTACAACATGAAAGGGAATGGACTGTCCACTTAAATACATACTTGCGTTTATTTTTCTTACGTACACACAAAGCTTTTTGTAAGTGAAAAGACGTGGATAATTTATGACAAAGGAATGAACGTGAACGCAAAGATTACTACTGCTCATTTCAAGTAAGGTATGTTTTAAATAATTTTCGATTGTTTTGTCAATAACTACTGGCTATAAAATAAATCGGTACATCACAAATTCAATATTTCCTCGATATCGCTTTTGATATATTGCAGTGCTTAGACATTAGACTGAGTCATTGATATTTATCTTTTTTGGCATGACAGCACAAAACGTAAAGAATGCCTTTGGAAACTCAAGTGTACTCCGGCATGGGGGTACACCTTTCCATTCTTGTTTTATTCGCGCGCTCCATAACGCCCTTCCGAACTCGAAATACATTCCCTAAATCTCTCCTTTTATTAGCATTACTAATATCCCACGGAAATTTCCGAAAATTAAAAAGGGGGAACATTCGCTAATCGATGTCGCCTCTTTGGAATCGCCCCTCCACGAAATGACTCGTGGGAACTGCCGCGACCGAAATCTCAGAATGAGAAATACTTTTTGATTTTTTATTTAACCCACATATCTCTCTCTCTCTCTCTCTCTCTCTCTTTCTCTACTTCTATTCATGAGCAAAGGGAGGGCTTTTCGTGAGTCCGTAATTAAACCTCCCCCGCTCCCGGAGAAAGCAAAGATAAGGTGCTTTACGGCCGGGTTCGAATGTAGCGCGTTAAATATTCCGATTTTATTCCGGGCGCCAGACCACAAAGAGTCGTCATATGGATTGGAGGCGGCTCGCCGTAAATGAGGGAAAAAATTCGAATCACGGTCTAATGGACGCTTTCGTTTCTGAACCGTGTGAGAATGGGAGAAGTTAGAAAACGAAATCGAATCTGGAGCGGGGTGTCTGTTGTTTGCGTCCCCTCGTCGAATAACTTTTTTCTTTAACATCCCTCCGCGCCCTTTTCAAAAGATCCACGAGGAAAATTCTTTCGCGGTTGGCGGTTTTTTTTAACGCTTCTCGAATAATACAAAATCTATCCAAGAGGGAAATTTGGGGTTTATAGAGTATGGCGTCTAACTTGAGTTTTGACAATCAAGCAAAATTATAGTGTATTTCTGTCTACAAGGATTCCAGCCAACGAAAGAATAGCAGCGTCGCCACATCGTGCATACTGCCCCTTTCGTTTTACGTCGGTCCCTTCTCTTGTTTAATTTGACGACACCGCCCCCTAGCTTGAATAGTCAGAGCGCAAGTTAGACTTCGACTGCTATTGATATCGAGCCCAGATGACAGGTATATAGACATCGGTGTCCCTAACTTTCCGTTCGGTCCATTCTTACGTGTGATTTGGCAACGTCGTCGTCCCCCCCCCCTCGGACTTAGAGCTCTGGTAGGACTTCGCTACCATAGAAATCGGGCATGGACGACTGGTGTACGTAGCCAATTAAACTGTGCAACCGTCTTTCGTTCCTTTATATTTTTTTATATTACTGCAGCCGAGTTCCTTCGGGAGCCTCCTGGTGAAGGCGTTGTAAAGGGCCTGTCTGTCTGTCTCTCTCTTCCTCTGATTTCAACCGCTATGTTTGGCGTGGGAGGGAATTTATTACCCAGATTCGGAATCTGTACTAACCGTAACGTCAAGGCGCGTGGCGTTGCGGGCGGGTCGAAACGTTTTTCAAAAAAGGAACGAAAGGAAGCGAAGGTAGCGAGTGTGCTCGAGGTGGTGGTTGACGAAACGAAAACGAAGGGAAAAAATAAGACTCGAACGTGAAATCGCGGAAAGGCCGCCGCGCGCATTCTCATGGTTCGCAGCGGGGAATTCTGGCGCGAGAGAGTTCCAAAAACGAAAGGAAAAATATAAAAAAAGGCGATCGTTCGCAAACCGTTTTTACGACCGCAACAAGGCAGCGCGCGCTGTCTCGGTTACGCGTATACCGTTGGGACGGAAAACTAAGAAAGTGACGCGTAACTGTCCGCCCCCTCTTCCATTCTCTCTCTTTTCATGCAAGAGATTATGGGGTTTTGAGCCGCAGACGATCTATCTGATACTTTTTGCTCGTTGCTTTTTCGAGTGATTTTTTTAGTTTTATTATGCGTGACTGTTTACAGTTTGACTTTCGGCCGCGGAAAGGGAGAACGCCTTGAAATTCGTCAGAAATAACCTTGTGGGAAAATAACGAAAATCATCTTTATATTTTTTGTCATGCGGTGGTTCCGAAGTCGTGAATGACCACCACCTCGTAACTCGTTTATTTTCTATCAGATAATCTAATACGCATTGCTGCTTTCCTTTCTCCGTCTATTGTGTGGCTTGATGTACGCAATTAATCACTCTATTCGCTTTCTTAAGATACATATTTGGAACGTTTAAAGAAAATTTTATGACCTCGCTAGGGCATTTTAAAAGGATCTCTGGTATTCAAATTTTGGGATCACGCGTTGTTTAATGACTATGATACGAATTGTAAATAGTATGTACAGGCTGTTTACGTTAGGATATTAATTGGACTAAGGAACATGCATTTTACCGCCATTTTTTCTCATTTTGGTCATAATAATTTTTGAATAAAATATTTTAAATTTATATATCATACAACACCTAGCGTATTTAAAGTAGTTTACTTTTGTACTAAGATTCGCCTTTTAAACATACAACTTTTAAATATGCTTTTCTTTTATTTTTTTACTTCTTACTTGTTACAAAACTCTTTCGTAACATAACATTTTGAATGGTTTTTATAATCGATACCAATAATGAATTATTTCTAGGATAGGTGTTTGACTTTCTGAGATTCTTGCATTTTGAAACTTAACTTTCCGTATGTTCTACAACAGTTTCCGACTTATGGTACGGGCCCTGGCAGCATTTTTGTAACCATGAATATCTTCGTACAAATCTCACAGATATTGTGCAAAAAAATCCTCACTCGGCGAGAATGTATCCCAATGATGTGGTTGTTCATTTGAACGAAGGTTTAAGAGCTTGCTCGACCTCGGTGCTTTACCTTTCCACGAAAGGTTGGCAACCACCGTTCTACGTGTCCGAGCCGCTTTCTTTCTCTGGTCATTTTCGATTTCACTTTTTTTAGTGATCGAGAAACTCATTACTATGGTTTATTAACGTTGATTTCTTATCTTTAATTTCTTGCGCTCGTTGTTACTACGCTTGGACAACGTCCTTGTCATTCCGACGATCTTTTGTCAACATTTTCCCGCGCCCATACCGCTTCTCCGCTCGTCCCACATTAACGCGGCCTCCGAGGATGGTCGCTTCCTGTCGTTTTTTTTCTTCGTCTTTCCTCCGTTCTCCGAAGTCGGAGAGCACTTTCTCCGGTCGCCGTGTTTCCTTTAAGATCGCCGGGAGTCTTGCTACCATCTCCCCTGAGGGCCGCCCGTGCGCCTTCGTTTGTTTTTGCCACCGCTAAGTTAGCGGTTGGGCGGAAGGGAACTTTTTTTTTAGGTCCGAGTTGGGGAATGGGCGAGGAAGAGGAGGAAGGACGGCGAATGACTTCTATGGCTGCGTCCATACTGAAACTTGTCGCTCAAAGACCAGAGCAGCGAGCATAGAGGAAAGCTGAGATCACAGTAGAGGTGAACGCTTATCGTGGCCATACTGGAGCAGAGAATCCTCGATCACGCCTCATCATTTTAGTCGCCGATATGCCTCTGACCATTAAGCATGCGGCCCCCGTGGTAGATTTCTGCGGCCCGCGAAGTAAGCTAGTTTACAGTAGACGTCCAAAACCCAAATGTATTTCTTATAAAACATTTGACATAAATATTAGAAATTTAATAAGTATGTTAAATCAGCACTTTTAAAATATACGCAGTATTTTATATTGCTCGTTCAGATTTATAAAAATTCTGCACAGGTGGGGTACTCCGCCTTCCTTTCTTTTTATTTGCATACCGTCTCTTCTAAACTGCATTTTACGACTCCTGTTTTTTTTAGTTTTCTTTCGAGTTATTCGTGAGGAATGCGTGAGTGGAAAAAGAAACATTTGCGATGCATAAAAGGTCCACCAGCGCCGCCATAAACGAGGAGGAAATTAACCGAAGCATCTGATTTTTTTTTCGGTATGAAGTAAAAACAAATATTTCATTCTGCGTAGGAAAGCAGACTTTTTGCCAACTTTTAGTGCATCCATGATGATTTTTAATAGTTTTTCTGGTCACTCGTTTTTAAGAATGTTTATGTCTCCCAGTTGTTGAGTTTCCCGGTGGCCATGGGAACGAGTCGTTGTGAACGCGGTTTCTACGTATCAGCCAAGTCGGAAGGGAGAAAGAATTCACGGATCGATGAATTCCATCCGGTAATCGGTACGGTGTGCATGCCATTTCGAAGTATTTACTATCGCTAAGTTTCGCGTCGGTTAATTAGCTCTGCGAGTCGCATATTTTGTCATCAGGGATGACGGACGATGCAGATTTTCCACTCCGGCACTCGGCAAACGCATCCTTGAAACTATTGGGTTTCTCGGAGGTGAATTCTAGATGAAATATTACTCGGTAGCCGCGCAGGATGTAGCAAATTATGGATAACTTTTCCTCATTTATTTGTCTGCCCGAGATTGGAATGCGAGCGTGGGCTCTTTAAGTGTTAGTAAATCAAGGCGGTTGTGTGTTCGCGACAATTATTTTTCAAATCAGGCCTTTCGCTGATAACCTCGACGTTGGTTTTGTTTAATTTGAGCCGATGCTAGCAAATCATCATGTCTCCGTCCCAACAGCCAGAGTCGTTGAGGAATCGTAAATTAGGCGTTTAAGCGACAATGTTTATTCAAAGCTATGTTACGGCCAGTGCTGCACGGGATGTTTAAAATGCAAAGGGTATGCAGACATTCGTGACTATTCGTGATATATTCATCCGAATGCGGCTAAAAGTTGATTTCTTCTGATCTCGGGAATGCATTGCTGGTGATAAGAAATTCAGGCAGCTCATTATGGAGTGTCCTCGAAAAAGAATCAGATAAACGATCGCTGCCTTTAAGTACGTTTTTCCTCTTAATTATTCAAATCGACGATAAAAGACATTGTGTAACGCCTTGATACATGCTGTTGTCCGACGCATGCCCACGTTCGCCCTGCGCGAGCGATATATTTTTTTCGTCCCCTTTGCATGAGAAAGTACGATTCGAACGCAAGATATTTCCTCTTTCTCGCGCCCATATTGCTGTCGGAATATCTCTTTCACTGTTCCCTCGGGCCCAACCCTCTCGCAAACCTTGCGCTGCGTTGAACCTCGCATCCGCCGCCTTTGGAAAGCCCACGTAAAAGGGGCGTGAATAGGAGTCGCTTGCAGTTCCACTAAATCAGTGACGAGATTAATCAAAAGCCGCTTCCTTGTTCATATGCGCGAGATTTTGTTCAATGAGAAGCGCGCCAGTCGTGAGAAATTTTTCCGCCTTATCCGGTTTCTGCATTGTTTCCCCAATTTCATCGCTATATTTTATTTTAAAAAAGGAATTTCTATTTTATCCTGTGAATTTATAACGTAAATGATATAAGTGACTCTTATAGACGCTAAAATTGAATGTTAATTATTTGTTTTTCTCGGACGTTACATTTATTACTCGTATCGTGGTTTTATTTTTGCAATTTTACATAGTAATTAGAATAATGTTACGCAAAAGTTATTTTCACTTGGATTGAATTAATGAAATTTGCTGTATATTATATTTAAATTCCATATCTTGCACAGATCAAAATCCATTTATGAATTCAATTGTCAGTCGTATTTATTTCAACAGTTGTGTGTTGAGCATATCTATATCATTACAAATACTCCTGTATTTATTTAATGAAATGAATTCGGAAGACGATAGTGCTTTGGTAATTCTTATTGCATAAAAGACCTGTTGATATATTTTTATATTTTATCGCTTAAACATACGCAACTTGGTTAGCTTACTCTAAAATTATAAACATTTTCTCGTAGAAATCTCGCCTATTTAACCCCGTATACCGCTTTCACCCCAGTTATTCCCTTTATCTTATAAATATTTAGTGTGTGCGTATGTGTATGTATGTATGTTCTTTATACGTTTTTACACCGTTGTAGCTATCGAATTCAAAAGTTTCATGGGCCATCCTATGGACCAAAGTAAGAACTTGGTCTAGGTCTGCAGACCGTGTGGTCTCTTATACCCCATGGGGTCCACAAAATACTATTTCCATAAGAATGCATGGGAAAGAATTTTCCCGAGCGAAGCCGGGCGTTTCAGCTAGTTGCCTCTATTTCCCCTTAAAATTTCAACCATGTGACGCCATCGCTAGAATTGTGACAATTTTTAGGCTTCACCCCTTCCCCTCTTCTTACAGTTAGACGCAGACGAAGCCAACTCCGCTTCATTCCCGCCCCTTTCACACCGAATATCTCCAGCTCGTCTAACAAAAACCATCGAAATGACGTATCAGAACGACTCCCGGAGATGGCAAAATAAGATGAACGGAAACATTTCATCCAGAACCAGACGCTGCCAGGATGCGCTATCGAAGAAATTTGGGACCAATTAATTTCATTCCAGAATAAGAACTCGAGTATCAAAAATTGATAAATTATCTAACCGTCTCATAAATATCCAATAGCTTTCCTACGGCTATTGGATATCCTAAAACAAGTACTTCATTTTTCATTTTTTGAAATTTATTTTCAATCACAAGATGAACTCGATAACTCCCTAGCGAATTAATCAATTTCATAGTTGTAATTAATTTATCGGACTCAACGATTAGCCAATCGACGCAGAGGCGACTACTTCACCTTGTTTCTTCGTACCATTTTATTCCGTGAATGAATTAGAGAGATCATTTGGTTAATGGAATACAATGCATAATGAAGGTAACTCCAAAGCTGTATACGCAAGGGGATATATGTCATTGCGGACGGCTACTTTTTTGTCGAAATTACTATGTGGCCATTGGTGTTCCTAGTAACCGATCATTATGTGCCTGTGAGAGTTGGGTGCGTCGTTTGCCTTGCATAAAATATGAGTATTAAAATTTTCAGTTGTTTAAATGCCTAAATAATTTTTGTGAGGTTTACACGGAAATTACTACACTTATCCGGACCACGGAGGTATTAGCAACTTCTAACGCGACCCGTCACGTAAATGGTTTTTCCCACCCCCTCCTCTCATGCCGTCCGGTATGCCAGACCCATTCGGGAGTGAACGGAACACCCGTGTGACACCGATTTTCATCGTACGCCGCGAGCGCACATGCGCTGTTAACACGATCCGCGCACCACTTACCCTCCCATTCCTTCCGTCCTCCCCTCCCTCCCTCTCCCCTCCCTCCCTCTCCCCTCCCTCCCTCTCCCCTCCCTCCCTCTCCCCTCCCTCCCTCTCCCCTCCCTCCCTCTCCCCTCCCTCCCTCTCCCCTCCCTCCATCTCCCCTCCCTCCCTCTCCCCTCCCTCCATCTCCCCTCCCTCCATCTCCCCTCCCTCCCTCTCCCCTTCCTCCCTCTTTCCTCCCTCCCTCTCCCCTCCCTCCCTCTTCCCTCCCTCCCTCTCCCCTCCCTCCCTCTTCCCTCCCTCCCTCTCCCCTCCCTCCCTCTTTCCTCCCTTCCTCTCCCCTCCCTCCCTCCTCCCTCTCCCCTCCCTCTCCCATCCCTCTCTCCCCTCCCTCTCCCATTCCTCTCCCCTCCCTCCCTCTCCCTTCCCTCCCTCTCCCTCCCCTCCCTCTCCCTCCCCTCCCTCTCCCTTCCCTCCCTCTCCCTTCCCTCCCTCTCCTTTCCCTCCCTCTCCCTTCTCTCCCTTCCCTCCCTCTCCCTTCCCTCCCTCTCCCTTCTCTCCCTTCCCTCCCTCTCTCTTCCCTCCCTCTCCCTTCCCTCCCTCTCCCTCCCCTCCCTCTCCCTTCCCTCCCTCTCCTTTCCCTCTCTCTCCCTTCTCCCCCCCCTCCCTTCCCTCCCTCTCCCTTCCCTCCCTCTCCCTTCTCTCTCTTCCCTCCCTATCCCTTCCCTCCCTCTCCCTTCCCTCCCTCTCCTTTCCCTCCCTCTCCCTTCTCTCCCTTCCCTCCCTCTCCCTTCCCTCCCTCTCCCTTCTCTCCCTTCCCTCCCTCTCTCTTCCCTCCCTCTCCCTTCCCTCCCTCTCCCTCCCCTCCCTCTCCCTTCCCTCCCTCTCCTTTCCCTCTCTCTCCCTTCTCCCCCCCCTCCCTTCCCTCCCTCTCCCTTCCCTCCCTCTCCCTTCTCTCTCTTCCCTCCCTATCCCTTCCCTCCCTCTCCTTTCCCTCCCTCTCCTTTCCCTCCCTCTCCATTCCCTCCCTCTCTTTTCCCTCCCTCTCCCTTCTCTCCCTTCCCTCTCCCTACCAGCTCCTCCGCCTCCACACGCATCTGCCGAAGGGCATTGATAATCTGGCTGCGTTCTACTCCTCTTAACGAGACTTCCACGTCTCTTTTAATTAGCTGCTCGCCATTCTTTTCCGCCCTTGTTCTTTCGGAAATCTATATTTTTTTCTTCGCTATAATTGGCGCGGAACGGGTCGTCGGGTCGTTCTCGAACGGTTTCTTTTCAACGCGTGGACTTTGCGCAGTAGTCGGACATATTTATGCGTCTCGAAGTTTACATTAAAGTCGAACGTTTTTCAGCTCTTAAAGAACGAGTGGTAGAAAAATCTACATCCGCCTACTCGGCTTGATGAATGAACAAAGCGAGGCGACCTCGTAAAAAAAATTCGTTGGAATTCGTGGTCATACGCGCTAAACATCCAAATTGCTTCTCGTGCCGGAAAATGAAGTGTCGTTTTCTATGCTCTTAACGGACTCCGTTCGGGCTTGTCGCCATTGCATATTTGTTAAGTAAGTCGCAAGTTAAGCTCGACAACTAATTTTTAATTTTACTGGAAATTTTTAATTCCAGTTTAACATAACTTCTGAATAACATAAGTATTTCTATTGCGATCTTCAGTCGTGAACAATTTGAAATATAATTCAAATACATGCACTTATATTTATATCCTCTCCCAAATATAGCGCTGATTGTGACAATGTTAAATTCGAGAGCACAGGAACGTCCATATTTATCATAAGAAAAACGTGGAAATGAACTAAAGAACTTTTTGTTGAAAATTTTTATTGGAATCGTAATTGAAATAGTAACTCTAAATTAATACGTATTTGCCTAAAGAATTTAAGAAAAAACAAAAAATTTAATTCTTATAGTATTATTGTATTAACAACTATTATATTTGGCACTAAGAGCTAGAAATTACATCTCCGTTAGTAGTTTCCGCAGAATTTCTGGCAAATTTACAAATATCAGCTGATTAGGAACCCTTTGTTACTTATCTTTACACCGTAATCTCTTACTATCGACACACTAATAAAATTTGGATATTTTTTGCAAGAAAACCATAATTAACTTTTATAAGAAAATCTAGAAAATATATAATTTTACTATTTGTTATTATGCACTCTTTAGAACGAATATAAAACATGATTAACGAAAAAAATGTGTTTAAAAAAATTATTTATAATTGAAGCCATTGCGCTGGATAAATTGATTATATAATTGGATATTGAGAAGAGTTCATGGATACGCGAGCCATTACTCTACAAAATCAACTAAATTAGCGCGTTGCTTGGAAAGCCGTCCTGCCGCTTTCAGGTCAAATACGAATAGGTCATTAGCATGGTCTCGCCGATGAATTGGCAAAGTAACGGTCTCCGGCCCTCAATGATATTAATGTATTTTAATGGTTGGCCAGTGTATTCAAAAGTGAAAGCATGCGAAAATCTAATTCATCTGTCAATGATTTCAATAAAAGGAATAGTATTAGCATAATAACTTTCTCATAATTTTTAAACCGCCCACAAGGATAAATTAAATTATTCTTTGTCAATTAATGAACGCTTTTATTTTTTTTGAAGCTTACAGAATGAAAAGTATGCCAAGGAAGTTTAAATTTTCTAATTAATAAATTTTGCTTTCGTGGAAAAATTTCGTTTACATAACTTTAATGCAGAATTTATTATTCTACATTTTCTCTTCGGAAACGCGCGGCATTCTTATGTAAATACTTTTGTTTCTCTTATCTTAAGGAGAAGAACTTTCGAAAGCTATTTTTACATTTTGATAGGTTCGTCCATGCTTTTTCTTATATTGCGCAGGCTTATGAAGAACTGAAATCCAGAATTGATGAATCGACATTTTTCGGAAGTAGCATTGGGTTGGGTCTATTTTTTCTGAAAGCCACCAAAACATAGCATATCCGTTACATCAAGTTACGATACTTAATGAACTTTTTGGAGCCATCTTTCTCAAGGGAAATTTCAGCGTATTTATATTGAAAAAATAACTTTGTTATTTTCACAAATTTTTAATTTAAAAACGACCGGTTTCACTACGATAGTAGCGTCATCAGGTACGATCGTAGTGAAACCGGTCGTTTTTAAATTAAAAATTTGTGGAAATAACAAAGCTCTTTTTTCAATGTGAGTAAATTCCACCGAGTTGAGCCTGACCTCATTACTGATATTTCAACGTATTTGTTTACACTGTAATTGATACAGTAATTTGCTTATCCTAATCAATGGACGTGACAAAACGCTATGGGAATTATAATTAGAATGATTATGATGTCAATTAAAGGAAAAGTTCTTAAATATAACAAATATTTAAAACTTTTATTCTTTGAATAGTTATTAATCGTTTATTCTCATAAACTGTAAAAGTGTACCTACAACGTTGATCCGCCTCCTCGTTTTTTAATGTTAGCGGGAAAGATTAAAAAAAAAAACTTGATGATGTTGCTGAACAATAATGGGGAGGCGCTGTTGTTGGATAACAATTCTTCATAATATCCTGCTATTGCGTTATGTAATATACTGAATTTTTGGTTCTCATAAAAACGAAATTCAACGTAATCTCCCCAAAAGTCTACGTTTCGGAGATTTCGTAACTGATATGTGAAGATAAATACCTTCGTGGCAGCTGTTTTCCCCTCCCTCACATCTTTCCTCTCTCCTTCATTAATCAGAAAAAATCTGTTCGGATAGTTAATGGTATATGAATAATTTTGTTTTCAATTGAATCATACATTTAGCGACCTTAAAACCCTATATTATGTCAAACTGATGGATAATTTCATTCAGTGCGTGTTTCCTGGCGTACAAGTTTGGATACGCTTACGTTTATTACGAGTAGCAATGGAAGGTTTTTGCGAACATAAGGATTTTCCAAAGAAAGACGAGAAAAGAGCGTTCATTTCACTCGGTGCATATACTCCTCATTGTTTTTTCTATCTCGGGTTTGTTTTTTTTTCAATTGCTGTAAAAGTGGACCGGCTAGATGAATTCGCTGCCACTGTTTGGAGAGGCATTGAATTCGTAAACATCATTTTCGTTTTCGATCCGAGGCGAAAGTGGTCCATCTTCTGTCCGAATCGCGAACAGAGCAGCGCCGTCGAGGGAGAACTTTCAACGCGATCATTGCTTAAACGCGTTACTCTCTCAGGTGGGCGTAACCTCGGGTCAGCACGTGAACCCACTTCTCGCATCAAAAGTTTTCAGCGTGCGCCGAAGAGGCGGCGCTCCCACCTTTTCCCACCCACTACCGTATTAAACATCCTCCTCTTTGCGTCCGTTCGGGAGAGGAAGTGGGAGTGGGGTGGAGTGGGGATGGAGAGGGACTTCGGTGGTCGTATTCCCTCTAAAAATACTCAAAAGCCTGGGAAGACAGAGGGGGAGTAGTGGGGTGGGTTTAAAGAGAGCGAGAGAGAGAGAGGTGCAGTCAGACTTACGCTCGGCAAACACTTTCACTCCCAAGGCACACATTGATTTGTTTTTGCTCCAACACGGTGGTGCCCACCCACATCCTCCCCCCTCTCTCTCTCTCTCTCTCTATAGGTTAAGACTTCCACACATCTGCGCGCAATTCTTCAACTTTCTTGGAGAAATGTTATACGGAGGCATGTTATTATCTTCGCACCTAGCTGTTAATCAAGGTAACTACCTTAACCATAAAACGGTTGAGAAACCAGATGTGTTCTTATTTTTATAATCGAAGGCTGGTGGATGTTCACCGAGATCCGTGGCCGGAATGAGCATGCATTAATCCCAAACGCGTTTTGGCTATAGTGGTAGTTATCCCTATTATTAATTAGACGCCAGCCGTAATGGGAGAGAGGTAATCCGTTTTGAACGATTTATACCTCTGAAGTTTACCGAATCTTCTGTATATTGGGGTTACATAAGTAAGTCAGTTCTTACATTTTTTTATCAAGAGAGCTTCGAGCGAGCGAAAGTACAAGTTCGTGAGTGCATACAATGGGTCCTCCGATGGAAATATGCTCGGTGATCGCCAAGAACATTTTTACTATTGACTCGAACAGAAATCGTCGATAAAAATCTTAGAATGATTAAGCCTTTTTTCATTTATAAACATGTAAACACGGATTTCTTAATTCTATCGCGCGGAAAGGAATTCGAACGAACGGAAGTGTAATAATACACATCTGGCATTCGCTTGTCTTGCAATATCGTATGCATCGCGTTTGCTCTCGATTCGGCTTTCAAAAAATTCTCGTTTCCGGCGAAAATGAATTCTGAGCGATTTAAGTCCCGCCCGATCTCTCTCTCTCACTCAATGGTATCGAAAATTTTGCTCTCGATTTAGAAAGTGTAGTGCGACACACACAAAAAGTACGCGCAAAAAATCATATGAAACTTTTTTTTAAGTTAATGAAAGTTAGAAAGTATACAACAGCGCTACAGTCCCTCGTGATTCATTTTTGAGACAAAGATATACTTGGATTATTTTATTTCTAAGTGCGAAATAACTAATTAATATTTGAATAACTAATTAAAACTTGAGCATGACTTATTGACACGAGGTAATGGCAATACTTTCATTCCATACATACGTACTAAATTCTTAATTTAATAAATTGTGGCATCGACTCCTTTGTATGAAATGAATCAAAGTAATATTAATTATTTCGCTCCAAATGTTGTAATTTCCTCCGGTTTAGGGTGACATAAATTCCGTTTTTACGGTGAGTGAATTAAATTAACTTCTTAACATCCTACAGGTATTAACTTCTATGCCATAACTAAATTACCTCACAACTCTTTCAATAAAGATTATAAATTTGGAAAATTGACTGTTTTGTTTCGTCAATTCTTTACGTAACAAAAACGTATACAAAATATGTTATTGGCAATTTTTCAGGATAAAATAACTTGGACACGATTTATTTTACCGATATATCTTGTTTTCATTAAGGTAATCATTTTTCAGGGAGCACTTTGTTTCAGTCAGTCACGCATGAGCAGAATTCATCCGTTTACAAAAACCTGTTTGTTTATACATCCGCGAAAGTTCTTTATGACAAAGGTACGCTTCAACGTTGAAAGAAATTTGTTTTCATCTCATAATTTCTTAAGCATAGACCGCTCCCGATACAGATTCATCCGTTTCACTGAAAGCAGATCAGCGCGAAATGCTCCCGTATTCTGCAACCGATTCTCGCCTTATTCGTATTAAACGCAATAAGGGAGAGGATATAGAGTAGGGAAAATTAGTCGGACCGAGAGCAAGACGAACGAGGAAGTTTCGAAGGTAGTAGGAGAATAAAGGGCCTTCATTAGAGTAATAGGGAGCAGACAGAAGATATGGGCGGGGCAAAATTTGAAAGAAAACGGTCTGTTGAAATAAATCGTAGAAGAATGTTAGAAAAAGAGGTAGGAGGCAAAGGGGTAATAAGAGGAATGGTATATTACAGGGATGGCCAGACTTACTTACTCTCGGAGCCGCATTTGATAATATTTAGCAGTTCAAGAGCCGCATGACACATTCTTTGTTCATAAATGTACGAATAGTAAAACATAATCTGTATCGGAAGCAATTCAGGTATTTTATGTCCCTTAGGCATCCCCAACGCGTTTCAAGTCACACTACGGCATTGTTTTTTGTTTTCTCTTTGTAAATTTAAAAGAGCCGCATACTAAATCAAAAGAGCCGCGATTTGGCCACCCCTGGTATATTAGATTAATTAAAAGAAGGAATTGGGCATGAGAACTTGAAGCTAAAGGCTTTGGATAGCACAGATTGGGTTTGGGTGCCTGAAACCTATCGGAAGGTAGAATTACTATGATGATGATGATGATATTACTCCCGCAAATCTTACCGAACTTTATCTTCCCTCCCCTCGGGGCTTTCATCGGAGCAATCCCCGTCCTACTCGTCCCACCTCCAACTCCTTTCCCCCACCTCTACACATTCTCTCTCTCTTTCTCAGCGCTTATTCCTTCGAGCTCCGCCTTTTGTTTCACGGCTTCATTCTCACCTTCAAGGTCTTTTCTTAGAAGTCTGCAAATCATCCCGTTCCTATCCGTCAACCGTTTCTCCTTCCCTTTCGAAGCTATCGTCCTGGCATCTCCCGAGATTACGTCATGCGCTCTTTTCGATTTTTTTTATACCCAAGTGGCGGATCGTTCCTTTTCTTTTTTTTGGTGCCTATACATGATCTCTTCCGGGGTAATCTGCGCGTCTCCTCACTCCGTTTTCTTTTTTCGCATCGCAAATTCTTCCTGAAGATGCGTCCGAACGGGGAATTAGAAACGCGCAACGTTTGACAGCTGGCGCTGCGTTCGGTTTTGGAGGCGTGATTGATGGTAATTTGAGAGGAAGCGTGCGTCCGTTCCTCGTAGTGGTGTCGGAGGTATAACACCATGTCGCCAATTAGTCGAAGTTTTCCGTTACCTAGAAATGCGAATGGGAACGTCACGTAACCAAACAATATCCTTACTCCTATGAATGAAAATGGTCGTCACTCATTCTTAACATTCACAAACAATCTAAATTAACTCGAGGTAGGAAAATTTTAACGAGATTTCGCGCGATTCGGCGAACTGTTTGTTATTTCTTCTCTTAAATTCCTTTCCGTGAAGAAGGGGGAAAAATCCCGTAGTTATTTATGCAAACTCGTTTGAGGCAATTTCCGAAGATGTTTATTTTTAGCTTCGAGGGCTTTATTTTATGAGACACTTTGAGTCTTGTCTCTTTTCCTTGGCTACCAACACGGTCACCACCCACCCGCCGGCGCTTTACCGCATTGCGCCCCGCTTTCCGCTTTTGTTTTTCGAAGGGCGAGGGGTTGTGGAAACACCGTATCTTGTGTTTGTATGCACCCATCTGAACTGCCTTTCCTCCTCTCTCATTCATATTTATTGGCTACGTGTCGAGTTGTTCAGAGTCATTGCGTTGCATCATGAAAATGTGTTTCTAAACATCAAGTATAACTTAATTGTTATGAGTTGCATAATAAATAGGGCTGATTTTTAGCGCGCTTCATTTTGTAATCGCGCTTATGTTTTCGCTTTGTCTGTCCGTCTGTGCAATCGATTAAATTAAAATAGCAAGTAAACGGCAAAAATAGAATAATGAAATTATTATGTGATATGTGATGCCATTTATTATACTGCCAAAGACATTTTTTGGAGAAACCGGTAGTGCCTTCAAATTTTCAAATTAATATTCTGAGGAAATGATTATAGAAAGTTAAATATTTCACTATGTGTGTGATATTTAATGCCATCTATATCACTGTAAAAGAAATGTTTTTGAAAATCGGTGGGCGGCAGGAGGAGCCTTCAAAATTTTCAAATTAAGATTCTGAGGAAATTGTTGCAGATAAAAAAGTTAAAATTTCTTAATTAATTATTGAACAAAATACTATACGTCATATAATCATATTACTAAGTTTATAAAGAATTTTAAGTTTACACTTCTAAATAAACCTCAATAAATAAAACGTGGTTTCTCATATTGCGTCAGGAAATGAAACTCCAATTTTTATTTGTATTTTCAGATTGCTCTTGACAGTCGTATTCATGAAACACCGAGCTTAATTTTATTTTTGCTCTAGTTAATTTTCGCTATAAATGTCAGTGTGTATTTCGCCATTTCGAGTAAAGCATAAAGCTTGCATTTACTTTTTCGAAACAAAACGAAAGAATGACTCCGCATACTTGCGAGAAAACTTGTTTGAGAACTTGAAGACAGGTTTAAAAAAAAATAACTCGCAGAGATGCTTGTCCGTGGATAATTAATGTCATCGGAAGGCAACGGAAAGTTCTCCATTTTTTTAGCAATTCTAACTGCATATTTACGTACCTGTTAGTTTTTCATCTATTCATGATTAGGAAAAAGTATGATATTTTTTGCATAGTTGCTTTCCCATTATTGAGCTTTCAGCGGGTATTTGCGCAAAAGATCCACCTTTTATGTGTGTGTCATCGTGTCTATATTCGAAATGCCATGAAAATACATAAAAAATGGTAGCGACCTACCATTATCTCTTCAAATATCAACCGCTTTTTCTGGGAGAGCGACCGAGGGAATCCGGTGAGCCAAAACACGCCCGATTTTGTTGACAGACTTGTTCCAGCGATCCTCACCGTCCTCGAGTTTGTTCATCCCGTGATATCTTGATCTGCTCATTTTAATTGATCTTCCTAGAACTCGCGATTTGAGTGTGGCATTTTTTATAACGTTTTTGGGGTCTGATATTTACATGTGCAGTTTTCCACGATATTCGTTATCCTAAAATTGTGGAGAGGTTTTCTCTGTAAGAAATTTCAGATTTTAATCGTTCGTATATTTTTGGAATTACAGAAATGAGATTTCAAAATCTCTGTTAGATTTCCAGTATATACGAAGAGGTTTTTATTGATAATTATATCTTTATACACTTCGTGTTTCCTTATGCTTTGCTGTATTTTAGGATATAATCATTTTACCATAGAGAGAATTCTATTATCTATTTTAAAATATTTATTTTCTATCCCATTTCTGTAACGTCAAGCTAGACCGGTCACCTGCTCCTTGTGGAAGATACCAAGTTCATCGTTCGGAATGACGCAAGGAAATATTAGTAATCTGGAAATGCAGTTCTATAGTAAAATCACTCGTATAGGATGATTTTGCGTGTCGGCGTTAGTTTTCAGTATCCTCCGCCGTTACATGATTCATCCGCAGAATTCGTTACTTTTTTCCTGCGACTAGAGTACGTGTTAGTGTTACCGCGGCTTTACCAAATTAAAGAGAATATTTATCACAAATCACTAGGTCGTGGTAGCTGCAACGCATGGTGCAATTTTGATAAATATGTATTGGCATATTAATTTTCAGAAATTTTGAGAATATAGCTCTCAAATCGTACCACATACCAGTCGAAACATTTATGTTCTGAATCGTTAGAACTGCCGTTCGTTATACGTATGCAACAGTGAAATGAAAATTTTGCTTTTTTGTGTCAGAAGAAAATTCGTTTCAACTATTATCTGTAGAGTGGCAATATATTATTTTTGAATTAATTTCAAAGTTAAATCGGCAAACACCTTTGCATGGGTTTTAAATTTTCTTTGATTACTGAAGTTAAATAGAAATTAACTAGGAACAATTTTTGAAACGAGAAAAAAGTCTGCTATGACCGGGAATTGAACCCGGGTCTTCCACTTGCCGGGCGGATATTCTACCCCTGAACTATCGTAGCAGAACATTTTCTCTCGTTTCTGAACACGGATGTTTTCCTTGGTGGGACAGGAACTAGCCAAGCTAGTATCAAACTGCCCCGACAGATGTCCTCGAAGAGAATCATCGAAAGAAACTCCTTCCTCTCAAATGGTGAGATTGCCAAACATGAAATTGATGGAATCATATCATATGATCATATCATTCCATCAATTTCAGAAATTAACTACTTAACCGTAAAATTCAAAATTAGAGGCACACAATGAAAAATGGGGAGGAAAGGAAGGAAAAGGCAAAAGACAATAAAAATTATAAACTTACAGGTTTAGGGGTTGTTACTCCACGTTACTGAAATTGAAAACTTCGAGTTGATATCACGACTCTTTTGATTTTGGCGTTTGGCGTTAGATCGACATTTTCATGGGCAGTAAAGTTTAGGATATCTTACATTTAAAAGTACGTTTGATCTATTTCTTCCCTGTTAGATAGAGAAGACAGCTTTTTCTGTTTTAGAGTTATCACAAAATCTCGGCTATGCATGAGGTTTGGAAGATTCTCGACCCTCACATAATTTTACCATTTCGGCATACAGTATTAATTAGCCAGCCAGGTATTTCAGATTGTGCAAACTTAGAAAACTGTGCATGTTTCGCAATTTATTTTTACGTAACTGCGTTGAAAAATCTATATTTTAACTCAATTATTTCTATTTAATGTAGTATATCTGAGGTGGAGGCTGGAAAGACGTTTGAGTCACCAGCGGCTAATTAAATTTAAACGTCACGTATACCAATTTCCTGAGCATTGGGGAATGATAATTGCGTAGATAAACAAATCCATCCGTTAGATTAATTGAATTACCGCTCAATAATTGACCATAATTACATAATTGAGCGGGGAATAAGGTTTTCAAACAAAATGGTTCAACAAAAACTCATTAGATACCCTCATTATGCCCATAATAATGGTAGGAATTTTCTGGGTTCTTCAATTTTTCTTGTGCCGGGGAAATGAGAATTTTGCTTTTTTATGTATCAAAGTCTAAGTTCCTGTTTCTGACCTTGGTGAATATGGATGGAATAATTATTATTTTCTGCTGTACTAGTCAAATGCCTATGTGACTGGCCCTTCATTCCGAAGACTTCAAGAGCGGAAATAACTTTAAGCGATTCAACTTTAAGATGGAAATATTAAAAATTACGTCTCACATATCTACGAAATGGTCAACCTCGGATATTTTCTTCAGAAAATTACACCATGTTTTTTACTCATTTACTTAATCACGATTTCAGGGGAAAGAAAATATGAAATGAAACAGGCTCCGTGATTCTCTGTGATGGCGGCGCTTTCCCACGTCTTTCTTGGGTGTCAGACGAGAACAACAGAGAGTGGGAGAGAGGCCTTCGGAACACTCGCTCATCAAATCCTTTGCGATAGGGAGAGAGAGAGAGAGTTTGAGAAAGATAGTCACGTATTCTTCATCCCTCGTCATCTTCTCTTTGTCCTCTCCCTCCTATTACTCCCCACTCTCCCTCCATCGCATGGCTTTCCCCCTCCTCACACCCCTCAACGCCTGGAAATTCCGACGCATTTGCGGACGCCCGAAGCAATTTGCTCCTCTTGAAGAAGCTGCAACGAGAGAGGCCTCGCGGTATCCCCCCCTCCTCTCTCCCCCACCATATCACGTCATCACCGCTATGTGTTATGACGTGTAAGTTGAACCATTCAAAAGATCGCCGAACAATGGGCGAGGGGGTAGGCGTCGGGAATGAATGGGGAGGGTAGTTACGGGGGAGTGGGGAGGGAGAGAATGAGGGAGAGGAGGAGGGAGAGGAATGCGGAGGAGGCGAAAGGTGCGGATAGAGATAGCCCACACGCGGTGGAGATATGGGAATATGTATATATCGCCCACGCATCCGACTCTATGGGGTGGTAGGAAAGGAAGAGAGAGCAGGGTTAAGCAGCAACCCTTGCGTGAGCGATGGCATGAGAGGAGGAAGAGAGCGGATTGGTCGGGACGGCTGATTGCGGTACGGTTGGGTCACAGGCGTGTGTGCGTGTGTGTCCGCTTTATGCACTCCGGAATTCCCGCCTCGCTGTCTTTATATCGTGTCCGCGTCACTCTTTAGAATCTGCTGAGGAATGGGGGAGGTGAGGAGATACGGATGGGAAAACGCTGCTCGCTCGGCCGTCTTTCTTTGTTTTTAGCGCTTCGTTTTTTAAAAGGAGTTGCGTATGACTTTGGTTTTTCTGTCCGTCCGTCTGTGTTGAAGATATATCTGAAAATACTGCAACCTGGAGAAAGATAGGTCTGTCTATATATGAGCTAGACGTGACAAAAAAGTTCGATGGATCTAGGATGCTGCTGCTCGGGGAGTAATCGGAAAATTCGCTAAAAAGTACATACATGCTGCTGCAAATGTAGGCAACCAACAATGCATCACATCTGCGATTCTTTACTCCGCTGGAAAAATAGCAATCGGTAAAAAAGCGCCTTATGTAATTAGCTCTGCAATTCTTCCCTCACTTGTCATCGAGGAGTCATTTCGTCTTTCGTGCTCAGTCGCAATGGCAGCAAAATGCGAGAATTTTGTCATTTCTCGAGCCGCGTTGATTTTAGGGAAAAATTGAAGTTTCGGAGCGCAACAAACCGACCGGATTCTGGCATTTATCGCCGATTTAATGAGCTTCTTTTACTCCTCCTTCCCAAACGATCGTCTCGTCGCGCCGCTGTAGTCGTTATTTTTTTACGGTACGCTGCTATATGGATCGTTGTCATGGCGGGAAGTAATTTCGAAAATCACTGGACTATATTTCCTCGTCAGCCATGGTGATGGATTTCTTCTTGCCGTGCGATTGTAGGAAGTCGTTTTTATTTTGAAAACCACTATTTTTATAATTTTCTTCAAACCAGGCGGAAAGTATCAATTAGAAAGTCAGAGAAGGAATCCTCCGTCCGTAACAGCTGATTATTTCTTTAATTAGCAAGCGATTTTTTATAATTAAATCATCAAAAAATTATTCTTGGTGCGTTACAAACAGATCGAGATAATCGGTAATTCGTATATGATCTGTGTAGGTGATCCTCCTTTTTGGGGAAAACTTAGGAAAATAATTCAATTTCTCCTGGAATTCTCAAGATAATTTTAAATCATCTTTGAATTGATTCTCTCATAAATAACAATATTACATTTATGGAATAGAAACCTCTTAATGACCTCTTAACCTCCGCAGTCACCGCCTAACTCCTAGCTTTAAAAGTTGGTTGCTTTTTAAATTTTTAGAATATCTTGGAAAAGTATTTTTGTATATTATAATAAGCATTGGTGTACAAAATGTTTGAAGATTTTAAAATGCATATTTCGTCTTTCTTGAAAAGCATTCCATTTTTAAAGTGAGCAATAACTTAATATAACACGCCGAGAAACATAATCGCATCGTCTATTGTGGTATTCATTAAGCATATTCTTTTTCCTCTGCGTTGAATCCGCAGAATCAAACGTACATTTACTATATTATGCCAGCTCTGCGATTGTAGTACATCTGAGACACCAACAGAAATTTGCGTGTCGTCACTGATCATTATTGGTTCTTCGTGCTTGTTGGTAAGGCTACTTTAACACCGGGGTAGTCAAAACAAAACAAGACTCGCTTAGTCAAGATGAGGCTGTGTTATAGAATAGAAAGCGAGCTCTATAATTCTCTAGTGAATTAGTCTAATCTTTTTTTGATTAACCGGTATGAACGCAGCCTTAGAGAGGGGTACAAGGCGAAAGAGACCAGGCGAGAGAGGAACAAGGCGAAAGAGACAAGGTGAGAGAGACAATGGGAGAGAGAGAGATATAGGAAGGAGACTTGATGGCTATGGGAGTTACGGGGCGGAGAGGTGGTGGGCGGGCGGGGGTGTGACAAACGACCCAACATCGTGACACTGGCGGTGGTTTGACTCCTTTCTCGCCTCCGCCCCTCTCCCCCGCCCCCTCCCCTCCCCCCGACCAGGCATCAAACTCCCTTACCTCCTCCCCTTTTTCTCCACCCCCCGCCTTCCCAGACAACTCGTTCCGTAATATCGCACAAACCTCTGTAGCTCCTCCCCCGTAACCCGTCCACCACCTCTTATTCACTTCGCCTCAGCGGCCCAACACTTAAAACTTCATACACCAACACCCTTCCACTTTCCTCGAAAACTTCCCCATCTCTTGTCAACCTCTTGAGCCATTCACTTCACTCTCTATCTTTCGCTATACGTGCTATTACATTACTCTTTTTAACCCCCCTTTTGTGGCCAATTCAATTTCGATATTTTCTCTCTGTATCAGAGGGGCAGCTATGAAGTTTTTCTCACGCAATGTCTCGCTTTCTATTCTCGCATATCCCCCTCGACGTCTTCTTTTCCACCCGACAATTTGCGCATCCCAACCGGAAACACCCCGTCTCGATCCTCCGCCTCTGATACCCTCCCATCATACAATCAACATCTCCCTCCCTTTCTTTGACCTCTTCCATGTCTATTCTAGTTTCTTCTTATATTTTTCCCGCATACTTTTCTTCTCCCTTTTCCTTTATTCGTTTCCTCATCCTTCCCTCCTATCTCTTTCTCCCCCTCCTAGCTCTTTCTATCTCTCCTATTTCTTTTCTCTCCCTCCGATCTCCTTCCCTTACTTCTATTTCCTCCTCTTACTCATATCTCCTCTTCCTACTCCTATCTCCTCCTTTCACTCCAATCTCCTCCCCTCACTCCTATCTCCTTCCCTTACTTCTATTTCCTCCATTTACTCATATCTCCTCCCTTCACTCCTCTCTCCTCCCCTTAATCCTATCTTCTGCCTTCACTCCTATCTCCTCGCCTCACTCCTGGCTCCTCCCCTCGCTCTTATCTTTTCCTCTCGCTCCTAACTCGTCCCCTCACTCCTATTTCCTCCCCTCACTCCTATTTCCTCCCCTCACTCCTATCTCCTCCCCTCACTCCTATCTCCTCCCCTCACTCCTATCTCGTCCCTTCACTCCTACCTCCTTCCCTCACTCACTCCTATCTCCTTCCCTCACTTACTCCTATCTCTTCCTCTTACTCCTATCTTCTTCCCTCCTTCCCATCTCCTTCCCCCCCTCCTATCACCACTCCTTTACAGGATATTGAGTAACTCATAACTATTGACTATGTTACCTTCTTATGATATTTATATACTAGCTGAAACGCTCGGGAAAGAGTTTTCTTTTAAGTTGCAAACGATTTTTATTATTTATTAATTGTGGTAGCCCTGCTCTTGATTTCATTATAGTATTTTGTAAAAACTATATAGGTATATAAAATTTTGTTGACATCCGTTTAGCCAATTCCTTCCCAATCAATTTTTACTGAAAGAGTTTAATTTGTAATTGCGGCACCCCAGTTTAGTTGATCCCGTCCAAATATGCTATTATAGCTTTATATATTAAAATCGATACGGACAGTTCAACACAAACACTTGTAAAAAGAAAATTTTTACTACGGACATCACCGAAATTTGGACCGACCGTTCCATGGGGATCACCCGAAATCGCGAAATTTGGATTGTCCCTTACATTATGATCCTTGACCCCTTAGACCTATTTTATCTATTTTAGGGTCGAAAATGTCTCATCAAAACATTGATATTAGTGGAGAATTCATCAAAATCGGTCGATTGGTTGCTGAGATATCTTTAAAAAACCGACATTTGGACCAAGAATGGGGACCCTCGGGCCCCCGTTGGCCGATTTGAAATATATTTATTTAGCAGTGCAACTCTCAGGATCAACCTGAAGCTGCTGCCAAATTTTGAAGCTCCTAGATTTATTTTTTGAAGAGTTATGACTGCCACAGATACACAGACACACAGAGAGCTTCTTTTATTATTAACGTAAGATAAATATGTATATATATATATATATATATATATATATATATATATATATATATATATATATATATATATATATATATATATATATATATATTCCCTCTTATTTTTATTATATGCATTTTTTTATCCTCTGTATCTTTATTATATATATATATATATATATATATATATATATATATATATATATATATATATATATATTTCATGATATGCACTGGTGGTGTAGTGGTTAGCGTGTCGGCTTTCTATTGCAAAGTTCGGGGGTTCAAACCCCTCGAATGGAGGTTTTATTTATAAAAAAAAACTATCATCAGTGCCTGGCAGTAGGCAGCAGTACTGTCAGTATGGTATAGAGCCGAAAACAAATGATGTTGGTTGGGTCTATATCCAATACAGCTGTAGGCGTGATCAGGACGATTTGAACGGCTACAGTACTGCGATGTGGAAAGCAAGAGGGAAACTACCACATTACAATCCCTAGTAAAGATTATATGGTTGGACAATATGAGTTCTCTCGAGGTAAAACAATCCGGAGGTAAAATAGTCCCCCAATCGGATCTCCGGGCGGGGACTGCCTTGAGGAAAACATTTGTCGAAAGTAAATTACGAATAGGGACTTGGAACGTAAGAACTATGAGAAAGGCAGGAAAGCTAGAGAACTTGAAAGAAGAAATGAGAAGAAATAGAGTTGACATTATAGGGCTAAGCGAAACTAGATGGGAAGGAGAAGGACAGTTCGACTCGGAAGAATTCACGGTAGTTTATTCTGGAGGAAATAGTGGGGAAAGGGGAGTAGCTCTGGTACTTAGGAAAGATATGATGAAAAGCGTGACAAAGATAATAGCAACGAACGATAGACTTATGGCAATAAAGCTAAAAGCAGTCCCAGTGGACATGCTGATAATCCAGGTATATATGCCAACGTCAGCTCATGACGATGAAGAAATAGATGAGATCTATGAGAAAATTAATGAAATTTACGAAGAAGACGGAAGAGGAAAGGTAAACTGCATAATAATGGGAGATTGGAACAGCATAGTCGGAGAAGGACAGGAAGAAAATGTTGACGGGCAATACGGACTTGGGAAGAGAAATCGAGGAGGGGAGAAACTCGTAGAATTCTGCATCAATAATGACCTTGTAGTGACTAATACATGGTTCAAAAACCATAAACGAAGGTTATACACATGGAAAAGCCCAGGAGATAGAATGAGATGCCAAATAGATTACATCCTTGTAAAACAAAGATTTAGGAACAGCATAAAGAACGCCAAGGCATTGCAAGGAGCAGACATTGATTCAGATCACAGCCTTCTAATACTTGACGTGAGTACAAAGCTCAAACAAATAAGAAAAACGAGAAGAGAAAGACAGACCTGGTACCTAGAAAAACTGAAAGAAAGGCAGGATGTAGTCAGCATGAAGTTGGAAGATAACCTAAGAAAGTTGGAAAACAAACCGAAGACCGTCGATATAGAATGGGATAAAATTAAAACCAGTATCAAGGATACCTTGGATAAAGAGATTGGAAAACAAGAGAAGAAAATCAGAAAACCATGGATCACGAAGGAAATGCTGGAGAAAATGGATGAGAGACGAAAATGGAAAAACGTCAACAGTGAAGAAGGTAGAGCCAACTATAGGCGTATAAACAATGAGTTGAGAAGGGTAACAGATAAAGCTAGAGAAAATTGGCTAAAAGGAAAATGTGATGAAATAGAACAAATGGAGAAATTAGGACGGTACGATATGATGTACGCTAGGGCACTGGAATTAGAAGATAAGAAGTCTAATGGAATTTTTGGTAAAGGAATTATGAATACGGATGGGAAGATAGTCTCAGAAACAAAGGATGTAGCACAGGTATGGGAAGAATACATTAAGGAATTATACAGCAAACAGACAGGAGCGGCAAAAATAGAACTGGAAAATGAGGAAAACATTGAAGAAGACAACTTAGGACCAAGTATTATGGAGAGCGAAGTAGAAAAAGCGATAGTGGAACTTAAGAAGGGGAAAGCCACGGGCAGCGATGGAATACCGGCTGAGATACTTAAAGTCATAGGATCAGAAGGACTAAAAGCGATCACGAAATTAATTAATAAGATTTACGACACGGGAGAGTGGCCTCAGGATTTCCTAGAAGTAACAATGATCCCTCTAAAGAAGAAGCCAAAGGCAATGCAGTGTAAAGATTACAGAACTATAAGCCTTCTGTCACACACATCGAAGATCATCACGAGGATTCTTAATAAAAGGCTGGAGAAAAAGGCAGAAGAAATAATAGGGGAAGATCAATTCGGTTTCAGAAAAGGACGAGGAACTAGAGATGCTATAGGAGTAGTTAGAATCATATCAGAAAGGGCAATAGAATACAGTCAAGATATCTGCGCATGTTTCGTAGACTGGCAGAAGGCCTTTGATAGAGTAAATTGGGAAAAGTTGATGAAGATATTAAAGGATATAGGTGTAGACTGGAAAGACAGGAGACTGATTAGGAATCTATATGAGAATCAAGTTGTAAAGGTCAGGTTTGAGAATGTGGACACCTGCGGAATAAATATCGGTAGAGGAGTAAGACAAGGCTGCTGCCTATCGCCAACCCTATTCAATATATATGGAGAAAGTCTAATGCAAGAAGCTTTAGAAGGCACAGGGGATTTCAAAATTGGAGGAAGGATTATAAGAACAGTAAAATACGCAGATGATCAAGTACTTCTAGCAAGAAAGGAAGAGGAGCTACAAAAAATGATAAATAGACTAGTGATAACAGGTAGAAAATACGGTATGGAAATAAATACAGAAAAATCCAAGGTCATTCGAATATCGGGTAAAGAAGAGAATCTGAACATAACTATTGGGGGAAAGCCATTAGAACAAGTTTCAGAATATAAATACCTTGGAAGTATCATAACACGAGAGGCAAAATGTACGGATGAGATCAAAACTAGAATAGGAAAAGCAAAAGCGGCTTTCAGGAGAAAGAAACAACTACTTACAGGGAATATAAGGGAAGATATCCGCAAGAAGTTGATAAAATGCTACGTATGGAGTATAGCATTGTATGGGGCAGAAACATGGACGCTAAGGAAAAATGACATAAAATACTTGGAAAGCTTTGAAATGTGGACTTGGAGGAGAATGCTGAAGATAAAATGGACAGATAGGATGAAAAACGATGAAGTGCTACGAAGAATAGGAGAGAAGCGAATGATTATACAGACCATCAGAAAGAGGAAGGCTAACTGGGTTGGACATTACCTGAGGAGAGAGAGTATGATTAAAGACGTGTTAGAAGGAAAACTAGATGGGAAAAGGGAAAGAGGTAGGAAAAGGTTTCAGCTGATAGACGATTTGAAAGGGAAAGAGAGTTATCAAGATATAAAGAGGACAGCGGAAAATAGGAGTATATGGAGAACCTGGTTTAACCATGAATAATCACGGACCTGTCTACGGACAGACTACCTATGATGTTGATGATGATATTTCATGAATATCTTTATTTGTGACGGTATACAGCGATGCTGTATTTACGATGTTTCCTACTGTACTTACTGTTTTCTATATTTTGTTGTAGATTTCCATTGTGATATATACACTATGTAGGATTTTCGTGGGTTTTACTAGGAAGAAGAAACCTGTTTTTATCTAGATTTTCCCCACAAACTTAAATCTCTCTTCACTTATATCTGTTTCTTTTGTATATTTATATACTATTCATTGTAATACTCTAATTTTTAATATTCATGATATTGACGAAGGGTTAAATGTAAGAATGGACCTTATGGTCCAAATTTCGCCCGAATAAAGACGATTATCTATCTATCCTTCCCCCCTTTCCTTCCATCTCCTCATTTTCAGTACCTCTTCGCCCTTTCAATCCCTCCTCTTTTCCTTTCCCGTAAAGACCTATAGACATTCTTTTTCCTCTCCATCTCCTTCATCCTCCTTACCCCAATCCAAACCTAGCCATCCCTCCTTTCCTTTTCCTCCTTCCAGACTCTCCTTTCTCTCTTATCCTCTCTTAATCCATAGCATTAGGCGATTCAGCCTGTCGCCATGATTGAGCTAGATGGCTATCGAAAGCCACCCATTTGTATCACTTCTGACTTTTTCCTTGCGACACCTTCCAACGTCGAATAACGCGCCGTCATCTTACGTCTCGACAGGAAAAAAAATGTTGTTCGTGTTCCGCCTGTCCGAATCTTCCCGAAAGAAAAGGGAAGCTCCGTCGGTGTTGTGCGTATTGTAGCGGCGATGCTATTTTAAATCCGAATTTGACATCGAAACGCACTCGCGGCGTTCGGAAGGTCAAAATGTTTATCCTTCGACTTACGTGATGCCACCACGATGAGATGGAAATGCGATGATTAATTAGGAATGTTTTCCCGACTAGAATTCTCCGGAGAGCCTCGGGACAACATTTTACTATTTTATCCACCTTTCGGCGGTAGTATAATTGAGAAAGATAATGCCAATTCTTATGTTTTTTAATAAACCTATTTCTTTCCAATTGCATCATTTATACCAGTGCTACCCAATCTTTTCTAAATAGCGGGCCACATGTGTGGTTGCGAATCCTTCGGCGGGCCACATTGAAAGTTGCCAATTCCTTGGCTGGCCGGATTTGAGTTTAAATCGAAAGCTACGTATATATTTTGAAGTGCCGTATAAATGAAAATCAAGTCCAAATAAGGTTTATATGGTTCACATTTCAATATTAAAAGTGTAGTTATCAAAACTTTCATAAAAATATATGAATTTGTATGTTGAATTTTTCGGAGTGCTTTTTAGGCGTGATTTACCAGCAAAGCGGTAGTAGCAGAACGCCACCTCATGGGCACGTCTCGTCCGTCCGTCCGTCGTAACTTTCATCTCCTTAACCGCTCGACGGATTTTAATTAAATTAAGTAGGAGTGATCCTTATTAAAAGTTATCGCCCATTTGTGATTTTGAACTGCGTCCGTCAATTAGAACTTCCACTTTACATAAATACTTGAATAAACTTATACTCGTATCATCTGTAAGGTATAGATTAAAAAATTTATTCGGATAGAGGTGTTCATTTACCACAAAAAAGTCCTCGAGACCTCATAGCTACGAGATAAAAATTCTAGAGAATCCCGAGCAAAACATCGCATATTTTGTTTACATCGATTGCTCTCTCTCAGCAAACAACAATTAAAAATCCATAAATTTCTCTCCCTACATCTTACATAATCTGTAAGGTATTAATTAATTATTAATTAAAAAATTTAAATTTATTTAAATTTAAAATTTAATTTAAAAAAATATTCGGATCGAGGACTTCATTTACTACAGAGATGTCCCGGGTATCAAATAATTACGACTTTAATTTCGAGTATAAAACTTCAAGAACCGCCCAATTTTCGATGCCGTTTTGTACGTATTTCCTATAAAGAACGCCATTGGAATCTGTGTATTCCATTTATGGAGTATCTTTTTCCATCTTGTTCCTCATGACTTCGTGGACCACACAAAAACCCTTCGCTGGCCGTAGGTTGAGCACCACTGATTTAGATGGCGAGAGCTCATTGGAAGTGAGCTGTGCCTAAAGATAAATTATTTGTTCTCATTTGATTCTCCCTCCGTTGTAATATTGCGATTAATTTGCAAAAGTACCATTCTTCTCCATTGCCATGTTCTTTTCCATTCATTATACACGCATTTCAACATCCGCTGTACAAGGACCTCATTAAAGTATAATACTATCTGCCTTGTATACCTCATGGCGATTTAACAATGTGGTACATACTTAATCGGCTCAAGGACTCTATAGAAACACTCTCCATTATTAAAGCTGTTTCTTCTATCAAGGCTTTTTTTGTGGAGCATAATAGTAAACCTTTCGAACACTCCCACGAAGGCATCGAAGATTTCGTCTCGCTCAAAACTTAATAGATTCGAGGTTCCCGTTCCTACCGCGATCAAAAGTGCAAAGTCACGCGTTGAGGTGGCATTTTCCAAATATATTCACCTGAGGTTCAATCGGCAATAAGCCTTTGGGCTCGTGAACCCCTCGTCCCCTTTCTTTCCCGATCCGCCCATTCTGGACAGAGAAAAATCGGTCTTTCGGTGAAATCCGCCTTCGTCCGTCGCCTCCTCAAAACTATTAGCGAAGAATTAAGGGTAAACGAAGCATAATTAACAAAGTTTCTCTTCGCGTAGTTCGTATACAAAGAGGAATACTCTTTCCAGGATGACAATTAAGTATTTTGTAACATTTTTCGTATTCATCCTTACACGTGCCAGTCAATGAGTCGGTAACTAACGGAGCGGTGCAGTAATAATCATCCTCACATCTTCCGATGCTTAGGCACCTTCTTACGACCAAGAAGGAAATAAACAGGAGAAGAAAATAAACAAGAAAGTAAAACATCCCCCTCTCTACGTATATTTACGTTTTCAAGGATAAATTTTACAACCTACCGAACAACAAATCACCCTCTTAAACCTCCTCCCCTTCTTAAAGCTTTTGCTCATTGTATTCCTTTTTATATATACTTACTCGTATTTATTTTCCTCCTTAAAAATATCGTTATAAAATAAACACTTGCCCGCTACAACCTGACCTGTCTTCTCGACGCACTATGCACGTGTCGGTGTAGGATTAACATCGGTTGTTTTTTTACCCTGTCTGAGCGCGCACATAAACAACTATTTCCATAATGTCCCGAGAGGGAGCATGTGATCGCATGTCCCGGTACGTGATCCGAGTATTCAAGGAGAGTGGGTGCACCCTTTTTATTACGCCCACCGACCTTATACCAACGCCCCCCCTCCCCCATTCTCCCAGCTCACCCTCCCGCGTGACGTAATCTCTCATCTTCTTTCTCCCTCTCCCCCTTGCCGTTCATCATCTCTTGGCTGCTTCTGTTGCCGCTGCTGGAGGACCTTATTACACTCGGAGAGACGTGATTTCATTGCCGAGATTCTTCGAATCTTACCTTGTCGCTTTATTTCCTCCTTACGAGCCGCTTTTTTCCTACTGTTGGTCGGGTCAACATTTCGCGCCTAACCTTGAACGGTAGTACAGATAGGAGGAGTGGGATTGACTATTTTTATGTGTAGGATAAGGATAACGCCGGGACGTCCACGCCCTGTGGCTGTGACCTTCCGGCTGATGGGCGCGACCCTCTGGCACATCAAAAGAGGCGAATTTTGGAGGACGAGGTCCTATCCAGCAATTACCTTCTATTTGACTTTGATAACTATGCAAATCTGAAGGTTCGCGAGTCATTTTCCGGATGATACAAAAAGAGAAACGTAAGAAATAGATCGGTGTTTTATCCCTTCCATTAATGCGTGTGAGTTGTTAAGTGGTTTAAAATTATGATCTTGCCAATGGCGAGGTAGTGGTATTGACGACTCTGAAGTTGAATTAGCTGGTGTCGAATCTTTCGTTTAATTCCAAACTCGGTGACTCTATAGCAGGCCTCTCCAACCTCTTATGGTCAGCGGGCAACTTCAACTAAAAAATTTCAGGACGCGGGCAACATACATTGTATTTCTTCATTTAATTTTTAAAGAAAAAATAGTTATTTTATTTTCTGAATCCGTACGTGAAGTATATCATTGACTTGGTGTGTGAAGAAACATAATTTGTCATAATTGATCTGCATATTGAAAAATACAATATTCATATTATAAAAGCCAGGTTCACTTATGTGCATTAAAGCAAAACATGGATTCAGTCTAAGAGAGGGGCATTTTAGAAGTGGCATTTATCAATATTTATTTAAGGTCGAAATTTTGGCTGCGATGATTCTGATTTCAATGCTGTTCTCAATTCAATTATATAGGTATATATAGCTCTTCGAAAGAAGATTCTTGCTTGAAAATACTCAAAATTTTACTGGCTCCATCATCATGAAAAGGATTTGAAATGAATGTTGCCGAATATTTTATACGATTTTAAATCTTTTTATCCGCTTCGCGGGGAACATCCAAGTATTTCATGGGCGATATGTTGCTTGCGAATTACGGGTTGGACATGCCTGTTCTAAAGGCTATACGTTACGAGAGAAGGGGATTGAGATGTCTCTCCCGCTTTCTTTTCCTTATGCCGTTCGCCGATAGAAGAGTCAGAGAATCTCGAGGTAATTACAAAAATTTTTACGAGGAAAAATGGATAGTTAATGTTTATAGGCTTTTAAAAACATGATTAAATTCTGGAAAACACATGCCCCGATTTTTACGATTTTATTGCGTTAAACCTTATAAAATGAGGAACTTCAATTTATCCTGCAACCAATTCGAATATTTAAAAACCCTTGAAAATCATTCCAAATTGGGTTTTTAATTCTCGGGATGCCACATAGGTCATCTCGGTTGGCTTTTATTGTCGCATCGTCAACGAGGTGACATTGGCGTTCTTTTCTCTATCTCTCCAAGAAAGGCTGTCATTCAAAAGATGACCAATCTTCGCACTCGCTCTAATCTTGGAGGGTCCCATAAGCTATGAAAACCTATTTACATCGTCAAATGAAACTCTGAAAGTGATTGATTTCAGAACCTCCCTAAAGTTCCTCATTTTGTGCGAAATTGAAATTACGTGGAAATTGTATTATGGATACTAAAACTCGGATGAATTAGCGGGTTGTCGATGTTTGGAATTTTCATTTTTTGCTGACGAACGAATGGGTGGAGATCCCAAAGATTCGTATTCTGCAGAGGTCACGGAGGCATGTGTGTCACGCGTGTTTTTATTACTCCTTTCCCTCTTCCATTATCCTACGTAAGGTCGTTCCGCGACCAATAAACATACTTCTCAATCTCGATAACACACGTTATGACACACTAAACGCCATTTCTATAGAGTGAATAAAATAATGTTCTAGAACAAAAAACTTTTCGATGCCAATCGTCTCTTACATCACGCCTGTTTTCTACATGAAGGGATAATAAATTTGAAGATCAAATTTCGAATGCACCTTGGTCAGATTTAATTGAATGAGATTCATTTGTACGAATTAGCCTTTCACTGATCATTTTTTCCTAGGTAATTCGCAGACATAGAGAGCTGCTAAATATAACTAAGGATTTACGTATACTGTATAAGATGTTATGTTTGTGACAACTGGAATTTGGACAAAATAAATCACAAAATAAGTGTGGAAATTTCATTGCCAAGATCCCGTCAAGTCGTTTTCCCAGAAACTAGTACACAAATTGAAAAAATGTGGCTGTTGAAATAATAATCCTTCATCTCAAAATTAAATTCTATGTGGAAGTGATTTATCGAAGATAAGATATTTAACTTGTTTAATACGTCTTTTTCGCCTCCGATTCATGTTTCCGTGTAAAGATTTCAATCCAGTTCCATTTCCGTGCTTGGAATATCGAGTCGTTTATTTCTTACCGAAGTATGCCTTTACATCCTCGATTCCTGCGAGTGAATCTCATTTCCCGTTCCCTCTTCCGAGACTCCTTAAGGGCCTTTTAATGGCCGGCCACGATGGGGTTAGTAAAGAAGGGAAAGAGAGGGGAGCAACTCGTCCATAAAACCGGATCCCGAGTCCTTTGACCTTCGCTCGCATGTGACCTATTTTACCCATGGGATGATAGCGGCCGAACGGAAAAAACAAACGCTGAAATTCCCACGGAAGCGCCGGAGAAACTCCGATGCAGTTTGCACTCGTTCGGGGTCATACGCGCATTCTTCGTGTGCGAGGATGCGAAAGAATTGGTGGGGGTCGCCATTTGTTGTTAATTCTCTCGTTCCTCAATGTCACGGTTTTTCCTAGAACGTTTTTAATTTAGCACGGTTTTATTGTAGAACCACCTCGAATTGCGCATCCATTTCTCTCGAGCACGGTTTCGGCACGGTCTTCGTGCATTAAGAATCAAAAAAATGTTTCAGTGCGATCCAATATGTTATAGGAAAGAATTAAGGAAGCTCTGAATACAATATAACAAAATCGTTACACGTTGAACTCAAGACGACCCTCATATGTAACCTCCTGCTGGGTAATCTATTCCTTTTTGTACGGTTTCGCTTTACACCTAGGGATACGAAAAAAGTAGTACTTTTGTGGTATCGATACTGTTCATTCGACATAACATATGAGTAAGTTATCGATACTTTCGTTTCGATTTCGTATCCTTAGATGCGAAAAAAGTATCGATACTTTACTCACATCGGTAATTTCCTTTCGATACCAAGTACTTTTATACTCGATTCTTTTCTTTCAATTTTCTTGTGACATCGGTACTTTCGGCCCGATACTTTTGTGGTATCGATACTTTTCATTCGATACATCATATGATTACGGTATCGATACTTTCGTTTCGATATCGTATCCCTATTTACACCAGGCGTGTCAACATGGCGAACCGCATGCAGCCCTTTCTGTGCCTTTCTGCGTCCCGAATCCTAATTTATGCTCGTTTAAGATTTGATTTAAACACAAAGCGTACAAGATTTTTTCAAATTTATTGAGATGCGATAAGAACGCGTTTTCTAGTTTGTTCTCAATGGCAAAACGGAAGTCGAATTTTCTAGATAAAGACTACTTTCCTGACTGCGGCCCTTTTGTGTCACCCATCACTTTTAATGCGGCCCTGATGCCTCTTAGAGTTTGACATGCCTGCTTTCCAGGAACGCATGTACCATGCAAATCGAGGGATGGGGTGTATGTTAATGTATTCCTATTTTCGCGCGTTTCCGCCTCGCCATTTCGAGGTCGCCAGAACACCAACTAATATAGTCCATTGTTATTAACTACGGGGATTGTGGAGGCAAGGAGGCAGGTGGGGGCGGAGGAAGTTTGGTGGAAAGTATATGACTGCGAGAGTAATATCTTCAGAAGACCTCCCACGGAGCGTGAATTTTTGTTCCTTTTTGGCTCTTGCTTATTGATAATTTTGTGTATAGCTGACTGATGAATGAGCTATCGTCGGCGGGCGATGCGATCGAATGGATGACGCCTCTGAAAATATTATTCTCGGAAAGGGGATGTGGGGAGATGAGGACTTCCAAAGGATACGGAAGTCCTAAATGCGAGCCTTGATCCCAGCTATGAGATTCATGGCACGTAATTTACTTGGTGGGCGACTCTCGGATACATTTTCCTCTGAAAATTATCCGTTTACCACGTTGCGTCGGCGTATCATTGGCGTGAGGATAACGGAAAATTGATGGCGTACTCCGAAGGAGTAAAAAATATTTTTCGAGCGCGACCTTTCGGCTCAGCTCTGCTAATAATTCTTACTTATTCGGTGCTATTCTTCGTTCTTTCTGATGACATTTAACCTCGAGATGGTACTTTCTTTCGCAAGCCGCATGCTATTTCGCGATTATAAAAACAATAAAATTCTCGAGTTTCGCGGAAGAAAGATACTCATATTGTAAACATAAAACAGCTCACACGATTTTCTTTACGATGAAGGTGAAATTTGTAAATTGAAAACATTTTAAGATGCCGCAATTTGTTTTTGAAATACTACTAACATATATAAATCAACGTGTTAGCTCGTTTTAAATGCTGTGAATGGATTCAGGCATCCCCGCACGTGGTGTAACTTTCCTCTATTTTATCATAAAGTGCTAATTTTTATGCTTCTTATCATCCGAAATGCCTAAGAAAAGATGCAGGTCTCATGCCCTTTTCACGAGATCAGGTTGCGTTATCAAGAACCATCCCATAAAACCGGCGACCCCTTAGGTTTTCACGAGCTCTATAACCCTCCTCGCGGTTTTATCGTCTTCCTAACAAATCTCGCACCTAGGGATTCGTTTTGAACTTCAAGGGGGAGAGAAAGTTACGCCCGCATGGTTCGCGTGAGTGCGCGCGTGGTCAACGCGGCGAAAACAATCAACGAAAGAAACCGCTGCGGGTGAAAAAAATTGTTTGTCTAATTGTTTAATAACATATTCGGCGCTTGCATCAAACCAAGCTTTCCAACCTCTTACGGCGTTTTCCTAACCTTCTCGGAATCCTTGCGATTATATCGCGCCCAAGAGTCAAAATCAAAAATCGCCCACGCCCATTCTGGCGCCCTCGCCGTCTTTGAAGGATACTTCGAAATCGCCTAATTTTCCCGTCTTTGATAGTCATTTGGCCGTTGGCTGGCATCAGGTTTGTCCGAAAGGCGGATCATGCCTGACTCACTCCAGAAGGGCCCGCCGGACGGCTTTCAGCGCCTCAGTGACCTGGAATCCGACGGCAGTGTCCCTTCTCCGGGCTCATCCCTTTCCCTCCTTCCCCCACGCCCTCCTCTGCTCTTCCTCTCTCTCCCTCCTCTGCTCTTCCTCTCTCTCCCTCCGCCTTCTCTCCCTCAGCCGTCTCTTCCTCCGCCTTCTCTCCCTCCGCCTTCTCTACCTCCGCCTTCTCTACCTCCGCCTTCTCTCCCTCCGCCTTCTCTCCCTCCGCCTTCTCTCCCTCCGCCTTCTCTCCCTCCGCCTTCTCTCCCTCCGCCTTCTCTCCCTCCGCCTTCTCTCCCTCCGCCTTCTCTCCCTCCGCCTTCTCTCCCTCCGCTTTCTCTCCCTCAGCCGTCTCTCCCTCCGCCTTCTCTACCTCCGCCTTCTCTCCCTCCGCCTTCTCTACCTCCGCCTTCTCTCCTTCCGCCTTCTCTCCCTCCGCCTTCTCTCCCTCCGCCTTCTCTCCCTCCGCCTTCTCTCCCTCCGCCTTCTCTCCCTCCGCCTTCTCTCCCTCCGCCTTCTCTCCCTCCGCCTTCTCTTCCCCCGCCTTCTCTCCCTCCGCCTTCTCTCCCTCCGCCTTCTCTCCCTCCGACTTCTCTCCCTCTTCCTTCTCTCCCTCCTCCTCTCCCTCCCTCTCCCTCCGCCTTTACTCTCTCCCTCTCTCTCCGCCTTCTCTCCCTCCGCCTTCTCTCCCTCCCCTTCTCTCTCTCTCCCTCCTACCTATTTCCACGTTGACCACACTTCCTCTCTCGCCTTCCTCTTCTCGTTCCTGCCAAAATGGATTGTGTTGGATTCTTTGGACCGGATGGAAATAGTAATCATCTCCCAGGGACTACATATCCGCATCGAGGGTGAGGGACGCATGCGTTAGAATCCGGGCCAGCCTCGTCGATCATTCCGAGAATTATTTTTTATTTTACAGCCTCGCGTGGCGGTCCCGTGATTGCGAGGCTCGCTCCGAAATCACAGCCTTTCGTATTTTCAATCGAGTGAGATTTTACCATATGCAGAAAGTTCCCATTTTATTTTATTTTTGTCCGACCGGTTCGGAATGAGTAAGTGGGCCACAGCATGATGTAACTTTCTAACAGAGATTAAGAGTCTGATTAAAAGCTTCTGCTTATCGCGGTTGATAAATCGCCAGCCATCAGGATTAGCGTTTAGCACCTGCGAATTTAAAACCAACATGACAATGGAAACCTACACGGAAAGGACATGGGCCATTTTATTCCACTCTTATTTTAGATTCAAGAACGAGCACTTAAAAAATACGTCTCACCTATCTCCAATAGCCACAACGAGGTTATAAAAACAGTTGCGCATTTCGGCTACAAAGCTGCCGTCTTCAGTGGTAATTCACCAAAAATTGATTCTAAAATTGGAGATAGCTGAGTAGTTTTTGGGTGTCTGTCTTGAATTTTTTTAGCCATAAGTCGAAATCAATAATTCCGTTGAGCTATTTTTTACTAACTGAATTTGATAGTAATTTTAATACTATATCAAACTTCAGATCCATTTCCACGAAAATATGGGAATTGCCAGCTGGGAAAAGGGAATAAGAGTAATTTTTGGCGTTGTCCAATAATAGTAAACATTGTGTATAAGTGAATTAAATAAAGCTTTTTATTTCGTTTTTCATGTTACAAATCATAACGATATTGCTGTGTCTAATGTTTTCTGCTGTTTCATGATTTTCCCGAATTAGGTCGTATTTTCTTGTTAGATTAAGCCAAAAATTCGTTATTTCCAAAAGGATTTTAGAATTTGGGATCTTGGAAAATGTGTCAATATAGACATATCGACAGATTGTTACCATAACCATGATCATTGAAAGATCAATAGCTCCACACAAATGTCGATTTGAGTGTGATAGAAAGAACATTATTAACGACATTCCAACAATCACTTATGTGCTCCTAAAGTCTTTGTCTGATAGCATGTTCTCTCCTCTTTCTTTTTCTGTCGCCTTTTTCAATATCAGAGGCAAACGGCCTTCATGTCGTCACGGGTGAAAGCACGGCTAATTTAATTGGAGACAACTTCCGTTGGAGGATTTCTTCTGTACGTATCATGCGACTTGATTTCCTTTTCTTCGAATATTTTTTCACAAGTCGGTTTCCCTCGTCGACCATTTTTACCTCGAGAACATCAAGGCACTTCTCTGATCGCGGTAATATTCGAACGCTACCAAGGTCGGGATAACTACCTAGTTTGCGGTGACGCGTGCGCGCACGGTGGCGTGTGAGGTTATACTCTAGTAAAATAATCGGTTTCTACTTGCCGGCTATGCGAAGTTAAAATTTTCTGTTGCCTGCAAGTCGGTTCCAAACACTCTTCTTTGCTCATCGAAGCAAGGTCAGTGAGAAAAAGATGTGACAAAGCGACCGATTCTCAACATACGTAGAGAAAGCAGTGTGTGTAACTCGTTAAAAGCGAAAGATTTTCATTACGAACCGTTTTGATTCTAAAATCGCCTATTTGTGTAATTTTGAAACGGTTTAATTTGTAAATTTCATGTTTTTTCTCAATCAATTTATTAACCCTTTAACAGGCGTATAGGGGTCTATATGACTCCGCTAGATATTTGATGGACCGTTAGACTATAAAAAATTTCTTTTATTTATGTTCAGAAATGCATTTTCTGCTCTCATACGTCATTGAAGTGGATTTTCCATCAGTTTAATTTATTAAATAGGCATTATGAACAATATCATGATGATTAGCGGAAAAATATAACATGGGGCCATATAGACCCTAGGCGCCCACTTGTGTGTGCGCGCTAAGAGTTAAATATGCTGGTAACATGTTTTTACCCACACGGATAAACAAACTCAGGGTTCCAGAATAAGCAGTTGAGCATCACAAATTGAAAAATTTATTACTTATCTAAGATATACCCATTAAGGAGATTATAAACTGCACACGTAAAAAACAACAAATATACCGCCACGCGCGTTCTTTTTTAGGCGCGTTTCGCTTCCAGCAAAAGAGTCTATTAGCGTCGGTTTGTCCGTCCGTCCGCATGTTCGTTTTCGGATTCTACCGAACGGATTTTTATGAAATTTGATATTAAGGACTTAAAATCAAAGAAAATAAGAAAGTCGCAAAAATAAATCGCGTAAGCCAATCAGGGATCACTTTACCGGTGACAAAAAATGAACTTTCCGTTATATCTCGTAAATTTTTGGCCAGATTAATATAGTTTTTAAATAAACTTGTAGAACTAATAACGTAAAGTATTTCTTTTCCTATAAATTTTTATCGTGGGAGTAGCCGGTATCAAGAAAATTGAACAAGAAAGTCGTAATTCGCTTTGAACAGAAAAATTCATCCATAGCTACCTAATTGTTGTCAACGTAAATAATCTTATTGGTTACTGAAGTAAATAAGATCTGCTATAATTACAAAATTCATTTATTTCCTTATGCGTGCATGACAGATTTTGTAAGCGGATTAGTTTATAAATCACTAAATATAAATTGAATATTTTCCTAGAATCATTTCTGATATATCGTTCTGCAGTATTAATCATTAAAATTACATAATGTTTATTGATGCACTAACTAAGGGGGGAGAAGAAATTTTTAATATACAAAGATACAATCGGGTCGTGGTGTTTTGCTGTTTTATGGTGTGTGTTCGGTCAAATTATATCGTATAATTTCAAATAGTCCATCGCACGAAACGCGCATATTTGTGATACACTGTACATTTTCCTAACTTGTTTAATATGATCTCCGCTGAGGACGGCAGCTATGTAGCCGAAATGCGCATCTGTTTTTTATAATCCTGTTGTGGCTAAGGGGTGTGATTATTCTGGAATTTATTTTCAGCCATAAGACGAGCTCAATACTCTAGCAAAACACAGGAGAGTTACCGAAAAAAAGAAAAGGCTTTGGGAGGAGGTTTACTCTTGAGTCTTATTCCTCTCTTCCAGCCGACTTCCACCACTCTTATTTCGTCGCGCATATTTTTCCATCCACAGCTCGTTTTTCTTGCATAATTTAACGGAATCTGTTCCAGGAATAGTGCTGAAATCGCAGAGAATAAGCAACGCCTGCGCCAGAAATATGTTTATAATTCAGAAGAATGTTATATTTCCGGGTTCTTTTAATGAAAAAATATTCCAATGGAAGCATGTGGTGTGATTTTGCGTTTTTATTTTATTTTATAAAGCGTAGCCATTTTAGGATCTTGATACTTTACCTCTGACTCCGTTGCAAATCAGAAATGTTGGAAAAAAGGGAAACACCTTCTAATTCAGCATATTATACAGGAAGTCGATCATTAGGTAATAAAATAGGTCAAATTTGAATATTTTTTCTAAAGAAAGTAAATGTACCTTCAAAAACTTTATAATGGTTGCGTTTTAATTATTTTTGGCTGAGTTATTGTCCCTCATAGTGGTATCATTTGACAAAAATTCATCCATGAAAAATAAAATAAGAAAAGTGCTGCGTTAATTTTACAGTGAGTGTTAACAGAAATTCTCCTAACTCGAATTCTTCGTCTCTAAACATATCTAATTTATTGACGTATTCCCAGTTTTTAATGTCTCTTACCGTCTTTTTTCACAATGGCGAAGTGGATTTTATATATCGATTTCAAGTTTTGTGCGTTTATCAAATAACCCAATTCCGTTAGTTATATTCTGTGGAATTTTGAGATTTCTTTCGTCAACAGCATTTCTATAGGTATTTACCAACCTATATATATTAGTTTATCCGTATAAACCATCTTTAACATTTTCCGCGGTAAATTTAACTCTCTTTCTCTCTCTCTCTCTCTCGATGCATGAAAGAAGAGACCCGATAATCTCAACTCGTTCTTAATGAAGACGTTTTTGTTTTCGTCTTTATCCCTCTTCTCCAATGCTCCCTTTCCTTTTTGGATTACTCAGAATTTCCTAACATTGCCTCATTCCTCTCTCTTTCTATCGACATGTTCACCGCGTTTATTTCCCCTAAAAACCCATCGCTTCTCACTCCCCAATCCCTTCCTCGCTCTCTCCACATCCCGTTCCCATGGAAACCCGCTCTTCTCCTCCTCTCTTGCTCGTCGCTCACGCTTTCTTCTCCACCCTCTCGAACACGTATCTACTTTCTTGACAGTTGTCGAAGAAAACTATCTTTACGAGTTTCCTATTTCCAGGACGGAGGTTGCGATTGATCAATGGCTCCATTCCAATTTTCTCTCTTCGTAGAGGGAATGGGGGAGGAGAGAAAAATAGGCTCATCCCAATGGGAAACGTTTTTCTTTAGCAAACGGAGGAATCCGCTGCCGTGTGATGTAAAACTCGGGGGGAAAACACTTCTCTCCCCTCCTCATTCTCTTTACGGCGTGAGAGTGAAAAATGATTTATGGATCGGTCTGCTTCGCGACGTGATTTAAATTGGGCTTTAGTGAGGAAAATTCGCGTGGTTTACTGCTGAGTATTTAGTAATTAACACGCTAAAGACCTGGCATTTATACGAAAAACTTGGAGCGAAGAACGTCAATGGCAGATTTTAGCCATTCTGAGGCCTTAAATGCGACCTAAATTCTAGGTTCTTGTTTTGGCATTAATGTCGATAATATATATTTTATAATGAGATTATACACAAGAAAAGATGTTTCATACATCTCGAAGCATCTTTTCTTGTTCATTAGAGGATAATCGGGCCCTTATAATTAAAACAAATTGACAAAATGAGCACTTATTCGCGTATATCCAATAGCCATAGAAACCTTACGAAAATTTTTATGCTAATTCTAAGAGAGTTCTTTTAGAATCTGATGACGGCTATATGGTAGAATAAATGTGCTTGCGGCTTTTTGTAACCTATTTCTTTTTTGGAGATACTTGAGTAAGAACTTTTTTGATGGAATAATATGATATAAAGATCTATGGAGATAGGCATAAGCTGTAATTTTGGGAATAATTTTGAAACAGGAAAAAATTCTGCTATGACCGGGAATCGAACCCGGGTCTTCTACTTGCCGGGCGGATATTGAGAGGGAGGGGTTGTGACATCATCTTTTGTGCTACATGGGATTTTAATTGTGTATACGTACATGGGCATTCAAAGTTTTCCCAGAGGACCTTGGGATCCGCCTTTTGTACCTGATGATAAATCTACCACTGGAGAACGGAACGATTTGTTTAATGGGTTTTGGAAACGACGTTGCAAATAATTGAAAGTGAATTACGGTTCTAAAAAGATCATCTTTTGCACAATATTTTGATACGGGAACACTGTCATTATCTCCTCTTACGACGCGACTTGTTTTCCTTTTAGAAATTCTCAATCCGGCGGAGTCATGATCGGCCCTCACTCACGCAGCCCTCTACGCTTAATGATTTATGCGGCTGTCCCGTCATCCCATTAATAAAAACGTTTGCATTTCTGCAAAAATCCCGTGGGGCTCGCCTCGGCAGACGAAAAAAATCTACGCATTGGAGGAAATACTGCCGGAGAAGCTCAGCGGACTTACAAGATTGTCAATTGTTTCGAAGGACGTCTCGCGAATGGGATATTCCTTCGTTTCGAAGGCGAATTTCGCTGCGGTCTGCGTTGTGGGTTTGGTATCGTTTTTATTTTCTAACTATCCCGCGACCGGGCCTACAGTTTCACCAGAATTTGCCGGCGCACGTACCTTGAGCCTCCCCCTACATCGCACCGCCCCTCCCCCCTCGACTCACCTCTCATCCAGAAGTCCTTCGTGCGGTCGGCCATCTTTCTTCCTTCGGAGGAATCACGTTTCGCCCGGCTCTTTTTAAGGGTCAACGGGTTTATTTTTGTTCGTTTCGAAGACCCGGGAGAACGTTGGCGGATGCGGTTATTTGGGGTTTCGCATAGGTAGAGATTTGTTCTTTCCTCGCTTCCGAGAAAGAACAGGTACTCCTTTTCCTTCCTCCGCCATCGTCCTAGGTCGATTCTCTCTCTCTCTTTCGACGCGGTCTCGTGAATCCGCATCCGGACGTACTGCGATGCGTTTCGGAAAAAGACGTTACCGTTGATGTTTTCTTCCTCTCTCTCTCTCTTTCTCTCTCCTGTCATTCTCGCCTCGGATTCATATCCGATCCTTCCTCCGCCCATGGAAAAGTGGAGATGTCACGCGTTCAGGTTAAGAGAGCGGAGTGATCCGGATCGAAGATTGTTAGGTTATTTTTTTGCAGTCTTTATCAGTACGAGTCCGAGACTATCACTTCTCCTATAGGTCACGAAATAGACATGCGTTGTTGCCGTAGGATTGGAATTTCAATTTCGTATGCTAATTTACGAAAGGCCGTGTATGGAATTTCCATGGCCGCGAAAGATGAACGGGACGTGTTAAAAGATGAAAGACCAGTGTCAGGACTGGCTATGTGCCTTGAATTCTCGAAATTAAAATGGCTGGAGTGAAGAGATTTATGGTTTGGGCGGGGTCGAGTTGGGTGTCGATCCGATGGAATTTACGAAGAGATAAAATGCGAAGATCAAAAGGTGAAGGAACTTGACTGTGTCGAGGGCTGTATTTGGCCAGTTCTTCTGGGATGTATAGTCGATTTGAAGGCATTCGTTCGTATTTTTACGAGTTGTTTTCACTATAAAATAATTTTAAGGATCGTGGTATTTCTAAAGGTCTTCGTTTTATGCATTTAAAATCTTAAAAATTAAACATAAAAAACAGTTTTAAGCTGAGAAATGAATATGTAATCGAGGATAAACTTCAGTGGAAAAATATTCAAAAATTAAAAAATCATTTTTATGTGCCTTAAAAAATAGACAACTTTTAAAAGAGTAGATTTTTTTGGGTTAGTTAGACAATTTCTTTTGTCCTAACAACAATGAGCAACCCATATTCGAATTTTAACGTTAGAGTAATAGCTACAAGATATACTTCACGGATCATTTAATTTAAATTTACAACCGGCCATGAACTGAGCTTGCTTAACCAATTTATAATTTTAATTTGGTTAAACTATTAAAAGAATTAAGTTCATAGGTATAACTAAAATTTATTGTTTACCAGTTTCTCAGAAAAAGATTATCACTAATTTTAATGTTTTCAATATGTATTAAGTTAGCGCTAATAACCTAAAAATGACAGGCGATGAAAAGGAGGTACTGCTTGCCCGACTCAAGTTGAACCAATTTACTCAATATTTACTCAACTTGAAAAATTTTTTACCTTAGCAAGAGTTATTTCGAGTACCTACTAGCAAAATTTTATTTTGAAATATTGCTTTTTTCATCTCTGAAGAGAGGAATGTAAAAATTTAAAAAATACAACACAAATTTTACCATTTTTGAGCCTAAAATATGACAATAGTTGAAGCGCTGTTTATTCACGATAATGGCTCAATCTCATTCAGGCACAAAAATTTCCAGGTGAAACCGATTCATATGCACATCAGTTATCTTAATGGTTGAAGGCTTTTGGACGTATATGTCGTTCGAAAAATGACAGTTACTCGAGGGAACATTTCGTTTTTGTGCCTTCGATTGCGTTCGGGGCCGGTTGTGACAATCGATCCGTAAGTAGACAAGACTCGAAAATATAATCTAAGAAATTTGGCTGTACTTTGTGGTAAGTGATAATCATATTTCAGAAGAAAAGAACAATGTAACTTCCACACATGTTTATTTTCATCTGAAATAAAACTCGAAAAATTGTTTTTTATTCGAAGAACCTCTTGAGTGAATTTGTCGACTAATGTAGATGGAATGGTGAGACGAAAGAGAGGAAGAGGGAAGGAGCGACAGAGAGAAGGAAAAAGACAGGAAGAGAGAGGGAGGAGGAAAAAGAGAGTATTAGGGAGAAAGAGTGAGAGGAGAGATGGGAGGAGGGTGTGTATGTGTGTGAGAGAGAGAGAGTACCTGCCTTGGATGGCTTAAGAGCGCGCGCACTCATTTGTGGATGCGAAACGCTTCCCCTCGAAATTTATGCCGCCGGGTATCCCGTGGCAACTTGTCTCTTGCACTTCAATGGTTCGTCACTTGCCTCGTTTTGTTTGAGTTTTTCGAATTTTTAACTTTTGTTTTGATGATATAGCATGCTATTCAGCCGGAACTAAAAAATAACTGCGTGGGAAAAACTTTTTAACGGTCGGTGAGCTCCCGGGCGGAGACGTGTTTACGTGGCCACGAATACTAAGTTGTTTGAGGATCAATATTTACTGGTAATCTCTAGACGTGTATGAATCACGACTCAAGATTCCATGTAGTTTGAAATTTCCATCTCCATCACTCTTTTTGCATTAACTTAGTCTCACTTTTTTCTTCAAAGCAACTAGTGCGTTAACATTAAGCAGACCGGTTGTGGGTGCCTTTCTCTGACTACAGAGTGTTGAGGATTTAATCTCTCTCAGGCATCTTTTTTACACACTTCAAAGAACCGTTGAAACATTGAAGCCGTAATAATTTGACTCTTAATTGTTTCGCGTAGTACATCTGCGTTCGCGAAAGATTGAACGGCAGTTTTTCATACATATTTAATTTAATTTAAGCTGAAGTTCGTCATTCTATTATAGCCTGTTCGCACATGCTCAGTTTTTCTATCAATTGTCATCGTCTAATTGGTTAATTGTACTGTTTTCTACATTATCTTAACTTCGCACGAAAGAATTACATACTCGTACTTCATGCCCGACTTTTGTTATCTTAAAACACAATTATATTTGTATAGAAATTATTATTATTTTATGCAGTCACAGAAATATAAATATCGAGCGAATAAGAAATATATTTACGTGTTCTGAAAAAAGAGAATGAATGTTCAGTAATTTAAAATTTTATGAGTAAAGGTCGTGTGTATTTTTCTAGCACCCATAATCTACAGTCCATTTTTAATGTAAATGATTTCATAAGTTTTGAGTATGCTAAGTTACCGGAATTTAATTTCAACAATTATACCTGTTTCTCAAATTTTAGTACTTTCTTTTGAGCATTCGTTCAAGTTTATCACAAATATTTAGTAGAGGGTCAGACCTATAACTCAGTAAATGACCTGCGAAATTCGCCCCATGTCTGGAATTTCAAAACATCGAGTTTAATATCTTTTAGCACTCTAAAGATGAGTGGATATTATTGATTTCGCACGCTTCGAAGGTATATTTTACAACTGTCCACAATGAAAGCTCCTTTTGAATCCAAGCTTCCATTTGAAAATTTTGAAATAAAAGGAAAAGCCTCGAAAATTAGAATGAGTCGAAAATGTTTCAAAACGACGTTTTTTAGCAAAGATGGAAACTTTTTAAAAGGATTTCTCAAGAAGAAATTCATTAATAACCCCAGCATAGTCTCGGACGGAGAGCAGAATCTTATAAGTGGGTAGTGGCCTCGATTCCACACGATAGCCCATGGAACGGGGAAAACTTGAAAGCATTGGATTATACTACCACTAGTCTGATGGGAAAGCCAAACATTAAAGACGTAACTCGAAATTTAGTTCGCCCTTAATTTTCGTCTGCGATCAGGATTGAAAAAATAAGAGTCGTGGAAAGATGTCCCCGAGGACTATTGGGCCTCTTCATCAGCCGTTCAAAGTTGAAGAATGAAACGAAAGGACAGAGCCGTTACAAATTCTATCATTTCTTATTGTGAAATTTTCTCATAGAGTGTGACAATGATTATCAGTTGCAATGCACGATTTTTCATCTTTTTTATATAATATTTATTATTATGTTCCAAGGAAATGTTCGATTATATTTCTATGTTCCCTTGGAAGACGATTAAAGTATCCTTTCGAGGGCGCGGATTTTAAGCTCATACAGCTTGCGTATATTAGTATTACAGCTTCAGAAATTATACAAAATATCTATGCTTCTAATCTACCATTTGAGATCTATCTTTGTTGGGCGCATTCATGCTGAAAAATTTGAAAGAACGACCTAGTAAGAACACTAATCGTTGGACTCAGTTATTTTTTATTTTCAAAATCTATACTCGTTTTTGTAAATTTTCGAACGAGTTGTCTACTGCGGTAAGTTGAATACCCTGTTTAACGTCAAAAGAGGATACTTAATCACGATCCAAACTACTGCAAGTAATAATTTTAGAAGAGAAAAGGCGATAGAGTTTACTGAAACTAAAATAATGTAGAATTCCGAAGATATTGCGATGACAAAAGTATTTCGCGGGAGATGCTTAAGATGTGCGCCCGAGGGAGAGCACTTTTCTTGCGCGCTCGTAAAATCACAGTATCATCAACTCCTTCAAGACTCGCATTGTTCCTGGAACGTATTTGCCGCGAGGGTGGATGAGTAGTCTCAAATGGGCTTTGCGTCACCCGTCCGATGACATCCTTCGGCACATAAAAATAAACTACCATTCCACATTCTTCCAGTTGAAGAAGGACGAGTGTTATCGTTCAAAAAGAGGACTTCCATCCAGCCACACAACTTTCTCTGCTTGCATAAGACCGCCTCTCCTTCTCCCTCTATCATCCTCCCGCAGTGCACTGCAAGTAATAGGAATTTCCATGAAAATAATTGCGAAGGCTGAACAAACAGCTTCGGCGGTGCCGTCGAAAGCGCAGCTTTCAATCTGCGACGTTAACCACACCTTGAGTTGGAAAAAAGTGCGCCAAGTAGCTTTGCTCTTAACGATCGCTTTTGAGGTGTATGCATCTTTGCGGCAGTTTAATCTGTCTAAGAAAGGAACGAGTTGTTTTCGAAATTACCTTTTTAAAAATCGATTGGTTGAAGTAACTTCTGCCGTAAGACTTGTTAGACAAAAGATGCATTGAAGAAGATAATTATTCCATATCTCCTACTCTAAATTTCTTTCAATCCGCTGGCATTTTAAGGCTAAGAATATAACATTTGATACATTTTCATGATTATTTCTGTTTTCGAAAAATAGAGACGAGGAAATATAAATGTCGTCCAAAGACTGGCCATAAAAGTTTTTTACACTGCTCGTATTAAATTTCTACCTCTTAATGTCTTCAGTCTTAATGTTATTCATGAATAGAATTATTATTGCTTATTTTTTCGTCATTAAACTAAGTTTTCTGAAATAAAAATGGCGTCCCTCAACTAAGCACAATTAAATATTTCTTTTTTATGAAAGAGGGCCATAGGGAAGTGTTTTTATGCTCAGTATTTCAAAAATGCATTTATTATAAATATTTTTTCTTTTTAGACGATTTATTTAATGCTCCGAGAGAAAATTTAGCACTGAATATTCAGATATATTTTGGCTCTTTAGTCAGTCGCGATTTTCCTGGTTGAAACGTGTAATTCAATATTCATCGCAAAGGCGTTTCCTGGGTATCATAAATCACGCAATATTGAGGTTACTTTTAAGGATTTAATATGAAATATAATTTACTAGCTGAAACGCCCAGCCTCACTCGAGGAAGTTTTCTTTTAAGTAGCAAACGATTTTTATTGCGTATTATATTGTAAAGTTTTATCATTAATATAATTACGCATTACGTCTTACTTTATATTCACATGGATAGATGCACCGAAGCCTTTAAAGCCGCAGTAAAATTAGGTGGATTATGTCAATACTATTAGCCAAAACGTAAACAATAAACAACACTTTGGTTACCGAACAAATTTAAGTAAATGTATCGATTTATGTTGCGAGAAATTTTTCAATGTTAATGGTAAAAGATAAAAATGTTCTAATATTCCTTAAAAATCATTTGACTCACGTTAAAAGTATTCATAGACTATATTTAATCCATTTGTACCCTTTATCTTAGCGTTGGCTATTCTTCTTCTACGGCTCGCCACGGCGTGGATTTTTCTTTCATTAATATTTACGTGGCTATCTCCCTTTGAAGAGGACAACAATTAAGAAATTTAGCCGCCTGTAAAATGTTAATAAATTTTGCGCTTAAAGGATAATTTCTAGAGATTTAACATGTAATACGACAAAACACGAACATAATTAAAATATTCAGTCTTTCATGTGTAAAATAAGCCATTTCCCGTGATCGTAAGTTAATATTAAGGTATATTTATATCCACATCAGTGAAGGGCTGCATGGCATTTTGGGGCTTCTCCACACCATTTCCCATGCATTTTTATGGAAATAGTATTTTGTTGACTCCATGGGGTATAATAGACCCCACGGTCTGCATACCTAGACCAAGTTCTTCCTTTTGTCTATAGGATGGCCAATGAATCTTTTGAATTCGATAGCTTCAACGGTGTAAAAACGTATAAAGAACATTCATACATACATACACACACACACACACACTCTCTCTCTAAAATATTTATAAGATGTTCAGCTTGAATCTGTGGCACAAACGGCATCGGATGTGCGAATATTTTTATGGCTAAAACCCTCGGAAAAATTTGGCGGCGTGAAAGATTTGGAGGTATTTAGTTTGGAATATGCTCATATTGAAAAGATATCTCTGAAGATTTTTAAAAGGAGAAAAACATTTACCCAAGTATCGTAAAGTTAGTTTTTCAATAACACTAATCAAATGACGGCATTTTCCTAAGCTTCAATGTCGGCTATAGTGCTTGAAAATTTTTTGGTTTTAAATTTAACGTACTGATACCTAAAATAGATTTATGGATACGTTTTTATTTGGGAGAGATTGAGAGTAGTCTCTTCTTTCATCAAACTCATAGTGGGATGCATTAATATTATCAACTAAAAAAACTGATAGTATAGATTTTTCTGCAGTCATTAATTTAAGTAAATACTCTGATATTTTTAATGGATCTGATCAAAAATAACGTAAATAATTTAGAGTCACGTCTCCATCCAAGAATCGATCTCATTGATTCACCTATATATTTATTAGAAACTTATGTGCAACGCGTTTCTGTTGAAGCACGAGCTCGCCATGCATAATAATTACAAAATTTTAAGTACCTATTAACGTTAATAAACTTATCGTATTTTGCAGAAATTTTATGGCGCGCAATATTCGTTATTCGGAGAATCAAGTCCGGGATATCGAATCGTGACGCGCTAATAACGCCCTGCAGTTAGACTCGCGAAGGCCGTAGGGGGTAAATAAAAGCTGGGAGAGAGATAGAGACCCAGTTCCCTACTTTTAGCGAAGTTCGCGTTTTACCACTGCAGAGTATATTTGATCATTCCGTTTTCCCCCCTCTCCTCCCTCTTGAGATGACCGAGTCAAACGGCAGAGGGCGAATCGGCGATCGGAGATAATGCGTACCTCATAAGTGCGCGCCCTGGCCATTCGCTCACCCTTCCCTCCCCTACCCCACCCTCCCTATTTCCCCCACCCTCCCTCTTTCCCCCGCCCTCACTCTTTCCCCCACCCTCCCTCTTTCCTCCACCCTCTCCCTTTCCCCCACCCTCCCTCTTTCCCCCACCCTCCCTCTTTCCCCCACCCTCCCTCTTTCCCCCACCCTCCCTCTTTCCCCCACCCTCCCTCTTTCCCCCACCCTCCCTCTTTCCCCCACCCTCCCTCTTTCCCCCACCCTCCCTCCTACCCCAGCCTCCGTCTTTTCCTCACCCCACCCTTCCGAGCGGCCACTCTTGGGCGAAAGGTCGACACTTTCTCCGCCGGGCGGCGGCGATCCTTGCGACACCCACCCGGGTCTCCCATCCTCCCCAATGGGTGCTCCCACACTCCTTTCCTCCACACCACTATGGGTAAGTACCGTCTCTCCCTCCCCTCCCCTCACAAGAGCTATGCATGTACTCCAAGCGAAGGCGGATATAATATACAATTACCATGTTCACCTCCTCGCGGAATGGTCTCTGATCTCGGGACCGCTTAATCCATTTAGGAAATAACCTCTCCAATTTAATGGTATCCAGCCGATGTATTTCCGTGGGGATGAATGTTGGCGACGTCGTGAAAAATGAAGATTTGCAGTTTCTCGGAGGTTTGAGCAATGCTTTCTGTAACGATTTCTTTATCTTTCTCTCGCGGCAAAGTGTCTAGGAGTGCGGAAAGGACAACTAGACCATTTTCCCGACGTCTAGCGTATCGTTCGCGAGGCGTGCTTTCGTTTATGGAAAGGCAGGAGCGAAGGAAACCGATCCGTACAAAAGGTTTTATCGGTATAGCGCTGAAAGAGACCTTTTTCGCAGTCCTCTTTGGTCGAGTTTCGTGGCGGGCGAATGGGAGGTGAGAACGGCCTTTATTATTTTTTTCTACTTAATAGTATGGGAGTGGCGTTGATAAATATTCTCGCCATACGTATTGGCGAGAGAGAAGTCTGCAGGTGTTCGGAGCCTCGCCATCGCCCATTCTGTTTTATCAGAAGAAATCCCGATTATTGCGAATTTGGTTCATGAATCTTTTGCATGGACGCTATCGAGTTTTATTATATTCTGAATAGTTTTCAAGATTGGCTTAAAATGTTTCAGGGTTACCGCAGAGGCGTCGATAGGTACTTACAGGATTTTGGGGTTTAGGCCTCCAAGACTCGTACATCCCTTTCTTCCTCTCTCCGCCTTCGATACCTGCTTGTTTAAATATCAAAGAAGCTACTTGCATTGTTAGATAGATTTATTACATTTTTACTGATGAAAAAAGAATGTAATTATTCTAGCGTATTATATATAATTTTTTTCTTTCTTCTAAAGCTAATTAAATGCTTTAAATTCTTGAACTAATTTTAAAAACTTGATATAGCAACGGCCATTTCGCTCGTTGCCGTTCAAATTACCAAGGATAATTAATTTTTAGTAATAGGAACAATTACTTGGTATAACAACGAGAATCGTATATAATAAGAACTAGGGATGGGACATTCGATTCCTCGAATCCCGCGAATCTTGAAAAAGATTCGAGATTCGAAAACTCGAATCTTCGCGCTTTTTTCGTCATTCGAATCTTTCGAATCCTAACCTAAAAATCCGTTAAACATTTTAACTCAAAACTTTGGAAAGATTAGTTTTATTGACGTCCAATTGAAGCGTTCGTTAAAAAAGAACGCGATTGTTGCAATTTCAGTGGTACCCGGATCACCAATATCACCTCGTGGCGACCCAGAGCGAGTTCGAATGCTAGTTTTCTTAAATAAAAATCTCCATTGAAGATTTCTGCTCTTTTAGATTGTCCAAAAAGTGTTCAGTACTTTTATGAGCTCTTAAAATAAACAAGTTTTTGATTTTTCTTAATTATCTGGAGAGAATTTAGTGTTCCATGTTTAGTGTTTATCTATGTTAACTCTTGAAATAATCCTCCCCCCTCTACACTTGCTTTGATTTAAAAAGGTTTTGGAAAAATGTAAAAAATTTGAACTGATACTAAAATATTTTTGTCAAATTATGTTGAGAAAATGAACCTCAAGATTCAAGAGTTTTAATTATGTACTTCATTTACAAAATTTCATTTGTATCTTCTTAATAAATATTGGTGTATTTTTAAAAACTGTATTCTTAAATTTATTTTTCATTATACGCAGATTTCAAATTTTGCTTTAATTAAAAACTGTTAATTTTAAGTAAAAGTTTTTTCTTTTTTTTCTTATTATTATTCTTATATGAAGGGTTCGAGAGATTCGTGATTCGAGGGATTCGAGAACCTTTTAGGATTCGGGTTCGGATTCGAGAAAATTTTGGATTCGTCCCACCTCTAATAAGAACTATAATTGATACTTTAATTATTCTGACTTTCTAAGAGCTCTAAGTAGATTGAGGGCACTGTAAAATAGTTTCGAGGCAAAGGCTCCGTGAGCCAGTGTCTATCGATGTTCCTGTCTTATAATATACTAATTTTTTAGTAGAGTATGAATTTTTCAAGTTAAAAAAATCAATCGTAAGGTAATTATCGGGTTTTATTTTTTTCTGTCAAATTCGGGTTAATTCGGGTTAAATTCAATAAAAAAATCTCAAAATTTTATTAATTCGGGTATAATTTAAAGAAATAATAAAAAATAATTATTTTTTCAATTTTTATTTTTTACATCATTTGCATAGAAAGTGTTTATTCATTCGTGTTACATCTTTCTGGAGTTTGTAAATGTCGCAAATGGCTAAAATACCGCTCAATGTCACAGCTACCTGTTGGCATACATAAAAGCATTAAGATATACTTACTCAACTCAGGAGCTTGAGCATCAATCCTAATTCGAAAAATATCTAAATTTTGTGGGGACTATTCTAACAAGTAGGCTTTAAATTCTGTTTTGATTTCCTCCGTTAAATTTGAACTGAAACTTAATAACTCATGTTCATGATGATAACATTTTACATGATTGCTATCATGTAAAATGAAAACTGTCGGACACAATTAGAAAAGCTGTCAAATAACTACCTGAAAATACCATTTTGAATAAAAAAATATTTTTAAAATATAACGAAGGTAACAAAACATTTCATTTATTTTGAGACAATTTAAATTGTTTGTGGTGTTACACATTTAAAATCAATAAATTTTTTGTGTGTTAAATTTTTAAATTTACAGTTTTTAAAATTTTAATTTCGGGTTTTAAAGGGTTTAACCCGAACTGACTAAATTGTAATCGGAGGGGAAAAATCCGGTTAAACCCGAAAAATTTATAGCTTAATTATAATATATAATGGAGATATGAGATATGAGTAAAATAAAATATATAGATATTTATGCGCAGTTGAAAAATATCTTTTGTCATTAACGAAGAAATGAAGTCACGAAGTTAATAGTTGACTGGGATTGCTTTTAGGGTAAGTGTTTGAGATTTACTTTCATTTGATGGAATGGTAGGAAATTTGCTATTCCATTTATCTAATTGATACAGCCAATCATATTTCTTTTTGTTTGAAACAATTAATATAACAGACTTTCTAAATATATCGGAATTGTGAAAGCGTCAAATCTGCGTGTAGTAAACATTTAAAGCTTAAAGATAAATCTTTCGAAATGTTACGATGCATTGTAATATCTCATTCGCGCGCCCGCGCTCGCCTTTCTAGAACGATTAGCTCTTGACCTTTTTTCCGCGGAGATCAGAAGATGAATTTGCGTACTCTCTCTCTCTCTCTCTTCCCCAATCCGAGCAACAATGCCGGGACTTTTCCTGAGGCGTGTCTCGTAATAGGCGCAACTCCTTCTTTCGGAGAAGTGTCCCATCAATTACGAACGACTCGTGAGAGCGAGACACATTACTCCTTTCAACACGAGCAAATAACCCCACTAGCAAACATCCGGGCACTTGTATCCATATCGACCTTTAGATGCCGCACGACATCTGCTTGCGTCGCCCTGTGAAACATAATATTTCCACCTCTTTTCAACAGGATGTGTCCATCCGTCACTCCCAACTTAGCCGTCAGTCATGTCGTTCGAAAATAATTATTTTTTTTCCTTTTTACGCACCATCGCTATTCATGGAAGCAAAGAAAAGGTTCCAGGGTCATATCGTGAGAAGAAAATATGTTCGCACGAGTTCGACCACCTCAATCTTAAAACGTTGTGCATATTCAAGTGCTAAAACATCTTTCGCGGCGCATCGTAAGGGCACTTGTCTTGCTCCGCGCCGCGTGACTGTCCATCTTCCAAGGCTACGAGGCGTAAACTCCGTGACGTTCAGAGATGAGATGCTTCCAGATATTGTAGTTTAGCTCGCGGATGGCACATTCATTATTATTTCACGTGCTACAAGAAGAGTTGGCTTGTGCGTAGTTCCGGGAGCTCCCATTTAGGCAAAATATGTACATTCGGATGCCATTTCACAGATCGGTGATGCGGCACACTTAACTTTTACTCTCCAAGAACAAGGAGTCGCGGTTTTTTGATGCCAGAAAAATGCTCCCGAGTGAGAGAATAAATAGTTCAGGCATAGGAAGCAAGTGATTATAGCCTCCTAAGGAGAGAGGAAGGGCGATCGTCATTCTTTGAATATTCCCATTGTCTTCCGTTTGCAATCTTCAACCCATTCCGCGCCGAATTCCTTGATTATGCGCCGCAGATAAGGTCCACAGGACAAGGGAAAGAAATATTCTGACAGGTGCACGGTTTTTCAGAATAAAGGGTCGTCGCCAGTGGCAGATCCAAGAGGGAGGAGGGGCGATCCCTGCCTCCCCTCTTTGGAAAATATCTGGATACTCTCCTGCTCCTTTCTATATAGCGAAAGAGACAATCCTCAAATTTTGTTCATTTTAGGAAAATAGCTGCGACATTCTCCAATAAGCGCGAGCGCACATTTATTTTTACGTATAAACCTCGGAAAATTTTCTAGCGGTGATATGAGAATGCACAGATTATTGTGAAATTGGCATAATCTTGGACGATATTTTGATTGTATCCATAAATGTGTGGAAAGTAATAACACATGAACTCGGTGATACTGTGCTACATCGCTGGCGTGAAAAGAGTTCGTGATCCCTAATATTGTTAGGCCTTAATCTGAACCGTAGTTGGCTTATGCGTTTATGTAGCAATACCGCGGAATAAACATCACATTGAATTATTCACGCGGAGAATTTCACAACCTCATTCGCTTATATACTACATCTGGGATCGGCAACTTACGGCCCGCGGGCCACATGCGGCCCCCGAGAGCGCTTTGTGCGGCCCGCGAAGCTGTAATGTAAAAGCGATAACGAAAATTTCACGTGGATATTTTCATATTTTTTTCAGAAAAATGATGGTCTCAAAACCTTTTCTGCTGAAGTTTTAACGCTGGTAAATTTTGTAGACTTGAGTTTCGCTTATATGAGACCAAATAAACTAGATAACTTCTGATTTACTCACTCATCCGGCCCGCCGAGATTTTCTTGACTTACAATGCGGCCCTTCGAAGCATTCACTACTCCGAATGTGGCCCCGCCGTACTACATGATTTTTAAGGAACCCGTAAATAATTAATTTTCTTTGGCTCGGGCGTTTTGCTGTTAGGACTCCGGTGCGATATTTAAATTTCAAAACGTAAGAAACTTCCAGCAAAAATACAAGATAGGACAGCATGAACGTTCCGTTTTTCCTAACAATAATTTCGCAGAAATAGCAGACAAGATGAATTTTTTCAACTCGTATACAAGATGATGGTCATTCCCACGAGATTCCGAGTTCCTCGATAGAGATCGTAGTTATTCTGTTGTCTTCAGCGAGAGAATTTTCTCCCTTTTTCCTTCCAAATTACCTCTTTAACATTAAATTCTCTTTCCACTCTAATCTATGGAGGCCTCGTCATGCTCGTGGACGCGAAATTTAACACCATTAGTGTAAGTGAAGGGATGAGAGGATTTCGAGGCTGAAGGAACATTGCCCTTAGAACGGCAAACGCATTGCAAAGAACGTCGGCAAATGGGACAGAGAGGTTTTTGCGAGAGCGGTGATATGATCAAGGGAATAAGAAAGAGGCGAGAGAGATAAAATTATCTTGTCTGTAGCAAGGCGCGTCAAAAAATTTCTAATTGCCTATTCAATCAAAATATCCTTATTATTTTTATTACGCTGAGCTTTTAGACCAGTTTTATGGATGCCTTCGTTCCGTCAGCATCGATTCTTTCAAAATGTTTCAAAACGTTCCATAAGTTTTTAGCTGCGTCATATATTATTAAATACATTTCGGACGGGAAAATATGATGTTGTCATTACTATTTTTTCATAATGTTTGAATAGATAACGGGAGGTGGGGTTGCGAACGTTAATAAGTTAAAATGGGTTAATTGTGGTCCCATAATGTGCATGTTGAAATTATGTTACAAATGAGTCGCCTTCTTAAGGAAATGTAAATTACATTTTCCTTCTTGGCGTATGGGAAAAAAAACATTGTCCATACGGCGATTTTTAATTATACGCGAATCGGGCCAAATTTACCAATTATGGTGAATCGGTATTTAGCGGAACTCGATTTCGGGAAAGATTCTCGAGTAATTAATTTCGCTATATATGTCGATTCGTGTATATTGGTTCTTAACAGTTAAAAAGTTTTTATTTATTTATTTTATTAATTTCTTTATTAATAATTCACCTTAAAATCTCAAGATCCGGGTTTTTGTCATCATTAATCAGTGTTTTCGCATCCTCCTCCTTGTTCGTCACGTAAGAAAAGTCCTTGTATCACATCACGCCTCTTTAAAAGCCAGACATGAGCAGACGCAAGACAAAGTGCCGCATTTTCCGAGAGCTCTTTCTCCCTCTGCAGAGAGGATCTATTCAAATGACGTCCCTTCGAATTCTTTTTTTTATCCCGTATTCCTCGAAGAGGGTGATTCCTCGTCGCTAAAGCGAGATATTTATCATATTAAAAAGGTTCTTTTAAGAGTTGTTTTTGGGCGATGGTTGGCGGAGTTCTCGCCGCCTAACGCGCTCTTTCCAACGCTTCGTCATCGAATTCCTGTCCGGATTCGACCAGTAGGTAAAACGCCGTGGCGTCCTTCCCCTCTCACTCTCTCTGTTACTTCGTCTCGAAGGACGCAGAAGAGGACGAGGGATGGGTGTAATATGTTCGAGGGACTCTCTTCGCTGCTTTCAAGAACAATCGAAAGGCGGTCGATCACCTCGCCCACGTGTCCCATTTGTCCTATAGGAAAGGGTAGAAGTATTGACGAGAGACATAATGGAGTGGGAGGGGAAAGGTGGTAGATCCCTTCTTCTCCATCATCTTTTCCGTATAACCTACCCGCGCTTGGCAACGCTGCCCCACGGATCGTAGTCCCGAAAAGGTCACGAGTTCTCGCACGAATTTCATGGGAAAGAGAGAAAATGACCATTGACCTCCCTCGATCTTTGCAACTCCACCGACTCGCTTCTTTCCTCCCTTCCCTCGCCCCTTCGTCCTCCGCCCCCTCCTCACATCCATCCTCATCCGCTTTCGGAGATCCCTCGTTTGTTTCTTGCTCCCTAATTGGGCTTCCTTATAAACTACCGGGACTCGCATAGTAGTGTAGCACTCAATCAACTCGTAATCTCGTGGAGACTTGGAGTAATGTTCTTCTTATCCAATTAATCTGTCACTCTCTCTCTGCTGGTTACGTAAGATTCGCCTATTTTTTGCGGCTTCCCTTTTTTAAATTAACGGGATTTGTATCGCTAACAAACAACTAATTTTCTTTTCCGAAGAAGGCTTCTTTAGACTTGCATCATTTGCCATATAGAAGGTTATTATTCATCGGGAAGATAATCTTCTGTCACTGTAATTTACTTGATTTAAAAAAAACCGTTTTCATTCCTCAGCTTACCTCACTATAACACTTCCATTTCATTTTTTTTCGTTCCATTCGGTTTTAAACGAAATTTGAGTTAATAATGGGTTACGTTTTCATGTCCTAGATTGTTAGTATTTCTGAAATCTCATCTCCGCCCTCACTGATGTTCTCTTCAATTTATTCTCTTTCTAAACGAATTTAATACCAGCTTCATCATGTTGCAATTCGTGAGAATTTGTGATGAATAGCTTGGAATACATTTTTATTGTGGCAATCTGATTTCAAGTCTTTGAATGAACTCAAATTATGAGTCAAAACTCTGAAACACTGTAGTTTGCCTGTAACTGTTCGCTTTTAGATTTTTTCTTTTCCTTATGTACAGTGGAAAATCTAAAGTGAAACTTGGCTTATAATCCTTAAGTATCCTAAAAATTCGCCGTTGAATGACTTTTGTAATGCATTGCAGATCATCTTATTCTGTTTCGTTTATAAGTTGTCTTAATTACAATGCGCATGCAAGTAATTTTGGTGTCATTACAATACGACCTGAATCTCTTACTGTGAAAACTTTACGCATTGTATACTTTCTATTGTTAGAATTTGTCCCTTCGTGTTGTCTTTTCAATTACATACTTTCAATGAGGGCCCAAATAAGAAAAACGCGAGGACCACTAATCTATTTTCAGGCATTGGTGAAACCTGCGGGGAACGGGACGTTTACGATAATATAGCAAAAAAGAAATCGGTCGCACTTTCAACGCCCTGATTAAAAAAATCGCTCTATAGCTAAATTAAGTAGTTCATATTTTAACATTTAAGAGAAAGAATTTCATTAGACTATGGACTTAGCCGCCTTCTTCAAACCTTGTAAAAGAGGATCAAGGAGGTTTTTTTTAAAAGTACCCAGGTATGACTACTTTACTGTTATTCCGATATACAAAATTTAACGTTTACCAAAAGATTAAAAAGTGAAACCTAAGCCATAATAAACTGGGCGAAGTTCAAGATACACGTCACGTTTTTCTCATTCATCACCTGTTATTATTATTTATCGTTTCCTGCGTCATTAAAATCGGTTCATCTGACACTTAAACAACATATTTCATGCTGAAATCGATAACAGTTAACGGGTCCGTTATTCCGAAAAATTTGTTCTGTAATTTCACCTATCAGTCTGCTTTTTCGAGACGCGTTCTTGGCATCTACCGATACAATTTGAGCAACGTTTCCGAAACTGTTCCGTCGTTCCGCCCAGTTTAACACGCGAATGAAATTCTAATCCAACTCTTTCCCACACTGTTTATCCACTACCCACCCATTTTACATTTCCTCCTATCAACCTAGCTTTCTCTTCATATCATTCCCTCCCTCCCCCTCTCTCTCTCTTCCATCCGATGTCGGTTGAGTAGAATTTTATTAAATTCCATTTAGATCCATAGATACCTTTTGGAAGACGGCGGTCATGATACCTTTTCTTCTGCAACCGTTATTTAAAAAGAGTATTGATCCGCTGAGCAAATAAGGGACCTTTCTCTCCAACGACGCCCACCCCGATTCAATCGGAGAAAACTCATCCTCGGAGTCTTTCTTCTCCCTTACCTCCCACATCGTAAATATGCTCCCGCATTCATAAAATGCCGAAGGTCGGTCGCTTGGTTATAGGGAGACTGGAAAGTTGGGGAGGATGGGATGGGACGAGTGAAAAGGATCCGGATAAAATAAAGCGATTCGCGATATCTCCTCAAGTTTTTCCTCGAAACTTCCGACTCCCATCACCTTCCCTCTTTAGGTTTTCACCCATGTTCCCGTCCCCCTCCTAGGCTCCTGACGTGCCATGGTGCACACGCACCAATTGGATCGTCACGAGGCGAAAATTGGTTTTGCACCACTTCTCTCTTTCTGGGATAAAGAAATAGACGCCACTTCGGTTTGCTGATGACTTTGCGTGAGAAGACGAACGGCAAAGAAGGAGAAGAGATCCCTTTAAGGATGCGAAGCGCGTTGTAGCACGCCAGCGAGACTGACTTTCACCTTCTTTTTTTCCTCCCCCCTTTTCGAGATCGATAATGCGCATGTCCTGAGTCGTTTGTTTGTTAACGGGGAGTTAACGCTTCATCTGGTGTATGTCCGTACGTATGTGCAAACCGCGCGAAATGGTTTCGGGGTCCACGGTCTGTGTGTGCGTGTGGATCGCATCGAAGGGGAAAACCCCTTTCTCTTCGTCGACGGATTTCTCCTAAGGAGATTGATCAAATAAGGGCTGCCTTTTGTGTTAGAAAGACTGTTTAGATCTGAAAAATGAGGGCGAAAAGTTATATATCATTGTCATTAAAATTAATAATCGCAACAAAATTTGTTTTTATTCGCTTTACCCCTCCAATATATTCAGTTTTAATTCTTCTATTAATGAAGGTTGAGCGACTTAATCGACTTTATTGAAGTAATTCTCTTATATTATGCTGGATGAAAATTTTAATTAGTTAAGAAATAAAACGTTAGGAAAACTTCGAGGGTCCTGTAATATTTAATTAATATTCCCAGGATGATTCAATGCATTATCTTAACACGGCAGTTCCGTATTATAGGATTACGCTAGTTATTCTTGTCGTGGAATTTCATAAATAATTTGCAAGACATTCACTAGATGGTATTAATTTGAAATGAGTTACCACTAAATAGCAGTGATTAACTAGAAAATTCAATGTAGAAGTTTATAGCTTTAATATTAATTTCCAATCATCGCTTTCTAAAAACGATTAACGTGGGTGTTCATTACTATCCCCAGAATTCCGCGACGCCCCTCTTACATGAAAGTAAGTGTCCACGAATGTTTTTTTAAATCTAGGAGTTGAATTAATCTGAAATAATTAAACGAAACTCTTCGAACCTCCGTATACCATTTTCGAGCTAAAAATAAATTAGACGATCCCAGTAATGACCCGAGTGTCTCGCGTCTTTCCTCGCTTATTATTCATTCTTCGCGACTTTCATCTCTTGAATAAATTCATCCTATGAATGGGAAAGGAAAATCAAGATTGAGGCGTATCTTATGGTCTCCTTTCTCGGGGGTAAAAAATAAAAAAAAATCTAAAAGAGGAGTTCCCTTGTTCGCCTCCGAACAAGAGGTAGAGTAAAAAAAAATAATGCGACACTCTCGTAGAAGCAGCTCGGGAATGTTTATTTTTTCCTCTTCGATTTCTTGAGGCCTGAATGCAAATGCTGATGTCAGGACAGAGAGGTAGACGGAGGAGGGATCCACCGTGGGAATCTGTGTACGCAACTCTGGATCGTGCCTTTGGAAAGCTAATGGCGAGGAGAGGAGGAATAGAGATTCGCCTGTTGGTGAAAGGGAAGTCTGGCCGTCATTGGGTCTCGCATAGAGTTCCCTCTCTTGTCCCCTATTCTCCTACTCATCCTCTCCCTCCTCATCGTCCCCCTCCCCTTTTGCTCTATTGTGAAGAATCTTTCGCTAATGGCTCAACTTCATCCCCCTCTCCACCTTCTTACCCCTCCCCACCTTCTTCCCCTCTCCTCCTTCTTCCCCTCTCCTCATCCTCCCTCCAGGAGCCAACTTCCACTTGCTTCTATGGCGCTGTTTTTATTTCGACGTGGAATGAGATGAGGGGAAGGGGTGGAAGATACGCTGATGAGGAGGTGGTCTCCATTCTCCCGATGTTCCCCGACTCTCTTCTCCTCAAAACGCTTCCCCTCCCCATCCCCTCCGTGCTTTCCTGTACCTCAGGTTCTTTGATTTCCTCTTACACTTCCCCGCCACTCTTTCTCGTCTCACTTTCTATCTGGCATCCTGCTTCCCTCCCCTCCTTCTTTACCCCTCGTTCCTTATCATGCTCTCTCTCTCCCTCCATCCATGTCACCTTCCGATTTCTTCGATCCCTCTTATATCCTTATTTCATTCCGTTTTGTTCCTCCCTTCCTCCTCGCCTCCTCTTTTTTCCCTCCTTCTCCATCTAACTCGTTCTCTCCCTCTATTTTCCTCTCTTCCCATCCATCTCCCATTCCGACCTTTCCGGCAGTCTACAAATCTTTCCCAGCTGTCTCAATCACCGGGCGTTAGTAATGTAATCCATTTGAGCCCAATCCTCGCTATTCTTCATCTCGCATAAACCTTCCCGCTATTACAGGAGCGTGTCCTCGGTATTGTTTCCAACCTGTCGGGTCAGTTTTACCGGATATCATAAAACATGTTTCCTTATTTTTGTTAGGCTAACAATATGTTTGGTGAGATTAACAGATTAACTTGAGAGCCAAGTTCTACAATTCATGCGAAATGACTTGATAGCATCTATGTTTTAATGCTTCAGATGGAGTTCAGCGAAATATGTTCAGTAAATTTGAAAGATATTTTTAGAATGAGTATTTTTGGCCATTGAACACGCAATACACCACGGTGGGAAAGTGAATAGATAGATAGAGAAATTCAATGGCAAACTTGTAGAAGGAAAACAAACATGGTGATAAAAATTTCGACCACTTTATTTGCTTGCACACCCTCTAATCTATCCCTTTTCTCCCCCCCCTTCTCTCTCCCCAGACCTGCTGATACGTACTCACTCTCCATGGTTCAGGGTTTACGATCTCCGTCGACATATCCTTTCTTTAGAAACACCTGCCGTAATATAGAGACCGTCGCGGAAGAGGCGAGGGAAATGCGAGTGGAGAATCGGGTTCGTTGATTATTTTTTTAACGGCCATAGAGAGTACATTCCGTCATCTTCGATGTAAAAGAACGGCGGAACGGAAGTGCTAGAGTGTTGCGAGACCTGAGGCGATCCGTCTTCTGGGATGAGAAAGAGAGACGGTATGGCGGCGATATGATGGAAATATTTCGGGAGGGTGAAATGGATGGAGTCGGGAAAGGAGAGAGGAGCAGAGATGGAGGGAACTGGAGTGGGAGAGGAGCTTTCAAGCTAGAAGAGACAGCATGAGGATGGACTGGTATATGCAGGGATTGTCGTGGGAATAGTAGAGGGGATAAAAACTTTGGAAAAGGGCTTTGTGCGCGTCGCTGTAAGGGAAAGCTTTAAAAGATCGGAGATGGATGGGAATAAGAAGAAGAGAAATAACTTCCCTTCTCCTTATCTGTCTCATAAAACGTATCTCGAAGGAAGGTTGCCTTGAATGAGATAATTCGATCCTCCGTCACGGGGCTGTTTTTTATGAAGTTACTTTTACTCTCCCTATCTCTCTCTTCCATTAGGATGAAAGTGACGGGTTGATTACGTTTGCCCAATCGAAAGCATTCTGTCACGTTCGATATCTCCCTCTTATTCTTTTTCTACATTTCGAGCCGTGAGATCAGTCTCGCGGAGAATGATTTAAATGTGTTTTTAATGGTTTCCTTTGGCGATTAATCGACCCTACGGGTAAGGCGATCGAGAATTGACGTGGCGAGCGTGTGGTCGTGATAAATAAAAGGACGTGTCACAATAGCCAGTTGCGGATCGTTTTTGTGTCGAGTTGCGGTTGTTTGGCCATGCCGGCGAGACTGGTGGCTTCCTCAAAAATTTAACCTTAAATATGAATCTTTTTATTTCATTTTATTCCCATTAAAACAATTCAAGGTGATTTTTAGCCTCAAAAATAAAACATTAACCTAACGGTCTTTCTCGAAATTTCCAAAATATTGGCATTAAAAAAAAATCAATCGAGAATGTGTTCTTCGTCAATACCCATCGCATTCATTAGTTCATTATTTTGGTAGCGTTCGCTTAAAATTTTCCCCATTAAATTGTTTGGGAATAATTCCAAAAACTCTCCAACGTGCGTAAATCGTATTTGGTTGTTACGACTCCTTTTATGCTGCAAAAAGTAACGGAGAGAGAAAATTATTATTTTACCATCATGAACTCAATCGACAAACGATCAGCGCAGCAAACCTAATGAAACAAAACCATAAAAGTCTGAAAGGATCGAATCGTTTCACGGCATGCGGCAAATAGCTAAACCAGAAAGAAATTTGAATATTTCTTCAAACGAAGACGTTGAAGATTCTCCGATAAAAACATCCCGCCATTCAAAAAACGCCCTCTTTCTCTCGCTCTCTCTCTCTATTCGACCTTCATCCCAAATGAGCGTCCTTCGTTCTTCCCGTCGCGCCGCGAGAAAGACGTAAAAAAGGGGAATTTCCTCGGAAATGAAGTAGAGTTCACTGTGCAAAGCGGCCATCGAGAAGATCTTTTTTGCCTCTTTCTCTCCCTCTCCATTTCTCTCCTTCAGATCTCGATTCATTAACTGCGAACAAATTGGCGAGGTCGAGAGAAAGAGAGAAAATAATTCCTTTTTTCCGCCACGTTTTCGTCTTTCTTTTTTTTCGCGCCGTGTCCGGTTTTTCCAACCGCTCCATTTTTCCCGCTCTCGATTTCTTTCTCCCGCCGTCCTTCCGCACTCTTGTTTCCTTCCATTCCCTTCCTCCTCCCCTCACTCTCCTCCCAATCTTCTTGAGCCTCCAGTTAAGTCGGTTTCTCAATAAAAAACAGCAAGGATGCACGGAAACTTCTAAATTGGATTCCCTTTCAGGAAATGTGGATAAAACGACAGAGGGGGGGAAGAGAGAGAAACGGCATTGAGCGTAAATTCAGCGAATAAGAGAGATTCGCAAAACGCGGAGGAGAAAAGGAGTATTTATTGCAACGCTGCTCTTTTACATGGCAGCCTTGTGGAGTGGTCGAAGGTTAGTCGAAAGCACGTCGTCTCGAAGTTAATTTTTTTAAATGACGATTTTATTTGATAAGGTTGGAATTGCTTGGAATTGATACACCGAATATTAAAGAATGGGAACATCTCGAGAATGATTCAAGGTCATTTCGTGCCCAAAACTTTGTTAGAGGAAGATTCTTTATTAAAGGATGACCCAAAGCAATAGGATGAGTGTTGTTTTTGATAATTGACACCTTGGCACTCGCCCCGACCCTTGTAGTTAGCCGAGATTTGTGCGGAGGGGCTATGGAAAAGAATCGTTGGGAAGAAAAAGTGTATCGATGGTCTTTCAACAGTGGCAAAAATTCCCTCAACTTGTTTCTCTCTCGCCTGCCATTTTAATTCAGCTCCTTAAGACTTTCTGTTAATTCCTGTTTCGTTTTACTACTTATATATATTATACCAACAGGCCATGTTATACCAACAGGCAATGTTATACCAACAGACCATGTTATTCATTAGAATGTTTTCCACTTCCTCATCTCTCTCCACATTTTAATAAATCTTTATTCCACCTAACTTTCTATAGTCCATAAGCATAAATCATCGCCGTATCATCTCATTCTCTCAGTTACTGCTTCAACTGAACGTAACCTATGGTTAAATTTATGATATAGGTAGCTTATTCAGGTTGAGTTAGGCATATTTCAGCCATGAAATAGCTACCCAACGTTTTAACGGGAACTCGTCGATATTTTTTTCCGAAGGTTCTTATTAGAACGGTAAATTGCTAGCGAAGACCAGTGCCCTAAAGTTAGAAGCGAGCGTATGGTGGTTCAACCAATTAATGTCCACAGGAGTTGAATATATTATTTGTTTTTACTGGCCATAAACTCTCCAATTCAACTCGGAGCATCCCCTTCTTATCCGTGCACGCTCTCTCTTCGACTTTCTTTCATACTCTTTCTCTCTTGCACGCCACACCCCCTGCCTTTCACCCCGTGGTTGTATGCACGCTCCTTCAACACCAACGACAGTTTCCTCCCACCCAATCTTAAAGGACATCGCGACTTTTCCGAGTCCTGCCCAATTCTTCAGTCCCCTCCCCTCTTCTTTTCCTCCCTTCCACTCTCCCATTCCACTCCGCCGACTAAAATTCCACCTCTCACTCCCGTCGGAGGGAAAGTGGTGATGGATGGCGAGGAATGGAGGGGAAAGGAGGAGGGAGTAATTTCTCCTGATACGCCCATGGTCCCAAAGCAAGAGACAACCATTTCCCTCCCCCTCCCACCTTCCAATTCCAATTTCCTCTCTCGCCTCATCGGAAATAATTTCACTCTCGAAAAACAACCTCCCACGCTCAACACGGCCACATTTAGATATACGTACATTTATGTATGTTCTTTCCAATTTTGAGAACTTTCACGTAATGGGTCGAGTGAATAAAAATTAAGCAAATGCTTAAAGCAAACAGTAAAAGCAAAAGCATGAGCAAATGCTAAAAGCATTTGCTTCATACTGAGTGAATAAAAGTTTGCTTTTGCTTATAAGTAATTGCTACTCAGTTTTAAGCAAATGCTAAATTTTACGGAAAAAAGCTCTTTGCAACTCTTCCCTCACTTGTTTTTGTTTAAATTTAAAGTTTTACATAGGTAGTTGAATTTCAAATTAATAATTTTTTTTACTATTTCTTTTATAACCGGATTCGATAATATCACAAATCATGGGTGCATTTTTATTCAATTATAGTTATAGTAATTTTATGTAGTCATTTGTCTTTATAGTGATTTTGGAAGCCACAAATTTTACTGTCTTACATACAGTTGTGCATTGTACGTGGTATTCTTTCCCGACTCCTATTTGAAATCCGGGATCACTTAAGTACCTTAGAAATATTTCTATCTTCTGTTTGGAAGATTACCCCACCACGTCTTTCTTGATATTCTCCGAGCAACAGATTTGAAATATACTTAACATTTTCTTCAGAGAAACTATATAAATTTTTATAACCATTGGTTGTTGAAACTTTTCTCGTATTTTTTAACCTTTTGTGTCACCGTAAATTACCATATTTATATTTAGGATCAATTATCATGAAAATAGAGTACTTATAAATAGCTTAGAAAGCCCTTTACCTCGCTTAAAAAAGTTTAAGCATATGCTTAAAGCATTAAGCAAAAGCTCGGTTTTATTCACACAATTTTAAGCAAATGCTTATTCTTTCTAGCAAAAGCAAATGCTCTTTTTTATTCATCCCAAATCAAGTATTTGCTTAAAAAGTGATAGAAATCTTAAGCATGAGCATTTGCTTATTTTTTATTCACTCGGCCCAATGTGTGAGGTACGAAACCTTTACAGATGTCCCGATCGAGAGAGATGTATGGAGTTTGGTGTTATCGTCGCCGGACCAGTCTATTCGTTGGAGAAAGATTTACGGCTAATGATGTTGTGTTTACCTGCCATGAGTTATGTCGCAGTTCTCCGCACGTCGCGGTAGAAAGTTCGTATCTGTTCTTATCAGAATGGAAGAAGTGTTGATGATATAGCAATAACAAACAGATTCGTAGTTGAGTACACATTGTTTTCAACATGGAGAATCAGTCTAGTTCTGTTGTTTCTCAATATTGTAAATCATCAGTCAAAAAGTTATGGGTTTCAAACGCCTCATTGTGAAAATATGATGAGCATGATGAACTGCATCCCGACGAAAACAAGAATTTTCGGGCGTAAAATATCCCAAGTTTATTAATTCCGAAGTTAGGGCTCTTTATTTCTTTAAGTTACTATCACGTTCGTTAAATTAATTAATTAATCGATACTCCGGTTACAGTGATCAAGAGCGAAAAGCTTAAGATAACCGGCAGAAGCGATAAATCTGCATCGGGCCCCTGACATTGGGCGTCCTCATTTGTCCGCCGGGGAATCGGCTTCAGATACAAAGGTGGAGAGAGAGAGACGGTTTTGATGGTCGAAATCAGTCATCTCGCGATTACACGAAAACCCACTCCAGAGAATCATCCCCGTAGATGCGCAAGCGTTGCGTCTGTTTCGTCCCTCTCCCCCCGTCTCTCTCTCTCTCTCTCCTCCCCTTCTCCTCTTCTTCCTGCCATTAAAACTCGTTGGGCTTTCGAGGCGAGCTGACCAAATTTGGCTTGAGGCGATCGGATACGGAAGGAAGAGAGGAAACGTTACTTTCACTTTTTCATATATTTTTCAGCGCTGCTCCTTTTAAGCAGCAGATAATGACCGCAGCATTTTTTCAAAGGGAGCCGGTTAAAGAAATGTCTTAATGGTTTCAGGAAGTTGGATGATTTTTCCTGCCATTATGTACAATTAAATTGACAGTTCATAATTTTTGACAACTTTTGTTTTTTTTTACCTTTCCCTCAAAACTTGCGCGTCTCTGGAGGCGAAATTTTTATTTGAATACTGAATGTGTAAAAAGGGAGAGATTGTCATCGAGGTTTTTTATGCTTCTTTTTAAAGCATTCCTCATGCCTTTTTGATTTCTATTGACGCTCGTTTCTATAATTTATTGACTTCCAAGAGGCTGCTCAGAGAGAATTTAAAACTAGCATCCTCTGTTTAAGGAGACTGAAGTAAACATAATTAAATCGATAAATCGCCTGTTACGTAAAGCAGTTTGCAGAAGAAGTTCTGAATAATATTTAGTAAGTGGGCGTCTTTTTAACTACTAATTCTTTTGATATTAAATTATTATCATTTATTCGAGTTTACTGAGAAAGATACGAATCCAACATGAATTAATCATCTTATTTTATCAACTGACAGATGAGAATTATGTATTAGCATATTAAGATAATTTTGCTTTTTAAACCTCTTTTCTCTCCCGAGTATCTTGGTGGTATTTTCATAATGTAAGTTATTAAAACATTAATGTAGATTCCGAGAATAAATTATCCAGCTCACCTTTAGTCTCAAATCTAATAAGTAATAATGCTAATAACCATAAGTTAGTTGGGAAAATTTGGTAACAATTCCAACAACAAAGCGGTCATCCTCATTGGTGACTAGCCGATCGCTGATTCCCAAAAGAAATTCGTATCTGATATTCTCAACCATTTTGAAGCATAATTACTTATATTTATTATCAATTTCATTAAAGCAGATATTTTAATGGCCATATGCATGATAATACTTTTATAAATTTAATTATGCATCGTACGAGTTATTAATTTGTTTTTATTCCTCCACAAAAGAATATGATCATGGCCAGGAATGCTCTCGGGTATAAATAAAACTTTGGAGATTGAATGCGGGAAAGTTATTTTTAAAATGAGTTGCTCAATCTAAATGTAATCCTTTCTCTTTAGCGTGATCTTTATGAAGATGTTCCTCTTCTTTTAATTTCCAATTTTCGAAAGCGATTTTCTCCTGAAGGGAAAAAGGACCAATACTTAACCAGCACCCGAAGTATTTTTCACTCCTCCTCGGATTAACCTTTACGCAGTTTCAATTACGGCGAACTCCTTAATTGAGGGGTTATTATATGATTCCTTACACAACCGGCCGGCTCTCAATTCAGTTTTTACATTGCAAAACTCTCTCCGGTCTCCAAGTAGAGTTCCCGTTTAAAAAAAATACGAACCCGCCATTCATCGCGCGGAGGCAAATGATGCGACCGATCCCTCCTCCTCCATCCGCGTTGGAAAGTGTTTAATTTAGGCATTGTTGCGGGTCAGGTAAATGTGACCATTTCTCTTCCTCCTCCCCCATCCCTCGGCAGATGTCGCCTCACGTAACGCGAGACCCGGTAATACCTCCAACCGACGTGATCGCAATCCGCTCAAGGCTATATGTACGTGCCAATCTTGTATGTCTCCGCGAAAAACAAACACTCGAAATGTCTCGTCCTCTTTAAAGAGTCATCGTTTTCGCTTCCCGATTCTCTCCTTTTCTCTCTCTCTATGCTTCTTCCATAATTGCCGTAACATTGTTCCATCTTTTTTTTATCCCACGCGATTCGAACTTCGGAAAAAATGTAAACCGTCGCCCGGAGGAGCGTCCCGCGAGAAGCTACGTGGAAGGGAAAGGTCGCCCCGCGATAGAGAGAATGAGACCTCAAAGATCCATGAATATGTATGCTGCGTTATGGAGAACGAGTTTTCGATGCGACTCCTCCGACTGTGGAAGTTTCCCCTCCCCGCCGACGATGGCGCTGCCCGCGCCCGCATCGCGGTTTTGTCTTTCCACTTTTTTTTAAAAGTGGCGGACCTCCCTTCTTTTTACTCGGGAATAATTCTTAAGCTCTTACAGCCATTCTGCAAGGGCCGTCACGGAGAAGATACTTGATCAGGGTTATTTATTTTTTTTTAAAGGAGGGCTCGGTGTATGTAGGTCGTATTTGAAGCTCTGTTGATTCAAAACGTCTAGTCCTTAGACGTTGATGTGACGTGATTGCAGAGTGAATTCGTCCCCATTATACCCGTAGCGGGGCTGATGTAGCGTGCCCGTAATGGCGCTTGCGGTGAAAACGCTTCGCAAAAGGTCTTAAAACCCCGCGACCCGCGAAAGGAGGGATCGAAATGTCGGGGAGCAGTTTTTATTCTATCGGATCGAATCGTGAAGTCGTCGAGTTATTTCGTATGCTTTGTGAGCGAAAAAATATTTTCCAATGCATGCCAGGAGAAACTGAACCTACGACAAGCAATATTGTCAAGGGTAACATTTGAATTGACACGAGTTGTATTTAAGAAAGAATTATCGGGATCACCTTATGTTTGTAATCGATTGGAAAAATTATTCTGTAGTATGAACTGCCTGTGAATGATCACTGATGACAGCTTCTTTGTAGCCGAAATGCTGATCTGGGTTTACCAATTTTTCTACAGATATTGGAGAAACTGCAACTGCAACTTTTATGTTTTCTGATGAAACCCATTGAAACGTCAATAGCAGCAGGGAGAAACTTTAAATTTCATATTCTTAATTTTATGCACCTCCTTCACGTTATGCAACCTTGAAAACATCTGTCTTCCGTGGTATTACATACAAACAAGCTTCTCTAAAATCAACATGAAAACATGAAAGTGAATTTTTCACAATGAGGTAAAGACGTAAGTACTTTCTGGCGCTCAGGGGGATTGAAACGAGTTATTATGATTTCGATCGAGACATCTAGGGCCTGACGTGAATTCTAACCAATCAGTCAAGAGGTGTTCCCGTTGATTTTCCTATGAAGAGACACGAGGGATAGTGTAATTTTGCCGCGATAGATATTGACAAACGACTTGACTAGGGTGTAATTGAGACTATGGAGTCCCTTCTTACATTTTACTCTTCATCTGGTACAGTTTACATGGAAGAATATAAATATTTAAATGATTTGATGCTAAAGGGAGTACCTAATACGATAAGTTGCGACATATTAATGTATACGTCAAAGAAGACTAATGAATTCGAGAGAAATCGGATAAGGGAATATGTATATTTCCGCCTAGCCCCTCGTTAATAATATTATTGCCCCAGAGAAGGCCGTTAACGAAGCGCAGAGGACGTTCGGATTCAGTCTTGAATTTGTGATAATTGAAGGTTAAATGAGAGATTTCAACTCTTGCAAGAGAGCTAACCCTTGAATCCACCCCATTTCAACCCGCCTCTTTCTTCACCTTATTTTTCCATAACGGAACCTATTGGACGTTTTTACGGACATGTCACTATTCCGCCTCCTCCACCTCCATCTCTAAATCATAGAAATCGACACGCGAGTGTGGCCGTCGAAACGGCAACGTCGCCTCGTATCCTCCCCCCTGGCCATGCGACGACTCGTTGGGGGTGCCACGGCGAGCTTTCACGAATGCGGAAAGAAAGTCCCAAACAAATCAGCGTGGAGTGTGATAGGGTCCTCAAGGTGGGGGAGGATGGGAAGGAATGGTGGTGGGAGAAGAGTGAAGGGGCGGTGGTGTGGGGAGGATGGAAGCCGCGGCGGGAGGCGTAGGACCGAGGTGGCGTGAAACAACGGGCTGGAGGAATGGGAGATTACCCCCCCCCCCCCGGGAGACGAGAGAGAGAAATATTGTTACGTCACGCCTCTCCTCATTCTGCAGGCGCGCGTTATTACAGGCCCCGGAGGGAAAGATTCGAGAAGGCATCCAACGATGTAGATATTTATTTTTGTAGGCCAAGAGCCACACACGGGCCAAAGGTGAACGATCTCACCGTCGAAATATAAAAAATAGATAATCTTTCTGTGGAAGTGGGTGTGTTTATGGGAGATGATAAGTTACTGGCCTTACTGAAGAAGCTTGTTATATATTAATAAAGGGCGAGACGTAAGATGGCCGTAGCTGTCATGATTCCTTGGGAAAATTCGTGGATGGTGGGCGCGAGATAGTGGGTCGCATAATCAATAGCCGCATTTCTCCTAGTTTATCTGTAGAAAGCGTTGTGCCGGCTGTGTTTTATACGCCTAGTGGTTTTGTGGATATCGTTCTCGTTTCTTATGGAAGGTGCTCAATGTATTCGAGTCACTATTTTCAAGAATCATGAATGCCATTGAAAGCCACCAATTTCCAAATGAATACAGGCGCCCAATAAAATTATAGCGTAGAATAGTTTTTATTAACTCGCCAGGAAATCTATGACCTCATAACGAATACTCATCTTATCATGGGTAAATTGTCATTTAGAATTTCAAATAGTTTCGAATTTTCCTCAGAAAAATACCTGAAAATTAGATTTAGTTAAAAAAACAATGACAGTTTGTTAAAAATGTTTCGTAGAAAATAAAAAGAGGTTCTTATAATTAAAATCAACTGATTCATCATCTTAGTATAGTTTTATACGCTTTATACCTTACGTAGGAAGTTTCTCCTATTGAGAACGGCAGTTGTTTTAAAAAGCTATGCATAGTTGAATAAATCTTCGTCTTCATTATTCCTGCTAGGTAGGAAAGACATGCGGAAGAAAACAATTATTTATTTTTTAAATTTCTTTTTTCTTACCAATTTTTATGCATATCAAGGGTCACTTTCGCTTCTGTATAACGATTGTAAAGAAATTTATTTTCATAATACGATTATTGCGAGTGTTTCGGTTTCATAAAATATATGTATCATAAATGTCATTTTTAAACATATATCCGACTAACTGAAGGGCGAGGGCATTGAAATGGCAATTGGCTGGCCATCTGCGAGTTGGGAGGGAGATGGGGGATGGCGACGGCTGCAATAATTGAATGTCCCATGATTCTTATTGGGAAACCAAATGCCAGATGGGACCGGACTTTCAGGATATTTATAGGAGCAGCTTGTGCGAGAGAAGCATATGACCATGAAAATATCTGGGGTAGGCCTTCATCGTGAGAAAATATTCCGATTAATAAACCGAGCTGCGGTTTAATGGACGGTCATCGTAGAAAATATTTCCGCTATGAAAACTGTGAGGAATGAAATGGCAATTAATAACACTTACTGTATAGTCGCCTCTTCTTTAAATTACGGATCCGCTGTCAGAAAACCAATAAATGTCACGTTTATAAAATATAAAAATGATCGCTCAAATATTCAACTTTTAAAAACTCAGATTGTTTATTCTCGGAAGAACGTCAGCAATGGAAGTGCCGAGGAAAAATGTCATTAACGTTCTCATGTTACCTTAAGGACGTCGCAAATATTTCATCCCTCCACTTCGTGTTTGCCGATGTAATTCAGGGCCGTCTGGTGACAACCGATCGCAAAAACGCTTCGCCCGTCTCGGGCGAGGGGGAAAAAACTGGCGGTGCCGTGAAAAGCCGAACCTTCCACCCAAACCTTTCCCCCTCTTATGTTGCGTCCCGCGTAAGACGTTACAGTTTCCTGTGCGGATGAAATAAATTTCAGCGACGACTCTTACCGATCGAATCGAGTTTTTCGCTTTGCATCCCCGTCGCAATAATAGAATGAAGGTGACCTTAGACATTCTCGAAGCGGTGGAGGGAAGGAAGGAACAAAAAGGAAGGGTTTTGTGTCCTCCCCCTCTTCCGTTCACCCCATCCCCTCCACGTCTGCCGAGAGTGGACAAAATGACCTTCCCAAACTGGCTCGCCCTTTTCGTTTCTTTTATTTTTTAGGTTTTAAAAATCCTCCATAATCTTTGACGTCGCGAGACGTATCACGTGATTCCCTACCCTTGGAATCTCGAGTAATTTAGGATCTCCGACGCCACCTCTTTTTACGGTTTTAATCGAGTGCGATACCCCCCTACCCCCATCATCTCCGCATCCCCGACCTATCAGGGGAGGAGAGCTTGCGCCGATGGATCATGGGTAATAAACTCTTTGAAGGTGTAATGGAGGAGCTCCTTGAAAGAGTGGTTGAGTGGCGTTGATGCTTCTACTTGAGATTGTTAGCTCGCTGTGTGCGGGTGAGCGATTGTGATTGGGGGTGGGGGAAGAGGTGGCGGGGGAGTGAAGGAGGAGAGGAAAGGAGGTTCGGAGCGAAAGGATGCTTGCAGAGGAGAGGAGAGAAGCGGGTCACGTTCGCCGGGTGAAAGGTGGAAATCACTTTTTGGCTCTTGAGCCCAAACCTTCTCCCCCTCATCTTCAAATGAGTGGCGTGTGACCTCACACTCCCGTCATATCCCGCTACTTTCATCTTTTCCTCCTCCTCCTCCCCTATCCTACCTGCCAAGATGCCACGCGATATACCTTCCACGTATCCTTTCTTCTCTTTAATATCCTTCTCTTTCTTTCGTGTGCCTTCGAAAATATTCTCGATTCCTACCCTTCTGCTCACTTCTGTCGATTTGTGCCGCGAAACCGCAATTGCCCTTTTTATTCAGCATTTCGCACTTTCAATTTTGTGTCATCTATATCAGGGATCGTCAAAGTTTCTTGGGAGAAGGTCGAATGCCGGCATACTGTAATTTACGTGATGATGGACATAGTGCTGTACAGATAATGATCGTTATTTAAATGCACAAGAGACAAAAGTCGCGGACATATTAAAGGAATTTAATCCCCTAGTTTTCTAAAAAAATTAACAGTTTAGGTTGTCTATTTTAAAACATCAGAAAACCTGTCTGCAAGCGCTATGTTTCTCACGAATATAAAATTTACGACCGCTGTTATATATATATATGCAATAAAAGTAAGCAAAGAAAATGAAAAGGGACGATTTAAGATATATATATCTTAAATCGTCCCTTTTCATTTTCTTTGCTTGCTTTTATTGCCTTTGGATATATTTTTTCTCTCTCCGTTTCTTTCTCTTCATCGACATTTTCCTCTTACACTCTGGGATAATCGCTTGGCTTTCCGTTTTTATTCCAATTATACACACGCAATCGATAATCAAGAAAAATAAATAATATAAAGTATCGGATATAAATTTTATATTTAATTCGATTTGGTTAATTATTTTTCCTTCTTTTTTATGTTTTCTCGATTTTCCCGTCATCTTTTCGGGTTTCCTCATTCTCATTAATTTTGGGAGTGTCTTGTTCACTCTCACTTTTGGTTAATATCTCCTCTCTCTTTCTAAACTTAAAATTTCACTTTCCATTTGCAAATATTGTTGGATTCCCTCCTTACCTATATCATCCTGTCTCGACTCTCTCTCTCTCTTTCATTCCTTTCACTCTCTCTTACACAAGTTCTTAAATAAAATGCCTTGGTATGTTTTATTTTTTCATTCTTTCGCTGCCTCACTCACCATTTCATTCCCACTTCGCTGTCTTTCCTTCTCTCTTTTTATTCTTTCTCCTTTTCGAAGTTTCCTTTCTCTCTCAGTATATCTCCCTTTAATGTCCCATGCTCACAAAGTTCCAACTAACCCGTTTCCGTAAGTCTCCATCCATTCATCCTCTCGTTTGTCTTTTGTTTCCTCCCTAACGACGCAACTCTTTTCGCCATTGTTTCAGTACTCATTTTCACTCGTCCATTCATCCGACTCAAGGCTATTTACGGCTCCCTTTTTTTAATATACGCGAGGGTACGAAGATCGAGCGAATTCTTGTCGTGTTTGACAATGGGAGAATATTTTGCGCCGATTTTCTTTTTTGAAATATGTCTTCCACCACTTACTACGACCGTTAAAAAAATCTCTCTCTCTCTCTCGGGAGAGAGAGGTGCATAATGGTCAGTTTTTAATACTATTAATAACGGTCGTTTTCACACCATAAGCATTCATCCGAGAAGCGTTTTTTTTTAATGATCGAGGTTTTCGTGCCTTCTGGAAATGGTTTTCATTTTTTGTCGGATGTGGAGCGGAACTGACATTAAAAATTCTCTCTTTTCGTTAGGGTTAATTTGGTGTTTACTGCTAATTATTTTTTTCAGCATTTCCTCGAGGGGCCTACTAAGCCATTGACCGAAAAGTTACGTGCCATTAAGGGTTATTTTAAAAAGAATTACTAACTTTTTATTTTCCAAAGGTGTTATTGGAAGACAATGGTATAGAATTTGACTTTATTTCCATGCTATATTTCTTGTCTTGCGGGATTATAACTTTCGGGAGTTTTTCTATTTTGATCTCTTCTCAGTCAGTAAAGGCATCAATTTGATGCAAGTTCGACTTACATAAATCATGATACCTTTCTTTAGAAAATCGAGCCAAATGTGCTTTAAAATAATTAGGATGAATATTAAAATATTTATTGGGAGCTATTATAACGGTTTAAGTTGTGTTATGAATGTTAATGAGTAAAATGTTCCCCATCTCGGCGAATTTATGAGTAGTAAATAAGAGGCAATTATCGCCCCTGAAGAAATAACGATTATGCTATTTACCTCTAATCGGTGGCGAAAATGTTATAAAAATATATAGATTAAAATAATTTTTTGTCTGTCGGGAAAAATCGGGAAACGAATATTTATGAGTGTCCCTATATGAATATATCTAAAACCAAGTTTAATATTCAAAAGAAAATAACCTCAGAAAGGTTGTAAATTTTAGTTTGGCAAATTATCAAATTAGCATTATTTTCTAATTGCAGAATCTCTTATTAAATGGCGTATCAATGACCCTGCCTTATTCATCCCTACGGCTGCGTTGAACAATGTGTGTGAATTAATTATATTGAAAAAGTAGCTAATGATGAAACGCATGTAGAAGTTGATTAATTAACTTTGATGAAAATTTCAACCTTGCTGTGGTTATTTTCTCTTTAATTGCGTAGTTATCTCAAATGATAAAATAATGAATCGGTTTCTTTTTAGTATATTAATTTTGGAACACTCTTTAATCATGTGCCTTTAATTTGCACTGCGAGGAGTTTTATTCGATAGTGGTTGACAGGATTTTCGTTGAAAAGCCAATACTTTTAATATCTGTATACGGCACTCTGTGCTAGTCGTCTTCCGCGTTGCAATATCAGTAAGATCGCTCTTTGAACCAACCTCAGGCGTCGATTCAAGATAACCATCAAAACTGCCGATAGCAGAGGAAGGTTTATTTTATCGTTCCAACCGAGTCTGCGGGCGGGGCCTTTTCGTTTCTTCCCCCTCACCTTCCTCCGCCTGCCTCAACCCGACGCAACCTGAGCTCTCCTTAGCCCCACGAATAAGAGCGGAACCGTGGCGAAGGTGCATGCGGCACGCGTACTTTCTCGTTTTGCGTATTGACTTCTACTTTCCACTCCCTCGCCCCGCAACCCCTCGACGCGTTCGGCCACCCCAGGACACCCACCCACGCGGCGGCGGGTGGAGGTCCGAAACCTATGCTTCCTACCCGACATATCGATTAAATACACGAAAACGGGATGGAATTAATCAATTAATTAGTGGAGAGTTAAAGTGGAGTGGAGAGTTAAAGGAGTCAGTTTTCGATGTCGACGATGCTTTAAATCAGAGTTGGGCAGCCAACGCTCCGCGGACATTATACGGCCCCCTAGAGCATTTTATGTGGCCCACGGAGCTATGACAAAAAAGCAATCCGTAAAGTTTAACGCACAAATTCATATTATTTTGGCAAAATGTTGTCAATAAAACCATTAATTTCGAAATGTTAACCTTAAAACCCTTAGTTTAAAATCACCGCATAGGAGTTGATTCCTTTCTTTATATTATCTTCGCCGTAGTCTCTACTCATTATTACTACTTAAACCATTATTTAGACTTGATTTTTACTCGTACGACACCTAAGAATCACAGGTGAACTTCCGATCTAAACTATAATCCGGCTCTTTGAATTATTCCCAATCATCGATGCGGCCCGCCATGTAGAAAAGACTCCCCCTCCCCCCTGCTTCAAAAGGATAAACGTTTTTTTGTCGAAATTCCGAGATGTGCGTGTTGTCGTCGCTGCTGGCGCTGAAGATGGGAGGAAATGCAAATACCGGAGACAAGATAAAAACGGCGCTTTCGTTCTTAGCGGATGATGTCACCGTTTGTGGGGAATCCGAAGGATTTGAGGTGCTGATGAAGACGTGGGACGTGACACCGCTATGTTTTTAAGGTCTCCAATCGAGGAGATTAAACGGCCCGGGGCTTGGGCTCGTCAAAACAAGTGTCGGTGATTTTTATCTTCGCTCTCCTTTCTCCCCTTCCCCTTGATATCTAGCCAACGAATCTCTCGCTGTGATTTTCCGAATGAGAATTTTATTCAAATTTTATGCTGGGAACAAATAAGAAAGCTTGTGGGTGGACGAAATTTTATCGGATATTTATCGCGTCGCTTGATGATTGCTAATTAATTGGGTAGGTGGGCGAGCGAATGCGGTTTTGCAACCATAGTTTTTGGATCGCTATCAACTTGTAATATTTGGTGAGCTATTTTTTGAGGTCCATGTCGGATAAAACTGACCAACAAAAATTTATTTAGATAATGAATGACAATATATAACGTGTTTTCACCGGAACTTATTATGAAATTCAAATGACCTGAGGCATAACTTCGGGAGTGAAATAATACTTGTATGGGCAACTTTCATTTCCTATGTAGGAGCTTTGGATGAAAAATATATGATAAAGCTTTAAAAAAAAAAATAACGTGGGTGCCTTGAATCTATTTGGAGTTATATTTCGCAATCCTTACTAAATTTTGTCATCATATCTGATGGCCTTCGTTTCTTATGGAGTCCTTATCCGCGAAGTTTTAAACCTCATGAGAATGCAGTTTGGAGTTTCAAGTACTAATGGTTATTTATTCAAATAGCCTAATTGATTCATCCCAATCACGTAAAATAACTAGTAAATAATATTTAACTTGCATAAGAGTAAATAAACGGCGCAATATACATTGCACAAACTTTCTTATATATTATACATATATACATTTGGTCAACTGTGTGCGCTTATAAAAGAAAAACGCTTATAAATTAACCGTAGTTTAGCGTATATTTTAATGCCACTGGTCAATATTTAGTAATTTTTTGTGACATATAGCATAGTTAGTATTATTTGTGACATCAGGCTGTACGATTGGATGGATTTTAATCAAAATCCTATAGCCATTTTTGAGTAAATCGAATTTTGTTTCAAAATATCCTAGAATAAAGTACCCTAAATTGTTTTGCTATATCATTAATCTCTTCAGAGTGTCTTTTATGAATGATATTATCCATAAATATGAGATATCATTCGATTTAGTTTAAACGTATGGCTGTAGTAAGAGTTTGAATGGATCGCGGCGGAGTCGTGGCGTCATAAGGCTTAGATAAGGTAGCTTAGCGTACATTATAATGTCACTGGACGCCATATAGTGATTTCAAGAAACATATGGCTTACGTAGTATTATTTGTGACATCAGGCTCTACAATTGGATTGATTTTAATCAAATTCTCTGTGGCCATTTTTGAGTAAATCAAATTTTTCAAACAATCGCCTAGAATAAACTACCCTTAATTTTTGCGCAATATCATTTTTATGAAAAAGGGTGTGCAAAAGATGATATATTGTACAAATACGAGATACAATTCGATTTCATGTACGCGTTTCGGCCCTGTAACAGCGAACAGACCGATAGACAGACTGACAGACAGACGGCATGGAGAAAACCACTTTTATGGACTCAGGGACATCTAAAACGTGTATTTCCTTCAAAATCTCGAAGTCGATTTTTTCACGATTACAATACTTGCTCAATATACGTATATGAGAAAGTAAAAATGCACCATAATGTGAATCTATAATACCTGAGTTATGATTGCAGGACAAAAGATTCGTAGGCTAAGTGGAGAACATGATAGAATAAAAGAACGCGTATCATCAAGTGAGCAGTGCTGCTAGCTTTCATTGAGTATAACTCAAAGAATACAAAACGACCATCCGTTTCTCTAAAAACTGCATATACTTCGCATGACTTATCCTTATTTCATACGTAACCAACTTGTTACTGCAGCTAATATAAGATTAATGAATTTTTCCGTAGAAGAGAGTATTCAGGCCGGAAGAATTTTTGTCTAGCGTTTGATTCATCATGTTTTTGAAGCTAGGTATAATGTTTGTAAGGGTTCAAGACACGCCCTTAAAATTGCTACCGCCTTCCAATTACCTTGGCCTTTAAAATCTCTGAGACAATTTCAGAGCAAGGACGACCTTGGAGTGTTGATCCGTTTTGGTCATCTAAATTGAGCTTAAAAGCGAAAGAAAAAAATTACGACGGGATAACTGGGCGGTAGACGGAGCAATCAAAGATTTTTAAGGGACAAGAATCGACAGATATAGCTTTTAATAGCCCTACTACAAATGTTTTACACTTTGGTGTCCACGAGGCACTGTTTACGTGACTTAGATTTGATGGCGAGCATATTTTAAAAGCAAGAATCTGGAATTTATGTAATTTGGAGCTCGATAATACCCTGCTAAAATTATACTTAAATCTGAATCGGTGACATCTTACTCAAGACGTTTAAGTTACGTCGGCATCGCGATAATCTTTAAAACCAAAGCGTGCTCTGAAAATGCAATATTTCACCGGGACGAATAACAGAAGTCGACATATTTATAACCACCGTTGGTTCCCATTTGGCTTAGTTCATTAATTTGCTAATTATATGTCATTACATTGACAAATATTTCAGTGATAATAAGACTACTTTTGGACTCAAATTGGGTTGTGTGCGCGTGTTGTCATTAGTGGTAAAAATTACATTACTAGAACCATAAGTATGACAGGTTAATACAACTAACTGAGAAGATAAAATAGTCCAATAGTTGAATTGGTCCTAAGCAACCACTATGCTACCAATACCAGAATTTTCTAAACAACAAAATTGCCCGAACGGTCAAAGGAAACGAAATGATCAGTGTGATCAGAAATATCTAAAAATGAAGTGATATTATTATAACAGCTAAAATGGTGCAAGGCGATAAAATGCCGCGAAGCCACGAGGTACTCCAGGACTAGGCTCAAATTGGCAATATTTTTACATCATTTGCTGTTCAAAATTGTATATTTGCTGTATCATATTCGCGATATTCTTTATTCCTTGTGAAAGTCATTACTTGACCGAATCGCGGCGCTCAAATATAACGGTTACCCGTTCACATATTCCCACGCGACTCCAAGCATTATTACAGGACCATTATTGTGACACTGAGGAAAAGTTCGCCATAATTGCCATCGTTAAAGATATTTCGTGTGTGTGTGTGTGTGTGTATGTATGTATATATATATATATATATATATACAAACTTAAGGAAAAGAAAAGGTAGTGATGAAGGTGACAACAAGGTGTTGAAGAAAGCCCAGCGGACACTTACCAAGTTGAAGACCAAGTTGGCAGGCTGCTGGGGGCGTCAAAGAGACACACGTAAATAAACACGTACACAGAAAAAACGAAAGCTTATCGGGACTATGCCCTTCTTCAGCGATGGAGATAGAGTAACTACATACATATATATATATATATATATATATATATATATATATATATATATATATATATATATCAGGCCAATAATTTGTTATATATTTCGCCACAAATTGACTCATTGGTTTCATGGCCTTTTATCATTTCATTTCGCATGTCCTTAATTGCTACACGGAAGCGGGAAATTCATTCCCATTCAAGGGAAGTGGGTGGGACTCGACACTATTTAGGTTGCCGGTTCGTCGTGAGAAATTGAGCCGAAAATTTTCCCGCTTCCGAAATATATAAAATAAACAAACAAACATCGGGTTTGGAGGAAAGAGAGAGAAAAAAGTGAGGTAGGTGTGCGAAGCGGCGTTTGTTCATCCCACGTACTGTCTTGAATCCCATCCTTTGCTGCAGCTATGGGAGAGATTTCTTAAAAGCTCATTATAATAAAATAAGGAATCTTCGAGCGCGTTCGTTTTACGATCCCTTTCGGATGCGCGCCCGTCACTATAGAGCAGAGGTAGCCAAACCACGGATTGTGAGTCTTTTATAAGTTTACTCTCGAGGGCACATCAACGCTTACCTCGTCACACACAAAGATGTATTGGGGATGCTTAAGGGACATGCAGTCTCTCTGTCTTATTTCCAATACAGGTTGTGTTTACCGTTCATACATTTTTGTGCGCAGAATGTCTTGCGACTCTCGAACTTTGGAATATCACAGGATGTGCGGCTCTGAGGGTAAGCAGGTTTGCCCACCCCTGTTATAGAGACCTGCACCAACTATTTTTTTCCCACCCCTCTCGGTGTTACTCCGGTTCGGAAGTATCCGTTTTGAGATCGCCTTATCCTTCCACGTCGGACGTAGTAACAAGTTCAGGGCAATCACAAAGAGGAGGTGGTTATATCGCGCTGAGGTAACGACACGACGAAAAAAATGGGTGAAGGAAAGGCGTGGTTGGACTTGAATTTTTTCAGTCGCCGCGCGGGTGAAAGTTAAAATCGTATTTGCGTTCATATCTGCCTGTCTCGTTCTTGACCATAGCAGGTTCGATAAGCGAAGCTTAAGTGGCGATTTATTGAGGCGCCACATCTGTTTCAATCGTTTTGAAAATTCGCTTTCGCTGTAGACCAATATCACGGCGGCCATTGCAACCAACATGTTTATTCGGTGGGTAAACACAAGATGTTCTTAGAAATTCGATCAACCTCGGTCTAAAAATTAACTATGGCTCAATTAGAAAGCCTTAACTGCCAACAATTAAATCGTAAATATGCTATAAAAATGTTCGTTTTTGGTAAACGGTTATTTTTCCATTAATTGAAAGAAAATTTCCTCTCGTAATATTGTGAAAAATTCGAACGATCTCATGTAATTTTTATATATCATGCAAAGAATTTGCTAATGTAACGTTTCCTCCAATCTTGAGGGTTTTTTTTAAAGTAATGATCATTAACATCATTAATCGCACTAAATTTATATATATATATATATATATATATATATATATATATATATATATATATATTGACTTCATAATTAAGAATGCATTCGATCTTTCTGATATCATTTATGAGCCTCTCAAATGGCAGCAAATTCTGATAATTGCGGTATTACATTCGTAGAAGTATCTTCGACAGTATAACTTTTCCAATGAAAAATATAATTTATGACAATTTTTTATCACTATGAACTTCTTGGAAGAGAGCTCACGCAGAGATGAAATATTCCAACAAAATATAGTTACAGCAACACCCATAAACGACCATATAGTCGTGGGCGCAGTGTTGACCTGGTTGTGATGACATTTAATAAATTCAAACCGTCATTCGCATCGATTGATATCTCCACCAGAGGTCGAACCCAAAACCTCGTTTTCCTTATTCCTTTTTGTTTTTTTGAGACATAAACTAAGCTCTGATGCAAACACCGGTAACACTCACTTTGGCAAGCAGTTGTATTTTAACCAAAGTACATATGTAAAGATTAATTTTTGGTATCCCGTAAACACGACCTGATCACCCTTCAATTGATGCATTTTTGGGAAACACAAAGCTTGTACAGCACTTGTCAATCGTTCACATGATATATGAATAGCCTCACAGATAGCATATGCCTTAATGTTAACCGTAAATCGGCGCACGGTGGTGAATGGGGCGTCCAAGTATCGCTCTTAAAAAGACCTTCGCTTTATCTGTTAGTTTTCTCCCTTTCAGTAGATCGACAGATCGTTCGCTGTTTACGACGGTCGTTGTAAAATAATGGATATGGGAAGTTCGCCGCAAGAAATCTGAGCGTAGGGTGGAAGTCAACGTTTATCAGTTTAAAGAAAGCAACCGCCTATAATCAAATTTATGTATGTATTTATGTATGTATGACACCACAAATGGTAAATGCTTATGCACTTAATCCGATACATGTCACGTCACCTCGATTAAACAAATATAGTTTATTTTATTTTTGTTGAAATTAAAAATTGGACGAGATTATCCCTGAAGGCCGGTAAATTTCCTTATCACTGGTCGCCCCCCAAAGCGGCCATTACACATATTTCGCTATCCTAAGTATGTCTATTTTAATGTGAAAGAAAATATAAATAGATGTCTCTGATAGTTTAGCTTTGCGTCGAGTCAGCGTCCGCACACGTGTACGTTGAACCTTCTTCAGGGGTTAAATGAAAATTTTGGGGGAAAAGTTGTGAAAAGGCCGTCATTCCAAATAGTCCTTCGTAGTCGTTATTCGGCTTGCTTTCGAGGGCCGCTAAGGGATGAAGCGGTTGATGGGAAATATAACCGACGAGGGGGAGAGATAGGCTTTACCCCCTTAAAAAAGCCTTCCGTGGTGGGGGTGGCGTAACCTTGGCGAGGCGTGCCCCGCGCCGCGTGCTCCCCACGTGAACGACCCGGGAGCGGTGAACGTGGAAAACGAAAGGGGTCCCAGGTAAAGGGAGCCCTTCGGCCACGCCCCTCCTCCACTCACCCCTCTCCATCCTCTTGCTCACTCAATCACTCTCGCTCTCCTTCCCGCTCCAGCATCGCCCGGGACCTGGGCTCTTAACACCGGCTGCCCAGCAGCCCAGCTATCCGGCCGCCCACGCCAGCCGACGTGGCTACGTATCTTGCATTTTATTTCGTCACTTTGGAGAGCTACGCTTTTTTTCTTCGAGTAATCCCTTGTGTGTCAAAAGTACCGGTCCGTGCGTTTGGTCACGTAAAGTTGCAGCAGTGGACTGAAGTATAAGGGATATTTGGCGGCCTTGGAAGAGGGGTGGTTAGCGTTTCTGGCTCTCGTTGCTAGGGCATGGTCGTACGTCGTCCTCTTGATTATCATTGCTATTAAATTTATTACGACATGCAATTGGGGAAACCTGTTTGTGTTAAGAAAGTTGTTATTATTACGAGCGACTTTCGTTCATGTATATGTAAGCTAATCTTTTTTGCTTTTAAAGCCTCGGAGTTAAAAAATATGGATTTGGTATTTGGAAACTATTAATTTTACCTGTAAAAGTTTACAAAACATACGCAAATTTGCCTTGCTTTTGCAGAAATGGTAAGCTTTCAGTCATGTGTTTTTCCCCTCAGTGCAATCAAAAACGCATTGCATGCGTCAACACACATGGAAGGGAGAGAGCGAATCTTTGTAAGCGATCCGTCCAAGTGTTTTTGCCGCAAAAAGCACAGGTAATTTGTTTTCCATTCATTTCGATGGCATTCTGTAATTCAAAATATAGTTGCCCTAGTGAAATTCTATCCTCGATGCATGATTAACGCCGTTATAGCTTGGATCTGTTGTAACGAGCACCCACTTGGCGTATTGGATTATGATTTGTCATTGCGAAACTGCTGTTATTCGGGAGCTATTTATTTTTTTCCTTACTTCTCTACGTATTAGAGTTCGCAAGAAACCAGTTCAAAAGCGTCCATGTGACGTAAGACTTTCGGAGAGACGGGCGTGGTGTAAAATGGTCTGGTTACAGGTTTCACGCGATTCTGATTCTAAACAACTTTTACGTTAACTTATCGTGGCGTTTATATCATACTGGTTGTACACGTGCGATTGTATTATTCAAATACAAGGTCTCGCAAGATATTTCTCGAGCAGCGGAAATATAAATTTTCGAACGACAATTTTTCATGCATCAATACATACTTCAGAAATATGGTCAGGATGCAAGAGTTTTGGTTTGTTTATTTATATCATTTATTCAATATTTCGGTGCGTACATTTTCCAGGGTATAACTCTGGCTTTTCGTTTTAATTTTATAGGGAAAGTGTGAATGCATGCGCCTATAAATATTGATTATGTCGCGCTTATCCTCCGTAACAGTCTAATGTGGACAATACTCGCGTGGAACTAGCTAATATATTACCTGTTATTAAAACTTTGCGAGAAGTTTTTGAAGAAAAGTTTCCAAATTGAAACTAAAACTTATTTAAAAAGCTGCCCGATGTAGATCTCCGACTAGAAAATTTGAGAGAAATTTTCAAAGAAAAACGCCTTATTTGCAATACCAATACACGTTTCCAAGAGACTTCCAAGTAAGAGTCGTTTTTTCAACAAATGCAGAAATACGCTAAGCCAAGGTCATCGGACTAATGCCAAAAGTTGGGTCATTAGTCGTTGCATATACAAAAAGGGAACTTGGTTTAACCCTTAAATGCTACACTATGGGTGAAAAAACACCCAGAGCAGCTGTGTTTACTTGTAGCTCAAAAATATGTTGAGTAAACTCCAGGTTGCGGCTTCTGGAGAAATATAGATCGGAATGTCTAAAAGACGAGGTTGTAGGAATAATTGAAGCACCAACGTATATAGGTAGAAACGACCGTGATGATAAGATACGTGAGATCGATTGTAGGACGGAGCGTTATCTAGGCTCGTTCTTTCCGAGGACAATACGAGATCACAATAGAAAATTTCAACCTGCGATAGACAATCTTTAGGTAGGTTATGGTGCATTTCACCCCCTGCCACCCACCAATTAGGTGAATTTCAGGGTAACATGTAGATGTAGATGTAGATTAACCAGTAGAGAAAATTGAAGGCAGAGATTGGAACCTGGAGAGTTCATCTGTATCAGAAAATGAAATTAATTAACGTTGAAATAGTTACATTTTAAAATGTACCCGTTAAATAAATTATTATTCCGCATTTTATATCCTAAGAAATTGGTTTAGAATTAATTTTGCAAATAAAGTTTGTTTTTTCAACTATTGGAGTTCATTGTTTCATGTTCATGGTTGCCACCCTAAATAATTATCACTGTTGCTAAACTATAAATCATAGTTTTCTAAAACTTCATTGTAGCAGATAAGGTACAGAGAAACAGTTTTGTCGAGCTTCAAATACCGCAAGGTTGACAGAATGAAGAAATAGATGACCAAAAAAGCCGCATACGTTTCTAAAACTAAAATGGATCCAAGCTTCTGTTTCCAGGATTTACCCCAGCTAAATTTCTATTCATTCATCTCTAAACTTGAATTTCGAATTAATTAGTATCATTCGGCCGGGTTTAAAATCGCAAGCAACACTACCATGTACAGAAAATTAATATGTTAAGGTCTATTGAACTAACTAGTGCTATGCAAACGCCTTAATCGCCTTTAGCTGTGAAAACCCTACTAATTAAGCCCTTTAATCCGAGGATTATTTCAATAATTCTTATAAATGCAAAGCGTGAAGATGATTCGCCGATGTGCGGATAAGATCGCGACTAATAAATTTAAAACTCATACTCTGTTAATTACTGGCGATTCTAATTAGACATCGCATTATGTTTCCATAACACCACGGTGGAACCAAAGATTCCCCGGTTGTTAAGAAGGATAGTTTCGCGGCTCGGGTTCTCGGTGCGATACAACATTCGAATAAGAACACGGGAATGCTTTGTAAGGATTAGCACGCGAGGATAATTGAAGCCTCGTCCTTGACACGCAAACCATTCTTCCCGACGTCTCTCTCTGTCTCTGGAGAGGGAGAGGAAGGCGTACGCTTGAGAAAACGAGAGAAGGGCGTATGCGTGCCAGATTGACGTTTTTATTTGGGAGAGTTTACGTATTTTTCCTTTAAAGTTACTTAGTGCTTTTTATGGTGTTTTTTTTTATTTTCGACGGAGCCGGCGAGGTTAAAAGAGGAAAAATACAACTTCCGGGAGTTAAACTGGTCAAATTGTTTTGCAGAGGCTGGCTCCCTCCCTCGGGGAACGCCCCCCTCGATCGAGGCGGCTACCGCGGAGAATTAATTGCTTTTAAAAAGATCGCAGTGGCGTTTCAGGAAGGACGCGCCCATGCCCGGGGCGGGGTACGAACCCGAGTCGCTAAAAAGTCAGCATGGGAAGAAGTAGGGAGAAAGAGAAGAGCGGGTGTCACGCGATCGGAGGTGCCCGAAATATAAAGGACAGCTTTCTACCGACTGCCGTGTATTAAATTGCCCGAAGGAGAACTTTTGAGATTTTTTCCAATCCTCCCCTTAAAAAGTCATAAAAATATCTTGTAAATAAATTGAGATTTTTATCTCCTTCAAATTTACTTTTTTCTATGAATGTGCTGTATAGGCGAAAAACTTTCAGCATTGCTTTCATAAAACATTATTAATTTTTATCTGGAGAAGTTCTTAAGCCTGCTTACGCATTGAACAGTATTTTCAGAATTATTTTCAAACCCTTTTTCGTTTATTTCGCAGTCCTCTTAAAATATTTAGTTTCACATAGAGGAAATTGAAATATTTCGATATAATTGTTTTTAAAATTGCTAATAAAAAATTATAGCTAGGAGTGCGAGTTTTATTTTTATCTTTGGTTCCGAGGGTAAAAATTATTAGTGGACAGAAAGCCTTCTAAAAGTGTCGCAAAGACTTGAAGAGATTATAATGTATTTTCCTGAAATTCTTGTCTTAATCGAGTCTTTTTGGATGAATAATCGATTCTATGATGAAATATCTCCCTCGTATATTGTTCACGCCTCCTCCTGCCGCCGACTTAATTCCCCCGTGATAACTTACTTTGAGTGATGACGAAACCGTTTTCATAAAAAAAACCGAAGCCTCGAGATGGGATGCGAGTGAACGCGCCGAGGAAGGGGAAAAAACTTCCATCCGAAAGGAATCAGTTCCGGCTCCAAAGAAAGTATAATTTCCATTCGTCGACGAGAAGAAATAACCTAAAATCGACTCGAATTTCCTCCTTTCACTCTTCCCTAATCATCGATCCGACTCCTTCTCTCTGTTTTCTATTTTTCCGAAAAAAAATTGTAATTTCTTTATCGCCCCCACGAGTTCGCCCGCTGTGCTTCACTTGTTCTTTTTTTTTTTTGCTCCAATCCGGATCCCTGGCGTTGCCGCAATCGAGCGCGCGTCCGTAGCTAATAACGTCCTCCGTCTCCCTATCTTGCTCTCGATTTCTAGAGGGGAGGGCGTCCGAGGTTGAAAATTCTAAGGTGGAAGGAAAGGGGCGTGTCCCGTCACTTTTTTCCTCCTCTATCACCTTCGCCCAGTGCAACCGCTGCAGATGCGAGCGACAGGATCCAACGGCTCGCAGCACACCACTCTCCTAGAGGGCAGCGCGCGTCTTTCAAGGTCGACCGGAGAGGCGAAGGCGCGTGTGTGGGTGGGTGTTGGAGGAGGGGAGCGGCATAACGGGCTGATTGCCTTCCAACGGCGCTCCCAACCACGTCCCGTGGAATAGGGCGCCATACCCCTCGGCAGACATCTCTCTCCTTCGCAACCTCTCCACTTTGTCCTTCCCTCCCCTCCTCTCTCCTCTATTCCCCTGCAAGATGAGGACCCTCACCCCCCGGTGTCATCCTTTTTCCTCCCCTCCCCCTCTCTCTCCGTCTCTTCACTCATCATCCGATCTCCTCCCCCCTCTCAGTTCTAGTCGTGTATCTCTTCAAATCTCCCCTTAAACCTTTTCTCTTCCCCTCCCTGCACAGCTCTCCGTTACGCAGTTTCTCCCTCCATCCCAAGCAGACTTTCCTTTCCCTCCCTTTCCTTCTCCCCCTTCTTTTTTTTCTCTTTAGCATCTCTCGCCACGTAGTGCTTATGTTCTTTCCTATAGGATCTCTCTCGGGGATACTTATCAAGCGCCCTCACCGTCCACGCCTTCTCCAAAATACCCATCTGCAGAACTTCACGTGCTTTACTTGAGTTCTTGAATCTTTCCTCTTGCCTCTCTAATCCATAGATCCCATGCAAGCGACCCGCGTAGAGCGTTAGCGCGATCTGCGAAGTAAACTGCTTTATACTGATGCGGCCGAAACAAAAACGGATTTACCATAAAATATTTTTGAACAATCTAAGAACTTTAAGAAGCGTATAATGAAATCACACTTCTAAAATATCAGCAGTTCTTTTTTCATTCTCATCTAAAACAACATACACACATGGATTACAGAAAATGTTCTTAACAGGGAATGCGGCCCGCATTCTTTGTCTTAATTCAGTCCGTGGGTTCAGTGCGGCGCCGTCATGCGGCCCACGCATTATTTGAGTTTGAGGCCATCTACTCTAATCGTTCTACTTGAAGTTCTCGTGTCTTCTACCTTCTCCGTTTGAGCTTTTTCGCGCCGTATTTGTATATTTTCCCACCTTATATCGCTCTGCATACGGTTTGTCTTATTTTTCACCCACTCGCTTACACTGTCGGGGGTTCATTGTTTTCATCAAAAGTCCTTGCCGTCATCTTCCTTCTTGATTGTGTTTTTTTTTCGCTTCTAAAGGTTTTGGCATCTTATATGTAGGAGCAGTCCAAGGTATTTTGACGCTCCGGGTCCGAAACCATTCCAGCGCCCCCTTCTATGAATTTTTGCTGAGATATTACAAAAGCATATATTAATTTATTTATTGCTACATAAATATTATTGATAATGTAAGAATGAAAGGAGTGCCATCAAGATTCCAGCTTGTCCCGCGATATAAATTGATATCCAACATTTAATCAGTTGCACTTGTTTAGATAGATGGTAGCCCTCGAGACTTATGACGCCCCGGGCAGCCGCCCGGCTTGCCCGTACCTCGGACCGGCCCTGCTTATACGATTCCCTCCCCTTGCTCATTTTCGACTCACTGTTGCATCTCCAACCATTTCGCCGCGTTAGTAATTAGACATCACCGTTTCACCGCGCAAGATTGCTTTTCCTTCATCTCCACCTTCGGTACAGCTTTCGTTTTTGGTGCATTTCGTCATTGCTGAAAAGCACGATTATCTTCGTGATGTCCGTCCGTCCGTCCGTCCTTACGCATATATCAGGGAAGAATTGGCATAATCGATTTCAACCAAATTTGGCACATATAATATTCACATAAATCAATGACCAAAGTGGCATATTTGGACCGGATCGGCTTAGAAGGATTGCCACAATTACAAAGTAAAACTTTTCGGTATTTATGAATTTGGAAGGAATTGACTGAAGCTATTTCAATGAAATTTTGTATGAAAGAGGGGTGTAACATAAAAAACAAAATCAAGATGTTTAATACAGATATAGAAAGCAGGACTGCCACAATACAATAAATTAAGAACGTACTTTTTACACATATTTGTGTTGAAATGTCCACATCAATTATAACCAAATTATAATATTTATAATGTACACATTATAGAAAACCAAAATAGCCTATTTAAACTGAATCAGCCAAACGGGTACCTCAATTACAAATTAAATTCTTTTGCTAATTATGGAGTTGGAAGGAATTGGCCAAACGGATTTCAATTAAATTTTGTATATAAGATCTATACAACATAACATAATGAAATCAAGATGTTTAAAGCTAAGCTAAAGAGCATGGCTACCACAATAAAAAGTAAAATAATATTTCTTTTACACGTAATTCTAGAGAACTGACGGCATGGATTTTAACCAAATTTGATGTATATAATCTTTATATAAATAAATAACAAAATTATTATATTCAAACCGGATCGTCTGAACAGGGCTACAGCAATATCAAAGTTAGAATTTGTCTGTAACTATTAATTTCGAAGGTATTGGCTGAACGGATTTAAAAGAAATTTCGTTTGTAGGTAGAGTATAGAATGACAAAAGGAAATGAACATGTTTAAAACGGATCTAAAAAGCAGGATTGCCACAATATAAGGAAAAATAATTTTCTGATTTCAAAGCAAATATATTAGTATACGATTATACTATGGCGAATTTGACGAAAAGCACTGCTGTACCACGGTAAAACCGTGTGCATCCCTACTTGTTAATAATTTCATTCTTGTAATTCTTCTTGTTGAATTTTAACCACCGTAGCTCATTTTCCTCTTTCACACGAAACTATCTCTTCTGAATAAATCCCTCTTCAATTTTCAATTGATCATTCTTTTGCCGCAAGTTATATGTATATTTGTTATCATCATGGTTTCAGAATCACGGACTGAAGATAAAGTCCTCGTTATCAAGCGTTGGTTTAAGTCGACGTATCCTTAAGCCACGTTGTATGATCTCGTCATTAATGCATCCGCGTGCGCCACAGTTATTACAAGCAAATCATAAGCGCTCGAGTCGATATAGGCTCGGAGGTGGTTTGGCATGGTTGTTGAAATTATCAACTTCCCTTCGACCCGTACTCCCTCTCGGACCTTGCTGCATCACCTTCCCTTTCCATTTTATCTACGTTTACCGCCGCTGTTACGCCATACGCCGTCCTTATCCCTCTACCTCCCCACACCACCTCCTTCTTCCTTGGCCGTTCCAAAGAGCTCCGGCTTCTTGACCGTGGGTTATTTAATCGGGTTTTAATCCCTCCGAAGGCATGAGGGAGGGATTTCCGAACCTCGATTCTACTCTCACGAGTATTCCGATTCCTCAATTCTTCTTCGGGTTAGAGTAAAAAAATCTTTCGGACTATTGCTGCACGAAATCCGACGATAAATCATTTTGCTCCCCATCGAATGGCTTGGATTGCCCTTTACTCATCCTTCGCTTAAACCCTCTCTCTCTCACTCTCTTCACCGTTCCAACACCTTCGAAGCCGCAAAGCCGGGTTCTAAAAGCGACGAGCGGGAAATAGGAGATAGTTCATTGCGGGCTGGCTTTGGCTTCGACGGTGGGGTTAGAAATAAAATATTAAGACGGAGGGGACAATCGGTAGGAAGGCCGTGGGAATATTTATATAGGAAGAGGGATGGATTAACTAGATGGAGGAGGAGATATGGCATCCCGTGGAGAGGATTGAGGAAGAGTGGGAATGGCGGGAGGGAGGGTGTGTGGGAGGAAGAGGAGGTTGAGGAAGAGGGAGGACGTGGAAATGTGTGGGAATGGGAAGAAACATGAAGGAGAGAGGTGAGAGGGAGAGTGATGGGGAGGAGGAGTGGGGAGGCACGAGGGGAGGCGATGTAAGAGGTCAAGGGAACCGTTAATGAAGGACACGACTCGCCGCGGAGAGAGAGAGACAACCCGCGTCGTGTAAAAGGAAGAGTCCCTCTCTGGCAAAGCGGGATTTAGAGTTGACGTAAGGAGAATAAATTACTTTTTCCTTTTTATTTCTCTCTCTTCCGACGCGAGTCGTTTAAGCGTTTTAAGTTCGGCTGGTTTAACACCCGTCGTTTCATCGATGTTTTTTTTTCTATTTAAATCCGAGAGAGGCGATGCAGAATATTCCGAGTGGCGGAAAATCCGGGGAAAAATCTCCAAAATCTCGTCTCGATTTCTTCCCGTACGTGCGGCGATGCGCATATCGTTCTTTATTTTAATTTGGCAGCTCGGTCGCCGTCGGGGATCTTGACGCTCGGAGACTTCTTTGACGACTATATCGGATACTTAAATCCACGGCCGTGATCTACCGGCCACTGTTTGATTTTTTCCCCTTCGAAAAGTTGTTCCTTTTTGGATGCGAGGACCGGAGAGGAGGAATTCCCGGAACACGCGACCACGATCGGATCGTTTTATGAGTCCCTCTGTGGGGGCGGAGACGAACTTAAAGTGGGTGGGGGCGGTTGGAAGATTTCTTTTGAAAGACGTAAAGATTGGTCGGCGTCGGTTAAAATGAAATAAATGACGGAAAGTGGCGGAGACACGCGATGGAAAGTACGCGTGGAAAATGTCTCCCGCGTTCACTTTCGCCCCAATGGGACTTAATGTCAACCTTTGCCACCCTTTTCCTCCTCTCTCCCTCTCTCTTTTCTCGGGTTTCTGTTGATTCTTTGAAAACGCGTCGACCTGTGGGGTGAATTTACCATAATGAATGTTTTATCGCGTAGATTGCATAATAGGAAATGGACGCAGACCAAGGATGCGTCTCCAATGGTTACGCGTTCGCGTGGATGCAGTGGATCAAATAAACGGTGAAAGGCTTTTGGTATCAGTGTAGGTTTGTTGTTGCAGCTGGTTAACGCTTAAAGTTGGATGTTGGAAATATGTTTCGTAACAGTTGCAAAATGGTAATGTAATATGCCTTTCCCTCTGGAGGATTTATTATACAGTTTGATTGACTACGTCACGTAAAGTTTATAAATAGTATTTAGAAATCGGGGTGCTCTATGCCTAGGTCGCAAACAGGTTTTTTCGTTCCTAATTAAAGACAACCGTTATCATATTGTAATAAAACGCATCAATAAGATTGTTTTTCTTATAAAAAAATCGATTTTTGCGCGTTAAAATGTTTCACATTCACATTCCCATACTTTCCGAGATATCGATGCAGTACAATTTTCTATGGCCAACTTTTTATCATGAATCATCGTATATTTGCTATTGCCGATGCATTTTCTGCTCACTAGACTGTCAGCTTAAGAATTGAAATAAATCAGTTCGTTAACGTAATAATTTCTTAGTGATTCAAATTAATGTTAATGAAGAGGATATAAGGTGAAGCTATGTGTAGTTGGTTAAACGTAGATAGACGGGGACCTCGCGGCGGTTAATCCCTTGAATGGTCATTAGCCCGCGAGATACCTCAAGTCCTCGGCTGCGCGAACCCTTCCTCGACTCCCGAGCTCACCCTTCTGACCGCAGGGATGATTAAGCACGAATTAATCAAAACTTTTCTAATGCATTTCTGATGAGAATGCATCTATTTTTTACACTGTACGTAGTTTCTCGACTATGCACGTCTTTTAAACGGCTTTCTATGGCAAATATTAAGGAAGTTGATGTTTTCGCTCAAAGGTACTAACCCAGTGGGTTTGTTTCCCGCGGTTTCTGCCACATTTAAACGCTCTTATATATATCACGAGACGACATGACACCATTATGTCCTCATTCCAACTACCATGGGTTTTAATTTCGTCCCGCTTGATTTTTGCGCTTGAAATATAAAAAATGTAACAATAAATTTTTGCAGGCCGTTTCTTTTCAAAATGTCCCGAAATCTCTTCTTCAAAACTCATTTAGTCCCGGTTGTGACGATCAGCATCTGATCAACCTAATCACATAGGATCTCCCATCCGAACATAATTGGAACATACGGAGGGTTGCGACAAATACGGTAATAAGTTGGTTGAACTTGATCATTGATTTTTTAAATCTATTGTTTTGTATGCCATGGAAAAATTTATTGTTACATTTTTTATATTTCCATCGCAAAAATCAAGCTGTACGAAATTAAAACCCATGGTAGTTGGAATGAGGACATAATGGTGTCATGTCGTCTCGTGATACATAAGAGCGTTTAAATGTGGCAGAAACCGCGGAAAACAAACCCACTGGGTTAGTACCTTTGAGCGAAAATATCAACTTCCTTAATATTTGCCATAGAAAGCCGCTTAAAAGACGTGCATAGTCGAGAAACTACGTACGGTGTAAAACATAGATGCATTCTCATCAGAAATGCATTAGAAAAGTTTTGATTAATTCGTGCTTAATCATCCCTGCGGTCAGAAGGGTGAGCTCGGGAGTCAAGGAAGGGTTCGCGCAGCATAGGACTTGAGGTATCTCGCGGGCTAATGACCATTCAAGGGATTAACCGCCGCGAGGTCCCCGTCTATCTACTTTTAACCTTGTAATTCTTTTATTTATTTTATTAAAGTGGCAAACAGCTTAGTTCTTAGAGTACGCTTTATAAATCATTATTTTACTCGAAAATATAATGCGGAAATCCGGTAAAAATATTTCAAACGAGGGATGAGAAATTCATTCAACCTTAAATCTGTGGCTTTAATACGAAGGATTAACCTCCGTCTCACCTCCCATTCTAAGCATAATCAGAAACACTGTCATGATGGAGGAAGTTTATTTCAAGGAGGAAATGTCATTGCCCCACTAATTCTCGCCTCATTATTATGTCGTGTGTGCAAGTTTCCTCTGTCGGGTGAGATTGTAAATTATCGTTGATTGCCGCAACAGAACGTTGATTGAATGTCAGCAGTCATTAGTTGTTTTCCGAGTATGAAATGTTTCCAGGCTGAACATGATAATTAAATGTTAAATATATTGTGATTAGGGTTCATTTATTTTTTTAGTTAAATTCATAATTTTATTGAAGTTTAAAATTTTTGGAACCTGCCACTTCTATGTTTAGTAAGTTATTAGTTTTTAATTTTCGTTGTTGAGGAGAATTTTCATCATATACAAACTGAAATTTACTAATTCGCGAATGCATTAATACTCGGTGTGTTATGACAATTTATCTGCATCATATTTAGAAATTAGTCCTCGATGAAGGAGGTCATTGGACTGTGCTCGGCACTCATAAAGAATGCCCTGGATGATTTTTTTCATCGAGTAAGAAATGCTAATGCTCCGAAGCTTAACTCTTTTTAAGAAGAATCGAAGAGCGATGGACACAATGAAAATGTCAAGAGTCGGAATTAATTGGTTCCTTCCTTCCTCAAGGTCGATCCAGCGAGACTTTCTTTATTCTCCCCATCGGTGAATATATCTATCTATGCCTCACGATCCGTGAGAGATCAACACACAATGGGGCTGTTATAGTTTCGAAAGCCTCCTCGAGAGGCCGGAGGCGTTGGCAGCAAGGCGAATCGGGGATCTTTTGTTTCGTATTCCGCCGACGAGTTTTCTCCGTCACCCCATCTGAATAGAGGGCGCCGCGTTTAAATCAAACAGAAGCGAAACGTGAGAACAAAAATAAAAGCTGTTTATGTCACTTCTTCGGTCTTTTTATTAATGGTCCTATAAGATTCCAGATTCCGGAGCGTCCCGCCTGATATGTCTACGCGTCATTCGTTTACGTCTCTCGAAGGATCTCGCCCCTTTGGGTGCTCTCCTCGTCAGAGAGCACGCGTGCGGTCGTGCTGCGATTCGCGGAGACGTAAAAAACACAATGCGGCCACCTCCATGACCTCTTCCCATTCCTGTTCACCCCCTTCCCGCTCTCCCTCTCTCGAGGGGACGACCGCATTTAACAAGGTGCCCTTCTCCTCAACCGGAAATTCCCAAGTTCGCGCGTGCCGCGTCCGGCTTTCGTCACCACCTTGACCGACAGAAATGCATGGTCGATTCGGCCGTATTTTTGGAAACTCCTGTGTTATGCTTCCCGGACCCTTTTAAAATGACCATTCAACTGGCATTCCTTTTTTGCGATGGGGACTATGGTTTTTGAAAAAGTGTGAAATTATGGGATGCTTCGGGGACACATGCCGAAGGGTGTTTCTTTTATTGTTTTTAAAAATAAAAGTTAAAAAATCTACAGCAAAAAAATTCACCCATTCAAGTGGTTCACCTCAATGCAAAAATATAAGGATTTAAACTGTATACTGTCATTTAAGAAAGACTTGGAGTTGTGTAGCAGCCTATATCCTATAGCAGGGGTGCTCAACCTGCGGCTCTCTTAGCAATTTCATGCGGCCCACCATCAGTGTTCCGTAGTATTCAAAACTTTTTCATTTTTTTACCCACCAAATGTTATTTTATATTTAGCAAATGCTGATAAATGTTTAGTATTAAAATGAGACTCTTTAATAAATATTTCTCGATTCAAATAAGTTCTTTTTTATTTTGTTTTTGATCATTACTCAGTGGCATTTATAAGATTCAATTCCATCGTGATTCTTATCATTGTAGTGTTAACCCTAAAAATCTCAGTTTAACTTGATTTTCACTCATATGGTGCGTAAGAATCTCTAGTAAATTACTTCCGATTTCACTTTAATTCAGTTCGTCGAAGCATTGACAATTTCCAATGCGGCCCACCGAAGGCTTCACTGCCACCAATGAAGCCCACCAAGTGTAAAAGTTTGCCCACCACCTGCCTAGAGGAAAGCTATAAAAAAGTAAATTAGGAAGAAGAGAAACAATCCTTAATAATTTCAATGAGTAACGATAGGATGGAGGATGGAATTTTGGCTTCATTGAGAATATCAGTTTGGTAAACCTTCTCTTTACGCCTTAAGATCGAGCTATATTTTATTGCATTATACGATACTAATTCTGAAAAATCATCATTTTGAAATAACTTGCTTTCTTTTTTCTTCCTCGGCACAAGGACTTCTAAATGCCAAATGATTTTTGCTGATATAAAACTTTATCTATTGGAACTCTACAGCATCATTCCGGATTAAAATTTAGAGGAGCATGGTAAATTTCATCATCGATAAGGCACGGTTTCCAAGCGTCGTATTGCTGAAATTCAGAATAATAAATAGGCTAGTCAAAACCAAAATAGGTATTAGTACATTCGCGAATTCATTCATTGTTTTTTCGCAAATGATCGCAACGTTGAAATTTGCTTACCTTATTAAACTTACCCGTGTATAGCACTGAGCTTTATCGCACTCCATACGTGTATTTTTCTTCCAACTTGGGATTAAACTGAAAATCACGCTTTTTTCTGACTATCGTCGTGATGCAGCGATTTCGCAAAGCGTTCGGTGTTAGTGCGTCATATTTTAAACGAAATAATTAAAACGTGCTCATTTGCGGTTAAAATGAGAAGCGTGACGGAACAATCAAGTGAACGACTTAAAACTCTCGATTTTGCGAAAAAATTTCAGCATTTGTTTTTGGAAAATTTATCGCTTTCAAGCAGTAGAATTACGCTTTGACGAAACTTTTTTTTTTTTCGAAAAATCCATAAAAGTTGCTCGTGCAACGACGGCGCGAGTTTCAGGAAGAAAATGAGGTTGCAAGGATTTGTTTTGATTTTTTTGCCACGTAAAAGAACGTGACTTCCATCGTAGTCTTTGTTTTCAGCTTTTTAATCGCCACTTTATGTCAATTGTCTGCTAATCTTCGCTCTCTCGCCGTTCTTGTGCGGTGACGAAACGTAGAGAGAGAGAGAGAACGTTTCTTTCCTCACGAGGTTTAGCGTAATTGTTTTTTCTTTTTTATGGGACGCGGCGCCGAATTTGCGTCGTGGTAAATTTATTCGAAACTTCTCCATCTGTGCTGAATTACCGATTTTTTATGCATCGACGGCGATTCGAAATTATGCAAATGAGTTTTCGTCATAGGATGAGCATTACATCGATTAGTCACGTTTTGTACATTTGTATTTTATGCTAAGAAATGATTTATAAAATCTTGTATTTGCCGCCGATTTAAAATTAATATTAACGATATTACTGTCAGAACTCCATCTCGGGTAGTTTAATTGGTTCGGAGTCGGATATCAATTAAACAATTTTAAAATTAATGGCAAGTGCTATGTAATTTATTCCTATTCCATTATGTCTTCCCCGAAGTTGCGCTTTCATCCGTGGAATTACGTGCGTCGAAAAATTTATTTGAAGACGTGACGGCTGATTTTACGAAATTAGAAATTATCCGATTCATCTCATACGAGTATTAATATTTAATTTTGACCCAAAAAAGACGAAATATTTAATCTGGCACTCATCGAGTTAGCGATCAAGTTTCCGTTTATAGAAAAACTTTCATCCAGTCAGCCTCTCTAAGCAGGGCCGGCGCAAGGCAGTTTGGCGCCCTAGGCAAATTTTTTTGGCGCCCTACTCCAATCTAAATGATAATAAAAATCTAATAGATGAAAATTATTTTTAATAGTAATTACACAATGACGTCTATAAGCACCGGTATTACTTAAATATAATATTAATAAAAGATTGTTTTTTATTATTAAATATTTTTTCTTGATTATTAAAAACAAATGTTTTTCACATTAAAAAACTTCATGGTAAGTAATAGCGGTAAAAATGAGCATTAAGAAGCAAGAAATTAAGCAAATTATAACTTTAGGCTCGTAAGTTAGTTGGTACGTCAACACCTTCAAGAATTACACATTCTCCAAATCTTCCTCAGACCGCTAGTTTAAACTTATTATACTTTTAGGATTGGGATAGTGCACAGCATTGAAGAGGAATTGAAATCATTTTATACAACACAAATGTACGTGAAAAATATAACAAAATGAATCAATAAAAGATGAAAGATAAATATACATTACTTAAAAAAGAATACAAACACACATATACAGTGCCGTGAAATCAAAACATTGGCTCTTCATGGCGCCCCTTAATTTCTGGCGCCTAGGCAGTTGCCTGTTTTGCTACCCCGTTCCGTCGGCCCTGTCTCTAAGTCAGCGACGAATGCCCGATTAGAGGAGCGAACTTTCCACGACTCGATGTCGCAAGGAGATGCAACAACGCCGCAGAAATTGGCGGTAAATCACCCGATGGATTTGAGCAAAGCGAAGCTTCCTCCCTCTTGCGATACTCAATTTGAGTCTCCCTCGAGTCCCATCTCTCTCTCCCCCCTCTCTCCTCTCACCTTTTCTTTACCTTCCTACCACCCATCTCACCAACTTCCTCCCTCACCCATGCAGCCCCGCATAAAGCGAACACCCATTCCATCCCACACGACGCCTCCCCAACCCATCCCACCCCCTTCGTCATAGCTCTTCTTTTCCATAACCGGCGAAGAGCTCTTCATGTAAGCCGCTCTTATCTCTATCCCCAAGCCCGTGCCTCGCGTAAAGCCCCTTCCTACCTCCCTTTCGAGGATTGCGTGAAGCCTCGCTCGCAATATAACATCTTCTGTTTATTGGTAGCGAGTCCGGAGTACGGCGGGTCTTCTTCTTCCATGACACAGAGCGTCGCGTGCTCCTTTTCAGCGATGCATTTGCCGATAGAAAGAGAGCGCTTCTTCTCGCCGAGATGTTGGCGATGGGCGACACGTGCCCCCTTCCATGCCCCCCCCCCTCTCTCTCGCTCTTTAGACGTCTACACCACCTCGTGTGGGTGCTCACTCTCACCGTGAATAACGGTACTCCTTTCGATTCTCTTCCACGCTCTTCCCGATTAACCGTCTTCATCCCCATCCTCCTCTCACCCACTCCATCACCAATCTTCTAGCGTCGCCTTCGAGTACTCTCCCTCTCTCAATCTGTGCTAGTCGCGCGTCCTCGTTGTCCGCCTCAAACCAAACCGCTTACTCCTTTCGGAACGTGGGCGACTGTGCGGTAGGGCATCTTTATGTCCGGAGCACCCCTCCAAAGGGAGAAAGAATTTCGCGGTTTTTTTCGGATCTTTCCATTGCCCTCCATTGGATGCATTCTTAAACCTTTTTATTAAAAAAACTCCGCGATTCTGCGCTGCAGATTTGGTTCATGGGACAAGGGGAAGAAAGATTCTGACGCGGGTAGGGATATTCAGTTAAAAGGGTCGTCGGCAGTGACGGATAATAGAGTGGCGATTGGGTAGTCTCTGGATAAAGATGAAAACAGTTTGAATGGGATATGTTGAAGGGAATCCAGTGGGCACATGTTGTAAAACAGGAGAATCGCTGGCGATAAGCTATGGGTTAGGTGGAAACTTTTCGTTTTTGCGACGTATACATGTGTAGAATGTCTACAGATTTATATTATATGTATGTATAATTTATATTCTATATCGAATCACATATAAATCTATCCTGGATCCTAGATTGTTGAAGTGAGTCCTAGACCCGGACCAGATTTGTCCAGGCCTGCATACAAACATGAGAACCAGGATTAATGCATGGACCCATTTAACTTGTAATACTACAGCGTCACCAATTCATCGGAGCAAAAATTATATCCCAGAAACTCTACATCTAAAAATCCGTTGATGCATTCTTTGGAGGACGTTTCACACCTAACGATCATCTGCGGCACTTCTGTATGTCAGGGCAGCTCGATTGATTTAAAAATGGCTTTATTGTCTCGCCTCTTTGTTAAGTTTGACTTGTGATACGAATCGCTTCCTTCCTTCTTCCTTTGATATGTAATTTCCCCATACATTTCTGTGACTAACCTTTCCCGAGTATTTTATCGGACTCGTGATAAGTTTAACTAATGTCGAAAGAATTTCTCGACACGCGTACGGACGCTTCTACCTCGATTCTAATTAACCAGCTTGCGTTATCACGTTTATAAAATTTTTTGTTTCAGAATGTGGGCCAAGTACTCGAAAATCGTCCAATCGATGCATCATTTAATTAACTTTTGGTAGAAAATGAAACTTCATTTCATCCTTATTTGCATTTAGTGTATGCTTTTCAGCTATTCTGTGGAACGTTTGATTTATTTGCTATAAAGTTTTAAACGGTTTGTTTTTTCCGATCTTTTGCCGCCGGCAAAATGTTTGTGATCATCATAGTTTTCCGTCATTTGTAAATTGAGGTGAATCATTGGGTCTTTCCGTTCAAAATCGTCGGAAAATCCCATAGTCTTCTGAAGGTGCTAATTAAAATTTTTAATGCGATAAACAAAATCCTCTATGAATTGATGGGGAAAAAATTGCGACATTTTTACGTTTTAATTGTTCTCTTATCGATCGATACCGCAACAATGGAGGTCTTTTTCGAATGGCGCTTCAATTGTTGCCTTAAACCAGCGGAAACGGACCGACCCCATTCCTAAATTCTCTTGGCATTGAAGAGTTCCGTCGCGTCGCGCGGCGTCGACGGCGGCAAAAGAGAGAAAGAGAGAGATAGAGAGAGAGAGAGAGAAAACAACAAACGTGCCACTTATATACAAGGGAGAAAGGGTTGGAAGAGGGCATGCTCTCTCTCTTTCTTTTTTGCTCGCTAAACACGGTTCTCCCTTTTTTTGCCGCCACTCTCCCTCCGCGCTTTTTTCTCCTAACGACTCATTTCTTTCTTCTTTTGTTTTCCAGCTCTTCTTGCCGCCTTACAAATTCAATATGGAGCCAGGCTGTCACATGCTGCAGTCTCCGGGGTGAGTGCACTCGACGTAATTTATTAGATGTTTGCCCTTTTCACTATGGCACAGTTATTTTATTAATTTATCAATTTTTGCCATATAATAATCTTATGTTTGTAACAGAATGGTTGAAATTTACATTTCTTGTTTCTTCTTTTCCGGGAATATGCCGCTTCTGCTAGCGTGCTAATGAAAACCTAGTTAATTTTCATGTAATTCGACTTTTTTGTTGGTGAAAACATTTACAGAGTAATTGAGATAAAATGAGAAGGAAATGCTCGAATTAATAGTTATTCCTTCGTTCTTAGCTCCCGATATAAAAATGTTGCTAAAATACATCTGTGAACTCGGAGTTTAAGTCAAATTTTTTCACTCACCTAAATTGGCATAAATAAATACTCTTTGACGCTTTAACTAATAATCTACCATTTAAGTGCATTATGGTTTTGTCTGATTCAGTCAATAAGGTGATACTTCACATTACAGTATCTGGACTTCGACAACCTGCCGGAGACGAACTTCTCGTGCGAAGGGAAGGTGATCGGAGGTTACTATGCGGACGTGGAAACGGGGTGCCAAATGTTCCACGTCTGCACCATCGGACAAAAGGGTGAGTCCAGCCAACCGTGACAAAGGCAACCCACAAAGCACCGCTCGATCTAACGCTATACGGGTCCAGAACTGAACTTCCTCCTTGAGGAAAACGGACGTAAAAATTTTAAATTCTAAACTCCACTTGGGAAGGCTCTACATTGTGGAAAGATTCCATAATATTTCTTTCAATTAATTTATATTTGCTATAATATCTTAACTCATTTTTTAATCCGATCATTTTAATTTTAAAATAAAGACTATGGTGCACCAAATATAACTGTAATATTAATTGTGAAGTAACTTTTAATATAAATTTTAAAATAAGGTCCAGTTTTAAGCACGTACGTTTTTATCTCTGTGCAACTTGTAGTTGTTCTAATCCAGTATCTATCACCCATACTTGGATAAAAATAAATATAAAAATCTGATGTGGCCACCACATGACTTTCTCCATACCTGAAATAATTCTTTAAATTCCAAATAGGTGACATAATAAAAAGTATTTTAAGAAACTGCGAGAAAATTTTAGACTTCACAAAGAACAGAAATAAATTCAAACCATAGCCTTCTGATATCGGATATAGCCACAAAGCTCCAACAATTAAGAAAAGAAAAAGGAGCGTTACTAAGATTTAACTAAGCGTCAATTGTTAACAATAGTAGTCGGTAGGTGGCGTGGTGGTGGCAGCAAAATAATTTAATTTTTAAGATACCATTTTAACAATGTGTCATATGGAAAATTGTTTCAAACAAATGATGTAGAAAATTAATTTTCCCACAACTTTTATTCTAGTATGTTTTTAATTATATCAAATAATAAAGCAAATATCTCAAAATAACGGATACGTGACATGAGTAAGTAAAAAGGAGTGTTACTAAGACGTAACTAAGCGTCAATTGTTAATAAGAATGTGATAGATTTTTGTGGGCGCTCTAACTCAAAAACTATTAATCAGATCAACGCAAAATTTTATATTTAACATTTTTATAAAAGTTAGAAGATCTGATTAGTTTTTGGTAAAAATCGGTCGACCGGAAGTGGGTGTTTACTCTTGTCACATCTGTTATTTTGAAATATTTGATAAAAGTAAAAATGTATTGGAATAAAAGTTGTAGGAAATTTTATTTTCTACAACCTTTGTTTGATACATTTTTCCATATAATGCATTGTTTAAGAGCTATCTTATATTTTTAGCTGCCACCACCACGCCGCCTACCGAAGACTATTGTTAACAATTGACGCTTGGTTACGTCTTAGTAACGCTCCTTTTTCTTTTCTTAATTGTCAACCGGAAGTAAATATTGACAACGATCCCAGAGCTAACAACATGTACTTATCCATATAAATGTGGAGAAAGTCATGTGTTGCCCACATCAGTTTATTTTCAAGTGCATCGGCGCATGAAAGTAAAACGGTTCTGATCGAATTAATTTGGCAACCTCTCTTGCACTGCAATCTCTTGACATTCACGCTCGGTCAGTCGTGCTTCACTTTCTCTGACTTCATTTTTTTCATAAGACCATTTTTGTTTCCGGGAATCGTTTTCGGGGAGTGCCTCCAAAACGCCCGTGTCGTATCTTTCCCACGCGATAGCAGCTGGTGCATGACTCTTTAATTTTGAAAGCATTCCGAAAGCCGCTCCGACTGATTTAATGGCCAAAAAAGAGACTTCGTCTTCAATTGTAACGCAAGCGCAGTTGAGGTGATTTATAGCGCAAACATACGATTATGCTCGGGGAACAGATTTCTCCTAAAGGATTCGAATTTATGTCCTACTCTTTCACAATTGCCCGCACAATTCATGGTGCCGTTTCCTTGGGTTATAATCTCACCTGTTTGGCCGTGCTATTCATTTAAGCCGGGCGTCCATGCAAGGTTTATTTTCTGCTGAATTTTTAATGTGAACGAGTTGAATGGATTTTTGTATTACTGGGAATCCATCTGTGAGCAGTTATGAAAGTGATCGTATTGTATTTATCTCTTAGATGCCATGTCTGTGTTTTAACGTCCGATTTATTGTACGATAAAAGATTAGTTTTCGCAAACCATATGTAATAATTCTATCGTTTTTATCCGTGCATGCTTTATCTATATCGTAAAAATCTATACATGACCCAAATATTTTCGAATTTGGTGCTGATCTAGCGATAGTTTTGGTTTATTCACAAAATTCGCGAGTCTTAATATTTACTAGGCCCCGCTAATTGTCGGAATATATAAGAATCATTGCAGGACTTCTTGAATGATCTTTTCCAAATTGATTGTTTACAAATCAACTCGGTAGTTGGAAGTAGCTATGGATATAATAATGTTTATTTAAATTGCTAAAAATTTCAATACGATCCAAAGAAGCCCAAAAATCCGTTTAAAGTTGTGAAATTGCTTTTCATGAGATTGCTAACGATGAAAAATCGATTAAATTTTGCTGTCCCAAGAATTCTTTTTTTGCCGCTAGTTGACATAAAGACGTTAAAAATTTCGATTTCTTCTTTAGAAACTATACAAATGTAATTGCCCGTCAAAAATTACGATTGTGCATGATTGAAGCATTAAATTAACATTGAAAGCGTTCAAGCTTCTCAAGCTTCGATGCAAAATAGCTACTTAATGTAAAGATCTGATGTGGCCACCACATGACTTTCTCCATATCTGTAATATTTCTAAAAATTCCAAATAGGTTACATAATCAAAAATATTTTAAGAAATTGCGAGAAAATTTTAGACTTGACAAATAACAGAAGTAAACTCAAACCATAACCTTCTGATATTGGATATAGCCACAAAGCTCCAACAATTAAGAAAAGAAAAAGGAGCGTTACTAAGATGTAACTACGCGTCAATTGTTAACAACAGTTGTCAGTAGGTGGCAGCAGCTAAAAATATAAGATATCTCTTAAACAATGCGTTATATGGAAAAATGTTTCAAACAAAGGTTGTAGAAAATTAAATTTCCTAAAACTTTTTTCTGATACGTTTTTACATTTATCAAATATTAAAGCAAATATTTCAAAATAACGGATGTGACAAGAGTAAACACCCACGTTTTTGAGTTAGATCACCCACAAAAAGCTATCACATACACAGACATCATCGAGAAAATGGTCAAGACATGTTCAGGGGACCTCAAAACGTGTATTTCCATTGAAATCTCGAAGTCGATTTTTTCATGGTCACGGTCTAGGGGAAACGAGCTGGATTTCAAATATTTTTGCCGGGGTTCGATTCCTGAGGGGACGAATTTTTTTCCCGATTTTTTTAAAAACTATTTTCGCAATTTCCAGCATATCATCAATAAAACTTGCACAACATTTTTTTTAAATTTATTTCATGCATTATAACTACTATTTTCTTCATCGTATTGCAGTTTTTATTGTCCCAAAAACTGAAGATCACTCGCAAAACACGAAAAAAAGACAAACAATTCCAATCGCCACTCCAAAATGTGCCCTCGAACAATAAATCGCTCTGACGTTGACTGTGGTAGAGAGACAAGGACGTCTGCTAATAAGGCCTCGAAAAACTGCGTCTAGTCATCTTATAATGTTGTTATTAAAGTTACGGTGTTGTTGTTAAAGGGATTCGTTATCATTTGCAGGCGTCAATTATTGTCATTATAATTATAATTGAAATTGTCACAATACTGTTGGGTTATTTCGATGCATTGTTCTTTATTCCTCTATTCAAATCTCGTCATGTATTGTTCGTTATGATAAATCGGTTGCTGGTGTCAATTATTGCCATTATAATTACAATTGGCATTATGTCACAATATTGTTGGGTTATTTCGGTGCATTGTTCAGCATTCCTCCTTTCAAATCTCGTCATGTATTGATCATGATGGTAAAGCGAATGGGAAGTGATCCATAAAATTATGTTCGTGAAGAATTACGGTGAAGAATTTCAGTGAAGAATTACGATTAACAAAATAGTAGTTATAATGCATGGAATAAATTTTTTTAAAATGTTGTGCAAGTTTTATCGACGATATGCTGGAAATTGCGAAAAAAAACTTTTAAAAAATCAGAAAAAAATGTTGTTCCCTTCGGGAATCGAACCCCGCCAAAAATATTTGAAACCCTGCTCGTTTCCCCTAGACCAACGGTGCCAGATAAATAGGAAAGGATTATTAACGTTCTTATTTCGTTGACTCTCGGATCGCGATTTTCAAAGGGCATTTTCTCGTAACCAACGTCGAGTTGGCACCTAGGTAGAAATAGGTATCCGTTATTTTACATATACTTTCATTCTGCAAAGTCTCAATCCGATGCGAGTGTCACACCTTGGGGGCATCCCTTGTTCGTGCAAATGCACTTGAAAGCCCGAGTCTAACAATGCAAAAATCCGAGATCAACAATTGAAATGTAGAAAAATCGGAGCACATCGAACATAAACTTAAAATATGAGCAAACACGAATTAAACAACAGAATCAAAAGTAAGATTAAGAATCTTTATTTCTTTCTACGTGATATAGTGCAAATTTCGAGTCAAAGTCTAGATCCTAAGATATTTTAAAATGTTAAAGACTGAAGGTCTACACATCGTATTCTAGCCGATTACGTGTTAATCAAATGCAAAAACGAGAAGTATCCTGGTATCGAACCCATGCCTTTTCGGAGGACTACTATCCACTTATAACCTGAAAGAGTTCGCGCCGAGTATTCAGGCGAAAGATTCGTCGAAATCTAACCGACAGTTCTCGGTTTATTTGCGTTCATGCCGAAAGGTGACGTCACTCGAGGCTTCAGACGCAGGCAGGGACACAGCGGCTATAATGCATTAGATGTTAAATAATCCCCATAGCAACGAACGGTGTCTAACGTTAATTATTTAAAAATATTAAATCTTCGGAATAATGTATTTTATTATACTTTTGATAATTATGCCCTTCACATTATAATCTTTGTTGCTTTTGTTGTATTATGTTACCCTTTCGATTGACAATAATATTTATTTAGCAATATCATTAAACATTCATTTCCAGACAAAATGAGAATTAAATAAATCAGCTAACGATAAAAAGAATCTCCAATTCTCCGTCAATTAATGTCTGTCTTCCCAAAATACAGATAAAAATCTTTCATATTCGTTTCCATTTTCCCCAAAGAGAGGATAGGCACTCCGTACTTCTAATTGTAAGACTGATTGATATCGGATTGATCGCTGCTGATGTATTTCTATTACTTACGATCATAATTAAACAGATTTTATTAAGTTCCGTAAAAATTGAATTTTTATTGCTTATTTACAAATTGATGTCATTTGTTAATAATTATAGTTTATTAGTTGATCCATAGATGGCGGGAGAGAACAATTATTTGACGAGCTCATATGCGGACATAAGGCGTGAAATACTCATGGCAGCAGTAATTTTTCATTGTAAAATTTTTGAAAATTTCCCATTTTTTCGGATTTGAAATAATTTTTTTATAATTCGGAAGTTATATAAATATTCTTGTCTTTGGAGCACAAATTTTGACCTTTTTAATGTCAAAACGCTTAAGTCACGAGCTGGTATTTTGTTTCTAACTATATTTAAATATAAATGAAAAATGTTCTACTCCCATTCACTTGTTAACCAAATAGAATAGGTAAACTCTTCTGGAATTGAAACTATGACCTTATAATGGACAGCAATCCCTCTACAACCTGCAATGGGATGCACCGAGTATTTGGTGAAAGATTCATCGAAATGGTATTGACTGTTTTTGAGTTAATCATAATTTCATGAAATATTACACGCACAAAGACAAAATATTGGCTTTTATTAAAATCTAAAAACGAAATATGAAATTTTCTTGCAATCTGTTTCTATATTTTCTGCATAACATTATCATCATAATTGTGAGCTATAAAAGTCGAACCATGATTAAATAATAAAATTTAATTTAATCCTATTAAAGTAAAAATGCATTCCTCATTCAAACTGCATACAAGAATATAGAATTTACAACGGGAATAATGCACCAACATCTTTAAGAATCGAACCAAAACTTTGTAAATAAGATAACTGGATTTCGAAGCTGTGGCGGATTCTAATCCTCTGAGCGGTGGATTTCACACGGGGACGTGCTCCGTCCACCTATCGTGGGTGCTGAAGTCATGCGGCCCCGCGTGTCGGATTTCACCAAACAGTAACGACCGGGTTTCATTGCCCACTTCGTCTGTAGGAACGGGTGAATGCATGTCCTGGTTTTAGCGGACGAGAGAGGGGGCATATATAGGGTGACCACCCTAACCTGTATCGTTTGAAATTGTCTGGTAACTCGTGCTTGCCCGCGGGACAGTGGGGTCACAAGGCGCTAGCCCACGGGGCAGTGCCCTGAATGTATTTTTACTCTGCCCAGAATCTACTTGGTGATCCTGGAAAATCAGATGAGGAGTTTTTTAAAATTAATAATTAAAACTATTCTTGACGATTATCGTTAACTTTTCATGCTGCCATTCCAAATTTAAAAAGGGTCGTTGTTGTCTACTGATTTTGAACTTGTGCAACGAATTTAAAATAGAAAAGTTTCTTTTTTGCAAGAGATAAAATAATAATTTTGAATAAATTTTCCTTTGGGAAAAGTTATAAATAAACGTATCGGCTTGGCGAGTTAAACATTTTATCAGAATTTCACGTATCCTCGAATATTTTGTGCGCCTAACGAAGAATCTGCCGTGAGAGCGAATGATCAGCGAAAAACGCCATGTTGTCTATGGAATTTAAAAAAGTATTTCAACGACTTTGAAACGATAAAACATTCAAATTATGCAACAGCTGCGTGCAATCCATTAAAATGCATTCTGAAACACAACAGCGATTTTTGCTGGGGCTCTTTAATATCTGGTACACCTAGAGCGATGAAATTTGACAGATTGGTCATCTCTAATCTAAGCATAGCATAGCATTTGTGTTCGTGTATTCTCTTGGAGAAAACAGAGCCATTAAAACGTTCCTTTTTGGGTACCTATTAATCATTCTTTATTGCCGTCTCTTTTAGGTGAGGTGACAGATATCAAGTTCCTATGCTTGAATGGAACAGTTTTTGATCAGGAGACACGCGTTTGTGAACGCATAGATGAAGTGGACTGCAGCCAGGCGGAAGAGTTCTACGGTCTGAACCTCGAACTGTATGGTGCCAATGCGTTCATCGCCGGCGTAAGCGGCAGGTAAGCTCGCCAGAGGTCAACTCTAAAACGATTTTGGCAACGGAAAGAGGTTGTGGGGAAAATTTATTTCGAATGAGAGCGATGTGGAGTTATGCCAACACGTCTAAGAATAAAAGCTGTAGATAAAAAGAAAAGTTTTGCTGCTCGAATATGACGGGGAAGATTTTAATGCCCGTCCCTGCTTAAATTTTAAAAGGTTTGATCTTGAAAAAGTGAATCTCGGGTAATATAACCAACAGAAATTTGTTTTATACATTTAGTAGAGACAAACATTCATTACGTTTCCCTTCGTAATTTGTTTTTTTTTGGCGCGACGATCTCTATCGGAAGATGTTTCTGTAGTCTCCAGATAAATTAAATTTAAGTGAAATGGCACTGTCTTTCTGAATATGTATAGTATCAATCGATAAATAATCAGTATTTTCCTAAAACCCTTTAGTTAATTTTCTTTTGGGGTTTCAGTTTCTCATCCTGACAATTCTAAAAATTTAGATTCATAAACGGTGACAATAACTAAATATCCTGATTAATCATAACAAGTTTATTTACTGTAGTCTTAAATATTACTTCTTCATAATATATACGATATTTTTATTATCTTATAATATCAGACCATAAAAATATACAAATTTCCAAAATTTCAAATACTTCAATAATTTAACGCAGCGGTTCTCAACCTTTTTACCACTGCGACGCACATGATGGTCAATGCTTCACGCGTCACGGCAACCCGCCGAACTAGAAAAGGAGTAGTAGTGTGTAATAATAAATACTTTTAGTATGAACGTTGTTTTTATTGTTGTTTAAATGACGCAACAGAAAGACAAAAACTCTGCTTAACAAAACTTAATTTATTTTTTACAGCCGTTATTAAAATTTTCAGCGATATACAGATTGAGAACCGCTGATTGAACCCATCCAACGCTGAATCATAGTTTAAAATTCGATAAGATTTTATTCTATATTATACGTATTTTGCGCTGAAAATAATGTTAAATAGATTACAGATTTTGCATAATAGAACTTCGTATTATTTATATTTTTCAATCCAAAATCTTGAAATTATTTTTTTGTGCTCTGCAGCCCCATTCAGGATGACTTGGACGATGCCGCGAATAGCGAAGAAGCCGAGACATCAACGCTGCCAAACACGACCCCTTCCTCCACCACTACTACGACCACAGTGGCCGCAACGACTGCCGCGACAACTACGACCACCACTACGACAACCCTAGCCCCGCCACCCCCACCACCTTCTCTACCCCCCTCGCCATCTCCGTCAGCACCACCCAAATTCGTTCCACCGACCCCGCGCCCCTCTCCACACACTCACCACCAATATGGGCCCACATCGCCAGGGACCCTCTCCCTTTTGGCCTTCGCCCAAAATCAGAACCACGAGGGGCTCGGGAATATCGTCCCACACCAGCATCAGGAAATATACCACAACTCACAGAGACCTCTCCTCCAACCCTCTCAACCCACGAGGCAGCCCTTCTTCCCCACCACGAGAAGACCTCAGCTGAGCCTGAATCTCAAACCCCAACTGACCAGCAACAGACCTCCAGTGCAGCAGCAACAGCAACCCGTCCATCCAAGCCACTTTCCGGTGACCATCAGGCCCACCCAAATAGTTCAAAGCCAACCACATCGACTTCAGCAGTCGCCGCATCCCACCCTACAAAGCTTCAAGCAATTCCAGCAGGAGCAGAAGACCCAACAAGAGCTTCAGAGACAGAAGGAACAACAACAGCAGGCACAGGATCAATTTTCAACGCAGCACCACTACTTTGGTAGTGGCTTCCACCACAAGCACAACTTCCAGCATCATACGCAGTTACCCCAGTCTTCTCCTTCCTCTATCCTCTCACCATCACCCTCCCCTCCCCCATCCCACCTTCTATCTCCTCCACCTCCCCCTCCTCCGCCTCCACCTTCCGCATCACCATCTCAGGCACCGTACCATCACACTCAGCCTTTTCATCCACTCATTTTGAATGGACTTGCCCTAGATCAGGCACAGGGGCAGCAGCAGCCTTCCCCATCTCCTCCTCCCACCCCCAATGCTCCACATCCTTCTCCCTTTTTTAGCGGGCACCATTTCTCCACATCTGTTCCTTCTCTCCGTGATGGAAAGTCTTTGGATCAGGATGACAATGAGGAAGCAGCCCATGAAGTTCACCAGCAACAGCAGCAGCAGATTCAACAGCAGCACCAGCAACAGATTCAACAGCAGCACCAGCAGCAGATCCACCAACAACAACAGCAACAGATCCAGCAGCAAAAGATCCAGCAGCAACAACAGCAGCAGATTGAAGATCAACAGCAGCAGCAGATTCAACAGCAACAACAACACCAGCAACTTCAGCACCAGCAACAAAAACAACAACAACAACAACACCAGCAACTTCAGCACCAGCAACAAAAACAACAACAACAACAACAACAACAACAGCATCAGCATCAACAGCATCATTTCCCTCCCCCTCCAACTGTTGCAGTAGTCAGCTCTTCTTCGTCGACATCCACTTCCCAGTGAGTATTCAAAAGATATGATTGTTAAATTTTAATTGAAAGTTTTCATGGAGAAATATAACAGTATTAATTTTTATTACTCAATAAATGTTACAGGTAGCATCAACCAATCATGAACTAGCTCTATAATCAACATAGTTATGTTAAACAATTACCAGCAAATAATGATAATGTTGATAATAATAATGATAGTTGCGTAACTAGAAGCAGAAGTGCATGTGGCAGAATATTATCAATAGTCCCTCTCTTCTTCCACCCTCCTCTTACTTAATACATATGTTCAATTAAAACTGAATCTCATTGTAAACTCTTTCAAGTTGCTCTTATTAATCGATTATCAGGAATATGCTGAAAAGGTTAGGCTTTTTAAATTACTCTCTCAAAAAATGATTAACTGCATAGTCATTCAGAAATTAGGATAAAAAAGAGAAATCACTAAGGAATCTTTATTTTTTCTGTATTTTGAAAAATTCTAGCCCCTGAGTCTGAGGCATTTTGTCATCCACAGCACCCTATTGTTACACTACTGATACTCATTACTATTGTGTAAGGATTTCCAGGTTTCATGTTAGGCTTTCATAGCTATTGAATTTAGCATTCTCAACTTCTATACTCAAGTGTTAATGCATGCTCTTACATATTCATGTTAAAATGAAATTTGAGCTAAGAAAGTCCATTGTATATCAAAATGAACACGTAAGCTATCTTTTATTCATTTTTACTTTTATTGTAGTTCGTCAGTGGCGATTGTTACTGCTTTCAATAATGGAGTCACCTCCTCCACAACAACACCCACTCCACCTCCAGTGACAAGTACCAGTATAAGCATTAGTGGCCCATCTGCTGGAGGCCATACGATTATTGATCATAGGCTGCCACTTGATTCGAGTGCTCCATCAGCTGAAGGTAAATTTTTATTATTTCTGCATATAAGTTTAAAATATTTGGTATTAAATACAATTGCACAGTTGGCAGAAATTTCTATACAATATTTTATCTTAATAATTGAGGATAAACTGATTTCATTGATGGTTCATATTCCTTCAAGTACATGAGTTTCCAATTTGATTTTTTTATTACATTTATAGTGAAATCTTAATGTAATATCTGTTTGATAAATCTTTTATTTTATTGCATCTGTGTTCAGAATAAATTATTTAAAATACAATTTAATGATCATTGAAAAAATCTCCATGGCTACATTGTTTGATGTTATGTTATATTGTTTGATGTGTTTTTTAGGCTCAACTGAAACATATGATGAAGAGTACTCTGATCCTGACTACTCAGTGGATAGCTTCTTTGATGACGTGCCTAAAATTCGATCAGATGATAGAACTAGGAGAAGACGCAGAAGGGCTGATGATGATACGAGTAGTGTATCATCCTCTCAAGAAGGAATTGAGAGTAGAAGAAGGGGTAGAGGCCGTGGTAGATACAAAAGTGTTCCATTACAAGTTTCAAATTCATTTGTGGCAGTGGAACCTATTGAATCACAACCAACTCAGGCACCAAATGTACCTGATAACAACCAATTTCGGACTCGTGGTTCTTCTGTTGTGGATAGAGTGGCCAATAAAGCACAACAGAGCAGATCGCGTCAAAGAAGTAGTATAACCCAGGTTCGAGCATCGTTTAATGCTCAGCCAATAGCTATAGATGAGGCATCACCAAGGCCAAGGGCAAGAGAGAGTAGAAGACCTACTCATTCTAGGAGCAAACCTTCATTGGTCAATATGTCTACTGTTCGTGAAGAACAGAATTCCTCTGTTCCATCGGATTCCTCATCGACTCCAGAACCTACCACTACAGTGCTCCCTGAGACAAGTTTCACATGTGAAGGAAAAGTTCCAGGAGGCTTGTATGGAGATCCTGAAACTGATTGCCAGGTGTTCCATATTTGCTCACAAGGTCGCCATAGCAGGTGAGATATGCAAATGTAATAATCTATCAGCTATATATTTTGTGACATTGAATGAACACTATCTAATGAGCATCTTATATATCTATAAAAGTAAGTGTTTGTATGTATGTATGTGTGTGATTCTATAACTCGAGAACCACAGAATGTAGAAGCAAGAGAAAGGCATCATTTTAATTGCAGTGCAGAGAAAGATGGTGTAGTAAGGTTTTTAAACCGATTTGATTGACCATTTTAATTTTTTTTAATATTTTCTCTTAGAATTTTTACCATTTGAATAATATGGGAATGAGTGTAGACAAATTTTAATTTGGACTTTAAAATTATTAATAACCCTAGTACAAGTTTCAGACTTGAATCCAGGAATGCAGAAATGAATGAAGTTTTGTTTTCCTACTGTCGAATTTCAAATACAGACCAAAGATTTCCTAAATTACACTTTTAACAGCAAAATTTCAACATTTTTAATCGAAAACTTATGGTTGTTATATATATCCAATTGTTGCCGACTAGGAAAACCAGGTTTGCGAGTTTATTTTTAGCATGTTAACGTAACTAAACAAACTTCTGTCAATAGCATTGTTGGTATTGTGAGATAATGATTAGCTCAAGCTATATGTGAAAGCAACTTCGTAAATGCAAGAGGCATATTTTTAAGGTGTATTGTGCGAAAATTGTGGAAAAAGTAGAGAAAAATGTAAAAATTAAAAAAAAACCATCAGAAATGTCAAAACTATACAGTTAAATACTTGAAACATTTGCCTGCATCAAAATAATTAATATTTTATTAAGTTGGGTGTAACATAATTAACCAAGTATCAAAAAATTCTGAAAGTTACTCAGTAATTAAAAAAAATTGTTTAGTTTCGAAAATTAGCGTTCATTAATGCAAGACGTCTATCAAATTCGCAAGATTGACTCTGAAAAAGTTCATTAACTTTGACAGTGAGCCCAATTCACTCCTGGTGTACATATCTTTTGCTATAAATGCAAAGTCTTATGTCTGTGATGGGTCTTTGCTGGTGTTAAAATCGCGAGCAGAAATTCTTCAACGGGAAATTCCCTCAGCCCAAACGTATACCCTTAATTATTTAATTGCATTGTGCCAGTGAAGACAACTTTACTTAAATTTGCAAGAAAATGTGGTGTATGATCCTAATAAAGCCCACCCGAGCCTTCATGGAGAAATTCCTGTTTTTCATAGCTTTCCTCTTCACTGTCATACTTTGAAGTTTTTTTGTTAAAAGAATCTTTGCTAAATTTCATATATTGTATTGATACAGGACTGTTATGATACAGGACTCTATGGTAATAGAAGGTTGAATGATTACTCCAATATAATTTTCTTATCAATACTGAATCAGAAACCCGAACAATGTTAAATTGAGTCAAATAACTTGCAACTTTTTTGTACTTAAAGTGTTTCTGTATACTCTGCATTGATTATTTGTTCTTAACCTTAAACCCGAGCAACATTTGGGTACTTCTGCTAGCATTTTAATAATTTTCAATGTTGTATAAATTATTCCAATATTTAAAAAAAATATTACATGTAGTTTTAGTTAGTTTGGCTTTCTCTTAAATACATACTATTAAATGCAGTAGCACAACTGGAAGTTTTTAAAACATAGGGCAACTTTTATTAGCTGTACCCTATAGTGGTTTAAAAATTGCAGGGTGAGAGTGATATGCACCCTAATCTGTGCACTTGAGCTCCACATAGTTATGCCACTGATTAACTGTGATATTCCTCCTTTCTATTTCAGGTTGACAGATAATAAGTTCTTGTGTGGTCCAGAGACTCGGTTCAATCAACAAAGCCGTACTTGCCAAGCCAAAGATATGGTGGATTGCGCTTCCTCGCCATCATATTATTTTCTCAATGCCCATTTCCAGCACCAAGTACTTGCAGCGGGTGAGTTTTTCCTAAATGAAATTATTGGCCTTTTCTAATTGAAACTTGTATGTATTAATCAATATTCTATATTTCTGTTTCTGCTTGGTAAGTTACATAAGTATGAATACATGTCTTGGAATGATTTTTCTGGATATTTTATTTAAAATCTTATTTCATCATATAAGCTGATAAATACAGTAATTGTTATCTGTATTTTGTCTCAATTAAGTTTATAAATTAATTTTTGGGCTATATTTGTTTATGATTATACATTGTCAATTAGTATGAATCTTTTTAGCGTACTATTTGAGTAGAAATTTAAATATTCTAATATATAACATAACTTTTCAGTGCGAGTTCATCCAGAACTCCAGTTTGAGGCCCAGAAAGTGCGTAAAAGAAGAAGTGCTTTATCCTCAAGTGAGTATTAATTTTTTATAGTAGTTTCCTAAAAATATTTCCATTTCCAATATTTGTAATTTTTTTTTCAAAATATTGGTATAGATTTCAAGGTGCTATTCTCCTTTGGAAAAAATATGAAATACATGATGGATGTCTTGATCAGGAAAATATAACTAATATAATATATTATGATAGTAATATTGTTACTTATTTATATGTAAATTACTTTATTGTGAATATATAAAATTTATTTTGTTTCAAATTTATTTTTTACAGTATTGCTTAGTTCAATAAACTGAAGGCTAACTAAATATAATTCCTAAAGCACATGGAAAATATGATAAAATACGGAAATAATTGATATAGAAATAGTTAATGGTTTCAGGTGTCACTTGGTGGAATTTCTTCATAATGTCAAAATGAAGAGGCTTATTGTAATTCCACATAAATTTTATTCCAAATGACCTAGGTTTCGTTGCAATGCAACATCATCAGGTGAAATAAATTCAAAGCTGGTAGCTGGGTGGGGGAGGGTGAGTTGGGGAGAATAAAGAAAGGAATTGTGGAGCGAACGATCATTGGAGGAAAGGAGTGAATGTATGTTCGTGGAAAGGGGAGGGGAAGAAATCAGTTGAGCTCAGTGAAGTTCAGTAAGTTGGATAATGAGAAGACAATGGGGATAATTGGTAGGAATTACTAGATTAGTGGGAGGTCAAGAAGTGGAGAATGAAAAGGATACAAAATATCATTTACAACTTCACAGTTTTTTGAAGCCACACACTGTATAATTTCAAATTCTTCCAGAATATCATGCCTGGATCCCTTTCTTTCATAATGCAGGATTTTGGGAATAAAGTCGCTCTTGTGTCCATGTTCTAATAGATGTTTGGTGAAGAGAGAGGTTGTTTTACTGTTTATGAAGCAGGAATGATATTCTTTAATTTTTTCTTTGATTTTCTGTCCCATTTGACCTATATAAACTGCTGTACAATCTCCACAATGTAATTTGTAAATTTCACTTTTTTCCAAATTTTTAATTTTGTCTTTAGTACGGCATAAAAGGTTTTTTAAGTTCGACCTATTGTAAAAAGCGGCTCTAATTTTATTTTTGGAAATTAATCTATTAATTTTAAGGGGTATATTACCAAGAAATGATAGTTTGCCATTGTGGTTTCAAATCGTCAACAGGGATGGTACTGTATATTTGTTTCATGGCTAGTTGGGATTGTTTTCTCTCGTATAATGTCAATTAATTTTCTAGGGTAGCCGCTGTTGACTGCTACTTGTTTAATAATTTGAAGTTCTTTCCTGACATGGAAATCTGACAAAGGAATGTTCAATAGCCTATGAAGCATGGAATGAAATACAGCAATTTTTTTGTGAGAAATGGTGTCTTGAATTGAAGTGAATGATTTGGTCGGTGTACATGTCTTTCCTAAAAATGTCAAATTCTAAACTTGTATTTACCTTTGATATGGTGATGTCTAGAAAGTTTATTTCACCTGTTGTTGTTGCATTGCAACGTAACCTAGGTCGTTTTGAATAATATTTGTGGAATTACAATAAGTCTCTTTATTTTTACATGATATAGAAAGATACAGTCTTGTATAGTATTGCATTATGGATTCAAACATTCATGATTGCCTAAGTAATTGTATGAATGTACTGATAGATAATTTATTGTTTCATTCTACTATTGACTGAGTTAATCAAAATTTATCACCACTAGCATAGCATTTTTCTTTCTACATGAAAATATCATTTGTTGGTTTTAGCTGCTAGATAATTATGTACTAGTAAAAAATTAGTATTTAAATATAGATTGCATCTTTGTGGTTTTTTAATGTAGTAATAATGTAATGTTTTACATATATTTAAAATCAATTACTTTTCAGGTTTTATAATGTAAACCAAATTTGCACCATTTTTCAGATGAGAACCTGTGACTTGGACTATGACTTCAATGTGACAGACAAAAAAGAATAAAATAAAATAAAAAATACAATAGTTAATAAAATATAATGCTGGACAAACTCCGAGTAGAGTAAGTGAATCCTGTAATAGGAGTGTTAGTTTTTGTAAATGTGTTTGCACTATAATCATTAAATGCACTATCCGTTTCTTGTAGGCATGCCGTTAAAACTTGCATGGATATAGAATATATGTTGAAACCAACTTCTGTAGTCTTCTTCTTAAATAATGTTCATAACAGTAATCAACACAAACTATTATTTTTCTCAGTTGCTAATGTGTAGATACAACCCAGTATATTTACATAAATAGGAACAGAAATAACACATGCTCAACTGATTCTATTAGATTATTGACAGGGTTATATGTCATGAATAATTAAAGCTGTTGTTTATGCATATACAAACAAAATGTCTTAAAGGATTGGAAATATTTCTCTTATGTTGGCAATAATGTTGAATTGACAATGGTTGTGGATTTTTTTTACCCTGAAACAATGGCAAATATTCTGATGTTTCTACATTCTTCCATCAAAATATTTATTTTTGAGTTTTATGAAATTATTCAAATAAGCAGACATCTGGTTATGCCAATAATTAATTGGTAGAAGACATCACACTATAAATTTATATGTTAGCAACAAATTTAGTTCTGTATTTTCTCTCAAGTATCATTGAAGTATGATACATTAACTATTCTTTCTTTGAAATTAACTTTTTTATTCTGTACCTACTAGTAATTGGCATTTGTGAATTTCTCTGAGAAGGTGTAAGTATTTGATGTTATGCAGCTCTTATGAATTTGGAGTTTTTTTATTGCTCAATTATGCGCACCTTTAATTATCATATCCACTCTTTTATCTCTTGCACTGTTGTTAAACTCTACATTGAATTTTGTAGAATTTGAGAGCTATTTTAGTGATTAATATAGATATTTTGAGTAATATATAATCACCAAGGGTGTAGGCTTCATACAACTACCAGCTCTTTTTTCATCTTATAAGGAAGACTATTTTGACAGTCATGTATAACTGACTAGACTAATGACTTGGGAGTTTAATTGAAGTTATACAGGATTGACTAATCAGTGTTACTTTTCATTTAAAAGTAGTTTATGCTGTAACATGTAGCTCCTTTTACTCTTGTTCTTACTTTTCTTGCATAACAATGGCATGTGATGCTCTCCTTTCTCTGCTACTCCTTTCTTTGTATATAGCATTGCTGTATTAATGTCTCGCTGTAACTACTTCTTTATAAAAGAAATTATTAGTTTGAAATTATATTTTCATTAATGAAATCATTGCTTTTAAAGATGAAATGCATTGCTTTAACTATTCAGAAAAGTTATTTATCCATATTATAAATAAGTTGATCATTGAAATTATCTTTTATCCATAATCACAATATATTTCAGACTGCTATAATGATATCTGTTAAGAATAATAGATGATGCAGAGTGAATTAAGCATACGTGTATATGCTTTTATGATATATTTTTAGAATCTACCAAATAATGATCTTCAATTTCAATTATTACAGATGCAGGGAAGCTGGACAAAAATCAACTAACACCACAGAAAACTGCATCATCTGTAGACATCAAACAAGAGAATTCGCATATTTTGCAACATTGCTTTGATGAAAAACACTGTGGAAACAAATGGAAAGTCTATACTGATATAAAAAATTTTAGTGAGGTGAGGGAAAAAAGGGATTTGAGCAGTTCATCATTTGACAAAAAACGTCCAAGATTCGATTTAAGTGCTAGAAGAACGACCACCGAAAAACCAAAAGTGAGCCAGCCAGCTGTTATCCGACTCCCCAAACGAAATTTCTTTAGGCCTACCACAGTTTCATCTAGACAAGTAGATTCTTTGACTACAGCAGTCCCAGAGAAAACTACAGTTGCTCCACGTTCATTTGTTCCAAGTCGTAGTAAATTTAAAAGACCGAGTGTAACAGAAAAGACCACCACAGAAAGAGCTAGAAGAAAAACTGCATTTTCAAGATCGAGTGTGAAAGAAAGGACTACAACAGAAAGTGCTAGGAGAAAACCTTTGTTTACAAGACCAAGTGTAACAGCAAAGACAACTACAGAAAGTCCTAGAAGAAAACCTGTGTTCACAAGACCAAGTATAAAAGTACAGACAACAACAGAAAGCGTTAGAAGAAAACCTGTGTTTACAAGACCTAGTATTAAGCCAAAATTCAGTAGGACTGGAGTTCCTGAGGTGAAAAATGAGGAAAATCATCAACCTGCAGTTAGTGATCAAAAAAGAGAAAATAAACTTCCAGTAACATACAGGCGTCACCAAATTCTGGCCCAAAGTAAAGTTTCAAAGCCAGAAGAAGTAGTGAAGACTGAGGAAAAGGATATCACAACAAAGGCACCAATAGAAGTTACCAAGGAAAAGACAGAAAAAACCACTGGTGGTGCGAAAAAGATTGAAGAAAATCAAGATATGAGCTATGATGATGAAGAATATGTTGATGAAGAAGAAGAAGAGAGAGATGAAAATTATGTTGAAAGTGACCATACTACTGAATCCCATGTGGGAATTAGTGGCAAGAAAAATGCCATTATTGATCAGACCTCTGCTGGTAAGAAGGAAAAGGAAATTAAGACAGAAAACAATGTTCCACTGACATCACCAGTTGAAGTTGTTAAAGATAAGGTTATAGGGAAGGAAGATAACTCTCCTGAAACTGAAGATTCAGGCAATAAAGAGAAAGATGACAGTAAGAAAAAAGCCATCTTTGATGAGGAGGGTGATGCATATTCAGATGAGTATTATGATGATGAATTAGAGGAAGATGTTGAGGATGATATAACCGATGAAAATTTAAAAGATGATGCAGAAAAACTAGGGATTAAAGACTACTCAGCAAATCAGAAAGGGTCAAAATCATTAATCCTGGTGCCACTAAATTCTGATGAAAATACTAACAGAAAGACATACATAGACAAAACTACTGATGATAAGGAAGAAGCTATAATTGAGGATAGTTATGAAGAGGATAGCTATGAAGACGACTGGGAGTCTGAGGAGGATGAAGATATTGACTCCGACATCCATGAAGAAGATAATATATCTGAAGACATTGGGACATTGGCTGGGGATGAAAGAAATGGGAAAATAGGTAGAAAGTTTTCGAGTGGAAGAGCAAGCAGTGATGTGACTGAATTGTCTCCAACCAGGACTACTCTTGTTGGGAAGCAAGATGCAGAATTTGGCTTGGAGGAGGGTGATGAGGATGACTTTGAGGAAACTAATAGAGCTGTCAGAAAGACTTCCCTTGGTAAGAGAAGAAATCAAGCATTGGAAAGCAATGAAAAAATTGGAGGTGGAAATGCAAAAGTGGCATATGTTAAAGCATCAGCTGAAAAAACCCAGGCTGAAAGTCCCATTGAAACCTTTCAGGATAAGGATGAAAGAGAAACTGATTTAGATGATGATGAAGATTTTGATGAAATTGAAGAAGATGAAGAAGAGGAGCCGTATGAGGAGGATTTTCATACAGGAATGATTAAAAATAGAAATGGTCAAGTATCTCTTGAAAGAGCTAAGTTAAAAATTGGTTTTCCATCTCAAAAGGGGTCAAATAAGCCAACTCACAAAGATGAGGATGCTGAGGATGGGGGCTCATTGGTTGAGGAAGATGATGACTATGTTGATGAATTTGAAGAAAAACCTAGTGTCAAAACGTCAGGTGCTCTTGAAAATCTAAATAATATGAACAAAGCACTATTGTTCAATCTAGGTTCATTACTTCATTTACCAATCCCATTATTGAAGATTGGGCACGTTCAAGATTCAATAAGAAGAAGTGACACATCTTGGAAAGATGATGATGAAAATTACCCATTTGAGCAGGATGATGATGAATACACCATTGAAGATAATGAGAGGTTTCCAGATGATGATGAAGAATATGATGATGAAGAGGAAGAACATGACCATGATGACAATGCAGCAAAAGGGGCAGAAGATGATACCTATCTGGATGAAGAAGAAGAACCATCAAATGATAGAGACAAGTATAAGGTGAAAAATACAAGAGACAAGGTTGCAACACCTCTGGCCCCTGAGGATGAAGAATATTATGATGATGAGGAAGAAAACGATGGACAAGATGAATTAAAAAATGATAAGCTGAAAGATGATGAATATGATTTGATGGATGAAATAGATGAGAAGACCACCTCAGATGCAGATGACACCAAACGGCGCATGATACCTTCTTCCAACCTGAAAAAAGGAAAAGAATCAAAATCCCTGCCTCTTCCCTATTTACGTTTAGTGAATCCTGAAGGAGAGGATGAATTTTCAACATTACCACCATCAACTCCAAACCTATTCAGGACATCTAAACCACGTCAAAAGACCTGGAAGCAAGCTTCTGCTCCTGAACCTCCACCAGTGATCCTTCCTCGTAGGACAACTGCTTCTCCTATATTGGATCATGTTCAACCTACAAGAGGGTCTCGAACATACAAAGGAGGTGACAGAAGGCAAGATCGCAACAAAGTGGGATCTGCAAAGGTGGAGAATGAGGAGCAAGACTCCCAGACGACAAGGAATTGGCAACCGAGACAAAGAGGTAGCAAAGTATCGACTCAGACTGAACAAATTTTTGTATCCAAAGGTTTTTCTCCAAGCAGAGGGAGATTTAGCATGAATGAGAACAGAGAACAAAACCAGGGTGGTAGAGGAAGGACTGGAAAGAATTTATCTCCAAAAAGGCCTAGACTTAATTTACCACCGACAACAACTCCTGTCGCATTTGTCAAGACAACCGAAACAATTCCCCTTTCTACTAAGAGTAATCGAGTCAGTAGGCCAAGATTGAGACCTCACTCCCGAAAAAAGATATCAGATGAAGTTCAGTTTTCTGAGAGCCAGCTTTCAAAGAGTACACACAATTTGCCAGTTCCGTTTCAGGAAGACGATGAAGTTTTAGGAAAATACCGGCCTAACGATAGAGGTGAAAAGAGGACAAATAGTGGCAAAAATAAAAATTTCAAGGAGTTACCTAGTTATGTTAGAACTGTGTCAGAACCTCAGCCTACACTGCCAACAACAGTTGACTTTTCGTCTGCTACTCCTGCTAGTGCTTTGAGCAGTAATACCTATTTCCCCCTGCCTATTTCAACCTCCATGCCACCCATACCAGGAACCTTTTCCTGCAGTCGTTTAGAAATGTATATATACCATGCTGATCCTGTGGATCCTCGACAGTTTCATTACTGCTCCCCTGGGTTTAGCCGTGGGCAAATTTTAGACTTCCGCTTTTCATGTGTCAAAGGAATGAGTTTTAGTGAAGAGAAACAAATCTGTGTGTGACAAATGTAGGTACCTGCCATCATGGCAGGAAATAGACAGTGCCATAAAAAGTGAAAAAATGACTGATTGCAAATTGTCAGTGCCTAAGAGATCTTGGTGTTCCCAAGAGAACTAAAAAAGACTGGAAATTTTATTATTGCTGGATAGCTTTTCCTGCAAATGTATTTTATTTATATGCAGTGCCGAGATTACTATCTGACTTTTGTAGTGTAAATACATCAAACTTAAGAGCACTGAGATTGTTCTTTTGATAGTGTAAATACACCTGTGTTAGAAGCACGAAAGTGATAAAAATTGCTATTTTTAGTTTTATTGTCTGTCACATGAGCAGTATTTGACAATGAATGGCAAAATTAGAAGAAAGGCCAAAACAATTGAGTATCATTTTTGTTTGTCTTTTTAGCACTCTGTATCATTTATTTCTTTAAAATTGTGAACATTTGTGATTAAAATTGTGGTACATTTCATAAAATTACTACATAGATTTCATTTAAAGTTTAAGTTACCAGTCAGTCATTCTTTGCCAACAGTCTGCATAGAATGTATGGACTCATTTTTATAACTAATTTCAAATTGAAGTAGTTAAACTAATTTAACTGTGCATTTTAAATTTAGCTGTTTGTAAATGAATAATGCTAATTAAAGCCGTCAATTTTTTCATATTTTGGTGCATTAAATGATTTTCAAAATGGCCTGCATAGAATAATATCATCAGTTAAATATATTTTTGAGATTTTAGTTTTTGTTATTAAGTGCTCATGAGTGCTGTGTGAAATTTGTGAAGGATACATAACAAGTTCAGTTAAAAGCAAGGTTGTAAAGATGCACTAAAATAGTCTGTTGATGTGTCCCCTTAATTATATATTGCTGATGAAATATCTAGGCCAGAACTCTCATATTTATTTTGAAGAAATCAAACAAGTTATTAATTTGAAATTTTTTTAAAGTTTTTAATTTTGGGTATGGCTCATCTTTCAAATCAAATTTTTTCTTTTGAAACATTGTTGGTCATTTTCATAAAATGTTTCTCTGTGCATAGTAAAAAATAATTCTTATTTTTAATGAGGCATGCCCAGCTGATCTATTTAAATCATTACTCTCCAAGTATAAGAAAAATAATAGCCAGGTATATTTAATGTGATTTTATCATGTTAATACTAATTGTAGTTGAAACCAAAATACTGGTGACATAGTACTCTTATAGTATGTTTTAAATTTTTTATCAGTGATAAAAAATTTGGACAAAAAATCAAATATCAAGATAAATGGTAAAATTCATAATCAAGACCAAGAAAAGGGCCACAAATGCCAACTATTTATTCATGGAAATGGACAAAGTAATATATGGAAGTGACAAAGAAATATGCAGTTTTATTCTAAAAGATTTTGTTTTTGCTGGTATCCAGTGCTACTGAATGAGGAAAGTGGGGATATTTAAAAAAAAAAGAATAAGCTTTAGATGAATGAAGAACTTTTTAGCCTCAATGAAAAAAATAATAAAGGAGAGCTAAGTCCATTTGTAAATGCTGTTTGCTGCTTGTTAGTACAAAGATATGAATGTTTTTATAAGGGATTGGGTTAGAGAAATTTTTGTCAAATAGTTTTCATATGCTGATGTTTCCTTACGTAATATATTTTGTAAATAATATTTGCAATATATTATGCAAAAATGTTGTTTTTTGATTGGTTTGGTTGCTGATCAATGTCTGAGGCTTTAGCCATTCATTATTATCTAATTTTCTCCGAGTTAATTTTTCACCATTAACCAATGTATTATGAAACAAAAAAATCCTGTATAAGGTAAATATGGAGAAAGTGACAAAGATAAATATGTAGCACTTTATTAAAGTGTAAATGATGAAATATGCAAAGAAGCACATGAATAAATTACAACAATCAGAACAGAGAATGATAATTAACAGAGAGAATGAGCAGTGGATTGATTTAATTTGCTAGCCTAAGAACTTTGTATTGATCCTTGCTAAAGTTGACTCAGCTTGCCTGATGGCAGTGCCAACAGTACGGCTGCACTGGGACCCAAACTTATAACCCACTCTAAAAAATATTTGTTGTGCGTATAAAGTACATACATTTTTAAACGAGTATGAAAAGGTGTACTCCATGTTGGAGTGCACAAGAGTTTCCAAATGTGTTCTTTGAGATCAACAAATTTTGGTAAAATAGCTCAATACCAAATTTCATCAAAATACATCCTTCAGTTCCCGGGTTGAAACAGGAACATTGTAAACTACATGTAGGTCTTCATGTAAAGTGATCGTAATTATTGTCCGATTTTAACCAAAATTGGAATTGGTTTACCAATTTTATTAAATCTCCCCAATACCAAATTTCATCAAAATATGTCCTGTGGTTCCCGAGTTGAAACAGGAACATTGTAAACTACATGCAGGTATTCATGTAAAGTAGTTGTAATTATCGTCTAATTTTAACCAAAATTGGAATCGGTTGACCAATTTCAGTAAAACTCCCCAATACCAAATTTCATCAAAATACATCCAAGAGTTCACGAGTTTTAACATGCAGACGGATGGACAGATGGAAATGACCTCCCCTATATGCATTCACTTCGTGCAAAGTATGCATTAAAAGGAAGAAATGCCAAACACTATGATAGTGAGAGAGGTTGCTGTGTTTATTAACATTTACTAAATAAAAAAAATTTTGATGCCCCACATGACCTTGCACTGGGCCCTGCAATTTTTCACTCTCCATTGAATACATCATAAGGTGGAGTGATGACATTCAAAATAAAAAGACTACCAACTGAAGTTTTAAGTTTTGGTCAAATTTTGTTCACAGATGATATACAGGGTGAGACAAAAGTCATTATACAGTTGTACACTTTTATTAATACAAAGAAAATTGAATGATGTTAACATGAAATAAGCAATTTCTGCTGTGTACAGGCATGAACTGAACACATTTTTATGTTGTTCCTCAAGTTTAGTGTTAGAAGTGTTGACCACCAGCATTAACACATGTCTGACATCTATCTTTCACATAGAGGCAAATGTGCCAGCATGAAGATATGTTGTCATTGATGTTCGCAAATGCCTGAGATACATACTCCCTAATCTCTTGAGCAGTACATAGATTTTTAGCATACAGTTTTCACCACTCTCCACAAAAATAAATCCATGAGAGTTAAATCAGAAAATTGAGAGGGCCATTCTACACTTTTAGAATGACCTATCTGACAACTCAGAAATGTCTCAACAAGGAAATAGCGCACCCGAAGAGCAAAATGATGAGGTGGTATTCTATCCTGTTGTACATACAGTTCATCTGCACACTGTAACAGATGGGGCATGGCAAATGTTCTCAACATTTCAAGATAGGACTTTCCTGTTATAGTTGCATCAAAGAAATGACACCCGAGCCTAAAATCACTCCCCACACATTAATGCCAGGTTGCTTCAGTTGCTCTTTAATGGTCATGTGAAGATTATTGTTGTCCCACTAGACAGAATTATGCCTATTCACGTGTCCAAACAGATGGAATGTGGCTTCATCAGAACAACAGTGTGTTACATTTAATGGTTATGTTTACTTGGTTGAGGAACTCCACAGAACTGCAACTGGGTATCTGGGTCATCTTCAATTAAACCATGTACTAAATGTGAGATGTATGACCTAAAGTTCACACTCCTTAGCATTCCCAACACTGATCTTTGATTAATACCTAATTCCACAGAGTATTGTTGTTTAAATATGTATAACTGAATAGTGACTTTTGCCTCTTCTTAACTTTTTAGCTAGAGTAAAATGTTATTTAAAAAAGAATTTCATAATAATTTGATTTTTAGTTTTAAATACTTTTCAGTAATCCTCATTGAAAATTCTACATTAAAAATATTTCTATTAAGTAGTTGTCATAATTATGTATAAATTTACATGGTGCCAATAATAGACCTCACAAGAAATGAAACACTTGTAAATTTATTCACAACTCGGATTTAACTACATTATAGCATTATCAGGTCCTGTAAAGTGAAAATTTATGTGCTTCATTTTTTGTGTGCTATATTCTTAGTATGTAATTCCACAAAGCTATGCTTACTACACATTACACATTACTAATAACAAATATATTTATTACACAAAAAATTACATTTTCCATTGAATTATTAATGATTAATGTTTGCTGAGATGTGTAGACAGAAAATGTATGGATCAAGGACAATTTTGAACTCCTTATAAGGAAAAGCCATTTTCTTAAACATCAATTGAGGGAATACTAGAATTTTTGAGTTTTTAAATTGTGATACATTATGCATGACAACTATTCTATATTTTAAACCACATTGTATCTAGTGAGCGCTTTCATTAAAAAGTATATTCATTACATCATAGAGAAATGGTATGACTGTAAATATACATTATAATGAGATTACATCATATATAGATGAACTATGATTATTTCATATAAAATTCATTGCACCCAGGTTCTATTGTCTGCCTGAACTAATATGATTTCTGATAGTTCCATTGTTTATAGTTTTTGTGCACCAACATATGATCTATTCTATAAATTAAACTACATATATTTATCACAAAATTACCGTTTTCTCTTGAATAATATAACATTGTAAATTCTCTCAAACCAGATAAGATTAATTTGATAAAAACACCAAGTAAAACTAAAAGAGTATTTCAATGCATCCAAATTGCCTTCTTAAATGTCTCAAGGTGAATCACATTCCTTTGCCAAGACCATATTAGTATAACCCAGTAAAAGTGGCTCATTATGTGACAAAATTTATAGTCCTGTAAAATTATATCCAGACCAAAATTCATTGATTTTAATGATGCCTTTAACATAAAAACTGCACAGCAAAGATAAATAAATAGCAGTCTTCCATGTTAAATTCACAGTCTCCTCCCATAGACGAAATTAATAAAGCTTTTCATCCTATTATATACAAAGAAGATCTTTGAAACAGAAGACAGTGAATAATGCCAATATGAATATATGTGATGATTGTAAGCTATTTCTGATAAACCAAAGGATGTTGTAAGAGTAGAATCAAGAAATTCAGATATCATATTAAGGCAAATAATTCATTTTTTAAAAACCATTATAGTTTCTTAAACCCAGAATTTATTCATTTCCAATAAAAGGTATGCTAACAGTATGACAATGAACTCCTGTGAAAAGTAATCCATTACTATGCCAATGATTTTCTATCATATATTACTTTATCTCCAGTGGCATGACTACAATGGAGCAGAGGGCATGGCAATGCCCAGGGACAAACTCTATAAGAGCCCACGACCACCCAAGTTAATTTCTTTTTTGAAATGAGTGTTGGAATACAAAAAAGTAAACAAACATAAATATTAAAGTACTAGCATAATTGCTCATCAAATATGATGGGCATGTGCTGGTTAAGTATAAAATTAAGGTACTTCCCATTTTTTCTCCATTAATCTCATCCTCCCTCCCATTTTCCCTCCTATCTTCCCTCTCTTTCTCCTATTCTCTCTCTCTCTCCCTCCTACTTTCCCTCTCTCTCTCTTCCTCCTTCCCATTCTCCATTCCTCTCTCCCTCATATTCTTCTTCCTATCCACCATCTTCTTCCCTCCCATTCAAGGCTTTTGCTATAAGAATCAAACCTTCCTACCAAGTTTTAATCTTCTATCTACTCAGAAAGTATGCTAACAATAGCATTACAATCAGTCATAAATAGTTCCGCACTTTCATAATGGTTTTTAAGGGTGGCATCATGGTCGAGCATGACAGGATGAGCCAGCCCATTATATTATCTGCTTGATTTGTACCTTGACTTGTGGTTGTTTACTTTTCCCCCACCATCAACACCTGTTATAAAAGAGATTTATTAATAATTTGATAAGTGCATAAAATTTGTTTGGGGATCTTTTTTCTCATTGCCTTGATTGGACCCTTGCACTATCTGGCACCTGTCCTCACTTGTTCTCAGTATCTCTCTTCATTTCACTCATTTTTTCTCCATATATCAATTGAACCCAAGCCATTGACATCTGGCCCTCTCCAACCCCGTCAGCCAAACTCTAATTTCTCTGTGTTGTTAATGGTTATATTAATTTGTAGGAATATGAAAAAATCTAATTAAGATGATATGCATCCATTGACATACATAATTCTATTTTATAAAAATAAAACAAGGCACTATCGTTATTTTGCAAGTTGTTTATTTCAGAAGAAAACCAAGCAAAGCTTCAAAAAATCCGTCAGTCTGTCGAGTCTGTCTCTGGTAGTCGTCCAGTACGCATTCAGAAGTAAAGAGGCGCACGTCGCTAAGCTAATGGAAGTTATTTTCACAGGTAAGGCCCGTCTTATTCTTTCACCATTTTCCAGTGTGACGTTCAATCCATATACTCAATTTACTTAAATGGCCTTCATCGTAAACGCTATTCACTATTAGATTGACTTTGCATTTCTGTTCGTAATCTTCATGCTATCGTTCCCCATCGTATTTTCAAGCTAACACTTTGCCTCTAGTTTAGTGCATGTCGTTATGCATAATTTCTATCAGATCCTCTTTTGCGAGAATTCTCGTTCGCGGTCGCAAATTCCCATAGTTTTCAACGACTCGTACTTAATTTTTCCGAAACGTATTGCCGAGTTTCTCGTTAATGGAGGGTAAAGGGAAAAAATGCTCATTGGGTGTGACCATTTTCTAGGTTTTAAGTAGGAGATATCTGCACTTTGCCTCCATGTCTTCTCATTTCCACTATCTATTTAGCCATCGTTGATGAAGGAAATTGTGAACTTGTCCTCGGAGCCGCAGAGTAGTCGAATGGAACTTCATATTTTTTCGGAGTCCGGTGTGTGCATAAGTAGGTTATTTTTATCGCGTTCCTTCGAGGATGAGTGTGTTGTTTCGGCACATCTTTTCCGACTTTTCGGGGTATGGAGAATGGCTATTTAAATTGCGTTTAAATTTATTTTTAGAAGAGCCCATTGAACATCGAAGACCCACATCGTTAAATAATTCTGCTTATTCCGAGTGCTTTTTGGAACTATTCAACTTTTACACATCCATATAGTATTAAAAAGGCATTCTTTAATGCTGACTCTATATCGCTCTCTCGTCGTCGCCTTATTTCTAGAGGTGGATTATGGATATGAGAAATTATTCATGAAATCTTCCAAGCGAATTTCTTCGTGAGAAGTTGCGAGAACAAATGCAGCTGAAATTTTGAACGAAAAGGCGATGAATTTGACGAAAATTTTATTTTAGCACATTGATATTTTCCGTATAGGATTTCATAAAATGGAATGTGTATCTCTTCGGTGTTTAGAGGGTGCAACCGGTCTTTCGCTAAAGCGGACGCCGATGTTTTCCTTGCGTAGGATTCGTATAATCCGCTCAGATGCTCCGGCAACGTAAGGAATTTTAGTGTATGACACGGTCTTTGGGTCGGTTCTCAGGTGTTAGTCTCATTTTGGAGGAAAAATTTCTTCTTATTAAGGATTTGGTGTAGACCTTGCCCATGAGAGCTTTTGTTACATGAGATTCTTCTGTCTTCAGCGATGCGGGGTCTTGACAATTAAGAAGGAAAAAGTTGAAGAATGCTATTACATTTTTTCATATAAATATCCTGTATGTGTTATGAACCTCTGATTCATATTAGTATTCTATTTTTCAGAACAAGAATGATATTCCTGGATGTACAATTTTGAATTCTAGCCTCCTCGTAGCCCCATTGTTGGAATGAGAATACCATAATACCCCCTCCCTCCCCTCCAACTACTTTGTCATTGTGAGCAGCACAGCACTGAGGAGATAAGATTTCGAATCGAATAACAGGAAATTTAGGACACTTGAGTTTATTTGGAGGAAAATGATACCATAACCTATTCAGTGGATTATAATTAATACTTGTCTGGTATATTTATTTTACTCTGCAATAACTTAATGCAAATATTTCCTCCAAAAGCCTGTCTAAAACTTGCATCATTACTATATTACTATATTCAGCATGTTAAATTAATATGAAACCATTCATTTGTAAGTGAAAATTACCTCTTATTTATGCTATCATCAAAGTATGGAATATAATAAATTCAGTAATAACTCCATACAATAAATTTATATGGATGATTAATTTTTTCTTGTTTTTCAGGAGTAACAGCATGGGAGGGAAGATACATTAGAGAAGATTGCATAAAACTGAATCGTATTATTTGTTCATATAAGGCATGAAATGAATATTGTAAATTTTTGTAAGTTTTAGGTTTAAATTCATGTTGAACAAGTTAGGTTGATGAAGAAATTAATTGATATTTAATGATGTCTGCATACGAAGTTGTTGGAAAGATGATGAGAAAAAATGAGAACTGGATGGTCTCAAATGAAGCAGACAAACAGTTGCTGAAGACAGACACCTGGTATTTCATATGAGAGAGAGCAAAAGGTTTGGGGAAAATTTATTCAAACAATTTTTAGGCACATTTCATTCATCCCTCACCACAGCTGATGCAAACAAGAAAGCAAAAATAATTTTAAATCTGGCAGAGACTCTGCTGAACCAGGGATGGTCTCTCAAGATGGATAACTATTACAACTCACCTGCCCTAGCAAAACTACTAAAAGTTACCTATCACAGCGACTGTGTAGGAACATTAAGATTAAATTGAAGAAATGTCCATCAGAAGGTGAAGGAGATGAAGTTAAAAAAAGGAGGAAGGAATCTTTGGACAGCATTCCAGGGCCATCTTATTGCTGAAGTGGAAAGATAAAAAAATTGTCACAATTAAATCCACTTTTTACAGTGATGAAATGAAAACTGAAATAAAAAGAGAGAAAGAAAAAACCAAGCCCATCTGTGTTATAAATTACAATAAGTGTATGAGTGGAGTGAATTTTAAAGACCATTTACTACAAACGTATTTGATTGAAAGAAAAAGCATAACTAGTGGTACATGAAGATGTTTAGAAGGCTATTGAATATGGCTGTACTAAATTCGATGGTGATATACCGGGCAAACTCGGGAAAGAAAATTGATCATCTCTCTTTCTGAGTTCAACTGGTGGAAGAACTCTTTGCAATATATGCCAAAGTGGGTGAATATCAATGTTCAGGCCGATATCCATCAGATAATTTAGTTCCATGCATTACTGAGAGATATTTTATAAAGAAGGTGTTGTTTGCACAAAACATGGAAGGAGAAGTGACACCATGTGTTGGTGCGAAAAGTGTGACGTTGGTCTCTGCTGTGACAGCTTTGGGGACTACCATACCAAGCAGAATTATTAAGGTAAGCCATTATTTTTTTGGTATTTTTTCTTCTCTTCTTCCTCTGTCGCTGGTGCAATGTTCTAGCACCGTATTATTTTTGGAGACTTATTTGAAATTTGTTTACTGAAAAACTTAGAGAAAGATATAGAAATCTAAGATAAAACAGAATTCGAGCAATATAATGTAAACTTGGTATAAAAAGTGTAAATTGATTCTGTGAATGCATTAAATAATTCATTGAAGCATTTCACACAAAAAGAATAAATAAAATGTTTAAAATAAGTTGTATACATACACAGTTCTATGGGAATCTCCAAAAAAAATCATGTTAAATCTATTAAAAAGGTAAAAAGTTATGATTTTTTAAATACATTCGCTACAGAATAACCAAATTATTTAAATACCCTCCTACTTCCCAGATGGGTCTGATTTAAATGCCACCGTGCTTGAGGGGTTAAATCACTTCAGTTTCTCATTTAACCTGTTCATTAGATTGACAAGCTGTTCTTTTTTCCATTATTGGGTTAAAATTCATGGCAAGCTAGATTGGCTCATGAGGAAATTAACTGAAATTTAATAATGTCTGCATATGAAGATGGTGAAAGAAACAGAAGAAAAATGAGTGAAAGCTGGATGGCCACAAATGAAGCAGTTGATAAATCATTTCATACAAAGGAGTGTGAACACAAGGTTTGATGATTATAAATTCAAGTAATTTTTAAATTATATCTTCTCTTATCTGATAAGCATTGATGTTTAGTATTACATGGTGAACATAAAACACCCAAGTTTAGGAAATGTCTCAAGTGAATAGGAGGTGTTTTTTTAACCTGACCATTATTTTTTATTTAATTCTCATAATGTGATGGAATGATAAACAGAGGTTAACTCGGAATTCTGTTTTGAAATAACAGACTACCTTTTACCTAGTCTATACATATTTCACTTCATCAACACAGATGCATACGCCACGATGATTGCTATGATTCCATTTTATATCCTATGTGTAATGTTTTATTTTAATTTTTAAGCCTGAATTGTGCTGTTTATATTTGATATTTAAAGAAATGTGTCAAAACAATTTGGTTATCAAACCATGGATTATCAACATTGATGATTCATGTTATGACGTGGTTGGTTCTAATAATTATTTGATGTTCCTAATATAAATATGAATTCAAAATATCCGTTTGCTCATTCCTAGATAAAAACTGACAAATGTTTTTAGAAGAGCTGAAAATCAAGAAGACATCAAGCTGAAAGACATATTAAGAATGTCACTCACCTTTTTAAGCATGCAACAGTGTTACCATATCTTTATATACTATGAAAGTATCGCTTATATTAATATTTTGTTTTCAGAATGAAAATGGTATTCTTTTGTGACATTTTGAATCCTAGCCTTCTTGTAGCCCCATTGTTGGAATGAGAATACCAGAATAACTATGTCATCATTGTGGGCAGTACCTACTTACCGAAAGGTAAGTAAGATTTTGAAAAAAATATTGCAGGGAATTTTAGGCTGATTTGGTTTCTAAATTTGTAGACAAATGATAACATAACATCATTATTGTATCATAATACTTGTCTCATATTGTTTTTATTTCTTAAAAACTGCAAATATTTCCTCCAAATGGTAGCCTAATACTTATTTCATTACTCTATTCTTTCAATACATTAAATTAATGAAACTCATTTGGCAGAGTGAAAAATATATCCATAAATTCATACTATTGTCAAAGTTTGAAATATTATAATTTTTTCAATCAAAGCAAAGAATAAAATATCCTCTTTGGATGCTTAGAAAGTAACTCCATTCTCTCAAAATATCATGTGTGGTTATTTCAATAAAAATTTCCAAGGACAGTGGTGCCTTGGGTCATATTAATGACTATTCCACTGTACACATATACGAATTTCAATAATTTATTTGGAATCAGAACTTACTGTTATTTCTTTAAACGTTCAATCTTCAAATAGGAACTCTGTAACTGAAGATATTGTCAGCAAACCTGCGTCTGAATAGTGTCCACATATGCATCTTTTCACAGGAATGCTAGGGAAAGGAAGAGGATGATATGATACAGGAAATGAACTTGAATAACTCCAAAACTAAACAAGCTTTTGACCTGATTCGTTTTGCAATAGGTTTTATTTAGCAGTAAAATTGAGAAAAATACAATTTGCAGTAAATTTTCAAAACATTTTCCGACCGATTTTCAAAATTTCTGTTATTTGGGAAAATATTGGCTTTGTTGTCACAACCCACATATGTGTATATACGAGTGCATAGATTGCCTTCAATTATCGTAGGATTTTTCGCGAAAATACGTAATCCTAATGGGACTGAGATTTAGTTAGGATTCTTTTGTTTATATAAACGACTATATAGATGTAAAGCAAAAGAGAAGGGGATGTGTAGAGGGAGATCAGAAGGAAGGGATATAGAATGGAAAGTACATAGAGAGTAAGGGAGGTATAGAATTAGAATAGGACAGGAGGAAAGAGATTAAGAAGTAGATGGAGAAAGAGGGAGAGCTATGGATTGGGACAGGAGAAAATGATAGAGGGGGAGGTGAGACAAAAGAGAGGCAGAGGGAGGGAGAGAGAGAGAAGGAAAGAGAGGAAGGGAGGGAGGGACAGCGAGAGGGAGGGAGGGAATATTACTATTTATTTATTATCATTATTTAACATATCTCACTGATTTTTCATATCGAAATCAAATATATTTGGAATATTTATATTATAATCCCATCATATTTGATGGGTAATTACGCTAGCACATTATATATTTTTGTGTATGATGGGCAGAATGCATAATATTTAAAGTCTGAGTGAATCACAATGTATGAGCGAAGATGAATAAGTGTGTAGTGCTTGGATGCAATCGGTTATATGCATGTTTAAATTTGTGCAGCTGAGTCTGGGAGTGTCTGTGGGTCATATATGGTGTTTCATGAACATGCCAAGACTGGATGTAGCTGAAGATCAAATGATGTATGCAGTTTGCATCAATTTCTGTATTCACCATTCATAAGTTAGACGAAGAGTTAGTTATCTAACTTTAGAATAGGGTGCATTCTGGCAAGGAATTAGCATAGACTATCATTACTAATGCTAACGAACTAGTGTGTACCTGATCCTAAATTTGCCTTATTAATGAGTATAGTAATACCTCGATTTACATTTAGGATACATTACTGAAAATCACGACGTAAATCAAATCAACATAAATCAAAACAGTTTTCCCCATAAGAATCAATACTACAAGAGGATGATCCATGCAAGACATCAGAAATTTTAACGTGAATATTACTTATTTAGATATATATAATTTTTCTTCAATTTTATATATAATGGTGCAATAAATTTCACAACATGCCCTTACCTTGTGTATCTTTTGGCTTCAATGGAGACTTCTGATCTCGATTGTTTACTTTATCAAAAGTTTCCAGAATTTCATTATTATAGTTTTAAAAGTAATTTCTCAATTTCTTATTTTTCCTTTACTTTTAAGGTGTTTTTTTATTAAATCCTAGGCTCCCCTTTCACAATTTTTAAAATATTTCAGTTTTTCACATTTTGTGCTGATTAATAAGTTTCTTAAAGTTTAATGTAAAGAGGTAGTTATGATGCCATCCTATCATCTCTAGTTTTCATTATGTACACATATGCTGGAATTAAAAAATTAAATATTCATGATTTAAAGACAGTTCAAATTAAGCAATCATAACAATATTGCAAATTAACATACAATAAAACATTTTAATGAAATAAAGTACGATTACCTACTCAGAAGTTACGGGATTTTAAAAATGTCAAGTGAAGTCTGCTTCTTGGCCCATGTTTATGAATCATAAATGCTTTTATAGCAAAAGATAGTTATGCAATTCCCTGATGACTTTTACAAATTGTTCTCCAATTAGATAACCATTCTCAATTATCTCTGTAGCTTCATTAATTAGCTCAAAAAATCTTGCGAGATCTGTTGTTGTCAGACTTATAGCCACCTTTTGCTTTATGTTGTCATTGTCTTCATCTCCCTCTGATGATTGTTGATCATTAAGCTCTATCAACTCTTTGTTTGTTAGTTTTGCACCATAAGATTAAAGTAATTCCACAACATTGTCCTCGTCCACTTCAATGAAGCTTGCATCCTGTGCATCCTCTCCTTCTGGAGAGTAGGAACGACATCAATATCAAATCCACTGAAATGAACTTCTGGCCAAAATTTTGTGTGTAATATTGTTCCATCTCGTCAGACATTTAGTAATACCATTCCAGAAAGTTAGCTAGGTCATAAATGAATTATACATTATTCAATACTAGGTGCACCAGCATAAAGAGTGCACGTAATATCACCATCTATAAACACTCATTGGAAACTTCAAACAGAGAACACACATGCACAGAACCACTATTATGATTTCAGTTATTTCAGTATGCATATTTCTTGTCCACTGCCTTAGATTCCACTACCAGAACAAGCATCCCATTTCATAGTATTTTCCATTTTGAGCACTGCCTGGAATAATATCTAACACAAATATAATTATCAACTTTAAAAAACCAAATCTTGGCATCAAATTCTAAAATCCTGTTCTTACACTGTATTTTAAAATTTGCAAGTAATTATAATTGTTTTTATGTTTTAATAGTTTAAAATTTTATATTAATTTAGTATAGTAATTCATTAACAGCTTGAGAAAGATGGCAATGGAAAAATCTGAAGATTTCCAACTTCAATTTTCCAAATAATCTGAGAAAATGATGTAACTTTGAAGAAAACCAATGTAAATTGGTACATAGGTACTAAATGAATGACAATGTAACTTTGAATCAACGTAAATATGAACAATGTAAGTTGGGGTATTACTGTACCTATCTTTATGCGCTTCCCAGCTTAGTTCGTACAAACGGTGAACAAGGCAATGACTTTATTTCTTCCTAGAAGAAGTATTAATAAACTTTCCATATGTGTACATGCAAAAAGACCAGTACAGTTCACTTTGGAAAAGACATCCATATTCAGTTGATGATTCTACCAGTATTCCATTAAAAATTGTGAAATGTTTCAATAGTTAATGCTAGTTCACATGTGCAAATTGTCTTACATAGTGTAATATTGTTTCTAAATAACTAATGATAAGCAGTTTGGATATTAATTTAATTTAAGTTTAATATTTGTTTAAACTTAAAAATTTAATGTTGAATCTATTCATATATAAAGTAGTTCAAGCCATACTAACTTAAAATCTGGCTAGTAAGGATCATTAGTAAATTAGGATTCATGATTCCGTATCAGTGGATCATTTGTTAAGGATAAGGATCAGTAAGTTAACTGAATATTCCATACACTATATGTAGTGTATACTTAACCCTTTAACTGCTATGCATATCTAAAGATGTAAGGTGTGAGACATGCTCCCACTGTTATGCATGCCTCAAGACATATCTTAGATTTTCTCGTAACTGCTATGCACGTTTTGCATCCCGAAGTAGTGGAGGCATCTTGCGGACTCTCTTATAACTTGATTAAGTTATAAATAGGGTTTGCTTCCAAATATACCACTACTTTCAAAATACAATGTAATGAACCCTTTGATTCCCCCTTGTTGGAGAAACAAAGGGTACAGGGTAACAGATATTTTCCATGGTCATTCAGTTGATTTCTTGCATTTAAGAGTGATTTATTTAATCTTCAACTAGAAATAATATTACAAATATATTGAGGATAAAAATATCAGTTTATAATCAACTAGCTGGAGTTACTCGGCTGAATTCAAAAGTTTCATGAGCCATCCTATGGACCAAAGGTTTGCAGACTGTGGGGTCTCTTATACCCCATGGGGTCAACAAAATACTATTTCCATAAGAATGCATGGGAAATGGTGTGGAGAAATCCCAAAGTTCCATGCAGCCCTTCACTGATGTGGACATTAATATATCTAAATATTAACTTACGATCATGGAAAATGGCTTATTTTATGCACAAAAGACTGAATATTTTAATTCTGTTCATGTTTTGTCATATTACATGTTAAATCGCTCGAAATTATCCTTTAAGCTCAAAATTTATTAACATTTTCCAGGCGGCAACAAAGCTAAATTTCTTAATTGTTGTCCTCCTCAAAGGGAGATAGCCATGTAAAGATTAATGCAAGGAAAGCCCATGCCATGGCAAGCTGTAGAAGAAGAATAGCCAAAACTAAGATAAAGGGTACAAATGGATTAAATATAGTCTATGAATACTTTTAAAGTGAGTCAAATGATTATTTTTAAGGAATATTATAACATTATCTTTTACCATTAACATTGAAAGATTTATCTCAACATAAATTGATACATCTACTTACATTTGTTCTGTAACCAAGATGTTGTTTATTGTTTACGTTTTGGTTAATAGTATTGACGTAATCCAGATAATTTTATTGCTGCTTTAAAGGTGTTGGTGCATCTATCCATGTGGATATTAAGCAAGATGTTAATGCATAAATATATTAATGGTAAAACTTTACAATACAATAGATAAAACTAGTAGAAAGTGCTTGCATTCTGCAAGCATATCATCTCACCTTGAAAAAACATTCATTTTTCAGACAGATATTTCATCATTACAAATATTTTTTTAATTCTAAAGATTTCACCTCTGCAGCAATTTTTGTTTTTCCCTTATGTAAAAATAATAGATTAAAACAATCCCCAAACTTTGCAATTTTAAGAATGTTATACTTTCTCCATTATGGGGTACTAATGCTCCACATTTCTGCCAAATTTTAAAGTTGTAGGACTTCTAGAAGTGAAATAATATTTTTCTAATTGTTTAAATTTTAAACGGCCGCCGCAATATATTTATGGAGAGATTCAAATGTTTATTTGTGCAAATGCACTACTCTGTAAATAACTAGAAAAATTTCAGCTTCCTATCTCATCCCGTAGTACATAAACAGTTATCTATTTGTTTAAACTTTAACGGCAACACAAATTTAAATATCAAAATTTCAATAATCCCTATTTCGTTTTTTTACAAATATTTTTTTATTTCCTCGAATCTATTTCTTGACATGCTTTCAATAACGATTTTTACCTCTTTGTCAGGGTCTTTGCTCCAATAATATCTTGTTTGTGTTTAGGTATGGGTCCCAGTCAAAATCAATATGCCAAAGAATTTTCGGAGCTCATTGTGACATATTTGGGAGATGTGGTTATTTTTATTGCATGCATACTTTACAGAGAATGAAGCAATCATATTCATTACATCACTATTGAAAAATAAATAGAAAATGTCCAGAGGTATCATGCCTCCATACTTATTTTTAATCACTTCCTGCAAAACTCTCATTAGAATCCGGAAAACATCATATATTGGCATTCCTTTCACCCAATGTGGAACCAATGCACTTTTCTTAAGTGTTGGCCCCTTGACTGGCTGTTGTGTGCATCCAGAAGGTTGGGATTTTTCACCTTGCAGTGGCATTGTGCAGCGATGCAATTCAAGTGTCCTGACAATGTCGTTTGGAAGCTGACCCTCGTCGTCATTGAGAATAAAAAAGCCTTATTCTGTTTTAAATGAGCCTATGAATATTATATTAAAGCACTCAATTGTTATTTATCATTGTACTGTCATACCTCAACACTTCATGAAAATCTCATACTAAGCGAAATTTGCACATAATAGGGTCATAAATACATTGTCATTGAGGATAGGTTCCATGGACAAGAAAACTAAAATGCGTTTTTAACAAGAAGAAACATTAAGTGAATAAAAACACTAAATATTGATAGTGTTTATTAATGGTATATACATAGTAAAATTATTTTTAATCTCCCTACCGTGAAGTGCTGTGGTTCCATGAAGATGTTGGCATGAGTTGCCTTGCCATCCTCTTCCAGTTGCTCAGAATTTCTTCATAGCAGGCGATGCCTTGATTAACAATCTTCCTGACAGCAGAGATGCACTCTTTGTCATTGTCATTCTGCTCTACCCTCTCTAAATGTGTAAAAACTCAAATACAGTGTATTTTCTTTGTTACTGGAAAGGGTATTAACCTTGGAGCCAAAATAAAGGAAAGGTCGACTGCAATAGTGTCCATGTGGCCTTACACCTAAAGGGATGGTGCCTCAAGTGGACAGAGTATGTGGTGTTGGTATTTTCACAAATAATAGCATTCAGGGGTATTTGGGTGAGGATTACAAGGCAAAGAGGGATTCCAGAAAGCAATATTATCTAAATAGTTTTTTTTAATGCTGTGGGTTTAAAACAGATTGTTACTGCAAAGGGATATTAGGATATATCTGTTAGTGTCATTGTAAAAAAATGTTTTATAAATTCCCTGTGAGGGTGTTACATTTATGTTTTCTTAACTTTTGCCTCCTTCTTATGTACATATTTAATAGAAAATGAAATTTAAAAAAATGAATGTCATTTCATAAAAAATTTACTTCATAAATTCATGCTATAATGAATCCGTGCAAAACAGGGTCATGTAAAGCAAGACATAGCAGTATTTATGCCTTAAGCCAATGGAAAAGTCTACTCAGAATATTTTGCACTAATTATCAATGTAATAATCTAATCATCCCTAGTTCCATTCCTTTTAGTTACATTTTTCCTGCAGTAAAATTTGTTCTGTAACACTGATAGTTGTTCAGTTGTATGTATTTGAGTTTTTATTGTATCTTTAAATTTATGAACTACCAAAAAAGCAATGCAGACATTATGTCTAAGAATAAATTAATCTATTTAAATGCCTAGATAGAAAAAATAAATTAATAAAAACAAAGGGGATTTTTAAATTGTACTTTTTTATGAGTATGCCTTTCATGTAAAATAAATTTTCGTAACTTTCAGCACTCGTATTTTTAAGTTATTTTAATTTTTGTAGTATTTTAAAAACTCTGTTCACTGATGAATGTTGGCTATTTGAGACTGTTTGCAAAGGAATTTTTTGGTTTTTCATTAAATTTTTTACAAGACATGTTTTGTTCAAAAGTACATCCATAAATGTTATTTGTTCAGTCTACATCAGGCCTATACAACTTCTTACAGTTAAAAAGAAACTTAAAAATTAAAGGCAGGGCAACATATGTATTTATTCATTTCAACTTATTACTATCGTTAAAAAAATGAAATATGTATATCTATACAAGAATATTATCTTTGGAAAAACTTATTTTATTTATTTTGTTAGAACCATTACATGAAATCTGACATTGAATTTTATCAGCTTTTGGCAAAGCTATTCTCATGATACGTATCATTCAAATTTTTGTTTGTTATATTTGATTTGCATCTTGAATACATATTTATTATACTAACAATGCTGGATTACTTATATAAATATGAGAAAGTAAAAATCAGGAATTCCATCAAAGAGTTTATTTTAGTTGTGGATTGTCTTAATAGGTACTAAGTACCAAAATTTTTGTTACAATGACCTTAATTTCAATGGAATGTATGCTCTTAATCAAGTGATATTTTTTCTTACAAAGTAGTATGTCACTTGAAATACTGGAAATTTGACTGGTAGCATTATTAATATCTTAAAAACAATTTGATATGAATGTCACCAAACATTTTACGTGATCAATGTCAGAAAAGTTTTTTCAAAATCCTCAGATTATTTATCAAGGCATTTAACATTCCAAGATGGTTCAAATAATGTATCATCTGCCATTTTTCAGATAAGGAAATAAAGATAACTCTGCAGAGCTGAGTCCTCTAAAGATTGCATTTCTATATATGAGCTGAACCCATCATTTTGATGATAATGTTGTTCTCTTGAAATTTAATATTAAATACATTCAGCTTCTGTGGAAAATAATATAAATAGCTCCATCTCATAACAGCTGATTTTCAGCATCTTCTGATATAAATTCAATTTTTCTAGCTACTGTTTCCATAAAGTTGCAGTTCCATGATAAGATTACATATTTTTATATATATTTTAATACCTCAAATAAAATGTCCCAACTACAAGTTAACATTCTTTAATTATAGCATGATCCTCAAGTTTATTTTTCAAAGCATTTCAGTATTCTTGAGTGAAACACTTTAAAGTAGATGCCTTAGATTTCTTTAGCTGGCATAACAAATATTTCTTGTTGCACACACAGAGAACATTTCAGTACATAAAACTTTAGGTTTTCTTCACTCTTTTCTGAGTATTTGTCTTGGTACTGTAGTTCATGTAAAGTGTGGTTCTATTATAGGTGAATCTTTCTTTCAGTGCTATAACTGGATCACAAACAAGGCAAAATTACTGTTACTCGAAGCACTATTGAAATTGTATATAATAATTTTCCAGTTTTTTGTTAAGTTGACAAAGACCCCATATTGTTAAATATAATATAAATTTTCTTTCAATATTTTCAAGAATTTCAAATTCAGATTTTCTATAAAAATTACCTTGTAAAAGTTTCGGAAATTTACAGTGATACCATTACTTTTGCAATTGTACAATAAATGCACTGGCTATGAAGTATATTGTTTGCAACCTTGTATGCACACATACCAACAGGGCCATCCTTAAGGCAAGGCAAGCAAGGCAGGTGCCTAGGGCCTTGCACTTTGGGGGCCTCACACCTAACAAATATCATAGTGCATTTATATGGACAGTATAAAGAATATTCTTAAGTATTCTTTGTACTGTGACAAAGCGGAGTGATCGATCACAGCATTCGAACGACGAAAAAATGAGATGTGGTTCTATAATGTATACATACAATGCACACGTTCTCAAGATTGTCTCGAGACTAAAGATCTTAGAAACATAAACAAATGTATTTACAGTGGTTTTGATCAAGACTTAATTTTAGAGGTGCTGCAATGGAATGGCAATCGCATTGACAAATGAGGATCATCTAACGAGACAATTGATACCTAATTGAAGATTAGCTGAGTATGATGGTTTTGTTATTACTTATTAGTTTAATGACAAAGAGTAATATTCTATTCTAAATCTGTATTAGAAGATACAGATGTGAGAGGCTTTACAATGTGACATTGAGTTTGTATGTGCATGCTATTTTTTTCAGTGTTACAATATATGTATTCTATCCTCATTGTACAAAAATAGTTTCATTAAATTTAATAGAAAGGCTGTTTTGTGGATGGTAAGTACACTACTCCCCTGTTATCTGTGATCTGAGTATCCACAAATTCACATATCCGCGAGTTGGTTTTATCTCCCATTACCCAGTATTTGCAAGCAAGGTCTCGCATATTCACAAATCTCTCCAACACATTATTTTACGTAACCTCTATAAGGATTGAGTTTTTATAAACATTTTGTTTAGTAGTGATTAATAAGTAAAAATTGATCGTTTAAGATTATTTATTGTACACATAAGAAATGATAAATAAAAATTGTAAAAACAATTTTGACTTTTCCAATTAAAATTTTGTTTTCTATTTTCTTTTGATTGGCTGTTCACTTTCACTATCGTTATTTCAGACATTAGGAGGAGTAGAATCGCTTTTAGTAGTAAGAAAATTACTATACAATTCTTCTAAATCTTCGAAATTATATTCACCTCGACTGTAAGAGCTTAATTTTTATAAATTCAAGAATTTCATAACCTTGCCATGTCTGACTTTTATTCAAATGTTCCATGCTATTTACTACATATGCCGTGCCTTGGCAATAAATATGTATTAGGGAACTTTTTTACTTTTGATAGCAGTATCTCTCAGATAAGCTGTAATTGGTATATACTTATAGTATCTGAGTCATATTCTTTTACAGTATATAATATAGTATTTAATATTTTAGTTTTCCTTTTAGAACTACAAACATAAGTAACAGTTCGTAGTTCTCAAAGGAAAGGTAAAAATAACGCAGATACACAAGGCTATTATTTCTTTTATCCCTAGTAAAATACGATGCTAATAGTAATTTACTCAATTGAATTATTCAGGAAAACAGTAAAATCATTAGTTTTCTACTTGAAAAATATATTCATAAAACACACAACTGGTTATCCTGTTTGTGTTAAATAAATTATCATTATTAATAAAAGCAGCTAAAATGCATGATTAGAACTAATATTCAAATGAAAACATTAAATGTTAAATAATTGTTTTCAATTATCTGCAAATTTAAAATGTCAACATTAAAGTTAATGATAAGATAAGATAAGTTTATTTGTTCATAAAGACATTACAAAATAATGCATAGAACATGTCAAAAACATTAAAAAGGGGACAAAAACACAAACTATCTCAAGCACCAGACGTAAAATCGCTAATATGTAAATATGAATGTAATATCTTATTTCTTAGCTTGATGGCTTGTGATAAATTCAAGGATACATAATAAATTATAAGTTTTTATAGCATAACATCACAAAAGAAATGTATATTTCATGTAGTATGTAAATACTTAATTTTCTTCATAAAATACATCTAGGATGGAACATTCTTGTTGCTACAAGAAGAATGGAAAGCTTTCTTCTACTTATAAAAAGTCTATTACATTTTGCTTCATTTTTAGGTACGTAAATCTTATGCAGGCATGGATTATTTTCTCCAAGTGCTGACTGAAAAGAGTATCTATTTCTGTTGAACCTGCCAAGTGCTGAATTAGTCAATGAAAAGATCACTTTGTCTCTTGAAGTTTGTATTTCCTTATCTTCACCGCAGTCAGAAAATTCATAAAGTGTGTCTTCTGCAGGTATTGCATTCTCTGAAGGAGTAAAAATGGCGATGTTATCATAAATTGAAGAAAAACTATGAAATTTGAGTGTCGCGAAATCCAGTAATTTCCTTAAATTTTTTGTGTCAGAAATGAGGTAAAATGGATCGAACTGGATTATCCCAAAAAAGATATGCATATGTCTCCTCCAAGGAAACAACATTTCATCAACGTCCCTAATGAGTTCGACTGACTAAAGTTCTATTTCAATCCGTCAACAAACCAACAGTCCAGCACAGCAATCGCTGTTAGAAACAACCTGAATGCCTGCCATGTGAGCGTGAGAGCAATCATGGAGTCCAGGAGTTGGTGCTAAGGTAGAGCTCTCCTCCTACGAACCAGCATTTCATATGCATATAGGTACCTAAAGATGCGGCAAAGATGGCATATCTCCTTGAAAAGGTCAAAGAAATCTTAAGATCCCTCCACAGTCAGAAACAGGATACTGGACTGGCAACTTACTCTAAGGCGACTTTAACACTACTCTGTTGCCAGCCACAGATTGTTCAAGCATAACAAAGTGCCACTCACATGTCACATCTCTCTAGTCTGTTACCTATCAGAGTTTAGATGATGTGTGGAGCTCTGAGGGGGCAGATAAGGGATTCACGTTCGTTATTTGCAGACTGCATTCCTCACAAGTGTAGACCATATATACCCCTTGGCCATGACTTGGCTCTCTAATGTCTGTGATGATTGTTCCTTTGTTCTCAGATCACATGGAGATCTGGATCATGTTATCCAGATCAGAAAGACTGGCAGGAAACAGGCCATAACAGAAATTTGACAATTGACTCCTAGAGAAGAAATTGTTGTGGAGATAATGTACAACCTGATTTCCTTACTATCGGATGAGAGTGGTAAAACACCTTACATCCAGCAATCTACGATGGGAATGAATATAACATCTGGGAGTGAAGTAACAATGATTTGCTTTAACATACAATAAATTATAAAATATATAAAGACAAAATAGTGTCATTATACTCAGTTGTTTAAAAAGAGGTTTACAATGATCTCAAGGGCCAGAGTTAGTCATAACTCTAATTTCCTTTTTTTTGTAGGGTAAATATGTGTAATTGAGGAATAATCTCCGATGCCAGTCAATAATAGTAAAACTGAATACCCCGGATAAAAATAAGATAGGCCAGATAAAAATGGCAATACCCCGGATAAAAATAAGAAAGGCCGGATAAAAATGGCGATACGTATTTCGGTTACCAAGTAAACATCACTGTGGCCAAAGACTTGAGTGGGAGCGAACAGTAAAGGAAATCACGGTAGCACGTTCTCAAGTAAATATGTGTTTAGCATCTGTGGCATGACCCCAGAGTTTTAAACCATAACTAAGGAGGCTGTGAAAAAATGCATAATAAGCATATTTAATGTAAACACATGTTTTAAGCCTCTGAAGCAGATAAAGAGATCTGGACAATTTCTTACAGATTGCTGATACATGACTGCTCCAGTTAAGTTTGCTGTCTATGTACATCCCAAGTAGTTTTACTGAGTCATTTAAATCTGGGTTTTTAAGGCTACATAACAGGTGTTGAGTTTTGTCCTCATTAAGAACGAATTGGTAGGCAGTGAACCAATCATTTGCTTGGCTTTGAACTAGTATAGATAATAACTTGGACTCTCAGTGATTCTTGCATCTTTGAACAAAAATCACATCATCAGCATATAACACTGATTCAGAAGTAACATTGACAGATAGGTCACTAATCATAATAAGAAATAACAAAGGACCAAGTACAGAACATTGAGGAGCACCATGCTTTACTGTTAGGAAATCAGACTGAGTACCATTGACTTCAACTGTTTGTTTTCTATAAGAATGGAGTGGGGCACACAATCAAAGACTGAAGATAGATCACACAGAGTAAGGGAAATACAGTGCCTTTCTTCAAAGGCCTGAAGTACTTGATTAGTTATATATTCAACAACTTGTACGGTGGATTTACCAGGTCAAAAACAAAATTGTGAGGTTGAAAACAGGTTATAGTTTTCATAATGAGCAAGTATTTGTGTGTTAACAATGGATTCAAAAAAATTTAGCAGTAACAGGGATAATAGATATAGGGTGGTGAATGTGTGGAGAATTTTTGTCACTTCTTTCATAGACAGGAATTACCTTAGAATATTTTAGTGCTTCAGAGAAATAACCAGATTGAAGACAAGTATTGAGAAAAATCAAAAGGGGAAAGCAATTAAATGAATTACAGATTTAATTACAATATTTGAGAGTACATTAATGTCTCTGCTCTTAGAGTTTTTGAAATGGTAACTACTTTAAAGATGTCAAAGGGTGTAACATATTTCCATTGAAATAGTGCTGGGTTGACAGGAAAGTTATTAAGCAATTCCATGGCTGTAGCATTTGAACTATTCACACAAGAGAGAGTGCAGTCAACAGAACTAACAAAATAACTATTAAGTTCATGAGGATCCAAGGGAACATCGGTAGGAATTTGGTTCATAGCAGTTTCATTTTTAATAATAGACCAGGTAGCCTTACATTTGGAGCACAGTTAATGAAATTAGTGTTAGCTTTAAATCTTGCTTGAGATAATTTACTATGGTAATACTTTTTTAAGTCTATGTACAATTGTTTAAGACTTGCTGTCTTCATTGATTTATAGACACAATGTACAAGTATTAAATGATTTCTTAGATGTTCATGCTCAGAAGTAAACCAGTGTCTTTCCACGTTTTAGTTGTATTAGTTTTAGTGGAAATGACTGTTGAAAAGAAGCAATAAATATGTCAAAAACAGTGTGAAGTTTAATAGCCCATCCCTATAACAAAGTAAGGACACCCAGTCAACAGAAGATAAAAGAAATTTAATGTTTTTAACACCATGAGTCAAAACACAGCTGTAATGTGCACTCGGCTATGCTCCAGCTGAGTTCAGCAATAATCATCAACATAAAAAATGGAAAAAAATGGCTTTCAAAACGAAAGTCTTTGAGATAAATTCAAACAAATATGATCGAAAATCAAAATTGTGTGATAAGAATAAGAATATTCACTTTTTTCCACTTAGAAGGGTACAAATCCCACTCCGATATCATAATTCCAAGATATTTTAAAACGCAAAAGAAAAACCCTCTGTACGGCGGATTTTAGATTAACCATGTAAATAAAATGGGGAAATAACTCGCCTGGAATCGAACTTGGGAATATAAATTATGGCCTGCAGGTAGTTCCCGAGAGCACTGTCCTTACACCAAGTTTCATGTAAATCGGTTCATTAATGAAGAAGATGTTAGGGGACACACACATGGACACCGAGGCGATCTCATAAGACTACTTTCCAAAGGGTTGGATATTTTGTGTGCCTTTGGCAGTATACATTGCAGGGACAACCGATTGTAAGTTGGGTGACATAATACCGAGGGATACATTTGGCATGTTTGGTCGTATACATTTCAGGGGAAAACTAATGTAAGCTAGATGGCATAAAATTGAGCGACTTTAGTGTATACTTGGTCGTATAAATGTCAGGGGCAACCTACCGTTAGTTGGGTGGCATAACATCGAGGGGCATTTGTTGATTTTTTTTATTTTTATAAACAATTTTGGCGCAAACTGTTTAATATGATTAGTTTGAAATTAGAGAGCATTGGTTGTAGGTTAGGTGTTATACATCAGTATTTCTCAATGTGGGGTATGCGTACTCAGTGCAGGACAGCTTTCCCCAGGCAAGATGGGCTTCACAGACCCCAGTCTAATACAACCTTTAAGGAATGTGCTACTGGCCTCATGAATATGCTCATGATATCACCTAATTTAATAATATAAATAATAACAATCTTTTTTTTATTTTGAAAATTATCGTTCTGCTATTGCATTGGTTATTGGTAATGTCAAATATATCCTCAAGCCAATAATTGTATTAGGATAAATTTCCTGAAGCCACAATTCTACAATCTTTTTTAAAATATCACAAATGCATAGCATAAGATTTTTCATGACATGCTGGAGTGATTTAATTTCAAATGCTAAATATATCAATATCACTTATTGCATTCTTTCCAATTTAAACTACTTCTGGCTTCATCTAAATTAATAAAATTTTAAGTTGGGACAAAAAAGTTGAAAGATTTGCCTATTTTTTCAGTATCTTCGAATCTTTTTTTCAATTTAATTAAAGCTTTGTCCACTAAAATTAAAAAAAATCAACCTCGAGTTTCTTTTTAGGGTCTACTGTTGCTTCAACTTTACATTCACACACAAAAATTCTTTTGTTTTTCAAATATGAGATTCTGATATATGTTTCAATGTCCCATCAATAATTCCGATGCCTTTTTCCAACAGTCTTCGAAGCCTGATGATTGAAATGATTCAAGTTGACATTTAGTACCATAAATTAATTGTAATGCTGTCATTAAATCAAGATGAGAATTTTGCAGTGCAGAGCTAACACATTGCACATTTTGAAAACTTACAAACCAAACAACAAGCGAAAATACAAAATTAAAAAAAAATATTTCCTTGATCATATCTTTTACCTTGGCAAATGTTTTTGGATCCTTTGAAAGTGATGCTTCAGCTACTTCTCTCAGAGATTTTTTAATACCTGGTAGCTAAAATCTCACTGCTTTTACTGCATTTATTTTTCCTTCCCATTTTCTGTCAGGCAAAGACTTTATGGCAATTTAAACATTTTTTGTAAGCATTTCCCCTCTTTGAGTTGATAGAACAAACAGATTGTATAGCTTCCTGCGACTCCGCCTAAATCTCCTCCACATCATCAAATCGGCATCCTTTGAGAACTTTTTTCAACTTTGGGAAGAGAAAAAAAATCGCACGGAGCAAGGTCAGGAGAGTACGGAGGATGGAGAACAGCTGTCATGTTGTTTTTAGCCAGGAACTGTTGAACAGACAGTGCGGTGTCTGCTGGTGCGTTGTCATCGTGGAGCCGCCAGTCCTGCGATGCCCAATTGTCTGGACGTTTCCGCCTGATGCTCTCCCTCAGTCGTCACAGAACTTCAGTGTAATAATGTTGGTTGACTGTTTGGTCTTGTGGAACGAATTCTCTGGGCACAATCCCTTCCATGTCAAAAAACACAATGGGCATGCTCTTTACATTGTTCTTGACCTGTCGTGCTTTCTTGGGTCTTGGGGAGTTTGCACTTTTCCACTGTGATGATTGTTGTTTCGCTTCGGGATCATAGCCATAAAGCCATCTTTTGTCACCTGTAATGATCTTAGAAAGAAAGTTTGGGTCGTTTTCAAGGCTTTCGTGAAGGTCCCGACAAACGTTTACGCGATGGTTTTTTGGTATTGTCAACAGCCGAGGGACGAATTTTGCCGCAATGTGCCTCATGTGCAAAATGTCAGTGAGAATGCTTTGAACAGACCTGTAGGAGATACCAAGACTATTAGAAATGTCAAGAATACTTTGCCGGCGATCCTCGTGGATGGCTTCGCGCACTTTTTCGATGTTTTCATCATTCTTGCTTGTTGAAGAACGATCAGAACGCTCCGAATCCTCAACTGATGTTTGTCCATTTTTGGAACCTGAATATCACTCGTATGTTTGGGTTCTACCCATGGCTTCCTCACCAAATGCTTGATTAAGCATTGCAAGGGTCTCAGATGCTGATTTATCAAGTTTGTAACAGAATTTCACACAAACACGTTGTTCTTTTAAAGAAGTCATTTTTACGTGCTGAGAAAATCGCCGAAACACTATGACAATAACGCAAATAAAAACACGTAAAAATAAAACGCAGCTTGTTAAATGCTTTTGTTTTCAAATATACGGGGTCCCTAAAGTTCTTGTGCATCTCTACAAATTGCAGGATTTGATTCGTGTCTTTGCGATTATACATAAAACTAGTATGACCAAAACAAATTAATTTGTTAAATAATGTGCCACAAGGTGATAAGAAAGCCGATATTTTTATCTAAATGCTTATTATGTCTCTATTTCAGTCCCACAGCAGCGTCTTCTGCTCGATTGCTAGTCCACTGCCATTTTTGTCCTTCCGTCCACTACGTGCGCCGCTCCACCAAAAATCTCAACGTCAGTTATAGTGGATAAACGTGGCAATATGGAACAATGCCAACTGCCTCTGAGATAAGAACCACGATGAGTAAGTGTGGCGAACCGAGGAGAAAGTTATACGAGATTCGGGAGCAACTGAACAAGTTGCGAAGAGCTGCCGACGGACGTCTTTTAATATATTATGGAGTTTTATACATTGCCAATGTTGTTTTTACAACAAAAATCTGATTTTTGATGGTGAATTCTCATGCAACATATACAAATGAATCTGGGCCGAAAGGCGTTGCCACGCAGCTCCAGATATTACTTACGAACCTGTAAAGCGCACTGTATAAATATGCATTTAATAAAAATAAATTTTTAATGAAATACAAAATTCTTTTTATTTAAATTTGATTATTTTAGTTATATCTTGTTCAAAAAGTACATCTTGGAATGTTGAAGAATGAGTTTTACGCACAAATGATAATTCGGGAAAACGATAAAAAAGAGAAATCAAATATAAGAACAAAAGAAAACATGAGGTGAATCAAAAAGTTTTCAAATGATACTCAATTAAAAAAGTTATGGATTCGACTTAGCATTGAAGTCTACTAGATGGAAACCGTACACTTAACCGCGCAGCTACGAATTTACTTGAAATAGACTTTTCAAAGGAAAGCCAAATAGAGCCTATTTGAGGTGCGTGACGTATGTAGGTGCGACCGCACTTGCCCACACCTTACGCAATTTTCGTAAGGTAGATTTCGTATGAGACTCGAAGGAATATTTATTTTTGAATTATTTGAAATATCCCATTACGACTTGAGGCGTGTGACGTAGTACACCGCACTTACCCTGCCATAAGTCATTTTTAGGAGATTCGTGTCCTATGGGACCTCACGGAATATTTACTTTTTATTTATGTTAAATGGCTCACAAACAGACGTTGACGGGCTTTTATATTTAGTGGAATAACAATAACAAAAACTCCTATTCACACCCACGCTTTCAGCAGGATTCGAACCCAAGTACCCAACATCATGACCCAGACATGCTCACCACCCATCCAACTCTGCCTTGTGACGTAGAGGCGTCCCAGGACTATTGAATAGAGTTTGGTAATACTCCGCCGTTCGACTTTCTCAATGAGAAACAACGAAAATTGCGCCCTTTTTGATCGACCATGACTGTAAAGACTAAACCTAAGGGTGAGTGAGGCTTAAGGTTAGTTGGAGGTCAGTTAGAGGTCAAAACCAGTTGGGTGTGAGTTTTCAGGCTTTTTTAGGGCCAAATGAGGTCATAATCGCGATTTTCCGTTTTTGCTCATAAAATCCAAGAAAACGAAAGTGAAAGTTAGGTGGCCTCGGGCTCAAGGTTGCTCTGGGTCTCTCTCTCTCTCTCGCACCCTCCCCTACTTCTCCTTCAGTCCATGCATTTTCTTTACACAAATGCTCATTCTTGGGGGTTACATCGAATAACCGTTGTAGCTTAGAGGTTAAGCGTTAGCTTGGAAAAAAGACGGTTCGGGGTTCAATTCTCGATGTAATTTTTTTTATTAAAGCAAAGAATGAAATATTTCAAAGTATTTCCAGCTTTGTTCATTTGGAAGTGTTTTAGGATATTAATGAAATTCTCCGCTCCTCATAGAGCTTGAAATTTTAAATTTGCTATTTGTGGTGCGGCGGATTTTATTATCTTCACTAGTAAGCATACCTAGGAATTATCCCTACGTGATTAAGTTTTGTTTAAAAATAAAAGTAGGATATATTTTTAGGAATATTTTTATTGCATCCCTTGATAAAATTTTACAGACAGTAATAATTATTCGAAGTTCTCACGTGCATTAAGAATGTTTTGGTACATATAACTTCATATAAACACTGGAAATATTCAAAGAACAAATTAAAGACAATAACAGTAGAAAATTACAACAATACGATAACAATGGATTAAGCTTACCAATGTTTTACCTTAAAAAACCTCTTTTAAAGTTAAACGCGTAAAGTATTTCAAAATACATAATATAGGAAAATACAACCTGATAAATAATAAAAAATTATTGTAATAGCTATTTATGGGAGAAAATAATTACGCAACACAAAAATAAAACCGGGGAAATAGTAGAATACTTATTTGTTCCATTGGTATAAACACACAAATGATTAGAAGACATCGTTTATCCGAAAGAAATAAAACGTTTTCTTCCTACCCAGAAAATAAGGTTCACTCCGAATTCGCGTTCGAAGTTTCTACTTAACGTAATTGCTTTTACTGTTACAGCCGGGTTAGTATTTTTGAGACGGTTGAGGTACTTTCTCGTTGTTCGTGGGAGAGAACATCCAAAGATAAACTGCGAACTGTCAACTATTGAGAAAAGAGCGTCATAAGTGTAACGAGAATATTGCAGCTCGGTCAGGGCTATCGCGTGGAAATCTGCCGTCGGAGGCAAAGAGACAAAATGCCACCCCAGATCAAGACTCACAGGCACAGATCGGTGGCGACTAGGGTTGCCACCTTATGAGTAGGTAGTTGATTCCGGGATATTTCCACCTCGTGAGTAGCTAATTCCGCCATAAGACGACAAATCTGCCTGTAATCTTACGTCCGTGTATCAAATCTTTTTGCCACTTAATGACTGAGCAAAGGCGGAGACGGCTCAGTCAATAAAGTGCCTATCACCGGGTCTCCTTCCGGGGACCATCGTCCGCACACTCTACTCCGAAAGGATGCGAGTGAAGAACGCTTTTGGTAGGGAGGAGACGATGAAGCGATTCAAATCAGTCGATAGGATTTCCGCCTCAAACCAAAACCAGCAGAGCTCTTTTCAGAACTCCGCTGGTGCTAACAAACCGCCACAAACCCAGCAGAGCTCTTCTCAGAACTCTGCTGGTGGTAACAAGCCGCCACAAACCCAGCAGAGCTCTTCTCAGAACTCTGCTGGTGGTAACAAACCTGCCCCACCAAACGGCCCGACCACGAGCCAGGACGCCACTAGCGACAACAGCCCCATCCGGGACACGCCCACGGTCAATGCAAACGACCCGCGGCATTTTTTACCGCCGAGGAATCGCTCCTCAAGCGACAGCGCCTTGATAAAAGCGCTGAAATAACGCTAAAAAACCGTTACGCTCCCCTCCTCCTCCAGGACACGGAGCCTCAGCCGCCGAATAAATGGAGACCACAGAGGTCCCATTGCGCAAGCCTCCCCCCCGTAAACCGTCAATAATGGTATACGATATTTGCTCCGCAAAAGATCTGCGTGCGATGATAAGAGGGGCAGTGAAAGACCAGGGATTCACTGTCGCTCCCACGATCGAGAAAAACGCCCTCCGCGTAACCCTCGCCAATTTCGAGGATTTAAAAACGGTAAAAGAATTGCTAGTAGGGAATAAGGCTCAACTCTCCACCCAGAAAGTGGATGGGGAAGTAACGTCTATCTTCGAAATTTACGGAGTTGACTCGCGGGACTCCGTGAAAGAGATTTTCGAGGGCCTGGACGCGATAGGAGTCGCCGTGCGCCACGTCCGGAATCTAGGAGGAGGAAAGGCGGCTTCACCGTCAGACACCTTCCTTGCCACAATCGCGGCCACGCCCGACTGGCCGATTAAGCGAATTACCAAAATCCGATCTATCAGCAATGTGCGGATTCGTCTTGCGAAGTACCATTTTGATAGGCCTCAGATGTGCTACGGCTGCAGCCGCTTCGGCCACTCCTCCGCGCATTGTACAGCACTTCCGCGCTGTTACAAATGCGCCGGACCGCACTTCGGAAAGGATTTCAGCAAATCGCCGGATCTCCCGGCGAAATGCTGCAACTGCGGCGGCGACCATCCCCCCTTCTACCGGGAGTGTCCGGTCATGGCCGAGGAAATGGAGAAGATGAATGCGAGAAAGCCGCAACCTGCCAAGCGTTCCCCTCCAGCAGCCGCACCCCTCCCTGGGAGTGCAGAACGCGTGGGGCCGCGGAAATGCCGCTCGGCCGGCGCCGACGCAGAGGCCGACGCCGAGACAGCGCCTCTCCGTCCCAGCCGCACCAGCCAGCGCCGCGGAATTTCCATCGCTTCCGCAGGCCCCGGGGAGAGACGAAGGAACTCCGCATTCCCCTCCGAGAAGCGATTCGCCGCCGACGGAAGAGCCGCAAGCCAGCAGCCCTCGCGCCGACCTCTGGCAAACAGCCACTTCAGGCAGGCCTGCTAGCGGCCCTTCAAACCCTCACCGCAGCCACCACGGCGATGACTCAACAGATGCAGCAGCAGCAAGTTCTCCTCCAGGGCATATTGGCCCAACTGACGGAACTGCTCTAAATTCAACCTTAATAAGCAGAAGCCGCACACCGCAGTCGCCGCATGGAATACGGTGGGCGACATCCGGGCGAAGACGCCGGAGCTGATGGCTTTCCTGAGGAGACAGGGCGCTGCTGCCGCCCTCCTACAGGAGACACCTCCGCGAATCCACGCCATGGAGAATCCCCGGTTTCAACATTTTCCGGAACGACAGACCAACGCCTAACGGGGAGAGGGCGGCGGGAGGCACCGCCATCCTCGTCTCCGCCGAGGTCAAAGCTGCCGAACTGGAAATTCCGGACCTGCGGGCGCTGGAGGCCACTGCAGTCCTTGTCAGGACGCAGAGAGGCTATCTGGCGCTCGTATCCTGTTACCCCTCTCCCTCGCGAGATTTTTACGAGAGCGACATGGACGCCGTCTCCAACCTCGGCCACCCGATCCTGCTCGCCGGCGACTTTAACGCCAAGCACGAGAGTTGGAACTACACAGCCAACGATCTACATCTACAAGTTACCCTGCAATTCACCAAGTTGGTGGGTGGCAGGGGGTGCAATGCACCAAATCCTACCTAAAGATTGTCTAACGCAATTCGAAATTTCCTATTGTGATCTCTTATTGTCCTCGGAAAGAACGAGCCTAGATAACGCTCCGTCCTACAATCGATCTCACGTATTTTATCGTCTCGATCATTTCTACCTATATACGTCGGTGCCACAATTATTCCCACTACCTCCTCTTTTAGACATTCTGACCTATATTTCTCTAGAAGTTTCAACCTTGAGTGCAATCTACGGTCCTCCAGTGATACCCAGTTCAAATCGCTCAATAAGGAGGTGACGCTTTCCTTATGTTCGTACTTTTGTTTTACAAATCTGGCTGCTCTGCGCTGTACTCTTTCTAGTTGAATTATGTGTCCCTTCTCGTACGGATCCCATATGCTCGCTGCGTATTCCACTTGTGGTCTTACCAGTGATAAGTAGCATGTTTCGCGTACTTTCTCTGTAGTGTTCCGTACTATTCTACCTATGAATGCCAGTTTCTTGTTGGCCGCGCCTATAACTCGACGAATGTGCATGTCCCACGAAAGATCTCGTCAAATGGTTACTCCTAAATATTTTACATACTCAGCTTGTCGAATACTCATTTCATATATTTTATATTCGAAACCTAAATCTTTGTTCTTACTTTTCCAGAACGTGACTGCGGCACATTTAGTATAATTAATTTCGATTTGCCATTCTTTGCACCACGCTGAAATGGCTCTTAAGTCTTCACACAGAGACTGATGGTCCTCCTGATTTTTTATTTCTTTATATAGAACGGTGTCATCGGCGAAAAGCCTAATTTTACTACGAACAACCGAGCACATATCATTTACATAGATTAAGAAGAGCAGAGGGCCCAATACACTTCCCTGAGGAACACCTGAAGCAACTTTAACGGGGGACGAGTATTTCCCATCGATGACAACTATATGTTCCCTATTCGAGAGGAAGTCTCTCACCCAACCGACAACTTTCGAATTGATACCACATTGTCCTAACTTCGCAATTAATTTCCTATGAGATACTTTATCGAACGCCTTCCTGAAATCAATGAATATGGCATTGACCTGAGTATTTTTCTCTCCGCATCGCAACAAATCGTCCACGAACAGGCCGAGCTGCGTTTCGCATGATCTACCTCTCCGGAATCCGTGTTGGCATCCGCTAAGCAATGAATGACTATCTAAATAGCGCATTACAGAGCTAAAGACTATGTGCTCAAGTATCTTGCACGATAATGAAGTTAAGGATATCGGCCTATAATTTTCGGGGTTCTCTCTGTCGCCACTCTTATGGATGGGCGTAACATGTGCCACCTTCCAATCTTTAGGAACTACTCCTTCTCTAATGGATTTCTCGAATATAATTTTCAAATACGGCGCGATTTCAGCAGCTAATTCTTTCATTACACGCGCGGGAATTTCCTCCGGTCCAGGAGATTTATTTGGCTTAATTGAATGAAGTTGGAGCGCGATGCCATTTTCCGAAAATACCAAATCTTCCATCGAATCGCCCTGACGCATAGGAATAGGGGTTTCACATTCATCGTCATCACGAGTAAAAGCTTTCTGAAAGTGATGATTTAATAGGTTTGCTTTATCCATACTATCGTGAACTACGTTTCCCGTTTCCGACCGCTGTGACGCAATAGTGGGGCCCCTACCTTGAACTTCCCTGACGTAAGACCAAAATGCTTTTGGGTTCTCTTTCAAGTTTTCCTGTAAAACCTTCTTTTTATAATTGTTAAACGCATTACGCATTGCTACTCTGGCTATGGAGCGCGCCTCCTTGTATTGATGCCTTATTATTGCAATCTGTTCGACCGTAGCTGTTGAGGATGTGTTATTTACGCGAGAGTGGAGTTTTCTTTGACGTCGGAGAGCGCTTCTTACTTCCTGATTGTACCATCTAGGTTCTGCACTATCACGCTTCAGTTTGCTCGGAATAAATTTATCTGTACACTCTCGCATCATATCTCTGAACATGCACCAGGATTCCTCCGCGTCTGCACTATCGGTTAAATTGCAGAAATTAGTATATTTATTTCGCAGAAAAGACCTAAATCTTGTGAAATCGGCTTTGGCGAATACATAAAGTTTTCTTTTGGCCTTAACCTGTTTCTCAATAATTAACTGAAATTCCACGTAAACTGCCTTGTGATCGCTTATTCCCTCAGCATCAGATACTCTATTCATACGCTCAGGAAGATTAGTAACAAATAAATCTAATATATTATTAAATCTCGTGGGAAATCTCACTAATTGATACAATGAGTGCTTACCGAGAGTTTCTAGTAACGCCTCGCACGATTCACGCTCTCTACCTCCGGGATAAAAGCAATTATGCCTCCAATCTATTGACGGAAGATTGAAATCGCCCCCGATTATAATGGCTTTATCTTTATTAGACGAATTTAGCGTCGCCACTTGTTTCTCCAGAGAATGAATAGTTTCCACGCTCGCATTTGGGGATCTATAAAAAGCGCATATATTAATAGTTTTTGAGTCGCTTCCTTTCACACGACACCAAACACTTTCGACTTCGTCGTCGTTAATCTGTATTGGGTAACTTTCGTATTTATTGCTAACTGCTATAAAGACTCCACCTCCCGACCGGATACATCGATCTTTTCTGTATACGCTATAGTCACGAGGAAAGATCTCCTGACTGGCTATGTCTGCCGTAAGCCAACTTTCAGTGCCTATAACTACATCAGCACGCAGACTACGAATAAGATGTTCAAATTCGGCCTCCTTCCTGCGAATGCTGCGACAATTAACCGTAATGATTTTTAATTTCTCGCTATGACTACGTAACGATTCCTCGCGCTCTACTGAGCTATTATTACTGTTATTATTATTAAGATTATAATTATTATTATTTACTGCCTCCTTATCCTTCCTACTATGTCGACTATTTCTACGCTTGGAATGTATTCTACTGTTACTTAACGTCGGGTTTATAGCGCTGTTAAGGTCGCACGCATTATCTACGGAATTGTTGCATGGAAAATCGTTTATCCCCATGCCTTCGATAATTCAGTTACCGCACGGATTTCTTACATTTTCCCCTATTGTGCTCTCAATTAATCCCGTACCGGTAAGCTGCCTACATCCTAACCTACCATCTGATCTACTATTGGCGTGCATCTCAACGCTTGCTAAAAAATTGCAATTGCTTAAATCTAACCTAAAAAAGACCTAGAATGCTCAAACACCCTACGCGCTACCGCCTCCGCAGCCTCGGCAGTGTAGTGCACACCAGAACCGTTTAGGGATGCCCTACATGAGTCCAGGACCGGCCTCAGGTCAACGAAGTCCACTCCATTACCCCTACAGAAGTCCCACAGCCTACGGTTCAGCCCGACCACTCGGCTCTAAACCATAGAACCGCAGTCCGTCCGAGAAACAATGCTACAGATGGAAAGCCGCACATCAGCACCAGACTCCTCTCGGACACGAGCAACCTCAGCGGCCAAGTCCTTAAAAGACCTTAAGACCTCCTCGGAGCCGCGCTTCGAAGCGTCATTGGTACCAACATGGGCCACCACCCGCAGCGAGGAGCAACCCGTGCCCGATACCGACACCCTGAACTCCTTCGTCACCTGGGGCACCGAACCTCCTGGTATACACCTGGAGAACACCCGCTCGTGAACTCCCTCCCGGCGGGCCCGTGACAGTAAAGGCGCCACCACACGCCGGACGTTGGAGCTCCCTATCACTAACAGCCCTCTCTTTCCCCCCGAGCTCTCCTTGGGCCCGGCCTCCACCGAGGAGACGGGAGCGGGCACGGGCGTAACGGCAGTGGAGTCGTCCTCCGACAACACCGCAAACCGATTACTAACAGGAAGAGGGGCCACCGAGGCGTTCCCAACTCCCTGTCTCCGCAACACCACCCCACGATCCCCCCGAGTGGACACCACACACCACTCATCGGGCTTCCGGACCGGAGGACCCTCGACCCGCGAAGAGGAGCCAGGAGCCTCCCCGATCGCTCTGCCGGCTTCCGCACCCAGGCGAACCCGAGCCGCCATTTTGGCGCGGTTTGCTCTCAGGGAAGAACCCGCACCCCTCCCACGCGCCAAGGCTGCCTCCGACCTTTCCACCCTCTGAAGGAGGTCCGCAACCACCCTCTCCAGCTCCGTGATCCGAGACCTCATGGCCTCGCAACCAGCGTCGCGCAAGAAGGAGGAAACGAGTCCTCGGAGTAGCCATCCTATCCTCTTAACTAATCTGTACTATCTATATAAATATACTAGAACTAACGTAAATACGCGGTTGGCTGTCTTCAAGGTTAAATTAGGGTCGAGCGCAGGTAAAAAGTGAAAGGGAAAGTGTTTCACTACACCAACAACGTTAGTAAATAAGCAAGAAAGTTTAGCACAAGAGCAATGTAGATTTAGAAGCTAAAGAAATGCTAAGTTAAAAGGAAATAATTAAGAACGAGTAATGTAATACGCTACTATAAATAAATATTACAAAGATTACGGATTTAGTGGCTGAGAGACGCAATTAACTACTATGATACGGCAAGAGAAGGATGAGTAAGCTTTACGCTCAAAGATGAGTTAAACTACAATTACAACAAAACAATTAACGTAAGAAGATGAAAAAATAAATAGAATAAATAGAAAAAATACTAGTTCTACTTAACACAACAATACGGCTACAGCTAAACTACAGCTACTGCTACTACTACAGGTGTCGCTCGCAGGCAGGTCAGCGCTCGCAGGAGGAAGTGAAAGGCACGTCCGTCCTCTTCGAGGGCCAGGTGACTACTGCCGCGGAAGGCGCCTCCACGCCTGGGCCGACGCCGCAGGAATTTCCATCTCCGGGCCGACGCAGCCCACCCACTTCTCCCACACGGGAGCGGAAAACGTCATCGACTTTTTCCTGCACCGCGGCCTCCAGTCGTCGCTGCATCTCCAGACCATCGCCGCTGTCACAAGCGACCACAACCCGGTTGTGGCTCGCCTGGGGGTCCGACCGCGCAGTATCCCAGAGGGCATCGTGCAGGATTTTGCTAAGACGAATTGGGAGGAATACCGCCGCATCCTCACCGACAGCCTGCCGGAGGAGCCGCCGCAGCTGTCGACGCCCGAGGCCGTGGACGAATGCGCAGCAGACCTCACGCGCCGCCTCGCAGAAGCCGTGGAAGCCGCCGTTCCCCGTCGGCCTCGGAGGACGCACAACCACCTGGAGCTTCCGCTGGCGATCCGGGAGGAAATTCGGCAGAAGAACCGCATCCGCCGGCGCTTCCAGGCCACCGGAGACCCTGACGCGAGATGGCAATTGCGGCAGATGAAGCGCTCCATTGGAAAGGCCATCCGCCGCTTCACATGGGAGAGGAAATATCATCCCTTAACGCGCAGGACGGCTCAATTTGGCGGATGGCCAAGGCGCTGCGCTCGGACACCGTCTTCGACCCGCCTCTCCACAGAAACGGCGTTACTGCCGTCACTCCGGGAGACAAGGCCGAGCTGATGGCAGATTATCTAGAGACGGCCTTCTGCAACGCTGAAGCGCAGGCAGCGGACGAGGAGGAAAGAGCGGCCGCACCCAGATGTCATGATCTTCCAGCCTGAGGCTGGCCACGTCGCATTTCCAGCAAAGCTGCTAATGCGAGACTACTCTTGGCCGCACCCAACAACTCTGCCCCGACGCCATCAGGCCCTTTTCAGGGCGGGAAAAACATCGCGATGCAGCATCCAATCACGGCGAGCCGCCCGGCCCAGACCGGCGTTCAGAGCAGAAAATCCGAGGAAAATTCCTCGTCACCGACGATTTCCTCCGCAGATATCGGAACGGCCTTGCGGTCGCTGAAGACCAGGAAGGCGCCAGGCCCCGACGGGATCCGCAACGAAGCCATCCGCCAGATGCCGATTGCGTTCGAAACCTGGTTGGCGCTTCTATTTTCCGCCTGCCTCCGGATCGGCCACTTCCCGACGAAATGGAAGGAAGCCGCCATCGTGGCCATCCCAAAGACAAAAGCCTGCAGGGACCCGTCGAAGTATCGACCGATATCCTTACTCGACGGACTTGGGAAGCTATTCAAGAGGATGCTCCTGCCATACATCCACCGCCACCTGTCCGAAAACTCCATTCTTCCGGACGCGCAATTTGGTTTCCGCGCAGAACACGCGACCACACACCAGGTCGCGCAGGTCTGCAATTTCATAACAGACGCCTTCAACACCAAGCGGCACGTCGCCACCGCATTTTTCGACGTAACGAAGGCGTTCGACCGCATGTGGCACGGCGGCCTCCTACAGAAAATGCGGAAATTTGACTTTCCGCCGTGGCAGACCAACATCATCGCGGACTACCTTCGCGGCCGCAGCTTTCGAGTCCGTTGGCAGCATGCGACCTCCTCCTCGAAGGCCATCTCCTCCGGCGTGCCCCAGGGAAGCGTAATCGGGCCCACGCTGTACAATATCTTCACGGCAGACGCTCCCACGGACTTGGGATGGAACACTCTCCTGGCCTTCTACGCCGACGACGCCGCCATCCTCTGTCGGTCGACGAAGAAGACAATGACAGCCGAGTACCTGCAGCGTGGGGCCGACTCCCTCCTCGCCTGGATTTCCGCGTCGAAACTCCAGGTGAACGCAGCGAAGACGCAGACGATTGTCTTCACGACATCCTCCTCGCCGGAACCGGACGGAATCCTCATTGGCGCCGAGCAGGCGGAATGGAAAGATGCCGCAATCTACCTCGGGGTAACGCTCGACCGAGCGCTGCGCTTCGAGAGGCATGCCGCGAGAGCCGCCCACCGCGCCCTCGGAGCCAAGCTGAGCCTCGCCCCCCTCCTCCGCAGCCGGTTCATCCCGATGAGAAGGAAGATCCACCTCTACAAGGCGATCATCCTGCCGGTCATCACCTACGCCTCGCCCGCATGGAGCGGTCGGCTCCTATGGAGGAGCAAAGCCGCCCTCACCCAGGTCGAGAAGGCCTGCCTCCGCACGATAGCGAACCGCCGCAGACAGGTCTCCGACATCTACTCGTGGCTGTCTCTGCAGCCAATCCTGGAGACTATGAAGACCGCCGCGACCCGCTTTTGGGACGCCACCGCCCAGAGAGAGGCCCGCAGCCGTGGGACCGGCATAAAAGACCGCGGTCCTCGACAGGCGCCATCGAAGACCTCCCCCCTAAACGGCGGAGGACCTAATGGAAAACGGCCCTTTTCAGGGCATTAGTTAACTAACTTATCCTCCTATTCACCGGTACGGGAATCCCGTGCTAGGGCCAAAGTGGACCCGAATGCTCCCTGGCCGCAGCCAGCTTATGTGCCTCCACTCGGAGTGCAGAAGAGTGGCACGAGATTCTGCGCCATGAGCAGCAATCTTCCCATCACATGCTAGTGGTAGCTAATTCCGGTATAGTTTTCTCTAGGTCGAAAAATAGCTAAAGTAAACAATGAAACTTGTTTTATTAATTGATTATAAAACATAAGATAATTTAATATTTATTGTTGCAGTTATTTTGTCGCCTTGTAAATTGGTGATTCCAGGAGATATTCGCTGTATGAGTAGGTGGTTAATTGCGAGATTGTTTGTAGGTTAAAAAACAGCTAATGAGAACAATAAAACTTATTTTATTATTTAGAAAATAGATTAATATTTAACCTTAATTTTATTCTATAAATTATAATATTGAACTCTTAAAAATAGCATTCATATTTCATTTCACTTATTAAATTTTAATTTTGAATTACTTGGAGCAGCCTCCAAAAGATCTGGTTTTGATAATAATACGGCATGGAAATCTTTACAAGAATAGTTAAAATTGATGCATACTTGAATTTCTGCCTTTACATGATCCAAACTTAATTTGTTTCGACCTTTATACCACAAATCATTAATAACATTGAACATATGTTTGCAAGGTGTGTTGGATACTGGAACAATGCACAAACGTTATCTTTAATTCTCCGCCAACTCCATTTACGTTTGAATGGAAATGGAAAACAATTTTGAATGTTTCTTGATTGGTTTAAATTGTAATAATAATTAGGTAACCCTTTAGTGGCCCATCAGAGGTAATAACCAACATGACGCTGTATAAAGAGTATATTTATACATTAAGTATCACTTAATCGGAATCAAAGGAAATGATTCTACCAAAATCTCAACTTTATAAAGTAAAAAGACTAGTGAAGCTGAAAATTACATAATTAATTAATTTTGGGCTCCCAGACAAGTTCTACCAGATTTTAGGAGAAATGTATCTAAGGTGGATTAATTCAGGGAGAGGTTGCAACTCTAGTGGAAACACTGCTATGACACCACTCATAGAAAAGTGCCACCTGAGATGGTAGCATCTCAAACTCGCCTCATGTGACAATCCTGGTATCAATTCCAGTAGCTGCGTGACCGAACTGTAACTTCTTTTCTGGAGAAAATTTTTTATCAATGCGCATGATACCGAACAATAAACGGAAATGAAACAAAAATAATTTACTCGATTACGATGAGGACATACACTTCTGTTCTGGTATAGAGTGTAGAGGTGCGAAAAACATTGCTCATTCCATATGTAATTCCTCAATGTGGCTCCATGGATTAGGTCCTTTCAGATTTTACAATACAATACTATTATTATTATACAAACATCTAATATGTTTCAATGCCAGCTGTATCTGCTGTGTTTAGCAATACAAAGTTCTTCTCATAGCTTGGCACCTCCAGCATGCCACACATTGCTGTACCGTTTTATATATATATATATATATATATATATATATATATATATAGATTCATTGAGTGAAAATCTTTAATACATTTTGGTTTCATACATTTGTTGCAAATTTATAGGATACAAAAGTTATTTTTCTGCTTTTTTTTGACAGGTGTGAGGTCTTTTATTATTCAGTAGAGATAAAACTACACCCATACTCTAGCATCTACACCAATAACAACATGAGTTCATCACAGGTGCCAGAAGCATAACGTTGTTCTTTCATCTGCAGTGTATTTTAATGGACTTGTAAAAATCCTGTTGTTGTTGTTGGTTTGTATTTATGGCTAATCAACCTCTTGGATTATTATAGCCTTAACTCCTTCCACAACGAACACACACACAAGGCAGGAGGGAAACCCGGTGCAGGCATTAGCCTACTCTTAACAAAGAGCACTAATCTTCCATCCTCATGATGTTTATACGACACATTGAACGTTTTTGTTGTTTTGCTCATATGTATACTTGTCATCTGTTTGTGAACAAGTTGTACATATAGAGATTTTATACCTTTTGCGCATTTTACCCTTAAAAAATGGCAGACAAAAATGAAAATGATAGTGTATGGGTTTTTTAGGCAAAAAACACTAGAAAGCCTTTGTGTTTAGAAATTAAATAAAACTTTGTGATGATGGTATACCAACTACTAACATAGGCCATAAGTTTGGGGTAGAGGACAGTTCAACATGGCCAATCCAGCAATGGGACAATTCGGCAATAGGACAATTCGACGACGGAACAATTCGGCGATGGGACGATTCTGCACCAGGATAATTTGGTGCTGGGACAATTCAGCACCTGGAGGAAAAAAGGAAAAAGCAACAACTTTTAGTTGGGTTGAGTTGTGTGAAGTTTAATTCACTCTGTTCCCTCCCCCCAGGTTTGGTTGAGTAGTTAGGGGTTGGATTCATTCTATTTCCTGATGCCGAATTGTCCCCGAGTGGAAATGTCCTGGCATGGAATTGTCCCGTCACTGATTTGTCCCATTGCTGAATTGTCTTGTCGTTGAGTCATTGTGCTGAATTGTCAGTCACAGAATCAGTTGTGCCAAATTGTTCCATTCCGATAAGTTTGAGCTGTGTATGACTTAAAAAGTGCATTATGATGATAATCTAAAATTTTCATTGTTTAACACAATGCTTTTTGAATGCATATTATTGAAATATGAATTAATTATTGCATCTGTAGTAATCATGTTTCGTCTATTCCTTTGTATGCTATTTGTTTAAACTGTTGTCAGGTAAATCAGATTAAATCATGTTTCTAATCAATTTGTTATTATTTCTGTAAATACAATCTTACTGCAATATTAATATGATCTTGAAAACATAATGAGGAGGAATGTAAAAGAGTTGTTCTAATTTAAATAATTGTCATTATGTACATATAATTTAAAATAAATGACAAAAATTGTATAGCTGTATTCCTATGATGTTTTTAAATATATAACAATAGGTTCAAAATGTTAATATGACTTTTTATTGTATTCAAGATGGTGGGCCTCTTGAGTCCATGGTAGTGAAAATCACTTGGTAGTTCTAGGGTTAAATAGTTATTTCCGATAATTTTTGAGTCTAGTGTACTTGGTCAGCAACAAAAGCCATCATTTGAATATTGTTTTTAAAAAAATGGTGATCCACTTTTTGTCAATCTGCTTTTCATTGCAGTCCTCAGGAACATATGTAGTCTGTAGGGAGAGCATTATTAAATATGAGGACAAAAGTTCCTGATGTTTTAGGAAGATTACTTAAAGAAATTTTTTTTAATTGTATCATCTGAAATTCATCTTAATGAGCAGTAGGACCTGCAAGATTGTTGCTTCAAAATAATTTTATTATTCCAATTTTAAGTTGTATTTATTGATAACAAAAAATTGTTTATTTATAATTGTGAAGACATGTAACTGAACTGACATTTGATTAATAAATGAAGGCATAGAATACATGAATCAACTCATGATTAACATACAATATTAGATTCAAGATTTGCTAAATATATTTTTTAGTTGACACTTAAAACCAATGGTTATATTAAATATGTAGGTACTCGTACAATTTTTGTATAAATTCTGCTGTTCCAATGGTACCTTGGAGGTCAAGAGCATCACCTGTTAACCTTTATTTTTACATTTCACCACATATAGTAACAGTCCTATTCCATGCTTACAAAATATAACTTTCAAAATAAAAAAATGCAAAGGATAACCATTTTGTGGAACATATTATTGTACAGATGAAGAGGGAAGTTAAGGCTTAGAGTTCAAGTGCCCTATGGACCTAACAACAATCCCTCCAAGTTCCAAAGACTAACAGAAATGATTCCATCATTCCAGGAAATATAAGGCGACTGATTACTTTTGATGGAATAGTATGATAGATGACAAACTGCTGTTCTCTTCTGCTCTTCCTATCTAATCTGCATTATCTCCATGAAACTCTAATACAGGACTCAAGATACATAAATTGAAGAAAGTCTTTAGCATCTTCATTGTCAACAATGACATAACTTTGCACAGCATGGGAAACAATGTGGTAGTAGTGGACATGGTATGTCAATTGATACTTTTACTCATCCTTTACTTTGAAGTTGACTCTTTGGGCACTGGAGTTGGTGGCAATTGTTTACAGAATTTATAAGGTAAAATAATTTCTTGTTATGGCAATTGAAGCAAATGCCATAAGTTTGCAGATGTCTCTCTGTAAATAATAATTTATAGAACTATAAGAGAAAAAGAAAACAAAGCAAGAGTTTATCTGAAGAACAAGGGAAAATATAAAAATGAATTTTTAAAGAAACTTTTATATAGCTAATACCTCAATATAAATAAACACTATAATATAATTATGATAACCTTTCTACTTGCATGGGCATAAAAAGTTGCATAGCATCTACCAGCAATTGAATGGCATGGGAGTCTTTCATTTCTAAGCTTTAATCTTTTTACAGTTGAAAGAATGGCAGACAGAAATAGACAACTAAGTATTTGGCGGAATCAGCATTTTCAGATGAATATCATAAAATCAGAAATCATAAATTCTTTAACCGATGAACACCTTGATCAATCTTTAAGATTATCCATTTCCTCTTATAATCCCGATTTTGAAAAAATTGCCAAGTCTGCGCAATGTCAAAAATCTCATTTATGTATATATTTTTTTTTCTACTTCATTATACATGTTCACATTTTGATATTTACTTTGTTTGAATTCTATTATAAAATTTAGATGTTTGTAATTTTGATATTTATTTAGTTCCTATTGATTTGTTTATATTTTGATACTTACTTTGTCCCTATTGATATGTTTAATAAATGTAGAATTCAGATTCTAATTTTGTATTTTTTCCCCTGTACATGGGTAGATCGCAAGGTTGCTCTACTAAAAAAACTAGGTCGCACGTACAAAAAGGTTGAGCAGCACTGCTATAGAATGTCTGTGCCATCGGGGAAGCTCTAGGTGGGGGTGGAAACATAACCCATGCCTTAAGACTCTCTAACAGCCTTGTATGCGTGTACCTACAGAGCGAGGTTAACTGGAGCTATTGGAGCAATAATATTAACAACTGGAATAGTAAAATGATTTCATACATTTAGAAATGGTTTATTATTACTAGGAGTAACAGTAATTGTATTAACTATATTACAATGATGATGAGATGTAACATGAGAAGGCACTTATCAAGGTTTACATACTTATCCAGTATTAATTGGATTACAATGAGGGATAATTTTCTTTATTACTTCGGAAGTATTATTCTTTGCTTCATTTTTCTGAGCATATTTCCACAGAAGATTATCTCCGACAGTAGAAATAGGAAGAATTTGATCACCCAAGGGAATTATCCCCTTCGATCCAATATCTATTCCAATACTAATACAGGTGTTATCTCAGCATCAGGTGTTAGTGTAACATGAGCTTATCATAGATTAATAGAAGGAAACTAATCACAAGGAATTCAAGGATTATGCTTTACAGTATTATTAGGGTTTTATTTTACAGTACTACAAGCTTATGAATATATTGAAGCCACATTCACATTTGCAGATTAAGTATACGGATCAATATTCTTCATAGCAACAGGATTTCATGGAATTCATGTAATTATTGAAACAATATCCTGATCAGTATGCGAAATTTGTAATCATTTTAATCATTTGTCAGTAAGTCATCATTTTGGTTTTGAAGCAGCAGTATGATACTGACATTTTGTTGATGTTGTTTGGTTATTCCTTTATATTTCAGTAGTAGAGCACTAGGACTGCAGGAGCATTACAGTGTTAAGTGACTTTTCTTTGTGGTCTGATCTTTCAATTCTTTGCAGAGGATATCCATATTCCCATCCGTCAATGTGGGTCTCTGACATTCATTTTAGTAAACTGTAAGTACATCTAACATACTATACTTTATTTTATTTTTTTCAATACACTTCCTTGTCTTGCTCGATTCAAGAATCACCAACCGTCAGATATTTCACGGAATTTCCCATTTTTTGGGATTTTGGGTATGTACTCTATTTTCCAGGGATAAAAAACATTATGGGTAAAGTAACAATATAACAAAACAATTTTAAATTAATATAATGAAAGTCATTATCAAAATATTTGACATAACTGTAATGAAAAAAAGAAAAATAAAAACTGTTATTTTGTTATTCTGATGGAGTGTTTACACACCAAACCTCGACATTCGGAGTTTACCTGAGCATCTTTCCGAGGGGTACGTTGGAAGCCAAGAGTATAAAGGCGGTTTCAGATCTCCAGAAAGCTCACTGTTATCGGTCAAGAAATATGCTCAATAAATTACATTCGCCTTTCGAAGCTTAGTGCATTTTGCAAACTCAATAATTTTAGATCTTCACACTGCGCAGCAGGCAATTTAAATAATTTTTATTAATAAAATAATTGGTTTGAATTTAATACTTTTTAAAAAAATATTTCTAAAAATGCAGCTTATACTGAGCTCAATATGGACTATGATTAAATTTATTGACTTTAATTGTATTATTATTTTTTATTTTAATGTATTTTTTATATTTTATTATAAATTATTATAAGTTATTATTTATTTATGGAGCGGAAGAAAATGCATATATATATATATATATATATATATATATATATATATATATATATATATATATATTTGTGTGTGTATATAAACTTAAGGAAATGAAAAGGTAGTGATGAGGGTGGCAACAAGGTGTTGAAGGAAGCCCAGTGGACACTTACCAAGTTGGAGACCAAGTTGGCAGGCTGCTGGGGGCGTCGAAGAGACACGTTAAACACGCAAGCTTATCGGGCCTATGCCCTTCTTCAGCGATAGAGTAACTGAGAGTATATATATATATATATTAAGAAAAGAAAAGGTAGTGATGAGGGTGGCAACAAGGTGTTGAAGAAAGCCCAGTGGACACTTACCAATTTGAGGAACAAGTTGGCAGGCTGCTGGGGGCATTAAAGAGACACATAAATTAACATGCACACAAAAATGAAAGCTTTTCGGGCCTATGACCTTCGTCAGCGATGAAGATAGAGTATATATAGTTATAAATTAATGGCACTCGTAGTATTAGGTAAAATTTTTACTCCATTTTATTATATTTTTTCACACAGGTTCAAAAGGTTTTTCCGCCACTGCCAAGACGCCATCTATAGAGAACTCAAAAACGAAAAACTTGGCATGAAAATCGTTCATTCCAAATGAAAGACAAAAAAATAATATATTTAATTTGTAGACAAATCATTAGTGTTCCGAAAGAATATAATCTCAAGCGGCACTACGAAATACATTGTACTTCGTATGAGAGGTTCATGGGAAAGTGAGAAGATAAATTGAGTGATTTAAAATTAGTGCTTATGAAACAGCAACATTCTTTTAAAAAGATGTTTGAAGAAGGTGAAACAGTCCTAAAGGCTAGTTATGAATTGTCTCATTAATAGCGAGCTGCTCAAAGCCATTTACTGAAGGTGATTTTATTAAAGAAAGTATTATGAAAGCAGTTGAAATTATGTGCCCAAACAAAATTAGAGCATTTGAAAATACTTCATTGTCCCAAAATACTGTTGCGGAAAGAATTAACGATATAGCTGCTGATTTAAATGAACAGTTGCAGTCAGAATCTGTTAAATTTCACTCGTATTCCATCGCAATTGATGAAACTTGTGATGTTCAAGGTGTCTGCCAATTAGCTATTTTTATTCATGGCTGCGATCTAAATTTCAAAGTAACTGAAGAGTTGCTAGAGCTCGATCCCATGCATGATACCGCTACCGGGCAGAACATTTTCAAGGAACTGAAAAAAATTCTCACAAAATATAATCTTCCGCTGATGAAACTTGTTTGTTTGGTTACTGACAGTGCTCCAGCTATGATTGGAATAAATAACGGTGTTTTGGGACTATTACGGAGGGAATTATCTGAAAAAGAACTCAATGTCGATGTGAAACATTTTTATTGTATCATACATCAAGAGGTACTATGCACAAAAGTTTTGAAAATGGACCATGTCTTAATGCAAGTTATGAAAACAGTGAACTTTATTCGCACGCATGGTTTAAATCATCGTCAGTTTTCCTCATTTTCAAAAGAAATTGAAAGCGAATATGAAGGCCTTCCCTATTGTAAGGAGATTTGTTGGTTGTCTTGTCACAAAGTTCTCGAAAAAGTTTTTGCTCTGCGAGAGGAAATAGTTTTATTTTTGGGTCTGAAGGGACAAGACACAACTGAGCTGACAGAATTGGATTGGATTCAGGATTTAGCATTCCCATTTAAATGAACTGAATTTGAAACTTCGGGGGAAACAACAATTAGTGACAATAATGTGCAATCAGGTGCGAGCTTTTCAAATTAAGTTGTGCTTATGGGGACTCAACTAAAAACGGTTACATTGGCCCATTTCCACTGCGCAGCTGAACTTAAAGAGTTATTTTTTAATTTGGATTTTTTAAAATATTCAACCAAAATTGAAGCGTTAAAAATTGAATTTGAGCAGAGATTCAAAGATTTTAAATTTCAAGAAAATGAATTTTCTCTGTTTACTTCTCCGTTCAATTTTGATGTTGAAAAAGCAGCTGAAAAAATTCAATTGTAACTGATTGAATTGCAGTGTGACAACATCCTAAAAACTAAGTTTAATGATTTTTATTCATTTTTGCCTGACCGTTTTGTTGAAATGCAGAAATTTGCTGCAAAAATAATATCGATGTTTGGAAGCACATATCTTTGCAAGCAACTGTTTTCTATAATTAAAAACAATAAAACCCTGCAAAGGTCAAGGTTGACTGATGCACATCTATCATCAATGATGAAAGTTGTTATGATGCAAAATTTGCATTAGGATTATGAAAAACTTATGTTGAAAAAACGATGTCAGATCTCTAATAAAAAGTCAATTAAAAATGGAATTAAATTTTATTATGCTTTACTCAAAATTATTCAGTAATAATTAATAGTTTCAGTTAAGATTGGGTGAATTCCGTGTTTTCGCTTGATTAGTCGATCCCGTTTGCCGAGTCTCTGCTTTTCCAGCACTACTAACAATAAGCCTCTCTATTAAACTTTCAGCTGCTTCTTCTCTGACATGTATGTCGTGTATTCCACGGCAGTGATCAAAAGAGATGGTTTCGAGAGTTCTTTTGAGCACTGTATACTGCAGGTATGCCTCGATGTTGGTTGTTACACCAAGAATAAATTATTGATCCTGCGGCCCTCAGGTCTTGGACCTATCATGAAAATGGCCCCTACGCTCCCATGAGTTGGGCATGCCTGGTTTAAAGCAAGTGACTGTTAGACGTGTTATGGCCTTCAACACACTCCACTACAGAAGGAGTGTCCACAATGAGTGACGTAGTGATTCATAAAGGAACTATTATTCTTTTTAACTGTAAATTACTCCGACAATTTTTAAAAAATGATAGTGTTGCAAATAGCTCACAAAAAAAATTTTATGATTATTGTTAATTACCAAATATAATTACGCGATAAGATTAACTGATAATTATGATAAAACATGCACATTTATTGGCATCCGGTGATCTACATTAAATTATTAGTTTTATTTTTTTAGCACAATACGGGACAAAGGCATAAGCATATAGCTCTGAGGAAATTTGGCAACTGGGCACGCCGTAAGCGTAATGCTATCTTCTATGGGTGGAAAAGAGTATATGTAAATAGTTTTCTCTGATGTTATTTTTGTGACGTCAGATTTTTCAAAACCCCTCTACTCCACATCACCAGACAAGTCGAACCCCCCTCCTCCCCATCAGTGCATGATGCCATATATGGACGGTACTAAGGTAACTTATTCTAACAATAAATAAAATTGGATCTAATAATCATGAATTTATGTAAAGTTAATAAAACAGTCAATTATATATTTTTGTTACCCTAACAAAATATTCAATTTAATAATAAAAAATAATATTTAAAAAATTATTAATAAAATAAATATAAATCTCTATAGGGTCTTCTCGTCTTACAATACTATTACAGCCTTTTGACTGAAAAGTTAAATTTTAATTTCAAATTAAATGAGATAGTCAGCACCTTGTCAAATCTTTCATACATGTGCTCTATTAAAAAACTAATGATTATGCTACCGTTACACAGTCAAAATACCGCAGCCATTAAATAATTTTTCACTGGGCAGGTCAGACTTCTTATATTAAACCAAGAAGACATGTTTTTGTTAAACAGGTGAGCGCTAATTTGCCAAGTTTCTTATAAAATTATATCAATTAATAAAACTATAAATACATTTAAATTATACTAATGTATATATATAAAATATATAAATCGTTATGGCAATGCGTGGCATGCTAGAGGTGCCGAGCTATGAGAAGAACTTTGTATTGTTAAACACAGCTGATACAGCTGGCATTGAAACATATTAGAGGTTTGTATCATAATGATAAAATTGTATTGTACAATCTGAATATAAATCTGAGATAAAGAATTACAAAAGGGCGAGAGGAAAGAGATGAAGAAGAAGACAGAGAAAAAGTGGGAGAGCTATGGATTGTGTCAGGAGGGAAGGGAAGAGGTAGGAGAAAAGAGGCAGAGAGAAGGAGGGAGAGAGAGAGGGAGAGAGAGAGAGGGAGGGGGGAGAGAGGGAGGGGGAGAGAGAGGGAGGGAGAGAGGAAGAGAGGGAGAGAGAGAGACGGAGGGAGGGAGAGAGAGATGGAGGGAGAGAGATGGAGGGAGAGAGAGGGACGGAGGGAGAGAGACAGAGGGAGAGAGAGGGCAGGAGAGAGGGAGGCAGAGAGAGGGAGGGATAGGGAGGGAGAGGGAGGGAGAGATTGATTGATTGATTTAGTCTTTATTTGGGGCGAGATTGAGACTAGGAAGTCCCATCTTCCACCTAACCCCTCGTCGTGATACATATAGTAATACATAAAACATTAACAATGTAAATATGGGTAACAATAAAAATGCAAGTATTTGAAAAGAAAATATGTGATTTTGTGGGAAAAAATATGAACTGCTGAGTAATGTAATCCATGTAAAAAAACCCACTGCAGGAAAACACCCACACAAGAAGGGGGGTGTGAAAAACCTGCAAAACCTACTGAGATTCACTAAAGACATCACATAATGTTAAAATCATAAAGAGATTTAAAAAAATTGGCACAACATGAATACACCATTGAATAAAATAAACATGTAAAAATATCAACATGTATAATTAACATAGGTATGTCTGAACAAAATGAAGAGAAAAAAAATATAAATAAATCAGTACAAAACAAACATTTACAATAAATATTGTTTTGTCAAAATCAAGATATTTACAAAAATAAAATAAAAATAAATAAATCAATTGAAGCATTAAGGGCGTTTAACTGTTCCTTTGCAAGGATAAGAGAGATTTATAGCAGTGTCGCTTGAATGAGGAGAGCGAGTGCGAATTTTTTTATTGTTTGGGGAAGGTCGTTTCATAGTCTGCAAGCAGTTACAATGAAGGACTTGTTGAAAATTACTGTTCTGTGATGAGGAATAAGGAGTTTATGGCTACCTCTGGTATTACGGTTATGTACAGAGTCTATACTTCTAAATTCAGAGGCAAGATAATGCGGATTGTTGGAATTAAGTACCTAATTGGTATAGCAAGGAAAGCAAATGTAGGTGTCTACCAGACTCCAAGTTTAGCTAGTTTAGTTTGACGAGTGACTCAGAGATGTGGTCTGATTTCTTCAGATTAAATATATATCTGATGCACGCGTTGTGTGTTCTCTGAATTTTTAATGAAAGCTCTAGAGATAAATCTTGGTACGCTATATAAACATGATTTTTCTGGATGGATACTAAGAAAGTTTTTATTACTCCAGACCTGTAGCATTTGTAATTCTTTATTGATATTTTTTAGGGTTTTTGCGAGATCGCTTGTGGTAGAACTTGTGTATAATTGAAAGTCATCTGCATAAAGGTGATGACTGCAGTATTTAAGTGACACAGAGCAGTCATTTATGTATAAAGAAAATAGTAGGGGACCCAAATTGAGCCCTGTGGGACACCTCTTCCATTTATAAGCCAATTAGATGAAGAATCAATGGAAATAACTTGTTGGGAACGATCACTTAAATAAGAAGAGATCCAATTTAAGGCTGAACGCGAGAAGTTCATTGTCAGTAGTTTAGAAAGCAGAACATCTTTGTCTATCGAGTCGAAAGCTATACTGAAGTCCAGTAGTACTAGGATTGTAACTTCCCTTTTATCCATAGTGCGGCGAATGTCATCGGTGACTTTTACAAGAGTAGTGGCAGTGCTGTGATATTTACAAAAGCCAGATTGGAAGGGATCTAACAAATGATTTTCGTTAAGAAAGAATGTGATTTGTTCATGCGCTAATTTTTCTAAGGCATTTGATAAGATAGGTAAAAAGCTTATTGGGCGAAAGTCGTTGATTTCAGTTGATTTCGATTTATTTGGTAATGGCCTTATGAAAGCGCGTTTCCACTGCAATGGAAATTTTTCTTGAGATAGGGAGCAATTAATATATTAGTTATTATTGGTAGAATGATATGTATCAATATCTTGATAAAGATAGTGGGAATGCCATCGGAGCCTTGAGCTTTAGAAATAATTTTACCAAATACATGGAGCACTTGTAATTGAGTGACAGGAATGAACTTAAACGGGTTAAAATCCTTATTTGATTTTTCCGCTGCGACAGTGATCGAATTAATAGTTTCCCTTTTTGTTTTATCATTAATTACATTCAGTGGTGTAGAAAATTTAGAATTCAATGTGTCTAAGGATATGTATGGAGGCAGTTTAAAATCATTTTGTTTGCCAATACCAATCGACCTAAGTTTTTTCCAAATAATCGGGGGTGATTCTTTCGGACTAGCTATTGAATGAATGAATCTAATTTTTGCATTTCTGATTAATTGTTTCGTTTTGTTTCTCACGCATTTATATTTGTCGAAAATATTATTGTCTTTAGTTCTTTTGAACAAACGAAAGACCGAATCGTGATGTGCCTTCATTCTTTTAATATTGTCATTAAGTCAGGGCACGCAAGGTTTGGAAATGCAAAGAGGGGAAGGGAGAGAGAGGGAGTGATGGCGGGAGGGAGAGACAGTGATGGAGGGAGAGACAGAGAGGGAGGGAGAGGCAGAGAGGGAGGGAGAGGCAGAGAGGGAGGGAGAGACAGAGAGGGAGGGAGAGATAGAGAGGGAGAGGGAGGAAGGGGGAGAGTGAGGGAGAGAGTGGAGGGAGAGAGAGGGAGGGAGGGAAAGAGAGGGAGGGAGGGAAAGAGAGGGAGGGAGAGAGAGGGAGGGAGAGGGTGGGAGGGAGGGAAGATAGAGGGGGAGAGAGAGGAAGAGAGAGAGGAAGAGAGAGGAGGGAGAGAGAGAGAGGGAGAGATGAGAAGGAGAGGGAGGGAGAGTGAGAGAGGGGGGAGAGTGTAAGGGAGGTAGGTAGGGAGGTTGAGAGAGAGAGAGGGGAGAGAGGATGGGAGGGGAGCGATAGAGGGAGGGTGAGAGAGGAGGGAAAGTGAGGGTTAGGGAGGGGGGGGAGAGTGAGACAGATAGGAAAGGAGGGAGGGAGAGAGAGGAAGGGAGGGAGAGAGAGGGGGAGAGAGAGAGGTAGAGATAGAGAGGGAGGGAGGTAGGCAGGGAGGTAGGGAGAGAGAGAGGCAGAGGAAGGGAGGGAGGGAGGGAGAGAGAGGGAGGGAGAGATGTAGGGAGGGAGGCAAGGAGGGAGAGATAGATAGATAATCGTCTTTATTCGGGCGAAATTTAGACCATAAGGTCCTTTCTTAAATTTAACCCTTCGTCAATATAATAAATACAAGAAAAAGAATAAAATAAGAAGAGAGAGAGGGAAAGAGATAAGGAGGGGGACAGAGAGGGAGGGAGAGAGAGGAAGGGAGGGAGACCGGTAGAGAGGGAGGGAGAGAGACTGTGGGAAAGAGGGAGTGAGAGGGAGGGAAGGAGGGAGGGATGGAGAATGAAGCAGAGAGGGACAGAAAGAGAAAGGGGGAGAGAGAGAAAGGAAGAGAGAGAGAAAGTGAGAGGAGGGAGTGAGATAGAAAAAGGGAGGGAGAGAGAGAGGGAGGGAAGGAGAGAGGGAGGGAAGGAGAGAGGGAGGGAAGGAGGGAACCAGGGAGGGAGGGAAGCAGGGAGGGAGGGAGGGAGGGTGGGTGGGTGGGAGAGAGAGAGATGGAGGTAGGGAGGGATTGTGGGAGGGAGGGAAAGAGGAATATAGGGAGAGAGGTAGAGAGAGAGGGAGAGAGAGAGAGGGAGGGGGGGAGAGGGAGAGAGAGGAAGAAAGAAAGAGAGGGAGGGAAGGAGAGAGGTAGAAAGAGAGGGAGGGAAGGAGAGAGGGAGGGAAGGAGAGAGGGAGGGAAGGAGAGAGGGAGGGAAGGAGAGAGGGAGGGAGAAAGGGAGGGATAGGAAGGAGAGAAGGAAGGAGAGAAGGAAGGAGCGAGAGGGAGGGAGCTAGATGGAGGGAGAGAGAAAGAGTGGGAGAGAGAGGAAGAGAGATGGAGAGAGAGATGGAGGGAGAGATAGGGAGGGTGAGAGAGAGGGAAAGAGGGAGGTAGAGATGGAAGTAGTGAGGGAGGGAGAATGGGAGGGATAGGAAGGAGAGAAGGACGGAGTGAGAGGGAGGGAGAGAGGGAGTGAGAAAGAGAGGGAGAGAGAGAGAGGATGAGAGATGAAGGGAGAGAGAGAGAGGTTAGGAGAGAGAGGGAGGGAGAGAGAGATGGAGGGAGAGAGAGGTTAGGAGGGAGAGAGAGAGGGAGGGAGAGAGAGAGAGATGGAGGGGGAGAGAGATGTTAGAAGAATGAGAGTGAGGGTGGGAGAGAGAGAGTGAGGTATGGAGAGAGATAATGAGGGAGAGATAGAGGGAGGGAGAGAGAGAGAGAGAGGAAGAGATAGGAAGAGAGGGAGACAGATAGAGATGGAGGGAGAGTGTGGGAGAGAGGGAGGGAGAGAGGGATAGAAAGAGAGAGGGAGAGAGAAAAGGGAAGGGAGGGTGGGAATGAAGGAGGGAGAGAGGGGGAGGGAGAGAGATATAGGGAGGGATGGAGAGAGAGGAAGGGAGAGAGATAGGGAGTGATAGAGTGAGGTAGGGAGAGAGGGTGAGAGGGAGGGACAGAGAGGGAGAGATAGAGAGGGGGATGGAGAGAGATATAGGGAGGGATGGAGAGAGAGGAAGGGAGAGAGAGATAGGGAGTGATAGAGTGAGGTAGGGAGAGAGGGTGAGAGGGAGGGACAGAGAGGGAGAGATAGAGAGGGAGGGAGAGAGGAGAGATGGAGGGAGAGAGAGGGAGGGAAAGGAGAGGGAGCGAGGGAGGGAGAGAGGAATGGAGCAAGAGATGGAGGGAGAGTGAGGAGGGATGGATGAAGGATGGGTGAGAGGAAGGGAGAGAGGGAGGGTGAGAGAGAAAGAGTGAGGGAGGGAGAGAGAAATGAATTAGATTTAGCTCACTTCCTTCCAATATAGTTGAATATATTAAGTTCCAATTTTCTCGTTGAATTTCAATGGGCAATAACTCTAGTTTATAATATAATATTAGAGCTTATCCCCAAAAATTTTAAACAGAATAACTTAATTAAAAATTAATAAATTAAATTAAAAGTTTAAATTAAATCTCATGATGACACCTCTCCCCCAGCAGCTGTCCACAAATCATCCCTGAATCAGATAGCCATTAGTCTTTGTACCAAGGCATGCTAACTGAGCTATCTATTTCACTCCAGCCACAGTCAGTTCCATACAAACTTCTGAGTGATGAATGAATAGGTATTTGGCAACGTTTGGTATAAATTTAAAAAAATATTATATTTGGATATATATTCACAGTTAGTTTCATTTGATGCTCAACTTGAAGAAGTAGCAAGTAACACAAGAAGAAAAACAAAACTTTAGTTGGTCCTATTTATTTCAAAACGTCTGTTACTGCACAATATTAATGATGGCAGTGAACATTCTGAAGGCATGACAATGACTGAGGACTAGCAAGGACGTGGCAGAAATGCTTGGAATATGAATGGAGAAGGAAGCTAAAGAGCTGTGTTGGAAAAACAACTAAACTAACAAACTAAATCTGTTTTAGCCAACAGGGCTTGAGTTATCAAAATACATAGCTCGCTCAGTTTACACAGCTCAGCTCAGGTGTGTTGACTCCAATTTAAATTTGTGCAATTACAAAAAACAGCACACCCAGCATGCCTGTGTGTGTGACAGGCCCTAGACCAGTGGAAGGCAAACTGTCTCTTTTGAGGACTGTTAAACAGCTCAAAAATCAGTCATTTCTACTGGTTAAGCACTTGCAACGATATATAACCTATAAAGCTAAATGCTCAAAATTGTACACAATTTTTTCAAATGATGAATAAAGAAAATTATGAAAAATGGGGCAATGAATAAGATGGACTTGCTGTTTAAGATTGTGGGTGGTGTTTTTTTTTAATATAAGCATTAATAAATATGGAATTATATTTTTAACAAGCAACATATTACTCACCTGTGCTGTGGCTGTCATAATTTATTTAATCATTTTTTCACATACAGCGATACCGCCAATTTAAAGTGAAAATTAAACATTCAAAAATTAACAACATAACAACCAAAATAAAGTACAAATAATATAAAATGAAATACAATATAATATAAGTGTATGCAGGAGCAGTCAATAAAATTAAGTTGTGCGACAACATGACATTCCGTTTTTAATAAAAGACTCTTTGGACATTGAAAAAGGATCTACATTAGGGGAAAGTGAGTTTAAAAGGGAAAGGAGACGAAAGAAAAGAGAACGTTTAGCAAGTGAAATTTTGGGGGTGGGGTAGTGAAATAAGAAAGAAGAGCGAGTAGATCTATTAGGAACACGGAAATTAAATTGAGCAAGTAACTCAGGACAGTCAGTAATAGAGTTTAGTATATTGTATATAAAAGAAAGATCAGACTTAGTTCGATGAACAGAGGGATAATCCAAAGAAAGGGAAGATAAGATCTTACTATTAGAGAGTTGGCGAAAGGAGGGCACACGGGATTTAACAATTCTCAGAAAAAATTAATGACACAATCCAAAGAGGCAAGGTTGGAAACAGAAGACATTGACCAAATAGGAGAACAGTAGTTAACCACAGGTAAAATAAAAGAAGAAAAATACAATCTAAAAGCCAGTGGATCAGTAATGTCTGTAAAACGATATAATATTCCCAGGAGAGACATTGCTTTATTTTTTATTTTTAAAATATGATCAGAGAAGCCAAGTTTAGTATCAAAGACTACGCCAAGGTCTTTCTGTTTGGACACTCTAACCAATGGAACAACATTTAGTGTATAATTAAAATTTATAACATTTTTAAGAAAAGAGATGGACATTACATTACATTTATTTGAATTTAATTTAAGTTTCCAGAAATCACACCAATTAACTACCAGATTAAGTGCCGATTGGAAAGACACACAATCAGCCATACCGGAAATCACTTTAAAAATTTTGCAATCATCAGCATAAAGCAATATATCTGCTGTGGGAGAAGGGATGCGGGTAGCCAGATCATCGACATATAAGTTAAATAAACAAGGTCCTAAATGTTGAGTTTTAAATTTCATTTAAAAAATGATGGCTCTTCTTGGATAACACATTGCTGAACTGTACCATAGATCGAGGCTGGTCTTTTTCATCCCTTCACTCTGTGTCATAATACATTACTGCCCCATTTCATTCCTCATTAACCAATGGCCGCAATGATCATCCACATAACATTTGCCTTGCCACATTAGCAGTTGCAATAGCTTTGACATAAGATTTTACATTGAAGTTATTTGATAGGTTACTGGATATAAGAAAAATTGAAATCAAATATAAACAACATTTTGGCATTAAAACATAACCAAACTTTTAATTCAAAGATGTGAAATCGCTAGTTTGAAAGTTAATGGATTGTTTTCAGCACAAGGCCTTGCGTAAAATTATAGTCACCGAATAAACTGTTAGTTGATGGATGCAATACAAAGTTTAACAGAGCACAATAATTTTAATGTTTTAAATAATTACAGCTTATCATCAACACAGAAATGATGGGCTACGCAGTTCGTAAATAAAGCTTTTTATCGATATCTTTAATTATGTTAACGAATTTCTCGTTTTGTTATTTTTGCAATGTTTGGGATTAGAAAAATGAGTGACATATCCTTATCCCTGTTATTTAACTTGCAACGGTGAAAATGTTTGCAGTTTCGTTCTTAGGAAAAAATCTTATTTTGTGAATACCGAAATTGATACTAAAAGCAAACTTTGTTTTTAAATTAATTTTTACGGCTCAATTAATCCAGTAATGCAACTTCTGAATTCTTCAAACAATCACAATAAATTAAAATTAAACGAATGGAAATCATTAACTGGCTGCTTTCTTTATCTGACAGCAATCAAGACAACTATTGCTTTAACTTCTGGAACCAAAATTTGTATATATCCAGCAGATGGGTACATAAAGCATGGTAAGGTATAATGAATAGATGTATCAATCCAGAAGAATTCCAAGAACTAATTATAATATAATATTACATATGAGTTATGAGTAGTCCGTGTGAAGAGAATAAAAGAATTAAATTGTATGACGTCAATTTATTATATATAGCGTAAAATTTCTACTCACGCAAGTACGCAGCGAATTACTTACATAAATTCCTCAAGTTACATATCTCTAACCCCTATAAAGAGCACATTTAAAAAGAGAACTGCCGAGCGTTCTGCGAACGATTGAAACGTACGCCGATCTTGATTGAAGGCGGCATGCACAAATTTAAAAGAAGCAACCAAGGGAATACATCCAAAGTTATTTTAGCTCATTTAAAACAAATTACGATACCCAAAATATTATTGTGATAGATAATAATACCTTGAAGTTTTTGACGCTCTAACTTCAAGACCACCAGATACTGAGGGTCAGACCAACACCTGAACAAATACGTCTTGTGCCCATTCGTCTCTTACATCAATACACAAATATTTGATTAAGAATATTTTCAATCAGTGGCGAAACAAGTAAGCAACGGGCCCTGGGGCAAGAAAGTTTAGTGGGCCCCCCTTAAGTGACCAACCGTACTGATTTTCATGATTTTGGACAGTTTAACTTTTTGTATTGATTTAAAATCCCTTTCCCCGGTTTTTCTTGTCCCCCGCTGCGCCAGTTTTGCCGCCTTGTAGCTAAATAAACGTTATTCCTGACCACTACCGATTGTCTTTTGGGTTTTCCTCCCATTTCTGAAAGGAATGGTTCCCTGGTGTTAATCCTTCTCCGGGAAGCACGAGTTAAGGATCGTGGAGGATGAGGAAGGAAGCTTCAATAAATGGGCCGCTTGTAGTTAAGGACCTCTACCATTCCCTATCCTCCGCTACAGTCCCTCGTACTTTGAAAACATTCTTTTAGATATTACACCGGAGTTGGTTTTTCCTCTTTTAAAGGTCTATGCTCTGCAAGTCCCAATCCCATCATCCCCTCCAATCCTGCATTCTATCCACTGTTCGTCAGCCTAACTTAACAAGATATTTGAGAAAGGTCGAAGTGAATCTACAATTCGAACGTGTTGTCATCGTTCGTTAGAGGTCAGTACTGCTTCACATCTATTATTATTATGAGAGGTTAATAGTAACAGTGGATAGATATTGTTCCCTGGAAATGAAGACTAATTAACACTTTCAGTTTATTTCAAATTACCGAAGACGGTCACAGGGAGACTTTTTGACAGCCATAAGAGAAACGAAGTTCATTCAGTGTTGAAAAAGTAGGTTCCATTTACATACATATTTCAAGTTTATATTTTGTTTAGTAGTAATTAAGGTCAAGTAATTTAGTGTGGCAGCTTTCTTGGTCATTATATTTAAAAATGCCATTTTATAGACCATTGGGTACTGGGTTTGATTCTGAAGACAGCAATGTCCTCCATCTGCATAGGAAGGAAGTATCTGATTTTATAATGAATTAGGATAAACTTAACAGTGCCTAATGTAATGTTATTTTACTTTCTTATCTCTTATTTGCAAACTAGTGCCCATAAATTTTAATATAGTTGTAATTTAATTGTATTTTATGGAACCTCATATGTCTAAACTTTTACGCTTCTGCTTGTTTTCCATTTCCCTCTAACCCACACCTCTTCCTCTTGCAGTCTTACTCCTCTCTGTTTACATCACACTTCACTCCCCATGCTCTCCCTTTCCCCCTCTCTTCCCCTATCTATTTCCTCTATCTTTCTTCCCATTCCTTCATCTCGTTTTTTATTTCAAACGTCTTCATATTTCTTGTTTTTGCTGTAAATAAGGACAATTTTGTTCATTCTAGTTTTCAAAGCTAGCATCAAAATAATGCACCGAAAAAGCATTGAATCATGAATTTTACCATAATTTCCAGAATAGAAAATAGGGTTGTTGTTTCGCCGTTCAGTCTTTCTGTGCCTCTATTAACTTTTGAACCGATTTTCATGATATTTGGTGGATATCTTTGACCACTGGGAATGACCTTTCAAGGAAAATGGTTTTTTTTTAATATTTGAAGGCCCGAGTTCGATTCCAGAAATTTTCCTCTCATTCAGTTTAGATAATAAATCCACCATGCAGTGCCTTTTTCTTTTAGTGTTAAAAAAAGGGAATCATACTATTAGCATGGGATGTGTACTATTTTCTGCAAAAACAAATAAAGATTTCAATTTTCATCATAGAATTTTGCTTATTGAACGTATTTATTTAAATTCCATGTAAGCAAGCGCAAGTAGGATCTAGCTATTTTAGAAGAAAATGTTTCAATTTTATCATGTATTTATATTCAAATGCAAAATAAAATAAATATTAAAAACTAATATATAAAATATATTACATGTGACGTTGAGATATGGCATTTGCGACACAATATTAAATATCTTTTAGTTATAGCTGGAGTGAGAGACAGTTCCGTATCTTAAATGCGGTGAGTGATCAAGAGATCACAAGCGTGCTGGTGAAAGCGAAGGGAGATCACTTTGGGATTCACAGTTGCAGCAGTACACGAGAATATCCTTTATCCTCATTTTATTAAATATTATGCATTTTCTGATCCTAAAATTTTTTATTCATAACTATCGAGCATGTCTTATCAAAATGATAAACCCTATAATCAACTGAAATTACAGAATTTTTAAAATTAGTTCTTCATTTTTATCAATTGCATTGGAAATAGACTACAAACTGAAAAATTCATATGAATGTAGTCAGATCCCACTAAAAGTATTAAATTAAAGATTTCACAATCATTTTGCTATTACATAATTAAAATTTAATAGTATTATTTTCGTCACTTGAATACCCGCATTGTTAAAGATTCCAATTTTTTCTATTTTATCCGACAAATTACCTACATTCATGGTAATTTGTGGTGGTTTCAAATTTCTTCTTACAAATAATTTACTTTATTTTTATATACAAAATATATTTATTCACGGGTTAGTATCTCAAATCTAACTAATCATGAAATTTAATATTGTAAAGACATGCATGATTTCCATGTATTTCTTATGAGGGATATGAAAAGAAAGAACATCAAAAATGAGCCCTAAAGAGGACAAATATTGGAATTTGTATAATTCTCTTTAGTTTTATCTGATGAACGATCATTCTATTAAATTTTATGTCTGTAGCAGGAGCATGTTCTCTGAGTTACAATCGGTGCAACCGACCAACAGGTTCCTTTTATTATCTTTAATTATAAGTCCCTGGGTTCTCAGTGCACTTTTTGTGCTATCTATAACAAATTCTAATTTAGGAAATAACCGTTACAACACTAATATTTTAGTCTTAAATATGTGTTAAGTTTATTAACTTGAATATAAAATTTTTAATATGAAAATCCGCATTTCCATACATGATCATCAAAAATGAAAAATGTGCCGAATACTTTGAGATCTTAAAAACATTCCTAATCTGCAGCATATATTTAGAGGTGCCTATAAATAAGTATTCTAAATGAGAAGCACCTATTTAAGATGGATACATAATCCCTAAAAAAAGACAATAATAAGAGAGTAACTACACTTATTTTTTACCGAATTATTTCATTATAACGTTAAACGTAATGGAAAACAAAATGTGGATTTTAGCGTAACGAAAAACGAAATCACTTTTTTGCCAGTAACGAAAAACGTAACGAATCATTTGTTTTTCTGTTTGCCAGCACTGGTACAAAACATAGTTTTTTTTTCTGGGATTGTTGATCAAATTCCTTACTCAGTCTATTAGTTTACAATGTATAGAAATTTATCCATACAATGTGTTTGTTATTAAGAATAAATTTACCAGGCAAAGATTAAAAATAGTACCTAATACTTGGTTAACTCTAAGAAAATAAATATTTAATAATGCTTTATCATTGTGAATGCCTTTATTGTGAATATGTTTATTGGTAAATAGATAGGGCACTATATTTCCAGTTTAATTAGTAAAAAAAGAAATTTAATGATAAACAGGTGATTCAGAACAATGACAGGATAACATCCTGGGGAAATAAATAGATAGAAATAAATAAGTCATTTAAATGTACATCGCGTGGGGACATTTATTAAATAAGAACAAATGAATCATGTTTTTCACAAAATGGTAGTTCAAAACACAGGAAAATATTAAGAAACATTTGTTACAAATATATTAATAACTTGTAAACATTTATTAAAAAAGATTGTAAACAAAGTAGAGAGCAATCATACCTTGATGTTTATGAAGAAAGTGTACAATTTTCAGATCAAGAAAATGAAGTAAAGAGAAAAGTGATTAATTTACACATAATAAAATGGTTTCATGCCGTTACATACAAAATACCTAGCCGATAAATAAAAAACAATACATTGCAACTAAGTGGAAATACATTTAAAATACAAGTAAACAATATTGAGTAAAATATCACTTTATGGCAGATTTGTCAAAAATACACTACTACCATCTACTTGGCATTGCATTCTTTATTAAATGCTAAACGGAAGAATAATAAAATGAACACATAAAAGATACATGTATATATAAATATATACACAAATTGAACATCACAGATTTTAACGGGCTACTTCACAAATGGCCACCACATAAGACAGCTGCCAAACACCAAATGATACTCTTTATTGTGATACTGTATTGAACATTTAATACTGACAAAAATCTTCATCATAAATTGTTTAAATAATATTCAATATCATCAAATCACACAATGTACTGCTTGGCAAACCAAATGAAAGAAGCCACAGTCCTTAAAACGAATACATCCCTATTTGCTATGTTTATCATACACAAACACTTATTTAAAAGTTGAAAAAGTATACAATAATACTGCCATGTTATTATATCAAACTCTCATTTTTAATATTAACATGTAAACTGTTACATTTTAATTCACTATAGCTCATTTAAATTCTATGAATCACCACTGACACATCCTTAAAACAGCTTCAAATAAACTATGAACATTTTCTAATAAAGAGCAAATAATTGTCATTTCATTGAGAAAATAATGAAGCACTCACATAACCATATCCACGCACATTTATGGCTGATGTAAAATTAATGTTTGATTTCACACCTACGATACTTATTATGTAAACACCTTCCAGATAAAATGTTTCAACTCAAGTTACTTATTCAAAAGAATAATGTATCATGAGTCTTTTAATATTTCTAATGGCAGTGAATAAAAATATCCCCTTCAATTGTTTGTTAACAGAATTTCAGAGTTAACTTATTTATCTTGAAAAAGCACCATGTTTAGATTGAGATTTCTTCTGCGTCTTTGTCTCAATTTTTTCAAGTAACTTCTGAATCATGTCATTGAGCTCATTCTGAAAATAAAATATATCATTAATTACAGTGTTAATAAATATGCGACTTTCATTAATTCCCTTCTTAGCAAAAGCTTTATAAATAGTGAATGCAACATTTTACAGAGCTTTAAAGTATATAAAAATGATTCTTTCATTTATACACAAATCATTAGGCTATTCTACTATTGTACTAGTACTATTGTATTTACATATTTCCCCCATATTTGGCTAATATTTTAACTCTTAAAATTTTCACTTTTGTGAAAATTTTGAGGTAAAAGGTAAGTCCAATATGGATTTTTGTAAAAGAAGAAAATATTAAGCCAATAATCTGTAGCAGGAACACAAACATTGCCATCATTCCCACAATCTTCACAATTAAACGCATATTTTCCATATTTTTAATAAAATAAAATGTCATAATTATTAGGAATATATCATTCAGAAATGATATTATTGTTCAGCAGTAATTAAAAGATTAACTTTTTAAGTATGACAGTTTATTTTCAATCAATGGAATGAATTTGGTTAAAAAATGTCATCCTTCCATTTCCACCACAAAATTAGATAAAATATTTTGAGGGCAATGGCAGGTGACTATAGTACTTAAATTGCCAAGTAAGTAAAATACCTAAAAACCCATAAAAACTTGGTTCATTGGTATGCTTTGGCAGAAAAAGAAAAATACTAGTCTATCACAATTATGAAATTATACAAGTATTAAATATTAAAAAGCAAAATCAGAGTTACAAAATTAAAAGTTAAAACAAAAGATGTCTAATCTAGAATGAAAAAGATAAATGGGAGGACAAAAGCCTCGATGAACTCATGCCATAAGTCCATATCTATACTATATGATAGCTGCTTCTTACTTATATCATAATCATGATTGTCATATAGGAGGATACCAATGTTTTGGCATTTTAAAATGAGCTAGAGACTTTAAATTTGGCACAATTATAGACTTTTGATCACAACTAAACACAGAAAAATCGAAAATTTCAAAACTGTAAATTTTTAGTTGTTGCTTTAACTCCATTTGTGCATTACAATTTAATAATTTTTAACTCGGAAACTATAAGTTGTAGGTATGTGCCGTCACAGACTGTTTTATAGCAAATGTTTTCCTCTACCTGAATAAATTTTTTAATCAATACCTTACAGATCATATAAGGGCTAGGGAAAGCAAAATATGATTTTCTGGATGATTAGTGACATCATCATACTGTTGAGTCTTAACAGAGGCAAGATAGCATTGCTGAATCATTGTGCGCTTCTTACTGAGCATAAAATGACTATTTGTATAAATACCACTCAATCACGTGATGGTTGCTCTTTTGGGAACCTTTGTTTGGTGTGGTTATAATGAATATGACTGGTGTGTTTTTTCGTAAAAAAATCTTAAGAAGTGCTTCAATTCATCCTTGAAGCTCATCGGAGTAACTGTGCTTGAGATTTTATAACCTAAAATATATAACGTGATCTGAAATGCTTGCAGAATGCAAGCACCTTTCACTAGTGTAACTATAAAAGTGAAATTCTCCCTTATTTGATAAAGATATTATTGCTATTTATACTGATATATACATAAGTCCTAATAGTTAAATTATTATGAGAAATTTAGATTCAACTGTACTTTTTTCTAGGGTGCGGATAAATAAAGTAAAATCCAAATTTGCTTCTATAAAAACAATGCAATAACTTTAAAATAGTGAAATAGTTTTTCATATCTGTAAGCTGGCATTCCTCATAATAATGCCATTGGTTACATAAATACTATGTAGTATTTACATTCAGAAAATTTTTACTTGCAGTTTGTCTGTCAACTGCAGTGATTTTTTATGTGGCTACTTAATAAGTTGTTGATATATTGTACCTAGAATTTTTTATAACATCAATCTCTATAAAAGGATGAATTTAAAAAATCAAAATTTTTAGATCTACAATTTTTGAAAATCTGCATTAACAAACTACTCTCCATTGTGGTGCTATATGATTCAGTTCAATAAGACTTATATTCCATGTTTTACTCTACATGAATACAAGATTTCTTCAAATTCAATTCAACTATTCATCACCAATGCCTGCACAAAGACTACAGACAGACTGCACTGGAAAAAGTACTTTTTTAACACAAGGACACCTAAAATATGCATATCTAACAAAATTTCAGTCAAATTTTTTCATGATAACAATACTCTCTTTTCCCCCTATGTATATGAGAATGTAAAAATGGAATAAAGTTAGTGAGCCTACTTTAAACATTACTCCAATTCATTATACTACCAGCCTATTTGATTTTTAAAGTTGTTAATGAAAAATTTTTATTTTTATAAGCACATCTATGCAATTTTACTCAATTTCCATGCAATCTGAATCTACCACAGTACATAAAAATACTTAGTGTAAACCAGGGGTCGGCAACCTTTAACATCATATGAGCTACTTGAAAAAAAATTGAGATTTCAAGATCGACCACTTTTTTCTGATGTTTTTTTTGCAATACAATTATTATTACAATATTTTCATATGATACATTACAAAGTGATGAGCTAAAATCTTGTTATTGTTTTTGTCGGCGTGAACATTTGAAACTTTTGGTAAGTTCACAATGATAGCCATAAAATGGTTGAGAACACCAAATTCTTTGAATAAATCATGGGACAAAATAATAAGCAAACAAACCAGCAGATTAAATTTGCAAACACATATTTCCATTTATAACTTCTTTTATCCATCTAATGTCAGAAAATACCTAAATCACAGTTAACTACAGTAGAACCCTGTTATAATGTGCCTCGTTGTATCGTGGATTTGGACATATCACGGGTCAAGTCATGCCTCCCAAAAAATGTTTTTAAAAGATGCAAAGTATTCAAGCAACAACATGTACAGTCAGTCTGATGTAACGTTTTCTCCGTTTTTTGGTTGCTGTCGCTGTAGTTCAGAGGTGGAGAAAATACAGTCCACAAGACCAGTTTACGCTGCCCCTGATACCTTTATGAAAGCGACCTGTTATGTCTAAGAGAGTTAATTTCATTTTTGTTGGTTAAAATTAGGGCTCGAAAAAGTTTTCTTCTGAAGTTTTGATGTTAAATAATATAATGTATCGATTTTCACAAATCAAATCTTTCGTATTTTCTCAATTAACTTCCGATGTGAACCCTAATATGGCCTGCTAAAGTACCTGCATACGTTAATGTGACCCTCCTAAGGAACCGGAACTGCTAATGCATTAATAGTTTACATTCCTGCTCTAGTCGCAGACTTCGGAAACAAACTTCGTAGGTTGTGCATGTTACATCCGCACATATTTGCTTCCACCGCCTGCTTTTCACTTTTCCATGGTACACAACCTTAGAAATTGGCTGTGCATTTTTATATAATTTTGCAATTAAATGTCTTATACAAATAGAGAGAGACCATAAAAAATAGTTCTACAACTATTCAATACGTAATTCCCAATATAGCGCGGGTTGCCTATAATGTTATTATGTTCTTATTTCTCCCAATGCCCATGTTATACAGGGGTTTTACTGTACAGGCGAACCTCTACTTACGAACTTAATGCATACCTGGAAATGCATTCATAAGCTGAATGTTTATAAGTTGAATTGACTTTTTCTATAATTTTCATTAATCCATTCCTGAATATTTATAAAATATCAGTTTTTTTCCTTATAAAGGGAATAAAAAGTGAACAGGATTAATTCATTAATTTTCAATAAAAACTTTAATTTCCTTGTACAAAGTTAGTCATGTAGAGAACATTCAGTGGTTTCCAAGATGGAAGGGAGCCATGATTATTATTCTGAAGAATTAGGGGAGGAATTATTTGGTTCAGTAGAGCTATTTGTAGGTGAGTATGCAGGATATTTTTCTGATGCCTGAGAAGTTGATGCTGGAGAAGATGTTACTACTGTTATCTACGTTTTTGAAGAATCCGTTCAACAAAAGTTGAATTGAAGAGGTTCTTTTCTTCTCTTCACAAAGAAGTTTAAGCTGGATAGCTCTCTGTGAACACCTTTATAAACTGTAGAACTTTTTTCTGCATTTGGGTCATTATCTTTTAATACCTTCAAAGCCTCATCGATTTTCTTTAACGAATCGCTGAGGACTTCTGCAGACAAAACTTTTGTGGAAGGACAAGAAATGTTGTCATCATTGCTGTCATCTTCCTGTTCTTTGACTTCCTTCTGCATTACTATCAGCTCATCATTTGTAAGTTCAATCGAATGAGAGTCCACTAACTCATCCACATCTAAGGCATCCATTTCTAAATTTATACTTTTTCCCATTTCTACAACTTCATGGGTGATTTGCTCTTCAGTTTGTTCAGAATCCTATGAATCATAAACAAACTGTGGGCACAGCTTGCTCCAACAGCGATTCATCGTTGTTGTTTGATTTCCTTCCAACAATAACCAATGTTTTTAACTGCATCAAGGATGCTGTACCCTTTCCAAAAGTTTTTCAGGGTTAAAGAATTTTCTGCGTCGGTGGCCACAATAGCTTGAATGATAGTTTGACATAAGTAAAACCTTTTTAAGGTCACGATTGCCATCTGGTCCATTGGTTGCAGTAAGGAAGTGGTGTTGAGAGGCAATAAGACAACTTGGACGCTTGAGTCCAAGTTACCTAATGTTACAGGATGACCTGAGGCATTATCGATGACCAATAAAATTTTAAAGGCCAAATTACTCTCCCTACAATAACTTTTGACAGCTGGAACAAAGTGATCAAGAAACCACTGCTGAAATAGCAAGGATGTTACCCATGCTTTCTTATTCGAAGTCCAAATCATGGGAAATGTTGCCTTGACTATGCCCTTGAAAGCCCTCGGATTTTCAGTGATAAAAAAGAAGTGGCTTCAATTTAAAATCTCCTGCAGCATTTCCACCCAGAAGGAAGGTTAGACGATCTTTAGAAATTTTGAATCCAGGAACTATCTTCTCTTCAGTTGCAATGAAGGTCCTTGAAGGCATCTTTTTCCAGAAAAGACCTGACTCGTCAACATTGAAAACTTGTTGAGAACAGTAACCCCATCTTTAATAACTGTTGCCTATGCCTCAGGAAAGTTTTTTGCTGCCTCGTGATCGGCACTTGCAAATTCACCAGATGATCCTATTTATCCTAAGCTTGAATTTTGCAAACCATCCAGCACTGGCCATAAATTCAGCAGGATCACTCGCCTTTTCCCCTATATGCAATTTAATATCTTGAAAAATGCTTTTAGCCTTATCTTGAATCAATTCAGTACTCACTCATTGGTTTTTTCTATTTTGAGTCCAAATTGTTAAACACCGTTCCATTTCTTCAAAGATGCCACTTCGTTTTTTACTGACAATCACAGACTGAAGTGAGCCTGTGTTGCGAATGTAATCAACAATTTTTTGTTTGTCTTTTAAAATGGTTCCAATTGTCGAACGATTGACATCATAAATACGTCCAATGGAAGCAAATGACTCACCTCTTTCTGATCGCTTTATTATGTCCATTTTAGTTTCCATCGATAACACTCAATGTTTTTTACTACTCATAGATGAAGCACCATCAGTATCACTACTTTTACGCTTGCTTTCCATATTTTTAAGAGTATTATAAAATAGAAAGGAATATATAATGTCACCGCACACCAATACAGATTCAAATGCACAGGGAAACTCAAGAGGCATAAGCAGGAGCAAAACTATGTATCTAAGGGTTGTAGGATGGCCTAGTAAGAAGGCCTCCGTGCATACACGCCACTCAGTAAAACTAGCTGCAGAACTCCTCTTGCAGTGGAAAACAGGTCTAATAAATGACATTTTTTTTAAACTTTAAATTTTGTAACTTTAGAAGGCTTATGTCCATCAATAATAGTTAACTTTTACATTAAAACATACCGTCACTAACACAAGAACCCTTGAAGCTCTATTGATTATAATGAAGCAAATTTAAGATGATAAAGGAAACATTACAAATAGAGTTTACGTTAGTTAAGGTATTATTAAAATGTAGGATTATTGCGCAGTCTTATCTTAATTTTTTAAAGATATTTAAGTGAATTTTTCGAAATTAAAAAAATGTCAATAATATCCAACAATGTGTTTAGATGAATAATGGTTTTCTTGTGTTTTTGAGGAAATGTTCTTAGCAGAGAATTGTGATTATTTGAAATTCTGGAAAGTGTACTTACTGATGTTGAAAGGTTTTCCAGTTCCTTTTCTTAGCTACTTGACTGGATATGTGATAATATCTTTTGTTATATGGTACAGTCAGATTTAACTGTAAAAATTGTTTCATTAAAGAACAAGAACTCACTACCATCTGCTGCCTTACAAGTAAATGTTTCGCCAATGACTGTCTATGATCGACCAAAGAAAGTCCTAAGCTTAAATGCAGATCCCCAACCATCAGAAACTTAATTAAAAGGATCTGTTTATGCTTATGTCATGAGTGACAGAATCAAGACACAGCGCAGAGATAAGAATTCTCATATATGGGGTTGTGCCCACTTGAAGATAAAAAGAACAAAGAGCTCCTACGGTGTTCCAGATGTTCGTATCTGCAAGAGTTGTGTTTGTTAACTGCATAGGGAGTTAAAATTCCTTAGTACGTGGAATGTTCATAAGTATGAATTGTCCGTAACTTGAATGTTTGTAAGTCGAGGTCCGCCTGTATTGGACTTTTTCCAAATTGACAGTTCAAGTTAAAATTTCTTATACCTGTATTCAGTGTTACTGAGATCTTGTGAGATTTCTAAGGCAATAAATATTCTGAATTGCACCTATAATGTATGAAAAGTTAACATGTAACTTAATTACCTGAGTAATTCTCTAAATTGAAACTGAAATGCACTTATCTTAATCTTAGAAAACTCAATATTTTTTAAGATCAATTGTAAAATTATCTTTTCATTTATGGTAATAATATCATAACACAAATTCAAGACGAGTTTTTTCCAAAAATCATCTTGCAAAAATCGAGGGTCGTCTTATATTCAAGTATGAAGCAGTATACCATCAATACAATGTGGTCAATTTGTTGTGCATCAATTTGTCACATAACTAACTCATCACCCATCAATACATCACACAACAAACTCATTGGGCATCAATTCATCGCTTGACAAACTTGTCGTGAGACAGTTTCTTCGCGAGAATAATTGGAAGGTGAGGCACCATGACTGGTGTATGGCAGGAGGATACACTTGTTACAATACAATGTTTCTCGTCTTGTGTAATTCGCAAAGGGAATTGCGATTCATTCTGGTATTATTATTGAAATACAAAAAAAAACTTTTGTTGTGGAAAAGTGTCTCCCCCTACTGTACACGTCTCATGATGAATTTGTCAATCGATGAATTGATGCATGATGGGTTTGTTATGCAATATACTGATGCGTGACTAATTTTTTGTGACGAATTGACAAGTGATGAACTAACGCAACGAATTGATGCATGACAAACTGACCGCAATGAGTTGTTGTAGAACCGTAGGTTACGCATTTAATCAATTTTTTTTTAAACAAATGAAACTTAAGATAAAATAAATATATCTACTGAAATTTTTCATTGCAAAATTATGATCCGGATTTCAATTAATACAGTATTCATTTTTGAAAATACATTTTTTTAATTCTGCTTTTTCTCAAACAAAAATTTGTAACAAACCATTTCAATTAATGAATGGACTAGTATACCTAAACAATGCGTGTTCAAAATATACACCAAATACAGCCAGTGAGAAATTAGGTTGTAAAATCTATTTTCTGTTTTGACAATCTGCTAAAAGGGGAGGTCGTCTTAGATTTGGGGTCGTCTTGGATTCGGGTAAATATGGTATGTCTATTTATCATGCATTTTTTTACTTTATGCTGCAAATATATGATGATTATGTCCGACTGACAGCAAAGCATGAGCCTTTTGCTGAAATATTCACTAGCACCTTACCTTAGATCTAATCAGATTTTGTCATGTCTGTATTATTAATATTTAAAAATATTTATAGAGTTAAAGAAATCATAGCATGTTCTATAATATAAATACTGGTGGCTCTACTTACTTGATCATAAGTGTACAATAACTTGCAGTATTTTACATGATTCTTTTTCTTTGTCAGAAGTTCAATTGCATGTTGCAAGCAATAGACACATTCTTCATTGGAATCAGTTACCTAAAATGGAATTCAACAAACGGAAATTCATTAGTATTTATCAGGGAGAATATATGATTCTGAAAATCCATGCACAGTTATTATTTATAAATTGTTTCACTAATAAAATATTATCGAGGTAATATATGCATCAAATATATATATTACTTTACAATAAAATAACCTTGCAGTTTTGGAGGGAAAACAAAATAAATAAATCCTAAGACTTACTTTTTGTTTGTCTTCCAGTGCTATTCTTGCCTGTATTGAAATGAAATGATACATTGTATTTACTTGCTGGTCAACTTATTGCAATTTTTGGTGGAAATGTCTCAAAATAAACAATAACCCACATTAAGCAAGTTATGAGAATAATTTTATATCATTAACAAGCAGAATTTCTTGTTAAATTCATCTCTGAAATTGTCTATTAATGACTTCAAGGCAACAGTAAGAAATACAGAATGCAGAAGTCAATTTATCAGAATAAAATTTGGACTTAATCATGAAAAAGGAATTCAGGTTGATAATTTTCCAAAAGGAAAAATATGACAGCCAAATATTTAAGAATAAAACACCTGTCAATCATCATGGAATGACAAAATGTTAATATTGAATGGGCTTCTATTTAACAATACTTATTTTAACTCTTGAATCATTAAGTTCAAGTAAATTAATGCACTATGATTCAACAAATGCTAATGAGCTTTTGTTATTTTAATTAAAAGCAATTTCTTCATAAAAATTTCAACATTACATTGAGAATTTCAAGAAATTTTGTTTTCTAACGAAAAAAATTCTATGATTCTGCATCACCAACTTTTGAAATGAGCATATATGCTTTAGATAATATAGCCACAAAATGCTAATATAATTTCACAACAAAACTAATTCTCAAGGATCTTGAGCACCACTATGTAGTGGACATTTGAAACTATTCAAGAACAAGCATTTTAAAAATACTTGTCTCAGGTATCTCCAATAGCCAAAACAAGGTTATAAATAACCAGATGCGCATTTTGGCCAAAATGTACATCTGGTTTTCTATAACATTGTTGTGGCTATTGGAGATACTTGGGACAAGTATTTTTTAAATGCTCATTATTGAATTTTTCAGCCATAAGACAAGCTCTATAATTCCCTGTTGAATTTGAAACTACTTTTCTCAAAGCCAAGAGAACATTTAAGGATTTCATATTCAGGCAAATCTTCCAAATAATGACGGACTATTCAGTTTATTTATCTGACACTTTATGCATGAATTTGCAATGAGTTATGTGAAATTTTGTGAACTAGTCATAGCACACAGTATTTATGTTTTGGATTTTTATATGTAATAATTGTTCTGGTTGATTCCTTGGTCAACAATAATACAATAATATTTATTCATTGAAAGAATGATTGAGTACGAAAAAATTCTATGAAAGAGACAAAAAAATGTGAACGTAATTCATGATTATCACAATATATTGAGAAGTTTTGGAGGATATGCGTGATCATCATTAAGGTCAAATTTTAAGAGTTATCAAAATAGAGAGCAGAAATAAATTCCAGTTACATTGCGTTTAGAAAAGAAAACGAAATATGAGAATAAATATGCTATGCTATGAGTTAAATTACAGCGCAATAGTATTCATGCAGAACCCTTAGATTAGTATCTCTTTCTGAGAACTTCAACAATAAGAATAATGGGCATTTCCAACAAGCAAATTTAACATTTAAACATTACTTGCTTCAAGGTTTCAACTTCAAAAAGGAAGTGACAGATTTGAAAAATAAAAAAATTATTTGTTCAATTAATATCAGTAACCAAAGTGAATCATATACTGATATAGTAGAAGTAGTTTAGGTAGCAAATAAAAATAGCAAGAATAATATTCTGAGATAATTTACAATTAATCTTATGGAAGCTTCCTATATACAGTAACCTTAATAGTTCAAAGGTAATCTACAAACATAAAGTATGCTAAGACTGCTCTGAGAGTTAACATTACAGACAAGAATAATCACAAAGCTCAAGTTTTCATGGTAAAGAAAATACAATACTATAATAATGCAGCATAGGACAAAGCTCTGCAATGAAAAGAAAGTTATATTAGTTTCAGACAAGAAACAAACTAAAAATTTGATAATATCATTAAAATCTAATCATTAATAACTACTGATACAATGTTAATTTATATAAGAAATAAAAAAACCACAAACTTTTAAAAATGAAAATATGTATAGAAAAACATTATGAATGACAAGAAAATTAGCATGCTATGCACTCACAGAGTGTGTTTTTAGTTGTTTTCTCCTTCATAATTTCCATTATTAGTTTTCATAAATGTAAAAAATTAAGCATGAGAAAACAAGAACTGCTTAAATTTTACAAATTAATGTGACCTTTTCAAATAAATTTTTCAGTATTCAACAAATGTTTGAAAAACTACATTAATTCCATTACTTACCAAAGTATTCAAATAAATACATTAATAACAACAGCTTTTACTGAGAGTAATAATTTGAAATTCATTACCAAAATATCCTTTACAGCTATTGCTTTCTTAAATAAAAATGCATGGTAATATATCTTTCAGTTATATTAATATATATTTGATTATGCAAGAAACTGATACCCACAAAGTATTTTATGAGTATTAAATGAATCATATTTCTTTTTTTATAATCAGCAATTTTTATATTCAGTACAGATATATAAAATTGGCAAAGAATTGACTGAACTGTTTGTCGAAATAAAATAAAAAAACTGATTTAGGCTAGACAATCTAGAATATTCTTGTAGCTACAAAATACACAAGTGAACCAGGCATGATTTTAGCTAAAAGCAAGCCAATCTTGATATTGTTTCACTAATCATTGATTGTAATTATCAGTAATCAGTGGAGAGCTACTTCAGAATGTGTAACTGTTTTACTCAAGTTATTTTATGAAAATTGAAGTTGCCTAGTCCATCTATTCACTTCAAGTCATAAGGCGAAACAATTATTTATTTGTGAACACATCTCTATGAATAGAAAATGATATTTTTTACTCCTCAAGCTATAAAACATTTGAATAACCCTTATGCATATTTCAACTACAAATTATATGTTATCTGCAGTTATATTAAAATCAGTGATTCTAATATTGACACAGGCACAGGTTGTAATGGAAAAGTACATTTGGTTTGCCCAACAGTTTTATGGCAAAAAGAGTTACTCATACGATTTATATTATACGAGACCTAATTTGAGCTTGCTATTTCAACTTTAGAAATGATAAATGTAAAAAATATATACTTAATACATGTTTTACATCATGCACAATAATACATAGGCCTAGAGTTGTACAGCTAATAGTAGATCATCAGCAAGTCCTACAAAAGCTACTTGAAAAAATGTTATCAATAATGCACTAGCTATGTTCCCCATGATATAAACTAAGCAACTTGCTTTCTACTTGACTTCTAGAATCTCTAAGAATTTAATGACTACACAAACATATTTAACTACCCATGCAATTGACTTTTGTAATAACATGAGGAACGTATGTGCATATATTGTTAATGTTATTACACTTCAGTAAGTTATTTTATTTATAGAGCAAAAGTAATTTTATAAGAGTAATCTATCTTTATTATTTAAAGTGATCAAACACACCAAGGAAACATATAGGTTCGCACGGCAAACTTCACACTCATAATCGCCATCATCATCCTGTGCAGAGCGTGGACCCTTTCGGCTCCTCTTAACAGGCTGCTGAGGCAATCTTTCACATGATTTTAAACCCAAGGCAGAGAGCTGCTTGCGTTTCTCTAATTCATTTTCCCGAATACGGAATATCATTGGCAGCACCTTATGACAAAAATGAGATAAAGGATTCAGAGCAATGAAAGGTTAATTTAAAGGCACATTCTTTAATTCTGTAAGACAACCATGACAAAAACAGTTACCTGTTTCAGGACATCCACATGAGATTTTGTGTCCGTTGCTATACGAAATAAAAACCTCTCCAAGGAAAACATGGAAGGCTCGCAACTGTCTTTGATGTCCTGAGAAATATAGATTTGTAATAGAAAAAGAATTATATATTTTCTATGTAAAAACCTGGCAGTATTTTTTACATTATTTAAAAGAACTAATCAAAATGAAGAAAATATAATGATTATTTAGCAGTGTAATTGAAAGTAAAACTACAGCTTGTCAAGTGGGATCCCAGTATCCCAGGGAAAAAAATAACACTAAATTTCCACTAATCCATCAACAATCCTGAGATATTCTTGCTTAAAAAAAATTCAAATTCATATTTATTATACCTTTTATTGAATTGTGTGTGTAATAAATCTTCATATAAATTCACCAAGTGTGCTGAAGTACAATTGTACAGACGGTCTCCTACTTTCACGCTGCCTGACTCTCGTGAATCAGCAAATTCATGCATGGCATCTTGGTCCCAGCGCGAAAAAAATTTGCGTAATTGCATAAAAACCAGTGGGGAAAAACTCAAAAATTGCTGGCAAGAATTTCAAACTGCTCATTGAAACCCATGTTTCCTTCAAGTTGGAGTGAAGTAAACATTATAAGGCATTCATTCTTACACTGTCACTCCATTTATTTATTCACTCAAACTCATTCATTCACTCACTAAATCATTCATTAATTCATTCACTTCATTTAGTCATTTATAATCTCCTTAACCTTTCCTTCTATTTCCTCCACTTCCTTTTCTTCCTTTCTATCCTAAATTCTCATCAGAGCATTGTGTCTGTCAGACGGTTTATCAGCCACTTCTAAAGGTAAGAAAATGTAAAGTAATTTTTTTATTTTTGAGATTTATTTTTTTAACTTAGAACAGTACAGTAAAATAAAAACATTAGATAACAAAAACATTACAGTCAGACATTGTTTTTGGGGTTTTGAAAAAAGTGTAACATACGAGTGTGTGCTTAGACCAAATACTTAAATGATTTAAAAAAATCGATTTGATTGAATTGGTGGTAAAGGAAAAGACCCTTTTTATTTAATAAATATTAATTTTATTGAATTTCTATTTTTTCAAGTATACCAGCACTACTCAAGACTTGGACTGAATCCTGGGAAATTCCTGGAATTTCAAAAGGATTGAAATAAACCAGGAAATGAGAAAGGCTAGTAGAAACTCCAAAATTACAATTTGAAAATAAAACTTGTATTTACTGAAAGTTCTCGGAACATGACACAAAAAAATTATGACAAATGCTACTTACACATCACATTTGAGCTAAAATTATGACCAATTAATAGTTTCAAGAATTGCATTGAATAAAAAAGAATGGAAAAATATAAGAATTATTTTTACCTTAAAAACTTCTTCGGCTGTGGAAAGCCATCCTGGCAGAGAGTAATATACGCTCTCTGAGACAAGATAACCTGTGCAAATACTAGATGTAAATGCACGTGGAAAGACTAGGATAAACTGGCCAGGCTCCTGGACAGTGCGGCATAAAGACACTCCATTCTTAACAAGCAAGGTAGGCGGTACCTGGGACAAAAAAATATTTTTCACTAGAATCTAAGAATAACTGTACTTCATGAGATTGCCCAACAACAAAAGTTTGGTATAATATTAAAATTACCATTGCAGTATCAGATGGAAGCCAAATGGTTTTATTTTTGCAGTATCGTGGTACGAGTTTGGTCATGGCTGCTCTGAAGGGATCACTTTGGCTATCAGGTATTCCATACCTGCATGAAGTTATAAAAAAGTGAAATTCAGATACATATAGCCATAAATCTGGGAGGGTAAGGAATAGGTGGTGATGCTGACACTGCAGCATAATAGTATCTCACTCTCAAATACATGAAATAAAAATAATAAATTACTTGGAATTCATGATTAAATCAAAGTTAAACAGATTTCTTAAGCCATTTTAATATAATACTTTGTGTTTCTGAAATGTTTATGGGATAAAATGGATGTTTTAATAAAGCAAATATAATATAATATAAAGTACACAAATGTATTTATTGATTTAAATGAACAAAAACTAATTTAAAATTGCAATTTAAAACAAACAAGCAGTATAAAAGAAAAAAGGATCAAAAACGAAGTTAAGCATTTCATCATCAACGGGTGGTGATTCAAAACCTTGTAGACATTGATGGCTGAAGTTCAGATGCCAATGAGTGAGGAGTTCCTGGGCCTGTTGGCTTAAAAAATGTATTAAGTAACATCTGCTTAGATTGTTGTTTCTTCATATGATAGAGTTCCCTGTAGCACTGAAGGTCTTCTTCAACTTTTCTGCTTACACCAAGGCTGCGTTCCATATTCAGATCATCTTCTTTGAAAATCTCTCGAGCTTACTCAGTTAATGTAAAAGCATGTAAGATATGCTTCACAATAAGACATTTTGTTGAGGTTGTTTGAAAATCATTTTCTTCTTTTCTCTGATCAGCCCTTTATCACTCAGTTCTATAAGGTTTGTCGGTTTGTCAAATCCTCAGTGTGGGATTCTAGCAAACCATTCATAACATCTTAATCAACTTCTGTAAATCCTGCTTTTTGCGCCAACTTAGCAATCTGTTTCTTAACCACTTCTTGCTCTCTTTCAATCCCTACTAATTGATAAACACATTCTGGCCACAACTTCTTCCAAGCAGAATTCAAGGATGCATTGGTTATTTCACTCAATGATTCCTTTATGTTATCTAATGCCTTCTTGATGTTGTAATTTCTCCAGAAATCACAAATTGATTGCCAGTCTTGGCCATCTGTTTCTGTGATGTGCTGCTTCATGACATGGGGTATATAATATCATTTGAATGTTGAGATGATCCCCTGGTCCATCGGTTGAATTAATGACATGGTTTGGAGGCAAAAATATAACATGGATATTATCAACTAAGTCTTCACATTGGATGGGATGACCAGGGGCATTGTTAATAATCAGTAGGTTGTTTTTGGCAGAGTATTTGGCAATGAAAAGGGATAAGTAAGATGTGATGTAGTCTTGGAAAAGACTGGCTGTTACCCAAGCTTTGCGGTTAGATCGCCATACCACAGGAAGATTGATCTGCTATATCCCTTCAAAGCCCATGGGTTCTCCGAATGGTAAACTAACATCAGCTTAGGCTTGCAATCACCTTTTGCATAAGATGATCTTTTGATGCTTTGAAGCCTGGTGCCGACTTTTCCTACTTGGATATACATATACATACGAAATGGCATCTTCTTCCAAAAGAGACCTTTTTCGTCCAAATTAAACACCTGTTTAATCAAATATCCCCCTTTCCTTATGATCTTTTTTAGTTCATCTGGGAGACATTCAGCCATTACAGCATCAGCACTTGCTGCCTCTCCCTTCACGCGTAAGTTGTGTAGGTTAGTGCATTTCTTAAAAATGTTCAAACCAACCTTGGCTAGCTTTAAACATCTCTTAACTGATTGAAGATCTTTCTCTGTCTTCACAATCCCTTAACCTTTAAATGCCGGATTTAAATGTCCCTTAGTAGATTTTCGCTGCCGGATTAAATTTTGGCCATTTAAAGTTTTCTTGCATTCGATCAGAAAATATCTTGTATTTCTTGAACTATTGGTGATAAAACGTTCAAATAAAATGCATTATTTAATAAATCATTTGGGGAATAACGGGATTGCATCTTTTATGGTAAAAGAAAACAAAATAATGAAAATCTGGCATAATTCTATAATATAACAATGATAAATTCAAAAACAGTGATAATTTTTATAGTTCAACTGGCTGAAGTACCTGTTCTTCGCACGGGATACTTCATCAATGCATCTCCGAAAGGGTCAGAGCTAAAGAAGGGAAGCACCCAAGAGCTGTCTGTAATATGCCCCATAAAGTTTATTAACATCTGATAGTCACGAGTGAATATTGCTTGGTTAAGAGAGTGCCTCTTTATAAACTATGTTGCGAGTCTTTGCATCTGGGACACATGAAAAGATCCTTGCTGCTACTCACCCTGGAGCAGGCTACATAGAGTTGTCCGTGTGAGAAGCAGCTGGATGTCAAATCAACACCTGCGATGCGAAGGGTCTGGCCTTGTGACTTGTTAATTGTCATGGCGAAACAAACGGTGCCAGGGGAATTTGGGGAATGAAAACTGACTCGCCTTTACCGCACCCTGTTAGAATTACTGCTTCTATCACATATCTATGGAGGGCTTTCACCAGCAGCCTTGTGTCATTACATAGCTTTGGAGCTCTTAGGTTTTGCATGAGCATTATTGGACATACAATTTTCAAAGTGATTTTATGCGCAGGGAGCCCAGGAGCTGTTACACTATTCAAAAATTCTGTAGGATAGTTCACTGTATCATCCTGATTGTTTTATAGTCATCATTTTGTTTCAAGATGGCAGCCTGGAATTTTGAGTTTTTTTCTAAATAAGCCGCCATTTTGTTTCAAGATGACGAACTTTGATTTAGAGTAGCCTAAGTTTTAAGTGGGGCCAATTTACAACTAATCCCCAAATTTCATTGAAATCTGTTGAGCCATTTTCGTGTGATGCATGTGCAAACAATCACACAAACAGAATTACAATTTTATTTATATCGATTATTCATGCATTACAATACGAATTTCATTCTGCATTACACTTAGAAATCCTGCTTTGTGTGGAATTCTTCAAAACAGGAACATACACATAGACAAACAGCACATATTTTGCATTTTGCCACTGTCTGTGTGTATTTTCCCTTCTCTGAGCATACACGGCATTGAAGTTAATTTCCCTTTACGGGCCAATGTTTATTTTCTTTCACCTCTAACTAACCCAATGGGGCCCCGCTTGCACTTGGTCTTCCTATCTGGGAAGTTTTTGAGGGAATAGCTGATGCCTCTTCTTAAATAAGTTTTCTCACAAAAGCAAGGCGAAACTGCCATTGCGTCATTTGCCTTCCCCCTAGCCTCAGTAAAATGTAGCGATTGAGCACTGTGACCTTGAAGAGGTAGACGAAGTTCTTCTTCATCCACTTCCAGCATCCTTGGGCCATGGAGACGTCAGAGTCGGGGAGTTGGAATGGGGCTAGGCTAACGCTCTCACCCTATTTTCTGTTTTCTCTTGGTGTGAGGTGTCCTCACCCCCAGAAGTTGTCTACCGCATGTTTGTCTCAACACATCTTGAGAGCAGGCCTCTAGGAGGGTCCCTTTCAGATTTCACACATCCATGACGAATGCAACATCCGTGGGTGACTTCTAAACTAAGCATGCCCATACGGGCACATCAGGGCCCGAACGGAACCCATTTTGAAGCGCCCATATGGGCACGTCAGGCATTTCAAGGTTAAATCTTGCCACAATGATTTGGCCTTTTCCTGAATCATGATCAAACTCAATGGAGTACGTCACTATGTTTGTTCTTCAATCCACAAATTGAGTAGATTTTCCATCTTCTCCATTGTAGTATCTTGCACTTAAGTCACTTGTAATGTAGTCCTTTGTGTGGCTGTTGCTGCACTCATCTTTATTTTGTCGGTACTATTGAGGATAGTATGCACACATGAAGGAGCAAGATGGAGGCTGTGAGCTATGTCCATTAAGTGCTCACTTTTTTCATGCCTTTTCACAATGTCTAGCTTTGTTTTAAGAATTACCGACTGTCTGCACTTTTTGACTGCTGGGTTAGCAGGTGATATCAACAGGCGCTTTAAAGTCATAATGGAGGACAAAATATTTTTAGATTTACTGTTTGTCTTTTGCAGATGAAGTTCCACACCTTTAAACACCACCACCAGTACAAAAACAGTAAATGAGGGCTGGATTGTCACAGTCTCCACCTCTCCTGCCCCTTCCACCTGCTTTCAGGCCATTATGTAGTAGAGCGGGTTTTCTGTTACAAATGATACTTGAATGATTGCACGTAAGTCAGGAAAAAGCAAATTGTAAAAGTTTAAGCTACTTTGTATTTACTGGGTCTATGGCATAATTTAAAGGGAATTTTTGTGTCCATATTGTATAGTTTCACTGCAAAAGCGTTGATCATCTCACCGTCTAATGATACATTGTAAATGTATTTTGTTACAGAAGACAGTGATGCTGATCTTATCAACATCATTACCCTTTGATTCTTTGGCAATCTACCACATGGATAAGGATACTGAATATCGACAATAGTCAGAGCAAGCTTGCAAAATACAAACAAACCCCAATTTAGCACCCCCCCCCTATATAGTGCCACCCATGCATACTGCCCATGAATCATTATGAACAGAACTTCCATCCCATGATTACATAAAGCAAGCAAGCATATACCTCGATTTACCGCGATCCCCGCTTTAATGCCAATGTTAGTGATGGACAAATGGTGGTGTTAAATCAGGGTTTGACTATATGTACTGCTTGGCATATTTTCGTTGCAGTGAAAATTCATTGCGTATACTGAAAATAGAGCATTACTTTTTCAAATGCATTAATGCAAAAATTCGTTAAGTGAGTGTTCGTAAAACGAGGAGTCTGTGTATATGCACAATATGTTAATTCCTCAAAATAGGGCCCACTTTCAGAAAAGCAATATTGTAAAATATAAGCCATTTTTAACAAATTATTATATTCAGAAAAGATACTTTGCTAAGCAGTGTTACAAAAATAGTTCAAGCACAACTTAGGTAGGTTGTACAATCTAAATTTCTGGTACCTTAATTAACTTCTAGAGCTAAATTTAATATCTCAGAACAGATCCAGATACATTTGAGAGGCATGCAGCATGAAAAAAATCGCCAATGGAGGTATGATAATTAGAAGTTTTGAGTAAAAATATAGACAAAAAATACATTAATGAACAATAATTCATTTTATTCCTTACCAAATTTTGCTAGCACCAGTATGAAGGTATTCTACCCATGGGAGTCCATGGGGATCTCTGTACCAACAGCAAGTTGTAAAGAGCATTCCAACATGAAGTGTGGGGACAGTGACACCTATCATTAAAAAACAGAATTTTTTGCATGATATATTCAACCTATCTATAAAAAATAAAAAAAAGTTAATGACTTTTAGAAAGCGCACAAAAAGTGAAAAAATAAAAATGTAATAAATTATTTTATTAACTACCTATATAAAACACACTGAAATGAAAAAATATAAATTAAATAAAAAAGCTTATTAGTTAACTTTTATAAAACAGAGAAATGAAAAAAAAATTAAATTATTGAATTAATAGAGATACCTATTGAATATATAAAAGTTATGTTGCAATTCTAATAATTAGTTCAGATGTCTTAAAGAATGGAACAATTTTTATATATTCAATATCTCTATTAATTAAATAATTTCGATTATTATTTTTTTAATGTTTTATAAAAGTTAACTAAAAAGCTTTGTTATTTAATTTCTATTTTTTCATTTCAGTGCGCTTTATATAAGTCATCAATAAAAAATTTGTTATTAAATTTTTATTTTTTTACTTTTTTGTGCGCTTTATAAAAGTTATTAACTTAAAAAAATTATTTATATTTAATTTTTACTTTCTTCTTTTTGGTCTTAATGTGAAATATATGAATATGTTTTTCTATTCTTAAAACATTAACTCTTTTTATTAATAATTTGTATAAACAATTTAAATTTTTAACTGACAATAAATTATTTAAACTATCACCATTTATATTGATTTTATTTCTCTCGGCAGTCAGTTGTCAAGATAAACAAATTCTGAGGTAAGGGAGGGGAGGAGGGGAAGACATTTAGCCTTGGGACAAAAATATGAGCTTGGCTTCTGACAATTACATTGTCACCAAGGCAGTTGTCTTTAAAATGACTATATTTATCCAAAATATACGATTTAAATGTTAATATGAGCGGTTTTGAGCCATAGGCAAAAAAAGATGAATAGAATAAGAAACTTGATTAATTTTTCTCTAAAATAGTTCAAATCAGATAATCATAGGCAAGTTTTTTTTCTAATTTTAACATCCAAAAGAATGAAAGCCTGCACATAGAAGTCTATTTTTGTGTTATTATTAAATAATAATATATAAAAATATATAATACTAGTAGTTGGTGCTTGCATACTGCAAGCATTTTATATCACCTTGAAGAAACATTCATTTTTCAGACAGACATTTCATCATTACAAATGTTCTTTTAATTCTAAAGATTTCACCTCCGCAGCGATTTTCGTTTTTCCCACATGTAAAAATAATAGTTTAAAACAATCCCCAAATGTTGCAATTTTTAACATTTTACACTCTCTCCATTATGGGGTAATAATGCTACACATTTTAGCCAAAGTTAAAAGTTGTAGCAATTCTAGAAGTAAAATAATATTTTTCTAATTGTTTAAATTTAAATAATTTTTAACGGCCGCCGCAATTCATATATGGTAAAATTGAAATGTTTATTTGTGCAAATTTACTACTCTGTAAATAATTTGAAAATTTCAGCTTCCTAGCTCATCCAGTAGTACCTAAACAGTTATCTATTTGTTTAAACTTTAAAAGTTTTTAGCTGCTAAACAAAACAAAATATCAAAATTTCTATAATCACTATTTCGTTTTTTTACAAATCCTACCTCTAAAAAAAATTTCAGCTCCGTAGCACATTCGGAAATACATAAACCTTGAAATTTTGTTTAAACAATTGCGAATTTTTAGCTGTCGCATTGTTGCACTTTTTCAAGATTTTCGTTTTTTCTATTGGGTTTTGCACAAAATCCTACCTAAGAAAAAAATTTCGAATCTCCAGCTCGTCTGGAAGTGCCTAAACATTAGTATCCTCCTGTAATCATTATATATCGACGACTCTTACAGAGGAGGATATAACATACAAGCATTTCATCTCACCTTGAAAAAACATTCATTTTTCAGAAAGACATTTCATCATCACAAATACTATTTTAATTCTAAACATTTCACCTCCGCAGCGATTTTCGTTTTTCCCACATGTAAAAACAATAGTTTTAAAAAATCCCCAAATGTTGCAATTTTAAAAATTTTACAATATCTTCATTATGGGGCACTAATGCTACACATTTTAGCCAAATTTTAAAGTTGTAGCACTTCTAGAAATAAAATAATATTTTTCTAATTGTATAAATTTAAATAATTTTTAACGGCCGCCGCAATACATATATAGTAAAATTGAAATGTTTATTTGTGCAAATTTACTATACTGTAAATAATTTGAAAATTTCAGCTTCCTAGCTCATCCCATAGTACCTAAACAGCTATCTATTTGTTTAAACTTTAAGAATTTTTAACTGCCAAACAAATTAAAATATCAAAATTTGTATCATCCCTATTTCGTTTTTTTAAGAATTCTACTTATAAAAAAAATTTCAACTCCGTGGCACATTCGGAAATATATAAACCTTGAAAATTTGTTTAAACAATTGCGAATTTTTAGCGGCCGCATTGTTGCACTTTTTCAAGATTTTCGTTTTTTCTAGTCGGTTTTGCACAAAATCCTACCTAAGAAAAAAATTTCGAATCTCCAGCTTATCTGGAAGTACCTAAACATTAGTATCCTCCTGTTATATCTATTATATATCGACGACTCTTACAGAGGAGGAGGATATAACATACTAGTAGTTGGTGCTTGCATACTGCAAGCATTTTATATCACCTTGAAGAAACATTCATTTTTCAGACAGACATTTCATCATTACAAATGTTCTTTTAATTCTAAAGATTTCACCTCCGCACCGATTTTCGTTTTTCCCACATGTAAAAATTATATTTTAAAACAATCCCCAAATGTTGCAATTTTTAAAATTTTACACTTTCTTCATTATGGCGTACTAACACTACACATTTTAGCCAAATTTTTAAGTTGTAGCATTTCTAGAAGTAAAATAATATTTTTCTAATTGTTTAAATTTAAATAATTTTTAACGGCCGCCGCAACTCAGATATGGTAAAATTGAAATGTTTATTTGCACAAATTCACTACTCTGTAAATAATTTGAAAATTTTAGCTTCCTAGCTCATCCCATAGTACCTAAACAGCTATCTATTTGTTTAAACTTTAAGAATTTTTAACTGCCAAACAAATTAAAATATCAAAATTTGTATAATCCCTATTTCGTTTTTTTAAGAATTCTACTTATAAAAAAAAATTTCAACTCCGTAGCACATGCGGAAATACATAAACCATGAAAATTTGTTTAAACAATTGCGAATTTTTAGCGGCCGCATTGTTGCAGTTTTTCAAGATTTTCGTTTTTTCTAGTCGGTTTTGTACAAAATCCTACCTATGAAAAAATTTCGAATCTCCAGCACATCTGGAAGTGCCTAAACATTAGTATCCTCCTGTTATATGTATGTTATATCCTCCTCTGTAAGAGTCGTCGATATATAATGATAACATAACTTTAAAATTTGGCTAAAATGTGTAGCATTAGTACCCCATAATGTAGATAGTGTAAAATTTTAAAATTGCAACATTTGGGGATGGTTTTAAACTATTATTTTTACATGTGGGAAAAACGGAAATCGCTGCGGAGGTGAAATTTTTAGAATTAAAAGAATATTTGTAATGATGAAATGTCTGTCTGAAAAATAAATGTTTTTTAATGTTGAGATGAAATCCTTGCAGAATGCAAGCACCAACTACTAGTATGTTATATCCTCCTCTGTAAGAGTCGTCGATATATAATGATAGGAGGATACTAATGTTTAGGCACTTCCAGATGAGCTGGAGTTTCGAAATTTTTTTCTTAGGTAGGAGTTTGTGCAAAACCGACTAGAAAAAACGAAAATCATGAAAAAGTGTAACAATGCGGCCGCTAAAAATTCGCAATTGTTTAAACAAATTTTCAAGGTTTATGTATTTTTTCATGTGCTACGGAGCTGAAATATTTTTTATAAGTAGAATTCTTACAAAAACGAAATAGGGATTATACAAATATTGATATTTTAATTTGTTTGGCAGTTAAAAATTCTTTAAGTTTAAACAAATGGATAACTGTTTAGGTACTATGGGATGAGCTAGGAAGCTGAAATTTTCAAATTATTTACAGAGTAGTGAATTTGCACAAATTTACATTTCAATTTTACCATATATTTCTTGCGGCGGCCGTTAAAAATTATTTAAATTTATACAATTAGAAAAATATTATTTTACTTATAGAAATACTACCAAGAAATACCAACTACTAGTATGTTATATCCTCCTCCTCCTCCTCTGTAAGGAACGTCTATATAGAATGATATAATAATAATATTATAAAAAGGCAAATAAAGAACCAATTCTAATTCTGAATAAGGCTAATAGGTGAAATATTTGAAGCGAGGAGTTGAAAAGAAACAGCACAAGCCAAGGCGCATTGACTCCGACACAACAAGGCTAACCAATGTCACTTCTTAGAAAAAAAATCTCAGGAAATCTTTAGGAAAGAGAAGAGCAGGATCAAGAAAGTTTGTTGTTTGCTCAATGAAGGGAATAAGAAAAGAGATCCTAAGGCTGTAGGAATTGCCTGTGGAATCCTACTCTGTGTGGTACCATAAAATGTAAGATATTACACGTTATCCAACCTTGAAGAATATATATTGTACTAGCTGAAATGCCTGGCTTCGCTCAGGAAAGTTTTCTTTTAAGTTGTAAACGATTTTGATTATTTATTAATTGTGGTATCCCTGCTATTAAGCTCCACTTTAAAAATCTTGATATCGTTATGGTATTTCGTAAAAAACTTATAATAGCAGAAGTACCAGGCGCTGCTTTCAGTCAAAGCTTGTATATTAAATTTTATTATTAATTAATTTTATTGCAAATTCAATTTACTTAATTTTTCTTAATTTCTTTTTTAAAATTACAATAAGAATAAAAATTTAATTAAAACTTGAATGAATTTGATTTTTTCCTATGCATGCTTAATTTATTTCATTTGCAAGTCATTATTATTGACGTAGGTAGCAACTCCAAACATAATGCAAGTTAACCTGAATATATTAACTAATGATAATATCATTCTACCTATTCTTTTAAGGGAAATGAATCTTATTTCATCACGAAATTTGAATTGCATGTAAATAAGCATAATAAATGTATAATATGGTAATTTTACTTACCGAAATGGTAATATTCTAGCATTAATTGCTTTTCTACGTATTCTTGAAAAGGAAATTAATCTTATTTCATCACGAAATTCGAATTGCACATCAATAAGCATAATAAATAGATAATATAATAATTTTACTTACCAAAAAGGAAAGATTCTATCATTAATAACAATTGTTGCTTTTCATATATATTTACACGTTGTTATGTACCTGTTGGTACGATGATGACAAAGAAAGCGGGAAGGGAATAATGCTATTCTTTTGTCTATTATATTTACATGTTGTTATGGACCTGTTGCTACGATGATGACAAAGAAAGCAGGAAGGGAATAATGCTATGCTATAATCTTTTGACTATTTTGAAGGCTTAACAACTGCAAATGAAATTTTAAATTACCTTTTTAAGGCTTTATTCTGTAGAGAAAGGATTAAAAAGTAGTGCATTCGTTAATTTCTAATAGCATGATTCTGTATTAAATATTTGGTAAATATACGTGAAGCCATCCTTGAGTTTTTAGCAAACAAACATAGCCTTGAAAATATATGAGATTAAACCGAAAGGAAGACGAGAAATTTTTTCCAAAATTAGGGATTGTCTTAAAACCAAGTAAATATTTTTTAAATACCTCACAGAACACCCTGACACCGATTCAATGCCTACAAAAAAGCATTTTTTATACATATACAATATATTACATTTCATTTATTAATAAGATATATTTATTCATATTCTTGAAGTTCACAATGTGCAAATGAGTGACTTTGCAACTCATAGGTATTGGTGGAAGGGGAGTGTTGGCAAACCTACATCAGAACTTGTAATCAGCTGGGTGGGAAATTTGATACATATGGCATTGAAAATGGCTACACTAAGATTGCCAGCATTTTACATGTCTTGTTACAATTTAAAATTATTTGTTACTATCGGATTGGTGCACCAGCTGCAGACGATGAGTAAACCTGCAGTTTGAAGAGTATAACCTCTATGAGAACCAGGGCCGTCCCTAGGGTACAGTGAATCAGGGCGGATGCCCCGAGACCCACATCAAAAGGGGCTCCGTGCTAAGCAGAAAGATGCTGCTAAGCATTGATGACTCCTTGTTCACAATTTAAAAAAATTAAATCAACTCCTAATAAATCAATTAATGAGTCATACGGTTTAGGAGTTGATTATTTTTTTTAAATTGTAAATTTCAATTTTTCACCATAGTCTTCATTCTCTCAAATGACACTCATGGTGTTCTGCTGAAAGGGCATTTGAAACTAGCTATTTCTTTGTCATCATAGATCAGGCTCTCATGTAACTGACAACACGTTTTGAACAAGTGGAAGAGTACGCAAGTAATTTCGACTTCCTATATGATTTTAAAAACTTGGAGAATTAACAAAAGTCAAAATGAAAAGTGTATAAATTTGGACAACATATTGAGTGATAAAGATTCACATGTCACAGACAGTACAGATCTTTTCTTAGAATTGCATGGGTTTCAACAGTTGATCTCCCAAGGAATGAAAAGTGCATTTGAAATTCTTAAGTTTATCAAGTCATTAAATGATTCCTTCCTAAATACACAGATAGCATATAGGGTTTTGTTAACAATTCTGGTCACAGTGGCATCAGCAGAGTGAAGTTTTTCAAAACCTAAAATAATAAATAATTATCTTAGGAAAGCAATGTTCCAAGTGGGATTGAGTGGATTGGCTATGCTGTATATTGAGAGAGACAGCCTTGGATTTGGATTACAATGAGTTTGCTGCAAGAAAGATGAGGAAGTTGCATTTCTGAGAGTAGGCAGAGCAATAAACTGATTTTTTATTCTACTTTACTATTAAGTTGGCCCCACGTATTGTATGTTGCCATTCATTTGAAATTTCTGTATGTTTATATAGTTATGGTGGTGCAGTATGCTGAAGAAACTAATAATTTTGAACCTGGGAGGAAATATAATGTGAGGGAGGCAAATGTGCAAAGGGAGAAGCAAGCAAAACGGAAACTTGAAGGTGCTAACTCAACATGGAAGTTATTTAGTGAACCCAAACAAGATCAATTTCACGAATTAGAAGGAAAAACTGTAAAATTTGTATGTACAAAGGAATGGACAGAAAACCAATATTGTAGGAAATCATTAAACTGAAAGGTCATGAATTAGCATTATCACTAAACATCCCATGGCAAGAATTCAAGGCCAATAATGGCTGATGCATACAGATGATGTGTCGTAATTGTTTTTATCTGCAGTGAAGAACTTCTCTTTGCCAATGTCTACATTCTGACTACACAGACAATCTTTTTGCTTTCCAGAAGCTTGTAATTGCATTGCAGAAAAATCATGATTACCTTGTGAGTGAAATGTGTAATGCAGATTATACACTTATTTATTTCCAAATGCCATTCAACTACACAGTTAAAAAAAGGTGCAAAAACATCTTACTGTTTTGAGTAAATAGATGGAAAATTTCTTTGGAGAATGAAAAATATCGAATGCCATAAGCCTGATGTAGTGCATGGGCTCATTTACAACTATTATTTTATCAAAATAAATATGAAATAAGCCATGTAAATAGGTTTTTCATCATCAAATTTGTCCTCCCTTCGTCCTTTTTTTGTTAAAAATAACTGGATTTGTCCTCTTTTTTGGTAAAAAATATCTGGTCACCTTAGAAAAAAGGCTCTTCCAAATCCCAGGTTAACAGGAATCCGATGACGTTATAACATGAATTTGAAAATAGTTGTAGCTCAAGAGGTGGAAAAAACGAACAATATTCAACCTTCGAAAAAGTATGATGTTCCCGAAGTAAATATACCTATGTCTATGTACAATTTTCCAGACAAATGTAATATGGAGAATGTAATGGAAACCCAAGCATACTATACTAGCACTTTAATTCGGCATATATTTTAACATTACTATTATTAAAAAGTGTACTGGTTAAGTAAATGAATAAATAGATATACCTTTTATAAACTTAGCTCTTTTAACACTGATTTTATTTTTAGCCTTACTGTAACAAATGAGCGAGTTTAAAAGTAAAATCAGTTGAGCTATTTTTCCTTTTCCCTCTGTTTGCACTTCCCCGCAATTTACACTTTTATGACCATTTTAAAATCACACAGGGATTAAATAAAAGAGAAGAATGGACTTTATTTACAGTAAACAAGCAGAGAGAGAAGCTGGCTGGCAACATTTAGAGTCAATGGACTATTGATAGAGGTTATGGAAGAGAGGAGGAAGAGAAGAAAATAATTTTGAGGGTTTAGGTAGTTTAAAAGAAGGGAATTGTTGAGGAGATAAAGAGAGGCAATTTAAATAGGTCAGACTGTTATGAGTGAACATATACAACTTTGGTACAAGGGTGGTTAGCATGTATGGAGAGGTAAAAACTAGGAATGGATATATATAGATATATCAATGGATATATTTTACAAAAAGTTCTTTAGTTTAAGAACATGCTTTTCTAAGTGAAAAATAAAAGTGAAAAGGACATTAAAAGACTGTTAAAATACAGGCTAATAAAAATGACAACTTACCCATTACAGGTCCCATGCTACGAAGTATAGATCCACTATTATTTGTGAATATTTTAAGATTCCAAGGATGACGGGCTAAAGGACTCCCCTTGGTGCAAGGAAAACCATAACCCCAAACACTTGAATCGATGCTCCCTGAATGAACACATACATGATTATTGCGTGTGGTCACATGACGCCAATACTCTGTTTCTACATCACTGGCGCTGGGCTCTGGCTGCCTAAACCAAGTCGCCATTGTGTTTCGTGCAATCCGGTAAAAAGCATTAAGAGCCATGCTTCGTCCCTAGGAGAATGAAACATATATTTATATGAAACAGAAGCAAAACTAAGCCCAATTATTTTAAGTATAGGAAAGATTCTTATTGTAGGTGAGTATAAGTATAGGTAAATTGTTAATATAATACAGATATAATGTTTCAAGAAAGAGGAGTAAACCTACATTAAATAAAATATAAATATTAAATAAAAATATTATTAATGAATACTAGTATAAAAGCCTGTCAATATGACGGGTATGCGTGGATTAAATATTAAATTTGAGGCACTTCCCATTCTTTCTCCTTTTCTCTCTTCCATTCTCCTCCCTCATATTTTAAGTTTATATTAGATTTTTTCTGATTTTTCGACATTTCATAAAGAGGTTGCAATGAAACAAAATCATGCAGGACAAAAACCAATTGAAAATTAGAGAAAATTTTCATGTAAATTTAAAACAAATAAACACGTAGCGTAAAAACTTTGTCAGAAACGACTCCAATGGATTGTAATGATGGACAACCCAACATTTCAAATAGGACAATACTTCACACGTAGATTGAAAATATCTTTTCGTTTACAAATTTTATTGGGCAGTTTAAAGCAAATTACTATATTGACATGTAAATTTAAAACAAATAAACATGTAGCGTAAAAACTTTGTCAGAAACGACTCCAATGGATTGTAATGATGGACAACCCAACATTTCAAATAGGACAATACTTCACACGTAGATTGAAAATATCTTTTCGTTTACAAATTTTATTGGGCAGTTTAAAGCAAATTACTATATTGACAATGATTGTGATTAATTTCTTTCAATAATTATGCATGATATTTGACACATGGCCGGTGCATTTATAGTGGTTACAAAAAATGTGTTAATTAAAAAAGCTACTTACTAAGTTCTTTCACTGTCAAGGTAACCTAAACAAAAATCTAATTAAAATATTAGCAGTCGTATGTTCGTTCAAATTTCTTCCACGCCTTAGAAATGGCACTGCAGTAAACAAATCTATTGTACAAATTAAGGCATCATTACTTCCCTTTCAATTAAAATGCATTCAAAATATATAAGAAGAGTTCTCACAATTGATTTCAAATACAATATCAAAGTTCATGTCATTGCTTTTAGATATAGACATAATTTTGCTAGACCAGCAAAAATGCAGTCGCCCTTGACGACGAAATTTTTTCATCTAAAATTTAACCAAATTTTCATGTTAATAATGAATTTGTGGAACAATTTGAAGTACATTATAAAATCGATGGCTGGTAAATTAATATCCGTTCTTTTAGGCATCGTTTGGTGCAAGTCCCATATTCATATTGCAATTCTAAGTGATTTTAAAATACATATGAAAAATGTGCTGCAACTGTGCAAACACACAGAAAGATGGAGAGAATTCTCTTTAATATATGTATTAGATAACATATCATAAAGGTTTTCTGAAACTTACCTTAACAATACATTCATCAAATTCATCAGAGGCATCACCTTCTGAGTCGTCATCATTACTTTGTCCATCAAGATTAAGAGGCTGATTTCCTTTGTCACCCCACTCCTTTTCAATATCATCAAAAAGCTTTTGCCTTTCATCTGCAAAATTCAGAAACACAATATTGTGGCCAAAAATGAAATACACAAGATATTCTGAATAATGAAAATGTTTGAGAGATTATGAAAAGTGAATTTTTTACCTGGAGAAAGAGTGTCATATGGTAGTAAATATTTACAATAAATGTCATCCAACTTTGTCACTCTATCTTGAGCAAGTTTTGGAATCCGCATTCCATCGGCCACTCTCTGCCATTTTTTCTTTTCAATGACCTCTTTAAGCCCACCAAAGCTTTGAACTGTTTGATACAATCTAGGTAAATCAACTTCCATCCCACCAATCTGATAAAATAAACAATACCATCAATCATGAAAAATCATCAAGTCTCAAGTTGAAACTCTCCAAGTTTTAAAGAGAAGATGCCAAATGCAAATTATTTTGCATATTTTTTAGAAATATAATTATAAATAATGGTAAAAGATGGCCAATGAGACATCATTTTCAAAAGAATTACTAAGCTCCTCTTAGGATTGGAATCAAATTGAAAAATTATACCTCTTGAATAGACGAAAAGGTTAGGAAAACAAGAAGTATGCTTTGGTGATTTACCAATGGTAGATTATTTTTGAGAATCAACACTATTATTTAGTAAACCTTAAATAACTTACCCACGGTGGATGAGTTAAAGAAATACTTTGGGTTCTAAGATATTTTTTAATCACCATCATCTCTTTAACATTGGGTCCCCATCGATGTAGCATTTTGTGCACATACTGATTATATGCAGTAAATCTCATATCATCACTGACTTGGCAATCAGGCTGAAAATGGACGCATAAAAACCTTTATAAGTTACATTAATAGGGAAAACTATTCACCAACAAGTAAATATTAAAAGTGCAATACCATTTATCAAATAAAGTTAATTACAATAAGGAAGAATTACAGTTCAATTCACAAGCATATGCTACTTAGGCTAGCAATAGTAGCAACTGACAGAAGAGGAGTACTAAGGACTTTTTAAATATTGCAGTCACTTTCATAAAGACAATCTATTTATTTTTTAATATTCCTCCCATTATTATTAACTAAAACTCTCAACCCAAATTTCAAACCTGCTTCAAAAATATAATCTTTCTCTTTCTCTATGACTATACATAATATCAAAAATACTTTGTTAAAATTAATGTTAATCAAATGAGTTTCTTTCCTGTTTTTCTTAACTTTGTTTACAAATTTCATTTAAATACCTTAAAATTTGGTGGAGGAACCACTCGACAGAGTCCAAATTTCTCTGCAATCGGTCTAATACGCTCGATGAATTCCAGAGGGTCCTGAAATTCCTTTTCTGTTGGGTGGAATGTAGGAGCCTCAACCATTTTGGCAGCACTTCCACGAGCAGGAAATGTGGCCATAGGGTGTGGATGATTAGTGAGAGAGATAGTTGAAGTTGAAGGCATACTGGTGGATGAACTTTCAGACTCATTATGATTGGCAGTTGATCCTCTCCCTTTGCATTTTTGTTGTGATCTATGGAGTTTGTGTACAACAATAAATTAAATTACAAAAGCATTAAGTTATAATCTCAACACTTGTCACTAATTCATTTGTTTGTGTAATTGAAAACTTCATAATTTTCTATTTCATTATAAAAAATTTCTCACCTAGTTTCTAAAATTTTATTAGCTTATAATGCTATATTTTTACATAAGATTTCAATTCCCTGGCTGTATAATGTTCTATGGAGTAAATTAACTGTTTAACAATTATGAAAATCTAATTAAAAAGAGATCTGAATTCATAATGATTTATGGGTTTATAGATAAAATAATCCGACTTTTACCTTCTCCATTATATTTAAGAGAAGAATATAACATTCTTTTTTACTTTATCAATTTATAGGAGAAAGTACTGTATTCATGAAAAAATAGAACTCGCGATTTAAATGGCAATATGGCAATGGCAATATGATCACGAAATTAATTAATAAGATTTACGACACGGGAGAGTGGCCTCAGGATTTCCTAGAAGTAACAATGATCCCTCTAAAAAAGAAGCCAAAGGCAATGCAGTGTAAAGATTACAGAACTATAAGCCTTCTGTCACACACATCGAAGATCATCACGAGGATTCTTAATAAAAGGCTGGAGAAAAAGGCAGAAGAAATAATAGGGGAAGATCAATTCGGTTTCAGAAAAGGACGAGGAACTAGAGATGCTATAGGAGTAGTTAGAATCATATCAGAAAGGGCAATAGAATACAGTCAAGATATCTGCGCATGTTTCGTAGACTGGCAAAAGGCCTTTGATAGAGTAAATTGGGTAAAGTTGATGAAGATATTAAAGGATATAGGTGTAGACTGGAAAGACAGGAGACTGATTAGGAATCTATATGAGAATCAAGTTGTAAAGGTTAGGTTTGAGAATGTGGACACCTGCGGAATAAATATCGGTAGAGGAGTAAGACAAGGCTGCTGCCTATCGCCAACCCTATTCAATATATATGGAGAAAGTCTAATGCAAGAAGCTTTAGAAGGCACAGGGGATTTCAAAATTGGAGGAAGGATTATAAGAACAGTAAAATACGCAGATGATCAAGTACTTCTAGCAAGAAAGGAAGAGGAACTACAAAAAATGATAAATAGACTAGTGATAACAGGTAGAAAATACGGTATGGAAATAAATACAGAAAAATCCAAGGTCATTCGAATATCGGGTAAAGAAGAGAATCTGAACATAACTATTGGGGGAAAGCCATTAGAACAAGTTTCAGAATATAAATACCTTGGAAGTATCATAACACGAGAGGCAAAATGTACGGATGAGATCAAAACTAGAATAGGAAAAGCAAAAGCGGCTTTCAGAAGAAAGAAACAACTACTTACAGGAAATATAAGGGAAGATACCCGCAAGAAGTTGATAAAATGCTACGTATGGAGTATAGCATTGTATGGGGCAGAAACATGGACGCTAAGGAAAAATGACATCAAATACTTGGAAAGCTTTGAAATGTGGACTTGGAGGAGAATGCTGAAGATAAAATGGACAGATAGGATGAAAAACGATGAAGTGCTACGAAGAATAGGAGAGAAGCGAATGATTATACAGACTATCAGAAAGAGGAAGGCTAACTGGGTTGGACATTACATGAGGAGAGAGAGTATGATTAAAGATGTGTTAGAAGGAAAACTAGATGGGAAAAGGGAAAGAGGTAGGAAAAGGTATCAGCTGATAGACGATTTGAAAGGGAAAGAGAGTTATCAAGATATGAAGAGGACAGCGGAAAATAGGAGTATATGGAGAACCAGGTTTAACCATGAATAATCACGGACCTGTCTACGGACAGACTACCTATGATGATGATGTTTTAAAGCCCTCTGAATAGATTTTTACTATTTTCTCGATGATGGCTGCATGTCTTCGCATGTCTGATAGGAATTTTGTGTGGACTCGGGCTCAAAAACTACTCATCAAATCGGTACAAAACTTTATATTTAAAAATTTTGTCAGAAACTCAAGAACTGATAAGATTTTGGCCAAAATTGATCGACTGAGAGCAGTTTACTCATGTACTTTTTCCAAATATCTCCTTCAGAACTTAATTTATGTACAAAATTTTTATTATTAATGTTGTAGAAAATATATTGTAAATAATGACAACAATGCTAACAGTAATTTTAACCCTGCATCAATATTTTGTAAACTAGAGCAACAAATAACAATTATGTTAACTTATTTCTTTTCAATGTGAAAATTTATGAAGTCTTTTTAACTGTGAAATTTATTAAGTGTTTCAAAATTATTCATGAGTATTATTTCCGATAATTACTCTTGAGATCACTGTGGTCAAGAGCAGCTTGTAATTACTATTGCAATCATATTCATTACTCTGCATTGAGAAATTCATATGCTGGATACATCAGATTTTTAATATTGGTAACATACCTTTAATAATGGAAACACAGGGTAAAAAAAATAACCAGTTAACACAACTAACCTTTTAGTGGAAGTTGTTGAAGATTTGGAATTTGACGGCCCAGGTGAAACATGATCTGCAACTGGTATATTCTCCTTAGGTTTTGGCAGAATTTTCCCAGCTTTAGGTTGTTCCGATACAGTGCTTGGGCCAGACCGCACCGGATCTGATTTGACATTATCAGTTTGGGTGGAGGAGACACATGAAGTGAGTGATCTGGTAGTTGCTACATCCCCTGAGGAGAGTGGACGTGGTCTTGTTGTGGGTTGCACAGTACCAACTGGAGGAGGCACTGAGGGCCGAGGTAGTGTAGACTGTTGCTGTGTTAAAAGAGGTTGAGAGGCAGGTCCAACTACCGAGATAGGAAGAATAGAAGGATGGCACAAATGCTTTGGATCAGATGGTAGATTAACCACAGTGGGATGAAGGTGCTGGATGGAAGCCCTAGAACAGATAAGAGCAAACGAGTCATAGCGGCCAGGCAAAATAATCATTCAGAAAAGCTAAAAACATTTTCAGTAAGTAGTTACCTATTGGCTCCTGAACCAAATGGATTGCCCTTGACTTCTTGCAATTCGGATGAAAAGGTGGCAGAAGAAGTGGCAATAGATCCAGTTTGACACTGTATAGTTGGACCAAATTGAGGAGGGTCGGTGACTAGTTCAGCATGCATAATAACCCTCTGATTGGGTCCAGTTGGACCTTCGGTTCCCAGCTTCACGGCCACTCCACGAATAAGCTGATTAGCTGATATAGAAGTAGAGGGTGATCCTATGCCAGCTGTTTGATTTACCATTGGAGTTGGACGTAGAGGAATGTAAAATAGATGACCTTCTGAGGTAGGAGGTTGTTTTTGGCTGACAGATGCATCAATTAAATCACCATCAACCTTTTCATTCCCTCCACTGGTGTCTGTCTGCGTGGAGCACTCTGTACTTCTGGTTTCCGGAACTAAAACCAAGGGAGAGGATGAGGAAGTGGATAACCCAATCTCTCTTGAGGAACTAGGAATGTAAATGGGGACAGAGATAGGTGACTTTGTGGTTTGAGTTGCTGACTCATCCAGGTTTACTTGTATAGCAATCGATGCTGTGCATGTTGGATTTTTCACCAGATCTAAATGCCCATCCAATCCTCCACAGACTGAATTTTCTGGAGTGACAGATTTGGATGAATGGATGATTTCCCATGATGCTGACTTTCGGCCAGGTGATCCTACATCACTACAAATAAAAGAAGAGCTCTCTGACGATGAAGACGAATGACGGTGGTGCTGCTTATTGGGAGATGTGTTAGTACCACCATCTTTGGTCTTTCTACGAAATGGTGTACAAGGTGGAGGTGCTTCCCGATCTTCTGTCTCAAATGCATACACACTGCTTTCATTTTCAGGTGAGAAGGCTCCCACACTCGGAGTACGACGCACCACACGTTCTTTGGACTTTCTCACTGTAAAATTGTTTCCACCTTTGAGAAATATGGGTTTCTTCTCTGGTGTGGAAGTTAAAATAACACGCTCACTTGCTGAACGCTGACCTTTAGGTGTCTCACTTTTGACAGATGATGAGGCTTCACTTGAAGGGCTGTTATCAGAATTTGATGCTATAGTTGGTATTTGAATCAGTTCATTAGTTGTATTTTTAATTGTCATCTGAGAGCCTTTATTAGCAGGAGAACTATTCACAGATTTTTGCATCAAAGATGGCTTTTCTTCTTTAACAGCCTTTATCCTTCCTTCGTGCTTCATTCTGAAGTTTCTCAGAGTACTGACTTTCTTTGTTGTGCTGCCTGTTCCTGCAGCTTTGTCCTTTATAGGAATTTTCTTGGCCTCTGTTTTGATTTTAGGTGACAATGGACCAACTGGAGAAATGACTTCCTTGGACTCAAGCAATGTTCCTGGCTCGACTTTGGTAACTTTTTCTTCGATTTTTGAAGATACTTCCATTAGTTTGGCTGCATCAGGCTTATTCTTTGCCATAAGTACCTTTCCTCCTTTATGCAATGGACTTTCAAAAGCTTGCACCTGTTTTGGACTTGATTGCAATGCATTAATTGTGCTTGAACTTTTCTCTTCTTTGACTTTTTGAGACTGAAGGGATAATGAATCACTAACCTTGGGTTTCTGAGACACACGATTATAAAATGTTTCTAAGGGAATACCTATTCCTTTTTCGACACTTTCCAGAGTTTTGTTTACTTGCTTGCTCATCCCTGGCTTTTTTTCTTTGCCAGCATCATCAGATTCAATCATGCTAACATTCTTAATGTCCAGCATTGATGCACGTATATTGTCAAATTCAATTCTATTAGCTTGCAGCTCAATTTCTCCAGGTTTATCTTTTTCTTCTGGTATCTTTCCTGAGTTAATAATGTCACTTACTAACAGCCACTTTTCTATCTCTTCCACAGTTTTGCTGACCTTTCTCCTAACTTCACTATCTCCACATTCAATGTCATTAAAAGAATCAACATCTGTCCCAAAGGCAGAAGTGTTGTGTAAACTTTCAGCATTTGCTGCATCATCAGAACTTTTCTTTGAATCCTTTGAAGGAGACTCGACATCTTTTATGGTCTGCTCTTTGCAAATGCCGGAATGATCAGAACTTACTACATTATCATGAAGTGGACAAGGTAAGACATTACTTGAACTTGGCTTCTCTGGAGGGGAAATCCACAGTTTACAACTACAGGTATATCTTCCAGGCAAAGATACAGTTGGAACAGTTATAGAAGTATTTGATCCAGAAGCAGGAATATCATACTTCTTTGGAGAAACTTCTAAGGATGTAGATGCCTGACTCTCAGAGGTGATTGACGTTGTACCTCCTTCATTGTTATCATTGGATAAGACTTTTTTAACCAACACCAAACCTCCATGAGCCTGCTTTTCAATGCTGAACAATTTACTTTTTTCGCACATTTTATCACACCTGACTTCAACTGGTTCACGATATCTGCCTGCCAGTTCTGCTGACACAAGTGTTTTCTTATGAGCAGGATGTTTCGACTGTTCCTTCTTTGGCACACCAGAACTGCTTGTTGATTTTTTCTTCGGACTAGATTCTACCTTTAATAATTCAACAGGTGTCTCAGTATCAGAAATCAATAGACAAACAGCATCCTTTTTCATTGACTTAAGAGCTTCATCCACTTTACTTCCCATGGATAAAAATTTCTCGGTAAAACTTAATTTTGCTTGAGATTTACCAGAAGTAAGCTCTTCTGATGATTTGTTGGACTGTTGTAAGGTAGCTTTTGAGGAATCAACATTGGTATTTCCTTTCAGTTTCTTTGAATCACTCTGTCCAGTTTCATTTGGATGATTATCATCTGCTATACTAGAATCAATATGTCTCTTTGCATCAAGTTTTGCTATTGGTTGTTCAGGCTCTTCCTTAGCTGAATTATTTGACACGTCTTTAGTTTTGCCTCTGGTTGAGCCAACAACCTTCTTTGCACTCTCATTTCCACTGTCACTACCAATCTTCCTTTTAGCTGTTTTTTCTTCTGCCTTACTAATTTGTTCACTAACCTTAGAAGGTTTATCATTCCTGGTAATCCTCCTAGAAACTTCATCGCTACTTGGAATAGGAGATAAGGAACCAATTTTTTTATGAGATACTTCTGCTTCTTTCAAAACCTCAGAAACAGTTGTTTTAGACAATTTCTCTCCACTGTTATCACCTGCAGAAGACTTGAAATGTTTAGCATTTTCTGCATTAGATGCAGTAATCTTTGAGCTGCGTGCCCTAGTTGATCTCTCATTTGTTTCCATTTCTATCTCTTCTTCCATATTCCTTAAGTTAGTGCTTGATCTTCTTCCCATTTCTTTTGGCTTGTCATCACTCTTTTTGGCTGAATCCCTGGATTTATTATCAACCTTTTTGCTCACCTCTTTGGCTTTATCATCATTCTTTTTAACCACGTCCTTGAGCTTTTCATCACCCTTTTTCGTCACTTCCTTCAATTTTTCATCACCCTTCTTGCCTGTCTCCTTGGATTTGTCATCAACCTTTTTATAAACATCTTTCGATCGTTCATCTCCCTTTTTAATGGTTTCTTTGGATTTATCATCCATTTTCTTAGCAGCCTCTTTTGGCTTGTCATCTGACTTCTTACTCGACTCTCTGCCTCTTTCATCAGTCTTTTTTCCAGTATCCCTCAGTTTGTCATCCACTTCTAACTTCCCTTCTTTCTTTTCTGCCATAAATCTGTTGGCATTACCTGATTGCCTCAGGCTTTTGATAACCTTTCGACCTAATGGTTCCTCATCAGAATCACTGAACTTCTCCTCAGACTGGCTAGAATTACTTCGGTTATGAAAAGAGATGCTCTTAGCAGCAGCTCTTCGCAAAGGTCGGGATTTACGCAAAGATGGAGCACTGACTTCATTTGACTTGCTTTTTGATTCCTCTTTACTTTCTGGGGTAGCTTTGGGCAGATTTATGTGGGATTCCTCTGATCCCTTAAAACTGCGACGAATCATACGAGAAGATTTCATCTTGTTTTCAGATTCTTCTGAAATCACTGTTTTCTCTACATTTAACTGTTTCTTACCAACTTCATCTGATGAGTCACTCCTCATAGACCTATTTCTTGTCTGAACTTGGTGAACCACAGCCTTTTCTTTTGAATTCCCTGCTTTCCTTTCAGCAACCTTACTGGCAATGCATTTGGAATGAGCAGTTTTGTTGCATATAACTTTACCAACATTCCTGCGCATTTTTTCCTTCAAAATTTGCTCTCTTTGTGTGACAGCTGACTTATTTTGCTTTTCTACAACAGTTTTGTTGAAATCAGATTTGTCTTTGGGTTTCTTTTTCAACTTGATATCTTTAACTGAGTCTTTTGCCTTTTCCTTGCTATCTGAAACTTTTTTTGATACCAAATCTGACTTAGGGGCAGATTTACTCTTATCCTTGGAAGAACTGAGTTCCTTTTTGGAAGATTCATTTGAATTCTTCATCTTGCTCTCATTCTCACCCTTGCCTATAGCAAAAAATGATAAATAATAAATTATAAATGCCCATAAATATAAAATGTGCATATTTTCAAAAGAGTCAAGAGATAATTATGGCTACAAACCTTGCTTATTTAACTTTCTCACATCAGGAAAGTTGACTAATGAGACCAAATCATCATCTGCATTGTCTTCCTCAGGAGATGTCCATTTCTTCCCAATAAGCTCCATAAAGACAGTGGCAGCCTCTTTAGTTTTTCTCGTGGGCCGATGAGAAATTCTGTTAGAATCAAAAGGGATATTATGCTAACCTCTTCTATCAAAATTATACATGTAACTGAAAGAAATAGTGCTTGCCATTGTTTGTTAAGTTCATGTATAGTTACTTCTAAAAAAATAAAAACAACAAATCCAAACTTCATTGAAAAATTATCAAACTACCTTCTTTATTAATATATACATAGATGCTTAAAAGGGAAAAAATCTAACAATCTAGAAACTGTTGACATACCGGCTTGTTGAAGCTACCGGATGGTGCTGTTGAGAACGAGTTATCATTCGTGATGGCTTTCTATTCTTCATTGCTATTCTCTTTAATGCTTTCTTCACTAACATTGTTCTTCGCACATTCTGAATGGAAATTTTGCTTGATTTTTTCACAAGAGGTTGGTCATCATCAGATGAAAAATCAGATAGAGAACTGGCAAATTCCTTCCCTGGGCCTGAATTAAAAATTATAATGGCAAAACCCATCATGTATAATGAAACAGTTATACTATTCTTCCAATTACAAAATAACATTCCATCTTGTTACAAGAAATGACATTTGAATGAATTTCAATTGAAATTTAAAGGCTACAAAAGGACTTGATAGTAAACTGTATGGAGTTATCCAGCTGATGCAGTTCAAGCATCAATAAAACTAGTGGAAGGGGAGTGTTGGCATACCTACATCAGAACTTGTAATCAGCTGGGTGGGAAATTTGATACATATGGCATTGAAAACGACTACACTAAGATTGCTAGCATTTTACATGTCTTGTTACAATTTAAACATATTTGTTACTATTTGAATGGTGCGCCAGCAGGAGACAACAATTACACCTGCAGTTTGAAGAGTATAACCTCTATGAGAACATGTGATTGAAATAAACTTCCCTAAGTTTTAACATGTAGTGATGACTAGTTATTACAGGGTGTCCGGCCTTAAGGGCTCTTCCACACAAACCACTTTCGGTGGTCGATGTCAGCGACTGCCGCATGGTCGAGTCCAACTGCCGAAAGGCGCATGACTCAACCACTAGTGGTTGGGTCAAACACAAAAAATGGTTGAGCCAAACACTGACCGAACTCTTCTATCCCCTTCGAGAGATGCAGTCTCAAAATGGACTTTGAAGAGGAAGCACTTCTCTTACTATTAAGAAGACGGAAAAGACGAAGAGCTCGTAATTATTGGATTCACCCAATTGTTAGCCAAAGATCTGAGTTTGGCCATTTCTACACTTTATTCGATGAACTAAAGGTTACTCAAGAAAAGTTCTTCAAAATTCTTCGACACGGGCCCCTTCCTTCCATCATAAAACACACATTTTACAGAGGGACCAAAAAGCTGGCACATATTGACCAACTCCTTAGAAATATCTGGGTGCAAACCTCTCGTCTATTCACTAAAGGGTCATAAACCCTCCCTGTTAAGGATTTCCAAATGAATTTGGGTGTGTTTACTTTCAATGAAGCCTCTTTCTTCATAGCTTGAGAGGTTTTTATAATTTTTTCTGCCTTTATTTTGCGAAAATTCGTTAAGCAAGGAAGTTTTCCTACAATAAAAAGCTAATACAATAAAATATGATTTTATGAACTCTGAATAAGGTCTTACGTAATCTCTTTTAAAAAGAACTTATGATTTTATTCCAGATTCGAAAACTAATTTTCGTGGAATCTGATTTTTTAAATTTATTCATTGAATTTTAAAGTAATCCATTAACCAAAATATACCTAATGCACTGTAAATGAGCTTTATATTACAATTTTGCATTTATATGTTCATTTGCATAATACTTATTTATTATTACAAATATCAATACATGACCGAAGATGTATGAATGGACAAAAACTTTCTATATAAATTTGGTGTTATTTCCCAACGAAATTATTAAAATGACTAATATTCAGCTTTTATTAGTTAAATTAGAAAGCATGGAAATTTATTCTTCAATCTATTTACTTTTGGTGGTGGGTATCACAAAATATGTTGATTGGTTTTAGACAGCCTTTACAACATGATCATATCTTGATCTGGCGCAGCATCTCAAGGGTGGTGGAACCGTTGCAGTTGCTGACATCAACCAAAGTAAAAGTGGCTTGTGTGAAAAGGGAAGATGTTGCAGTCGGTGGTGGGGGTCGACCACCGGATGACGACAACGGTTCATCTGTGGTTGACGAAACGTTCGTCTGAAAAGCTCCATAAGAATACACTGCCGGCCACTGGTGGTTGACTTTGACCACTAAAAGTGTTCGACCTTGGCCACCGAATGTGGTTTGTGTGAAAGGGCCCTTAAGGTCAATAAAACAAATGATTATATCTCCGTTCTCATTATATTTATTGAAAAAGTGAAAACATCCTCAAAAGCCCTACAGTATTAAGTTTTTTATTCCCTTAATGCAGTTCAATGTGCGCACCATTAGTGGCACGGCACACATCAAACCGATATTCAACTTCCTGCCATGTGCTGACAAGCATGGCAGCTGCATCGATAATACAGTAAAACGATCCCTAAAATTTGCAATTTTAAGAATATAATAATTTTTCCACACTAAGGTACTAAAGTCACACATTTTTTCCAAATTTTAAAGTTGTAGCATATCTAGTAGTGAAATAATATTTATCTATTTGTTTAAATTTAAAAAAAATTTAAGTCGCAACAACATATTCATCGAGATTTTCAAATGTTTATTTGGGTATGTGCACTAGGGTTTAAATAACTTTAAAATGTTAGCTCCAACACGACATTACTTTTTTCACAATTCTCTACTATTTCCTGTTTTTGGATTTTGACGTCGTTATGTTTATGCAGTAGTTTTAAATAAATTACATTATAATACAATCCACTGATTCTATTTATATGCACTAAATTAAAGCTATTATTATAGTATACAGTTCATCAGCCCCCATAATTGAAAGGAGTAACGTTCTTTTATTTAATAACATATGTATATCGCATTTTAAAATTATGACGTCATCATATATATACGTCTTTGGTTGAAATCAATGGGACAATAGGAATTTCCCTATTAAAAAGCATTAAAGTGATGCTTATAATACACATTGCCAATTCCCATTGAAAAGCATTGTCCTGGTTGCAATGGTAGCTGAAGTACTTTATTGTTGAGCATCTGCTTTTTTTCCAATTAAAAACATATTTCTTCGTCAATTCTGCACCGATTTGAATTTAGTCTTCAAAAATAAGAAACCTCATTCTTTTAGCTATATAATTGTTTTCGTCCCGAGTTTCTAACTGAATTATAACTAATTTTAAAATGCAAATTTGTGAAACTTGGCACAGATTTCCATGTTTTTCTTATGGAATATCGAAATGGAACATTGGGGTCAAAAATATCCCGCTAAAAATTACAAAATTTGGTATTTTCAATTTTTCTGGTTGGTTGTACCTAATGACCTATCATCCTGCCAAATTTCAGGTCCATGGCATATCTAGAAGTACCTTAGGTTTTATATCATATATAATATATAATTATATATATACACGAGTAATTGGTGCTTGCATACTGCAAGCATTGATGCCCTACAACCACCACACCAAATTTCATTTCTCCCACTGATAAAAATTACCATAAATTAATTGCCAAATATTCCACAATGCTATTTACACAGGAAAAACTCTAATGTTGGAGTGTCTGGAGTCGAACTGAGGAATCCTACAGGAGTGGTCTCATATTATCCGAAGGCCTACTCATGACATCTACAAACCCTGAAAATTTCAGCGCAATATTCCTCTTAGTATTGTCTGGGCACCAAATATGTTTTCCCTTCGCTTTTAAATGTCACAGTCTGAGAGTGACATCATGACGCTAAGCTACTTTTCAGTTCTAAGTTCTCGTTCAGTTTTATTAACACGTAAAATAAATTCCCGAAGAAAAGCATTGTCTAGTAGTCATGACAGCAATATTGGGCCATTGCTATAAATTGTATAAAATCCAGTTTTTATGCAGTAAAAATCGAATAATTGGACTAATTCGGCATGTCTCCGTGTTCTACTTTCAGGAAAAATAATCTTCGTTCTTTTTCCCGTCTTGTAATTCAGGTCTGGAGTTTGTACCTTAATTAAAAGTAATTTTAAAATGCAATTATAAAAAGGCTTGTACGAATTTAAATGGTTTTCTAATGGGACTTGAAAATGAACGTTTTGGGGTGTAAAAGACCATGTTGTAAGGGGAAATTTTGGAATTTTCGATTTTTCTTGATGGTTTTGGACCAACACCAAGGTTCCCTCCAAATTTCAGCTCTGTGGAATATCTAGAAGTAGCTTAGGTTTTATATCATATATAATATATCCTCCGTAAGAAGCAGCTATTCATTATAGATATCCTCCGTAAGAAGCAGCTATTTATAATAGATTAGGATATACATATATCATATAAAAACTAAGGTACTTCTGGAAGTGCTACAGAGCTGAAATTTGGCATGAATATAAGTCATTGGTTATAACCTCTGGAAAAACTCCGAAATTACAGAGAAAGTTATATTTAAGGGGTGTTTTTGACTCCAAAATCCAATTTTAAACACCCATAAGAAAAGCACTGAAAACTGTGTGGGGCTATATAAAATTGCTTTTTTAAATTATTTAATATTAAGACACAAAGTCGGGAAATGTACTATACTGTGGAAGAAAGAATGAAGTTTATTTTTCTTGAAGACAAAATTCAAATCCATGCTGAATTTGTGTAAAAATTTGATTTTAATCATTAAATTACGAAAAGTTTCCCGATTTTCAACAATGAAAAATATTAACTACCATAGCAATGATCCCAATGCCTTTCAATGGGAATTGCTTTAAGAGCATTTATTTAATGCTTAGACTGCATTATAATCCATTTGATTTCAGCCAAAGATGTATACAAATGATGACGTGACAATTTTAAATTGTTTTTTTTATCCGGATACATACTAAAAGGCATAATGACACCTATCACACAGAATATCCTCATTTTTACATAAATTTTAGTGTAACATGTAGGCTATTGTCTTAATGATGACTATAGTTATTGGTTGAAAAGGGCTATCTGAGTCATGAAACTTGAAATTGGAAAACTTGGATGCGAAGCTGATTGCCAGAGAATTTAGAAATTCCGGATAATGCCTTAATTTCGCAGAAAATGAAAACTATTATCTTATATAAATGGGCTCTGTGTAGTTCAAATGATGTCGCATTGGTTTATTTACGATTTTATATCTTCGTGCATGGTGATTTTTTGAACGCTTGCAGTATGCAAGCACCGACAACTCGTATAAATAAATAACATAAGTATTATATTTCAGCCGTGTCGACTAAAAAGGGCTACCACAATATCAAGGTTAGTATTTTTCTGTAACTATGAATTTGGAAGGTATTGGTTGAATGGATTTAAAAGAAATTTCGTTTGTAGGGAGAGTATAGAATGGCAAAATGAGATATGTTTAGAACATCAAAAAAGCAGGGCTACCACAATATGAGGAAAAATAATTTTCTGATTTCAAAGCAAATACATTACCATACAATTATACCACGGCAAATTTGACGAAAAGCACTTCTGTACCACAGGAAACCTGTGTACTCCCCTACTTGTGATATATTAAAATTGCATTGAAAGGAAAGTAGGCAGATTAGTTCTTTCCAGAACTAATTGTTTCTTTATCCAAAACTGAAGTGAAGGAAATTTGATGACATCAACTCGATTCAAGAACAATCGCAGGTTGCTGCTGAGTTCAAAGCAAAGGACTTTAGCAAATGCTTCCAACAATGATAGAATCTCTGGAATCACTGTATCAATTCGCAAGGGGACTACTATGGGGTAGACAGCATAGAATAGCAGGTAAATTCTGTTATCATAGAGAAAAAAATATTGCCCGGAAACTATTTGATCATACCTCGTATGAATAAAATCAACTCCTGTTATTGCACTTCCAAATAGTTTAGAGTGTATCATGATAATATTGGCAAATGACAAGTAAACAAACCCATTCTGTTGAGAGGGAAACCATAAGAAACAACTTAAACTGAAATCTATACATAAGCATACCTTTCAATGGAGACCTAGGTTTAGATGACTTTTTCTCTGATGCAGCCTCTGTTTGGGATTTGCTGGAATCTTTCGTTGGTTTGGCAAACTGCTTTTCATTTGGTGTTTGACGAGCAACGCTCCTTCTAGTTGTAACACTTTCTTCTTCTGTTAAGTGCAAACTTCCATGACTCCTGAGACTGCTTCGCTTTGCCGGACCAGAGTTCCCTTTATCAGGGCTTTTAAAATCATTTGAATCAGCATTGGTGGATGATTTGGGGTGATTTTCTTTAAAAAGCAATATACTTCTGGTAACCCTGAAACAACTGATCTCATGAAAAACTTTTAAAGAGAAAACAGAAAGTAACTAACACATTACCCTCAGTGATCTGATTGCTACACCTTGATGTGTTCCCAAAATACATAAGATGTGCAGGTTAAAAAAAACATCACAAACACCAATCAAAACCAAAACATGAAAATAAGATCAATGATTTCACTGTTGCACTTGAAGTACCGTATTTAATCGATTGTAAGCCGACTTTTTTTTACCTTTTCACCATCTCAGAAATTGCCACTCGTCTTAGAATCGGTGTCAAATGAAATAGTAATTGAATTTATTTCTTCAGTTACATTATAATGCAAGATATAAGCGTTTTAAAGAATACGTAAACTATCTACTATAAAGAAGAATAAAAATGACCGAATAACTAAGACGAAATAAATTACGTAAATAATAAGAGGCGCGTCAAAGTTGTAATACCATATTGACCCGAATATAGTGCGATGTTTTTTCCTCAATATGTACCTTTGAAAGTCGCATTCGCACTATATTCGAGTACTTGTTGCATTCGTACTATATTCGAATACTTGTATCTTTAAAAAATAACTGCGTATCGGCGCGTTTCATGACGCGTGTTTCAGCGCATATTTTTATAATTTCTGCATTGTAAGTGAATTGGACGTTCATGTTACGATGCTACATTGTACAAATATACTCGGTAGTGGTCTGAGGAGACTTGAAAATAAATCAAGGTCAAATTGCAGCAACCACAGCACCGGCACAACTTCACGCAGGGTCGCGACACAACGTTAGAAAACGAGGACCGTCTAAACGTGGCGTCACATTACCCCCCTTTAGTACATAAGTCATGAGTTTACAGGTAATTTAAATGTGCAAAATAGAGAAAATTAAATGTTTTTCGTCTTTTTCTAATATTCCTTTCAAAATACTTGGGGTCGCACTATATTCGGGGTCGCATTATATTCGGGCTAATACGGTAATTGTTGTGGCAGTGCACGTATTCGTAGGCTTTCACACTCCCCCTCCACTAACTAAAATATTTCATTGTAGTGTCACCAACTTGACGTATTTTCCGCTAAATCTAGCTTTTTATCTAGATACCGTCTGGGGATTAGAAAAATGTAAGCTAGGGGATAGCGGATTTTTCGACTTAATTTTCACCAAATTGATGTTTCAGGTTTTTTTTAATAAATAATTTTACCGTTAAATGTAACAAAATAAGTACTTACAAGTTTATAATGTTAAACATGCGACGATTTCTCCCGTTTTTTCAATTAAATAACGGACGCATCATTCATCAAATAAATAGTATTCTTAAACTACCTTCCTCGTATTTTATAGTCATTACCACTCTCCACTCATTACATTGATAAAGCTATTAAGTATTCTTTCAATACTGTTTCAAATTCGCAAACATACATCATGTATACAAACTCCGGTGTTGGCAACACTGTTTAAGTGTCTTGTGAGTGTGTCCTGTGATTCCCGAGTGAAATATTTCGTTTCATTGTGAACATCCTCGCGGCAAGTGTAAACTTCTTATTTCTTAGCGAGTTTTTCGGTTTTCAATTACCCCATGATGGGACGAACGCATTACTCTGCGAACTTTAAGAGGAACGTTATTGCCTATGCAGAAGAGACATCTAATCTTGCAGCACAACGGCGCTTTGGGATTGATGAATCAAATGTTAGACGCTGGAGGAGAGATAAAGAGAAGTTACTTAAGTGTTCAAGCAAAAGAAAAACATTTGGAGGCCCCAAGCAAGGACGTTACCATGAATTGGAGGAGATCCTTAATAACTTTGTGATTGATCAACGAAATAACTGTTTGCCAGTGAACTCCGAGATTATACAAACAAAAGCTCGTGAAATTGCTCGAGAACATAAACTTAGTAGATGATTACATCCTGGGTTGCCGCTGCATGGAATGGCATTCCGAGTGATCTGATTGTACGTTCATTCAAAAAGTGTTCCATTACAAACTCGCTCGATGGCACAGAAGATGACGTTTTGTGGGATGAGGAGAGTGAAAAAGAGTCGTCGTGTGAAGATATATTTTAGTAAAAAAATATGTTAATGTTGTTGCAATTTCAGTTTTTAATCTTTATTTAATTACGAACTGAAAATCCGCCACATTCATACTTGTTGGAATATCGAGATAAATAGTCCTAATTGACCAAAAATATTTTTTTTCCTTGCGTGGACTTGTGAAAAGTGGGGGTCGGCTTAGAATCAGTGTCGGCTTATAATCGATTAAATACGGTAATTCGAGTAATCATAATGGCCATTTAAAAAAATTTTCCCTTTTAAACAAAAAGCATCTTTCCTCACTTTATGAACTATATTAGCTGAGTACCCAGCGTTGGCCAGGAATATTTAAAGTCAATGCCAAGTATAGTTCACGTGGCTTCTGTTTGGAATACCCGCCATTACCCAGGAGCATTTAAAGCCACTGCCAAGTGTAGTTCATGCAGTTTCCGTCTGATTACGCAAACATAGTTAACACGACTACCTCCTTATGGTGCTAACTTCTATTGTAGCGTAATCTACAATGCACTTATAATAAAGCACCTCCCCCCTCCCAAATTTTTTTATCGCCATATAGCCTGTCACCCACTGGCTAAAATTATATTCCTATGCGAAGTTTCGAGACAATATCTTCAAAGTTGTGGATTTGTAGTGGACAAACAAACAAACAAACAGAATTTCAGATTTATATATTAAGATTACATGTACTTGTATTAAGATAAGATTTGAAAAATACTTTGTTGCTTTTCTCATTAATTGACTGAAACAAGATGTTTCAAGTCAATTTTTGTAATTTTTAAATAATTTAAAATGATGTCAGCAAATAAACAAGAAAATGAAAATAAACACCTATCAATTTAACCTCTCAAGTAGTTTCATAATAAAAATATGAGACCATACCTTTGAAGGGAGCTAGTGCTTCTTGGGCTGGTTTCTTCTTTTTTTGTGGATTGTTCTTTCTTGGGGGAAACAATACACTTAACCGATGTTTTCTTCAAGATTTTACTCTTGGACAACTTCTCCAATTTGACAATAGGTTGGCTTTTGCCAGTTAAATGGATGGATTCTGATGAAGTTGAAGATCTTGTACGCATCATACTCTTTTCCTTAACTAAAATATAAAAGCACAGTATCCAACTGATTTTAGAGCTAAACTAAAGCTAAAACAAGTTCAGGCCATATACTACATTCTAATATAAAACACAAAGAAATTTAAGAAGGTAAATGAATAATTAACCAATATAAGGCATTAAACAAATTATTATTAAATTATTTTTAAAATGCATCAGAAAATGTGTATGTATTAATATAAAGAAATGAAAGATGTTGAATATAAGATGCTTCTTTCCAGAAAAATGCCCCCCAAAATCAGCCTGCCTCTTATACACCAAAGGTAAGATTATTGCTGTTCTCAATATTGACGCTAATGAACTCACTCTTTCCCAAAAGGGAATAATTGACAGTCATTCATTGTAAAAACATTAAAATATACATTATCAATAATTAATAGTGAAAAAATTGTTAATATATACAGTAATACCTTATACAACGTGAATTCCGAGGATGAATTTTCATTATTACGCTTTAATACACGTCCACTCACAGTTATTACAATTTTGGTGCATTTGTGATGTTTTAGTTTCTAACGAGCCTGTTGTATAGCACTATTAATGCCACAGAACATTATAATTGCGGTAGATGCCATAAATATTTTATACATATATTGGATAAATAACATTACGTATATTGAGATCACAATGGCGACAAGAATGAAAAGATATGCCTACGTTATTACCTATAAGCTTCAATATGCAAAAAGGCATGGAAACCAAACAGCAACATGTCATTTTGGTTCACCTCCCACAGAAAAAAATGATCTGTGAATGGGGAAAACAAGAAAAAACTGAAGCTGATGGGATAAGAGAAAGTCTTTATAAGCTTGGTCCTAAATGGCTGCAACTAGAGGAAGTGATGGGATAAGAGTAAGTCTTCGTAAGCATGGTCCTAAATGGCTGCAACTAGAGGAAGTTATGGACAGTAGAACAGAGGAAGTTTGGTATTGCTGTAGCAATCAAAATCGTTATGTACAAGGCAAAAGAGTTGCAGAAGAAAAAGGACTAGTTGAGCATATGTATTGTTATTACATATGCATTCCCTTTATTATTTATGCCATTAAATTAAAATATCATCCTGAACTTTAGTTTAAGAATATACTATCACCAAAGGGTATCTACACATGCGAAATTTGCGGCGCGCTCCGACAGCTTAATTAATATGACTGCCGAATTCACACGGCACATTTAGCTATATAAGTCTCAAAGCAATTATTTGTTTTAGATCATCCCGATTTATTTTATGAATTAAGTTTATCTAAAACATCATATTTAACTGTTATTATGCCATAATATTTTCTGAAAATGTTGCTGGATATGGACTTAATCACGGCTGGAAATGATACACGATGTGGCCCTTCCTAAATACTTTGGTGAATCAAAATACTTTTTTCCCTGAAAAATCTTCTAAAAAACCAGTCTTATATGCTGAGAAATACGGCAAGTAATTTTAAACTAGGAAATCCCCGGGTTCCCCCACCCTGCCTCTGACACATGCGCTGATCATCTTGTACAGAATCTATCATATTCCTCCTGACCTCTCAGTGCGCCTTATACCCAGGTGCATCTTACATGCCAAAAAATAGTATATTTTTTTAAACAAATAGGAGGGGCAGGACAAAAATGAAGTACAACAAAATAAATTAATACTTTATCTCAGACAAATTAATATTTAAAGTTATTTTTAATTATTTAGGACATTTGGTCACAATTCACATCTAGATATTTAATTTGCTCAAATAAAGTATTTGTGATGTAAAATAGCAAATACTTTAATATGCGGCAGGCAAACGAGACTATAAATCTAATTACAGGATAATCATCTTGCTAATGTAAAACAAATTCAGAAATAGTTACCTATCTGAACAAGTTTGCTAAGTGTATTTCCTCTTTGCTTTGCCAGACGCTGCTCTTGATACTTTTTCTTAAGAGCTTGGACGGCAGTGGTTGACCTTTTGTTCATGGCATTTCCATTTCTTAAGTTCGTTTCTTTAGACTCAGTTTTCTCACTTTTTCTGCTTATACCACTAGTCTAATGTACATAATAGAAAAAATCATTAATCTAAAAGTAGTTCTCACATTTAGTTACAAGGGGTATGCATGATATAAACCATCCAACTCACAGATAAATCACAGGGGTCAGTCTTCTTCTCTGTAACCTTCACAGGTAACTTTGGACTACTCTTAGGGGCGGGAACTGAAACATTTGTAAGTTTGCTATTAGAATGCAAGGGGACAGTCTTATTTCGTATCAACTCCTTATTTGCTTCAGGCACTGGCTGCACCTGCTCTTCATCTTGGCCATCTGGTACAGATGCAAGGTTAAAAAAGTCTAACCTAGGGGGAAGTATCGGAGTGCCTGAAGTTGAAAACATGAGTTACAAACTTAAGTAATTTAATGAAGAATTACTACATCAAATTTAATAATTCATGTACTTCATTAATTCCTCTACTAAGAAAGACCCTATACATTTAAGTAATGCTATGATAAAACTAATGGATTAACTTTAGTATGAAAAATATAGAACTGCAACATTCACAACTTTCAAGAAAAAGGAAACAGTTTTGAATTAAATTAAAGGTATTTTATCAACGCACGAGAGAAGATTTGGTATTCATTAAATATAAACTATGATAGTACGAAAACACTGCTTTGAAAGCTTTGGTTTATGAAATATTCAACTACCTCTCAAACAAAGAAAAGTGAGGAAATCTTCTGTTTTTGGTCTCTTGGATGGAATGAGTTCAGATGATGAGACAGATCCGTTGGTTTTTGACTTATCTTTGTCTTTAACAGGTGTCATCGTAGGGCTACTAAGATTGGAACCTTGGGCAAATTTTCTCTGGGCATGAACTTTTGTCCTGAAACATAATATATATATTAACCAAATAAAACATAAGGAAAACATAGTAAATTACGAATGTGAAAACTAACTACAATAACAGACCTTTTAGGGCTCTCTGGAAGAGAGTTGTCAAGCATCTCTCCTTCCTTTTTCCTTTTTTTGGCATCACTTCGGTTAATGACCATGTTTCCCCGCATGCATCGATACTGATAGCATTACAGCATCTATTAAAATGTAACATGAATTATTTCAATGATGATAAAAATTGACATCTTCACATTTACTGTAAACTGTTAATTGTGAAATCTGGTGAAAAGCTTACCCAAAAAATATAATCCTACTGGATAGAAATTAGAAACAGAGCTACATTAAGAGGAGTAAAAAGAAATTTTCTCATTACATTCTTTAATAAGTTCTAGAAAATTTGGTAAACTTTAAAAGGTGAAAAAGTGTATATCAGTCGAGCAAGCATAACAACGTTCGTGGTTCAAATGCACAAACGAAGGAATACCACAACGGTAAATTCATACTCACCTTGGGGCACAGCTTAGAAATTGCAATATCATCTAATATAATCCAAGAAAGTAAGTTACCATAACTACGATATAACTATGAAATTTCTTACCTCGCTCTTTGTGACGGAAGAGAATCATTTATAAATTTCGAGAAAAATATAACTTAAAATAAGCAATGCTTAACTAAATACACTTCCCACTTTCTAATTTGTAATTTTTAACTTAAACCAGAGTTAAAAAATAAACATTCATTTCATTTTTTATGATAAAACGTACTACTGTTCTAGGAAGCGTATTATGACTGAAGACACGCCATGAAATCCGACTGACATATCACGTATAATTTTCGAAATATCTATAAACCATTATTCTAATAAAAAGTAACATACATTTTGTACACAAGTTCATTCAAGATTAGGGATGAGAAATACTAACCTGAGCCGATAATCATTAGAATTAAATCCCCATTTTGCAGCCAACCTTTGTTATTGTTTTGTGATCAAGTTGTCCCAATATCCAACAGGTAGCGTTGAAAGTAATAGAAGATCAGCGCCCATTTTAAAGTAAATTGTCCTTACATCATATTAAATTATATCTATACAGTGATTGCGTTCACTATTCATGTAATAAAAAAGTATTCTTGCGTTAATATTATTTTCTCTAATATAATCGTTTACGAAAGTCGTCTCAATCAATAGAAAATAAAAAAATCGAAGTTTAGTCCTTATACCTGTGCTTAGGGTGACCATCTTTTTTTTAGAGAAACTAGGACATTCCCATTTTTAAAAAGAGGACAAAACTAGGACATTTTAAACTTTTTTATAAACAAAAAATTATGAACATTATATGATTTATTGATAAATAGAAATTTCTTCTGATAAAATAAAACAGACATTCTTTTAAAAATACATTTTATACTTTTAAAAAATTGATATTTTCTAAGATTTTCGGCTCTTTAGTTATTTGATCTTAAAATTCTTGGCATTTCTTTTTCATATTATGTGTAGCCTTTATTTACTTCAAACTTTAACAGGTTTCTTCCCTTTTGTTCATTGAATGTTCATCAATGAAGACCGAATATAAAAGGAATAAATTCTATAATTTTTAATAATTCAGAACTTAATTCTAAAGTTTGACAAAAAAACACATTCCTTATGCAGTAGTTCATCAATTTCTTATTTTTTCCATGAATTTTATACCATGAAATTAACTGAATAGCCTTGAAGAATGGATAGGGTGACTATATATTTTTTATGAAAACTAGGATAGCAGAGGAAGAAATTATTTTTAGGAAGAATACAAAAATAGGACTATAAATTTTTTTATTGCAAAAGATAAAAAACAGAAAATAGTGGCAAAATAAAATACATCTTGTTGACATAAAAATTAAATAGGTATTCTTTTAAAAAAACATTTAATAATTCATTGAAATTAATATTTACTTGAAGATGAAATTTCTTCTAAATCTTTTGGTTCATTAATTATGTGGTTGTAAAATTCTTCACATGTCATTTGCATATTATATTTAGTAAATAATATTCCTTTAACAGCTTCAATTTTTAATTGGTTTCTTTCCTTTGTCCACTGACTATTTATCAATAAAAATACACGTTCAACATTTGCATTGTGGCCAAATACACAAAAGATGAATTGTACAATTTTTAGTAACTCTGAAGTTAATTCAGATGTTTTACATTGTTTAAAAAACATCACCCATTTCTCATTTGCAATTAATGTATTCCATTTCTCATTTTCTTTTTGTGTTTCCAAGAATAACTTTAAATTATGCCATTGATCAAACAGTTTTACATCATCGACTGTGACTCCCTTCTCACAAAGATATTCTAAGCAGGAATGAACATTGTCCCAAGAAGGAATTTCTGCCAAATTGATCCATTCTAAGATTTGAAACTCATCTAATGGTTTTAACCATGATTCATATATTTTAAAGTACGGCCATACAAATTCTCGATTTGATCTCTAAACTGTGTGACTTCATTTTCCTTACCATTTTCTGTTGCAATTTTTAGTATTGAGCACACTTTTAATGGAAGAAATTTATTGGTTTTCCTCTCCTTGAGCAAATGAAAAACAGTCTTAAGGATTTTCCACACTTCAATTATTGAAATACAGTCTCTTTCAATACGTTTTATATTACCTTGAAAGACTGACATGAATGAATGAGCAAATGAAAGGTATGCCTCATTCATATCATCTTCAAAAAATGTTTTCAATATTGCTGGTGAATCTCCCAGCGACAGAAAATAGGATTTAAACCCTTCATAAAGTTCTAAAATGTGATTTATGGCTGGAAAGAGAGATAACCATCGCGTTTTGGTATAGTATAAAGGTTGCTTATACTCTGTCTCTACAAAATTGCAAAAGTCCTTTAGTGATTCAACTCTCACAGAATAAATAGAGAAATGATTGTAGATTATACTAACCAGCATTTCTATATTGACTGGTAGCCCATCAAAACTATAATGCACAGTATTATTTAAAACGTGTGCTGGACAACCAATTCCAATTAATTTATCATTAAGTTTTTCTTTTAGTTTAAAATACACAGTATTTCTTCCAGCTCTTTTGACATCACTGAAGTTAGTATTACAGTTATCACCAGAAAAGGAGATACATTTAGTTATAATGTTCTTTTTGGTTAAAACATCACATATCATATTTGCAATTGTGTGAGATTGCTCATTGGGTTAATTAATTATATCTAATAATTTACATTTAGTTCCACCGTTTTGATAGTCAAAGTACTGAATTAAAATTGGGAATATTTTCAGTGAACCATGATTGCTAGCATCTGTTGAAATGCTTATATATGGTATGTTCTTTAAATCATTCATTACAAGATCTATTGTATGTGGTCCAAAAATATTATTTATGATTGCCTCAGCATTAATCCTGCCACACAACATTTATTGACAAATATGTGAATCAGGAAACATTCTTTTCATTAGCGGAATCCAACAATCCAGCGAGCAGTATGATTGGTGATGCAAATACTGTATGATATGCTGCCATGCCTTCAGAAGCTCTGATGAGTTTAACATCCTTGTTAGGTACAATAAATTTTTCCAAAACATTTGATGAAGCTGATGCACATCTGGTGTTACGCTTATGTTTTTCAGTGTTCAGATGTTCTTTCAAATCAAGTTTTCCTTTATTTGCAACAGAAATAACACTATTGCAAATGATACAGATTACATCATGTTTAGTTTTACCTTTCTTGAATGAAGGATGTTCTTGAAGCATTTCATTAGTTACTATGCACTTCCTTTTTCCCCATTTTGGCTATTCTGAAGGGTACTTATTTAAGAAAATAAAATAATTGCATGAAAATTTTCCTATCTGAAAAGTTATAAACGATAAATTATATTATAGTAATTTTATTTGTAAATAATAAATGTAAGTTAATGTAGTTTACAGATAATTTCCACTTCAGGTATGTAATATACTTAGCATATTTTAGAAAATTAATGTATTTATTACTGATTATACAAATTATTTTACACACATATCTATGTTTATTTACATTATTTCAACACACTTAATGGGCAGACACTGCATTCTATTGAAAAACAATAGCAACTACTTGCCTGGGATACTAGTGGTGATGGACCAAAAAGTGCTGAACATGCACATCACCAGATACAAGCATAAATGATTATTCCATGTTTTTGCAGCAATACTGCATACCATGCATTGCTTTCTTTTGAAAAACAGTAGCAACTACTTACCAGGGACAAAAACATAAAACGATACTTTGATATTATCGATGTTTTTGCTGCGATAGTGCGTACTGTGGTACTTTTCTGTTATAGACACCGTAACTTCTGCGCTATCTATTGGCGGCCGCGTAAGCTATAACGCTCTCCATTGACGTGTGTTCTGTGATATTTAATTAAAACCCGACGATAGCGCAGCAGTCATGGTGGATATAACAGAAAAGTACCCGTACTGTATGTACCATAATTTGTTTGGGTATCACTCAAATTCTTATAAGTTATGCTTAAATGAATACAGAGGGTGTAAAAATTTAAAGTGAATGTAAATCTCGAGTTGTAAATGGAAAAACTAGGACAAATTTAAAAAACCCGCGAGGACGTCCGAGGACACCTTAAAAAAGAGGACATGTCCTCGGAAACCCGGACGTATGGTCACCCTACCTGTGCTTATAATGAATGATTTTATTATTTATTATCAGGCCTGACGAGTGGGGACAGGGCCGTTTTTCGCCTAGGAATGGTAGGCAAATGCTGTGGGCCCGCGATTTCGGGGGCCCATTCATGAGCATTGACTAATATTATATTTTCAATATAATGTAATGTGGAGACTGTTACAAAACTTGTTAGTGTGCTTGCTGTGTACATAGCTATTTACGTATTAGGTAGATGCGCAGGGGCCTGACACCAGGCATAGAAATATTTCAGTCACTCTTTCACTCGCGCGTCACGACGATATACGAATACCTATATGTGATCAAGATCTACGTCCGAAGCGTACCTGTCAAGGCCTGGGGGCAGTGGAGTCTGAACTGCAGTGGCGGATTTACGCCTCCTGGGGCTCCTGGCGCTAAACATTTGGGGGTCCCTGGAGTTAAGCAGTCGGGGGCCCAGCAATCTAAATATATGTAGTATAGTGAAACCGCTCCTAACGGCTACCCTCTTTTGTGACACCTCTTAACAGTCGATTTTCTATGGAATCATAGAGAAGTTCCACTGAATTTGAAATTGAGACATTTAATATTTCTGAGATTATATACATGAATATTTTTTCGGGGCCACTTACTTCAAGGAGCCCCAGTCGCGCCCCAAGCGCGACCACCCTTAAATCTGCCACTGAGTGTGAGGGAGAAATTCAAGATTTAGGGTAACTGAGCGGTAGGGGAATCTTGCCTTTTCCCCCATTTTCGCGGATCTACACGGAAACCCAATCTTTCGCGGAACCCTAGGGTTCGGCGTAACCCAAGTTGAGAAGCACTGCTGTACGTCACAGGGCCCCATACTTCACGGGGCCCCTGGCGAGCGCCATGTGCGATCCCCTTTAAATCCGCCACTGTTGATCGGCGCTGAGTGGGGAGTCGAAATGTGAAAATTGCAATGCATAAAGAGTTGCAATTTGTAAAAATGATGTATCTAATATTGTAACGTTTTTAATCTTGATAGCAGTTTAGTTCTGACAGATTTTGAAATAAAAAAAGATTGTATTATGATTATAATAAGATAAGAGACAATAATAAATTGGTGTGTTTGTATTCGTATAATATTATCAAGAAATTAGAACTCTATTATTTACTGTGACGTACAGTGACGCTTGGCGCATGTAACACATTCTATATTATTCAATATTATTTATTTACCCATTATCATCTACACATTGCAGTATTTTTAACAACTTGATTAGGATCAAATTTAATCACACCATCTTTGACCATTTGAAAAAAAGTTCTAGCTCTTTGAATGACATTTTTCTCATGGCTACGTAATTTTTTGTTAATCACAAAAGGCTCACTTTCTAAATTATTTTCTTGATCACTCGAGAAAAGACCGTATTTGTTATTACTAATATTTTCTATTCGTTGTAAAGCTAGTCGCTTTTTTCGAGGCATAGCGAAAACACGAGGCACCAACTGGACTGAGATGAGACACTAAATGAACTAAGAAAACAAAACTCTAGACAAAACAAGTACCTTCTTTATTACTCATTATCTGAGTCATTAGCAACCTCCAATGAGGCTAGATAGAGAGAGAAAGAGATAGGAGTTTAAATCCCGCTCAGTCATCCCTCAGGCCAGATTGGTGTGGCAACGTCGCTACCTACATCAGCATAGGAAATGAAGCGCCTTATGGCTACAAATAAAAATATCTATATAAATTTATTAAAAGTCTTTATTAAAAATCTGATTCCTACAAAAAATTTTCTTTATGTCTTTCTTTAAAACAGTGTTTTCAGAATTCCTCTATTATTTTTCCCCACTGACGAGTTTCTTTTTAAAGTTGTAACCCAATTAAAACCATTGTAATTAACATAGAGCTTAGAAAATCATTGCATTGCCTCTATTTTATCTTAGTTCATCACTGTTTTAAATTTCAAAAGATTTTGTTCAGTAGTTATTCGTTTATGAATTATTATATATGACTACTTTCGCGAAAGTTGGCTGCGTAGCTGGTTTTTACGGGTAGTTTCTGTGTTTAACTCGCCGTAAAATTTTACATTTTCTGTCTAAAAATATTAAAAAATCAAACCTTATTAAGCATAAAATAAGCTTTCCAATGGTATTTTTGTATATTCTTTCCAATAAACGTAGCGCAAATGATCGCGCGTCAAAGTTGAGATGCACGTCTTTTTGACGCGGAGTAGAGTAGGGTGATCAGGCCTCCCGGTTTCCCGGAATTTGTCCCGGTTTTCAGAGTTTTATCCCGGTGTCCCGAATTTTTTTTCGGAACGCATAAATGTCCCGGTTTTTTTCCTGTAAGCGTGAAGTGCAACGCGTAAGATGTAATCGATAAAAGTAGGAATGGCGCTAAAAATTAAATTTAGTGATAATCTTTGACTGAGGCTGGGTGGGCAGTCCATCAGGGGCCCGCGTCTTTGGGGTTCTGAGCCACACTCGGAAAGATGTACGGGCGAAGAACTTCAGAAAATCGCTCTAGATGTGTGCTGCTAGCAAGATTAAAATTGGATTCCCTTATGTGCTCACTGTTGCTTTAGTCTTCAAGAGGAGAACAATCGGAACCCCCGACTATGAGAATGCTTATCTTTCTCTGGTATGCGTCTCGGGTCTCTCACTCATAATACAAACATGCACAGATCCCTGTCTGGCATTTGGGCATCTGCGTTTCAGTTTAGAACTTCCTTTGGCTGATCATATGCAGTCGTTGGCGAACCATTGGCTTATGCGGCAGCAGATGATAGCGAGTTCTTCTTCTCTGGTAAATAATTTATATGCAGAATGGTTGTTATTTGAAAGTCTACTAGATGATCAGTTTTTCGAATTTATTAGGATAAAAACGTGTACTATTTAAATAACCAATATAAATCCGGTAACCGGACCTACGATGGGCATTTAAAACTGCACCACAAAGCGTTTGCCGCATATCCAGTGAAGTGATTAAGAAAAGGGATAGGAAAACTACTCCGCATCAGTAAGTACACTTTCAAAAATATCGAGTAGTCATAAATCTCTGCTAATAATATTAGTGTGTTATTAAAAATATACCACTTTTTACTTTCTCATACACGTAGTATATTGAGAAATTATTGTTATCGCGAAAAAATTCGACTTCGAGATTTTGATGAATATACACGTTTTAGGTGTCCCAGAGTCCATAAAAGTGGTTTTCGCCATGTGTCTGTCTGTCGGTCTGTTCGCTGTTCTAGGACCCAAACGCGTGCATGAAATCGAATGATATTTCGTATTTGTGCAATATATCATCTTTTACTGACCCTGTTTTCATAAAATGATATTGCTAAAAAACTAAGGGTATTTATTCTTAGCGACTTTTAGAAAAATTTGATTAACTCATAAATGGCTCCAGAGAATTTAAAATCAATAAAATAGTAGAGCCTGATGTCATAAATAATACTACGTAAACCATATATCTCTTGAAATCACTATATGACGTCCAGTGGCATTACAATGTATGCTAAGCTACCTTACCCAAGCCCTATGACGTCACACCTTCGCCGCGATCCACTCAAAATCTTACGACAGCCAATACGGTTACATTAAGTCGAATAATACCTCATATTTGTGTATAATATCATTAATAATAGAGACAATGAAAAGATGAACGATATTGCGCAACAATTAAGGGTACTTTATTCTTCGATATTTTGAAACAAAATTTGATTTACTCAAAAATAGCTAGAAGGATTTTTATCTAAATCCATCCCATCGTACAATCTCATGTCACAAATAATACTAACTAAGCCATATGTCCCAAAAAATTACTATATATCGTCCAGTGGCATTAAAATATACACTAAACTACGACTAACTTGGATTTATAAGCGTTTTTCTTTCATAAACGTACACAGTCGACCAAACATATATACATACGTATATGAGAAAGTTTGTGCAATGTATATTGCGCAGTTTATTTCGTTATAGTCTCGCGACGAGTTAACAAGCTTTTAAGTGTTGTTCAAGTTTATCGCCCTAGATGTTCAATAGCTTTATTTTATACAGGTATGTAAATATCTTGTGTGTTATGATCGTTATTGATAATAAAATCAGTACAGATATTTACATTCACAAAGAAAGTTTATTATAATTTTATTATAAACTTTAAGTAGTTTACATTAATTTATCAAAATTCTTTTGAATCTGATGGTAAAAAATTTGCGTATTTTCTACGTAAGCTGCCGAATATTCTACGATTTTTTTATTTTAATCGGCAATAATTTCTACAGAATCCCTCAGTAGAAATGCCGAAGAGAAAATGTAGGTACCTTTAATAAAGAGTATTTTTTAAAAGTGGAGATTTATCAAGAAAGGAAGAAATGATAACGAAGTGGAGTGTAAAGTGTGCAACTGCTACATAAACATTGGTCAAGGCGGGAAATCTGACGTAAACGACCAAATTAATACAGAAAAGCATAAAGTCAAATCAACTTGCGATGGAAATGTTAGCGCATCACAAAATATTAAGCAGTCCTTTTATGTGAAAAATCCTATGTAGGGTCATCTTACTGTAGCAAGTGAGTTGACAATGACCTCTCACATTCTTAAACATCAATCATCATTCTTTTCGATCAGCTACTTGTAACAATGAACTCTTTAAAAAAAATTTTTGTGATTCTGAAATAGCCAGTAAATATTCTTGCGGACGAAGTAAAACTGCAGTTCTCATTAAAATGTTATCGGGTTATTTTGCAGAAATGAATTATTGATAGAATTAAAAAAGTCACAGTGTTATGGAATATCCCTTAGTTTTTCATTATTTTTGCAATAAAAAGGAATTCAGATTAAAATATTAAAAATTGAATCGCTACCTAATGAAACGTCTGATACCATTGTAGATTTCATCATTAGCACACTTTGCGAGTTTGGGGTCGATCTAAAAAAATGCATTGCTTATGGAGCAGATAACGCAAACACAAATTTTGGGGGACTGTTGAAAAAACGCAAAAACAATGTCTTTTATAAATTACGCTAAAAAATTAATCGCAATTTACTAAACCTTGGATGTACAGCGCATGTTTTGCATAACGCTATGCCTTTATTTATTCTTTATTTATTTCTTACTTCGTTTCCTTGGCTCGATCCACTCTATATTACAATATGATAATTATGTTTTAAAACAAATTTATATAGTTTCCGTAAAAGATATTCTAGGGGAAGGGCACAAATTTATGTTTGCCTATGGGCCCAGGAGAGGCTTAACACGGCCCTAAGTGGGGAGGGGCACTCAGCGCCGATCAGCAGTGGCGGATTTAAAGGGGATCGCACATGGCGCTCGCCAGGGGCCCCGTGAAGCAGGGCAATGCTTCTCAACTTGGGTTGCGCCGAACCCTAGGGTCCTGCGAAAGATTGGGTTTCCGTGTGGATCCGCGAAAATGGGGGAAAAGGCAAGATTCCCCTACCGCTCAGTTACCCTAAATCTTGAATTTCTCCCTCACACTCAGTGGCAGATTTAAGGGTGGTCGCGCTTGGGGCGCGACTGGGGCTCCTTGAAGTAAGTGGCCCCGAAAAAATATTCATGTATATAATCTCAGAAATATTAAATGTCTCAATTTCAAATTCAGTGGAACTTCTCTATGATTCCATAGAAAATCGACTGTTAAGAGGTGTCACAAAAGAGGGTAGCCGTTAGGAGCGGTTTCACTATACTACATATATTTAGATTGCTGGGCCCCCGACTGCTTAACTCCAGGGACCCCCAAATGTTTAGCGCCAGGAGCCCCAGGAGGCGTAAATCCGCCACTGCAGTTCAGACTCCACTGCCCCCAGGCCTTGACAGGTACGCTTCGGACGTAGATCTGGAATACATATAAAAACATTCAGGGGCCTATGGCGCTAAACATTTAGGGGCCCCTGGCGCTAAGCAATCGGGGACCCTGCAATCTAAATAGATAGTGAAACCGCTCCTAACGGCTACCCTATTTTACCTCTTAACGATCGTTTTTCTACGGAATCATAGAGAGGTTCCGCTTATTTTTAAATTGAGACATGTAATATACCTGAGATTATATACATGAACGTTTTGACGGGGCCAAGTGCGACCTCAGTGCGGGCGCAAATTTGTTTGCCATTCCCGGTGAAGGTGTATTTTTTGTCTAAATTTCGCTAATATTGATGTTAAGGGGCTATAATTATCATAGTTATATATGACGTTGGTATAGTTCAATTCACTTATGGCTCAAGCAAGATAAGCTAATGTCCAAAAACTCCATATGGAGTTTTTGGACATTAACATAGTTATATAAGATATCAAAAAAATTGGCTGGCAATGAAACGGCTGCTTCCTCTGCGATGGTTAGGGAACAACTAAGAGCGTCGCAGTGAAAAAGGTCACCCCGAGCATGCTAGCACCCAAACTAAAGGTAAATAGCATCCCTAGACCGATGACTTCATATGAAGTCACCCGCACTGAATGTGTTAAATCCGCCACTGAGTGTGAGGGAGAAATTCAAGATTTAGAGTAACTGAGCGATAGGGAAATCTTGCCTTTTTCCTCTATTTTCGCGGATCCACACGGAACCCCAATTTTTCGCAGAACACTAGGGTTCCGCGTAACCTAAGTTGAGAAGCACTGCCATACGTCGCGGGGTCCCATACTTCACGGGACCCCTGGCGCGCGCCATGTGCGACCCTCTACTAAATCCGCCACTGCCGACCAAGCCTACATATAATTTCCTTTTCATAAGAAAGCCGCGTTGAGACTCACGAGGAAGCTAACGAGTGTCTGAGCACAAGCAAAAGCGAGAGAACAAGAGGAATGCTCTTTCGCACTTGTTCGCTAGGCCTGGACGTGGCATAGAGGCGCGTTTACATTGTGCAAGTTAATGTCGCGCCATTCACAACTGGCGTCGCACTGTCGTAATGAAAACATTGACTAGCAAGATGCATGCCAGTGATGTGCGACAGTGAACTCGATTCGAATCAAGTCAAATTATGACAGTAACTCTTGCGCCAGTTATTGCACAGCGTAAACAAGTACATATAGACACGAATTTTGTAGTTCAGTCTATACGTTTCTTCATAGTGGTCGCATCACAAGATGTTCAAAAATTCCCAACTGGGGAACTATAACAATATGGAAAAGTATAATCCATTAATATAATACACAGAGATTTCAAAGGCGTTCTTAATGGGAAATACGTATGAAACGGTATCGGAAGATTGGGCGATTCTCAAATTTTTATCCCCGAAACTATAAGTCGTAATTGTATGGTCTCAGGGACTCTCTTGTAGTAGGTAAATGTTATTCTATATCCTAATAAATTTTTAAATCTATATCTCACAGATCATATAAGAGCATGGGAGAGAAATATATGGATTTTTAATTGTAGTTTGCTGAGCGAACCGTCTTTGCGATCTATGCAAACAAAATATGCGATGTTTTGCTCGGGATTTTCTCGACTTTTTATCTCCGAAATTATGTCGTAATTATAATGTCTCGCAGACTATCTTGTAATAAATGTTATCCTCTATCCGAATACATTTTTAAAACTATATCTCACAGATCATTTAAGGGCTTGTGAAAAAAATATGGATTTAAATTATTTTTTGCCGAGAGAACCGCCTTCGAGATCGGTGTAAACAAAATTTGCGATGTTTTTCGCGGGATTTTCTAGAATTTCTATCTCCGAAACTATAACTCTTAAGTATGTGGTCTCGTGAACTTTCTTGTAGTAAATGTTTTTCTCTATCCGAATAATTTTTTAAATCTATACCTTACAGGTCATATAAGAGCTAGGGAGAGAAAAGTTGAGTATTTCATTGTTGCTTGACGGATGCCATTTAACGAGATACGAATATAAGTTAATTAAAGTAATTATGTAAAGTGAAAGTTCTAATTGGCGGATTCAGTTCAAAATCACAATTGGGCGATAAAGTTTAATAACGATCACTCATACTTAATTTAATTAAAATCCGTCTAGCGGTTTAGGAGATGAAGGTTACGATGGACCAGGCGTTCCGCTATTACCGCTTTGCTGGTAAAGAATGCCTAAAAACGAATTCTTTGAGTATGAAACGCATCCATGCTTATGGGATGTTCAAAGCGAATCGTATAAAAATAGGGATGCTCGAGATAGCGCGTATAGAAAGACGATGAACTTCTATAATTACTAAATAGACTATATATAATGCATAATTAATTTTATGAAAATTTCTGAAGCGGCATATATTTCATTGCAAACTTCTGGCGAAAATAAATTGTGAAAGCTGCAAAACAAAAACTCCAAATGCTGGCACGAATATATAGTTGCCAAATTCTGTTGAACTATTTTCAGTTTTGCTCTGGCTGGCAAAGCTTTTCTGCAGATTGCGTCCATTTTAGAAATATAGATACCTAGCCACTAGACTTAAAAAACACATGAATTGTACATAATTCACTGGAAAAGTTCTGGTAGCTAGATGAATCATTATTACTCATAGAAGCAGATCAGATGCACCAAAATCTTACCTTAATCCACTCACAAACCCAGTGTTTTCATGTTTTACATTTCTTTTCCTTCAGATCTTCCAAATAAAGTATCACCATTTCAAACGCAACTTTTCTGACTACGTGGTATACACATATTTGCTTGGAAGTCGTTTTAAGTAGGCTACCTCTCATGCCTTCATTTCCAATGTGTAAACTTCAACTTGCTTTCCAGATACTGGTGACGATCACTTGTATAATGTAATTGCACCTTAAGAGCAAGAATGCAATGCTCGTGCAAAGGGGATTTTTCCGGCTGAATTAGCCAAGCCTTGGCTTCAACATAGTGCATACTTCTTATAAGAATGTCTACAATCACTTAGTTTTTTGTTATATGTTAATATATAATGGATAACTGGTTCTCTCAGCTCTGGAGTCAATCAAAGCATACAATGTAATTTATTTTCTTTCTCCATACATTTGACAAAGAATATGTCTCTGGGCATGCCCAGCAAATTGCTGGGTGTTTCAGTGAAGGCATGTTTAGTCAGGCTATTACCTGCGGTCTGGCAGTGAGAGGTATATTATGTTGTCATATTGGTGAATCCTTGTTGCCAATCCTTATTATAATGTTCTAACATCCGTACATATGGTCAGAAAGAGGAGTGGAGGGGATGGAGGAGAGAGGATAGCATTAGGGAGGATGGGTGGAGAAGGCACTCGCATCTTTGCTGGGAAGTTCTCCCATTGAATACGTTCGCCAACATAGCCATTTTAATGTTCACATAGTTGGTCCTTTCTCCTTAAGGTTTCACTGAAATTTAGCAAATCTTTTATATATTATGAGAGTCGAAGAATCCACGTAAGAATAGTCAATAGTTTGTCATTAACTTCAGTTTATCATGGTTTCAATGTTTGTTGCTGTGCATGCACACTCAATAATTTGCTACTTTGTGCAAACTTTTTCTAAAATTGTTCTCCATATTTATAACATTAAATATATGTAGAAATGTATTCCGTTATGCTACATTTTTCAAGAACATTAGGCATGGACTGTCCGTAGTCAGGTTGACACTACACAAAGATAGAGCCTGCGATCCTAGATTTATCTTTAAAATGTCAGCACAACCCTCAATATTTCTTAATATATAGAACACTAGCTGATGTTAATATAGTGTGTTTTAGCTAATCTCTTGGTCTAGTAGTTGCAATTAACTAGTGAGAAACCCTTCACTTCAATTTGCTATTTATTGATTTTTATTAATGGTTTGATTTTCCTGTATATTTTATTGTATTATTAATGTTTTCAACTTTTAAAATCCAGATCTTTAAAAGCAAAGTATCAAACATTAACGAATAACAATATTTTCATAAGAGAGAAAAAGTGAAAAATGCTTTTTTAATGCACTGGTTTGAAAAAAGAAGGATTTCATATATTTTTTGTTCGTTTAAAATATACAACAGAAAACTTCATACATAAAAATGACATTACTAAAAGAAGCTTAAATACTTTTAGGAAAACCGCTTTCAATCTTCATAATTATATATAACATAGTTCCAAATAAAAATACATTTTTATAAATTAAAATATATTTATGACATTTTAAATTCTATAGTAAAATTAGCAAAAAAAGAAAATCTACCAGTCATTTTTGCTTTTTAACAACAAACAACAACTATTGAAAAGCAATCCACTTTTTCAACCCATGATAATATTTTGTAAGCTATTCTTTTATTTGTGTGATGATAAAATCATCAAATTTCACGAAACATCCCTTTTAGCAGTCAGAATTAGTGATCCACTCTAATTTTTTTTGAAGGCAGATTTAATGATATAAATTTGAAATTAACATATAATTTATAAAATCTCCATCAGAATTTAGTTAATATATAAATATCTATCTTAGGTAAATATCTTATATATGTTTTATGCTAATGATAAATGTCACAATCTTAATTATCTGGAAGAAAACAAAATTAAGATTGTGTATATGCAAGTTTCAGTTGTTATGACATTTTCAACGTTATCTACATATAAGATATTTGTGCCAATTGCATTTGTTCAGGAGACAGTAGTTATCATTGAAGCTGGTGAAATCACTCTTAAAAGTGAGTGGATAAAAAAGTTTTCACAAAAGAAATTTTTCCCACAGTACATATTTTTGCATTTTTAAACTATGACAACCATATATACAGTAAATTAATAAAAAGTTCCTCATCATCTTTTCTTTATGTATGCATGCACATACACTGCCATGATAACTTCAAGTCTGAAGGATTAGCATAAATGTTTGTGATCCCTCTGAATTTATATTACCCTGCCTTGACTTTATCACATTTTATTTCTATTTGACGTCACTCGGGGCATTTTTTGCCCTTAACATACAATCAGTGCCTGCAATAATGATGAAATTACCCATCACCTGCTTTCAAAATGGGAAACATACAAAAGCAAAACACATTCACTATAATTAGATCACACAGCCAATACAGTATAAGGGGCGAAGGTTTATATGCAACATAGATTTACTGAGAAAACTAATACATGTGTATCTACAGAGCATGTAAAATGAAATAAAGGACAAGTATTACAAGTAAATCTAACCCTAAATGACATGAGTTTATATCCAATAAAGATAGTTTCAATGTCTTGAAAGTATGAAACACATTATATAACATTTGTAGAAAACCCTATTAAAGAAAAACTCACTAAAATTCTGGATAAGCTACTTTTGAGCAGTATAATGGATAGATTTATGACAAATGAGTACAGATATTTGGCCTGATAAGTGCCAACGAAACTGTTTTTTTTTTAAACTAAAAACTCCTTTGATACAAATATTTCCAATGCTATATTGTTAGCATTTTAAAGTTTTATCTGAGCTCTCTACAAAACCAAATTGCCACAGAAAACTTAATTCATATCAGCCACTCCACAAACATAAGTATAATGCTGAAAACTATGGCCTCTGGTATGGATTGTTATCTTCTTCGGTATCATCATCATCATCGTCAACATCAGCATCATGAGGTACATCAGGGAAGTGAATGTTACTAAGAAGATCACGCATAGCATCTAACAATGATGTTACACTGCGATGGAGATCCACCGAAGAAGTCAAACCATTGTCTGCATTTGCTCCACCTTCGGCTCCATCCCTGAATCAGACAGTTAAGTATGAAAAATTAAATTTTGAGGGCTATGGTTAATTACAATAAAAATGAAAATGGAGAAACCTCCTTATAACCATAAAATAATAATAAAAAAAGAAGTACACAAATATACACCAATTTAGGAGACGGGATTTAGGGACCGAATACACACAATCTCACACACTCTGGGCTTAGGGGAACTACGCCACACCAGGGATCCTTGTTCACACACGCATGGATCATGCAAGCAATAGACCACAAAATGTACTTCTTTTTTAAAGAATGCCTAAATACATATTTTGAAATTATTGATTCCATCCTCAGTAGGCCGATCGTAAAGATGAAGTGGGTTGTGGAGAGTATATATATACTTATTTAAATAAAATCCAAAAACAGCTGCTATTAGGCCTATTACAGTGGATTTATAAAAAAAATTACTAAAAATAGAGAAATCAACAAAACAACAACAAAGAGGAAAAGGAATGAAAGCGTATAATATTAACAATTGAAACAAACTTTATTATTGGAAGGAGAAAAGAACAGTGGTTAAGAGATCAACTAGTCGCACCCAAGGGTGAGAAAAAAGAGGGAGAGTAAATATTAGGATTTGACAATTGAGGAGGAGGAGCACATGTGGTAAGAACGGCCCAGGCAATGACATTATTGGAATACTCAGAACTTTATACATAAATGAATAGCATTGTTTTTGACAAGTACTTACACTGGTTGAGCATTTTCCCTTGCAGGTTCATTTATATTAAAGTTAGGTAATATTGATCTAAAGAACATGGAGAATGCATTTGAGTTTTCATGTGCTCTAGTCCTCTGAGGCCTGGTGTATAAATTAATTGAATCAACAGGTGGCAGAGGGTCAAAACTTAACAATGGTCCCTGAAGATCCTAAAATGTAGAGAAAAACAATAATTAAGAATTATGTATTTGGAAAACATGTAATAAGTTTCTTGGAGCTAAAAAACCATTATGTAGCATGTTTATACAATTGGTCATAAAATTAAAAAGACTACATAGGCCTCTTACAAAGTAACTATTAATCCACACAAAAATGATCAAATTTTTTTATGCCTTAAGGTTTGATATTTGCTTTATTTTTTTATTAGGAGTGCCATGTTTTTGCATATATAAATATCTAGGAAGCATTATAATAAGAGATGCAAAATTCATCAATGAAATTAGTAGACCAAGTCCCTGACTAACATGATAGACGCATTCTTAAAAAATTTCATGTAAGGTGAAGTTGGACACGAATTTCTCATAAGAAATAATGTGAATAGGGAGGATGTGTTCCAGCATCCCAACCTGAATGATTTAATTTTATTCCTTTATTATGACTATACTTTGGTTAATGCATGGTTTTTTTATTTATGTATATTTCATACATGTAACTTGCAGAAAAAAATGATGATAACGTGGATGATGACAAACGATATAACATATTTGTTCATTGCTCTCATAGTGCATAAGTAAATCTATATTTTGCTCTAGTGATATAACTTTTCTCACTTTCTTACTCCCACCACCATTAATATGTGAACCATAAACTCCAGCGTATTTTTCGATGTAAATGACCGCCATTTAGAATCAGCTGTTCACCATTTATTTAGCAGATGTTATTTAGAAGATATGTAAAAATGATAGTTATAAACAAATAACTAAGAATTAAACATTTTTGTTTTAATACATGAAATAATTTTTTAAAAGATAACACCATACGATCAATAGAAAATTACAAAAATGGTCCAAGGAAATTGAAAAACATTCAAGAATGGTATTTTTCTACATTGCAGTTTAAAAACCATGAAATCCCTTGCCTTCAGCATCAGACTCATATAAATTGTCAAATTCATCTTCTGGATCAGATGTTATGATAATGGGCTCATTGTCATCTGCAATTAATGAAGAGTAGGGCTTAAGTTTGTTTCCGCGTTCGCTTTCTAGACCTTTTTCAGAAGTCATGGAGAAATCGTGTTAAACTGAATGACCAGTCATGTTAGTTCAAAACCAGCCTACTTTAAAAATCGTGCTAAACCAAAATCGTGTTGGTAGAATTCGTGTTAGTCGGAGATTGGGTGTACTGTTAAACTGCTTTCAGCATAAAGAAACTTTTACTAACAGGAATATTAACAAAGATAGATCGAAGAAACTGATAAATTCCTATTTATGGAGTATTGGTTTCAATGACGTAGAGACATGGACACTCAGAAAAAATACATAAAGTACCTGGAAAGCTTTTAAATGTGGGCATGGAGAAGAATGCTGAAGATAAAATGGACAGATGGGATGAAAAATGAGGAAAATCTACGAAGAATAGGAGAACAGTGAATTATTATACAGATTTTAAGAAAGAAGAAGGCAAACTGTATGGAACATTACATGAAAAGAGAGAGCATGATTACAGGAGTTTTTATAGATTGAAAACAACTTGGAAAGAAACAATTTCTTGAGGTAGGAGGAAAAGAAATACATTGTTGGAGGATTTAACACTAAAAGCAAAAAGTATAGGATGACTTATAAGATCCATAAAAAATATTCAAATTTTTAGTTATAGTGCACTGAGCAAGAAGTTGTTATAATAAAGATAAATTGATCAACAATCATAAATATCAACTTTTTAAAAACAGTTACATTGCAAGTGATTAGCAATATCATGATTATTAGACAATCTGCTAAGAATTTTACTAAACTTGAATGACAGGACTGACACCATTATTTATTAATGTTTTTAATTGTGGAATAAGACAGCAAGAGTACTATGGTCTCTTACCCCAGATATATTAGCTGAAACATCCTTGATGTCTGACAGAATGATGTGCCTGAAAATATTCTTGGGTGTGCCAAGGTACCTTTTCATCCTCTTCATTTCACACTCTTTTACCAGAGGGTCTCCTGCATTTACTCTCTCTATAACTTGGTTAACATTTTTTTCTAACCAAGGTAAAAGAGCAGATTCTTTCCAAATATGATAATTTCTGGCAATATACAACTGTATTAACTGAAGTAGAGCAGGAGGTTGACTAAAAAAAATACAATACATAAATAATCTGTAGAAAACAAATTCTCATTTTTAATATTTTCATAGTATCTGTAAGGTAATTCAATTGAAAATAACTTGTGTTTAAAAATATAATAGATGCCACTTATTAGTAACACTGGTTGTTACTAATCATCTATTGTAATAAAATGTAGCATTCCAAAACTAAATACTTAGAAAAGCAAATCTACCGGTTATTGTTATGATCTGGTTAATGTTAGAAATGTAATAGAACCCAATGTGATAACATTAACCGGCATCAACAGTGATACATTTACGGAATAGTGAGAGGCACTTTTTCACCAAAAAATCTACAAGTTGCAGTGCCTTTAATGGGTCCATTGCTTTGCTTATTTTTCTCATTATAATTATTACCTTCAGGAAGCTTGGCTCAGATTGTAATGGTTAAATAAAATAATAATGTTAGTGTCAGTCTGTGCCACAAGTGCTTCCTACAGTGGATCCTTCAGGGCAGAAAATAAAATCACTTAACATCATCTTAGATCATTTTGTTAAAAAATAAACTAAATATTTGTTCCTATTTCTTTACTGATAGATTTTCTGATAATACTGTAAAAATATTTTGCAAATTTGTAAAAGTTTTTTGTTACCCATTAAAAAAAATACAATCAATCCAGAATTTATATGTACAACATATATACAAAATGTGTAAAAATAACACATTTTACTATTTGCTCTTCCTCAGCGCATGTTATGCCCATGCTTTTACAGAATCTAGTCACCCTAAATCTGATGCAAATCCATATGAAAAAAACACTAAATTATGAATAAGAATAATAAAATGTTTACCAACCTAATTTGCGCTTTCAATCCAAAGAAGGGGAAATTCAAAACATTTGCTTCAGGTTGAATGGAGCATTTTTCAAGGAGCGGAAGGAGTATACCAGGAAACATTATCAGGGCATTTTGGAGCATCTCATCTGCCACCAAAAGATCCCACTTGGGTGGCTTTCCTCCATCACCATTCGACTTAGATTCTGCTTCATGAGTTGCTAAGTAAAAATTAGCAACTGCCACAGAAAATGCAAAGTTGGGCAACTGCAAGAGGTTGCGACCCTGAGCTTCCCACTCTTCATACAAACGAATAAACCATTCATATTCATGACACCGCAAAGCATAAAAATCCACTATCAACACTGCTGCTAATGGATCACCCTCTGGATCCAGTGATAACAGAAGCTTGCAGAATTCCAAAGATGTACGATAACAAGCTCTTTGACCAACAAATGTCATATGCTTGAATAGGGCTATAAAAAGTGCCCTGAAAAGATAAAAAAGAATACACTTGAGATGTGCTAGCTTATGCATACCATATCTTAAAAGTTTAATATAAAATCAAATACTGTTAGAAAACCTAATTACTATTAATCTCTTTTCTTAGAAATCTATTATTTGTTAAGTCAATTGTTTCTATGAACTAAAACAATATTTTAACACTGTGCAGTCAAGACGTTTGGGTGTCTTTGGTGGCAGCCGCTGTGGAATGTCTCCCACAATATCTTGTGTAGGTAACAAAAATGCCACCAGATGGTACATAATGGCACATTTATTTGTACAAGTAATTTCTTTCTGAACTACTCTATAGGCTAATTTCACTATGATTTTGAGCCTACTTTCCAGAATGGAAATATGCTTATAGTTTCGTTGTTGTGTCTGTCTGTCCATCTCTCCCTATTAACTTTTGAATCAATAGACCGATTTACATGACACTTGGTGGAATTCTCTTGCTACATGGGCCGAGCACCCAAGGATAGTTTTTGTTGTGAAGATTGAAGTTCCTGGTTTGATTTCAGGAACTATCCTTCCCATTTGATTTACATGAGAAATCAAATTCATCATGCAGAGTAATTTTCTCTTGCACATTAAAATATTTTAGAATTGTAGTATCGGAGCGAGTTTTGTACTATTCTCTGAGGAAAGGAATGAAGATTCTAATTTTTATCACAGAATTTTGCTTATCGATTGTGTTTCTTAGAATGTCGCATAAATATTGGCATTTTATATCACTCATTACAAGTGGTTGGAGTCGGTTTCGGTATAGTCTAATACATGTGTTTTGGGAACACAAAAAGCAACATCTGTTTATTTTAAAGCTATTAAAGGCAATATAAGTATTAAATAAATGATTAAATGAAAAGTAGGCATCATAAGTTCCATTTGGATCATCTTGTTAACTATTAGTAAGGAAGAAAAAAGTATATTCAGATGCAAATTACTTGATTTACTACAGGTTATATCAGAGAGTGAATACAATGAATCTTCTGATGATAACTCTGAAGATAGAGCAGATACTGATCCCCCATAAACGACAAGGCATTTTGCTACAAGAATAGTAAAAATGACAAGACCTGTCAAAGAATATTTTATGCCCACAAAGACTGAGAATGCAGATGGAAAACAGGAAGAAACAATACTTCCTATGAAGGTATAATATGCTATGTGGATTTATGTGGAAATTTGCTTTATTATTTACAAACAAAAATAATAAGTTAACATGTTTGCTACCTTCCAAATATTGGTGATAATTCCCAGGAGCCAAATTTGTAACTTTAGTTTTCTTACTTGAAATCACCTTAAAATAACAAAAATAAGGTTTATAGTCAATATTATTAATCATACTATATATAAAAATAATTTAGTGTCTGAGGCAGTGTCCGGTCAAGTATAAGTATGTATCTATAACTCAAAAACTACATAATGTAGAGTCAAGTGGAAGGTGTTATTTTAACCACAATAATGAGTATAGGGGGTAAGCTGGTTTTTAAAATGATTCATTCAACCAATTTATTAAAAAAAATAGTCTGGTTTCATTTCCCCATTTAAAAACATGGAGATGATAGTAGACTATTTTTCATTTATACATTAAAATTACTAAAAATCATTGTACAAAATCAGCACAAACTCGAGGATGAAAATTATGAAGTTTAATTTTCCTACAGTGAAATTTCAAATACAGATCGAATTTTTCCAAAATTGAGCTTTAAAGTACAAAATCTCGAGTTTTTTGAATGAAAAAGTTTTCCTTTCCATGGAAAATGATATAGTTGCCAAACTCAATATTGTGTCTATGCATTGAAATGAATTCAAAGTCAGTTAATTATCCATGTAAATAAGAGATGGCATAACAAGTTATTTCTTCAGTTTCAAATATTGAAAGACTAGCAAGGAGAGGTAGGAGAGGGAGGAGAGAGAGAATGGGAGGAAGATGGAGAGAGAATGGGAGGAAGAAAGAGAGGGGAAGAGAATGGGAAGAGAGAGAGAGTTGGAGATAATGGAAGTAAGAGACATAGGGATAGATAGATAGATAAAGTCTTTATTTGGGCAAAATTCAGACTATAAGGTCCACTCTCACATTTAACCCTTCGTCAATGATATATTACATTATATTAAAATACATTAAATTACATCAGAAACGATTAAGATGATAAAATACTAATACAGATAGAGATAGATAGGTACATATTCAGGAAAACTTCTAAGAAAGACAAGGTATTTGTGGGAAAAGCCTAGGAAGGCCCTGGCTTGGCCAACCTAGTAAAAATCCAGGCAGGAAAACATCCACAAAGTGTAGGAGGGTGGAAAAAACCTGTGAAAACCCTATATACATCAAAGAACAATATGAACAATACAATAACACCTACACATTAGAAAGTGAAAAATCAAAAATTATAAGTTAATATAGCAGATATAAAAAATCTGATGTGGCCACCACATGACTTTCTCCATACCTGTAATATTTCTAATAATTCTAAATAGGTTAAATTATAGGAGAAAAATTTAGACTACAAAAAAAGAGAAATAAACTCAAACCGTAGCCTTCTGATATTGGATATAGCCCTGGAGCTCCAACAATTAAGAAAAAAAAGGACCATAAAGTGTATGCAATAGTTGCCGGTAGATGGTGTGGTTGTGGCAGCTAAAATAATTTAGTTTTAAAAATATCTCTTCAAAATACATTATATGAGAAAATGCTTCAAACAAAGGTTGTAGAAAATTAATTTCCTACAACTTTTATTCCAGTACTTTTTTATATTTATCAAATATTAAAGCAAATATTTAAAAAAATCTGATGTGGCCACCACATGACTTTCTCCATATCTGTAATATTTATAAAAATTCCAAATAGGTAAATATTTTAAGAAACAGAAAATTTTAGACTTTACAAAGAACATACATATGGAGAAAGTAAAAAATGGATAAGTGAAAAGAGTAAACACCCTCTTCTGGTTGACTGATTTTTACGAAAAACTAATCAGTTCTTGTGCCTTTAACAGAAATGTCAAATATAAAATTTTGAGTTGATCTGATTAATAGTTTTTGAGTTAGAGCACTCAGAAAATTCTGGTCACAGACAACATCGAGAAAATAGTCAAAACATGTTCAAGGGGACCTTAAAACATGTATTTCCGTTGAAATCTCAAATTCTATTTTTTTTCATGAAAACAATACTTTATACTTCGTATATGGAAAAAGCTAAAATAATAATACCGTATATGCAGGCGTATAAGTTGACCTTGATTTTTCAGATTGTAAATACACGACTGCCGTATAAGTCGACCCCCTACTTTTTTGCTAAAAAAACTTCGAATGAAGAATACGAGGAATTTTATGGTTTTTAAAACCTAAATGTAACCTTTTCCAAAAAATGCAGTGTCGATTTTTGAGTTATTAAATCATTTGTTTAATTTAAGAAAGATCAGTCATATACCGTATTGCCATCTATTGGCGGAATGTATTTCTACTTATCCTTCGTTCCAGTAATTGCAAATAGAGCATTTATAATTTTGAGATTCAGTAATAAAAATACAAGTCAAAATTTTAATTTTTATTAACTATTAAAAATAATTATCTGAAATCTTCTAAAATACATGACAGAATAAGTAAACAATGGAGCAGCTGATTCAAAATGGCGATCACCTATGCTGTAAGATCAAATGTTTATGTAAATATCAATGTTTTTAATATTATTTAAGGGTCACATTTTATATTCGGCGTATAAGTCGACCTTAAGTTTTTGGAATTTTTTTTGAGCTACCAAGGTCGACTTATAAACTGGCATATCTATTATATATAGACTCTTCTTACAGAGGAGGGACATATATATATATATATAAAACCGAATAGAAAAAACAAAAATCTTGAAAAAGTTCAACAATGCGGCCGCTAAAAATTTGCAATTGTCTAAACAAATTTTCAAGGTTTATGTATTTCCGGATGTGCTACGGAGCTGAAATAAAAAAAAAAGTAATTTGTAAAAAATCGATATGGGGATTATAGAAATTTTGATGTTTTTATTTGTTTGGCCATTAAAAATTCTTAGTTTAAACAAATAGATAAATGTTTATGTACTACGGGGCGATCTGGGGAGCTGAAATTTAAACGTTATTTAAAGTTTAGTATAAATCCACAAATAAATTTTTGAAAATCTCCATGAATATGTTATTGCAGCCATTAAAAATTTTTAAAATTTAAATAATTAGATGTTATTTCCCTTCTAGATGTGCTATAACTTTAAAATATGGCAGAAATATGTGGCACTAGTACCTCACAATGGATACAGTATAACATTCTTAAAATTGCAAATTTTAGGAATCGTTTTGATCTAACATTGTTCCATTATGTATGTATGAAAATCAGTGTAGAGGCAAAATCTTTTGAATAAAAAAATATTTCTAATAATGAAATAACTCTCTGAAATATTCATGTTCTTTCTAGGAGAGATGAAATGCTTGCAGAATGCAAGCACCAAATACTTGTACAGTAAATTAATACACGAGAAAAAGGGAGGGAGAATGAGAGAAGGAAGAGAATGAGAGGGAGAAAGAAAGGAAGGGAGAGATAATAGGATGAATAGAACGATAGAGGGGGAGAGAGAATGGGAGGAAGGGAGAGTGTGGGAGAAAGGGGGAAGGAGGGAGGGGGAGAGAATGGGGAAGGGGAGAGAATGGGGGAAGGAGAGAGAATGGGAAAAGGGGAGAGAATGGGAGAAGGGGAGAGAAGAGGAAGGGGATGGGAGAGAAGAGGAAGGGGATGGGAGAGAAGAGGAAGGGGATGGGAGAGAAGAGGAAGGGGAGGGGAGAGAAGAGGAAGGGGAGGGGAGAGAATGGGGAAGGGGAGAGAATTGGGGAAGGGGAAAGAATTGGGGGAAGGGAAGAGAATAGGGGAAGGAGAGAGAATGGGAGGAAGGGAGAGAGAATGGGAAAAGGGGAGAGAATGGGAGAGAATTGGGGAATGGGGGAAGTGGAGAGAATGGGGGAAGGGAAGAGAATGGGGGGAGGAGAGAATGGGAGGGAGGGAGAGAGAATGGGAGGGAGAGAGAATGGGAGGGAGAGAGAATGGGAGGGAGGGAGAGAGAATGGGAGGGAGAGAGAATGGGAGGGAGAGAGAATGGGAGGGAGGGAGAGAGAATGGGAGGAAGGGAGATGGAATGGAAGGGGAAAAGGAGGGAATGGAAGGAAGAGAGAGAATGGGAGGAAGGGAGAGGGAGAATGGAGGAGGGAAGAGAGAGAGAGGAAGGGAGAGAGGGAGAAAACAAGGAGGTGAAAAATATATTTATTTGTTGTAAGGCATTGTAACTAAATGATTTGTCACACTCTATCAACGTTTGACTATTCTTTTACTCTTTGTTGTTATTGCTTTTATCATTTTTATTGTTTCATGGTTCTTTCTTTGTTCTTATTTGTTTGTTCCTCATTTTTTTACTCTCTTCCGACATTTCATTTCTGTTCGTTCATTATAATATTTTTTGATGTGTCTCAAAATTTCCCGCAGTAGAACTGTAGACGCTCTACTAGTTTACTATAAAAATAACACACCAAACAAAATAACGTTTAAACTTTAGTTTTCTTATTCAAAATCACCTTAAAATAATGAAAATAAGGTTTATAGTCAATACTATTAATTTTCTATAAAAATAACACACCAAACAAATTAACGTGTAAAAAACTCCCTAACTAATCCAACTCCAAAAAGAATAGAAAGTTATAACTTGTGTCCAATTAAAAAGTAAGATGCAAAATTTTCCAAAAAATAATAGAAAAATCATTAAACTACCAGGATCAAAAACACAATAAAAAGAAAATCAATGCTGCTCACTTGAGGTCTAAATTTTCCTTTCTTAGGGGTATATCCCTCAGCACAAAGTCAATGGATCGAACAGTGTAAGGAAACATATGCATTTACAACACATGTGCATTGCTGGCACATCGTGGTTGCTCAGCTTCGCTCATGGATGCATCACAGGCAGCGAATGTGTAAATAAACTAACAGAACTTTTTAAAGAATAAATCTGATGTGGCTTCCATATGACTTTCTCCATATCTGTAATATTTCTAAAAATTCCAATTAGGTTAAATGATAATAAATATTTTAAGGAACTGTGAGAACAATTTAAAGACTTACAAAGAATTAAAATAAACTCAAACCGTAGCCTTTTAATATTGGATATAGCCACCAAGTTCCAACAATTAAGAAAATAAAAAGGAGTGTTACTAAGATGTGACTAAGCATCAAGTGTTCACAATAGTCACTGGTGGGAGGTAGCTAAAAAATTAGTTCTAAAAATATATCTTAAACAATGCATTAATGCTTTGAACAAACATTGTAGAAAATTAAATTTCCTACAACATTTATTCCTGTACTTTTTTACATTCATCAAATATTAAAGCAAATATAACAAAACGGATGTGACAAGAGTAAACACCCACTTCTGGTTGACCGATTTTTATCAAAAACTGATCAACTCGTCCTTTTAACAAAAATGTCAAATATAAAATTTCGTGTTGGCCTGATTAATAGTTTTTGAGTTAGAGCACCCACAAAATTTCTATCACATACACACACACACATCATCATTGAGAAAATAGTTAAAACGTGTTCAGAAAACTTCCAAATGTGTATTTCTGTTGAAATCTGGAAATCAATTTTTTTCATGAAAACAATATTTTCTCTATACTTCGTAAATGGAGAAAGTAAAAAGAAATCTTGCATTGACCTGTAGGTAACAGAATGTGGCTTTTTTAAAATGGTAAAAATGGCCAGCAGAGAGGGTAAGAACCATTATAACAGCCAGCATGCTAATTGGTAAAGTGATTTTGTTTATTTAAAAAATCAAAAACAATACATTCCTTAACCTTTAAATGCCAAACGTGCCCATATGGGCATGCAAAATTCTCACAGATGTATATTTTGCATGATATTTTTTGATGCATATTTCTGCTAAACAACTGAAGCTTGCAATCGGTCATTATTTTTACTATAAAATGCTTTTTATTTGAACATTTTATTACCAATAGTTCATGAGATATGAGATTTTTCAGTAAAGTGAACAGAAATACTCCAAAATAAATCTGGCGTTTAAAGGCTAATAAAAGAAATAAATACAAATGTTTTTTATTGGTAAAGAAAATGTGCTCCAGGAGGAGGAGTGTGTCTCTGCTTTATGACATAACCTTTCACTTTTGAAATAAGAAATCCTCATAACTAGATTGAAATATGGCACTTAAATGAACTTCATTTGGGAATTAGACCAAGAGGATTATTTTGAGGTAAAATTTTTGAAATTAGTGGACAGAAATAAATCATACTACTTGATAAAGGAGAGGAAAGCAAGACCTTACTTGATGAGGTAGAAAAATAAAGAAAAAAGAACAGATGCAAGGAGCCTCAGTGAAGAATCACCCAGATAGGCTTTCAGGCAACATGAAAAAACATCTATTTATCTCTCTATATGTATTATAATAATGCACAAGGATGGGGGAGAGGTAAGTGCCTCCTGGTAGGGATAGGAAATGGAGTGGTGAGAATTGCATCAATTTGAATGGATGGTGAATGACCTTGAGTAGGAATAGGGGACTTACCATGAGAGATGAAGTTGAGGTACTGTCAGTTGTAATTGACAAAGTAGCTATTATTTCTGTAACTTTTATCTGCCATTGGTTTGTTGTTTGCTCTTTGTCATTATTACAAAATATGTATGGCGGAATTAATGTAGGTTCTTTAATAAACATTTATCAATATATATATTAACATTATAGTGCATTTTTAAAGGAGCATGAACGAGAGTATGAAATAGAGGACTCTATGCACTAAAAATATTTGTAACCCCTCTGCAAAATACACATGCCACTTCTCTTTTGGGAAAACTAACTTGTTATTCATTCTTTTAGAATGTATTCCTTCCTCAATTATTTATTGCAAATATTCACTGTTTATGATATGCTAAAGGCTACTTCACATAAAAGGTCATAGAAACAATGCTAGATAGGCACAGAAATGGACATGGTTTATAAATTTTCATCTATGTTGGCAAATGAAAAAGCTGTATAATGGTAGTTCATGTCAGGCTCGGATTATCCAATGGGCACAGTAGGTACTGTGCCTAGGGCCTACCAAAAAATTATGGCAGTTTTTTTGTGTTAAAAATGTAACAAAGATATCTTCTTGAATCAATATATTTATCTAGTAAAGATAGTCAGTGTATATACAAAGAGGCAGAGTCATGTAAATGCCAATCTTTTTTTATAAGGTGAGAGAAATTAACACCGGAGATAGACTTTTTGACATTTTTTTCATTGCAAAATTAGCAATGACTCTTTCAAATGGTATTTTTCGCAGTCTCATTCTCAATAGAGAGTAGTGCAAGGGAAGACAAGTGTTGTTGTCCTATGGTTGATTGGCGACAGTTTTTTTTATCAGCTTTAGCTTATAAAAAGAATGCTCCCCTTCACAATTCATTCCCAATTTCTAGAATAAGTGTTCTTGAAAAATCAATAATAATTTTCCCCAATTAAGTATTATATATATATATATATATATATATATATATATATATATATATATATATAATAGTTAAAAGGCCTACGATCCATAGTGCCTAGGGCCTACGAAACCCTTAATCCAGCCCTGGTTGATGTAATTGACTTCCTCAAATATAAGGCAGGAGGAGGGGATTCTGGGCCCTAAGCCAATAGGTGGTTTGCATAACGAATTTGCTGTGTGGGTCATGGCAAAGGGTTGGGCACCAAAGGCATCAGGGGTAAAACACAAGTAATATCGAAACAAACATGCAGCAAACAAAATTGGGAAGGATACTGGACATACTTGATCAAGCATCATTTTCTACACAAGGAAACATGTTTCAATCACTATGTAAACAAAAAAATGAGAGCGTCATTGATAAATAAAATTTACACATTTCATTCAAAGGTATTGAAAATAAAATGCTATATCCTAAATGTATAAGTGTGATATTAAAAGTTGAGTCTATAACTGATCCAGTACTTAGGAGTCAGGTTGGGTTTAAATGTCTGGTTCTAAAGGTAATACTGCAGGGAAAGAAAATTCCAGTGAAATTTTAAATACTCTTTGGTTTTCAGAAGTTATTCATATTTCTATTTCCGAGGTTTTAATTCCAAAAAAGGGCACATATTGCCATATTTGTTTTTCTAGCTACTAATCAGCCTCTTGAACTATTATAGCCATAACTTTTTCCACACCAAAAACACACATACAAGGGAAGAGGGAAATCTGGTGCCAGCATTAGTCTACTCTTTATGAAGAGCACCAACTGCTTAACATCCCTTCCTTAGGACAGAGCTCTAACTTGTGTGTTCTCCTCAAACCACACAAGTAGGGGACGGAATTCCCAGGTTGAAAAATCTAACCAGTTTTGAACCTGAGACCACTGGGTGAAAGGCTAACACACTAGCCATTCCACCACCCCATCAACAATGGAACCATTTCAGAGAAGATAAAATAACTTTGGGATTTTATAACCAAGAAAAAAAGTTTTAAGATGTAGTGGGTCATAATTTTAATTGTATCACTGTTTGCTGATTTAGGCCAAATACCACGCCTTTTATACTTTCTTATGAAGAATATTTCGGGTCTCAGGACAGTTCATGGGCAATACCCCAAAATCCTCCATCCACTCATAACTAGAAACCTTTTGGCATAAAATTTTCAATATGTGCCCTTTTAAAATAAATTTCTTTCCACCCCATGTATATCCTTTAATGACACACTTAACTCCAATTATATACATCAAAAGAAAACAGGCATTCTTTAAAAGAAGCATTAGTCAGTGGCTAAATGTCAGCTGAAATGTAAATCAGTTGTTTCTAATAGTTTTACAACTATTCATTTTAGCTTCAACTTAAATTTTCTCACATCATTAACATCATCTGCAATACTTTCCTCTTGGCTTAATCAATCTTATCAGCAATGCAGATCAAAATCAAGAAGCATTATCTGCATCATGGAGGACTCCTTATGGTATAGATCTTTGAAATTGAAAGTGGAATAACTACACCCAGAGTGAGCCTGAGATACTGACGAGTCGAGCAGCTGCCTGGATTACCATAATCTATATGATGCTTTTCTGACAGAAATGAAGGCCAGCAATATATATTGCTGAAAAGGCAGCTCAATGGCATTTCTTCAAATTTTCGTAATCCATTTCAATTTTAAGGAGCTATATATAAATGTTTGAAGGTCTTCTTAAATATATTTAAGGGAGCAATGAAATGTATTCTCAACTGGGGTGCAAAGTTACTTCGGTCCACTCTTGAATACATAGGTACATAAAATTTTATGTTTCATGAACACCCACCACTAAGCGAAGAAAATTTGGTTAAAATTGGAGGGTTTTGAATCTGGAGTTTTTATGATAAATTTAAAATTAGTTTTACCTATTTTCTTGTCTCCTGTATTCAAGCTGACAATTTCCTTGGGCAATATTAAAAAGAGGATGAAATGCACATTCCAGGCAATATAATGCCCGAGCAACAAGTTCTGCTGCCATTTGCAAGTCTTCACTCATTCTGCTGAGATCGGATAACTGTATGAGAGCATCAACGTGATATGGATGCATGTTGATTATGCTCTGAAAAAATAATGCAATAATTAAGTGCCATGTATTATTAAGCAAAATTACATTTAAAAAAGGTAAACCCTTACTTAAAAAATACAATAGCAATAATTTTTTAAATAATATCTAGTATTGTTTCTACTTCTATTATCCAAGTTAACTATAACTTTGACTCTTTACTATAATTCATTAAATAATGGTACACTTGTCTTGTTCTGATCCTGAATAGCGTTCACTAAAATATGAATACGATAATTACCCAAGTCTTAATACTGTTCTATTAAATATCCTCTGAATTACTGACTCTCCTAAATAAAAACTCCTATTTACAGAAAAATATTCAAACCTGTCCTAATAATTCTTATTCTTGGGCTCGCAAATACTTTTTCTGTATAGATGTCACACTGAAGCAATTCATTTGATCCTTGACACTATTATACATTCACTTTTGCAACACTGAATTGTTATAACACAACACCTTAAAGAAAAAAGTTTAATTCATGCAGAGTTATTTTATACTATGAGAATATGAGGGATCTTGTTTTTAAAATATGAATATAGAAAAAATGTTTAGGCAAATACGTGAAATCTTATTAATTATAGATCAGATTTTAAAGACAAACTTAATAAAACCAAACTTAAGAAACACTTTATACTAATTTTTATTTTGGTTAAATAAAAAATGCTCAAGTATTTCAAATAAGAAAAGTGTTAAATTTTGTATCCATGACCACAGAGATTCTGCAGTACTTCAGAATGTAAAATAAGAGTTATTTCAAAAAATTAAGATAAGGAATACAAACCACAATATTATCTGGATTGAGACTTTCAACAGCTTCTAGGAACGTCGTTTGAATTTGCTGATAGTGAAGGTTGTGCTCGTACTTGAAGTATTGTATGCCATTTTTGGTCTCCACAAGGCTCATTGACAAACCTATAAATATTAACAGTTAAATATAAAATAACAATTTTTATTTATTAAATGTGAGTAAAAAAAAATTAGGGGCTCACCAGGTTTTCCAATCTGTGGCCAGTTTTCTTTGGGAGAAACAAGCCATGTTGACTTAAGCGTACCTCTCCCACGGCCTCTCCTTTTGCTAAAACATGAAGAGAATTCATCACTCATTTTATTACCATTCACAAATGATTACATTGAAAAATGTTACCACTGAACTTCTATGCTAACCTTTGCTCTGACTGAATAACCTTAGATCCAAATATTCTTTTCATTTCAATATTTGGATTCAAATTTCGATGCTCTACACTCAATATGCCTGTAAATTTCTTTTGACTTGCAGCTTTTGTTTCAGCACTGACATAATTATTTAATGATGGTGTTTCTCCAAGTATTTGATTAACCTCTCGTACTGAACGCTCAACTTCATCAACCTGGTTTTAAGACAAAAATGTATTCTAAATCAAAACACTACTTTATATCTCACCTAAAGCTCATGATAAAAATTACGGTCTAACCTATGAGAGAATAAAAATTTTGGACATATTAATCAAAATAGACTCGAAAAGTACACAGCAAAGTACAATATCCCTCTCTCAACAGGATTTCAATGCTACATTTTTTTGGAAAAGTAACAAACGATAGCAAAAAGAAACTTTACAAAATGAAAAAATCACTTTTGCATATTTTCTTCCTCCCTATTTTATTATAGAAAATCATGAAGTTAAGGGCATGGCCCTCGATGAATTTTAATGTTTTTATAATGAGATTCTTTAGTGTGGGGGTCATCATATGTCTACATGAATTTCAAAACTTATTAAGTCACCCAGTTTTACAAATATATAAATATACCTCTATATCTTCACTACTTCTCCGGCAATTAAGAGATTTAACCGACTTTTTTTTCTTCTTTTTCTTTTTCCTCCTCGAGGATGCTCGATCATCACCCAAACTATCCTTCGCATCTTTGGCTTCTGTTTCATGATCATCATCTTCTTTCACTTCGGACTCGGAAAGAGACTGCTGGTTAAGCTAAAGGGTCGTATTAAACAAAGTTACAGAAGACGGTACATTAATAACAGACTGGGGTAGATAAGACAATTTCTTTTCAAATAGATTACAAGAACTTCATTTATAAAATGGTAAATATCACAACACGATACAAAGAATTTACCAAGTCATAGCGGTTGACATTTAGAGGCTTCTTTCTTACTGAAGCACCAGTTACATCGGCTTCGGCATCACTATTTCCTTCAACTCCAAGCACACTCCCAAGGTCCTGATCCCCCTGAAGTTTTCGAAGTACTCGCGATGACATGGTATTCAGCGAGTTTATAAAACTAAGGAGAAGTGGAAAATGATACAGTTCACCGGCTTCACTAAGTTTGACAGCATTTTATTTATTTCTTTTACCCATTATAACAATTAGCACTTGAGAACCGATAAGCGTTTTCTGATACTTTCGTGATGGTTGAAGTCGCGATGGCAGTGTTGTCAACTCTATATGTGGCACTTATGTTTCAAAATAACAGTTGCAGTGTGTTATATTTTCACCATTAGCCCAAGTTTAGACTAAATTTTTCAATATACATATTGCATATGCAATGACTTTTGGTTAATTTCTTAAACAATTACTTATTACTAAAAATCAAAACACCAATGACCTCTACAACTGATTATCGAACAAGTAACACAAGAGCATCGTGTGCGTGACACGGTGTTTTGGTTCGTTCGGGAAAGAAAATTTGTTGTTAAGGATTAAATACGATATGGCTCATCGTTTACTTTCAACAGCGAGAAAGTTGGAAAGACTTTTATGGAATGGAGTAAAGAGAGGGAATATTGACCGTAACATTGTAATTATGCTTTAGATCATAATATAATTTAAAATGATAATGATTACATAAAGCTCAGGAATTCACGACGATGATATACTCACGCAACACCTGACAATATTGCGAAATATTTAAGTATAACGTTAAATTTTTTATTTTAAGTTGTGTTTATAATACTAACCCGCTATTGTTTCTTCTAGCTTGGACAGAAACTCGCCCAATTACAAAATGCTCCTGGAGCTCCATGTTTAGAACTGGTTTTACAAAATTGGAGGCTTCTGTGCGAAAAACCTCCCAAAGGCTTTGAAAAGTTTTTTAGACCTGGTGGCAAAAAATCAGCGGCTAAACCCGAAAGTGGCAAAGATGCGAAGGAATTGCCCAAAGAAGAAACCGGATCATCAAAAGGGGAGTCTGGTCCTCCTCCACCTCCTCCGAGGATGCAACAGAAACCTCCAGAGCAATGGTCATTCGGAATGTTTGGAGGACCAAGGTTTTGATATACACATAACGTTCTATTAGGGCGTATTATGAGTGTTATTTCTTATTACGTAACTTAATTCGTAGGGGGCCAGGGGCTGGTGGAGCTAAAGGCTTTGGTGACAGTGAGCGTGACAAATGGCTAATAATTGGAGTAGTGGGCACAGTTGCTCTTTTAGGCACCATAGCTTATTATGAAAAAGGCTACAAAGAAATAGCTTGGAAAGAATTTGTTACCAAGTGAGTTGTCTTCTATATCATATATTTTAATTTAAATTTCAATCCAAATTTGCTTTAACCCCCTTTAAATTTACAGTTACCTTTCAAAATCGATAGTCGAGAAGTTGGAAGTAATAAACAAGAAATGGGTGAAAGTACGTTTACTTCCCGGAAACAGCGTGAATGGAAACGTAAGTCATTTTTGAGTTTGTACAATTGTTACATTGATTTTTGCATCTCCCACTTTTAAATGAACTTCAACATTTCAGAGTGTTTTGTGGTTCAACATTGGTAGTGTGGATTCATTCGAAAGAAATCTCGAAAATGCACAAATAGAAATGAATTTAGAGCCAGCCAATTTTATTCCTGTGATTTATAAAAATGAAATTGAAGCATCGAATATAACGGGAATCCTTCCAACTCTTCTTATTATAGGTAAACAATGACTAACTTAGTTATAAATCAGTAAGAGATAATACTCAGGTTCTAAGAAGCCCTTGAAAATTTTTTTTAGGGTTTTTGATATACATGATGAGAAGATCGGCTGAAATGATGGGAGCACGTGGAGGCAGGAAAGGAGGAGGAATTTTTGGTGGAGTCATGGAATCCACTGCAAAACTAATTAACTCTAATGAAATTGGTGTAAGATTCAGGTGAGTGGATATTCCTTGTTATTAGGTCCCTTGTTTAGATTTTGTCTGTATCAGTGTTTCATGTAGATATTTTGATTTTTTGTAGAGATGTTGCTGGCTGTGAAGAAGCCAAGGTTGAAATTATGGAGTTTGTAAATTTTCTTAAAAATCCTCAGCAGTATATTGATTTGGGAGCTAAAATACCAAAGGGAGCAATGTTAACAGGTAAGCTGATTGGAAACAATACTTAGTCTGGTAAGAAGCATGCATAAGATTTAATCATCATGATGTGTAACAAGTGGAATGCCCCATTTTTTCATCTTTATTCAAGTAATCTTAGGTCCAAATGTTATGGCAGGGTTTTCTTTTATTAATTGATTAATCTTTGTATGTATATATATATATTGTAAAACTAGATACATTTTTACTCTTTAAATATAACTTACAGCATTATGCAGATGACATATGCCTTACAAATAGGATAGAGCCATTACTGAATAATTCAGTCAATTGATGGCACAAGAAGTACCTAAGATGCAATCTCTTTTGTATTTAAGTTTTAACTAATCAATGCAGGACCGCCTGGAACTGGTAAAACACTTCTTGCCAAGGCTACAGCAGGAGAAGCTAATGTGCCTTTCATTACTGTCTCTGGATCTGAGTTTCTTGAAATGTTTGTTGGTGTTGGACCTTCTAGAGTAAGTAAAATTACTATTTTCAAGTGATCTATCTGTACAGGTATTACTTAAGATACACTCATCTGAGATGCACTGTTTTGCTTATATGTTGTGGCAAAGGTATTGGCACAAATTATCATGTATAAGATTTTTCTTTGTAAGTACAATACTTTTAAATTTCTAAATAATGTAAAGATTATTTTGGATGTGTCAAATACATTGAACATACAAGGAGGTGTGGATGATTTGTGTCTTTACCCAACTTACACAATATAGGATACAATCTTTTTGTCCGTTTAGATTTAGATTACAGATATACCTCGCTTTGTGCGACCCAATTTTAAGTATATTCTTTATAGCACAAAGCAGACCTGTGTCTACCAGATGTTAAAAAAACAAAGATGGCTAACATTTGAGGTGGCCTAACCATAAATGTATTAGAAATTCCATTTTACAGGCTTGTGGATTTTAGTATAATCATCTTTGGTTTCCCACTTAGTACCAGAATGTGGCACATCAATGCTATAAAAGGAACCCCAAGAATAACACATCGTTTTTATCACTTGATTGGCATCATTACTTCTAAAGAAGGGTGACTTTCTGAATAAAACTTCTTCACTGGTTTATTTAGAATTTTATTTATACTGGAAAATATTTACATTTTTAGCCTACTTTCCAGAATGTAAATAGACTTATAGTTTTGTTGTTATGTCTGTCTGTCTGTCCATCTGTCTGTTTGTCCTCCATATTAACCTTTGAACCAATAGACCGATTTTCATGACACTTGCTGAAAATCTCTTGCTACTAGGACCGAGCTCCCAAGGATAGTTTTTGTTGTGGAGATTGAAATCCCAGGTTCGATCCAGGAACTATCCTTCCCATTTCATTTACATGGGAAATCTGAAATCCATTTTGCGGGATAATTTTCTTTTACACATTGAAATATGTATCTTAGAATTGCAATATCAGAGCGTGATTTGTACTCTTCTCTGAGGAAAGGAACGAAGATTCTAATTTTTATCATAGAAATTTTCTTATTGACTGTAGTTCTTAGAATTTCACATAAATACTTGTGATTTTGTTGTTTTTATCACTCATTACGAGAGCGTTGCTATAGCAACAACTATTGTTGGACTCAGATTTGGTATAGTCTAACACATACATGCGTTATTTTTTCCACACAAATATGTGTGATCAATTTAATATTGTTAGAATGTATTTGTAATATTTTTTAATGCTAAATTATGAAATTTGGGAACACAAAGAGCAACATCTGTGGTAATTTTAAAACTATTAAAGCCAATATAAGTATTAAATAAATGATTAAATGGAAAGTAGCCATCATATGTTCTGTTTGGATCATCTTGTTGGAGTATAATAAAGTTTTTAGTTTTCTGTATTATTTGAAAATTACTGATGAAGATAAGTTATTGAACAAATGTAAAGATTTTCATCTGGTGTTGATGGATGGAAGCCAACAAGAAGCTGTTTTCAGGTTAATGGCATATTTTTATTAATATTACATTTTAGTTTGCACATCAATGGAACCTACCCTCATTGACATAATGACCCCATTTTGTGTGAAATTTTCAGGAGCCTATCTGTCATGTAAAGGGAGTTATGGCTGTACTTCAGAAATTTTAAATATGAAGTAAAAGATTATACATACTAAAATTTATCAAACCACTAAAATGGAAATTTGAATCATGTACAGTAAAACCTGGTTAATTTGAAATTTCAGTATAATTCGAATTTTCTTTTAATTTTAAGACCCAATAAGCAAATTTCATACAAAAGTACCTGGATAATTTGAAAATCTTGATAATTCGAAAAAAAATATCCCTGCGCTCATAATATCAATACATTTGTGCCCGAACAATTCGAAAAATAATGAAAAAATGTTTGTAAAAATTATGCGTTTGCAAACACAACCATTGCCTCTCACCCCCTCTTTCCTTCTCTATGATGTTGTTGCCATCTGTGCCAAATTTCTTTCTTTGGGCGTCAGTCAGGCAATGAATGTGCCATGATATTTACCCTTTTAATCCGGATTTTTTTTATTTCAAGCAGGAAAGGAAAGGAAGAAATAGCAGAGCTATACAAAATTTCTCAGGCAAAATTTACCTCTGAACCCTCACAGCATGCATTCGCATTATTCTTCTCTTGGGAAAGGCCGTATTGCTAGAGGCGGTATTGTCTGCCATGGAGATATGGCCTAATTGCACTCTTCATCCTAGCGAGGGTCTGTGGTGGTATTTATTTTGTCTGTACCACTAATACCTTTGTTGGAAAGTCTCTTGTATTTTCTCTCTTATCAGTTCATGGATATCTCAATTCTGATTTTGGATTGTTTTGGAGGATCGTTTCCAAGAACAGCTTTCATTTCTTCTTTGCAACCCCTTCCTGCTTCATATTCTTATAGAAAGAGTACAGAACTGCTCTGAAATCAGTTTTCTATGCGTTTTCGTTGGAGAAGGTTCATTCCGTGTGATTGATTGAGATGAAAGTGAGGGTGAGGATCACTGGTGATCCTCATAGCAGCCTACGTTTTAAGTGACTTTTCGTTATTTTAAGTGCCTTGATTTAAGTTTAAGTATTATTTGGCTATGTTAATTTTAATTATTGTTTCTTATAAAATAATTTTGAATTACCCTAAAATGCCTCCAGTATGAAGTGCAGATAAATCTTGGACCATGGCCGAAAAAATGTCTTTGTTGCAAGACATAGACGAGAAATCTGGATCGAAAGGTCAGCTGGCTGCCAAATACGGGATTCCTAATTTATCGCTTTCCACAATATTGAAAAACTATGCAAAAATTGAAGGGACTTTTCACAGTTGTAAGGACAACAATACCCACCAGTGATTGCAAATGGCAAAAAACAAAGAACATGAAAGAAAATTGTTGAGTACCTTTCACATGTGTGAGTGGCTAACCTACCCATAACAGGACTGATAATTATTGAAAAGGTGAAATCTTTGTTAGAGAAAATGAATATCCAAGATTTTAAGGCATCGAGGGCTTTAAAAAGTGATTTATCATTGTTACCCTTGCATGAAGCTAAGGAGGTTAACAAAGAAGAAGCATTGACCTAGCTACAGAATAATAGGCATATTTTTAGTAAGTACGAGGCTAGAAACATTTACAATTTGGATGAAACTGGCATATTTTTCAATATGTTACCTGACCATACTTTTTCTCTCTAAGGTGAGAAATCCTATGGTGGCAAGCACAGCAAAGAACTTCTTACTGCAGTACTCTGTACTGATATGGACGGGCCTGATAAAGCCAAACTTGTGGTTATCAGGTAATACACCAAACCACAATGTTTTAAAAATGTAGATATCGACAACTTGCCAGTGACATACGAATTTAATAAAAAGGCATGGATGACAAGGGATGTGTTAAAAAAATTGTAATTGGTATTCCACGGTGAATGGCACAAGATTTTACTGGTTTTGGACAATTGTTCTACTCACCAGGTGTCTGAAATGAAAACCCCAAATGTTAAATTGTTCTTGCTGCCCAATGCAACCAGTTTCTTTCCAGCTGCTCAACCTAGGAATCATTCAAAGCCTTACAGAAAAATACTTTTATCATCGTGTTTAATTCAACTAAATAGAGGATGTGCTAAGGAAGATATGCAGAAATGGATGATTTTGGATGCTTGCCGAGGGTTGTTTCAGTGTGGAAATTAGTGACTTCCCAAATGATCAGTAATTGCTTTAAAAAAGTGACAACTTCGCAATCGACGGATGAACTCGATGACGTAGAAGTAGAGGAAGTTATTGAGAATATTGTTTTGGGGTCCATAGACTTCGAAGACTGTTTCCTTTGATAATGACTTGATAACTTCAAGAAGTTATGATCCTATGGCCGGCGAATCAGAAGTCATTGTGAATGATGACATCATAAGTGATGAAGTCACAATCAATAATGAAAGAGAAGATGATAATGAAGCATCAACTAAGCCGCTGCCGTTTAAGGAAGATGCATTTTCAACATTGGACATACTCCAGCGATACTTGTCAGGTACACAAGATATACCAGTGACAATATGTAAAAAATTTGGTGACGTCATGCAGCACATCTAGCTAGGGAATCCCCAGAAATTGAAATGGAAAAATTAGTGACTATTTTAAATGAGTTGTTTTTGTTTTTTTACTGATATTTGGTGATTTTAGTGACTATTTTATACTATGTATTAAGAACATAGCTGGTAACAGTGTTAATGTTAACATTTCTATTGTTTATTAGTGAAATACAATTTTGTGTTCAGTTCTGAAAGAAATTACTGGAATTGGATTTAATATCACATTATAAGGTAAGCCATATCTATTTTTTGTATCTTATATTTGTATTTTTATTTAATAGATAGTTCGATTGTTTTCATAAATTTCGAATTAACCAGGTTTTTCTGTAGTACATTTATTGCAATAGCTGGGAAGTTATATAAAAAATTAGATTTGCTTATTTGAGATGTGATCATTTTCCCATGTTAGCATTCCTGATCCATCTTGAAGGAAATATGTGATATTAAAATAATGTTGCTTGCTGTGGTTCTTAAAATAGTAGTTGCAAATACAACAAAACTGGTAGTTTCATAAAAACCTTTTTTAGTTGTGATATTTGTTTCATATCTCTGTGGTAGTTCATAATATTGCCATTTTTGTGGCTTTGTGTGTTTCTTAAACAGATATGCCATTTCATAAAAGTTAATGGTTTTGTGTGATTACTTCACATCATGACGTGCAGTTGGTGACATTTATTCTAGTCCTGCATAAATATAAAAAGATTTTAATTTTAAAATGTATAAAAGCTATGATGTGAAATGGAGCTAATATTTGTTGTTGATATTACTTACAAATGATTTTTTGTTGCCCAATTAATTGTAAGTCAGTAGTGAAACATGATATTCAGCTATAAATAGGATTAGTTTATTAGTTTGTTATGATGAATTTGATTATTTTTGTAACTGAGGTTTAGGATATGTTTGATGATGTCTTGTTTGATGAATACCTATTTCTTGGTCAGAATAATTCCATTTTATTGCAATAATGTACTTAAGTATCAAAGAAGAATTTTAGGGAACTTGGGAAGATGCTGTTTTGATTCCCGGTCAAGTACAAAATTTTTACTCCTCAAATGTCAAAATTTGGGAATACTTATTGAAAAAATGTTTCACATTCATTTTGCTAGTGCTTATCAATTTTAATGTTTTGCTGCATTAAATAATCAATGGTAGAGGAGGGAAGATTTTGCTTAATACTAATTGTTTTATTTTTTATTTTTGACAAGTTATGTAAAGATCAAAATTAAATTTAAAAATTTCTTTCAAGGTCCGTGACATGTTTGCCATGGCAAGAAAGCATGCACCATGCATATTATTCATTGATGAAATTGATGCTGTTGGAAGAAAAAGAGGTGGGCGTAGCTTTGGTGGGCATTCAGAGCAAGAAAATACATTAAATCAACTATTAGTCGAAATGGATGGTGAGTGTAAAGGCTTATTTACAGTCACTATTATTTCTGCATACCAAATATTGAATTATGTTTTCTAGCTGGGAATTAATGGTTTATGACATTGTTACATTAATTTGATTTACAACCAAAACAGTAAAGTATGTAATTATATATTAGAAAATCATAGTAGATGAAAGTTTATTATATAGAGGAGATCATTTCTAGAAGTACAATCAAGTATGTACTATTCTGATGTTTAAATATCTTATGGGCAATAATTAACATTTAATTTGTAAGGTTCATGACAGGTAGACTGTGAGCCTTGGATTTTTATTTGTTCCTTTTTGAATGAATGCTTTACTAAGGTCTACATCTTAAACTCTTTTAACATTAATTTACTATTCAATTCATGCTCATGTATCATGTATTTAACTGGCTCTACCCTCTCTAAACTACTTGAGTAAATAATAAAATGATGTTTTAAAAAGGTCATTTACGAATTCAGTATTGGCAGTCTTGATTTAAGCTACTAATAAACAAGTAAGATACCCCTCCTAAAGTAAAAGGTTGAAGCACATTTAAATATTTTCTGGCTTACCTCCTCTTTTGGGGAGGGAACTACAGTCTGGACGAAATTACTTTGGGATTGACGTTTGAGGCGGCTCATGTGCAATGTTGCCAGCATGTGCATAAGTGCCTTTTTACATGTTCCTTTTGCCCTTAACAAAGTCCTGGGAGTTGCGCAGATCTACTAAATAGACCTACTACTATGTAACCATATGTTACATAGACTGAAAGTATTTTGTTTACAGTGGACATAGCGGCAACGCAACATGGTTCCCCTTAGCAACACTTACCTCCCCTCCGTCTATGATTGGCTGAGGGAGGAGAGTCTTTCCCGCCAAGCCCCCACCCCTCCTCTACCCTGAAGTGTCAATACCAAAGTAATTTTGTCCAGAGTTTACATCTGCTGTTGGAATATAGATTCTCACTAGACCTTCTCATCTCTGAAAACTTCACTCCTTTAGCTTCAGTAGTTTGTCTACAACACCATTTCAGTTTTATATTTTCCGAATTTGAAACTGCCTAGCGGAAAATCTATGAACTACTTGGAAAATCCAATTACCGAACTATTCATATATTGATAAGAGTTATCGAAATCAAAAAGATTTTTTCAATTATCTTCAGTAGTTTGGCCACAATACCATTTCCAAGTTTTGAATTATCTGAATTTGCTGCCACCTAACAGAAAATGTATGAACTACTTGGAATATCCAATCACAGGACTATTCATAGATCAATAAGAGCTATCTAAATCAAAAAGAATTTTCCAAATACCTCCAGTAGTTGGGCTACAATACCATTTGGAAATTTGATTTTTCTGATTTTGGAGCCACCTAGCGGAAATACATGAACTACTTAGAAAATCCAATCACTTAAAAATTCATAGATTGATAAGAGCTATCAAATTCAAAAATAATTTTCCAAGTATCTCTTAAAACAAAAACGTTGATTGTCCACAGACAGACAGTGAGTGATCACATAAGCACATTTTTTCCTTTATTATTATTATTTATTATTATTGCCAAAGCGAGAGAGTACCAGCAACAAGGAAAAATTTCATCAACTTCAAGTTTGCAAAGTACGCGAAATCGTAGTGCAATTATGATTGAAATGGAAGACTTATTAATAGTTTGGATGGAAGACTGCAATCAAAAACGTATTCCAATCTGTACAAATAAATGCTTGGCTCACCCAAACTGTTTGAAAATTGGTTTAAATCTTATTTTTGCCCAGCGATCAAAGCTTATTGCAAGGAACAAATTTTAAATTTCAAAGCTCTTTTGTTACTCGACAATGAACCTGGGCATCCTCTCTCACTAACTGACTTGAGTGATAATGTCCAAGTTGTTTATTTACCGCCAAATACGACTTCGCTTTTACAGCCTGTTGATCAAGGAGCAATTGCAGCTTTCAAAACTTATTTTCTTAGAAGCACTTTTTTCCAAGCAGTTGAAGCCACAACAAGACAAGATCCCGTTACTCTTACAGAATTTTGGAAGAGTTTTAATATTAAACATGCAATAGAAAACATTCATGATGCATGGGAAAAAGTAACATCTAGCTGCATGAAAAAACTTTTGACAGAATGCGCTAATGATTTTCATGGCTTTGAAAATCCCATAAATAGCGTAATTGAAGAAGTAGCTAATATTGGAAGAGAGCAGCTTGGATTCGAGGATGTTGACACGGGAAATGTTTAGGAATTATTAGCTTCGCATTTAAAAAAATTAAGCGACGACGATCTTTTAGAAATTGAACAGCAAAAGGCATATGATGAAAGTGAACCAATGGAATCTGACGAAATGGCTGGTTAAGCAAAGGAAGTGACATTGAAAGAACTTGGCGATTTTTTCCGTGATCTTGAATCCGCCAAACAAAGAATGATGGATTTTGGTCCCGATGTCAGTAGAAGCATGTTTATTCGTCACTGTTTTGTCAATCTAACTGCATCCTATCGTAAAATGTACGAAGAAAAGAAAAAGCTAAAACTGCTCAATAAATATGTGTTTAGTAATTTTGTTTTAATTTCCTTCAAAAGAGTGTCGTTTTGAGTGTTTTAAGGAGTAAATTAAACATTTTGAAACTCGCTACATTTTCCTATTGTTTATTAAGTTTATTTAGTGCGGTTTTGATATTTACGGTAACCTTGTGGGATTAATTAACTGCAGTAAACAAGGGATTACTGTATATATGTAAACTATCTAATCACATGAAATTGATGGGATGATATGATCCGAAGATCCTATGCAGACAGGCATAAGCTGTGAAAGTTGGAACAATTTTTGAAACGAGAAAAAAGTCTGCTATGACCGGGAATTGAACCCGGGTCTTCCACTTGCCGGGCGGATATTCTACCCCTGAACTATCGTAGCAGAACATTTTCTCTCGTTTCTGAACACGGATGTTTTCCTTTGTGGGACGGGAACTAGCCAAGCTAATATCAAACTGCCCCGACAGATGTCCTCAAAGAGGATCATCGAAAGAAACTCCTTCCTCTCAAATGGTGAGATTGCCAAACATGAAATTGATGGAATGATATGATCCGAAGATCCTATGCAGACAGGCATAAGCTGTGAAAGTTGGAACAATTTTTGAAACGTTTCAAAAATTGTTCCAACTTTCACAGCTTATGCCTGTCTGCATAGGATCTTCGGATCATATCATTCCATCAATTTCATGTTTGGCAATCTCACCATTTGAGAGGAAGGAGTTTCTTTCGATGATCCTCTTTGAGGACATCTGTCGGGGCAGTTTGATATTAGCTTGGCTAGTTCCCGTCCCACAAAGGAAAACATCCGTGTTCAGAAACGAGAGAAAATGTTCTGCTACGATAGTTCAGGGGTAGAATATCCGCCCGGCAAGTGGAAGACCCGGGTTCAATTCCCGGTCATAGCAGACTTTTTTTTTTTCTCGTTTCAAAAATTGTTCCATCTAATCACATGTTAATCAAATAAAGAAAGTAAACTTCTGGAATTGAATCCATTCCCATATCATGAATTATGATGACCTGTTTAAAACCTGCAAGGGGATATGACAAATATCTGGCAAAATATTCACAAAAAATTGAATTGACCATTTTTAGGCTGGCTTCTGAAGAAAGCATAGCATAATGAAATGGTCATGTCTATGTGTTCCCCATCCCCTACATACAACTTTTGAATCAAGGTACTGATTTTCATGAAACTCAGTATGAAGCTCATGCTACCAGGACCATTCTCAGGAGCATATTTTATTTGGCAAAGGTTGAAGTCTTGACTTCCATTTCAGGAACATCCTTTCACTATTTGATTTACATAGGAAGTCTCAAATCCATTGTGGAGAGATTGTTTCTTTGATATGTACTTTAAAATATCTTAGAATTGTGATATTGAAGAAGGGTTTTTACTCTTTTAAGGGGAAAAGAATTCAAATTCTTATCACAGAACTTTAAATTGGACGTATTTCCTTTTTCTTGTAAACAATAACGTTTTTGGCATTTTAAGTAGCATTTTATGGGAATGTTGCGATGGAGACAATTATTGCTGAACATGGCTTGCACATAGATGAGTGCACAAATAGGTTATTTTCCACTTGACTACACTTCAGTCATGGACTGTTGATCCGAGTGCATGCATAGTACTATATTAATTCAAAAGGAAGATAAGGTTTTTATCCAAAGATTTTGGCAAAAATATTAGGGATCATTTAAAAATTGAGTACAATGTTCTAACTTCACACAGAACACCCTGGTGCCGATTCCTTGTCCACAAAAACACATTTTTATATATATACACAATACAGTAAAACCTCACAAAGCGTTAATTCACAAGACGTGATTTCCATAAGATGAGGTATGCATTTTCTTACCAAACCTCAGAAGACGCATTGGTTCACCTCGCTAAGACGTGGTTTGACAAGTCAAAGGCAAAGTTAACCTTTAAATTTCTAGTAAAATATAAACAATAAAAACTTCAAATTAAAATATTTTAAAGAAAAAATACTGACAAATTGATTCATGTAATTATTTTACCTTATAAAAATGTTGCGTCTAGAGATTCGTAGTGTGTGTGCTTCTTTTATTGTGCTGAGATGGCAGAGCTCTGCAACCAGTGTGTCCTTGATGTGCTGCCATATATTTTATGTTATAAGCAAGGGAAGGATATTACTGCGTTTTATTATCTTTCAGCTACGACCACAGAAAATACATATTTAATTAACAGCGATACTTTATGGACGAATTTGTACTCGAATCTTTTGCCTACTCATGTCATGTAACTCTCTCAATCTATCGCATGGCACTCAATATTTCCTTAATGGCAGTGAAAGTAATACCATATTTACTCACATAATTTATGCATCTTTCTCCCTGAATTTCGTGACCAAAACTATTGTATTACTATTATGAAAGCCTGTCAATATGATGGAAAGAAACATCTTTTACAAGAAATGTCCTCAAAGACCTTCAAAAATTCAGCAATTTTAATCTCCACATCTGACTTCATCAAATGAGTATCAATAGTCATCAAATGAGTATCAATAGTAATTGAATATTTATTTTCTTTACCGTCATTCAAAACTGCTTCAAAAATTCTTGAACATCATCAGAGCCATCTAGTGGAAGAAAGCTCTATTAATGAGTGTTATATCAAACGTAAAGGGCGCAGAAACTATATGTATAATTTTTGAATTACATACGTGATGGCGTGGATTATGCAAGTAAATATGGTATTATTTTACGTATTTAAAAATACCGGTCAAAAATTGTTGTAAAATTTTTAAAATATGAGATCCAAGAACCTAACTCCCTATTAACTATTAACTTAATGCTTCATATAACGCAATTTCACAAGAAAGGAATTCAGGGAATGGTTCAAATTGGACCCACCTATGTTCAAAATTGAACGTTGTTGTGTGACCTCTAAATATCATCCAGTCGATCTGAAATTTTGGGGGAGCTAAGTGGCATAGAATGACAGGGTTGGACAAAACATTTTCAAAAGTTTCCATTTTGAGGACCATTCAACTGTATGGGCATGCCAGACATTTAAAGGTTAAGGTGCTAACTCAACATGAAAATCATTTACTGGACCTAAACAAAGTTGATTTCATGAATTAGAAGAAGAAACTGTAAAATTTGTGCATACTCAAAGAATGGACAGAAAACAAGTATCGCAGGAAATCATTAAACTGAAAGCTCATGAATTATCATGATCATTATACATCCCACTTGAAGAATTCAGTGATTGGTGCATATGGATGATGTGTTTTAATGGTTTTTGTCTGTGACGAAGAACTTCTCTTTGCTAATGTTTAACTTCCGACTACATGGATGAACTTATTGCTTTCCAGAAGCATGCACCATATTTACCCGAATCCAAGACCACCTGGAATCTAACACAACCCCCCCCTTTTAGCAGACTGTCAAAACAGTTCCCATCATAAAAGGAGGGTACGGACATTACACGAGATTTGCCCATTCATCTGCTGAGGGTAGGCCACCTGTGAAATGCCTACTCAATATTGCACGCCTGGCATGAGAATGCATTTTTTTTTTCGGTAGATGCAATATGACATGCATTTTATTTCCTCGATTTTTAACCAAGGTATTTTTCAAAAATGCCTGGAATAATATAATAAGCATGATAATTATCAGATATTTTAAAAAGTCTTGGCCAACTATCAATAGTAAACCTAAATCACGTAAATATTCTATTTAAATAGACATATCAGAGTTCATTCTCATAGAAAAGGTGATGTAAGAGAAATAAACAACTGAACTGCATATATTTTTCATTAAATACAAATGCATTCTATTAGATTGTGTTGTAATTCGTGACATGCTCAAATCACATTTTACTGTAACCATTTTTTTGGGTTCCTTTTACATTGTGCAATCCTAAAAGAATATACTTTAATTACTCTGTATAAAAGCAAAGAACACAATCTTGTGATGGAAATGAGTCACTAAATTACTGTTGGAGTTTGTGCTTTCTGAAAGCTGTAAGTGATACATTTTATCCGCAGAAACGTGAGAAACGCTTCAATGTAATTGAGTCATATTGCGTCTAGTGACAGGTTTATTTATGGCATTGTTTGATGTCTGGGAGATTTATTTTGAGCATGAACAGCTTATGTTTATTTCTGTAAAATTCGTTCTTTTTCTTGGTGAAAAATGACTGAGCGTGATTTCGCTAAATTAGTGAAAATTACTCATTTTAAATTAAATAACTTGAGAATGTGCAACAGCTCAAAATTGAACCTTTCTGCGAGATTTAGGAGCTAGACTCCAAAATAGGTTTTCGAATTGTCTCCGTGTAATATAATGGCAATTTATGCCAATTTTTCATCATTACGTACGTTAAAAAAGTACTAAAAATAATTTTTAGAAGTCACTTCTTAAATATTTGCTTTTTGCAGTAATTGTATCATCAAACTCGGCTTCTGATAGATTTTTCAACCAATGTTGTCGTAAAATATCAACATCGAAATTTCGGAAGTTCGAACATTACACGAATTGCGCTTTTTCCAGATTTTTAGCTCTAAAAACGGGGGTGCAGTCATTACATACGTGCGGGTATTAGACTAGTAAATACGGTATTTCCAAATACCTTAAACACTAACAATTTGTGTTTTCATCCAATTTCAGGTTTCAACACCACAACTAATGTGGTTGTGCTGGCAGCTACTAACCGAGTAGACATCTTGGACCATGCTCTGTTACGACCTGGGAGGTTTGACAGGCAGATTTATGTTCCAGCTCCTGATATCAAAGGTCGAGCATCCATTTTCAAAGTTCATCTGCAGCCTCTAAAAACTGCTTTGGACAAAAATTCTCTAGCAAGAAAAATGGCTGCTCTTACTCCTGGATTTACGGGTAAGTTGGTTTTTTTATAACTTTAGTAAAAAACTGTTCTTAATTTATCAGGTGAAGATATTATAGAAATAAAGTTGTTCATAATTATTAACTCAGTGATAAACAATGCCTTTCTGTAAAATTTTCAATCCACAAAGAGGTGTATATGTTATTCTCACATAAAGGGAAGATATAGAAACTCCTGTGATATTACAGGGTGTTTGTTTTAACTGGGGTCCTACTATGACAGACTAATTTGAGAGCGACGTATTGGCAGCTGAGTGTGCTGTGCCCATTAGCAAACTTGCCATGTGCCCTTTGTTGTTTCAGGCTGAAGGTGCCTCTAAGTGGTGAAGCTCAGCTTTCATGCACTCTTCATGACTTCTAAAGATGCTGTTGGACAAGTCTCAGCTCTTCGATTAGGATGCTCGAAACAGTTTGATGAATATTTTCCTTCAGCTGCTATTCTGAGGGAGGGTTGCTTTGATAGATGAAACCAACTGTCCTTCACTAGGGGCAGACTCAGCCCGAAACAACAACTGGCAGATGACATGTTTGCACTCAAGACATCACAATCAAAGTAGCCCATCAGAATGAGGCCCACGATAAAACAAACACCCTGTATATATAATGGAAATATACCTGGCCTTCCCATGACATGGGTTCTCAACATTGATTTGCTGCAGCATGGTTTATTTTTTAACACAAAAAATTCATACAACATGGATTATTGTTTGCATTGACATGATTTGGTCAGACCTGCAATGTAGAATTTCAGATTACTGAGCAAGGCAAAGACATTTTGGAGTGCCTAATTACTTTGTTTATAAGCTTGGATAATTGGAAACCACTATTTGTAGATACAGTAGAAACTCGTTTAATCGAACTCTGATTATCTGGATATTCGATTATCCAGACTGCATGACACATTTTGAAAAATCACTCACTGTGTATTTATTTGAAGACAGTGCCGTGTGGCATTGTCAACAATCACATGGATGCAACTGCCTCGTTAATCAGCTGGCTCTAGATCTATTGGTGCTGACAGCTCACTATCAAGGTTCACTATTCATCGATAACACAACATCTACATCATCTTATAGTACTAATATCAGCAAGTTGAATTTTATCCTATTGAAAGTCAATTTTTAATAATATTAAAAGCCAATGAGTGATCATTTAAAAAAGAGAATAAGTAAAATATTTAATTAAATATATTTATTTCAGTACTTTAGTTCCTTTACTTATTACAGTTCTTAAATTGCCAGTTTTAAATCCTTAAAAATGTCACAGTCATCTAAAATGTCATCAAACAAAAGTCAATAGGAGACTTTTTTAAGAAACAATGAAAAAAAGTTTTTTTAAAGAGTTGTTAATTTTGTATATAATTTTTCACTTTCTTTGTATACATACCCAAAATTTAATTGTATATAATTTTTCACATTTAAAGATTGTTGTTAATTTTGTATGTAATTTTTAACTTTATTCATATAATTACCCAAAATTTAATTATTTAAATGTTTTTTGTTGTAATACTTTCTTTAATACACAATAAAAAATATTATTTAGTACTTAATACATATATGTACCAGTTTTTTAAAAATCGATTATCTGGATTTTCGATTATCCTAGCTACCTACATCCCCAATTAATCTGGATAATCGAATTTTTACTGTATATGTGAATCAGAGAGAGGTTTGGGAATTTAGGTTCTCAAGGAATGTGCCTAAAGGGATGTGGAAACTATGTAAAGCCAGATACACAAAACAGGGTTTCAGGAACTTTTTTAGAAGGAACCATCTGTACTATAGGAGTGTTTGTTGTAGTTTGTCAGAATGAGGGTTTTTAATGAGTTCCATAAGCTAATTTTAAAAACTGCATCTTTTTTAATTTTATTTTTCTGCATAGGTTCCTTTTTGCATACAGCTCTTACAAAATATTTCTCTATTTAATTGCTTCACCTCTTCTTTCTGTGCAGGAGCTGACATCGCTAATGTTTGCAATGAGGCTGCTTTGATAGCTGCTCGTGACCTTAATGAAACTATAAATATGAAGAATTTTGAGCAAGCTATTGAAAGGGTAGTAGCTGGTATGGAAAAGAAGACCAATGTATTGCAGCCTGAGGAAAAGAGGACTGTTGCATACCATGAGGCTGGACATGCTGTAGCTGGATGGTTTCTTCAGTATGCTGATCCTCTCCTTAAGGTGTTTTTTCAACTGCATTACATTGCCCCTTAACATTTTTGAAATGTTGTATTGCATGAACTTGCAGTTACATTTTACCTCATTAGAATGTTTAAATTGGAGTCCCATTGTACTATGGTAAAACCTCATTATAGTGAAAATTTGATTTTATGCTCTCGGATTTGTTTTCCTGATTTTACACACTTTTTTGTTTGATCTTAGCCAAATGCCCATAAGGACACTGTTAAATTTTAATCGATTTTATGTTTCCTCAAATTTATGTTTTTCCCGAATTTGCACTTCATTTTTCGAGTCCTGTCAACAGAAATTGACCCGATTTTATGTTTATGGCATTCTGTTTCGCAAACTTCAAAGAAACACTGGTGCTTTTCTGCTCATACTCTAGGTTTGACTTAGTAAAATAGGTATATCTTTGCATATGAAAGTTTTTTAACCTCACGTGAGAGAGCTTGACTAATCACTGACACAAAAACATTTTTATGCCTGGGTAGCTGCAGTCATTTGTTTTAGTAGAAAGTTGACAATATCTACATGATGCTAGACATATAAACATGGCAATCCATTTATGAATTACCATTTTTACCCGAATCCAAGGCAGACATTAGCAGACTGTCAAAACAGAAAAAAAGATTTTTATGACCTAATTTCTCACTGAACGTATTTGGTGTATATTTCGAACACATGTATTCAGTATAGGTATAATAGTTCGTTCATTAATTGAAATGATTTGTTACAAATTTTTATTTGAGAAAAAAACTGAATTATTTAAATATTATTTAAAAAAATTAATACAGGCATACCTAGCTTAACGTGACAGATAGGTCCCTGAAAATTTTGTGCCAAGCAAAATTCGCACAAAACAGGGTCATTATGTCAATGAGGATAGGTTCCACAGATGCAAAAACTAAATTGTAATATTAATAAAAATACACTGTTAACCTGGAAAAACAGCTTCTTGTCGGCTTACATCCTTCAACGCTAGATGCAAATCTTTACATTTTCTCAATAATTTATCTTCATCAGATAAAAATGTAAGTATATCCTGTATGAATGAAATCCTAAAGAAATCGGCGAGGAAGATTTATTCCGAGAGCCACCATTCTTTGAGATAATAGCACCAAAATAAGCGTCGATTGAATAATAAAAACGTTTTGCCATTCTGGAAGTATCTTTTACAGCATGGGTGTGCCACATGCTGGCCCTAAATGGGGTCCAAAGACGACTATACTAAAATCCACAAGTCTGTAAGGAATGTAATTTCTGATGCATTTATGGTTAGGCTGCCTCAGTTGCAGGTCTCCTTTGTTTTTTTAACACATGGTTGGTGTGCACCTGTTTCGCGCTATAATGAATCCACTTAAAACGTGGTCATGATCTTCATGTTCATCTTCTTCAGCTTCTGACTCTTCTTGCTGACAAAGTTCCCCGACATTTTGAACCTCATAAGGCACAAGGTTATCGATTATCATCCACATCGATATATTGAATAAAAGTGGCACTGAAGTCAAACTTTTAAAAAAATCTTTCTATATGTCATCACTCACTATTTCCTCCTGTTCTTCCCTTTCTGTAATTGTCTTTACAAATCTTGCCTTCCAAAAGCAGTTTCTTATAACCTCGGGAATCACCTTATCCCAAGATGCTGCAAGAAAAGACATTGCTTCCAGCAACGACAATTTGAGATTAGATGATTTGTCACTTAAATTGCGCAGCAACCTGTAAAAAGGTGCTTGCAAAATCTTTGCTTTAATGTCCTTATAATACCTTGGTCCAAGGTTTGCAGCATACATGTGGTGTTGGCTGGTAAAAATTCTACGTGCACATTTTTCAGATGATGGACATCCTTTGGGTGGGCTGCACATTTGATGAATATCAAAATTTTTCTATTTCTTGATGCCATTTTATTTTCTAAACATACCAGAAATGGCTCAAAAATTTTATGCGTCATCCATGCGGAATTATTATTTTGGTAAGTCCATGACAAGGACCTCATGTTCTTAAAACCATGGTTTCTCTGACTTAGTAATGACTAGGAGTAGTAAATTTTCAGTTCCATCCATATTTGCACACACAAGAACTGTTCCCCCCTCTGCCTCATTTCCCCATGACAATTTTCGCCTTTGAAAGCAAAGGTTTTGTCCGGGAGCAAAATATAAAATAAGCCACATTTGTCAGCATTGAATATCTCCTTAGCATCATATTGCTGCATTAATCTTGGGAGTACAATTGTCTTCCATTCTTTCATTATTTTGTTATTTACACAATTTGATTTGCCACTGTTTTGTAGATAGGCCCTTCTTGTTTTTGGAATCATTTGATCCATCCATTTGACACTGTGAATTCGAAGTTCATTTTAAGATCTATTTTGTCTGCCTTTTCTCGAAGAATAGTTTCATTAACAGGAAGATTTAAAGCATGTGTTTGCCTAAACCACTCCAACTTTTCAGTTTCTCGTGTTTCGCAACTTTTAACTCCTTCCAGACTGGTTGATGATTAACAGAATCCTTAAGTACCTTATCCCTATTCACCATGTTTCCGTTGATCGTGAATGCCGGAATATTACCATATTTACCCAAATCTAAGACGACCCCCTTTTAACACTGTCAAAACAGCAAAAAGAATTTACGACCTAATTTCCCACTGAATGTATTTGCTGTATATTTAAAACACACATTCAGATGGATGTACTAGTTCATTTATTAATTGAAATGATTTGTGACAAATTTTTGTTTGAGGAAAAACAATTTTTAAATGTATTTTTAAAAATTAATACTGTATTTATTGAAATCCAGATCATAAGTTTGCAATGAAAACTTTATTTTGAATAAGCACTCTCTCTCTTCCTTTATCCTTATGGCCAACAATACCACCATTCCCGTAAATGATATCCACTGTTCCAGTGTTGTAGTTAATTGCTCAAATTGCAAAAAGAAAACAATAAAATAAAAAGCAATGGACAAATGAAAAGAATATTCTGCTTATTTATGTTATATTAATTTTTGTTATTCAATTTTCTTTTTTGTTTTTAGTATGAATGCAGATGCCATAATTTTAGCTGATAACTAGAATTAGCTAGATTGTTAAATCGATTTGCTAGTTTTGTAAATGGTTGCAATAGTATTATTTTAGGTGATAGATCGAACCTAAAGTCTCTATATCTAGCTACGAATTCGCTGGATTGTTGACACTAGATACAAGTGGCAATAAAATAGGGAGGTGTTAAACTCAAGTTATCCCAAAACTACTGAATAAATTCAAGTTTATAAATAGGGCACTCAGCAGATCTTCCATTCTGCACAACTCATGAAGCTTTTAAGGTTTCTATTCATGGGGATTAAGATGATTTTAATGACTGCTTCGAAAAGAAGACCATTACTACCACTTCTATTTGGACCAATTGTTACAAAATGTCACCATGCTAATTTAATAAAAAAGATGTCAATCCAAAACACATTTCCCACTCTAATAATGCGATCTGCCGCAGCTGGAGAAGTGCTGCGCAACATGCGCACGAGACATCTACGCAATATTTTTTTCGTGCTTTACTTAAGCGCTGAGTCAGGATGATGTTAACATGAATCATTGATGACATTAATACGAATATGGGTAGTAATTTTTGAACGACATTAAGTCGAATTGACATTAATCGAAGCGATGTTAAACTGAGGACACACTGTAATTTCCCTGCAGAAAAAGCTTTTCTTTTCTGGTTTAACTATCTGTAACTTTGCAGTCACTCGTTATATTCTCACTTGTAATAGCAAATAAATGATGTTGAAAATAAAGAGCTTTGAACACAAATTGAATGATCATCTAGATGAGAATTTGGAAAAGTTTACAATATGGAGTGAAGTTAAAAGAAAAGTAAAATTCTTTTTAAAAAGTAATTTCATAATATTTCTGTGAATTAGAATTCCATGCAAAGACTCTTTGCATTGTTGACTCTGGTTAACTTAGCGTATATTGAGCCTTCAAATATACAAAAGAATTGCGTTATTCGCTTCGCGCTTTTTATGAAGCATTGAAATTATAGTTATAGCAATGTCAAACTTAATAGATTGTGGCATTTATAATTGAAGATTATTATTATTCAGTAAACTGCATGTGGGCAGAAAAAAAATCTTTTTTTACTTCAATACTGGAATGTGGGAAAGGAAAAGCAATTAAAATTGCACATAAGTTATGAAAACAAACATGAAATTCTAAATTTCAGTTGTCGAATTTTATAAGGAGAAATGGACTATTATTACTTTAAACGCTTGGACGCCGGACCTGGGTCACAAAGGACCCAGTTCTAATTTTTATTTTTTTTATAAATATAATTTTATGTACAGTTTGACTTTTAAACTATTCTTTCATAGGAAAGTAAGCTTCATTGTTATGATTTTTTCAGGCAACATTGTAAGAAACTTACTTTGTATCAAATGTTTATTCCTGCCTGGATCACGATAGACCCTTCAGAAAGAGACATCAAAATAACATGTGAAAGATGTGGAATTGAATCAGATGATTTAGAATAGCATTGTTATAATTATACGTTCCAATTACTTTTATGATTTTGCTTTCACTGTTTCCTAATATTACTTTTAATATTTTAATTATTGAATTTTAACTGTATGACGTTATTTACATTAAAACTTTATTTGAATTTTGAATAACATATAATATCCATAGTGGAATTCCTTATGTTTAATAATAAAATGTTTATAAAACATTATTTGTTTTATTTTGTTAAACTAAATATTTCATACTTAAAATTGTTGGGTCCTTCGGGTCCCAGCTCTGGAGTTCGTGTTCTTACTATTAGGTCCGGCATCTGAGTGTTAAACATGCAAATTTCTGACTGACTTTGCAAAACTTTTTGCAGGTACCACTAGTTATGAATTAATTTCTGCTGCTTATAAGCTTACTAAAAACTTTATTTTTTATTTTTAGGTTTCCATCATCCCCAGAGGAAAAGGATTAGGATATGCTCAGTATTTACCAAAGGAGCAGTATTTATATACAACAGAACAGTTGTTTGATCGAATGTGTATGACGTTAGGTGGAAGAGTTTCTGAAGAAATATTTTTTGGGCGAATCACCACCGGTGCTCAAGATGATCTGAAGAAGGTTACGCAGAGTGCATATGCTCAGGTAAAAAATAAGAGTAAAATCTTTTTATAAAATTTCTTCTACATGTTTGCAACATGAGGTTAGTCTTTTGTTCCGCCACTGGGCTATAGAATTTCTTTTTCTAATCTTTATTAGATATTATAATTTTATCATGGCTGGGAAAGATTTTAATATGGTTTGAGCACATAGCTTCTTTTGGCATATTTCTGATGCCTTGATTTAAAGTAATTTTAATTCTAGCAGTCATGTGCCACTGGTCATGTGCCAAAACAAATTTTTACTACTAACAGTATTATAGCTCTCGCCTACTCCTTATTAACATTGAACATGTTCTGTTCAAGGAGTTATTGCTCAAATTGCCTTTTCTGTTATTTGCTAAGAATTAGCATTCCAGGATGGTTTATGATTTTTTACAACACAATTTGCTCCAATTCAAGATTATTTTCATAAAAATTTGAAACACTTGTGTTCGTTTTCAGCCTTAAATCAGAATTATACCCCAAAGATAGGAATGATGCTATTGCACTGCATATTTTATGTTGTATGAATTATGATGAAATTTATTTTTTGTAATTCAATTTCCCTACCTACTACTAGAGTGCATATAAAACAGTTACACATCAAAAGAAAGAAAACAAAAAGGGCAAACGTCAAAAAGAGCAATTTCTGTCATTCCGTGATTGTCAGTGATATTATAATTTTATAAATTATTTTTGCCTTATTAACGAAACCTCTTCTAATTACCTATTTATAACATGAAAAATTGTTGGTAAAGGTCATCTTTTTTGAGGTGGGTAATGTTTTTTTGATATGAAAAAACTAAGCCTGAACCTATAAAAAGATATTTATGAGGCTTATAATTTTCATAGCAGTGTAAATAAGTTTAAATCAGAAGTTGCCTAAAAATATATAAGTGAAAATCAATTCTAGGTAAGTTTTTTAGGGCTAGAATTTCAATATCAAATGCTTTATTGTCATATTTGAAATAAATAAATGAATTGGAGCGTTAAATTTTTCAGATCTCTTTTTCATCACAGCTTCAGGAGTTGCAGAAATCACTCTTGTGAGCTGCATGTGGCCTGTGGGCAATGGGTTCCCCACTCCTGCTCTATAACCATCTTTACCTAACCTATATTCCTTTCTTTAATTTTCCTACCTTTTAAATTATGTATATTTATTTAAAGATATTTAAAAACACTCTTCCCCCCAGAAAAGCTGACTACTAATGTTAATAACCTAAATATATCTTATAAAATTATCATCTTACTGACAGAATGACAGAATTCACCCTTTTGATGCTTGCCATTATTGGTTTGCCCTTTTAACGTGATTCCATATAAAATAATGCCTTCCTAGCAACTTGATGCTAAATAATAGTGTATAGTTTGTATGGATAGGAGAACACCTTTCATTACATAGTCATGAGCCCTTGATAGAATTACAATCTTTATGAACAATCTTGCCTATTATCTGCTGTTGTATAATGCCTCCACACTTTACACCTTTTTGAAATTTTTGTGTTGCAGTCCTGTGTTGCTTGGTTTTGGAATACTCATTAATTCATCTGAATGAACATATCTGTCTGAATATAAGCCGACCTCGGATTTTAGCCGACCTCCCCAAAAATTTCCACCATTTTTTGGCAAAAAAGTAAATTTCGTAAATCTTATGCTGCACAGCCTAGAATACATTATTTGAGATTGAAGAAAAGCGTGGGAAATGGTTTAGTTGTTGACATTTTGAAATATTACGCCAATTAATAATTTCACGTTGTTGAATAATGTTCCACATTCAGCGATGATAATTTCATTCATCTTCATTTTCACAAAAGGTCAAATAAAGCAATAGTGTCCTCACCAAGGTAATTTTCATCTGTCTATTTCCAATGAAATTAACATTTACATTGCCTTAAGAAATTGCATTTTTATAGTTATACATGTTCCATATAAAGTTTTACCTGAATTCAAACAGTTGAGCATCAAAAGCCATCGTTGCATTTTGTGTAATCATCTGCAATCAATGTACACAATTTTAATAGATTCCGTGAATGAGGTTGTAACATGCATACAAACATTACAATTACGACTATTTTGCTAGCATTCTTGGTGGCATCTTCAGGTTGTAGAATTTCGGCCATTATACAGGGTGTCACTGAAATGTATGGCAAAACTTCGGGAGCACATCCCTCATACCAAAAGGATGAAAACATTTTATATGAACATGGGTCCGGAAATGCTTCCTTTGCATGTTAGAGCTCTTTTCCCGATATCTGGACAAATACACCATTGCCGATGCATCATTTGACTTCCCTCTGACCTCAGTAAAATGTAGCTATTGAGGACTGTGATCTTGAGGAGGTGGAAGAAGAGCTTTTTCGTCCACTTCCAACATCCTTGGGCCGTGGAGAGGTCAGAGTTGGAAAGGCTAATGCTCTCACCTAATTTTCTGTTTTCTCTCAGTGTGAGGTGTCCTCACTCGACACATCCTGAGAGCAGGCCTCTAGGAGGACCCCTCCCATGCATCCATGACAAATGCAACATCTGTGGGCGACTTTCAAAATTAGCACCAAACGGAACACATTTTGCATGCCCGTATGGGCACGGCAGGCATTTAAAGGTTAAATCTAACCCCAAATTCTTTCTTGGACTCGCATTTAAGCTGAGGGGTGATTTTGTCATGATAGATTTTGACAAATAACATTGGCATGTATTCGGGCAGATATGGTAGTATTTTTAATTTTTTTAATTGGTTACTATGATGATTTTTAATTAGCATCAGATTCATGAACCTGTTAGATAGTTAAACATTTTATAGCCATTCATTCTTTTATAGTTTTAAAAATTCTTATGACAACTTTTCCTATGAGCGAAAATAGATTTCCTTAATTCCAGTTTATTTCTGTTATTAGCCATCAATTTATGAGATATCTGTTTAAAAGGTCTTTTTCAAACTTCAAGTAATTCAAATTAATATAGAGGTTAAATATTTAAAGTGAAAGTCAATATGAGCCAAATCATATCGATGCTGTAACTTGGTCCATAAAAATATCTACTGATCTTTTATCCTAACTATGCTATCAGAAACTGCCAATTTTTAAAGGTGTAAACATTCTATATTTAGACTTGATAAATTGAAATTCCTCGATACATTGGGTACTACCGTAGAATTGTAGTATGTTAACATTAAGGAAATTTTTGATGGTCATTGCTTGTGATAGAACCAACTCCAGGTGAGGATTCACAGTCATAGCGTTAATAGTCTACCTGTTAAACATATGACTTGGTACAAGTAGTGTGTATTTCACTCCCAAGTGGAAATTTAGATCAGAAATTAATCAAGCGCATGGCAAAATCAGCATTTAACTATCACGCTGCCACTTGCATTTTGATCCAAATCCAAGACGACCCCGAATCTAACGATAAGACTAATCTAAGACCCCCTTTTAGCAGACTATCAAAACAAAGTTTGACCTAATTTCTCACTGAATATAATTGGTGTATGTTTGGAACACATGTATTCCATATAGGTATACTAGTTCGTTCATTAATTCACATGGTTTGTTACAAATTTTTGTTTGAGAAAAAACATTTTAAAGGTATTTTAAAAAAATAATACTGTTTTAATTGAAATCCAGATCATAATTTTGCATTGAAAAAAATTTCAGTAGATACAGTTATTTTCTTATGTTTAATTTGTTTAAAAAACATTGATAAAACATGTAACCATACTTCCTATGGTTCTACCAAAACTCATCGAGGCACAGTTCATTGTGCATCACTTCATCGCACAAAAAATTCGTCGCTTTTCAATTCATGGCATGAATTCATCTCTTGACAAACTCGTTGCGTGACAAATTGGAAGGCGAGACACCATGACTGGTGTATGGCAGGAGGAGACACTTTTCCACAACAAAATTTTTCTTAAAATTTTGATAATACCAGAATGAGTAGCAATTCTCTTTGTGAATTATGCAAGGTGAAACATATTGAATGGTGTATGACAGGAGGTGACTCCCAGTCCAACAAGTGCATCCCCCTCCTGTACATCAGTCATGGTGTCTCGCCTTCCAATTTTTCTCGCGACGAATTTGTCTTGCGACAAAATTGTCTTTTGATGAATTTGTGGAGTGATGAATTGACGTGTGATGAGTTTTTCATGAGATGTATTGATGTACGTGTTTGTTGTGTGATGAATTGATGCGCGATGAATTGACATGTGATTAGTGTTGTAAAATTCTCGGGAATAAACTTGCGGAGAATATTCTCCAATGCAAGAATTTTTGAGAATTTTCTCTTAAATACTTGTTAAATATTTCTTAAAGAATTTTACTATTTATAATGTCTTTCTTTATTACAACTTCAAGAGTCATGAAAGTTTCTAATTGTTAAAATGAAAATTCGGGAAAGGTAAGAAAAAAAGACAGGTTTAAATTACTAGAACTTTTATTACAAATCTTGTGTTGCAGGATACAAAAATTTTTAACTTTCTGGATTGAATACAATTCTAATCAGAATCTGCACTTTTCAAATCTGTCTCATATATTTCTCTCTTCTTCTACCTCATCCATATCCTCTTCTTTGACTTCTTTCTCTTCAGTGTCATCAATTTCTTCTTCCTCTTTTCTCTGGTTCTGTTTCCTTTTTTCTCCTGGGGATTTCAACAGAGCAGCATTTGGATTTTTAAGAAGCTTTTTATTATGGGCAATGAATGTCAGCTTGCCTGCCCTTTCTTGTGTTAACATTTCGTTTTGCATTATGAATGATATTGTAAGTACTGAAACTTCTTTCAGTTGCTGCCATTGTTGGTGGCATGTTCAATATGTTGATCGCTGCTTTCTCTAATTTTGACCCATAACAAATACCTTTCCACCATGTTACTGCATCTACTGAGTTAGCTGATTTTGTTAAATATGATTTTCCAAAAAAACCTTCTTTAGCTCGATACTCTGAAGGCTCTGCAATGACTTCTGCTGAGTGATCAGTGCCATACATTCATGTGACTAATTTATCGATGAATTCAGTTCCTTGTATTTTTTCATCTCTAGTAAGGCACTCACCATTGAATTTTGGATCTAGAATATTTGAAGCATAGTGAATGTCTTTTAGAGCCATATATTGTCTTTTTTCAAAACTTTTCATCATGTTGTTCTTGTTTGGTAAATGGACTTTTGGGAAGTAGCCTATTAAAATGATTGCTTCATTCCCTGAAACATTCAGGAACTTTGCTCATTTTTGGCTGCTCAGATTCAAGCAGCTTAATCCATTTAACAACAGGGCTTATCATCAGTGCATGCAGTTTTTGGACCCGTACCCAAAATACATCTTCATCCAGGATTGAATTTCTGGTACGTTTGCTCGGTGTGGTCTCTAAATCTTCTTGCACAGCAAGGCATTTTAAGACATTTTTTGATTTCAATATGCTTTTCAAACAATATAAAATGGAACCCCTCCTAGATTTAACTGGCAATTTAAGTGCACGAGTTTGATTTTTCTTTTTGAACTGCAGTAAAATGAGCTCGTAAAACTTGCGAATTGTTAATTTCTTTCACAATAGTTTTACAGGTAGCTTCAGTTTCTTCAACTGATGTCACCAATTAACATATTTAGTGTATGAGCAGCACAAATGTGCATAGCAATGTGATTGTATTTTTTGTTAAGTATTGATAAGAAGTTCACCATTGCTGCAGCATTATCAGTGACAATTGAACCAAATTTTTCAGTGCCTATTTCTGTCGTTATTTCTTCCATACAGAATGCCATATACTCAGCAGTATGGCGCTCAGCTTTGGTTGCCACTGTCTTGTAAAACACTGGTTGGGATGTTGATATAATAAAATTTATAACAGATTCATTTCTTCAGTTGCCCCAAGCATCACACTGCAGTGCAAGAGAAGAGACTTCAGCAATTTTTATTTTTATAAGAGCATCAACACATTGATATTCAGTTTCCAAAAGTTGTTAGAAAGTGTGTACCTGGATGGCATCTTGTAAGATGGTCTTAATTTTTGCATGAAAGTAATCCAATCTTCATTTTCAACCAGTGAAAAAGGCGATCCCGATGAGAATATAGCTCATGTAAAAAGTTCATCCAAAACCTTGTTTTCAGTTTCATTCATAGAATCAAAGTAGCGACATATAGAGTGAGACACCTTGGCTGAACCAGATGTGGAAGGTGGTGATGTAAATACACTACCATTATCACAGTGTTCTATAGATGTTGATGCAGTTGATGGTTGAGGTAATCTGTTTCTGGGCTCTGAGAATTTTGTTGACTTTTCCTTGATGTAAGCAGGAGCCTTTAAACAATTGGAAATATGCTTTCTCATCCTTGTCTCATTTTTGGTGTATTCTGCCTTGCAGTACTTACATTCATATAACACTTTATCTTTAACTGTTTTATGAAGGAAATAGTCCCACACATCACTTTTAGGCTTAGTTTTTCCCATACTGATGAAAACACAATCACATCTTGCACAACAGAGAACAACTGAAGAACAAATGTGTTATTGCCTCTTTGTTTACTTTTTGTGATGCTTCCAGAAAGTTCCATAACAGTCAGAATTCCTGACTCGTAAATGTACTAGAAAGTTCCATAACATTCTGGAATGTTCTATAATGTTCTCAAACTATCTGGAATGCTCAAGAAAGCTCTATAACATTCAGGGTGATCTAAAAGTTGAATACATCCACTCCCTGCTTGAACGCTGTCCCAAATTGCACTTGCGCGTTCCACATTAAGGCTCTTCAAAATTTCTGGTATAATTTACGAAGTCCACTGCGCAGCGCCTCTGTGCATTTACAACACACAAGATGTCAGTATTTGAAGTTACTTGATGGTTATGGGTACACTTGTTGATGTTTTTGTAGGGCAAAATATAGAGTGAACTTTGTTTAAATTATATTTCCCCTTGAAATAAAAAGACCATGAGTGATAACCGGTGGTCAGAGGAGAAAAAGAGGAAAAGCCTAACTCTCGAGGTTAAATTAGAGGTTTTACGGCAACTAAAAGATGGAGAGCGCCAACATTTGTTTGTTTTTTGTTTATTGCTCCCTTTTTGATTGTTCAATTTTTTTAAATGTTGCTCCTGCGCGATTTGTTCAGCATGAGATCAACATATGTTCCGTAAAATGCATTCTGTTCTTCATTTATATTCAAGTTTTAATGTTCAATTTTAAATATAATTGCAATGCAAATGAGAACCTATTCTATGCTATGTAATATGGTTAACAAAGAATACTTTGGTGTATTATTTATATAATGCTACCTATTTTCATTTCCATTAATAGAATCTCAGGAATGAATTAAATCTTATAACTTCATTTATTATGGAAGTATGAGTTCTGAATAGCACCCTTTCAGTTAGCGCTCGATTTTCCTGGCACCAATTAAGAGCATTAATCAGGGAGTGGGTGTGCAATATATTATTTAAAGAGGAAATGAAAAATTAGAAAATTCTCAAAAATTCTCAGGAAATAATCTTTTGGAGAATATTCTGAGAATATTCTCGTTCTTGGAGAATATTCTCACTTCATATCATGAATTGAACATGATGTATTGTATTGTATCGTACTTGAATTAAAGATGATATTTTTTCTCAAGCTGAAGTTTGGAAAAAACCTTGTCTTGGATTCGGGTAAATTTCTATGTATCATTGAATTGATCTTTCATTTTAACCCCTTCATACCTGGTGTACATTACAATGTACATTAATTTTAATAAAAACGCAAGTATTTATGAACAAATTATTTTTATTCATCGAAATATGAACTTTCTGATTCGATACACTTTTCCCAATGCTCAACTACTTTAATTATTCCTTCTTTATAAAAGTTTGGTTCTCTGGAATAAAAAATTTGGTGACTGCAATTTCTACATCACAATGCTTCTTGAATATCCTATCTTTCATAAAATTGTCCATGGATCGGAGCAAGTGGTGATCGGTAGGTGAAAGGTCTGGCGAATATGGTGGGTGGGGGAGAACTTCATATCCTAACTGCATTAATTTTTGGGTGGTGATTTTTGCAGTGTGTGGCTTTGCATTATATTGGAGAAGAATTGGTCATTTTATATTGCTTAAACTCGGCTGTTTTTGCACATTTTTTATGCATTTCATCCAGCTGTCGACAATACACTTCTGCTGTGACGGTTTCTCGTGGCCTGAGAAATTCATAATGAATGATTCCTCTCACACTCCACCAGTCGCAAACCATAGTCTTCTTCGGATGGAGATTTTTTTTGGTAATTTTATAGGTGGTGCACCAACATTTAACCATTGTCCTGACCTTCTCTGATTAACATAGAGAATACAATTTTCTTCACATGTGATGATCCAGTCAAAGAAAGGCTCATTTACGCTCTTTTGGTGCAAAGAAATGCAAATATTCAACCTCTGCATTTTGTTTTTTTCAGTCAATTCGTGTGGCACCCATTTCTGTAGTTTTTTGACTTTTTCTATCCGTTTTAAATGATGGCACATGGTTTTCTGGTCATCAGTAAGTGTGACAGCCATCTCCCTAGTTGTTTGTTGCGGTGAAGGACACGCTTATCAGTTCGCCAATTAAGTTTACGGAAAACAGAATAGAAAGCATTTGGTGTAGAATCAGCAGGGGGGGGGGTTTAGGAAACATCCACATATGTGCATGCTATAGGCCGCCAGGTGCAGATGCAGAAGAAATATATGAGCTAGAGGCCCAAATCAACTCAATAAATAATAAAATAGCAAAAGTCTTATTATAGTAGGGAGAGACTTCAATCTACCCTCGATAAATTGGTGCAGTTGCAGCTTCACACCACCCGGTAGAAATCGTGAGTCATGCAAAGCACTAATAGACATCTTCAATAAACATCCCCTTATCCAGGTAGTCAGAGAACCCATGAGAGAGGACAATATATTAGACTTAATAGCAATTAATATCCCGGAACGTGTTTCTGAAGTAGTTATTGAAGAAGGAATCAGCAATCACCGAGTAGTTCGAGTTCTCTTGAACATAGCATTCGTAAAGTATCGCAAGCCTAAGCAAAAAGTGTACATGCTAACTTTGCGGACTTTAAAGAGAAACTTATTAAAGATTACGCAACTTTCAGCAAATTAGCAAGCACGAAGAACGTTGAGGAAACTTGGAAAGCTTTCTTATCTGAAATTAGAACGTATAAATAGGTACATAACAAGTAAATATATTACTGATAATGGGGAACCTAGGTGGTATAATCAGCAGGTTAGATGTGCTCTCAGGTGACAAAGAAAGCTTCACTCAAAACTTAAATGCGCCAAAAATAATACGTCACAAGAGGTAATAAATACAATTTCAAACAAGTACAGAAATTGTCGGACTTGGACTAAAAAGATTATGCGCAAGGCATTAATGAACTTCAAGAAAAAGATTCTCTGTGAACATCTAAACGAAATCCCAAAATGTTAGAGAAGTTCAAGATCCATGCCCAACCGCAGCACCATTAAGAAACGACAAAGGAGAGGTAGTTTACGATAGCATTGATAAAGGAAACTTGTTAAACTCATTTTTTCAAAGCGTATTTACAACCGAAGTGGAGAAAGCGAAGGACGATCCACCTGAACCAAGTGAAGAGAAGATGAATGATATCAGTGAAAGGGATAGCAGAACAGCTCAAAATCATCAATGCAAACAAATCCCCGGGACCGAAAGAGATACAAGCTAGAGTACTAAAGGAATTAGCATTAGAAATAGCACCTTATCTCGAAACAGTTTTCAGTAAGTCACTTAGTCATGGCATTATACCTAAGGAATGGAAATTAGCGTTTATAACTCCTCTACATAAAGGCGGAAAAAAAGACGGCCGAGAAAACTACAGGCTGATTTTGCTAACCTCAATATCTTGCAAGATTCTATAGCACATCATCGTTAGTTCTGTGATGGACTTCTTAGATAGCCAGGACTTGCTCAGTAAATATTAGCACAGTTTTAGGAAGGCAAGATCTTGTGAAACTTAGCTCGCTCCACTTGCACATGATATACTACGATCCGGTGATCGAAAGACTTAGACGCGGTTTTTCTCGACTTCAAGAAGGCATTCAATAAAGTCCCTCATAGTAAGTTATTGAAAAAATTACAAGCCTGTGGAATAAATCGAAAGATAATCAAGTGGATCAGGGACTTTCTCAATGACCAGGAACAAATAGTAGTCGTAGATGGATTTAAATCAGATTCGGTCAGCGTGGCCTCCGGCGTTCCACAGGGAAATGTCATCGGCCCCCTATTATTCCTTATATACATAAATGACTTAGATAAGGTTATTACAAGTAAAATCAAGTTATTCGAGGATGATAGGGTAGTTTACAGAGAGATTAACAGTCCTGCTGATCAAGCATTACTTTCTAACAACCTACACGCAATTCTCGAGTGGTATAAAGAGTGGCAGTTAGAGCTGAACTTAGGTAAGTGTTCCGTCATGAGATTCTGGAGAAACAAAGAAATTAAGGCAATGAATTACAGAATAGAAGGCATACATCTAAAATTAGCTGAATCTGTCAAATACTTAGGCATCATTTTAACAAGTAACCTCTTGTGGGACACACACATACGAAATATATCCAGGAAAGCTAAGCAGAAACTAGGATTCATCAAATGCATAGTAGGTAAAAGCAAGGAAAAAGTCAAAGAGACATGCTACTTTTCTTTAGTTAGACCGCTGCTAGAGTATGCGTCGAGCATATGGGATCCATACGAGAAAGGATTAATCACCGAGTTAGAGAAAGTGCAGCAAAAAGCTGCTAGATTCGTCAAAAAATGTTATGATAGTAATAAAAGCGTTACAGGCTTGATACAGGACTTAGGATGGGAATCACTAGCTGAGCGCTGATTACGTGCTAGGTTAAAACTTCTTGAAAGATTTAGATCGTGTACTTTCTCCAGCGACATCGAAGTAATAATAAGAACTCCCACCTATATCGGTAGAATGGACCATCCTCGTAAAATAAGAGAGATAGCCTGTAGGGTGGAGAGATACAAAGGTTTATTTTTCCCTAGAACGATAGCTGAGCAGAATAAAACTTGCGATCAAAAGTAACCTCGCGTAGGGGCGTAAACCCAGACCTAATTTTGGAGTTTTCCCCTTGGTGTTAATGCACCCCCTGCCACACACCCTTGCGGTGGCTTGCAGGGTAAACTGTAGATGTAGATGTGATCAGATTCCACAAGCTGCTTCAAGACCTCGTTGTCAACAACAGGGATGTCCTATACAGTGTTTATCTTCAACGCCCATTTCTCCAGAGCGGAATTTGGTAAACCATTGTTGAGCAGTTTTTACTGTCACAGAACCTTGTCCCCAAGCCTTGGCTATCCCCTCAGCAGCATTGGTTGCTGTGCTTCCAAGTTTGAATTTATATAATAAACAGACCCGAATCTCTTTCAAACTTATGCTATATTAAGGGCAGATACCAATAATTAAATAAACAAGTTTAATTGTTGCCACCAAATAAACAAAATTTAATTATTAGTTGAACTAACTAAAATAATAATAAAATTATTTCTCAAAATTAAATACTTCTTTACATTCAATTTCCACAACCTTCTTAAAAACGACAGAACTTTTTCCTCAACCTGATAGTTGAAGCTAAATCACATTAAATACAAGATGTCAAGAACAGAAAAGAATTGCTCCAAATAAGTCAAATTTCTTTTTTGTTTTTGTCGTCGAAACATCACACTTTTATATTATTTTCTTTGAACTTAGATTAGGAAACCTTATTTCATAAATAAAATAATTTTGTACCCTTGTTGATTTTTGATGTTTTAACATGTTGCAATGAAAATTTAAAAATTTCCTTAAAATAAAGATTTTTTAAAATTTTGCTTTTTTCTATTTCTTTTGAATCCATTGAGCATAATTCTACAGAAAAAAAATTTTCCCCAAAGAAAAAAGTCAGATTTGAAGGGGTTAACTTGACTGATGAAAAGGAACATGCTGTAATCGATACATTTTGAAACAAGTATTGGGTATAATTTATTTCAGGTTGTGCACTATGGTATGAATGAAAAAGTAGGAAATGTCAGTTTTGATATGCCCCAGCCTGGTGAAATGGTATTGGAAAAACCGTATTCTGAGGAGACTGCACAACTTATTGATGCTGAAGTTCGGAATCTTATTCAAAACGCTCATCTTCATACCAAGAAGCTTTTAACCGAACACAAAGAAGATGTGAGAAAGGTAATTCCAATTGTTTAATCCAACATTTCCTCACCTGGGGGTCCTGACCCCATAATATTTTACTAAAGTTATTAAATATTTACAAAATATACTGTATGAATATTTCAGGATTACAGTATAACCAATATGAAGCTGTACTTATCTTTCCAATTTATGGGTAGGACATTAGATTTGACCTAAATTAGATAAATATTAATCAATTGATTAATGAAATGCATGGATATATTTAGAACAAACATTAATCTTTGTGCAAATATAATATTTTGAAATTAATGTTACATTTTATATGCATTGGTAGAAAGATGGAGGTAAGGGGGTCATGATAAGGACAGCTGCCATAATAGGGGGGTCGTGGATGTATAAAGGTTGAAAACTGTGGTTTAATCATTTTATTTTTTTTAGAATATTATATTTTGTTTCAAGATTTCAGAATTCCCATGTACATACAGAATTGATTTAAATCATCAAAGGTCCTTTCTTGATCATTGATTGCATCGATTCACTTGATACCATGTAATTCACATGTTAATGTATGCATTTTTAGTCTTTTTAATTTTCTTACTGAAAATTAACTCGATGACATTGTCCTTTTAACAGGTGGCTGAGCGACTTCTTAAGCAGGAAATTTTGAGCCGAGATGATATGATTGAACTTTTAGGTAAGAGGCCGTTCCCAGAGAAAGCAACTTATGAAGAATTTGTTGAGGGTACAGGTTCCTTTGAAGAGGATACTACATTACCAGAGGGTCTCAAAGACTGGAATGTCGATCGCAGAAAGAGTGATGAAAACAGCGGTGAAGGAAAAAAGTCCGGGGAAGTTGTTGGTAAGAGTTCCTCCGAAGGATCTCCTACGTGATAAAGAAATAAGGCTGAGCTTATAATCTGTACAGCGCTGTGTTTGTTGAAAGTAGTTATTTATCACAAGACAGCAATTTTCATCATTTCAGTACAAGGACCTCTCAAATCGAAACATAGATTAATTTGACAGATTTTTTTTACAGTTTTTGGAAACCTCGAGTTTTATATTTTTTTTTTGGTCCTCAATTTAAATATTTTAGTGCTTTTGTTGTTACAGAACTTTTGAATCGGGAGTGACAAGTTATATCAATGCATTTTGAGTGTAACTGTGAAGTTATTGCTGCATAGTTGCTTGAAGCATTTACTGAAATTGGATGAAGTAGTCAGACTGCTGACTGAAAGAGGAACCGCAAGAGTTACAAAATTTCATTTGAGCCAATGTCATTAAAATTTTGATCACGGACTTAAGAAATTTTTGGATATATCAGATGCTATTGTTTTTACTATCATGAATCCATATTTGTAAATTATTGTATATTTTGATTTTGACATTAATTTAAAGAAAAAACCAATTGGAAAATTTTATTTATTTGATTTCTGGAATGAACATCATATATGAAACTTCCTTGAAAATAAAGAGCAGAATGTAGTTAAAAATTGTATTTGGTTATAATTTTCATTATTGCAGCCTATTAATTCCATAAGTTTAGATGTATTTAGAAGATTAATGGATGAAATTTGGGTTTTATGAATTATTTTTATCTGTAGCATGGCATACAGCATAACCGTATGATAGATTGTTATTTAGTGTAAATTGCATATAACTTTTATCCTTTCTATTCATAATGTTGAATTGGATTGTTTGTGCTTGCTTCAGCTTGCATGTTAAGACTGACTAAACAAATTTTTACTAGCCATTAACCCATTAGTGCCCAAGCACATTTTTTCCTCATATTGTTGTAAAAGTTTAATGGGTTGTTATTCTAGATCCCAAAATGTCGGGAAAAATATTTATAAAAATTATTTTGCTCTAGGAACCATGAAAACGAATGCCTACATGTGTAGGCACTGGGCACATTAGTGTAGGGGCTTAAAGATAAATAATAAACTAAAATATTTATCTCAGTTGGTCGTTTATTCATATAAAAATAATGTAGTCTTATTCAAACATCTGTGAAAAGAATATGTTTCACAAATGGGACAAATTGAAGAACAATGAAAATAAAAAAACCGAAATTTTACACATTTTCAAAAAAGTAGTAAATTGTCATAAACATTACCTACAGGCACATGCTCAAGTGGTGTACAATATAATAATTATCAATCAATAATCAACTATTGAACTCTTTACCAATTATATTTTCTATTCTTTTTCCTCTAAGCTGTGTGAAATGACTTGAAACATGCAATATGGCTCCCGACATTGCATTTCCTGCACCGTTTACATGTGTTGCTTCCACACTCGGCACACCTTATCTGTGTGTCGTTAGTTACAAGCACATGCAGGCTGCCGTCAAGGTGAACTTCTATTGGCACCTTACGTTTGCCAGATGAAGACGCCCAAACTGGCCGTTGATGAGCCCTGGAGTATATAGCCATATAAATTTTCACCACATATCTTGTAAATTCAACGATGTCCATTTTGTCTTCTTTGCCCTTCAGTGTCAGGCAATACAGCTGTCATGTGTTGTTCATGCTGACATTTAGCAAGTATGCAATTATGGCCCAATACCATTTGCGGTCCCTCATATTGATGTGATAGTAGGATATGTTCTGATCCATCCTATCAACACCCCCCATAAACCTGTTGTATTTAAAAATGCAGATCGGCTGTGGAACCGTGATGATTTTCTTCTCGGTATGGTTCTAACGTTTTGCTTGGCCCAGAGGTTCTAGTTTAGTGCAAGTCGACGCGACTGTGAAAACATTGTTATCATTGGAACGCACCAGCCTAGTCCCGAAATAATTTTCTGTTACCTGATCACAAGATCCCCGTTTTGTCTTCTTCATGGCAGGTAAAGGGATTAGAGGAGCTTTCTCAGTGCAATTTGCTCTTATAGTACCCATTCTATCATGTCCTTTTTGAAGGCGATCTAGGAGGCACACAGATGTAAAGAAATTGTCGAAGTAAAGACTATGTGGCGTCCTTTGGGAGCTCACTTATCAGGTCCATGACAACAGAACCCCTAACACCTAGTTCAGGTATGGTATTTCCTGTGGATGCGCCTTGGAATGGTTTGGCTTGGATGAGGTAACCGAGTCATGTGCATAAACACCATACTTTATATCCAAAACATATGGGCTTCCCATGAATATGCTGCTTCATGCCATGACGACCGCAATAAGGAATCATGGACTCGTCAGTAGATAAATTGATTTCTTTTGGGTAGAGTTCTAGCCAACGCTCATTCAACATACACCATAAGGGACGAATTTTAGCAAACATCATTTGGATCAAGTTTAGCATTATCACAAACGAAAATATCGCATCAATATTAAAAACAAAAGAGGAGTTTCCACTCTCCATTGTATAATGAGCTGTAGTTGTGGTAATATATTCAAGTATTTCATTATCTATCTATTTTTTCAAATATTTCAATCGGAATGTAGTTTCCTTTCAGCCAGGAGGGAAGGTTCCACGCGGGTTCTGGCTTAGGGGGGATGTCCTTCTCCCATTTCCGTGCTCTTACCTCTCCAACCTTGTGTGCTCTGTCTCTCTTCTTTAGCCAAACTCTTGCTCTTTTGGGTCATCAGAGTCACTTGAGTCGCCATCATCATTAGTTTTGTTTGGTCCTCATCCTGGAGGAGATGCTTTTGATGACTCACATCACATTAGCACGTGTCGGCTTGGACCCGGCTTGAGGGTAATGTTGTCATATGCTTTGCCATCGGAGATGCCATCTTGCTGTGAGTCTTCCGCTTCGCCAGCAATAATGAAATCCTCAATTCCATTGTCAGTAAACCTCTTTCCCACGAGTTCTGCTGGGCCTCGCAGCTGATTGCTGGTGAAACGACTAATGTCTTGCTCCAGACCCTCGCCATCACTATCCTCATCACTAGCGAGTGCGTTCTCAGGGGGTTGAATGTAGATATCTGCTTTTAATATATTGTTCTCTGACTCTAAGATGGATGCAACTTCCTCAACAGTGAGCCTAAGACAAAATAAATCGAAAAGAAACACTTTTAAAAATACCCCACCCTAATGTGTCCACTGCCTACAAATGTAGGCAACACATTTTTGACAGCTATGAAACTCTTCATTCTTAGTTATTAATAAATTTCTAACTCAAATATAAAAGATTACACTTAGAGAAGTAAAAAAAACGATAATTAATTACGTCATTAGAAATGGGAAAAAACACCATTTACGGTGTGCCATAGCGGTGGGTGATACCGGCTCAAGTTGCTGCCGATTGCACTGTGAGGCACATCTGGGAGTACGGGCAGGCACAATGTGTCATTCCATGTAGGCTCTTACTGTCCCAGCAGCTGCCCCCCTCTAACGCTTGCGAAACAAAGTGTTACGTCAAGTAAAATAATGCGCCTACATTTGTAGGCACTGGGCATGAATGGGTTAAGTAAGTTTGTTGGCTTAGTTCAATACTTTATTTCATTGATTTTCAAAACCATTCTGTTAAGTTCAGCTACTACTTTTTTCAATTGCTTATCTTTTAATGGCAATGATTGGGTCTGGTAGCTTTGTGTATAAAAAGATTCAATTTCCTGTTTGCTTGCATATAGTACCATTTACACTATTTGTAACATTGTTATAAATATTTCTGAAAATAAGTAGATGTGCTGTGCATTCAAAATAAACTATTTCTGAACTAATGAAAGCAAATAATTTTCAGATGAACACTATGTACAAAAGTAATGAAGTATTAAAAATCATTCAAATAATCATAGGCAATATTTTGTGCTCTGATAATTCTTTGTTACAATATGTTTGAGGTCAGTGTCTTTAATGACTTGATTCATTCTTCTTTTTTAACTAACTTCAGAAACATCAAGATTTAACTTGTTGATTATTAAAATTGTTGATGTTATCTGCTGTATGGCACCTACCCATATTATAAAATGCTATCTATCACAGCTAACAGTCATTGTGCCTTTGCTAAGGCTTGGACATTTGTCTATAACACATTATTCCTGACATATATGAAGGCTGAGTAATTTCTTTAGATATGATGGTGAGACAAGTTTAAATTATTACAACTCAAGTTGCAGTAGGCTCTACCATAAAAAGAAATGCTTCATAAGCAGAGAGTTCAACTGCATGATATCAGTGTTGCATTAAAATTGATGACTTACATTACTCTGCCCTTGTTTGTACTTGATTATAACTACATTTAAATATTCTGAATGTTCAGGGAAGTTTGTAGTATTATGGATTGCAGATAAATGACATATGATTGAAAAATTAAACTTGTCGTATGTTGGTCATATGGTGAAAAAGTTTACTTCAAATATGAGTAAGTGCATAATCAGATTTATTGCCAGTATACATTCATTGCTATGTATTGGAAAAATTTCCAACAATATTTCTTGCATTTAGAAATATATACTTGCAGAAATATACATTTAATCCAATTATAATTGTACTTCATTAGAAGTTTTGATGGATTGAGATTGACAAGTTAATCAGGCATGAAATTTTTTTCTGAGAAAGTTATCTAGATGGTATTGTCTTGTTAACTGCGTTATCCCTATGAGAATGAAGGGATAAGTGAACAAGGCAGTGCTCAAAATGGAAAATATTATGAAATGGAACACTTGTTCTGGTGGTGGAACTGAAGGCAGTGGACATGAAATTTGCATATCGAAAAAGCTGAAAATCATAATAGAGGATCTGTGCATGTATGTGCTCTGCTCGAACAGTTTCCAGTGAGTGTTTATAGAAGGTGATATTCTCCGCACTTTATACATTGGTGCAGCTAGTTTTGAATAATACCATATCTGCCCAAATATAAGCCGACCCCCCAAAAAATTCCACCATTTTTTGACAAAAAAGTAAATTTCGTAGATTTTATGCTGAAGTGTACCAGGCATGCATGCATGACCTAGAAAACATTACTGGAGATCAAAGAATAGAGTGGGAAATGGTTTAGTTGTGGACATTTGAAATATTATTCCAATTAATAATTTCGCATTGTTCAATAATGTTTCACATTCAGTTAGGATCATTTCATTCATCTTCATTTTCACATAGGTCAAATAAAGCGATAGCGACCTCACAATGATAATTTTTAATCCAAGTTTATTTTCAATTAAATAAGCATTTACATTTCCTTAAGAAATTGCATTTGATAATTATACATGTTCATATCGGTCGTCGCATTTTGCATAATCGTCTGCGTAGTTAATATACGTAATTTTAATAGATTCCATGAATGAAGTTTTAACATGCATATAAACATTACATTGACTATAGCAGTAACTACAGTAGCCAAGTAAAACTAATAGAAACTTTTTTAATGGATAATGAAAAATAATACAAATTTCTAACTATTCTTAATGATACACATGCATAGCCATGTGAAACGAAAGAAAATATCCAATAGCATTTAGAAATGAAAGAACAGGTAACAAAACACAGATAATGCTAAATTCAATATTCTATATATTCAATATTTATTCGTTAATATTCGTCATAGGTCAAATATTTACTTAGGATAAATATAGTACTATCATTTGAACACGACGGCAATGAGAGACGTGCTGCTATCTATGGGTGACTACGGGACAGCCCTAAACCCAAATTTTTTCCCGGACTTGCATTTAAGCTGAGGGGTGATTTTTTCATGATAGATTTTGACAAAAACATCGGCTTATATTTGGGCAGATACAGTAGATAGCTCATTTACAATTTAGCTAACTTTCCAGAACTGTATTACTAAATGTCTGACAAGACTGAACGATATTACCAATGCATGTGACGAACCAGAATGGCGTTCCGATGTGTTCCTGTTTATTCCGAGCACTGCAACAAGATCAGGTTGCTATGCCCTTGTTGACATAAATTGAAGGAAATCTTTCAAGTCAATCAGTTAATCTATAAATGTTGATCTTGTGTGCTTATTTATTTTTGTGATTAATATTTCTAATGACCATGGCTAGAATATGATTATGTATATGTTTCTAGTGATATAATGTCAGGAGTTGCCATGATGTTTATTTTATGTATAGTAAAAAGTTCCTGGCAATGATATACCATGCTGGCCTGATTATAGGGCAACCTCTAACTTCAGTAAGCACAAAAAATTAGAAAAAAGGCTGGTTCACATCGGAGGGATGGTTGGAGGACGCTCGCGTTGAGGGCACTTTGGGGATAGGACTATTTTTGCGGAGACCATTCACACTTGTAGGTTAGGCCTCAGTCGTGGTATGGTCACATTCCGGCCCATACCTACAGCATGATGTAGTTTACGGATGCCCCTAACTAGCAGAAAGATTCAAGCTCACTTCGGATGTCACTGAGGATTGCCGATAGTAACCGAAGAGGCTAGGACTCGAAGGGGCTTGCGACAAAAGTTGCCTCCTCAGCGATCCAAAGGGTTTGTGCCAAGGCTGGACCATGTCCTTCCCTACAAGTGTGAATGCATTTGGGCCTTCTCTATAGAAACCCCATTGAAAATAGGATTTTTATATTTGGTCTAAAATGTCCCAACCATGACCGTCCTCCGACCATCCCTCCAGTATGAACCAGCCTTAATATTCTCATTTTTACTGCCAAATACCTTAATTGGTGCTCTCACTTTCCCTTGTAAATATAAAACATCAATAAAAATAAGACAGAACTTTATCTGAAGAAAAAAATTCAATTAACCAGCAGATGACAGCTGTCTTGATAGCACACAATGGATTACATATGAAGGAAAAGAAAGATATCTTCAGCAGTGATTGGATGTAAAACAAGTCTGGGTTTTTTGCCTACATTAAAAATGCCTTATAATTGGGTCAATATGATAGTTACTCAGGTATAATAGCAACAAATTTTTAGGGCTGTGATGATAATGGTAACAGTTAAATTGTTATATGTAGTGTTGTATGTGAAAATTATTCATTTAGCCACAATCGAAATGCTGGATATATTATTTTTGTTTGTATAAAGTTTTCTTTATCAATATTGTTTGTCTTAATCAGTATGAAAGTTCTTTAAAATGGTGTTACACTAACTCATTTTGTATGAATAAAAATTGTGAAAAAATACTTTGTGCTATGACTTGAAATAATTTATTTATAAACGTGAACAGAGTATGTCTTTTGTGTGCATATTGTGATCAAAATTTAGTGATTTGTTTCTTGTGAGCAATTGAAAACATGCTAACAATACTTATGCCAAATAAGAAATGGAGAATAATATGATTAAGTACATTTCTTGAGAAGTTAGCTTTTTAATAATTAAGTTAATGATAAATTTGGTAGAATATTTTGTGAAAATTTCATAATACGAAACTTAAATTAATTTTCCAAAAATGCATTTGTTTTCATTCAGCCAAAGGTCTTGCCTCTTCAAGGTTGAATGCATTTCATTTGATTTGCTTGCAATTTTATAACCAAGGAAGAGGAGTGGGTGCAATTGTTTCTTTTAAATATCATCGGTTATTGTAATTCAGTTGTTAATGTTTTGGAGGACTTCCTTCCACTGTATAGCTGCCAACAACAACATATTCCCCAAAAATTCCATCCGAGCTCATGTGAGCTTTATAATCATCAACACATAATGGAAGTACCAAGTGAATTGTCGCCCACTACAAAACATTCGTATTGGCTCCAATTTTCCACAACATGCGCAACGACTTTCCCGTACAAAGTGAAACCTCTTTTGGGTTCCGTTTAAGCAAAATGCCAAAGCCCTAATAAGTCAATTACCATCTCCAATTATTTTTTGAACTTTCATTCTTTTAAATATGTTGAAAGATTTTTTCTGATCCTTAGACACTTTCGGGGCTCTGATGACTCAGTATTTGTGCATTAAATGTGATCGTTTCAAGATGATGTCAAGTGTAGTGGACGGTCTATGTCTGCTCCATATGTTTCTTATCTTAATGATGGTAAATATTTTTATTTGTGCTTCGACTGAATGGATCAAGTGTCAATTAAGTATTCTTCAACTGCATATTAATTGGTTTTCAAGGGAAAGCTGTATAGTGTCGGGTAGATGTCAAATTTCCTATTCGTCTGTGCTGAGTTGCGACTGGAGCCCCTACCATTTGAAATGTTTCAATAGTCATAAGCGGGATTTGTGTATCCTTCGATATACATTCCATGTTCCCTCAAATGTTATTTTCATCATTCTGTCCTGCTTGTGCATCTGTGGTGATCTGGAATTGAATCCTGGTCCTCAAACTGTATTTACTACAAAAACGTCAGATCCATTGCAGGGAATAAGCTGGTAGATTTCAATCTGGCATTCTCCGCTTTGTCAACCTCTAGTCCTGATGTTATTTGTGCAACACAGACATGGCTAACCTCTCAAGTGTTAGATGGTGAGATTTTGTGTGATCACTACAATTTATTTAGGAGGGGTAGGAATAGTGTGCCTGGTTGTGGGTTTAAGAAGGGAGGCAGTGTGTTGGCAACCATGTCAGTGAAAATACCCTCCTGCTGCAGGAGTGACCTTGAAGCTGATTGCAAAGTGGTGGTCATCAAGCTTTGCTTAAACCCTAAGATATCTGTGAGGTTACTGATCGCCTGTGCATACCTCCTCCCTCCAGTATCCAACAGCGACCTTGAAGCTTTCCACAACTCCCTTGAGTTAATTCAACAGGAGCTCACTGACAATGATACTCTCATTCTACTAGGTGATTTCAGTCTCTGTGACATATCTTGGGTCACTGATGATCGTATTGCTGCTATTTCGCCTCAAGGAAATAATGGCTGCCAGGTGAACACTGTTGGAATGGATAAACGAATTTAAATTATCGCAACTTATTAGTTTGTTAGTTTCCCCACATGTAACAGGAATTATCTCGATCTTATCTTTTGTAGAATTGGGAAAACAAGTACTTTTTCACATAATGTTATGAATATTTCTGATTGTGCCAATGTGCAGTTTGACCATGTGCCACTGTTATGGGAATTGAAATTGGACATCGTAAATTGAGTCAAAAAATCTCTTAAAATTCGATATAATTGGAAAAGATTTGACATTAATGCATTTAAAGAAATTTTAACTCACTGCCCATGGGTATTTCTTGATTGTTGTGTTGTGACTATTTTTATTCTCTACTCAATGCATGTGTGCTCAATTGTGTACCATTATTGAAGGTTAACCCCTTAAAATACCCTATATGGCATGACGATGAGTTAATTACTGCTCTGAAATCGAAAGAGTGTTCCATAGATGGATATGTTCAAGATTATATTCTGACTACCTGGAGTTTTCACTTAAGTGTTCAACTTTTAAAGACTTACAAATTTTAAAGTATGATTTGTATTTGGTTGACATAGATTCTTCTCTGAATGAAAACCCCAAATTTTTCTGGAAGTATATGAAAAGGAAAATGGGATGTAGGTGCATTCCCACTTCAGTTTTTCTTGAAAATCAAGTCGCTTGTAAAGTTCAGAGTGCTTGTACTTGTTTTTAGAGCATTTTTAACCTTTTTTAGTGTTCCTTCGAAAGATTCATATGTAGCTAACACCCCATTGCATGCTACTGATACTTCCGATACCCTGCATTCAGTGTGCTTCACGAGTGAGGAAGTCATGAATGCCATTAAAAGTTTAAAAAGCAATGTGTCTCCTGGTGGTGACAACATACCATTACCAATCATCAAAGCTTGTGCATCGGAGTTGTGTCATCCTCTTCTTTGTTTATTCAATATGATTTTGTATACTCAATGTTTTCCTGCAAGGTGGAAACAGGTGATGTTATGTCCCATTTATAAAAGTGGAAAGAAATCCGATGTAAAAAACTATCATCCAGTGTCATTGCTTCCAGCATTTTCTAAAGTTTTTGAGAAACTCATAGATTGTAAACTTTCTGCTTATTGTAAAGGGAGTTTCTCCAATAAGCAACACGGTTTTCCTCCACGTCGCTCTACCATCACAAACCTGGTTTTGCATGTTAATGACATCTCATCTGCTATCCAGAACTCCTCACAGCTGGATACTGTATATGTTGACTTCGTTAAGGCATTCAACAAAATTTACTATGAATTTATTTTGCTTAAACTTCAGCACTTTGGTATTTCAGGCGACTTACTATAACTTATCAGTTCATATTTAAAGGGTAGGACACTAAAAGTCACCATCGATGGTTGTGTCTCTCCCTCTACAGAGGTAATAACTGGTGTCCCTCGGGGATCTATCTTAGGTCCCTTTCCATTTAATGTTTTTATAAATGACCTGCCAATGTGTATAACTACCTCTAGTCTACTTTATGCAGGTGATCTAAAGATTTCTAGCAGAATCGTTACTCTGGCCGATTGTGTTCAACTACAGAAAGACCTTGATCGGCTGGCAAACTGGGGCCACAAATGGAAATTATTTCCAAATTTATCCAAGTGTAAAGTTCTTTCTTTTTCATTAAAGAATAATGTCATTAATTTTGACTATAACCTGGATGGGTCTATTCTAGAATGTGTCAATTCTATTAATGATCTAGGCATAACTATTGACTCAAAATTGAGTTTTAACAATCGCATAGTTGCTGTCTGTTCAAAGGCTTTCCATCTGCTGGGATTTATCAAACGAATTTCCCTAGAAAAATTTTCAATTCAGACACTTGTGAAATCGTTTTGTGCCATTGTTAGGCCTGCATTGGAGTATGGCACAGTAGTTTGGAATCCGCACCACAGAAAAAACATTGATGCCGTGGAAAAAGTCCATAGGCATGAGTATCCTATTCTTTGTAGAGGGTTCAAGTTAACTCCTTTGCATGTCAGATGGAAAGCCATTGATATTGTCTTTCTGTGGAATATTGTAACTGGAATAGTAGATTGTAGTAATTTGTTAAATGTAGTTAATTTTAATACTCCATTACGAAGATCCAGGCATACTCCACTTTTCAGGGTGATATTTGGCAGAGTTGATGCATGTAAGAACTCAACAGTCACTAGGATCATATGATCCATGAATGATGTTTTAACAAAAAATGATGAAATTGATGTATTCAATGATTCCTCGGGGTGTTGTAAAAACAAAATTTACAAAACTTTTTTATTAAAATTATTGTCTCTTTGTGCTTACTTGTTATTGTGCAATTTTATATTTGTTTTTATTACAATTCATTTAAATGGGGTCATGCCTGTATGCATTTAATAAATTATTATTATTATCGATCAGTAATATGTTGAATACAAATCGCTAACTGTTTTTCCATTTTCAAATTTTTGATAGAAGATTTTGGGTGGAAGTTGTTTTACATACAAAATTGTACAGTGATTTATGTTCTACGGGTCTATCAATTTTGGATCAGCTCTCAAGGCATGGCAATAGCCAAAAACAGCAAATTTGCTTTGATAATGTGAGTGAATTTCATTGCTGTAATTTATTTACTCACACATATCTGGGTAAATCTGGGGAACCTCATTATTTTGAAATTATTTTAATATTTCATCAAAGTATTTGCTTGTTTATTCAATATTTCCAGGTTTTATATGCATGGGTGACTTTTTATTGATTTGGAAAAGTATACCTTTGATTATATATTGTCGTCTACAGAGACAAGATCTAAATATAGCAATATCTTTAAAGTGTTTATATTTATTAACCTCCTGAGCTCTCAAATTGTCTCAGAGAGGTAATATGGTTGGCAATCCAAACACACAGACCATGTCTCTGGTAGATTCGCTATTTCATGGTCAGAGTCTGCTGTTATTTTGGTCTGTCACCAACTGATAGCAGGCCATGTTTTTTGCTGTTTTCCAGTGAACAAGAAGTGTCTTTCATCTAGTGATGTAGGCCAGAGATGTTGCAAAATATTAAGAACCTGTTAGCCATTTGCTGACAAGCTATAACACACATGGCATGGAGACTCTTAGAGATATGCCCATGAGACTAAATGAAAAGACATGAGGATATTTTCCTAGTGATATGTCTGCCACTGAAAAAAGAGCCAAGCCTGAGCTTGCAAGGATAGTACAGCACATACGATGGTTACAGGGAAGAAACAAGGGGCGCTTGTTTTCGGATAATAGTTTTTTTAGCATGGACATTCCTTGTTTCTTTCCTGTCACCTGATTCTTTCTATTGCGATAACTCGCTGATTATCCAGGTTCTTTCTATGGCTAATATACCAAGTGATATTACCTTTAAATGCCAACATATAGCGTGAGCAGCTAAAAATTATATTTTTTTATATTCCTTGTTTCTTCTCTATAACCTTCACACGAGGAGTGAGACTACTAGTGAGTATGAGCGCTGTCTTACGCCTTTGTATGTTCGTATTTTCCTTAGTGGTTTCGAAAGTATCACACACTTCAAGACTACTAAAATAACCTTAGATCGTTTCCATCACGAACTGTTTACTAGTTAAATGGGAACTCGGCCGTGCAGGAGACCGTTTAAATCAGAACAAAAAGGGTTTAAGGAAAATGGAAAACAAGTTTTAAAATTTTTTTATTACGAATCGTACGCGTCTCTTTACAGTTATTCTTCTAACATTTCCTCCCTTCCTTTTCAAAAACTAAAAAAGCGCAAATTTATCGGCAAAGCTTGATCGACATCGGTTTTATTCCGTCTAAAACCACGCAAGAAACATCAAAAGACCTATTTGCAAGGACAATATATAATTAAAACTTTTAACATAATTTTACAGAGGCGTCGCTAGCTACTTAAAAGATTCGAGGCTCGACCCCTTAGAGCTCCCCCCCTCACTTTACCCCTCGCAGATTTTGGTAATTAAAAATTTAATTCTCCAAGCCGATTACGTTGATGCTTAGATGTCATATATTTTTTCAAACAAAAATTAATGAATAATTACATGTAATTCTTTCCATTTAAAAACAAACTTAGGCTTTCAATTCTTCTGCTATTTTTAGAATAAGTAAACAGTAACGGCCATTCCGCTTTTTGATTTGAAACTTGTTAACGGACTCTTTTAAGTTTTAAAGTCGGCAAATATTGGCGTAAAATTTACTGGAATCATGAAAAATAACTATAATTAGATGAGATTTTCCAGTAATATCAAATAGAAGCAAAATGTCAATGGCCCCGAGAGCTAGTGCCTAACGACTCCGTTAATTAACTAAAGAGCGTGTAGAGAGTAGCAAATATGCGTCTACATTGTTACTACTGAAGTAGTTAATAACGAATAATGATGCTTTTTATAGGGCTTGATGAGATAAATGTGGGAAAGACAAATTCCAAGAATGGAAAATGATATATGTTCGTGACCGCTCCTTATTGATCTCTGCTGGAAAATAATCGGGAGTTAACAAGGTATATTATTCGATCCGTGTGGCCAACTGCGTTAAAAATGAAGTGAGTCTTGATAGTATTTAATCGGTCAATTGACCATTTTTATATTGCGTATTTTTTGACAAGCCAAGAATCAGTCAAAAGTATATACAGGTTTTCCATCCCTTCTGTCTACCCATTACGAAGAAACATGAATTGCAGTATTCTTCACGTAATACTTTTATCTTTTGAGCTAAAACTTTATTCTTAAAGCCCATATAATACTACGGGATACCTAACTACTGCCTTTTAGCCTGTTACGACCAGCAATGGGACAATCCGGCCCTCTTTCACACCAAATATTTTCGTCAGTATATCACAGATTCTGGTAATATTAAAAACTCGAATCAAGTGATTTGAGCAACGTTTGTACTATGATTAATTTTTAAAATTCAGATGAGCGATGGTTTTCACGCTTCAAAAACTCTCAAAGCCATGCAGTTTAAATTAGGACCTTAACTTCGAACTGAAATATGTATAACGTGATTTGAAATGCTATTGACCTAACGGAATAAACAGTCCGTCGACCCTTTATCTAGACAGTGGAAAATATTCATCGCGCCGGAAACGTCCCATCTTTGTTTTCCTATCGAATAAGGCCATTTAGGTCATCTAAACCCCATCAAGGCCTTTCAGCCGAGATAGCAGTTGATCACTAAGCCACGCAAGATTGGAGAATGTTGAGGCGAAACGACGGTAGCCGGGTCGGTATGAGAAAGATTCGAGCAACGGATGGGATGATACTGGGTGTTGTGGAGAGAGGGTAGAGAAGGTCTGGGATGGCGTTAAGAGGGAGGGAGGGCCGACATGTTGGGAGGTCGGCAGCCATAACGTGAAGTAACTGGATTACCAAGGGTCGTTCATTGTGAAGCAGGATTTCAGATGGGAAGAGGGCGGAAAGAGTGGGAGGGGAGAGGGGAGGAGATAGTGATCCCCTTCTCCGTACTCATTCAGTGCCCTTCTCTGAGAGAGAGGTTCTAGTTCCTAGAATGATTGCGCTTTGGGGAGGCATAAGTGGAGTAAATGAAGCGAAGCAAAGCGGGATTCGCCTTAAAAAAAATAAGCCTACATACGGTCGTTCCGCCGACGGTATGCGTACGGCGATTGACCAATAAACGTTAAAAAAATCTATGAGTTGAAAAAAGAGGCGATGAAACTTTTGAATGTCATTTTTCGAAAGGCGAGGTTTCTAAACTCCCACTATTTCCAGGTGGTTATTTCGTAAGTCTGTTTTAGCCTTAGATTTTGCGCTTTAGAAATCTTTAATTAAGAACATATTAACCATCTTTGCACAAATCGTCAATGTCAATGGATTGTTTTATTATCTTCAAAATCAGATTGGCTGAATAAAATTCATCGTTATCAAATGTAGCGAGTCACAAACAATCATTTTAGAAAATTCAATTTAAAAAAATTTTCTTCACTAACGAATTAATATTTTGTAGAACTTAAAAAAAATATATTTGAAAGATATTTTTCTAATCTATCATTTGAAATAATTAATCGACAAGAGTATAATTCCGTTGCAGTTACTTTCAACCTTTGATTTATAAGACGAATTTTATGAATAAATTATTAGCTAGACAAATGAGTATCCGAGGCATACAGACTTTTACGCTATTTTTTGTTGATGACATTAGTGCTCCCGTTTCCCGGGAAACCCATTGAATATCCCGGGAATTCCTGGTACTTATATCACAAGGAGAATTTTACTCTCTAGCCTTTATCGACCGTGCTGTTCCTAAAGGTTCCACTAATTGTAAGACTGTTTCCGAGTGGCTTAGTTTCACTTCTAATACAATAATAAGGAATAAATTTATATGGGGCATTTTCAAATGCTTGCGTTATCGTGGGAATATATACAGTGAAACTTCGATTTTACGTCCTCCGATATTAGGTTTTCCTCAACTTTACGAATTTTTCTTTCGGTCCCGGTGTTTGGTCCATAAGAACAATGATAAATTTTAACGGATTTTACACTTTCGCGATTTTGTGCTTTCCACGAATTTATGACAGGAATTTCACGTCCGGATAATATGTAAATGTCCCCGATTTTACGTTTATAGTAATCCGAATTACAATTCAATTGAATAGTTTTCCATATTCTCTAATTAAAAAACTATATTGGTGTATTCCATATTAAAAAATCATTTAGACGAATTCGGATGAAGGCCACTGCGCTATAGGGTGAGAGTTGACATTGTATACAGATTGTCTCCCAAATTGAGCATATTTTGACAAACTGTTTGAGGTATTAAAGTTCAGATTTTTCTCACGACTCATCTTGCATTCAGTATTTTTTCATTGTATCAATTTATAATGGAATTCCGTCCCTGTTGCATTCTTTTAGCGCACTGGCTACTTTTTCAGTTTTCTTCTATATTTCAAGTAATATCGGCCATGAATACATGACTTAAAAGAAACGTACGGGTAGGATTTAATTAAACCATCCTCAGACGGGAGGGGCTGAAAGAGAATTTTCCGTCTTGACTGGTTTACTTGCTCCTAGCCTTTATTCTTCCTTTGGCAGTGGTAAAAAAGTATAGTAATTTCTGAGCTTCAACTATTTATCTGTCTTTTTAGCCGCTCAATTCAGGTTAGTACAGACATCTCTCATTATGGTTTCTCAATGAAATTTAAGTTTGTTAAACGTGTTTTTAAATTTAAATAAAGATTTAAAAATTATTTTTTGATATTTCTTATTACAGTGTTAAGCGTAAGAGTTGGGGTTGCAATTTTGAAATTTCTCTCCTGCCCTCCATATCGCCATGTCACACAGTCAAAAACAAACTGAATCAAAATCTTGGAAATATTTCGATCATTTGGAAGGAATGGAAAGTGCCAAGTGTAAAAATTGTCAAAAAGTAATCAAGCGCAAAGAATTTTCCACAAGTAAACTGCTTCAACATTTGAAAAGTGCCCATAGTGAAGTGGAGAGTGAAATCACAAGCACAAAAAGACCATATGAAGAACCGTGTACGTCAAGAATGATTAGCGTGCAATCAAGATTGTCTTCTTTTCTTAAAACAGAGAGTAGGAAAGAAATTTTGGCAAACTAGCGTCTGTTGATGATTTTTCAATCAATGCAATTGTTAATAGTGAATTCATCAGAACATCTTTTACTGATAAAGGTATGTATCTACCAAAATATTCTCATCAAGTAGTGAACATGATTTGCAAACAGTACCTTACTGCGAAACAAATTATTATTTAAGAAATACCTAAAAAAGTGTCCGAGGATATAAGATTCAGCATTTCACTGGATGAATATACTCTTCGAAATCGTAGGCATTTAAATATCAATCTTCATGCTGATAGTGAATTCTGGAATTTGGGCATGGTGCGCATCTTTGGGTCCCTTTCTGGAGAAAAAATAGTTAAACTAGTGAAGAAGAAACTTGCAGAATTTGAGTTATGTTCGAAGAAGCACGTGATAGTTTGTGTTACTGATGGAGCAAGCGTATTGATAAAATTTGGTAGATTAAGTGATATTGAACATGTTTTGCACATGGGCTCCATTTAGCTGTTTGTGATGTTTTGTACAAAAGGAAATCTCATTCAACTCCTACGACTATAATTAGAAACGAATGTGAGGAAGGAGAAAATTCAGACGAAGACTCTTTTGAAGATAACAATTTTTTATCTAGTGTGGAAATTTCCAATATCTTCGCAGATGATTCTTCGAAAAATATTGAACTCACGATGGCTGTAAAAATGGTGTGAACATTGCCAGCACAATTGAAAAAGTGCGAAAATTTGTGAAAATGTTCGCAAATCGCCAGTGAAGAATGAATTGTTGCAAAAACACTCCAGAGCTGAACATAACGGCGAGCTTCAACTGAAAATTGATTCACAGAACAAGGTGGAATACATTGCTTGACATGCTAGAGAGATTTATTTCATTAAAAACATGCATTTATTGTAACGTGCTTTTTGTTTAAGTGCTGGTTGTTTTAGATACTATAAAATTTATTATTTAAATTTAATAATGTCCGGCCAAGGTAAGTTTTTAAAATTTCAAGTACTACGTAAAATCACGGATTGTGTATCTATGATTAATCGTTTGCAATTCATTATTATTGCTTTATCAATTGTCAGTGCAACGAAATTTATACGTGTCCTAACCTATAATTTAGTTGTCGTTTATAATAATGACTCAATTTTACTGTTGTAGTTTTGCATACATTTTAAAAATTAAAACTAATTATATTTATTTTCTTGTCTAATAATTTCTGACCTTCGTTAATATTATTCGTTCAGTGGATCTTGTCCTGCTATATTTTTAAGCTTGTACCCAATAACTCATTTTCACTTTGACATTTATAAAAAAATATATATTTACATGAATATTATAGGTATGCCAAGCCATAAGAAGCTAAAAACACAAGACAACACAAATACTTGTTACAGAAAATGAACATGGGCACGCATAAATTCCTATACCATAACGTATACGATTTTTTGGCACGCGGCCCAAAAAAGATTCGCCACCCCTATACATTAAATTTATGGAAAAATTAGGATATTTTATGTTAAGATTATGGTATCATCATTCATGCCTTTAGCGCGTATTTGGATAAAAAATACCGAGAAATGGGTATGGGGCCATTATATTTAACAATTGAAAAGAGAAAATTTCTCGAATAACTACGAAACACAACATTAAAATACTTTTCACGTTTTACCTTCACTGCTACCAGGGTTGCTTCTCCGATTGTGATCTCTTATACATAGTATTTTGTTGACCCCATGGTGTATAAGAGACCCCACGGTCTGCAAACCTAGACCAAGTTCTTCCTTTTGTCCATAGGATGGCCCATAAAACTTTTTAATTCAATAGCTTCGACGGTGTAAAAACGTATAAGGGACATACAAACATACATATATAAACACATTCATTTTTATATATTAGATTGGCTTTTCGGTCTTGTGCTGAAAATTTTCGAATTATGTCGAATTTCGAAATATGGAGGCTCGAATTAACCAGATTTTACTGTACTAGGAGCTGCGCCCCTGCTCGCTCCGCTCGCCAACCCAGATGGGAGCTCCGCTCCCCAGACCCTCGGCGTGCTTCGCGCGCTCTCCTCTTCCATTGTTAGCGGATTGCACAATATATTACTACTACTCCGCCAATCATTTGTCTACGCCAACGTACTAAAGTCACCATTATTTTTAAGTTATAAAATTATTAGTTTTTCATCTTGCTTGTATATATGGGCCAATCCCTCCGGACCTCACTGCCCATCCCCCTCCATCACTGAGGTAAAAATATAACTCTAATAGTGATGCACTGAATATCAAAATTGCCGAATAACGAGTACCGAATAAGTAATCGAATTCTGTTATAGCCGAATAAAAAATACCGAATAAATAACCGAATACTGATACTGCTGAATACCGAATATTCAGCCACCGAATATCCACATAAAAGAAACTTACTTGTCAAATTGATTTTAGTAAAATAATTATTATTGAAAGTTTTAAAAATATCTATTAAATCAATATCACAAAGAACCTTCGGTGTTTGGAATTTAGAAACTTTACTGTGCCTTATTGTGTCCTAATTACAGAAAAAATATTTGAGGGCATTTTAATTTTAATATTTGTGTGATCATTATTATGTGGTTACTATGTGATGGAAAATATTTCACTTCAGTAACAAATATTCGCATTTGAGAATTTTATTTGGAATTCTTTTTCGCTTTCAGGCTTTGGCTTATATCAAATTTACCTCCATTTCCAATAGTTTCGAAAATCAGTTTTATGGTTTTTTATTCTTTCTCGTTTTTAATCTTTTGTGTTTTTCAGTATGTATCGTAATACAAGTTGAATATTTTAAGAAGTTGACTCAATTTTATGATTTAATTTTCAATTTTGGCTGCTCATTATTCAGTTTGATATTTGGTAAATTTTACCCGAATTCGAGTACCAAACAAATTATCCATTTTGTCAAATTCCGAATACTAGCGAATTCAGAACAGTGAAAAAAATTGCCGAATACCGAATAGGTTTCGAATATTCGGTACATCCCTACTATCTATTGATTTCTTAATGCTGCATCGTACACAATATTTTGAATCGTGTGGGTTTCCGTGTCGTTTTTAGCTCCTGTAATTTTGATTTTGAGACTGGCCATTGATCGACACCTAGAGAGGGCCACGTATAGCTGACCGTGACCAAAGTTTGGATTATTCTGTACGGGGAATTGATTTATGTTAAGAATAAAAGGTAACTCATGACTTTCTTGAGTATTTAAAGAGATTCAAGATATCGTAAAGACATTTTCTTGTTTGTCCCCTGTCAATATTGAACAGTAAAGAATTGATCTATCAATACTCCGTACGATTAATCGAGTGCCGTTACATAAGCCATCATTGATACAAATGTTTCCAAATAACATCATCACAGCGTCTTCTTTCTACGTTAACTTTTGAGGCGGTAAACCTGAAGGGGTTAGTGACGCCAGGTATTCGGGTTGGTAACTTAACATGATTTCATCATTGTCTGTGCCATTTCCATCTGCGTCTGTTGCCCAACTGTATCCCTCACAGATAATTTCTTCTCCTGGTTATCTATCCAAAACTTTTTCGTTCAATAAATTGACTTCATTGTTTCTCGGAGCGAGAAGTACGCTGGTTCTCAACGACTCTTCAGTAACGGTGAGAACGTAGACAGCGGTGACTAAATCGTCTGAGCAGAGCATTTCTTGGGGAACTATCAATCGATCTACTTTAACGTTGCCAATGTCCAAAATTCACTAACTGAAAGATTCGGCGTCTGCGCGTCTACTCGCATGTTTTGATTTCGCGACTGACGGGAAACTTCGGTTGCCTCTGCCTCTAAGAATAACTGAGACTACGCGCCTGCGCACAACGGTCATTTTCCAATCACGGGTCACTTAGTTAGCCCTTTAGAATATTATAATATAGAGAGATATTTAAGAACTTTTAAAAATCCCTTTCAACTTCTGTGTCACACCTTTCTCCGTCATTTGCATATATTATATATATATATTATATATATATATATATATATATATATATATATATATATATATATATATATATATATATATATGGGAATCCCGGAGAGCATAAGTAACAATTCAACTAAATAATATCCCACCATTTTAAGCGACGTCCTTGTTACGACCCGACTAAAGAGAACGTAAGCCAGAACACGGTCTGTAAATGCGTTTGGAATATTTGATGGAAACTGAAGGCACCCAGTAGAGAGAGAGAGAGATGTTTCGCCGTATTACCTCTATCCACGGTCTCATAGGAACAGTATTCGTTCGAGAACTGCTCCTGACTTCGACAATATCCCGTTCTCCCCACTTTCTTCCCCACTCCTACTTCCTATCCCTTCTTTCCCTGCCTTCTTCCCCTCCCTTCTTCACCTACCTTCTTCCCTCTCCCATCTTCCCCTCCATTCTCTCCCCCCTTCTGCCCCTCATTTCTTTCGCTCCCTTCTTCCTCTACATTCATCCCCTCCCTTCTTCCCCTGCCTCCTTCCCCTCCCTTCTACCCTCCCTTCTTCCCCCTCCCTTCTTCCCCCTCCCTTCTTCCCCCTCCCTTCTTCCCCCTCCTTCTTCCCCCTCCCTTCTTCCCCCTCCCTTCTTCCCCCTCCCTTCTACCCTCCCTTCTTCCCCCTCCCTTCTTCCCCCTCCTTCTTCCCCCTCCCTTCTTCCCCCTCCCTTCTACCCTCCCTTCTTCCCCCTCCCTTCTTTCCCCTCCCTTCTTCCCTCTCCCCTCTCCCCTCTTCCCCTCCCTTCTTCCCCTCCTTTCTTCGCCTCCCCTTTTTCCTCCTACATTCTTCCCCTCCCTTATTCCCCATCCCTTCTTCCCCTTCCCTTCTTTCCCTCCCTTCTTCACCCTCCCTTCTTTTCCTACCTTCTTCCCCTACCTTCTTCCCTCTCCCATCTTCCCCTTCCTTCTTCCCTTCCGTTCTCCCCCCTTCTTCCCTTCCCTTCTTCCCCTTTTTCTTCCCCTACCTTCTTCCCTCTCCCATCTTCCCCTTCCTTCTTCCCTTCCGTTCTCCCCCCTTCTTCCCTTCCCTTCTTCCCCTTCTTTCTTCCCCTCCCTTCTCCCCTCTCCTTTCTTCCCCTCCCTTCTTCCCCCTCCCTCCTTCCCTCTCCCTTCCTCCCCCTCCCTTCTTCCCCCTCCCTTCTTCCTCCTCCCTCCTTCCCTCTCCCTTCCTCCCCCTCCATTCTTCCCCCTCCCTTATTCCTCCTCCCTTCTTCCCCCTCCCTTCTTTCCCCTCCTTTCTTCCCCCTCCCTTCTTTCCCCGCCCTTCATCCCCATCCCTTCCTCCCCTCCCTTCTTCCCCCTCCCTTCTTACACTCCATTCTTCCCTCTCCCTTCTTCCTCCTACCTTCTTCCACTCCCTTCTTCCACTCCCTTCTTCCCCTCCTTTCTTCGCCCTCCCTTCTTCTCCTACCTTCTTTCCTCTCCTTTCTTCTCCTCCCTTCATCCCCTCCCTTCTTCCCCTCCCTCCTTTCTCCTCCCTTATTCTCCTCCCTTCTTCCCCTCTTTTCTTCCCCCTCCCTTCTTCCGTCGCGCTCAAAACCCAAACCCAACCGTCCTCTCTGCTTCCTACCTCTCTAGGGGTTTTAATTTACGCGGAACAAGGGCAGGTTAAATTGGACGCCTCGTGGGATGAACTTATCAGTAGTACGCGAAAACCCGTGTTCGCGGGGGAGAATGGTCGGATCACGCTGCTGTTTATGGGCGCGAGTGAAAGTTCGCCTCTCGAAATGATAAATGTAACAAAAAGCACCTTTTTCATCTAAATATGCAAATTTGTTACGGAGATCGGGTAGTAGAGTGAGGGTGGAAGAGGATTGAGTGGGGAGAAGAAGATTGGATTAATTTTTTTACTTCGGCCAATAGCTGACCGAGGTTAAAATTTGGATCATTCCTAATTTTGCGAGAGTCAGTACATCAATCACATTCTGACTGATCATGAATTGCTGACACGTTCGTATTCGTACTGTAAAAGTTATATCTTTCATAAAGATTATAACGTATTTAAATATAATATGTATTATCTTTATAAATATCTAAAGTTTTTTCGTTTTTTGCCAATAAACAATATTTTTAGTCAATAGTTGCAAGGCATTCTTAAGATGCGATCTTTTAGCAATCTATTGCATAAATTTTAATGATACATTGCAATTATCGACTATAAAAAATAACGATATTGTTTATTGATGGAAAGACGAAAAAAACCTTGGATGTGTACATAGATAATATGTATGTACATGTATGTATGTACATAGATAATATGTATTACGTTAAAATATCTTATAATCGGCAACTTCAGGTATGCTCGGCATACAGATGCCGTTTGCTTACGTTGAGCAAGTGGCGGTTTAGTATTCAACTAAGAACATGGTATTTTGGATTTTGATTTTTCCATCTAACTTTTTACCGAATCTATCTCAGCATTGCTCCTCTAAATTCAGGGCTCGAAAAATTCGGTCGCCGTACCTCCTGTTAGTATTTCCTGGTATCAAATCTCAATATTCATTATGTAATACAATGAATTTGAATACAGTAAAATAATACTGATCTTATGCTATGAGATTTAAGAAATTTCTTGCCAAGGACTAGGAATTATAAACAATTCACGTCTAGTTTATTACCCAAATTTTTTAATGTTGGATATATAAAGTTTTTCTAGATTAAAATATCACAGTAACTCCAGATACACAAGTAAATATCCAAAGCTATGTAAAAGATGTTAATATTATTTCAGATAATAGACTCCTTCGAGGAAGGAACACAGCGTTAATCTGAACTGTTTCGGATTATAGCTATTTCTGGATGCTGGATGCCTCAACTTTTGCACAGAAAATCAACCAATAACATCAGAAATTACCTATGCATGACAAAAATAAAATATCGGTTCAATATGTCATTGCCCAAACTTTCGCAAATACTTCTGGTTTCACTACACTCTTTCCTTGCTGGAAGGAACTCCGAAGAAAACATGTTGCTACAAAAAGAACAAACCACGGAAAATTTTTCCTTAACGTAAATATATTACAGTATAAAGTCCAAAATCTGGCTGTCCAAAATTCGGAATGATCCGAATTCCGGACAGTTTACAAAATATTCCATTATCAAATTTTGTACAAGTTACGGTAAACAAATTCACTTGTATTCGACACCGGTTTTGTTTTGTGACAAACCGCTCTGCTCATGACTCAAGCACAAATTTTAACACCGTGTGATTATTCTACTGGCCGGATCACGAAATTCTGAAGACCACAGATCATGAAACTGCCGAGAACTATAGCGAAGAATTTTCATAATTAGTTGCTGATGAAAACTTGACACATGACCCGGTATATAGTGCCGATGAGACTTCTCTTTTCTTGCGCTATGTTACGCAAAAGACGCTAGCAGCAGAGGACACGACCGCAACAACGGAGATGAAAGATGAGGGACTTGAGCAAAGAACCTTTATCACTGAACAGAAAATTTTCCTTACCTAGAATTCAAGAAAAACTTAATTCAGGAAAACACAAATATATGAAACAACTGACGCTACATGACATTTTAAAAAATACCCACCAAATTGCACGATGAAACTTCCCTCTATCAAAAATCAAATCGTTTGCAGCTCCACCTTCGACGTCGAGAGGTTAATCACAGCCTTTGTTTGCATATTTTACTTCATAAGCGCCGACGAAGAATATGTTTTTATAATCAAATGAAACATTTACCCTATATTTTCATACATTATTTTGTTTTTCTTAATCCATATAGACTTTGTTGATAATTCATAATTAGGTTATATAGATGTCTCTATATATAATCCAAAAACCGGAAAAAATCCAAAATCGGGCAAACAACAAGTTCCGAGATTGCTGGAATAGACTTCGTGCTGTAATATATAGATAATCTGATTTATGTATAAATAGAACTTGATAAATAGTTGTACCATGCACAAATATATAGTATTATGTGGATTGACGAAGTTACTTAGGCGTTGGACGAAGATTGTTGTATGACATCAGGGGACTGGTTAGAGCTGGACGATAGTTGGACGTAAAACTAGATATATTATAATGTCGCTGGATGCTGTACCGTAATTTTTTGAGTCATATGATTTATTTAGTATTGTTTATGCCACCAAGTTCTATAACTGAATGAATTTTAATCAAAATAATTACAGGTATCTTGGAATAAATCGAGGTTTTGTGAAAATCAACGAGAAAAATTACCCTTTATTTTTCGCTACGTCGCTCATCTCTTCAGAGATTCTATTCTGGATGATAGTTTGTATAAATACGAGATATCATTCCATTTCGTATAACAGTTTAGGCCAGGGGTTTTCCACCATTTCTTGCAAATGTAGAGCATTTTGTTAACCGTCGTGTACCCCTTAGAGCATTTTTTAATAATCGCGTACCCACAAGTATATGTTAAAGTGATAGTAAAATGAATAACACTTGTCTTATGATCGATAGTCTATATTTATAGCGTCAAAATTCACAGTTTTGGCGTTTTTTCACGTTTATTTACGTTATTCTTAGTCGTAACATCTCAAATTTTGGTTTCATAGTCATGCGTGAAAGACAAAGTAAGAAGAAAAATTATAATCTTCAACACTTCCGCGTACTCCTTCGAAACACTTGACGTACCCCTAGTGGTACGCGTACCCCCAGTTGAAAAACCCTGGTTTAGAATCTAGAATCGCGCACGGACAGACAGATGAATAGAGAGACAACATGGCGAAAACAACTTTTTTGGACTAAGGGACAGCTAAAACCATAAAAACCTCGAAGTCGAATTTTTTCGCTATTACAATACTTTCTCTAGATATTACGTAGATGAGAAAGTGGTAATATTAAAAATAAAATAAATTAACTACAATTTTTATTTATAAAAAGTGTTTGTTGGTCAGCAGATATGTTATTACAGATGATCAAAAGTGGCGGTAGAAAATACAGCAGATGCTTTCGTGAAGAGTGATACCAATGCTGTCTGTTCTCTACAATTTACAATGTTTCTTCTCAAAATTATCTCTTAATCTATACTTATGCACAATTTCCTTCTCGTTAATGAATTACTTCTGCTTAATAAGATTAATAGGATCATCACAACAGGATATATCCTCTGCCATTTCACATTTATTTTTCTCTTTGTTTTGTGACCATTGGATTATATACCAAGAATTTCTAGACGCATCCTATTCTGTATTCTTTTCATTATAAGGATTGATGGAATTTTTGAGCCAACAATCCTCACTCAATTTGCAAACAGAAGAGCAGCATCGCAGCTTCAAGCGGTGGTGACTTCCGGAACTAGGGCCAACATAGTTTATTTTTTCGTTTCGATATTCGGATAAACAGTCTTCCATTGTGTTATATATATATATATACATATATATATATATATATATATATATTTATATATATATGTACGTATGCGTATATATGTTAACGCGAATCGTCTATGCTTGTATCTCTCTCACACGTTCACTACCTTCCATTCACGTCTCTTGAATTTTCCCCCCAACCAACTTACCCATTACACGCCTTTTCCCCTCGAGGCATCGTCTCGCTGAGCGGGAACGCGCCTTCCGGTGGCTTTCAGCGGTAGAGTACTTTGCCTTGCCCAACCAGCCTCTCGTTTCATCCATCCTACTCCCGAGTCTCTCCTTCGGGGTATTGGAGGATCCTATGTTTGAAAAACGCCATCTTAACTTGAAGGGCGCCATCTTAATGTCACTTCAAATGCCGTGTCGCTATAATTTCTTCCCTCGAAACGCATCGTTTCCGCCATAAAACACTCCTCCTCCTCTTTTCTTCCTTCACTCCTCTCTCTCTCTCTCAACCTTTCCTCTTCCCTCTTTTCCTTAAATTTACTGCCGAAAAATCAGGCCATTTGCTTTGGGCAACGCATCGGCTTTCTAAAAAATTGAAGCCATCCCTTCGCAATCGTCATTCCTTATTTTTAGCCCCATTTAAAGCGTAGTGCAAAAACAGAAGCTTTGAGATGAAAAGTGCTTATCTGGTTATCGAGGGATGCGCGATGAATGACTGCAGCAGTTAATGGGTTATTCAGGCGCACTCAAGAGTATTAATGCAGTAAACGGAGCCAAATAAATAGATTAGGGTTTCAACATATACTAATATAAGGAATGAAGATTTACCTATTATAAGAAGATAATGTCTTTATTCAGTGTTTTGCCGCATTACATCAATTCCGAGTCCAGCGATTTCTTGTTGCAGTTATTTTGGGGAATTATAACGAAGAATTGATCATTTGCGAGAATTTCAGACGCGTAAGAATTAACTGACTTTGAGAGATAACGGAAAATTCCGGTAATATTTCAGCCATTATCTATCTAAAAATTTCTCGAATTCGATTCGTTTATCCATTTATTTAAGTAAACATTTTAACTATTTTTTAAACCTTTTAACAATTTGTTATCTTGAGGTTGTGTGGTTTAAAAAATAAAAATCTCGGATGAAGAGCTTATATTGTAATTAAAGGAATGTGTCAACATTTCTGAAAGATTGTAATGATGGACAGCACATTACAATTTGAATGAACTATTCATACAGATGTACATACTAATTTTGATAAGGAGATCTTTTATGACAAAATTTTTCTAATGAATGCATAGTTTCTATTCGGAATAGCGTCAAGTTTCGAAGTGCCTTTGATATCTTTGTAATGAAAGATTGATCGTTGAGAGAACGTTGAAACTAAAGCATCGAGAGAGTCATTATTCTAAACCAGATGAATTAATCATTGCAGATACTTTTTTAACGGCAGGGGTCATCAAACTACCGCGTCACGATACTTTAAAATGCGTTCTTAAGAAAAATAATGTTTTGAATGGATATAACAATATTTGTTCAGATAGTCATCGGATACATTTTTAATTGCTGTGTACTTAATAGGAAGCTGGACTGAGATTTACTGGTATATATAACAGGGTTGTCCACTATTTTTGGGTATAAGATCTACTTTTCTTACGGTTACCAAGACGAGAACTATTTTTTCCAAAAATTTAAAAAAAGAAACGATAAACACAAGAAGAAATATTAATAAACATCAATTAAACAAAAAATGAAATTGACATTTTTAATCGCATACCATAGTAATTTGTACAAAATAACAATTTTTTGGCACTTGTCCCGGAGGCTAGGAATTTATATTATTGGTTTTTGCAACGAGAGGCTTTAATTTTTAATTATATATTTTTAAAAAATTCCATGCAGTACTTTTTGATTTTTAGAGCAAACGAATTATTTATTACTTCGCTTGAGATCGACCAAAAATGGCTCGGCGATCGACCGGTCGATCGCGATCGACGTTACGGGCATCCCTGATGTATAGCAGCGCTTTGTAAAATTTTCCAAAGAGTTCAAGGAAATTTCACATTAGAAAGACATTAAGCGATGGTGATGGTGTTATATTATAAATCCAACAAGTATATCCAATTTTTTACTACTAAAGTTTTTGCTGGGAAGTATTTTTTCATACACATCAACTAGTTTTTGTGACCAAGTCGGGTCAAGTGTGGTCGCCTATGTCGTCTGTTTGTGAAACAGAGATAACGTTTCCAGAACTACTAACGTTGAGATGAATGGCGTTGCATAACAACGGGAAATAGGAAAATAGTAGGCCATCTGTCACCTTTATCTCCTATAACCTAGATGGACTCGAATCGAGTCTTAAAGGTACATCTTTCTCAAAGCAGGAAAAACGTCAGCGGGGGTGTAAATACGCCATGCACATTTCGTTGATTGAGATTAAAAGTTCCGATAAAGGAATGATTACTCGCTACCACTGAAATTTCTGCAAAACTAAAATGTGCGATACGATCGTACTGAATAAAGAGGAAAGTTTAAATTGCCCGAAAAGTAGGACAATTTGATGGCATTCGCCATTTGTTCATAAGAACGAAATTTGAAAAGTAAAATAAGGATATAATAAAAAAGAAGCGTGATAACCTTTACAGAAAATCTAGTTCCGTTATAAACGAAGATACGCAACTTTAAAGGACTTAAAGTTGTAAACTGGGGATTGCGACGATAACATAAGATTAAAAGTCTCACATGCAAAATTGCCAAAATTAAGATTCGAAAAGTTTGCATAGTTAAATTTGTGGTTTGATTAATGTATCACCAAAGTTACAAAATGATATAAATAAAATTTTATCTTCCGGTAAAATTTACCATTAGTAACCGTATTAAAATGTTAGACGTAATCTAAACTTTACAAAATGTCATAATCAAAGTCGAGTGCTTTAGGATCGCACGATAAGTAAAAATTTCTGTTTTTATGTCATTGTTTCTATTGAGAAAGCAAGATATTTATGCATATCGCTTTATAGTTTCATATTACAAACAATATAACATAACCAACTAAAGAAAATTTAAGACTTATTCACGAACTTTTCTCCTCCTATTTACACGGCAACTGAACGAACAGACAAAAATAACCGTCGAGGAAAAATAGGTATACATACAATGTATTCAACTCACGCCTACAGTAATTTTACAATACTAAAGGGAATAACATAATTTAATTTTATATTACTTAAACACATTTTGTGTCACGCAGCCACGCCCAAAAACCTTATATATTTATTTGCTTTTTTACCATTCGAGAACTTGCAGGCTTAACCACTCACTTGGCAATCCAGATGTCAATATCAAACGACAGAAATCTTGCACACTCATCTGGATTCAAAATCCAGATATCCTTCAGATGTTGGGAGAAACTCTAAAGCACTTCTCATTCCATCTGGCACGTCAGAGTGAAAACGCCGAACGCATTTCCCACCGTGCAACCCAATCCACAGCGGAGTGGGGAAAAAATAGGCGGTGAGGTGAGAGCGTGGAAAGAGAGGGGTGGAGAAGTGTAGGGGGAGGCGGGAGGGGGATGGAAGGGAACGAGGAGAGATCTGGAGAATATAACACAACCTCCGCCATTCCACGGCCCCGCACATACATACACACAACTTCTCTGGAAATGCCTCTCGATTTCCATCGCGAACTCTCTTCATCTCTTTCCTCTCTCTCTTTTTTCCCCCCTCTGCCTCCTTCCTCACTCCATGACGCCTTCCTCTCACTCCCTCCCACTCTCCTCTATCCTCCCTATGGCTCCCACATACCCCTCATACCCACATCAACATGTACCGCCTCCCTGTTACTCCATGCCAATTCCACCTTCTACTTTTCATGTCTCTCTCTCTCTCTTTCCTTCTCCTAAAGCAATATTCTCCACACTACCACTACTATTTTTTGACCCCTCTCTTTCCTGCTTATTTTGCCCTGCACATTGATTACACATCTCCCGTCTCCATTCTTTCCGCTCTAATATTTCATCCTTCACCTCAATCTTTTTACCTACATATCCTAACCTTCTCCTTACTTAAAATTGCTCCTACCCGATTTTCGAGGATATAGTTATTCCGTGTTCTTTGCGTGAACTCGTATCTTCGACATCGCAGTGGTCTGAATACCATGCGCTCTTTTGATGCGGTATAACCATCCATAGCAGGGGTGGGCAGCTTTTACTGCATGGCGGGCCGCATTGGAAGTTGCCAATGCTTCAGCGGGCCCGATTAGAGTTTATCTAATGTTATTTATAGATTCTTAGGTACCATATGAATGAAAATAAATTCTAAATGAGGTTTTTAGGCATAATAAATGATGGTGGAGACTACGGTGAAGATAATAATATGGTAAAAGATGTCTCTTGAACCGTATGATCCTATACCTATTTAGAGAGAAACTAAGAAATATGACAGGAAAAGAAAAAGATAATATAAGTTCTTTAAAATTCAACAATGCACGATTTACACTGCCGTGGAAAGACAACAATGGGTGGTATTGTTGCAGGTTGTTTAGTAATTTTCTGCGTTGGCTGAGCTTCATTCCAAAATTTTATTTTATTTTGAGCCCTTTAAATCATGGCGGAAGTAATATTTTCTCAAAAGAACAAACCGATTCTCCATTTTAATCATTACTGTTACCATTTTCATTCCTTCAATAAAGGCCGAACAAGAAGATACTGGAGGTGTGAAAATAGAAGAAACTGTAACGCGAGATGCATCACCGGAGCAACGCTGGAAAACATATTGTTATTTAAAGTTGGCATAGATGACCACCAGCATACTGCCGGTGTTGAAGGTGAAGTGAGGAAAGTGGTAAGTGGATTGAAGCGGAAAGCAGAAGAAAACCCGAACGCTCCACCAGCACAAGTAAAGCGCATGGCTGTTGAAGTACGGGAAGAAGAAATACTACTTAACTTACCAGAATGGAATGCTCTGAAAAGGACTATCAACAGAGTGCAAATTAAAAACCGACCTTCACATCCAATAGCATTAGCGGACATTGAAATTAGAGAATCGTACAAAATGACGAACAATGGTGAATGATTTTTGATGCGCGAGTCCAGTAATCATGTTGAAAATCGAATTCTCATTTTTGATACAACCGAAAATTTAAGATTGTTGGCCGCCAGAACGAGCTATTTTAGTGATGGCACTTTCAAAACATCACCAAGGCAATTTCTTCAGTTACGTTACTAAACTATTTTTATGTAATTTTAATTGCTAATAAATTTAATTCATTACTTATAATAATTAATTATTTGTATAATAATTACGTCAGCAAAGACAAGCATCCACACTGATTTTTATTTTATTTTAAAATATCTGGACCTTTTTTGGACTAGACCAAATTACATGGACCGAATTGTAGACTGGACCTTTTGTATTGGACCAAATGTCCTGTAAGCCCTGGAGGCCACATGCGGCCCGCGGGCCTTAAGTCTTCCCACCCCTGATCTATATTTTGCATGGCTTCGCATCTGCCCCTTATCTGTTCATCAGCTCTCCGTCCTCTTTCATCCGTTCTCTCCTTACCCGAATATACTACATCGTCCCTTGAGGAAATTTTAGTGGTGTTCTCCGCGATTCCGCTTTTATTTTTAAAATGTCCCACATTCCTAGAATTCGCTTGTCTGCTCCCGATCCACTATTTGTTCATCCTCTCTCTCTCTCTGTGAATCCTTTCCCTCCGTGAACGCTCAAAAGTACCCTTCCCTCCATCTCGGAGAACTCCTCGCTCCCAGAAACGCCTACCATATTCGCTCTCTCTTATTCCGTCTCTTTTAGCTGAGTTAAACTCTATCCTTATAGACTATGCTTACGTTAGTAGACTTCAACTGCTGAACTCCTCTTTCATTTTTCTTCCATCTCTCCTCTCTCTCTCCCTCTCTGTTTAATTCCTAGCCCACTCGTTTCCACATCAACCTAGCGTGAATCCCTCATTCCTGCTTCCCAAAAACCCCGCCGCCGTCTCTATCCCTTATAATCCTTCCCTCTCCCCTACCTCTCTTTCCCTACCTCTCCACATCCCTTTCTCCATTTCTCCGCTTCAATACATGCTCACACACACACACACACGCACACACACACACACACCTACCCTTATTCTTCCGCCTCACTACCCGAGAACTGCACTACTTCACTAATTCATTCGGTAGTTGGCGCTGTTATATTCTTCCCCTCACCCTATCCCTTCCTCTTTTCTCCTCTCTCACCCTTTCTCTTAGCTCTTCTGAAGGAGGAAAACAACGGTTTGGGATTTCCAGAAAAGTTTTCTTCGTCATTTTTCCCTAGTCGTTTCTTTTTTAATTTATTTTTTAAAGCCCTTCCATTTCCAGAATTTAAGAAAAAGACGCTTTAAGGGAAGAGGGATTGTTTGGTTTTTACTGTTTTATATTTTTTTCTCATGGAATTTCCGAATGTTGTGACGAGTCTCTGATTTCTCTGGAAGGAATAAAGACAGGAGAAATTGTAATCGAAGGCCGAACCGTTTTGTCGAAAAAGCTTGGATATAGTAATTTTGTTACGTGTTTTGATTATTAAAATTATTTGCGTAGTTGATGGTATTCGATAAATTCAGAAAAATTATTTATTTTTTCAAGATTTTTGTTTCTTTGAATCTTATATAACATGAAAAATATTGAAAATGGGGGGTTTCGAGACACGGTGAAACAATAATAGGAATAAACAAACAAAAACTCCTTCACCGTAAAAAGTAAGAGAATACTCACACTCACACTGCAGGTTGCTGGCACACGCCGTCGCAGGACCTAAGTCAAAGGAAGTTTGAGTTTACTGTGTGAGTGGTTTTTGCATGTTTCTGCGTGTGCGTGTGTTTTCCTTTGACTTAGGTCCTGCGACGGCGTTTGCCAGCAACCTGCAGTGTGAGTGTGAGTATTCTCTTACTTTTTACGGTGAAGGAGTTTTTGTTTGTTTATTCCTATGAAAAATATTAATTCGTATTAAGGCGTATCTACTTCTGTTGTTTTTGATGGGAGTATTTTTCAGTAATATTGAAGCGGATGTTTTGGCCAAGGTGATTGAATTTCACGTTTTAGTTGCGAATTGGAGACAAAAGTAAAAAAAGTCAGGAAATGAGTTAAATCTCAGTTTGAAATGTGATGCTCTGATCTTTCTTACTCATAACTTCATCTCACTTCGGTTCTTTTTCAAGAAGCGTTGATTAATTTTTTAGCGAGAGATAATTCGTGAAAAGGTTTTAATGAACGGCCAAGGAGGCTCTCAAAGTTCTACCGATTGAGTCGTCTTAATGTTTGGTTTGCAAATAATAGTGCTCTAATTTTCGTTCGCGCGTGGAATTTAGGATTCGTCAGGCTCTTGAGTCGCCAAAGTGCTGTCCCGGAGGATTTTCTCGATTGGATGAAAACTTAAAGAAATGTCCATCGGGAGCGGCCTTTAATCAAACCACTCATTAAAATGAGATTCAATTAAAAGTTCAACAATGCAGTAAATTGAAGATTTTCTTTACTTTTCTCGAAACTTTGTTAAAGCAATTAGAAAATTATTACGCTTCAAAGTTTTACAGCCTTTCCTTAGATCAGAATGTATTTGGGGTCATGTAAAATATCATATATTAAAATAAAATAAACATTATGTTGGATTAATAACAAAGTTATTTGATGGGGTTTAAAAAATAAGTTATCAATTTCAGCAAGAGTATGTCCAATTAAAAAACAGATTAAGCATGGCAAAATTTGTTGTTAGAGAGGTTTTTAGCAACGGTACCTTGAAAATGGGATATTTTTGATCTGTAAACAAATTGGTGTTAAACATGTAAAATGCCTCGGATAATGTTTGAAATATTATCTGTACTAGTTTTACATTGTAGTTGCTTAGGAACGAGATCTCGTATATATTTTTAAGTATCTGCTTTTAGATTGAGTAGAATATTCAAGTTTACTGCCGCCATTAATGACACGTTTTTTGACAGCCTAGCTCACCCTTGTTACGTAAAATGTCTACTGTCCCAAAACATCACTTTTTCGAGAATTCACCATACTGAAATATTTGACGTTTTTTCGTAATCATTTCATTCACAAAAACTTTACCTCATGCTCTTTAAAATCGAATCCTTTGCTCCCCTGTGGCCATAACCAAAGAAACGCAATGAAAAAGTAAATAACAAAAAAATTTAAAACATATTTCTGAGGATTTTCTGACTTAACGATGGTTTTGTTAGCAACAATGGTAATGGGACATGGAATGCAAAGAGAGAGAGAGAGAGATAGAAGAGGAGAAAGACATAGACCGCCTCTCTCAGACTTCCTGACTGCCTCACTTCTCATCACCTTGCATGCAGTCGTATCATTTCCTCCCATCCTCCTCTTCGAAAAAATCCCTTACCTCTCCCGACCTATTCCTCTGTCTACTTCTCTATCTCCCCACTCCCCCAGGCATCATCATTCCTGTTCCTACGCCAATTTTACGGGGCGCATCACCCATCAAAGCCCGTCGCCCTATCCTCTTCCCCGCTCTACCTCCCTCCTCCCGATCTTCTCTCCCCCAACCTTCAAAATCCCCTTCGCTCACACACACTCCTTGTCGTCCAATCTTTCCCACCTCCGCTGCGATCATCCGCACCCAATATCCCCCTTTTTTCTCCAATTCTCCCTCCTCCTCTTCCCCTGATGGCGTCCTGGCTGATACTGCAGCCGGCGACGCCTACGCCGCCCATCTACACTCTCCCCCCCCTCCCCCCGGAAAGGCTAAAAGGGATAAGGGCAGAGTAGGAGATCCACCGCAACGGTCATTTTACCGGCGGCGCTTACGTAATTGGCGGTAATTGGTGGACTGACGTGAGCGGAAAAGTATGGTCCTTTGGGCGCACTTGTCCCTTCATCCCCTGGACGGCAACTGTGGTTCGGCTGGACTCCGCTCGCGCGAATGGCTGGATCGGCGCTTCCGTCGCCTCAAAGGACTTTAAGGGAGAGGAATGTGGAGTCAGAGAGAGAGAGAGAGAGAGAGAGAGAGACAGAGAGAATTTAGGGGAGGGGGTGTAGAGGAAAAGGTGAACTCTTTACTTCCTCCTGTTAATCTAACTATCTATCTTCCACTCTTTCCACAGTCTAAGGGTTTCCTGGAATTTCGTCGGTCAAACGCCTTTGGATGTGGCGTACATGTTGGTAGTGACCGGTTTGATGAACGAAATGTTCATAGAAGGATAATTATTTACCGTTTTTGTTCCTAGAAAGTAGTTTATGCGTTGGAAGTGAGAATTGTGAAATTTAAATAAATGGATGAAACATCTCTCGGCTGAGAGACGTTTGGAGTAGATAGAGTTCCTAAATTAAATATTGTTGGATATAGAGGAAGCTCCAGATTAACTAGATATCGAATAACCGAAAATATCGTTTTATAGGAATATTGAAAAAAAATTATGTCGCATTAAATATGAGCGTAGTACGCTATTTATTTGTCCTATACAAAATAAAGGTGTTAATACGCAGTACATAGTTAGTTGAACTGTAAACTTACTTCATGCAATAACATTAAATTTGGTTTCTTCCCTTTATTAATATGTTACTTTTTATTTTTGTGTAATATGATACGTGTAAGTAAGCATATTGATCAAACAGAATATCTGATTAACCGAGCAATTCTGTCAATCGAGAATTTACTGTAATGGAAAAATATTTTCGGCCAAGACTTTTTATATGACAAAAGAAAGTAACATTTACTACAGAACAGTCGATAAATCAATGGAAAATAGGTTGTTTAAAATGGAGGACGATAATTAGCCGATTCCATAAGAATCAGGGTACACGCAAAAACACATTGAAAAATTTTGATTCGGATAACAAACAAATTTTTCGGAGATGATTTCAAAGTCTGAATCACTATCTCTTCGAACGAGGAGCCATTTTTATTCCGAAAGTTATTTTGAAACGCTCGTGTATCGCTTTTATCTCTTGACGAGAGCATGTGCGTGGCTCTTTAGGGGAGGACGGAAGTGGAAAACAAACGAAACAAATTGCAAATTGGAGGAGGAAATTAATTCCCGCAAAATCCTCGTTAAACTAAGCCATAAAAAATTTAAAAAACGGGAACGTAACTTAAGGGCACGGAGCGAGTTAAACGCCAGATTAAAGTTAACTGGGTTAAAACCCGTCCACTTCCCTGCAACACACAAACCATCCCCACCAATCCGCTCCCTCCTCCTTCCTTTCTCTTCCTCTCTCTCACCCTTTCCGAAGAAGGAAGGCGAATTCACCCAGATTATGCCTCAGTAAGTTCCTGCAGCTAAAGGTGATTTATAAAACCCTTCCCACCGAAAAGTTTATTCAAACTACACGAAATTGCGCCGCAGTACAGAATGAACACACAGACACACACGAAACAGTGCCCAAAAACGAAACTCCCTCATCCACTCTACCGGAATGACTTGCAGACTCTTAAAGTCTCTCGCATGCAATCCTCGAGGCAGAGGAGAGAGGATTCGTAGAAGACGCGGCTGCGAAGGAGGCACTAGAAATGAAAGGGCGGAGATGACGGGAGGGCCCAAAGAAAAAAAAGATGGAAGGCGGCGGAGGAGTGTGCAAAAGGCAAGACACACGTGGTGCGAGTCGAGAAGGGAAAAGAGGAGGAGGAGGAAGACGCCATTAGAGCCCGTCGGGTTGGAGAATGAGGTTGTCTGGGCGAGTATATGGCCTAGTGCACCAAGCGGGAAGCACTGTCTCTTCAGCATACAACGCCCCTTGTCTCCGCCTGTGAGCTAAGAGATCCTTTCCAGCATCCCTCAGTCGCTAGGTTACCCTTCTCTTTCTCTCTCTCTTTCTCCCTCTCTTCCCAACTTCTCCTCCTCCTACCGCTTTAAATCGCGTGATACTCTCCACTCCCCCCTCGCAAAACCTCCACTTTCACCCTATCCCTCCTCCTCCGCTCCCTCTTAGACCTCTCACCCTCAAAACCGCCTCCTTTGCGCAATAACTCTTCCTCATCGTCGGCGTCTATCCTAATCTCCCTCGCACCCCTTACTCGCTCTTCTTCCTCCCTCCATTTTGTCCGTCTCTCCCTCTTTTCCGCCACTCCCCTTCCCTTTCTCTCAGCCACCGCTCTTCTGCTCCCCACCCTCTCGTTCTCTCCACCTCCAACTCTCTCTCTCTCTCCCTGGAGGCTTCGTAATGAGATTGAACACAGGGGCTTGATGCCACCGAACATCGCCGTTTCGCTTGAAAGACGAGTGGAGCGGGCTAACGTGGATTAATGCGTTGTTTAAACCATCATTTTCTTTGGAGTAGGGAGGTTTTTAAGGGGATGTGTGTTTATGGGGAGAACGGTTGGAGAGTTTGGGGAGAACGAGTCGGGTGGAGGAGGAGGTGGGAGGAGGAATGTGTTCGGGCTGATAGTAGAGTAGAAGGAATGGGAGTAGGGGGTGTGTTTTGGATTAGTTGTTTCTCCTTGCAGAGGGCGTGGCTTTCTAACGGAAGATTCTGAAAAGAATCTCGATCTTCATTTTTTCCGTTCCCTTATCTATTTCGCAATTTTGGGAATTAATTGTGACAAGGCGAAACGTTTTGCGTGACTGTTTTGTTTTGAGGGGTGGGGGATTAGATGGAAAAATGTGAAAAAAAGGAGCTAAATTTATGAGGAGTTTTTAAAATATGTCCTGCTATGAATGAGATCTGTTATGTTTTTGTTAATTTAACCACTGGAAATAATTCTTTGATAAAAATGGTTGTTTACCAAGAAAAATGGAAAACCGTGTTTTTGTCCTTTACTTTTGTTGGTTTCATATTTTATTATACCATAGATCGTATATTGCATTCATTGCTTTGATATTTAATTTTTTATATAACTTTGTCAATTTATTCAGTTTATAAAAGTAATTTATTATCGTAGAAATATTTGAATCTCGAATTTTTACCATACCCAACGATTGAGACCTTTAAAAGCAATAAAGGTAGGGGAATTTATATAAAATGACGCATTTAACGTATTTAAGTCGCTAAAAATGAATGTATAAAACGTTAAGTTAGCGGAAAACAAAAAAGATGTCTTAGCACAAGCAAAGCTTTTTTAAATTAAGGGTAAAGTTGCAATTATTAAATAACGCAATTATTTTCTTATACTCATATTAAAAGTTTGAATTGCTACTAATAATGGCAGTTTAGTGCGGTATATATACAATTTTCATTTTTAGATGTGTTCGGAATATTAACCATTATTCTCAAAATACGAAAAACTGCCACACCTACTTTTTTGGTGAGATTTTCTAAACATCAGGTTCTTTGACGTCATGGTTTTACGCTATCAAGTGTAAAACGTTTTGTTTTAATTCCGCAGGAATTTTAATTTCTCGGAAACTCGTGTTTCAATTTTTATTAATTAACATCCTTACAAATTAATCTCTTCTATTACTCCTAATATACCATCGCTTTCCAAGTCTCTTTATGAAAAATCGACTTCTTAGTCACGCTTAAACTTTGGCCGCCTTCCCTTCCGATATCCGCACACTTGTAGGCTATAGGAATATGGAGATTTAAGTTACAACGCCACATCATCCTTCCACCACCTTTCAAAGTACGCCACTCAAACTCACTTCTCTGCCTCATCCGTCTAAGATCTCGGTATGGCTGACAGATAGCGCGCCTTTGGCCAATTTAACACGCGCGCGCGTGCACACAGGCACACGCACATATAAACGCACACACACACACACACTCAGGGGATTCAGCAGCATATGCTCTAGTCACATATTTTTTAAAAATTGCGAGCTTTTATCAAACCCCCGACTAGAACGCCTTACTTGGAATAAGGGAGGATTTTTCGAAATGCGGTAAAAATATATATATTTTTACCCACCGCCGCAATTTTTACGTCGAGCTACGGAATCCGAGCTGTTTTTATTTCGCGTTCCATCCCTGCGTCTGAAACTAACAAAAAAACACAAAAACTCGCCAACTCACACACTCCGGAGCTATATAACAACGCTTTCCCGTTTCGACATAGCTCTCGCATTCCCCACCTCCCTTTCTCTTCCTCCTCAAACCTCCGTTCTCCCTCTCCTCTCACCCCGTATGGAATCTCTCTCTCTCCCGTTCCGGAGGCTGAGAGTGACCCTTGACCCGACTCCAACACAAACCGTCTCATGTCAGTGCCAAGGAAGACGTCTAGGGATAGAGAGAGAGATAGTGGAAGGAAGAGGGGAGAGAGAGGCGGAATCGACGAGAGAGAGGGAGGGTATGGAGGAGGGGGATGAAAAGCGCGACAGGATGTTGTGCGGATAGGGAGGTAAAGAGGAGGGAGAGGATAAGAAATGGAGGGAGTGAATGACGACGAGGCAGTTGACAAGAGGGGGTCTGGAGCGAGTGAAGGGGAAAGGAGAGGAAGTAAAGAGGGTCGGCAAAGTGGGAAGGAGGCGGAGGAGAAAGACCGCGATATATAGAAGGGGAGAGAGGATTATAAAGAAGGGTTTTGAGAAGAAGGAGAGGGAGCAGGAGGGGGAGGGGTAAGCGCGACGACGGTTTGATCGGGAGTGCGGTTTTGCTATCTCTTGGGGGTTTTTGGTGACTTAAAGGAGTTGGGGGAAGTAGGAGCTGCGGGAGAAGGAGCAAGGGACATAGATCGAAGGGTATCGGGGAGAGATGAGGAGGGGGGGGGAGGGTTAGGAGAGAAGTTGTGCGTATTGTTATGTTTTTTTTTATTCGTTTGGAAAAAGCTTTCGCGGAAGATGGAGGGTGTAGGAGACAGAGATAGAAGGTGAAGAAGGCAAGGGATAGTGGGAGAGACGGTGGCTGTGGAGACGAGATGCGTTGTTAAGGGGACGGAAGTAGTTCAAGGCCGCCCCTGCTCTCTCACGACAAACTTCCTTCCTTCCCTCTTCCCTGTCCTTCTTTCAAGAGGGTGTTTCGGAGAGAACTTCCCACAGGTGGGACTTTACGAGGAAATAACGTGGAAAACTCTCACAGTCTAAAGCGGAGGTAAGATGTGTGGCCTAGATCTCGAGGAAATTAGCTCGTAGCTAAATCGGCTCGGGTAAGAGGTGAGGCTGGAAAATCAAGGGTGTGATACAACTGCGTCGCGCGGTAGATGTAATGGAATACGCCGAGCCTCGGGAGGAAACTTTAAGCGCGAGGATTAAGCATTTATTTGCGCGGTTGAGCTTGCAAAATTTCTTGCAAGAAGATGCTAACTAAAAAAATGTTCATTTAGAATTTGTAAAAATTATTTAAAATTTAGACGATATTAACCCTCAGCAGGTACCATGGGGTCTATAGGACCCCATGGTACTGTGCCATGACTTCTGTGCCAACCAGTCATCCTTATTAAATAATATGCCCACTTGTACTTTTACCTTAATGACAAGATATTTATCACAGATTTCTGTGGTCCTATAGCAAATATTTACGAAATTATAGATAGTTTTACAATGATGGGGTCTATAGAACCCCATGCTACCAAGTGTGTAACGGAATTCACTTTATTTGTTTTTCTTTTTTCAGATTATAATGCATTAATCCCTCCGTAATAAAAATGTCAAGTAAAAGAAAATTATCTGAGGATAAAATACCGGAATTCGTAGATGAAATCCATTTTGACAGTGACGTAGAAGATTCCGCAAGTGATAGTGAAACAGATAATGATTATGAAGAGAATGAGCATGATATTAGTGAACAAAGTGCCGAAGATTCAGAAACAAGTGACGATGGGGACAAGTCTGAATATATTGGGAAAGATGTATACGTTTGGAAATCAAATCCTAGGCTCTTACGTAGAACATCTCAAAGAAATATCATTTCACGGCGACCAGGACCGAAAAATGATGCCATTCATGCCAAATCTCCTGAAGAAGCATTTAAGCTATTCATAAGGGATGATATGCTAGAAGTAATTATTAAATGTACGAATAAAAAATAGGCAAATGAGAGAAAAATTTAATAGCAGACAAGTATTCACATGTGATACAAGTAATGCAGAATTGAGATCTCTCATAGGCATATTAGTATTTTTGGGCTCTACAAAGAGCTCAAAAGAATCATCGTCAAGCATATGGGCTGAAGATGGAAAACCCATATGTATAGCTGCTATCAGTCAAAAGAGGTTTATTTTCCTTATTTATTTTCTTAGATTTAATGATTACACTACTAGACATGAGCGTAAATCAAACGATAAACTTGATCCTATAAGAAAAGTTTATGATATATTTGTGAATACTTGTGAGTCAAATTACACTCCAGGTCTTTATTGCACAGTTGATGAATCTCTTTTAGGATTTAGGGGAAGATGTAACTTCAAACAGTATATGCCTAATAAACCAAGTAAATATGGGATCAAAGTATATGTCTTAGCAGATAGTAAATCATCATTCTCTGTCAAATCAAAAGTATACATAGGAGCAAGGACTCACTCTGACCAAAAAATTCAGATCTCCCAACACCAACGAAGGTAGTACTAGATTTAGTAGATTGCATCGAAGGGATAAACAGAAATATAGCCACTGATAATTACTATACATCAAATCCCCTAGCAAAAGAACTGAAATCACGAAATTTAACTCTGGTAGGCACTATGAAGAAAAACAAAAGGTGTGTACCTAAACTATTTTTGGAAAAAGCGAAAGAAGGTACTATGGATTTGACTATGAAAATGATTTTACTTTATTATCCACAAGTCCAAAGAACAACAAAAGAGTAGTGTTTCTTTTCACCATGCACTCTGTAAAATGCAAGGATGATATAACTGGAAAGAAAGAAATAAATATTTATTACAACCAACACAAAGGAGGAGTTGATAGTCATGATCAGAAATGCTCTCTTTTCAGTACAGCTAGAAAAACGAACCGCTGGCCAATGCGAGTATTCTACGGAATCTTGAATAGCTCTTTAGTAAATGCTTATGTAATTTTGTTAGAGAATGATCCTAATTTTGCAGCAAACAGGAGAGATAAAAGAGTGCATTTCATGAAGATGGTGTCCTTATCTCAGATCAAGCCATATGCTCAGAGTCGACTGATGGCAAAGCAAACACTTCGAAGCGTGAAACTTATCATAGAGAATTATGGCATTAAAAATGATAAAACTGAAGTAGCTGAAAGTGTAAAAGAGGCTCCAACCAAAGCAAGATGCAATTTATGTCCAAGAGTAATTGATAGAAAAGTCAGAACTCTATGTGTAAAATGTCAAAATTATGCTTGTGGCTCTCATACAATTTTAGTATGCCATAACTGCGAAGATTAATAAATATACAAGCAAATTTATTTTCACATAAAAGTCTCATCTTTTATTTTCAAATTTAACTAAGTTTTCAGGAGATAACATTGCTACTTCGCCATTTATTTGGTTCATTTATAAAAAGGATTCATTGATTTTTATTTTCTACGTGTTAATATTGATCATAATTTTATGAAGTTTGACGCTAATTTGTGGTTAATTACTTGTAAAATATGAAAAATAAAGGCTTTCTTTTCAATTTGTATCTTTAAAATCATTGCTTAACAAAAAATCTATTCTTAAACAATTTTTTTACATGGGGTCTGTAGGACCCCATGATGCCAAATGCGTAAGTATTTTGATGGTGCCTGCTGAGGGTTAAATTATATGAGAGGTTTTGAGTAAAATGATATCTATATAATCCTGTTAATCACTACTAGCGCTATACTAGGTTAACTCTTCCTCCTATGCTAAAACCCAATCTCTTCACTCCCAAAATGTTTGAAACTATTCAAAACAGCAAACGCTTATTTAAATGTCTCATAGATTTGATAATCAAGTATGGATTTATTGAAATTTGTAAATGAAATTACAATTGTTGATATAAAAAATAACATTTTCAATTGTAAGTTATTTAACACTAACGATTTAATTGAAAACATTTATAATCGCATAAATTTAAGAATATCTCATAATTTATTTAAAAATTATATGAATTTTTTATAAAATTTATTGGGAATTTAAAATCATCACTCACCGTTGAATGAACTTTGTAAAAAGTCCCATGGTAATAATAAAACGAAAAATGTCGCTGTTTTTCAAGTTATTCTTTCCCAAATTTAACAGATCGTATGATTTAATTTAGTGTCCTTAGAACACAATCTGTCAATTTCTAAATAGATTAAAGTTACATTTAGATGCAAATACCCAAGAGATTTCTTAGTAACTTTTGCTCATAAACGTAGTAATCAACTGCCTAATTTGGTATCCTCTGATTTATGCAACCCAAACAACTCGAGCCAGTTTGCAGTTTGGAAGCCGGATCAATCAATATATTTGTACAAGAGCTTGGTTTTATATAATAAATAGAAATATGACATGCTAAAAATTTTAGTAAAATATATGTAGTTATAATAATATATTCATATTCACGTCCGTGAAATATGCAAATTCGCCGATAAATTCTAAATTTATGACGGACAATGAAGTAACGGGAAGTCTATGAAGGCTCTTACAGCCGGTGGCAAAATCTCTTTGAGATTCGTATCTATTTTTTTCTGGCTAGCTCTGTTTGACGTAGTAACTCTAAACCTGACAAACTGAGCCGCGAAACAATTTTTTCCTCGGCCAGACACGTTGAAAAAACATCAAAATAACCAAGTTGCCCAGCAATTTAGTAAATGAAAAATTCAGAAAAAAAAGCACAACCTTTAGAAAGACAAGCGTGAGCAAGTGCGCGCGTTGTAAAAGACATGACTGACCGCTCTCTTGAGAAATTCCTTCGCTCGTTCGTTTCTTCAGGTTTCTGCCGCGTGTATAAGGCAACATGGCGTCGCTCATTGACGGGTGACCTCGAGACGCGGCAGCCGTTCGGGATATTCAGCGTGCATTGTGAGTGACGTAACTGCGGCTGTTACATTCCTTGCGTGCTAAGCACACGTACTTTCAGTGACGTGAATAAAACTCCCGCCTGACATTACCCCAATTGAAGTCGTTAGAGCGAAAATCTCTGGAACTCTCCATTCTGTCAACAAAAGTCAACGCTGAGTTGGGTTGAATTTTTTTCAGCAAGAGAAACTGAATGATTAAATAGAATAGAGGAAAATAAAAATGTGCAACGTAAGGCATTCACATCTAGGAAAGAATAGCAATGAGTTACTCCTTCAAAATGAAGTTGCAATAGTTAGGAGATGGAAATTTGGTGTGCCATACATGATAAAATCTTTAAAGTGAAATATTATTGCTTTTAACCGGTTACTGGCAAAGCGAAAACGGGGAAATTAGTAATAGTCATATTTTACAGAAAAATAGTTATATTTGTGCATAAAATAGACGTATAGCTATGTAGTTATAATAGCAAATAAACAAAATTGATTCCTCCTTAATATATGTGAATTGTTTAATGAGAATGCACCAATTCGAGAGATGCAAAAATACTACAAGTTATGTTGCTATTGACTGATAAAGATACAATACTTCAACTTGCGAGGAAATCCATCTAATTTTGGGCAACGAATTTAATAAAAATATCTTATTATAAACATTTTGAAAAAAATATGGTAGAGATTTTTCAATATTTCATGATTTGTAGTCCAATATAAACTTTTCCAGGTTTCCAAATTTTTATCATAAGTCCATTTTGCACACTTCCTTTGAAAAATAATTTATTACTTTCCAGAAATTTATAAAACTAGATTGATATTCAAATTCAAAAAGATGAAATGGGAAATTATAGTCATTGCTGGGAAGAGGGTAGTATCGAAATTAATTTCAAGGAGTGAAACATTTCATCCAGGTAAAATATTTTGGTTGATATGAATTTACAAAGAGAATGCTGAGATATTATCAATAAAATTCTATTTTTAGAGAGTGAAATAGAGAGAAACTTTTGTACAATAAATAGAGTGGTACGGCTGTTTTGTATATCAGATGAAAGGGATTTCATTATCTTTCATTTAAGAAATAAATGCGGAAAATCTGTGATGATTAGCTTAAATCGATACCAAAGGATGAGCTGAAAATTGTCAGAAGAGATGCAGATGAATTTTTCAGGGCTCAAAGATAGACCTATGTCATGAATGAATGAAGAATCTAAACTTGTAAATGAGCTTTCTCATCGCAAAGAGAAATAGCCATCTGTGAAGGAATAATCATGATTTTTTTCGGTATATGTATATTTAAAAAAATAATTCTATATATACAATTTCAAGACGATTGAAATAATGTTATTACCAGAGCCGGGACAAGATATTTTTGCACCCTAGGAAAGTTTTGAAAATTACTCCTCCCTCCAAATGATAATATATAGTATACAATTTTATCTATAAAAACAAGTTTATTTACGACGTAGAGGTAAATTAAAATATATAAAATTTATTTTATGTTATAAAACTTTGCATTTAAAAGTTCAAATTGTCATTGTTCGCGCCCCTAAGTGCGCTGCGCCATAGACGGGTGTCTCGCTCGCGCACTACTACTCTCGGCTCTGGTTATTACTGATTTGTTGAAAATGGAATCATATGACTGGCATTTGCATCGGGAAATAACTCGCAGGAAACTATCCCTTTATTTTTATCACATAGGAACTTATCTTTGGAAACTTAAAACAAACTTTGGGCTGGAATAAAATATATATTTTTTAAACTTGCGATTACCTGAGGATATTGCCTATTTTTAAGCATCCTGCAGCCTCTTTTTTCCTTCTATTTCCACCAAACCCACCTCAGCGAGCCTGTCTAACCAAACGAGCCCGTCCCAACTTCTCACTCTCGCAAGGAAGCACGCAATGAAAAGGCACCGTGGGAATTGAAGACAAAAGAAGGCGAGCATCCGTTGGGGACGCTCATCCCGCCCTCTTTCTCCGTGGAATTCTCTATCCCACACTTTTTCTTTTTATTTCTTTCTTTCTTTCCTTCTCCCTCTATCACTTCAGCTTCACCTTAAGTCCCACTCCACTCAGCCACCTAACTCACCCAAGAGTAGTCGACCCCTTTAAAAACGCTCTCACCTCTCTTTCTCCTCCTCCCTCCCTCCCTCTGTTCTCTACCACCTATCTCCTCATCTCCCTGTTTTCCTCTTCCTCCTCATCTCTCTCTCCTCCTCAGCCTCTCTCGCTACCGGTTCCCTCAAGGCGGTTACCCCAAGGGACCAATTCTCCACCACGCAGCATCTTCCTTCTCTCTATCCTGCACTTCACATCACCTGACTCCCTCAACTCCACTCTTGTGCAAGCTCCTCACTTTTACTCTCTCTCTCTCGCCCTCTCTCTCTTGCTCTATCTCTCCCTCTCTTGCTCTATCTCTACCTCTCTCTCGCCCTCTCTCTCGCCCTCTCTCTCGCCCTCTCTCTTGCCCTCTCTTTCGCCCTCTCTCTTGCCCTCTTTCTCTCGCCCTCTCTCTCTTTCGTTTATTCTTCTCATTTTATTTCTCCCAAACATCGCTCCTCTTCCCTTCCCTATTTATTTTCCTGGCATGCCACCTCGTGTATTTTTAAACTACTTTTCCCTTACGCGGTATAGGTTTGCGGAGTTTCATTCATCTTATTTTTGCGTTTTCATTTTTCGTTTTCTTCGCTCTGTTTCCCCTCCTTTTCATTTGCTTGCTTTTACGCAGCCTCCCATTTCCAAAATCTCCTCCCTTACTCAATTTATACTTTCTCCATGCGTAGTATAGGAAAAAAAATCGAATTCGAGATTTAAACGGAAATAAACGTTTTCAGGTCTCCTGAGTGCGTTTTCACTATTTTCTCGGTGATGTCTGTGCGTCCTTATGTCTGTGTGTGTGAGTGTGATGGGAATTTTCGGGCGCTCTAATTCAAAAACTACTAATCAAATCAACGCAAAACAAATAATTAAGATTTTAATTATAAAATCAAGAACTGATTAGTGAGTAACTAAAATTTGTCACCTGTATTTAGAGGTCTACTCCTGAATATTTTCCGTTTTAGCCATATATCTCCGTTAGAACCCTATAAATATTTGTTATTATTAAAATTGTAGAAAATATAATTTTATACAACCTTTGCTTGAAACTTTCTTTCATGAAACTGATTGTTTAGAGGTATTTTTATTATTTGTCTGAGTTTATTACTTACATCGGTGATACCATTGCTTCCGTTGCCATGATAAAAATTAATAATTGTTGATAGAGATGCCTACGCTTCTAAGGGTAATTTTAATTGCGATCAAAATTATTCCAATGCCATCTAGCGTTATATTCTATAAAAAAATTTCCTTGCAAATATTGACAGCAATTCCAGCGCTGTCAACTGTAGTTTTAATCGCGCTTCGATATTTTGTTTTCATAGCATTTGATAACAATTTTGCTAATATATTATTTTTCACTGTTGAAATTATTTAAAGTGTATAAAAATTATTCACGAGTGTAAATTCGAATAATTATTATTGAGGACGCTGATATCCAAAACAGCTTTTAAATAATATTGCATTCATATTCATTACTCTGTAGAGAGCAAGTCATGTCCTGGAAACATCAGATTTTTGTTTACTGGATTCTTGTCTTTTTTTATGCAAGAAGAAATTCACATACTTAAAAATGGGATTATCTTGGACCTGAAGAATGAGAATTAAACCATCACGTTCGGAATATCACAAATAGTTCTGTACAGTCTTTGCAGGAAATGTAAGGTATTTTTCACTTTTTCCACTCCTTTGACCTTTTTTCAATTCAGTCCTAATGCCTAGGCGTCATCTTCCGCTAGAATACTTCAGAACATTCTTTTTGCAATTTTGCGAGAGCTGAAGACCTTTATATGCTATGAATTTGCGAAATAAAGGTCATGTAGGGTATAGATAACGTTTGCCAGAAACAAATTTTAAAACTTGAGTGTATATTATAATAATTTCTTTTTAAATTTATAGAATAGGAATCATATACAGAATACAGTCGGGAGTAAATTTTAGCAGCTGCCAATTAAAGAGAGAGAGAGAGAAAACATCTTATTTCTTAACGTAGAAAAATTCATGCAATCTAATTTAAGGTGGCAACGATAATAATTTTGGATGTGTATGTCTGACGCGAGGGAATTGTCACGAAAGCTATTTCTTTGCGATCGTAGATAGTGGGAACCGGATAAAGCGGGCGAATCTTTTATATCGCGACAGCTCAAAATACTAAGGAATCTCTCTCCATCTTTATCTCTTTGGCTCGCTCGTTATATTACAAAATCATTGCAAAACGCCTATCCCCACCGTATGGCGTGACGTTCGATCCGCAAATCGCACATAGCCTACGGAAGGAGTGCGAAATGGAGGCGAGGGGTGGCGGAATGGGGGAGGGGCAAGCAAAGAGGGTAGAGGGTGCCGTCGCGCTGAGCTGCTTTGTTGACACGGACCGGGAGAGAGGTGTTTGAAGCGAAGTCTTCGCAATGTCAAGAAAATTCCGTTTGATAAGTTCTGCGAAGAGACGTTTAACGAGGAAGTTTCTGTCTGCGGAATTCAAAAGCCAGCTGTTTGAATCCTGTTACACTGAGAACGTGTGCAGAGATAAAGGTCACGTCGAACATTTTTGCCTTTATCCATAACATATCTTGGTGCCGCGATGTCGTTGGAAAATAACACTTTTATTAAGGGAAAAAGTATCAAAAAACCATCGCAAAATTTTGATCCCTTGAGTCTTTGGTGAAGCCGATTGGATATATTTATCGGGGTCGTGATTGATAAAAACTTTGCATTTTATTTCTTTTTTCTCTCATTCCAGCAACTAAATTGAAATCCACTGCCTCGTAAAAATTATACATTGAAGTATTAAAATTTATGGCAGAGGCTCCCGAACTGCACACTTATTAATGTAGCCGATCTTATCGCGACTCACTTAATTCTATCCATCTACCAATAAATATAAAATATAATATACAATTCGAAATGTTATATTTATTTTATTAGCACGAAAACTAAATTAAGAGTTAAAAATAACTTTGTAAATTCCTACAATACTAATAGCAATTGAATATATACGAAAACTAAAGTTAAATTGAAATATATCCGCAATAAAAATTATCAAAGAAAACAAAAGCCTTACATGCTCGCGGTTCCCCTGAAAACCATTGACAACTGATTAATGGTAATTATATACATTCTTTAACTTAACATACACCAATGTCTAATTATTTAAAAAGATATACTTAGTTGTTCGATATTAAATTCCCAACATTAATAGACAGTCAATACACAGTCTAGTTTTTCTGAAAATTGTTGAAATATTATTTTATAATATGCACGAATACATCTCATCCTTATTGAAAGAAATTACCTTTAACAAAAAATTATATTGAGGAATAATTTTTCTAAACCTGACATTAAAATTTTCATAAAAGTTGTTATGCGGTCATAAATTTCAGAAGTATCCACTTACCGTTTATTTTATGAGGTTTAATAACAATTATTGCAAGATTCTCACCTAAAGACAACAAATATCAAAATGTAACATAAATTGTCGAACAAATCTTTACCGGGAATCGTTTCTAAACCGAAATTACGCACCGTTATTGCACACAGCAGACGTCCTACCTTAGACGCGCGGTTACATGCAGAAATTCTCACGGACGGACAGCAGCAGAAAACAACGACGTCCTAGCCGACGTGCATAAAAAATTCATGGTAAAACAATACAGGTTTAAATAAAAATGTTACTGCCCTTCCCGTAGGCGGCGATTTCAACGTGGGAGTGGTACCTCCTGTGGACTCGATATGAAAAGGTAAGGGTGCAATAAAGGAAAGGGTACGGAGGAGAGGGGAGGGTAGGGGGAGGTATAGAGAGGGGAGGGTTGAGCAAAGGGAGGGTCTCCCGGAGAGAAAGACAATAAGGGGAAGACCGTTTGAGAGCACTTGAGGGGTTATGAGGGAGTGAATGGCTCTGGGTGAGGTGAAAGTCTTGAGTTTCATTGAGATCGCCTGGGACAGTGTGTGTCTCATAGAGAGATGGAGAGAGAGAAAGAGAAATAAAGGGATAAAGGGAGATAGAAATAAAGGGATGTAGGGAGAGGTTAAGGGGCATGGCGGTCAATATCTCCTTTTCTATCTCCCTCTCTTTGTCCCTCTCTATATCCGCCGAGGCCTCTGTTAGTTCCGTAAGATCCTCTTCCGCTCTTCCCTTCCCTTCTATATATAAGACGGAACCGTGGCCCTTCAGTTTGCAATCAAGGCCTGAGTTTCTCAAAAGTTTCGTGCCGGAAGTTTTTTATGGTCGCTTTAAAGGGAGGATGGAGGAAGAGGGGGGCAGCAGCAGGAGCGTTGAAAAATAAGATATATGGTATCTGAAATGTTTCCACTAAATTTTTATTGCGCCGAATGAAATGTGTTTATTTGTGATATTGTTTTTGTTTGTCGTGGAAACGGTAAAATATATCGCAGAACTGGGTTAACTATTAATCGTTGATTTATAGATGTGTGTCATGCTGGAAAACGTATTTAAAAAAATATTTTCGCTGGCTAGCATGTTACCCTATATGTATGTAGTATAGTATATGTAGTACATATATCTGTATACACACATACATTATAAGAGTGTAACTTAAAAACCTGTCACCATAAATATAAACTTTATGGAGATCCAGTGTGCCATTATTGTTCGCAATTTTTTTTGGTGCAACTATCATGCACAGGAAATAATTTTCTGAGAACAATATGGTGTGACAACAGTGCTCGTTTTTGTGATGCATCACCTAAAACATTTTTATATCGAATACAATAGGAATCCATCAAACATGAGACCATTAAAATTTGCCTCATGTCTTTATGTCCCAATGGTCGAGATAAAAATGTTATCAAATTTTGCAGAAATTTTCGGCTAGATGAATTCTACTTAACTTTCACGCAACTTTTACGGGTAAGTTTTCTCCTTTGATGGCTCTTGCAATCCACTGCGGAACGCAACGCGCATCCTCCAACCCTCAGAGATTGAAATATTTAAATCAAACCTTCGCTCTCGGAAAATAAAATGCCATAAATTATTCCTCCCACGATCCCGCGCAAGACGCGATCCCTTAAGTATGGCAACAAACTGATGTACATGGGACTCATTTTAAGGGCGCCATTTGCGTCACAGAGCACTCTTCCACCCATTCCACCATCCCCCTTTCGCCTTCCTCTCTACCCTTACCCCCAACACATCCCTCACCTCAGCCTCTCCTCAACCCTCTCTCTCTCTCCATCTCCTCTTCCCCTATGTCCCTTTCCCACCTCCTCTTCCCCCTCGGTATGCCCATCCTCCATCGGTGCAACTCGGCACGTATCCTGGGGAACCCTGAACACACAATTCGCGGTGTGCCCCGCGGCCGTAAAGTTCAACAGACAACGGGAGGGGGGTAGAGAGAGAGAGAGAGCCTTCAGGGGGTGGTGTTAAACGGGAGAGAAGGTTGCGGGGGCAGAGAGTAAAGAGGGAGGTGAGGCACACGGTATCAGAGAGGGGATAGGGGTATGAGGTGGAGGGGGGTGGGTGGGATTGAAACTTCTGAGTGGGAGGAGTATGGGGGGTGGAGTTTAGGAAGGTGGAGGGGGGTGGTTGTGAGAGAGAAAGGGGGGAGAGGGGCTTCGTTTATCCCTCGGACAATTAGGCGGCTTTATAGACGGGTCGGTTACCGTGGGCGTCGTTAAACAGTCTGCGGTGCTTTTCCCACTCGCTTGAGCCGTAAATCGCGATAGGTCTCTCTCTCTTTCCTTTTCCTCCTCCTTTTGCCCCTTTCCCTCACACCTCTCCCCCTCCCATTCCCCTCAGCTCTCTCTACCTTGCAGAAAACGCGCAGCTTTACCAGGTGGGAAAGACTCGAGGAGGGAAGGAAAAGACTGCCTTGTGCCTGCTTTGCTCGCTACTTGTGCGCGCGAAATCTTCCGGACGTCAGGTGGCGCCGCGGTCGAAGGAGAAGGGTAACGCGGCTGCTGGCGGTAGGAGGTAATGAGTGGAGAGAACGTGATGTGGGTTCGGAAAGAGAGAGAGAGAGAGGGGGGGGGAGATGGGGTGGGGAGGAGTCGGCACGGAGGAGGTTGCGGCGCAGGAGGAGAAGGCAGAAAGCAAAAAGGAGTTTGGGTAACTAACTAAAACGGAGTGTATGTGTGTGGAAGCTAAAACTTCTCTGTGTGGAGTTGATTGGATATCTTTGAAATGTAGGCCGAGAAAGAAAGAAAAAAATACATTTTTTCCTTCTCCTTCCCTTCTCCCCATTCCACGTCAATATATTTTTTCTAAAAAAATTACGTTTCGTTTAAAGTTTTAGGTACGCGGGTTTTTAACATATTTTTTTCGCCTCTTTGCCGCCTTGGCGAACTATATTTTTGTAGGATAAATAGTATTTGCGGGTGGCAGGATACCTGGAATTGATAGCCAGAATTTCTTGTTGAATTTCAGGTCTTAGGGTATCGTTTAATTATTATTCCCCCTCGCCGGTCCGAGATTTTTAATATTCCGCGCGCGGGTTAGATGTACTAGGATGGTAAGGTTTTTGAAATTCCCTTGATTTTATTAACATGCTCCGGAAACGTTTTAAAACTGCGAAAATAATTTTTGGGCAATGAGGAGGAGTAATGCTTGGCCTAGTTCTCGTATAGTTCTGAAATGAAATTAAAAAGAGACTAGAAAATAAAGATCTAGTTTCAGTAGGCATCGTCTATTTGGTGTTTTTACCACTTTGTACCTAATTCCATACATTATTAAAGATTTCATAATTATTCTTTTGCGTGTAAATATACATTTATTATGTATGCGTATATGCATGCATATAGATATGCCTGTGCGTGTGTATGATATCAAAGGTATACAAGAATATATTCAGAATTACGCCTTGGATTTAATAAGAATGTTGTTGTTGTTAGGTAGAAATTCATCTGCATACTTAAACAAAAAAGAGACATTTATCGCAGATAATAGGAAAAGCAAAGCATAAAATAGTTTGTTGCCTTCCCTTTGAGACTTTCCTTTTTTTATTATTTGCGCTGAATTTCCCTCACAAAAAAATCCCGTAAAATACGATCCGATTAAAATTCTTATTAAAAAACGCCGAGATTAAAAGACTAATTTTAACCCTCCTTTAACTCACAAGAAATCCACACAATTTCATTCGGGTCGACAAAAAAGTAATGGACTTAAATATCCCCGGCACAAAGAACTGAAAAAAATACAATGACGCGCGATCCCGTAAAGAAGATAATGCAGTTTCCGGCGAATTAAAAAAAGAAAGACCTAATTTATTAATCAATCCGTCTCTTCTTAATGGTCCCTTTGACGGCAGCGGGGGAGAAAAAAAGGCATAATTGCGGCGGAGAGGAGGAGGGGAGGAGGAGTGAGGAAGATGTGGGAAAAAAATCTCGAAATTTCGAACGGACGTCAAAAAAGCAAACGGATAAACGCGAGAGAGTTAGGAGACGGATAGTAGGAAATGTAGGGCAGTGCGAAATAGGCACATATCCCAACAAAACCCCGCACGTATTCCTTCTGCCGGAAAGAGTGCGGATGGGAGAAGGGAAGGACTAGGGGGAGGCGGAGGGAGGGGGAGATATGGGGAGGACGGATGGAATTACATCCCTATCCGATTAATGAAGGGGGTTTTTGGGAGATGAGGAGGGATTCCCACTTGTTAGGGTGGAGAGAAGGTATACGGGGAGGGGGAGGAAGAGGGGTTGATGGAGGGAAATTAAGGATGGTCACTATGGTAGGGGATTTTGAGAGAGAAAGACAGAAAGAGAGAGAGAGAGAGAGAGAGAGAGAGAGAGAGAGAGAGAGAGAGAGAGAGAGAGAGAGAGAGAGAGAGATGGGAGGGGAAGAGTTGGGGTGTAGAAGAGTTTAAAAGGGATTTAATGGCGGGATATGGAAGGATTTCATTGGATGGAGGTTTCCAACGATGGGGAAAAGCAGAGAGAGAGAAAACAGAGAGAAACTAATGCGAAGGGGAAAGGAATCCGAGAGAGAGTCTACGGAAGAGGAAACAGGAGAAAGGCGTGTCCGTGAGGCTGTCCTTTGGCTATCAATGTGACTGTCTCAACTGTCTAAAACGTCTGAAAACAGGAAAGGGAGAGAGAGAAAGGAATAGGAGCGAGACGGGTCACTGCGAGGAAATGTATCGCTGTGAGGAAGTTTTTTTTACTGGGTGCCCGTAAAAAAACAGATGAAATGAGGAGGATTTCTGTGTTTCTAGGAGGAACAAGACGAAGAGAGGGAGAATAGAATTCCGAAGCTATGAGCTGAGAAACTCGGTCGGAATGTTTTTCTTTTTTTGCCGTGCCGAGGCGACGAGCATCACGTTGCCCCGTTGAATTGTAAAACGCCGCATGCTTTTCTCGGAGTTAACTGTTAAGGAGAGGCTGTTCCGCAAGGTCGTTGTAGTTTAAGGAGACGCGGAAGTAACGTATTTGTTAAAAATGAACATCTGAATGTTTCCAGCCTAATGATCAAGGCTTACATTTTTAGTGCGAAGGGATCACCTACGATCTGAATGAAATTTATGTGAAAAAGAGTCATTAATAATTAGAATATTTCACCTATACGATTGGTTGTTACATATCAGTGGAATTTACTTCAAGTAGTAGTAGCAATTGATTTTTAAGTGCGTCGACTGCTATGGTCATTTTGTACTGTCATCGACTGGCCATACACGCAGAAGGGAGGAGGGAAACCTGGTGCCGGCATTAGCCTACTCTTTACGAAAAGCACCAAGGGGGTCGACTGCTTAACGTCCCTTCCGAAGGACGGAACGATGACTTTGCGCAGTCTTCTTAAACCACACAAACACGGGGTCGAGCGACCTCGGAAAAATCCTATTTTCACAGGATTCGTGCCCGCTGCCCTTTGAGCACCACACTACACCACCGTCATCCCCGAATTTACTTCAAATAATTTTAAAACATTAATTGAAAATCTTAAAGAACATTAAATTCCTAGCAAATTCGCAATTTATAAAGGATGATGAAACATCCAAATTGATGATGCCCAAACTTTTTGACTCGAGGGCTATATAACCGTTTTCTTGCTCTAGACGATTATCTATCTATCTATCACGGGCCACATAGCACACTTCCGTCGTATTTGAGGGCCACACCCAGTCAATAAAATAGTTGAGGAATAATTTTAGGAAACTAAAGGATTTAGTTGTGGGCCAGTATCATCGGATGTGTTTTAAATGTAGTTACCAATTATGGGAATAATGAATCAAAGGAAAAATATATTGTTTAAATTTTTTACATATTTATTAAATGTTACATTATGTCCTTAAATTTTAAAACTCCACAGATCTAAATGATAAAATTATGATGAGATACTAGTAAAATTATTGTTTTTCTTAACCTAAGAAAGAAAACCTTCCATTCAGAAGGTTAACTCAAATTAAATAGATTCACTTTCAGAAAGCATTGACATACATTTGCTTTCATAATATCATTTAAGCCGTATTGCCAACAATATACAGCATCCCTAAGGTTTATGATTTTGAATCTACAAATTATTACGAGCTCATATTTATTTTGCGTTATTTTTTCTGTTTTTGTCTGAAAAAATAAGAGTTGGAAAAATATCAAATGCGGCAGGATATAAACTCCAATTTTAATTTTGAACTTTGGGAACTTGCGTCGCAGAGGATCGCTAGACAAGTTCTGCCTTCTTGATCTTCCCTAACTTATCTTTCAAAGAGACATGATATATATATATATATATATATATATATATATATATATATATATATATATACACACACCAAGCACCACAGATTTAATTCCATCTTGAGAACATTATTAAATAAACTAATATTTTTACTAAATTGGGGTAAAATTTGTAGGAGAAATTTATAAACTAACCAGGGAGGTACAAGGAAATTACACCGTAATTGTTACGTATACTTATTAAAATAGCATCTTGATGCCATTCAATCATATGCTATGTATACAAAAATTTCTACTGCGTAACATATATTTTCGTTTGTAATTTCTGTTTTGCATAATCGAAATTTGAGCTGCCTTTCTTTCGTTAAGAAAATTGTTGCATTACAGACTTGATTGGAATTTATAGCTAGTTAGAAAACATCAGAAATAGAAAAAATACTCGGAAAGAAACGATTTTTCATAATTTAGAAAAAGTAATAACATGATGAGCTAAGCGTGTTACCCATCGAGTGTATTTCCAAGAATGGAAGAAATTAATCACACCTTCAACTTAACCGGTTTTCATGATGTTTGCTGAAATCGATTGTCTGTTAAAGATGATGTAATAATAATTCCATTTCACAGTAGGAAATAGATATTTTAATGGTTAAATAAGCCACAAAGAGTAACGTACAGTTAACCGGTATTTTTTTAAAAATCGACTCTCTAATTACATTTTTTATCCGGCAACTAACGTATAAATGCTCGTTTATCAATTCAATTTATCATCTTAAACCCCATATTATAATTATGTACTTTCGATATTTAAAACATTAACTAAGAAGAACTGAATAACTTGGTAGAACAAGTCGTTTAACGAACATGAGAAAAAAATATTTTTGCACGGGCTTGCGCATAATTAATCGCTTTGGGTTGCCCGTAAAACAGCGAGCTCCATAGCTTCACTCTCTGCGTGGATAGCTGCAGTAAGTAGAATAACAGGTGTTGAGGGCAGTAGGAGGAGGGATTGCCACCGTTTCCTCTATGATCATGAACCCCTGGTGGATCACGGTCTGAGGGAGCGGCAAGCAAGACCAGTTACCCACGCGAAAAGGCGGCCCCAGGGTCCCATGAAACACTCCCTTACATAGCCGTTAAAAGAGTGCCTCGCAACCTGACACACGAAACGGGAGAAAGAGACAGGCGGCAATTGGAGCGCGGGCGTAAGGGCGTGGAAGCTCTTACCTCTCGACAAAACAAAAAAAATAAATGTAACGGCGAAATACTTCGACGTATCGCAGATTGGGATTTAGGGAAGGAAGGAGGATTTTATTTTTTTTTGGGACTTCTAGGCGATTGTTACCGGACCTGAGAAAACAAAAGGGAGGAGCGAATCGCTGTATATCTCCCGGAAGAACGAAACACCGGAGGCTCACGAGGCGGAGAAAACTTCGCAGACACATAATGGCATTAACGACTTGCCGGTTAAGGGGAGAAAAAGTTGCAGTTTGGAATGCGGTCACGTAGCGAACACTTCGATGAGGTTGGACGTTAAAGGTGCAGGGAAGTTTTTAAAGCGTATCGTAAATCATAATTTGTCGATGAAATAACGGATTGCCGGAGCCGTTTTGAGAAGGTTTCGAGTGGATGTGGAATTATATAGACGGAGGGATGGAGAGAAACACGATGTTTCTTCCGAGGAACACGTACATTTTTCAAGGAGCAAACAACTTCTTGCGCGCCAAGGGAGCTCTTTTGAACGTTTTTTTCGGCAAAGCGTATTAATCCGCGAGATACGGAAAAAATATCGCGCGAGGAGCCACGCGGGAATAAGTAAGTCACATAAACTTGAACTTTTGAAGGGAAACACAAATTTTTTTACGCTGTTTCTTGAGATGTCGTTTTATTCGCGAAACAATAAAAAAGTCGCCGGAGGAATAAGATGAAGAAATTTTCGTCTTATTCGCCTCAATAGACAAGTAGATATTCATGCTTAAGTGCCAAATCTTGACAATAAGGAAAAAATCGTTCTATCTAATATTTCAGAACGAATCCTCGCTAAGAGGCACAGCAAAAGAGATTAATAAGATCCAGTTTAATTTAAAGGTGTTCACTGAATAAAACTCGATTATTGATATCGGAATTTTTGTATTAAAATATAAAAAAATAATATAACGAGATTTTAAGGCAACAGTTACTCAGATAACATATATTTTGAAAATGTAAAAACTAGTGTGTCATCAACCGATCATACTGATAGAGCGGTGTTGTTTTATTATTTATGACTTCTATTACATTCTATCATTTTTTTGACTAGTTCATGATTTTGTTTATTAAATTATATTAAATTTAATTTAAAACTAGCACAAGAATTTAACACCAAACTGTATGGAGATCCACTAGTCAATAAGGAAATAAATGAAGAAGGGAGTCACGAAGAGGTTTCAGATATTCTTTCAGTAGAAGTGAGACGCGCAATCATAAGCATAACGAATAGAAAAGCAGCGGGAGTTGGAGGCATCACTACAAAAAGATTCAACACAGTAGGTAACTCCAAGAGTTTTACATCATGCTTAATAAGAAACATCAGAATTATGGAACCACGCAGGCATAATCCTTTTTCACAAAAAGGTTAGAAATAATTTTTGAATAACTACCACTTAATCCGATTATTAGCGACATTCTACAAAATATTCACGAAAAAAATTTTTATGCGCATATTAAATTATCTTAAATCAATCCAACCCAAAGAACAACCCGGATTTTACAAAGCATATAACACGAAGTTCCGAATTCAAGCCGCCAGAGAGATAATGTCGGGCTAATGAGTTTCCGTTTTTTGCGTGTTTCATTGATTAGGAAAACGCATTTGACTCTTTCCGAATTTTGTCTGTGTAAAATACACCGAGAAAACAAATAGTAAAAGAAGCATACATAATAAAGCATACTAAAAAATCGACAATTTCTTCAGCTTCATGAAGGGACATGCGAATTTAAGACTGAAAAGGGAGTGAAATATGGAGATCACGAAACTTCATTAAAAGAAATATGATAGGAAGAGTAAATTGCAAAATAAAAAGAAAATAGATAACAAATGATAATGACGTGTGGAATGACCGGTACCCTCATCTACTACCAATGTGCAGTATAAGGAATAAGATAGGGTTCACCAAAAAGTTGAATCGGCGCCAATTCTGTGACTTGTGGCCACTCCATGTCCTGCCGCTACGTTGTCGACTGATTGCCATAGAATTGCCTGCGGCTTTATCCTAATCACTGGCAGATGGCAGCACATTATAGGTAGAGGCTATACCTGGGAAATGGACGAAATCGAAATCTCTGGATAAAGGATTGGTTGTTTGGTTGAGTGCCCAGTCATTTCAACTCTCTTACAGCACAAATGGGTATCTCAGAGGTAGTGCAATGAATAACCGGGGAGGGAGGAGGGTAACCCGGTGCTGGCATTTGCCTGCTCTTACGAAGAACACCAGGGGGGCCAACGGCTTAACGTCCCTTCCGAAGGACGGAAAAGCTGAATTTGCGCGGTCTCCTCAAACCACACACACAGGGGGCCGGGAGACCTTGGAAAAATCCTACTTGCGCAGGATTCGTGCCCGCTGCCTTTTCAAACAGTAGGCGAGTAGCAGCCAGCGACCTAACTACTACACCACCGGCACCTCCAGATAAAGGATTGCTAAGAAATAGATAGAATAGGATAAGATTTAATCGCCACTGTATCATACATTTTTCATAGCAGCACTACAGATGCATTTAGAAAACTGTCCTGAGAAGAAAACTTTATTAATGTAAATGGATATATCTAATTTATCTGCGCTTTTCCAATTTCGTAGTGCTGTTTGTAAGAAGTCCAGAAGAGCTCCGTAGAGGAACTGGAGCGGGCAAGGTGTATAGCTGAACTTAAATGAATGTTGGGTATATTTTTGAAAAGAGAAAAAAAGCCTGCTATTACAGATTTTGTCTGTCTGCATAGGATCTTCAGATCGGTATATTCCATCAATTTCTAGCTTGAAAATCCCACCATTTGAGAGGGAGGAGTTTTCTTCGATGTATCTCTTTGAAGACATCCGTTGGGGCTAGTTGATACTAGCTTGGCTAGTTCGGCCCCAACCAAGAAAACATCCGCGTCCAGAAACGATAAAATTGATCTGCTACGATAGTTCAGTAGTAGAATATCAGCCCGACAAGTGGAAGACCCCGGCTCGATTCCCGATCATAGCAGACTTTTTTCTCGTTTCAAAAATATTCTCTGAGAAGATATAGATCAATGGAGCAGAACCCGAGGAATTCACAAGCTACGCATATTTGCGCAAATTCATCCCTACGGGCGAGTCACCTTTTGGAGAAATCAGCAGGAGAGTGAAGATTGCATGGAGTGAGTTAGGATGGAATTAAATCATATTCAAATCAAACATTCCAGTATTCCTAAGAGGAGATTGTATGGCCAGTGTATTCTTCCCGTTCTGACCTACGGATGTGAAACATGGACCATTCATGCCAATATGGCCCAGTGCTTGCAAACAGCCCAGCGGGGCATGGAAAGATTCAGACTATGGATCACACGAAGAGACCGCATAAGAAACGCCTGGATAATAAATATGGCAGGGATCTACGACATAATTAGGGGAGTAAAGGCGTTAAAGTGGCAGTGGGTGGGTCATATTTCAAGAAGAAATGATCAGCATTGGAATTATAGCATCACCGAATGGATGCCAAGAAACACGAAGAAACCTAAAAGAAGACCGAAAGAAAGATAGGACGGGGGGATAGTGGAGTTATTAGGATCAATTTGAAGGAAGGACGCAGGTGGCAGAGAAAACTGGAGTAGTCTGGAGGGAGCCTTCATCCATCAATGGATTAAAAAGGGTTTAGAGTAATGAGCTGTACATCTTGAAAATTCTGAACTTATTAAGTGAGTATATCTTCCACTATACTATTAACATGTTTACATTAAGATGAACAAAATTAGTTCCAAAGAAACTATCTTTAGAGCTCTGTCTGAGTGGCGCTTAAAGAATGTGGAGAGAATTCAGATAATAGGAAAAATAATACCCGACATCGAGGAGGCATGGTTCGAAGGGTGGGAAAAGTAGTGATAGAGGGATTTCTATTACGAGAATAGTTCATGATGTTGGATTTATACGCTACAGATCTATTTACCCGCTAATCTCTTTTGTGATAAATTATTGGGGGTGTATATACTGCCAGAAACAAATTTATTTAGTATGGAGTTAGGCCAAAAATACGTGAAAATCATGCCACAGGTAGTCTCTGAGGCTCTTTGCCTCGAGATAAGTTGTTTTGCTCATGAGTCGTCAAGAAGTTAGAACCGAGTTTCGTATTTGCGTTGACAAAGTTTTGCTTATACGTTATATCCTCAAACAGCCAAAACCCATCCAAGCATATCCTTATCTTGCTTGACTGGATCATTCAAGCGACTTTAGAATTGTTTGCAATAGATGATTTTCAAATCACTTTCACACAAGTTATAAATTTGGCCATACTTGATTATAATATTGTTAATGCCTTTATTTCTGTCGTAGATATGTAATATAAATGTTTATATGAAAACTATTTATTTTCTTGCTTAAGTGGTTCGCACTTTTCTCTTATTCCATAGGAACAGCACTTCAGCCATAATCCGGCCTAGAATCATTTAGGAGTCACTTGCACGGGGACTTGGATGGACCTAAAAATTTGGGATTATCTTCTGAGCAAATGTATTAAGTAAAATTAATGGACGAGGCCGAGACTTCGTGTAGTTTCACAATAAAGATATCATATGTTGTTGTTAAAATTAAAAACAATTAAAATTAAAACAACACAGTTTAATCCCACTTCGGCTTATTTCACCACCATCAGGTCACCTGATGATGGTGATTATTCGTCGAAACCGGTGTTTCTTATGTAGTGCTATGTGGAATAAGCCGAAGTGTGATTAAACTATGTTGTTTTAATTTTAATTTTGTTTTCCATTTTAACAACGTCACATTATATCCTTATTACGTAAAGCATAGCGTTGTGTCATTTTGAGAGTTTTAATCAAGTGAAATAAGAAATGGAAGATCGTCAAAATACTCTTTAGGAGTAACTAAAACTAAAAAAATCATCCGAAGCCAAGACCAGCAAGACAACATACGCGAGATTAATCGAAGACTATTTTTAGCGCGTTTTATTTTATAAACGAGCCCATTTTCGCTCTTTTTGCCCGCCTATCCGTAAATACGTCTGTGCAATCAATTAAATTAAAATAGCAAGTAAACGGTAAGAGATTTAAGACTAAAATTTGCAGGGTGTATGCAATATATGATGCCATTTGTTACGTCACCAAATAATTTTTTGTAGGACTCGGTGGGCTGCAAGGGGTATCTTCAAAAATTTTAAATTAAGATTCTGAGCAAATGGTTATAGATAGAAAGTTAAAATTTGCCATTTATAACATTACAGAAGAAATTTTTATTTTAATCGGTGGGTGGCAGAGAGTGCCTTCAATATTTTCAAATTAATCCTCCAGTACACGCGCTTGGTCTGTGAGACCAATTCCGCATTATATCGAACAGCAAAATTTGTGTGTTGGCATCACTGTTTTGTGTGACTCAGCACCTTTCTACGTATAACTTCTTGTTCGTTGTGATACAGCGAGGTCAGTCTGGGTCGAGCTCTCCTTCGTTGTGGACTTCAAAAACTGTTTGGTGGTCTGACAGACCCCCTGCGTGCACTCGTGTCTCTAATCCTCGATCCAATTATTTTCGTCATATACAGTGCAACCTCTATAATTCGAACTAATTAATGCAAGGGCGTGTTCGGATTATCGAGGTGTTCGGTTTACTGGATTCTAAGTAAATGACCTGGTTTTTAAGAAAAATATATATATTATAATGTGTAGTAGGTATATTTCCACAGTAAAAACTGAAAACTTATGTATAGATACCTGATTATATCTTGTTAAAGTAAATAGTAATTTTTTTGTTTTATTCCTTTCACAAGGTTCTTATATGCCTACTCACGCAGCTGAGGATGTAGTAGTAGTACGTATATTATATATACGTATACGTATATTATCGTATATTAGTAGTGTAGTAGTGTATCAATATTAATGTAAAATAACGAGGAAAAAATCTGTTATGTATTAAACTTCTGTAAATTAAGCACCAATTAATGTATTTACAGTTCACCTAATTGCTTTACACCTGACGTTGAGAAACAGTTCGGATTACCGTGGGTTCAGATTATAGAGGCTGCACTGTATTAGTTTTATTTATTTAAAAGATACAATACATTTTGGTGATAACCAGGTGGCATGTTTGCAAATAGCAGTAATTATAAAATAATTAATATACAAAGAATGCATAAGGTCAAACATAAATATACAGATACAAATATTCCATTGACTAAAAACAAAACAAAACAAAATAGTGTTGTTATGCAAATTTAATGGTTGTTATTCGCACCAGGAAAATTTACCAGTGTTTTCGGAGATAAAAACTGTAAACAACGCTGGTTGGCACTGTAAGAAACAAGAGGCAAATTCGTCTCGAATTTCTTTCTACGAGGAACAGGGAAGAGAAACCCTCAATATTTGGCTTTCAAGAGAATTTCTCGTTGGTCTCGTGCATTCCTAAGAAGGCGAAAAATGTTTTATATACACCATGAAGAAAAAAATCGATGTTGACACCGGTAATGAAAAAAGCCCGAAATAATTACTTTCTATAACGACACTAAAGGCACAGGCGATGTTGTTGACAAAATGAGTGCAACATACAATGTTGTACAAACCGATTTTCATGAAACTTGGTATGAGGCTCGTGCTGCCAGGGCCCACTTCCGGGATATATTTTATTTGGCGACGACTGAAGTCCCGGGTTCGATTCTAGGAACGTTTTTTCCTTTTTGTTTTACATAGGAAGTCTCGAATCCATCGTGCAAGGATTTTTTCTTTAATGCTTTAAAATATATTAAAATTGTGATATCGGAGCGAGATTTGTACTCTTCTAAGGGAAAAGGAATGTAAATTTTAATTGTTATCACAGAGTGTTGATAATTGATAGTATTATCTTGAATTTCTACTAAAACATAGAATTTTTGCGTTTTAAATCTCATTTTATCGGATTGTTGCCATGGAGACAATTATTACCGAACTCGGCTTGGGCATAGACGAGTGAACATATGGGTTATTTTCTTTTCCGATTGACTACCCTTCAGCAATGGACAGTTGATCCGTACACATTAGCGTATAAACAGTAACATTTATTAAATTCGTTTATTAAAAAAATACATGCAAAATATGTCAGAAAGAGATTTTCACATTGCTTTTAATATTTTAAACCTGATAATGCTCTATTAATGTATTTTCAATTTTCTCCATTTTTGATAAACTATGATTTACAAATGGTATTTATGGTATGAGAATTCCTTAGAATGACTAACACATACTGAAACATTTCCTGTCAATATAAGTAGTCAATTTGGGACGTCAACTTTGGGAAATCAGCCTGCATTAGTCATGGTTTAGACTTCTTGTTATTAACTATCATAGGTCATAACAGGAGAATCAAGTTTGCAAGTAAACATTTTGCATGAACAGTTTGACATTTGGCAAACTCTCTGCCATCCACCAATGTTGTGGATAACGGCACACTATGCACATATAGATTAATTGTTTACATTATTTTAATGTTTGAAATTTTTACTAAGGTACATGGATAAAATGAAGCAGTGTATAATTTAAATGTAGTCTCAAATACTATGTCAGTACAATATTATACGCACTGAATTTTGAAGTATATACCATACTTATGATCATCAAATTTAATATTATAATACAATAATATGATTAATGCTGAAATATATCATGACTTAGTTTAAAATTTTATATTTTAAAATTGAATGGTCGCGAGTAGAGAAAATTCTCCGTAAACATTTCCAACTAATTTCGATATATTCATCTCCGAAAGATAATTTTCAATGCATGTGGAAAAATATTCCTTTAAAAGTCAGATGAGCAACGGCTTCAGCCCGTTAAAAATCAAATTACATCCAACGTAAACTTCGGGGATGAGCGGGGTAAATATATTTCATCTAATTTTCGTCGCATTATTTTTTTTGGCTCAGAAGCCATATCGGAGATATTCCCAGCTAATGCTGCGGAATCCTCATAAACTCCCCTTCCAATTTTTTCCCCTCCGCAATTATTCCGTTCTATATTTTCCACGTTCATCTCTTTGTCAACAAATGCCATTTCTTTTTATATGCATATATGTATAGAAGCATGGTCCGCGAAAAACCGTCGCCCTTGCCTCCTTCTCCCCCCTTCCGCTTCCCTCCTTTCCTTCCAAACCCTCTCTCGGACTCCGTTGCCTCCCTCCCCCACCACTTCATCTCAAACATCCTTGGTTACCCAAAACACACCATCCCTCTTTCTCCCACTCCTCCTCCTCCTGTCTCCCCGTTCCTCCCAGATCCTTCACTTTTCCTCTCCTTCCCCCTTTTGCGCCAATGTGGAAGACCCTTCCTCCTTCTCCTTCCCCCCGCTCCCTCCCTCCTCCCCATCCTACTCCCCTCCGCCATCGCCTCATTCCGTAATTTCATAACGGCGGCCGCTTGGGTGATTAGACCCGGCTCTCAGCCCGTAATAAATAGTGGGATTATAAGCCACTACTGCCCGGACTGCTGGACCAGTAACGCCTTCCAGTCCCGAAATATCCCATTCTACCTTCCTAACCCCTATCCACTACCGCTTTCATTTCTCTTTCCAGCACATCCCCGCGATTTCCCCACCTCCTTCCAACCCGCTATCCTGCCCTCCCCATAACACTTCTCCATCAGAACCGAAAGCCGTTTTCTCCACCTCGTCCTCCACTTCCCTCCCTCCTGCCCGCCCACGCGCATCTCTTTCTCCCCTCCTCCTCCCCATCCTACACCCTTTGTGTTCAGCCAAACTCGAAATCCTTCAATCCCTTCCCACACTGGTCATCTCGGAGGCCTTTGGCTGTTTCTCCGCACCAAGCTTCCGGAAGTAACGAGGTGACCAATGGGGGGGATCTTTCTCATCACGGACACCATTTTCCTCCTTCCTCTCTCTCTCTCTTTCTCTCTACCAACTCACCATCCCTTCCTATCTTTCCTCACATTACTGCCCCTTTTTACCTCCTCATATGCTTTCATACGTGACCATACCCTCTATTTCCCCCATCTCCCACTTAAACTCCACGCCTCTGCGCAATTGCTTCTTTCCCTTTTATAAGCTCCCGCCTTATCCTCTCCCTTTCCTTGCTCCTGTTCTCTTCCCGCCATCTTTTTCAATGAGGCATTACTCCTACATTTTTCCTACTTTCGGCCCTGCAGTTTAATCGTCCCGATCTCCTTACACCGTTTTTCGCCTCGATTCACCTCATCTCTCTTCTCTCCCAGTCTTCTTCTTCTCGCTGCCTTTTCATCTCATTTTCTCCCCTTCCCCATCTAGTTTTCTCTTCTCCTTCCCTCTCTCTTTCTATCTCTCTTTCTCTCTCCTTATCTCTCTCTCCTTCTCGTCCCTAATCGCGCGAGGTAACGTCGTTCACTGTAATTCACTTATATGCGTTCGCACGTTGAAATTCGCCGTAAGTAATTCCGTTAATACCCACCCCTCTTCTCTCTCTACCACCATTTTATTTCTCTCTTACCCTCCTTCGCTCCCTCACCTGCCTTTCTTCCTTCCCTTCGTCTTCCCCCCGTTCTACCCCGAGAGTAAAGTGCGGCTTTTAACCATCAACGGCTTTCTCTAGTTAATTGTTTCTATTGAAGTCGTTTCGTTGCTGGAGGGGGAAGATGGGAGAAGGGGGTGTGGTAGAAAGGAGGAGGAAGGAGATGACTAAAGGGAATAGATTTAAATACAATTAGAGAGACGCGGGAGGATTTGGAGGTAATTTTTTGAGTGCGTATATATCATCCGACTCTTCGCAATTGCCCGGGAATTTTTTTATTAATACAAGATAAAAAAATAGAAAACCTTGCGTGTTTATTTTTTTGCTGAATTTTTTACACCGGCGTTTCTTTTTTATTAAGGCCTTAAATGAGCGATCAGCCTCTTTTTATGAAGGTATTTCGACGTAATTCAATTTTCCCTAGCAATTTAGATCAAATTAAAGCAAGTTTTGCAAGATGAACTGCGTTCCGGAATTTTGACGGAGGTAAGTGAGTTTACGGTCTTTATTTTGCGGGAGCGGTAATATTTTTAGAAAACGGTTAACTTTGATGGAATTAATTTTATTAGCTTTATTTGTCCTGTGGCGAATAATGCAAAAAGCATTTTTGCAAGGCAAGAGATCAAAATAATAAATTCAAATAATTTTCAAAATTCTAGTAAATGTATGTGCATATATTATCTGCATCGTCTTTACTGAATAATAGCATTGGAAATTTAAAAATGTATTACTGTGATTCGCATATAAATAAATATACTGATGTTGATTGATGAACGACCGCGATTAATAATAAGATAGCGCATATGATTTGATGAGAGTTAGTAAGATATTCTGTTATGAATGAAATTTAGATACATTTCTCGTCGTTATGTGCAACTTCTAGAATAAATTGGATTCCAAAACTTAATGGTGATTAAAAAAACCCATAGAATTATTTTCCATAGAAATGTTATAAATATACTGAAACAATAATATACCACAAAAATGTCAAGCGCGCAAAATTTTCGGAGAATTTAATTCCTTACGAAGATGTAAAATTCAACATTTTGTGACGAAAATATAATATTCGTTGTTTTCGTGGGTCGAAAAACATCCATAAAAATGGAAGGCCGAAACAACCTCGAAATAATATGTAAATCAGTTATAATCAAATCAAAATATTTACATATCGAAAAAATGGATAGGGAAGTCCGACGAAATGAAACCGTACGCTATTATGAAGCAAGTCGAAAGGACAGTACATACAGTTGAAAATACATATCTTCTTAGAGTCTACGCCTTCAGCGGTGGCACACCCACGGATCCTCTCTCTCTAAGTGGAAGGGAAGGACCATTCCGACTACGGAGACCAACTTCCGGTCTCGCTAGAAATCCTCTCTCTCCTCCATTTTTTCTCTCCTATACAAACACACACACCACCGTTACGCCGTTACCACCCACACCCACCCAGGCAAACCGACATTTCTTCCTTCTTTACCAGGGGCCACCCTCGTCTCATCCTCCTCCTACCTCTCCATTTCCTCTTTACATCTATCACACCTTCCCATTCCCACGCTTCCCTTCCTCCATCTTCTCTTCCTTCTCCTTCCCCCTTCTCCCGAACCCGGCATTCCGCATACACAACTTCCCCTCCCGATTCCTCGTTCAGAAGCCACCGAAATGTAAATGGTGGAAAGTAAAACGGCCCAGTGGCTTTGTCATACCTTCTTTTTTATTTCATTCAGTCTCTTTTTCCCTCCCTCTCTCCTTCTCACTCCCTTTACATCTCTCTCCCCGCCATACCCCTGCACTCCCTCTTTATTTAGAGCACAATATACCCCCTCAGGGGTAAAATTATTGTTAATGTAGGGAACCAACCCCAGATTTTCCACCGTATTATACTTCACCGCCTTTCTCCCTCACCCCTCTCTCTCTTCCGAAACCTTTTTCACCTACTCCTCCATCCCTTCTTCCCCTATTTTTCCTACACCCCTCTTCCTCGCCTCCCTCTAAATTTTATTACTTCGGATAAATGAATCGTCATTGTGCGTTTCTGCGGCTGCCCTTGTTACGCGAGCGGCGTTTGTTTTACGCGGAGGGCATTTTTAATTTTTGTAATATTTTTATTATTTTTTTCGACGCGAAATTCTCTCTCTCCATACTCCCTCCGACTTTTGAACCTTATTTTCCTCCTCCTCTCGTTTCCCTTTTGCACACCGTTACGGGCGGGGAGGGGTGGAGTTGGGCGGGGGAGGGTTGGGGGTGGGCGGAGGAGGTTGAGGGAAAAAAAAATGCTTTCCACCCAAATATACAAGGGGCTTCATGGAATTTTTAACGTTCACGTTTTAAAACCGCCGTTAACAACGGGGTCAGGAGCGCGGGAATAAGTGCGTGCGCTCCCTGGCGTACACGCATGAAAATATGAGACAATGGCGCAGTCATTCGTGTGTGAGGGAGGAAGAGCGAGGTGGCGGCGGCTACGGCGGTAGGGGAATTTGGTAAGGTTTTCCCGTGAAGGGAGATGGCAATAAAAATTCTGACTTCCTCGCTCCCCTCTCTCTCTCTTTTGAAAAACTTCTCTCTCCCCATTCCTCTCTCTTTCCCTCTTCCTCTCTCCCCCTAATTTTCCCCTCTTTTTCTCCATCTCACTCTCCATCTTTCTCTCTACGATTTTGTCTCCGTTTCTTTTTCCTTTCGCTAATTCGAAGTCACTCTCTCTCCCTATAGTTGATTTCCCTCATTCTCTCACTCCACTGATTCTATATCGCCCTCACTCTCTCCCTGTCTGCTCTCTCCCTTTTTGTTCCTTTCACACTCTTTTCCTACACCTTCCTTAGCTACATTTCTCCTACTTTCTCTCAATGTGTTTGTCATATCAAGGTTGTATGTAAGAATGGACGTGCTTGTCCAAATATCGCCCTCAATAAAGACGGATTTTATTATTATTACCATTATTATTATGATTAACCTATCTCTTTTGCTCGTCCCTATTCCTCCCCGTTCTTCCTCATCTTTGTCATTCTCATTCTATTTCATTCTCTTCCTCTTCACATCACACAATTTCACTCGCTTTCTCCATTTCTCCCTCACCTCACCCTCTCATGTGTTCCTCCCTCCTTCCATCCCTTCAAAGCTTCTCTTTTTACCCACTTAACTCAAGTGAAACGTTTTAGTCGCTCGCTGCTCCCTTTCTCTCTCTCTCTCTCACTTTCTTCCTCCCGAACAAGGCCGAAGGGAGTGCATAAAATTTCATTTTTCCTCCTTGGAGAGGGCGCGGGTGAGGAGAGGGACCGCTTGTGTGTGTATGAATGTGTGCCTGAGTTTAAGGAGACAAGTCGGATGGATGGGGTGGGGAGGAGAGAAGAAGGGGGAGGTAAATGGTAAATATTTCCAGAGGAGCGTGATGTGCTCAAGCGATGACTTCACCCGCTCCCACCCTTCCTCCGCCATCCTCCCCAGAAGTCTCCACCTCCCATGTCTCCGCAACTTCCACTCCCACCTCGCATCCCCCACCCCACATCCCCCACCCCACATCCCCCACCCCACATCCCCCACCCCACATCCCCAACCCCACATCCCCCACCCTACATCCTCCAACCCCTTATCCCGAAAACCCTTCCCTACCTCCTCGAAGAACCTCAGCGGGAGAGAGAATGACGAGGCCGTATTTCATCCCGGAGACAAATTACAAACGCCATTCCCACGACAGTGCTTTTAGAGAGTCACGCCAACACAGTCTTTACTCGTCCGCGTGTAAGCAGTTTCTTCTCCGCCGCCTCGACACCCATACAAACGCGCAGGCACACATACACACACACACACACACACACACACACACACACACACACACACACACACACACACACACACACACACACACACACACACACACACACACACACACACACACACACACACACACACACACACACACACACACACACACACACACACAAACACCCGCACACGCACGCAAACATCCAACCACTTACCGTTCACTACTCCCCTACATCTCTTGCAGAACTCCTTAAAAACCCTCTTTCCTCGTTCTTACTCCTTCGCTCCTCTTTCTCACCCTCCTCTTCCCCTTTCTTCTCTTTCTACGGAGCTATGTACTTACGCAGAGTGCTTATGGCGTCGCTTTGTCTTTATACCACACCTTTAGAAGGATCAAAAACGGCTTTGATGCGTAGGAGAATTCTATATGTCCGACACGGAGATTTCAGGGAGGTCTGGATTAGAAATGTGGAATTACTTTTAAGCGCCAGGAGTTTTTATGCCCAGAAAAGTTACTCGCGCATTTTTTTCAAGGTATTACATTTTAACTAAAATCCAAACAGTCTTTTTGAACAAAATCTGTGCGACCATTCAAGCAGAAAGTATGTTTGACGTCACAAAAACACACAAACAAACACAGGCACACACACTGTCACATTTAACTCCATTTTATATGGCAGAATGTCTCGTGTTATCTTTTTACGACTTAGAAGACAGTAATAAAAAGGTACAATATATACACAAAAAATGAGTCAAATATATAAACTTTCATTCATAGACCCCGTACTCGGTTATTTGTCTTGAAAGACATCGGGGCGGTCTCGGAATAAAAATCATCCAGATGAAAGCAATAAAGATGACTCCAAACAAATTTCATTCAGAAAATATTGGGTCGTTTACTTTTTTTGGCAAAGCGCGGTACATAATAAGCGGAATAAATTTTTTCTTCTTGCTCCGAAAGTTTTCTTCCCGGAATTTTTTTTGTGTAACCATTACCCGTCAGCTGTAACTTCGTTGCGAGAGAATAAGAGGGAAGTTGAGATAGGGATTGGAGGAGGGAAACGGGGAAAGAGAATGGTGATGTCTGGATGGAAATGATAGAAAAAAGAGGGTATATGGAAAATATTGAGAGAGAGAGAGAGAGAGAAAGGGAGGGAGATGGAGGGAGAAAGTGGGCTAGATCAAGGAATAGATGGGAGGGAGGGAAAGGAAGCGAAAGATTGAGAGAGGGAGGGAGAAATGGAGAGTGAGGGATGGAGAGAGAGAAGTGAGAAATGGAGCGAGAGGAATGGAGAGAAGAGGGAAAGATAGAGAGGGGGAGATGGGGGGAGAAGGAGAGAAGAGAGAGGGATGGACGGATAGGGTGGAAGGGAGATGGAAAAAGAAAGGGAAAGATATGGAGAGAGAGATGAATGGCAATTGAGGGGAAGAGAGAGAATAGGATAGAGGAATGGTGAGGGAGAGGGGAAAAAGGGGTGGAGTAGGAGGAAGATGGGAAAAGAAGGATGAGGGCAGGATCGGAATGATAGAAAAAAGAGGGTAGAGGGAAAATATTGATAGAAAGAGAAGAGAGAGAGAGAGGGGGAGAGAGAGAGTGAGTGAGGGGAGAGCGGTGGGGGTTGAAGGGAAATGGAACGCCCTCTTCCCCTCCGACTGTATCGCCCTTGTGCATAAGGGAAAGGGGAAAGAGAGATCGCTCAAAGAAACCAGCGGCGCAGTTTCTTCCGACTCTCGTTCCACGCCGATTCTATTTCCTCCGACTCCTCTTTCTTTCTCTTACCCTCCCGCTCTCACGCATTTCCCCTTATCCTTTTCCATTCCTCATTCCTTCCAAATCCATTTCCTACTCATTCTTCAATCTACCTTTCACTCCGACAAAAAAACTCCCCTTACCTCCATATTCTTGCTGCATGGCCCTCCCCGACCATCTCATTCTCTCCACCTCTTTCCCCGACGCACACACGCACATACACACACACACATACACACACACACTAGGCTTTTCTTTCTCCCAGAAGCGGCGGCTTCCATCACGGCCTCCTACTCCTCATTCCGCGCACTATTTTACTCGGCCCCTCCTTCCCTACCGTGTTCCATTGTCTTGTTCTTCCCTCCCCTAACCCCATCTCCCGATCCCTTTCCTCTCCTACTCCCTCCCTCCATCCTCTCTCCCCCTTTTCCCAGGCAGAAGAGCCATAAAACACTGGCATGCGTAGGAAGAGGAGGGTCTAAGTGTGGATCCGTGTGTGTGTGTGTTTTTGTCCATCCGGGATATCTGGGAGCGCTTTAATTCCTCCTCCCCTCTCCGTGTATCCATTTCCCTGTTACCCCTCTCTCCTTTCTCTCTCTCTCTCTCTCTCTAAGTCCCTCGCTTCATCCGATCCTACCCCTCTCTCCGTTTCGTTCTTTTTTCTCTCTCTCAATCCTTCTCATTCTCTTTTTTTTTTCTCTCTCTCTCTCTCCAGTAAAGCCCTTCTTCTTACTCCGGCTGCCTCATTCCCGCCCCTTTTTTTCTATCTCTTCCCTCCCCATTTCAATTCTCCAAATCTCACCCAACAAGCGCTGGGACTTCTCTTCGTCTATCTTCTAACTCTATCTTCCCCTCTTTTTCGTCCTCTCTCTGTCTATCCCATTGTCGCCTCCCTGAAACCAAAACAACGTTCACACTACTATCCCCCACCTCTATACAAAGTAGCAGCAGCGGAATATCTCCTTCCCTCCCTTCCGCGAATCCGTCTGGCCAGCCTGGAGGACATTGTTACCGACGAGAAAGACTGGTCTAGTCTTTTCTAAGCCCGACGCGGATTTTCTTTCTGTGCGTTCGTAATGAGAGGGACGTATTTATATCTTTTTTTAAGTACGCTTTTGTAAGAGCGGTACGGGTTAGGTGGAGGAAAGGGTGGGGGAGGGAGGAGAGGGAGAGAAAGATGGACTACGCAATGGACTGGTTGGAGAAATTATTCTTTTTTTTTAATTTTCATTCTTGAGCATTTAATGCCCAGAGGGACTAAAGTTTATCTCTCTCTTTCTCCCACCGCTCTTCTCTTTCATTAACTCCCCTTTCCCAACAATATCCTTGTCTTTCTTCCAGTTCCTCCCTTTGGTTTCCTTCTCTTCCGTCTTTCTCTCCTGTACCTCCTCGATCTCTCTCCCTCTCCTCTTTCTTCTCCCTCTCCTCTTTCTTCTCACTCTCCCTCTTTCTCTCTCTTAGCCTAGAGGGCGTTGCTTTGGTAAGGAGTGCCGCGATAACCTGTTGGTTCTCTTCCCTCGCGTAGAGGGTCTCCCAATTTCGCCGGCCATAATGGCGGGGAGGGAGAGAGGGAGGGAGAGGTGGCTTTTTAAAGGAGAGTAACTCTCCCTCTCTCTTTCCTCCAACCCTTCCTCTTTCACCCCACCCACTCGCTTTTGCTCTACTTTTATTTTATTTTCCGCGCGGATTTTTTCCACTTCTTTTTCATTTTTTTTAAAAGGAGGACCGCCGGGTGGAGCGTGTTACCCTTTTGTATCGCCGCCGTCAAAACATTATAGGTCGTTTTACGTCTCGCTGTCCGTTGACTCGTCTTTCTTTATTGTTTATTTTTTGTGCCTATTTTCGTAGATTTTTTGGACGGTTCAAATTGGGACCTAATGTGGTGTATTATTACGTGGAATTTACGAGGCTCGGCTTTCAAATCTTCTCGAAACTGAAAATTATAACTAGGAGTTTATTAGGCTGACGAAAAAAATGTCCATTACCTTAGATTGCTAATTGAAATTGTCAACATTGTTCGACTAAAACAATCTGATTATTATCAAAGCAACAAATATTCCTCTTATAATGAAAGTTTATTTTCGGAAAAGACGTTCAAAATACAATGAGCAACGATTTTATTTTCTCAAAAGCTTCTAAATGATAACAATAAAAGTAGAAAATTAATAATGTTTTTAACAGCAACGCCGAAATTAATACGCTATATATATATATATATATATATATATATATATATATATATATATATATATTTAAACCAGAACTACCTAAAAATAAATCGAGTTGAAATCGTATTTTTCCCAGACTGCGACGACGGCGCCACGAGCGGGGAAAATTAGCAACGAGTTTTCATTAAGAATGTCTTCCATTTGGCCATGAAAGAGAGCATAACGCAGGGCCCGGGGAATGAATAAATCCAGTACTGGCATTAACACCCCTACTTAGCAAAAAGCAAAGGGAAAAGAGGGATTCCCCATCGCGGCTTAAGTGCGCTCCGAAAAGTATTCCCTCTTCGCTTCTCCCCCTCCTCCCATTCCCCTACCTCTTCCGCCTCCCCTCCCTCCCTTTCTCACTCTCTCTCCAACTCTTCCTACGCTTCCTCCGCGCTCTGCGCGAGAAATCTCCGCACCGGGGAGAAGGAAGGTTTCACCTCGGGTGGAAATAACCGCTTCCGGCAGTATTAGAAGCGAGGATCAACGGCATGAGTGCGTGCGTGTGTGGCCTCGCCTACGCGCGCGCGTGTGTGCGTGTGCGAAGGGAAATTAAGAGAGAGGGAAAGGGAGAGTGGTAGGTATGGGCGTAACGGAAAAAGGTAGTATCTCCTGAAATGTTGAGGAATTCATATTCTCTTATATTTTCTCTTCCTTTTAAAGCTGTTCCCTTTTATGGAAATTCGGAGGTGAGAAAGAGGCCGTATGCAATGTAGAGAAACGGAATAAAAGAGGGGTGGGTAACTCTAGGCGTGAACAAGGGAAGGGAGGGAAAATAGGATAGTTGTAGTAGCGGAAATCATTACCATGTATGGAGAAATTTAAGGGAAAATTCACAAATAAAAGAGAGAGAGAGAAGCTGCCGTTGCGTAGTTTCGGTTTGCGTTAAGGTTTCCTTTTCTTAAAATAAATAAGAACGTTGCAATGGCCTTTTTGGAATCAACTGTGTATGTGTATATTCTAGAAGTTTCTCTCTGAGGCTTATAAGAGCCTGAATTACGCCTTGAAAACGTAGACAGTTTGGGATTAAGGAAGGAGTAGGAACAAATCGTTATGGCGCATTTATACGCGCTATTTCTCTCATCACGTCTTTGTTTTCCCATATAAATTAACCATATTTACTATCGCAATATAAACTCATTCCATACCACAATGGAATATTGTTTATCATCTTGTAATGTTATTAATTTTTCATTCTTGCACGCAAATATTAATATCTTATCACAGAAACCCAGGTCTTTACATGAAACTTCAGCTTAAATTTTATCCTACTCGTTTTAAAGTTGAAAAACAAAAGAATGTGAGATTAAATACAACAATAGTATAACGGTTGAAAGAAACGAAAATAGACCTAACGTAGACTAGGGTACGAAAGAAAAGAGAATATTACGTAACCTCCAATGAAATTTAGGGCAATAAAAAAGTAGAAGCGAATAAAAAAAGATAAATAGGACGAAGGGACGGAAATACTACATATGCATAGGAGGAAGGCAAAACGACAGCGGAAAAGAGTGAGGTGAGAATCGAAAAGCAGAGCTAGAAAGACGCATAGGAAACATGAGCTGGATTACGAGAGGTAGGTATAGGGAATTGAAGGATTTATAGCCGGAAAGAGAGAGAGAGAAATATAAATGAGAGGAAATAAATGAGAGAAATAGAAATGTGGAACAGAGTATGGGAAATACTGAAGAGCGTAGAAAGAGAATGTATTGTTCTGCAAATGTCAATTCCAGATCTATAAACGAAACAAGAGCAGGATAGGAAGAAATTTAGAGAGAGAGAGAGAGGTAGAGAAAAGAGATTTAGAGAGAGAGAGAGAAAAAGGAGATAAAAAAACAGACGGAAACGGAGATAGAAGATAGGAGGTGAAAAGAGGGGAGTGTAGGGTTTTTGTGCGGAAAATGAGCTGGGTGTACGCGGTAACAGTGGCGCCGCCTTTAGCTTGAAAGGATGTGCGGGAGAAGGAAGAAAGAGAGAGAGAGAAGGATAGAGGGAGAGTAGAAGTGGATAATGGAAAGAGGGAAATGAGAGAGAGGTAAGAGGTGCGAGAATTAGGGAGTGAGAGAGAGAAATGAAGATAAAGAGAATAAGGAAAGAGGAAGAAAGAGAGAGAGAGAGAGGTAGAGACAGTGGGGAACAGGGGAAGTATAGCAGAGATTTACTTTCTGGGTGGCGAACGAAATGAGTTGGTTGAGAAATAGAGAAAGAGACTTAGTCTTCATTCGTACATGGGGTTGGGAAAAGCTGAGATCCCTCTTCTCCCGGTGGGTTAGGAAGCTCGTGGGCGTATACATCTCTCCCTCCTCTCCGCGATTCTTCTCTCTCTCTCTCCTGCCGAGCGTAGGCGGCAGGGCTCATGGTGATTGAATCCGGGGCCGTGAAACCCGAGGTGCGCTCGCAGGATTGGTTTAGATGAGAGATGCGAGGTGGCGGTAAAGTGATGATGTGATACCTTATAAAAGCTGGCGGGGGCCTCTCAGATTGTTTTGGTTTTGCGACGAGAGAGGGAGAGAGAGAGAGAGGGAGAAAGAGGAAGAGAGAGAGAGAGGGAGAAAGAGGAAGAGAGAGAGAGAGAGGGAGAGGATCGATTGGAAGGAAATTGAAAGATTCTGAAATGCTCGGAGAAACGCTCCGAGACTCGTACGAGTCTGGTTTCTATTTATTTGCCCGAAGCGTGAGAAAAAAGAAATTTCCGCTCAGTGGTGTGAACTTTCCCATTTTGGGTGAAAAAGGTTTCAACCTCCCTTACAATGGGATTGGACAATTTCGGGGAAAAAGATGGATCAGATCATTCGGGTAATGATGACGGGACCATATGGCTGCTATAATCGAAAGTATACTTTTTCGTCCCAGAAACGTTAGATGTAAGAAATTGACGGTAGAATTAAGGAGCTCGTCCTATGGCTGTAAAAATTCAAGAAAAAGATTTTTTCTCAATCTTTGATATTTAACGCTTTCAGCCCCAAATTTTTATTTTTTAAGAAAAAAAATTAATTTTAAGATATGTACGAGTATATAAGGATCTCTTAAAGACTATATTTTGTTAAAAATATTGCTTTGTTGCACATTTTTCATTGAAATATTTATCTGATGCCATTTGGCAATTTATATATAATGATATTTTTACACATATATTACACTCAGAAACATACATATATACCTTTCTAGAAGCTATTTATACAAAATGATATCATTTGGTATGAAATTTTTTAAAGCAATTGTTGGCTTTGTTTAGACATAGTGCTACATCACATTTTTCACACTTCATCCTAGAGTATGAGGAGATACGCAATTTGCAACGTTGCTTGTTGTCAATGGGTACATGCCATTGTGCAATCTGTTCAAAACGTACATCAATAACTGGGCATGGTTTGAAGGTCTTTCGTTTGGGATTCTTTGTGTCATCTGATGGTCTGCCCCTCTTTCTTTCAAAACTCTTTCCTGCTGCAATTAGAGCCATAACTATTTGAGCCCTGAATTTTGCAAGTGGCATGAAGCATTTATCTTTACTCTGCACAAGATGCCGCCTATACAACAGCCATGCATTTACAACACACACATCCAGCATATGCTAATTATTGAATTTAGATTTAAGTTATTGGATGCATTTGAGATTCTAAGGAAGGATTTATCGAAAGAAATGTTGAAAATCATTATGATGTTATTATTATTATAGCGATGTAAGGCGTAAATGCACGCCGAATCCTCAAAAATTGTGCTCAAGGAGCATTCATCATAATCACACAGTATTCTCAGGAAATTTAAGATGTAAGACATAAATGCACGCTGATTCCTCAGAAATTGTGCTGAAGAAGCATCCCTAATCATACAGTATTTTTCAGGAAATTTACGCTCCGGAATCGATGTTTCAAAACATTATTTGCTAATTAAATGTGTACATATTCTCAAATCCAAGCCAAGGTTACTTATTGATAGGGTAGCAAAAACCATATAAGTCCTAGATTATAATTCATGCATTATTAACGCGAGAAGAAATTAAAACGGTGTGCTAATTAATAACCAATGGGACTTTTCGCATGATGTTAGATCGTCGGAAAATGAATTTTAAACGTATCACCCTTTATTGAAAACGTGAAAATTTAGCAAATCTCAAACTTTTAGCTTAATATTCCCCATAACCAGTTGAGTCGGTGGAATTTCAATCCTACGCTGTTACGTTAAGATATTGTTGAATGTATATATATTGTGACACTGGTTATTGTTAAAATAGGCATACAAAATAAAGTCAAAGCCATTTTATTTGAAGTCATTCAGGAAGATTAATAAGAGGCACAAATTCGAGTATTCGCAAAGAATTTGCCATATAGTCCTTTTCAAAATAAAAAAATTAAGTCTCTCTGTTTACTAAAAATTTCTTTATTCCCTTATGTTGTTGCAATAATAAACATATTTATGTAATTTTAACGACTAAACACTGCAAACTATATATAAGAAATTATGTCAGGGATGTAATACTTTTATTTACTGATTTATTTTTAAAAAGTTGTAAATATTCAAACAATCGAACATTATTTAAAACGTACCTCACTTGAGTTGAGTAGTTATAATATTTACGTTTACGTTCTTTTCTTCCTCCTAGATAATCCATTTCCTTCCGCTTACGAAATGCTGCACGCATATGTAATCATAATTACAAGTACTTTCGTAATTTTAGCAGATCTTATTTATTTTACTTACTGCGAAGATTATTTAAGTTACCAAAAATGCATGAATATTTTTAAGTTCAAAGCAAATTACGACTTTCTTGGTTGATTTTCTTGAAAACGGCTACTCCCAGGATAAAAATGTACTAAACCAAAAATATGTTATTTAACTATTTATACGAATTTTTTTGAATACATTTTCGGTATGACTAATATTTTACGAAATATGAGGCAAAATTTGTTTTTTTTTTCCAGTCAAATATTACCCCTGGTTTGGTTACGCAAACCATTTATATCATTTTCTTATTATCTTTGGCCAATGTCAAATTTTGTGACAATCAGTTCGGTAGAAGCCGAGAAAGTACATACTCACGGACGGATGGACGGACGGAAAGAACGATGAAAATAGGTGCTTACGTCGGAAGCGAAACGCGCCTAAAAAGAGAAAAACATAAAGTCATCTTCAAAAATATCAGAGCAGTTTTCACTTTATATGCACAAACGTCATTAACCCACAGTCGGAGAGCCAAAAAATCTCTCCTCGCTAAATAATATGAGAAAAAAACTCTTTGTGTAAAAGAAACTGCTGGGCGGCAAAATCCCGAAGATTGAGGGTTAACCTTTTCCGGCCTTAATGAAAGAGAATCGGAAGAGGGGGAAATCGGAGGGAAGAGGAGAGAAAGAGAGAGAGAGAAGGAGATAGAGGGAGAAGGAGGGAGAGAGAAAGAGAGAGAGAGGAACTCCCATCGGAGTCGTCTCCATAACAAAACCGGGAAAGAGTACTTTGTTTGAGGAACTCTCTTCTCGCACCTCCATTCTTTCTCTCCCTCTTCTTTCGCGAAAGAGAGATAAAGAGAAACTTCCCCAAAACCCTCATCCCTTAAGCTCCTCCCTTTTCCGCTCTTTCCCTCTCTATCCCTCTCTCCCGGCTCCGAAAACCCCTTCAGGAACCTTCTTTCCTTGCAGCACTTCTCAATCGAGCCGCAAACGAGGGCCGAGGGTATCCTTCGGAGCCATTCGTTCCAATACCCACCCACACAAACCCCCTCCTCTTTTTGGCTCCGGAGAGGGAGGGAATGAGGGAGGAGAGGCGGAGAGGGGAGGGGAAGAGAGGAAGGTGGTTTGGGAGTGGGATGGGGATAAGTAAAAGGTTAGGTGTAAAAGGGTGAGCCGGGAAAAGTTGGAGGGAAATGGAAAGCGAAAGGGAGAGAGGGTGAGTCATATAGTTCTCCCGTGCACCTTGCCACCCTCAATTCCCCCCCAGCTTTTCACCGCTACAATTCTTCCTTCTCCCTCGCGGTAATCAACACTTCCACTCCTCTCCTCTCTCTCCATCTCTCTCGAACATCTTCCCCCACCTCAAAAGACAGACCGCCTCCCAATTCAGTATTTCCCCTTCCGATAAAATGCAAAAAAATTCTTTCCGCAAATATTTGGCAGCCGAAACCGCTCTTCGTTTTGTACCTCTTCCTTTCGGCATTTCTCCTCCCTTTGCCTGCCTCTTCTTCCTTCCATATCTTCAGCTTCTCTATCTCTAACCCTCTCTTTTTCTCACTCTCTACCGCACTCTTCAAATGCCTTGCCCTAACCCACTCATTGCAAAAAGGGCTCCTGCCTCTTAATTTCCTCCCATCCCATCGCCTTATCTTACCTAAAACCTTTTGAAGGAAAAGGAGAGAGATTTCACGGACGTAAAAGTAGAGGGATATGGTGCGGTTGTGGAGGTTCGGGAGATATATAAAGATATATAAAGATATATAAAGATATATAAAGATATATAAAGAGTTCCCCCCTTCTCCGACACTGGGAACTAGCACATATCCATCTTCTCGACTCTTTCTCTCCGCCTGGCCTCAACCTCCGCTAACCCTATTATCCCCCTTACAATGTTTCCTTGTTACTTTGTAACTATTCGGACTCTACCTCATCACACTCCCTCTTTATTGGCTATCCACCCCTCCTACTCCCCACCTCCTCCAATCATCAACCTTCCCACATTACCCTGTCATTCCCCGCCCAGTGTGTCACTTTACGTTACTCTTTCGCTGAAGAAGGGCTTAGGCCCGATAAGCTTGCGTGTGTTTTTGTGTTCGTGTGTTTTACGTGTCTCTTCGACGCCCCCAGCAGCCTGCCAGCTTGGTCCTCAACTTGGTGAGTGTCCGCTGGGCTTCCCTCAACACCTTGTTGCCACCCTCATCACTACCTTTTCTTTTCCTTTAGTTAATACATATATATATATATATATATATATATATATATATATATATGTATATCATCATCATAGTTAGTCTGTCCGTAGACAGGCCCGTGATTATTCATGGTTAAACCTGGTTCTCCATATACTTATATTTCCGCTGTCCTTTTCATATCTTGATAACTCTCTTTTCCTTTCAAATCGTCTATCAGCTGAAACCTTTTCCTACCTTTTTCCACTTTTCCATCTAGTTTTCCTTCTAACACGTCTTTAATCATACTCTCTCTCCTTATGTAATGTCCAACCCAGTTTGCCTTCCTCTTTCAAATAATCTGTATAATCATTCGCTTCTCTCCTACTCTTCGTAGCACTTCATCGTTTTTCATCCTATCTGTCCATTTTATCTTCAGCATTCGCCTCCAAGTCCACATTTCAAAGTTTTCCAAGTACTTGATGTCATTTTTCCTTAACGCCCATGTTTCTGCCCCGTACAAAGATATATATATATATATATATATATAAGGTTTCTGAAGTCAGAAGAGGAAGGATACATAAATAAAAAAGTGTGTAAGAAGAGGAATTGGAAATAAAAGGATGGAGTGGATGAGAAGACGTAAAAAACAATAGAATCAAATCGGAAGATGATACGACAGATCGCGTTAAGTCCGACGCATTCCGCTAGTCCAAGAGATTAAAAAATAAACGACAACGACTATAAAGAAATATTTTGGGGGATAGATAGGCGGTTGCGGGTGGATGGAGATAGAGCGAGATAGAGTCCGTAGGAAATTTAAAGGTTAAGAGGTTTTACGGAGTGTTGAGCGGGAGGGAATGAACGGAGAATTTTTAGATGGCACGAAACGGAAGAGTCTCGGGATTTCGAGAAAAATAAATGAATTTAAAGGACGAGGAGAGGAGAGAGAGGGGGAAAATTCAGAAGAGGTTTCTCGTAAGTCTGAGAAGAAAAAAGGAAAGAGGATAAAAGTGGAGTGTTGGTTAAGAGGAGGGGAGAGGAGATTGAGCATAGCGGGGGCCGGAAGGGAAGAAACGGAACGGGTTAGGGAAGAGAGAGAGAGAGAGAGAGAGTAGTTGGTCGGAGGAAGGGAGGGATGCAGGAGGAGGCGGAGGTAGAGGAAGTATAAGGAGTTGGGTCTCGGGATTATCTCGCCGTATTCTCGATTAATCAGGCTCCAAGAGGCGTTATGGGGGAATGGAAGGGCCATGGAGAGGCGGAGGAGGAGGGGAAAAGGGGGTGGAAGGGATATGAAGATACCGAGAAAGAGGGGTAGAGGCTTGTAGTAACTGTGGATCGAAGGAAGGAGGTATGGGGAGGTTATGCGGGTTGAGTGGAGGGGGTGGAAGAACAGGGAGAGAGCGTAAGATGTGGGAAGGCGACGGGGGGGGGGGGAAGGGGGGGATAGACAAAGGGCGGATGATTTTGAGGACGGGAGAGGGGGAAAGGGGTGGGAGATGAGGGAAGGGAGATTAAAAAAAGGGAATGGGACGGAGGATACCGTATGAGAGAGGAAATGCTTTCCGAGAGATGGGAAGAGAGACGTAGGGGAGTGGAAAGGGAGGAAATTGTGTGAGTAGGGGTGAAAAGGAGAGGGGCGGTTTAGTTGGAGTGGAGAGGCAAAGGGAGAGAGGTGAATAAAGATATGGAGACGGTACAGGGAGGATGGGGAGGGAGGTTGGTAGGAGGAGATAAGCGCATTTTTATAGTTCAGAGAGCTTTACGCCCACTTAGGCCATGATAAACAGGATGTGGCGGTATGGAGATAATGAGTGATGGTTGAGATCCCATGCCGCCTACTAGGTCGAATTTGCAGGAGGATGGAAGGGCGTGGACCTTGGTATCAGATAGTAAAGTGTGACATCTCTACATCTTAGGATACCAGAATACTAATGCGTCGAAGAATCCGGGATTTGCAAATTTTCACGTCACGTTTCGGTTCTCCTTATTAAAAAAATTGTCAAACGCCTGTTAATGGATCTTTAATAAGCTGGGTGATGGTCAATGGCTCTTGACATGAAAATTAAGAGTTATAATACAAAGCATCCTCATGCTAAAATATGGTTATACTATTATTTAAAATTTACGTAGTGAAAATTCTCGAAAACGTGCTATGAACTTTATGCTCTGTATGATATGGTTTTGAAAAATCACTCTTAAAACGATCTCATAGCGCATATTAATTACTAGCAAAATAAATGAATAGTATGGAATTTCGTGAATAAAATCGTATAAATCTCCTTATATCTTCAATTAACATCCGTCAATCAGCAACACAATAAAATATTTTTTACTTTTTATAACTTATACTAATCTAAAAAATAGAAAGCGTGGATCTTAATGAAATAGTATAATTGCACGGAAAAACATATTCAGTTAGATTTATCAGTTGATGATTTAACGAAAGGCATTTCTTAAATATCACCTTCTCGAGAATTTTTAACTTTATGAGATTTACCCGTCCATATTCCAAATAGTTTATATTTTTATATACTCACACACACACACATCACCGTTCTTTACAATAACCTTGAGTACACGCATCAAACATATTTTCATCCCATTCCACAGCCGTCGGGTTAAAGATTTACGGCCCCGTAGAAGGCAAAGTTTTTTGAAATCGCACAAAAAAACTCTTAGGAAACAGAATAGAGCCGCTGATAAAGGCGAGGCATTGGAAGCCGTAGCAACGCTAAAGCTGGAAGTTTTGATAAAAAAGTTGATAGATGGCTTAGATTGATTGATTAAAGCGTTTCAATGCGACCGCGCTGGGGCTTATTGAAAGGCAAAAAGAGAAGAGAGAGAAAGGAGAAAGAAGTAGCGGAAGTAAAAAGAATGAGGTTAATAAAAAAGAGAGAATGGGAGAGGGAAATTAGAAGAAGAAGATGGTAACGAGTAAAGGATATGAGTGTCACGGAGTGGAAAACAGGTCTAAAGTAAGACTAAAAGGCGAGGAAAATTTTCGGCAGTAAAGTAATAAAAAATAATACTAGCGAAAGGAGCGTAACACAAATATTAACTTAATGGTGGAATATAATAAAGGAAAGCGAGTGAGCAGTAAGCAAAAGGAAGAACGGTAACATTGATAAATAGAATAAAAATAAGATAATGCGATTGGATGAGAAGAGAGAGTGAAAAGATTAGAATGTCACAGGAGGAGAAAAAATAGATTCGAAATGTATTGTTGAGTTTAGTAGTTTATGTATTTCACCAAATTGGGGATGCAAATAACCTCCATATCATAGAAAAATGGCAGAGCGAAGTACTTGAACTTTAAAACTTCATAGCAGACGTCCTCGGCGATAATTCATCGATTGCTGGTTGAAATTTCTCGTAAAACCCGAGTAAGAGCGGCAACCTTGCAGTCGAAATGGGCTAGTAGTTCACGGGATATTCTTAAAAATTTATAGCAGTCAACGATATCATTTATTAGAAGAACAGATTTCAGATTCCTGGAGTGGAAGAATAAGACGTAAAGAGGAGGTTTTCGTGAAGTAGACGAGTCTGTTAGCGAAAGGAGGTAGGGAGGGATGAGAGGGAGAGATGATTTTAAAAAGGGAGGGCGGAAACTTTTTTCCATCTTTCCGAGGGTTAAGTTGCGATGGCCTTAAAAAAACTTTCTTTTTAATTGACGCTGGATGCGTGAGAATCGGATGATGGAGAGAGAGAGAGGGAAGGGGAGAGAGGAGAGAGGTGGAGAGGGGGAGAGAGGGGGAGAGAGGGGGAGAGAGGGGAGACAGGGGGAGAGGGGAGAGAGGGAAAGAGGGAGAGAGGGGGAGAGAGAGGGAGAGGGATAGGGAGGGGGAGAGGGAGGGGAGGGAGGAGGGGGGAGGAAGAAGGGGTGAGGGGGAGGGGAGAGGGGGGAGGGGGAGAGGGGGATAGGGGGGAGAGGGGAATGGGGAGAGAGGGAGAGGGGGAGAGGGGGAGAGAGGGAGAGGGATAGGGAGAGGGGAGAGGGAGATGGGGAGGGAGAGAGGGGAGGGAGAGGGGGAGGGAGAGGAGGAGGGAGAGGGGGAGGGAGAGGGGTGAGGGGGAGAGGTAGAGGGGGATAGGGGGAGAGGGGGATAGGGGGAGAGGGGGATAGGGGAAGAGGGATAGGGGGATGGGGAGAGGGGGAAAGAGGGAGAAAGGGGGAGAGGGATAGAGAGAGGGAGAGAGGGGGAGGAGAGAGGGAGAGAGAGGGGGAGAGGGAGAGTGATAGAGAGAGGGAGAGTGATATAGAGAGGGAGAGGGATAGGGATAGGGAGGGGAGGGAGGGAGAGGGGGAGGGAGAGTGGGGAGAAGGGGATGGGGGAGGGGGAGAGGGGGATGGGGAGAGGGAGAAGGGGGAGCGGGGGAGAGGGAGAGGGGGAGAGAGGGAGAGAGAGGGAGAAAGAGAGAGAGAAGGACATTAATTTCGCCCTAAGATGGACGAAAATACGGATGGAGAAAGAGATGAAAGATAAGGAGGGAGATAAAGAGACGCGTCCCAAGCGATGTCAGGAAAGTGTGCAGGAGAGAGGGAAGAGGAGATACGAGAGGGCAGATAGGGAGAAAGAGAGAAGGAGTAGGTACCTGGGACACGAAAAAGGGATGTGGGGCGCAGAGGCTTTGCTAGTAGTTTGGGAGAGGTGTAGAGTCGTGGTAGGGTGGCGATAGACAGGGGAGTGAGGCAAGAGTTAAAGAGGTTCTGGTTGGAGGGCGGCACGGCGAAGATAAAGGGGGTTTGAAGGGAAGTTGAAGGATGGAGGCGGAGACAAAGAGGGTTTTTCGATAGGGGAGGGGTATAGAGGGGAGAGGGGAAATGTGATGCGGAACATGGGGGTTGATTGGTTGATTGATTGATTAAATTCGTTATTGGTGTGTGTGTGTGCGTGAGCAGAGAGGGAGAGAGCGAGAGAGAGAGAGAGAGAGAGAGAGAGAGAGAGAGAGGAGAGAGAGAGAGAGAGAGAGAGAGAGAGAGAGAGAGAGAGAGAGAGAGAGAGAGAGAGAGAGAGAGACGAGAGAGATGAGAGAGAGAGAGAGAGAGCGAGAGAGAGAGACGAGAGGAGAGAGAGAGAGAGAGGAGAAGGGGTGGTAAAGGAGGTACGAGGAGAATATGACGTCAGATAGCTCCAGCTTTAGTCTGTGAGAGGATGTTGGAGTCCTTTAGTGGGAGTGGTCGTATGTGCAGTGGGAAGGGAGATAAGGGGAGGGAGAGAAGAGAGAAAGAGTGGTCTTGTACGAAGGGAGGAGGGATAAATCTCGGGTAGTTTGAAAACATTTATTAGCGAAGAAAAAGTATTCATTTAGACCTGGGAAGTAATGATTGTGTAAGGATACAAGTTGAAGTAGGCCACACGATTGGTTGTAGCCATTTCTTCGAGTGATGATAAAACTTTTAGTCAAAAATGTTTTTCAATTTGAAATTATGCACGGAGAAAAATATTGTTTCCACCCGACTGGCACGGAACTCATTAAGAGAGCATGCAGCTGAAATTTAACCGTAGGTAGTTGGCGTATCTCCACGAGAAATGTTACCGTATGTTCTTTTGAACGTTAAATTATTCAAAAGATGTGGTCGTCGAGGTAATTCCATCAAATAATAATAAAGGGGTTACGACCACGGTTTAAGGTTTATAAAACAAATTGATCGAGAGTAGAAGGAATCCCTTTTAGAGAAGAGGTCATTGCAAATGTATTTTTTTTTTGCAAAAAATCATCTCCATGACAGACAGAGAGACAAATGACTTTATTAGGGGCGAAATTGAGACTTTGTAGTGCCTTCCTGCATTCAACCCTTGAACAGATGAACTAGAAAATGAATTTTTTTAGTTCAAAACGGGGTCGTTTTGTGCGCGGAAACTCAGCGAAAATTAACATACAGAAAAGCGCCACTTATTCATTTAATTCGAAGGGATTGCCGCGCGGCCAAGGCTACTCTTCATTTTGGGAAATATTGCCGCGCGGCCAAGGCTACTCTTCATTTTGGGAAATTCTTCGCCGCAGCGAGAAGAAAAACTTCTCGAGATTGTTAATTTTAGTCCCGTCTTACAGCAGTCGCGTACATTTTTTTAGAGCCTAAAACTTCGTATCGCGAGAAAAAAATAGGAGCGAAAATTCCCTTGGGTTGAATCGTTACCGCTCAACTCTATTCGCTGCAGTGTAACGATGCTTCGAGGTTCTTTGGTTCTGCGCCGAGAAGTTTGTTTTTAAGAAGGCTTTATTCCCCTCTCTCTCACTCTCTCTCCCCTCACATAGCAACTCCCTTTCTTAGTCCCCTCAACAAATAAAACCAATTTCCTAGCGGAGGAATTTGCAGGCGAGCACAAAGCCGTTTTAAAGTTTTTAACAAGGAAACTTGATTTTTTTGCCGAATGTTTTATTGCATATTATCCACGGAGAATGACTGTGCATTTTTCTGGCTTCCCCATGACGATGGGTCGCTGAAGGGATTGTCCTTTTAATGGTTGTTATCCTCGCTCGGGGGAATTGTTTTTTGACATGTTATGGTATGTTAAGCACGGCTCTTTTTAAGAATTCGTTAAGTCATAGATTACGAAATTTCCTCCATTTTTAGACATGTAGTTTTTATAGAAAGTTGTCCTATACGCGAAAATAGGCGTTTGCCTTCACGATTTAATATTTCTTGGCGTTATAAGAATTATCAATTTAACAGCAGGAAAAAAATATTTTTAAAAACTTGTCGTGCAACGAACGTAATTTAAATAGGCTAAATAATTTTCATGCTGTCATACTTGGAGTAGTGGCATTCACACTTCTTCTGATTTTATAATCCTTCAGAGTTTTAACAGTACCTGACTGAAGAAGCTCTGCTCTAAGGTGGAAATTTCCATTGCCCATAAAAGAGAATTTTTTGAAAAAGTAGTGCCATCTATTTATGAGCCCATACAACTTCGGTGGTTTTCCTGGCCTTTGGCGATAAAAAGTTTGCGATAATTTATCGAAAGCAGTTCACCCAAACATTTCAACGCGTTGGATGAGGTCCCGAACTGGCTATGCTTCATATGAAATTAACTTACACCGCTAGCAATTTATCGCAGTGCGACTATTATGGAATTATAATTACGCCACGGTCGGCTCAGTGAAATTCTCGTTTCTTGCTTATTATATTATTTTTTAAAGAGACAACATCTCTGTAACTTTGTTAGATAGGGGCTAAGTTCGGCTGAGTATTTTGAATTGGAAATAAAGGGGTAGGGTTTTTAGAGGGTTGCTCGGCTTGCGTAAAGGGATAGATGATAATACAGAGCGGCATAATAAGTGTTGGGGTTGTTAAGAAGGATGGGTGAGGGGGATGAGACAAAAAATTGGAATAAACTGACCTTCCTACCCTTCATGGAAACTATACTGGATGCTAAAGTAAGAAACCTATCAGAAATATTAAGATGGTTAAATTATTAAGAATAATAGGTCATGAGAAATCGATGATGCAAATGGTTAGAGTAAGACGATTTGAATCGGGCATGTACTGAGGATCGACTCCATGATTTTATATCTGATCGAGGGGAAAACCTGAAATCAAAGGAGAGCGATAGAGAAAAACGTTTCAGCTGATAGATGCATAAAAGTCATCAAGAAATGAAGAAGGGTGCGGAGAAGAGATGGACGTGGAGAACTCGATTTAATGCACCACCAATGACAGAATACTATTGACGATGATTATTATTAAATAGGCAGATCCTCTAACAAGTGAATAGAGAATATGTACATTTGTATTTCATTTGAAATGTCCATGTTTTAATTCCATCAAAATAATTTAAAAAACTACGACCTTCAACTGAAGATAGTATAATAAACAAAAAAGTGAACAATCAATCAATCAGTTTTTAAAGCATTTTTATTAAAACTATATTTTAAACCATTTTTAATGATAGAATGTTACTCTAAAAATAATGTTTTTTACGCAATAATATTCGTCTATTTTGTTCTTAGAGCTGATTAGGCATGAGTATTTACAAAACGTAATACGGATCTTCAGTAAATTAAGTATTTAGGTTTTTTAAGACTAGTAAAAAATGTAACACCGAGAGATTTTGATATAAATAGTAAATACTTTCAAACAAATAATTCTCATCCGAGATAATCCGAGTTACTTAAAGCTCAGATTATGGTTAAAAACAAAAAATTAAAATTCAGTTTTAATTACCGAGAATTTTTCGTCCTTGTCCCTCTCGGCTCATTAAATATATCTCATTTTCTCCAGAAATTCATCCCTTTTCCGAGATAATGCTTAGTTTTCGCCGGATTAACATTTTCAGTCCGGCACATATTTCGCAGCCGTGACCGTGTGACGCATGAATTTATCACGAAGCAGCTCGCGCCGTGGAAGAAGGCCGCCCGCTCAACAGATATACTTTACGTGCTTCGGGGGTGAACGTGTTTTGGCTGCGCTCTTAGAGAGAGAGAGAGAGAAAGAGAGAGAGGAGGGAGAGATGGAGAAAGAAGGACATTAATTTCGCCATAAGATGGACGAAAATGTTGCTCTTCCTCTGCCACAGTGCCGGAACTGTAATTCTGCCAGCGAGAAGGAAGGAAGGTGAAATAGATATCGCATTCACGAAAAAGTCAAATACGCCGAGGTTACGTGTTTCTGTGGAAAAATTAGAGGAGGCATTCATTCATCGTAAGAGGATTCTAAAAGCTGGAAAAAACATACACGTTTGAAAAGAATGAGGAAAATCTTTCTTTTAGTGTGCTCGCTCTTTGCTGCTAGAAAATATATATTAAGAAATTCTTGAATAAAAATACGAATCATAACATTTAATACAAAACTTTTTAATTAATAATAAGATTTCATTTTGGTATTTTATTACAATCGATATTATCAACGAATATTCGTCGATAATTCCTAAATACTTACGAAAACATTTTTAAAAATGCTGTGCGTTGACGAATGTGTAAAACATGCCTTATTAGGTTTAAAAACTAATGATAAAAGTTTAGCATATATAAAATTAACAGCTGTAAATACTCTTTAAATACTTCAGAAAAGTCAATTTTCAGCTCAATAAATATTGAAACAGCCTTTTCAATCAAAATAATGAGAAATGCTGTGTTATCGATTTAATACGAATTTTCGCTCATTTTATTTGAATCGGAAAAATGGGGATAAAATTAAATCAAAACAATTTTCTCAAAGAATCTCAGAGCAATACTCCTTTAACGTATATTTCTAACAGTCACTCGATTGTTTACGTGGTCGATCTGCAATGCTTATGGAGATCAATGTTTGACACTCACTATTAATCGCTCCATTCATTTGGTAAAAATCCAAGTGATTTACTTCAAACTGCACGCCTGGATGCAAATTTATTCTGCTCGGCGATAGACCGGGGTTGGAAGGCTTTTTTTGGGAGGAAACGATAGTCTTTTCGGCATTATTTTCTGGAAAAGGGATGGCCTCTTTGCCGCTTGCCAATTCTGAAACCTTCATTCCTTCTCCTCTCTATAAACCTCCTTTCTTCTCCCTCCTCCATCTTTCTAGCCTCTCTCCGTTCCATGCACTACCTTCCCTCCTTTCTATATATTTTCTCCATCGAATTTAATGCCATCCCCGTTCTATTCTTTAGTTTCACGTCGTTTCTAAGAGAGAGGGAGAGAGAGACCCAAAACCTTCTCTTTTAGTCTTCTTACTGATTTCCACCATTCCCCTCTCAATCCCTATGTATACCATTCTATTGCTCCCCCCACTTATATCTCTCACTTTCTCTTTTATCTATTTTCTTGCATTCCAAATTCCTCCATTTCGTACACTCATGCGTTTCTCATTGAATACTCTCTTATTGACCTATTCTCATTTATGTCATCTTCCTCTGTCGCGTGTCAGCTTACTATAAATCAATTCTGTTGCTTTATCCGTCTCATCCTGTAGAATAATCTTTATCTATTCGTGCTTATTAAGTCCTTAAATTGTATAAATGGCTATTTTGCGAATATTTACTCATTTCATCCAATATTTTTAGCGCTTTTTAAAAATCGCTTATGCTTTTACTTTGTCCGTCCATCCATGCGCAAAATTTTAATGTAAATGGAAGCGCTGGGAAGCTAAGATTTTCAAAATAGTTTTGGCCGGTGGCAGACATGTAGACTATAGACTTTGAGATCCGTCCGTTTTGCATTTTAGTTAGGTTAAAAAAAATACCTTATGATATATCTATATGGGTTTGTTACTATGGTAATGTTTCGTTTTGTTTACCTTGCTACAAAAATAGAAGCAATGCGTAAATACGCTCAATTTAGTTTTGACAAGGGATAAAGATTTTATTATAAGATTACAGCTACTTAACTGCGATGAGGTATGTTTTGAATAATAAGTTGGGAGAGGAAGTCGAAGGTTCAGAAACTTTACGTGAACAAAACGTACTTTTGCAATCTGCTTTTGCAGTTCTTTTTTTAACTTGTTACGCTCATTTTCTTTTTCTCTCATTTTAAGCTTAATTTCCACAACATTTTCCTCCCTTTCTTTCATTTGGATCGCATATTTTATACGTTGTAAAGCACAGATCCGCGCTACCGAACGATTTCGATTGTTCAAAAATAATCCATCAAACAAGGCCAATGACTCGTGCGACGTAATAAAAACATTATTTTCGCGGATGGCTTTTAAGGTAAATAATCGATCGACGTTTGTTTCCTACCTCTCTCTCTCTCTCTCCTCCGTGTCAAGCCTTTCGTTCTCTCCTGCCTCGCCGTCACCTCAACAATTACTCATCCACCATTTCTCTCCGTCTTCCGCCAGTTTCGCTCGCTTCTTCCTTTCCATACACACCGACCTATCTCCTTCGCCTTTCTCTTCCCCGTAGTTACACGTCGACTTTCAGGGCGACGCTCGGCCTAATCCACCAAAAACTTCTCATCCTCTTACGCCCTCCTCTCATCTTTTGTCCTCGAGACGTTAGCTCCACCGCCACCTTCGCCGCCACTACCGTAGTCTGGTGCGGATAGGAGGGGACATGGTGTGGGGGAGGGGGAGAGAGTGTGGGGGCGGGGAGGCAAAGGTTTTGATGGGTACTCAATTACTGGCGATACTCGCGGTCTAGGAGAGAAGCATGGGCAAACGTTTGACAGCGGCGGTGGCGGCTCACTTTGTCGCAGGAATTCATAACCGTGGGCGTGCGTGGTAAAAGACTGCAAACACAAGAGGACACGGCGTCACGATAGAAGCTCCATCCAACCGTTGCGGCGCGGCGGCGAAACAGCGGGGCGACAAAGGTTTATTGAAGAGGGCGAGAGGGAGGTATATTGCCCGCTTTTTTTTTAATCCTCTCTTTCTCCTTCTTTACGCTGGAAGAATGGGCGTCGGAAATTCGATTGTTCTATTTTTTTTCATTCCGCGCGACCACTTGAAAGACTGAGATTGAGGGAATTAAGTGAAGGGGCAAAAACGGAGAACGTGGCGGCGTGCTCGCTCGCTCGCTCGCATTGACGAAGCGAAAAGAAACGGCTGAGGTGCTGGAATCGCGAAGAAAATTATTCGTCAACTCGACGTTTAAGTCGTATCGAAAAGGAAAATTAATTAACGTTTGGGGGAAAGAACTAAGCAAATTTTTCCCAAAAGTATTTTTTTTCGAGTTTTTGATAAAATTTCTCTTTTCGAAAAGGCAATAATCCTTTGAATAGTATGTCTTCCTTTGTTCATGACCTAATTTAATAATATTTTTGCATTATTTCTGGCTTAAAATTTTGTTTATGCCAAAAATTCTATGAGTTAGAATACTTGTAAAATATGCAATAAATTTTTAAAAAATCATGTTTGTCATTCCCCTTTTTGCGAGAGGTATGTGATAACTTGAGTAAACTGATCTTTAAGGTCAGTGACCTTTTCAAGGAATTATGCATGAGGGGACGCAGAAGCCTGGTCTCAAAATAAGAAAGCACAGAATTTCATTTTTCCTAGAGGCGTTTCATTTCATTTTTGTGAATTGTTTTTATCCTTCACGTCTACAATGGCAATGCACTTATGTTTAGGGGCTTTGCTATGAAATTCCAGTATATTCGACGAGGTTAAAAATATATTAGTTCACATGTGTATATTTTACGTTTTTAGGGCTTGCCCTTAAAGTGAAATTTAATATAAAATTGAATGAAATGAAGACATTTCTGAGAAAACCAATCAGTGATACGACATGTGATAGTCAAATGACACTTCATTTTCAAAATCAATGCAAGTTCCATTTTCTAGAAATGTCTGAGACGTTTGCATCCCGATAAAAATACCTCTTTGGAAAATATAAGAAGGAAATAAATCGATGAAAAAATATCGTCCGACGCTAATAATTTGGGAAACCGATACTTGTCAAATTGATGGCTCGATTTTCCACCCGAAGATACTTTTTAAAAATAAATCGCAAACATTCGAGCCATTAAGGTATTCTACTTGAACGAACGCGTCCTAAAAATATCTTTCCGCTGCTCTTCCTTTACCACTCAACTATTTTTCAAGAAGAAAAACGAATAAAAAAACCTTGTGACGCGATTTTACTCGCCCTCTTCCCTGTCTCTCTCCTTCTATCTCTCTCTCTCCTTCTCTCTCTCTTTCAGCCATCCTATAGCACTGCCAAATAAAGGATTATAACGCCTCTATTCCCTGGCGTTCCGAAGTGTGCAATTTCCTTCTTTTTCTTACCCTCTCCTTAACCTCCCTTTTCCCTTTCCTCTTCTCCTACCCTACTTTCTCTCTCTCTATCCGTCCTTTCAACCTCGCTACACCCTCGCTTTGCCTCTATTTCTAGCTTTCTCCACTCTATCTCTCTCTCTCTCTCCTCCCAACACCCTACGCTTTCAGAGTCGCGGGTGCGCACTTCATCACCGGAGCCCAAGACATTGTTCCCGCAAAAGTACGGCGAAGGGAACCCGCGAGTTCCCGGGCATTCGCACGCCCTTCCCTCCCTCTTACTCCCTCCTCTCTTTCTGCTACTCCTTCAAACCCCACGTTTTTTCTTCCTCTATTTCCTCTACTCCACTTCTCTCCCTCTCTTTATGCCAGCCGACCAATCCCCCTCCTTTCTCTGTCCCTCTCTCCCTCCCTCATCCATTTCTCTTCCTCCTCTTCTAACGGCCCGGATAAAGGCGGAGCTTGAATATATCATCGACAGGAAGAACGCTCTGGGGGACATAAATCGCCTGGTGGCATTCGGCTCCACACAGAGAGAGAGGGAGGGAGGGAAAGATGTAGAGAGAAGGAAAGGGAAAAGAAGAGAGAGCATGGAGAGAAGAAGGGTTAAGAAAAAAGAATAGACTGGAAAAGGGGAAAGAGAGAAGAATGCAAGAATGGAGAAAAAGACGAAGAGGGAAACCGCGGAATGGAAACAAGGCGATCAGAGAGGAAAGAATAAAAAGAAGAGGGAGTGAGAGAGAGAAATAGAGCGCGAGGTAGAGATACATGGAGGGAAATGGATGTACGAGAAGATGGAACAATAGAAGGATTGAAAATAAAGAAAGAAAGAAGCGAAACTGAAGTCTAATGGGTAGTCAGAGGGGGACTGATCCGCAAGGGAGAAAATTCGGCGTGTCAGAGGGACCGTGGTAGTTTAGGGAATACACGCACTTGCGGATAATTTTGAGAACTCCATCAATTAGTGTTACGGATGGCGTCGCTTGTTGCAGGAGGGGAGGGGGGGGAGAGAGAGAGGGGGGGGGAGAGAGAGAGAGAGAGAGGGAGAGAGAGAGAGAGATGAGGGGGAGGTGGAGAGATGATGGGGGAGGAGGTGAGAGGGAGGGAGGGATGGAGGGAGGCGGTGAGAGGGGGGGAGGGGAAGTGAGGGAGGGAGGGTGTAAGGGAGGGCGGGTGGGAGGGAGGGAGGAAGTGAGAGAGATAGTGCGGGAAGCGCGGAGGCTTGCGGGTCTTGCAGCGCCACCACCCACGGCATTTGCAACTACTCCTCCCTTCGGAATAAATGACGACGCACGAGAGCGAAGAGGGAGGCTGGGAAGAGTGGTACGGCGTGCTCGAAGAGAGAGGGAGGGTGGATCAGGGCGTGGCGGGCGTGCTGCGTAACCTCGAGGCGTGGTGTGGGAGGGTGGGCCCTAAGCCAGGACGCGGAGGGAGCACGAGGTGGACGAGTACGGAGGGATGGTCCGCCCGGGGTTTTGATCTACGACTGCCCTGGGAAACGGAAGCTTTTGCGGGGATGTGGGGCGGGGGGAGGGGGCGAAATCGCGAGTGAGGAGTGGGATAAGGGGCTAGCGCTAGGTGGAAGGAGTGGGGAAGGAGAGGGAGGGTGGTTTGGGAGTGTCGAAGGGGGGTGGGATTCGGGGAGGAGGCTGGTGGCAAACTGCCTCTTTGAGTGGGTTCGAAAAGCACTTCTGGGAATATTTGGCATTCCATCTCTCTCTCTATCTCTCCTTCCCTCGCTGCCCCTCCGAATATATCCCTCCCTCTCTATCTCCCTCATCTCCACCGCAGCTCTCCACTCGGGTACATGCATACACACATACAAACAGGCCCGATTTGCGGAGAGGTTGTTCTCGCAAAACGGTTCACCGATAGCTATAGGGACAGCTTTTGGTACACGCTCCTTCCGCCTAAAGGGGTCTTTGATAAGGCTTTGTTTATCCTCTTTTGCGTGTGACGTATGCGTGCCTGCGTGTGAGTGTGGGTGCGTAAACGAAGAGATAGAAAGAGAGAGAGAGAGAGAGAGAGAGAGAGAGAGAGGCGAATCCCCAGGTGCTTTTTAAAAATATTTTTGCCCACACTTTTCCTATCCCGCGAAGTAAAGCATTTCCGTGGCGCATTGGATGATGATGACAACTGCTTTTGTTACCGTTTTATGTTTTGCGAGGGGGACAAATGTTTAGATGTTTACACTGTGGATTGATATGTTTTTCTGAGAGAGTGCCAGAATGATCCTCCGGCCTCCTTTTTTTCTGTTGGCGCGCCAAATTGAGCTGTTTCGCGAGATTTAAGTTGGAGAGTGTTTTAGCCTCATGTCGATCTGAGGGTTTTCAACTTGAGTGTTTTGTGAGACATACATATAAGGCTCAAGAATGTTGCCTCTGAGAACATAATTTAATCATAAAAGTAGTCATTATATTCATTAAAATCATACACATGCATATTGTCATAAATTGCCAAAGAAAGGTTTACCATAGTCAACGAAAAACCAAAAATGAAAATGTATAACTGTTTCAATGCATTAATGATCACTTAAAAAGGTGAAAATATATGCAACTCACAAGTCTGTACAATTAAAATTGCCTGATGAAGTGATTTCACATAAAATTTGTCCAATATTCAGTGACTGTAAATAATCACCCTAAATAGATAAATCAATGATTATGGATAAACATTCTAACTTGTTTCGATGTTTATATAAATAGTGTGTATAGTTTCCTGTAAAATTCTCGTAATATTTGGTCAGAAGTACAAAAGTCAGTTAAAAAACAGCAAAATTATTACCTTAATGCACCAAACATTTCAAGCGAAAAGCAAATTTTGACCAGCTTACCGCAGCATGAAATTGACCCTAATTGATTTAGAGAATTATTATAATGCCTCATGTGGTTTTCAATAAAAAGTAAGGGATCCATTAAAGTTTTATATACAATTAGGACTGATTAAGGGACGCTTGACTGACTAAGGCTCCACCCGGTTCGGAGAGTTGGGGAAGCTGGGCTAGACAAAATTCGAGAGTTAGTGAAAATGGCAGGTATTACGAATTCATCCCTCAGATTAGACCCCAGTGTGCATCACTGAACGAGAAACTCCTTTTTTTCCTCCAACCTTCCCCTCTCTCCCTCTTTTTTTATTCGCTTAACTCGATTTTTTTAGAAAAAAATCCCTTATTATTCCATCACCCTCTCTCTTCCACTCCTTTCATCCTCTCCCCACCCCCTCCTTGTCGCTCTCTCTCTCTTCTCCCTTCCACTGGCTCCACTCTTTTCCCCAACACTTCTGTGACGTGACGCGGACAACCCGTTCCGTCCGTTCGTTTCCCTGCAGTCAGCTGATTACAGCGTCGCGTGGCGTCAGAGCGTGAAATTAGTCACTACCACTCTCCCTCAGCTACCTCTTCCACCCCAGGTTTCATCCCCTCCGACCTCTTTCTCTCTCCCTTCTCTTTACCTCTTATCTTCGGCTTTGTATCGCCCTCTTTCCCTCTTCCCTATACCTCTTTCTTTTTCATCCCATCCTAACCTCTTTTAACTCCTCTCTTCGCGTCTTTTTTCGCCGTCGTAATGATGAGCCTTTGTGTTTTATTTATTCTTCTCTCCATCTTTTCCTTCCTTCTTTTCTACTTCTTCTCCTCTCCCAAATGCATTTTTTAATCTAGCCTTTTTTGTTTCGCTTCCAAGTAATGTTGTCTTTTCATGGGCATTCTTTCGTTTTTAAGTTGAAATAGTCTTCATTATTCCACTCTATTTTTATTGGCTTATTTATGCACACTTAATACCTATCCAAATATTTAGCGTTTTTAGCATCTTGCATATACACATTAAAGAAGTGTTTGATATCACTAAATAGCCGAATTTATTGGAAATAACACAAAATTAACAAATAATTTCTCTACTAATTTCCGTTTTTAGTTAGGTTTGTTGTATTATTACTTCAACCATATTCTAAACTTTTGCACGTGTATATTAATTACACACGTGTATTTTAGAACAATGACTTCTCTTCCTGTTATCAAAATTGCACTCTATTCCTACCATACCGCACTTTTCCTCCATTTACACCCCACTTTTTCCTTACCAATTGCTTATATATTTCTCTCTCTCGTTCTGTATTATTACTTAACCCTTTAAGGTTGACCTCTTACGCCCAACCTCCATCTTTGTTCCCTTCCTGTCGTTCTTATTTTTTCAAAAAACTCAACTCCGGTTGGATGGCCTCATCTATCTCAATCGAAGCCCTCCCCCCACCCTCCCATCTCCCTTTTTCTCTCTCCCCGCGATGCACACACTTTTCGTATCTTTGCAGACGTGATTGCATTTTGCACAGTGATTTCACGGGTTCGAATCTCTTCCCCCTAATACTCTCCGTCGCTAGAATCGCGGTGGATGCGGCACTCCATCATTTTAATCCTTTAATTTTTCACCACGTCGTCGCGTAGATTACCATTAACCCGGGAATAACTCGGCTGTAATTCCTCCTCCTCCCCACCCAACTATCTGCCCAAACGAAGAAATATTCCCTCGTCATAACGGTCTACCTCTTCCCTTCTTTTTTCTCCGCTTTCTTCTCACCATATATTCCATCCCTCTCTCTATATATCTCTCTCCGTATCTCGCTTTGCGGAATTGGATATCGCCATCTTTTTTTTTCGCCGTCCATCTCTTCCACTCTTTTATCTCTGGCTCATCCCTCCTACCTGAGCGAGACCGAACAGACCCTCGCTGTAGACGCAAAAAGCAAAACTACCTTTCTATTTCTCTCTCTCTCTCCGCGCTGTACGTCCCTTCGCTCTTTCAACCGCTCGTCCGCCCAATCCTTTCTCCTCCTCTCGCTCCGTACACCTCCCCCTCTCTCTCTCTCTCTCCATATCCTCTCACCACGGGTCACACCTTTTAACCATCACGCCTACTCTGCCACTGGAGGGTGGGAGGAGAGAATTGTTGGGAGTGGGAGGCTATGGCAGCATAATTAGTGGGGACTGGTGCGGTCCTTGGATGCATTGGAATGGAAATTAAATCGAAATAAAGGAGGAAGGCGGTGTGGGAAAGAGAAAGAGAGGAGAGTGAAGAATTACGGGAACGAAAAGGAGAGTATGTTTAGGATTCAAGAGAGGGGTTGAAAAAAGAAACAAAATTTTAGGGGAGGGTTAAAGTACTTTGCATAAATGAGACTGGGGAAAAGCTAATGTAGGAATTGGAACATGCGATTAAAATTTCGGCGCGAATGGCATAGTTTGCTCGTGACGTAAATTTGTCTCGGTATGTGCGTTAAGCAATTTTAAAGGATCACGATCAATCATGCTTCGAGGAGCTTTTTTGATGCAGTTGCAAATATAGCATAAAAATACACCAACATAATTTTTATGAGGAATTAAAGCATTATTTTTTAAGTATATATTTTAAGAGTTAATATCAATGAGTAGGATGTAATAGGTTTATAGGATTCGGAAAACTTAAAGATGTTTAAATGAAGACGGTTTGATTATTTTTTAATTTTGATTACAAATTATTTAAATTTCTAAGACGAGTTCTATGAAGATCAATAATAAATTTGCATTTAATTTTTAGCTTGAAGTTTTTAAATATGATTTTTAGAATATACATCTCTAATTTGAAATGTATAAAGCATTCAGTTAATTAATAAGTACGTTAATTAGAGAGAGGAGTATTTAAATTATGCCCCTGCTATCCGCCTTCGCTCATATCATATGGTACGTTTATCCTTTGAAATGAAAGTCCTGACTCATTGCTTTCTCAGTAATTAATATTTTGATAGATAGCTTGAATAAATTATCACATCTTTGCTGCGATAAGTGACTAGTTTCTAGTGTGCAATCTTACCATACCATTTTGTACAATGCATAATTATTTTCCGTTTGCTCGTTTATGATTCTTTTATCTTCAGATATGCTAGCCTCGTAATACAGAACTTTCCAAGGTCTGTCTGGCATTGCTGTTCTTTTTCAGAGGCTACAAAAGAATAACAATCACACAAAAAGGCAAAATGTTGGCTACAAAACTATAAACTAACTTGGTCTTCGTATTAAGGTTATCAAATAAACTTTAGGTTCCACTTTTCTTTAAAAGAAGGACGTGAGATGTAGCAGTTGGAACTAATCCAACGAATGAATGGTTTGTTGACCGTGGAGGGAGGGAGCTCCGCGCATGTTGAAGAGATTCAACCGACTCAGTACCACACCAAAACGGCGACGCGTCGGCAGTCTGCGGCCGCTTGACTGTCTTGTAAAATCCTCAGCTTGGCCTTCTTCGAGGAATTCTTGGAGTTTAGAATTTAAGATAGAGAGCGGTAAATCCTTAGGCTTTATTGTTTATCCCCATAATACGCGGACGAAGATGAGACTTTCGGGTGACAGGCATCCGCGGTATGGTTCCCATTTAGGGGAGGAGGAGACATACTTCCCCTTTCTATGGTTGTGATCCAAGACAGCGTTGTCGTTCATATTAATTCCCATTCACGGTTAATATTTGTAAGGAAATAAAGCAAGACTGCACGTTATAGCAAGCAAAGTAGTTCACGGCAGAAGTATCTGAACTGATTTTTCTCAAACAAGTACAACCAACGTGTAAAGAGCCATAAATTCACTCAGTAGGTCAAAGCAATTTAACTTGTTTCCGAGTTAATCCATTAGATTGCGGCTGAGTAATATGATAATCTTTTAAGCGAAAAATATGTTTTCTTGAAAATCTTTTAAACATTATCTAAATCCAATTTTCATGGCGTATTTTATATTTTTTACTTAGTAAAATAAATTTACGAAGCAATTGTACATTTAAATAAAATGCCTTTTTATTAAGTATTTTGCAGTTGAGCGTAAATTTAATTAGCAATAAAAGTTTGTTTTTAAATTTAAATGTCATTTCCCATTTTATTGGTTTTAATTTCTTGAATGCTACGTGGATTATTTGAAGCATATTTGTTCTTATTTTAAAGCATGTTCGACAGGAAAACCTCAGTTTTATTCTTTCCAAAACAGACTATCCACAAGTGAGCCATATAAACTCGTGTCGCCAAAATTCGTTTCATCTTGCTGAAATGTTTCTGAAAGAAAATTAAACGGTTCCATAATTTAAATATGAATTTTCATTCGGTTATTCATCGCAAGATTTTTCTCTCATATTACCACTAGGTTGTTAGAATAAGTCGGTCTTATTTACGGAGGCGAATAAATTCGAGCTATCCATTCCAGAAAGAAAGAACCGCCGTCCCATAGGTAGAATGCAGTCAGACACGCACAGACACACGCATATAAACAACGCGGGAGAGATACATAGCCTCATGCCTCGCGACGAGTGAGGCGGACCGAATTCCTTCCTCCATTTCCATTCTTCTAAGCCTCGGGAATTTTCTCCCGACCCCGATAAGGCTCCACCCTGCGTCTTTTTCTTCCCTTTCCTTCCTTTCCTTCATCCTTTACCTATTTTCTTCATCATACCGCTCTTTAATCCTTCCTTCCTTACCTCCTCTTTCTCTCTCTCTCTGTAAGACTCGTCTCTCCATGCTTCCCGTTTCGCTCACCTATCTCATATCCCTCACACTCCTCCCTATCTCTCTCTCCCTCACTTGTACTGCTTAACACCCTCGCAACCTCCAACGTCCCAAAAACCTTTTAAAACTCAGCCTCCGCTCCATACCCCTTCCATTCCTCTCCTTCTCTATGCAGGGGCGAATGGGGGGGAGGAAGGAGGAGGCGGATCTGTCCACTGGGTTGAGTGAGAGACGGTAGACAAGGACCCGGGACGCATTATGCAAATCCCCAACATAAACATGTCACAAATGTCAGCGGAGGGAGAGGGGAGGTAGTGGAGGAGACGGCATAGGGGAGGGGAGGAGAGGCTAGGGTGTGAAGTAAGGTGTTTTGGGTGAATGGTGCTGGATGGTGAAGGGAGGAGGAGAAGAGCGGGAGCGGAAGGGGTTTGCGAAACGGAGAGGAGTTAGTACGGAGGGAGGGGAGGTAGCGTGGAAAGGGGCTTGAGGCTGACAAGGGCAAGTTGGAGAGCGGCACGGTAAGGATGGGGAGGTAGGGAGAGAGGGAGCTACTGGGCGCTAAGAGAAGAGTGGGGCCTTGAGAAGATTTGTGGGCTAAGGGTCTTGGAAGGAATGAGCAGTTAAAAAGAGGCCGGGTGCAGGAGTAGGAGGGAATGCTGGAATGGAGAGGATCCTGGAATGGAGAGGAGGACAGGGTAGGAGGATATAAGTGAAGCGGAGAAAGAGAGAGAGAGGCGAAAAATAGAGGGGTGTGAGAAGGAGGAAGAGGAGGAGGACGAATTGCTCCAAGTAGGAGTCGCTGGGGTACCGGGGGTGTTTTTAAGCTGGAAATAAAGAAAATCGAGGGGTTTTTAGGCGCCCTGGATCTTGTTCATGCAAAACTGCGCTGAGATGGTAATTAAATGAAAACATTTAAGGTTGAACACTATAGATTAGGCTGTACTGAGAGGAAGTCTGCATTTTAAAAGATTTTATTCATTTTAAAAGCAATCACGTGCACAAACAAACGAGACCAATCAATTCGGAATTTACAGCGCTGAAATTAATGTTCGAAATTTTTAAAATTTAAATGATTGGGATTACACTAATTCCCGGGTCGACATCCGTAATGAAATTATCGCTGGTAATTCTGGCTGAGAAATGAAAGTCCAAAATTTGACAAAAATTAATTGGTATAGGTTGAAGGATTTTAATTAAATGAGCTGCTGTTGTTATTATTCGTTATTCCCAGGAAATATTTTATTTTCCTATTAATGATAAATTAACGTGACATGACTTCCGAAAAGTGTTTTTTCTCGCAGAATAATAAACAGTAATTTTACTAAGGAGAATGCTAAAATGCAAATATTTTAATTTAAAAAAATTATAGTTACAATTAATTTGATGCGTTTATATAGATGCACATATTTTACGAGTGAAATATTAATTTTAGCTAAGGGAATGAAAAACCGCACATGGTATGTTACATTCCATAACGGCGTACACAGATTAACCAAAAACGGAAAAGCGCATATTATCGTTGGGTTTATGATTAAATGAGCAAAATCCAATACTATATCAACAGTATTTCCAATTACTGTTATTAGTTACTGTCCCACATCTGAAATTCTTACATTTAAGTAAATGCATCTTTTAAAAAGTCTCCTTAGCAATCAGTAGCAAGGTGTAAAACGGTTTAAATGAAAAAAGCGTTCTAATTGGTTAATAAGGACCAAAATGAAATTTGCTCGACTAATTTTAGAATATATCTCCCACACGAAATCTAATGGGATGGCGTAGTGGATAGAGCCTTTCACGCAGCGGTTGCAGGTTAGAATCCGGCGGTGGCCGGATTTTTCAATCTGGTATCTTCCCATCCCCTACTTGTGTGATTTGAAGAGACCGCACAAGTCAGCCCTCCGTGCCTTATTCTCTAATTATGGAATATATTTTATTTTTGCCTAAAGATAATTGTTATATTTTTAGTATCTACAAAAATAATGGCATTACGTAGAAATTATGCGACGATAGAGTGCATTATATAGCAACGCAAGGAACTGCTTTATTTGAATTATCTGCTGATGATAATTAACAACATTTCTTTAAAAACATCTCGTAATGCCTTATTATAATCAGAGCCGCGACTAGAGCTACACGAGCGATGCATCCACCTAGAGCGCAGCACGCCTAGGGGCGAAACGAATGGCAATTTGAACTTTTAAATTTAAAGTTTTGTATTATAAATATATTTTATTTTAATCCTACATAGCCTACAGTATGGAGACATAAAACTGTGTACTGAATACATTAATTAAGGAGGAGGGGGCGTAATTTTTAAACTTTGTCCAGGGTGTCAAAATATCTTGTCCCGGCTCTACTTATAATGATAGCGAGAACTGTAGATGGCAACACGTTATTTGGAATAATTAAAAAAAATGCGAATCGTAGCTAACTGCTAAAGAATTCCAATTAGTAGTAATTTGCTATAAATCAATGTCAGGCATTGATATTAAAAAATTTCACATACATATTTATGCTATGCAGCAAAAACAACTAATTTTGAGAGTTAAACAACTTTTTCCAAAACATTCCGAGAATTAATGGACGAATTGGCAACGAGAAATGGAGAGGGAGTACTTAATTTACATATCTTATAATGATATTCGCGCTCCATGACTTATTGGTGTTATTCTTGTGAAAGCGTAAAACATCATAATGTATACTTCTTTCATTGTGAATATCTGGATGTTGTTTCATAATAAGGCAAGCACCAAGAAGCATTGATGTAATATACGATTGAATTGTACCTTTAAAAATTCTGTCAATATATAAAAAAAACGGCATTTACCCCTCATTGGCCATACTGCGTTCGAAGTAGTATCAGTTCGAAAAGAACTTGCAAATGCACATACGAAATTCATGAGTGCAGGATAACTTGTTTTTATAAATGAGATGGCTTTATTTGACTTTATCTAATTGAATATTTAGTAAAAGTTATCCATAAAAATACAATATTTGTGCATTCAAAGAAGACAAAGTTCTTCTGCATCTACATTATATCCTGCAATTTAGGGGGTGAGGAGCAGTGTTTAAATTTTATCGCAGTGTTATACAGTAATGCAACTTTGAGTTCCTAAAAAGTTTACATATAGACAAACATTTCTAATGCAATTTAAAAAAGTGACTTTGAATACCTTTACGGGCTCCTATGGAGGTTTATAGGATAAAATTTAACAACAGCAAAGCATGTAAACGCAGTAAATCATTCGCAAAAAGCATTCTTATGTTTGTTTTTTTAACACTACTATATTTAAGTCGACCCATTTTACCGTCGAACAACATAAGAAGATAGCAAGATTATAAAAAGTTTTTACACAGCGACGTAACCCCTGCGTTTACAATGATAACCGGCGTGTGCGCGACCTCCTTACTGCGCGTCTTAAGATAGACAAAATCAGACGTTAGGAAGATGCTAAACCTCACTAAAACCAAGCAAGCGAATAAACACACTACTACAGAGACAATAAGCCAAGTCGTCCTACTCAGATGGAACGATTCCAAGAATGAGGAAGCGAGATGGAGGAGAGAGGAGAGGAGGGAATGGAAGTGAGGAGAGGAAGAGAGAGGAGGAGGTTAAGAAGGTTTTGGTGCTCTCTGTATGTAGGCCTAAGCAAACAAACAAGTCGAACTCAAATCTTCCGGCGCACGGGAGCGGAAAGATGAGAAGGATTCGTCTGAGGAGGTGAACTTTGAACGAAAGGAGAGATGCAGGGGAATATATATATATATATATATATATATATATATATATATATATATATATATATCCTTTCCTCTTCTCGTATTACCCCTCTCCCCTACATCTCTCCTTTCGTTCAAAGTTCATATATATAGGGGAAAGTAGGAAGGAATGATAAGGAGGGTGGTGGATATGGAGTTGGAGAAAATTGAGAAAGGAGAGAATACAATGAGATGTAAGATTATGGGATGAGAGGTAGGACGGGAGAGAAGGTGGATGTGGGACTAATGATAGTGTTTAGCGTGGAGGAAGAGGTATGCGCGTAGCAGACGAATATAATACGGAAAAACTCTCGAAGAGTGAAAAAATACGAAAATAACAGGTAACGGAGGACAACTAGGGAGATACTAATAATATTGACGCGTGAGGATGTATGTAAAGGAATATGTAAATGAAAGGATTTCAGAGCGACAAATATTGCTGAAGGTTAAAAAAAAGGGAGGACAGATGAATGAAGTGAGTTAAATATCTACAAGCCCTAATGGATAGTTTAGATAATTAAAATGACGATATATGGATATTTAAGATTCAAGTAATTCGACAAAACCACACAAAAACGATAACTAAGGGCGCATCTATCACTCTTACAGTTACAGAATAAGTATTTTAGTATAAAAAATTGAAAAATTAAGTAATTGTCTCAGGAATCTCCAATTGCTATAACAAAGTTATAATATTATTCTGCAAAATGAAGTAAAAGTTGTATATTTCTACTTAAAATTTCTTTATTGCGATTTCTTAATTGGATTCGACTTATTAAACGTCATCTACGTAAGAGATTCCGCCGAGTTACGCCAGTAACAGTTCATTTTAGGTGATTATTCTGAAGCTTGTTTTAAGCCTAAAGACTAGATCTATAATTCTCTAGTGAACTTTTACAGTTTAAGAATATGCCTTGATACATAAAGAACTTCCATCATAAATATGTATCAGTTGAATTTTTATGAGCGCTTTTAATTCGTGGCCGTATTAAGTTACGAATTACAATTTTATGCGGAGATATTGAAAGGTGAGGTACTCTATTAACACTCGAAGAGTCATTTTGGCCTCAGGTCAAGGTGTGCATAGATTACGAAGGAAACCCATTTGGGAGAGGTTAAAGGTGAGAGGAAGACAAAGGAAAGGGAGCGGGAGATGTGAGGGGAGGGACAGACATGTGAAGAGAAAGGAAGCTACGCTGAAGAATTCTTTGCGGATTTTTTGCAAAGCATATTCGGTGAATCGCTCTCCCCTGCACTCTCGCTATTCCAGACAGGAGGCGGCGGCAATGCAGTCCAACCCATTGGAGATAACATGCAGAGCAGTCCGACGTCTCTCTCAACCTCCCTTCCCTCATTGGCTCCACCAAACCTTTTTTTATACGCGCCATGCCTCGTAGACAGGACAACCGCCTTCTACTCCATAAACCTCATTCACCCGGCCACTTTCAAATGTAAGAGCCTACTTGCTCTTGCGCCTTCTCCACCATCGTGAATATTCCCTCACTCTCCCTCTTCCTCATTTCCCGCCCCCCTCTCCCTCCCCGAGCCTTATACACATGCACAGAAACCCATAGCAAAGAACGAACAACACAAAACAAATAACAACACGCTCGCACAAGGAGTCGTAGCTCACCTCCTATTCGTTTTCACACATACATTGCCAGACTCCGTAGTGTATACAAATGCTTTGTGAGGAGATGCCGGGAGTGTGGGGTGGAAAGGGTTTGTGAGCCGTAGAGAGAGAGGTAGGGGGTTAGAGGGGGAGGAGGAGAGAGGGGGAAGAAAGGAGGGCAAAAGCCTGGGTCGTAGATTACACAAACAGAGCTCGCACTCCTTTCCCGACGCCATTCTCGGTACTCTTCTCCCTCCCACTCTCCCTTTTCCACTATCTTTCTCGTTTACTCTCTCTCTCTCTGCTCCTCTTACCCCTGTCTACACTCTTCTCCCTCTCTCTCTCTATAAAGGTACGTATTTCCATTTAAATCAGCCTCGACCTACGGATTTATCATCGCATGCCTTTGCCACCACCGGTGAGAGATGGAGATAGAGAGGGGGAAATAGAAGGAGAAACAGGGAGAGAGAGGGAGGGAGAGAGAGAGAGTCGGTGCAATCCATTATGGAGACGGAGGGAAGGGAACTCTCTCTCTGACGATTCTCCCCAACGTGTCAAAGGTTAGGCTCGCTGTGGTCCGGGCGTGTTCGGAGAGAAGGAGGGTTGGACGGGGTTGGTGGGAGGATTCTGAGGGAGGAAAGGAATGAGAGTGGGTATTGGGTTGTGGGGACAGTGGAATAGTTAACGGAGTTGTTAAATAGTCTGGAAATCATAGAGATTGCAGTGACTTAGAAGGTTGAGTTGTAATATTGCATTCTAAAAAGGAGCATTCAAGGTTCCTTATGAGGCTTCTATGATCACGGTAATTTTTAAAGGAATACATGCCGAGAATCTTTTCTTATTGTTGCTCAACAGCTTATGAGCTAATAAAATTTACTTTTATAGAATTGTTTCTACTGACGCTGAAATTTTTTCTTTACTCTCATTTAATTTAAATTTCACAGTGAGCACTACGTTAATTACGAGATATATTCAAGTAAGAATGAAAATGATCATTTATTTATTTAACGTGGAAAGGCTTCAAGATATTTTGCTACAAATAAATTACATTAAAACAAAGAGCACTGTATTATTAATTTCAAGTAAATATTTGATTCGCATTTGCCTTGGTATCTGTTGAATTTGGAAGTCGCAATTCAACCGTTACCTGTTGAAGCGGGAATTTAGATTCCCCTTTAAAAAGTAATCTTTTGTACCTTTAAAATGCAAAAGCGTCGTTGAAATGGTGTAGTAAGAAATTCACCTTAAATTATACACAAGTGGGTTGAATTTTTAATTTACAGAAATATTGATTTTGAGTCAATTAGTTTAGAATGTGCTGATTATGCAGGAAACCTCCCTTCCTCCGGACCGAACTGCGCAAAAAATACTTGCGCTACGCCGTGTATGATAATGATTTAGTCTGGTCAACGTTTTTGAAAAGGTAATAACAAATAAACACGGTGAAAGAGGCTCCATGGAACAAAATTTAAATAGAGTTCTGAAAAATCTTCATCAATTTTGAATTTATAAACAAGCGAACTGTGTTAAAACAACTTCCGCGTTACAGGCTCGCGCGCACACACTTTTTTTGGCCCGCTGCATCGAGGTAAATGAAAAAGGGGGGGAGGGGGTGAGGAAGGTGGGGGAGAGAACTAGAGGAGAGAAGGATGTAGGGAGGAGATGAAATGAAAGTGGGTGGAGGATGGCGGAGAGTGGTCGGGGTTGAACAGTAGAGAAGAGAGAGAGAGAGAGGGGGGAGTTGAAGGGTGGGAGGCGGAGGGAATGGGGGAAAAGGGATGGAGTATTGGGCTGAGCGACGGATGAAGGGGGATTGTTTGCCAGATTCGTCGCTCGTGGGTGTTGGCGTCGGAGGACGTTGAAGACGAATGGATCGCATACGTGTGATTTCGAACCCAGGTGGGTGTGCAATTGGGTCGCTTTTAAAAGGGTCGCTACGTAAGCCATGGAGCAAATAAGATTTATTGCTGCGAAAAAATGCGTTTTATATTTGGTCGGGAACGATGAAACGATTGATAAAGAGTGGCGTAGGGAGTGGTAGAGGGAAAGAACGAAAATGGGAATGTCAGTTTGCTCAAACGTTTTATACAGCCAGTTAAACCGTCTCCCCCTGTGTATTTCGTAGCGAAAGTTCCTTCTCACCTGCGATAATTGATCTACGGAGGCACGAATGTACGTGACGCAGAGGAAATATCCTTCTCTAGTTTCTGGGTTATTCCTAGGTGAAGGTTATTTTGAATTTAACGATATAAACCCATCACCGTCCTGCCATAAGGTTTCCTAGACTTGTAGTTTTTGGTATAAAATCTGACAAATCAACGAAAGAGCGCCAACCATTTAGAATGGGCTTCTCAGATAGAACTCTAGAAAAAAATACTTTTCCCATAGCCATGATAAGGATGCTAAAAACCGATGCACTTTACGCCTGAAAAGCAGCCATCATGAGAGGCGATTCACCTACAGTAGATTCTAAATGTGGTTCCCAACCTGGGTGCCGCGGCACACTGTGGCGCCGCAGCTGATTTTTAGGGTTGCCGGGTAAAACGAATTTTTTAAATAAATCAACGATTTGAATGTGTTTGCAGGGAATTAATGTTTTCTCTAATAAATTGATTTTGCCTCGTACCAACCAATATGATTTTAATAGTACTTATAGATTTCTGTCGAAGAATAATATAATGCCCTCAAGAATAATTACACAGGACAACAAATTTTCACTTTTTGTCGATAACACGAACGAAATAAGCTGTTTTTTTTTACTAAATCGAGTAAGCTGATCAGGAAAATGACAGCCAAAAATTTGTAGCACGCACAGTTATTTTGTTATCTCCTCATTTGTATTTGTATTCAAAATATATGAACTTACATATCACCTATTATGCACTATGAAGGATTGACGCTATTTAAATGAGATTAAACTTGGTATCACTAATAAAATATCATAGACACACTACGGTTGCAAATATGAAGGAAAAATAAGCCATTTTGACTCTAAATTCAAACCACAGAAAGTTATTTTTCCTCTTAAGTGAAGCACATAATTTAAGTGAGAATAAACTCGGAAACCACTAATTAAGCATCATAATCTCACATTATGGTTGGCAAGTATAACAAAAACACTCAGAAAAATATAAAAGTGTGTCTACATGCTATTCTGACTCTAAATTCATTACAGAGAGTTATTTTTACTTTCTCCATGTACGTAGTATAGGGGAAAGTATTGTATTCATGAAAAAAAAAACGACTTCGAGATTTCAGCGGAAATACACGTGTTCAGGTCTCCCGAACACGTTTTGACCATTTTCTTGATGATGTCTCTGTGTATGTGATAGCTTTTTTGTGGGTGCTCGAACTCAAAAACTGTTAATCAGTTCAACGCGAAATTTTATATTTAACATTTTTATAAAAGTCACAAGAACTGATTAGTTTTTGGTAAAAATCGGTCAACCGGAAGTGGGTGTTTACTCTTGTCACATCCGTTATTTTGAAATATTTGCTTTCATAAGTGATAAATGTAAAAATGTATCTGAATAAAAGTTGTAGGAAATTAAATTTTCTACAACCTTTGTTTGAAACATTTTCCCATATAATGCATTGTTTAAGAGATATCTTAGATTTTTATTTGAAATGTTAAAATGAAAAGAATCCCCTGAATGAGTTTTTACCATTTCTACCCATGCAGAAACGAGTCCCACATTTTTACTTTCTCCATACGTAGTATAGGAAAATTAGTATTGTTTTCATGAAAAATATCGACTTCGTGATTTTAACGGAAATACACGTTTTGAGGTCCCTGAACAGGTTTTGATCATTTTATCGATGAAGTCTGCGTGTGTGTACGTAATAGCTTTATTGTGGGTGTTCTAACTCAAAAACTATTAATTATTTTCGTGATCGCTTTTAGTCCTCCTGATCCCATGACTTAAGTACCTCAGCCGGTATTCCATCGCTGCCTGTGGCTTTTCCTTTCTTTAGTTTCACTATCGCTTTTTCTACTTCGCTCTCCATAATACTTGGTCCTAAGTTGTCTTCTTCAATGTTTTCCTCATCTTCCAGTTCTATTTTTGCCGCTCCTGCCTGTTTGCTGTATAATTCCTTAATGTACTCTTCCAATATCTGTGCTACATCCTTTGTTTCTGAGACTATCTTCCCATCCGTATTCATAATTCCTTTACCACAAATTCCATTAGACTTCTTATCTTCTAATTCCAGTGCCCTAGCGTACATCATATAGTACCGTTCTAACTTCTCCGTTTGTTGTATTTCATCACATTTTTCTTTTCCATATTATGTTCATGTTTTTGCACCGTAACTGTGAAATGATTTATTCCGCCGTGAAATGTTAAAATGAAAAGAATCCCCTGAATGTGTTTTTTACCATTTCTACCCATGCAGAAATGAGTCCCACATTTTTACTTTCTCCATACATTGTATAGGGGAAATTAGTATCGTTTTCATGAAAAATATCGACTTCGTGCTTTCAACGGAAATACACGTTTTGAGGTCCCTGAACACGTTTTGATCATTTTATCGATGAAGTCTGCGTGTGTGTACGTAATAGCTTTATTGTGGGTGTTTTAACTAAAAAACTGTTAATTAGGTCAACGCGAAATTTTATATTTAACATTTTTATGACAGTCACAAGAACTGATTAGTTTTTGGTAAAAATCGTTCAACCGAAAGTGGGTGTTTACTCTTGTCACATCCGTTATTTTGAAATATTTGCTTTAATATTTGACATATGTAAAAATGTATGAGAATAAAAGTTGTTGGAAATTTAATTTTCTACAATCCTTGTTTGAACACTTTAACTCATATAATGCTTTGTTTAAGAGATATCTTATATTTTTAGCTGCCACCACCACGCCACCTACCGACGGCTATTTTTAACAATTGACGCTTAGTTACGTTTTAGTAACGCTCCTTTTTCTTTTCTTAATTGTCGGAGCTTTGTGGCTATATCCAATATCAGAAGGCTATGGTTTGAGTTTATTTCTGTTCTTAGTCATATCTAAAATTTTCTCGCAGTTTCTTATAATATTTATTATTATGTAACCTATTGGAATTTTTAGAAATATTACAGATATGGAGAAAGTCATGTGGGGGCAACATCAAATTTTTTCCTCTTTTGAACAATATCATCTTCCCTTTGCAAAAACCAGCAAGTCACCCATCACGGCAGAATCCCACCTTCCCTGTTAGCAATATTCCGTTACTTATATATTGGTGGTATCGTTCACCTTGTTCATCACTAGCAGCACCCAAGTTGTCTGGGAAGAGGTCAAAATGAGAATGTAAAAAGTATATTTTGAGTGACAACCGGCATCCTAATTTTTTATAGTTATGCAACAGGTCTACCCATTGTTGATATTTCTCCTCTTTTATGTTACCCAGAAACCCATGGACTTCGAATTCCAAGGATTTCCATGCAGCTAATTCAATGGAGTTTAGTTTGCATTCGAAACTGTTATCATGCAAAAGCTTTCTAATTTGCGGACCAACAAAGATACCTTCTTTGAGTTTTGCGTCACTCAGTTTTGGAAACTTTCCTTTTAAGTAGGCACAACCATCACTATTTTTGTCCGAAGCTTAGGTGGTGGAACAAGAGTAGGAAAAATCTTCTCTGTGAGGCATTGGCTTCATTGCAGATGGGATGTTTGGATAATATTTTATTTTTTCTTCTCCTTGAAAAACCCTCAATTTTTGTGACAGAAATTGTAGTCTTCAAGATGGCCGGTTGGTTCATGCCAGATCATTGGAACAGCAAATGGCATGCTCTTCTTCTTTCCTTTCATCCATTCCGTCAGATTTACGTAGCACGTTATGCAGCATACATGCAGTGTCCAGCTTATATCTTGATCTCCCAAATGACAACCAAAATAAAAATAATAGGCTTGTTTTACCGTCTTTGTTATAGATCGACATTGTGATTTTGCTGTAATCTGTCCACACACATAAATGTATTGTCTGACGAATTCACACAGCCGCGTTGGTCTCCTTTCTCCATCTGCAGAACACAAATTCAAAGAAGAACAACGTGACTGATGCCTAAAATGCATGTGTTTGTTACGATATCACACTCCTACTTCCTCTCTATCCTTCAGTTCTGTCAACACTCACGTTATACCCACCAGTTCTGCAAACATTTACTAATAGACGCTTATTTTTACAAAAATTTATGAAAAATGGTCATTACTGTTTTTTTGCTTAACTGTGACGTGATGAAAAATTTTTAAGTCCAGATCTCTAATGAGTATGCCAGAATTATTGCAAAAAGGTAGCTTTCATTCATGTTACCAAAACTTTGATGACTAGTGTTATCGGCAATTACACCCGTGGATTTGTAAACACTTGGAATAATTTTAACAGTGAAAAAAATAAGTAAACAAAATTATAATTTGCTGTGGATAACAAAATAATGATGCGCGATTAAAATTACCATTGGCGACGCTGGGATTGCTGTTAGTATTTACAGGAAAATTTGTTAGCAGAATATGACGCTAGATGGCAATGGGATAGTTTTGATCGTAAATAAATAAATCCTTGGCAGCGTAGGCATGGCTATCAATATTTAAAATTTTTTATCATAGCTACAGAAGCAAAGGTATCACTTAGCGACGTGCCTTGCAAATTCAAACGAGTAATCAATATATCTCCGAATCAATGTTTTATAGAAACAACTTTAATAATAACAAATATTTACATAAATTGTTCTAATGGAGATATTTGGAAAATCGAAAAAATAAACCATCACTTTCGGTTGTCCAGTTTCAGTCAAAAATATTAAATATAAAGTTTTGTGCAGATCCAATTATTAATTTATGAGTGAGAGTGCTCCAAAAATTTTAATCACGCACGTAGACACACACTGATGGACATCATCGAGACAATAGTGAAAACGGATTCAGGGGACCTTAAAATGTATATTTCCGTTCAACTGTCGAATTAGATTTTTTACACGAATACGGTACTTTCTCCTATACTACGTATTTTTCCTTTCTTGCTATTGCTATATTTTTTATGCAAATAACTTCAGTAGATTTCGCAGGTCCACGCACCCCATTCCTGTGTGGGTGCTACCCTGTAGTGCATTTATTTGTTATTTTCTTCTATTTCTTTCCTCCATTTTTCTTTTTCGCCTATAGTCTGTTATTGCACGTATTTTTCTGTATGGTTATCTTATATATTATAGTGTAACATATGATGATTTGTTTAGTGAGCTTTAGTAGGTTTCTCAGGTTTTTCATACACCCCTTCTATGTGGGTGCTTTCCTGCAATGGGTTATTTGTCATTTTTCCCACAGAATTATTATCTTTTTACAGTTATTGTATTATTATTATATTATTGTTAATTCTTGAATGTATTATTATATTTGTGTCATGACGAGGGGTTAGGTAGAAGATGGGACCTCCTAGTCTAAATATCGCCACAAATAAAGACATTATCTAATCTAATCTATGGAGAAAGTAATAACGTGCATGGATGAATATAGTAATATGGTAAAAATAAATACAGCTCTTATTATCCTCCCTCTTTGCCTCCCATTCTCTCCCTCTCTTCCGTAACAAATATAGCTATCTCTATAGCTAAATCCGTATAACGTGTACATGGATCTTGTGTCAATGAAGGTGTATGCAGTTGGTCGTGGCATAGCTCATTATTTAACAAGATGCCGATTTTATATCGCAAATGTTTATTCATTACCTTCAAACACGGAGATCCATTTTGATAAATTAACGAAAAAGTTTCTTTCGTAAAAGAAAGTCATGGCCGGCTGGTCGAGTATTAATCCTACTGGAAGTTTTCTCAAAAAACTATCTCCTAATCGCCCGAATTTCGGATTGTTCTCTTCAAAAAATCCCAAAAAAAGAGATCTGACCTAGAATCTCCTTTGCGATATTTCATCTCCCTTCCCCGCTTAGGTTCCACTTGAAAAATTACAACAAATATTTTTCGTCGGCAGAGGAACGGGACGCATAAACGGATGACCGATCAATTTCAACGCCGCCATAACCTGAAGTAAGGGATTACGTAAAATGTTGGACGGGCTGAGAGTCGTTGAGCGTTGAAAGGAAAAATATCGTTAAGGGGATAAGATTTGTACGGGAGGAAGGTTTTCTGGGTGCAAGGGAGAGAGAGAGAGAGTGTGTGAGAGAGAGAAACAGAGAGAGAGAGAGAGACAGAGTAAGAGATAGAGGAGTGGGAAACCCTTGAGCCTTGATGATGAAAAATACCAGCTTTGTTCTTTTCTCTCGCTCAGTGTGTGTGTGCATCCTCCATCCTCGGTATCTGTCAGATCTACTCGGCGTTTAAGCCTCCTCGTGTGCCACTACATCCCTCTCTTTCTCTTTGCCTCCCTTGTTCCTCCATCTTGTTATTCTTCTCTCCTCCCTCTTTTCTCTTTCTCTCGGCCACTTCCCTTTCTTCTCATCCCTCTCAGCCTTTTATCCCTTCAGCCCCATTAATTCCTGTCCAGGCTCTTCTCCCTCTCGTTCCTTCTCCGTACATTCTCCGCCTGCCTCATCACTACCTCCTTTTATACTTCTTCCTCCTAAATCTCTTTCTATCTCCTCCCCACTCTTTCTTCCAACCCCTCTCCATACCCTCTATCCTTTCTCTTTCTTTCTCACTCGCTTTCTTATCTTTTCTGCTCATCATCTCAATTCTTTCCGTCTTTTCTCGACCACACATCCTCATTTTCCTTCGTTTTCCCATCTCTCCTCGTACTTTAGCCGTCTCTCTTCAGTATTTTCTGCCAAATTCCTCATTTGTTGCCTCCCTATCTTCATCTTCTCCTATCTCTCATTTTTATGACACTATCCGTTTTTGACATCCTATCCACTCCAACCCTTCCTTGGCCTTTTATCTTTTCCCCTTTTCTTTATGTTTTCTCTACCTCCAAAGAAACTCTCTCGCTTACCTTCACTCCCTCTTTCTCTCCCTCACTTTTCCGATTCCACTCCTATCGCAACCCTTTATGTATGTTATCTAACCCAGCCTAGTGTGACTTATTTTTTCATTCCAACATCTTACGCTTTAATGACTTTCTGTGCGCTCTGCAGCTCCCACATTGATTACAGCCAATTATTTAAGTTTATAGTCTGCGTGAAGTAAAATTTTGTTAAGAGAATTATGCAATCTTCTTTTATCCGGCACAAAAAAGTAATTTTTTTAATGTGACTATAAGTTTTACAAATGCTGAAAAGTAAACGGACTTAATTTTTAAGTTTGCTGGTATTAAACAATTAACATGACGACTGCACTCAATTTATTACGAATATAATGCTTATTTGTCCATTTTCATTAGCGTAATATGCCGTGCAAAATATAAAATAATATAATTTTGATTAATTAATATATTAGTAAAAATAAATTCACGCTTATAATAAAATGTTTTCCCATCTAGCGGCTTCACGTGCATTAAGATGACTAGTAGTCCTAGGTACATATTGTTGTGATCTTATTCGCTTTAATTTCGTCACAGTAGGAAAAGTTCAGTTAAGAATTTCACTTCCAGTATGAGATTTTTCTATATTTACCGTTAGTGCCACTGCAAATATCACCTTCTCGTCATGGTGAATGTTGTCATCCTTTCTAAGGTCTTTTTTTGAAAGGAACCTATCTGCTCTGAATGATTTTCTTCGTGGAATAGAGTCCTTCGCCGAACGCCAGCGTCTCCATTTCGCTTCAACACTGTTTTAAACAATAGTTTCCAAGCCAGCGATCTCTCTCATCCCGTCGTCAACTTAGTTTTACTCTTCTTCCATAAAGCTTTTCTCTTTCTCCTCTCTCTCTCTTTCTCTCTCCATTCTGTCACACTCTCTCCCTCTCCTCCCTTTCTTTTTCCTCTCGAAAGATCCTCCTTCCCTCCTCCAACCACCTCTTCGCCTTTCTCCAATTTTTGTCTCCTTTTCTTCGCACAAGAACTTTCTCCTTCTACTACACTCCCCCAAGCATCCCTTTTTGCCCATAGACTTGTTCCTCCGGATAATGTCGTTCCTGCTGGTTAGTTAGCTTCTACCGCACTCCAGTAGCTACCAAACCCTTTTCCTTAACTCTCTTATTCCCTTCTCCGCCAACCATTTCTCCTCTAGCCTTCAACCTCTTCCCTCTTATCTCTTCTCTACCCTCACTAAATCCTTCTTTCCTTATTTCTTCTCTATGCTTCCAATCCCTAGGAGAATTTCCGTCCCCTCTTACCCTGGCTCAGCATCCAAAAACTCCTCGCCTCACGCTTTAAAGGGTAAATCCAACGGAATTTACTTCATCCATTCTTTTTTTATTCTTTTCTTCCCCGAGGAAAAAATACCCTTCGCCCCATTCCACAACAAACTCCTTCCAAAGCGTCAACTCACTCTCTGTTACAACCACCTCCTTAATGTTCCGTCTCTTCCTCTTTTTCCCCACTCCCTCGCTGTACGTCCGCTTCCTACTTCTTTTTTCTTACTTCTCTCTCCAACTTTCCCTGACTCACGCTTCTCTTCCCTCTCCCCTTGAGCCGTCTTACCCCTCCCTATCTCCTCTCCCTATACTTTCCCCCTTAATGCTCTTGCACAACTCCCTCTCTCTCTCTGTCTACTCCGTCCTCTCTCTTTCCCTGTTTCTTCTTATCTGAGCGTTTCTCCAGCTAGCAGTCGTTCCAACAAAAATTAAAACTTTTTTTAGCCTCACACCACTCCTTCCTCTTTCCTCCCGAGTCTTCCGGCCTCCTCGCTTTTGTCTCACTCCTCTCTCCCTCCTCAAACCGTTCCTGCCTCAAGCGTTCTCCCTCTCTCTCTCTCTCACCCGCCATTTTTCCTCACATACTCTGCCCGACTCCGCACCCTCACTGCTCTCCCCCTCCTCCTTACCTATTCTTCCAACCCACTCTTCCCCTCCTACCCTCCTCTTTCCTCCTATCGCTGCACCTCGTCTTCCACGTCTCCACGCTATCTTCCTTCTACCACACTCTTCATTTTATAGCATCAGTCTTCGTCTCCCCACTATCCTAACCTCCCTTTTCTTTATTCTCTGTCTACCTCCAAATCCGACCGCCTCCCACTCGAGGTTACCTCCCCCTCCTCTCGTTCCATATACCACCTCACCCTTCTCTTTCCCGCACCCGCTCCAATAAACTAAACAACGGAATTCCCTTCTCCCACTGCACCAATTTTCTTCACTACCCCCAATCATTCTCTCACTCACTCGCTCACTTGACTATCCTTTTCCCTCCTCAACCCACTCGTTCGTTTCTTCTGCGCACACGATTTTTCCCTCGAGCTTTTGTTCTTTCTTTCCTTCTTTCCCTTATCTGTTACTCTCCTTTCTTACTTTAGGTCCTCGTTTCTTCCCCCATCAACTTGCCTCTGATTCTCAATTTCTCTTTCCCCTACATCTACAAATGCAATATATGCAATCTTTGAACGGCAATTAATAAAAGAAACTCCACAGCCAATATTGAAATTTATTCACACATGGTTAATTTTATGATTTTAATGGCATTATTCAAAGCTTAGAAATATAAACTCGGTCGGTAAGAGACCATCTAAAGGACATGGAACCCTAAGCTCAACTCCATACAGTCCAAAACAAATCCGCTCCTTAATCATCCACGTGTCTTTTCCCCCACCACTTCCCTCTATTTCCCTGCTCTATTCCTTCACCTAGCATTTACTACTCTCTCCCTTTGTTTTACTTCTAAATCCTCACCGGCTCTCTTTTCCTTTTCCGTTTCCAGTCTTTATCATACGCTTACTCGTTTCTCTCCTCAGCCGAATACATCTTCCTCCGAAAATTCCTCACCTCTTTTCTCTCTTCTTGTTCTTTTCAGCTCATTCCATCTCTTTCGTTATCCGTTCGCCTCCCATTCCGCCCTCTTTCTCAACCCTCAGCTGAACTCATCCTTTTCCCACAATTTCTCTCAAGAGTCGACTGAGGTGAGGAGGCCGTGAATTTGAAACAAGGGTTATTCGAGTGAGGGGTGGAGCAGAGGGAGGAGTGGGAGAGAGAGGGGGAGGGAGGGGATAAAGGGAGGATAGTGGAGTTTGTGGAGGCGAGTGTGGAATAAGTAAGTGGTCTTCGTTCCGGGGAGACATGCCTTGAAAATTAAAAGGAAAAAATATATTACCAACTTTCAAAAAGACGTTGGCCATGGTCACAGGAAGGCGCGGGAATAAATATTAAGCAAGTGTGGGGTGGAAGGAGGCGCGTGTGAATGGGCGGAGCGGACGAGAAAAGAAGTTTTTGCAACTGCAAAATCAAGAATTGTACTTTTTATTGCCTCCCTGTTTTATTTGCACGCAGCTAAACGTGCGATTGTTACGCAAATACGATGGCCAGGAAGGAACTTGCTATCGTCGAAATTTTCTTTGGACTACGGCGAAAAATGAGATTTCGCGATTGCGCACACGTTTATCGTTGGTGTTATTCATCCTAAAGTTTGGAGAATTTCTTCGAGAGGATTGTTAAAATTAGAAAATGGGAACAATTACAATGAAGGCTATGATAAGTGGTGCCCATGTCATCATTATAAAATTGTTCAAATGCGTTTGTTGGTTACGGGACAGAAAAGCATTCAACCAAAATCTGTCAACATTTTTTATAATTATTGATAATGATTATAATTATGAAAAGGTAATTAATGAGAATATTGACGACTAATCAACCGTAATAACAAAAAGTTTATAATTAGCTCGTTAATGAAATATTTGAGACACTTGTTGATTTAAATTGTTCCCATGATAAAGTAATGAATAATGAAAATCATTCAAAACGATGTTGTAATCTGGAAATTTTCTGGCATTGAAAGAATAAGAGTGATTCATCATGCAACGTTAGTTGAAAAAAGAAAAGGGTGCTCTTAAACAGAATAAAAATTTTCTTTATTTTTAAATCTCCCAGGGTTTAATGATAACCATAACTCAAGATAAGGGAAAGAAGAGAGATAACAAGAAAGGAAACATTGTGTTTTGCTATTTTTTTCGCACAAAGAACCAATGCGTTTGATAGAAACACTGAGAAATATTGTAACATGTAAAAGCACCAAGTAAAAGGATATGTAGACCTCAATAAGAATTGAATACATACCGAAAAAATGGAGAACGAGGAAACGGAATGGAGAGAAATATCATGAGAAATAGTGACATGGGAGAGCGAGACAGATTCGGAACAGGGTGTGAGAAGAGGAAGGAGGTCGCAAGGGTTGCTAAAAACTGATTAAATGAAGTTGGAAAGGGAGAGAGGGAAGGTCGCGAAGAAATACATCCAAGGAAGAGAATAGAGTCCTAAAGGTCGACAAGGTTTAATTGTTTGGAGTACAAGTTCAAGGCGGGCAGTAAGCGAGTTGAAATCCTATCCCTCACTACTATCTCTCTCGCCTCACCTCCTCCCACTTCATCCCCCATCTCACCTTCCACCTAGTTTCTCTTGAACTCCCATTCCCTTCCAGCCTCCTCTCTCTTCTTATTCCCTTACTTACACTTCGTGGCACTCGTCTTAATTTTTGCGTCCACAAAGCCACTCTTCTTTCTCCATTCCAGGGCCAAAAGCTTCATTAAGGAAAAAAGGGAGGTTGGGTTGGGAGGGAGTTAGGAAAGGGAGGGAGGGAGGGAAAATTGGGGGGGGAGGGGGAGAAGGAGGGAGGGAGAGTGAGAGAACTCTGCAAAAGTAGCTATCTTTAGTTAGTGGAAGGGCAGGAGACTTTAACAGTGGGGTGGGAAAGGGTGGGGTTGTGTGGGTCTGACTGCAGCAGGAAACAGATATGAAAATGGGGTTGGAGGAGAGTGGTTGAGGGGGTGGAAGGGCATGAGAAGGCGAGAGAACCGTGATAGCTGGCTGCTCCTATGGAAAAAGCGAAGGAGTTGCAGCGCAGGAGAGAGAAAAATGCATTAAACTTTTAATTCGAGGAAATTCTTCAATGCTACTTGAAATGTTTTATACATTCCTCGATACTCTGGGTAAAAAGTCTTTTTCTACTCCAAGATAAATACTTTTGAAAGGAACTTTAGTTTCGCCAGGATTCTTTTATTTCGGCAATAATGAGAATATTTAGTTCGTGTTCACAAAAAATTGCATATTTTTTTCTCGATGGGGAAATGTGCATCGATTAAGCATTTTATTTTAACTGCGTACTTACAATTCTAAGGAAAATAATTAATTGGAAAAAATTACGCATTTATAATTTTGGAAACTAATAATTTACTCCATATGCTATTTCGTTTTTGTTCTGTTAAATAGCTATAGCCGGTCTTGGAGAGGATAACACAATTCAATCCTTAGATCGCGGGTTCGAATGCAATAGCGGGATTAAGCGTCTCAGCTTTTCTGTTATTTTTTTATATGCTGATTGTTAAATTTAATAAAGCTATCTTTAAGAGAAAAGTAAAATAGAAATGATAATTATATAAAATAATGAACATTATGATATATATATATATGTATATATATATATATATATATATGTATATACAGCAAACTTTCTGTACATCATCGTTTTTCAACAAATAAACGAATTATTACTTACCTTCTGACTCTTCTTTAGCAACAAAAGCGTTGATTATCTCTCTCTTTACCGATGAAAACGTTTCAGATATTTAAAGTTATTTTCTCTTCTCTCTCCCTTTCTTTTGATTGGGCTCATTCACGATAAAAAATCAACCCCGTACAAAGGCACAGTCAACTGAATAAAACAATTTCATGCTTCACCAGGGCTTTCTCGGGTGTACCACTTACGCCGAAGCATTGCATTATTATTTTATGAAAGAGCGAAGGAAAGTTTTATTCGGCTGAGAAAATGCGCGAAACACTGCGAACGAGAGAGATAGTGAAGAAAAGGACAAGAATAAGGCTCCCTTCATTGAAACAGAACAATTATCAATTTTTCCTCTTAAAATTTCCAACCTCCTCTTACCTTTCCCCTCCCTCCCTCCCTCTATCTCTCTCTCTTATAAGACAAAAACGGGAGACATTGAAAAAAGAAGAATAATCGGAGCTCGAAAATAAAACTTTTCATCTTGAATACTTTGAAGGTGACGGTAATTGCGTCAACACATTTCTACCGAGAAACGGAGGGAGGGAGGGGGTGGATCATCCTCCTCCTACCTCCTTCCCCAACTCCCCCACCTCTTCTCAAAACCTTTCTCTCTCCCATCGGCTTGTTTGCTCCAATCTTACACACTTCACTCCATACACGGCATCCCGTAGAGAAATTTCCGTTCCCGCTCTTCCTCAATTTCCCGGTTATTTGCTCCCCTCCTTAGCAGGCACAATTCACTCCCTAACCGCTCGTTCTTTTTCGTTCGCCCCGTCATCTTCCGTGGAACCGTTAAGGCGTGCTGTTTACCTGTTTCCTCCGTCTAACATCTCCCCGACCCGACAACTCCCTTCGTCCCTCCATTTCCATCGTGTTTTTCCTCGAAACTCATTGTGTCCCGGAATTTTAAATCGCGTCCTTATCCTCGCTTGATTTTCTCCGTATTCTTCTTCTCCTTTTTTTCTCTCACCTCATTTTGCTCCACGCAAAAAACCCCGCCAAATCTCCACCCTCCGTATTTCATCTTCCCCTCCCAGTTTGCTTCCATTTCTTCAACGAGTGTCTCTTCTCACCTCCAAGATCCATCCCTGCATTTCTTCATTTCAACTAGGTATTCACATCTTGCATCGCCTCTCTCTCTACCTCTCCTTATAAGAATCCTTTCCTCCTGTTACCCCATCCATTCTCTCCGTTATCTCTCCAAATTCGCCGAAGTGTTTCTTCCAAATCCACACATTCTCAAACCAATAGGAACCCAATTGCTCCTGCTGCTCCACCAATATCCCTTCAATCACAACCATCAAATCCCTCAAAGCTGTTACCAGCCCTAGTAGCCAGACTACGTCTCTATAATTTCCATCATCCTCTCCATACCACCTTCTCCCTTCACTTGTTTCCTCCCTCCACTTCCTCCGTCCACTTCCTCCCTCTCTCTTCTCTCTCCTTCAAATCCACTCCTTCACTCCATCCTCCTCACTCCACCTTCCCTCCACTCCCTTTCTCCTTTCCTCCCGTTTCCTACCTAATATCCCTCCATCCTCCCCATTTCTCCCACCACCACAACACAAACTCCCCTTTCTTCGGCTTCCATCTTTTCCCATCTTATCCAACACTTTTCCTTCTCCCGCGTCGGCGAGCATTTATCTGCGTTCGTGGAAACTCATCCATTACAAACTCACGCACAGCAGAATACTTCCGAAAGGCCGGATTGTAAGGCGAGTAAGAGAGGTGGGGGTTAAGGGAGGGAGAGAAAGAGAGAGAGAGAGAGAGAGAGAGAGAGAGAGAGAGAGAGGGACGAAGGTAAAGAGGGTATGTTGTGGAGAGCTGCTTACGGCGAAATGGGCATAAAAAAAGTTAAGGGTAGAGGGGGGAAGAGGTGGTTACCGTTTGAGCACAAGAGAGGTTTTTTTCTGGGAATTGGGAGGCGCGAAGAGAGAGGGGCAAAATAAAGCAAAGATAGCAACGGAAAGTATCTTCCCACTTCTTAAGACCCCGCCTAGGCCGAAGAATAGCGCAGAAAAAAATTTCCGTGACGCGATGGCGGAAAAGAAGGGAGGATAACAAAAAAATGTAAAAAACGGCAGCGAACGTCCCAAGGTATTCTTCTATCTTTTATCGCTCTGGAGATATGCAGCGTTCCTTTTTCTTCAGAGATGAGGAAATTTCAGGCATTAAAGCAATGAACGCCCTTTTGTCTCCCTTTTACGCTCCTACCCTCCCTTCTAACCAGCCCTCCCCCCTTTCCACACGCTGCGTCTCCGTCCTTTTCCGCGCCTCATCCGAGCGCGTGGGGAAAGAGGTAGTAGGAGTTTTGCTCGCACGAATTCGCGCCCGAATATAAACGGGGAGTAGTAGCGACGTACCTCTCCCTCCCTCCTCCTTTTCACCCTACTCTCCCTTCCACTCCTTCCCACCCGTGCCTCATCCCCTAACACTTACCACTCCCCATCCCTCCCTCTGGTCCCTCCGTGTATATCCCTTTCACACCCCGTCCACCACGCCACTTTTCTCTCCACGCCTTTGCCCACCGGCGAGAAGAGAGAGAGAGAGAGAGAGAGAGAGAGAGAGAGAGAGAGAGAGAGAGGCGTTGAGTTCCCTCGAAGTGGTGCGGGAAGCCCAAACTTCCGAGAGTTTGAGTCGCACCCAAAAGAGAAAGTTAGTTATCGCGTTAATCGAGTTTAGGATATAAGATTAAAATTCTTCGGCTCGGAATATCTTTGAAATTTAACACTTAACGCGGAAATTTCGCTGAATATGGCTCTTTAATGACGGCATACGAGGAATTTTTAATTTGTGGATTCTCTCTCTCTCTCTTCCTCCTCCCCGCCGTACCCTCCTACCCTCGAGGGAGGGCAAAAAATATGCGCGCTAACGTGATACTTCCTCTCTACTCGGATTGGGTTTTTTGAGGGCGGGGGAATTTGCACAGGTTGATTGGAGGGAGAAAAATTTGTCGATTGAAATAGGAGAATGTATTTTTGGCATGGTATAATATTTACTGTAACTCAATCGCGAAAGAAGGTGTAATTATATTAATACTGCTTCCCATCAATAAATACTCACTTATTATCTAGCATAAAAACCTGTTATATTAAACACACTAAAAAAGCAATATCTTGGAAACGTCAAATTCTATATTTCTGTTCTACAATTAAATATGATAATAAGCGGTCTCATTTTAAAATATAAATGAACCCGCTTAATAGTGAGAAAATTGCACAATAATTCAGTTGATGCTAAAATTCTAACCTGCACTAATAAAGGAGGCAGTATTTATGATAAATATATATTAAGCTTCCAGCGAATCACATCTGTCTTCTATACTGAAACAGCAGCATTTGTGATTATAACAAGCGAGAGTCAGGACCAGACATTTGACGATGCTGGCCTGTTTCTATCAGAGCCTGTGTTTACGCATGAACAATTATACATTGGTATAAAAGGAAGAGATGCAAAATTATGTTGCCTCCAACAGAAAACCAAGGATTTTAAAATCAAGAATTTGCTAAATTTTTCACTTTAAATGTAGAGCATAAAGAATTACTGGATAGTTGATAAATA